>OV121076.1:41197917-43713643 GCA_921293005.1 Nemoura dubitans
TAGACGAAATGCGACTTTTGAAATTGAAAAATTTTAAGGACAAGAGAAAATGTCTGAAATCACATTACGTATGTCAAAAACGATGAATAGCAATAAAGCTAAATTTATCTAGCGTATGCAACTCCGAATTGAAGCATAAAACTTGTCTTTGCGATAAAACTACCAAGGAAACCAAAACTTTCTGCAGTTTCTACCGAGCGAAGGACTCTGAGCGTAAATTTACGATTGCGACCAGTAATACCTGCAATGGTCTCGCATACATTGGTTGAGCAATTATCCGGCCGTTTCAAGGTCATTTATATACAAAGCTTGCAAGCACGGGTTTCAACGTATATCTAAACCATGCTCAAGGTAAAAACATATTTATTTAGTTTTAAGTTAGTAACATTGGTTTTTAAACCTTTCGAAAAACTCGGTGGCTTTCCAATACTCACAGCTATTGTGGTTTTGTGTTGGAAGCAATTCCAAAGTAAAAATACTCAACGTAAAGTAGTCGACCGCACAACATAAGAGTAATTTATAGCAGATAGGTACTATAGTACACATTCTATACATTGCGCAATGTATTTGCGAATTTACACAGCCTAATCGATGGAGGAATTCGTGTGACAAAAATGAAAGCCGTCTCCACCAAGTCAACCTTTGTTGCTCGAGTAGAAACTGTGCACATGATAGCGCGTGGGACGCTGTTCTACAATGGTGCTAAAGCAATGCCATCACAATGAAGGTCCATGTTGAATACTTTCTGCATCAGTCAATATTTTGACTTCTGTTTTTTCATTCCAGTGGGAAAATTGATGCGGAAAATGTGCTACATGTTCCAATATTAAAAATGTCTTCCGTTTTTCTTGAGCCAACGGCGTAACATGTGAACTTTCAACTGTGTTTTGTTTAGTTGCCAAAATCTATTCATTAGAGATGTCAATTGGTTTAGTTGATAAGGTTTTAATTAGGACTATATTTGGTCAGTTGGTGTGGTCAGGGCCCGGGAAATATTTAGTATGCCAAAAGCCTGTATTTGTAAGACGGGAGCGAGCCCCAGATGACATAAACCTGTGACGAATTGGGATTTATTTTACGGCTATAATCACCTTCTCTTATCAGGGTTTCTCTTAACTTTCGGGAGTGACTTTTTACAGCGATCACGTCGAAAAATCAAAATTGTGAATCGCTTTTACAAACTTTAATTTGAAATTTAGAATTAGCAAGATTAAACAAAACGAGTTTTGGTGGAGTAATAAAAACTTGTTTGCCTTACCTATAAGTTTTTATAAAAACATAAATCTTTCATCTGAGCTCCTCCATCGTCAAGATGGGATAAAATAGCTTGAAGCAACACAAATATTTTTATATGATAGACCATAGAAATATACCCTTTTTTAACCCAAAGGGTATATATTTCCATGGACAGGCGACGCTTTATTTTTTATTTTTCGAAGAATCTGGGAAACTTTCGCAAATTTGCTAAGCCATTTAGTCAAACTATGCAATAGTGTAATAGTATGATTTTAACGCAAGATATTCCTGAAAATAATACCTTCCATACTCGAGTCCAAAGCCTCACTGCATTGTTTATACATTTCGTCGTACCAGATGTTAGTGCGCAAGATTTTTTTCCGAAAAATTACCTTGCCCACGGCAAGAAACGATGACAGGGCAGCGCCTTGCTGTTTTGCATAACACGGGTTTCGGAAACGGCAACTTTGCATACAAACTGCCCCCATGTTGCATCAGTTTAACTATTTTTTACAAAATTGCATTCCCTCGCATAAAACACTTTGCAACCCTTGCAAAACATGTTCTAAGATGACTTCATTTTCCCTGTAAGTACCTACTATGAACAGACTAAAATTACAAAAGTGTAGGTACCCACTGCAATTTAAAATTACTAAACATTCTTGAGACTAACAGGTTTCTATTTTTTCCAGCACATGAGCGAAAAACAACACCAGTTTGAAGCTTTGTATTCAATGCCAGTCTTATCATGTTTTTCCAACATTTCGTTACATGTTCTCGTTACTTTATGAAATATTAAGGTTGGACAGATTTGACAGCTGGAACGAAAAAAACAACGAAGATGTGGAGGCTTCCTCAAACGCTATTAACAAAAATCTTAGGTTTGAAATAGTTCTTTCAAAACTTGCTTTAAGAGAACCTGAGAATCACATGAGAATCTATAGATATCATATTTGCAGTTTTATTCATGTGGAATATTCGAAAGCATGTTATCAACATTGGGAAATCCGTTTGTATTTTATCCTGATCCCTATAACCTAACCTCAAATTAACGAACCTTAAATATCTTCTCTCCAGGCACTCGTCTGTACAATAGAGCCCTCAATAACGCAGCTAACGTCTAAACCGTATGTGCTCTTCAATAGTTCGGCTTGGCCCAAATAGTCTCTTTCTGTTTCGACGGCAATCGCTCAAGTTCTTGAACCGGATTACGGCAGATGCACTGCATAGTTGGGGTCGGTATACACCCAATGCACAAGCAAGTTGCAGTCTGAAAGCGATGCTAGTGTGATAATACGCTACTTCATTAGATTGTTACTCTAATCTGGCATCGGTGTTTTAATATAAAGTCAATACTTCACTAATTATATGAGGCCACAAATCTCTACAGCAAATTCACTCCGGGGAATTTCTCTGCATCATTATTCGCAGCGGTATTTAACAAATATGTAAATAAACAATCGGGGAATAAACCATTGATATTGGTATAGTAAACTGTCATTTCCACACAACACATTATTATGGTTCGCGAATGAAAATAATGCCAATTACCACTTTTGTTAAGCCTTCAGAAATGTCATCTTTATCACTACTTTTTCAGCTTCCCGGGAAAAATTATAATCAACCTGTCGAGCCACGAGAGAAATAATAATATCTCCAAGGGCCGGAGTGGAGGCGCCGGTCACAGCTTTAGGTTGTTTTTACAAGTGGAGGCGCCGGTCACAGCTTTAGGTGGTTTTTACAAGTGGAGGCGTCGGTCACAGCTTTAGGTGGTTTTTACAAGTGGAGGCGCCGGTCACAGCTTTAGGTTGTTTTTACAAGTGGAGGCGCCGGTCACAGCTTTAGGTGGTTTTTACAAGTGGAGGCGTCGGTCACAGCTTTAGGTGGTTTTTACAAGTGGAGGCGCCGGTCACAGCTTTAGGTGGTTTTTACAAGTGGAGGCGTCGGTCACAGCTTTAGGTTGTTTTTACAAGTGGAGGCGCCGGTCACAGCTTTAGGTTGTTTTTATAAGTGGAGGCGCCGGTCACAACGCTAGGTTGTTTTTACAAGTGGAGGCGCCGGTCACAGCTTTAGGTTGTTTTTACAAGTGGAGGCACCGGTCACAGCTTTAGGTGGTTTTTACAAGTGGAGGCGCCGGTCACAGCTTTAGGTGGTTTTTACAAGTGGAGGCGCCGGTCACAACGCTAGGTGGTTTTTATAAGTGGAGGCGCCGGTCTCAGCTTTGGGTGGTTTTTACAAGTGGAGGCGCCGGTCAGTGCTTTAGGTTGTTTTTATAAGTGGAGGCGCCGGCCACAGCTTTAGGTTGTTTTTATAAGTGGAGGCGCCGGTCTCAGCTTTAGGTGGTCTCAGATGAAGTGGTTCCGTTCAAATTGAAGAACATGAAGTCTTCAAATTGGAAGCATAGTGGAAATTGAACAGTCATATCTTCCAAGAATCCATTCGTGTGTATCCTTGTTTAAATCCTTGATACGAACCCTTTGGCGTATCGCGATGAGTCTTTGATGAAAAATTCGCCCTCGCTACATTCGAGCTGGCACATTGCGTACCTAAACGCGTCGCGTCGTGTATATTACATAAAGCAGATATTTGCTTCGCGAGGGTACCCGATTGAAATACGACGCCAGGATAGTATCTAGTTACCTTATCGCAGTCGCTGCAAGATTATAAAGCGCCATCCACGCGTGTAGTTTTTTGGAATTTTGTACATTAATCGAAAGCAGATGGAAGTAAATTGGTTTTGCGAATGAAAAGTGAAACGGAGATGTTTATTTCAAACTTACTTTGTGATGCGACTAGTTGAATTTCGAGCCGTGGGCGGCAATATCTGGGAACTTACTGTGCGAGTGATACGTATATTAATAACAAAATATTCATAATATCTTGATGCTTGAATCTATGCAAATGTAATAATAAGAAATTAATATTCACTGAGCGGAATTTTAAGCAAATTTATGATAATAAAGTGACATTTTTAATTAGTTATTCCACTTAAAATTAATATCGAATTTTAACGTTAAAGAAGTTAACGCAGCAATCTGAAATTACCATTTGAACGAATCATTTTATACAATAAAATGCAAATCCATTGTGGAGGTGGCGGACTCAATTATTTTATTGCACACGCAATGACGCAACAGAGTGTTGCGACTTTTGAAAACTTGTTGAAGTAATTGGGGAAACGTGTGGGCTATATTCACCTCATTTTTCCCCAGTTCCCTTCCCACTCCAGCATTTGTATTTTGCAACCCTTGACTTTGTCACTCAGGTTTTACATCCTTCAGGGCAAATCCAAAAAGGGGTAGCCGAAAAATGGCTTCGTAACTGACAATTCAGATTGTTTTTTTTCCTTGAGTTTTAATTATCTTCATGTAGTTATATCATTTTACAGTGGTTTTTCTGTTGCAGCTCTGTCTTTGAGCACTGTAACGGACTCTGATGTAATGGAGTAAAAAAGGTATCCCAATTTTTATAACTTTATCGAAATTAATTTGATGTACCTATAAGCAAGCATTTTGAGGTTATGACATTAAGGGAACGTTGTCTCAACTTGACAGAAAACTGCGCGAAAACAGCTGGTAACCGTTTTGAAACTGCATTCCAAATTCGATAAAAGAGGTCAGTGGTGCATTGAAGATGAATGTGCACACTGATCTTTCTTCATATTTTCTGAACACAAAATGATGTATTCTGATATTGTGTATACGTCAAGATGGAATACGACAGCTTTATTCTTGGCTTTTACCAGTAACACAGTGATCCAAGAAATGAATTGAAATTCCTGGCCGAGTTATCCACTTTTGTCCAAAAACAATCTGCAAGCAAACGTCTAATACAAAATGAATTTTCTGAAACGGGAAACCTTTGATTTTGGGTGTCAGTCTTGACCTATTTCCTAGATTGATTGGTTGAAATTGGATTGTGAATCTCTTCATGGATTTCTACTTGCGATCCCTTGCGAGCGTGCGTGTGTGTGTTTGAAGTGAAACAACAGATTGATTCATGGCGATCAGAATAGAAACAGTATGTGATACCGGCAACTGTAGCGAGAGGGTGGTCCCTGGCTTTGGCAGAAAATAATAGGCTTCGCTCAGAGAGGGAAAACTACTTTGAACTGATTCTTGCCAAAGGTCAAGTTGATAAGATAAGGGCATGGATCAGGAGAAGGGTGTATAGTTGTGTGTATAGGAAAAGTTAAAGATGAGGCTGTGTATCTTTATGAAGCGAGGAAAATGTAATGGTGAAAACTTCTGATTTATGTCATGGACACTTTATCACTTATAGTTTGTAAAAGTACATTTGTTGGGTACTTTCCGAAGCTAACTCGTGTGATATTCTTTTTCTTCTGAATGAAGCGTAACAAGGTTGACATATAAAAACCGTTATTCATTCTGCTGAAAATTATCTAAATAGCGTTTTGCTTTTCATAACCGACAAAATCAAAGGCCTATTGTAACTTTGTGATTACAAAATCTTTTGTTTTCAATTCCACTGCCTATGGTTTAACATGTGCAGAGATTTGAAATCGAGTGATTTCGAGCCAAATCGAATGAAAAAAGTTAAATGATCGCACCCCTTATTAAAAATGGGTGCTTTTCCGTGAAAAGTTTTGGCACTTTTCACAATGTTTTATTGCCAGTTTTGGTTTTATTGAAGAAAATAGGCACCAACAAAAATTTTCAAGGGCACACATGGTGGGGGAGGGGGTAGAAAAGAGTTGTCATCCTCCTGTAGGAGATTCGAAAGCATGCTACAATCGAACAAGGTAAGCACACAATTGCAAGACGTAAGCTACACACGCGGTGGCCAACGGTCGTTAGCAGAAAACAACCGACCACATTTCACCTCGATCTGTGCAGTTAATTGCGAGGTTGTGTTGTTGGTGAATCGCTATCACACCGCGACGTGCTTGAAAATACCACGCTTTCCCCACCCTCACCCCTGAAAAACGTCCGGCGGGCGTCCATGTTAATTTGATTTAATTTTTCCACATTTCGCGTAACGCGAATGACAACCACAACAGCCACACTTCGTTTTTAACGCGAATGATAGGTTACTGCCAGTGAGCCTTGTCAGTTAAACTTTTCTGATTGAATGTTGCATTCGGTTCGATTATGCTAATTTGTCAGCTGTCACTGAATGCCAAGCACATTCCCGTAAAACGCATCTTTAGCCTACATCCCATCCCCTACCATCCATCAACTGACCATACTCACAATCTTCAATATCACGTTTCGAGTTTCAAAGACTCCTCGAGACCATCTTGAGCACCTAGCGCCTTTGTCGCGAACGCGGGACGGATAATGCATGTGTCGTCCATCGTCCTGTCGTTCCGTGCGCCGAGACCTTGGGTAAGAGACGTTTGACAGGCCAACCCTCCCCCCCCCCCCCCCCCCCCTCCAACCACGCCACGGGGCTGACCTGACGGTGACAAAGCGGAGGCGGAACCCGGAGACCCCGGTGTCTTAGAATTACATGTCGCCGGTAATGACCTCGGCCGTCGTCCTTGTAGAGGGTGGAAGGTGGACAGCTGCGAAGTAAGGGGTAGATCGATGATTGTGATTTACGCGTAGACCGATGATACGATTTCGGTATATTGCTTTAGGGATGCGATTTCTTTTTCCTTTATATACATTATTTTTTGTATTCGTTTGTTTGTTTACTACAAATTACACAATTGAACCGGTGTCAGTATACGTAAATGCTGTTTAGATTGCAATCATTAATGCAATACTGTGTATTTTACGCCGCGAGAAGTATATTTTAACATTGTAATATCTCAGCATGCCCACAAATTCTTAATTTTATACAATTTATACGAGAATCCGAGGCAGAATTTATGATAATACACAATTCATTTGAACGTACTCGACATGCCAAACATAATAGACGTAATTGCGTTTGGGGATCTGTGATGCTGATACTGCCGGCTTGGCTTGCAAACTGCTGAAACCGGTTATAGGCTGTAGTTAATTGCAGTTTACCAACGCGTGGGCGTTCGGGGGATTTTATTAGCGCAATGTGAAAAACTCATTTGAATTGGATGACCCGCGGTGACATTTCGAAAGGTCACATTTAAACGACAATTTCGTGCATCACTTCGCGGCGGGAAGTAGCGATTGTTAGCGATTCAATTGGCAATATTTGATTTAAATAAGCATTTCAGGAATAGGACCAAAGAATTTGACATATTGGAATAATTTTTTATGAGATAATTTTTGAACCCGCATATTAAAGCAACGCATTTTGTTGTCTTGCTAGTAGTTTTCATAAGAACAAAAAAATTGTGACGACATCGTAAAGAACAAAAATGACGCGCGACACATGAAACGTTCCGTGACAGCCAAAACCCAAAAGCCAACAGTCCGAGAGTTATGACACAGGAGGCAAAACGCATTGCAAAAGTGTTTAAAAAGTTTGACTGGTCGTGGGTCGCTGCGGTGAGAAGTTTTTTAATATGTTATCTGGATGGCAGGCAAGTGAAACGCAATAACAGGAGGGACGTCTCTCTGTACGAATGATGGGGTGGGGTGGGTGGGTGGCGGTGGGGGGGGGGGGGGCGGTCATTTTCCGTGTCGGGAGTCAACACAGAAGGGGCACACACGACGACGGCGTGCCGAGCAAAAAGAAACACAGAGTGCGTGCCCTTAAATCCGGGAGCATCGGGTCGAACTGGAACGGATGAAGGAACGCGTTCCTCCATATTTTTTTGTTATGCGTGCTGTTTCTATTCTTTTATCATCGAGATATAGAAGGGCTGCTCCGGGTTTGTTTAGCTATGTGATTCGCAAGACAGGGGTTTTGAAAACTGTATCATGTGTATAATATTTCTTTATTGTTTTAGTGTAAAGTGGTGCACTTGCAGAAATTTCTTGTGTTATATTGCGCTAGGTATTGTTTAAACACCATCTATATAAATTCGATGATGCTTTATTTTACTGGCTTTATAATCGGCCAGGGTACATAAAAAAATAGGTCTGCTCTTCTCACGTTTTACAAGCTGTATGATATGCTATTGCTATACGAAGCTGCATATAAGGTTAGCGTTCTCGTATGAATGATCCGCAAATAAGAAATATCAAGCACAGGCTATAGCAGCGGATTAGCATGCCGAACTCTTTTAGAATGCTAAACTAAATACGTGATTAAACGAGAGAAAGCAATAACGAAAAGAGCCAAGAAAATAAAGTTAATAACGTACGTTTTTGGTGTAATAAATACTGAATTAAATCTGGAAAGAAATGGAAAGAAACGAATAACTTACAGCGGAAGTCTAAGAGTGAGAAACGCAGTAAAAACCCTTGATAGTTTGGCCAACCTTGCAGTAGATATACAGAGAGAGGGTTATTTTATTACTAAAACTAGCTGGATACGGTCCAAGCAGAGCTCAGCTTCCTTGTTCCTATGGGGCATGAGATCATAAGGACCACCGCGGGAGCTCTGTGTGGCGGCAGAGAACCGTGTGAAGAATGGAAAACGACGAACGGTTCCGGAAAAAACACGTCTCTCCTTTTCCTCCCGCAAAGATGATATCAGTGACAATGCGCTTCCAGGCTGAATTAGCGGGATCATCAGGCGATTTATTAGCAATTTTCCGTCTCCGGCACCATCCTAGACAATGTGTTCCTGGGCGACAAGGAAGAAAATTGCCTCATCTGTCTGGAAAAAAACGGAGGTTTATCCTAGAATTCATTCGTCTAGTTTCTTGGTGAAATATCGTGACTTGTTCGACATTTTCGCAGACGGAAAATGTAATGGCATGGAGGTGGTGAATTGAAAAGCAAGGACAAAAGTTAACCTCAATGTGTCAGGTCGATACGTTTGCGATGACGTATATAGGTGAGCTGTGATGAGCAATTACACATATTGGATTCTGAAGGTCGTGAGTTAAACCGTTTAACTGGATTTTGTTCGCAATCAGTCATCTAACTTTTTGTTGACGTAGGCTTGTCAGCTTGAACAATCAAGATAAAATTGAAGATGTAACATTCTGTTCCCAAGAGCTTAATTAGCATCTGCATGTCACGTGGTGTCAAAATAATAGAACGTGCTTCCCTTTAACAAATCATGGAAAATTTTTGCATCCATGTTGGGAAACTGTCGGTTTAGACTTAAGTGTAATACAATTAATTCTTAGATTTCCCAGCGAACCCTTGCTTTCTATACCTTTTTGACAAGCCGACTTTCACTGCAACGAATTGGAAGACATTGCCGCTTTTGTGGGTCAAACTGAATTCATTGCTGTAGTTTCGAATTCGAACTTCGTAATGGATTAATACTTCTCAAACATCATGCACAAGGACTACAGACAAATTGGTGGTGGATACGAAAATGACAGCTACTATTTATTCATTGCATTTTATATTACTTAATTTAATAACAAATACGTACCTTATACGGTACCTTACTTTATTTCTGTTCTTTGAGTTTTGAAATATGGGTGCTTCACAAAATGATATTACGCTACTTATTGTTCAAAATAGATTTGCAAAACTTTCGCCGTCACTGTCAAGCAAGACGCATGAATTTATTGAAAACTGAGCGAATGGCAAGTTTCCCAAAAACCCCCTCTGAACTTATACATTTACAAAACCCACGCGTAGACCATTAAATACACTTTGAACGATGGAACTTATGAACTAGTTCGAATGGCTCAGTTTTCCTATACATTTTCTACAAAAATAGCTCACATCACAGCAAGATACCGACTAGTACAAATTAACTTTCAGAAGACTTAAAAGTAGTCACGAGATTGTTACTTTAAGTTTTCCATCTCAAAGAGTGAACGTGACCAGAAAATGCAACTTGTTATTCCACTGTCGAATACACAATGCACTAGGTCTCACAAACCCACACACCCACACACATACACTCGCGTAGGTGGTGTTGTACGCGAATTAGGGGTAGTAATCTTAGGAGACCGAGATGGCTTATCGCTTCTCTCAATTGAAACACCCTCTAAAACCCTGTGAACCCAGTAACCGCTCTACTTGAAACTCTGCTGAACAGCATGATCCGTTTACTTTGGATCCTGTTCGACGCAGTCCGTTGATTGAAACGTGTGATCAGAATCATAGGCGTGCGCAGGGTAAATGGTTAGATACGGCCAAAGAGTCTCTAAATGGATACGGCCTTGAACGTGGGGAGGGGGGGGGGTGAATATGATGGTCACAAAATGCAAATCGTTTTTGATGCCCATGACCGCGAAAGCAAGAAGTGTTGTGACAAGGCATAGCAGCAATCGACAGCACATTGAATTTCATTCGAGCACAAAACCAGGGCCTTCTTCATGAAAATGTTTCCCATCTCTTTTATGGCGCGAATATTGCTAGGGGGCTGTGGAAAATGGCAGAGTAAAAAAAATACTCGGGTTGAATCTCGCACAAGGTCAAAGACAAGAGACGTTTTTTTTCCAGACGAGCAAATCGAAACAAATCCATTCAGAGGGCGCTGGCAAGTGGCAAGGCTCCTTGATTTGAATTCTTGTCTAAATGGCTAATTAATACAAAACAATCAGTCCTCGAAATCACACAACCCCAACAAAGTACCTAGATTTTAATTTAGCTTGCATTATGGATACTAATTTATATTTCCACTTTCCAGTGCAATAAGACATTGAACAACGAAACTTGCTGTCACGATTTTAGATACGGCCTGTGCCGCGTCTGCCGCACCGCTGCGCACGCCTATGATCAGAATGAATCTCTGTTTGCTTTCGGAACTGACGCTGAGTTTGCAAATAGAGAAAAGATGGGTCCATTTCCGTAGGGAACTGCTTTGCTGCATGTTCTGTGGTCAGTCATTGTGTGACCTTGACAACTGCAAAGCATTGCGTTCTTGGAGACTGGCTAGTTTCCACTAGGGAGTTTCCACTATGCCAATTGAATGTATCACTAATAATGATGGTCTTTCTTTTAATGTATATTCCCTATGAAAAGTGTCTGACTTGATCAAACCTTTGACGGCCGGACGCTTTCTTTAAAAAGAAGTACATTTTTAATGAAAAACGGACTAATTTTGTATATTGTATAATTAAAAAACCCGAGAAAAGCAAAATTACTAAAGCCGTAACAGAAAAAGCGGATTGTTCTTTTTGATTGATATTCACTATCTACACTGACGTAAAAAATTTGAATTTCATTATCATACAAGCAATCTCAATGATTTTGATATGCAATATGCAGCAATTCACACTGGCCATCTGCATCCACTGATCAACTGGAATACAATTTTCCTCAATGTAGTTAGTTTTCCTTGAAATAAACTGCAGCAGCTTACCAAAGAACCATTATAATATCAAACCCAATGACCAAGGAAACATCTCGATCCTCCCTGCATGAACTGGACCAACAAGAAGCTAAAGATAACACATAATATAACTCACTGGTATACACCGCCAATGGAATGCGATAGAATAAATGGCTGCGGAGTTAAGATAATATTTTCTTACTCAACAAACCAGAGCGGAAACGATATACGTAATAAACATAAAGTGCATGCACCAAATTGAAATGGTCGGTTGTTGCGAACATTCCACAGCTGCTGACAAATTTCATGACTATGAAATGTACGACTATGAATCTGCAATGGCTTCACCTTAAAGTAAGTAGTGGGGCAAACTTCATCTCTAAGGCTTCACCGCCAGTTGCAGTATCTGAGAGTGGGCGGCGTTCTTTGTTTGCCTCAATCCTCCTGAGATGTGGGGCACCTGAAGACATCTGCACTTGGGATTACGTACACAAGGCAAAACGGCTTTGGTTGAGATTCTGTTCATCGAGATTAAAATGCATTAGCCTGTACCGATTCCAACTGCGTAGAAGCATCTAAGTTGCATCATTTGATTGATCTCGCCCTCAACAGTCAAAAACCGCACACACAATTGGATTTTACATGACAGGTACCAGTATGAATGCTATACTTTTTGCTGACATTGGATTTTTCAATTATATAATTCAAATTTGCTACATTTTATTTTGGGTTTGAACTTTGCACTACATTTTTGCATAATACCTATGTCATATCATAATGTAAAACAAGTAATGCTGGTTTGTTTTTGAAGGTTGCATTGACTGATAAATAATAGATTTGTGTGGCTCGGACAATGTAAAAAAGACATGTCATGCGATGGTGAGCTGGGGATGCATTTTGTTGACACTACCAGCATGAAGTTGCATGTGCAAACAGGTTAAACCATATAGTTATAAAATAGATAGCACAAACAGTTGATGTAGGTTTTTAAGGAAATAGAAATATTATACGAAGTGGAAAGTTCCAGAGAAAACAGTATTCTCAGTGACACTAATTTGACACTATAATATATGAAAGTTATTCCAAGCGTTGAGTGGAAATATGATGCATCTAGTTGCAGACACGACCAATAATTGAAGTCGGTTATTATGAATGTAAACAAAAATAAAAAAGCAAGAAGAAGAACTACAAGCTTAAAAAGTTACAAGCCGACCTTTCCCAAAGGGTCAATCACATAGTACAGCGAGCACCAAGCAACACGCTCCAAACTCAGTAAAGAAAATTCTTTCTAATTAGTATTAATTACAAATTTGTAATCCTCATTTCTTTATTTTGTGTCTTCTCAACTCTTAAAGCGGTCCTGTCGAATATCGGATATAAGGTTTGGAGTGGCGAAGCGGTTCAGAGCCGAAGTTAGATGGTGTAGTGTAGTGCGGTTTTGCTCTGGTTTGAATGACTTTAGGTCCTAAAAAGGACCGTGGTCGACGTTTCGTCGGCGATGGCGCCGACATCTTGACTTTAGGTCCTAAAAAGGACATAAGAATCTTCAGGAAGATGTCGGCGCCATCGCCGACGAAACGTCGACCACGGTCCTTTTTAGGACCTAAAGTCATTCAAACCCGAGCAAAACCGCACTACACTACACGATATAAGGTTTGTCTGAAAAGATCATGGATGAGCACATGGAAGAACTGGGTTACATGCTTATGGCTAGGGGATCCGAATCTCATTTTGACAAACCAGTTTTCCTATCAGCAACTTCATCGCTCCGTGAATCATGGGAATCGACCAAGCTGAAATATCGGTACTCTGTGGTGTTTTGTAATCGATTTTTTACGGGACTCCAATGACCTAAAATACTTAATTTTTAAGCTTCAAGAAAATTCAAAAACCTCCTGCGTTTTCTCTGTACGAAAAAAACACTTATGCCATCACTTTTTCGGTACTTACAAAAAAGTTGGTATATGCTAGGTATGTGAATTAATTTAATTTTCATAATTGCTTTTGTTATCTCGCATTAAACCGAAAAGGTACGTACCATTAACTTGATATCGAGATAACAGAAGCAATCAATTATAATCGAGTTATGCCATGGAAACTTACATGTTTTCTTTAATGTTAAAAAATTAAGACAAAAGTTTTCCTCGCAAAGAAAGGATGCGAGAAGTTATTTTTTTCTTACTATAAATTTAGGTGCATGCCTTCGGGGGTGCGTGGAATCGGATACACAACTTGCCAGAGGACAAACGTGAGTTTTGCGACAGGTACTGATAATTAAACTGGTTTGTCAAAACCAGATTGCGACGTGACCGGTGCCTGGCCTACCTATGCTCTTTTCAGGCAAACCTATCTGAGGACATAGACAAAACAAAAATTCTACTCGATTTTGAATCGACTTCGACTACGCATGAGACTATAGTACGTCTCACATGAGCAAATCCAGCAATCCGGTATTGTACAATGTTAAAATAGTACCCCGAGGCACCGGTGAATGTGCCTGACACGCACTTTATATGAACGAACAAAACACGGCTCTCTTATACATTTTTGAGCGGACACCTGATATAAGTAATGAGTCACTTTTTGACTATTCTGCTATAAAAAAAATTACCGAAACCACAATTTAACACCCAAATCTTGCTTTATAATATCATGGGAACTGAAAAAAACTGAGCTAGCAAGGGATTTTCCACTATGCAAATCTGAAGTTTTGGCAACATGCTCCCACACAATGTATTCCAACATGTCTCACAGTTGGTGTTATCTCAACTGCACGCGACTTTCATCATTTCCACATGGTGAGTTT
Source organism: Nemoura dubitans (assembly GCA_921293005.1). NCBI lineage: Eukaryota > Metazoa > Arthropoda > Insecta > Plecoptera > Nemouridae > Nemoura > Nemoura dubitans. Next base: position 41,212,205 of record OV121076.1, read on the forward strand.
TTCCATACATACAATAACAAACGTATCAAGCAAAATTTCCTGCAAATATTTTCTTTGTTCTATCCAACCTTCTTGGAAATTAAATGCGCTGGAAATGGGTATGTTACTTGCTACTTGGTCATGCACCATCATTTCTCGGAACACGTTAAAGATAGTATAGTCACAGGCAGGGTTGGAGAGGAGGAAGAAACCGGCCCGGGCATTTCAGGAAAAAAGTCGTCCCACAAGAAAATACATTCCCTAAAAAAACGTCACCCTCTTTTCCTTAAGCCATTCCCTAAAATAATCGTCACCCGCTCTTTTCCTTACGCCAGTCCCTAAAATAAACGTAACCCGCTCTTTTCCTTAAGCCATTCCCTTAAATAATCGTCACCCGCTCTTTTCCTTAAGCCATTCCCTAAAATAATCGTCACCCGCTCTTTTCCTTAAGCCATTCCCTAAAATAAACGTAACCCGCTCTTTTCCTTAAGCCATTCCCTAAAATAATCGTCACCCGCTCTTTTCCTTAAGCCATTCCCTAAAATAATCGTCACCCGCTCTTTTCCTTTCAGCCAGTCCCTAAAATAATCGTCACCCGCTCTGTTCCGAAAGCCATTCCCTAAAATAAACGTCACCCGCTCTTTTCCTTAAGCCATTTCCTAAAATAATCGTCACCCGCTCTTTTCCTTAAGCCATTCCCTAAAATAAACGTAACCCGCTCTTTTCCTTAAGCCATTCCCTAAAATAATCGTCACCCGCTCTTTTCCTTAAGCCATTCCCTAAAATAATCGTCACCCGCTCTTTTCCTTAAGCCAGTCCCTAAAATAATCGTCACCCGCTCTTTTCCTTAAGCCATTCCCTAAAATAAACGTAACCCGCTCTTTTCCTTAAGCCATTCCCTAAAATAATCGTCACCCGCTCTTTTCCTTAAGCCATTCCCTAAAATAATCGTCACCCGCTCTTTTCCTTAAGCCAGTCCCTAAAATAATCGTCACCCGCTCTGTTCCGAAAGCCTTTCCCTAAAATAAACGTCGCTCCTGTGAGGCCCTCCACCCATAGTTTGTTTCTTGTGTCCCGGACCACGAGGACGGCACTCAGCTGGTCTACCGGCCCAGAACCTACCGGCCCTTCGGGCATTTGCCCGGTCGCCTAATGGGCCTATCCTACCCTGGTCACAGGCCCTCGAGTAACAATCACTTCAATTGCAATGAAATACTAATGTGAATACTGCTGTGCAATTTTCTCTACAGAAAACTGCAAACTGAACAGTTGAAAAAATGCTTTAGAAAGAGATAACAGCTCATGTAATGCGGTGACCTATTTTAATTCGTTATTTTACAATAATTATGACAACGTAAAACAAAGCAATAAAATAAACACTGCAGAATTTTCACCTGCATCCTGCAATGATATATTATTATTTCTCTTACTGCAGATTTTAAAGAAATTGATTGAGTTGCACATGAAAAATCAGTGGAGCCAAAAGAACTCATATCCTAAGCCCATATGCCCATAGCCGGGAGAACTCGTATCCTAACTTCCTAAGCCCATATGCCCGTAGCCGGGGAACTCGTATCCTAACTTCCTAAGCCCATATGCCCTTATGCAAATGCCTCCCTCTCTACGGAAGGCGTTTTAATTAAAATTGAGCGCCCTCAAATTGCTCGTTACCTAGGTACGAACTTGCACTAACACATGGAAGATTGATGCACTCACATGAATTTACATGTAAATTATGCGGAATTCTGAATTTATCTGCAACACTTTGCTCTATTATGTCAAGGCTTTCATTATAAATTCGTTTGAAATTGAATTGTAAAGCGGATGTACAAGTAGATCACCGTAAAGTACCACTTTCAGGACGTGAAATTTTACCAGATTTCGCGTGTAATATAATATTAATGATGAATTATATTATATTATATGATGATTATATTATATTAATAGTGACATGTTAATTTTTCTTTCACATACATTTTCAGACACTAAAAAGCAACTGATATGAATTATTTTACAAGGCACATTTTAGAATAACTGTCAGCCGAACTCTTCAAAAACACAATCTCACGAGACCATTTCCGACACGACTTCTCTCCACTCAATAACCAAACTACGTCTCAGGTGGCTGACATATTGTCATATTTCAGCACAAACCCACAGAAACGAAACAGGAAGGCAACCAGCAAAGATATTGACTGCTTTATGAAAAACAGGGTTGACTGTGCATACATATAACATGCGTATTATGTGGCATATACATACGTAATGCCATATTCACCCGTACTTCTTTGTTTACCAAGATTCAAATTTATTTATGCTTCCGGCCGAAGAATTCAATAAGATAGCTTGTGAATTCCAGCTGCGTTTCCAATGTCATGAATTTACGCATGAGGGACCATTCGCGCGAAAGATGGAGACGCTTCTTTTGGAGCTGCGCTATTGGTTGCACCCTTGTGGGAACATTGGTGGATCTGTGAGGGAACAACAGTTTTTGGTAAATCGAAACCCGAGAACATAATATATTCACACCTCAAGCATAACAAGTGGTTGAGGTGAAAACTTTGGCATCTTAGGCCTTGTCTGAAGTTTTTTTTTCAGTCTAGGTCTAGATATAGTTCTAGTTTCCGTGGAGGAATTTTCTTATTGAAACTTATGATTATCTTTTTCTCATGGAACCGGAACTTGAAAGAGCCATTATTTTCATGGAACCGGGATTGGAATCTTTAATCGCGTTTTTTTAAAGAATCTGAAATGGGACAGAACCGTAAACGTTAAAATTTTACCGGAACCGTTCTTCATACACGTTCAGAACCCTGGAATTTTCACAGAATTTCTTTTGAGTTTTGATAACGAAAACACATATCTTACAGTGTGTTAGCCTTACTTTACCAAAGCCTGGAGGACTTAGAGGAGAAGTATCAGTAGACTCTTTACCATTTGTAGAGAGTAAAAATGGTAAATAATGGTAATAATAAATATACTTTTAATGGTAATAATAAAAACTTAATCATTTGACTCTTTGGTTTGGTACTCTACGATATGAGATCCCCAGAAAGTGGAAATTATACTCAAATTAATTCTAGTATATAAACTTTTTTCTGTCGTAGAATAATATATTTGCGTTTCACAGTGGTTTGATAGTTGTATGAATTTCCCAACACAATGTGATGTCCCGGGTGGGTACTGGAAAATGGAAAATGGAAATAGACCAAGACGATGATTGGAACACCGAACAAGACAGTCTCATTTCATAAGTAACAAGCGTGCATTTCTACTTTCATGAAAACGTCACGCACTATACTTTCATGTTTTGTTCACTGACGTGGCAAACTAGATCGGCTAATATTTCACTGCATAATTAAAATGAACTCTCACAATTAAGTAATTCATCACTTTCGCTTATTATAGAACAAACTCTCAGTTTAGATTGAAGTTTAAGCATCTCGGGGCATACTTCATGTAGTTTCAACGACGTAAACCACAACGCTACCCTCATCCTCGCTGAATAATTAATTGTCATACGCGATCCACATCCGTGGAGATTGATGGTCTGCACATAAAATTGTCTTGATGAAGCGAATGTCTTGATGGAGCTTTTTACTCACAAATAAAACCAAAAAGACCATCATTTTACCATTAAAAACAAATTCTGTGCTGGGTTGTAATTGGACAGTTGTAACATGCAGGAGACGTCTTAAGCCTCGCTTAAAATATTCGACGTATGGGATGAATCCTCCACGAAAAACGACATTTCACACTACAAATATAGGTACCATAATATCTAGATCAACTAAACGTCAAACCTGTTACTTCAAAATACGTGCGTGACAGAATACGCTTCGTACAGGCGAAAAGTTTTGAAAAAACAGCGAACAATACCAGCAGAGTCTTGTCAATTCCCGTAATTCTGGGATTCCAGACGGATGCCATTTCGTGACACCTCTTCCAGAAACCAAACGTGTAAAGCTTACGGCGTACTGCCATCGATTACAGTTACTGTGGTCTGTCACACTGAAGATATGGATGTGCTATCCTTGTTTATTCATCCCGTTTTCAATGCACGGAGGTTCTATACGTTAGTGAAAAACGCCCGCTTTCAAACAATGATGTGCAGGTGCGGATTGAAAAGTGCATGGAACGCTGATTGCAGTTCGAATATGCGGTCGCAGTTCCGAAACAAATGGAAGAAACATAGACGTGGTTTTCATACTTTTCTGTATTGTGTGGGTGAAGGCTCGTGTTCAAGGTTCTATTGTCCTAGACACATGACGTCATCTATAAGCCTTGCAATTGGTGGTTGCCTTGACAAGGTCATCGCAGCGAAAGCCAGCAACATCAGATTTCAAATCTTGGTAGTTTATTTATAGACTTATTCCCAGTGTTTCAATGGGTTGTTCAATTTTTAACGGTCGTTTTACTTACTCTATTTGCCTGGATAAATCAATTAGACGGTTAATTGTTTTGCAAACGAACTTGTGCTTTCTTAGAGTCAATAGCCTTGGAAAAACTGATTCTCAGCCCAACTTGCTTATTGGTAAACACTCTCAGTTCGTTACATCTCTCCATAGAAAGATATTGGCTGTGTATATAGCTAATAAGATTAATTGGATGCAAATTTTCAAGGAAAAGGACCAGCAAATGACTAACTTGGGAAAAGATACTAACACAAGAAATACCAATATATTATTAGGTCGGCATATAAAATATCTTTGGGATTCTGACTTAAATCGTTTAGTCTAAAGCTAAACCATTAGGTTGATGGTGAAATAACGGCGTAGGTAAACTGGAGCAATGAAGCGAAACTTGCGAGGGTGAGGGGCATACGACGATGGAGGTCTCATCAGCACCCGCCGCAAGCAGACTTGAAAACCACCGTCGGAGTGTCGGTTCGCCGGGCCGGCCGTATTTCATCATCACACGCCTCACGGCCCGACGCCGCCGCCGACGCCGACGCCGACGCCGACCGCAACATATTCGCGCGTCCGGGATTTACGGCCGACGCGGCTTCGTTTGCTTTATCACGGACACCCTGCGCCCTTCGGGGGTAGAAAAGTAGTCGCTGGGATCTGAGATATTTTCGAGAGCAGCGCATTTCGGGGCGGCTGCGGACGTCAGATTGCGAAGGAGTTGTGATTGTCGCCGAGGACGGGAAAGAAATTGCATGTCATCATTTTTTTCTTCTTTTTGGAGACTTGGACATTGGGTAGACGGATTGGATAGATGATTCTCACTCAATTTCTTTGCGAGAAAAGCTACTTAGTTTTGAGAGTGTTGATTGAAATTATACGTTATTTTACAGCGTGACTTTACCGAGTAATATATCCAATTATGTATAAAGTTAAATACATATTTATATCGGTCTTCTGTTATTCAAACTGCGGCAAGTTCATACCATTTTGTTGACGATAAAGGCTAACAAACCAGAGGCGCCAGTTTTACACAGTTCACCGCCTTAACGCTAAAGCAACAAAATTCCATCCATAACAATCATTAAATTCGCCGTTCTCCTACCCAACTTCGTAAAGGCCAAAATTAAATTGTCAGTGTGCCCTAAATTCGGTGTATACGCAAAGACAAGAGCGGCGTCCAAATTACCTGAGACCGTGGACGAAGTCGCACAGTACATTCACCTTCAAGGAGCGGGGGGGGGGGGGGGGGGGGCAAAACCAACCCTGCGGCGCGGAAAATAAATGGGCGGGGAAAATTAAATGCACAACCCGCCTTTTCTCTTCTCACAATTTACACCTTGCTTCTATAATTTAAAAGGCCGAGGACGTACAGCGGCATATTAGGCGCGTCAGTGGCAACCCCCCCCCCCCCCTTCCACTGCCCCTCTGGCATTTTGGGGGGCAAACTGATGTAAAATGGCGTGAACCATTACCGTCACTTTGCGTGTTTTGCTGGGCCTACCTTATTAACTCTTGTAAGCCACTCTATTCATGTATGTCTTCAAGTCCAAGTAGGTGTACGTGCTACTAGCTGATAGTGCCAGTGTGTCTAAGTTAGTAACAACAGAATTATAAGGCTTACTAGCTGACTTCCTCTGCGCTATGGGGATGGTTTTGGGTAATTGGGTTAATTTGCTAAGGTGGCTTTTGCGCTTGGACAGGTTGCGTTATTTAGAGTAATATGCTTGTAATTGAACTGTTAGAGCGAATGGGTTTAATTAAAACTTAAAAGCTTAAAATTACATGCGAGAACAAAAAAAAAAAACTGTAAAACACGAAAATATATTTTTACCATACCCAAGAGTGAGTTATAGGTATCTCAACTATTCCTAAAGGTACTTACTACTTAGAGGTAGGTACAAGCTGCAGTTTTTGCGTAGCAAAGACAAATTTTTCAATAATTTATGCATGAATAGGTAGCTATTGATTAATGGCGGCTATATAATATGGCAAATCTTCACTGCATCTTTGTTAAAGGACCTTTTACCTCTTCGAGTAAATTTTTATCATCGATTAGGATGATTTAATAAAGGCCTTTGGGCAGCAAAAAAAAAATTCTTGTGTCTACGGCCATCCGTACAGAAGTTACTAAAGTCCGCGTTTTTCGGCCTAGGTGCTTAGAAAAACAACTCCCACAAGGTTTAACCCGTAGCTCTTTTTCGACCCCTAGCATCTAGACAATCCTCTAGCCCAATATCAATCAAATATTTTGAACATAGTCCTCCATCCTTCCTCTATGTTGAAATAATTTTGCACTTTGATAGGACCAACCGTTTAGCCGCGGTAAGCGGTTTACCTCAAGTATGTAATTAGCTTGCTGCATATTTCTCGTGCAATGCCGCTCTGAGCGTGCCGGACCGAGCCGTAGCGGCAACGACAGCGCTCGGACGGGTGGGAGGGGATTGTGAAACTGTACAAGAGAATTATACTAGTCTCGCAGATCGCGCCGCGCGGAACGCCAGAAATCTGAGATAATTAATTAAAATCCATCCTTTCAGAAAATTCTTTCAACAGGTCGACTCCTATTCATATTATAGTTAAGAATCTATGGTAAAAATTAATTTTAAGAGGTAAATGGTCCTTTAAGCATAGCTCACTACGCATGTTCTCCATTGCAGACTAATTCACACCTTGTCTAGTGCAAACTGTGTCTCCAACTCGCGGGTGACTTTATAAGTTTTCCGCAAGTTTTCCCCACAGTCACGAGTTTGTGCTTTTCTTTGATCACAGTCTGTGTCGAGCTATTTGCAAAGTCACAATGAAATTCAACGAGATCTTCTGGAAGACGAAGTAGAAGATGTTTGCATGCAAAGAAGTGAGCTCTGTGTGGGTTGTTCCGCCACTCGTTTTTCCTAAAGTTAAGCATTCAATTTAATTTTCGCTTCAAGTTCCTTATTAGCACATTGTTATTCCAATAAAACGTAATCGAATGAATCCATGAAAATTGAAAGAGAAGTTACTACAAAGCCATTCATGAAGTTATTCCGATTTAAATTGCACTAACTTGAAAGTTTACACTGTATACAGTGTACATAATATTCAAGTTTGTTCTATTTTCTCAGAATAAATGTTCTTTTTGCAGCATTATAGACTTAGCTTTCAAATCAAGAATTAAATAACTTTATCAATGATCACAGCATATATGAATAGTTTCAAAGTCAATGCCGTATTGCCATAGAACACACCACTACGTGCATATCTTGGATAGTGCACAAACCTGGAAACACACACAAGTTTTCCTTGCAAACGGAGGCCACACACTAGTTTTCCCAGCAAGTTATCGATTCATGTTTTCTTCTTTTCTGCATTTTTCTTCGAAATAAACTGTAAAGTAGCGCAACCACTCTTACTAATTTGGTAGCAATCTATTCAACGACTGCACAAAGATTTAAATAAAAGGTGTAATAAACAAACAACTTGATTGGCGTTCGCTATATGACGACCAACTTTATACCAACTTATATCTTGGATAGTGCACAAACCTGGAAACACACACAAGTTTTCCTTGCAAACGGAGGCCACACACTAGTTTTCCCAGCAAGTTATCGATTCATGTTTTCTTCTTTTCTGCATTTTTCTTCGAAATAAACTGTAAAGTAGCGCAACCACTCTTACTAATTTGGTAGCAATCTATTCAACGACTGCACAAAGATTTAAATAAAAGGTGTAATAAACAAACAACTTGATTGGCGTTCGCTATATGACGACCAACTTTGAGAGCCATTTGACGTAAACTCCGCAGACGTCTCAAATCACATCTCGGAACAGCGGCCAAACCACAGGTTCCGATCGAATCAAGGTAATTGCCTCAGGCCTCTGCGATACTCCACTGGCAGCAAGCACGCAGCGGCATTTGGGGCCCACAACGACATCCCCGTGGCGTTTCATCCTCCCACTCTGACAGATGACCGCAATTCAGTCGACAATAAAAGTCCACGCTTACTATCACCTGAACGGCGTTCATGATCAGACCACGTGAAGGCTCAATTATATATAAACCATCGTCGTGGAGTAGGAGAATGCGCTAGACGTTTATATCTGTTATTGCTCGTTCGGTATCTGCGGTGATGTGTATCCTGCATGCAAAGTAGACTTGATGAAGGAAGGCGGTGTAGTTTAATCGGCGTCCACTGTTGAATAAAAGAAACTGTAGTGTGGCTCAACGTGAAATGATTTCAAGCAGGCCTATTCGGCGGCTCATTGAAATAATTCGATGTACTTATAGTTCAACATTGCTATACATTGCGTAATCATTTTAGAGGAGAGCTTGATTTGATTCTGCGCTGGATTTTCATGGATTTTTGTCAGGGATTCGTGGATTGGGTGGATTTGTTGTCAGTTAAATTTGATGAGTTTTTATAATTAAAGAGCGACGGTCGACATTGTTATTTCAGCGGGCCCGGGCAGCATATTTGTACTATGTTTTATTTTATTTTTTATTAATAAGAATAAAATATGAATTGAATAAAATAGAATGAAATTTAATATACAATGATTTGAAATATAGTATGAAATAAAAATAAATATGAACGAAATAAAAATAAAATCAATCAACAGATTTGAAGTGCAAGGTCAAATGGCTCGGTCTGGTCATTGCAACACGAAGTACAACAAATTTTATATGATCGCGTTGTGAAACAGATTTTTGCGTACCACTAGTAACTCTCATTGTCCAATGTAGCTACAGTATGTGTCAGGTTCTTTTGTCAGCTCGGGGCATTGGACATAAACTAAAGGAACAAGAACCGTTTTTTCTACTATACAACATTGCAGAATTTGCAGCTGACACATGAAGCTGAAACCTCTGCTGCAACGAGGTACTGTAACGCCAGGAAGAATTGACTCTGCGCGCTGGAACAGTCCCATAATATATTTCCAGGTCGCCAAGAGCCGCAGCCACTCTGAACGGAATTTGTGCAGAAGATGTCCTGCCCCGAGCCTGATGGATTTACGGGGGGCGAAGTACGGGCAGTGCTCGCTAGGTGCGCGCACGGCGCTGACAAAACAACAGTTGGGTTCGCCAGTCGCAGCAATATAATATAAAGGGGCAGGTTTATTAAGCAAATGATTAATGGGCTCGACCGCAAAACGGCCCAAAGCGTGGAAACGAGTAAATTTGAGAAATTTTAGTGAAAATTCGTTGGGACAGCGTTCTTGCGTTCTTGCGTTCTAGCGTTCTTCCGTTTGGCTTGAAACCTTTGGAGACTGAGGGTGGGCACGTGGACGAGCAACGATTCGCTGGGTTCGGGCTGGCAGGCGTTTCTCTGTCGCACGACTAAATCATGTTAAATGCAAGGAAATTTCGGGAAATGTCGACAAGACTTATGTTAAAGCCAGAGAGTTTCTTCCAATGGCGCTACCAATCGTTTTTTGTTCCCATTCCTAGGAAATTGGCATAGTTTCTAATACCATGCTAATTTTAAGAGACTCCATCAATGTTTCTCATTGAGCAAGTAAGGATAATGGGGCATTCATTCCGCTGAACTGCTTCATTTACTTTCAAGAACATAGTACAAAGAAAAACGCATGTTCACTTTGGAACCTAACGATTTCCTTCGCACAATTTTCCGCGCCGCGTTCTTTGGTCGCGCACGCTACCGTCAAGGTTTTCTCAAGATCGAATCCGGTTCATCGCCTAACTTCGCGTTTAGTATCCCTATCACAGCTGGCAGCAAGCGAGATTATAACCTAGCCGACCGGTCGACCAAACCGCAACCAACGCTTTGAGGTTACAGATTAGACTAATTTGGCGATTTACCTCTGTGTTGTGGATTACTGTAAAGGGGCAAGCAGCTTAAAACTAATACGCCGTGTAACCACAGCTTATATGGAAAAGTGCAAATGCTCTTACAGCTATACCCCAGCTGGACTGGTATTAAGTAGCAGAAGATGAGTTTTGTCTCGCTCTTTTAAAAGTTGTATAAGCCGAAGGATTATCTGCGCAACGGCATCTAGCGGCAAGAGTAATGGTAACTCTTGCCGGTTTTATAAGCACTCTGTGTCGTTTCCTATCTCTCGAGGCGTTTGATAAAGAACTCTCCTTATTCAAACAGAGAGCCATACATTTTTTTTTCAGGATAGAGTGTTGCCCCTTCGAGTAAAACCTCACACGGACTGAGAGAGAGAGAAAGACTTGCACGAAGGCACAAGAATTGAACGGAATAATTTGCCACTAAATCCACAGAAACACATCTCTTGTGTTCTATGTTTAAACTGTATTTCTCTAGAAATGATAACAGATATAAATAATGCGAGATATATGATTTCTTGTATTATTGCTTCACCGCAAATCATGATAATATGAATTGCAAAGTACATGTCAGTTCCATCATGAAGCACTCGGATAGATTTCAGCGAGTGCTGATTCTATGAACCTTGCTTTGGTTTCAAATGCGAGGCGTTCTTTATGTAGCTGCACTCAAAGTCTTGTTACAAGCAGGATAAAACGTCTCGGAGAACCATGGGACCGGGCTGAATGCAAATTAACGCAATTTTGAGAGAGCGCTGTCCCTTGTCGCTGGTCAAAACGGTGGTCAGAGGGGGGCTGGGAGTGGACAGAGCTACGTCCTCGAAACTGTGTGGTTAAACCTCCTCTGGCCCCTCCGCTTTACCACCCTTATACCTACCCCCTCCCTCACCGGCGTGTCATAACACTACGTATTATCCTTCTTAGAGTAAGTATAGATTCCGAGTTACCGAGTAAGCCGAGTTACGGAGATTCTAGGACACAGTCGCTGAACTTTTAAAGCATTTTCAATGGAAATTTCAATCCTCATTTTTCTAACTAGCTCTACAAGTTTTTCGAAAGCCGAGCCTGCATTTTAATATCGAACATGGGAACTATGAAACAATCCTGTAAAATATCCCCTGCTTTATAAACATACCCGGGCAACTTTTTAATCGGATTTTTTTTTGAAAACGATCTGCACATAAATATTGTTAATTTTTAACCAGGAATCTCTAGAGAATAGGTATCAAAAATAAAAATATTGTTACTTTGTACGAAGAGACCTTTTGATCCCGTTACTGGTTTTTATTAGAAAATCAACGCGCTAGGAATGAACGATATAAAGCGAGCTTCTGGAGTTTGTTTTAAGAGCCACCCGCGATGTTTGCCCTGAGCCAACCGAATCGATCGCCTCCATTTTAAAACAAGTCAATTTGATCGCACTAATTACGGGTTCCCAGAGCACGTTTTTCCTACGCGATTAATCATTTGGTGAGGCGGGAACGCGGTGCCCCCCGCCCCTGTCGGTCATATTGAGAACTTGCGTGCTACAGAGATGACGGATAGATGGGCGATCCTGGGACCCTGCTGAGCAAGGCCAGGACAAGTGGAAAACAACACCGAAAGTAGATCGCACTTGCAACACGAAAATAAGTGAGGATAAAGAACAATATTTACGCCCCTTTTGGATATTCTTGTCGCAAGGAGATATATTTTTTACCACTGTCCATGGATAAAGAAAAAGATAAAGAGTTCGAAATAATTTCGTGTCTTTCCCCCCGAAATGGCATGATTGTAAGATGAGATTTTTATTGTCCTGTTGTAGATTGATCACGATAAAGATCTGACGAAAAACAGTGAAACTTTTGTGGAGAACGTCCTTCTCACGTATTTTCCGTGTTAATATCTAAAGCCTACTTTGAAAAGCTGAAGTGAACATTCAGCACGCAATGAAAGTCATTGTTTGGTGGAAGAGCCGGGTTTTATTACAATGGCGTCCAAGTGTGACAAAAAGCTTCGCTGATCAACGTATAGATATCATTCGACGGAGGGCAGACGCCAATTACTCTAATTAAATCATAATTAGAACATTTAAATTATCTTCGAGGAAGCGCTCAGAGTGCTATACACTATTAAAGAGTGACTTCGTGAATGCGGCTGTGGTTGATATAAAGAACTTAACGTTAACTTATTTAAACTATAGTTACATTTAATTCATATCATTGATGTACTGTAGCTTAAAATTGAGCCTGTATACGGACAGCAATGTGACATAAATAATCAATAGCGTGCACGCTTTAGCCAGGCACTATAGTAACTCGAGTTTTATTGGATTTTGCAAACAAAGAAAATTAACACTGTTCCGTTCGTGTATTTGTCGAAAAACGCACCGTTCCTAATTACACTTATTACAGTTTTAACGTCAATTGAAACTGTGCTGAAGTAATTTACTTCCGAAATAAGTATTAAAGTGGAATTTCTATAGACCTTCGGCTATACAACAAAAAAATATATCCTTTTTTGTCAAACATTATCAACTTTACTGTTATGTAGAAAAGTTGTGCAATACTTTTCCCGGGATTTAAAAGCTCATAAATCCCTGATACTTCCAATCCCTTTCAACCCTTTTCATGTTAAATCGCGATGGAGTTTTCATTCAAGTAAGGGGACGTCCTTTTAAAATTGACTAACAAAGTTTATTGGGGCAAAAAAAAACTAACGTGGTACCTTTATTGGCTCACCTAACTCGAGCTATTATGGAACTCTAATTATATTTCAATTTTATAATGAACATTATTTAGGTTCAGTTTACCCAATTAACTTACCAAAACACCGAATTAATATGAAGTTAATTGCTATCGTCTTTGCCGTTCTGTTAGTATAAAAGGCGAATCCTGACGGTATTTTGTTTAAAGCTGCAAGAGATTTATTGTCCCAAAGCACATAGTGTAATTACATTATTAAATGTAGAACTAACTGGCGTATTGCGAATTTCTCTCCAGGATTGCTTCAGAAAGACAGTTTTGCGGGGAGATAATGACATCCTATCCCTGCTCCAAACGAGAGCGTCCTGACCGCTAAGTTTCATCAGAGATCCTAATCACTCGCAGTCCATCTATTTTCTTTCGTCTTCTCACGTTGAGTTGCCTCTCTATGGTTAACTGGAAGAAATAATGATTCTCGAACAAAGATCGGTGACTTATAGAAGTTGGTGAACAAGTTTTGGGGAACTATGTTTACTTCAAATAGCTACGAAACAAAACTTAACTGAACACGCGTTAGTGTTGAGCTTAACAATGGAAGTTTAGTGAAGTGATAAAATTAACTTCTTGTTATCTACCTAACTTGACATTCGTAAGAAAGATGTTGTGTTAAGAATTAAGATAGTGAAAATTATGCCTTTATCTACATTCACGTTGATTCTTGCTGCCACAATCTTTGCGATATATATTTTTTATGTCAACGAATCACTGCACCTATTATATTTTAAATTATTATTTTCTGGTATTATTACTTTAAAGTATAAACGATTATCTAGATCCATCACCTACCAAAATAATCAAAAACAAAGACATGACAAAGATTACTTTTTAAATTTTGAATACAAGTCAGCACAAAAACTGATACTTTCCAATATAATTACATTAAAATAATTAAATTAATAAAATCCACCAATAAATATTCCCATCAATCGAAACAAAACAACATCTTACACTCCCCAACCTAGAGAACATAACCTAGACTAATCAATCCAAAAAACCAAACCAACGCTCCGTGAATGGTCGGCTCTAGACTCACCTCTCGGCTATCCCAGCGGCGTATCCAGTGGCCGACAACGTCACGTCACCGCTCGACGCTAGACTTCGCACTCGCGTCGGGACGCCTCCATGGTGCAGGAGCGACTAAGCGTCGGACCGGCGTCTGCAGCAACCGGAGGCCGCGCGACGGCGGACGCAGACGCCGCGTCGTCGTCACCGTAGTCGTCGTCGTCGTCGTCGTCGTCGTCGTCGTCGTCGTCGTCGAGTCTTATCGCGGTGATAAGGGACGGCGTGTTTGATAGAGAGACAACGAGGACCTTTGACTGTTCAATGGCCAGCTGCAACAATAGTTCTATGCAAATTACATCTTTTTGACGGTATTTTTTTTGTTTCATTTTTTTGTTTCAATTAGGAAACGCGAAGCACTAGTGTTTGCGTTGAAGATGAGCGTTGTACTTTTACATCTTACCGCTTTTAAAGCTTGCCAAAAGCTTGCCAAAGCTTGCCAAAGAGTGCCAGGTACTAAAACCCGAGTAGTTTTATAACTAATAGATACTTATCAATAATTTATTTGAATGTGCTACATAAAAATAACGAACTTTTAAACCCACAAAGCCTTTTTTTTGGGTCGTCTGTGGAAAAAGGGCATACATTAAAATAGCGTGGAGAGGCTTAACGCTCTAAAAATTACAACAAAACTGAGGCATAGAGCTGCATGACAGATCGTTAAAAATGAGAAAAAAAGTTGCAAATATTTCAAAAATTCTTCAGTTTTAACGGCTAATTTTGATAGCTAAACAAGGTTTTGATGGTATTGACTGGAATGGAGAGGACTGGAAGTAAATGATTCCAGTTGGCTCTTGTTGGAGTGACGCTGAGGAGTGGAGAGGACTCTCATATTATTTTTTTCGGGGATGCAGAGACTGAATTTATTATGTTTTAATCAAATCGGCTGTCATCGCGGCCCGGCCAGCTGTTACCTTAACATATTCCAATCTAATTGATTACATTTTCAATTCCCGCTCATATTTAATCGCTTTGAGTTATAACACTTTCAAACCAATTTTTTGTTACGCCTTTCCCATTTTAATTTTTGTCATGTGCGTCTCTTTTTGCAGATGTGTATAATTTCGACAGGACTCACAACTAACTAATTTCAATGATGTTACCATTTTGAAATAACGTACAGGTCGCAAAAACCAAAGTTTTCGGAATCCCCCTATTATATACCCACCAAGTAAATTTTTAAGGATAAATGTCGTTTAAACGCATTCACTCACATAAAATAAACACACACGCACGGAATGCCCATAGATGCCGGACATCCTCTTTTTCGGACGACATGTGGTCACATTCGTATACGATGTTTCAAATGGTCAATTACTTATGCTGAAGGCTATTTTTAATTCGTTAATCGTGTATGCATACCGAAGTGTGACGTGCATGAGTAACCACTTTGTGCTATCACAGAAGTTTGATCACGACATAGTTCACGTATAAGGATTTTCCTTATACACTTAAACAAACACCATGCTATGACAATTCACTATACTTGTTGCCAACTTCATAGCATACCATAGTTCCATATTTTGCTTTATACGAATAAGTATAAAAGAATGCCATACAATTTAAACTATCCTAATACAATATTATATTCGCATGAGGTAACCACATTGTGTCATTATTATGTACAAGCTCTGTTAAACGCAGCGTCTTCTCTCAACAAGATTTCCAAGCTCGTTGTTGATACATGTATCTCATTATTTTTCAATCTGTTTCCCGATATTAAATCCTAAAAATGTTTGTAAAGGGATGTTTTAACAACGGCAAAGACAGTAATTCGTTTCTCCCCATCCAATTATAAAATCCAATCGCAAAGGTATTTATAGCACGAACTGGATCTACATAATTGTAAACACTAAAAAAACAATGCTCAGCGTGGATCAACTTGAGTTTCCAGACTCATGCATATTTTACACGCTTGACGTTTGTAGCCGTGCAAGCTATTTGTTGCCACGCACGAGGGAGAAGGGGTCTTCTCTCGAGATACAGGGAATTAGAGCGGTCGGCCGATTCAATTCTATTAGATCGATCAACACACTCAGACGCGGACTGTTGTCTGGTGTGTAACCTTTCAAATTAGCCATAGGTTAAGCTTTATTAGGTCGACTGTGTCGCCATCTGTCGTTGGGACCATCAATTTGAGGTGGACTCGTGCCACCTCCCAGAGACAATTGAATTACACCGCAGAGACGTGTTTTTCTCAGAGCTCTAGTCGTTAGTTTAGCGTTAGCTTGAATCCGATGCGAAGTGGGCGGTGTTTAGCACCTCCACCCCTCTCATAAAAAGGGATTGCAATGGAGAAAGTATTGCGTCGTACACGCGATATTTCGCTCCGTGAGTTTTCAGGGTGAATTTTGCCGAGTTTTAAGTGTAGCACCTAAATTGAAGTACTTTCACATTATCCTCATAAATTTCTGTAGTAAACAGAAAACAACCCGTTGTTGCATTACGAGATATACATCTTCAATAAATCAATCGTAAAAGTCTGTTCCTCTTATATATTTGAAATAGAGTTGTTTTGATAGCGCTTATCACTGAGCGAAATCGAACCTGTACACTATTGTTATCATTTGGCCGTGGCGAATGGATTATCTTCCAATCGAATGCATTTTATTGCTGAGCATTAGAGGCCATCGTTATAATGAGTTTTGCAACAGATGTCCGTGTATTTCCCCGTTTGACCATGGACAATATTAGAGCGAAAAAGAATGCTCAGGTTTGCATTCAGGAAAATTCCACGCTTATTTTAATTGAAGCTCAAAAGATATTCGTTTCTAGGCCGCAGTTTCGGCGGACTGACTCGGGAACTAAAGATGAACCAATTTTATTCTTCCATCGCATTTTCTTTCCTGTAATGTTTTTATTTCCGCCCCAATCTTAAATTTCTTCAGATTCTCGATGCATTTTCCAGGTTTCTGTTACGTGCTCACGTTCACAGCGCCTGGAAGACGAATATCGTCAGCGCAATCGCCGCAGGCAGGACACCCGCGTTTGTAGCAAATTCGTGTAGTGATTTGTACCAGTAAGCTGGCCGACAAATTGAACCTAACCCTTCTATATAAGTAATTTGATATCTCTAGAAGTTTATTGGAAAGATTCATTCCCGGATGCTAAAAATATACGGCAGACACGTAGAGAATGTTGAACGGTATGTCAGAATCAGTTCTCAGAAGATTGCGGGCTAGAAAAATAAACGATATCATGATAACCTATTTAATTTTACTAAGATTTAGGACAATATTTGTGGGCGTAACTTGCTTTATACTTTGAACTTATTAAAAATCATTGATTGTTTCCTCTAATGAAACATATTTAAATTGTAATTAATGCTCTGGAAAATCTAAAGAAATAGAAGAACTGCTTCTGTAGCTTCCTTTTCCGAAAAAATTCCACCTGGAAAATTAGCTATTGACAAATAAAAGGATATTTTTCCCTGCCTTCTTCTATTAATGTCGCTTTTCTCTGGGCTTGTGAACAAAGCTCTTCAGAATCCATTACATTTCAGCCCAGACCCCGAACATACAAACTGCAAGTTTTAACTGTCGTAAAGCCATGTGCTTTTCAAAGAGCTTTGTTTCGTAGCGCGTATAAAATACAAGCGCTGAAAATGAACACCCCGACCACCAAAATAATAAAGCGACTAAAATCTTCTCGAAAATAATTCTCTCTCTCCGCGGCGATGGCCAGATCTTTATGCTACTCGATACAGCAGATCGTAATCGCAAGACCCGAAAATGGTTTCGGTGTTCGCTCCAGATATTGGAAACGACGACATAAAGCCACCGCGGTGAGGGTCCGTCTTCCTTAGAGCATCAGCTGACCGGTGCCCGCATCAGAGGTCGCAGTTCACTTCAAACGACTCGCTGATTGCGTTGACAATCAGTTACACGACGACGACGACGACGACGACGACGACGAGGGCTGCAATTACTTTTCCAACCGCCAATAGAGTTCCAGATCTCAGTTCACAAGCAGACTGTAAAATGCAATTTGAGTTCGGAAATCTATTAAAGGAAGCTTATAAGCGGCTTTCAAAAGCTTACAACGTGATGCTTCTACGCATAAACTTCCGTTTGAAACGAAGGAGAGTGCTGTGAGGAGCAGTTCTCGCTTTTCATCTCCATGATGCAATTCTCATTCTTTTTAGCGCGCGGCGTCAAAAAGTTCAGAGAGGGTCACGGAGTTACCCGATTTGATTGCCATTTGGGCTTAATCGGGCACTAAAGTGAGTGTTGAGCAAATTTTCTGTATTTTATTCCTCGCTAAGGCACTTCATTTCGTGTTCAGAATGTCATTATTTCCTTAGCGGTGGACACGCTGACGTCAAGACTCTGCTCGCGACTTGCATGCAAAACCTGTCTCTCGACTCTGACAGAATTGGAGGAAATGAACATAGCTGGCAGTGACAACGAACAGTTGCTATCAACAATTGCGTGCCAGGGACATTTTCCAGCCCATGCGTTTGAAATTTGTTACGTGAAGCGTTTCGATAGGAATTTTACATAAAAGTATTTTTCTAGAATCGCGTTATTTTTCTATACATTTACATGCCATCGATAGTGCGCCATTTCATGCCATCCCGTTCGCCTGTAAAGTAGTCAAGTGACAGTAATGTACGTGTGACGTTTCAACCACCCAAGAACAAATAGGCGAAGGATATGTTTCGCTCCTCCGGGCACAGTAAGTCGAGAGTGAAGTCATCTCGTCGACGCATGAATTATCAAGTAGATTGTTTCGCTGACGACGGCGGCGACGACGATGACGAAGACACCGACGTCCCATGCTACGACCCCACGGACCTGTCAGATCACGAATGCTGCGAATGCGACTACACTAGAGCACAGACCGACCATTTCGAAGCGTCGCGACGCGATCGGCAGCGACGCCAGGCGTCGCGACGGCCCAGTCAAGTTCCTTGCGCCGTCGAAGCTGACAGTTTGCCCTTGGCGCGACCCATTCCTGTACACTACGATGCGTTCGACGCTGCGTGGCATAACAAGAGCAGTAAGGCGCTACGTCGTTCGCGAGGCGAGAACTATCATGAAAACAGGTGCGTCCTGCATAAACTGATTTATTTCGTATTTATTTGGAAATGTCAGAAATTTTCAACCTCGATTGGAATTTATGCTTGCGTATTAAACTTTTAGAAGCATTTTGTATGAAAGATATTTGTCGGCTGGCTTCCTTTCAAATACAGCACGTACCATTAATCTCGACTCTAACGACAGGTAGTTATATAGAAGAATCATCATCGTTTAATACCACTCGTCTGGAAAGTCTAACGATCTCCAAATTCGTAAGCTCTGCCTTTTGAATCGTTTTCAGCAACAGTCAACAACAGTTTACTAATGCACAAGCCACGGTAAAAAACGAGCAGCCCAATTTACCAACGGCCAATTTGGTAGCTATATACAGTTCAAAACTGATATATAACATGGTACGTGGCCAGTTAATCAACTTGTCAGCAAGGGTAATTCATGTTTGAACAAATTGACAAGTGTGTTACGTAGCCGATAATAACTTCCTCGCTTTGGGCCAGCGACACAATGCATTTTTCGGATGATTGACACTAAGGGTCACTTTTAGCCAGACTGTTCCCAGCTCAGATGTCAAAGTTGTGACGTGGCAAATTGCTCGAAAGCGGAACATATGGTAGATGGCAACACGTGGGCATCTCTTGTGATACCCCATTACTTCCCACTGAAAGGGGCTTCCAGTTTTTGTTCGACAGCAGATTTAGGTGTCGACGGTACTACACATGGTATTTTACAAATTGATGGCTGGACAATTTCTGGCCTGGAATCTTTTCCAGCCAATTTCAAGCCTCCAGACAACCTTGAATCTCTCTGTCTATATCCCAATAGCTTTCAGCCTCGCGCAGCTTCCATTGTTTGGGAATAGAATAATAATACACCACGTCAAAGTCCCGCACATGACCGTCAGACGTTTCCGGGGAACAGTGTTCCATTTATCATATTATTGTATTCCTGTAACCTGGATTTGCAGCGAACTCTTGCTCAGTGTGTCATAACAAGAAGCAGAATTGATCCTGTGTCAATGGTGAGTCATTGTATCCACGAAATAGGTTGCTGAGCATAACATAACAGTGATATGAATTACATTTCCATCAATTTTCATGGACCTTGAGCCATATATTCGATGGTTATGTGATTGATTAGCAGAAGGCTATGACTAGCTAGGGCATTTTCCTAGTTTCCGTTTTTTTGGGAAATCGGAAGTTTAAGAATGAAGGTCCCGAAGGAATAAAAAATTATGCATTGGATAGTGCTACAAACTTGTGAGCCATAAAAGTACATAGTAAACATGTGCTTCGTTTTGCTATGGTGAAAAATGTTTCAAGCTCATGTAATATGCAGTAAACGTACGTAGGTGGAGAGTATAACGGAATACCTTTACAGTGTACGTACTTAAACTCACAGTTAAACTTTCGGTTTAAAGTGGAGATTACCAAACTTGCGAAGTTGCAGCGCAGCTTTCCGGTCTTTTGTCCAACGTACAGTACGAGTTTTTCCGTCGCACGCTATAGAGCGCACAAACTATTTTCGGCGTTACTCAATATAGGAAATGTGGGAAATTTAACAGGATCCCCATGCTCTAAAATCTTTGCGCCTTTTTCCACGAGCGAGCCTGCTTTCCAGGCTAGACGGAAAGAAAACTAGTTTACGATCACATTTTCACATATTTAACGTTCCACGGTGACATTTTCAACAAACTTGCTCGCACCCACGGGAAAACATGAGCAAATAGTGTTACTTGGAAACTGGAATTGAATCAACCCACATTGCATATATTATCGTTTAAATCGAAAAACAATACGCAAAATTAACAACCTTATGCAAGATGATAAACACCAATTAAGACCAGAACCTATCCAATAAGTTGCTTGCAAATAACTCTTTTGATCCAGTGCCGCTAGTATCTTCAGCATTCAAGGAAACTGTCAACTGCAGTTACTTGTATTTGCCTTGAAATATTTCCTTCAAGTCTGTTTGTTTGAAATCCGTGGATTCTGTTGATTCCAACTTGTTTGAACTCTGTAAAAGAACAAACGGCGGTCGTTCTTGGCGCAATGCTTTAGCGTTGGATTCATTATTTAAGCAGCCACATGTTTCGCGGCGTAACGCTCTGTGCTCGGGAGCTGCAAATCCTTGGGTTGCATCGGCACTAAGGCACCCTCTGACAGGGTAAACCTCGGAACATGCATTGTACATTTGCAGAAGCACTGAGAAAAAATTCAACTTTTATGGACTGTCGAACAAAGTCACAAACCTGTAGCAAGAATCAAATAAAGGAGTGACAGCAACTAAAAAAATCATTACATGATTTCTCAGTGAGCAACCAGGAATATACATCCGAATCCTGGGAAAGATTACACAAGTACCTATTCCAGGAAAGCTTGCACATCTTTTCGACCGAAATAATAATTGACCCAGTTGAATTTTCATTATTCATCGCCTCATTTCCCTTGTTTGCCCCGGAGAATGTGAGGGCTGAAGGGAGCTAATTACTGATAAGGTCTTGATCAGCCTGCGCCCTCTATAAACCAGACATCACCTTCTTCCATCAGGGTCACAGATAACGTGATCGACGCCGTCATCCCAGCTAAAAGCAATGAGACACACGGGGTATCAGCGCTGATACTGACCGAGTGGCTAGTGACAGTTTTTGTTCCCACCGTCAAATTGCCTTCCGTATAAATTGCCTTCCGTATTTTGTCTGCAAATCTGTGCCAGCAAATTAGTAAATATTTGCTAGCCACCTGACCAGGGAATTAGGTGGAAAAAAGTATAATTTTTTCTCTTTATAGACATATAAAATGGGTTAACGGGAGTGTCTGATAAAGAACATACCGAAAGAATAAACCGCGCACCCGTGATTTTATGAGACCAGAATAATTTCCATCTAGTCTGCACGTATTTCCCTTGGTTAGCATTGCCATTTCATCGTCTCTGAGAATACTAATCATCTTAGAGTGCTGTTCTGTCTAAGAAAAACTCAGAAAATTAATTTTCCATCGCGTTTTTTTGTGGAACACAAATGCATATTTAAAAGCTATGGCTGAGACGGAGAGCCTTGTGTCAATACACTGTCGGGCAAGACTCAAAAGCCAGTGGTTATATAGCGGTATACCCACTATACAGAGGAAAGGGCATAACACTATTCTCGCATTGACTGTTTATTTGGCAGTGGTAGTGCGCTCTGATGGTTATTGCAACACCGTGTTTTCAATGTTAAGGGACCAATCCATCAGTGCCATCTCATTCCTCGTCGTCTCGATGTATTGTAGTTCAAATTGCACCAAGAACTTAGTCGAACACTGGAGCCCCTTGGTTTTGAGATTACCGTTTAATTAATTCTAGCAGTACACTGCCGACGCTTTGAACTTGGCATCTGTGTAGCAGTGGAAAAACAAATAGACATCGTTGAAAAAAGGTGCTTTGTAGTATTACTTGAAAGCTACACCGTGGCGGATTGCGAATTCTTGAACCTGAAAATAGTGAGACGCATCTTTTTCCAGCCATTGAAGAAGTAACCATGTGTCGTTAGATTAGTTTCGTTGGTTCTTTTCTTCGGCGAAAACGATTGAAAGCGAACGTGTTTTTGGCAGTAACGTAACTGATTCCATCTATCTCGTCACGCATTTAAAGAAATCGGAAGGCGTCACACCAAGCAGTAACGTTTATTTAACAATAACGACTTGATACTGACATCCCTCTAAAGCAAGGCCGTATAAAAGGCATAGGTAAATTTGGCTACGGCAAATTAATTACACACAACGATTAATTAATCATAATGCAATTATTTTCATGGTTTGACCTAAATGTCCAGGCGGCATTTTGTTTGAACAGCCCATATAATTTCCAGCTCTCGGAAAAGCTCTTTTTATAGAACGCCAAGGTTGTTTGCGCGGCTCGTCATTTTTTACCGCATTCAAGCTGTGTCATACTTAATGATAACAAACCGCCCTGTATGTTACAATTAACGTTTTAACGAACAGTGGACCTATCGCGCATAACATTATCTCCTCTTTTGAAGCAAGCACGTCGCAAGATAATTTTATTCATGCGCCGGAGTTTCCACACGTGAATTCCATAGCCAGCAAACCCGGCGGCATTCACTTGTTTGTGGGCCCCCTCGTGATTTATCGAACTTGATTTGCTTTTTCGAGTGCCCGCGTATTATGGATGGGGCGGCCCGGCCCTCGTGCAAGGGCCACTGCGTCGACGGAATTCCAAAACCCGCCAACTCTGCCCTTTAGGAGACTATAATACCAACTATAGTTGATAAATACACGACTAGCCGCCCGAAATTCGTATTAGCTCGCTTTATTTATCGCACCCCAAAGAAAAGTCGTAGCCGCGCTAGTGGGCGCCTCCTAGATGCTCGCTTTAAAGTGACGTCGTGAATTGTGAAAATTTATTCGTTATAACTGCGTGGGATTAATTGGTCACGAAATGCGAATGGATTTAATTTCAGCGAGTGAAATTGTGCCCGTAATTGCGTTTGCCACTTCCCGAAGGATAACTCGACTAGTGGCTGCGACTTCTCATGCCAAGATGGCATGATAGCATGATGGTATGATGGTATGATGGCATGCGGGAGAGATAGCTGATACTAACTGCCGGTCTTTAAGACTGCGTTTACTTAAACGGCGTTTTAACGACAAGCAGTGCGTTAATTATACGCGTACGCATGGTCGATGCTCGGGATAATTGAACAAAGTTGTGTGTGCACCGAGTTTAGGGCTTATCGTTTCATTACGAGTGTAGGGGAACATTCATGCGACTGAAGAAAATCCATCTTTGACTTGACTCACTTCGGTTTACCAAGGATTGAGCAATAATTTCACAGTAGTTTTAGTATTAAAAAAACACAAATTTATAACTATACTGTACTAGAGGAATCTGTACCTACCCACCAAACAACCAAAAAGTCTAAAAATATGATCAATTTTATTTGCCTAAACCACTTCTCGATTCACCTCACCGCGCACACTGTAAATATTTAGCCATCGCCCATTCTGTATGATTTGTTTTTGAACGGGTCGCTAATAATAAAGTGGCGGCACGTTTTCGCCAGCGGATTATAACGCTCGCTCCAAAAACCAGCTTCGAGCTGGGATCGCACGTGGCTGGAAGTATGAGATGAGTCGCCGGTTAATTCAATCCAAACCAAACGACATGATTTTCCATCGGAAAATTGCCAATTTTCTTTCGATGACCCTCAAAAGCAGCTTATCTCACGCTCTCATCGGATTCCCAGAAAGATGTCCACAGTGAAAGGAAAACACCGAACTTTTTTCCGAAAATACTTTTCTATTTCGATAGGAAACCACGGGAGGCCTATCAATACATTTACGATGATAAACTTTGCCATCAACGGAGTTCCTTATCAAAGCCTTGACACCAATCAAAACACCTCGATTGTCAGATTTCTAAATAAATTTCCTGTTGACAAAAAAACCCGTCTCCCTAAAAGCCAACGCCACCCTTTGAAGACTTTCCCGTCCAAGAATCTATTTATAAATCCCCGCGCGACATCCGTTCACATACAGAGGCGACGGCGCCGCGGTCACCGTCGGCACGAAGTTCAAGCCGTCGCCGTCGCCAGCGCCACCAGCCCCGCCGCCTCCCGAGACGCTCGCTCGACTGATCAACCAGTCAGTAACTCGCCAGTCCGCCGTCGGCATCGGCGCCGCAGCACCGTCTGCCTCGACGCCACGCTATTACCGATGCTTGAAACGCGAGGCGTCGCGGCGCCCGTCGAGGCTGTGCCTGCCTGTCACCAGTCAGCCGGACCCGGCCTTGGCGGGACGACGTCCAGGCATGTACGGGTCGAGGTGAGTGGTGAATAATTCCACGACTTGTCTAGTTGAGCTGTTTTATAGCCGGTACACACTACGCTTTTTTCACGCTTTCGAGCCTGTGGGATGGGCCCGTTCGAGCCCGTCGGAGCCCGAAACGCTCTGAGAGGCCGAGAACGAGACGGATTCGCAATACACACTATACGCTTTATAATCCGACGGACTGCAGCCCACGGGCTCGAAAGCGTAGTGTGTATTGGCTATAAGGGTTGGTGCGCTTTTGTTAACGCATTGATAATATCTAGGCTCGTTCACACTATTTTATTCATTCTAGAACTATTCGTCATCTTCTTGGCTTTCCTCTACCATATTATGAAAATTGTGCTATGCTCATATAATTTGTTTTAGAACTGACACTTTCGCGGGAGTATTTTTCAAGGGCGGCACCGATTAAACTGTTTTCAACATTTGTCTGGCATTTTATTAACCTGCTTCTGTCTCTTTCAAACTTTGCGGTTTGATGGATGTTAATTGATTTTGAAAGTTTTGAGTAGGGAAACTCTAGATTTGAGAATGGCAGCCTGCTTTTCTGGTAGCGACTTTCCGTTATTGTTCATGACCATAACAGGCAAAAAGATTATGATGTACCTACCGATCCCCAATTAACCTCTTCATACTGAACTCTCCAGACAAACTGAATAATGATTTTGGAGCCTCTACAACTTGATATATAACCAACAAAAATCTTGCTAAGCATCGTCTACAGCCTAAAATCTACAGATACGAGATTTATATTTTCAACATTCCAAACTGCAGGCGGTTTTTTGTTGACATTCACGTTTATGTTGACAGTTGTACTGCCACAAAACTGAACTGTATTGTTGTAAAGGGCAAATGCTTTCAAACTTTTCCTATTGGGTAAACACACCAAAAAACTCGCCAGGAAACGTATCAATCGATTCAAACAAGTATTATCCCAAATATTATTATGAATAATACATACAATTATTTATTTATTTATTTATTTATTTATTTATCTATTTATTTATCTATCAATTTCTGACTAAAACATAAATACAGTTGTTTATATGGTCAATGTCAATAAGTTAAAGGTAGATTCTTCCAGAGCTTGACGTCTGGCGAGAGTTCTACTCGACAAAGTAAACAAATGTACACAAATTCCCTGCCCAGGAGCCAGCCGTTGACAAGCGGCTTGCCGGCGTCGCACCAACCCCCGCCGGGAGCGCGCGCACCGTCGCGTCACGGCGCCGCCAGGGGCGCGCACGTGGCCGAGGTGAAGATCCCCGTGCAGGCGCACGTGTCGTACGTGCCTCGCGCTGACGACTCGCCGCGCAGTGGCAGGGGCGCGTGCGCGGACCACGCGCGCTTGCGCAGCAATCGGCCGCGCGGAGAGATACGCATCCCACTCGACGTATTCGCCTCGCCGTATCTGGCGTGCGCGGTCGACGTCGAGCAGTGGAGCGCGCAGCAGCTCAGGAAGGTGAGGCTCGGGTCAATATATACCTTTATTAAGGGCTTTTATTATTGGGTATTACAATATTTTTCAACTCTGGGTTAAGCGTCTAGCCCTTAGAAACAAATGAATTCCACGGCATCCTATTGGCGGTTGCCATGACAAGTAACTTCACTCTTACTTTAACTGTGGGGTGAGGCACTGTAAAACCGGCCCTTATGCCTGGTATTACCAAGTTTTTCAACTCCTAGTTGACATCCCAACTCGGAGTTACAACTGAATTCAGCCAATCACATGCAGCAAATTCAGCAGTAACTCCTAGTTGGGATCTCAACTAGGAGTTGAACATTTTGGTTTAACTGGCCATTAATAGTGTTTATGCCCCCGATTTTACAAAAGTTATCAACTCTGGGTAAAGCGTCTCAACCCTCAGAAACAAGTGAATTCCACGGCATCCTAATGGCGGTTGGCATGACAAATATAACAACTTCTACTTTAAACCCTAGTTTGAGGCAATTGTTAAATCGGCATTCGGCCCTCAACATAAAGCCCGTTTTACACGGTAAAAGATTTTCATAAAATCTATCATAGCATCTTTTATAAAATCTATAATGATATCTTGTATAAAATCTTTTACGAAAATGAATGATGGTATTTACACGGTCCTGGAAAAATGTGATAAAAAACACTTGGTTGTGACAGAAGCAATGCCATCATTATGTCATTCTGTATGAAATTCAAAAGGCGGTGGATTAAGAAAATTTTTAATGAAGGAGCAAAATTAAAACTGTCAATATGTGTGTAAAATTAAAAATTGAGAGGGATTTAGCAGTTTTGGCTAACATTCAGGCTTTTGCTGATACTTAATCCATTTTAGATGTAGAAGAGAAGGTTTTGAAGGTTTGTGAACCAAAGAAAAGGAAGAGGAAATGCTGGAGACGTGAGCGTGAGCTTTACAATCTTGGCACAGTACACCATCTATCAAATCAGTATCTTTCATATGCTGTACGCTGATTGGTTATTTTTCATCACATCTATCACAGAAATAGAACCGCGCCTAATTGAAAATATGTCATCTTATCTTTTATCACATCTATCATAATAGACCGTGATATGCTTTTTTCATAAAATTTTTGCATTTACATGGTGATATTTAGGTACGTAAAAGATATCATGATAGATTTGATGAAAATCTTTTACCGTGTAAAACGGGCTTTAGAGACCTTCTCTCATCTTTACACAAGTTGCGTTCAGATGAAAGATTTTGACTTTTTATAACCCACACAAAATTGTTTAGCATGTCTCCAATAGCCGTTTTTCGAATCTTTCTAGTTTCAAATTAAAGTTTTAAAATGTTATTATCACTGGTAGGTATTCTCAAAATACAATTTTGATATTGCGAAGAAGTCTCAGTAATAGGTAAGTCACAAAATGATTGGGGCCACAGTGGCCACAGTTAGTACTGCAATTCATCGATCTAGTCAGATTCCACCGACTCAATGCTATTTCTTTAAATTGGGGAGAGCTAATACCATAGCTACTACCACAGCTAATACCACAGCTAATACCACAGCTAATACCACAGCTAATACCACAGCTAATACCACAGCTAATACCACAGCTAATACCACAGCTAATACCTATAGCAATCTTAGATAAAACCAACCGTTTGTTAACTGCGTGCGTACAGCCGTCCGCGCAGCGCGTGCGTCGCAGCCAGACCAAGGTGCAGCCGACGCGCAGCCACGTGACCGCGCACTCGTTGCTGGTGGAGCCAGGCTGCGCTCAGCCGCCGCTCGGCGACAGACTCGCTGCGCCGCTGCGCAAGCGCCACTCGGAGGTGGGCAGCGCAGCCAAGCCACGCGCAGCCTCGGACAAGCCGCCGCAGAAGCACCGCGCGCCCAGGTAGGCACCCATGGGCACACCGGCATCATGGGCACACTGGCATCACGGGCACACTGGCATCATGGGCCCACTGGCATCACGGGCACACTGGCATCATGGGCACACTGGCATCATAGGCACACTGGCATCATAGTCACACTGGCATCATGGACACACTGGCATCATGGGCACACTGGCATCATGGGCACACTGGCATCACGGGCACACTGGCATCACGGGCACACTGGCATCACAGGCACACTGGCATCATAGGCACACTGGCATCATGGGCACACTGGCATCATGGGCACACTGGCATCACGGGCACACTGTCATCATGGGCACACTGGCATCATAGGCACACTGGCATCATGGGCACACTGGCATCATGGGCACACTGGCATCATGGGCACACTGGCATCACGGGCACACTGGCAGCATGGGCACACTGGCATCATGGGCACACTGGCATCATGGGCACACTGGCATCACGGGCACACTGGCAGCATGGGCACACTGGCATCATGGGCACACTGGCATCATGGGCACACTGGCATCACGGGCACACTGGCATCACGGGCACACTGGCATCACGGGCACACTGGCAGCATGGGCACACTGGCTTTACGGGCACACTGGCATCACGGGCACACTGGCATCACGGGCACACTGGCATCACGGGCACACTGGCATCATGGGCACACTGGCATCATGGGCACACTGACATCATGGGCACACTGGTATCATGGGTTTTCATCTGAAACTGGCCACGTTAACTCGTTAGTAACTGCCTTTCTACGTGCAGATGAAAGTCAGTGATATTCCTGTTGTAAATGGTAGATAAACCTTCTGATTGAAATTATTCATCAATATTATTTTGGGTTGATTGTTGCTGGAAGGAGGTAAGAGATTGTTAGCTCAAAGAAATCTAGCTATTTGAAATATGTTTTTGGTAGTGCAGCTGCACTGCTAAGGGTCGGTTTAAAAATGTCCAGTTAAAGTGTTAACTGCCAGTTAAAATGGAAATAGATGTATCTTATTGACTGTGACCTTGGAGAAAACAAACTTAGCTGACAGTTAACACTTAACTGGACATTGAAAACCGGCACTAAGAAATGTGATGAGATGAAGCTCCAATATCTTATCGCAGCGTGCGCAGCCGCGCGTCCGACACGCCCCTTCCACGTGCCGTGCAGAGCAACCTCGACGCACTGCTCTCCACCTACGAGGCGCAGCTGACCGCGCCGCGCGCGCAGCGTCGCTCCAGCTGCGCAGGACCAGCTGCGCAGTCCCGGCCCTCACCCCCGGAGCAGACCTCGGCCGCGCAACGCTTGCCACGCAGCGCTGCGCCTTCAGCGCCGACCGTCGATCCGTGGGGACATCGGCCCGATCCGCGCACCATCCCGCCGCATCTGTTGTCACCGCGCAAGCCGCTGTCGGTGCGCAATCGCGAGATGCTGGCGATGATCGAGAAACAGCTGCGCGCGGTCGCCGAGCCGCACGCGATGGGGAATGCGCAGACACAGCCGGCGGCTGCGCGCGCTGAAGGTGCGGCTATTCTTAGACTCGTCTGCTTGTCCTTTCTCTTGCACTTGGATATAACATTTTTTGCATGGAATTTTAGGGATACTGAAAATGATGGACTTCTGTATTGTTTGAACAGCACCCACTCCTTATACCAACTTCTTGTCACCCACTCCTTATCTGCAACTCCTGCCCACCATTCCCAGCCGCCAGTGCTCAGAACAAGGCAGCCGGCGCGCAGCCACCCGCACATACTCCTCATATCGTGTCCACTGCGCCCACTGCGCCCACTGCGCCTGCTGCGTCCGCTGCGCCCGCCGCATCGTCGGCCGAGAGCCGGCTGACGAGTCTGCTAACCGATCTGATGAACAGCGGGTTCAACGTTGGGGGGTCAACGTTCGGCCTCGGGGCGCCGACGGCCAAGACCGAACAGACGCCGACGCCGACGCCACCGAAGTCCGTCGAGGGCAGCAAGCCACAGCCGGATCCGCGCGGGACGTGAGTGCTGGGTTCTGATTTTTTATCTGTGTGCATTTTACACGGCGTCGGCGATAGATGTTCTAGCCGGGGTCTCGATCGATAATATGAAAGTGCATTACAGTTTGGTTCCACGTTACCTCTTCATCTATGGCACTGATGGGTCGGGCCTCTTTGCAAAACTGAAACAGTAGGGTCAATTGGGGATTGTTTGGGAGTTATTCGCTTATGATATAGGTACTCAATTATTTTGACAACCAATTCAATCCCTGTATCTAGTGAAAATGAAAGTTTTTCACGAGCAGTCAGCGGTAATGATCATGTTACCCCGTGCAACGATGCTCGCAAATTGACTGGCGGTATCCCCACGTGCAGGTACGACGCGTTGTACAACCAGCAGTCGCTCGCTCGCGTGGACTTTGCCGAACAGATCGCCGCGTGCAGAGTTGCCACGTGAGTTCGATTGATCTGGTACATCAGGCGTAACTACACCCACACAAACACAGTCCACTTCTAGAGTTCTGGCTCACTCGCTGGTTCAGGGCACTTTGTGGGGATTTAGTGCTTTTCGAATCATCAAATGAACAAGTGAACAGCCAATGTGGTCTAAGGAAATGCTTCGAGCTGGACGATTGACGACATTTTTGACGTTACAGATGTTTGAATTAGAGTTTTCGATCAGTGGTACAAGACACAAGATATACTTAGATTGTTTTGAACCCTTGTGGACAAGTAACTATGGACAATTTTCCGTTAAAGTGACACAAACTTTTAGTCAGCTGCAATATAGTGGATATGTCATTATGCTACCTTACACTAACAAACTTGTGGTCGATCAAAATCTTACTTTACTTGACTTGGCTTGACTTGGAGTACTCGGCAGCAGGGGCGGATTTAACGGTCAGCATTTTTGCGAGGCGCTTGCGAAAAATATGTGACGACGTTTTTAGGGAAACGAGGCGATTACATTTTTTCAGGGAATGGTGTTTTTTTTAAGGGAAAGCTGGGGCCTCTGCGATAAAGTGTGATTACCACTTTTTGACCCTTAAATCCGCGCCTGCTCGGTAGACCAACTGCACAATCAATGACTCGCGTGTCGTCTCCCTGCAGACCCGCAGAGCTGATGACGTCGGCGAAGAAGAGCGGCAGTCGACACAAGATGGACGCCGACGCGGGTCGCGACTGGCGGAGCGGCAGTCGACACAAGATGGACGCCGACGCGAGTCGAGACTGGCGGAGCGGCAGTCGACACAAGATGGACGCCGACGCGGGTCGCGACTGGCGGAGCGGCAGTCGACACAAGATGGACGCCGACGCGCGTCGCGACTGGCGGAGCGGTGATGAACTGCGACGTCCACACTCCAAGGCTGCGTCCGAGTGCGCCAACTACGCCAGTCAGGACGACGTCGAGTCGGTGTACGAGTGCGTGGCTTTGTGTACTTGGGGTTGGTCCCATATTCGGCATTTAGTAGATGAAGTTGCAAGAAGTTTGAAAGCATTCAAATGACAGATTACCTTTCCACTTTTCGGAGCCATAATAGCGTTTTTAGCACTCGTTTTCAATGTGAGTTTATCGTGCTAGACTGAATTTTGTACTTAAAGTGCAGTTTTCAGTGGCCCGTTAAAATACTGACGGTCCGTTAGAAATAAAATTAAATGCCCTGACTAGACGTTGCTAAGCAAATTATAAGTTATCAGACCATTAGATATTTAAAATGCCTCTGGATAACCGGGTTGAAGTATTAATTTAAAGTTGTTGGATATCTTCAAGGATTTGAAACGGCCTGGACTTGAAACTTGATACTGGTACGCTTACAACCTAACACTGTCTTGCAGGAACCAGGAATTTTGGGACACACTAGACCTCAACGTTGACTTGAACAGCGTGCAAAGCCTTAGTGACGGATTCGAGGGCCACGAAGACAGGTAATGCACCACAAATCACATCTCTGTAACGCCTTTCCACTTGCGTTTATCTCACTCACGATATTTTGTCTCGCAGTTACAAGTACTTCCGCAACGGTAAAATCCCGTCGACTGCAAAGCGTGCCACTTCACAAACGGCGATGCTCGGGTGAGTCTTCGTTGAGTAGCGATAGCCGTTAGGAGTTGAGGTAAACTCGAAAAACAGTTGCGTAAAAGTCTCATAACAAAGCAATGTCGCCATGTGCCCTGCATAGGGTCTGCTAATATAAACTTTCCTCTAAAGAATACTAACTTCAAACATTGCTACATGCATCATCACTACTTTGTTAGATCCTGCCTCACTCTTGGTCCTTCGCAGGGAATCGACGACCGGCGGTCAGCGGCGTGCGAACCATGGCTCGCTGCACGAACTGTGGCGTCACACCGAGCGCCGTCCGTCGCGCAAGCTTTCGGACAAACCAGTGGCGGAGTCTAGTGACCAGCCACCGGTCACGGTTGGGTGCGTGCGACCAATCCGCTAGGAACTTTGGGAAACATTTTTTGAATTCGACGGAGGAGCCGAGTTTGCTCTGAGGGTTGCGTTCAGGGGCTATGACGGAAAATTGTTTATAACTTTTCTTGCGATTTCGTTAAGCCCCTTGCGTTTTACTCGCTCACTATGGGAGGACACAGTTTTTAGTTTCTCACTCCAATTTGGGGGAAAATGATTTGTTTACTTATAAAAACACATCCCTATAGAGTCCGTGCACCTATTTGCGCAGTTTTTATAAGCTCATACCTCATAGCTCATAGCTCATAGCTCATAGCTCATAACCTAATTTTTAGATAATGATTTGGTAAACCATAGAAAATAATACATACAAATAAAAATAAAAATAACTAAATTTTTCAGTTACTGTAACTGGGCTGACTACCCGGAGAAAGCACGAAACGAAAGCCTACCTGTTGAAAGGAGCTGCGAAGAAAGCAACGAATGCCGGTTAGTTAGTCCCCGTACAATTAACACGCACTTGGTGATTGATAATGGTTTCTTCGCTTTTGCCCAAATCTTATACAAGCACATTAAAAGAGAGTACCTACCCAAAACATGGATTTCCAAACTTTTTTAATCACCCTTGATCGAAATTAAACTAAATCTACCAAACTTACAAAACAACTAAAATTACAACTAAAGCTTCGACCATTTTGGGTAATTCATGGATTTGCAGAATAAGATTCATTCAGAAGTACTTATTTTATTGGAAACCCGCGTTTAACGAGTTCAGTCAGTGCCTCCTGCCACAAGTCTGAGTATGAACACATTGGGGATAGTAATGCTTTTGAAACAAGACAGCGTGATGGACGAACCAAAGCATGAACCGTCGTCTGTTTCACAGCGACGATCGCCACCTGGGTTCGACGACCGCCACCAGCCAGACCGGCGACGTCGCGACGCCGGACGCCGACGCCGACGACGCTCGACGCATCCGCGTGTCGAAGTCGTTCATCGCCGAGGTGGTGGAGGAGACGCTCGAGCGGCGCGAGAAGACCTCGGCAGCGGCGAGCTGCAAGCGCGTGGCCAGCCGGGACAAGATGGACGTGGTCCAGGCGCTCGACTTGATCAAGCAGATGTCGACGGCGAAGAACGACGCGCTCTGCATGGAGATTGCCAAGGCGCTCAACGATCGACTTATCGACTGCGAGAGCGCGATATCAGGTGTGTATCAGGTGATGCGAGTGTGGAACTGGGTTTTAAGAGATTTCGAATTTTGATGTCCAACAGAGAATTGATTGTTTTATCAAAATGTCGGTTCAAACTTGTTTTTTATATAACTAATGTATGCTAAAATACTTCCCATTTTGACTTGCATTGCTCCACACAATGTTTCGAATTTCGGTGTCCACTATTAAAAAAAAAAAAAAAAAATCAAAAGTGGCCCCTAAACGCAGCCCGCAGAGCAAACTTGGTCAAGAATATATGGCAATTTTCAGACGGCATGTTCTTTTATGTCCTTTTCCATTGGATCCAAACGATCTTGGATCAAAAGTAGAAACATCAGAAACACACATATGTTATGTAGTCTGTATATAATTATTTTGCAGAACAAGAATATGTCACTCAACTGAAGAAGCTTCGCAGCGACCACTTGCGTCACATTTCGAGAGAGGTGAAACGGCTGCAGGACCTCGAGGGGTGAGTAGAGGGAGTATGCAGCTCGCTCGAAGAATTCTAACGCCATGCGAACTTTGAAAAGCTTTGGAAGCTTACGCCATGACAGTCTTTAGATATTTTAGAGCTTTAACCCATGAGAAGGTAACTTGGGTAGGTGACCCAGTTGTGTCCAGATAATTAGTAAATATCTTCACTCAGATTACTTGAAAATTAAGAAATTTCACTTGAGGTCCAAGATACTGCAACTCACATTATTTCGGCATACATGAATTTAAAAAAATTGCTGATGTCATATAGTTACCAGGCCACAGCTGGTGCACCTACCATAGTGCATGTCTACAAAACGTCGGAAAACAGTTATTCTTTACTTTAAATTCAGTAAAAGGATTTAGAAAACTGACAAGGTATAATTATATTAAAAATGTATTTGCAGAGATAAAGTTTATTGATCGCCTTAAATACGGACGTTGCAATTCATCGTTAGCTTCAAACTTGACAACTAGAGAGCACCAGCCGCTCGAGGGATGTTTTATTGAGGCGCCTCTAGCGGCAAGCAGGAGAGAATGGACAAATCGTCATGGTGGATATCCAAAATAAAGTGTGAAAATTGCGTGTCTGATAAACCGATCGTTCTCCGTTTGTATCCGGAGGATTCATCAACATCAGATCGGAATTCTCGACCGATAACAATGATGTTGTGCGTTTTGCAGATTCCTAGACGACTTTGGGCACGTGCGTACGTTGTATAATGCGTGTACGCACGCAGCAAGGCAGAACGGAGAAGAATAGTGCACTAAGGATGAGTCCGGATGGTTTGTAACTGACATTTTGTGATGTGTGGATCGACAATACGAACGAGTCAAACACGAGCCTTTAGAATGACATGCATATCTTTATTTTTAATATTAAACGATTGAAAAGATATGTCAGTGTGCGCTACCACGGATTTTTTCTGTCGATTTGAGAGCTGATTAATTTAACAACTTCAATATAATTCTTAGGTTCGTAGGTAAAGTGTACGCATTTTAATAACATTGAGTGTAGAGGACTGACTCGGATTATGATGTCAGGAAGTGGTTAGATAACGAACTTCTCCATCTTGACACAAGGTGTACTCATGTGAAAAATGTTTACTTTTTTACCTTATGGAGGAGCCTGATTTGCTCTGGGGGTTGCGTCTAGGGACTTCCTGGGGAAATATTTGAGTTGCTGCGAGAACATCAGGTGGTGTGAGAAATGGTCCATTGATAGCGAAAATTGTACTTTTCTATAGTTTTTTCAATTGGACATAAACATTTTGTATAAATTACAAAACAACAAATTTGGTCTGCGCGCTGCGTTTAAGAGTAAGAACTTGGAAGCGGTTTAAACATTTTTTGCGTGTTGTCCTTGACGTTTATCTGAGCTACTGTGCCTATTGCATATTCACTTGTGGTCACAAAAATATTTAAAAGAAAAAAAATCTTATAACGAACTAATGGAGGAGCCAAGTATGCTCTGCGGGCTGCGTCTAGGGGCACACGCTAGATATCTTTTTAATAGTGGACGCGGGAATGTGACACATTGTGCCTGGAGCGATTGGAAGCCAAAGAGGGTCATTTTTTAGCACACATTTGTACACCAGAAATATTTTAATCATTTTTTTGAAGAAACGCAATCTCTGCTCTGCGGGTTGCATTCAGGAGTAAAAAAATGGACCACAAAATTTATAGTCAATGTTATCTGAATTTCCTGTCGGGGTAATAACCTCTTTGAGAAATATTACAAATTATGAATCTTTAGAGGAATTTCTCACCTTCACACAAATGTTCTATACTAACTATTTGGGACACTTCGAAAGGAGGGAATTTTCAAATCCGTGCAAGTAAGCAGCTTAGTGCTCGGATGATGTGAAAATATTTTTGCCCTGCTGGTGCTGCCATCTAGCTTCCCGGAGACGCCCCAATTTTCCTGCCGATAAAGTAGGTAGGGTCCGCCCGACTCAAAGTCCCGCGATCTTACAATAGAAGTCTGGTGGGCCAGATTCCGTAACTGGTCAGCACTGGAAATGTAGCCACCATGGCAAATGTGTGATGACGGCTAAACCTATCGACAAATAACATTGAAACAAAACAACAAATAACATTGGTAGAGTAGAGTCTAGCTCAATGCCTTCCATGTTCGAAAATTTTCAAGATACTATGTATTTTATATGTACATACATTTTAAGTTTTAAATAAAAATTAACGTCCAGGGGCTTGTTCCGTGCCTTCCATGCGAAATTTTTCAAGATACTATGTATTTTATATGTACGTACATTTTAAGTTTGAAATAAAAATTAACGTCCAGGGGCTTGTTCCGTGCCTTCCATGCTCGCAATGTTTAAGCTCATGATCTCTTGTCTTTGGATTTTGCTCTCATGAAAAAATTGCCGTGGTGGCAACTAGCCAAAAGCAGAGCTAGGCTTACCATCAGGGCTTATTAATATAAGCGTCTTAGATCTCTACGGTTCTAAGTCATGCAAGCGTGGCAACCATGGTAACGTCTGGACCAGGAAGAAGTACCGCTAACTTCTACAAGGATCTTAGCTTCACGCAAGACGTAGTCCAGCCGATGTGGACTAATTAAATCACAAGTATGCGTATATCGCCAAAATCACCGATACGCCAAAACGAACATTTGGTATAGGACTTATTTAGGTAGGTTTTTCAGGACCAGTTGGCACCCTTCATTCGCCAAGCAAATTCATTTTCGTTTTAGAATCTTTAATCAAGAAAATGGAGAATGTATGGCTTTCAGAAAATTTTTTGGCAAACAAAGAATGTGTTTTATTAAAATAAATATAT
The DNA here is from genome assembly GCA_921293005.1 of Nemoura dubitans. NCBI lineage: Eukaryota > Metazoa > Arthropoda > Insecta > Plecoptera > Nemouridae > Nemoura > Nemoura dubitans. The sequence goes on from OV121076.1 coordinate 41,249,268, forward strand.
TAAATTTCAAAGCTTTTGAAAAACGCTGGCTTTTGATTTGGTGGCCTTTGAATGGTTTGGTTTCTTGGTGATGGTGAAATAGTATTTTTATATATTTACTTCTAAATTAACATGTCAAAAAAGGTTATTTTATTACATTTTTTGTGTAATGCTAGTTTTTGTCTCCTTTAAATTACTACAACTTACAACGTTGCACATACCCTGGATTAAAATCTCACAAAGATCTTGCAAATAACTTTTATGGTGTCACGTGGTGCCACGTGTTTTCTCCTTTCCCCATACATTTCACTTTGATTTTAATACGAAGCAATTTTGATTCGAATTATGATGAAGGTACTGCAACTTGCAACAGTCACATTCAAGCAACGTAAACCGCCACAAATCCAATAAAATTCCCAACATTCGTAATCACTGCCAGAAGAAATAACATACCGCAGCAATACCAGAATTATGTGCTAACGTCTAGCACATTAGCACATATTTCTGGTCGCACGTACACACAACCAGCAACTCGACATAAGCACATATTTCTGGTCGCACGTACGCAACCAGCAGCTTGACATTAGCACATATTTCTGGTCGCACGTACGCAACCAGCAACTCGACATTAGCACATTTTTCTGGTCGCACGTACACACAACCAGCAGCTTGACATTAGCACATATTTCTGGTCGCACGTACGCCACCAGCTCTCTACTTCATCGGACGAAGACCAACTCGGCCCTCTAGCGAACGCGCGATTTCTATCTCAACGCGCACGCTAGATCTGGCACGTTCGAGAGATGTAGATTTTGGGGTTCCAGCCCCCCGGGGCCACCCCCCCCCCCGTGGTCCGAGCACGCAGGCCCCGGGCGGTGTGTGTGTGTGAATCAGGTGCTGTATTGACCGGGCTTTGCTGTTTGATGTTGGCGCCCTGCGACGCGGGATTCGAACAGCGGACTCCTCGATATTGCCAGACAGGCTGCTGCTTTGCTGTCAAGGACATGCCATTTATGAGCGTGGAGGTTTTGTAAGATGAGTCGAGAAGGCAGCTTCCAATGATGGCTGGCCTGGGAAATGTAGTCGTGGCAGTTGTTTCTTGTGGACGATATCTATAGGTACAGGGCAATTGTTCAAAAGTCAATTGAAATGCGTACATTTTTCAATGTTGAATTACTTGCCTCTTTCAAAATGCCTTAGTTGTGCGTTACTTCCAAGCAATGGTCTCTCTTGTCGTTTGCGAAGCCCTAGTATTTATAAGTTTAATTTGTATATATGAAGTATTTATATGAATCTTGCCTGGGTGAAAATTGTGTGAAGTTTGTTTATCAATAGCACGGCGCATTAAAATAAGCAGGAAACTTTTAGCTATCGACCGGTTACCCTACACTACCAATCGATATATTTCATACAATCACTACCCTGGTAATCTAGACTTTTAATATAAGCAGTTTATACCCTTATGCATCTCGTGAATGCCGTTAGGTGGCGCTCGCATCGCTGGACCTGCTCTGCCCCTAAGAGTTGCGGGCGCTAGTACAGTGGAAGCGCCGTATCAGATGACCTTTCGCGCGAAGGGCTGGTGTGCCTCGTAAATTTAAGATTGCACCTTTGTTAGGGTATGAATCACGGCCAGTTTGGGGAAGCTAAGCTGGAGAGATCTTTAAGAGTATTGCTTGTCATGAAATTCTCGCGTTTCTCAATTACTTACTGCCATGCTGTCAATCGCAAAGTTTTGTAATTTAGAAAATTGGGAAAGTTGAGAGGCATCTTTTCAAATGTATGGGTTCCTTTGGGTTCCTAATTAATTCTGCTTTAACAAAGAAAATCGCTTTCAATTCAAGTGAAGGGGGTATGCACTTGTTTCCACATTTCAATGTACTTGTTTTGCGTGTGCTTCAGAGGATCCCCGTTGAAAATGAAATCAAGTTACCTGCGGCTATCTGCAAAACAATGCAGCGTCCTGACTGAATGCACATGCAACTTGCTTGCAAATACATTCTTGGGAGTACATAATGAATGGGATTTTTGAACGTTTTTTCACACAGACATTTTTCGGTGTTAAATGTAACGACTTTCACGAGAAAAAAGAAAATTCCCCCACATTTTCTTTTATCAAAATTAATAACACCCTCAATCAAATGTCTGAATTCTATTTTTAAGCTTAACGCCTCCTAAAATAAGTGACAGCCATGCAAACGGCCGTGTTTATAGGCCTGAGGGAGTGGTATACGGGGGGGGGGGGGGCCTACGCCCAAACCACCCATCCAAAGTTCACCCCTTCCTTCTTCTCCCAGCGGCCCCGTTGCCCCCCGCAACCGTCGAGCACGAAGGTGTTTGTTTTTTGGCGTGATTCCAGCTTATAAGAAGTATAGGTCATGCCAGGTCAAGGGTCATACCAATATTGAACATGCAAGCTACACTATTAAATATCACGAGCGCTCAGAGTGAAGGTACACAGGTATAGACTCGGTATTTTGGGGCTTCCGAATCATCACCACCCATTTGGGAGGGTGGGTTGGATGGTGAAAGTGAATACGGAATCTAATCGATGTTTTGCACGGATATACGTTGCCTTCATATTCTAAACTGGGCATCTCTGCGATCAAGCAATGGTATGAATTCAGAGTGCTTACAAGATAGAAGATCTATGCGATACACATTTGCCCATTTCAAGATGCCTTGCGAAAGATTATTTAGTACTAGAAGTACCAATACTAGTGTAACATTTAAGGTTATGTAAAAGGTCTTCTATAATCTGCGTAAAATATATAGTCAAACGTCTATTATCTTTATTGCATGCTTGCAGTTATATTTAGAATTCTTACAAAATCACACTAAATGAGGGTAGCAACTTAGCATAATGAAACGGAATAAGAGTACTATAGATAATGGGTTTAGTATATGTCATATTTCAAAACACGCGAAAGTTTTCCTAAAGTACGACCCAAAACACAAGTTTTTATTAAGGCACATGTGTTTATAAAAGATAATCTACAATGCAGTTGCAAAACAATTTTCTGCCCGCTTTTGCCGCGGACAGCGCTGATTGTACGATGGCGTGGACTGGATTTGTTGCGCTGATAATTAGCCAAAGGCGAAGGAAGGCGTGGGTGCGTGCACGACTCTTGCCACCTTGATAATGAACCGTCCTCTTGCCGACGCCGACGCCGACGCCGACGCCGGCGCCGACGCCGACGACGATGATGCCACACACGCGTGCATGCGAGGCCTGAAATCTGAAGGCATAGATTTGTTTTTGGAAGTGAGGGGCAGTAAACATTACCATTTACATCCATTCATTTCGAATTAATAGAGGTTTAGCAGGGATGTAAAAAACACTGCGCATTGATATTACCTGAACCAGTGAAGTTTTTACATAGTATATTTTATCTTGTTTGACCTGCTACGTTGAGGCCTTGAATCTTTCAGGTATAACTTTTAAGGATCGTGAGCCGTTGACCTAGCATGAGTCAAACTACATGTTATGTCGTTGTATTTTAGAATCCAGACAGACGCATTGATTATAATAATAAAATATATTTTTAGAAATACAATTTGAAATGTCTGTCTAATTCGGATATATGTATATGCAATCTGTGCCATTTAAATTGGGTTGCATTTTTTTTATTAATAGTCGCTCAAAAGAATTGGCAAAGAATTTCTTGTTAATTTAGCTGTGATCTTCGTTAGAGAAAATGGGCCATACTATTTCAAATCGAGTTCTTTTTTTCTGGCACGTGAAACCGAACAGTTGACACCTATAAATTATTCTTGAAAACACGTCCAATTGGTTTTAACATTAAATAACGTTTTAATTTAGATTAACTTTTACGAGCTAGACATTGCTATATTTTGCACTTTCAAACGGGATTATGATCTGTACTGATTTCTTTAATAATCATTACGAGTGTCAGCGTGCCTATATAGAGCATGAGCTGGAAATGATGAAGTATTTATTAAGCCCGGATTTGTGGAAGAAAAAATGTGAAATCGTTGCGTTAGATTTCTTGATAGATTGGTCCGGAGGAAACTAATGGCGTGGACTGATCGCAGACGAAGAACTTTCTCAAGTGCAATTAGTTTGAGCGAAAGACAGAGACGGTACTATTTGTAAGGAGACCAAACAAGCATGAGCGCGCCTGTCGACGTAAGAAATAATTGGAAGCTTCTTCACTATACTTTTCCTGCAGCATGCAGCTTGAACTTGAAATACGTTGCACTGCACCTTTTCCTCTTCGCCTGCATTTTGTCGCAAGGTAAGTTTTGAACTTCTATTGATAGTGCGAGGTAGTACCAGAGACAGCGTTTGCAATGATTGACTATGAATTTGCTCAAACTAGCTTCGCGATTCGCCAAATCCCACTTACCAAATTACCGCATTCCCCATTCTACCCAACCAAAGAAATGTGAATTGGAAATTCACATTGCACACATTGCACACATTGCATTCTTGTTTTCTGAGTGTAAAAAAAGGTAAGTCTGTTCGTTAAACTCTAATCGTTCTAGTAATTTAAGAACCATGTAAATATCGGTAAATTATCAAATAATTTTACGAGCTTCAAAACGCTCGCTGATGTTGAGCCTAGTGACGTCACATCATTAACGGCTAGACCCTCAGATTGCAAATGGCCGCTAGCCTGAGCACGTGCTGTAGTCAAAGTTCCGCATTTTAGTCAATTTTGATAAATTTCTGCTTATTTTCTTGGTTTCTGTTAGTTTCGTGTGAAATTCGTGTGTTTTATATTTGTGGTTTAAATTATAACTTAAAATTATTTCAAACGGAACAGTCAAGTGAGACTGTTTCACTTTTTGAAAGGGAGAGTGGTACGTAGGTAGGTACTACATTTGAAACCTATTCTAGTATAATTGAATCTTTGTTGGAAACCATCTGAATTTTTGACAAAATTAACCTATTTTTGTAGGGCAACTCCGGTAATCTACCTCGCGTGCAATGTGGATATAGAAATGGTGTTGAATTTGTTCACGACTGGCGAAATGTTAGTAGCGCCCGAGCCGACAGGAATAAACGCCACTATGGGTAAGCATGGAATGTGGGAGTATACCATTATGTGATCACTGATGATCAACGTCTTTTATGTTCTTTACTTTCCTCAAATGCAACCGAGCGGCAATGGCCCTTCTGGCCGAATAGTGTACGTTGACGTTGCAGTGTACGGTGACGTTGCAGTGTACGGTGACGTTGCAGTGTACGGTGACGTTGCAGTGTACGGTGACGTTGCAGTGTACGTTGACGTTGCAGTGTACGGTGACGTTCCAGTGTACGGTGACGTTGCAGTGTACGGTGACGTTGCAGTGTACGGTGACGTTGCAGTGTACGGTGACGTTGCAGTGTACGGTGACGTTGCAGTGTACGGTGACGTTGCAGTGTACGGTGACGTTGCAGTGTACGGTGACGTTGCAGTGTACGGTGACGTTGCAGTGTACGGTGACGTTGCAGTGTACGGTGACGTTGCAGTGTACGGTGAAGTTGCAGTGTACGGTGACGTTTTAGTGTACGGTGACGTTGCAGTGTACGGTGACGTTCCAGTGTACGGTGACGTTGCAGTGTACGGTGACGTTGCAGTGTACGGTGACGTTGCAGTGTACGGTGACGTTGCAGTGTACGGTGACGTTGCAGTGTACGGTGACGTTGCAGTGTACGGTGACGTTTTAGTGTACGGTGACGTTGCAGTGTACGGTGACGTTGCAGTGTACGGTGACGTTGCAGTGTACGGTGACGTTGCAGTGTACGGTGACGTTGCAGTGTACGGTGACGTTGCAGTGTACGGTGACGTTCCAGTGTACGGTGACGTTCCAGTGTACGGTGACGTTGCAGTGTACGGTGACGTTCCAGTGTACGGTGACGTTTTAGTGTACGGTGACGGTGACGAAGTTCGCCGGGTCAACGGTACATGCCTTGACATGCCATGTCATAGAAAGTTGTGTAATGTTGTATTTATTAGCTGTGTTAGTGCGGCAATATTTCGACATATAAGTGGAGAAATAAATGAATATAAAAGCTGTCAAATCATAGTTAAAACACGGTTGAAATATAAACATACTCTCGTTTCGTCCAGTTTTATAATTAAATTACTACGTTAGTTTTGAACGAGCAAAGTTATCCATGGGTATATTACCTACAGATTGCTTGTGTTTCAAGAAGCTAAGAGGCTCGTTCCTGTACCAAAGTTAGTACTAATCTACCTACAATTGGTGTTGAGCGACCAAAACTGTAGCTATCATGTTGTTAAAATGAGAGCATACTTAGGTGCTATCCAGTATCCAAGCTTTGGTCATCCCGATTTTGATACCTCACCCCTAGAAAATGTGAACTCCATATCCAGAAAACCCACTACACATAAAGTCAGATAATTTCCCTGTGGAAAAGTCTGAGAGCGAGCTAACGACCATGATTGAAAGGTGTGCGAGCCGTGTCCAAGGTTGAGCATGGACCGGTATCTGAACGACAGCTTCCTTCCAATTTCGGCGGGACGCTGCCATTGCCACGACCTCCCCTGGCGACACTTTCGACACGGCGATGACGCGCTCTGTGCGTTAGGATGTCGAGAAATAGGCGATTGGAATGTCTCCAATAGAAAATGGTAACATCACTTTCTAGAAGCTTCGTTGATTGTGATTGTGATATTTTTTTGTTCGCGATTTTTGTTTACTGCGATCGACAAGAATGGAGGTGCAGGGCTTTTCAGGGATCAACTTTTGAAAGCCAATAAACCCGTGCGAGATGCTGCAACATATAGTTGAATTAAATAAAACACTCGAAAACTAGAAGATTTTCCCCATTGCTCGCCGAAATATAAGGTCGTTGACCTCAAATTCTCCGTTCCTGTCTTCGTCCCGGTTTAGTAACCGAAGTTGAAGAGGGATATGGGTTCACACGAGGCACGTCGAGAGGATTTCAAGGCTAGCGGTTCGCCAAGTTATTACTGATCTTTCCTTGTTTCCAATTAATGACGGTCGGGGACTGGAGCTATAAGCTTGTCTCACCATAAATTCTCGAGCAATTATAATGAAGAACACATCTCAAAGCAACTCTTAATTCATTTCAATGGCACTTCACAAAACATTGTTATCCTAATTGATTCTGATTTAGTGCTCACTTCACGCCGCACTAGAGCGTATGATATCAAGCAATTCTTTGCCGACGCCGACGCCGACGCCGACGCCGACGCCGCTGACATGGCGTCGTGACGCTGGTGCTCGCGACGCCATTGACGGGTTGCTGGACCTTGTGGCATTTACACATATCAAATGTTGTCAGATTTTCTCGCTGAACCATGCTTTCTTGCTTTCATGCTGTCAGATCTCAGTTCTACTCACATATAATATTTACTTTTTTTATTGTAAAATTTTCTCCTCTTTTTTCATAATAATATGAGGCTCTCTGAAGTGCTCTTAATGTGACAGTCCAGTGCTGGACTCAAAGTATTACACACTGGGCGCTAGAATCGTTTTTACTTTTTAGCACAAAGCTTTGAACAACTCCTTCGGGTCTTACTTTGGGGCATGGTTCCCCCAAAGTCACACACTCCAAAAGGGCACCACGTGGTCGCTTTTTGGTCATCGATAGTAACACCATAGCATTAATCTATGGTAACACCGAAATGCAATAGCCTTATAATTAGTGAACTTGTGACACTGCTACGCTTTGCAGCGAGGTATAACCAACAGGCGTCTACAAACTGAAGATCTTTTAGACTACTCGCACGAGAATCCCTGAATTTACTCGATGCTTTAGTCGCAAGTGCTTTAACTATCCGAAACTTACGAGTCAATTTATGAGTTTCAAGCTGAATCCAGCAAATTTCATATGATGGCGCGTTTGATAACTTAAATTCCAATTCGTCTCTAGAAACTTGTGGAATTTATTGAAAATGTTTTACCTAAACCGTTAGCTTACTCCGTGTCATATGTCTACTATACCCCTATTCACATCTCTAGCATCTACAGCTCCAGTTCATATGCCACGTGGTTTGTAGTTATTGCCCTGGAAGGATCTCCAGGCGTAGAGGATCGAAGGATCTTGCTTCGGAAGATTCCCATGTTCAAATAACTTCACCGACATTGACATACTTTGCTGTTCAGAGCGGCAACGGATGTTGACTTGTCAAGGGATATGAATCGAACCTTGAACCGACGCAGCATCTTACTTCCCCGAAAAAAAAACCAACGCTGTCATAATCGTGGCTTGACAGCGTCGCAACTGTCATGCGTCGCTGTCGAGCGTCGAAAGTCCGGCGCCGCGACGCCCTGTTGACCTTGGAATGGCGATCTGACAGTTTGCTGAGTCGTCTGACGGAAGGCTCACGGTATGGTTGGAATAGGGTTCGCTTCGAGCGTGGAATATTTAGACTTGTGGTTAAAACTTACCTTGATTATGTGGACCCCTGCATGAATACATTAAAAGTTAGAAAAATATCTTATTAAAAAAAAGCACCATCTATAGTACGTCTCATGTTCTTTTAGCAGCGGCTCGGGGCACTGGACCTATTCTATAACATTGTAGAAAAGCGGTTTTTTGCTGCATCAGAACATGAGACGAACTATAGGTAGCATGCCATTTGTAAGATGTGAAATGTGCAGATGAGCGTTGTGAATTCACTGCGTTCGATTCAGGTGCATTAGGTATTTTTTGGAGCAATATTACTCCTGATATTTGTGAAAATGAAATCCGTCGCTGATTATGCTTGATGAAAAGCTAATAAACAACTAATCATGTGATGCACCATGTGCTCGCGACGGACCCAAAAAGTTACAGCGTGTTTTTACTCCCCAAACATGGGTTAAACCAATTTCCAATCTACATTTTTAACGAGTAAATCAATATCTGAGAGCACCTAACCAAATTACCAAACCAATTTATGAATATTCTGCACGCTTGACGCCTCGTTAGAAACTTAGCAGTGCGTTATTCAAGCTTTTGATTGATTGTACCCAAGCAACTGATAGTTTAACGGGTCATTAGGTATTTAACGGACAGATGAAAACCTGAAAAATAAGCGAGGGCCTGTTTAACGTAAAACGCTACAATGCGAGTGTTTTCGCATGCTTTTCAATTGCCAAACGTTCGAAGTGGAAAATGAAAATAAACAACACGTTGCTCGACGAACAATCATATTTTAATTCAAAAACGATTCTAGATTTAGTGCTCAGTGCCGGGGGCAGGTCCCCGAGCAATCATTTGCGCATTTCCCTTGTAACCACCCTGCAGGCGGGGTAGCCTATGCCTGCTGCCGGCGAGCTTAAAAGGTGATACAACCGGGAATAAATTGGATTATTCCTGTAGCGTGTCTAGTGGCACATGGAAAATATGTTTTGCGCAACAAAAAATGCGAACGGTATGGAATTGTGATGCGATTTTGCCGTTCTTTGAGCTAAATCGAAAATCAATTACGCCGTCTGGAATGGAGAGACGGCTAATCTTTCGGGAGAGCTACCTATACATTGGGACGCGCTGTGCAAGTAGGTTCGCTTTTTAAGTTCCTCAGTGGTGGAACTGATGGAAAGATTCATTATTGTTTTTTTTTGTATTGCATTGCATTTATTAGTTTTAGTTTGCGTTATAGCTTCGCTGTCATTGGGAGTGGTATTTAACGAGATTATTGTTTTGTTTTTTATTAAAAAATCTTTAGCAGCAGAAGTTCAGTAACGCATACTTCCGGAAAATGTGTTTTGAGAATTTATATGAGATCAGCAATCGTTAGAAAATGAAGTTGAACTTGATTCTGAAGCCACGTGTATTATTATCCCAGCCAGGGATGAAAGAGAAAATGCAATAATATTTCCCGACTGATGCAAAGATGACAAAATTGTATTATATTTGTATGGCATGTCAGAATAATATGATACTGATATTCCAGCCACAAGAATAAAGTATCTCGCGCACTCGGCAGTATTTTCCTCCCGTTCAAGATGGTTGGATCATTAGGAAAATTGTATTATGGTACGATTTTCATTTTCCTCGGAGAGATATACGAACAAAGAGATGAATAGTGGAGGAAGACGCATCGATGTGATAAAAAGAGATGGCGCCAGAATATTAAATAGCTTGCGCAGAAAAGGAAGTTTGTTTCGGCAGAGTTAGAGTGGAAAAAGTGTCTATATAGTAGAAATAAATCCATATTTTAAAATGAAATACTCAAATGATGTTTAGAAAGGATATCGCCCTTTAGGTATGTTACGATCATCTCGCTTGATTGTTATTTACCTGTGGTGATTACTGGTTAGTTTTGTCTTGACCTTAGCGAGGTTATTTGGTCAATTAACCCGCATAGTGTGAAGGCAGGTGCTAGTACCTGCGAATAATTTCGCATCATTCTATGGGCATTCGTATTAAAAGGATAGTGAGCCGATTCAACAAAATTTTCGAAATTTTCCTTGTTTCAAGAAAAACCATTCTAGCTCCTATTTCCCCAGAAATTACCAAAAATCATGTTTTAAGACATTCCAAAGTATTAATAAGCCGACCGCGGAAAAGAAAAAATAAAATAAAATCCCAAAACTGAAAGAAATTAACCCAAAACACGGAAAAACGCACCATCTGGCTTGACAACGCCGTCATATTTGAACGATCATAACATGATACGTGCTTCCATGCAGTTCCCCAGTACGCAATGAAACTGAAAAATCTATTTGATTTTTTTGTTTCTTCTGTGGGGGGCTGGGCCCCCAAAACCCCATTTCACCCATTCTTGAATTTCGTGAAATTATACAGAGTAATAATTACGCGCGACTGCATATTGCTAAATACAAGTCAAATAGCTCCGCTGCAGGGTGAAATCGCGCTAGTGAAAAATCACAATTTCGCCAAAAAACCTAACCAAACCTTGCTTCCGCGCCCCAAAACCACTAAATAGCATCAAATCACAACGAGTCCCATCTAACAAACCCAAAAACCCCAGTTCTAGAACCATCTGGGATAAAAAAAAATCCATTTGTCAAAGGTATGAATGTACAAAGGATACAGAGGACCTAAACTTTAATGATAAAGGTGTTTCCATCGACATAATTTATCTGAAAACCAATATGTTCGTCGGTATTTTCCATAAGTCATCATCATTTTAATCATTCACTTTCTGATATATTATTTACATGTTTTACAATAATTTGTGTATACATTATACATTCAGTACACGACAGCATTTTGGATGTTTTTGGTGGGAAGACGACAGATTACACGCATTTTTTTTTTTACAGATCAACACATTCTCGTCATTCTTTCGCTTCACTTGGTAACATTATCAGTTTCTCTGCAGTATATTATGTATATAGCTGTTTAGTAATATCTACAAAAGATGCATTGTCGCTGACCTTTATTTTGAAGGGGTTTCTTTCTTTTGATTTTTTGCCCAGCAGAAAACGCACTTTCGTTTGTATTTCTTTATATAATCGTTTCATTTTCAAAAACTTGTGAATTCAACTGTAAACAAATATCGCAGGTATTTAGTATAGTATCTATTACATGTTCGTGTTGTGAATAATAATTGTGAATCGATTTATACATTTCAGATCAATTTGGTTGGTCGCTAACAGGTTAGGTATACAATTTTCCTAATATATAGACATCTGAACGAAAAACATGAAAGCTCGTGATAATATGAAAGTTATAAAAGGTATGATATTTTCTATTACACTATACATATTTGTCCCTATAGTTATTTTGACTAGACTTCTGATGCGAAAGGGCTACCCCCATCGCATAGCTAATTTAGCCCTTTAAATTAAGCGGTATCATGTTTCCCCAAAAATCATGCCTAACAAATAAAAAAGTGTTTTTAATTATGATCTTTCCAGCTTTAATTTACGATCTGACCACTTTTTATTTAGATTTTGATTCTATGTAAGGATGTACGAGGGCCATTTTTCTTAATAATACTCTCTAATTTGATTCTAGAATGTAATCAAAACTTGGGTAAAATTTTAATTAACACTATATAAAGACTTTAGAAGAACTGAAAATTATTTCGTGGCATTTTTTAATCAACACTTTTTTTTTTTTTAATGTATAAGAAAGAACGCGTTCAATATGAAACTCATCCCGGGATTTCTTCGCGGAGAAGAAATGCGCTACGGGTGGTTCGAAATCTTGGCCTGAGGTCCCTACTTTTGTGAGCCATTTTGAAATGTCGCTAACACTTTTTGATATGAAAATGCTCATTTGTCACTAGCAGCTATATTTATATATAATCATACGAGCACATGTGATCCAAGGCATGTGTATTTCCAGAAATGCATCAGCCTTGAAATCATATAATTTGTCAGGTAACTAACAGTTTGAATGCTATGCTCGTTTTTTTGACAGCGATTTTTGACACCTAACAGCAAGAAATGGGGGTTGCAAATTGCGACCATGTTTCGAGTCCGTGATGGGAATTGCGATGATTAGTTACGAACACATTAAGTCTCTCTAACTTTCTTCCTCGACTGTTCACTGGCTCGCTTCTAGCTTACAAAACTTGATTGCACTTTCGCATATTTTTTGTATTAAACATTTTCTTAAAATATTCACCGTCGCGTGTATCTATAGAAATCCGATTGACTAAATCATCTCTTTGGTTAATGAATATAAAACGTAAATAATCTCTGGTTACGGAAACTTTCGCAAACAGGCAAGTCGACACAGCTATATAATATATACAATTCCTTTGGAAATCGTCTTATATCTAGACAAGATATTGCTTCTAATAAATGCCTATATTTTATATAGAGTTATTTTACAATTTGATAGCTATAAATTCATGAAAGCTTCAGCAGTTTTATGGAATTTTCTGGTCAGTATATATGTTTTGCATGATTGAATCAGTGCTATCATTTAGCCATGTATACGATGTGGCTGCTATAAACATCAAAACATGAAAATGAAACAATTCCTAGCTTTGATTTTGTCGTTACACTAAGCGAATGGTCAAGATTTTACAATGGTCTATTACAGCAGCTCGCCCCACAAAAATCAGCTGCCCCCAACTGACGCAGAAAACTCAAAACACGTTCGTGTCGACGGCGACTTTTAATCTGAAAACAAAATGCGTAAAAAAATTACCATTTTCGTCTGAACATATTGATTGAAGTCATGAACATAGGTCAAATTATCAAATGTCTCTCTCTCTTTCGATATACTTTCAACATGAAACAAAATGGACATCAACAAACACACCGTTCGCGACACAACACTAGCACGCACGCTCTCGTTTCCGAGGATAATTATTTCACGATTATTGCACGCGTGCAGTGCGCTAGTCACGAGCCCTCGTGAGCCTATCACGCGCACGATTCCGTGCCCGCGATTCCCGTTTCACAACACTTTTTGATTAATCAACGCGTATGGTTGCAATTTCTTTCAAGAAATTCAAATCACACAGTGGCATTTTCCCCGTTTTTTAAATATATAGTCCATCATATATACATTTACAATAGAGGAACAGTATAAAAAACCAACGTCGAAAATAAAAGCACTTCACATCTATATTAATAGCGTTTTAATCTAGCGTCGCGTCCTCTGTGATTACCTGGGCCAGGGTTTGACGAGCAAAACCGACGGATGCGTCGGATTGGCCGCACGGCAATCTAGAAGTTAGACACTAGATTCTTCTCGGATCACAGACTGCTGCCAAACTCGCTCGACCGCCGCCTATCAATATGTTTCAAGTAAGTCTCGGAGTAAATACTCCGCGTTCTCTCGTTGTACCGCAGTGAGTGACGTCTGACGTCGAGCGCGTCCAGGTCCGAGGGAGGCCGGCGACACAAGCTGCAGAACGCGCATTGCAGCGTGTTCTTGAACGCCTCCCGGAAGTCGCGATTGAAGTACGCGTAGATTAGCGGGTTGAGCGTCGAGTTGAAGTAGCCGATCCAGAAGAGGAGGGCGACGACGATGTCTGGACAGGGACAGGCTTCGCCGCAGAGCGTCGTGATCACGTACCTGGAAACGAGACCGACGATAGAGAGTTGTCTTGCGGGAGGGACGTGGGTGGGTTGTCTGCTAAAGTCTGTTCTGATTGGAAGCTTTCGGCTGATCGAAAAGTCGGGATGTCTCAGTCCGTTCCCTTAGGGATCTCCGAGTAATCTTTGCTCAAATTAATAGAAAAATCTCCTATCTTTTGATGCGAATCTATAAAGCAAATGAAGAAGATTTCCACTCCAAAAAACCTCTTGTCTCCAGAGTGTTCCTCTCAAATGTATAAGCTAGTTCGACTTCGATGCAGTTAGCTTTTGATTTAGATCTCAAAGAGGAATAAGAGCGTTTTAAATCGTCGTTAACCCCTTTGTGGTAGACTTTAATTCTGATTTACGAGTTGTCACAGGACTACGTTTAGACGAAGAATGGCGGATGAGCGCCGCAACGACGCATCAAAGAGCGAGGAAAGGCAACTTGTCGAATTTCACGGAGCATCATTTCCGCAAGCGCGTTGGCTGCGAGAGTATTGAACGAGTGCAGACGACCGATTTTGAAGAATGGACGTTTTGGAGTGCATAGCCGACGAAAACGCCGCGGAATTCTGGCACGACGCTATGCCCGGGTACGGAAAGAGGAGATGAAAGATGAGATGTTAATTATTTCGGGGGAATTTTGTAATCACGCCGCTGGGTGGGAGCGTTGCAAGGGTCTCGACGGGAAATGGCTGAGAAATTCGACCGCGACCAGCTTTATAATATGTGGTATATAATATTATGGCACGAGGCTGGAAAGAAGATGGAAAACTCTCTGAACCGATTATGTTTAATTTCGACTAAGTAGGCGCATATTTAAAATCTCATTAGTTCTCGATTACCCTCGAATATTTCGGCTACCGGGCATGGATGGGTCCGCGCCATCTTCCCGTCCGGTCCAAAGTAATTTCATGCAGAGTGCATTAATCCTCCTTGCCAGTAAACGCTCCGACAGTCTTTGACTTTCCAACAATTTTCGGTACGGTAATGAAGACTCTGGATCTCGCTCAAAAACCGGAGGCTATATCATTTGTTATTCTCTTTTATTAATCCATGGGCGTCGAGCTAAGAGTATTTTAATATTTAAATACGAAAGAAAATGCGCGCGCTATCTTAATATCAGCGAAACACAAAATATGTATATCCAGTGAAAGCAGGCAAAATAAAAACATTCAGAAAACCTGGGAAACGAATCAATATGGTTGAAAATCGCATTCAAAAAATTAACATCACAATCGACGCCGCGGCATCTTTCACAGAAATAAACCATGATAGTTCGAACACCAAAAGAGAATCAGCTTCCAGAGCAGGAGCAAGTGAAGAACCGGCACGGATCTAAAGCGGGAAGCAAATACTCGATTTAAAGCACGGTTTTAGCGCAATTTGAGCGACGCACGACTGAGGCTGTCATAATCCGCGGGGTCGGTCACAGATCCCGCCGGTCTTTCACGGTGCCAACGTTGTCGCTATCGATCGCACAACGTACAGAACAGTCATCAACTTTCTGATTACTTCGCCTCCGCTTGTCGCCTAGTTTTGTCGACTTGGCCGTGTCACTTCACCTTGCCATCGCTACGTCTAACCGACAGCAAGCAAGGGACGGCAGCGTCTTTGTTGGAAATTATATCTAGACTCGATCTCAGCTTTCGGGACGGCAGCCGGGACATAAAGGGACAGCTCTAGAATTCTGCACACTGAGAATAATCTCACAATATCACCTCATTAAGGATGATCAGACAAGATTGTCTCTACGAGCACCGTCGCGAAATAGTGTTTTTATAGCACCTTTTGTCACCGGTGGGTATGTGCGAGTGAGCAAAGTGTAGGTATAATTCATGCTGTACTCAGCAAGTCAAATTCTAAAACAATATGTTGTCCCCAGTTGTGACTATGTGCCCCCAGCACTGCGGGCATGACATGAAAACGTCTGACATTAGAGAATACAGTAGCTATGTATGCCTACAAAATGATGTTAGGCAGGTATATAGTATTCGTAAATGTGACGCCCGAGGCTATTTGACGATACACTGAAGCTGTATCTTCAAATGAAAGCTGGGAAGATATAGCCAAGGAGAAGACAGTTGCCTTAGTTGGTGCCGCATTGTACTGCTGCGCGTATTGTTCGTTCAAGTGGCAGAGTGCTGCTGTGATTGTCCTTCTTAATACGGTATAGACCGGCGCAAATGTTACGAGCCACGTGAATTGTGAAGATTTGATTAAGAGAATACATAGTCGGCTACTAGCGAGACAAAAAGGACCAATTCTAGAGATTCGCGCGCGCTCGCTCGCGAGAGAATGAATTCGAGTTTCGCACCATCCACGACACGATGTAGGTCTACACAGGACTAAAACGTTGGTGGCTAGCCTTTGTCCATTCACCAAGGGAGTTATAAATTAAATATTGAGCTCGGGTCTCTTAGCTTTTCCTATTTCGTTGGCCAAACCGCCCAAAGGTGTCCTATAAATTTATCGATTCCGGTTATAGTTTGGGCCAAGATGAAGACAAAGGAGTGCTATTTGACCTAACAATCGGCCAAGTTTGCTCTAAGACGTGCAACAGCCGCGCACGTTTCGCGGGGATGCATGTAATGCTATTTTGGCTCGCATCTATATAGAGCGAGGCGCGGAAACAATCCCGTGCCTCAGAGTTCCGGGATTTGCCTCGCTCGTGTGGTGTATTTCGTGTGGTGTATCTCGTGGCAACGGCTCTCAGCTCTCATGCATAAGAGATGTACCATGAGACAGCTGACCCGCGAGCAACATGTTCGCGACGCCGTCGCACTCACAACGCAAGCAATACAATTCCAGCATACTCACCAAAGAAAGAATGGCAGCCAACACAATATAAAAGTCCCCATGATAATGCCCAGCGTCCGTGCCGCTTTGTGCTCCCGTTTCATTTTGATAATGTTCCTATCTTTAGTCGGCGTCGAGTGGACGTCGCCGTGGTGCACTTCGTGCGCCGTCAAGGTCTTCGAGCTGCCCCCGGAACTCGACAAGACGTCGCCGTTGCCGTACTCCCGGCTGTGCCGATGGTTCATCAGCATCGAGTTGCCGATCTGCGCCTGCAGCTGCTTCTCCTGTCTGTTAGCCTCCTTGAAGATGGCCAGGTAGGTGAACACCATGATCGTGCACGGGATCCAGAACGAAATGCTGGACGACACCAGCACGTAGATGGGGTTCACTTTAAAGTCACACGCCTCGGGATGCTGGTGACGGAACTCTTGGTGTTCGTCGGTCGTGTACCAACCGAGGAAGATCGGCACGAAAGAGATGATCGCCGGCGACACCCACGTGTTGACCAGCATGAACAGCACCACGCGTTTCGTCATGTTGATGGGATACTTCAACGGCTTGACGATGGCGTAGTAGCGGTCGACGCTGATGCAGCACAAGTGCAGGATGGACGCCGTCGAGAAGTAGACGTCGAGACTGTTCCACACGTCACACATGAAGTAGCCAAACATCCAAGTGCCCGTCAGCTGCACGCTCGCGTTGAACGTCATCGCCACCATCGCCACCAGCATGTCGGCGAACGCCAGCGAGACGACAAAGTAATTGGTGATGACGCGCAGTTTCCGATGTCGCATGACACTGACGATCACCAGGAGGTTGCCGAGTATGGCGGCGACGATGATGAAGCCCATGATCGACGCTTTGAGCACGAGCACAAGGACGTCGGTCCAGTGTTCCTCCTCGAGAAGCGTCGAGACGCTGGTCTCGTTGGCGTCGACATAAGGGTACGGAGGTGTGCTGCTGCCTTGGTAGTCGTCGTCGGTGATTTCGTTCATTACTGAAGCCATCTCCCATACTCTGTGGCCGTTTTATGAGCGCGCTGGTGTCGACATTGTGGATCTGGAACGAGACAGGCAGGAATTGAAATCAGGGTTGCGACTTGGCCTAGTGAGGTTGCCGATCTGGTGGCGGGCCAGTTGGACAATTGTGCCGTGTGCAATGGCTGTTCACCAAACAAAGACGGACATACGATGGATCATGGTATTAGACGAGATTTTAAAATCTCGTATAAATACATTCAAGGCTTGTCTACGTGAGTGTGCAATAACGGGGACAAACGGGTACAGCAGCTGTTTTATGCGCATGAGATATTATATTGTCGCAGTCATAAAACGCGGCTGAAATTATGCAAGCGAAAATGACAACCACTTAATTAATTTCTACATGAAAACCACCACGACTAGTTAATAAAGAGTTAATAACTTTTGACGTTATAATAGAATTTAGAAACAGAGGGGCTGCAATGTGTTTTTGCTATTGAAACTTTCAGCTTGAAGCTGGTCGCGGAAAATCGCACAGCAAACTTCAATATACGTATATTTTATGTTTGTGTAAATCTTGTTGCTCCAAAATAAATAAAAATTAAATTATTCACGCACAACGTGCGAAAATGTTTGCCTTTAGAAGCATGCATGCAGGGCACACAACAGCTTGGTTTCAATCGTAATATAAACTTGGCATGTCTCGGCACATATACACACACAACACACACAACAACAAACATGTCTTTGCTTTCGCCACAACAATGTAAATCTCGCGTCTTGTGTGTGGGGCTTCGGTGGCTACCGAAAAGGAGAAAAGGGGAAACACACAACATATTGGATCAGGTTGTGGATAGCAATTGTTTCGCCCAACGCACGCTAGACTGCGTAGTGTATGTTTGGCCGCGTGAATGCCGACACATATTCATTTCCCGGGGGGCACGCGATGCTTTCCTTTCTCGCACCCTGTTTGATCTTTCTCAACGGTGAATGGGAAAATGCCTCCCAAGGGCTCAAGAGACAACTGGATTTTAAATGTCAACGTGATGGGATTTCAAGATTTTTATATTCTAACAACCCGGCGAAATGGTTTTTTTCTTGCTTTATTCACGAGGACATAAAGTTTAACTGGCGTGCGATTGTCACGGCGTTTATAAGAACTAATTTACATGCTGACAGCCAGCGTTTAAAGGCCAGTGAAAAGGACGGACGTTTCGTTGTTAGTGGCTTGACAGTCGATTTGCAGAAGAGGAATCGAAATAAAAGCGAGGGAGGCTTCCAGTGAAAAAACCCTGTGTTTATATGACGTAATTGCTTGACATTGTGACGGATTTCCAAATAACATGCGCCTGAAACTTGACGCCACCTTGACACCGCCATTTTAGTCGGGTCCTTTTCGCGAACTGTCGCTCTCTAAGCCATAATGATGCGCTAGTTAGGGGGGGGGGGTGATTGGGTAGTGACACGATGCCCCCCGTAGTGTACTGGGTGGACGGCTATAAGGGGAAGGGTGCAGACACGCGCAAAAGAGTACATCGGTCTCCATGTACCTCGCGCATATATATACCTATACCGATCAGAGCTGAATAGAAATTCCACGAGTCGAGCTTCAGTCTATATATATGTATATACGCAATCATTTTTCATAAAAATGTATAGATATGTATATATATATAAATATAAAATGAATGTAAAATATGACTTTTATTCACGGGAGTTCATAGAATCCTTTCATAGAAAATTCGCATAGAAAATAAAATATCTTAAATGATAATAGCGAATATTAATGCAAAGCGTCATGCATGCTGTAAATAGTTTTCCAGCAGCAACGAGCGCAGAGGTATTCAGTGCTTAATCAGTTGGTCGAGATTAAGGTATCTGACGTGAAAAGGTTGGGAGTTGCCCCTTCCTCAACATATTATACACCAACCATTATACATGCGCACTCAAAAGCTGCATTGTGAATGAGGACCGATTAAAAAACTATTTGAGTTGCAGCTCGGAGTGTAGTTTTCAGTCAGTAACCGAAAATGGTCGCAATGCAAATTGTCCGATCAGCGGATGACAGTAATCCGATCGTGTTTCAATTCTGTTGCATTTTTTGATTCCAGTGCCCGGAGGAATTATTTCAAGTCTCGTTTGAAGTTCCAATCTCTACGAGCCAATGGACAGCGAAAAGCCGTTCCTCCACAATTAAACCGACTCCTCCACACTTAAACCAACTTTTTCACGGCTAAACCGACTCCTCCACACTTAAACCGACTTTTTCACGGTTAAACCGACTCCTCCACACTTAAACCGACTTTTTCACGGTTAAACCGACTCTTCTGCGGCAAAGGTAAGGCTACTCTAGGCTTACACCGGCTCCATAGCGGTCAAACCAGCACCTCCAATGATCATATCGGCGCAGTCACAAGCCATTTCAGCTTATTGGACTTAACACGGCACCTCCACTGACCATATCGGCGCATTCACAAGCCATTTCAGCTTATTGGACTGAACACGGCTCCTCCATTGTTCATATCGGCGCAGTCACAAGCCATTTCAGCTTATTGGACTGAACACGGCTCCTCCACTGTTCATATCAGCGCAGTCACAAGCCATTTCAGCTTATTGGACTTAACACGGCACCTCCACTGACCATATCGGCGCATTCACAAGCCATTTCAGCTTATTGGACTGAACACGGCTCCTCCACTGATCATATCGGCGCAGTCACAAGCCATTTCAGCTTATTGGACTGAACACGGCTCCTCCACTGACCATATCGGCGCATTCACAAGCCATTTCAGCTTATAGGACTTAACACGGCACCTCCACTGATCATATCGACTCAAGCCACAAGCCATGGCAGCTCATTGGACTTAACACGGCACCTCCACTGATCATTTCGACTCAAGCCACAAGCCATTTCAGCTCATTGGACTTAACACGGCTCCTCCCCTGACCTTATCAACTCAAGCCACAAGCCATTTCAGCTTATTGGACTTAACACGGCTCCTTCACTGACCATATCAACTCCAGCCAGATGCCATTTTCAGCTCAATGGACTAAACACGGCACCTCCACTGACCATATCGACTCAAGCCAGATGCCATTTTCAGCTCAATGGACTAAACACGGCACCTCCACTGACCATTCTGACTCCTTCGCGGGCAAACCCGGAATCCCTCCACGGAATAGTCAGGTTTCTCCAGGGGCAATTCGATAGCTCCCCAATAGAAAAATCCAGCTAATTCTCGTTGAAACGGGACTATTCCGGGAAAAATCCAGCCTATTCCCTGTCAAAACTGACTTCGTCAAATGCAGTTCAATGGTTATACTTTAGGTACAAATCTAGATCCATATTTGTTTTCGGCAAAGATGGTTGACAAGGGCTTTGTTTCAGATTTGATCATTGAATCTCATGGTTTTTTTGCTTCCTCTTTCCGTTTGATATCGAATCGGTTAAAAACATGCCATTCGAGTGGCCATTAGGCAGCTTGTGAACCATTCGCAGGCCCTTACTAAGGAATGACCCGTTTTCTGAGCGGGGAAAATCGCATGCAATCGAACATTTATCTGCTTTCGCACGCTTCGATAAGTAGGCAGACAAAGAAAATAACAAGAAGGAAAACTTGATACCATATATTTCGGAAGTTATCCACTTCCTTATTACGGTTTCACCGAATGGGCATGATCATTAAAGAAATTGCTGCAATTACCAACTGCTCTCAATTGCGTAGGTGAGGTTTCCTGCGTCGTAGAGACGGAACAGCAGGAAATAAAGGTTGTAGGTATATCGTGGAAACGAGTAGCGCAATAGAACTAAACGACCTTATGGGAGTTCAAAAAGTTACAAAGCAGAAACCATAATCCATCCTTAGCATCTAGCAGAAACTTTGGAGATCCGTTTACGCTTTCATTTTTGTTTAAGTACAAACATGACCTCTGTCGCATGAGTTATAAGGAAATTTTGTGGCTATACCTACTCTCAATTGTGGAATTTATTGTTTTACCTTTTATCGGTATAATATCTACCCAAGGATATATACCACTACCTTTAAAGCCACTTCTAAATAATGGAAAATAACGCTTGAAAGTGTGGCAAAAACACAAACAATGCACACACACAAAAGAATCGTTTATTATGCCCAGGCCGAGAAATATTCTCACCGCATCCGCCACTCAACACTTCACGCTCAACGATTCACAAAATTATTTATTTATACCGACACCCAAAGTGCGACGCACCGCCTAAATTTACCCCCGGGATTCCCAACCCTAACTCCCCCATCCCTTGACACACACACACAACCATCACAATCACTCTGCCGATACCCGCACCGCATCCAGCATCATCATTCGCGGCAATCTAGAATTCGCACAACAAGCTCGATCCACGAATCATCATTAATCTTACGCACAGTTTGAAATCAACTTGGTAGATGAGGACAGATCCATTTGCCAGCGTATAATCACTCCACGCCAGTGTTGATATGGTAATCGCGTTTGGAATAGCACATAGAGATACGTGCCCATGCCTGACTGTGCTGGGGCGCAGAATAGTCTTATTATAATGTGTAGCCTCATTATATCCTGATGCCTTAGTTCACTATGCGCTAATACTCCTCATCATCTTGCTGGCAATCTCTCTAGGACAATGGGCAACCGTGCGTTGATGTGATTTCGATACCTGCATGTGTGTGAGACTTGATTCCCATTATGTTGAAGAAAATTAATGCTAAATAGGTATCTGAAACTCAGCGAATCAGAGTAGCTCAATTGATCATGGAATTAGCATCCATTGTCTGTGTCTCACGGTGTATTTACGCGGACGTTTCGGGTAACTGAGCCTTGTTGAACCAAGTAACGCAAATCGAATTTTTGCTTCTTTAGCTTATAAACAGCGTCTCCAGAGTCTCAACTTACAGTATAAGAAATCGTATAACGTTTATATACGACGGTATAACCATTTCCGTTATAAGCAAAAAGAATAAACCAGCGTAGAAATTGACTACATTTGTTATTCGCCAACGTATGTTTTCAGCAGTACCTCGCATTTATTCCGGAAACTTCTGCACCGAAGTGATCTAATTACTTTTAATGTTACAGCTATCATTGTGTGAGAGTTTTTTTCTTTCTCTTTCCTTCGCTAAACAGATTAAAATAAACTTCCGTGAGCGTACACACCGGAAAACCTGCATCTCGAGATACACATGTGCACCAACAAGGCAGTTTCAGTGCAGCTAGCCTCTTGAATTTGTCTAACGTGATAGTGCTAACGCGCAGCTCGAAAATCGTTGCATATCGAGTTTCTATTTTTGCGGCGTACAATGAGAGACATACCAAAATGAGTGGGACGCCGAGCGCCGAGGTCGCAGAAGAAGCCATGTCAAGACTTGCCAGCGTCTTCGTATGCTGGTACATGTCGGCCAGTCCAGATCCTGACCTAACGTACTTTTATTTGTCACTGCCCAGGTTAAGTACCTACATCCTTTGTGAAGAGGCATTAAGCGAGCGAACGTCTGACGGAATTACAATGCAACACTCGTGCAATATTATTTAGCACTGGAAGTGATTTTCTTGATCCTGTTTGCTGACCGGAAAATATCCTCGAGTTGATCAAATAAATGGCTGAGTGAGCAACCAAACCATATGAATGTGCCGGTAATTCTGTAAATTGTTCCCCGGGGTTGCAATCTGAGATAGCCTGCAGCTATGTCCTAGTTGCATGTTCAGAATGAGAGGAAATAATACGGAAACATGTTCTCCCTAATATAACAAAACTTTGTGAAGCTGTGCATAATATAGTCCATCGCTCAATATGGGAACGAAACTTGAAACCGTTGCTGTTTAAAATAAAAATGCTCGTAGTTTTGTAAAGTGGTGTTTTCAAAATGTAGAGATCGCGTTGTCGTCAGCGTCCCTTTGAGGGATCAAAAAACTAGAAAGGTATTGAGACACAAAAGAAAGGAACTTGTCCAGTACTCTCTGATGTCCATTGGCCGTGGTATATTATGTCCATGTATATATTGAAAGGTAATTTCCTGTATACATGTCCACGAAACCCGATTCAACCGAAGTGTATACGAAGACAGATTGCCTCACATAAATAAGCTCTTATAGTTTCATTTTTACGTAAAATGTTGTTTAGAGAGGATCTGCTAGCCGGAAAAGCGGCGTAACTAACATAAATAACATTAAAACTGGACTAAAGCGTCATATAGCTAACACAACTAACAATAAAACGGCATTAAAATTACATAACTAGCATAACTAACAATAAAGCCCGTTAAAATATGTAATTACGCCCATACCTCGTCAAATATAGATGCAAACCGTTTCGAAATAACCTTCCAATTCAAAAGCAAACCACCCAGTTTGTCTTTAGCCGCACAAGTGCTCATTCCACCTCGGTTTAAACCACACAAAAATGCACACACATATATGTTTAATATATAATATACACATTCATCTCTATCCCATCCTCTCCTCCAGCATCATTTAAAACCACCACTCGGCTGAGTCTCCATCAAAAAGGGCGACGCCATTTCGACGTTGCGCGAGGCGTCTATATAGTTAAATGATGACGGAGAAATTCCCCAGCGTCTATCGCTGGAATTTTCATTTGTTCGCCGACGGGCTTTTCCTAGCGCGGTGGCCGCGACGCCGACGCCGACGCCTTACGTCATTATACCGCGACTCGGTTTGCGGATCGCGGACACGGCGCCGTTCGCACAATGACGACGCCGACGCCGGACATTAACTCCCGGGGGCAAGCAATTCGTCTCGTGCGAGATATGTGCCAGCGGCGAAGTGTTATGTACAGGCTCAAAAATGCAGAAAATTTACAGCAAACGAGCTTTTAATATTTGTGCCATTGAGTTTCTGTGCAGAGGAAGGAAACTTGGAGTCGCAAGTCACGCAGAGGGCTGGTTCACCTACATCTTAAATTGTGTAGGGTTCGATTTCGGCGCGAAGAAAATGCTATTGTTGCTTGGCGCTGGATGCTGGAAGGTTGAACACTAACTCTTAACCCTTCTAATATCTCAGAACAGATATGGCGTGAAGTTAAAGCTATAACGGAGCGAGTTACGGTTAAAACGTCGGCCAAGCACTCATAATCTCCATCATAGTAACGAAGATCTCGAGCACTCTAAAAACCTGCACAGCGCACACAGACACGCTTCACAAACTCGGCACCTCCACCAAACCCTCGACATTTGGCGCCGGCTCGCTCCAAGCAGATGAGTCGAGTGCAACTCGAAATAATTAATCACGCTAAAGTTTCCGTATATCGCTGGCACCTCTCAACAAGTGTACATGCTCCAGTCACTTAGCCCATCACTTTGGCTGGCGCGATATTGCTTTGTAATTAGCAACTAATTTTACGCTTGCGCCCAATTGCGACGCAATTCCCGGGGAAAAGTTTAAGTTTCATTTCCAGGCGTCGGTGTGTGCCCAACGTTCGCTAGCCATCCACGTCGTCGCGAGGATTAAAGATTAAACGCCTCGTTAGGCTAATTAAAGCGAGCGTTAAAGGTAAAAGCAGCTGGGTACCGAGTTTTACGACGGCTGCATTTTAAGATGCTCGGCGAAAGTCGTTTCGCTATATAGTGATGACGATCGCCGCCAGGGCGTACGGCCACCTGAAAACTGTGTGTTTAATGCGTTCATGTGTTATAAGCAATTTCTGCGCTTTCAAAAATTCATCGCTTAGCAAACAACGGTGAACGTACCTTTCCTGCAGTGTTTCGGGGTACTGCCGCGATAGGCTAGCGTGTTGGTGCTATTTTATGACACGAAAATGGATAATCCGCTGTAAATGCGATATAATTGACAGTATTATAAATATTCTACCAACGACTACCATTCTACCATAGACCACAAAAACACTTACCCGAAAAATTTTCAGTGTTTTGAGCCGATGGTAGAATATTTTGAAAATTGTCAGTTATATCGTTGAAACGCCCGTGCTGCAGATGGAAGGCATGTTTTGACACTGAAATAGGCCCAATGTGCGCCGGTGTTTGCGCTCCCGGACTACGTAGCACTGCTGATTGATTTACTCCAAATGTTCGTTTCTCAAATTCAATAATCATTTTCAGCATTTCGAATTCTTAGTATCCTTTCAAAAAAAAACCCTACTTTCGTCGAAATGACTTTTTTGTGTAACTTTACAGACGATTGAAAAGAAGTCAGAAAATCTCTCCTCTTTTATATAAACCTATACAGCCATGAAGTTCATATATAGTGGAAGCTCTTCGGGAGAAGACAAGCTCCTTTATATTTTGTCTTGCCCATATACTCTTTTTTATATTATCACTCACTGTAATAACTTTATTTCTCTGCTGATCAGAGTTTAATTCAGCAGCAAAGTTTGTAAATAGGCATCTCTGCTTTTTCTCCTCTGCACGATCGCAGGGATTTAACCAAGCGTCATGTATCTGTCTTCTTCGCTTCCTTTTTCTATCGTTCTATATCTCTATTCCGTTCCCTTCCGAATGCAGTCAGGGGCTTTCTTTCTTTGAAACTTTTCGCCAGAGATATCCTTGCCACGGCGCGGTGGGCGGTGGAGAGGCGTTCGCGTCTCTCTGATCCTCTCGGTCGCCGCCAGCGGAGGTGTCGTGGCGAGATCTGGCAGCCTCCGACGACGACGACGAAGACGAAGACGACGACGCCGATCAATGCACGACGCTCAGAAGGCGCTCACAGCCCTCCCCCCTCCCACCCCCCCCCCCCCTGCTCACCCTGTACCGATCGCAAATCCGAAAAGTCAACTTTGGATCAAGTCGTAACGGCAAGCTGCTAAAAGTTGTCTTAAAATGTTTCGACTAGCATCGGATGGAGTGTTGTGTTCTTGACGAGAAACAAACAACCCTTCGTGCTCTAGTTTGCGTCTATGTCACCACAGAGATCTTCTTTTTTAATGCGGATGCGAGGCATTTTAAAATTCTGTTTGAAGCACGGGATGCGACGTCAGCACGTTGCATGAAAATGCGCGGTGCTTTCATTTTCGCTCGCGTTTTCTGTTGATTTACTCGGCGTGACATTTTTGTAACGTAACTAATTTCCAAATAAAAATTTTCAAGCACCAAATGGATAAAAAATTGAGTGCGGAATAACTTTTCGAAGCGTGCTAACGAAGTGTACGTAGTTAGAGTGAGTGGGTTCAGCCACTCAACACAGGAACCCCATGCCACATCGTTTCCATCAACTGTCTAAAACAAACTTTGTGCAATTTGTTTGACCTTTCGACCTAAATTCATTGAATTGCTTAAGGGTCATTTTGTGATACACATATCATTTCATCGCGTAACTTCATTTGTTACGTTTCATACGAATTACGTTTGCGCCTCTCCGTTTGGCATTATGATTACGTTTAATTGCCACTTTGGCCAACACCAAATTATATAGCACTCTTGCTTGATGCCTGAGACGTTTTGCTCTTCAGGCCCATATAACAAGTTGTCAGTCACAATTTAAAAACAAAATTACACAGAGTTTAACGACTCCTGTTGGTTACACGTCAGTACAGTCTCTTTCAGAAGACATATGAGACAAAGGCTGGTCGTGTAATGGATGTAATGGATGTAATGGACCCAACCAAACAACAGACTCCTCGTAAAGCCCCTGTTTGCAGCGAGCTGTGTCCCCACAATTGCGGCCGGCTCAAAAACAAGTCAGCTCGAACATTGGCAGCGTTCAGCGAGCGTTTGGAAAAAAATTGAAGCTTCAGAGATCAAACGATTTATGAAAATCAAAGGGGATACGCTTAAAATTGTCACTAGTTCAGCGAAACCTTGACAAGCGACTTTCCCAAAAAAGCATGCCTTGACTTGCTGACGTCGATGGTAGCAAGCAAAAAATTACTCGCAGAAGTCTCGATTTAGCAGCTCCTATAGCTTCCGAGATCAGACAATTTATGAAAATCAAAAGGGGTTCTCTCAGAACGATCTTTATAGTCGCAAACAAAATCTTGACTGAGTTTCCTCGTTGGAAAAACAACGCGTCACTGCCTCTCGATTCTTCAGAAGCATTTTCGCCGAAACTCTGTTTTCGCCACGCGGCCGCTCCGTTATTTGATTGGCTAGCTCATCAGGACGAAAGGCACTATAGCGCACTAGAAAGACTCATCTAATCTATAACGTCTTTGTCAGCGAGGAAGTAATTTCCTCGCCACAGAAGACCTAGAGGCAGGCTCGGGACCTGTCAAACACATTGAACGTGCGCAGGCAAGACAAACGATGGAGACTGTTACGATGCCGCCATTAGTAACGGGCGCGTGAGGCCAGATAAATGTCATCTCGGATGGATGCGAATGCTCGAGTGGTAATTACGCATCGTAACTGGCGTTTAGCCCTTGACCTAATGGCGTGTACGGTGGCATAGTTAGCTCGGTTTGTAATTCGACGAAAATGGAGCAAATGTGCGTGGAGTCGCTGAGCGTGTGTAATAACGAAGGCGGATGTTATGTTCGCACGTGCGTGATTAATTGATTGTTAATTGATAGCACAATTTGTTTTTCTTAGAGTGAGTGGGACAATGTTTTTAATTGTTTAAAGGCAGTGATCGATCGAAAATACTAATCTAGTATGATAAGTATAGGGCGTTGGAATTCCTCGCCACACACCATAGTACTGAAAAAGGGTTGTGAAAAGTGAATAAAAGCCTGTAACGTGGTTTTAATATATTATCAAAGCAGACAAACTAAATAAAATACCGAGCTGAGACGGGAGATCACCAGAGCATTGTGATGCTCTGGCGGAACACACAACAATGCAATTCTCTCAATGGGTTCATTTAATTTTGTGTAAGAACTGGACTTGCTCATTTCAGACAATTTCCATGATATTGATAAGACACTTTATAATTTTATTAACACACAGAACAATACACAACCACACAGTACACGGTGCGTACGAAATATAAGAGCCCTCAGGGGTGAAATTACTGCATCCACCTTCAATCAAATGAAGCATATTATGCTGGGCTCCTCCAATTTAAGTTCACGAATTTGCTTGCAGTATTGGGGTTGAAAAGGGTTGTAAGGTTCCTGCCTAAAGTTGAGGGTGGAAACTTAATCAAATAAACACAAACAACAAAGCCATATTTATATTCAAAGCCATAATATATTTTACAGTGCAACTGCCGGGCTCGGAAGCCCGGACAGTGCCAGAGCGTCCGAAGACAACTGCTAGCTGGCGACGTAGCGATCAGGTAGCTACCCTTTGTAAGGACGTATGTGTATTTATAACCATGGTCGCAGGAAGCGAAACAATGCCAAAGATATGTACAGTCTTGAGAAGATCTATGTACACCAAGCAGATGAATCGTCTGAGGGTTGACAGCGAAAAAGGGAAATCGCTTGCCGGTCTGAGTTGGCACATTACGCCTAAAGTAAAATTGTGTATGGTTAACGTTCCCACAGCCTTCCAGCAATCGCCGTAAGAGCCAATGCACAACGGCTTCTGTTAGAAGGCTGTGCGCTAAACTCAAATTGATCCATAGTGTAATTTAGTATCCAGTTGCAGCCGACAGTGATTGAAAGGATTTCGAATAATCCATTTCAACACGGTCTCATTAAGTGACCATATCGAAAATGTTCGTAGCTAAGTTTCCCCTTGTCCAAGATTCACGGAATCCATTCAGTGACAAATTGAGAGAGTAGTGAGTGATTATAGTGAATGACCAGATTGAACGCGTTCGATGGGAAATTCTGTGACCATCCCAGTGTCTAATAATTTCGTGAATCCATTAACAATTAACTGATGGTTCGCTTTCGGCCTGAAATCTTCTCAGAGCGCCGAGTAACGGGATATAACCCTTAGGAGCGAAATTCGAAGAAAATCTGTACGGTATCTAACTTTGTGCTACACTGCTATAGATACAGTCTGTGTGCTGCTCTTGTCACATTTGAATTCGTTGAAGGCAATATCTCATCTCCTGACAAGCTGTGCTCGGATTAAAGATTTTTACTTTTTATACTCCATGGCAGAGGCAAGAAAAAATTTCAGCATTTTTTCAGGACGCAAACGGTCTTTTTGTGGAGCCCTCTATGACGTCATCGTTGGCTCTGGGAATAGGTTTTTGGCCGTAATTACCTTCCCGAAGCACTGATTCGCTTCAAACTTTCGACATTGACTTTTGACAGCGATCACTTCGCAATATTAAAATTTGTAATCGATATTAAAATTTTGAAAACTAACGAAACGGCGATAGGTGGACAAAAATGTTTTTGAATTTAATTGCTTAGAGTTCCTTTATGTGCTAAAGGAAACAGGTCAAGTCAGAAGAGGAAAAGTCAGATAACAAAATGGCACTGCCAACAGCATGTCATTTCATAGAGGTACTAGGACTTCGAGAACGCGGTTAAAAGGTGTACACTGTGTGTGAAATTACTATTTATTCAATCAATTGTAATACACTATCAATTCCAAACTATTATGATTCAATTTCGTATACAAATCGGAAAATTTTAATGAAAAAAGAGTTAAAATGCGATTCCAAAAGAATGGAAAGTCATAGGCACAGACCACTGATCCTACATTTTTCAGATATGCTTTATTTCAGTAAGCTCGGCACATCTTTGTAAAGTTTCGTAAGACTATTTTCAGAACTTTTGACTACAGCGCCGACAAATTTTCGAAAAATTTGAAAATTTCGGGAATTTTTTATGGTTTAAAAACGGTCCGATTCCGTTAGAGTTTTCCAAAAAGCTCATGTGGTATAAGTTCGGATCAAATTTAGGTCCTTTGAAAAATGCATCAAAATCGGAACAAGCGTTTGGTCTGTAAAGCGCTCGCAAACACAAACACACCTGATAAAAGCATACACAGAAGTTACTTTACTTTTGGGGCAGTGAAATAGAAGATTTCACTCCACTCGTTACTCTTTTCAACCTAATGCGAAGATTTTCTTTCAATTTCATCGAGACATTTTTTATTCAGGAATAAGGGCCCCCAGTTTTCAACCACGGGGGCCCCCAGGCGATTACCTTCTTTTCTTAGGGAATGGGTTTTCAAAAAAGAGATTACCCTTTTTTCGAGGATGGACAGAGACGGGGGCCCTAAAGCCTCTTCGCCGCCGGGGTCCTTGGCTAGCCAGTCCGACACTGTCTACAATCTAATAACACCATGTTTAAATAGTTAAATCATCTTTGTTTGGGGGTCATAGTTGCACGCATCAATGATCTATTATGCTCTAGTCTATGGCATTTGTGAAAACCAATAATTTATTAGAGCATTAAATGAACTTGGCGTTCATTTTGGAACGATAAAATTGTAAAAACATCCTATTCAAACACGTTCTATAACACCATGTGCTCCGATAAAATATATAAAATAATACATTCCTTAACAAATGATTCGCTTCCTACTGAAGGGTGGCAAATTCCGAGAGCTCACGAGCGACAAAAGGAAACGAACCAACTATTTACACTCGCCGAAGCAGCGAACGTCTCTGTGTTTTGCAGCTTCATCCTCTTTTGTTCAACTACTATGTTCGTTAATCAACGAACTGTCGACTGCGCTCTTGTGTCGAAATATTCTGACTCAAACGATGTCGAATCCGTGCATATTCTTTTGTTCCCCACGTCAGTGCTGACTTCTCTCTCTCTCTCTCTCTCTCTCTCTCTCTCTCTCTCTCTCTCTCTCTCTCACACTCTCTCTCTCTCTCTCTCTCTCTCTCTCTCTCTCTCTCTCTCTCTCTCTCTCTCTCACTCTCTCTCTCTCTCTCTCTCTCTCTCTCTCTCTCTCTCTCTCTCTCTCTCTCTCTCTCTCTCTCTCTCTCTCTCTCTCTCTCTCTCTCTCTCTCTCTCTCTCTCTCTCTCTCTCTCTCTCTCTCTCTCTCTCTCTCTCTCTCTCTCTCTCTCTCTCTCTCTCTCTCTCTCTCTCTCTCTCTCTCTCTCTCTCTCTCTCTCTCTCTCTCTCTCTCTCTCTCTCTCTCTCTCTCTCTCTCTCTCTCTCTCTCTCTCTCTCTCTCTCACTCTCTCATTTTTTCTCTCTGTATGTGTGTGTACTCGCTTTTGGATTGTTCGGAAAAGACAATTTTTACGTGTCTTTACATCGCTCAAAGTAATTTGGTTATCATTTTCCTTTTACCAGCTGGCACGGCGGGGGAAAATAACGAGCTTGCTTTCTATAAACGTGTTTTTGTGTGCAATTACAATGGGCGTATGTGAGCTGATGGGAAGATGAAACGGGTTTCTGTAGACGGGCACCTCCACCACGATCAGAACTGCTGCATTCGATACTCCAGATGTCGACGATGATGATGCCAATGGCTGGAAAAGCGTTGCAAATGATTTCCTCTCTTGCCAGGCTAGCTTGAAAGACAAGGCTAGCGATACTAAAAAGTATGTTCTCTTTCAAATTAAACGTCGCTGGTATAATTTAATTTTGTGATAGATTTTTTTTATTATTCTTGTGAAAAGTGATTGCAAAATATAATTCTATGCGAGTTTTATGGATCATGTTATAAAATCAACATGTATAGCCAAAATAAACCAAAGTTATGAATACGTATCGGTTCATCAAGTGGCAGGGTTGATATGTTCGATGGGCAGGGGGGAGGGTGAAAAATGATATGTAAAGAGGCAACATTTATTTGCTCGTGAAATATTTCAGTACAAAACCCCTCAAAAGCACACAGCGAATATATAACTTTACTTCAAATAACATAAAGGTCCTTGTTATTTATTATTCATCTGAACAACTTTAATTTACCCTAGCGATCATCGGCTTATTGAAATGGACATTCGGCCCATTTAGTTTCATCCCCACTAAGTTTATTGAATCCATCTAATTGATCCTCGTGCGCTGTCTAACGCACAGTTCCGAACTTTTCCCAACTCTGAGCCGCCGCGATCCTTCCACTGTCATTTTCCCAAGCGACGAAAACCCGGTGGCGACTCCACAATCCGTACCTAGTATAGAGACTCCATTGTTCCATTGTGCCCCTTCTGTTTTGGTCTTCACATAACAGTTTCACAAGTTTTTTTACTGTATCTATAGCCTTGTCCAGTTCACAGTTGACCTTACAGGCTTACTTCGTTTGTATTTGGCAAGTCACAAAACGCGAAACGGAAAATTGGAAAGTGACTCCACTTGCACCCTCTTCGCGCTGTCATTTTGGTGAATCGCAGCACATTGGTCTGATTGGTACCAACTGTTAAATCAAATCTTAGAAATGATCAAACGCGAAATTGTATGTATCTGCCAAGTCATGGATTGTAATGTCTCATCCCGCAGCACGGGAGGTGTGTGATTTGGTCCATTCGGAGGCCACCAAGATATCAATTATCTCGATCGTTCCGCCTCAGTTGACGAACTAGACTATGTCATTCAGTAACTTACATCAAGTGGTCACCTTTAACGAAAATAAAGTTACAACTTGCTCAGCAAATATTCCTCAAAATAACATATTCCACTTTGAATTAATTTTCTTTGATGTGGTTTAACTAGTGAGATTACAAGTTTGAGCGAATTAATTTCTATGCCTCTAATATGTAGACATTTTCATGTTTTGCAACAGTTTTAGAATCGATTTGTTTCATTAGGTTAATGGATGTGATTTTTATCATGTTCTTAAATTAAAATCGCCTTGAATATGTATATAATGCATGTTAAATGCTAGTTGGCAATTAGAGCAATGTTGGCTGCGGGTCTCATTTGGCATCATTTCATAGTTTGCTCATATTATGTACCCTCCGTCACACGACGACTAAAATTGACCGATCATATAGCAGACATTTGGTTTTGAGATTACAAGCATTGCATTATGTATGGATTTCGATTCGAAATAATATCATACAATATATAAACAATGAATAGCATGTCTCAATTATATCAATAATGCAAGCATTATTAAAATTAGGGTCAATGTCAACAGAGGTTGCCAGTGAATCTCGTTATAGGCAAGCTGTCGAAACCAGTTCCCGACCAACTTGTCTTTAGCTTCGATAAATTAATAGCCGTTATGATCGAAGTCTTTAGGCTGCACGGTCGTTAAAAATTGTCAAAGATAATGCTTTGGTGGCAGTGGAAAGCCATGTCAGTGCTCAAATAAACCGCCCTCTGCTCAATGTCGTATAAGAAACCTTAGAATAAACACCCACTGTTAATTAATATTTCGCCACCAATACCACTCTAGACATAATTAATTCATAACACAATTTGATATAAATTATGAACAAAGCTCATCACAAGTATCCATTTGAAATTCAGGCTCCGCTTCTCGCATGATCGACTTGGATACTCAAATTGGTTGGCGAACCAAAACTAATTAATTAGTTAATCGCACCAGGAACGAACCGAGCTGTTAGCTGGCTGGCGTTGTTGACGGAATGCCCCGTCAATAACGAAGATCAAAGCTACCACCCTCCAGTGCCGGACCAAGTGACCATAGAATATGGACGGTGAATAGACAATGGAATTAATTCATGGCGCTGACAAACAGACAGATTCAGCATGAGTAATCACGGAACATCTCTATAATACGTGCTTAAGGTGGGGGACCACTTGCGTTTCAATGTCAGCCAAGTTATTTTACAGACAAACTGTTAGTGACCGTCCTAAACAGTAGCAGGGGACCTCTGTATTAAGAAGAGGTTTCAAACAAAGGTAAGAATCATTGATTCGACTTGCTGAAAATTATCCAAAACCATTTAAAAACTTTTAAATTACTTTTTGACGGTTGTGAAACATTTGCAGCAAGCCTAATTTCAAATAAAAACGATTCTTACTTTATTTGAGAGCCTTTAAATTACCTATGTCCTACAGCTATTTTGTTAGGGCTGTCTCCAATAGTTTCTTTGTAAAATATTCGTATCTGCAAAACTCCTACAATTTCCAACCATATTATAACCCCTAAACTTGGCATCCATTGTCCACGACTCTTCAGCAATGGAAAGTGGGTAAAAATAACCGCCAGAAACCCCGTAAGAAAGCTAAGAAAGAAGCGAGCCACGTATAACATGCAGCGTAGAAACGTTTGTGTAGCACATGCTCTGTCTGAGCCACGCGTATCTCGGGACGGGACGGAATCCTATTAAAACGCAGCCGAGGGCGGTTTCGCGTCGAGACGAGCAAAAGTGTGGATCGGTTATGTTTCTCCCTCGTCGCCGGCACCGGGAGCAGTTTGCTGTCCTGTCACTGCCGTGGAAAAGTCGGAAAATGTCAGACAGGGCCGCGGGTAAATGGTGGTCGCAATTTCTGTAGCGCAACTTTTCCGTCATGACAAATGTGCTCCGTCTTGTGGCAATGATTATTTTTTTGGAAATGCTCTGCTATGGGTTGGCGTAGTGATGACTAAATCAATCTCGCTCAGTGAATATGGTTCAGTTGGGGTGAACCGTGTAATCCGTATATGTAAAAGTGTCTTTGCGTTAAACTGCCTTGCTGAGTTGGGGTGAAGCGAGTGAATTTGGCCCCAAAAGGGGCAGAAAGGGCAGAAAACGACCTGTTGGAAATTGGAAATTTTAATTTTTTTTTTAGTTTCAATTTTTTCAATCTACTACCTAAATGTTTTGTTTACCATTGTCTTCTCAAATTGAGCTCCTCTATTGACACCAATGCTAAAACAATTGGTGGTGCTACTGTCTTGTGTATCACCTTACATGTTGACTAATTTGATGGGTGCTTTTTTCTTCACTATTCTTATATATAATATTTTGTGGCAGCTTCTACACAATTAGAAGTTATTTTTTGTTACCTGTATTCTTTTCAATTCCGTTAATACGTACTTATAACAATTGATTGTATAAGTATTCAATATTGACCCCGTACTGACTTCCACGTGCTTTCACGGACGCTGCCTACCCTTTTGGCCAGCGTCTCCACGGCGTCGGCGTCGGCGTCGGCGTCGGCGTCGGCGTCGGCGTCGTTGTCGTCACGCCCGCGCCTTGATTCGAATCAGACTTACTCGGCGTGAGCGACACACCTGTCGAGTACATCTATCCGTCGCGCCGAAATAGACGCCCGCGACGTCCTGCGTCGCGACGCCGACGCCGACGCCGACGCCGGACGCGCTGCGTCGCGACGATATGCACCTATTAGCGAGCCAGTCGCGACGCCTGCGCCGTAACAAACTGCATCGAGATTGCATTTCGCGGACTTGTCATCAATTTTGCACGCAACGCCGGAGGAATTTATGACGCCCGATGTGTTTTGGAATTTGTTTTCAAAATTCATTGCATGTTCGGAACTAATTACGACGACGAAGCATAACTTTGTGAGCGTAGATGGAAATTTAATTAGTTTGTTCGCATGTATATAGATAAATCCAATATAACTAATATAATTATCTCGATATGTTCTTTATTGTCTTAGGTTCATTAATATATGTACTTTAAGAAAATATACGAAGTACGTATAGTATAAGATACTATTGGCTTCTTCATCGAAACATTAATTACCTCCTTTTCTCTATCGAAGATTGGGTTTGCATGAACCAGCTTTAGAATACATACTGCAATTTGATAGAGAGAGAGAGATTTATAAAATTGATAAAACAACAATGCTGCCAATCTCTCACATTTGGTGAGCTCTGTGAAGCCAGACAGATTTGAGTTTAATTGTCACTACAGGAATGATCAGGGAATTAATGGGAAGGATATCTCTTTGAATTATAAGCCAATATAAAGATATTAGCTATTTTTTACTCGGTACAAGGACTGGAAGATCTCAACTTGTTTGAAATGTTTGCATAATACGCTTGCATGGTCCAAATGCATGGTTCACCTTTGGTCCAGTCCTTTGGCCAGCCAAAACGACGCCAATTTCTGCAAGTCATCTGTAAGTGTATCGTTTGTTTGTTTGTTTGTTTGTTTGTGTATGAATGACATCAATAGCTACACACTACACAGTTTCTCTGAAGCCCGAATGCAGCCTCCAACCAAGGGCCATCCCTAAAACTCCATGCGGCCGCAGTGCACGCTGCACCGAACCAAAATAAAAGCACTGCGCAACTGCATTGGTCCAGAAACCGCGACGAGTT
Source organism: Nemoura dubitans (assembly GCA_921293005.1). NCBI lineage: Eukaryota > Metazoa > Arthropoda > Insecta > Plecoptera > Nemouridae > Nemoura > Nemoura dubitans. Next base: position 41,285,945 of record OV121076.1, read on the forward strand.
CGGCGAGCAAGTCTCCCCGGCGCGAACTCGCTAACTGGAAGTTGCAACACTCTCCGAGGTGGAATTCATCGCCGACTGTCTCCAGCATCTCTAGATCGTCATCAGTATGCACCCCCCCCCCCGCCACCCTGCCCCCTGGCATACACTAACGCCTTCGACTTCATCGCTAGTTGGCGAACTCAAATTGCATTACCTCCTCGCGGGTCTTCAATCGCTAGTCACTTGTCATATGGAGATGCTGTGTGTACCTGTAGGTAGAGAGATGGATGGAGAGATCGTATGTACCGTGCTAAAGTGCGTTTCATCTTAAGAAGGAGAGAGAATTTGCGTGGGAGGAAAAGCTGCAGTTTGGGAGGGTGGATGGTGGGGAGGGAGGGGTCAGTGATGGTCCCCCTTCCCTATATCATGAAATTTTCGTTTCGCTGTAAATTGCAACCTGTGAAACCAGGAAAATGGCCGATGAGCATTGAAAATTGAACTGATGCCAATATTAAGCCTGTTCAATGAGCTCCGAAGTCGAGCCGTTTCTTTCACCTCGTATAAGGTATACACTTTCCAGGCCACACCTTTTGTCTGACCGCGACGAAACCTATATTTTCGGAATCTTCACACTTCGTACGACCAATTGAACCATTTTCATTTCGCAAGATTCACTCGTCAATTGCTTCGAAGAGTTTTAAAATAACCTTGTTTAGCCGGTACATTGATAGATGTACTTACGGGTAAATTCCAGCTAAGAATTTACCTCTTACCGTAAACACTTTCCAGGCCACACCCGTTATCCGATCGCAACGAAACAAATATCTACGGAATCCACACACCTTTGTTAAATGTTAAAACGTAAAACAAACTCCGTTTTTTGTTGCGAAAATTCTTCGATTTAATTGAAACAATAAACTTGAAAAACTTCCAGACTGTCCCTTACAAATTTCGGTTCTCAAATGTTGGCCCATGACTGAAACAGTAGCGATGCCCGTAAAACCCCCTCATTTTTAAGGTGAAATGGAGTTTGGTTCGACTCCGCATGCTACTCGCGAGCATTCGTTATTCAAAATATTCAAATTCGCGACCGACGCGGGTGGGGTTTCGCAGCGACGCGTTCAAGCTAGGACGGGGGACCGAGCGCGCTCAGGCTGCCAACTTATCAACTGCCGCGCTGACGATGGGAAGTAACTGACAGACAGACAAACTTTATTAAACTTCCATCGCGGGCTGCAGCGCGCCAAGTCGTGCGCTGACAATTTCCCGGTACGTTTTCCGACGGCCGATTTTCACATATCAATCAGAACCATGCGAGGGCTTGGGAGATAGATGGAGAAAAAAAGGAGCATCTGGGTTAGCTTGACAGTATTAAAAACAAATCTGGGGAGAAAACATGACGGCTCTTCTAGAGTTGGTGAAAATGTTTGGCAGTTGGAAAGCTGACCAGCTCTAGACTTGAGATGTGTTTGTGTTTGTGACATTGTTTGCAGCTTCATAAATGCAATTAAGTTCAGAGCTGTTGCCGTACTTGGAATTACCAATATCAATCAATCATGTGTTAACTGGAATCAATCTAATAATTAATTTGGGTTACACATAAATGCATTATGATATTGAACATATTTGTTACATTGCTCATACAAGAACTGTTTTCTTGTCAACTGTTAAAAACAAAAACAAATATAGTTATTAATTACGTAGAAACAGTTATAGCAAATGCCTTTCAAGTGATTCGTTGTAGATATACACATTTTTTCTTGCTACGTTTGAACCGTTATTTCATTTTAGTCTTCGTGAAAACAGAAATTGTATAACTATGAGCCAGTTTTCTCAATATTAAATCAGCTGTTATTGAAACGTAAAATATCTTCCATTTAATTTATATTCATGTTCAATATGACAAAATGGCATAAGTACTGATATTTCAGCTATTATACATTTAAATTTCAAATGCAGAAGTACTTTAATTTAAACAATAATTCCTGACGACACGCGTTATAATATATGCAGAGTATACGACGACGTATTTGGCGAGTATATGTTAGATAAAAATAAAACAGGCAATAATATGGCTATAAATAAATTGATACCTACTAGCAAATACTACTACGTTGATAGATAAGTTCAGTATCTGTAAGTGAACCATATGCATAAACATGACACTGACTACGTGAGTCAAATCCCAGACTTGATTCCGCACCGATCCATTCATATCGAGTTACTTGCGATGGATCAGGCCATAGTTTATTAATAGAATCGATTCTCGAAGGAACGTGCTCGAAATGAAGATGGCAGAAAGACATTTGATTAAAGCGTGCTAATATTTCCGACGTGACTGGATTTATTTAGCAAATCATGACAAGAGATGAGATGTAGGTACTTGTTTTTGAACATCTTTTAGAATGTGATTTTAATATCTGCTTGAAACAGAGAAGTCTGCGTATTATTAGTTGAAAAAAGCAATATCATTATATTTTATCACTATATGATGTTCTAGATTGGCATAATTTGTCCTCATCGTAGGCTAGTTCTATATTTTCAGCGAAAAAATCTTCTTGAATTTTACTATCAAACTTAAACTACATCTAAAGGTTTTACCATATTATATTAACTCAGATTTAAGTGCAATTATTCTGTGGAAACGTAATGCAGTATTAACAACCCTTCAAAATTGCCAACATTTGTGGAAGTGCGAATATTTAATTGCTGTCAAAGAACATAGCTGTCACGATCGATTGAAAATAAATCAGACATAAAAGGAACCAGAGAAAGCATGTTCTCTGCACCAAAAGCAAATTATTTCCTTTGTTTTTAACTAAAACTATCAATTTACCTGCGATTTTTACGATACATAAAAAAGTTGGTGATTGGTCCTATCCAGACTCTCGGACTGTTTCAAACGGGGAGGTCATAAAAAATATTATTTCAATAGCGAATGTTTAAATAAATCCGTCATCATTAGTTCTGCCCCTCCCCCCCCCCCCCCCACCCACCCACCCCGCTTCATTCTAACCCATCATCACATCACCGCTGTCATAATTTTAAAAAAATAAAAAATATATATCCATATGCTTCAAGCAGCTCAGAAAATTGATACGAGGTAGAAAAAAACAGAGGAATTAATATTGCAACAAACTTCTTTGAGCTTAAAAAAGTAACGGAAAACTTAGCGCAGAAGAAAACATTTCCGTCATTTGATATGTTTCTGCGCGTGCCACGCGAGCTCCCACATTAATGGAGCGTCAATCATTTTCGAGATTTCATTCCAAAAACAACAAACCGACCCATTTATTTTGTTTATTTTGCAGGGGCTTTCGTTCGCATAAAATCTGCCTACTGTCAGGAAATTATTCCAGATGCTATGGCTCCCTAGGTTAAGCGGCCCCAAGATAGAAGAAGCAATTAGTGCAATTGTAATTGTATGCAGATCGAGCTGTAATGGCCGGAGAGTAGGCCACAGGCCACATGGGTAATTGTTCATGGCCCAAGAGTAAGACCTTACCCTTGAACTAAGAATAGAATCTAGGAAGCACTTGACTTACTAACTAAACTACCGATGAGACTAATAGATACATTTACAATTGCGATACAACGTTCGCGTTTTCTTGATCATGCGATGTCGTTGAGAAATTACTGTGCAGTTTTGATTGTTTCAATTGCCACTTTTGAGAGTTTCAAAATGAGCATTTCCATTTTAAACTAAAGAGTTATTACCTATACATGTTGCCCCTTGCTTATAATATATGAGTTTAGATACACATTTTCAGAACATCCATGTCATTTTTAAACGACATCCATAATATGCAAAAATTCTAAACAAGTGAAGACCTTGCAGTACTTGTACCGAGTATACCACAGCTAGTAACTCTAAATTGCTTATTATTCAAAAAGATATTCCTTCCCAGTAATTCCTTGATAATTCCAGTTGTCTCGATTGAATCGTGCTGATTGCCAGACATTATGTTGTTTAGCGTAGTATTGCCCAGATTTAATGTTTATCCGAAGCTACCTGCTTGACTTTGACCTTTTTGGGCCGACGAGTCAGTCGTTCACCAACTCCAGCGAATAGTGGAGCTTACCTCTTTATTGTAATTGTAATAATAACGAGTGCGGTGTGTATCGAACCTTGGTCTAGGCTTATTGACTTTAGTGTGCTTGTCATTCGCCTGCCTACTTTGCGTATTACTGGATACCGCTACCAGAATCAACATCAGCATGGCATCGTTAGGCAAGTTCCTGTAATATTTTCGTTACATCCAAATCTACTTGCACATCGAAATCTTAATTATTTTCTTAAACATTCCAAGCTTGCTACGCAATCTTGCGTTTGTGCGGGTTTATACATTCATCGTATACAGCCTCCCTTAGTGGAATTTTCGGACTGCCTCTTCTTACCAGCATAACTGTTATACGACGGACTTTTTTGAATTTGGGTTGAAGGATCTTCAGTTTCATAAGCTTATACTACCTTAACATGTTGAGCACCGATCTTAATTTGTACTAGCTATAGTATAGACAACTCCTTGAGACAGTATAAAGCAGTAGACTGCTGCGAAAAGTTGCAAAACTCCAACAGTGTTAATATTTCTCGCCAGAATATTTCCTTGACGCAAGTCCGTTGAACAGAGCTTTGAAGCAATTTTAACTTTGTGGAAACACAGCTCATTACAGCGCCGTCAATCTTCCTGACTGTCGGGTTCGACAGAATAACTCATGTAAATACACAACCAAAAAGTGATATACGATTACCTACTTACATTTCAGTAATGTTTAATATAATGTCAATGCAGGACAATCTCCAAAAATCATGGACGTCATAGAATTCTTAGGTTTACGCATAACGAAAAGAAAACAAGAAAAATGCATGCCAGAAAGTATGATTCACAAAACTTAAAAAACTTTTTAAAAACATAACAAGGTAGGTGTTAAATGCACTTTTAATGAGCTAAAATTAGTCTAGTCTTCGAAACAGTTTGTTTTCGCTTGCATTCCTGTGAACTATGTGAATTTTCTGCAAACTCTTTCCAATAACTGCACAGATATTGTTTTATTTTCAAATAAAACGTATACCATTTCTAAAGATCAGCGCTGATCAGCAACCAACTCTCACCTTTTTGTTGACGACATGAAACTTGATATAAGCTCCATTCTACGAAATTCGGGGAAATTTATTTGTCAGCCCCCTTGCTCCAGAGGGCTAATGTTGGCACTGAACGTGCTGCTTTACCGGTTGCTCATTTTAAACCTCATTGAAGATCTGAAACCTCCTAAACCAAGCCGCCCACCCTTTATTAAAAACACAAAAACCAAGAAAACCTCCCGTCAAAGCCAGCGAAGAGGCGTATTTTCCATGTCACAATTTGTCTAACAATATTTCAACACTTGGGCAAAACATGTTCCTCGCCTAATCTCTTTACACTCAAGTATCCACGGGAGCTGCCGCAAAGTTGCCGCACAACCTGGGAGCGCGATGATGCAATTAAGCTGGTGAGCGTCAAAATTAAAGTGACAGCCATTAAAACACTGTTCCCGCTCCTTGTCTTCATGATCTGACACGTTCTTAATGCTCGTAAATGCAGCCAAAACGGCCTGAGTAAATTGTCTACTTTTTATGCTTCAAATGGTATGAGTGGAACAAAGCGTTTGCCAAAATTATCTTTGCCAAAATATTAATAGACGCGGTGAATTTTTAGCGTGACACTGATTTCGCTGTGGGAAGCGTAGTGGACGTCATCTCTGTCATAGAAGTGTGCAAAAAGTTGTGACCGCCAAAATCTAATTTAAAAACAAGACACTTTTAGAACATACCTAGACATACCGCCCCAAACATCGTTAGCGCTTTGGGCATTTAAAGCTGACTGATAAAAACCGTGTGCAGGTTTTGTTAATACCTGCACACGAAGGTTTCGCTTTTGAGATAAAATCCACAGATTTATTGGAAGGCACCTAACAAGAGCACAAGGGCACCTAACAATTGTTTCATCTTGGCAATCAGGATGAATAAAACCCAATTAATTTAAAGACAGTTTGTGGGTGGCTTTGGCCTGGGACCATCTTTCAAATTATTGGGGGTTCTCCCTGGTTTGCATCATTCCTGATTGGACTTGAAAGCTCTATCAAACTAAAGCAGATTGGTATTTTACGGGCTACAATCCAAAATAAACAAGATAAACAAGGAATAAACAAGGTTTCGCTTTTGAGAAAAAAATCCACAGACAGATTTATTGGAAGGCACCTAACAATAGCAAAAGGACACCTAACAATTGTTTCATCTTGGCCATCAGGATGAATAAAACCCAATTAATTTAAATACAGTTTGTGGGTGGCTTTGGCCTGGGACCATCTTTCAAATTATTGGGGGTTCTCCCTGGTTTGCATCATTCCTGATTGGACTTGAAAGCTCCATTATACTAAAGCAGGTTTGTATTTTACGGGCTGCAGGCCAAAATAAACAAAATGAGATAATAAATTATAGGAACTATTATTGCTGGGGCTGATTTAACGGTCCGCATTATAACAAATGCCGCGCGGGAAAATGCCCACACTTGAAGAGTGTCTGTAGAAGTTCGCCGAGCCCCCCCCCCCCCCCCCAATGCGACTTTTAAATCAAGTCTACGTTCCAAGATCCCCCGTCCTGACATTTTTGGAAAATTTTTCGGGAAAATTGTGAAGACCAGCTTTCCCGTCAAGCCACGCCTGAAAGAATAACGATGATTTAAAAGGAAAAAATTAAGCTTAACACAGGAAAATCTGAATATAATTGGTGCACAGGGAACACGAGATTAAGTTGAATACCGTTCTATCGAAAATACTCTTGGATAAAGGATTATGCGTTTGAAGGTCACCCTGCTCTCGACAAGACGTGGATAGGATGGCTGGCTTCTAGAACCGTACGGCGGAGACGGAAGCAGATAACGAGAACGGGGCACTCTGTCTAATTAATGGGGGGAGGGGGGGGGGGGGGGTGTAGAATGATCGAACTGATCAAATAGCAGGTTGCAGGGCAGGAAAGCTGGATGAGCTGGTTGAAATCGCGATGCCAATGAAATGGGTCAGTGCTTTTGGTTGCGAATGCGATCTGTGATTTTCTTTGATCTGATCGATAGGTTGAGGCCTTCCATCTGTGGTTCAAGCTTTGCTTGGTGGTAATATGTTAGGGAAAGGATCGAGATATTTGTGATATCAGTCATCTAATTGAAGAACACAATGTTTATTAACGACTCGTACAAATTACTTATAGATTGTATAAAGATTTTTAATAAGCTTCAGCTTTTTCTCCCAACTCAATGCAGTTGCCAATATTATTTAAGAGAGCTGCTACGAATTTATATGGGGGACAAAAGGCAAAACGTTTTCTTGGCATCCGATGCTAAATTATGCAGTAGGTTTTGCAAAAAGTTTGTTAGAAAACTGTTTCTAAATGAAGCTGGAATATATGAGATTTATGTTTCAATTATATTTTTTCATGACTATTGCCAAGATCGCTGCAAGAGCACTTTTCAAGGTCAAGCTGGCAATTACAGATTTAAAAAAAAAGAAAATGATTCATTGACTCAAAAATATAAGTACCTCACAGATGTTTCTTAACGCAAATATATTTTACTCGATTAATATTTCACTAATTTCACGTTTCATTGGCACTTCAATACGGATTCTGTAGCCGAACCCGGCACCTCCACCATGACCATCATACTCATCGAAAGCGATGTCAGTGACACGATGTCAGTGACACGATGTCATGAACATGGACTATGGACCAATCTGCGACTCTGGATGTGCATTACGTCATGTTCGCGACTCTGCCATGGAGTATCTGATTGGACCAGAGCCAATGTTAATTACATCCCGTCAATGACATTGCTAGCTGTAAAGTGTAAATGAGCTGAGATGATCAACAGATGATAAATTTGTGTAGTGTGTATTTAATGTAATTATAATGATTTGTACAAAGTGGGGTAGGTAGATTTTTGCCTCGAATCCTCTTTTATTTTGGCTCACTAAGCGCTGCTGGTCGTCATATAGAAAAGCTATGGGGCGCTTTGAGCGGGTAGGGGTGCAGAGGGGAGCAATACATTTGATTTATCCCGGAATATTGAAAAGCGCTGGCAAATTGAACAAATTCCCTTGTATCCCTACATTTTTCTAACCGAATTGTATAAATTGCGAGATGAACAAAAAATATATTTATGTTCACGTACACAAAAGTTTTTCAAATCGGACGAAAAACAAACAGTTAATTTTATATTTATATATACACAACTGGCCATAATGGAAAATCGTAATTATATTTACAGTTCACTTGTCTGTCTGTACCGGCCAACGAGCGCAAAAGAATTTCAGAAACAACAAGCCGTCCGATGCGGCCGACACACAATTTCCAATAACTCCGAAGGCTCACTCCACGCCACATTTCACTGAGGGGTGCCTGGGCATTTTACTGTCCGCTAGGAATTTCATTCTCAGCAATCAACTTGTTACCGCGAATTATCTATTTACTGAACGATTTGTGGGAATTGTGAACTACGAGTGATGAATTAGTTCTGAGTTCATGAGTTCAGAGTTCAAAAAGAACCCAATATCAAGCTGGGGTTTTGAATGCTTTACTTGATACTTAGGTACTTGATACTTAGGATACTTAGGTTACTTGATACTTAGGTACCCGTTGAGTATAAACATTACCTTAAAACCCAATATCTTTTCATGGTGAACTGAGTTTACATCATTTTGTTGTCCTCCTAGCTCGTTTTCCAACTATTTCATAGCCGTAACATAGCGTTTACTTTCAAAACCTCAGTTTGAAATCAATTTTCTGAACGCTGGCGAGTAAATTCTTCGCGATACACGAAAGCAAGCGTCGACGCAGGCACCTTAACCCAATCGGCTCCATTATTTCTACGATTAATAGCGAAGCGACTGAGCCGCGTGCAGTGCACTTCGACACAGGCTGCGTCCGAGTCTGCACTAAATTAGGGGGGGGGGGGGGGGGGCGTAATTCGTTTGCCGATTCACTGAACCAATGCCCGTGAAATCCATCCACGTAGGCCAATGCTCTGAACTCCCCCCCCCCTTCACCATTACATCATATATGTATATGCCCCTTCAGCTTCCTCAGTTATAAAGTATCATGCACACACCTTTTTATGTATACTGAAAATACGCTTCATTATTAACACATACTAAGGGTGCACTGGAAGATATATACTTAGTCACATTCGCTCAACATCAAGATTCAATATGAGCTCACTATTGTTTGAAACCTGATGCATTTTCAATCTGCATACCGCGTGTTATTTTCAAATGAACTGTTGTATTCTGAAATTTCATCACAAGCACCACAAGATTCCACCTCTAGCTCAATTTTGCCAAAAATGGACTATGAATTGTTCTTAGACCGAATACCCTTCATAGACTATCGGTAATATCTGCACATAGGTCTTGAAAATATTTTATCTAAGATATTCGTACAATTCTCGTCGCTCCACCCTTCCAAAAAGCAAGGTTCATAAAATCGCCGTTTTCCCACCTTTGTTCCACCACCCCCCCCCCCCCCCCCCCCCCCCCGCTGAAGCATCGAAGTTGGCGCCATTCAGAAGTGATCATTAATTCGCTCTGGGCTTTCGCTGCAGGAGTACAGCCACGGTGCATTACATGCTGTTGTAAACTGCAATAACTATTCGTTTATTAGGTAATGTTGCTAATTTCTTTATTGTTTGATATTGTGTTTTGGTATGTTAATAAAATCTGCTCGCTTAAGACTCTTCCGCCAGCGTTTTTATTCCAGTTGTGGTTCCATCGCTTCTTTTGCAGAGTGGGCGATGTAGCAAGGTACGGACATATCTCTGGGAAAATAAATGGCCGGCAATGTTGGCGATTGTGTTTTTGAGTATGAACGCGAAAAGTAACAACATTACTGTTTCCTTATACTGGCGTCAAATTTTCACGAATTCGGTCGGTGTGTCAGTATAAAATAACAGATTTTAATAGAGACGTGATTGGAAATAAAGCAGAATAATTTCATGTTGAAGTGAAACTGAATTCACTCAAACTATAATTATTAGGCAGACGATTAATTATTAGGTAGATTATTAGAGCTGATTTTTTTATTTGCCCTTTTAATTTATTTGTTGTACCAAAAGCGTACAAACTTGTGTTTTTGAAGGCAACAATCAGGACTGCCAGACAACCACCGTGCAGTCTCCTACCTACGAACCGTGATCCTGCGATTGCTTTAGCATAATAACTAGGCAGCCAACGCTCCCACGGAGGACGCTCGCTTTTTGAACAGGCTACCCGAAGGCATCATTATGCAGTATATATATAAACACGGGCTATACTTTTAATAAATAAAAAAATGCTTTACACAACGAAGCATTACGAAAACAACCAATAAAATTTTCAATTTAGAGTTTCCGTGCAACCCCCGGATATTCATGAGAGAATCGCGTGTCTATTGAGAATTCCTATCAAAAAAAGTCTCGAAATCTATTCGCAATATCACGGCTCCTACCGTCTCAGGACTCACGCATGGGATGCTCAGGACCTCAGGACTCTCAGGACTCGGACGAAATTCTGAGCGGAGGGCAAATTCTACGAATATCTATTTTTCATCCACTCGACGCATCGCAGTGGAATTTTTCAAAATTCCTCCGTCGATGATGAAATAAGTTTGGTTATCCGACGCCGTGGGAGTGTGTACGGTGGACCGACGGCTTGGCGAGAGGATGGCGCAGCATCCCTCGTAATCAATATAGCGTCATCCCTGCAGCGCAGTGCGTAATGGAAGGGCCGAGGGCGCGCGAGCTCCGTGGTACGTGTGTACACGCATATTTATCAGCATGAGCCGGTGCGTAATAAGTGCGTGGGAGGCCGTGGAAGATTTTCGCGATGGGGTAGAGAGAGAGAGAGAGAGGGGGGGGGGGAGATGAGTGACGAGATGATTTATAGAGCGTGCTGCGCTTATTGAGGATTTTATGTTGGTATACACCGGCTTTGTTGTGGATTTTTTGAGATAGAGTGGGCTGTAAAATATTTATTTACACATAAATATGAACTATCTCACCAAGTTTGCAACAAAAAACGAGGTGAACGTAGTTGTGACGCTAGTTTAAGAGTACTTCATTGATCCGGGTAAAATATTACCACTTGTGTTGCATGGCTAAGTAACGTGGTATGTTGTTCGGTAATGCATTACCGAAAAACATACCACCATCTAACCACGGGTCTGAACCACTCCGTCATTCCATGGCGAAGTAAGTATACTCGGCGATAGTTGCACATGGTTGCACCAGGGTTGGATTCGTCTGTGCAGCGTGCTGATACTCACAGCTCAATGTTCTCCAACAAGAAGGGGTGATTTCCCTTCTGACCGTTTAACAACTAGACGCAGGCTGGCGAATGGTGAACTATTTTCAAAACCTCACTTGAATATCAATTATTAAAAACAGTCAGTGGATATTGAAACCACATAGTTTGAAATCTACGGATCTGCAGCATGATGGGTCAAGATCAAGGTACTTGCATACATTTGAGCCCTGGGGGCCAATTCACGTACATCTCACTGTACCCCCTTAGTCCGGGTTTAACTTTGTACCACCATAGCGTCAAAAACCATTTAGAAAATCACACCGTTATGTTGATATCGCCCAAATTGATTGAAATATTACTTAAAACTTATTTAATGAGTTGACATGAGAAGACAATTTACATAAAACTGACAGAATAAAATATAAACACTACCATAGTTATACCCCCCTCATGGTATAGGTATAGGGAGGGCTAGGTATTGGACGAGTTTTATTTTAAGTGCCAAATTTGAAGCATTTGACACATCTTCATAATTGTTTTTGCTTGGTTTTATGCCCTATTTCATTTATCTGTTTGAGTGCAAGCAGCAAGTTTCCCTTCAAACGATTTTGAGTTATTACCATTATACTGAAACCATGCACAAATCGCTAAACCTCACTAGTCCTGTCTTATGGCAGAATAACATGTGTTTAAAGAAGGCTTAGGACGCTATACCCGGACTAAGGCGGTACAGGAAAGTGTACGTGAATTGGCCCAAATGTATATATTTTTTTAATGTAAGTATTTTTGAATTTACAGACATCGATCCAATCGTCTTTAAGTATAGTCTAGAAAATACCAACATTTGTCACAGCATGAAGTCGAATACTCCATACCGAAATCACTTTACTCCGTGCTTTTGCCATGATTTGAAATACAATTGGATTAAGTATCCAGCTAATTATTTGACGTTCGAGACACGGTTGCTACCGGAAGTGACACGTTGTTTTTACATACACTCGAATCACTCGCTGGCTATCCACGAAATCACATCGTGTGACGCTGGGTTTGCAGCTAGCGACGTCAGTGACACGATGTCATGAACATTGACTCCGGAACAATCAGAGACTCTGAATGTGCATTACGTCATGTTCACGACTCTCCCATGGAGTCTCAGATTGGTGCAGAGCCAATGTTCATGACATATTGTCACCAACATTGCCAGCTGTAAACCCAGCTGGGTCGAAAGTTCGCAAAGTGTGTACACGCATATTTATCAGCTGCTGAATGCGTAACCCGCCGCGTGGGAGGGAGCAGGTAGGGTGACAACCACGGCGTGTTACCCATGCCTTGTTCTCGTCGCGAAGAGTCGCCACTTTGCGTTCGGGGTGCCTGATGAAGGGATGGGGGAAGCCGCGAGCAGGTCGTTCGATAGTCAAGATCTGTGTTGTGGTTTTGGGGGTAAGACTTGTGAGGATATCGAATTCTTGTTCGGAAGGTTGCTGCGTGTTGGGGAATTGAGATAAGGTACAAATTGAGCGACGTATTTTATTTTGTCACCGGATACGAAAAACACTGTAAATAAAATGAAAGCAATTATGGGGACTGATCGGTTCGCCAGTACCTGGCTTTCAGACTAAAAGTTGCCGACTTCTCAAGGTCACATCTTTAAAGTTATCATTCCAATATTCCAGTATGTTGTAGTCAAAAGACGTGATTAAGGGTGACCATGGAAATTTCCCTTGGAATGCTAGAACATACCCGAAACTCTTCATTTTTTACCATTTTTAGAGCCATTGTACACAAAAGTGCGAAGAAAGAATGGAAAAAAGGGCCGTGTACGCCCTTATTTACGTCTTTTGTCGCCAACATACTGAAATATTGGAATTATAACTTCAACGATGTGGCCTTGAGATGTCGGCAACTTTTGGTCTGTTTCAAAGATTTTAATTGATCTCATTTCGACTTTGGTCACCCCGTGTGAAAGAAATACGACACAAGGACTTGGATCATTTTACACTGATTCCATCTACTTAAGAGTGCTCCAAGTTTGAACCAATTCTTCAAAAAATTAACAATCGGGACTGAGCTTGAGCCTTAAATGTATTATAAAGGAAACGTTACGCCGTTAAGAGAAAGCCGAAGGAATAAAAAAAGATATTGATCTTTATAATTAAGACTCATATCTACTTAAAAATGAAAAAATGAAAAAAAAAACGTATAAACATACTTTGATGTTGGTATTCAATACTTTTTGCCTTAAATCGACCTTTATGAAATAATAAAGTGCCTGCTCAAATCATGATATCATTTCACGATTCATTTATAACTTATTTTTAGCGCCGCTCCGTAGAAAGCTATTAAAATTTTTTGGAAATATAAGGCGTGGGTCCTTTTTCACTCCATCGTCCTTGCATCTACCTCTCAAATCCCAAGTGGCTTGCAGCGAAAGTTTTATGCATTATTTTCACTGCAGTAATCTTCCCTCATTTCATCCACGTTTGGCAGTTTTGAAGCATCGCTTCTAAAAATAGTGAAAACGACTTAAAATATTCCAAGCCTCGATGAAAATTGGTAAAAACACGGAATCCGTGCCTGCATGTATATAACACGGCTATACCGTGAAGTGTTTTGACTTTAGATTGACCTGAAAATGGCCGCGGGCACGGTGGCACGATAGGTATCTGCTAGATCGACAAACCTGCAAGGCTGCTGATAATATATTCATGTCGATTTTTTACGAGCACTTGAGGGAAACATTCATTTCCATGAATAGAAAACACAATTTTGCCATCGCTGTAACTGATTGATAGTCAATAATACAGTGTTTCCTCCATGAGACAACACTCTCGCATCTGACAAGCATTCAACCACCCACAGAATCGTCTCGAGTTTGTATCCAAAACAGTTTGGGGTTTAGTGCTTTCATGCACTTTCATTTCTCATTGCAATCTCTAATTTCATGATAATGTTTTCATCTGCATTTTCATCTCACCTAACAGCCTGCAGCCAGCGCCTCACGGATAATACTCCATTTTGTGCCCATGGGTCCTGGAATGAATAGAAAAGTACGAATAAGATCAACATTTTCATATTCAATAGGCAAACTGGGTCACTGAAAAATGTATTCCGAAGCCTGATATATTCAAGAGCATGGTGAAAGCATAGATGAATGGAATACTTTACTCATCTATGGTGATAGATCATGCAAAATTGAATACGACTGTCATTCATTATTGCTTTTGTGGTGTTTAATGGCGAGGGGTTACTCTGCGATGGGACAGAGCACATGGTTTACTTATGTCGAACATATCAGATGCACAATGTCCGCCAGAACAACGCCTCTTCCAAAGGACAGGTCAACTCGAATAGAAGAATTCCTTCACTACTCCATGCTGTCGATGTTTGATAACCAAAGCGATGGAGCTGTTGTATACATAGATTCAATCATATACTTAATTTTCTTTCCCATAATCAAGTTATAAACAAAGGAAAAATTCGTGGATACATAATGTTTATATAATTTTGTATATAAATAAATTTTAATTATCCATAATGATTAAAAGACAAAGGGGCCCGTAGACTTTTTGTAAAAAATCATCCTCCAGGTCAGATGTAGGTATACGAAGGTTACCCTTCCAACACATATCTCAGCGCCGTGCTGCTTAACTTCGGTGACCCAGGCTCCAAAGAAGATGCACTTGCCGGCAGGAAGAAATTCTTATTGGACATCCGCTTTCAACCCTTCTCTTGCCGAAACAAATTCCCACTCTAATTTTGTGCTGCTCGCTTGTTTGGCTGCCTCCTGCCATTGTTTGCCTTGAAGGCAGCGTCGGCGTCGGCGTCGGCGTCGAGTACTGTCTTATTGTTTGCTTGCTCGCAACGCGGCTAGAGAAACTCGACGCCAGATGGAGGCTCTCGTCGTGAACAACGAACTCGCGGAGAGAAGGCAAGAGAAGCGCCAGAGTTAGACTTAAAAAAAAGCATGGGAATGTTACGTTTCGCTTGTCGATTCGCGAACTTTTTTCCTGCGTTTTGTGCGCCGTTTGTAAATAGGAAATAGAAGCCGAACTACGGGACGTATAGAATTGGGTTCATGGTATTCGAGAAAAAAATTAACGTCGTTGTGAACGTATCATATGAATGAGAGAGAAGTTGGTATGTAAAACGC
Organism: Nemoura dubitans; assembly: GCA_921293005.1. Classification (NCBI taxonomy): domain Eukaryota; kingdom Metazoa; phylum Arthropoda; class Insecta; order Plecoptera; family Nemouridae; genus Nemoura; species Nemoura dubitans. The sequence continues at coordinate 41,301,381 of OV121076.1, forward strand.
TGCAGTTGCTGGAGGCAATGTGATATCTATTGATATCGACCAAATAAAAGTATAAAATGTATATAAAACCATGGGATTGAAAAAACGCTTAGTATAAATAAATATCATGAAAGAGGGATTTATGTGTATCATCTTCGCGGAATATTTCCATACCGACGCAGCGAGCGAATCATGTCAAGCAATGTGAGGTGGTCCACTTTTTGATACAACTTTACCGCGATTCCCCCCCAAAGAGTTGCTACTTTTGTTTAACTTTGTAAGGTATGCAGTCAGTGTCCGCTACTGTACGTGTGTTTTTTATACCTTTCTTTGAGAACACGGGTTTGGCCGAGCCTACCACGTACAAGCCATACATACCTACAGCTACCACGCAGCCACGCTCGTTTAAGCTTGGCGAAACACAGTTTTCCGCTGGAGCAGTCCGAATGCGGATGCTCCGTTCAACTCGTTTTAACGTCCCTAAACTTTCTGCTGCGACGGTCCCGAACGCAACCCCGCACGATTTGCATACATGCCGCTGGTTTTCCAGTGACCAACCATGCAAATATGGTATCTGCACAACATACATATTAGCATGATAATTAGATTGCTGCAGCAGATACAATTTAACAAGCATTCGGATGGGAAATGTATAGAAAAAAGAACTTTGAAACTCTCGTTGTTCGTGCATCATTATGAAAATCATTTTTTGTGGATGGTTGGAGCGTTATAAGAGACATCCTACGGATGTGTAATAATAACGTATGAATATGTACCCTTTATTTGTGGAAACGACGTAAAAGCAAGAAAAAATGTAACATGTGTTGCGAAATATAATCATTTTTGATGTTAACCTACATTTTGAAGCGCATAATCCAAAGAATATACGCGGAATAAAACTGGATACACGTACACATGAAAGCGTTCCAGTGTATATGTGGCAGACATCTTTCATTGGACAACCATTCATCATCTGCGAATTATCATAATATGATGATCATCATAAATCAACGAGTGCCGAGCGCTGGGACGCCATATTGCTTATTTCACACATTTTGGTTTTTTTTCTCTCGCTGCTGTCGGCTTAAAGTATGGAAGCTGGCTGTGCGACCGGGAAAGCGTTGGAAAATTAAAAACGGTTCGGCCGGAAATTTATATCTTGGATTATGTTCTTGGCGTGGCGATTTTTCCTCCGAAGGAAAATGTATATAAGGATAGGCGTGCCATGTTTGCTGTTCATGCATCAAAAAATGCGTATCCAGTTAATATATTGTCACGGGATGGATGTCTAAAAACGTGATGTTGATGATAAGCCAGACTTCGCAAATGGAACTTTCTCACATTTTCATGATATCATTAATCTGTATACTTATCCTTCGCTAACAGCAAACCATCACCAGCGAATCTGATGGATTACAGAACATTTCAAGTTGGAAGGCTGCAAGAATTAAGGGTTTTCATTGGCTGATGTTCTGTTCAATTTTGGTTACGTGTTTGTCAGGCAGGTATAAAATGTGATTACAGCACGACGAATTATTGTAGTGCTTACAAAGTCAGATGTCACAGTTCACAATAACGGTTTGTTTTAAGCAAGTCAAGGATAGGCTTCAAGTCATTCTTGAAATTTTGCATTTTACAAACAAACACTCTGTTTGGGCTTGGGGGCCCCCAAACCTTGCGGGGGCGGCTTGTGCCACCGCTACGCCACTGATCACAGATAACGGTGCTCACACCTATTTGTGATTGATTGCGTTTGTTATATCTGTGTTTGTTTTCAAACAACAATTGTCTTTCGTTTTTTAACTGAGTGCGGTGCCATTTCGTGACCCTGTGATACCGACGCCTGAATGTTCGCTCGGGGATGGAGATTGAAGTTGTGCACATTCTTTCTCAGTATACCTGTACACTCGCACTGTCGAGGTAACATCCAGGATTGCACACAAACGGGTTCAATCCGAAATTGCATACGAAAATGGGAGCTGTACAGAGCGCTCCAACCCAAGAAGAATAATGTTCAGTTATCACTATATTGCATGGTCGTAGGGCATCTGTAATCAGATTGTTTTAAATTACCATTATCAGGTTAGCCCTTGAATCACCACCGAACCCTCGGCTTGTTGGCTGCGAGCTGGGAAGAAATGTTCTAGGGACACGCCGAGTAAAATTGTTCCTCTAAGGGTGGACAAGATTATGGCTACGTTCCCGTGAGGAGGGTACAGGGTCGACATCTAACCATAGTATAACATAGCACAACTATCTAAGTGGATTTGCCTGCTCCGTGCTTCGCTTGCGAACAGCTAATGAAACCTGTGTTGCCTTCGACATGGCAGAGATCAAACGGGAAGATCCGACGAATCCGTGTTTACACTACACAATAGAATCAAGCCGGGGTACACAGGGATGTGTTGCTTGGGAGGCATGTTGCAGCTTAGATGGGGGAGGGGGGGGGGGGGGATATTGAAATTCCGCTGATTTATCAGCTCTTGTTAACGCTTTAGGAGAGATTTCACTCGTTTGGTTTTGTTGAAGTAATTCGCGTTTGATTAAATTGTTGCATTTAATACACACAAAGGTGTTATACAATTTTAGCAGGAAATCAAATGAAGCAGAGATGGATAGACATAATTTGTGATTTATTTGAATTTGAATGAAAGGAGCATCTCAGAAGTTTTAAATAATCATACCGCTGGCCTCTGATGTACAGTGATGTAGACAAAGTACAATGTTAACATGTCTTATTTTACATGTGTTCTGATTTTACAGGCATTACTCTCAATTTTCATGCGATGACGCAATGTAAGTGTAAGTAATCATAAACAGTAAAATTACAAAAGAGTACAGCTAACCAATTAAAGCCAATAACTTTTCAAGTCAAAGCTCAATGAAAACGGAATCCAAACAATTTACACTCGGGCATAAATAACAGCTGTGCCTCTCTCCATGTGAGTTCTACTTTTGACATGAGAAAAATGTCAACTAGGACGTAGTTATATTATACAAAAAAAGCGCGCGAGAAAAAAGTGAACTGTCAAGTTGTCGTTATTTAACCTCTTTCCGACAAAGCCAGCTGCTATCCCTGGTAAATAATGAATATACGCCGTAATGTCAGTCTGCATCTTGGCAAATAAACGTGACAAATTAGCTATGAGCATCCCGATTAATTCGTCTGGACGTCAAAAGGGCTGTCACAAATGTAACGCTAGATGATTGCGCATGACACCCCAGTATACGAGGTGGCACTTGTCTATTTTTAGAAAATGACCGAGCAATGCAGACGTGGTGTTTTATTTGTGTTCGTTTTTGTGTGTTATCGATTACATTTTGTCTGGGGGCTTCTATGGTTTCAGCGCGTTAACTATGCGGTCAAGACTTTAGACACGTAGGAAAATCTGAATGAAATTCAAAAGTGTAACTTGCTGATTTTCGCGGCGAACTTATGAAATAAATTGCTGGGGATAGAGGCAGGATCAGTGTAGAATGATAACTCTTGATTCAATGATTTAACACGAATAGAAAACCCATGGCAAATAAAATTCTCGTCCGAGGTCAATGCTGTAATAATTTACGGTTGAAATAAATAACTTTAAGCACATCTAATTTTTTTTCTAGCACATAACATTTGGCACAGATATACTACAAGCACAGCTAAAAGGAAATAAAAAAGTATACGCATTTTAAATCTGCGCTCAAACCAAAATGTCGATTTCAGATATTTAAACGTATTTTTCATCGGAGCTCAAAAAGACATTACAAAACGAAATTTTTTTAAACCATAAACATGATCTATGAAATCATAATCGCCACAAGCTCTTCGGGAAATTTTCGGTCACGACAATTACATAACAAACACACAGAAACCACCAAAGAAAATGATTCGATTAAATTTCCGTGCATTTTGGCTCCCAACAAAATTGACAGCACAAGCCGATACAGCCAATAAACACGACGTGTAAACTCCACATGATTCAATTGCTTTTTATCGCTCCCCCACACGAGCCGCCAACGGCGTCCCGACCAAAGAGACCCAGACACTTCCCCATAGCACAAACCCACAAGTCCTCGGAGTGCGATAAACCAGAACCTAATGGAGTCCGTGCAGTCACAACCCCGAGCGACCAGACACACAAACATCTCTACTTCTGTTCCTGGCAGTTGCTAACGCCAGCGTTTAAAATTTCAAACTCACTAGAAATTCTGCGGTCAAAACTCTGACCACTCTATCAACGAAACGACCCAACTCACGCACTCAACCGCCCACGCAACACGCACGTGCACACGCATTCCGACGCCACGCACAAATTGCATTACCTTATAAATATACGCGCAACTCGTCGCCCCTCAATGAAACAAGGAATATAATTGGCCATTAAACCATTGCCTGGGTGTACGACAAACATTGCAGTACGCAGACACGTATAACCGCACAACAAAGCATGCAATAACATTCGCACGTTTATGAAAATGACTCGTTGTATATCATACCTATCGCTTGGCCCTTTGTAATATATACATAATGCATCCAATTTCCAACTTTTGATAAGGCCATTATTAAACTCGGGAAAATAGCGAATGAGGGCGGGAAAAGCGTTTTGTTTGTTTTATGGATACCAATGAGCGCAATACCAATTTCCCTGTTGATAATTACCGATAGTAATTTGTAATTACTCTTGCAGTGTGTGTGTGTATGTGTGCGGACTCGAGCGCATTCCATGCTAACCAATGTGTATCAATTTTTAAATTGCACTCTAATTGGTACTTGTATATAGGAGACTCGATGCTCTAATGCATTGTGCAGTTCGTTGATGACATATTAATATGTATGTTATTATTAGTGGCGGCTTAGCGACACATGGCAAAAGATAGTTTTTAAGTCGAAAGAAAAAAACTTAGATGGTACGTACAACGACGATAATTGGTTAAACATATTGATTGTATTGCTTTGATTATCATGGTATTGAATCAAGGTTGATGGTCGAGTATTTCAAGATGCACTTACGAAGCTCGTATCAAGGCGTTTGCAATATTGTCATGCCCCAACTCTTCTGAAGAGGAGGCGAACATGAGCACGTATACTATGTGTCTGTCATAACAGCATTGACGGGACTTTTGCACGAAGTGTCCCAACTCATGAAGGGTTTTCCTTCGGGGAGCGGGAACGACAGGCTCGACAGGCAGTTTCGAACCTTTCACTAGTGACATTTCACCCACGTTATGGGCGGTGGAAATTGACTATTTTTATAAGACGTCCTCAACACATGCAGAAAACTTGAAATAATCTTGGCTGCATGATGAAAAATTTTTCGATTAATACAATTTGACACCATATTCCCTTCCCCTTAACCCAATTGACAGTAAGTTAAAAATGGATAAACGCGTTATTTGTGCGGAATTGGTGCGATACGAAAGTCAGAATCTAAGAAGAACCTTTCTCCCCCCACCCCCCCCCCCCCCCCTACTCAGATGTCTCCTCCACTCAATTAACCTCAAAGCCGATGGTTTAGTTACTTGTACATGGAAATTAGCATGAGAGACAAATAGAATCTTGAAAAAACTATTTCAAACTGGGTTGTTCCTGAATTAGGGTAGAAATATATATTTTAAAACTAGGTGCTAACGGTAGGACAAGCTACAGACATGAGTCTTAGGACCGTTTTTACAATGTAGTTAAATGTTACCATCTAACTCATGGTGCTATTTCAAGGGTCACATCAAATCGGATACCTCTATTTCAACTTTAACTGCGGCATTAACTGCAGGTTGTAATGTCCAAACGACAAAGTGAAACTGATTGTTTTTCTCAGATTATGTGGATTTACAATATGTGTGTGTATTGTAAAAGCGAGTGAATTGGATGTAAAAACAATTAAAAGTGCGGTGGCATCACAGACTTGAATTTTTGTATCCGCATAACTTATTGGTTATGAAGAGCCAGTAACTGTGGGGTCCCGTCCTTGAAGATTCTGTCTATGAAGCAAATTTTAAAACAGACGTTAACCATTTTTGCAAATTCCAACTGTGGTTTTTAACGTGATTTTTGGTTACTTGATAGAAGTTATATAAGTTTGGCTTTCTAGTATAATTATTAATTTTGTAATAGAAAGGAAAATATCGGAACGCTTATAGGTACTTCAATCCAAACCTCAAATTGCTCTATATTTAAATTATCTTATTTACAGAACCAAACCGCATAAACCCGATATTTGATCACAAAAGAAAATGCCACTGTCCATCTGTAAAATGTCCATGGTCCATCTGATTCTTGCTCATACATCTTAGAAATCCTCAGAATTGTTATTTCTTTTTGAAGATGCGTTTCAGCCCCTTGGTGCTCTCCAAAGGAGTAAATAATGTGAGCTATACATTCCGGTGCCGGGCTTTTGCCTTCTAAGCTAGGTTTAAGTTCGTCATAATTTTCCATTACGCTGTCATTCACCGACGCCATTAGACCAGTGGCACAGGTTCCGATGTGAAAACAGTGCGTCATTAAACACCACTTCCCAATTAATTTACTCCGCATATATTGGGCCCATTTTTATTGACCTCGTATCTATGAAAATTACCAAATACGCTAGGAAAATAAACTTCATTGCGCTTGTCAGCTAGAGCCTACTTTTTATTGTCTTCTGTGATGACGGGGTCAATTCGGACAGTAACAAAATCTCGGCCGGTCAAAGGGTCCCTCTCTCAAAGACCAAATTAAGCTCGTTGAACACGGCCGCAATCGCAGAACTTCGCTCGCAAAAGCTACACTCTCTTGCCGCGCGTTGTTATAATTTCATTGTATGGTCGACCATATTTTTAGCTAATATGTCCCTGGCTGGCGCCCAAACCTATTGTTAGTTGGGTTAGGCAAATTTTGTCGGCCGCCGGCCAGAACTCGTGTCCCTCTGACCATGAAACAGAAAGCCAATGTTACCACGGCGAATCGGTGCCATTCGAACATCGTTTGCCATAACGAGGAAAGAATCGCTCTGTGATGTTAGCGAGCCGACAAAATATGCGTCTAATGTTCGGATTTAGATACAAAACACGGATTATTTCATAGCTTTGTTATTTTCGAAAAAGCGAGATAATGACATTTGAATTAACGTTGACGATGAACATTGGGAATTTTTACCAAACCGTATTGGTTGTCTGGTTTTAAATGTTGTTTGAAGAAAAGCCGCCAGCTCCATCGTTTCACAACATTTAAAGGAAAATGTAGATTGCTTTTAAGTTCTTTTAGGTTACGTTTTCTACAATTTTTAAGGGTTAAGCCGTATTAGCATTCACTTTATTGAACGGATTTCTGATAACGTACAGCTGTTATTCAAACAAATACTCTTGGAATTTTTCCATCTCCTCTGTGCTCTGTTTTGTTGTTACAAGCAACGATAATCAAAACGGCGTGCTATCATTATAAAATCTCAAAGCAAACAATGTGGAATCTCATAGCCTACTAGCAAGATGCCGAGTTAGAAAAGACGTCCGTATGGCATACGGCGTAAACGGCATGTACGGCGTATGCGGCGAAAAACCTCAAGCTAATTTATTTACTGCGCTCTGCAAGCTCGCGTGTCCTACCGACCGTCTCCGCTGCACGTAATTTACAACGTAGGAAAACATTAATTACCTAACAATAACCTCCGAAAGTTGAGCACTGTGTGTTTTTTTTATGCAATAAACATCCACGGTTGCTTCGCGGCACACGTTCGTACCTGAACCACCTACTCATCGTCGTCGTCGTCTTATTATTTTAGAACTTAGTGAGCAAGAGTTTCTCATGTTTTTAATTAGTTTAGGAGTTCCTTTTCTTTATCACCGTCTTCGTTGAAAGAAAAACGCGGCTCAGCAGAAAACTCCCTTGGCCTTGCATAGGGGTCGACCACCACCTAATAATTCACAAACAGGACGCTCATTTCGAAGCATGGAAAGGCAATTTCTGCGTGCTGCCATTATTTCAGTTTCAAGTTCCAATGCCAAGGTTCCAGTCCCTAATTGACTTTCGTTGGAGCTGTGGGTAGGACGGCTACTTGACATCTTGTGCTTGCAGTGCATAGGCAATGAAAGAAGTAGGATAATTTCGGGACTCCCACTGTCGGAATGCGAAAGGGCGCGGCGTTTAAAAGTGCTCCAATTCGTCTGGAAGGACTCTCAACAAGCCCTTTGACTTCGGGGAATGGAAGGAGTAGTGGAGAGGTCAGACTCTAACGACAGACGAAGGATAGAACTCGAATATATACGGCCAATTTAAATTCTCTTTGACTGGAATGTATATAAGTAAATACGACGTACCAGTCTAGTACAAAGAAAAATGTCTTCTGATTTATTTAGCAAACTATAATGTGAAATAGAGATGTTATTAAAATAAATGATAGGCAATTATAAATTCAATTCAATGCTCGTACAAATAAGAGACCAACACAAAAATCATACCGTCACAAAAAAGTACTGGATAATTGAACATTTTTTTACACATTTTTCAAACCTTGTCTAGTGAAATTCCTTTTAATTCCGGCAGGGATTTTTTTATTTTAGTCCGGGCAAATATCAAAACGATTTTACACTCTCTCATTGTAGATGTCCATGCTGATTCAATGCCCTTCCGTCATCAGACTTCACTTTCAATTAATACATATGTCGCACGCGTCACTTCGCTTTCATGCAGGGAAAATAAGCCACTGCGCCAAGCTCTAATATCAACGCAGCAACGCTATCAGGTTCTCTCTCGAAATAGATATTTATAGTGGCTTTTTTTATATTTTATGAGGTTTGCCTCAAGCTGAAGCTTAAGCGCTGTTTTATATAAATAATATGCACTATGCACTACGTTTTTCTCTCATAGTCTAGGCACAGTTGAGTTTTCTTTCTCCGGAGCTCAACTACTACTTTATCCACGCATTGGTTTATAAAGAATATTAAAACCTTCTTGGCATTACCCATACCTTTACCAATTGTTCACCAACGTGAATAATCATTGAAGAGTTTTAAAATCTTCGCGTCTCTTTGTTCTCGTTCTATTTGCAATTCCCTGACATTTTCTCCAGAGAAAATTGGATGTTTGTATGCTAGAATTCAATAAGATTCAATCAGAATCGATTTTAAAATAAAATATATTCCAAGCTTGTATTGGAGAAATAATTATGTCACAGCTAGATTTGTCCTGCTTTCCACAATTATGCGGCTGCCTGGTGTATCTACTCCAATTTCGCCCTTCCTACATTTTACTATACTAAATTTGCGTTAGGTGAAACTCAAAGCAGAGCAAGCACATACATTTTTATTTCGACGTCTCGCCTATTCGAGCTCCATTTCTTCGAAGTGTACCTTCACCAACCGTTCACCAACCGTTCACCAACCGTTCACCAATCGTTCACCAATGTCACCGACGTAAGCAACACATCTCACTTACCTTGCATCTAACTGCGTCGTACAATTCACTCTGATTACGCTATCGTTAGCCCCAGTGTAATATTGTCACCGACGCCAATCTGCCTTCAGCGTTTACCAACAATCTACAGCTGGTTTCGCTCGCAATTTTACCTAGTGTAAGGGTCTCTCTCTCTCCCTCTCTCCCTCTCTAGTTACAAGCAAATTGAAATGTGCTCCTGGAATTCCTTTGCACTCCGACAAAAGTATAATTAGACAATTGTGGGGTGTGTAATTAGTGACGTAATTAAATATCGCGCTTGACGCAACTGTCACGCACGCGGTGCCCGGAAGCGGTGTGCACATGTTTCGACATTTGAACACGCTGAATAGTGCGTATTGGGTAGCCATTGTTGTGACAGTAGAGATAAGCGCCCGATGCCTGCTGTACTTGCATACGTAGCAAGTTTAAGGACAAGGCAAAGAACTTAAACCGATAAGTGTATGTCATTAGATACCTGAAGGTTTCGGATAAAGCTGCTGTTTTATAAATAGGTACATTGCTTGCGGTGTTTGAACATTAATTGTTAGTCAACGACCAACGTCATAGTTCCTATCTAATAAATGGTCAAGACATTGAATAAGATACACTAGTATTTTTATATATCGTCAATTATTGCTATCAAATAAATTCTTTAATTTTACTTCAAGAGAAAAGTATACGCGTAATACAGTTGGTGATTCTTGAAAATTCTAGAATACGTTTCGGATGTATTGTAACATTAGCCAAGATTTCGTTTCCTTTCGCCGTGTGTCATTGAAGTCTTCAAAACCTCGGCTTAATCTCTCTTCCGGGAACGCTGATAGCGACACTCATCTGGCAGGCACGAAATGTGTGTCAGAATTCAAAACTGAAAGAGCAACGAGTCGCCTTCGGATATGACCGACCATAGCCGAATGATTTCATGTAAAAATGTGTTCTTTCCAGTAATATCTCTGCACAAAAGCATATATCTATTTGCCAGTTTGCTTTCTGGCAGGTTACGAAATTGATCTTTCAGTTTCTTGCATTTGAATGCATCTGATTGCCATTATATCGTTGCAACTGGACTGCCCAGTATATCTTTAATCATCATATTTTATTCTTACTATATACGCGTCCATGGTGGAATCGATGGATAACCGTTACCCGTAAATTTCGAAGACAATTATGAACTAGCTACGAACCAGGGCTAGTACCTACCATTGTCACTTCTTATCAACTGCATTTTGAAGTTTCTATCTTACTTCATGAGCTCAAATAATGTAACTTCCTCATTAACTTGGAGTTGGAGCATATACAAATGCAGATATTTTGAAAGAGTTTCCAGGTCACATTCAAACAAAAACGTGTTTTTAAAACCTTTCATACCTTTTGGCATCTCTAAGGATATATCTCATCTCCTGAAAACTGTGCTCAGATTAAAGATTTTTACTTTTTATACTCCTTGGCAGAGGCAAAAAAAAAATGCAGACTTTTTTAAAGCCGCAAACAGCATTTATGTGGAGCCTTCTATGACGTCTTCTATGACGGGCTTTTGGAATAGTTTTTTTGACTGTAACCACCTTCCCGTTGCACCGAGTAGCTTCAAACTTTCGGTATTGACTTTTGACAGCAATCACTTCGCAATATTAAAATTAGTCGATATTACAGTTTTGAAATTTTTTTGAAATAGGAAAGATTAGACAAAACGGAAAGTGGTGGACACATTTTTTAAAATTTTTAATTGCTTCTGTTTCGGTTATAAAAATACATCTTTAATCTGAGCACAACTTGTGTGAAGGTGAGAGAATTCCTTTAAATCTGGTTACAAAAAAGCGATCTTCCTCTTACCAGCACTACCTTATTACCAAGCGCATCGTGGCCAGCTTCTCCACAAACTCCAGGCATAGTTTAGCCCCATTTGCCAACCAAATTGGCGTGGATGGCTATAACCAACACCGCCATACATCAAACGTGTGTCAATAATCAAGGTGACCGCCCAAATAACCAATCACGTTAGCACTCAAGGCCGACGCTCGCCCTAACTACGTCCAAATCGCGTCCAAAATAGTTCTAAATTGTGTATAAGCTACGTCTAAACTTCCCCTCATGTCGGATCCCAAGTACGCTTAACCTGAGGCCAATCTGCACCCAAATCCCGTCCATACTTGATTGGAGCGCTGTCCAAGCTTCGTCCAAACGACGCCCAAAGTACGTCTAAACTTTGCCCACACTGCGCCTAAACCTCCTCCAAGCTACGTCAAAACTACACAACCAAAATTGGTCCAAGATACGTCTAAGCATCGTCCAAACGACGCCCAAAGTACGTCTAAACTTTGCCCACGATACGCCTAAACCTCCTCCAAACTGCGTCCAAACAAGAATCCTTACTTGGTCAAGCATACGTTCAAATTGCATCCAAACTACGCCCCGGAACTAATGGAACTAATGGAACTAATGGAACTAATGGAACCACCGATGGAACTAATGTAACCGATGTAACCTTTGAAACCTTTGTAGTCGTTGCAACCGATGTGACCGTTGTAACAGAAGTGCCACTCCATTTGGGCGAAGAGGTACGTCGATTACCGACGGTCACTGTACGGTCACAATGTACGGTGCTGTACGCTCCTGCGCGTGACACCTCCGAAATGATTGCCGCTCATAAATCCCGGCCGGGAGCACATTAATGTCGAATTAGCCCGTGGTTATGGGTTCGAGCCCCTACGGGCGTCCCGCTGCGGCTCCGGCGGGGGGCAGAGGGGAGAGGCGATGGCCGACTCAATTTCAGTACGACACACAATGGCACGGCGCGTGATGTTATGATAGCGACGGCAATCATGGATAGGTAAATTAACAATTTGTGTTCGCGTCTAATATATTTCGGATGAAAATCTTGGGATTCAGATTGAAATGGGCGATGCGATTTCGTTCTTTCGGCCGCGTCATCATTGTTGGAGACGAAAATAAATGGGAAGTGGGTGGGGGTGGCTTAGCGATCGGAATTTTCAGAGTAAGCTCCGTGCTGGAGTCGCTAGTTTATTGCCTTTAGGCACCCCTTCTTTAACTCAATCACGAGACACTAATTTCAAAGTGGAGACATGGAGCCTGATTGAACGAGAGCAGCAACTTTGTGGGCATACGGCCAGCATGGAGCCTGATTGAACGAGAGCAGCAACTTTGTGGGCATACGGCCAGCATGGAGCCTGATTGGACAAGAGCACCAACTCTGTGGGCATACGGCATACGGCCAGCATGGAGCCTGATTGGACGAGAGCACCACCTTTGTGGGCGTACGGCCAGCATGGAGCCTGATTGGACGAGAGCACCAACTCTGTGGGCATACGGCCAGCATGGAGCCTGATTGGACGAGAGCACCAACTCTGTGGGCATACGGCCAGCATGGAGCCTGATTGGACGAGAGCACCACCTTTGTGGGCATACGGCCAGCATGGAGCCTGATTGGACGAGAGCACCACCTTTGTGGGCGTACGGCCAGCATGGAGCCTGATTGGACGAGAGCACCAACTCTGTGGGCATACGGCCAGCATGGAGCCTGATTGGACGAGAGCACCAACTCTGTGGGCATACGGCCAGCATGGAGCCTGATTGGACGAGAGCACCACCTTTGTGGGAATACGGCCAGCATGGAGCCTGATTGGACGAGAGCACCAACTCTGTGGGCATACGGCCAGCATGGAGCCTGATTGGACGAGAGCACCACCTTTGTGGGCATACGGCCAGCATGGAGCCTGATTGGACGAGAGCACCACCTTTGTGGGCATACGGCCAGCATGGAGCCTGATTGGACGAGAGCACCAACTCTGTGGGCATACGGCCAGCATGGAACCTGATTGGACGAGAGCACCACCTTTGTGGGAATACGGCCAGCATGGAGTCTGAGGATTGGCGAAAATGTACCGCGCTTCATTCGCGATTTCATCGAATGGGGAAAAATGTGAGCTATGCTTTGTGACAGATTATTACTCCATGGCTTCACGAACGCAAGATGATACGAGTCTAGCAGTTTGAAACGGGTAAAAGAGTGAGTGCAGCACGACGTATGTTCAGCAGGACGGATATATGTGAATTCAGTATACTTCCTAATTTAAAGCGATTTTTATTGAGGTTCCCCTGAAAACGGCAAATTTTATTTTCAGCATGTAAATATATATTAATGAAGGAGAACGAAAAGTCGGTTTCCTTGAAAACTTCAGAAATGCCTGATTTCATAACGTTTTATATAGCTTTTCAAAGTATCGTTAGAAAAAGCGGGAAATTTTAGATGTAAATGTAGACACATTTTCGGAAATTGTGTACTTTTTAAATTTTGAATGGTTTAAATAGATTGTTTGAAACCCAGCAAAAGACCTAAAAAATTTGTTATTAATAACCCGTTTCTCTAGTAGATCAGCGAACAAATATTAATACAAAAAAAACATACAGACAAACAAGAGCCATTATTTGGGGCTTGTGAAATTGAAAAATTCACACTGCTCGCTTCGCTTATCAATAAAATGTGCTCTTTGTAAACTTCAAGTTTTTTGTTCATAATTGTTCATGATTTTACAAAGAGAATTTCTATAATGAAAGAAGACAATTTTAATAAAGAGAGCAGTGCCTTCATTTATATGCGTCTAGCATCTGATCTGCAAGCGTTTTTCTAGTTCGGAATGCATATTATTTTAGATGCTTTTAATGAAATATGCTTTAACAATAATTCAAAGACGAGTCAAAATTATCCTGGAAATATGATTTCACGCTGGAAACTGTTTTAGGAGTCGGTGTTCAAGATTAACTAAGTCTTCAAAAAAATCTGGTACCACACAGTTCAATCTGACATATTTAAAAAAACATGTTAGGTGAACTTTCTTTATAAATTCGCGCTATTTTGAAAATTAATTAAATCTAACGTAAAGTTTGTTTCCGCCACGATTGCATAGCCTGTGCACTTTATTTTGCTTGCAGTAACTTCGACTCAACACTTGATAAAGTATCTAGATACAAAGTTACGAAACGAACTGGAAAATCAGTTACGTGTCATCTGCGTCAATTGCACCCGCGTGTACAGAAAAAATCAGTATTTCGGAATCGTATTTTTGAAACATAGTCAAGCAAGACCGGCATTTTGAATTTCGAATACGAATTAATACTGATGATTAAGACCCCTCCAAACAAAACCCGCTTTGTTTTAAAACCTTGTGCACCCACCGATTAATCCGTATCACCCCCGTTAAGCCCTGATTTGGATAACTCGGCCCGTAGGTAGAAAGGGGGGGGGGGGGGGTTGGTTTACGAGCGAAATCTCTTCCCATTTATTAGCCCGATAAACATGTCCCCACCCTGGCACCGGCTGGGCATTTATACCTGGCAAATTTATTGCCAGGCAAATAAAATATAGCGGCGCCAGAGGTTGGTGTAGCTAGCGCAGCACATGGAAATGCCAGTGGAAGGGTTGTCAATGATCTACTACCTTTATAGGTATATCTACAAACAAAGGTTGATTTTTCTTTTATATGCCTTCAGTTATGATCCGGGGAAAATGTCAATGGTGTACTTATTTATAGAAGCGGCATTTTTCTTTATGAATTTCCACATGGTGATATATGATAAAAAGTAGCCAAACAATGCGGATATATTTGATATTAATCATGCCAATATCGCTTCTGTGTGTGTGAAAAATGGCATTTTGATACGCATATTGGAATACCAGCGGAATAATTAGAATTAGTATAGACCGGTAATGGATTCAGACTTGTTGGACAGGAGCAATTCTCTTGAGATGAGGTAGTGTTCGTATATCTATATTTTGAAATAATATACCGAGTCGCTTTTCAAAATCAGGTCACAGTGTCGCGGTAGATTAATCAAGCTAATAATTCGGTTAGTTCTGTCGTTTCATTCTAGGGGTCTGATTGTGGTTTGCGCGTGCGTGTGCGTGTGTGTGTGTGCGTTTGTGTGCGTTTGTGTGTCCCATAACTCAAGCCTTCTTTGTCGCTGCTCCCGAAAAACTCCCCTCGCTTGCATGAAGCAGTGTAGGAATCTTTCTTGGTCAAAGGCCAGATTAAAAATAATTTCAACCCAAATTAAATTATGCAAGGATTTATGTGTGAGCTCGAAATGGATTAGGTTCATCCATTATTAGGAAATTTTAATTTAAATTGGCGCTACATTCTAGAGCGAGTGATTATGAAAATGTTACAAATAGCATGGAAATATTTATAATGGTATATGAGAGCCCATTTTAACGGCTAGACATGCATTGATTGCGTATTTAACTGACTGTTTTATGAGGAGTCGTGCAATTTGCGAAACGCTAACGTGTCGCTGTAGTTTATAAATTATAATTTCAGCAAAATGAGATAACGCTATAAAAACGCAATTTACAACTTTTCCAAACAAGAAGAGTGAGGGTCAAAGTCGCGACTTTAAACGAGAGGAAACAATCTCGAAGAGGTCTCCATCCCAGACGGCATTATAATATATACCATTTTGAAAAGTTAACTGAGACATGGCTGATAAATTTGCACTGGCATCACTGTCGAATTTGGGCGTTTTAAGCAACGCCAAAAGGCAAGTTTATTTATTTAATTATAAGTTAAAAAATTCCCACACTGTAGAGTCTATGCTGGATTTAATGGTATATTTACACTATAATACACCAATAATTGAGGCAGGTAATGTGAATAATAATAGGTAAGTTAATAGTTAATAATTAACTAAGAAACCAAACAAATCTAACGGTATTTAAATTCAAACACGAATTAATTTCACATCCATGGACAGCAAGAAACGGAGACTCACGCAACCCTCTTCTCATTTTCCGGCTAAAACAAGTCAAATACCACCGGTATTTGTACAGAACTCACAGCTGTCACGCCATTGACAGCACCAATTTGGCAAGCGCCATAACAGAATCGCTTCGAATGCAAAACAAACGCGGGGCCATGCCTGCCCCGCTACTTTTACACATTTGAAAAAGCCAATGAGAATGAAGCAACCTCATTTTTAGCGCACGCTATTTTTCAAACGGTTTAGGAATTTACCTCTCGCAGAATATTAACTCGTGAGAGCTTGGGGCGGTCGGGGGGGGGGGGGGACTCGCCAAGATCGTTCGGCTACTTTTCAATAACACCTCGCCCTCAGCCGAATTGTTTGATCGCAAGCGCGCCTTAGAGTGGGCAACTCGAGCTCCAACTCAAATATTGGTGTTTGGCTTTGAACTGCCGCTGCAGCCGCCTACTGTTTTTCGAGCTACTCGATGGGCACTCGACGCCGACGTCGCCGTCGTTGCCTGCGCCGCGACGCCCAACAGTTGGGAGGGGGGGGGGGGGGAAGGGAGAGAGAAAAGAACAGGCGCTCTCGAGAATGTTTCGGTGCAGAGCAGATGATAAAAGCTAAGTATAATCCAAGAGTTACGTTATTTTATACACGTGACGGAGAGAACAGTTGGCTGCAGTGACGCTAGCTCTGGCTGCTAGTGAGAAAAGTCGGGAAAACGAGTTAAGAAAACAGCTTGAGAAATGAAAAACTCGCACCATAAATAAAGATAAGTTGTATAGATAGAAGTTTTAGACGGAGCAGGGTACATGCTTATAGAATCTTGTATGGTCGATTGTTATAACGGCATCTTTTATAAAGCAAGCGCGGCCAAGTTGGAAAGAAGCGTCGAACTTTTCCGGCGTTTGTGGGGTTTCCAGTGTAGACTGGCCTATTACGTTCACGGTTATCTGTGGAAATGAAGTACCGGACAACCGTTCGAAACGCACGCTCGCTGTATTTTCCTGAATTTTCCGGGGACCCGGGACGTTTATCTAAATTGATTCACTGGTGAGTGGATGACACTATTACTTGGACGTTTTAACGTTGACGGAGACCGTCGACCGCGACACCGCATTGGGGAGACACGAACAAGCGAAATAAACGTACACTGACTTACTTTGCATCTAATTCCATCGGGGGTTTCTGTTTTAGACAACGGCGGTATTTTAGATTCGGAAGCGAAGTGCCCTTACTGCAGTCTTTAAATTGGCTGGCGTTTAGGGAATGTATAGACCGGGCAGATTTCTAAAACGAAATCCGTCAAACTGACGTTTCAGGATTTTTTTTTTGCCTAGCCTTACGAATGCAGAATAAGTAGCCACCTGGGCTTAGAAGAGTGACGTATTAATTGAAGCTTTAGAGACCGCCGCGTTTGAGCCAAGTTTTAGTGTATCCACTACGTCCTAGCGGGGCAATTAAAACCAAAAAAAATGGCCGAGAGCTTCGTTAAATACACACAGAGTAAAGCATCGCGGTGTAGGTATTCATGGCAGTGATATATAATACGATTTAGTGCTTTGTGTGCTGGCATCAGCTGAAAGTAGGAACAATTTCATAAGCCTTTTAAGCAAACACTGCAGAACCCGGTAACTAATTGAGGATCAATCATCGTGACTGGGAATTAATGCTGAGGTGCGGAACTTTTTAATTGCATTTATTCAAGTCCGTAGATATGCTGGCTAGTTATAGCATGGCCGAAATATAAATGGATTTCTGTTTTTGTGTTTTAGAGATGTCATTATACGTACGGCTTCATCGAATAAACAATGAAGTGTAGGTATTCGAAAATCAATATTTTTGCACTGGTTCACCTCACCTTGGTGGCAAAATGAACGTTTCGCGCCGCGGAGCCATTAAAGATATACTAACCATTTTCCACGGCCTTTAATCGCAAGAAAATAAAAACTTGAATTTCATAAAGTTATCCTGAGTTTCATCCTCAACGTTCCACTTTCGCATGCCTATCAAATAACGTGGCGCCCAAATGTCATTAGCATAAACCACAGTCATACAAAACTCGAGTCAAAGAAAAAATGAATAGGAAAATGAATCAAGTTTGGAATGCAACAAAAAGCCACCACCATAGCGAGCTATCACAATCAAATATCTGATCTTGAACTTGATCTCCACACATGCCATGGCCGCACTTCCTTATGTCTTAATCTCGATCAATGAAGTACCTACACAACAAACTGTCCTCTGCATGCCATACTTGTAATCAGTTTGAGTAACAACAACAAAACAAAGCATGGCAGGCAACATGGTAGGCACTCACGTGCGCCGAGCGAACGTGTCTTGAACGTGATGCTTTTCGAAGACTTACCGAGCACAATTATTTCCGAGCTTCGCGCAAGTACTCTGTGATTGACTAGGAGCAGGCACGCTACCTGCGCCGTCGCGTCAAGGTCGTTCGTTACTGAGCAGACGAGACGGCGTCGCGACGTCGGGATACTATTAGCGCTTTCGATTATAGAAAGCTTGCGAAATCATTTTTCTCTTAATTATTATTTTTACTTTTTGATGCGTTATGATTACATACAATCCTTTTACTGTCATGAAGCGTATCCGTGACTTTAATTTGAATCCATTTATTCCTATAATTGTAACGCTTTAGATGAACGTAAACTCCATTTCACGTTAAGGAGAGTGGATTTGCACCTTCCTCGAGGAAGAGTTAGAGTTCCGAGCTTAGAGTTCCAAAACTTTCAAGTCTTTTATTGAGCCGGACAAAATGCTCTATGGGCAGCACTGGGACTCTATAGTCTTTTCTAGAAGCAGTGGGTCCTCGAGGAAGATGCAAATCCACCCCCTTCTTAACGTGAAATGGAGTATAGATGTTTCTGGTGGATTAAAGAAAGTGAAAACTAACATCAAATCGATTTTAATTGAATCGGCAGGGTAGAAAGAATGCAAATTGTATTAAAGTGTGCATCACATGTTTGTAGAGTGTGGTGTAAAACATTTAAAACCGTCGGCTTACAGTAAAATTGGTGAAATTTGTTGGTGTATACGAAACAATTCGGGAGAGTTTGAAAATGTATAATTTGAAAACAAACGACGGCATTCTGGAAAATCCAACAACATGGGCAATGCCGTAAATTCTGTAAGAGCGATCACCAAAATGCATGCCCTATACTTCACAAGTGACTTTGATTGAGACTAGTAAAAATAAAGATTTCGCTCCGCTCGCCTCACTTGTCAATAACGAGTGTACCTACCGATCGTTTGGGGGTTTTGGGCCCCTTAGTGGTGATGGTGCAGAGGGGGGGGGGGGGGGAGACAGAAACCTCAGGTGGAACATCGTGCCCTTTGGGGTATAAGAAGATCTAGATTTATTTGTTGTCACGTTTTCGCAGGTCTAGGAACGGGAATACCTCGTTGTATGAACGTGTGTCGCAGTGGGGATTTTTCAGCTCGATTCAATGAGTTACGTGGGATTCGTGACATTCCCTGGGCAGCTGCAGAATATTCTGCAGGCGAAAATAGATAGCAGTTTTAAAGAAGAGCATTTTTGGTTTGCGTATCAAAGGTAAATGACGCGTTGAATTTTTTGGTTGGGACATTGTCTTACGAAATAACATGAGATGTATGTTACAGCAATGTCTAAAACCTAACGATAACACGCTAAATCCGTGAACATTATTGGCTGCTATATCTATACATTTAAAAATAATTTCCCAAACAACCGTTGAGAAGAAAAAGTGCAATGCTTGTAAAAACAATAATTAAATACAATAATTCGACCACCTTAATGGTACAATGAAATGTATGACAATACGAAAATTATATGGTACACATCTTTGAGTCATATTAATTCTAACGAAAGATGCGTCGCCCAAAATAAACACTAATATTGCACCGTTCAGGCAGAGTGTGGTTCTATTTGACTCAATATTCCAACCACCTTGTCCGAAATGCCACAACGAACCATGCTCTCTACTCTATAGAAACCCAGCGCTGCAGAAAAGTGAACATAGCGCCAAGTCAAGCATGCACGACAACGGCACGAGGGAATTGATTTTACCATGACATCAGTAACCCTAAGGTGTAACACACACTAAGGCATCAAAGAGGCGGGACTCATATCCATGTGTAGCCTTTTTTACCTTAACGGGTAGCAAAACTATGTGCTCGACGATCGCGTGTAAATTTTCGCAAACCAGCTCCGCAGTTTGTGTGAAAAGAATGTAGGTTGAAGACATTATTGCATGGCCGAGCCGTTGCGACATAATTAGAACTTCGGGCTGTCAATCATCTTATGTGTAGTATCGTCGACCGAGTGGTGACGTGATCGCATACATTGATTCGGATTATGCGGTCTGGTGCTCTCCATCTATAGGCACATTCTTGTTTGGGAGTTATAAGTGTGATTGCCAGCTTCGTATTCTCCTGAGGGGCTACTTTATTTTGATTAAACATTTGGTAACACTGCATGGGCCAGCATTGTGTCTGGCTAGTATATAACGATGATAATTACAGAGTGTGGTCGTTCGCAAAAAGGTGAAGTTGCGGCGATAAAATAAAAACTAGCACGTGTGTGGGAATGTCACAATTGTGAAAGGAAAAGTTTGCACGTGCAATTCGAGTACCAAATATCAAACCTTGCATAAATTCATAACAAATTACAAAAAAAAATATATATGTTTTGCTGCTGGGTTTTTGCTAATTCTAATTTGAGGGCAACAAATTGTGTTCTCCACAAAACCGCATAATATCTACATTTCACAAGCATTTACCATATCGGTTAATCAAGTGATACAATATATATATTGGCGACATGCTATAATATTGTACAAATATAATCAAGCCATTAGCCATTCCAGCGCTCAGATGGCTAGAGGATTATTAGCCTCGGCGGCAGTTCCACATTGAAGCACTTAGCTGCATAAGAATGAATTGCGATCCGTCCGTGACCCTCGCAGCAGTACACGCAATGGGTTGCAAAAGCAATTAAAAATTCTCGTAAATGCATCTGTGCATCGCTAAGGTTGGCCAACCTTCTCTTCGTGTGCAATGGACTTGTCAAATGCATTGCTGTATCGATAGCGTTGAGCCCATGTTTTCCATTCATGCTTGAAAATCGTGTAGCGGAAAACTCCCAAAACCTTTAATAGAAGCTGGCTACGTCATCGAAAAGGAAACGCGAGCTCGACGTTTAATCAAGCGCAGCATGACATTGTCTGACATGTGAATATATAGTTAAGGTCTCCCTGCAAGTTGATCGTGCTCATTGAAGCGCATAAATCACACGATAGGTTACAAATTATTAGACCGCAGAGCTATCGGTATAATATGATTTCTATTTATTGATAATGCTCGCTAAATGAATGGCGTGCCTTTTCATGCAATGTATTGTAATGTAATCTATTTCTATTTTTATTTTCTTTACAGAATACTCTTTTAATACATCGCTCAAGTAACCATTCTATAAAATCATCAATTCACAACATTCACTAATATAATATAATACTGGTTCGTATATTACAAAAATGCATTGACAGTACATTGCCAACAGAATTTCGTCTAAAGTATAACATCCATGATTTCGAATGTACCATGAGTGTACCAGGTATATGCGTATGAAGTTTTCATGTAATATACTATATTATAATGTCGAGTGTTGTTCGGTAAATATATTTTTCGATCAGTAGAAAATGTGTGATTTATCGGCGGAGGCTGGTAAAATATTCTAGTCCGTCCTGAGCGAGCTATCGCCTGCATAGACACAGGAAGAGTGGGAGAGGGAGAGGGAGAGGCAAAGGGAGAGGGAGAGGCAAAGGGAACAGTGGCTGGGAGGAGGGAGGCTGGATGCTGGGACTGGGAAATGGATGGGAACACAAGTGGGAATTTAATACGGGAATTGATGGGCACATATTATAGGCGCATAGCGAAACTGGTGAAAATGCGAAATGAAAAATATCGACGTGTGCTCGGGAGCCGCTGCTGATCCGTTCGTAACGCATTTTGTGTTTAGTGATAGGGACGAAGGGAAACAAGCGTCGGCTTCGTACATATTTGCATTTTCACAAATTTCCGCTTTCAGATTTTATTGTTTGATAAACTTATCTCAACATTTTGAAAAGAGCAATACTTTTTCGTAAAGGCAAGTTTCTTAAGTTATGAAGTAGAAACAAGACAGCCTTTGAAGTTGCTGACTTCTTGACTAGCATTGTCAATAATCAATATTAGATTTTGACGTTTTGAAAGTTATTAATAAGCCGATGGATACTTTGACCGGTTCGGCTTTTATCGTACTTGTTCAAGCACTACTACATTTCGAAAGTCAACCGACTGACTAATTTCTACAAGCAAAACCATTGCTTGCGTTTCCTTCGAATCAAATCAGCGTCTTTCAATGCACACTACACAGTCGTTGAATTCGGCAGCATTGTGTACCTTTCGAATACAATATCTCCATTCGAAGCCTGCTAAGCCGTGCGTGGGGCGTGTTTAATTCAAAACAATTGCTGCGATAGAACGATTGTGTGTATCAGAAAGTTCACTCACGTGATGATTTAATTCGAATGCGACAGCGTGTAGCTTAAACGGCAGCGTCTTATCATCACGAGTGATTAACTCGGGGAGTGGGGAGCCCGTACAAAACGCCAAGTCGTGAACTTGAACAAAAGCCCGAATCGTAAATGTAACTATTTAACACTGGATGCAAGTACTTGGTTAAATTATTGGCATTATCGTCATAGCGAACTGGGAATGGAACTTTATAATTTGGTAATAAATTCACCACACAGTGCGAATGTTGAATGTCTCAAAGAAAAATGGCTTCGCGAATTAAGCATAACTCATCTGGTTTGTAAAGATATGAGAGCTAGCGCCCCAGACTCATTTGAGAGGTTGCATGTACTAAACTCAACTTTGATAGCGAGTTTGGGAGTCGCCGGAGCCCGGATCGACTATCAAGTTTGCCCCGAAGGGATATCCCAAGTTTAGCCGATTTACCAAATTTCTTGGGACGGAGAGGGGGAGGGGGTTGTTTTACTTGACTTGTTTTATGGTGAGCGATGAAGAATATCTTAAAGATTCTGAAACACGAATCAAAAAATTAAAGAAAAAAAAACTCAGCAAAAAAAGTCTGTCTATGGCGTCTTTCATGTTTCTGAAAATTTCCCAGAAAAAATGTTTTTTTTGTTATGAAGAGAAAATTCATTAAATATGCTAATTAAGTTACAAATAACATGCAAAACTGAAAACGCTCAAGAAACTTTCGCGATTTTCCCAGCATTCGTTTTTAATGGCCATGCGCGCCAGTGAAAGAAAACAGGAACTCCGCGTGTACTCTGTATCCCGATTACGTGATTATGAATTCTGTCGTCAAATTCCAGTTCCCGGCTATTGACTCAAAAGTTTGATCAGAAGTTTACGGAGGCGGCAGCGGCAGCGGCAGACAAGTTAGTTATTCTAATCCCCGGCACGCAGCGAGTGTTGATTCATTCTGCGGAGCTGCGAGCTTTTATTTTTTCCGTTTGTCGGCTGCGCGCTGGCAATAATTTCCGTACCGAATTGCAAATCGGATGTCACCGCCCCTGGACGGAGCGAGGCGACGCTGGATCGAAACATTGTGAATTCATCGGCGCGGCGACAATCACTATATTTATTTATTTTCTCGCGGAAAAAATGGCAAGTGCAAATAATCATGCATTGTACGAACATTAGCAGATGAAACCATGCGTCTACATTCTTGAGCGTAGAGAGTTGAAGTCTCAGCGCCGATGGTATTACTCTTCTGGGCCTGGATTCACGAAAAGGGGTTAACAGATTTAGGGGCTAAAATCGGGATTTAATATTTGTTCAGCCAATGAGAACCAAAGTTCAGTGATCTTGTGTGGTTATCACATTGGTTACAATAAAATAGTCCCCGGAGTTATGATAACCCTGCTTCGCGAATCCAGGCGCTGTAGCGTACAGTTTCTGAGGCGTGGAAATTTGCATTTATGTCATTTTCTTAAAAAAGAAAAATGTCATGACTTTAAACAATCTCGTTTTGGCTTGCGCCATGCGCCTTGCTTAAAAGTCAATAAATCGTAGCGCAAGATTTTGAACGTGATTGTAATACATAAAATTGAAAGGTGCGTAAAAATGCGACTAGAACAGGAATTATTTTACGAGCATAAAGTCCAAAAACTGTTTGCCGAAGATATTGCAAACACAAATAGAGTTCCCTGAGAGCGTTCACCTCACCGTGATTTTGGAAATACATGTTAAAATGACAAGGCCCCCCGTCATGTCGCAAACTAATTAAGAAAATAAGTTCCATATATATTAGCGACGTCGTTATAATGCTGTCAAAGTTCCCTTATAACTTAAGAAGAAACTTAGTTGGGCAAATTACTATTCCATGCACAGTTATTTTTAATCACAAATTTGTCTGGCTCGCCGTATTCCGGTACGGTGCTAGATCTGAAGAAGCTGTCTTAAATGACATCCTAATGAAATTACAGTCGTTGGAGATGAAAAACCTAACGAGGCTATAAATTCCAACCCTACGTAGCACAATTTTTAATAAAGTTAAATACACGCTATACTACAGACCTGCGGCATTCATCCCCCCATCTTCCTGGGAGCGAGATCTCCAGCCGGGAGACAAAATCCCGGGCGTCGGGATTTGACTATCTGCCCACCGCACGACGCTTTTATCGGATTTTCCGATTTCCTTTCGCCCGCGACTCACCCGACGAAATTCAGTCGTATTGTTCGTAGACGATGACACACATCCCACGGTGACACAACATTTCACACAGCTGCAGTCACGCAATTGGAGACATTAATCGGAATAAAAAGCAGTAATCGTTTAGAGTCCAACTTTGCACACGCGACTAAAAACGAGGGGGAACGAAATAACAAAAAAATGTGGGGGAACACTCTTTTCCGGGCCCGTATAGCTACGGAAACCGTCAATTACTAGAACGGCCCGTGTAATTCGTAATCGCCGAACGAGATAAAACAGTGCGACAACTCGCGCGCTGGACCACCGAACTGAACGACAAACCCAATGACATTTTCACCGTAGCACGTTCACGAAAAACCCGGCTGCCACTCGCAAACGCCAATTTACTGATAACCAGTCGTTAACTGTGTCCGTTTATAAGCTTTGCGCACACCATCAACAACATAATAAAGCCCATTGTATCGTTTGTTTACACAATACTTAAATAATAGTTAACAAAACTATTAAAAAACAAATTAACGTTCGAATGGCTTTTCTCGCTGTGTTCACTGGTAGATATCGCCGCGGCAAAGACTTAACGACACGGGAGAGGACGATCAAAAAATGAACCACAACGTCTCTATAAAAGTGAGGTGCCGATAATAATTTCCACGCTAAGCACCGGGATTACGGCCGTCCGTGTCCGTGCGGCCGAGCGGAGGATGCTGCTGTACAGAGGCGCAGCGAGCGTGCGCTCGGAGGCGTCGGGAGCTACGCGTTCACGGGCGACACTCGCCAAGCGCCAACCTAGACCGACTGAACGGCCGACGCTCGACGGCGAGAGGGGCCGCGTCGAGCGTCCGACGCCGCCGCCCGCACGCCGCACGCCGCCGCCGAGGGGTAATGATGATGAGACCGCGATTTAGAAAGGGGCGAGAACTTGGGGACGTAAACTCGCGAAGGAAATGGGAAAACCATAGAATGGTGCGCTTTTAAGCGGGTCTGCGTTTGTTTTTTACGTGGTGTGGTTAGGTAAGAGGTGAGTTTTATTTTATTTCGTGTTGTTTTCTGAGACGGGTGAGTTTTTACGTATGTTTTTCGGCTTCGTATATGGGTGGGTGGGGAATCGGTGGATTGGTTTCGAATAAAAATTGATTCTGACATTTTTGATTGAGCTGTACCGTTCCGGATGGGAGACTATAGGCGTCTCATGTTATTATTATCGAGATACAATGTAATACTTTGAAATCCTTTTACGTACATCTATCTCAAGGCTTTTGAAAACCCAATTGGTGTTCTCAAATAACGCGAATTTATTATATCTTCAGCTAATAATGGATGAATAGAGCATGATAAACTTTCTTGACGAAAACTGTTGGTATAATATTTTCTCCGAAAACGATCGAAAAATAATACTCGAGCCCTTCAATTTTAATTGCCTTTATGAGTAAACATCTCGCATATTGGCTACAGCTTTCAAAGAGTGAGCCCTGGAGTACGAGGGTGTAGATCCATTCTAAAATGTAATTACCACGTTTTTTTTCAGCGGAGGCCATCTAATTAGCCGACCTGGTATTGGGGGCGGGAGTTGGGGGTGGAAGCCGTCTGCCCGGTGCGGACTGAAGAGGCGGCATGTCAATGGGGGGGGGGGGCGGCTTAGTAGTGTGTGAATAATTGCGGGGGCGTATATGCGTTTAATACTTTCATTTCGCCCCCGCACATTCCAATATACCTGGCTTCAGCGAATGGCTCCAATTGGATGCAGGGGATTTAGTTTTGAAGATAGGAAAACTCTTGTCAATGACGTGGACAAAGTGTTGACAATTATTTTGAAGAGAACCTAATTCAAAGAAAACTGAGAGGTTCCTATTTAGGAGAGCCTTGGTTGTTACCAAAGTCTCTTTTTCGTTCATGTCCAATTCTTTATTTCAGAATATAACCTCGTGGAAGCATTACCACTTACCAGCACATTGTGCCTTTGACTTTGCAGTCACCGGATACTAACGTCTACACTTTAAGTGTATCACAGTTGATTTAAGACCTTGTAATCAAATATCTATAGTGACACCTCCCTAATGACAGTACTAGGTCACATATTTCTTTATGCCAACATTTAAACAACAGAAAATGCATTGACTTTATACCATTGGACCAAGATGATGATCGGTGGATGAATGTACCGTGGATACATATGGCCCTAACCGCACAGCATTCCTCAAAGATTGTCTTCTAGGTTTTACGAAATGTACGTTTTTACAATGCCCAGTTAAAGTGTTAACTGTCAGTTAAGTTTTTTATGTCCGAGGTCACAGCCACTATTTTCATTATTACTTACAAAACCGGCTCTAAGAATGCAACTTTAGAAGAACTTTACCCAAAAGGTGCGCGAACTTTTGGAACTTATATGAGCGATTCATCGCGCCAGGTAAATTATAAGGGGCCTTGGGCTTACCAGAGAAATTTCCGCCATTATGAATAAATCCTCGCGTTGCAGGGGTTGGACTCTATAATTGCGAGTTTTCATGCAAATTGTTTCGGTGCCGCGCGCCACAACGGCTCACTGATTGAGTTCCCATTGGCTTATAGTTATAGCCTATACCGGATTTGCATATTTTTGCAGAAAAAGAAAATCGGTTAAAACCACACAAAATTAAAGGTTTAAAAATTGATTTCTAATTTTAATCGAAATCTAGGTCAAATCGTTCACAATTATGCGTGTATAGCAATTGAGCGCGCGGAACAGAAGCTTTTCGATAGTGATTTGCCAATTTTAATTGCGCAGAAATCGTTAAATTCTGACCGCAACTTTTGTGGCGGGCCAGTGTTGCCTATTGTGTTCAGACTATAAGGTGTCCCGCTTAATTTTAGATTGACCCATATTCAGTGAGATAGACAACGAGCTAGTGCCCATGTGCGCAGAAGCTGTGTCAACTGTCTCGGAGTGTGACGATTATTGGCACCGTCCAAGGGGTTATAAATTTAGTCGCGGCTACATTTTGATAGCGCTCGTCTTGGAGAAAACATTTTGAAATAGAACGGTTGGACGTTCGAGAGGCTCGAGATCGGGAGCTGGCGGTGTTTGAGAATTGACCACCAGGAGAGCGCCGCGCGCTTTTAAATGATGCTCTTGTTTTTCGAGTTTCGAGTTAAATGGCAATAGGGGACACTAATGAATCCCATTATTTTAAAACCTTGCGAAATAATTACGACATCGCCCAATAGGAAGGGAGTTACGTTTTTTGGTCTCCCACCGAGCTGGCTGCAGCGTCTGGCCAGACGGACTTCTCTTGATTCTAGACTTGCGGACAGTCGAATTTTGCGCCAATTTCGTCGCATCCAGACTGGTCTTTTCACCTTCAGAGAGCTGCTGTCTTCTGTATACTGTTTCCAGTTTTACAACACTCTCTCAACTACGTCATCTTGACTGGTAGATCATTGCTATAGACCAACAGCCATGGATAATCTTGGCAGTTCATTTTTTTGAATGATACGTCGATTGGATTTCAGGAGTCATGTGTCATTGGAATATGTGAGATTTCGGTGAAAAGTGTTCCAATAACTGCTCTTGTATACGTTATTGGAAAAAACATTTTTCAGTGAGAAAATTGAACATTACATTTTCTAGATATTCAATTTCTAATAGTTGGTTTTTATAACCTTGAGTAAGGACGTATGTGTACGTCCATACTCAAGGTTCTTGCATTCGCTACTGGAACTTACTCGAAACAGAAACTTGCGCGTCTCCAAAATATACAAAAAAAGTCCGTTAGCAGCGCTCCCGTGGGCGAGTACGCAACTACGAAGGCTCGGGATGGTGGCGGCCTCGCGTAAATCAAGTTCGTGTCTGCACGGACGGGTGGTCACAAGAGTTCGTGGAGGCTGGGCTCCTGCCGACGCGGAAACCTAAAACGTCTTGGCGAGCTAGAAAACTGCGCTCTGCAGTGTAAGACGTCGCAACGAGCAAAGCCTTGTTTACATCTGCAGCTCTCGCAGGCGTGATTAATTGCTCGTAATATGTAATAAATGGTTAATGAGGACGCGGCAGAGCTTTAATCGAGTTGACGCAAAAGATACTATTTTAATATTCGTGTGGCCGACGGCCAGCGAAAATGCTATGCCGAGACTTTTGAGCAGACGACAGAGAGAAAAAAAAAACAGTAAAATATCAGTTTTTTTTTTTTTTAGTGTGCAGTGGGGTTTAACAAAGTACTAAAAGTTGTTGATGGAAAATGGCCATAATTTTGCTTAAATATACTTACAGACTCTACTTTTATTTTTGCTTGTAATATGTCTAGTTGGGCTGAGATTTAACAAGCGGCTGTGTAAATTTACATAAAATTAGAGAGACTATTAACGATATAGTTATTAAATTAGCCGTGGACATAAAGAAATTTAAAGCTTGTTGATTTTAAGAGGAAATGTGTTGAAAGAAATGGGAAACGGAACATACATTTTCCATGCAGATACACAAATGTGTGTCAAAGTCATCTGCATGGGGCTCTGCGTTCTGTTGGTGCGGTGCCAAATTAGAAGCGATTTTTCCACCTTCCACACACCAACACACCAACACACCAACACACAATCGCCAAAGCGCTAGGCATTATTTGCTTTGATATTGTCTCGAGAGCTGTAAAGGCCCGCCTACATGATTATCCAAATTGGGCCCGCGTGGAATTTGGTATTCCGATTCCGCGCAGTTCCTAGCGTTACAGTCACCCTGGTGCAATTGCGGCTAAACAAGAAAACTAGTTACACCTGGATCTACCGAATTTCGCCTAATTGCGCGTCCCGCTTAATTGGTGTACGCCTTGATTATAAGTCGCGTCTATTCCTGTCGTTGTAACCACCCCGCTATAAATTGACTTCATAAAATGATAATGTAGGCTTGGCAAATGTTATCATAATTGCCAGCTGAAGTTTAAGGAACGGATTGGTGGGAACTTTTCGAATCTCTCAGTATCAAGGAGAGAAAGTTGTGTGGAGAGACAATTGAGGGTAGATACAATATAGCGAGTTTTACTCTATAGTCAGTCTTGACATGTCAGATTGACTGCCTTATAATATAAGAGATGATGAATCCCGAGTTAAAAGTCTAGTTATTTCTTTCAAATACATCAACAATATAAAACCATTTGTAGAAAACTATCCTATTTCTGGAAGTGATTTTTGAACTTAGTTTTTAAACACTGAATACAAAAATTTCCTTGCAAGAGATTAAGAAATGACGGTGGCCTAGTTGAATTTAAATTTACGTTACCAAACCATCCTTTATAATTTCTATTAGGTATAATTGTGCCTTTCCCTTGATAATTAAGATGATAATTGAGAAAATTCCATGTAGAAGTAACACGAAATGATTGAAAAAAGTCAATTTTCAGCGGCACAGACACGTGATATCTTTCCATTTCTGTTGTCAAACTTTCATTATTTTTTGGAATCAAAAACCGATGGCACCAATGTCCGATACCACATTTAATTGCAAAAATGACCGCGCGGCCGGTGAATCAGTTTTTCCACCCTCCCTAGGGGGTGAAGGCTGCGAGGAGAGGGGGTGCACCGTTCACGCCCGAAAGCACATGCGCTTCTCGGACGAACCTTTCAAAACACTGCCACATAGATTTATAGTCGTGATGCCAGCCAAGTTTGAAATTGACGACGCATTTTGTTGCACAGCTCGAACAGAAACTCTGGCGCCGAAACTGCAAAATCGCCCCAAAATGCTAGCAGCAGATTGAAAATGCTCTAGCCGATTATTTCATAGTTAATTATTATGGGGTGGGGAATTAGAGGGAGCTGGGGGGAAGGGGGGGGGGCGATAAATTATGCTGTGTTTTGCATACACGCTGTCGCGTCCGCCCACCGTGACAAGCGCTAGTGCTGCTCACGGGAAAAACTCGCAAGCGCTTCCGGCGGTGATTCTGTGTTACACAATTCGTTGATTGAATTAGCGTGGTGAGATTTTATATCGATGCATGAATTTAATTCATATTGACTATGAAACGGTGGACAATTGCGATGAAAATTAATAACTTTTTTTTTAATGTAACTTTCTATTTTTTACTGTGTGATTCGCTGTACCAATTAACACCCACAATGTTGATTGAAAAATATGTTGTGCGTGGGTGATTTTGTGTGGGAGAAGAATGATTTTAATGCGTATTGGAACTGGTGTTTGTGCACGTATTTGACTATCAGATCAACAAAGAGAAACGTGATCAAACGAAATCTGATTATAAAATGAAGAACATTTTTATTTTAATGCAAGAACAAAATAATTTGAAAATGTATGAATACAATTATATTGAATACAACCTCCACCCCACACATTGCCGAAAGAACGAGATAACGAACAACATCTTCACATGCTTTGCTTTTATGCTTCTCGAGATTCGAGAGTGAAATTTTGAGGAAGGCGTTGGTTGGCCATGCGAACTAGGAATGCAAAGTTTACCTTTCTGCAAATTACTTTACTGACAGACGAATGTTTTAGTTTAAGCTACTTGTGATTCGTCATACCTAACTGAATTTACTTAATAGGTCGCTTATCGATTATTAAAGAGAGCAATGCAATCAAAGCGAGATTTTCAATTTCTTTGAACTCTTGATTAAAAGTTATCATTAAATATGCCCTTATAACACATGTGGCTTTTCTTTTAACTATGCTTTCCGCATTTACTTTCTTCTCCGCTACAATGCCGGTACGCTCATCTCCAACGCAACGCAAATAGCGTTGGCGGCGCCTGAGTATTGATATCTCGCAAATGCAGTCCATATCTTGTAAGGAATCCTCTCTGTGACTACTTGGATTTAGTTGGCGACAGCAACATTTTATCGCAAGCACCTGTAATTAGCATCAAGAGAATTAAACTCAATAAATTAAGAATTCCCTGAATTTTGTTAATTTATTGATCCTTTATTTCTCAATAATGGAAATTGCGACATTTTTGTTTTGAAATTTGATGAAGCTGCGTTCTTTTTGACACCAGATGACAAGCGATGTTAAACGAAGGTTATCTTTCGCTTCTTGGCGATTTGAATGTAAACAAAAGAAAACATCTTCTTCATTCAACTTTCAACTTTTGTTAGCTGACTTAATCCAGTGTTGAGATGGTTAAAATGGAGTCGTGGACTCGATCCATAAATCAAGCTGTTATTGACTAATCAATCCAAATGTCCATTAAATGTCAATAAGCAAATAAAGCGCTCTGAGGTCACCGAATTGTCTGCAGCAGCTAACCATATTTGCGACTTGAGACAAACATTAGTGCATACGAGTGTTATGGAAAATATAATACGGTATACAGCAAGATGACATTTCTTTTGAGACGGTTCAACCTTTGTCATCTTGTTAGAGACAAATATCTTTGTAAACTACTCATTCATGATAGACTGGCACTTCCACTATCACGGCACCTCCAAACACGGCACCTCCACCTAACATGGCACCTCCGCGAAACCCGGCACATACACCAAAGACGGCAAAGTTTCGAACATTAAGTCTCACATTTTATAAGAGATTTCCTTCCATGAGATATAAAATTGTATTTTTTTAATTATGTGTATTCGACTTAAAATTGCATACAGGTCAACAAAGAGAACATGTTATGATATGTATTTTGTGACCTATTGGTACGTTATAAGACCGGCCTATGAATGTTCTTATGCTTTAAAATGTATTCAAACAATGAAGAAAAATAAATTCCAAAACACAAACATTATCATTGAATGACAGATAAAACGGTTACCCGGTGTTTCTGTTGACCCAGATGAATTGGAAGTATGTTCTTGTCCTCACGACAGCTGATTGCAATTACGCGAAACGTCATGCGTAAATCCCCCCCCCCCCCCCCCCCCCCCCCCCGTCGGCGGCGGCTCAATTCACTGCCTGATAATCCATCACGAGGGGCTGAAACTGCGTTGGGCGGATTGAAAAATTTTGATTTGTTTTAACAACAGCGGGAACGGCTTGTTGCGCTCGGGCCCAGACTTATGTAAATAAACGAGGAATAAATTACGCCCTGGTTGTCATTTTCCCACATCAGGGGTCGCTTTGCTTGCATTTTCAACCCCTTTTCCGGTTTTGCGCCCCCGAAGAGGGAAATTCTCGGAGGAGCCGTTATATATTCGGAAAAATGACTTGTGTATACATGCAGGGATGGGGTTTCGAAGAAGGCACCGAATAAGTATGATGAATATGGGATTAATGTTATAATTTATTGCCTAGGGTATTTTTGAATACTTTAAGAATCTCAAGCAAAAAGTAAAGCAGTATTTTTGCTTCGTCTTTATTATAGCGCTTTTAAGTCTGTTATTTTACAAAGTAAAGTTTGTTTAATGATTTTTATTTGTTTCGTTTAAAATAAGTGCACTTTAACCATTAGCAAATGTAAGCTTATTCTTTCGAGGTGTGCATTGTAGACAATCCAATTAAATAATATCTGAATTTCCAACAAGAGTTAGTCAGATGTATTTCTCTTCATTGTAACATCTTCAGTATAATTTATAACTCTTTCTTAACTTTTGTGCAATTCATGCTTATGTTGAATACACTAGGGCGAACGCAATTTTCGTTGCGTTGCAGATGAGCGTAGCGGTTTGTATGTAGCGCATAAAAAGATTGAGACAAAAAGCGTATGAGAATCATGGAGCAGCAAGCCGGACCATAACTCTCTCAAAAATTCTGATAACTTTAAAATGTAAACGATTCTGACCTTTCTTTGTTTCTGTCCGAGCTGTCAGGTAGCGGAAATATGCTCATTTTGAGTTCATTGAGCAATGTGCATGTAAATACATAGATGTAACTCATGCCCAGAGTTTTTATTAGGTTGAAGATATATTTATGCAGCGGACTTACTTTCAAAAACTTGCATGCACGAAATTGACAAAATTTCTAACATATATGTCAAATCTTGAAGTCAACTTCAAGTAAAAAAATGTTGTTTCGATTTGGTTTCTATAGTTTTTAAAGGCAACAATCAAAATTGGGAAAGTTTGAAAAAAATACGCACTTTTAAATAAATTTCCGTACTTTTCCAAACTTGTCCAATTGTCGAAAATTGCTCTTTTTTTCTGCTTTGAAAGTGAAGGGTATGGAGGATTTTCCTGAAAAACGCAGGGGGTCTCAGTTGAGAACAAAAGTAGACACCCTGAAAATTTCATCCTACTCGAAGCAGGCGTTTGGCCTGTAGAGCGCGCGCAAACACACATACAAAAAAACAGACAAACACACAACAAGTGTTTTTTTTAGCAGTAGTGAAATTGATGATTTCGCTTCGCTCGCTTCGCTCGCTACGCTCATCAATAACATGCTTATAATTTTCTATCGC
This sequence comes from Nemoura dubitans, assembly GCA_921293005.1. Lineage (NCBI taxonomy): Eukaryota > Metazoa > Arthropoda > Insecta > Plecoptera > Nemouridae > Nemoura > Nemoura dubitans. Next base: position 41,335,540 of record OV121076.1, read on the forward strand.
TTAACCTTGAATTTTAAGCAACTTGAAATACATGGGCTTTTACAGCTTTTGCTTTGCTCCTAAATTTCAATAGACAACTACAACTAATCAATTACAATTTTCAATTATCATAACTTTCTACAAAGGCAAAAAAAAAGATTTAAACTTTGCACAGCTATAATTTCATTTCACTCGGGTTCCCTCTGTATATGAAAGTACAGCTTTGAGGTAATTACAAATTTTAATTAGGTTAGTTAACGAAGATAAGATACCCAAGAGTTTATAAGGAGCCAAGGAATATAAAGTAGAAGAAACTGTTCAATAAATCACATTCAAATTCATCACCCTGCTGGCTGCTCTAAACCAACTCTAAACCCTCACAAGGCATCTACATTTTAATAGCTCGGCCACGTTGCGAAAAGCGTATCCTTGTGGAGCAATCCTGAAATAGATTTTTCTTTCGCCTAGCAATCTCGGGGGGGGGGGGGGGGGGGACGAGGTAAATATGGGTCAATCTCTAGAAAAATCTAGTCCATAATTCCTACAAACCAACCACTCTACGGAAGCGGATACTATTGTTTTGGTCTTTTTATTAACATCATCATTGGTCCATAACTTCCGGCTAGAGATTATGGCGATCTTCCAAGACGCAAAGCCAAAAGAAACGCTAGTTAAGTTATGTCTCATCTGATTGAAGGAGAATAAGCAATGATGTGTCGCTTGGTTTTAAGTCTTCGTGCTGTATCTAATTGTTAGACTGCAAAGCGACTGGAAACGAAAACAGATTGATAAAGCTATACAAATAAATCACTCGGCAAACAGCACTCCATGTAGATGGCGTATATTATCCTCCATAATAAAATGTAATATCCCATTTTATTTTCGTATCCTGGTTTTTTTCACCAACTATCTAATAAATACTGATTTCACTCGAGCCATACGTTCCTTCGAGACACAAGCTCTTACAACGGTATGGTACCGACTTTTTAAAGTCATGTATTCGATATAAAAGTCAGTTATTAGTAAGGCAAGTGCACCTATTTATAAGAGTAACTAGGTCATGATAGAATTTAATGCCAAACTTTTAAAAAGAGGTGTAACGTACAATTTGGAAAGTTTTCTAACCCCTGTGTGTGCATTGTTCAGTGTATCCTTGTATAGGAAACTGCAAGGCAGCGGTTGAAGATATAGAACGTTTAGCACTTTCGAATCTTAATGAGCTTGCAGCGGGCGTAAGTTTGCCTGTCACTTGCAAGTGTGAACTAATACAACACCTGGAAATGGAACTAGATAAGTTTGTTTTAAAGCTTTAAAGCCAGTATTTGTTAAGACTTCGTTTCGAGTACTAAGGACCTGTAGACGTCTACCAATAAAGGGGGAATACTTTTAGCATACCTTTTTTTAGAACAATTATTAGAACTGTGGGTTGGTAGCGCAATAATTAAAAATATGGGGTTTTGGGGTTTCGTGAATAATTTTTAAACAAACCTTAAATATTGTACTGCTTTCCCCTTCATAATCAAAACATTTGTTTTTGTAAATATTTTTTCAGACCGTGATGATGATTGTTTATGTTTATTTTAAATTAAATAAAGCGTCGTCCCAGTTTAAAGTTACACGTTGCAATTAGGAGGAAAAGTTTCTACATGGGCAATAAAAATAGTTATCAGTTAAAGTCAGTTTGAGGCAGGGTAAACATCCCAGATTATTATATTGCAATTATTTTCACACTGCCGAAAGTTCATGATTATACGAATTATGACGCAAGTGAAAGATACTTATAATATTGTAATAATATGTGTTGTTCCGCTAAACAGAAACAATATACGGGCTGAGGGGAACAGAAATGAGTTAAATAACATATATCATAAACTTTTTAAAACTATTCCGGGAAACTAACTTCAAAAACATACTTTTATCTATGCTTTTATGAAAATAATGATATTGAAAAATTAACTTCGCTGCATTGAAGTTTAATTGTCAAATGAAGTTAGTGATAATGTAAAGTAGAAATTTCCAGTTTTCCTTATCAAAAACACAGTAAAACTTATTTTGTCAATTAAAACGAATTGTATTAGTCTATAACCACCACAGCGTTAGCAATCGAGGAGCTGAAACTGACTGCGATTCCATAAACTAACCGTGGAATTCGATGTAGGGACTATTTTTGTAAATAAGACAAGTTTATCAAATTTTACGACCACATAATGAAACTTGCCAGCAGAACGACGAGTTGATGATGTTCTTTTTTATATTGTTTGGACGCACAGTGCACCGATCAAATGTTGTAACACGTGACAAGCGTGAAGGGCTTTTACTGGCGGCATGGTGGCGTTTCAAACGATTAGAAAAGAAATAACTTTAAAAACAATCAATTACATATACATGTTCACTGCTAAAACGATGAAGAAGCAACTTTTCAAAATCGTTGATGAGCCTAGCGAGCGGAGCCATTTTATTTTCCTTAACCCCAAAAAAACGTTATGTTTTTTTTCGCGGTCTGCTGGCCAAACGGCTGAACCGATTTCGGTTAAATTCTCAGAGGTCCTTTAAACAGGTCCTTAAAGCAATTAAAAAAAACGGACGAAGGATCCTGCCAAAGAAGCCTACCCAAACATTGAATTCCAAAACCGCTCGACAACCTGTACCACTTTTGAAATACCTACTAATTCAAAACCCAAAAGAATAAACTTCAGTCTTATTAAATTCTTCAGAGCTGAGTCGACTTTTTCAAACCCTTATTCGGTATGTATTTAAAAGAAAAATCTGTCGAAAAATGAGAATGCTAAGAGACGCCTAGGGGTTTTCACTACGTAAAATAATATGGACTATAAAGTTATTGCCTCGACCGCTTGGCAACGTAAACAAACAAACGAACTAAATAAAATTATGTCTCGGGGGTTTCCAAAAATAATTTTTGTTTATTTTAGCTTTCACTTCGCTTGAACCTTCAATAAAGTAACTAGTCAAAAAGACATTCTATAGTTTGAATTAGTTTATAATATATTATTTAAGACAGCATTATCATATTAGGTTGATAACGTATCTGTTCATGTTTTACAGCACTGACAATAAAGCCAAATCAATTTGGCTAATTCATAGGAATGCAAATTTATACATCTCAATAACATAATATTGCGTTTAAAAAGAAAATTACACTGTTATTACAAATGCCACATATATGAACATTATTGCCGAAATCTGGTACATGCAACTCTTAAATAATAACCCTTTTAAATCTAATTACTACAACTTTACCACAAAGCCAGCGGGATTAAAGTTACCCGCTTTCATATAAAATGCATGAGAGTATGCGTTGAAAACAGACCACCATAAATCCACGGACTGTAGATTAATATCCACATGCACGATGCATCATAATCATAATAAAACAACTAAGGCTCAGTATGCTCAGATATTACACGTACTACGACAACTTAATTAAAACAACCCCTATAGTCCTATAGAGATGATTCTTTCTGTCAGCTTCCAGCTAGAGGCTTTACGGCAATATTGTATTACGTGTAGGTGTGACTACTTTTTATTTTAGCCCATGTTTGATGTGAGCTATATTTTACACAGTGCCCTGGATATTACACTTACGAGTAAAGTTGCAACTTATTTGTTTCTATGCATGTAGAAATGAAATTTGTGGTCATTTAACGATTTCTATACGTCTTGTGGGCTCATTGCATTGCTATGATTTTGGTGCTAACATATGGCAAAGACCTAGTCCTACAGCAGATTTCGGACGTAACCTAGCTTTCGGACACATCCGAACGTGCTGTCTTTATACACAGCAACGACGTAGTAAAATACTCTCTTTGAAGGCAATGGTTGTGAAAAACACCTATGAGATTTGCTCTCATTTCTCTAGGGAGCTGTACCCTCGCTGATGCGGCTGCAACTCCTCTGGGCTTTACCGTCTCCGAACAGGTAGGTGTTTTCCGAAGGTGCTTTTTCGACCGAGACCACGCTGGGTTTATGGTTTCTAAGGCGCGACATAGGCACACCAATAAACTTCGTAATGATCGATGAGAGAATATCTATAGAAAGCACTTGATAAGGGCCATGCACATGTTTTATTATTTGTGAACGTCATAGTTCTCAGTTTAGTGCAAGCGATAGTTGCAAGTAAACTGGAAGTACTTTGCAACATACGTCTCCAGAGGATCTAAGAAAGTTTCAACGCTCGCTCGGGACTTGCAAAAAGGAGTTTATATTCTATAATACATATATACGTATCTAATAGTACATTACGACGGAGTAACGCTTATTTGCACGACAAAGTCATAAACTGTGCAATAGAGACTAGTTCATTGGTAGAATAAAATCATCGTGAAATAGAATATCGCCGTACTTAGGAATTCATTCATTTTTTCCGTGCAGCATCCACAATATTTTAACCTATATAACCTTTTCTCAACAAGTCCATCGCACCTCATTAGAAATTAGATAACAAAGCGGTAATTGGCCAAACAACAGTAATCTCATAAAAGTCAAGTATTACCTATATATACGAGAGCAATCAAGTGTTTTCCAATTAATAGAATTTCCCCTCACGCCGTCGCGGACGTCTCTTTCGAAGTGGCTGCAATATATAGCCATCCACACCCGCCTACCTATCCACGATGGCGATCGCTGGGAAAGGTTGGAAAAGCTCGCGAACTCCACGGGGTTCCGCGCCGGTTTCGGGGGCTGGGGGCGCACAGTGGGCGCTACGACGCGGTCCCTGGATCCCAGCCAAGTCACCGGGTACACACGGAACTCCACCCCCAACCCCTCGCCGTCTTCCTCGACACCCTCCCCCGCCCGCCGACGGCACATTGTTATCGAACCTACGTTGGCGCATTGTAATGCAGCAGACACTCTGACTGGTGCTCACTCTCCTGGCCCGATCGCTCTCGCCGACGGGGATGTGCGTTTTGACTCGCGCTAGGTGCGTGCACGTGTCGGAGGCGCTACCCTCTCGACGCGCTCCCTGAGCTCTCGTGTTAAAGGGGCACACGACTCGGGCAATACGACGGTGACGTCAGACTGGCTGATAGTGGTGTCGTCATTTTGACGGGTTCAGATTCTTAAACGCCTGCTGTGTTTGCGTCTACTTTGGGATTGACACAGATTTTTCTTTCTTGCTAATGGACGGGTGATGGCTTGTTATTGGTTTTAACCCCGAATACGGGGATGGGGGTGGGGGGTGCACAAACGGAATGTCCGTTATAGCGTCTATCAAATTAATTTACTCCCCGTGAAGCTATTCGATTGTGAAGCAGTTCAACGTTACACGGGCAGTGTAAAGTAAGGGAAAAATGAAAAGCGGAAGCTGCGATGGACTTGATGATTCTGGCTGACAAGACTTCAAAGGTTGCGCGCATCGGAGATAAAATACTAGCCGAACATTTGCAGCGCAACTTCCCCAGGAAATGTAAAATACTGTATGCGCTTGGTGTGTGCACGTGTATAATTACAAGAGCTCAGTTGAATTTTTACTGACGCGCAAGCAGCAGCAGCTCTCATCGAAGAGAGCAAAGACTAATGAGTATATTATACGCGAGCGGTTTTATAATAAGAGCATCATTTTCTCAAAGGCGACCGAAACTATCAATAGTATTAGCGTCCACTAGCGGCAATGTTACGTCACTGCGAGAGCTGAGTCAATAGAGTGAGCTTGCCAATTGCGACGTCCACGAAGTTCATGGCTTGTACTCAATGCACTCCATTATGATAGCTGCCCTGGGCCTTTAATTGCGGCATGAACGATCGAATCTGATATGTAAAAGAGCCATTTTTAGTAGGGAATCGGAAATACGTTTTTAATAAAATCATGATCACAGAAAATGTCGAAAAACATAATAGATTGTTGCAAAGGTTTGAAAGTATTCTCTCATTTTTATAAGCTTGTCATTGAAGAATAAGTCTTGTTGTTTTTATTTTCATTTAGTATGAAACGAATTCATACTAAAGGTTTTACAATGATATTTCGTCCAATAAACATTGCGTAAATATATCTACCGAATAAAATATAATTGAAGTTACAAATATGTGACTGCATCAGAACGAAAAATTCCACAAGAGCAACCATAAATAACATGCTCACAAAATAATCCTAGTAAAAGATAAATTTTATTGAGAAAACCATTACAAGCTGTTATATAAGTATCAAATTCCCGTCTTTCCATTTCAACGCGTCATATTACATTCTCCGGGTCCCAGTTCAATTTGTCCCAATATCGCTGCTACAAGCGTAGAAAACACACAGCAATCATCAGCGTTCCATCTCAACGTACGCAAGGTTCAGCATATTTCTAGTCCACAGCGAGTGGCCCAAAAAACGGCGCCCCCCCCCCCCTCACCAATGCGCTCGCCCAACGCTTGCAGCGCGGCTAGTAGGAGCGCGGCGGGCGGCGGGAGACGGTCGCAACACCCTGCTAGCTGCAGCGCGCCGCGCGGAGGGTGTAAAAATCAATGTGCGACGGCGCGCGCTCCTGTGTCCCGGGTGCCGGCGTCCCGGCGCCCGCGACGCCCGCGACGCCGGGACGTCGGGACGTCGTCGAGCTGGTCCGGTCGCAGCGGCCGCCTCTGGTATCGCGCCGGTGGTTTAAGTATCGTGGATCAAGGGACTATCCTTGAATTTATTTGGTAAGGTACCGGGAAATCACTGAAAACCACGACCGGAATGGTCGGCCGCAGGGATCAAATCTTGGGCCAATGAAAGGCAAGGCAGACGGTCTCTCAATCCGCCGTCTCTTTTTTTGTAACACTGAGAAGAAAAAAGTTATTTGCAAATGAGAGCAAAACTTGAATATACTTTTACAGAAAGTTTGTTTATGTTCTAGAGTTGAGAAACACTCTGTTTACTTACAAGTTACAACCAAGTAAGTTTTGGCTCTAGCATGGCTAGCTTACCACGGTTTATCCGTATGGTTCTTCCCCTGCCCACAAAGGGTGAGGAATGTTGCCGAGATGAAACACAAAAACAAATCGTTATCCGCGAGTTTGGTGAAGTTAGTGTAGCTGCATACCAATTAACATCATCCAATCCGCGAGGCAAACTATTTCGGGTAGCGGTTTTGTGGATGTGTGCTCCGCGTGCTCCGACCGTCTCAGTTCGCATGTTTGATGCATCAACACGAGGCCGGCCAACTCCCCTTCCACAAGCGAACGCTGGGGAACGAGATTGAAGGCACTCAGCCTGAACGCAACCCGCAGAGCAGAACATGGCACCTCCACAACTAAAGCAGACGTTGGAATGGGAATTCCATTGGGTTTGGAATGGAATGGGAAATAACGGGAAGCTGTAAACCATGAAGCTATAAATCATAAAATAATTTGCCTGTAATCACGCAACGTACAAAATTCTCGTTATAAATGAGCCGAAAGAGCGAAACGAAATCTTTAATTTCAAGAGCACCAACAAATATATATTGTGTGGTCTGTAAAGGCTAAACAGATGCTTTCATTCGACTCATTTTGGTACAATACCTTTTTTTTGTTCCCAGTTTAGACCCTCAGAATTTTTTTAGCCCAAAATGTTTTCTGTAATTTCATCAAATTTCCCGCGCCATTTCGCCAGAAGCATAAAGCATTTTTCACAACTCTTCAAACATGTTTAGAATACTAATAGTAAAAACTATTTTTGATGGTTTTAAGATGTGTATGCGCCTTACTGCTCTCTTTTTTCGAATTTTTTCGAATTTTTTTTGCACTTACAGATTGCCCCAACAAATGTTTTCAACGACAACCGATTAACAATAGAAATTTGCAAACGTATTTCACGAATCGCCACGCTTGTGCAAAATTCTGTTCGGGGGCCACAGTCAATCTAAACTCATCCTAAAACCACCCCACCGACCCCTCCCCCAACAAGTCACCGAAACGCCAAGGAAGCCAGTCGTGAACTTCCCCCCTCGCATCATCTTGCTATCTCTGCAACCCAAATCCAACGGAGCGATTTTACTTCGACAGTCGCGAAATTGACAGCAGATGCAACTGTGATCAGCGCATCGTCTAGCCCGCCCTATTGACACGATTTGGCACACCACGCATCGTCAAGCCCGCCCTATTGACACGATTTGGCACACCACGCATCGTCTAGCCCGCCCTATTGACACGATTTGGCACACCACGCATCGTCAAGCCCGCCCTATTGACACGATTTGGCACACCACGCATCGTCGAGCCCGCCCTATTGACACGATTTGGCACACCACGCATCGTCGAGCCCGCCCTATTGACACGATTTGGCACACCACGCATCGTCGAGCCCGCCCTATTGACACGATTTGGCACACCACGCATTGTCGAGCCCGCCCTATTGATACGATTTGGCACACCACGCATCGTCGAGCCCGCCCCATTGACACGATTTGGCACACCACGCATCGTCTAGCCCGCCCTATTGACACGATTTGGCACACCACGCATCGTCAAGCCCGCCCTATTGACACGATTTGGCACACCACGCATCGTCTAGCCCGCCCTATTGACACGATTTGGCACACCACGCATCGTCTAGCCCGCCCTATTGACACGATTTGGCACACCACTCATCGTCGTCATTGCGTCATATCCTCTGGGCGTGTAGACGAATCAACATTGCCGCACTGGCTACCCAGTCGCTATGATAATATTTGCCCAGGGCCACTCTCGCCGTAGACTGCCGCAGCGTCGATATTTCATCAGTATTTATGCATGTATAAATGCAGCAGTCATCGTGGTGTCGATTTGCGATCAGCTGTTGCGTTCTGCGGCCCAGCTAACTGCGAATGCACTTCCGCAGGCATTGTGCATCGAGTGTGTTCGTGGGACAATGTGAGTGTTAATTGTAATAGCCGCCAACCGTTTGTTTAAATGGTTGCACAAACAAAGGGAAATGCTAACAAAGCGAAACGTTTGGTTCTTTGGGTGTATGGTCACTGATAGTTATCGATTTCGTCACCATGAACGCATATATGTGTTTCTAAAAGAGATTCTGTTCGGAAACCGTCGCTCATAGCCGACACATTTTTCTTCTTCGAAGTTTTCAACCGCCAACGTCTTGGTTAACTTTTTTTGCTTCTTCTTAGCTGGCTAAAAAGAAAATACTCCCTAAAAATGTCTTAGCTCTATATCGTTGGCGCGATCCCATTTGGCATGGGCGCCGTAAATCCAACTGTGAACGATGTCTGCAAATCCATTATTTTATTCGGCTACAGGCCAGAAGAAGATTGTTTCCGATAGTTCGTGCAAAAGTGGGTTAAGAGAGGCGGTTTCTTGGGTAGATTTGTGTCGTTGTTGCTTTGCCGCGGGTCGGGGTTGCTGGGTCGCATGATGATGCTCATGCCCTGATGCTCTGCGCATGGTTGAATGGAGTGGAACAGTGCGATGGGAGCCGACTTCATATGCGACCATGTAGCGCATCAGTGGACAGCCCCGCGTTTGTTCGGAAAAATTGCAAAAATAACAAAAAGAATGCGTTGTATTGTATCAATTTTTTTGAAAAATGGTTTAGAGGTCCAATATCGAGAGATAAGCCGATGACGAGGTGTCTAATGGTATTTTTATCGGTTTTCAATCGACAACCGCAATCATTGAATTCTGTAATATCTTCAGTCGAAGGGGATATGTATTAGATTCAGAGTTCATGTTTGCGAATCGCAAACTTAATATGATGCGCGACACAACCGAAATCCTGACAACATCGACGGTGTAAACAACTGCATACATTTGACGCATTCAATTTTCATCATATTCAAATTCGCGTGTAGCAGATATTTTATTATCCACTATCTGTTGTTCACAGCTGGTTATTGAGACGGGAAATATCCGTCTTGTATCGAAAACGGTATTCGAGTATTGATTGTTCGTTTTATCGGAACCAATATACCAGCTGACAAAACTCTAATCGGTGTATCCGAGAAAATGCGGCTGTTGAAAAATTGATTCCCTCATCTTTATTGAGTAGACAGAGTTCGGGCTGGAAAAAACAAAAATTATCCGATTTTAATAACTCACAAGGCAAACATGAATCCGGAAGTCGGTTTATTAGTTATGCACTAAACATGTTTTTCTGGTCTATTATAATAATACAATAAACATGGGTGGACTATTTTATCTTTCCACGAAATATTGAACCCTGTCTTGTGACAGTAAACCTGTACTTGAAAAAGTGATCATACTTTTTTAGTTACTTTTTAAAAACGACTCAAACCATTAAATATTTATTTGTAATTAAAAATTTAATACATGTTACACAGACCGGCATTTGAACAACGCAAAAAGAGTACAAACTAAAAGGAAGACGAATCTGGGAAAATGTGCTGCCGAAGAGGTAGCATATTTTCCCAGCTTCGTCTTCTTTCCACCAATCGCTTTCTCGTTTAAGCATCATTCCTAAAAGTTCCAGAAAAACCAAATCCTGCAAAGTCAAAACCACCTGCAGTTAAAAAGAATTCACTAATAATGCTAAACAATCGCTAACAATGCTATGGTTATGCCTCGTACAACAAAACTGCCTCAAAGTGATGGGTCAGTCCAGTAGACACCTTCGCCACCGGAAAGCAGGATTATGTAAATGTTTGATCGCTCCTTGGTCGATGAAAACCGCAAGTGAATTCCCGATCCACGCGCGCGGTCGACTCCGTAATGAGCCAGTGTTGTAACTCTGCGGTGGCTTGTCAACTTCTAACGTTTCATTGCGGTGTGGCCACGTTACTCAACAACAAACCGTGTTGGAGCCAAAGCAACTGTATCTCTTGGTTTACACGATGGCCCACTTTGAGGTCTGGCCAGAAAGCCATTGGTTGTCTCACCATGGCTTGAAAATTGGTGGCTTTGAGGAGTTTTTATCGTTGATTTAAAGGTTGCAAGCCGAAAGTGTTCGAAATCAGAGTGCAAATCCACTTGAAAAAAGGAAAGAACCCGCACACGAACAATTCTTAGCTAATACTCTTGACATCATGGCGCGTATTGCAGGCCTCACGAAAATAAGATAATTTCAGCGATTTTACTTCTAGCTATGGGCTATGAAAGTATGGCGCAGAAACGCGGTGGGGTTTACCAGGATGGAAATCAACAAGTAAACGAAAACTTTTTCGATCACAATAAAATATTAGCATTTTTATAGCATTTTCAAAAATAACTTTCGCGAAATCACTCACCCACTGCGCACAGCCATTTGTATGAAACTATGGCATTCTTTGCGTTGCATTGAAATATGAAATTGATATGTAAAACTATACTCATATAGGAAACATGTATCGCAAGTCAGAACAATGCTGCCATACTTTAAAGCTACTAGAAACTTTATAACGTAATCATGACGATGCATTAGTGTGCGAAAATGGCGCATTGCCGGGACATGCGATAGCGTGTTCGTTGGACGAAGCCGCGTCGCGATCGTCAATAGCCCCTCATCGACGGCCGCCGCGACGCCCGGCTTAAAGATCTTAAGGGGTGGTCGTAAAACGATGTATGGGCGTCGTTTTCCCCGTCGCCTCCACCCGGTAGCAGTCAGTCAGCCGACGCCGCGCGGAGACGTCGGCGTTTACTCACTCTCATCCGCCGACGAAGAAAATTGTCTCGCGCTTTTCCGCTCATGGGCCTCGGAAAATGCGCACGTCCCGGGAAAACGGCCGAGACTTGGCCCTGGAAAGCACGCTGTTCTGTATGCCGACGAATGTGCGGAAAGTAAAGACGTAGCGAAGCAATACGATTCGTTTATTTTTTAACGAAGCGAATAAAAGGTAGCGACGACAAAAAAATACCCGAGAGTGTTCTTTTAAATATTTTACACAAACAAGCAAGGCGAGTGACTGTAAAGAAAATACGTCAATTCCGATATGATTATCATGCATCTATGGAAAATATGTCAAACGATTTGACAAAGTAATACAAAATTCGATACAGAAAAATGCTTAAGTACACATGAAAGAGGTTCGTTATTCCGTTTTCGACGTGCCAAAAGCAACGTCACAAGGTTGTGATTCGAGTTACAGTGCAAAGCGTTTCTTTTTGTATTTGATGCAAATTTTATTTTTATATTCATCGAAGCGTTCCGAGCAAAATAATATTTCTCCGCAACAGAAAATCTATTCGCCTCGAAGAAGAAAATAAACCCGCATCTATAATTTCTTTATTTTGACCATCGTGGTGCGTTTTAAGATTTGAGCAACCTCCGGGAATTGGCTACGGGATGATATGCCTGCTAACACGTCTAGAAACGGGGAATAATTTAGCAGGATCTAGACACATCCTCTTTTCATCTCGTTGATATATCCTTCAGGATAAGGCGCAGAGCTCTTGGAAAACGTTGGCCCCCAGCATTACATCGCCGACGCAAGATTCGGGCAGTGGTGGCGTCCTCGCGCGGTAGCGAGCCGCGAGACTTTTAAAAATGTATCAGAAGATAGTGAAAGACGAAAAGATTATTGCTTCTTAGGGATTTTTTGTCATGATTGGGTGTTCAGTTCAGAGTGCATTTAACCATTAGCCACAGAATACAATGAGATGATAAAGAAGGTTGCTTCTATTTTCTATTGACACCAGCGGGTAAGAAATTTGTGAAATCAGAGCTGAATTTGATCAACTTTGACAAATGCCTTTGGCTTTAGGGACTTGGTGATTATAACATTTGACTATCACGACGGTGTCAAAGAATAATCCTGAGTCGGAACGTCAATATATTATGAATGAATAATGAAATCTGAAACTATCAACTTTGTACTCTATATGCAGGATTCTAGATGTTTTTTCAATTACCGCAAATAAATAACCCAAAATCTTAGAATACGATATAAACAGCAAAATATTCAATTATTAAACAAGCTCCAGTATGTTACGTTTTTGATCTGGAATCTTTTCTGATTATCAGTGCCTCACCAATGTTGTTCGTTATCTGAAAACTAAACAATAGGATATCCCAAAATCCGATGCCTTCGTCCCAAACAAATAAAACATCCGCCACTGGGCGCTCAACAGTGTTTGCACTCGGGTAACCTTAAGGCTAGGCGCTAAGGGAAGCACTTAGTCTTTATCTTGGTACGCATTGCAATATTAAACAGCCGCTTGGTGCGCTGCGAGCTGCGAGCGACGGGACGGGGAACTGCGTCAAGCGTCAAGCGCGGCAGGCAGGCGGCTATCAGCTGCTAGTCCCGTAATTGAATCACTTGCCCAACAGACTTAAAGGCATAAGTACTCGCTACCAATGGCGTCGCCACTTTAGCGAACTGTTTAGCATTCAAGACACGTGGATAGAGTGAGGTTCGTTTGGACGAGCAAACGTATAGGTTAAGGTTCTACTACCGGTGGATTTAGGTATACTTTACCGCACGACTTCATCAGGTTTTATAATCAATTGTGGGTGATTACGCGCAAGGGGGAAGGAACTAGAAGTCAACTTTGCTGAGCTTATTTGGCTTAGTTTCTTGTCAAATTGTGGCACCAATTTCGTAAAGGGATAAAAGAAAGAATATGTTTGAACAATTTTTATGTATTGCTAATAAAATATTCATCTCAGCTCAACGAACATGAATATCTTGTTAGCATATATTATTGCCAATTTTATTCTGAATTGATGGAATATTTGTGTACCTAGGCACGGTTTGCTCTATAGCAGCTATTTCACAAACACGTATTATTACATTACAATATTCGTCAGAAAAAAAACAATATGAAAAGAAAAGTTTCATCACAATAAATAAATAAATAAATAAATAAATAAATAAAACAAAAAAGTGTCACAGTTCCAATATCAAAAGTTGTGTGTCATCTATTCTAAAAATTCTCACCAAAGTCTTGTAGGATCTAAAATTCTTAGCAAGATCTTGAGAGGATCAATTGCAAAATCTTGTAAGTTCGTGGCAAGAATTTCAGTCAGGGACATCAAGAAGAGCAGATAAGTATATAGGAGAAGCATGTGACGAATAAGGATCAGCCGATAAATCGCAAGCCCGCGACCCTAACAGCTAACTACAGGAAAATGTCAAAAGGAATGTTCCTCTTGCAAACGCGCAATTCAAAACCACTTACTCGGTTAGTCCGACATTGGCAAAACAGCAAAACACCTACAGACAACCTACCCGCCCACGCCCGGACATTCACTAATGGATGTCCTAGGCGAATCCGCGGATTCCCCACACTCGCAGAACTGGTCCAGATGTAATCCCTTCGTTCGTCCGGCGTCTCCGGTATTAATCTGTGACATCGTGATAGCGAGGCGCGTGAGATGGAGCCTGCTCACGGCGTCGATCCCGTGGCATGGAGTTATGGAACGGTCGGACGTGAGTTGGCAACTCCCTCGAGGGTCTCGGAGTCCGAGCTGGACGCGTCGATGGCGCGTCGTATCGCGCCAGTCGATCCTGCGCCGAATGCGAATACCCAATTCGGCGAGCATCTATTCCCTTTGGGCTAGAAAGTTTTGGTCGGAAATAGATCATTGATTAGGCGAGCTGGCAGGACGTGGTAATACCTCTCTATGTCTGTCTTCTGTTTTGTGTGTGTGTGCCCGCACGAAGGGAGGGAGAAAGAGACCGAGCGCGATGGAGCGGACAAACAAAAGTTTTGGCATCTGTACATTGGGAATAAATGACGTTTTTTTGTTCGCCGAATCGATATTGGCTGTATTAAGCATGTATGGAAATGTGCATTGGTCGTCGTTATTTCTTATCAAAAGGTTTGCAAATGCTGGTTTTGATGTTTGTGAAGTGCGAACAATTTTATTTGAGCAGCTTTTAAGCGTTTTATTTTTGTGTAACAAAAGCGATGCTCACATTTCCCAAAAAACGAAATTGCTTCCTTGTGCTGGACGCTTGGTAAGTGAAGAATCCTTCCAACGAAATACCTCAGACTCGACTTGCTGCTTCTACGCCGCGACTGATGTTTTGACCGGGAACGGCTAGCAAAAAGCGCGGCACGGAGCCTCTGCAAAGGAAAAAGAGTTTCGATTGTTTAAGCATTGGTATAGTATATATAGATCATGTTACTTTTTGTCTCATACACAAACACAAGAGCCTCAAGGAAGAAAACATCAATTTTCCCATCATAAGAGGCAATGTAGTCGGTCCAGTAGAGCTGAAGTAATGCGATCAAACTGTGCAGAGCGGCGTGCGTGGGCGTTCTGGCATGCAGCACAGCAAATCGGTGTGTGTGTGTGTGTGTGTGTGTGTGTGTGTGTGTGTGTGTGTGTGTGTGTGTGTGTGTGTGTGTGTGTGTGTGTGTGTGTGTGGGAGCGTTGATTAATCGCGAGATACAGCCTAATAACCACCTCTGGCCATCAGTTAAAGCCAAGTGAATTCAATCTATCACTGGCCGAAGCACTCTGACTAACACAGCTATCAATAACCTGGCCAAGATAATTGACAGATATTTTTCGAAGGAGAGTCGTCGTTGGTTAGATTCCGATCTCGAATCCGGCAATCGGAACACGCGCGTGGATTCGAGGGCACTGGCTTGCCTGGCAATATCTTGAGATGTACCTAGCTCTGGATGGGTCGGGTTACCGCGAAAAGCTGAAGGCCGATCTACAACATATTTGGCCGTAAACTAAGTTCAATCTGTGCGTATATAAGCACTAATAAACTCAAATGGTTCAGGTTGAAAATCGTGGATATCGTACACGGCGACCCAACGAAACTGTAAATAATTTTGTTCGCTGTTTTTTTTTTTGGGAAATTACTCTAATTGGCAGGTAAAAATGAAACGGCTAAGGAATAATTTTACGTACCTATTAACCCGGTTTTAGCAAGACCCACACTTTTTATTAACTTAACGCCGCAGTTATATTGTCTATAATTTCTGAATATATTTTAGAACAAATTTCTTACATCTTTTTGCAGCTGATTTTCTGGTAGTAGATGCTACTAAGTTTAATATTTCTGCGAAGTTTACGAAATGTTTATAGTAAGTATTTGTTTTGGGCAAAATGTAGAAGTCTAAACGACATAGTAAACCCACAGGTAAAACTTTTAATTCAACAAAGCAACAAGCAACAAGCATACTAAAGATCTTAATTGTTGTACGTAGCTATTTTTATCGAAATCCTTGTGACCAGCATCGCACATTTAGCGCTCAGTTGGTGTAATATTTACGACCAAGATTTGGTAGTAGACGAGCCTTTACTCTGCTACATATATCTGAGGGAAATTCTGCCTCGAGATCCATCGCTTCTGGCGGCGGCGGCGGCGGCGGCGGCGGCGCTGCGATCGCTCGAGCTGTTTAAATAAAATACGGATTATTAGCCCGCGACTTGGGTTTGGTTTCTAGTTGCCAAATTGTGTTACGCTACGTTGCGAGAGTGTTTTTGTTCCGCTGCCAGGCAGAATGAAAAGCAACGTAACGCGCAGCCAGCTCGCGGAAAAGCATGGGTTTAATTTTCTTCAAGGATTTGCATTTCCTTTTCAATTTGAAGACCAATTTCCCTTCTCGGATGATGAAAAAGGAAAAGATGCGACCACCACCTTCATTGTGCCACGCATTCCCATCGCGAAAGTATGAAAACTTGAGCTGCGAAAAATACGATCAAAAAGATACCACTAATTTGTTAAAAACAATAAAGTCTCATTTTTTTTCAGCTTGAGATATTATGATTAATATCTCACCAAGTATAAGAAAAAAAAACTTTCTTTGCAATTTCCTCTGCGAAATCCGCTTTCCCAACCGGTGAAATTGTATAAGGATAAAGTTAATTTGCTCAAACGATCCTCGCGGGGTGGTGCGACGCTAGCGCTGGGGGCGGTGGGGGCGGTGTGGATCCGCATAGCGAATGATATCACCCCCATCTGGGCCGGGGGTGCAGTCGCGTCGCCCGGGTTTGGGCACCTGGTTCGATTCTGGGCCCGCGCAAAGTGATCCCACTCCCCCCCCCCCCCCTTGCCGCCGCCCACCTTCAACCCCTTGCAACAGCTCTGGTGGCGGGACGCTGCGAAGATATCCGCAAGCCCACGCAACCAAATCACATCAATCATTCGCTGCCAGACTTTTGCTACAGACAAACCATAACTGGATTGCGTCTGTGATCGGAAAGCTTACTTCGATGACAGCGAAATAACGTGTACATATATAGGCAATGTAAGGAGATAAGAGAAACATGGCTTCGCGTTTTGGATACACAATTTGTAGTATGTCACTTTGGATGGTGGTGATATACCAATACGTTGCTCTGGCGTTTGCTATAAGCTTTTTAAGTCGCCGGAGAACGATAACTTTTAGTTGCTTGAATGAGATTTTTAGAGAATAAGTGCAAAACGGCACAATAACAATGTATCACTGTGCAGTCGAGTTTTACCTATTACAAAAGGAAATAAGAAGACTGTGTTTGTAGTCGGAGTTCAAGACGAAATATTATATTCTTATATTCATGAGTAAGAAAAGTCATGCTGGCTTTAAAGTTTACGAGGTTTTTCTCTTATATTGATATTATTATGTATGCCGTTGTAAGGTAAACTTTACTTTTTGCGCACCTACAGGCTAACCTTATGGACTGCAATCAAGGAAATGTGTTTTCAATGTTTTAAAGGAGATTTGGTAACTGGTATACAGTCAGACTCAGAGTTCTGTACAGCGTTTGTTGCCGTAATTGTTTAGAAGCAATGTCATTTAGATGACTCTGACAAGGTGCCTCCTCATGAAACGAGAATGTGTTTTCAGCAGAATATGAAAATATTATCAAGCTGCCAACAGCAGAATAAAAACGCACAGGAAATCTCTGCCATTGCCCAATGTGAATGTAAGGATTGCATGTACCCCGGTAGACGGAATGAAGTCCTGAATCGGGTCAGGATTCGATTCCGTGCTATCACAGGCCATGTGCCAATCAAAGCCGTAGAAACGCTGTCGTGGGGCCGGCAGAGCAGGTTCCACAGATACCGGGTCACGCAACCCGCGAAGAGTTTCCCTGGCCGCCGGTTCGGAATCTACGTCTTAAGGTGGAATGATCCTCTTGGCCTAAGGATATCATACCAAACAATTGTTTACAGGCAAACTGCGAGCAAAAGCCCCACCAAAATAGCTCGCCTCATGGGTAATAATATTTAAGGCATTCATATTAAATAAGAAGTTTTTGTGCTCTGATTAGTTTTCCTAAATAACTTCCAAAACTATGGTAAACTGCGGTAACCATGGAACCATGGTTACGGTCGTTATTTAGTCAATCTAGCCGTAGCACAAAAATAATTGTACTTTATTTGGAAGCATTCTAAATAACATTAGATGCTAAGCTATTTTGGTGGGGCTGCCACAAATATTTTGCCTGTTAGCATTTGTTTGGTAGATATTCGTTGGCCAAGGGGGTGATTCCACCTTAAGAAATCTCGAGCGTGGCGGAATGAAAGTTTTATGCAAGCCCGACTCGTGTTTCAATCGCACTGCACGGCGAAACAGTTTCTTCGGCTGACATGCCGGTTTCCCGCACGCCGAGCTAAATCACGTTACTTCACAACGCTTTCTATCCCCGGGCCAAATAAATTTAAGGAGAAATATTATGGTCGTTGTTTGATGGTGGCTTTGCTCTGGTTCGTTGAGATTTCGGACAATAAAATGCTTTGATATATCGCTGCGTTTCATTTATTGCTGGAAATGAGATCAATTCCCAAATAAAAAGGAAACGTTTTTTGCAGTTTATTGCTTGCTCCCACAGATTTCTTTCCAACGCTACCTCAAGTACGTATAATATAACTGACAAAAAGGTAAAACGTTATGTTAGTTTGTGGATTATAGTTGTTCACTTAACAAAGTTAGACCTTTGGTATATCCGAAAACCGCGCGCCGTCTACTCTAACTGATCTAACTCGCTGCAATAACTCCATTGTTTCTCTACCCTAGCACCCGCATTCAAACCCCCCCGCTCGCCCCGGTGCTACAACGAGTTTCACAAACTAGACTAACTGCACGTCCCACAAAATAAACTTCATTTCAACCACCGGAGCCAACCTCAAATCAAATTCCATCAATTTACCAACCTCCTCTCAGAGATTTACCACGTCCAACGTTGAAAAACCTACAGCACACAAATATTAAGCCACGTGGGGTTCACTTTAAATTTTTGTGAAAACTGTTGCTAATTCAAACAGCATTGACGGCTGAGCCACTGCGTTTAAGCTCGCCAGCGCGCTATATACCGCGTCCCCGATGAATGGAAAAAAGGGAGGGGAAAGCCCAAAAGCAGCGGGAACAATTCATCTTGGGCTAAGTGCCATCAATCCGGCGCAAGACGATGTGGGCTTGCACTGCGAGTGTTTTCGTCTCGCCCTGCAGAAGATTTAGCCTGCAGCCCGCGTATATACAGCCGCTCCGCTACTTCCTTACAGATTTAAAAGCTTTTCGGTTAACTTCACCGCGGCAAGTACATCTCAAGACTTCTGGCAAAAACACTGCGAGAACGATAAGAAACTTTGTTCTATGTTCTCAAGAAAATGGGGCTATTTCTTTAGAAAATGCCGAAAGAGTTCGTGTGTTACGATCATTGGTTTCGAAGAAGCTTATTGTTTTTATATATGAGGCAAAATTAAAGAATAAAAAGTTCGATGTGTCTCATTCGTTAATTCTGAAAATTATGTACGCAATCAGATTTATTAAACCGTCTGAAATGTAGATTCGATATCGTCAATGGCTATTATTAACTGTTGAAAAACAATTATATCGGAGGCAAATTGGTAGGTTGCGCCACTGGTTTGACTTGCAAATGAGGGTAGGTACGCTTATACGCCTGCAGAGACGCGATCGGCGCGCCGCGGCGCGGGGAAAAATGAGACCAACTTGGGTGGGAATGAAAAAAGGGAAAAAGACGGGAGTGAAATTAATTAAATTGCTAATGGAAATGTCATCCTCTGCGGGGCTGAGCCGGCGCTGGTAGTTCCGAGTTGCCCCGCTCGAGACCTCCGCGCGCTGGGTGGCCTCGTCAACGGGGGAACCAATTGGGAAACAGGGCTGGGCAAAATGCGTATCGCGATGCTAGCGCTGCTGTGGTAGGAGGCAAGTACTATAGTTTCACCGTTGACTAAATGGGCGCTAGAGATCATTCTATGGTGGAATTCAAATTAGGTGTGGAATTTCATCTAGTTATTTTTAATAGTATGAAATATTTTGCTGTATCTGTATGATATATGTATCTATGCTGTATATTCGTAACAAGAAAAGTTTGGAAAAAATGAAGCAGCTGGCATTTATGTAGGAAAAATAAAAGTCTTATATATGGCTTACAATTCTTATTACAGCTAAATTATAAAATTGACGTTTGATAATACTTTGGGTTCCTTGCTGATCAATGGCATTCATTGCCGAGCGTATGCTAATATTTGGTTCTAATTAAATGATGTTCGCAGAAAAACGCAGAAAAGCATGTTAAGTTCGATGGATACCGATACTTTTCAGTCTTTTTCGTGCGCTGTAAACATGGTACAGTATGGGATATGTTACACGCGTATGCAAAGAATAGCTTCCCTGCTTTCCGGGAAAGCCCAATCTATCTAGAGTTCATTAGAGATCAGCACGACCTTTCCACACATTACATCGATGAATATATACTAAATTGGTAACACAGGCACAGATTGCTTTTAATTGGCTAAGCCTTATCGTTTCACATTTGTTACATATTTTTGTTCGGGGCATATTATATACCTTCACGTTCACATTAACTTTAAACAGTACCAGTGGCGTTACTTAAAATTGGAGGCCTCAAAGCAAAAAAATGTGGGGGCCACGCCCCTTTTTTCGGTCCAATTTAGGCCTCCGCGAGGCTCCATATAGGACCCCTAATCTGTAACTTTTCTAATGCGAGACGAAATGAAATGAGAGTGAGAACCTTCATTTGTTCCATATGATAACATAGGCAAGGCGACCTTGGAGTTGTCACCTTCATTTCATTTCATCTCACATCAGAAAAGTTACAGAATAGGGGTCCTGAGCCCGAGGCCCCAGATCACTGGTATGCCTGCTCTCCTCTAATTACGCCCCTGAACAGAACCAATAAGTTTACACTATGTTTTGATATAAAATGTGTGTATTGCCCAATAATGCAACGACGGACAACCCCTCCACGCTCGTGTGTCACTGGGCAAACGATAGTACCACTCATGTCCTTCAGGCGCGTTGCATTCTGAAGTGTTGGCGTAGGTACAGCTGGTATCACCCTCAGCCCACGTACAGGGGATCGGCACACGGATAACACTGTTTTTCGTGGGTGTCGGATGTGATTGTTGGTAATTGATTTTGAAGTTACAACGGTTGTCATGCAGGCTCGATTGGGTTTACACATACTATGGTTAAAGGGAATGGAGGGGGGGGGGGGATAAAGGGATGAAATTCATCCCATTTCAAGTGGGTTAGTCGGTTTACCAAAATCTGCAAGCGCAAAGCTTGATTGAGACTATCACCGTAGTTATGTTAACATATTTTAACAGAAATGAGTCAGGCTTTCATTTGATCAAATAGTGAATTTACTTTGGTATGACTCAGGCATTGGATACGAGCCATGTAAATTAATCGTACGACAGTATGGCGCCAACAACAGCAACAACAACAACAACAACAACAACAGCAAGATATAAAATTGGATAGCAATCGCCAGCCGCTGAAAGCCGTCTGTGCCCCATCAATTTAAAGCTTTAAACTCATAAAAAAAAACGCATATAACCCCTGCTGGGGCGACGTTTCGCTTGCCTTTGGGAGACTTAAATTAGTTTCTTGTCTGCAGTGCCGCAAAAGGGGCACAAAAAGAGGGACCATCAGGATACTTTCACTCGGTGAATTCCTGGTTTCACTCGAAGAGACCAGAGGGACAACCGTTGCCACTTTTATGTCAAACAGAAACATGTGTCTATAAAAACAAATGCACGTCTCATCTTTAGTTGCAACAATACATCGTCTATTTAGGACTTTTCTTATGCAATTGCTAAGTAGGTAGACATTGAACCAAAAAAAGGACGACCTGTAAATGATGCGCATTTCAAACACAGAGATGTTTGTCCAACCAGGGTATATATTATCCTTGATTGTGATCCGTATGTGAGTGAACACATTATGCAGTCGCGTTTGAGTCCTCTGCGTGCCCCAGTCACGTGGTGAAGTGGAGAGGCTGGAATAGAAACTACTGTCGGGTCCAGCCTGAGAAGGGAAATTGTATCTGGCTTGTCCCTTATGTATTTCCTTCCATCACGAAACCAAAAGGCTGAGGGTTCGATGGGGGTTCGGGGGTTAAACACACCACCGATGCCCAAACGACCTGTTTACGATTACATGATATTACATTAGTTTGCTTCTCTGGTTGGACCCTCCTGTAACCGAGGCCATGGGTACGACGGTGGTCAGAGTACTGACATGCGAATGAAAATTAATAGATTTCTTTAAAGAATCTGATAGCCGTTTCCCAAGCAACCATTTAGCAATGTAAGAAACAATGCACATCACGCTTTGAAGCCCGTGGGCTGAGTCCGTCGGATTTCAAAACGAAGTGTGCATTGAGAATCAGTACTGACTCGACCTCTCAGAGCGTTTCGGGCTCCGACGGGCTAGGACGGGCCCAGCCCACGAGCTCGAAAGCGTGCAAAAACCGTGATGTGCACTGGCTATTTCCCAATCTGGACTCGACTTTAGGTGCAATGCATTGCCTGGTCAGAGCTGGTGTAGAGAGCTTGAAATGCCCCTCTCGGAAGTGACTCCAAGCTCTCATCTGCTCTGTCTATTTGTAGCCAGAGTCAGAGGGCACTAAGTGATGTCCGCGCTGAACCTTTGACCCGTACCGGCACTCAGTAGACGTTTTAATGGGGGGATGGGTAAGACATGAATATCACTTCGAAAATGGTCCAGGGCTAGGGGGAAAATATGTAGAGCGTATCGAAAAACTTCTGCTCCATGGAAATACTAGAAATACTAGAATTTGCGAAAAGTTCGCACTTTCAGCTTGGTAGATGGCGCGAACTGAAAGCTACAGAAATAAAGAAAGTTAAGGGCATTCATTTTGATTCTTCTCTGCTAAGAGCAAATGAAAGAAAATGATTGGGTCACAAAAATAAGAGAGAGTTGCGATATGATATCGCATTAAATCTTGCTCCCGCGAATGAATAAAGTGTGATTTCAACAAAGTTTACTAAGTCAAACAATTCCCGACGCTAAAAGCTGCTTTTGTGATTTTTGTTACTCGACTTTTCAAGATTAGTTCTCTTTGCAACAAAAGTTATTTACAAGCGTAGAGTTCAATAATGAGAAGCTGTGTTCGTCGATCGCTCAGGAGGGCTCCCTGTGACTGAATCAAGAATTCGCCGCACAAATTCGAAAACACTTTATTATAAAGCTCTCACAAAGTTTCCATCCGCTATAACTTTCACAAGAAACGCGATAGTAGCGATTCTCTACGTTTCCATGCTCGCTAAAATCGTATCATTTCACCGAAATGACATTAATCCCAAAACGCGCAAACGCTCGCGATAGAACACACCGAAGGTAGATCGATCTACCTAAACGCGAAGCCTGCTCCAAACGTGTCTTAATAATTAAAGCTTAACCGAAAACCATAGATGGGATATATAGAACGAACTTTCGAACCTAGATCCAAAATTAAACGACATCTCGGCAAAATTAATGACAATTTCCATGTCTTCTTTCCGGTTTCTCGCGAGCATGCATAGTAATCGAATTAATGCCAAGCCCTAACACTGGTCGGCTTCGTTGGGACCTAAACTCCCATGGCGTACGTAACCGCTAAGGCACACCCAACCGTTCGCAGGGAGAAACCAGTGATTGCATCCCCGAATGCGAGCACGTAGATGAGAGGTAATTGCTATTAGGTACTCGAATGCGGTACATGCATATTAGATCTTTAGTAAATATCACCCATCCAGAATATTTAATCTGACTGTTAGATGTATAATTATTAATTACAAGCGGAACGTTCACTAGGCAAACGTACCATGCCGTGGCCCTTTGAGTCCCTAGATATTAATTAAAGTCTCAGCCTATACTTGATATAATAAGTAAGCTTGGGCGTGATTGGCGGAAAGCGTGCCATGTTGTACGTTCACATTATTGCGAACGGTTAAAACTACTTAGGTATAAAGTAACATGTTTTAAGACGGTGATAGTTAATGGCATTTGCTGTTTACTAGGGAGCTGCAGTAGGACGCTCTACTTCGTAGATCTGTTTAGATGTAGGATGATGAGCAAACAAATTTGTCTCCATTTGCGGAAGAACTGGGGTGGGAGGGAGGATATAACGCCTCCGTTTGAATTCTTGAGGAATTTGAAGAGTTAAGACGATTGTGATATGTTGGGGGAGGGTGATTCGTTGCCGCAGATTGTTATTGGAATCACTAGAAGATACGTTAACAGAAAATCCTTTCATGCACACGATATCCACATGCTCAAGTTTTATCTTAAATCAACATATTTGTCTCAAAAGTGTCCTTCAGTTGAAACAAGTTTGAGCCACTATTTTTCGGGCCATCCATGAAAGTGAAACGCTGCTTCACTCGGCAGTTTCAATCACAGAAAGCTGTCTAATACAAGTTATAACTAATATTGTATTTGACAGGAATATATAGTCATAGATATAGTTGTATAACTATGCTATACTAGACCTACCTACAATTTCCAATTTTCTAAAAAGTTAGTTCCGCGTGCAATAGCAATTATTTTCCACACGGACCCGTGCACGCTTCTAGTTATAAAGTTGGCGAGGTTTTTTTTTATCACTCGCCCAATAAGTTATCGAGTCGGAAGTTTTGACGTGCCGCAAGGATCGAGTTTGTGTAATTGGCTTCGTTATTCACTTTGACTGCGATGTTCAGTTAGTACTTTTACCCCCCCCCCCCCCCCCCCCCGCGAAGCCAACCCTGCCCCATACCACGACCTCCCAACGGCGATGGGTTCCTCATAGCTCCAAGTTGACCGTGGCGCTCGTGAAACAAGTAGGATGCGGTTAAGTCCTCGCATACATTTGAATCCTGGATCTTCGGTTAGTTAAGGAAATATCAGTTCTGGTGCTCATCCCTCTTAGCTTTTAAGCCGCCGGCCGAAAGGGCACAACGACGCCGCCGTCACCGCGAAATGGGAGAGGCAATGTTGGAATTCATGGAAATTGAGAGGACTCGCTGAGATGGCCCGCTGAGAATTCGCAATGTCGTACTGAGCTGCGGGAGAAATATCATACAGACTCGGAGCTGTGTAGTGGCATGAAATTCAAGTTTTAAGTTTTCGTGACTTGTTAATGGTGTGTAACGGCTTTACGATCGCATATTCAAGTCGCGTCGCTGGATGAGCGACTCTTTTAAGAATAGTTAGTAGGTGAAAACTAAAAAGTTCACATAACCAAGAGTTTTGTTGTTCTTTTTTGTGGACAAGAAAAGAAATTTGAACGAATCCTGCGTAAAATGAGCTGCATAAATGTGTCTACTTTGTCCGAATCACAGAAGAATGTTTTGTATGTACAACTAAAGTCACGTTAAAAAGAGGAGTCGATTTGAATTTTGCATCTTCGAAGAGGACCCACTGCTACTAGACACGAGCTAAGATTTTAAAAACTTACAAGCCATGTCTTGAGCCAGACAAGGCTATGGGTAGTTTTTGAACTTTTAGCTCATGTCTAGCAACAGTGGGTCCTCGAGAAAGATACAAACCCACTCTCCTTCTTCACGTGAAATGGAGTTCACAAAACATGAATAGGTAATGTAAGAAAAACAACGGAACATCTTCTACTACGTAATACTTTAAAAGCCACCGCCTAGACAAGAAACAGCCTAAGAATGTCGCAACCGGGTCTTCAATCACACTGGTTCCACAATAGCCAAAAGGCACGTGCCTAACGAACCGTTTCGATGCGTCGTTAAACAACGTACAGTCGTGAAAGGCGCGATATTAAAATGGGGACCAGCTCGTTCGGGCGTTTTGACCGTTGCTCCTGTGCAATTCGACAGACGTCCGCGATATTCGCCTAGGATTTGAAAAACATGGAAACCCTTTCAGCGTCTTGAAGGCTGTGCACTCGAGCCCTTTTCAGTTTCGCACATTCCCACATTTGACTTCGAAACGACGCACGCTGGTTCACTGGGAACGTTTTGAGGGGAGAAACGCTCCCTCTGAGAGCATTGCGCGAGATACCTATCGTATAATATCTATTTCAAACGTATTCAATGGAATATCACTCTGCCAGTCGTATCTATTTTCTCGCATTGAATTTCTTTGGAATAATGATCGTACCAAAGTAGTTTTTTAAATTTATTGACAGTGCTTTGAAGTTCATATTGATGCCACAGGTCGGCTTATTTTGACGGTGGAGGAGCCAGTCTCAAGGCATACGAATTATTATAATATTAGACTGGTAAAATGTGTTTTAAACTTTGACCGTTTTAATATAGAAAATGAGTAAATTGATCAAAGTAAACAACCATAGCATGCAATGTTATTAATTTTGTTTCTGAAGCCAGAATATCTAGCCCCAAGCTGGAAAACTGGTAAGCTATAGGAAGTTTAGAACAGCTAGTGCGTATAATGATTTAAAAAAGTACACAATGGAAAGAAAACACGAGTATGTGCAAATTTAGTCGTAAACTAATCTCCAGGTCGCTAATTAACTAGGGTATACATTACATTACGATATACATATAGTTGCCAATACATTTGGTAATTCAGTATTTACACCGTCGTAGTTACATAATTATAATATAGAGTATGTACATCAGAATTAGAACTTGCACATTAGAACAATAACCAGGCCCGCCAGCAAAATAGGAAAATGATACTGTTTCAACCTCACAATTGTACCCCATGACGACGATGCAAAGTAGTTTAACCGCAACGAGTATATTCCAGTCTGTGCCCCACTCCGCGTTGCGCCACCGTCGCTGTTGTGTATAGAGTAAGCCGCCGAGCAGGCCGCAATATTGTTTAAACACCAGCCCACCACGTAGCTCCGGTCTACTCCCGCAGGTGTCATCATTTTTCATTATACGATACCTAGAATAACATAAAATTGAGAATGTCACACATAAAACTTTGTTAATAGAGAGGCAGCGTCGGAGATGGCTACCTTAGATTGTAATGTATGCAGTCCCTGGCCGCCCCTGAGGGATGTGGGATACCGTCGTGGTTTGGGAGGGGGTGGGAGGGACTGTGGGATGAATATAAATGTGTGTGTGTGTGCCCGTCAGAATGCATACATAATTAATGTACTATTGATAATTGGTTTAAATACGCTCAAATATATGTCCACGATAAATTCACAGTGCATATTGGAATGGCACTTGATGCAATTACATGTATAAAACTGCAGCTCGTTGCAATTTGTTGTAGAATTGAGAAGTGGTGTTTTGTTTTCTTTATATTTTTGCATAATATAACATTACAAGGTGGAGTAGTTTCAAGCAACATTTTCACTATTATATTTTAATGCATCTTAGCCATGTATTATTTTCCTCCATGATTGATAATTTTACGGTCATATATTGTATCAGTCCACGTTAGTAAATCCGTTATCACATATCTGGAGAACAATATCATTATCAATGCATTTTATCCCATCATTTGCAACCACGTTCGAACTTAATCGCTCTAATGTTTCGACTTTAAGTTTGAAGAAATGTAATGAAATATTTAACTTTATAACTGGTCTTTGGTGCACGAAACATTATACTATTAATGGATTTGAATTATTGGATTATGAAACATTATTCTGAACATCAAGCTAAATATAATGTTGTACGAAATTTCTCACTGTCTCAAATGATTTTAAATCATGACAGCACGGACCACAAACGACAAGGAAATGAGCAATATGGAGTTGCGGACATGTCTCGGGTCATTGAATTCTCGGCTTCAATTATGGGCTTGCACTCTGCGACAGGCCAAAAGCATGATAGTCAGCTGTCAACATCGTATATAGGAGCCCGAAACGAGACAGGGGTCGGACGTGTTAAAGGCAGGCATGCCACACACAATACACCACTAGAGGTTGAATTACACCCTCAACTTATCCTCACATTTGTCTGACCGGAAATTTTGCAATGCAGGATGTTAAAATCATGTAACCGTTTGGTTATATGTAACGTGTAAATACTAAAAACATTTCGCCGTGGTGTATTTCACTCTGAAAGATTGCGCGAGCTATTTTGTCTACATATACACTACTTGAAGCCACCTGAAATTGATATAAGATGGTGTCAGGCCGTTTTAGAAATCTGTTTTTTAGTCGTCCTTCCTACAGCAGTTTTTTTTCTCTGTCTCAAGTGTGCTCACATTCTTACCTATACCATAATACACCAACCATAATATAATGTGTCTCGTTTGTGTCTCATTTGTGTCAAGATAAAAGCAATCAAGTCAAGTGCACAGCTCTGAAGTTCCACCGTTCTTAATTAAAATAAAAATAAAAAGTTTTTCAAACTGGGCTTTGAATTCTAAATGAAGACTTATTGATTTCCCAACGTTCCTAGCAAATTATAGTTCAACCAGTGAAAATTTTCAGCACTCAGTCTCAGACAGGAGTCTTAGAAATTTGATTTTCTTCTAATTATTTGGTGGCAACACTGATCTTGGCAGCCTAGGACCAAGACTCGTATCTATAGACATAACAGATTTTGCGTAACAGATTTTGTCTATGGCTAAGTCGGTTTATAAAAATCACTTGCGGGTTGCTAGATATAGGTGACCCAGTCCCAGACGAAGGAAACCTCAAACATATTGCAACGTAAACTACAGAATTTCAGCTCAAGTGTCTAGCGTAAGTGACTCCCCTACGACCCATCTTTAGTCGTGTACCCCTGAGGACGGAGCCCATTATGTCCGGCGTTCTCTCCTCTTCCACAGATACGCCAAAGGCCGTCGGGAAGCGGCTATTCCCACACACACACACACACACACTCTTGCGCGTAGCCATAGAGACATGATATGGACGATAATAATTCGCAATTAACTCAAGAAGTTCACTGAAATGGAGTCTAATTAGCGATGGGGTAAAGTTTCTAGTCTGAAATATCCATTATAGTCGGAAACTCTGTTAACTACCTAGCGTCAAGACGGCGTCGGTGACTTCACGGGGAGGCACCCATGCCCGACCGGTAATGTTTAAGGAAATAGACGGAAACTGCTCGTCGAACAACATTTCGGCGGCGTCAGTTTCAGCGTCGTGTGTGTAGTTAGTTGTGGAGACACTTAGCTGGGTCGTGGGGGAAGGGGGCCAGGTTCGATGCCCAGGTGTGGTTGGAAACACTTTGCTTTTGCCCGCGGCGTGTGGGTGCTCGCGCGTGGGGGGGGGGCGCCTTTTGTTCTCCGACGGTGAAAAACTGGAGGTCGTTAAGAATTTATTGCTCTCGCTGCCTAGACCTGAAGATATTCGCCGGGTTAAAAAAGAATAGCGAACGATAAAAATAAATTTGGGATGAAATTTTATCTCGGTTCGGTGGTTTGCGTAAAAAACGAAACGCCGAGGAAAATGTAATAAAAACAGATGCGTGCCCAAGTGTTCTTCAAACCTTTTGTATTAGAAATTTACTCCTTCTTTAAAGAGACTCTCATATCCATATACCTATATAGTGTGTATTGTATTCAGCTAGAAAATTCAGTTAGGTAATAATTTTCCGACTGCGAGCTTGCCGGTAAAGTTTTATTGGAATTTTCACGACGAGGTGGCAAAACGCGATGAATACGGCGAAAAGTTTTCTCACTTGCGGGGAACGAGCGTTTTCAAACAATCGAGAAAATTTGGGTCAAAAGAAGCTGCATCTATTCGGGTGGCTGTTTGTGGTTGGGGGGGGGGGGGGGGGGTGGAATCGCCCATACCAAACTATCTGGTCACGTGCAGTTCCAACTTCGCCGAGTGCGGCGCTATATTTTCGCGAGAGCAGCAGCTAAAAGTTTGGCTGCTCTCTAAATAAAGCGGGTGGTGGCGAAAACAGGCCTCGTATAAATTTTAGCGCGGCTGATTGCGTTTTGTGCACTAGTTTTGCGAGCGTTGTGTGCGAGATGTGTTGTTAGCAATGTTGTTACCGATGCTATAAGTTTGGCGGTGCTGTTAACGTGTATTTATTATGCACGTGTTGTGTAAACAACTTCAACAGTAATTAGATGAAAACCTAATCAGTAACAGAACATATTATTATGGAACCGTGAGCTGGCACTCAGCTGAAACTCATTTTCACTTCATGAAAACTTATTTTTTCTATTTTTACTTTCACAACTGTTGGTTAAAGCGGGGGTTTTGTTATTTGTTTTGACAATGGCCAAAAGAATGCACTGGTGTACACTTCATTTTTTTGGTTATGTCATTCCCGATTTATTAATATAAAATTGAGGCTGCTCGCCCATCATCATTTCATCATTTCAAGAGGCATGGCTGTAATTTAAATGTAATTTTCATGGAAATCCATCTTAAGAATGAAAGAAATTTACTTTATCTGTTAAATGTAAATGTTGTTTGAATTGAAAGGCAGCTTATAAATTGCAAATTTGTACATTATCCGATAAGTTGCATCGACGGTCTTCGTCATTTTTCTCTAAGTTATAATATAATGCATGTTTCATTCCTGAAATAAGTATACTTTAGGTAACATAAACAAAACATCGCACAAAACATAACAGTGCACGACAGCAAACAAAAGCATAGAGTTTATAAATACGTGTGTACATGTGATATCTTAGCCAGAGGCTTGATAATGATTCAGCCCCATCCCAACACAAGCATGCGCGCTTAAGAATTTCTGTGGTTTTGGGCAGGGGAAATTTTGGGCCGGTCATTGATTCAGGTTAGGTAAAACTCGCATTGCGATTAATGTGGTCGATACTCGATATTGATCTGTCCTACGTCTTAACGTGAAGTAGACACGATGTTAAATTAACGATGGGATAACTAATAAGGGAAGCAAGTACTTTCAAGTATATCAAGTAAAAGCAAGTACTTTCAGTAAATCATAGAGAGAATCAGAAGGGATGTTATTAACTCTCCCCTCTCTCCCTCACCGGCACCATTGAGCATTCTCAGCTGGTCTTGGCCTCGCTGTTTTGGAGTGGAGGTGCCAGGTTTGTTCTGCGGGTTGCGTCTAGGGGCCAACTTATTTGCGAATGTTGATGTTGCAAGACATTAGAAACGTCAAGCCATTGGAAAACCCCAGTTTTTCGTACATCAATGTCTCGATCAGAGACTGAGGGTAGTGATTTTCTTATCGGGGCAAAGAAGAAACTGTAGCTTCTTTTAGTTAAGATGCCAGACTACGTCGCTCGCAGCTGCGAGGTAGCGCGAATGTAGAATCTCACAAGTATGCGCTTTTTTACTAAACCGTAAGAGATAAACTATTGAAGTAAGCAAGGATGTTGTAGATAAAGAATCATTTTGTGTCAATAACGGCGCCTTTTTCTCAATTTTAATCTCCTTCATATCTTCATCGATTCGCGAAAAAGCGCAAAAAACGCAATATAAAAAATTTTAAATGCGGTTTCGGCCTTTTTTGTACCCCAAAAAAAGGGGAAAACGGGTCCGTTACCGACAGATTGATTCTTTATCTACAATTCCCTCGCTTACTTCAATAGTTTATCTCTTACGCTTTAGTAAAAAAACGCATACTCGTGAGACCCTGCATTCGCGCCATCTCGCAGATGCTCGCAGCTGCTCGCGAGGTAGTCTGTTTTCTTAACGGCAAAAAGCTTTTAAATTTGGCACGTATTAATAATTACTTAAATAAAAAAATCAGCGCCAGGTTCTCGAATTCAGACATTCAATAAAGATGTAACTCCAAAGTTCTCGCAATGAGTTCGAAACTTTGCTCTATTCTCCCAACGAACGTCTGTCACATGAATTTCGTTCCATCCTCGCTATTCGCAGCGCGCACCTTCGACAATAAACTCGCTCATATTCCCACAAGTGAAGTTCCCAGCCGCCGAACTTAGCGCCACTCTCAAAGTCTCGGTGCTCTCGAGTCCCGGGGGCCGACTCTACTGGCCGACGTCTCCGACGCGTCGAGAGGTCAACTCGTTCGCACGGCCGCTGTAATCCAAAGGCGTCTCGTCTCCCGCTTTGAAACACAAGAAGGCGGACTACTCGCCGGCTTAAGAACCGCGAAACGGTTTAATGAAAGTTCGGCGAGCGTGCCCCCCCCCCCCCCCCCCCCCCCCCTCCCGCCGTTTTGGAATTCAAGACCTGAGCTCTCTTCGTTCTCTCTCGACTTCCGCCAGGCGTATTAGGAGCGCAACGGACAAATTCTTAATATCCGGCAGCTAGGTCCTCGCCGCTCAAAGACATTCTTAAAATTCAGAACATTCAGAGAGTTGGTTGGACCTTTTACTACCGTATGAAGCATGCTGGTATCAAGTGGCGCCTACGTATTAGGTATAAAGTGATCCCGATTATGATACGAACCTATATTTTATTTTTACAAAAACACAAAGTTTCCAAAAAAAGCTCACAAACACTCTTTTTATGTCTGTAGATTTCCAGCCCTGGCTATAGTCACTAAATGAGTACCATTTATTTTCTATGGAAAGTATTTCCATAACATTACAACATTGAAAGCTCAGTTTGCCAACTTCGTTTTTGTTTTTGGACATTTCATAGAAAGTCAGCGATTAAGTTTGACAAAATAGACCCCTGGAATACTGTGCTAATGCTGTTACCCTAAATTTTAGTCCCTTCAAAGACATATATCGCTTTGTTCAAAATAATATCATGAGTTAATGTGACGAACACTAGTGACATGTTCATACATTACCTAATGAGTTCCTGAATAACGTAATCCATTTCAATGCCGGACAAAATAGAAGTGTGTCTGGCAGAAGCGAATTCAGAGCGAAATAGCATGCGAATTCAGGTAGAAGACCATGGCGGATGTACTTCTCTCTACCAGAAAGCATATTTGGTACATAGAATGGTTCTTGCTGCGCTGCGCAGGTAAGGTGAAGACGAATGTCTAATTATATGATAAGATTAATGCTCAAAGCACGTTACAATAAAGAGAATCAAGCCTATGTATATATTCGTCGTACTTTGTTTGCACGCTTGCAAACGATATTTGCATCACTGCAACGCGCGAGACGGGGAAGTAATTGTCTCTCTTAATATTATCATTTTGATATACAAATATTCGCGAGCAGAAGCGAAACAGGATTATTTGCAATGCGTCTTGAAAATTGAAACGTTGATTGTTTCGCGACAAACGTTGGTGATTAAAATCGCTCGCGCGTAGAATGTTCAGAGCAATGGTATTCCATTTATAAAGGGAGACATTGATCGACAAGGCTGTTAAATCTATAATAATATAATGTACCATTAATTAGTTTTGTTCGGTATACATTTAGGGATTTTGCTATTCATGTGACGGTCGCTGGCCAATATTCTGCATCGGAAATGTAATATGTCCACCGAGTGCACATTTGCATCATATTATAATCTGCTCGAAATTTAGTATCATGATATTGATTGGCGGAAAATATGTGTGTTGGGTATTTTCCGCGTAGGTTCCATATTGGTATATGCATACGCCATCCAAATATAATATTTTTATTAGCATGTATATTGTATAGTACTTTTTGAGTTGGAAAAATCTTGGCGTGCCTATACAAATTCCCTGCGTGGATATGTGCACACCTCTAAACATAAAGCTAAAAGAAAATTACATACAAGCTCGTTGACATCATAAATAAACCAAACAAAATTCGCATCCATTCTGTTCTGTGAATATCTAGTTCGACCAATTATGTTAGCTGGCAGGTTGGTGTCCCAGGTGAACTCCCTGGCTCTTTGTGAGTATGATAGGTGTACAATAATGTTAATCACGTGACATGCTGATATGCACTTTTTGTGTCATGTCTAGTCTAGCTATAGTAGATTATCCGAGTCAGTTGACAGTTGAAAATTAAACCTGTGGTGGGTGGATGTCAAGTTATTACTAGGAACTTGGAAGCGTAAGGGACCTCAGCTACGGGATACTATTCAGAGTCACATTCAAAACGTATCGTTAGTCAATGCCCGATCACAGAGATGAAGGTTTCTAGTGCTTTTTATAAAAGATATTTCATCGTTAATTATCTTGAAATGATGCAAGAAAATAATTAACTACCGTGTCACTTTGTTGTCGAGTTCGTGCAAAATATCTTGACATTTTCGCCTTATCTAGAAGTTATAACGAATAACAGTTAAAAAAGCTCCATTAAAATATCTTACGCCATTTTCTCAATTTTTTCATCGTGCTTTAAAATAAATGTTTCCTCTACATTATTAAGACGATATATGCTGGCGTCATCTGTTGGTGTGAAGTGGTAGCTAACAGCTTGCTGTGTCGATAAACAGCGTCGCGACGCCTGAAGCTGAACGTCGTCTAGGTTCATGGTGTCGCAGCTAGGGGCGCCACTCTACAACTCGACAACCATGTGGAGGAGTTTTCTTAGTGGCAATTTCCACCACCAGATATCGCCTCAGGCGCGATCTTGCGAAGAGTTAAAATTTGGAGGGAGTTTAACAAAAATTGGTAAAATATGTTTTATTCAAAAGTTTCATGTAATTTACGTTATGAAATTCACTTATTATTTTTTCATTATTATTTTGTTCTAAGATCGTGTTGGTCTTTTCGAATGAGTTTTCACATATGGAATGTATTGTTAGATATCTCACATATTAGTAACAATTTCATGGTATAGCTATTGTGGTTTACTGATGCGAAGAAACTGAAAGACAATCCTTTTTCAGATACATCCTCGTCTCAGCTCTTTTTAAACATTTTTTATTTGCTGACATTGAAAGTCCAAACTTGAGGCGGTCCTTGAATTTTCGCAAGGGTCACTAATTTGATTCCTTCAGGACTTTATTCAAAACCAAGCGTTCCTTTGACCGGATCTTAATTGTGGACAGGGTATAGCTAATTGTGAGATTCAGTCGAAATGGTTATGTGCTAATATTTTATAGACTTGCTGATGCAAAATGCCTAGAAAATGTAATGAACCACATAAATGGTCGTACGCAATTGAACAATATATCATTATCAGCACACTTTGAATTTATTGGGCCACCTATCATATAAGCAATCTAGCTAAGTAACACTACATCAAAAAGATATATAAAACCTCATGACCAGCTCATGTATGGATAACTATATTCTACAGTTTTTATTAATGTTTGCAAAAATAAATATCTTCATAACTTGTCTTTTTTCACATTCATGTCCGTAGCAACACATAAAAATATTTACACCGTAATTAGTTACAGGCTATTAACTGCGCTCGGTGTTTATATTTTCACAGTCGTTGTTTAATTGCAAAATGAAAATGCAGATTCGCAATCAACACCACGTGATATCGTATAATCATTTTACTACCACTTTTAATGTATCTTTTTAATACCCTCGCGCTCTATACAGCGTGAACCCCTACTTGCTAACTGTCTGGCCATGCCCTTTTCCGCCCCCCCCCCAACCGTTCCTTTTTCTCTCATTTCGCTGCTCTCCGAATTAGAATTTGCTCCAATTCAATTGTGAACCCTGTTCATTGTCATTGTCTTTAGACGCCCACGGGGAAGGGTGGGGGAGCAAGGGAAGGGGTGAAACGTCTCAAGTCTTTAATTTAGACGCCATTTACCAGCGCACGCAACGGGGCTGCCCGTTGTTGAGCCTCTGGGGCATCGCAATTTGATTACCCTATATCGAAGGCACTAGGATTAAAAAAATAACGCTGGAGATCGAAGACTCTCCCGGCGGGACTAGTTCGATGCCAGCGGGTGCTTATAGTGTCGTCGCGTCCCCGGTATACACTTGAAGATAGCGCTGTAGAGTCGACGCTACACCTCCTATATAGAGTCGCCAGAATAAAGGGACCTTGTTATTATGCAAATCGGGAGGCGAAACGTCTTTGCTTTCGCTAACGCCGGGAATTCCCAAATCAGGATTCGCGGGCGGCCATCAATTGAGCAAGACGAGCGGCCGGGAGCGAGCTGGAGTACACATGCCAACTTTGGGCGCGACGTCCCGGAATAACGATTGGAAATAACCGTAATCCGATTACGTTTGTGACATGGCGCGCGGGCGGGCGCGTCGATTTCAATGCAAAGGATAAGATGCAAAGGTGGCAAAGGATATTCGTCGAGTTCGCAAAATAAAGAAGGAAATAATTACAATTTGGGAAAACATGAGCGTCATAGCTGGAGCATCACGAAAACAAACTTGATAGTCAATATTTTCGCGACATCATCTTATGTAAGAAGAAGAAGACGACGACGTAGCGCATTTATCTTCGATAAGAAAAACAGCCTACAGACGTGCTTGTTTGCCAGAAGGCGTCTTGTCACTTCGGAAAACACCCGCACTGCCGCGCGTCGAGAAAATGTATTCCGACCATTTCCATGCCGTGCCCGCTGCTGCAAATACTAACGGCAAGCGATATACAGCCCATTAAAAACCGCATGCTACGATCAAACTTGGCATGGCCCCCAACGAAACACTTTTCAAACATTATTAATTAACTAGGCTGAAAGGTTAACATTTTAACACCTTCTATCAAATCTGAATAATTGATTGCCCCTCCCCCCCCCCCCCCCCCCCCCGGCCACCGACGCTGGTCCTCGAGCTCAGCGGTACACGAGTAGAACGGGAGCAATTAGGAACAGACGGGAAACTTGGCATAGAAATAGCGCACTGCGTACAAGGGCGCTCTCACTACGGCAAAGGTAGGCGCTGTATACAGAGAGGGAGTCGCTCGGCGCGTTACAATATGCGCCCACTAAATTCGCCGCGTGTCATTGCGACTTGAAACGAACGAGGCGGTCCTCTGATGTCCCCCGGTCGGAGGAAATTATACAACTGATGCGGGATGCTCGTAAACAAGGCGAAATACTTTGAGATAACCATGGAAGTTTTTTCCCTTGTCGAAAACGCAGTATAATACACACAAGGTATGAATTCATTTTGATGTACAATTGGGAAAACAATGCTTTCTTTCTCAAAGAGAATATTTGTCTCGTGGGGGTCCACATTTTTTTTAATTGAGAAGAAAGAGGGTGGATCACAATGGAATGTTAGTCAATTTATTCGCTTGTGATATGGTCGACGTGGGTTAATTTAATTCCTCGTCTTGGCCGAATCGACAAAAGGTACAATGGTATTTTAGTGTGTAAATTGAATGGTGGAAAATCAACACTGGGCATCAAGAAGCATGAGGGCAATGTGTTGTTTTTGCG
The DNA here is from genome assembly GCA_921293005.1 of Nemoura dubitans. Taxonomy (NCBI): domain Eukaryota; kingdom Metazoa; phylum Arthropoda; class Insecta; order Plecoptera; family Nemouridae; genus Nemoura; species Nemoura dubitans. The sequence continues at coordinate 41,372,624 of OV121076.1, forward strand.
CAGGAATTCCAACAGTTTCTTGTTACGTGTTTCGGACAACACTATTTTGTATGCAGTTCACAGGCACGCGCGCTTTCCATTCTTGCATGCAATCTGTACATTGTTAGTCTCACTCTAGGACATGTTCGATGAATTACTTATTAATCAAAGTAGAACGTAGCATTGATTGTCCGTGATTGCATGTACCAATTGGAACAAGGGACTTGCCTTTCGATTAGTGGCGCTGTTGATTTTGTTCATATCTTCCAGCTATAGACTTATATTTGGTGGAATCAATCTTATTCAAACGTGTTTGTGTCTGGTGACATAACAAATTTCAATGTTTGAATTCCAAGTACTCTCACTCCTCTGTAACACAGACTTTCAGTGTCATATTCACCTTACCTAAGGGCAAACCCTCTCATGTTCTTGTTAGGGCTTTATGATTATGAAATAATGAAGTCATGAATCACAAGAATAACATTATAACATTATAACATTTGGTACTCATTTTGGTTCGATAATGTTCTTTATATTATATGCATATTTTTTCTCTTTCAATTCTGTGTGACTGATTTACTCCGGAAACTAAATGAAAACAAACCACATTTCGAAATTAATCCCGCACATAAATGTCTAGCCGATGCTTTTGCAAGCGCATGGTTGGTACATGTTCGCTCGAGGTATAGGAGTACATTTCAATGGCTGCAACTAGGAGCTAAAGTTATAAGCTACAGCGGTTCAATTCTGAACGCTTGTCGCAATTAATTAATATTAACATGTGTTTTCACAAAACTGAACGGAAATCATTTTCGAATTATGTAATGTAATAATGTGTGTAATGAATAATGTACTTTAACCGCGGTATGTTTAGTAAAGCGATGCAATTATCGAGACGCGAGTACATCATTATGCAAGAAAACCTAGAAAATGTAGAACTTGCAGGTAATATGATTTCCTATGCTCAAAAACGTTGTTGCAAGATTCTAAATAATACAAATGGGTGACAAAAATATACTGAAATTAATTCAATTCTGAAAGTAAAAAGTTGATAATCATGAGTTGAAAAATATGGTCAAATAATCATAAATTGGATTTTATCTCCACTGCAATAGGTGATAAAACAAAGCACAACATTTCGTAGCTACTTGAAGTAAATATTTCGGAAAACCCTTGATGTTTCAAATGATCTATATAAAATCTTATCTCCTGCCAAGAAATAGTTGCCAGCAGAGCTCGGAAAACCCAAATTTAGGAACACCTATCCTGTTTCAACCGCTTAACCACGCCCATTTGCCCACAAAGAAATCCCCCACAATTCCAGCCCGACTCCAGGGTCACTCGTGGATTTAATCGCGATCGGATCTTGCCGTGATTTGGTTCCACAATCGCCACGGCGAATCGATCGAGACGTATGCTTCGCCAAGCGAGCACGCGGTGTCAAACTAGGCTAAGGGAGGACGTCGAGGCTTTCGCCGCCGTGGGACACTAATTGTGTGCTACTGCCATCGAAACTTGACTCGAGTTTCGGCATTTCGCTGGTGTCGTTAACAGAGCCGCCGCCACCGCTGTTATAGTCGTGCTGCGTTCACAACTTGAAACATTTCAACTTTTAGCTGCGTTTTTCACGACCGTTTTATGGAGCTATTTTCTTTTTGTTTGATTCGTATTCAATTGCAACGGTCAAGGCATCGTTTGGAAAGTATGTTGCTGCAGCTAGAGTACTGGTTGGCGAATGTGAGACGCAAGATATAAGTAGCAGATCAGCACAATGAAAATGTACCAGAACTAATTAAGGTATAAACTGTTACAGAATAATGGAGTTATTTTTTCCAATTTTATTGGTTTCGAACAAACAATATGATTTTATAAAATGTGTTTTGAATTAACTTCACACTATCAATTGCCAAATCAAATTCTGTTGGCTAGAAAATCGGTAGAAATATAAATTGAAGTACTCTGAAAATTAATGAAGAACTAGGGAAAGGTAGGTATCTGGTTTACATATTATTGGTTTTCCTGAAGAAAAGCAACTGGAATATCAGTTTGTATTATAATGATTTATAGGAAAGGTTGAGATGTTTTTTGTGTGATACATAACATACATCGTAGGAAGATGACTCTGAAGCAAATGTTTGTAGTTTCAAATCTTAGAAATTGAAGACTCAGCTCCATATATTCGATCACTGTGAGAAAATGGTTTTCATGGGAATAAAATTAAGCTCAAGAATATCAAGGAGGAGCTAAAAGACGGTCCTTGGTCCATATAATCCATGTCACTGGTTTTTAGTGCATTCCTAAGAATACCACCGAATTGATTCTAGCTGCGCTATAGTGCAGTGCTGTTTGAATCCCATAGGTGGTGCTTACCGCTTATGACAATTAAAATATCTCGATACTTAAAGGAGCTCTCCGAATTGCTTTTAAGAGAACAAATAGTGCACAGAATACCAATTAATTAAACATCCCGTTTGAATTTTTTGAAAAAAAAATTTTGCGTAGGAATAATCGCACATTTTCGTTTTGTCGCGGCACCTCCTCGTGACGTATCCTTGGGGAACGACTAGCGCCAGCAGCACGCGCTCGGCCGCGCTACGCAGTGGCAATCGCATCTCAATGGGCAGCGACATTGCATCGAATTGTTTTAAAGAGCCATCTCAATCACGAGAGTTGTGTCAGGAAGGCGAGTGCATTACTGAGCACGGCTCTATCGATGAAATTACAAAAAAACATTGATGTGCCGATCAAAACAGACACCAAAAGGTATTTCCTGTCCGCCCTCCAAATAACTCTCCTCGTCTCCTTTCTTCAGCTGGTTTAACATTATTTTCCGCGATTTCTGTTGAGAGAACTTCGGATCCAAACTATATGGTGGTCTTGCCATATTCACTCCAAATGTCAAGAGACCCGACCGCGAAAGCTATCGGCCTAATACTAGACACTGCGTAGCGCGGCCGAGCGCGTGCTGCTGGCGCTAGCCGTTCCCCAAGGATACGTCACGAGGAGGTGCCGCGCCAAAACGAAAATGTGCGATTATTCCTACGCACATTTTTTTTTCAAAATTTTCAAACGGATGTTTATTAATTGGTATTCTGTGCTTTATATGTTCTCTTAAAAGCAATTCGGAGAGCTCCTTTAATTTTTATGAAAGTTTCTATCTAACATCCTAACTAGGTACTGACGCCTTATTTTTAAGACATCTCAGAGATTTCACTCTAAATTATGTCATTTTTAACAAAATCTCGCTTGATTTGTACTGGGTATCTCACAATAACTTTCTTAATATAATGCGAAATGGCAAATGCAATGTAATATGATTCCACTGCAATTCTCAGCACAGAGTCACTATGAATTTAATCTCCATTTCGTTCCATAAAAGGAAGTGGAAATAACTATTTGTCCTGGCGTTGCATCAAAACACGCTTCCTGGACTTGAGCAGCAATCCCCGCCTTATCGACAAGTTCTGCATTGCAATTTTAATAACGGCACAAGTTTTGCCAACAACATTTTGGCACTAAAGTATTTTATGACAGTGCAAATTATCAAGGGGAGCAACATCTTAGTCGATGATATAAACTGAACGACCGCCAGCTAACGTGACGCTGGGTTTTCCTCAAGAAAATTGCGACTGAAGACAATGGTTGGGGCTTTGAAAACGAAGAAGAATACAGTGGAGGAGATTGGCATTGTCCGTGAAAAATAAAAAATTAACTACTTTAGCATGAGCGCATTTTATATATCCCTGTTGGACATCTTGGTGCCGGTGCTGCTCAATGAAATCTGCGTGTTCCATTATTGGAACTAAGTATGAAATGTATTTTGGAGCAGATGTCGAAGTTTTATTTTAAATTTTCCGCTTTTAAATGAAAAATTTTAAATTAAATACAAGAAATTTGATAAGCAGGTTACATAGAGCGTGGATGAAAACATTATGTATATCTTTAGTTTATTGTTTTCAGCTGCATTCACTGGGTTACAATTTAATAATGCATAAAGTTCCTTCTCGCATTTAGATAATCACATGAGAAACCTTCATTACTCCCAAATAATCCTTCAAAGAGATAAAACTTACGCTGTTATTATTAAGTAAATCTAATAATAAATGCAAAATTACAAAAAGACCATTTGCAGGCGAAAACAAGAAAATTCTCAAAAGTTTCCGATGGTATTTTCCCGACGTTGTTTGTTTCAATTCTTCAATCAATTAATTGATTCTCAACCATCCAGTCCTACCATCTAGAGACATCCTGCTCAGCAAAGAACAGGTCCCACCTCGCACAGCCCAGTCCACCCATGCATGTTTTCCGCCGAGCTAGTACCGCCGCGGAGTCAGCGGCGTCGGCGTCGGCGTCGGCGTCGCCGGCGTCGCTTCCATGGACGCCGCGACGGCAGTCATCACCCACCACTGCTGGCAAACACACGTCCGAACGACGCCCGACGACCGACGCTCGAACTCCGCCGCGACGCCGAGACACGATCCCGCCGAAGCCGAAGCCGACGACGACAGCCACTCTGAGGACGAAGGGCGTTTAGAAACGACTAAACATCACCACAAAATATCTGAAACTTAAAAAAAAAAATCAGTTTTTCGAAAATAATTCCAGTTGAAATTTGTAGATGTGTCGTGTTGAGTACAAATTAATCGACGAAATATCCTCTTGAACAAAAGAGCGTTCGTGATAGTATTGTCTGGATCGGAAGTGTAATTTGTATTCTTCAAGGAATATAATCGCGCAGGGAAAGAGTAATGGAGGCAATTACAGGAGAGAAAGGCTCCGGTCGGCCGTCGACGCCGTTCAGGGCGATTGCGGCGTTTGGCGTTGCATTGTTCCTACTGGCAAACGGTGAGTGCCCGCCGAGAGGAAATCACCTTATTATAGTTGAATTACCGAAACGAAATGCCTACGAGGGAAGCAGCTTAAATCGCTCATTGGATAGCATCATCGATTGATTCTTATAAGCTGCATTCTTTAATAACGACTTTATTTGATTTTCCGAGTTTTCTTATTGCTTTTCTTTCTAGCTAATAACCGGTCAGCCATATTATGTAGCGCAACTTTTAATGACTTCAATTCTACTGACAGTTGCAGTTTCAACTCCTTCGTGAACCGACTTCAAAAATAAATGCCTCACTCCCTTTTTTGTTACTTTTTTAAGTCTGCTGGACTCAATAAAATGTGACGAGCAAAGAATGAAATTTGTAACAGATTTCTAAGGCAATAACAGATGATTCTTTACAGCTGTCGCCTAGCATAAAACACGGAATTTTCTGCAGGACATAAATCATGAACAATAAGAGAAAACGCCGCTAGGTGGTGTTTCTTTTAGTTTCGCCCTCGCGACCTCCTTGCGTGCTTCCTGTGAGCTTCGGTTCGATTCCAAGTCAATTTACAGCGAAACTCAGAAACTTCCTGCATACCCTGCCCGTCCCCGCTCGCTGTCTCTCCGATATCCTTTTACCTGATCGGACTTCTTTGATAGAATTTCAATTAAATTTAAACTTTAATTCGCATCATACCACTGTTTCGCGGGGAACCTTTGGGGGTTTTACATTTGAGGAAAATGAGGTAAAACTAAAATTGGCATCAAAGTCATTACCTTTTGCGGTTTGTAAAGGCGATTTGCTAGAGGGACGGGCTTTGCAATGATGTTACTCTCACCTTTCAGGCACAGCTGTCCACGTAAGGCTGACTGCACATTAGATACTCCTCGAAAGTAGTTTAAAACGTTAATTTCGGAAAATTAAACGCAAAACGCAAACTACCTTTAGGCAGAAATTCATATCATTATACCTAACAGCTTCATTTACCGGACACACAAAGACATTAGTGATACCCGAGTTTTCAGACTACTTTGATCCAGCCTTAGCATTTGGTTTAATAATTTGATTTCTTCCAAACTAGGTATAAAAATTGGGGTTTGGAGCAACATAAACTCAGCAAAAAAATATAAAATCTAAGAAAACATTACCTGAGGTCATCCATTTTCCCCGTGCTATAAAAACCGTGTGAGCGAATCATCAATGTTATCCCCCCCCCCTCAATATCACAGCACCATAAAAAGCGAACGAGGGATGCTCTCTAATATTGTGTGTCGTATCATCAATTGGTCGGCGTTGATCCTCGGGTCATCGGTCGGACCTCGTCAAATCTCCGGGTGGGGACGTACACCGATTTGTGACCTCGGACCTGTGTTGCCCCCCCCCCCCCCCGAGTGGGCTCCCTTCCAAGGAGGCTGGGAGGGAGGCGTTTAGAGGAGGAAATCGCTAGGAAATGGCCTCCAATTGTCTGGCCTGCGAGATGCGTGTGCGGACATTTGATCGTGTCGATGAGAATTTCTAGAACCCCGACAGATTTCCAAAGCGAAGGACCTCGCGGCGACGCTTCAACCAGTGGTGTAGTGCACGGTACACGCAGGTATACAGCGTGTACTCACTTTTATTTTCAAAATTAGCGTATCTTCCTTTTTTTAAAGAAATACGCTGGTATACGCTGGTTCGATAATTTAAGCACTAACTATACCCATTCCAGGAAATCTAAGCGTAAACTTGTGGTAAACGGAGATGCATTGGAAAAATATCAGTGCTTGTCAGGAATCCAGAGAGATGTGGAAGTATTTGAGTGCATACCTAAAAGAAAAACGTCGCAAGAGCCAGTCAACCATGTTTAAACATGTCGACACTTGACCCGAAGGATTCAAGGTTAGTGTCGAGAAGTTACAAAATGTGGACACAAGTTTACGAAAAATCACCGAATACCCACCTATATTTCCAGCACTCCACCACTGGCTTCATCTCTCTGAACATTAACGTGATTGGATCGAGTTCATTATAGTCGCTAGTGTGAGCGCTCGAGATGTCTAATGCCTTTCTACCGCCATACCTATTCAAATCTGTGCGATGTGACTTGAACGGTTTGCCTTTGATGGGGAAATTAATCCACGAGCAGAGCTAGTTCCCTCCCTTTGATAGGAGAAGTTTATACGATTTATACTTGGTCGCAAATCTACTTAGATAAAAGAATACTTTATTTTTCATTGGTGATCAGTCTTACAATTCCAGCGCAGTCTTTTCTGTAACGCGTCACGGACTAACGCAATTCAACAGTAAGAATATTATGGGACGTTTCTTTCACGTTTGTAATTTTTTGTAAGCATTTTTTTTTCAAAAAAAAAAAAGAATGTCGCACTAATGGAAAACGTACAGCAAATAAAGAGGGAAAAGATTGGGTCAAGCTTTTCTGGAAAATGCTTCTTCCGTCATAATACGAGAGACAGATCCATTTCTCAGCGGGCAGCAGTGACATGTCCTTCTCTTGTCCGAAGAGTGCTTCCCTTTAGCGGGCCGCGATGATAATATATCAAGCCACGCTAGCCGCGTAATCGGCCGGTATACGAAATATCATGCGGCCAAAGATAAATGTGTTGCGGTTTCATGGAGAGTAAAAAATATATATCATAAACTCAATTACATGATGCGCCCATGTTCGCGTTTGCCCCGTAGGAGAAACTGGGACATTCTTGGTCCTGGTTGATCTGTTCAGATGCTGCGAAATCCCCTCGCCGAAAAATGGGGCTGGCAAGACCAATTTTTCTAGCGTCAGATTCCAGCTTTGCTAGAGCGAAGATAGCAATGTAAAAATGTATCTTGTAGACATTAGATTACAATTTGACTCTAGACAGAGCTTTGTTCCAAAATAGATTCTCAAATTTCCTTAATAATCGCAATCATGTACTGACTTTGAGCGCTGTTTGTAAACAAAAAAAGTGAAAATTAAATAATATGTTCAGTGAAAATGCAATAATATTTTGGCTTTACCTACAATTGATGCTCGGAAGCTTGAACAATATAGAACATTTTGTCGTTTTAGCAATAATATATTTTTTTTCTCCTCGATTTTTCTCCAAATGACACGATATCATACTTATATTACCTGTGCTATTATATTAATTAAAGTACCTATATCAATAAGTATTATCAATAAGTACCTATATCAAAGTATTATCAATTATATTATTTTGATTAGGGAGTGAAACTGGTAACAAGTGATTTCAAAATCGCAAAGCATACATGAGAGACCATATATATTTTTTTAAATTTTATTATATAAAAAATTAGGTCACCCTTTTAATAACTTTTGGATCAAACTTAAAACTTATAACAATGTACCATGCCGTTGCCTTACTTTTTGCGATCCTAGATTCACGTTCGACTCAACAACTTTGTGTATGAAATAAAATATAAATTTTTTAATAAGAACTGGCAGCGATTCACTGCAATCGGCATCTGGAAGAGATAAGGACCCTTAAAATCCCGATTTTATTATAAACCGCCTTACGATTGGGGCTGAAACACGCCTAAGACATGACGGCACAGCAACCTCCACTGAGACGTAAACGTCTTGCCCATCCATGGACCAATGTTTTCGCCTGTCAATGCCACGGCTGGGCAATGCACGAAACTCTACCCGGGGCTTTTAGCCGTGGGTCTCCATTCGCCCAATGCGCGGGGGTCTATCTGCCCCCCCCCCCCCCCCCCTGAAATGGGTGTACGTTGACCCAAAAGCGATGTACGGCCATGCCCGGTCTACGTAAGTTGCGGGAGAGGCGGGAAACTGGGTCTCCCTAACACTCACCAAAAACGCAGTATAAGGAAGAACTAATAACAGTATAAGGAAGAACAGTATAACGGAGAACTAATGATTACTCAATTTTACTGGTAATCAGAAAATTAAAATTTGACTGTGCTGGGCAAAAAATGTTAAGTTTGCATTTGCCTTGAGCTGTTAAATATAGTAGAATTTTCGGCACAATGTTTTGCACATTTCATAGATTTGCTGTCCACTGGCCAATGTCACTTTGCTCTGACCGAATGCAACGTTTTCAATTTTTTTATCGCTTTACTTCGAGTCGAGATCCAAATGAGAAACTGAGACGGGCAGCAAGCAGTGCCATCAGCAGCCATGCGTGTCCTGAGCAGGGAGCTAAGTTTTGGCTTGGACGGGTCAAGGAAACAGAAACTATTTTCACTTCGCTAAAACAAAACAGTTTGGAAAAATGCATTTCCTCTACTCGGTCAGTAATCCCAAGGGAAATTGATTGAAGGTTTTGAGTTGAGAAAAGTAATCTAATTCCACTGCAATCTTATCCCCAATGAAAAGTGTGATCCTGAGATATAAGTCGCGGACTACGCGATTTTGATGAAGCTTTCAGCCCTTTACTCTGTATCATCTACATAGTCGTACATCTTCATCGCATAAAAGCTGCACCGTCTAGAACTGAACACGAAAACCAAGCAAGCGCCAAAATATATAAATCCATATCTTCGATACCAAAATAACGATATAAGACTTCATTAGAACAAGACTGATTCAGTTGATCCATGCGTCCTTTGTTATGCAAATAAAACGCCACTCGTCCAAAAAGCCGGGCCCGCATCTCTTTTGAAAACTCCGGAACGTCCATTCGTTTCCCTGCCAGAACTAATCCCCAATCCTGCAAGCATCTCGATATGCCCAAAACTTGGCGGTCCACCCCCAACCCCTTCCAGACAAGTCTACTTTAATACATTGAGAGACAGCCTGTAAATATTTATGAACTTCTTGATGGGTTCGCGCCAGCGTCCCGCCCTCCATACATACACCATATTGCCTCTCTTCTCCAAATACAAGCTAAATCGTTCGTCGGCCAAATTACCCTTAGCCCACCCCCCCCCCCCCCCCCCCCCAACACGCTATTTGCTCGCGAGCTGATTGCAATTACCGGTACCCAATAAATTACTCAAAACCAAGGGATTTTAATAGTAGACTGTGACGTCTGAACTCAAATCGCGCGATCGATCATGCAAAATGTCGTTGACGGCACGCGATTGACTTTTTACTCAAAAGAGAAAATCTTTAATCGTCGTCGACTGAGAGACGCGGAAATGCATGCAAATTATTATTGTATGTAAACTTATATTTTATAGTGGCAATTACGTGCTTGTTTTGCCAGACACAATGCTAAAGATAAATCAACCTCGTTTAATCGTTCCCTGCGCTCCTGTGCGTCGTATGTGTTAGGTTTCAATAGAAATGAGATAGAGGAATTACGTACACAAATTAGCCTCCCAAAAGTGTTGTCCATTCCGGGATTTGAACCCGGGTCCCCAACTTTCGCGGCTGGTGCTCTAACCGCTGAGCTAAATGGCCATTAAATTTGGGAGAAGTAATTTGCATACATTTGTACTAATTTGCTAATTTGTGTACATAATAATAATAAAATGAATAGCCAATTACGAGCTTTCGTAATTTAAATAAGATTAAAAGAGGAATTACGTATTCGTCATAGTGGACATTTCGCCAGGGTAATCACAAAAAGACTAGCCGCTCTGTGGAATGGCGATTCTCAGCAGCACAAACTCGACAAAGTCGCTGAATTGAAATTGAAGGAGAACATGTTTGAAATGCACTCGAAGACTTTACGGCGACAGGACGTCCTTTGGTATTTCAATTCAATCGATTGGTCAGATCTCATGCGAACAAGGGCTATATGTAGAGTTCAATCAAACACTCACATCTCTTCTATTTAGCACGAAGCGCGTTCGGTATTCCGGTTTTAATCAAGAATTACCTTCTGCAGTGCGCGTTATTTCATTTGTTAAAGTACTGAGGTTGATTAAGAATCCTGGGAACTCAAATGTTTTTTTTTCTGTGGAATAATTTACTTGGCGTAACCCATGCACGGTTGACATAATTTTTTTTTTATTTTTCTTAATCATCAACATAAATAACTATTATTGGTATTGAATTGGTATTGAATGCTCTGTGAAGCCAAGCTGGTATCCCATCGTTTCGTAATCGATAAAGGTTATTTTAAAAATAGTAACTACTTACAACTAAACTCCTTTTCACGTTAAGAAGGAGACTTGAATTGCATCTTCCTTGAGGACCCACTGCTGTCAGACTCGAGCAAGAGTTTCAAAACTTAACAAACCATGCCTTGAGCCGTACTCAATGTCCTTCATGGGCTCTATATATGGGCAGTTTTTAAACTCTTAGCTCGTGTCTATAGCATTAGTGGGCACTCAACGAAGATGTAAACGAGAATAAGTATTTAACTAACAAAACGTCAAGAAGACAATAGATTACACTGAGGAATTTAATATCCAATTTTTTTTTTTTTAAATAGTAAACAAAGTAGACAAGAGTTTCAAAAATGCAACAGTTTCGGACCATCTCGTGCATTTCTCGATTTAGAAACAATCTAATTCCGTCCAAGCACTAATTGGCGGGCTCGATTTGATTGGCTCTCTTGGTAAGAGAGTGTCTCGCTCGAGGGCAGAGCGACAAAGGTCTCTGTGCACCTCCATCCTCCACCCATCATAAGTTACCGGTATGTTGGTAATGAAGTTAGAAGAGCGACAAAGACTACCGTTAGATGCCACTGCATTTACTGTTCAGAAGGACCCGCATTAGCGGAGTCGAGCACTTAATATAGTTATCAAACAATCGGATACAAGTTTGCCTGCTTCTGAACTACACAATATGTCGTTGGGTGGGAGGGGGGGGGGGGGGGGGGGGGGGCTGCAAATCACACCGATCTACACGTTTTCGGTGTAACGAGGATAATTTGTCAATGTGTATTCGTATGCTATTATGAAAAGCAGCCAGCACATGGGTTGTTGGTACTGAAATTATGCGTAGAGCTTGTGAATGTATAGAGGTCGACGCTTTCGTGTGGTGTTTGACAACGCGGTTAAAATGTGTTATTTAAATTAAATTCTATACTGTGTTTTGACCGTATGATTTTAAAAAAGTTGGCTACATAGCATACGTTTTTCATATTCTAAATTATCTCATTATATTTTTGATAATTATTTTGTGTTGGTTACAAGCACGGAAATTATGTTTTAAAATCACAGTAATTTTGGAGAGTTTCACGGAGCTGCAAGTTAAATTTTCTAATTTCAATTTTATTTTATACTTATAGGTCTAACTTAGTTTTAGTGCTTGTATATCCTTGGGTGTGACAATGGCATATGTTTTCAAACAGGGAATGTAGACAATCACAGGGTGAACGACGGTCACAGGTTGAAGCTTAACCGAATCATTTTGTTATGTAATCGCGTCAACGCAATACAGCGCCCGGTCAGGAACAATATCTTTCTGCTGAGCCAAGCGCTGCCCTGTGTGCCCGAACGATGCCCATCCTTTCGCCAGGATCCATCATGAGCGATTGGCCGATCGCTGGGGCTCGAGCCAAGAGGTTTCATATACGAGCAGCTCACTAGAGGGAAATAAAAACGTGGCTGCAATATCTTAGCCTGTCACTCTACGATTCCAGAATCCATCAAATTTCTAGAATATTTTTGTGGGGTTGTTTGCCAAACACGTATATTTTAATCAAATCGATAAGAGCGTGCAGCATCCCTGTGATATGTACCGTTATCGAATTCTCAATAAATTTGGGATTTATATTTTATCTATGTTTTTAAATTAATGTATTCAGCACTCTTCTTAAAGTGCATTCGTTGATATAGTTTTAAACAGCATGTTACCTTAGACTAAAACATTTTTACTAATGGAAAATCAAAGTGACTGCAACGAAAATCCGTAAAAATAGCTAGTAACAAACCGAATCGGTCCTTTGAGAGTGCATATTTCATCTTTCAATACGTCTTACTTAACAAAAACGCACATATCTCTTTAACAGATTTATTTCCTGCTTTCCCGTTCTTCGCTCAAGAAAAAAGGGAAAGAAACGTAAATAAGCAATATATAAGTATAAAAGTTAAGCAATAAATTATTTCTTCTTGATATTGTCATCGAGGAAGGTAGCTCTACTTTTCAAAGGTTTCCCCGACCTTTGACGCAAGTCAAATGAAACATCTTCGTTCAAGTGGGGTTTCTATCTTCCTGGGTAACAAAGGGAGAGAAAAAATACAACTCTATGTGTTTTGTCGAGAAAGAGAAGGAGAAAGCGAGAGAACTTCTGTCTGGGCGAAATAGATGGATGAGTTTTAACGAATATACTAACGCACTGTGTTTTATCTCCGTGCAAACAGACTGGCTTATGATCAAGTGATGAATTGAGGGAAGACAATTCCATTTTCGGATCCACCGTGCGTATTTCTTCTCGAGCTTTCATGGTCTTGTGAAGAGAGCATGTGGAGTCTTTAACAGGTCGGTGGACCGCAAGCAATTAAAGCTTTAACTGGAGTAGACTTTTTAAACTTCTCTAAGTTTTTACAGACACACTGTCAGTAGCAGCCCAAAGAATAGCTATTGCCATAGACAATATTATATTTTAGGCTTTGAAATAATGTAAGAATCCATTTTGTGTAATGATAAGGCTTGCTGAAAATTTCGGAAAACCTACAAAACTTTAAAACTAATTTTTGGCAGTTATTTTGAATTTTCAGCAAGCCTTATCATAACACAAAACTGATTCTCACATCATTTGAAATCCTTGTAAGTTGCCTAGGGCACTAGCTATTTGGTTTTGGGTTGTCACAAATAGTTTGTCTGCAAAAAAAGTTTGTATAGATATTACTCACCTCAACTGCTTTAACGGGCCGATGTTTTTCTGAACTAGTTCAAATTATATTGATGTACATTACGCCTGATTAAAATTACATTTGTTTTCCCTTGTTTTATAAGCATACCTAAAATAATTAAAATTTATCTCGAAAAATAAATTAACTAATATTAATTTACTCAGTCCATCATTATTTCGAAAAAAATATTCAAATTTAAAAGCGTCTCAATGACATGGCCGTAAAATGTTATGCATCGCTGAGCATAAAAACATTTAGTTAACACATTCAAAAGTTAGCATGATGCTCATAAACATCTGCAAAGGTTCCAGAAATTTCGTGCAGCTCTCTCTATAATTTTAGTTGCTCATAGTTTTGCTTTTAGACGTCGAGGAACTTAATGGCTGTTGAGTTGTTAAACTTATGGAACAGATGATCCGATCCGACTCGCATCCATAAGGTGTTATTCTTGTAGCCAATCAGAAGAGAGTGCGACTGCCTTGGCTTGTAACGGTGGTCCTACGTAGGACTAAAGCGTAGGGCGCAATCTCCTTGCGGATAGAAATTTAAGCAAGATAAATTCGCTATGTCCTAACAAGATTTAACTTGTTGATTATGAAAGTAAAATATTAAGTAAGTGCAAACCCAGGGTCCTTTCATTGCATTAAGTTCAGAGCTTTGAAAAGTTAAACATAAAAGCTTTATTCAACGATAAATTATTAACTTGAAAACTAACTAAAAGCATACAAATAAAACGGTGTTTTTTAGAAAAAAATATATAAAGAAGAAGTGTGTTGGTGAAGGTTAGCTCACATGCCTCGTCAGATTCGAATGGGTTTCGTCAAACTCGAAAATTGTGGTAGCTGATCTAATCTAGAGTCAAGTGGGGCAATTTTGGACAGCACAAAATTTTCAGAGCTAAAACTAAATTAACAAAACATAGCTTGATAAGAAAAATGTATCAATGTAGTTAGTTACATAATTATTTCTCTTTCAAAATGCATAATTTGGTTTATTAACAAGATTGGTTTGAAAAAACTGAAACATGCTCTAAAGCCCTATTTATAAAACCTGAATTGAATGTTTCCATATAGTATACATTAGCCCTAAATGCCTTCTCAAAAACAGTCTAAAAACAGATCCACAATAACCCCAATTGACCTTATTACCATATTATGCTAATTATATCATAATGACGGATCGTAAACGACAAACCATTTACAACCAAAGATCCTTGACATTGCTCAACCGTTCATTTGCAGTCTTGGCTCTACGCTTTCATACAAGCAGAACACTGAAAGTATTCAATGAACCAATCAAAAAGCTTAGGTACATCCCAAACAACAATCGTTACCTCGAATGCGAACGGGTCTTAACCAAAAGTGGTTGACTCGTGTTTAGCCAATGATGCCGACTAGAAGCATTTCACCCAAGAAGACGGAGACTGGTGATGAGATGACTGGACCTTGTCTACCCAAGTATCGAGTTACAAGAAAAGCGGGAGGCTGTGTGGTGATGAATCGGGCAGGGCAGGGCAGCTAGCGAGTGAACAGCCGGAAAAACAAGACCAAACGCGATAAATACGTAGTGTTAGAATGGACGTTTACTATCAACTGATGAAGAGCGGCTGCGGGGAGAAAAAACGAATGGATGCCGGGGTTTTGTGTTTGAGGCAAAACAGGGACAGCGTAAATCCACTCTCGATTTCGCTGTCGATCGCGGCAGGGACGATCGTTCAATGTCAGCTATAAAAAGGTAGAGATTGGACGACAGTTTTCGGGTTACTTGTCTAGTGTAAGCAGTCGATTAGGGTTAGGGAGGCTGTAAAAAGATGTCAATCGCTCCATGAACAATATATACTGAATACGTAATTTAAAGATTTTTTTATTGTAGTGATTTATAAAAGTACGAAACGTTTTAATTTCCTGACGTGAACTTTTCTGCTGTGTCGAGTTGGAAATATTGGTAATTTCCACTACGCATAAAAAATGCATTAATAACTTTCTCACAAATTAAAATTTCCCTCTCTTTTTCGTTTTCTATTTTCGTATATACATTTAATTAAAGCGGACCTTTGAAAAATCTGCAAGACTTGGTTAGGGTATAACAACGACGTTACGACAGAAAGCAAAACCATTAAATAATATTCGCGACGTGGCAGGACAGAATGAAGTCGCGTTATTATTTTTTTTGTTCGCAACTTTTTCGCACGGTAGGTATAATAAACATCTCGTTGCTAGAGATACAAAAAAGCCACGCGGTGTGGAACTCTGGAATAATTTCCTAAAGAGATAACTGCGTTGTGTTGCGCCAGGCATTAGATTCAGAAAATTAAAACTCTGTGTAAATTAGGTGACGTAAATACGGTAATAAAGTGGAGGCAGCATTTTGTGATAAGATAAAGATGACCACTCGCTGCTAAAGTAGAACGAAAAAATTCTTTTTTTGTCAAATGATGTTGTCAGTGTCCTCTTTCCTGACTAAAGAATTCTTATTAAATCTCTTGAGAACGACTGCGTCTCTATTAAGACATTGAGACTTCTTTGAAGTTCCTAAGTGTACAAATGGATTGTAACATTTTCAACCAAGTTTGCAATGAAGCTTAGATGACATTTTCTCTCTAAACCAGGAAATTGTTAGCCTCTTTACAGATTTTATCTGTTGGACATGTCCAAGTAATTCAGGCTAAGACGAAAAAATTAAACGTACTTGCTCCAAATAAACCACAGAAGGAAAAAAATAGTTTACAACGTCATTGGTGACAGGATTGTCGTCTGATGGAGTTTGCAATTGCATCCTGTCAAAAACGTCCACGTCCTCGCCGCCCTATTTTCGTCGACAGGATGCCGCCCCCCCCCATCTCTCCCCACCCCCCCCCCCCCCCCCAACCACAGCCACCCCAATTTTCCGACCTTGTGCAAGTCCAGTCAGACGTCGAGTGCGACTTCTAGTCACGATCCGCGGACCCGGAAAACTCAGGAAAAGTCGAGAAACTCTGCGCGCCGTCGCCACTGCGTTGCGCCGTGTTTTTAAGGTGTAGATATTGGCTTAAGTTTAACTCGGCTGGATTTGCGCCAAACGAGCTCCTCCGGCCTCGGTAAACAAGATCTTACTCTAAATTATTAAGAGCATGGCTCTCACGTTGAAGGACGGACATTGGAAAATGCGCTACGCAAAGGAAATTCGTGAAAAGCATAGCGAAATAACTTTTCATCGAAAATATTTTATGGGGTTGATTTGATTCTGCACGGAGTTTTACAATGATGAGTGCATTTTTGCGAATAATTAACGCTCGTTAGAGAAATCGCTTATACTTTCGTAAAGTTCATTCATAGTGAGGGTGCAATTAGAAGAGTGTTGGAAGAATTCTAGCTGGATAACGCCGAGCAAGCTAGTTTCATCCGTGCCAACCTAAAGATAATTCTACGCGATCGCCAGCATATTTTTCTAAAGTTTTTCCATGTTTTTGTAGTGAACCGGAGAATTCATTAAAAACCTGAAATCCCCGAAGGCTACTCGAGTAAACGCAAGGGATAATTGGTGTATTATGGGGCCGGTTTCAATCAGAGATATCGTATTTACTCCCCCCCCCCCCCCCGTCCCCGCCACCGCCCCCACACCGCGTCAACGGGCCCATACAACACGAAAAAGTTGGCCCATCCCTTTTTCGACGTCCACGTGAGTCAATTGCCTTCTGGCAGACGTCGAGGCTACTTCCGCTCCAACTCCGGGCTCCATTTCCTGTGTAATAAAGCACAAATATACACACACGCATACTCTGCACCGAGCAAAAATCCACGACTAACGGAATCGCGATTCAATATTGTTTCTACAAACTTGGTAATGTCAGGCACATGACACGCGAGGGAGAAATATGGCGACTAGTGATATCGAACCTTGGGGTGCATTTTTTCCCCAGATAAAGTTAACGTCGGGACAAGAAGAACGATTCGGCAAGAGAATCACGTATATTTTTTATATTATATACAGTATTGGCGCTGCGAGTTTCTAATCTTAATCCAAGTCGAGATTGTGGAAAAAGTTGCCGCTCGGTATCACAATTCCGAAATCTTTTCCTTCGTCCCAGCAATCCCACCTGGAGTATTGGTTTCAGAGTGGGGAATGCGCGCCAGCCCAGCATTCAGAAAGGTGACAAAATAACCGTAGACGCGTCGTTATTTCACACAATAGAACTTGCCCTATAGCGTTATTTCTACTATATAATACGAATAACGCTGATTCAAAAGTAAAAAAAGTAAAGTTGCCCACACGTCGCGAGCGAACTCTTTCGGTCACATCGTTCAACCGAACTCGAGGCCGTCCGGAATGGCTTCGCCGTCTTGATTCGTCCAATCCCGCCAAACTCCCTCGGGCCCGTCGTATTCGACCGTGGCCATTCAGAAATCAAACTCCAAATTAGTCCCATAGAAACGTAGGCGAAAAAAAAACACAGTCTCAGTCGTTCATGCTTTGATTAGCTCAACAAAAAAAAGGAAAGAAAAAGAAAAAAACTCTCTCTCTCAGGGCGTCGTAAGACAAAAGACTTTGTACGCGGCGGCTTAGAGTAGCGCATTAATATGAATGGACCGTCTAGATTCCCACCACGCAATTCGAGCATTACGGGCAGGCGCGGTGCTCAGGTCAGAGCGTCGTTCCACCAGCGTCGGCGTCGGCGTCGGCGTCGGCGTCGGCAGTCGACGCTTGCATTCCCTTCGCGGTGAAATATTTAGCCTTGTCCCGGAGCGCCGAAGCGCTATGTGTGCTGCTTGGGACGAGGTGGTGGCCCCGGCTAGTTCCCGGTCCGCCCGGAAGTATTCAGGCAAAATCTGACCAAGGGGCAAGCTTAGATGCGGGAATTGCTTTTATGTGTGTGTATGTGTGTGTGCGCGTGCTACTTTATACACATATAGTTAAAATGCTTTTGTTTCATGTGGTTAGTCGTGCTATGTACAAGATAATATGCAAGCCCCAAACGATCTAACAATGCTTAAAAATATGTGAGAGGTACCACGTAAATACTTAGCGACTGTGTATGGCGGATGACTATGCAGTGAACTAAACACAAATACTCGAGGAGATTCTACAGTATTAATGCACAGGGAATCATACATGTTTTCTTTTGTCTTTCCGTACTCTGTTTAAAGAGGGTTGACTGCTGTGGTTACGTTTAACTGTTTTATCAAAGAGAAAAATTAAATACTGGGCCTCTCATCCTCTACTGATCCTTCCCCCTCCTTCTTACTCCTCCCCTTCAAGTTAAACATTATAGCGGCTATCATAAAATAGGAAAATTTGGGACAACTACTACTTTTTTTTCCAAATTTTCGTCTTTCCAAATCTTTCCAATTTCAGATACATGCTCATATGATGTTATTTAATGGGGAAGGAAATAAAGGACAGGACTCAAATTTAAATATAATGCATTGTCACTGAAAATTAGCATACGTGCCATATTTCTGCACGATTGGATGGCGAGTGGCGAGAGCCAGGAGGCCACAAAATCGAAGTTAACATAAAGGATTTAAAACTGAAATACTGGGATTGCATGAGCGCCAAACCTGCAACCCGTCGGATAGGTACGTCATGCCCAAGTCGAGGAACATGTAAATGGATTCCTGCATCTTGATAACACAACCCGAGTAAGTCCCCGACGATCCAGAATTCTAAACACACAACTTGCACACGCCCAACAATTGGACGGGATTCCGTCGCCAGACAGATGTCCAGAGCTCGCAAGCTCGCGAGCGCGTCGCTGCTAAACTTTCAGTTGGCTAATCCAATAGCAGATGTGGCCAAATCTTGGCGGGGGGCGTGAGGGGGGGGGGGGGCGCGCGGCCGCTAGCGAGGGATGTAAATGTCTGGCACATTTACTTAATTGCGAATCTCGTGCGGGTCTTATGAGTTGCGAAAGTCGGACGGACTCGGCTTGACTTGGACGCGCCACGTGGTTCATCTGTCATGCCTGGCCCCCGGATGCGACCAGCGGAGCGGACACGGCACCTCCAAAGCCCCTGGACGCAGCCCGCAGAGCAGGCTTTGTTCTAATCCCACATCCTCAAAGCAGGGTAACTCGCGTCACGGAAGCAAGTTTGTTACTACCATGATGATAACACATCGAATCTGTGAACAATGTCTGCAATTTTCTGTTCATATTTTTCCCCGAGGGTTACACGTTAACTCGGCTTTGTGGATCCGGCCCCTGAACGCAGCCCGCAGAGCAATCATGGCACATCCACGACTACAGTCCAGTAACTACTGCGCTCTACCCGTAGAGTAATAAGAGCACCTCCACTAACACAGTTTAGGAACTTCTGAGCGCAGCCTGCAAAGTAAATGAGTCGGCTCCTCCACCATAGAAAATGCTGTGAGTGTTAAGCACCTGAAAGCAGCTAGAAATAATATGCAAAAATCAATCCAGCTCCTGAACGCAGCCCGCAGAGCACACACTAGTTAGCCAATGATCGCAGCCCGCAGAGCAGACAACACGGCACCTCCTAGAAAAACATGAAAAAAAATCCAACCCCTGAACGCAGCCCGCAGAGCAGACAACATGGCACCTCCTAGAAAAACATGAAAAAAAATCCAACCCCTGAACGCAGCCCGCAGAGCAGACAACATGGCACTTCCTAGAAAAATATGCAAAAAAATCTAACCCCTGAACGCAGCCCGCAGAGCAGACAACACGGCACCTCCTAGAAAAATATGCAACAAAAATTCCAACTCCTGAACGCAGCCCGCATAGCAGACAACACGGCTCCTCCTAGAAAAATATGCAACATAAATTCCAACTCCTGAACGCAGCCCGCAGAGCAGACAACACGGCACCTCCTAGAAAAATATGCAACAAAAATTCCAACTCCTGAACGCAGTCCGCTGAGCAGACAACACGGCACCTCCTAGAAAAATATGCAATAAAAGACCAACTCTTGAACGCAGCTCGCAGAGCAGTCAGGGCGCATCCACCAAAGACATGTTTATGAGTTAATGCCACCCACTCATCCCCCCAAACTATGCTTGGCAAAATAATGATTGGCCATTAAATAATTAACATTTCTCCGCGGAGCGTCGTGTTTTGCGTCATGTTTCAGTGCACGTGTCTGCATGTGTTTGTATGTGTGTTATTACAAATGAATGATCTTGTCTCGTAATTGCATGTACTATCAGTTGAACCGTGAGCCGATAGACATCTGCTCTGGGCGTCTGTCGCGTTCACATTGTTAATTAGATGATGTATTCATTGGCATTGTGTTGGGAACCGTGCGCGCGAGGGTCCTTTGTGGTATGTACCGTGGCCGCAGCAGCCAGACTTGGCTCTGCCTTCGGTGAGTTCGACCGAGGGTGCCAGGAGTTGGTATGTTGGAAACTGGCGAGGTGCAAATCAATTTGTTGTTGTGAAATTCTTTTGATTCATATCTAATTTTTAATAACCTGATCACTTATAAAAATATTTAAAAATTTGTTTAAAATTTTAAGTTTAGCGTTACTGTTTTTCCCGTCGTTTAGTTGTCGTACATAGATATATATAGAAAAACATTGGTCAAATATTGACCGTTGTCTTCCCACATACAATAAATCAAATCTAAGAATTTATTTTCCGTTTTTCGTTATTTATCAACGATGCACACGTCCCTCTCAAATATTAAAAGATGAAATATACGCGATGTATTCATCCTTAATGCCAATGAGTTAAATTGTTTGGAAACCGAAACATGTATACGCATGTGCACGGTGAGAATATGAAATTAAACGTTATGCCGCAACACAGGGTGTGCGAGTGAGAGTATGATCTCTCCCGGCGCATAATTGCTCTCGCTCAAAGTTAAGTTTTCTAGCAAACCGGGCACCTCCATCTAATTACAGTGCTCAAATCCTCTAGCAAGTAACTAGGAGTTTTGGCTAATTACATTCCGCCACCACACGTAGCTGCTTGTCACGGCATAACCGACGCGTAACCGACGCTAAAACCACCGCTATATCTCTATCTACGCACACGTGCGTAATCTACGCATCGGCGGGATAATTGGCGCGTGAGCGATATGTCAGCCAGATGTGCTAAGGAAAGGTGACACGTCTGGAGATGCCGCCAGACGCAGCCTCGAGCTCCTTTCGGATGACGGGGTGCTAGATAACTCGATTCGTGCATGTGGCCTATAACGAAATCATCACACGATCTCGAGTCTGGCTTTATCGATCTCGCTCACAGCTGTAGATGGGACACCGCATGCCGCGCGATCTTTATCTAAGTAATCGAATTATGGGATTCCGGATGTATTTTTATTAGAATTTTATCCGGTGTGCAAACATGATATCTTATGAAATGGATCACGAGAATTGGAAAAAATTCGCGCGCACTATCTTCAAAACGTTTTCATTTGAAAATGTGTACTTTTTTTCTGAGAAGGAATTGGCATCTGTAGTTCCCGAGAGAAAGAGGTTTGTTCCATTTTAGAGTTATGAAGGTATATTTAAAAAGTAAAGTTTGGCACGGCTGGCAAAGTAGATTTCATCGTTTCGCCTAAAAATGAACTGTAATTTGATTAATTAATATTGTGTGTTCACAATGAAATTTCCCGTTGGGAACTTATCCTTGTTCTTTCGTATACAATACAAACACTAAATAGTCCACAAACTAATGGCAGCAACATAAATTCAGCCGATACCATGTGCTGACCCTAACGCTTGGCAGATACGCGCGAGCGAAACGGTTGCAGATATATCTGCTACCGAAAACCACATCGGGCTGAGTGGACTGAAGGGAACGGGCTTGCAGCAAAAACAACCCAAACTCCCGCCGAGCACTGGAAAATGTTACTTACGACCTTGCAAACATGCACCTTTCATCAACAACGGAAGCCCCCGAATTGTCAAGTAGGGCTGGACAGACACGAAAGGGACGGTCGTAACGACATGCCGTCATGGAATGCAACTTTGTTACACGAGGGAAAACTGAATTGTGTGAAGTGCACCACCTCCTAAATATGTCCATACACACATTGCAGCACGCAGCGGTAATAAATTCTGCTTTGAATGTAGAACAACTGTTGGTTTTCGATTGCGAATTCCCATGTGAAGATTTTTGCAACGAGTTTGGAAGCCACGGAATAAACGTGGAACATCAAAATAAATCTAAATGACGACCGCGGTTGCAGTGCATTTAAAAATCGTTTAGCATTTTATTGTTCCCAGTGCGATGTTTAGCTGCCAAGTCTATTATGTATTTTTGACGGTAAAGAGCATGGATATATTTTATACGAGTTGTGAAACATATCTAATTGGATTTAGCTACCAGAATAAAGTGTTTTGAGGCTGGACAAAGGATTTTAGAGTTATGTGCCTGTCATTTCAGACCAAGTGTGGGTCGCGAATCAAGTGGGCTTCTGGGATTTTAGGCCAGCAAGCGGTCAAGGCAAAGAGCCCACTAGACATAGTCAGAGAACCAAAAAGCCCAGCCGTGCTATGGGTAGAGAGCATAACAAATAACTTTCCAAAATGTGTAGATTATCGACGCGCCTGCAATGGGCATTCCCGCGCTCAGCATCAAATATACGCGCGATTCGTAGAAGAAAATTGGCAAACTTAACGCGTTTTCTTTATCGAATTCCGATCGGCTTGCAAGACAAAATCAAAGCGGTGTGTCATGCGAACATTTTCTTACCCTTTATTGAATTGCATTGAAACAAAGATGCGAGTGTTGAACACATTCAATATAATATTGTAGTTGGTTTTTTACCATTTCCATAATGTCCGTAAAATTTGTGAACGGCCATTTAGATTTGATTTGAATTTGACGGTTATAGAAGTGGTAATAATCTTAATAAGATGGCGGTAAAGGTGAGGTGTAATTTTCAGTGAAGTTGTATTAGAGAATGCTATACGTTTGATGAGCATTATAATGTTAGTTTCCAGTGAATGGTGTGTGAAACTTTGTCTGATCACTTGTATGATCACACCATCAGACAAATGTGCTAACCAAGATTTCGACATCAAAGCTAGCGGACTCTTCAAAGTTTACGCAGTCAATATTTACTTCGTTAATTCTGACCTTGGTTATACAACTTGACAATATCAAACGAATATTCGTGTATGGTGGGAAATAGTATAAAATAAATAAATACATGTATATAAACTATTTTATTACAATAGATATATCTATAGTAATATCACATTTCTACTGTATAGCTCGACAGTCCTTTGAAAATAAAACCATGGAATACCGAGCTCGGGCTACTTCTAGAACATAACTTGCGATTTCAAACTACCAGATAATATTTGCGGGCGCGCAGTTCCCGGTATAACGGAAACGTATTGTGACATCTGTAATATCTACCTACCTATCTCATAATGCACGTGCGTGCGTTAAAAAAAAGCGTCGGGAAAAGAAAGAACTCAATTCGGAAACGAAAATCTGAAAGAGACTCTCCTGTGACACATGCATAATTTGACAAACGCTAGGCAAAAATGCACACATATTTTGTTTGTTGTTGTCTCTTTAGCGCAAACAATATTCAAAAATTACTGCTGAAACAAACAGAATCATTAAACGCACTAGCACAGAGGGAAATTTTGAAGCTGTTTTAAAATTAACAATTCTTTTGGCATAGCTAAACAACGCAAAATAATGTACAGTGATTTTTACGAATAAATTACATATTTTTGGGGATCCTTTTATGTACAAAAAATGCCTTTGGTGCTAGAATCTCAACTTAATCTTTCGCACTATATGCAAGCACTATAGCTCGTGAATAAAATTACCTGAAGACATAGGTAATGAATCAACTCTACACGAGTACAGAATGAGAGAAAGTGGAGACAGCTAATTCAAACTTCACGCGCCAGGCTGGAATCTGTGTTGAAAATGTTTTTTCGAGGAGCTGGCAAAATGGGGTTAGGGGGGGGGGGGTTGAGAAAGGGTTGGCAACGGTACGCTGGAGTGCAAGGGTGTAAAGTAGTTTTGATATCTAGCACAGTGAATCCAGGTGGCGCTAATGTAATGTCACAGTCGTTGAAAATGGAGTGTGAGAGAATTTTGGAGACACCCGAAAAGGGATTGGGGCACAACGCGAAGCGGGCAAGCTGGATTGGTACTATGGACTATGGAGGCGTTGGAAACGCCAGCTTCAAGTAACATTCAACAGCATTCAGCAGACGCGGTAAAAATGTATATCACTCTGTCCCCTTTTTTTGTCAATGCGGGAAAATCCTTGCCTATCCTTATCGCTAGTGTCAACGAAGGCATTGGGAATTGAAAGAAGGATCGTGGTCCTCCGGCTTCTTGAATTATAATGTCTGAGCCATTACTGTTATTACCTTATTACTCTCAAATTGTATTAGCGACACAGGTCTGCGAAAGGAGCGACCAATAAATTCAAATATATTGCTCAGCAAAGCACCAAATTTATAAAAGTATTGGAGTTTCCAAATAAAAAAGAAGTGAGTTATTTATGTGCTATTCGTGTTCATCCACTGAAAAAACTGATACTACTTATTCATTAATATCCGCTAGCGCATCTACTATATATTATGGAATGAAAAAAATTGCGATTCACTTACATCTACGCCCATTATTTTATTGGTCGTTTTGTGTATAAACTAAATTAAGCATGAGTGAATCTATTTCATATCAAAACTGATTGATGTGCCAGTTCTATACCAGCGCGCAATTGAATTAACTGCCATCGGTTAATTAAACAATTCCCCTCTTTTCCACTTTATTGCTCGGAATTGGGAGAGGCTTTGCGAGCTCATTTTGACAGCGACTAGAATTGGACGAAACAAAACAAAATTAAAATTGAAATTGAACGATTTGCGCAAGAGTACCGTTATTTATATTTATAAATTGAATTTTACGGATATGCAAAAAGTGATTCAAAGTGGTCAGCTGATATTTATCTGGAT
Organism: Nemoura dubitans; assembly: GCA_921293005.1. Classification (NCBI taxonomy): domain Eukaryota; kingdom Metazoa; phylum Arthropoda; class Insecta; order Plecoptera; family Nemouridae; genus Nemoura; species Nemoura dubitans. The sequence goes on from OV121076.1 coordinate 41,398,012, forward strand.
ATAAGCTCATTAAAGAGCAAATAAATTCCCAAGTAGCACAAAAACCGTTATTTCGAACGTTCGGTGGACGTCGAAAATCTAACGGTGGATTACTTGCGTTCGACGTTCGGGTAGAACCTAATCGAACGTTTGGCGAAAGTGAACGTTGAACGCAAGTTATTCCTCGTCAGCTTTTCTACGTCCACCGAACGTCCGAAATAACGTTCGCTGAACTTTTTTGTGCTACTTGGGTTGCGAGTCACTTTAAGAAACGGTGATCTCCTTGCTCTTTGAATATCTACCAAGTACTTTTTTTACAGGCAAACTATAAGTGGCAGCCCCAACAACATAGCGTTAGAGACAGATGTAATAAATGGAGGCTTCAAATAAAAGTGAGAAGTTTTGCTCTTTGGTTAGGCTAGCTAAAACTTGTCCATGTAAAATTACTTTTTGAAAGTACTGGCAAATTACTTTGAAGTTCAGATAATTTTTCATGGAATGAACCAAAACCTGGTGAAAATGAAAACAGATTAAATTTGCAAATTACTATCTATTTATAACTGACAGCTTTTCAGCAACTCACGTGTAAAACTGACAAAAACTTCATTAACCCTCTACACATAGAATTCTGTGCATATGTCACCGCGTTCTGATTTCCCACAGCCTGCTTCATGGCAGGCGGTAGGTGCCCAAATCCAAATACAGATTCGCAGTGAATATACTTCATTTCCATATCTTGCACATCCAACACAATCGTGAGCAAGGGCACCTCCACATAGCCGAGAAACATGGAAGACCTAGAGGAGATGGGGGACATTTCTAGCTTCGAAAGCGACAGGCAAAACATATTGGAAAACGTGAAGCACGATTTTGGGGTCTGCGAGTGTGTGGGGGGATGGCAATATTTCTCGAAGCTGCCATATTTGAATCGTTTAGTAGTAAGACGCCGAATACGTGGGAGTATCTTATCAATCAGTACCCTAGGGTGGCACACGATGTTGACATATTAGACCACTCACATCGCAGGAATCAGTGTCTCCGACATTTCTGAATAGCTAAATCACTAGAGAACGACAATAAAAGTCAATGTACCTATATCAAATCACTTTTAGGAGGTGATGACATTTTTTCCTTATTACTTTTTATATATAACTTTTTTGTTTCTTTGTCGGTTTAAGGCTACTCAGCGATTTAATGAAAAGTGACGTTCCCTTTAAGTTGCTCGCAGCGTTTCAGTTCCGAGTTCTGACATCGCCTGATTGTAATTACGTTTTGAATTCATCCCCATGGAATTCAAAACTATCTTGCCAAACGTTTAAAACAAACCCACGAAGAGATACCAAAATAACAAAAAATAAAAGTAATGACCCACATTTCAGTCATGATTACATTCTCATATTATCTTTTAAATCGATGCAGAAATGAAAAATATGAAAACATACATTTTCAAAAGTCATGTAATCATTTCTGAATCATAACAAGAATGCCAGCCGACTGTCGAGTTACTACAATAGAAGCATGGTCTGACGTATACAGAATAAATATATCGCGCTCTTGGTAATCGCTCAGCAATCATCAACGGCTAACTGGGCGAGCATGGAACACGTTACACAGAGTGCATGTAGTGTACATCGAGACCAGAGTACAGGGATCCGTGAGTCATACGAATGCATCGACCCGTCGACAGCGTCAAATGCACAAATGCAGCGTCGAGCTGCTGCATGCACAAGCGAAATGCACTCAGAGAGCGTGTGAACTCGCATTCATCAGTCACGAGCCGCTCAATGTTTGCGTTATGAATTGTTTTCGAACGTTGATTCGAATTCGATTTTCCCTCCCCAACGGTTGGTCTTGGAACTAGCGACAACAAACGTGTTTAAAGGTGGCGGACATTAGCTCTGTTTGGTTGTCCACGAAATCCACGATAACTAGATTTCTAGCGTTTGTTTGTCCAGGCTAGGTTTCGTTTACTGCATGATTTCCTATGATGACGTCACACCGAAAACCGATATCTAGATAATAACTACATTGCATCTTGTTATGTACTGGACAACCAAACATACCGAATATGCTATGTCATTCATTGTGCAATAGATCACGCTTTTCGTATAAGTAAAGTGAATTGAGTTGTATTTGCGATTGGATTTGCAAAGTTACGCTTCTATCATACCCCTATTATCTGTTCAGTATTTGCTTTTATTTTACCAGATGTGCAATATTTTATAAATATGGCGGCGCTAATAAAAGAAAATTCAATTGAAATTCTTATAATCCCAATTCTTGCAAAGTTAAACCAAGTTTAAAGTAGCTGCGATGCATATAGGTTTTAGTAAAAACTAGTTAGCTCTGAAAAGTTCTGTATTATCCTTTTAGAAGATACATGATCATATTTCATCGTGAATTGTCAAGAGCAACTTCTGTTCGGCTCCCGAGAGACAATATAACCGCTCCAGTTTGAAAACAATCGCCGTTTCTTCGACGTGTACGCGGCAAAATGCAAAGCTAATTTATAGCAGTCGCGCACAGTAAAATGCAGTGAGAGCTTTCGCGTAATAATCGACATAGCTCCCAAATTATTCGTCTTCTGCACCGTAAACGACAATATCTATTTACATATTTCAGTGCATACTGTACAGGTACTGGAAATTTGCAAAGCTGCAGACAAACCTAGTGAACGATTCCCAAGTCACGTCTTGTTTATGAGCAATGTTTAACCGAACCGTCATTTTATTTTCAAAACGTCGAGCGTCAAAAGTGACCAGCCAAGCGGGAAATTACTGCTATGTTGTGAATCACGTCCGAGGAAGAAAATTCTTTCTTCATACGAAAATAGATCTTATACTTATATATGAAAAATGTATACAATGATGATAAAATTCCCTTGGGTAATTTACTATACACCAGTGCCTGTTTATATGACATATACCTATATGCAGTAGTTATTTTTTCTCATGAAATTCTATAAGTGAGTAATTTGCTTTTAAAAGGGTTTATATATTCGCTGCTGCATCTGCTGTCGTATCTTCTTGTGTGCGGAAATGAATGCTCGGCTCCTCCATCGGACTGCTCGAATAGACGGTGCTGAAGGAAGGCACATGGCAAGAGATCAAATTATCGTACCAAAATATTATTTTCAGGAGACTGCATATAGATAGTAACACTCTAAAAAAAGATACCTTCTCATGAAAGTTTAAACCTATCAGCATACATTTTTAAAGTTTATGTCTGTCACAGCTTTCGAAGCCTTAAATGAAAAGAAATTGATGGGAAACTCGTACGAAATATTGAAACTCGAGGCGTGGAGGAAAATCAATTTTCCGCATCAAAGTAACAACATTCCGGGCACGAAAAGTGTCAGCCAAATATCGCTGCGCCGGACACGCAGAACTCAAAGGCACAGTGGGCAGCGCGGCACACCGCCTAATGAAAAGGAATCATCAATCGGGAATCATTTTTCGGCCAATGGAATGGCTCCACTGGAATGGCTCCACTGGAATGGCTCTACTGGAATGGCTCCACTGGAATGGCTCCACTGGAATGGCTCCGCTGAAATGGCTCCACTGGAATGGCTCCGCTGAAATGGCTCCACTGGAATGGCTCCGCTAGAATGGCTCCACTGGAATGGCTCCACTGGAATGGCTCCACTGGAATGGCTCCACTGGAATGGCTCCACTGGAATGGCTCCACTGGAATGGCTCCACTGGAATGGCTCCGCTGGAATGGCTCCACTGGAATGGCTCCGCTAGAATGGCTCCACTGGAATGGCTCCACTGGAATGGCTCAGCTGGAATGGCTCCACTGGAATGGCTTCACTGGAATGGCTTCACTGGAATGGCTCCACTGGAATGGCTTCACTGGAATGGCTCCACTGGAATGGCTCCGCTAGAATGGCTCCACTGGAATGGCTCCACTGGAATGGCTCCACTGGAATGGCTCCACTGGAATGGCTCCACTGGAATGGCTCCACTGGAATGGCTCCACTGGAATGGCTCCACTGGAATGGCTCCACTGGAATGGCTCCACTGGAATGGCTCCACTGGAATGGCTCCACTGGAATGGCTCCACTGGAATGGCTCCACTGGAATGGCTCCACTGGAATGGCTCCACTGGAATGGCTCCACTGGAATGGCTCCATTGGAATGGCTCCACTGGAATGGCTCAACTGGAATGACTCTACTGGAATGGCGAAACGCATGGCACCGCTGCGTAATTGGTTTGTTTTCGCGTCCAGTCCCGCACAGAACAAACATCACAGAGCGGCGCGGGCAAAACGCACACCTATAAACCGAAAATGTCGATCGCTATTCGATTCTATTAGTTTCGATCGCAGAAAAGTCGACTAAAAGTGCGTCAGGGTTTTTCCATCAAAGTGCCACCCCCTCTCCTCCCCCTGCACCCATCTAGATCAGAGAGCTGCCTCACCCCTTCCTCCCCTCGCCGATTGAAAGACAGTTTCAACTCAATTCCATCCATTTAACTTTCTGATGCATTACTTTGCTCAATGTAGACCGGGAATCTTCCACCCCCCCCCCCCCCCTCCCCCCTCAAAAAACGCTGAGCGCCGAAATGTCTTTCGTGATCGAGATTTATATTTGAATCCATCCCGCTATTGATAATCTATAAAATACCTAATCCGTAACATTTACACACATTAATCCAACGGCTATAAATTACTGGGACATAATAGTTCGCGAAAGGGTTACATGTTTTTGTGTATGCATGCAGTGATGGCTGCGTATATAACAACATGCGGCATGAAAACTCTGCACTCTACCCTGTGCAGTTCACAGTGTTAATATCGCCAAGGGAATTTATATTTCCTTTACCATAATAGTATGATCGGCTGATAGGCCGTGAGGGTTAGTATGATAGCGGAGCGGCTAATAAATTTAGAACAATGGTGGAGTTGTAGCTAAGGGATGGCCTATCGAAATCATTAACTGAATGCACACGGCTGAATATGATTGATGCATTCCACGTAAACCCACTTTATCATTATTGCTGTAATAACTATAGCCATCTATTATACCTCGCAATAATAATATCAGTCTATCTGATTCAGAACAATTAATATCTAGGTCTATAAACACCTATATACTGTTGACGGCCCGTGAGAGGGATTATGATGCCGTGGTCGATGGTTTAGGAATTTGATGATTATAGTTTGTGCTGGGCACACAACATCAGTAAAGGTACGATTCTGAGAAGTAAAGAAGCTGTGTAATTTTAAGATATCTGGTCACTCATTGCTCGGTGAAATCGTATTAGAAGAGAGATGGTAAAACCATGAAGTTAGTAACTCGATGACAAAACTGTTTAGGTTCGTTGCAGAGAGACAATCTGAAAAAACAACCGGGCGATCAGGTATGTATATGTCAATTCGCGCGAATGCCAAAAAAAATCTTCTCGGCGATGTGTCAATGCTAGACTGATAAATCAGGATTGATCCTGAATGACGTATGCACATATCAGAGTGAACGACAGCTGATTGATGAAAAAGTCTGCATGTTTATGCCACTCTGTTGCATTTGGCAATAATAGATTCAATTTAATTTGAATCCTTACGCGATCAACAAAATGATGCGGACAAATACCTCCTTTTCAATTGCTTCTTGGATTTCCGTAATACGGGAATGGGGTTCACATTTCGAGTTAATAGGGAAATCTAAACACAGCGCGCGATCGCTGCGCGCATGTGCAACGGGCCTAGAGGAAACGGAAATGTTTCCGGCAAGATTCACTCTCGTGCGCGCGGAGCGGTCCACTTTATTGAGACATTTCCTCGATAATAGCGGGAAAAACATTCGCCGTTTTTCCACGAGACCAGCTCTGGCGTAGGTATATAAAAAAAACAGCACAAGCATTTTTCACGGCTTGAAACGATATATGCAGAAATTTGTACTTGAGAAAATTTCTGCGTTCCTAATAATGAAGAAAATAATGGTAAAAAAAAAAAACTGGGCCACAGCGAGTTTTATACGTATAAAAGTGCCTACTTCTATAATGAAACAAGAAAGAGGGCCGCGCCATAGCGAGAAAAAGAGAGAGAACATAGAGCGCGTCAAAAACTAGTTACACAAATTACATGGGGTGAAATATAAAAATTAACTCTTAAATTCTTTCGCCGACACGTTGGTAGCACTAAAGGGTGAACACTAATTGTCTGCATTTTCCGAGGGCATTTTCTTTAAGGCTGCCGTGACAGTACTTTGTCTGCCATGCGCTGGTATAAATGTAGGGAATCTAGAGTCGTCACTGCAAGCTCCAGCGGGCAGTCGGTGTAATTCAATTGAGCGATACTGCATCCTAACAATTTGTTTGCGTACTCTTCTAGTCTCGGGGTATGAAGCCAGACTTGAAGCCAGAATACGATTCTTAGGGCGAAGGAGACTCCTTTTAGCTGATACACGAGCCAAGTTCCATTCTGTTGCTCTGTTCATTAAAGTGAAGATGAGGAAACTTTTTTAAGCGTTGTGTTTTAAAGAGGGGGACTTGGAATGAATACGCTTAGGTATACTATTTGTTTAAATAGAAAAATATAATAGCCTGTGTGACAGTTGGGCTTTCTACAAAATATTCTAAGGTTCGTTCAGATGTTAAAAGATCACGAAGGGTTATCAATTAAAACATGTTCTTTATAAGTCAAGAAGCTAAAAAAACATACTTTTTAGCTTTAGAGTCAAACAGAGGCCAGTTGCGAGCCCAGACAGATATGAGATTGTTGCCCGTTACTCTTAAGGGTAAAGTTTATCTAAAATACTGTGGAAAATGAAGACCTCAAAAAATTACATCTTCAGCGATAAAATGCAAGAATCACATCAAATTTACCCAAAAAGTTGTAAGTTGTACTAACTCTTAAGTATGGCTATAGATGAGTTAGTTCCACCCATGTATTGTACTATATAGTATATACTGTAAACCTAAAATGCCTAGTGTTAAGATTAACAACGCTTTGTCCCCCCAAAAATGTGACGACTCTACTTTGTAAACTGTAAAGGGTTCACTTTTGATCCAATTAAATGTATCACCGCAGAACATTTTCTTCAGCACACAAGCATGGTGCAGAATGCGTCGTAAAACCAAAGAACATGAATAAGTCTCGCGTATATATGCCATGCCACCACCGCCACGTTGAAATCCAAAGCAATGTGGAACATGAGTCGGTCTGCTCACTTCAAATCCCCGGTTAAGCTACTTACATGTGGTACGCCGCGAAAACCGGAGGATTGCCAAGCCAAAATGACTCGCGCTCGTTCAAAGAAAAACTCTGCGAATGCACTTAGTGCATGTCCGTGGCACGAGAGAACTGATTTTCATCCAGTGATTTTCTTTTCATCTTCATATGCCAATCAGTGGCATTAATCATTTCATAGGGGCACACAGTATCATTAACCCAGTTGCATAAAAGTATCATTTAGAACCGCAAGAAAAACAGAAAGAGTTACGAGCCACAGCGCCAGTCTATTGAAAGCGTAGAAAATTAACTTCATTCTCAATTGAAAAGACAAAATTTCTTTTTTCCTTCGTAATACTTTGAGTATACTAAAAATCTATATAGCTAACGCTTATGAATTGTGTGGTTCAGCCGTAATTCAAAGTTTTAAACACAATGAATCTAGCGAGCGAGCTTTAGGGCGGGTAGCTAATTCACATAAATCTCCACTATTTGATGATACAAATTGATATCGATGGAACTGGGCGACCGATCCTCTCAGCTAGCCAAAGAGCTAGGTGCTTGCTTTACGAGGGCTTTGCCACGGAAAGGTAAGAGGACCAGACATTGAATAAACTACCCCATAAAATAAGGCCAAGAAAATGGGTTGGTCTGTAAATTACGCCTGTGGTGCTGTCGCTCGTGGCGCCCTCGTGTGAGTTTCTCTCATGTGGGAAAGCGTTCCGTCAGGAAAACTGGCATTTTCCGATGCACACTCCATTACTTTGAAGAAAGTGTGTCAAAAACATAAACATTTGTTATATATTAATATATACTTAAACACAATTTAGTGTCCATGTTTTATGTTCGTATATAAAATTCAATTAGTTTTTATTTCTTCGACATGGCATAATGTGCCATCGAATATTAGGTGCAAGTTTGAGACGAATTTATATATTTCATCCTGATATTGTTATTTATTTTCTATAAATAATGCATAATTGCGAATTCTAATCTGAACTGTCCTATTTAACATCTGGTGGCATCGGTGCTGATGTGATTTAATTCGAAATTCGCGAGAAAACGACAATTTCGCATAAATCTCTGCGCGACTGAATTCGATGTCCCATCCAAGTTCCCTGCATAGAGATTTCCTCGGTTAATTTACAGCCACTGCACCGCGGCACAGAATAGCCAAAGGTGTACTGCGGTTCATATTTCAAGAAAAATGTTCCTACTCGCGAAAGCGCTGTCTTTTTCGCCCCTCCAGTCCCTATCGTCTTACATGGTTAGCTCGCGTAAGCCACTCGAATGTCTAAAAGCAGTTGTACAAAAATGACCCTCTCCCCTCACCGTATCAAGCCCTTGGGGAAGATAAAAAGTGTCTGTACCTTTATTACATACATAATTAAAGGTTTTATTGTGGACTACTTTCGCAGCTGGAATTAGGCTAGCCAATTCGCCAGTGCGTGAACTTCCTCTGACACGGACACATAAATTGGGGCGCTGCGAAGAAAATCCGTCTGGGATCTATAGAATAAAGAGTGCAACATTAAACTTTTGACGGCCAGATTTGATACAATCTAGGTCGGTACGCCTTTCAGATGAATGACAGTCTTTCGAAAAGCTTTGCCTAATAAAATCCATTCGCTATAGCGAAAGTAAATCTACTTACTTTATATCAGCTAGGTTCGATAGGCAACTTCCATTTCGAAGCGTTGAAGTTTTATTTTTTAAATCAACTCAGCAAAGTTTCCGATACCAGAATTTTCTAGTTCTAAGCAAAAGAAAACTAGAAAGAAACTCGAATGCTTTTCTTAGCCAATAGGGTAATTAATATTTAACATGTCTCCCCTCGTATCTAATTTGGCACGAAAAGCATATTATAGGCACAATAGTTCAAACCCGTTAAGCCATGGCCGAGACGAATAAAATAGGACATTTTTCTTACCCACTATAACTATTGAGTAACCCCATTCCCTATGATGAAAATGGAATTTCGGCTCTGTAGAAAAAGTAGCCATTAAACACAGCCGAGCAAGAGACAGATACGCCCTTCGCGACCGCGGGCCTCTTTTATAGTGTCGCGCGCGCATGTGCACTGCAAGAACGTACATTCTGGTGCCATAAAATGATGAAATAGGTAGACCATTGCAGCCAGTAGAGGATCTAGAACGGATTTCGTACCAGAATACTAAAGATATATATTTTTCCTAGACACACCAGGTTTCGAAAAAGTTGTGTACAGCTAGGGAACTTGGTGGACCGATGGTGTCAATCCAAGTTCGTTTGTCAAGCGTCTAAGGGAGAAACGGATTTCGATCGTGAGATGGTCATCCCGACATGTGCATTAGATGGGTGGGAAGGGGGGGGGGCTGGCAGAGGCGTTCGTGACAGAACTGCCAAGATTGGCCACTTAAAAACAGTTTGGCCCGTATTTGAATGATAGTGGTAGGGTTCAGAACGGTTACATGCAATATCAGTCACTCATGTAGATATCGCATTTCAAGCAGGAAAACCTGCTCTTCCATTTTATATATCTACATATCTTTGAGTTAAACAGTGCGGGTTCTTTTTAATTGGGTCAAAATTTTTAGTGAATTTCTACAATTTAGGCTAGATGAAAAAATAATTTTGGATAATATGTTTATTTTCCTTGTTTAAAGGAAATGTCTACTTATTTGTACCATTTCAAGCTTTGTTCTTATGAAAAATCATTCACTTTAATATCGGAATCCCATCAAATGATTTGTTTCAAACTCTTCATAAGTTGAAAAGTTTCGATATTCGTTTTCTTTTTTTCCTCTCCATGAATTCTATGAAATATATTCTATAGGCACACCGATTTACCTAAATGACCGATTTCCAACGATATCGATATTCTATCCAACAAAAAAACGGCACTTTCAAAGTCTAACAAATCTATTCATCTGCTCGGAAAACTATTTCGACTAGTTCGAACCCTGCGCTGTGATTGCGTTCATTAATCCACGGAAGAACTATACTCAGACATTCTCGCATGCCAATACATGCCAGCTTCTACTCCAGGTTATCCACTTATAGATATATAAAAGAAAAACTTTCGCTGTCTTTTGGGAAAAGGAACAACTATCTCTTCGCCCAGCATGGTCACTAGATCTGCCAATAAATGGATTTGCCCTATTGCCTTGGTTCGCCGATTCTCATTTCTGAGGACGAAGATATAGAAGATTTCGCAAACAAGTCTTCTCAAAGATTCTCTAGTTCGTCTCTATCTATGTAGCTGAAGCTGCGACATGGGCTGGAGAAAGATGGAGAGGGGGGGGGGAGGCAGATGTTTTACGTGACTTCAGGCAAGCCGACAGTAACATGACCCCCCCCCCCCCCCCCAGCGTCAGTATCATTCACATGTCAATGAATAAAACATACCGTATTGTTACGAAATAAAATATTGAGTTTTCAACTTTTGCTATGTTTTGAAGTATTGTCTTGGGTATAAAAGGTGGATTGATTATTAGTTCAGCAATTTTGATTACACCAGTGTAGAGGTTGAGGGGATGAGGGGTATCGCTCAACTTTTGTTGCTTCCAAACAAAATGTTCCCCATGCATGTTCTCAAAAGCACAAACACCCAAGTGCACATCATACTGAACGAAAATCATGGAAAAAACGTTTCATCATGAAGAGAATTCTCAACTAACCACGTTATTTATAATTTCACTGCATTTTTGCCCAAAAAATGAAAAATACACAATACTGCAAACATGTAATTTAATCAGTGAATTCACAAACAATTTCCAGACTGTGGCAATTTATTATCATACCGTGCAGTTTTGAACATGTCTACGCCGAAAATGTGTGAAATTGCATTTAAACATCAAATAATAATATATATGCCATATACCCTCATTATAATTGTCAGTATATATATACGATGCAACGCTAATAAAGTTTCTGTTGTTTCTCGTCTATGTATGTCGAGACAGCAGTTTTCACGCTAGCTGATCTACACTCTGCAGCGAACGCAAGCATATCCCAATCAACTTTATCCCTTACACCCGGCTGCGTTCGGATTTACAGTTTCTACTTGTTACACAGAACCGGCACTTTAATGCAAGTCGAATCATTCTTGCATTTTCACTTCAAGAGTTTGATGCCACAACGTTTCACATTACATCACATACTAACAAGTCTTGTTCAAGTCTTCGAAGTGAGTTTAATTTTCAAAGATTGAGAGCTAAGAAAATCTTGCAAGTGCTGGAAGTTGAATCGGTTTGGGAATTCAGGTGTGATTGAAGAAAATTAAAATTAGAAGATATAATATGAATTAGAAGTGTAGAAATGTATTTCTTGCCACAATGCCAATTTTCATCATGCTCAAAAGGAAATTAAATGAATTGAAAGAAACTACATTGCAAGAAATGTGCAGTGCACAACGTTGGAGGCAAGTAATCCACGCAACGTTTGGCGAACGTACGAACACGCAACGTCAATTTTCATCTCGGCCCAATTGGTAATACGAGTGGAAACGTTTAGCGCACAGCATAAAACGGAGATCAAAAGAAGATTACTAAATTTATTTTTACATATATCCGCACATCGTGCATCGATAATCCTTTTGCGCTTTTCATCTACACAAATTCATCTACACAAATTCATCTACACAAATTCATCTGCACACGTGCGTAAAGAGTTGCTAGATTATCAAGTCATCTGTGCAGTTACATCTCATCGTAAATATATCTCGTTTTTTTTTCCAGTAACTACATCATTCTCATTTCCCTGCTTGCGTGCAAAGCCAGTTATCGTTCTACAATAAATATTTCACCCTTTACTCTGTAACAGAAAATTCATGTGCCCACCGCCAAACGTCGAATGTTTAGCTCGTTGGTGAAAACTCTCACATCTTCTCTAACTCAAGTGAACGATCTCGATTGGACGATAGATATATATAAAACTTCAGTATCGCCAATTCCCTTTTGCGATTGCTTTATTATTTAGAATTTCGTTGTCAGTCGGACTAACGTCTCTGGTCTGACGAACAGAGGGCCAGCAATGCAGTTTAAGGGTCTCTTAGTCTTCTGCCGCGTTCTGTTATACATGTATGCAGTGGTCTGAGCTGTTTTCCAACACGAAAATGGAAGTACAGTCTAATGTACTAATGCACACAGCTCGGCGCCATATTTCTTAATAATTTCAGAGAGCCATTTCTTGCACCTCGTAAGAGGGGGTGGCTGACTTTAATATGATTTCAACCCAGGAAAAAACACGTAAATGCTTCTTAAGCTCGATTTATTATTTTTGGCAAAATGTTTAAACACATAACTCTAAATGGTTTTTTTGCTGTGTGTGATTATTATATAATAACTATAACCTGCAATGAATGTGTGCTAAATGTACGAAACTTTTTAATTCAAATTTATACCTGGTTATACCATGCAATAGAGCGGCAAAAAAAGCTCTGAATACTTTAGAAATAGCGCAGCCAAATACAAGAGTTCCACATAGGCTATCTTACTATAAGAAAGTAGCCCAAAACTTGTACTCGAAATCCGAGGAGCGGCGTTCCATTAGTTTACCTTTGGCCGCTTGGCTGTGCTGAATTATCCCTTATGGCATTAATAATTTCAACTGCAGTCGGTCGCATTGTTCTGTATACTGTACGGCGAGAGGCAGTGGCACGGAATCTAGCCTCCTGCTCTAAGTATTCTCCAGCGAATGCGCCAGCTCCTACGGACCATGAATTATTGTGGAAAAAGATTTTACACTCAGAAACAAAGGCAGATGTCACGTGTCTCTCTCTCCTCTCTCTCTCTCTCTCTCTCTCTCTCTCTCTCTCTCTCTCTCTCTCTCTCTCTCTCTCTCTCCTCTCTCTCCCTCTCTCTCTTGTAATGTGTACTCTCGTCCCTGTGTACTAGTACACGCGCTCGCTAAACTCTGCACATTTCGTAAATCGTTTTACTATACACATACACGGTCATATGCTCGCAAAACTTCATAAGCTCTCATTTTGATAAAGGGTGAATAAATCGTTTAAGAGTAGTCAAAATCTCTTATGCAAAGCTGGCCAGATGATAATATACTATTTATTATACACGCGCTCTTCAGTCTAGCGCACTCACCCCATAATAGCTTCTTGCAAAAAAAAACGGGCTAGACCATTTTTATATTATATAAAAATTTATAGTTTTAGTCGAGCTTTATCTCAATTCTTCTGCTACGCAACGGTGTGCCAAAATGCATGCGGTAACACACTACGCTCCACCATCAAGATGAAAAAAGCACCGTGGGTAGCTTTGATACGAGATTTAAAAAAAGGACATATAATATTATGTGGCACACGATTTAGATAGAGATCAGGCAACGCTATGTCGAGGGGAAAAGCACGGTTAAAGCACACTTAGCAGGGTGTAGATTAGAGTTGCATAGAGAGTGTGTGTGTGTACTTTGTAGGAGCGAGCGGCAACATGTGTCGTGATATGTGCTGCAGCATCCCCATGAATGTGCTCAATTCTGTGGACCACTCTGTGCTCTGCGTGTAGCGTGTTACACGGTCTACATGCTTTGTTTTGTTCGACTATTATACGATAATCCTAAGCTAAATGTGATAGCCGTGTTTTCAATTTCACAGTTGCTGTTTTCTGCCATGTGATGCCAAGGAAATAAATGGTTTGAGAGATGATCCTGATTATAAAGTGATGTATGCAGGTGCTACTTTTTACTGAATGGATCCTTTTTGTGGTGTCACAAATCTGGCGCTGCCAAACCTTTGCTAGGATCGATTTGCTAGGTGGTGTTTTAACATAACGGACCATCTAGATTGATTTGGTGTTTAACAACGTAGGTACTGTTTTAACGATGCGCCCAGTCACACTTCGGTGGACGATGGAGGTGATGGTGAACCTATAGGGTCTAGCTAAGAATGCAAAAGAAAAAACCCCTGCCAAATCTTAGCCTTCTCTTCTCGAAAAGCACCAAAGGAACCACAGGCTAAACAGCCCTTCCGAAGAACGGTTATAACTAATAACTATATAAAAACATAATTCCTCGTTTAATCCTTGCTGTCGAGAAGTTGATAAGAGGGCTAGGCAGGCTGTTAAATCGTCAAGCTATTCAGCCGCTCGCTACAGGACACGAAATTATAATATATTGATTCGAACTTGAGAATGTCTTTATAGAATTTCGTATTGTTAAGATGGTCGCCTCCGGCTAAAATATGATCGAAATAACGTTTGCACACTCTCTAGACCGAAAGATACGAAAGCAATCTTTCTCTACTAAATAACGCGATAAACATTATGGATCTACAACGTTTTCCCGCGGTTAAAGTGGCAATTTTCAGAGAAGATTTCCACCAATCGCGCGTGGAAGAGTTTCGTTTTTCCAAACAGAGATTTCCTACGAAATCCTGGCTGCCATATGAGAGGAAAAGTTAGCGTTGTCAGCCAAAGTCTATATATAAAATACTTATATATATATATATATACGCGAAGAAAAAAAAGGAAGCTGTACATGGTTGGTAAACTGCACGTAAGCCAGAAGTCAAACCAATATGTTTTCATTTTTTCTTCTTCTCCTTCGAAATAAAAGTATGTCGCTTCGCCCCGAAAGACAATATTCCAGCAGACACGGAAGACACGCGCTGCCTGCGCAAAAAGCTGCGGCAGACAAAAGGGCCGAGGGTGCCCCCCCCCCCCCCCCCCCTCCCCAATGCACCCAACTGGACGGCGTCATCTGCGGATTATGTCGTCCGTCGAAAACGTGATGGAGGGGTGGTGCTTTTGTCTAAGAAACCGACGGGCGTGGAAAAACCTACCAATATTAGTTCGACCAAGTGGAGACTCAAAAATATGACGGCACATTTTTGGGTCTTCTTCGTGTTCGTCGCATATAAAAGCAAGATGAGAAACGTACAAATGAGATTATGCATCGGTTTTTCTCGCGCCGCTGTATCTTGATCATGTCAATTTTGGTATGTCACTGTGCTCATCTGTGCGCCTGCATTTTGAAAGGTTTCTTAAAAGCAAATGGATTTCGACAGTAGTACAAGACAGAAAGAGAAAGAAAAGGAAATACTTTGCAAATTTCTTCGCTGAACGCTGGAACCATGCATATCCGAGAATGACGTCTCTTAGTATTTTCTTGTCGTACTTTCTTATTTGATATTGTTAGTTTTGTACCTTTTTGTTTATCAAATTTATACTCGCTGTCGTCTCGCCACCCCACCAGCGCTACCACCATTCGCATACCAAAACATTATTATTTACTCTCCTTATTAAAGTCACGAAAAGCCCCAACAACAACAAAAAAAAAATCGTGACCCCAAAAATGCCACACCAGCCCCAAAGGGGAAATACATGTTTTGTGACAACTTAAAACCCTCGCGGATCAGAAACTTTGCGTCACTTTCAGCGGACGGCTCAGCAACGCTCTCACATCCCCACGAGTTCTCAAAAATTATGTTAATATCACAACCCCGAAAAACTTAAAATATTCCTCGAGCTCTGAGCAATCCAATATTGATAGAGTCCATGTTGTGTATCGCACTAGAAAGCAACGCATACCTTCAGCGATACGCGCCTTAGTTCGAAGACCGCGTATCTGCCATTTGTCACACAGTAATCCCTGAAGGTAGGATAGCGGCATCGACGTCGGCGCCGGCGTCGGCGTCCTTCACGCACATGCCTTCACTCGAAACACGTACCTCCACATGTGACAATAGCACGGGCCGGCGCCCATTCCTCCCCTTGGGACCACCCCACACGACTGGATAAACTGGTAAACACACGAGGGGGTGGGTTGGGGACGCCCGCGGCGGCGAGGGAACGGCGGTTGATATTTGGGCCGACCGCATATAAAAGGCATGGGATGGAGATCATCGGGAGTTACGAGTTACCGCGGCACGCGCTCGTAAACAATATCAGCGAGCGGAAAACTCGCGGGAAAACTCACCAAGGTAGGCCGAGGAAAGCTTCCCGAGGAAGGCGAACGTGGAAAGGAAAGGACCAGCGGGAAAAGTGTTTTAGTGTGGTTTTAGGGAGATGGAAAGGTCCTATTTAATAGGTATATTTTTCTCGAGACTGCATCCGAGTGGGCTTTTCTTGCGGGTTTCTGTTCTGGGGTCGCGGGAAAAGCAGGCGGAGTGCTGTGGTGCCATTGTGCATTCATGACTGCGTGCGTGACGGGTTTTTCGTAGTTTCGGAACGTTTTACGATTATAATCATCAATCATCAATCATCATCGAGGGTTAGTTGTGTGTGTGCGTTCGAGAGAAGCTCGATTTCCTACGCTCAATTTGGCAGACGACTTGTCATCGAAATATTGACGAATTGGCCTTTTACTTTATTGTTCAGTTCAGGTCAACGCACTAGACAAGGTGGCTACTGAAAGCCTTCTCTAATCTGTAAAGGTATGAGTAGAACAAGCACAGCACTAAAAAATACTAGGTGCAGTAGAGACAGGCAATTCAATTTAGAGTATGCTTATAGACAAGATTGCAGAGCAGACATGCCTTGTAGTGTAGGTTCAGTATAAATTAGGCTGCAGACAACAGTTGAGGTTTGCTCTATGAGGAGACGACGAAAATAGCCGAAAATCTTACAAATACATCCGTTTTTTATCTGTCCTTGGAGCGTGAGGCAAGAAAATTGCGTATTAAAATTGTTTGCATACATAAACTGAGAGAGCTCGCTTGTACGAGACAATTTTTCATGTGCCACGTTTTCTAGTCTAGGTTCACACATAGTGCTATCTCACCTCTACCTTCGCAAGCCACCTCCACCTCCACCTCTCTCTTTCTCTTTCCTTTTGCTGAAATTTAAATGCAACGTAACGTCAAGCAACTTACACCATCGGTCGCAGCCGGCAGAAAGTAAACTATTTTATCGTCAACTCGCATTCAAACTAGGGGCGGATAAATAATTAAAACCGTGCTGTACGTGTGTTATGTATATAAGAAAAAGATGAGAGCGAGTTTTCCCCAGACTTTCTTTCCTCTCTTGGGCGCACGTCGTGCCGCGGCGTGCCAGGTGTTTCGCGGGACTGCGACGACGACGACGACGTCGACGAGGAAGCAATCAACATTACTAATTCTCGGCTGTATTTACCTGAAGTTGTAATGCCGCAGGCACTTTGCCTCCGTAGGTGCTCTTGATAGTGATTAAACCAAAGCACAGATAAGGTATATACATGAGCCTTGCGAAGAAATGTATCCATCTCGATAAGCGAAATTTATGGTGCTCTCTTAAAGGGAAATCGCTGCGATGCTATTGAAACTCCTCTCAAAGATAGAATTGCAAAAATCTTGCGAAAAGATTTTCATTCACCAAGAAAAATATTTTGCTTATAAGCAAAATGCCATAATCGGCAGAAAAAAAATATTTCTCAGCTATAACATGTTTTCGCGTCTTTCATGCTGACTCTTTGTGATAGCTGATGACCTTTTGCAGATACACATGAAAAACTCACAGTACTTCCTCTCGGTTATATCGCTTGACCCTTTTCCGGGCGCTGAAAATGTTCGCGATATCGCCCTCATTGCCTATGATGGGTCCGGCCATGTGCGCCCAGTTTGTTTTTGACGTGTGTACCAAATACAAGGGTAATGAGATTTAAAACACGATCAACATTCTCAACAACGTCCCCCCCCCCCCCCCCCCACCCAACCCACCCCGCTGATTCAACATGGATCGTTCGCGACGCATTGGGCAAAAATGCCTGTCCGAAACACAGCTCCAGGTATATAGGAGCTCTAATGGCCGATATCGAAATTCGCCTCACCCCCTTTCGGCGCGGATTAAAAAATGTTTTAAACATGAACACAATGAAAGTGCAAAAGTGGCAACGGGATGTAGAAATTTGTCGAAAAGGGGCGGATCAGTTGGAACGATCGTTCCAACTACCGCTTCGACGTTTGCGTTGCCAAAACAGTGTGTCCGTATTTTGTAACCCACATGGTGTTACCCTTAACGATAAACTAGAATTCAGTGATAGTTTATCCAGTCTGTGATGTCGCATTCAATATATCTAAACACCGTAGTTGAGAGCTAGACGTCACGAGCATGACACATGGGAATCTCATCCTTTGACCTTTATCAACATTAGGTGAGATCGCACTATAGCAGTCAACTTTAAAGGGAATACGCTGCTACGTGACTTATTTCACATGCACCAATATTCCGAGTTTAGTGTGGCATTTGGTGGAGTTAAATGTCAATTCGATGAGATTTTGATGTGTCTTTAATGTTGACCACTGCATTGTTTTAAAATAAAAAAGTCTCCAGTTCAATTAAAAGAGCGCGAAAAAATCCGAATACTTCATACGATAAATATTTGCAATATACGCCAAATAAACCAGTCAATATTTATTACATTTCTTAGACCCATTTGTACTTGTCTTGTCCTGTCTTCAGCATTAGGTTTGAAAAAATCTATTTCAAGCGGGTTTTGAATGTTAAATAAAAGACTACCTTTTTTCTCGACGTGTAACGTATGCTAGTTACGCCACGATTTAATCGTTAAGAATGTAAAATTGCTTATATTATATTGATTATTGAATATAAAATTACCATAAACATTAATGGCGTCCACTAATCAATCAATTAAACAATCCGGAAGACAAGCTGGATCTCTCAAATAACGTCGGCACGTTCAATGCCGTTCCCCTCTAGCGCGTCCGCTGAATCGAATAGACGCATTTCATTAAGTGTGTAAATGATGAAGCGGTATCGACAGCCTCTCCCGGTCCATCGTCCCTCGGCAGCCCCGTCCCTTCTCCAGATAAACGAATTACTCCCGACCCGATCGGGCCGAAGCAAACGTCCGTTACATCGCAATAATGCTCGCCGGCGTCGGCGTCGGCGTCGGTTTAGAAACGGTGTTAAGCGAATGCTTATCCCGATTTTGTGCACCCAAATTATTCATGACCGATCGGCAAGATTAATGCAGCGGACATTTCTTTTTTAATTTAACGCATCATGAAGGGAGAGGTGCATACGTGATGCTATTTAAATGAGTGAAACTGCAATACCAAGACGCAACGGGAGCGGTTTAATTCGATTGTATTATCATAATTTTCCAATTTGTTAATTCACACTTCGAGATTCCGTGCAGGAGTTCGTTTTTTTCTCTGCTTTTTGTTCACGGATTGCGCGTGATGGCCATTGATAAAATAGTGGTATAGCGAGAAATTTCTGCTAGATCAATTCCGAAAGAAAATTTTACGAGTTTTCGCATAAAAAAGAGAGAGATGCTTTGGTTGGATGCGACGACTCGTGAAATATTTCCGCCACGGCAGACATTAGACCATGCCGCATTATTTGCTGCTCCAGATGGGCTTTTTTTCACATTCGTTGGTTAGTTGCCTTTGGTTAGTGAGGCTCGTTGCGTTAGGTATATAGGTATGGCCAACACCACAGCACAGAGCTCTGTGCAATCAGCGAGAGTTCATTATGTTTACTGCGAGACTAATTGGGTGCCGTCGTTTTTTGGACTGAAATGGGTTCCAAATGATTCATTTCCCAAAAAAAAATGCAGGCGGATGCTGAGATCATGCTGAGCCCAAACGTATATTCGCATGTTAGAATGGGTTGCGGAACTAGTGCGTAATTTTGATTAGTATAAAAAGCGGGGAAAATCATGGCCGTCATATGCGAGCATAAGCACTTAAATTTGACATAACCTATGTACGCAATTACTTCTTCAAGCGCCGACCTAAGACCTGTTGAGAGAGTCTTGATCTGATCACAAGAAAAGTGGAGATTTTTATATTTTGATGCTCTTCACCCAGACCCAAAAAGCGCTGTCATTGAAAGTTGCAATTGCCGTCTTTGATTGGCTGCTCATATTTGATTCCTGACGGTTGACCTTGAATCCTGCTTTTCGTATCAACTCCACGACGGATTTGTGTTTAAAAAACAACCTTATCTTCCAGCGCCCATTCATTACGCTGCCTCGCCCACTGTTCCAAGGCCTCTAATAGAGTGTGTTTCCCGTTCGCAGTGGCGCCCTCGCACGGCATCCGGTGCTACCAGTGCGGCCAGTACACCGACGGGGTGGGCTCCATCACTCCTTGCATCAACTACACGGAAGCACTGCATCTCAAAGAATGTCCGAAAAACAAAAACCACTGTGTCGTAAGTGCGCGCAATATGTCGCTGTCAAAATGTGTAAATAGCAATTACTTGTTGACAGAAGAAGGCATATGGATGCCAAATAACAAGCTGTAGTTAGCTTTGAAATTAATGCGATGGACCAGGGGCTATTTCCTGTTTTATTACCTTACAGTGATTACGCTGTTATTTTGCCAATGCAAGTTTGCTAGTACGTGATAAATTTGATCGCCACAAGTTCAGATACGTACTATAGGTCCATTCAAAATTGGGCCATTCAAATTTGAAAAAATTTGTCTATTAAAAACCATAGAAATGTGCAACGTTTTTTAAGTCATCAAATAATTATATATACCTACGCAAAATTTCCTTACATGATCTTCATGCAATTATGAAAAACTGTGGAAAAATTACGTCAGCCTGATTTTCGGTCATCCAGAACTAAAGCGCCTCGATGTTAAAATCTCATGGAAACCGTAGGCTCACCAACATCTTGTTGCCGAAAGCTTCTCAGTTCGATATCTGAAGCTGAGACCTCTAAGTTCTAAAAACTAAAATGGCAGTAGAATTGATTAGACAGGTCAAAATCTCCATGGCTGTTCTATGATTACCAACTTGAACTAGTGCCAGAATCGAGAGCAGGAAAGATTTTTTGTGTGCGTGTATGCAAGACGAGAGTAGGCGAACGTGGACCACTTTCCAGCGAGCAACCGGCGTCGACGTAAATGAGAAGAGGGCTCTCTGCTCTCGGCTCGCATGGGAAGAAACATACATCCAATTTGCACCAACCTTCTGAATAACTTATTAATGCCATTATACGCGGCGTAGGGGGCAAATGTATACTATAAGGAACTCTTCTTCTTTTGTGGCGATCCATTTCCATGCACTTTGTTCTCGCCGAAATGCTTTTGCAGCCTCCCCACCCCCCACCCCCTTTCAACGCACTCAATCTAACACTTTACATTTATTAACGCAAACTCGTGGCATTGGCTCACTTGGTCGGGCTGAAATATGTTGCTTTTGAGGCTAGGAATTATTTCCTAGGTCCGCACATAAATATTTATCGTTTACGAGTTCGCAACATCTGCCGTTCAAAATAATGACCATGTAAATCAACAGATAAATTATTTCCGTTGATATATCCACGGAAAAAGTCGCGCTGCAGACAGAGAAATTCATGGACCTTTCATGCGATCTTTTTCACAATTCTCCAATAAATGATTTCCAATATTTCAGTAGTGGGTACACACCTATCGCCGCGAAAACAATGTCATAAATATGTATTATAATATAAAAGTGTCGTTCGATTCTTCGGGGAGCGTCAGTCGTAAAAGTATCCAAGATAGATGGTCCTGGAGCTTTTCCCGCATTGAGTCGGGCGGCTGCGGCGTCGATTCTTTTCCAGACACGACTGGATTAAACTCCCCGGTGTGGAGAGTTATGCCCTGTAAATGAGGGAAAGACGTTTTGCTATCTCCCTCAATCTTCCACGTCAGGAAATGCTTTCGGCGTGCGCACATGCATACGGAAGCCAGCTTTAATAAAGGTGTATAGAGGCGAAAAAACAAGACAAATAAAATAATATTATATATGTTCGTGACATTCTTTTCGAATGTAAATAAAACAAAATCGAGTGCTAGGTCAAGTAAAAACTTCGAACGAATTGCAGCAAGTGACATTTTTCTTCGGAAACATTCTTGCGGATCCTGGTATGCATCGCTTCTACGTTATCTTAATGTAAACCCGTATTGAAACTACGAAATGCTACATTACAGAAACTTCAAGTACCAACGAGTATCGGTGCTTTGTGAATATATTACTTGAAATCTAATCATCTATGGAATAGATTTCTCAACTGAAACATTTTCAAAGGTCATAGGTACAACGCACAATTAAATAAATGCAGGCACGTGCATATGACCTATAAAAAGTATTGCATTTCCGTTTTTTTCTAACCAAACTCGCTAGTCAAATAGAGATTTTATTTCAATTCGACACAGTGCATTAAAAATAAAAAAACGTACGCGGATGAAAAATTGAAAACTCCATTCCTATCGAACGCGACTAACATAAATCTGGCGCGAGCGAATTTTTTGACACCGAATCATTAAAGCATCATCCGGCCGTAGCGAGAGCGTAATTGGCAGCAGGCGTCACGCCAGGAGGGTCAAATTAAGGGCAGAGTGTGGAGGGATTTGGGGGGGGGGGGCTGCCCGTCAACCGCGTGACGCTACGTGGGCGAATTTCACACATCGGAGCCGATTGAATTTGGGGGTGGGGGAGGGGATTGGAGGGGCGTGTGGGAGAGCAGGGAATACGCGCTGGGGAGATGTTCCGAAGATTCGGTGTGTGCGCTCATAGAAGCTATGTGCAGGCTGCACTTTTATGTTTGGGAAGGATGGACTATTTTATTATTATGTACACAAATTAGCCTCCCAAAAGTGTTGTCCATTCCGGGATTTTTTGGATTTTTTGGGATTTTTTTGGGATTCCGGGATTTTTTGGGAGGCTAATTTGTGTACATAATAATAAAATGAATAGCCAATTACGAGCTTTCGTAATTTAAATAAGATTAAAAAAGGATGGACTATATTTGCGTTAAAACGCGGCTAAAATATAAAATAGGATGCGTAAGCCCACAAAGCACACAACAGTCGCACATTACTGCTTTTGCTTTGTTTTCATTTACATACGTGTACAAAAATGTACGTGTCATTTCTTATTTTATGCCTAAGGCTGTTTTTTTATATTTTATAAAAGCACGTTAAATTTGTACGGCAGTAAACCAATAAAATGTGTGACGTGGTTTAAATTAGTACTTCGCAGAATACACCTTGTCCTTTCATACAGCTGTCATTCACAGTGGTACTTTCCGATTAATGCAGCTGTTAAATTGTTATTTAGTACCTATTTAAACTGCTCTTAAAATAGTGTCAAAGCTTTGATAGTGTGTCAAGTCACAAAGATCACATAAAGTACTATGTTGTGGTACGAGTGTCGAAATTCGGACACGAAATTGAATTTCCTCTGCGCCCCGTCGCAGGTCAAACGGGGCAGCCCCCCCCCCCCCCCCCGCCCCCCTCTCACCCCATCACCCACACTTTCAGGCGAGAAGACACCTCTAGCGAGGGAGAAGGATTGCAGCGTGCTCAATATTTTGTGTTCTCAAAACGCGTCAGTTGTGGAATGGGGGGGGGGGGGGGGGGGGGCGGAGAGGGATACGTTCGTCCCCGACGCAAGAATGACAATTCGTCACGCAGCCTGCCATGAAAGTATCCCCTCCCCCCCCCCCCCCCCCCCCCCCCCCCCCCCCCCCCGCCCGTCAAACTAACAGTGGCGTCGCGTCCCATTTTGGCGTCCCTCAGTGCAAAAGCTCATGGTGTAAGGCGAGAAACACGTAGGGAAATTAAGAGGCTATATAAAGTCGGTTTCGACCATAGATGAATACTTTTAACCGGCTAAACCCTCAAATATTTCCTCCCAGCACGTAGCCAAGCCCGAGGGTTAGGGGTGATTATTCGAGGACTGACGTGCGAGTGGAAATTGGCATGTTAGCGATGGCTGACAATTGTTCTTTGGTTGGAATCACTATAGACTAATGTTGGCGCTAGCAAAAGTTAGCTCCGTTAGCGTATCGCGCAGTTATTCCATGCATGCATTGTTTTATATTATCTTTTACAAGTTTGTTTGAAATCTAATGATTCGATAAATTGCGAAGTTCAACCTCTATAAAGCGCTAAGGTTTGCCTCTTGTCAGCAAAGCTGTTGTAGGTACTTCAACAGTTCAGCTTAATTCTTTATTGGCTCTTGTGTGGGTTACGTACTTAAAGCCACACGCTCCAAATGTGTGTGTGCCATATATAGTCATTTGGCGATCCTTCTGCTGACCCGTAAAAGAAGTGTCACTCAATGCCAGGACTTTCAAGGTCAGGCAATTCGAGGTCATACAAACTCAAGGCCGTTAAAGGCCGAGCGTTTAAAAGCCACACATCTCAAGGTCAGGAAACAGTCTAGTTTAAGCCGCGTTTAAATCGACAGACACCAAAATTATATAATTAATTCTTGGAGTTTAAAATTCCAAGTTATTGAATGGTTTCACTATGAGTCTGTCAATTGATAACAATCACGGTTTAAAATAAAATAGATGGATCTGGTATAAATATTATTGGTCAGTCTTCTTCACTGGATTATAATATTACTAGAGGAACGTCTGATCCATCATTTAAAAACATTGTTAAACTTACTGTCTAAAAGCCTGGAGATCTGAGAAACGTTAGAGAATAGATCCCCGCCCACTGCTTATGGTTACGCCACTGTTCGCCCCTCTGTCTCCTCCACCGACGACGGCGACCTCGCAAACGTCAACTCGCTTCCGTTTCCGGCGCGCGGCGGCAACGCCAGCACTTGCCGGGTGTCACTGGGTGGATGTAGCCGAGTAATATCTCACTTCCCCGGTGGCGGCGGCGGTGGCGCTCTTTGCATGCTTTTATTTTGTCGTTTACGCGTCGATTTCGCGATTTCAAATCTTTCTATAGCTATAGCTAAGTGGACAGAGCTCTCACACGCACACACACCCACACACACATAAAGGCAAGTCAAAGCGGCTTTGCGGTCTTGACTTTGAACCAAAATGAATGTCATTGCGACGGGATAAATGTGATTTTCGTTGACGCTATAAAAAGATGTGGAAGCGATAAAAAAATATATATACGCGGTGATAGCTGATAATTCGAACGTCGGCAAACCTCGGGGGCAAAAAATATCGCCTAACTAAGCGATATTTTTCTTGAAGTGGAACACCATTACATTTTTCATTTTCATGACACCACTCGAGAACGTTTTACTTCTTTTGTTTTGCACTTGTTAAATGGAAATGCATTTTCTATTGGTGCCCTCCAGGTATACATATGTATAAAGCTCTGGCTCAGTGTGTAACAGCGAAAGGAAATAAAAGGTATACCAAGACGATGAATCTCTGAATCCACTATAACGGCGCTGAAAGAAAAACTCCTCATAATTAAACCATAACGTAATTATCTTGCACAAGTTCTTGTAGATTAACTTGAGCCCCCGGGCACCAATCCCAATTGACACGCTCCACTTTATCAATGAGAACGGCACTTGTGGGAGACCCCATCGCACACAACGTCCATTGTTTTTGTTTCCCATTCTACACACATTTTTTCGAGTTGTAATTGGAGATTCCTCATCAGCAAACTTTAACCAACGGCTCCGCTTTATCCGTCGAGCGTGAAATATAATTACTTCCGTGGTCAGCTGCAACTCTACAAGCCTAATAAATCCCGACTTAGTCCTGGGTGCTAATCAGAGAGGGCGACACGGGCAAATACAGCGGCGCGGTCAGCGTGAGGCGCCTGTTCCGGACACCCTGGAATAATTAGGAGCGACGTCTCCTCTGTCCCGGTTTGACGGCCTTTCGGGTTGGAGTCGGGTTGGGCGGTAAGGACTCGTGATTGCATCGCGCACTCCCTGGGGCAATCTAAAATGCATCGGACTAGAGGCTGTGGCGGGCTAAAGTTTGTGAGTCTTTCTGGAGTTTTGATAAATATGGATGAATTGGTCGGGTTATTTGTGGGATGGCTTCGCTATCAGCACACATATAAGTTTAAATGAGAGGACATGATGAGGAAATTCGTATCCAAAGAGCGTTACCTCTTTTTTGGTATCTTCTATAAGCAACATGTCAATCGAGTTATTTATAAGATAAAGATACTTTGCTCTTTTAGTGGAATTTGAGAATTTATTAATAAAATGTGTAACCGAGACTCAATTTTATTTCCGCTTCTAAATAACTGATCAATTTCATTTCAGAAAACATAACCATTATCTGCAGGAGATATCGCTTAGTAATTGTCCCATTAAAATTGTGAAACGATACGTGAGCTCTATAACGATAATTACTTTTGAAAGAAAATATGTCTGGTTCGAATTTCCTAATTACTGATTTGGAAATAATATACTATCCAACAGTCTGAATTATTATCAATATCTCGAATAAAATAACGATTTCTTTGATTTTTAGGAAACACCGTGCAAACTGCTGTGTCGAAGCTGTAGCTACCTCTTCAACATAAATTCGTTATGAACATAGTCCAAAACATAGCAAAATGAACGCGTCTACCTTAGCAAATAAAACCAAATCGAGGGCTTCGAGCAAGACATTAATTTAAAAACTGTCGTAACTGGTAGCACACGGTCAGACCTGTTCATTCTTGCGCATTAAATCGCGGCCGTCGAGCGTCCCTCAACGTTCACAATCTTTGCGATGCGGGCCTGCGACTTTCCCCGAAAAACGCATCGATTTCCGTGAACACACTAGCCGGTGCCGAAATCACGCATACCAAAGTGTGCCCCCCTAACGGATCCGTCCCATCCCACCCCCCCCCCCCTACGAGCACGTACGAAGCGCCAAACTGAAAATCAACTGTCCGAGTGAGTCGTTATGTCGAGATTTTCCGCTCCACGCTCGAAAAAACTTTTCAAAACCCATGGCACAGGACGCAGAATTTTCCAGCTCAAACATTGTGCGTGCAGTGTGCTGCTGCTGTCCTCTTTCATCTTCCATTTGGCCTACGTTGAGAAATTTTACCACAGCTATTTATAATCTAGTAAAGCAAGCCTGAAAGATGGCGTCGACAAAAGTTTTTACGCCACACGTGTCGTTTACTAATGCGTAAACACGCGTGAAACACGTAGATATAAATTGTGTTGTTTATTCGGTCTACTCAATCGTATGCAATGCAACATTGTTTCATTCTCTCTCAAGTATACAAAGTATCTCAAGTATATACAAACAACATGACCTGGGAACAACTCGACACGAAACCTCTGTGATGCTATAACACGGACATCATAACCTCGATGTCATGCACTTTGACATTGTTATGATTACACAGACACACTTTCATAAGAGCTGTCTGTTACAGCTAAGGCTTATCTCATCACGTTCTAGATTCACGAGATTTTCTGGTTTAATTTTTCTCACCTCAGAGTTAGAGTGTGATATCCTGTGGGAAAACATTAAATATAACAACTGTTGAACAAAAACATGCAATGGAATGGAATGTATTTGTTTCGATGCATGTAATGCCTATCCAAAATTTGAAAAATGGTCAAACTTTCTCTCTCTCTCTGAACATGGATGCTCAGGATGATAATGACCTTGGACTTTCCAAGGCCACAGACATACCTACCTCTACGTCGGACGTCTAACCGGATCATCTCTTTCAAGTCTAGAGAATTTCTCGCGGTACGAAGGAAAGTTTTCTGCCAATAAACTCCAGACATAGTGCTTTCAATCATTCGATGCTCAGACCATTCAACCCTTTAGCTGGACAACGAGACGGCCAGCGAATTTTTACACCTTAGGTTCTTCTAACAAATGGTCAGCAATCCCCAAATATCATTGACCAAAGGCGACACCATCATATACCACATAATACCATAGTATAACGCCATTAGACCATTTAGGACATGGGGCCAAACCAAATATCACAACAGGACGTCGCTTAACACCACTAAGAAAACAACCAAGTGGAACAGAATTCGCAAATTTGAAAACAAACCGTGTGGAAGGCAAACGCAATAGAGAGGCCTAGAGGAAGGAATGCAATATCCCATTTGGGGAATGAGTATTTTCTTCCCGCGAAACTGAGACTGTCTGTCTAATTGGCGCAGCAGCTAAGATTCGCTCGCGGCCGAATTGCTTGTTATCTCACCAGGAGATAGCCGTGGGCGAGCGCCAACAAACATTCGAGACACCCACTCGAAGACTCCTCGGATGATATCCAAACATTGGTGCAGCCGTGAGAAAGTCGGGGCCCGCCAATTCCACTGCCAAAGTGTGTGCGACCTGTTTTATTGGCGGAGACACTGCTTAGGTCTTACAGGGGCGTGACCACGATGCATGGGTCCTGCCGGGGTATGTCTGCCCGAACTGTGCGTCGTGGGCTCCACTCATTTCAACTAGATATTTGGTGGAATTTTTACAATTCCATTCGTAAATCTTAATATATCAGTAAATATAATTTGTATCCCCGATTAATTCCGTACAACATGATTTCGATCGACAAAAATCTTTTTCCATACATTTTCTTACACTTTAGGTCGACCACTTAAAATGTAGCTAATCGTTTCTCTTGCGCAGTCGTCAACATTATTGTAGAACCCGTGATGATAGAGGGGAGCCACGGAAACGAGTTCCCCTGTTAAGGGATCATGAACACAAAAAGTTTCGCGATAGCAGAAACCCTTACATTTTCAATATTTTGGCATTTCCTACGTAGCTCATAGGCCATTACAATTTGACAATAGTTACTGATGGTTACCGATTTCAATTGGAATTGTCATCAAAACGAGTGATATCATTTCGAAAAAGGTACCGTGGCCGCTGCGGCACATTGGCATTGTCAGTGACGTCATAATCCGATAGACTATCAAAGGAAAATCCCACAATCACATGGATAACCTTGTTGTCTACTCACCTTGGGAACGAAGCAGTCGACCCATCTTTTCGTGATAAATGCTATATTTGTATTATATTAAAATATGATATTTTTAGCATATTAAAATATGATATTGTTTACTACAATAAAATATAAATCTTGTATTGCTACACCAACAAATATCCTTACTGAAAAATGTAATGCAACGCTAGATAGGAATAAAATAAAAATTTTTAAGAATGGTATAAATATCTAAGACGTCATAAGGAAGATATTATAATCTGTGTATCTTAAAAAATATTTTTGTGTTATCATTTTTCTATTGCAACCACACACAAGCTTTGCCTTGTGTGGGCTTCATTCCTGTACTTATATCTATGTGTGCTTCCTTTGTGAACTTGATTAAAAAATCGGTGTGAACAAAATAAATCAAAATATTAAAATTGAAGTTGAATTGCTAAATATAGGTCCCACTGAACTAGTGACACGGGCATGGTCCACCATGTGTTCGCCACTGGTGTGGCAGCAAGGAACTATTTGTTCGAACCGCCGCAACGGAAAAGTTTGTCGAGTTGTTTCGAGTTGGCCTACACCTTCAAAACGACTTATCAAGTAAGTTTCGCCATGCGTTACTTCGACAGCGGTTTCCCCGCCCCGCCCTTTGATCCTCCCCTCGCCATCTTTGCAGTGGATATCAGGACGGGTGGCAGTGTTTAAGAGGTCTTCAAAAGTAATTGAAAGGTATATCGGATTGGGAACGAAGTAAAATGGAGCATCAAGTATTAACGACTTTCATCTGTACACTTTTTCACTGGATTGAGTTGTTGTGATTGAAGCCATGACTGGTACTGAGCGGCCATTAATCTATCGTCAATCCGTAAATAAACTTCACGGAAAGAACACAATGCTAATGTAAAATCGATTCGATATTCTATAAAAGCTTTACGAGAAAGAAGTGTTTGGAAACTTATGAAAATGCAAATTTTTCATTAACACCCGCGTATATATAGAATCGCAGCTCGAGCAAATTTATATTGGATGCCAATTTTTATCGTCATCTTCGGCGCCTCATGAAAGTTGGTCGATAACATCAAGATTTCGTCATCTGCGCAAAGAATAATGATCGAATCAAATAAAACAAAAACACTTTGACGTCGCCTGCAATTGCTTTTTCTGTGTCTGGCTGGGCTCGAACCCGATATAATCTACATCTGGAATTTGATCGCGAGGAGAAGGCGAGGATACTGACTTTATATATATACCGATATACACTAGTCGAGACAGGATCGAGCCTAGAAGAACTATTGAAATCCGTGGAGCAGATCGCATAATTGCTCATGCAAAGTTCAGCGAGAAAGAGGAGAGAGAGAGAGGAGAGAGAGAGAGAGAGAGTGTGGAGAGAGAGGAGAGAGAGGAGAGAGAGAGAGGAGAGAGAGAGAGAGAGGTTTAGTGCTGGTAGATGAAACGAGATGACGCGACGCTCGCGCGAAGGAAATTCAATTTTCGAGTCCAAAATTCTTGAAGAACATTGACAATGGAGCTCTATCTCTCTCTCTCTATCTCTCTCTCTCCCTCTCCCTCTCCCTCTCTCTCTCTCTCTCTCTCTCTCGTTCTCTCTCTGTGCCTTGCAAGGCGATATGCTGTCACGGAAGAATGCGCATAAACCGTACTTTATTACTGCAAATCCAAGAAATTAACTCGAGATTTTTTGGGATGATCTACATACAAACGCTTTTTCAGCCGTCCTTTTTTTTAATTAGTATATTTTAGGATAGGTGTCTGTCCTGATGTGGCCACTGGACATGATTATAGGGAAATTGACGGCGTGGCATAAATATCTTATCTTTCGGCTTTAATTCACGCGCTGGTTGTGTAAATTTTATCTTCAAATCCCATGTCGTTTTATGCATACAAAAAAACTCGATGGTACGACCACGGTAACGAGGGGAAAAAACGGAATTTGGGGTCCAATAAATTTATTCTAGTCCCAGACCGCCGCTTGACTTGTAATCCCTATGCAAAAACACGATCGATTATAAATTTTTACTCGCGAGCCCCGAATTAAACTTAACGCGACGCCGAAGCCATTGGCAAAAGGACGTCGGGACGGAGTTAAGCCGACCTGCCGAATATTGTCACTTTTATCCGCGCTACGTACAAACTCGAACAAACTCGCGAGTTAACATTTAATTATATTATTTAAATTCATAGCATTATTGCGCAAATAAAAATGATAACTCTCTCTCTCTGGATAGATTGTAAGGTCTCGGTTATGTCGCTGCTTTAAAGCATAAAACTGTAGCCCGTGTCGTGTCACGCTTATGGATATAAAAAGTGTGCCATGAAGCGGTAAAATCTCTTTCGTGCCTTCCAGTATAGTAAAACCGCGAACGTGCTTGTTCATGATGTACATTTACGGTAATGAGGATATTACACCTACCGCATATGATGAGTGCTTATGCACCAAACGGTAAGAAAGTCTGCCTTCGTGGTAAAACCATGAAGTTAAGCAACACTGCGCCGAGTCAGGTATAAGATGGGTTTCCACGAGTTGTTTGGCCTGTGTAGTAAACACTGGTTCTCGCATGAGACTACCATAAGTTAAGCAACCCTGAGTGCGAACAGGAATTGGATTGATGACCATCGAACAGTAACGCACACACAAGTGACTTTTTTGGAGCTAATGACATTGGAGATTTCGCTTCCTTGTTATTCGACTGTGTTGGTAACCGTACCATGGGGTGTGTTGTGTTCCAGAAATACGTGAGCGAGGGCAGCACCGTACGGGACTGCGAGGCACAATGCAAGGAGAAAGGTAGGTACCAGCTCCGGCCACCCAGAGCACCCAAGTCCTAACACTTCACAAGACGAAACGGGACAAAGAACGCACTCTAGTATCACTGCATCACACTGCATCGTTAACATCTTTAACATCACTGACTGCATTCTTAGATGATTCCAATCACAGCTCTCGCTTTGTAAAACAGCTGCTTTCTTGTCACGAAACACAGATTTCTAACACATAATAACTTATCGTTTCACTCTTCGAAATAGAGTAGATTTTTATCTTCTTAGTTGACACGCTGGTTTACCTTGGACAAATATTTTCAAATCTTGTATTCCTTTCCTTTATGGTAGACAAAAGACAATATTCTGAGAAGTTTTTAAATTTGTCTCTTGTATTTCAGCCGTATGTCTTCTTCTTGTAAGATGGAAATTCACTCTTTTTTGAGCGAATTAGAGAATATTGTAAAATTACTCACACCCTCCAGCACTATAAATCTTTAAAGAAATAAAACTGTAGTTGACAATTTCGAGCATCATTAAAATCGCGAGGAGGTCAAAACTCTTGTCTTATACAATTTGTGAGTTTGTGGCAAAATTTCATTCCACATTTTGTATATAACCGAGGTTGAGACGTCTAGCGCTGTAATAAATTGAACGCGACGTTTTCGCAGTGTGTATAAAACAGACATTAAACTAATTTAACATCATTTCAAATGCATGCAATATTTATTCCCTTGGCACACCGTCAAGCCATCGCTAGACACGTCGTCTTTTGATATCTTTGCTCTCTTGTAATTTGTAAACCCGCCAAACCAAACATTGCATACCTCATACGGTACTTCCGCTTTCCAGCCCGGCACCTCCACCTGTAAGGACCTATGCCTCCACGCCAAAGTTTACCTACCCAACGAACCTCTGCTGGTTCCATGCTCCCCCTCATCTCCTCACGTCGTCATCAGCTTGCCAGATCACCTGAAGGCGATCCCCACCACCACCCCTCACTCCACTACTCCTGAAACAAATATTAACTTTTGCTACATTTTCAGCATAGCGTATACGTAAAGCATGCTTGAACATCACTCTTGCCACGAAAACACAAGTCTGTAGTTACTTTTTCCTTGCAAAGAAGAAGTACATATCTGCCTTTAGATTCTTTATGAATTTAAAGAGTAAAGTTATCACGTAATTTACTTTGAATATATAGTTATCAGCTTGAAGCTGATAGTCTGTCTTGGTAGACACTTTTTGAATGCAATTAAAAGAGAATACGCGCTTCTCTAGTCTAACGCGTAGAAATCTTTAGATTTGCTTAAAAATAAAAAGCTTTTAAACGCATATATCTTCCGTTCGCTAAACATAAAACGCTGTACATATTAGGCTACATACCAATTGTTGTATGCCATTTACCCCTGCCTGTACCAAAGACAAATCTCTCAATTATCTAATAGTGGTTGCGTTTTCAGATGCTTGGGGGACAAAGATTTTCTGCTGCCAGGAGGACGGTTGCAACGCGAGCGGGCGGCCATCGGCGTCGACCATCCTGCTCCTGCTTTGTCCTGCCCTGATCGGCCTGAGAAAGCTGGCATTCTAATCTCTCCAGCATCCAGCAAACTAGGCCAGCGCCACCAAGGGACAACGGCGGACTGTTCCAGACCAGCGCAAAAATGCATGACCTACCGACACTACACAAACAAAACGAAACCGAGTCAAGTCAGAAAGAAAATTATTCTTTTTTACTGTACAGAGGGTTATTAGGGATTTGTTTAACTTTCTTGAAGTGTGTTGGAGAGTCAAATTTTAAAGCTGTTACTTTTTTAAATTTAAAATGGATTTCCGTTCGTGGGAGTTTGACATACATTTATTAACGACTTGACAAGTTTGGCATCATGAAATTTTTCTGATAAAGAAAAGTGCGGACTCCGCACGGTCGGGTTAAAAAAACTCAAAAGCTTGACGAATAGTTTTGGGAGTGAAATTCCCACATCACAGTATTATTCTCGTCTGCACTATATACAGCGCAACTTTTTGGCATACCGGCGACGAGATGAATTAATTGTTTTTGTTTCGGCGTATAATTATACGCGGGGGGGGGGTGGGTGGGAGGGGGAGGGAGGCAGTGTCACATTCCATGCATTTTCTGACGGTCCTTTGTAATTACTGGTTGACCCCTGGAGAGACTGCAGTCGCCCAAAAAGTATAATATAATTCCCCAGCCATTTGCCGACATTGCGAAATTCGCCCCCCAAATTAAGTGTCAGCTCGAATAACTATAGAGCGCGCGAGAGAAAATCCCCTGCAACACAAATTTGACATGGTTTCAATTCGAGATATATAACGATTTGCATAAATCTATCTGGAAACCATTTTATGCTCCCACTAAATATATTTCAGTTCGTTAAATTTAAGATGGCAAGTCGTCTATGTTTATATACTCAGACTCAGACATGGCAAGTTATGGAAATGAAATTCTAGTTTCTATAAAAACGAATGAACACTTCGAAGGACTCGAGACCTTTCCAATACATTTTCTGTTACCACAATTCTTTTATTATGATTTATACAAAGTAGCCCAAAAACATATAAGCAAAGTGGCGTATAGCTAAAGTGGGTTAACTGCGTAACAATGAGATGAAATTTAGAAAAATTATATCGATATATCATCACTTTAAAGTTAAATAACCTATAATTAAACGTTCGTATTTCGGAATCGAGAGATGCGCATTCAGCAAGCTGCTAATAGAGTATTTTATAGCAATGATAATAGAATGTGTGGCGAAATAAGAGCGGTACTCGGCATCTTCACTCGCTGAGATAATTTCATGAAACACTGAAACGTTTTGGCTAGGTACGATCGGGAACCCCAAAGAAAATATTAATAGAATGATCATCCGTTTCGACATAAGTTTTGTGTTGATGGAGGGTTGATAAATATGCTAGCACAAAACTAAATATATGCAATTTGCCTTTCTCGTCAAAAGCATGGGTATATTGCCCTCTGTTTTGATAAGCGAGCCGTTCAAGTGGTTTGAAATCTCGCAAAGATAAATTCGACCGACCACGCAAACTGCAGTGGTCTCTGGCGGAAACATTTCGACGAAATGTGTGTTCACTTCTAAAACGCGGTCAAAATTTATGTGAAGTCCAGAGAAAAACGAGAAACTATCGATCCCATGGAAAGAACAAAGATAGTCATCTGTATAAACGGACTTTCATGATCTACTGTACCTTTGCCCATTGCAACAATTGGAGAGGAAGGGACCTCTCCGTCGTCGTCGTCGTGAACAAACTTTGTAAATACAATCCGTATCGCTTATATTCAATTGTGATGGCGCACGTACGTAGAGTCGATCAACCAACAAGGGAAATGAAGCATTTAAGAAAGGTTTTTCATCTATTTTCCATTTTCATAAGTCACTTCACATGCGTTAGGTCAATGTAGATTTGTAGTTCAGCGTTCGAGCACCAATTGAATTTACTTCGTTTCAACCGTTTCTTTATGGTATTTCTCTGTGTATTAAATTTTAATGGAGAGATTATCATATAATTTTCGTAAATTACGAGACAAATTTCTGAAATTTGCATGCATAAATTTGTTTGAGGCACCGACATTACAAAGTAGAGTTCTACACATGTTGCATATGATTATGAAACAGGCATATCCTTAAACTTGTAATTACTTTCCTTAGGAATTGAGTTATTTACTTTCCATATTTATTTGGAGACAAGAAGGTATGTTAATATTCTAATATCAATGTATAATACGCGGGTTATATATACTATCCATTTCCAAAATGCTTTACCCACATGCCCAAATTCACCTGAACTTAGGGTCTAATTTTCATAGGTCATCTTAAGTCTTAACTTATAGATATAGGTACCAATTTTGATTGATTCCATAAAAATATGCTTGGTGTATCATGGTTTTATAAAGTATAGACACATCCAGTTTATTGTAGATTTTGAGAGATAGAAATTAAAATTGCACAACCGTAAAAATGAGATCAATCATGTGTACCTTAGGTATCAACTAAAACTATTCTGCAACTTAAGTTACCCAAAAACGTTTGTTCTGCCTTTTAGAAATAAGTGGAAAATATGGCGTTTTTTATGATAGATTTTCGTGAACCGAAAATATCTAGCTTCTATTGAGTTTGTTTTACTTGTACGAAAAATATATGCACACTGAGTGTGCATAAGTGCTATTGTATTTTAAATGAAACATAATATTCTAAATCACTTTGTGAACACATAATAATATTCCATTTTGTAGGAAAAAACAAATATTATATTACTCGTTTGAAATGTATACATTATTTATAAATATTCATTACTATAGATGTTTGATCTTTTAAAAACTCTAACTCAATGAATAAAATTGCTAAATTCGAAACGGTTAATGGTTTGTTATAGAAATGAGCATATTTTCAAACGACCAGGTGGAATAAAGTCCGTCAAAAGGCAGTTTGGATGCTCAATTGGGTTGCTGGCCACAAAAGACCGTTAATATTCGAAATAAGCATCACTTGCCTTGTGGCTCTTTATTGCAAAATTACCGGATTTTTAAAAAATATTTGGGCCCTTGACAAACGATAATGAACATAAATTTTACTATGAAAGAAAAAAATCCACTGAATTGGCCTCAATATTAATAAAGTTTCTTATCATCACTAAAAAACATTCTAACAACACATAAAACTTTGCAAATTTGAATCATTTCAACATGACGAACCATTACGTTCCTCAACAATATATCTAAATAAATATTAATATCAGTGTACGATGAATTTGTAGCTGTAGGCATTGTGAAAATAAACGAAAATAATTTTGTCTGAAAAAACAACTATATACGGGTCATG
The DNA here is from genome assembly GCA_921293005.1 of Nemoura dubitans. NCBI lineage: Eukaryota > Metazoa > Arthropoda > Insecta > Plecoptera > Nemouridae > Nemoura > Nemoura dubitans. The sequence continues at coordinate 41,434,340 of OV121076.1, forward strand.
ATTTTCATAGGGAAGGCCCAGCAAAACTGTGCTGAAAAGCGCACGCATGGTGATTGATCGTAGAGAGTGGACAATGCCTACAACACAGCCATATAGGAAAGGCGTTGAAAGTAGTGAAAAACAGTGCCCCATTATCTCAGGCTCTCTAGAACGGTCCAACGCCCCAACCCCACCCCCAAAACGGGGGCGCTTGGGCAGAAAGAATCGATTTACGAAATGCGATCTCCAAAAACTGCAAACTGGCGGGCGCTGAAAAAAAACAACCGGTGGCTTCAGATAGCAAAACCGCCATGTGAGTTTAGCGAGATATGCGCGCAGATTTGAAAAAGCTGTAGCTTTGTCGGGGGAGGGGATTTTCGTCCGAAAGCAAAGGATCGGGTTTCATTTGTATGGCATTAGAGTGATATCGTCGGAAAGGCGATTCTTTTTGCCTGGACTTGTTGTGTGTTGCGGATGCGGTCGCCATAATCCAGAACTGACCACATGGTCCTTAGCAGCATTTGCATGGGGACAGATAGCAACCATTTCAACAACATTTTATGCGATATCAGTTATATGCATGCGGCATTTATCGGCAATGTGTGATGATTCATTATAATAAAACGAGTGTAGCAAGCAAAGCTAAGGGAAGCCAATACCTTCAATGTCAATAGTCGAAGAAGATTGCTACTCCTGTTTTTGTTTGTTTGTGTGTAGTTGGCTTACAAACGCTCTACAGACGAAGCATCTGCTTCGAAGTAGATGAAAGTTTGAGACGCAGATGCGTTTTTTAACAAATTAAATCAAATAATTGGTCAAGTAAAAATCTAAAAAAGACTTCAGTGGCTTCACAACAATAAATTAATTTCTCTAAATGTTGAAACTAAATGTTTTTAATATGATTCGCATTGACTATAAGTAAATAACCAATCATATCTTGGGCTTTAAGTTCGTACACCTTATTTTTAAATTAGATTTACAATTTAATTTACAATTCTAAATTGTATTCTATCCTACATTAGGCTCTTTGTCCTCCATGATCACCCATTACCTTTCGCCCATCCCATAACAGGACCACAAATTGCTACATGATTGCTATCAGTGAGATTTCAATAATAGAATCCAACATAAAAACTAACCATGCCCACCTATCATCCTCCATCCCAGCCATCTGCAAATGTTCACGGTACAAACCAAAACCAATTAAGGCACAATTTCTCCTTTTTTAGTAGCACAAATCGATTTCGTAAAAAAAATATCCAAGTGCAAGATTGCCACAAAAAAAAGGCACGCGAAAAGAAGTATTAAGGGTAAGAAGATTGCGAGGCCGAGTGGCAGTAAAGAGAAGAAGATGGCGTTGCAAATTGGGAAACTTTTCTCCCCGAAGTCGCGCGCCACGACACAGGCTTGGGTCGCCGTCGCCTCCTGATCTCCCGTCGTCGTCGTCGTCGTCGTCGCCGCATTGTGCCCGATTCGCTTTAGAATTTGTACGCTTTGTCGTTACGTGTTTTTAAAAATACACAAAGCATATGGATTCTTGAGCGAAACTGGTGAAACGAAGTCGTCCGTTGCTGCCGCTACTGCCTGGCGTCAAGATGTGAAAATCATCTGCGTAGCCGGGGACCAGACAGACGCTCTTCCTGTTGCACGAATAAGTACCGATGAGTACTTTTTAAATTTTCGTACCTTGCCGCTGCGGGCCGTATGTTTGGGTATGAGATTCTCTTAGTTTCATACCATTTGTTTCAGGAATGTGTTCAACAAAAAGTACATACGTGTGGCAAGTGACATCTGATGGACCGTATAAGTTTTTCTGGTTTTAGCTCACAACTTTTTTGTGCGTTCTGTAAACTATGCTTGAGAATTCATAAATCGCTTAAAAATTATTTTATCTGGCAGATTTTCCATGAAAAAACTTCTCGCTCTATAGTCTATAGTTAGATTAACCGCGTTCCCAAAACACGGTCCCATTGTTGGCTAAGAGGAATCACGGCACCTCCACCAACATGGCACTAAAATGGCCTTGATCGCAAGGATACAATACAAGAACCACTCTAATCTTGCCTTATTTGCTGTCGTGTGGTCAAACAATAGGTAAAGCCGTAGAAGAAAAGGACACAGGTCTTCGTGAAAAAAGCTCAAAGTCAAATTTATAATCAAGACCTATCGAATAAAGGTAAGAGTGAAAACAATAATGGTAAGAATGCTTTTAGAAAAGTGTTAAGGTAATATGTCTTATTTTCATGGTCATGTTCAAGGTTTTCACCTATAATCAACTCTTTAAGGTCACCTTTCCCCCTGCTTGCGCCACAGTAAAAGAGCAGTCCTTCAAACCACGCTCGAGTCAAAATGAAAATTGCCCTATTGACAGCCGCATAGTTAATTGACGACTATAAGCTCGCACCTATTATGCACACTTGAGTGAGATTACCTCTCCACTCTGATCCCTGCCATGACAAACAATTTTTCACGTTTCCTCCACACACAAGCCATTATTTCCAGAAAATTGCAGGGCTGCTCTGGCATTAGAGCATATCAGTCTTGTTTACTAGCCATAAACCTTGATATTCGCCTGCCGTAAGCCAGGCGAGCAAAAGTGCGCGTGCATAATACATCTTCATATTACGTCCAAACATGCATTACCCTTCATAAATCAAAAATTCAATTTTTGATTCTCACGAGCCGCGAGTACACTGAACGCTTTTTGATGAAATATTATATCACAATATTCCTGAATGCTGCTATTTTATATCAAGTGAGCTAATGTGATTTGACTCGCTTTGTTGTAAATGATTCAATCAACGAAAGCAGATTTGCGAATTGAAAATGATTGTGAAATTATGTTGCATTGCCAAATTTCCAGCGCTTCCAGCGACTTTTCCATTGGGGGAGAAGACACTGCAATGCAGCTGACTGGATCATTCTCGCGCCGACTTGTCAGATCTCACAAATTCTTTTTGACGTAGATGCGACGCTTCTTGCGGTAAAGTATTCACCAGGGAAGTCAATGGTGGAGTGGCTTTTCCTTCATCTTAACCTCGTATTCACTGTGTGAAAAATGGTGTTTTTATGGTGATTATGTGTTATCTCCAAGTGACATTCCGACAAGAAGTGATAGTTTCAAAATTTGAAACCATGCACCTTTTTACACTGGTAGTGGAACAGAGCATGGTTTTGGAGGCGAGTGGAATAAGAAAAGTACCTGGGTTTAAATGTGGAAAGTGTCAGTTTGGCAACAGGGAAAGATAATGTGTTTAGAGGACACCTGATACGGTCTGAACAGTCTGCGAATACTCACATTTCTGTCCCTTCGATAATATGTTGGGTGATAATTATACGAAATATGCTATTTATAACGGTTATTAACATATGCATGTATCTAATAGCTCGCACTTGTTTGAGCTTCAAATCCATGGTCATTTTGCGCATTTATTTTTATTTTTCATTTCAAGAAAATCAACTTCTTCCAATAGCTGTGTTTCTCTAAGAAAATTATAAGTTTGTCAATGTTTTTCGAGTTGTTGTCAAGGACTTTACTGATGGTGATGTACCTATTCTTTAACAGCGTCTTATCGTGTATTTGCGACAGTTTTGTAAAATATGGAGAACTGTGAGAATCTCATGGCAGGAATCACATTGTTGGGGAATTTTTCAAGTGGAAACAAATAAGCAACAGTCAGGATTGTGTGTGTAAAAAAAAGAATTTGTGTTACCTGCTCTCCATAATAAAACGTGTATTTTTATACACTTTGAACCAAGTTTGAGCCCGCGATTATAAATAGTATTTTGTATCCATCATACTCAGCGATGCTATGAAGCAGGAGAAGGAAAAGCTGCGAAAACGAGACTTGTTTTTTTAGGTGAGCTGCCATTTACTAATTATCGAGCGAATAATTACCGGCTTTGGCATGATTGATATTGCGTGAACACCAAAAATACATAGCTCTCGCTATGCCTTGTCTCATGCATCCTCTTTAAGCAAAAAACAGTGCCACATGCTACTTAAAATACAAACTTGAAATTTGTAATCAAGTTCATATTATAACACCTTTCAAGACAGTGACACCATCTGTGTGTTAATTAGTAGAGCAACTAAATTATTATAAAACGTCCCCCAAAGATTAAGAAACTAAAGTGAACACCGCTGCGTGGTGGAAAGTATGGCTTGAGCAAAGTCAAGGCGAAGGTAAATCATTTTCACATTTCCCTTGTACGCTAGAACTTCCATAAGTGCACATCTACCGAGTTGAAATATATTAATTACAATTTGAACGCGTTCAAAAGTGAGCAGGAAAGGGGAAGGTTAGCTACAGCCCCTAGCAAAGGGGTAACACTGCGGTACCAGAGTGGATGACAGATCCACACAATATGCGGTTACTGTGGTTACGGTGGCTCTATGTTGCTCCAGGCTAGGGGTTCTAATAAACTAGATATATGGGCACCTGCATTTAGGGAACGGTAAGTAAATAGAAACAAAGACGCCGTTAACAATCCTATGTTGATAGGGTATGTTGGGAAGGTTTAATTTTGTCTTGGATCCATGCTCCATTTGTGTTTTGCGTGTCGGGGAGCAACTAGTAAGTAATGAAATTTTCTCCCATTTTAGAATTTATTACCTAAATGCCTTTCTATTTTGTGAACTAAATTGGGAGCTTATTACTTCACCTTTCATGGAACAAATATTTGGATAATATGAAAGTAAATAGGAAGTATGCATTGAAAAATCTTCTTTAAAAAATGTAATTATCATTCTGGACGTCTTTTTACTAGTGAACAAACATCACGCAAATAAAAAGGCACCGTCAATAAAAAGAGATATGCCAATCGTAATGAAACCATCCAGGAAGCGAAAAATATCTATTGGAAACACAGTAAAAAATTTGCATCTTCCAATAATATTGTAACAAAAATCGTAAATTTAGCAAGTTTGTGGCCTAATTTTCAGAGGTGCACGCTGTGCCTAGCGATGCATGGCAGCAAACATCAACGCCACATACGGGTGATGAATTGCATCAAGTGCATGCCACCCCCACCGGGTGCCCCCCCCCCCCCCTTTCCACCCACCCAACCACCCAACCACCCCCACCCAACCCCCACGAGCAGACACGTAGTATCTTCCGTTAACAAGAGCATGATGCAATGTGCCAATTCACATGCTGCATAATAAATAAGCGAAATCCTTATTAATTGGCTCTAATGCACGGCGTTGTACAGAGAAGTGGGTCAAAATATAATATATAGGTGGCTGTACTATAATATGATCAGTAGTCGTACTTGATCCGTCATATATAGGTATAGAGTTCTGTTAGAAACATAGTTACTGGTGATTGATGAATATTACCGCTAGATATTAATGCTTATTTTTTCTTTAGTGGAATTCGAGTTAACATCCCAGTTTTTATTACCTATATATTATATGTAATGTTTATGGAGTAATTTTAATCAAGTGGAGAACTACCGGCTTCTGATTGATGAAAGTGGGGAACTAATAGACAGAACAGAAACGTCCAATTGCTATGTTAATCTCTTTGATAAAATTAGCTTCAATTATTTACGAATAATGCAGTTATTTATCCGATCACTCAATTGATAATGGCCCGGCTACTCTTTTGATTGGAAATGTGTATCGCAAAGTGTGTTTATCTCAAAAGATTAATGGCATTAAAAATTTACTAATTTACTAATGGAAACAAATTTTTGAAAGCGTTAATTCACTTTATGGCGGTTGCATTGTTTTCATTACCAGTCATTATGTTGTTTAGAGTGGTATTTGTTCGTGATAGTGAATCCAAGGATACCTTTTCGACCTACGGATGGGACAGTCGACCTCCAGCAAGCAAACGTAACAGAGCCTGCCTCGATATACCTGTGTTGTGATTCGAGTACCTACTGTTATTAAACTTTGGTATTTTTCAATAAATTTCGTACATTGCCGTTCTATTCTCATCTCTCTGCCGCCAGTCCCTCTTGATTATCACTGCAACTTGCGCGCAGCCCTCTTAGACATGCGACTAGATATCATTACACGTTGTACAATAATTAAACTGCTCTCCACTTCTGTTTACATCCGTCGGATCCAGTTATAGGTGTGTATGGGCCTAATATTGTTCAGGAATGCTGTTAATGAAACATACCCGCCATTGTATTCGCTTACTAATTGCTTCTGATATATTGTCAAATGCATGCAGTAACACGTTGATCGTGAAAGTGCCTACTAATGGGTGCTAACAAATATTGTCGGAATTGATGGTGCATACAGGAATATGTTTTGCAATCACGTATAGGATGCTATTTACTTATTTTTTTATTACGAATATAAATATCATAATACTTGACTCAATTATTATGTTATAAGATATTTCGAAACAATATCTATACAGATAAATAATAATTGTCAACAAATTAACCTATATTCTTTGGTCTTAAAAAAATCCAACTCCGTCATACCGTTTCTTCTTTAAAGTTTTAATATTTTCACATCCCCATCATTTATTTGTTTACTCTTAAGGTATTCCGATCTTCAGAATTCGCTTTCTAAAATGCCTGCACACAACGATTGATAATAGCTTCATACTACCTAATCTGCACTCAATATGAACGTCATGTTTATAATTGAAACGATTTTAATTAGTGGTAAATAACTACACTAATTAATGCATCGTCTAGCGCCAGCCCAAGATCGTTTTCCAAAAATTTTAAGCAATTTCCATGTGTACACTGAACACCATTACCTCTAAGCTATCGCTGGGGATGCCCTTGCCACTAAGCAGTTTTCCTATACCACATACCAACACCAAAATCTATACTACATATACATTTCACTCCGAACCACACGAGAAATCCGATAATTAAATCAATTCCACTTGTGGTCGTTGGACCAGAAGAGAATGTCAACTATCCCCCCCCCCCCCCATCACAATTTACTTCGGTTTTACCGTAGTAACCGGGTCTACTTCCCCTTATCAGCGAGTTGCACATTACTGTTCAATTTGTTACCTCCTCGTACAATTTTCTGGAGGAGCTACGGACGCTTTTGCAGGACACATTGAGATTAATTGAAGGCTGCCTTCAATTATCTGCGATCGGCTTGAAACCATTCATTCGAGTATCGTGGTCTGCCAGTAAGTGTGAGTATTACGATCTGACTTGCTTGGGATTTTTAATCTAAATTTTAGCTTATAAAATGTTCATGTCGCATTAGAGGCACCAGATGTGAGAGACATAAGTTCGTCAACAACCGAGAAGATAATTTAAGATTGACCTGCTGGTAAGTTGGTATGTTGGTATGAGTGATCTGTTGATGTGTTCTCTACATTCTCATCCGTATAATCTTCTAATTTATTGATGAGCGTTGCGAGCGAAGCGGGCGAAGCGAAATCTTTAATTTCACTGTTGGTGAAAAACACTTTTGTGTTTTTGTGTGTTTTCGCGCGCTCTGCAGACCAAACGCCTGCTTCGATTACGAAGATATTTTCAGGGTGTCTACTTTTGTCCTCAACTTGGACACCCTGCGTTTTCAATTCTCCGTACCCCTTCCCTTCAAAAAAGAGCAATTTTGGAAATTAGAAAATTTTAAAGAAATACCTACGGAAATATATCTAAAAGTGTGTATTTTTTCCTAAGTTTCGTAAAAATGTATTGTGACTTTGTGTGTGGCCAAACTTGGAAATACTATAATTAAGTCCTCTCACGCATTCGAGCTAAAATTCGTAACATCGACTATTTACGAAGTTCAACTTATCAGCTACAAACAGCTACGCTCATCTTCAACGAAACACAAATAGCGTTAGCGAAGCCCCAGTTAATGGAAATTCATTAATGGAAACGCTCTTTTTTTATTAAAGGTGATCCAAGGTCAAGGTTATACTATAACACATGTATACTATGTTACTATTTACTATGTTTCTATGGTCTATTTACTCTGCCAATCACAGCTATAGTTTCCGATGCAGACAACCTCTTTATAGTAACCTTGGTCCAGGGTCATGCTCCACCTAACCACGTTTTAGCCTTTATATATATAGCCGAGAAAATTAGTTCACAAGGCACTGGATAGTGATTATTAACATGAAACTAATAAACTCTGAATAAATACAGAATCCCCAAGTATACGATTTCCTATTAAATTATTACAGTTCATCTAAATGTTCGAAAGCAGAAACATGCTGAAAATGTGTTGTTTTAATAGAAAATACACGATGGTTTAATTAAACAACATTGATCATAGACATTCCCAAACAGACACCCCTGAAATATTGAGGCACAAAACATTCAAAAAAGCAAAAATCAGCAACACTGGCTAAAAACAACATTGATGTGTTGCCACTCAGTATTACCTGCAATCCATGGCCGATCGCATTTCATCTCTAGAACAGCCGTCGCGATAAAATCCATTGCGTTCTCCTGAATCAACCGTCATAAATAATCTGGCAACCCTTCAATGACAATTAGCCGGAAGTCATATCCGGCCGAGTTCAGTTGATGGAATATTTTAATCCTGCTGAAATATTGGATACTATATCTATAGGTGATGCGTAAAACGACTACCACAGATATTCAAACCAGATAGACTGCCATATGGACCAAAGACTACGCAAGATACATTGACAATAGTTAGGTGGATATTCATTATCCTATGTCTTGGGAGAGAAAGAACTGGATAGCGATGATGGGCAGACCGAGTGAAAGTCATCAAACTATGGGCTAAGTGATACGCTCCTGCACTGCGATTTCGTAACTCTGACTTTGCCGTTCTCGGTTACAACGTTAAAAAAATAACATGGACAACAATAGGGGATTTATCCATCAGAACCGATAACGGCATAACGTGACGAAATCGCTAGGAAGATCCCTTGTCGCGTTGAAGGATGAGCTATTCAAGGGACATGCTTAATACCCTTTTAGGAGGGTGACTGACTTGACATTCGATCACTGCTTAGCCTAAGGGGATAGGCAACTCAGCTGTTCCTTTTGCTGTGTGATTTAGCAACCATTGTTATTAGCAATAAATCGATATGTATGCTGTAAATATCCATTATCTTTGGTTATGACTGCAATGTTGATAATCCTTAAGCATTTTCGAGTGCTAATATGAACTTTAAAGATATGCATACATAATTTAATCGTGAAATTGGATGCATTTCCAGTTTAGTCGCACTGACAGCAGCACTAAAAAACGGAAAAGGTGCATGAAGCAGTGTCAGGTGCTCGAACTTAATCTCAAGTTTTACGTATAAAGCTCGGCAAAACCATCAATGTTTCATCATATTAGTACGCCATGAATCATCAAGATTGCTTGTAAACAATTCCCAACCTGATAAACTAAATACTTTCGGCGTCCGTATGGTCTCAGGTCTCATAAGGTCATGTGAATCGCTTTTGTATTGTTTGTATTGTATTTTATTTTTTTTTTTTTGTATTTATTTTTTTTTTACAATGATAACATTAATAAAGTCATAATATACACAAGCCATTATAACATCGACAGGCTGCACGAGAGCAGTTGGAGTTGTATGTCCTCCCACGGCTAGTAATGATCGAAGCTTGAACTAGTAACTTATAAAATAGATAAAATGACCAAAAATGGGTTTAAATTGAGTTACAACATCGAATTAAAATTGTGAACAAAAGAAAGAAAATTGTAACATTTGGTTGATGAAAAAACTTCATAACCAAAATTTTTCAAAATCGTTGCAAATATAAGTTTATAAATTTCAAATGTGTCTAAAAATTGTTAAAAAAAAAGGTTTAGCTGTTGGTCAAGAGGGAGCGAAAAAAACATACATTATTATACCAGAGCACATCGGGTTTTCTTCTCAGAGTAGTTGAATTGTAGTCCACATTCAACAATTGTAGCGCCAGTATTCCAAATGGGATGATCACCTATTACTCTTGTAGGTTAGAGGAGCCGCAATTAAATTCATATGCTTTTTTAACCCTGCTGAAATATTATAATACTTATTATACCATCTAAATGTGAGTGCGTAATAATCTATGATTTCGTTTAACCCATTTTCACATCTATGCATGGACCATCGGGGCAGATCTGTCTGTGCATAGATTTTGTGCACAGGTAGTTGAGGAGTAAACCTACTCGTCTATATTTTATAGCGTTTGATCCGCTATTGATTAAGAGTAATCACACCGCTCTAATTAATCTTTGCAATTTGCTGCAATCCGGCTAAAACAGCGTCGCCGGAACCAGTTTCATTGTGCGAGCAATTTGATTCAAGTCCCAATCGCAGATATGGCAATACTTGATGCATATCAAGCTGGAAGTGGCTTGAATCCAGAACCTGAAAGGCGGATACATGATCAAACGCCAAACTTCGATTATAATTAATAGGTGGAAGTTTCACTGTCTCATGGCCGTGGTTAATAATTAGGTTCAGATAGTTTGAACATTTATCATCACCATGTTTAATAAATAGGTTTATATAAAATAACATATACTATTTCAAACTGGGATTCGAATGCTAAATAAAAGTCTGGATGGTTTCAAATAGTCTAACCGGTTTGAAATAGTTTTTTTTCAAAACTAGGGCTTCAGATAGGGCATAATAAACATGAGCCTAAAAATGTAATAATAGGTTTATATATTATTGAAATCGATAAAAATAATAATCCTGGCTGTGAAGTTGAAAACGTTGAGTTATCGCGCAATTTTAGATCATCTCTGTTAACAATAACGTAAATCATGACAAAATGCAATAAATCATTAAAAAACATATAAAGGAATGTCAATATCGACAAATAGTATCGTTTAACATAACGAAATAGTGAAACCACGTAAAACACTGACATGACCGCAATTAAAAAAGCTGTCTCCTGAACGCAGCCCGCAGAGCAAACCTGGCACCCACATCTTGATGTCCACTGCCTTTTCTCTCAAAGTATTTGTCTCGCAACATTAACTTTGAGGGGACCGCCACAATCACATAAAATTGAATGTACTACATAGTTGATATCATGTATCAAACATAAGCGGACAGCATTTTATCAAGTGGAATTTCAACAGGGATAAGGGTTTTCTTGCAGATCTCTATTTCAAAAAGGTGGAACAAAGTGATTTTATAAATGGTGAACAAAGATCAAAATAAAATATGAGTAAATCACAAAATGCGTTAAATTTAGCCACTGGACATAATATATTTATGAATCGTCTAGCATGTAAATACCGGTTTTCTTTAAAATTTTAACACTTCAACCAAACTGTCCGTTTCGTTAATAAACTTAATCCAACGTAACCCTCCTTAACGAACGGAACCAAGGCGTCCAATTCAAGCCCCAACAATTAGTTAACGCTCTAAAATATTATAAGAGGGCATCTCTAATGATCCCCCTCAAAGTACACAGGCTTCCCAAACAACCCGCCGTGCCCAAAAGCCATTTCAGCCACCACCTATTTGCATTACACAACCCCCAGCTTGTTTAGCTCATTCGATCCCGAAAATTTGCAATGCTAAATGTGTGTCAAATTCTATACTTAGAACACAACTCTCATTCTCAGTCGTAAGTACGTACGCCTCACGTCGAAAATAATTCATCTTGTCAGCAATATTAAAGCGTGGGATTTTATTCCTCCCCCTATTAGCTAACTAAGCCTTTGATGCAGTGGTGGAGTGCTAAATTAAGAGCCCAGCAATAATAATGTGATGTGTATCACCCTTCCCGAACTAAAATCGAGTATGCAGAAACTATAAAACATTCTTGTAATGGCACTGTTCTCCAAATAATGTCCTGTTGTTTTGTTCAATTTGTCCATGATTGAAAGAAAATAAGATTCGATAAATTAGTTTAAAACTAGTGCTATAAAGATAGGACATGATAAATTTATGCAAATTATATATTTTTCCAGTTGGTTTTCTGTGCGAAATGGTCAATGCTTCAATTCGAGATTCCTTTCAAATGTTCTTGAGACATTCTGCTTAAATAATTATAATTGGTTACTTTTGACAAATGGTATTATAACTTTTCCTGCCAATGCTCTATTTCAAAAAATTCCCTCTGATAAGCACCTTTACTATTGGCACGTGAACCGTTTGACAGGTGACCACCATGATGGGGCAGTGAACTGTGCACTGAGAGCGCATGATGCGATATGTGTTCTGATGTGCGAGAGTTAATTTTAAATTTAAAGGTCCGGCTGAACGCATAAGGATTGGCAAAAATCTGAAAATAGATCTTCGTTTTCTAGAAATAAGTACGCATTAAAACTACGACGGAGGGAGAAAAAGTTTCGAAGGCAGCGTAGGTAGGTGTTGCTACGCCACTGTCCTGCCACCTGCATAACATATCAAACGGTTGGGCCACCTGCAAGCTCTGCTAACGCCTGCTAATTCGGGTATCAATGGCAACGACATGCTCACGTCTAGCCGCGTGGGTGCTTTGAATAAGACCGTAGATTAACTGGCTTAGCCTACTTGTAGAACATATGATTAACTGTGTCGGGATGATCGTAATCGCGGAAGGTATACGTGTGTGACTATTAGGGTTCAGACGTATTAGATGAATATTATATTCAGAGTAGATTGCTTAACCATGTGTCGCATATTAATTTATGGCGAATGCGAGCTAAGCGGAATTGTGGGGGTTGAAAGGTTAGCTTGGTGGCAAAATGAAGCTATGAAAACGAAATGAACAATGGATTAAAGATTTAAAAAATAATAGAACGGAAATACATTCAAATAAATGGCAACAAATAACATCCAAATACCTTATATATGAATTTCATTTTCTTCTTTCTCTTCATAGATCTTTCCATACACATGAGCATGATGTATTATTTTTAATAATATGAGAATTAAAAATTGAAATGAAGCAACGAGTCTATCCTGCGACCGGGACTGTTGTTGTTTACCGACTCAAAACATTGCTCCGCCATCGTGCCCATCAAAATTGCAACGTCGACCTCTGGCGTTTACTGTCCCATTTCAGACCTGGCTCGGTCGAAACCATTAATTCATCTTCATCCATTATTACGCTGCAAATCGTTTAGATGTTTTGTTTAATTAATAATGCCCATATTTGCGATATTCCTAGAATGGAGCATAATATTTCGTACACGTATCAACTCTCTCTATAGCTCACGTATCAATTAATTAACTAATTCTGATTAATTACATAATTCGTCGAGCATGTCGGTAATTAATAACGCAAATGTGCTTAGGCCACTCAAATTGCATTTGGCCCAAGGAGCCTTAACCGGGCTCTCCCAATGCTACACCAAAATTCCGAAATTGGTTTACGTTTCTAGTTTTAATCTGGCATCTTAATTAATTTGTCCTCTATGAAACAACAGTTTCATTTGCAACGTGTTTCGAAATTTTCGCCGTCAAATCGTAAAAGCTTTAATTTTGCGCTGTGTGCGCCGACTTTATCTCTTGGAATTAAGACACTAATTGTTTTTTGAGCAAACCTTTCAAATAAAAATTATTTTTCTTGCTCCATATCACGAGAGAGAATGAAACTCATTGTTCAACTAAATAAACTCGTCCATCACAAATATATATATTTTCACTTCAACTACCTATAATATATTATAAGATTAAAAAATAATAGAAAAAACGAAACGTTGTACGTATCTGGTGTTAACAAATAACGGCAATTTTGATTGCTTATTCGAGTACTGATAGAAAGTAAAAGACGGGGGGTCCAAGTTGAGAAAGAATATGGGATCTCCTACAGTTTCATTATATTCGGAATAGGATCGGCCTGTAAATCGCAAACAAAAGTCAAACAAACACAGACAAATATGAAAACTCACATAGTGGCATTTTTTGTAAGAGAAACTGAAGATCTCGCTACACACACTTTACTAGCTATGTGCTCATCGGTTAAGATTCAAAACCACCTTCATATAAAAAAAAACTGGCCAACCCATATGCTGATTACATTAAACTACATTCTTATTCCAAATTGTGAATGTATAACTTTCGGCAGAGGCTAAATTGCAGTCCCGCTGTTCGCAGTCCCCTGCTCCTCGGTGCGTGCTGCGTCTGGTGTCCTCCCATGGGGTAACGGTTGGCTCGGCTCGGCACGGCACGTCTCTGTCAAATTGCCGTAAAGAAGGCTGGCTGCGGCCGCCGCCACCTGTGTACTCCGGCGGGCGAAACGGGGACACAACGTTCCATGGAGACGCGCAATGTTTGGGGGAGACGCTGGACTGAAGTAGGGCGGCCATGACAGTAGGGGCTTTGTTGGTATATTGGCGAGGGATTGGTGGGAAAGCCGAATCTCAACTTAAATCAGGGATCAGAACCTTTAGATCATGGTTACAGTTCCAAATATTTTCAAATCACGCTTCTGGTTCCGATTCCGACTGTTTAAATGTTTAATTGCAAAATAATGACTGCAAGTTCCGGTTCCGGTTTCAGGTTCAAAAAAGTAACACATTTTTCGGGTTTCAATACCTTGGTTCGGAGCGCCTGAACATCATAAATTAATTGGTGATAATCAAGTTATAAGATTTGGAGAGAAAATCTTACTGCCAAATTTCGGGAGGCACACTTTCATAAATGTAAATTGGCATCACAGTGTCTTTTTTTGATTTTTGCAAATACGACATTGCGAAATCGCCGAATTCTTCTGTTACAGTCACTGCATCGGACGTATCTTGAAAGGTTTTTTCAAATTGCAGTAAGTAATTTGCATTTTTCATGAAACCTCAGCTTCAGGCTTCTGGGCGTCAAGAATCGTCAGGATCCGCATCTACAAAAGAATTCAGTCTCTATGAACGCACATCTTACCCGTTGCAAGCTGGGGAAGGGAAAATAATAAATCTCTAGCCATTTCTTATTTTCCGTGATGAACACAGCGCGCGCTTCATATAACCAACACTGTGTTCAACACTCATTTCTCATTTGGTGTTAATACAAAAGTACCTTCGGTTAGCGAAGAAAGTGTTGCACTCTGGGAGCCAGACGAGGCGGTGACACTCGTTATGAAGCTCTGCATAGGTGGTGTTAAAGTAAGAGGGCTTAACTTTAAGTGTTGCTATATAGTCTGTTGCTTCTAGAAATAGGCTGTAATACAGGATAGTTTCGCGGTGTCTTTTATAGTTCTCACTCATTGCAAGTTGTAATTGCTCGTTAAAATAATATGCCTCGTCATCGAGAGCTTTAAAAAGGAATTTGAACGATCGGTTGCAAAAAGTAAGAAACAAAACTGAAAAATCTCTGTGAAAAATCTCTTTATCCCATGTATTTTAAGATTACAGAAAATCGCATTCAAATTTAAAAAATAGTATGTAAGCCAAAAAAATAAGCTGCCGGTTTCAAAATAAAATGTAAATCTTTAAATCGTGCATCAGTCTCATCACTTCATCATTTGAATTTCTTGTGGCCGAATTTTGTAAAATGTAAAACTTCCCTAGAGCATTGGTCTAGAAAATAAATTTTCGACGCTAGATTTAAGAGCCAACCAAACAAACGGCAGGTCGTAAATAGTCAAAGAAGACATCAAACTAAAAGCAATAACATCTGACAACAACAACAAAGATGACAAAAAACATGCTGTTATCCATGCAAAGACTCATCACAGTGACAAATTAATAGTAGCCCATCTCGCGAAGAAGCTCCGACTCCAATTCAAGCCGACATCTCGGTCTTGCTCCGCAACGTACACCACTTCAAGACGTATGTACATGATAAACGATCTCCCGAGAAGGATGACAAACTACTGGCTCGACTCTCAGATGCATTAATCCCTACAGATCGGTCTGAATGCAGCGGGCAACTCTAATTTCTCCTCGTCGAGTGGGGCAGACTTTTATTCGGAATGCGAGTGAAATTTTAAGTCCGCAGCTCACAAAAGAAATTACGGACGCGAGTGGTGAAAATGTGCAGATGTTTTCATTGATTGCTTCATGGTTTATGTGTGCTGCACAACACCTCATGGCCTAGATTCACGAAACCAAGATTACACAAATGTTGAGCCTAAAATCAGGGCTAAATATTTGTTTAACCTATCAAATTCAATTTTCAGTGCATTTTATTTGGCTATCGGCATGCTGATAACAAATTTACTCCTTGGTTTGTGATAACCCTGCTTCGTGCATTCGGACCAATGGTGACTGAAGTATATACATTGAAAACGTTTATACATATTGATCAACTTAAACGTTCCCCACTGAGTTGTATCGTCTGTTACATTTTTAATGATCAGTTACATAATTTGTCAGAAAATCAGGTAACTAAGCTACATTTCAGTTCAACGAACCGATATTTTGAAACCGACTTATTTTGACTTTAGCTTAGTGGAGCATCATTGTCTCGCGTATCAATGGCTGGTTAAAGACTTAACGATCTGTTTAATTGCAGTGCAGACCTCATGGCTTGGCTGCAGAACGATGTAACAGACCGTTCATAAATCTTTAAATGAATGAGAATGTCATTGAGCACCTTAAACTATTAGAAAGTGACGCATGCTTATAAATTTCCCAAACACTAAACACTCGGAACAATCAAAACTCTATTTTCCACGAGAACCTCTGCTCGTTTATTAAAACTTACACTCTGTGACATCAAATTACATCTAATACTATATTCTTCCATTCCCTTGTCAGACATTTGTATGAACAGTATCCTCCACGCTGTTATCAGATCTCGCCAAGTTTTGATTGCACGCCCAGAGTTTTGGCTCCGACTATAATAACCGCTTGGCGTCTGGAGAAAATATAAATTTCCCAGTGTGTTATTAGACCAACAAAGCGCTTGCCGCAGGGTAGATTAGGCCGAGGTGATACCGCCAGTTATAATTATTCGGAGGAGTAGATAATTTAGATTGTGTCGAGATACAGTGAGCAGAAAGCGAGCGTTACCTCGGCCCGTGTGTTTTTAGCATGCCTTTGTCTCGCGATTTTTGCTACGGTGGAATGAAATATGAACTTCTATGGAGTAGCTATTTACCTAGATTGTAACTATTGTGTGAATCCAGCGTCTAGTGGATTTACGTAGAATCACGAACATGACTTATCTTAATAACCTTTAATTAGGTTAGCTAATATGATTCAAATTTAGATGCTTCTCGCCATACCTACATCACTTGTGTTTTGCGGGCTGGGTTTCTATTTTATGCAGAGCAAACGTTTTTCGAACCCAAGCCAAGGTAGGTTTGAGGGAATTGGTAACAATCAATAGAGTTCTTACTTTTTGTGCATTTCCTCTTCTTTTTTTACTGAAAATATAACAGTTTCATTGATTAGCTCCTAGATGCACCCCGCAGAGCAATAAACTCGGCTCCTCCACCGTCCATCCCAGCCTAGCCGGTTGGGGCTTTATT
The DNA here is from genome assembly GCA_921293005.1 of Nemoura dubitans. Classification (NCBI taxonomy): domain Eukaryota; kingdom Metazoa; phylum Arthropoda; class Insecta; order Plecoptera; family Nemouridae; genus Nemoura; species Nemoura dubitans. The sequence goes on from OV121076.1 coordinate 41,451,599, forward strand.
TACTTTTATGATTCTTGTTGAAAGGTCAGCCCAAAGTCATTTCACATTAAAATATTATTATTTATGAGTGTTTAATTAGTTTTATGAACATCTCCCTAGATGCAGCCCGCAGAGCAGGTGTGGCACCTCCATGAACCCTAATCTTAATTAAAAGATTTGTATTGACGCAGACAATCTTAGTTTAATTATCATGCTTTAAGGTGACTTTTATCGCTTGGAGGTGCCGTATTTTGTTTTGAGAGTTGCATTCCGGAGCTCAGTTTACAAAACACAATACGTCACTGAAATTCCTCTTGCAGTGTTCCAGTCCGAGAAAGATGTTTTATTACCTATGCGAGCTTAATTAGTTACCTACACCGAAAAAACTCTGGACAGTTTCATATTGGATGAACGGCTTTGCAATTTCTCCGAATTCTGTTTCTTGGTAAGTTAACAATGAGATTTAATCATCTTTAAAGGCCAAATCCGTATCTGCGTATTTGCACACTGATTGTGATCCCATAATAAAGGTGCTTTGACGAGAGATGTTTCAACATTTTAGTTTGTTGTGGTTATCGACCAAGAATTAAAAAATGTAATTATTGCCATTTTTAATATTGCGAATTTAAAAAATGAAGTAGGTAACGTTTTTGACGACAATTTTGAGGCAAGTCCAGACTGAGAGCTCGATTCCAGTCACGCGTCCTTGGGACACAAATCCATCATCCTGTCCGCCATTTCATTCCGTTCCGTTCCATTCCATTCCATTCCAGACGCCCACTAACGGGCCTCTGTCTGCGTCTTAACAAGCTGTCGCTTACATTACGTCGCGACGGATGCAGACGGCGATCAAGTATTAAGTTAGATGGACAGCTGTCCGTGCATAATTCAATCGGATCTGCATATTGCGCCGAACAAGCCGGTCTGGTTTGTTGGCTGGCCTTGTCAACCGCGACTGTGAAACAAACAAGATGTCTCGTGACAGTAGCTAGCTTGCAATCAGCACACGGGGATGAAACAATATTGGGGTGCTCGGCACAATGCACCATCGTGGAACAGATAAAGCTCGGACAGATATTTGAACATATGGGGCAGCGGCTACGCGTGGGTATTGGTCAAGGCCGTGTCATGGTGTTATATAGTGAACATGGTTAGAGATGGCAAAACAGGCACTGTCGATAATTATATATTGGATGCATTTAATTTGTGTACAGCTTACTCATTCGCAGCTTATTAACTAAATATACAACATTTTCAGGGAAATTTGTCCCTAAGTGATCACTCCGCTATAATATGCTTAAAATTTAGCAATTCAATTCAATTTATTCGATTTTCATATGATAGCCCCCCCCCCCCCTAACCGGGCCCCGGCCCCTACCCAGCAGGCCGACCGTCCCGACGGGCCTTAAGCTTGTCCAAAAATCACATCCGCCTCAAACTGTCCGAGGGTCCGAACTTGTCTGATATTCCGAAGCTTTCGGATAGTCCGAAATCCGGAAGTCCGGAAGTCCGAAGTCCCCAGTATGTAGGCCATAACTCCCTCTCCTCCCCCGCCCTCTCACTCGTCGTCACCTATGAAACGTGGGTTCCACCGCACTTCAATTTCAGGTCTGAGTTGCCCTCTGGTGTTTGCACCGCATTATGGGGGTGTTACCCAGATCCAAGCCAAACATGAAACTGTCATTGCGATAGCGCTGCAATCGAAGAATGTATAACGACCGAGCCTATATTATTCATCCCCATGAAATAAGCACGCGAATACGCTGGCAACTAAAGTGGATTTCATACAAATACATGTTAAAAAGGTACCAGATGATTTTGAAATATTATTACAACGACATTTGCCACCATATTGTGACCACATCTAAAGGTGTATTCTGTATCTAGCCATTCGAACACGCACCACAGATCCCACAATGATGGCTGCAAAACATTTCGGCACCACTTCGCTGTTTCCCCATGAGCGCTAAGACAATGCTCATCAAACAAACCCTGAAGCCCGATGGCACTGCAACGCATTCCATGCATTTTACAGCCCGCTTTAATGTTAGCTGCAGTCATGGTCTACAATCAGCCCAGCTTTTAGAACACATTTCCTACCCATTCTCTCTCCCTCTCTCTTATAGTAGTCTCTGCGCTGCAGTGTACCATTGACATTTTCTTGAAAGCAAATGACGCAGCAGTGCTAATTATTTGTCTATGCATTCTTTGTGAACAACGCGCAAGAATAATTGGGACTGTTAGTATGAGGGGATGAGGGAAATGAGCTGCAATGATAAAAATAAGAACTTTGCCCTCAGTTCGTCTATTTCGTTGTGCGTCTATGAGTTTTATTAGACGATTTGTATGAAATGTGAGGAATGAGGATGAATTTTGAATCACATATCTACGCGCATATTTGTATATTTTATGAGTTTGATTCATCATAATTCCAAACTGTTATACGATAAAACGGTGAGACAAGAAAATGGACCAAAGAAGTGTCAGAGCATTCAAAGTCAGCTCGTATCCATTGGAGGATAACAACTTGATTGACATTCTGACACTTTATAATATTACTGTTTCGTTCTTTACGTACTAAGCATTATATTTTGAAGAATCGACAAATACGAAATATCTTCATTGATATAACAGCCATGCTAGAACATATAATATTTATTCCACACTCGCCGAAAATCGCTGTCAGTGTTAAGGAGTACACTCGAGTTAGCAGGTAAGTAAGACAGATTTATGTTTACACACTACGATAGTCACGCAACTGTGAGCTCTGACGTGTCTGTCACGAACAACAACAACTCGTTGGAAACTTTGTTCAATGAAAACAAACTAACTAGTTGAAATTTAAATCAAACCTTATAAAATCACCGAGTTCCACCATGTACAATACAACATATTATTATGTGCCTATCATAGATTTATACAGTGCATAAAATAATATCAAGACGTAAACCTTCCCCCCCCCCCCCCCATCCCCTCTCAACAAACTTTATATATTTTGTAGTTTTAGTGCCTGCATAATCATAACTTTGTTTATTATGGAGAAATTATTGGTAAACTTCTTTTAATTTAGCATTCAAATCCCAGTTTGAAATAGTTTTTTTTTTCAAAACTAGTGCTAAAGTTAGGATATAGTAGTCATTAGTCTAAGAAAATTAATAACTTTTGAGTCGTTCCTTATTCTTTTTTTTTCAGATAATTCAAAATAAACGACTTCAACGAAATATATAGAATATGAATGTGAGTTGTCAATTCAGTTTTAATTGATAACTTCGATCTCTCCTTTGCAACCACTTCAAAATTGAACATGTATAATACAAATCCCCACACCTCTTGATGGAAAACCAACGCACACCATTTATTTCCATCTCAACAATGGTAGTACTAGTACTTACCATATGAGACTGCTGCGATAATATAAACCTGCTGCATCTATAATGTGCTAACTAAAGACTGTATGAAGCCTAAAGGCATTTAGACAGTGAATTCCATTGGTAACAAGAGTCCACCAATTTCCAGGAATCCGTGAGTTATTGGACAGCTACAGCGAACATCTCTGGAGTCCAAGTTTGCAGTTGCGAATCGAAATGCCACCGTCCCGCACCATTCAGGAGCAGGCACATCACTCAATGGTGATGCAATAATAATATGATTCCCTCCTGTTCCAAAGGGAACCGTGGACGACAGGTTAACGAAGCGACGCCACGTTAACCGACGCCTAGCCGACGCCTAACCGACGCCTAACCAACGCCTGTACCGCCCCACGCAGCAGAGCAATCATGCAGGGATCACTTACAACTAGTTATGGGTAATTTATTGCCGGTGTCTATTTATTAGGGCATTAAAATGCAGTTATGCAAATGTTTTGGGATTTGGAATGGGTTTGATAAGCGTGTCGGTTTTCAAAATATGATTATGGTTGCACCATATTATTATTTAATGCCAGTATATAAGAACGTCATCTTTGTATCAGCAAGCATTCAGCATCAATATACACATTATGAGGAATTACTGCAAAACATAATAATTACATGGTAAAATTTTTGTAGTTAGCTGTATTAATCCATAACTCGCCTCTTAAATGTTGCAGTAGCTGCAAAATAAATAGGAAATTGAATAATATAATATATTGTTAATATAATAAATGCTTAAATCTTTTCTATACGCTTTTAACCCATGTCCTTAAAAAGTACAACGTGCTATTCTGACTATTTATTTTCTTCTGTCAATTTCTTATAATAATTAAGTATATTATCCCAGCCACTAAATCCGTCCTCGAAATATAGAGGCCTGGAAAATTTATTGTAATTGACGCAACTTCGTGAACCTAGCTTTAGTTCTCAAATTGTAGGTAAGTTGTACTACATCAACTCGACAAAATTTTGAAACCCTTCGAAATAAAATAGTATTAGGAATTAGAATATCTTTAGAAATTAAGTTTCTAAACTATATTATAAGCTACCATGCCAATGAGTCTGAAGCCAGGTATAGGTAGTAGTTATAAGTAGGTACCTATACTTGGCAGTTTCAAAGCTGTAAACGCTCATGTCTAACAGCAGTGGGTTCTCTAACATGAGAGATGCAAATCCGCTTTCATTCTTACGTGGTAATTCATGGTAGTTCCCGCCAATTTCTGCTTTATCCCAGCTGCCAAAACGCCTCCCCTGGTGTATGGAACAAAGTAAAAAGTGTCTAACCCCTCCGTCTCCCACATATACCTACTGTAATCTAACACGAGCATTGTCTTGCCGTAGGTACGATTAGTCACTCTTGTCGAGCGTTGCCGGTGGGACGTTACGGTTAGAACCAGGAACACGAAAAACCGCAAAACATGGACGGAATGAAATCTCCAACAGCTAGTGTACATGGTGGGTGGATGGGGGTTAAACATGCAAGCGTCGTGCGCTTTCAAAGCTTGAGTGAGTGAAGAATTTCAGACCACATGGGATGGCGCAGAGCGAGCTGCATGGTGTAAAGAGCGACGTGGAAGGATTACCGTTTGTTATGAAAATGCCAGACGGTGGATGAGTTTTATGAATTGCTTGGTCAGAGTTTTCTAGCCGTTTTTGTTTTTTTGTGAATATGTTTCGTTTAGTTTTAAGTTAACAGTGCAGCGTAATAATATTGGAAAATCTACAAATTTGCGAATATGGCTATTGATTCAGTGGCTTGTAATGTGTGATATTATTGATGCAGTCTATTGGTGCGTTTGAGTTGTCGTCGGTGATATGTGTCGAGGTATTTAAAAAATATTGTTTCTTGTTTTCAGTGACCTGTTAATATACCTGCATTTATTTTTTTATTTTTTTTATTTTTTCAAATCTTTTATAACTGCACTGTTAAGTAACGGTGTTAAGGTGTCTTAATTTAAGTAGAAGTATAATCACAATATAATATAATGATAGTAATATTAGTGTTTGCACGTTGAATTGACGGACAGAACCAAACCGCTGAAATGTTTACTAAACAATCAATACAAATATTTTGAATCAGTCATATTTTTAGCGCAATGTCAATGCTCCCCTCACTGGCTCCTAGGTAGCACCACAAGCCAGGGACTGTGCCGGGTTCGAACCTTGACATGAACGTCATGTTGGTACTTAGACGTTGGTACACTGCTTGCTAGCTACTTGCTAGTTGCTAGTACACTGAAGTCGTTACGCGAGAGGGAAGATTATCAAGAGTTTGTATCACAATCTAAAGTGAAGTGATGTCTATGGAAAACGTGTATTTGGTTTGTTCTAATTTATAAAGCTTTCCACAAAGTGACTCGTTCTGTGTTATATTTTACCTAGTACTACCATTTGCTACGAAGATGGATGAGCTCGGAGCTGAAGTTAGCCTCAAAATAAGGGTATGACCGGCTGCCTCTTACCTCTCAATGAATTCTCACTAACCCCTGTCATACGATTCTATTGATTCAAGATTCTATGATGATGATCATTGTATTTTATAAAAGCATGTTACAGTTGGATTTTATTCTTGGGTTGTGGCATAGAAATTTGCAGGAATACAACTTGTACCTACTTATTCATTTCCAGTCTGCAATCAAGGCTAAGCTTGTTGAACTCGGGGCATATGTTGGTAAGTGCAGCGCTTCAACCCTGCATTTTTAAGGTACCTTTATTTTATTGGAAAGTTGTCTTACCTATATTATTCGTTCATTGCAGATGACGAGTTACCAGATTACATCATGGTGATGGTTGCAAACAAACGCTCGAAGATACAAATGGAAAATGATTTAAATCTTTTTCTGGGGAACAACACAATCAATTTCACTACATGGCTGCACACAGTTCTCGTGAAGTTGCAAGAGGTAACCATAGCTAACAGTCAAAAGAAACCGTTGCCATCGACTGAACCAATCGGGATGGAAAAAATGGCAAAGCCATCGAAATCTGTGAGTGGAGAGGGTGAGGCCCACAAACATTCTGGTAAACACAAGAAGAAATCAAAAAAGTCATTAGATAATAAGAAACGGTCTTCAGTGTCAAAAAAGTCTGAGCGATCTGCTTTGGATGGTATAAAAAGTGTTGATTCTGTAGAAAATTCTAAAGCAGATGGGTCGAAAATCAAAACTGCTGATTCTAATAAAGGTAAAGAAAGCAAAAAGAAAGTACCTCAATTAAAAAGTTCTTCTAAATTAGAACTAACCAAATCATTGGCTTTGTTAGACTCAAAAATAGAGAATTTGGAAGCCAGATCACGAGTGCAGAGAGATTCTAATGAAAACCTTGAAGACGGTTCGATGAACTCGAGCGAATCCAGTCTGCTAAGAGGATTGAGAGGATCAGAAGACAAGTCGGAGGCATTGACAGCTGCTACCAAAGTGGTCAGCGAACTAGTCGCGCCGGCCAATCCGCGGAAGATCACACTGATGCAGAGCGACGACGAGGATTTCGAGGATGTTATCAACATCCGGGACGCGGAAATGAGTAAGTTTACTTTTTACCCTTTTCCATGCAATGCATAATAGTTAATTATGCATAAAGTTAATTAAAACTGTAGGATAGCTCATCTTGATTAGCCACTGACAAAATACCATGCTCAAAAATTAGTATTTCATGGCAAATTCGGTTGGGATGCACTGAGTAGGTATACACTGGAAAGTGCAGTGTGACGTCATGCTCTTGGCCAGTGCAGCCGTCAGTGTAGTCCGAACCGAATACGCGCACAAAACGAGTGTAGCCTCCTAGAGCCCGCGCAAAATGGCAGATTTGATATTCGATATTTTGTTTTTTATTTAGACACTTTTGCGGCTAAATTAACTTTTTCACTCCTGTTTTTCTTTACAAAAATCATCATTAAGCTTTAGGAATGTGTTTATGTCGACAACCATCTTTGTTGAAGTAGATTTTGGATATAGATAAAATGACAGTAACAGGTCTACACTGGCCTACACCGTCTTTTGTCAGTGCATGAAAGTGTGCACTGACTGCGTGTAGACCTCCCAATCGAACGTTATTTGGTGTGCACTGGTGTAGTGGAAGTGGAACACCCCAATCGAATACGAAAACTGCACTCGGTGTACCCTCGGTATACTCTAGTGCAGCCAATCGAATACGCTATAATTTAAGTAGGTATTAATGAAATTAAACTGTTGATGTTATAGTGCTTAGATGTTAGATCTACCTCTTTTACTTCTGGTGCTATTAGAGGTAAAGAATAGAGTCTATTAAGTCAGTTTACTATTAATGTCACTGTCAATCTAAAAATTAATTTTTAATTTCTCTCAAACTTTGTCAAATTGTTTAATTTAATATCCCGCCTATAAATAGGTATCGACAGGAGATCTTGAGCCTCACTTACCTAGAAGTACGTTTTACGTGTGATCTGCAATTGAACCCACCTACAATTTTACTGTGATTTTTTCAGGTGAATTTCTAGACGCCGAATTGGACGAAGGCACTCCAAATGCTCGCATTAAAAAACTAGCGGCCGAGCGAGACAAAAGCTCGCCGACTGTCCAGCCCGCTGTGAACCGCGAGCAAATGGAGGTCGACGATCTCGAAGAGCAACGTGCCAAACTGCTGCGCGACATCGAACTGCTCGGCAAGATCAAAGCCGAACGGCTGTCGCGCAACGCAGCCGACAAGTATTCGGTCGACTCTTCGGCCAAGTCGTCGGCCAACCGGTCCGGGAGACTCGACATCGAGCCGCGACTCAAGCTGATCGATCCCGACGAGTTCAACATTGGTGGCCCGCCCGCCGCGACCGAAGCTCCGAAACTGAAACTAGCCGACCGACTGGGAAAACGAGCAGACTCGGACACCGCAAACGGCGCATCGAGGAAGCCAGCTGAACCGTCGATGAACAAGCCGACGTCGAGCGGGGAGGGTAGGAGAACCGTGGCCGCGGCTCGTGACGCCGTCGTAAGCGACCTACCCAAGCGAAGTGTTAAAGACAGGTAGGTACCTACTCATATATTTGTATAAATTTATACAGTTTAAAACTTTATTTAGGTATTTGAGGCTGTATATTTTGCTCTAGCTGCAAATTTACTTCCAAACAAAAGAACACTTATTATTTATTAGCTTATTTGTAATGAACAGGTATCTATTGGCATTTTCGGTTGGTATGCTAGGAGATCAGTAGGTAATTTGCTCTATGACGTCATGATCGCTCGCAGATTTGCTGGCAGGGGGGTCTGTATGGACCTTGGCACCTAATCGACAGAGTGACAGATATATTTAACCAAACTACTTTCACCTCAGAGACTGAAGATGTATGCCCTACATTCACAACATAATTGTTTATTTTTTTTGTTATTTTTTTTTGTTTTTTAAAGGTTTTGGTATATTTGCTCTTCTTCTTCACTTTATACTTGAAAAAGTGTCGAGTAGTTTCAAAATCGCTGTCAAATTTTGCGCAGCCATCTCTCGACAGATTTTGATGCAGATCTGAAAAAATTTTCGGAGCAATAAATCGTGCTCTCAGAGCGAGTAGCCGTACCAATCGAACATTCAAAATCCACTCTGGAGCGCTCTGGTTTGGCCAACTGAACAAAGGACTTGCTCTCAGAGCGCTCTCAGTGCAACCAACTGAATTTGCCATAAATCTTAATTATCAACTCTGACTTCTGAGCAACTCTAACATTATTAAAATTTCAACAGGCTCGGCGAAAAGAAGCCTGTTGACGAGGGCGACGAAACCGCTTTCAAGAACCCCATCCACGTTTCGCGTAAAATCGATCCGAGCATTCTGAACAAACTAATCGAAAACAAAAACGCCAGAGAACAAAAGCTGTCGTCGCTCGAGAGAAGAGGGCGCGACGAGTCTGCCGAAATCCCGTCCAAGATTTCGCTGTCCGATCGGCTGGGAAAGAAACGAGAGCTGGACGATCGAACGGTGTCCTCCAGCTCCGACCGGTCGAGGAAGACGCTGGAAGAGCGCGAGACTTTCAAGTCGCGGTTCATGGACCGCCTGGGCAAGCGGGTAGCGCCGAAGGCGAGCGAGGAGGAAGCGCTGGCTCGGAAACGTGTGACGAGGATCGAGTCGGAGGAGGATGCACACGCCGGCGGAAAGCGGACGACGTCGGCCGCGGAACAGAAAGACGCTGATGAGGTAAGCTCCTCGTACTGGTTGTTACAACTAGTTCATGAAGTTTTCAATATCTTAAAGAGATATTGTAGTGGATGTTTTTGTGTGTGTGTGCTGGGATACACAAGATAAGACGAAACATGCACACGGACGTTTTGGTACTGTGCTATTGAAAGTGGTGAATAATCGATGCAAAAATAGCACAGGAATAGGTATGCTAAAACAAACGCTCATTGTTTCAGTACTCTTTTGTCACTAAACTAAACCAATTAGGTCGAATCAAAGTGTACTATTTTCTTTTTGAAGAAGGAAGGTCAACGAATTTCACACAGGAAATAAATATGTTTTCGATACATCCGTTCTACAGAGGACCCATGGGGGAAGAAATCTCTTATGGGGAATTGTTTTCCAAAGGACCTAGTAAGGACCTAGAAAAACGCAGTAGGTGTTTAGATCATTTTCTCTGGGAAGAGACTATTCATACTGTATGTCATTAGCTTCACATTGTGATTTTGATGAAATGTCAGACTTTTACGAATTTGCAACACTTCTGAAAAAAATGTGACATCAGGTAATGTCACTCGTGAAAATAGGCTACAGCTTTCCATGATGCTTCTGCTTAAACTTGAGTGCAGTTGGTATGTTTTTGGTGGAATTGCCTGGTTGGGTTGACAGGCCAACCGATAGACCGACTCACCGAGACAACCAAACCAGATGGAATACAGATTTAACCAAACCCTATCTGCAATACTTAATGTCCAGATGTCCAGAAGCACAGATATAAGGTTTCCCAGATGTTCCACTCCCATACTAAAGCAACTACGCGAAAGCCCTCCTCCCGCAATATAATAGTTTTGTCGTTGGATGGAGCCACTGTTTGTGGTTATATCACCTGTAACCAAGGTAACTGTAACCACCTGTGGAATATTGGGTCCCTTGATTGTATTGACCTTGTGCCATGGCCAGGTAGATGAAGCCGACAACTGTAACCACCTGAGGAAAATTGGATTCCTTGATTATAATTGACCCTATGCAGTGGCCTGGTAGATGACGTAAAAACAGGTTGCCAACGCACCCCAGCGATTGCCGGCGAAACTGCTACCATCAACATTTTGCCGTAGCCATAGCTAGGCAGGATAGAATGTCTGGGTAACCTTAAAGTATCTCACTTGAACCCTAAAGGTATTGAAAAATACTCAATATCTGTCAGATTTAGTTGGTTGCATTACGCTGCATCCAACGGTGTAATAATATTGGGGGGTCAGCGGCGTGATAACAGAGATATGAGGGTTTGAAAACTCGAAATTTAGCATGGGCGGCATAGAAAATCAGGTCAAAACCAGCATACCTATCATCCAGGATAGCTCTAAATGTAACTATAACATTTAAATACATTTCTGTATGTACCTACTTGAAAGATAATTCTCTGCTGATCGCTCTCAACTAAAGAAAAACTTAGGTCACCGAAATAACTTTTAAGATAATGGCATATCAAAATTTACATTGCATTTTAAGAGTGACGTTTTCGGCGCTTTTTTGCAATTTTTTGCAATTTTTTCCCATGGAAGTAAAGCTGTACTACATAAAGACGTGAAAAAAAATCAAATCGTTAGTTCTTTATGATTTAAATAGATGCTATCATATTAAACTAAACATGCTTTTAAATTGAACACACTTTTTTGCACAGAGTTACTTTGAAGCATTGACGTTGCCATGGTTACGAAGTTAATGCTGAGCTTGTTATCTCCAAGGTCACAGCCAATTAGCCTAGCGATTTTGTAACTTTTACATTAAGCCGTTATCGCTCCTGATAGATACAATCCGGCTATTGTTGTCCATGTTACACTAGAATTCATTTGAGTTTTCCACTTTCTGGTGATATCATATCATAGAGTGCCATACCAAAGAGTCAAATGATCAAGTTTTTATCATTACCATTAAAAATTGTATTTATCATTACAATTATTTACCATTTTACTCTTTGCAAATGGTAAAGAGTCAATTGATACTTTACTTCCCAGTTCACCAGGCTGTGGTAAAGTACGGCTAACATGTCTGTAATTTTTTAACTATGTAACCGAGATCGGCGAAATCAGAGTTACGTAATCGCAGCTGATACTTTCCTCTATTTTCATTTTAACTGCCCGTTAACAAATTAACCAATCACTGTAAAACTGGCTCTAAGCTGCCAACTAGGTATACAGTTTTCCAATATGCTGCTGCAGCATATTATCAAGGCTGAAGAAAGTTGTTCAAAAAATGCAATGGAATAGAACTCTAAAAGCTTTCAGGTAAATTAGGGCAAATTGTATTTGGTCAAGGAATTTCCAGAGTAGGTACTAGGTATACCTAAATAAAAATAAGTAGGTAATGAAATCAAAATATCTTGCATTAAATGATTATAAAATTTTATATTGTCAAAGACAGTTAAATAATAAGTAAAGTTGTCAACTTTTAGCCTCCACGCAAACGGTCGGTCCTGTCCCGCGTGGTAGCAGTGAGCCGCGAATCGGACGATGAAGACGCCGACGCCGGTCTCGCGGTTGCGTCTGTTGTCCGGGTACAGCCGCGGCCCAAGATCCCCGCGGCACTGCAGCCCAACAAGAACCTGCTGCTCAAAGCAATGGCCGATGCGCAGAAGTCGGTTGCTGCTGCGCCTGTCAGACAGGAAGTCAAGCTGCCTGTGAGTGGTCTTTGCTTGATTGGAAGTTATGGTTGTATTTTATTAATTTGTTACGGTGTTTTCCTCAAATTATGAAAATTTTACCATATAATAGGTACTAAATTGCAATATCTTAGTTTAAAAGTAGCACCTACGCAAAGCATGTTATGCACTCCGGACAAAAAAATGGAACCAACCTAACCTGGCAGAGGGATTGTGTATAAACACTTCTAGCATAACCTAACCTACAACTTTGCATAATATGCTGTTCTCTCCCAGTAGAAGGCAGAATTGTTATGCCTTGATTAAGGTTATTCTGTTGTGTTTTGTCAACAGTGCATAAAATTGAAAATCCATCTATTGTAATCAGTGTAAGTAAACCTAAAGAAAGCTTCCGTTACATTTAACTGGGTTTGTAACTGAAATTCCCAGTCACACCACAATATACATTTCAGACCTACAAGCAGCATAATAAAAAATCATATTTGCTTGGTAGGTAAATTTACTTAGATTTTAGTATGGATTGACAGTCTTGCCAAGCTCAGAGTTTATACCTATATATATATATATGTGGTAATGAAGGAAAGAAGAAGTGCTCCACTAAATTTATCTAATTTTGTGACAGTCACAAATAACCTTATGTTTACCACCAGTGTTTTGGTTGGAGCCTTGTTCACTTGAAGGTTAAGTGAAGCTTGCAGAGTTGTTGTGCAAAACCATCGTTGCTTCTCCCATAATTTTAAGGGATCAAAACATGTTTATTGTTACAGCCTGGTCAACTCTTCACCCGGAAGTATCGCGACGGACCTTCAAACTCATCACAGCAGCGAGATGAAGGCAGATCAACTAGAAATCCAAGCCTTTCCCTGGTCCACAAATACCATGACATTGGTCCCACTAAAATGAACATAACTCTAGAAATCCCACTAGAAGAACGACAAAGAACGAAACAACTGTCCAAGTCATTGCAGCAAAGACTAAACAAGCCGACGATCAAAATGGAAGCTACTGACGCCGCCGACGTCCATGTTGATGTCAAACAGGAAACAGATGAAGACGTTAAAGAAGACACGCTGGAGATCGAAGTGGAGGGAAATTCTCTGGGCAATCTCTCAAACAAGACCGACGAAGAAGAGCATGAAGTTTTGGAAGAGTATTTCGGCGACGAGGACGACGGTTTGTACGAGACTTCGGCGCACGCTTCTGTCAACAACTCGAGTATCGGCTATGTTTCGCCGATAGGGGAGGACAGGAACAACGATGAGGCAATCTACATTCCGTCGAAGATCCGATACAACCTCGATGGGGAGGACGAGGCGGAACTCAATGACGACACCTACACGCCCAGGTCAGTACTAAACGCTGCAACAGCTGTTATGACAAGAAAACAATACAATTATTAAGTCCCAACCCAACGCTGGTTCATGTGTAGCAAGTTTTCCTCATATCTTTCCTACCATTTGTCATACCTACGTATTTTCCAATGAAAGTCAAGAGTAATTTAATAACTTGTACTTATAGACTGAACAACTAGGTACATGTTACGTATTACTATTAGGCACCTACTCTTCTTCTGCATTTTTTAATGCCCTTTATTGTTATTGCATTTGATTTTTAACTACTCCTCATCAACAGCTGTGCAAAATCACATTATTCTTTACAAAAAGTTAAAAGAAACAAAACAGCAAGTGCAGAGTTCACCACCTTGCCTTTCAAGTTTTAAGAGTCAAATTTCTTGTGCATCGAACCTCGCTAAAAACGGCTCACACAACTAACCGCTTGACCTCCGCAGGTCTGTCCGCCCCGGCGTCGGCAGTTTAGCCAACACCAAGTTCGTGGTGACGATGGACGGCCTGGACCCCGCCGTGTACAACCCGCGCAAGCGCACCGTCGAGCACCAGCAGATGGCGCAGGAGAGGCCAGCATCCCCGCTGCCTGTCATGGAGAACGAACGGTACGCACGGAGACCGAAACGTCGAGCGGGCACGGAAACTGCCTCAAAGTTGAGCAGCGACATATTCACAGATGAAGTTGCCTCATGTCTGCTTGTTCTCTCTTTAGCACTAGCTTTGAAAAGAAAGTTTTGACAGTGCAATAGTAAGAGAAAATGAAATAAATAAATATATAGATAGAAAGAAAGGAAGGTTAAGATAAAGAGGGTGGGTGGAAATGTAATGACTAATGAGTAATGACATTGAATGATGATATCATTGAATAAATATCATTACCTATGATATCATTGAGTAAAAAAGATAAAGAGTAAAATCCCAAATCCCAATTTGAAATAGTTTTTTTCAAAACTAGTGGTAACAATAAGAAATAGTGGACATGAGTCTAAGAAATTTAATAGTAAAAACTAAAAAGAATAATCATGGTACCTATCTCATGTTTCATCACTCTCCCCTCCAATCCCAAAAATATTTTAAACCGGTGAACCTATTCTTTTCCAAACGCTTTGTAAACTCTTTTATAATCTTATTTAAATTACGAAAGCTCGTAATTGGCTAGTCATTTTATTTTTATGTACACAAATTAGCCTCCCAAAAATGTTGCCCATTCCGGGATCTGCTCCCGGGTCCCCAACTTTTGCGGCTGGTGCTCTAACCGCTGAGCTAAACAGACGCGAAATTTGAGAGAAGTAATTTGCATACAGGTGTGAGAATTGAATGTCCCCAGGGGGGTATGGTCCAGAGTCTACGAATATATATACTATATATATATAATAATATACGAATTCGTAGACTCTGGACCATACCCCCCTGGGGACATTCAATTCTCACACCTGTATGCAAATTACTTCTCTCAAATTTCGTGTCTATTGAGCTTCGTAAACTGTACTAGCTAGTTACTTCCTCAAAGGTTAAAGGAGATCAAGAGTTGAAGCGTAAAAATAATATTCGCGATGTCTCATGTTTATCGAATACTTACTTCTCACAATCTCACGTCTCCGTGTGTTCCGACAGCATCCACAGCTGGCTGCAGTCGCTGGACCGCGCCAAGGAGGACGAGGAGCGTGAGGAGCGCGCCGTCTCGCCGGTGGTCTACAAGAAGCCTCGGCCGGCGCCGGCCGACCGCGCGGAGCCGGCGCTGGCGCTCGGCAAGCCGCCCGGCCCGTGCAAGTACTGGCCCGCGTGTCGGCAGGGCGATCAGTGCGAGTACACGCATCCGCCCAGCGCGCTGTGCAAGTGAGTTGACGGACGGCGTTTCGAGAGGCTACTTTTTCCCGCTGTTTTCTGGCCTCACTCGAACCTTTGTGAACATGGGTTTCAACAGTTAACATAGCGGTTTCTTGTGTTTTATAGTTACGGTTCTGGTTCGGATTCTTAAAGATAGGTGAAAAGATTCCAGTACCTTAAAAACACCTTCTTTTGGGATCTAATTCTGGTTCTGGCTCACATTTCTAGAAAAATCACCTGAAGCAACAAATTACTACAGACAAGTCTAATGTCTGGAACCAGACAAACCTTAAAACTTTTATGAAACCAAACGAACCGGTATTTTTCAAATAAAAAATCGGTTCTGACTCTGGCCCTTGCCAAATTATTAATAACGGTTTCAGATCTATGATAAATAACTGTTCTTAATAACGGTTTTGGATCCCTGCTTACCTTATTACTAGTTTTCGAAAATGCTATTCAAACTGCTGGAGAACCATACCTCCAAAATATTCTCTGCCTACATCTACTAATTAGGAAGGGAGGCAAAGCTGGAAAAATGTGCACCCGAACCGGGATACGAACCCGGGACCTCCTGCTTGCCTGGCAGGTGCTCTACCAACTGAGCTATTCGGTCACACATTCTCCCTGCTTCGCCGGTTGGGAAAAGGGGGATCTCCGGGGAGACGAGAGGCCCAGCGACCCGTACATGGGACGGGTAAACGGACTCGGCCCCAGGACAGCGATGGCGCAATCACTAGACCCTTTGTCCCTTTCTCAGATGAAGAGACACTAGGTGAATCTTGAAAAGGGACAAAGGGTCTAGTGATTGCGCCATCGCCGTCCTGGGGCCGAGTCCGTTTACCCGTCCCATGTACGGGTCGCTCGGCCTCTCGTCTCCCTGGAGATCCCCCTTGTCCCACCCGGCGAAGCCAGGAGAATGTGTGACCGAATAGCTCAGTTGGTAGAGCACCTGCCCGGAAAGCAGGAGGTCCCGGTTCGGGTGCACATTTTTCCAGCTTTGCCTCCCTTCCATCAATTGCACACTGGTTTCTGCATAAACCAGTCACTATTTCCTCTCATCTACCAATTTGTTACTTAACATGAAGAACACAACAATACTTACGTGTAAACACCAAGTAAAAGTAACACATCAAAGTTAAACACCGTCCAAAACACACCAGTTTAGCCTCTAGGCGAACTAGCCAGACGTGCGTTCGATCATCACAAGCAATTCCACCTGATTTAGCCGCTCGTTTTGCAGGCTGTTCCCCAACTGCAAGTTCGGTGACAAGTGCATCTACGTGCACCCACGCTGCAAGTTCGACCTGTCGTGCACGCGCCGCGACTGCCCCTACTCGCACGGCACTCCCAACTCGGCTGCGGCTGCCAAAGGTACGTCAGCGCGGTCAGGCTTCTAGATTGACTACGTCAGAAGATTGGTGCTAGTAGGTGACCTAGCGATCGCTTTGTTGTGTAAGCATTGCAATGAGAGCAAACTGTATTGCAAAGTGTGACAGTTGTCGCAGTGCTAGTAGAAAAGATAAATGAAAACAGTGTATCCGTTCCCTGACATGATCCCCAGGCGCAAACATAATCTTAATGGCTTGCATGTGAGGGGGATGCTGTGTGTGTGTGTCCATTCCCTGACATGATCCCGGGCACAAACATAATCGTAATGGCTTGCATGTGAGGGGGATGCTGTGTATCTTGTTAGACGACGGGCCGGGCAAGATTTTGGGTTTGGAATTGGATAGGATAGGAATCTGGGGTGCAATCATGCAACTTTTTTTATTTCATTTAGTTTGAAATCAGTCGATTTGATTGGAAATCATAAAGTTACATGATGGCCCCCCCCTACATATTTTTTTCTACAGATATTGTAATTTGCCTAAAATTTCTGCAACTGACGGACAAAATTTTTCGCCGTTTCAGCTGCACCCTCGTCAAGAATTCGTGGCTCACAGACCGTGTGCAAGTTCTATCCAAAGTGCAGCAATGTGAACTGCAGTTTTTTGCATCCAAAGGTAAGTCATCAGTGGCTTACAGTGAGCATTTTTCCTCACATTAATTAACTCGAAGGAATGTTGGCTTTGTGACTACTCGTTCAATACTCGTGGATGCTACTTTCATGCTGTTAGCTGTCTGACCAAATTATTTTATTTACTACAACATTTACAAAAATCTGTAACAAAATTAACTTTAGATTTTAGATACCAAAACTTTGAGGTATAATAAGGCCTCTCAATGGTTATCAATACTTTGAAGTCACTCATCATAAGGAAAATGTATTTTTGTTAAGTAATTACTGTTTACAAAATCTGTTACCTTGTTCTAGAACAAGGTCGTAGTCCTATGCGTTAATTCTTCCAAGCTTTTTTATTGTTGGCACCAAGTATATAATATAATTGCTTATTTAGTTACTTAGCAACTAGGCCTAGCAATCGCGAGATGTTTACTAGATTTAATTGAGATGCTAGGTTTAAAATAAATTGTATGTATGTTTTTAACTTGTTAGTTATTAGTAGGTACTTGGGTATTTTATTGTTGGCATTAAATTGTCCAGTAATATTTGTCATAGAGTTATGGCGAAGCATCTATTAGAAGTGTATTGATCAAATCTAAACGAAAGGCGGCGAAGCAAGACTGAAGTATTGATTCCGAACATAGCCGAATCATTCCAAAGCTAACACAATCTATTTTTATTCCCAGCCGTGCCGTTTTGGCCGGGCCTGCACCAAACCTGACTGCGCGTTTTACCACGGCGAAGTCCCTTCTCTGGAGAAACTGAAATGGGTCAAGAAAACTGCTCAGTTCTAGAAGCGTTGAGCAGCTCAGTACGTCGTCTGCCACCGTCAGACCCCACTCACTGCATACCTACACGTCATCCAAACTGCTTAGCCCTGATGCTAGTTGTTTATTCGTTTGATTGATTAGTGTGTCCAAGTACGACAACATAATACAAAATCTCATTTCCCTATAACACGTAAATATTTGTAGTTTTTCTCTTTATTTTAACTGGAATCATTAACTGAATGATTGACTAAACTAAAGTATTTGTTTTTTTCTTGGTCTATCTATAGATACTATTTAGATAGGTGTTTCCTTTGTTTATACCTGTCTGTATGGTATTGTTTGGTTTGGTTACATCGTTAAATTACTGAGTGATAGCTGGTTTAATAAAGCAATCCGTTGGTATGCCATGCTGACTATAAATTATAATACACCTTTTACATTGTTCAAGTATTATTAATTAATGCACTTAACAACTGTGCCACGGTTTGTTATCGCAATTTTTTTACTGTAGATTGCCCCAGATATATGCTAATTGTCATTTGTAATTGTTGCAAAGAAGCACCACTCACTAAAGCATTGCTATTTAGTATTTACAGAACAAGATATTGACAACTGCATGAAGGTGTATATGAGTAGCACCTAGCAATGCTCAAGAGTGTACAACTGGGCTAATTCTGTTCAATGGCATAACTGAAACATATCTGTTGCTTTTCAATGGGATTTAATTACTCTATGTTCAGTGTTTCTTGTTGCAACACTTTGTTCCGAGTGATTTGTGTTGTTCATCAATCATTCATCAGCAATGGCATGCCACTATGTACTTGCAATTCAGTCAGCATATTAACTGATTTCTTAAGGTGTTTTTCAAACTTATAATACCAAATCAAGGTAACAGGCATTACTATTAGGTATGGTAGTTTGTGAACAGCAATTCTTGTTCTCTAATCATTCAAAGAAATTTTTGGATTGGAAACATAAATATATATGTATATTATTCTCCCATGTTTGAAAGAGTGTTTGATTTTATTTCACAGCTGCACACTAGCTGCAGATATTTGGCTACATAAGAATCTAGGTAGGTACTTGCCAAGGGTGTGTTTGATATTATGTATGTTTTATTTTTGGTGGGGCTGGGGAAGACATAGATTTTCTAGGCAAGTTGTCAGGTTTTTAAATATGTAGTATCTTTGGTCCGAACAGTTCAATTCTTCATTTTTACTTGGTCTGAAAACTCTGAATTGACATTTTGTGTGCATCAACAAACCGTACCTACATCAAGTGCACAAGCATAGAGTAAGTAGTAACCTCGATCACTCTATGGTGGAAGTGTACTAGTGTAATTTCTTTTAGTTTCAAAATCGCCAGATCAGTTGCTGTACTACCAATCAAGTAGTTGAAACAATTGAGTCCAGGAATCCTATTGGCAATTATTTCATCGCATTTAGCTGGAACCTATTTACTGAAAATCAAATATCAACCCCCCTCCCAAAAAACACTGTTTACCTAGTACATAAATCAGCTTGCAGATGCACAAGAAAAAAGAATGAAGTTTGAGGTAAACTCCTTTTAATTGCATTGTAAACATTTATATACAGATCTTTTTAGTAATCACTTGTTGGAAAATTTCTTGTCTTAAAAATGTAATTGTTTTAACTTTTAATGCATAATTGGCAATTAATATCAGGTTCAATGTTTGTCAGCGGCCTGCGGTTTGCTCGAGTGGTGGACAACCGGCGATGACTGAACATCATCGCACTTGGTCTGATCGACAAGCCGCACTGCAGGGCTCTCTATGTCGTAGCTGCTGAGCAAGTTGGTCAGGGTGTAAAGGGTGTCCTGGCTAAGCGTTGCGGTACGTCCGAGGATCTTGGCTGTGAGCCTGCGGCCAAACGTCTTGGTCGAGGCATCGAATGCAGGCTGGCACGAGATGAGAACAGCGTACGTCTCGTAGTCAGTTGCGATGATGCTCGACTTGAATGGGCCTGAAAAGAATGTGTTGTTAGATAGTCAAATAGCTTGAAATGTTTATATATTATTGGTGAAAATATTGTGTTCATTATGAGTAATGATTCGAAATCTCTTGCACGAGATCGCATTCAAATAGCCCCATCAAAGTTCATTGGCTAGGGACAGTACGACGCAGGTAAACCAAAATTTCAACAAAATCCTTCTAATTGCAAAAACTAAAACTACTCCTACCGTAGAGTAATGAAACCTAAAATAGGTTTCATTAATCTTTGCTAGTGCTACTACTACTATGAGGACTATGGTATGAATTTTCAACACGTCGGCCGGACAGGGGCAGCGCGTGCGCGGTAATGATTCTCACAGTCCGCTCATCGTGCATCTGCAGCGACGAGTGGCGCGAGCTCGAGACCACACGCTCTCCTGGGCGCCTGGTACCAACGGTGAATTTCACGTCCAAGTTTTAGCCGATTTGACGCTGAGACTGCTGCGGCTTCTCTCAGCTTTCGGTCTAGACTGGCCTTGCGTGCTTGCGTGTAGCTGGGTTGCCTGCTATGCTAGGGGTCCAAATGAACGGGGAAGGTAGGTACATTTGGAATTTTGGTTTTCTAATATTGAACGACTCACTGTTTCAACGACGCGATATAATTTATGACTAATCTATAGCTTGGTCTATAAGGGAGCCGAAGTTGTACTCGGTGATGGCACTAAGGACTGGCCTGGAAGGGAACCAAGGGTGGACCCGGTGCCAACACCGACCTGATTTATCGGGTATTGGTCACTCTTTTTTCACGGCCTTGGAGCAAAATGGTCGTGGGCTCCCCTGACTGACAAAAGCTCCTGGGCCCTGGTGCAGCTGCACCAGCTGCACCAGCGGCAACTATATGCCTCTGCAATTATTGTTAAACTCACTGCTCCATTCTGTGGCTCCCTCCATCTTGTAGACCGAGTAGGACGTAGCCGACTTGGGGTCATCGATGGCCTGGTTGTACTGCTCGATCTGGGCGGGTTTGCCGCTGGAGATGACGGTGGCTTTGTACAGTCCCTTCAACACGTGGGAGTCTGGCTTGCCGCCTGTCTCCTCGGTGGTGGCCAGTCTGAAATTGACTTTGACGCATCGGATCCCTTCCAGCTTCGTGTCGGCTCCGGAGATGACATGCCAGTCACCGGTGAACTGAAAGTGAGAGACAGTCGTGGAAGTTGGACATATCAAAGCTTAATTTTGTGGAAATGATGTTAAATACATAATGATGTTTGTATTTAGACTTTTGATTTTCTCATAATATAGAAGGAAAGACGGTGGTTTTAATAAATTTTACCACAGATATGTTACCATTATTGGTATCAAATATTTATTTGCAAACAGTTGTTATGCATGTAGCTATGATCATAAAAGAGAGGCTTTTAGAAAAATGTTTTTATAGTTTAAGGAATAAGTAAATAAGTAGTTTTAGAATAATTTCATTTAAATTCCAATAACATGTACCTATTGTGTTCAAACTGGATGCAATAAAATAAAATGAAAAAAGTAAATCATTAACAGCTTGCTATAATTTAGTTGTTCCATATTTTGTTCGTATTTACTAATTGCTAGGTAGGTATAAAATACTGGTATTCCTTGATAATATGTTTTATATCTACTATAGTTATAAATTAAAACATCGTTGAATTGCATTTTAGCATATTGCTAGAAAGGCAAGTAGCCAAATACAAAATACAAATAATGTATTAAAAACATACCTTCGGAGCTTCAAACGGATATTTGCCCAGAACTTTGGGGCACTTCGCTGATGCAGAAACCACCGTCAGAGCCAGAGCCAGAACAAAAATCTTTGCGAGATACAGAGCCATGGTCAAGATGAGACTGTAGCTCCCATTCTGTCAAGCAGTCTCTTAAATACACTTCAGCTGGCAGCAAAATAAAACTATACTGTTTTAACAAAATCATGTCTGACTCTTCTCCAAAGGTGGGAGATGGGAGAATCCAGGATTTAATGATCATTATCTATATTTTTATTTTTATTTTCTCTTAGCCAATACTCTTTTCATATAAGGCCTGATGTTAAAAAATGACAGATCTGTCATATAGCCTAGGCCTTGATAGCTAAGAGAATTCTGAATGCAAAAAAGACCTTGACCGCTAAATTTGACCATCCAACTTGAAGTCTGCAAGGAAATGTGATCACTATTGTCCTGAGAGGAGAGGCAGATCGAGAAGCCCTCCCTTCCCCTCCCCTAAAGCAATCCAATCTGATTGATTGTTGCTTGGTGCTCAACTACGCGCTGGATTTGGCACTGGCAAGGTCAGATTTTTGCAGGATCGTATCTGCCACTGCACACCGCCAAAAAAACGATCTCAGCATGACGGTTACTAAAACCAAGGGCAAAATGCATGTCTAGAACTCACGTGTCATGGCATAATATGGAGAGCAGTCTCATCCAAATGTGTTTCTGACTTATTACTCAGTCATGGGAATCTTAGATTTGAAAATCTACAACAAAATGTCTTCGAAAGGTGTATTTTTACAGTAATTTGAGCAGCGCCATGCTTCTCAATTCAGCACTTTGCGATGCAAACTCTTAATGAAAGTGGAAATTTAATTGCTATGTAGGAAAGGTATGGGAAGAGGTGACAGACAATGACTCGTTGATTTAAAACATAAACTCAATCAATTAATCCAGTTGTGGCCTGACAGTTGTAAACTGGCGCATAGGTTGTAAAGATTAGGATGGGGTAACTGGCACCCACTACACACGAACACACACGCACACACATACTAGTGTGAATGAGTTGCTTATGATGATGAGACCGATCATCTCTTAGGCTGATAGTAGATGGTCATTCGCCTTGTTTCCTTATCCTATAACCTTCCCATTCAAGCTCACACGCAGTGTGAATGTTACAGTGTTAATATAAGATTCATTTGTCTATTGTTTTTCTTCATTTATGATAAATGCACATCATTCGCGATTAGAGCAGTTCTTTCACATCTCGCCTCTGTTGTATTTAAATTCAGTAGTTTATTTATCTCACTGCAGAGAGCGAAGGGCTGCTACCCTCGCCGGGACCCCACAGCGGTCGAAGAGACACTTCGGCGCAAGTCGTACGTCAAGACGGATCTCAGTTGTCAGCCTCCTCGACTGGACCATGACGTAGCGAGAGTGATCCCGAACCCGGCTCAGGCCGTTCGGCGAGCAAGTGTTGTTTGGGAGTTCGTTCCGGCTTTCCTCTTCGAGGCGCCAATTTAACTTCATCCGCTTCGGCCGCAAAAAAGTAAAGTTGCAGTGAAGATTGGGTTTTACTCAAGTTATTCGACCGTCGCCGTTTACAGACATCGAAGTCTGTGAGCCAAGACAACGGTGGATGCGAGCTGCCGCGGCAATGCAACGAAGTCGACCCCATGGCGCCGACCACCCCCGTCGCCAAGGTCGTACTACCTGGAGGTGCTGTAGAACGTCGTGGTCGAGGCGCCCAAGTCGATGCACAGGGTGCTCTCGCCGAGGGAGTTGCCGCCGATCCTCAAGTCCGACAACGTGTACGAGCCCGTGGGCGAGGATATGGTCTCGCCGTGCTCTAAGTTCGATCCTCTGGAGGCGACGGCTCCGGCCTGCGACGCGAGGAACAGCTTCGACGACTTTATACAGTACTGTATAAACTGTACTGTAGTAACAGTACACCGTAGTACTGTTTAAACCTTGGGTAACGGCGATCTCTTAGCGGCGACGCTCATGATGCACTTCGTGGGGGTTGTGACTGGGATCTTCTGAACGCGGGGAGGGGGGGGGGGGGGGGTTCAGGTATTGAGGTGGTGCGGTGCAGGTCAAAGGGACGAAACAAGGTTGCAGGATTCTTTCTCTCTCAACTTTGGAGCAGAGACTTCATGACCCTCACTCTAATAACATAAGCACGCAATCAGCTCTAGCTGTGCAGCATTTTTTTGTCACAGTGAAAAGTTTGCAATGGCAGGAATATGCATCTAAATTTTTGCAGCGCTTTGTACAGTTTCAGCAGTTTTAGTGACCGTTAGAAAGTGGTGCTTAGCGACACGATTTGAGAGGAACGAAACCGCTAGAAGTGGCGATGTTTTTGATAACAGTTTGAATATTATATTTTTTGAACGGAAAAACGAAAATTAACTAAATTGAGATTGCATCTTATGTTAAATTTTCTGTACATTCTTATTGTTATATTTCAGCTAAGGGAACGTGTGTTGGTGGGCTTATATGGTATGTTTTTGCTCTTTGCCCCATGAACGAATTCGTCCGAAAAATGTCCTAACGCAGCGGCGTTTTGAGCATGCGCGTTGCATGGCATCGTCGCAGCGCAAATACCGACTCGGACACATGAATCGACATTTTGATCGATTGATTGATCAGGTATAGTACATTATGATATCCGACAGATAGCTCTTGAGTCGCGTTTCAGAGTAAACAGTTGACACTGCTGCCCGTTCCTTGTGTACCTGGGGACATATGTGCATCGCTCTACTATAACGCCAGTTCCTAGTCGCTGCCTGGGTGCGCTTTGGGGGCCCACCCTTCTAGGCCCGTGGTCTGGCGTGGACTAAAGAGAGAGTCGGGACTTTTTTGACTCTGGTGTCGGCCACTGTGTCGACGTCCAGATGGTCGAAGCCAGGTCACCTAAACTTTGTCGCCGTGTGGCGTGGCAGCGTGCGGCTTGGCGCTGAGCGTCCGAGCCTCGCGCTGGTCTGACGTGAATCTCCGGAGTCGCGTTAGTGCGTTTTCCGTCTTGGACTGCCGCTGGCGTCGTTGCCGTTGGTGAAACGCCCTTTAATACCCATTTGACAAAACTGTGGGCTCCTATGTAAGATGGAGTATGTTATCAGCTCATGTCTAGTGAACTCATGTCTCACGTCTAGTCAAGTGAACGTTGGGAAGTTTGAAGTTATTGAGATATTGATAAATATAGACTTGAGATCGTGGGGTATGGTTTTTTTTTTCCAGAGATGCCCTTCCAATTCATGAACGACAATTAACCATGAATCTTTCATAAGGGAGTGTGGCCTGGCGGTTAGCATGCTCGCTTTGAGGCGCGGTGATGGCTGGTTCGATCCCGGCCGTAGACGGTTTTTGCAACCAGTATCGACTGCTCCTGAAAATCAATATCCGTGCTGCAGTCGCCCTGTTAGCTAATCGTTGAACTAACGCTCTATTCGTTGACAATTTTAATACAAGTCCCCCAAGTTAGTACCAAACTTGCCAACAGAGAGTGCTTCCTGCTCCCACGTCACAGAATTTCCTTAACACTCGGAACCATTCCTAACGTGGTAAGTCGATAGGCCAAAAAATCGCGGGGTTTGGCGGGGTGTGGGGCGTTGGGAGAATCTAAATCAATCGCCCAGAAGAATGCCATGGTTACCTGTTGGCCAAAAAACTGCCTAGTTGCTAGCTTGGCAGTGAGCGTTCCCTGGTGCCCGGGTTCCTTGGGACTCCTGAGGAGTCCGAGACACCCGCGACGGACGACACCGTCCGGAGTCGAGCCCCGCAATGGGGACGGCTGAGTCGCTGAGAGCTCTGTGGATGGCGGAAGTGATCGTGTGCTACTACGTAGCCCAATCGCTTCAACTTGCGCCGACAGAGATCAGACAAAACTCAGGCCGTTAGCGACTGTAAGCGGTCTCGAACCAGGTTCACCTGGACGCTCTCACTGCCAACCTAGCGCTCTACCAATGAGCTAACTAGGCAGTTGAGATATCAGTGAGAAAATTTTATATATGAATTTGATATGAATTTGATTTGTTGGCTAAAATCAGTGCCGATGACGGGAATCGAACCCAAGCCACCTGCATGATAGCCAAGAGCTTTACCACCTAACTACGTAGGGAATATAAATGGAGCCGGAAAATGTTCTTCATGAATTTTGTTTCGATAGAGGTTTTAAAGATTGTCCCATCTTCAGACTACTAAAGGCTTAGATCATATTTTCCTCCCGTCAATGTTTCTACAGAACGCATAGTAGCTAAGTTGGGGCATCGACAGCAAAGGGCAACTCATTGCCAACAGCTTGTACCCGTGCCGTGCCCGTCCGTATGTGTACATGATGTATAGGCCTAAAATTGTTTTTTTTTCAACTTGACACCCTTTGATAAAGCTATGAAAGCGGCCGCGAAGGGTTGGCTTCACCTTCCTAATCGAGCGAGTGCGCTCATCACCACCCTGCCGCTCTACGAGGGAGGTGCCGGTCTCACGCCTCTTTCCGACTCGGTCGACGTGCTGGCAGTCAGCCATCCCTTCAGGCTTCTCACGGGCAAAGACCCGCTGTGCCGCGACATCGCCCGTGCATCCCTGCGCGCGGTGGTGGCCACGAAGATCCTCCGTGAGCCGACGCTTGCCGATTGTTGCACTTACCTGACGGGCAGCACCGAGGGAGAGTTCGGTGCCCGTCACGGCACCCACCACAGCAACATCTGGACGACGGCAAGGAAGGCGACCCGCCGTCTGGCCGCGCGCATTGGCGTCGCGTGGCAGGTGGACGAGGCTCACGATGAGCTGCAACTGCGCGTTCCGCTCCCTGGGCAGCGCAACGACCCGGCGGTCATAGCGCACAGGATGCGCGACCGGGCTACTAACACCCTTCGGCTGGCCATCAGACTTAACTACAAGCGAAGTCTTCTTGCATTGAAAGACCAGGGCAAGACATTCCATCTGATTTCAAAGTGGAACTCAAGCAACCACTTCCTTGCTGCTGGTAATTTCACCCGGTTCTGTGATTGGCGGTTCATACATCGGGCGCGTCTGGGAGTGGTGCCACTCAATGGCACTCGGAGGTTTGGCCCTGACACGGCCCCACGAGAGTGCCGATACTGCGAGTGGCCGCAAGAAACCCTTCCCCACGTGCTGAACCATTGCCTTCGGCGCCATGCGCAGGCTGTGCAGAACCGCCACAATTCCATCCAGAACCGGCTGGTCGACGCCCTACCCGCCCGCATACGGCAAGGTGCCGAGGTGCGTGTGAATCGAGCCACACCCCTCGGCATCAACAACCTAAGGCCAGACATTGTGATAATTAACGAGGCAAAAAAGACCGTGGCCATCGTTGATGTCGCCTGTCCATTTGAAGGAGGCCCCGACGCGTTCGACGACGCTCGCACAAGGAAGCGCACCAAATATGCAGCGACCGCGCAGGCCTTCCGCGACCGAGGCTACACCACCTGGCTTGACGCGTTCGTCGTGGGCAGCCTGGGCGCCTGGGACCCGCGCAACGAGGAAGTGCTGCGAAAGCTCGACATTGGCCGGCGATACGCCATCACGATGCGTCGCCTCATGACCAGCGACACCATCAAGTGGTCCCGTGATATTTATATAGAACATGTAACGGGCCGCAAACAATTCTAGTCAATCGACACTATCAATTACATATCTTCTGTCAGACCGATTACATGGCTATGTTGTATTGTGTTTTGCTTGGTTTGTGCTGTATTGTGTATTTGTTTGTTGGTTATGTTGTCCTATACTGTTTTGTACTATGGTGGTGTCTTTGTGGGTCTTGTCCTCCTGTGCGGGGCGGTGCGCATAGTGCTCGTATTTTCTTGCTGTGTTGTGTTGTGTTATGCTGGGTTTGTGCTGTATTATGTATTTTTCTGATGGTTGTGTTGTCCTATACTGTTTTAGATTATGGTAGTGTCTTTGTGGGTCTTACCCTTGTGTGCGGGGCAGTGCGCATCGTACTCTTATTTGCTTGCTGTACAAATAACTGTCTTCAAGTTGAAAATAAAAAAACAATAGTGCTACTTAAAAAAATTGGTACAAGCAAATAAGAGCGCAAGAGAAGCACTGCCCCCCCGCCCTAACCATGAAAAACAATCGAGTGTCCCGACTTGCCAATAACACCGTCACTGCAGCAACGAGAGCGAGTGCTGCAAAATCGCTAGCATCCGAATGCAGCGACATCTATTAACGAATATGTAACTAAATAGTGACTTCTCTATGATGTGAAAATTGATACTTTTACCACGATTCCGGCCAAACTCGGTGGTTGGTGCCGAGGCACGCCGACCAGTTCCGAGGTCAGCTTTCAAAAAGAGCCCGCAAAGTGGCGCTGACACGAGGCCACGGGCACCCTTTGATTCGACGCTGCTTGTGTTGCTGGCTTGGTTGACTAGAACGGGACCGAGTGCTAAGCTTGCACAGCTCACGCCGGGGAATTGGGACCAATCGCATCTACCATCAGCGATGTGAGGATGCCGGGGTCCCTTGGCGGAGGCGCTTGCCTCGAAAAGCACAGGCCTGAGTTCGGTGCCAGCGGCACCCGAAAATTTTTGTTTTAACGAGTCATATGCAACTGGCTATACTTGATCTATTTTTGGTTTTTTGGCTCCCTGGTCCCCAACAAGTTCAGGTTACACTTACAATGGACATTATTGCTAAATAAAAGCTATAGAACCGAATTGAAATTACCTTTCTTAGACTAATGTGTTCTACGTCCTATCTTTAGCACTAGTATTGAAAAAAACCAGGGAGAATTTTATTTAGCATTAAAATCCCAGTTTTTAATTTTTATTCAATTTCCTTGTTTGTTATCGGCCTTTAGTCCCAGCACCTCGTCGGTGAGCAGCGACTCGATAGGCGCGTGCACAGCAAGGATCGCCCACGCGTAGCCTACATTGCCTACCTCCAGGCGGTGTGTTTCTTGGACGCGGCCTGAGTAAAAGCCATTGGCATGACTAGCGTTTGTTCCTGAGGCTGTCCCACTGTAAAGCTCCATGTGTGCATATATGGTATGCCGAGTGCTTATCCCTGTGTGCCTACATGGTATGCCGAGTGCTCATCCCTGTGTGCCTACATGGTATGCCGAGTGCTTATCCCTGTGTGCCTACATGGTATGCCGAGTGCTCATCCCTCTGTGCCTACATGGTATGCCGAGTGCTTATCCCTGTGTGCCTACATGGTATGCCGAGTGCTTATCCCTGTGTGCCTACATGGTATGCCGAGTGCTCATCCCTGTGTCCCTACATGGTATGCCGAGTATTCATCCCTGTGTGCCTACATGGTATGCCGAGTATTCATCCCTGTGTGCCTACATGATATGCCGAGTGCTCATCCCTGTGTCCCTACATGGTATGCCGAGTGCCCTTCTTGTGTGCCTACATGGTATGCCGAGTGCTCATCCCTGTGTGCCTACATGGTATGCCGACTGCTTATCCCTCTGTGCCTACATGGTATGCCGAGTGCTCATCCCTGTGTGCCTACATGGTATGCCGAGTGCTCATCCCTGTGTGCCTACATGGTATGCCGAGTGCTCATCCCTGTGTGCCTACATGGTATGCCGAGTGCTTATCCCTGTGTGCCTACATGGTATGCCGAGTATTTATCCCTGTGTGCCTACATGGTATGCCGAGTGCTCATCCCTGTGTGCCTACATGGTATGCCGACTGCTTATCCCTGTGTGCCTACATGGTATGCCGAGTATTTATCCCTGTGTGCCTACATGGTATGCCGACTGCTTATCCCTGTGTGCCTACATGGTATGCCGAGTGCTTATCCCTGTGTGCCTACATGGTATGCCGACTGCTTATCCCTGTGTGCCTACATGGTATGCCGACTGCTTATCCCTGTGTGCCTACATGGTATGCCGAGTGCTTATCCCTGTGTGCCTACATGGTATGCCGAGTGCTCATCCCTGTGTGCCTACAAGGTATGCCGAGTGCTCATCCCTGTGTGCCTACATGGTATGCCGAGTGCTCATTCCTGTGAGATAAAATTTTCCCGCTGTACAGCATAGTACGAAACATGGGTATGCCTGCATGCGTAGCATGCCGAGAGCACGTCCCTCCAATCCCCCCCCCCCCCCCGCCCTCCGCCAACCTCTGCCGACCATTGTGGTGGGTGGGCGTACGAGGCAAAAGAACTCTCGCCCCAGTAAATGGGGATGCTCCGGCCGCCACCGAATTAATCTTATTCCTTGCCTTAAGTACCTATTATTTAAAATGTTTATTGGCATTTTATATATATACATTTTTACATCGCCACTTCTGCTAACCTTACCAAATTGACAACAATGTCAAAGCCAACGATTCATTATAATATACAAATTGTTCAACAAATCAACAAGTGTGTGGATAATAACAACAATTGCTTTTGGTAACAACATTATCAAGCGCAATTTTAAAATCAATTTTCGGTTGTCCAGGTAATCGAGAGACAGAGATAGAGACAGAGACAACGATAATTGTATCAAATTCCTATGAAGCAGTAATAAAACTTAAAATATGGTTCTCAATGGAGAACCTCTTAGTTTAATCACAGAACTCTATCGTGTTGTGCTTTGTCGCCTGATTATGATATAGATCTAGCCACTTGGCCAGAATCATCTTTCGCCTTGTACTTAACATCAGGCTTGGTTGTTATGCAGCAACACGAATATGGAAGACAAGGATAATCTTGTTCATCTGAGTCAATACTCACTCACAATTATCTTCAAAACAATTCCTACGCAAGTGTTTGTAAACTTCAAGTTTACAAAATGGTGGGCTTTTTCTGCTTTCATCCTCGGGACCATAATATTATTTTATACTATCGACTTTGTGCACACTTTCTGTTTCATAATTCATCCAAAGGAGCAAATTTGTAATTAATATTCTAAGAAGACCCACTGCTGATAGATAAGAGCCAGGAGAATAAAAACTTACATGTTACAACCCAAGTTCGCGGATGTCTTGAGGTAGACAAAAAAGTCAAACGGCAGTTCCCTCTTTGTCTAGCAGCAGTGGGAATTCTCGTGGACAATGCCAATTTAATACATTACTTACTAAAAACGTAACGACGAATATTTCCGAACGTATGAAATCTATCTTTTAACACATTCCTGTTATAACGTTGCAACAGCGAGGATTGCACTTCGATAATCGGAAAACTTCGGCTTTTCGACTTTCAAATCAAAACAACGGTCCCCGCATGACGTCAGTCGCACAGCAGCACATTTTGTACTAACGTCCAGTTTTTTTCAAACAGATCTAATGCTGTTTGATGAGCTTTGGCAAATGAACTGGTTTCGTGACTGCTTTCAGCAGAGTCCAGACCAAAGAAGACCGCCTAAAGAGGGCGACGGCGAGTGCGAGCACCATGAGAGTGATGACTACCAAGTCGATGGAGTAGTAGACGAAGACGCTCATGTCTTTGGCCACTGATTGCAGGTGGTAGGCGCCGCGATGCCGGATCACGTACTCCGTCCAGTAGATCGCTCGAGCGAGTGGAGGCTCGGGCTCGTCGCGGAGGAGAAGTGACCTTTTCACCGCGTTTTCACGGTATCTGCAAAATGACTTGTTGTTAGCTGAAGACACAGGGATCTTTAGGGCTAGACTTTGGACAAAATTATAGCAATATAATTCACTATTTAGTGAATTCAGGGTTGGGATCTTTAAACATATTCGCATGACAGGGATTTCTATGTCGTTGAACACGTAGGTTCTCAGAGGCCGTCTGAAATGTATGAAATTTTTTCGGTAAGTAGAGTACCATGATCTTGGCACAAACACTTTACTTAAAAAGATTGTTTTAACTGATTGCAACTGCAGATCACTAACAGCTTTAATGACATTTACTTTTCCTCAACTGCAACATTAGTTCAACTTTCGTGAGCAGCAATGGAATCTTTAAACATATTCGCACTACAATTATTGATAAATAATTCACATTACACATTTCCAGTCTTTACGGCTTGCCTATCAGTCAAATTTAAAATGAAAATCATGGATGAAAGCCTTAAGAAACAAACGACTAGACCTCTCAAAGAAATATATCAATATCGCGGATCGGGATGCCAGTAAATCACCTCGGATCGCGCGTGACTTTGTTGATGGCTCTCAGCAGCTTCTCGGCCGTCATGTGCTGCAGGTCCAATTGGTACGCGTAGCCGTCCTCGACGGCCTTGACCGCGTTGGCGTCCTGGTCGCAGAAGACCGGCATGATGACCACGGGCACGCCGTGGTACACCGTCTCGAACACGCTCAGCAGGCCGCCGTGCGTGAGGAACGCGCGCAGCTTGCGGTGACCTGCGCACGGGTGACAGGGGCCGCGTCAGACATGGCGCTCTTTTAGCGCACCCCTACGGGGTCCATTAGTAAGCAATGTCAGTGACACGATGTCGTCAACATTGGCTCTGGACCAATCAGAGACTCCATGGCGGAGTCACGAACATGACGTCATGCACATCCAGAAGCTGGGTTCACAGATAGCAATGCCAGTGAGACGATGTCGTCAACATTGGCTCTGGACCAATCAGAGACTCCATGGCAGAGTCACGAACATGGCGTCATCCACATCTAAAAGTTGGGTTTACAGATAGCAATGTCAGTGACATGATGTGAATCTGAATCTAGCGAAGAATCTCTGCAAATTTGATCAAAATTGTAGTAGCCGTTTGGCCAGTACTAGACGGCGGTACACGCAAACATGACAAAAAATACACACTATAAGGGGTTCGCGAACGCAATTTGTGTTGCGTTGAAGATGAGCGTAGGTAGCGGTTTGTGTATAGCGGATTAAAAGGTGCAGGCAGCAGTCACAAGAAAACCATGGAGCACCAAACCTGACCATTGCCTTCTCGAAAATTCTGATCACTTGAAAATGTATACGGATTCTGACGTTCCTTTGTCTCTCTTCGAGGTCAACAAAGCTGGTAACCAAGGAAACGAAGGAAACCGGACTCGTATTGAATCAGCCGTCAAATCACGAAAAAAACACCACAAAAATGCTAATAAAAACCAATTGGAAAAACCTACCGAACTAAGATTTGCAGGCATGATAAATATGTATAAGGTCAACATGTTTAGAAGTTTTGGTGAAGTTATGTAAAGAACTTTGAAATTTACAGGGGTTCAAAATTCTGAAAAAATCGAAAAATTTCGTAAAAATTGATTTATAAAAAATTTACTTAACCGATCTTTTTCAAAAACGCAGGGGGTCTAAGTTGAGAACAGAGGTAGATACTCAGAAATTTTCATCCATGTCGGTTCAGGCGTTTGGTCTGTAGAGCGCGCACAAACACAAAAAAAAAAAAAAAAAAAACACACACACACACACACACACACACAAGTGACTTTTTTCTGGGGTAAGTGAAATTGAAGATTTCGCTCCGCTCGCTTCGCTCGCTACGCTCATCAATTATACACACACTCAAGTCACTTTTAGAGTATTATATACATAAAAGTGTAAGTGTATGAAACGACATATCTCCAAAAATGTTACGTAGGCAACCAATGGTACACATGAGCATACCACCAAGCCTACACACAAGGCTGACCAGCGCTCGTCATGACGACAAAGAACGATGAAAATGCTAAAATACTGACGCCAAACTGGCTTTAAGTACCAGGCGCTCAGGCGAGAGCGTAGTACCGTCCCGCTGTGAAGTCGTCAGCTTTGATCGATCCTCCCCCTCTGTATTGATCGACTAAAGCTCGACTCCCATTGGCTGCTTGGCTTTCGAGTTGTATACATACTGATAAGGCAATGGCGGCGAAGGTTTCGGACTACCACTAACATTATTAAAACGTTAAATTACTTTAATCGCTGTTACCGCTTGTGCAGCACAATCCCATCTGCAAATTAACTGACCACAATGGCTACAATCAGTTGGTAGTATTATTAGTTGGCTCGCCACAGTCTCATTCATCTGTGCCCTATGACAATCAACAGTCAATTTAGAAGCGGCAGCAAGTGATTGTCATCCTGAAATAGGGAAAGCGGGGGACAAACTTTCGACATAAAAAAGCGGATACCAAAGGAGGCTCGGCCCCCCAGCTGAAGGTGGTCCGGGGGTGCAGCCCCCGGGATTTTGTGAAGAACCAAGGGTCCTTTTGAAGCAAATCTACGCGTTTGAAAATTTAAGTCATCCTTGACCATATCACATATTTAAAGTCATTTTTAATGCGACACACATAGAAAATGGAACGTTTTTGTGCAGCAAAGTGTTTTCTCTTTGAAAGCAATGCGTTTGATTGACATATGTTCTATATTTGTTCCATCACATTTCAAGCAAAATGCCGCACTCTGACATGCAGACAATGAAAATCAAGGAAAATATTTAATCGTCAAATTGCGAGACAGTCGTCCACCGCACTCGAAAATGCTACACTTTGCCAGCATTGCCAGCATTCGAACGTTGAAAATTTTGATTTAGATCAGAAAGCTGTTTAAAGTTTGACATATTCATTCGCTTATTTTATTTAAAAATTGGGAATGGTATGCCAATTAAAATGATGTAGATGCGGGAAGTTTGTGCGTCTTTGCGGGACGCGGGACGTTTTACTGGGAATCGGAACTGCCCCGCTGTTAGCGGGACGTATGGCAATCATTTGGTGTCAGACATCCAGCACTGATTTCTATCGGATTAAAAGGGTAATTTTATCGCAATTCGCAACTAGATAATGTACTCTCATACAGCGTACTAGCCTCGGTGCTCTGACGACAAAGCGATATACCTACACAGGGTTCCGAAAAACCTATGGTCATGGTTGCCAACTCATTAATCATTATACATACAATGCCTGGTGGCTGCTATACCATTATACTGAAACAAAGGGACAGTTGTGCGTTCTCACGTCAGTTCAGCTCCCTAAACTGTGATCGAAGTCACGAGTTTTAGTTTTTGAGCGATGAATGAATTCCATTCATGTCTTGTTTCCTTTTCGACTCATGTTCACAATTCGCAAGTGTATGTACCTGGATCACAAAATCAACTATCGCATACCTCCGCATAAGAATTTCAGCATCGTAAAAATGTTCACAGCTCGACAAGGTGATGAAGTTACAGTTAAAATGAATTTGACGCGAGAAATTGCGACTCTTTTGCAGTTTTTTCTGACAGAAACTTGTTGGGAGTTCCAGTGTACTACGAAAGATAGGTACTCCATTATGCAAGAGAGTTTTCCCTGTTGTATGTCGCACGTATGTCAAAAAGACAACAACAGTCGACTCCATAGGAAATAAGATATGGGATCTGCAGGAACTCAAGCAGCTTCACGAAATAGGTAAATACTTAATGGACAAAATGGACAACATTTATTAAACGGTAAAAAATAATATCTATAGCTAAAGTTAACGATACATTTTCACAAAACTTAAGTAACAGTTAAAACTTAATACTGTAACTTTTACTTACCCCTTCTTCATGAACAGTAAAGCCCTGACAGCCATGACATTTCTCTTCATCGTCTCTAGCATTGAATTGCAAGCGATTGCAAGTATACAAAAAAAAGGGGTGTCAAAATCATACATGGCCAATTATCGCGATTGAAAGCCCCAAGATAGCGTCACTTATAGTCGATATTGCCACCTCAACTACTGGTTGAAGTGCATACAAAGTTGACAAAGTTGAAGTGTATGGTTCAAGTGAAGGTATAGTTATTTATCAATATCACCAATAACATGCATCCACAGTTGAACAAATAAGTCAAAATGACCACCACTGAAGCCGGCCTTGTGCCAACTCACCCAAAAGGTCTTGTTGCGGCAGCCACCGACCGAGGTAGACGTTAGAGCTGACGTCGGACATGCTGCCGTTGCCGCCCTCCCACTTCCAGAGCACCCGATATGGCAGCTGTGCGAACACTTTGACGAACAGCAGACGTAGGTACTCGGGCATGTTCGTCGCCTTCACTGACGAACCCATGCTCACGTAGATGAAGCCAGCATCGCCGTTGCCGTTGATGAAGTCATCGAGGTCCTGGGGAGAGGAGATGACCGTTAACTTAGATTTGAAGATGACTGCCCTACGGGCTTGTTCAGAATAGGTTCATGTTCAGAATTGGTTTCTTTTAGTAAGACTGTGTTCGAATCTCCTTGGCAATTCAGATGAGGGGGAGGGAGGAAAAGGGTACAGTCCATATAGGTATACTATCAGTAATACTACAGAATATAAACGGTATGAGATATTCTTAAATTGGCCTCTGAAATTTTACATACAGCTCTATGTTTAATTTCTATACCTATAAATCTTTGATATGGACTAAATTTATCTCAATAGTATTTGCATAACAAAACGAAATAGTTAGTTATTCGAGATTCCGGTACGCAAAACGGCTGGCGTTTAAGAGGAACGAATATTTTGGCAACAGATTGCGCATATATAGGTATATATACAAACAAGATATTACATCTAATTGACTCGTGTATATCAAGTTTATTTTTTCCTCACATCAAATAGCGAGTTATATAAACGGAGTAATATTGTACGTAAACAAGCGAATTCGAAATTGCACATGGGTTTCTTGGAAATGTTACGGATGAGAGGCTAGGTTTCTCGTAAATTCGATGCCTCTATAATGATTATAGAATAATATATATGTGCACATAACATGTGCACACTGTTAACATTCATCTGGCAGAAGAGAGTGTTTTACTTTCAGTGTAGTAAATGATGGCAATGCACGAGGGAAACATTCGTTCGCTTCCAAGAACCAGCAGTTCCCTTTATTTTTACATACGCGTATATTACCAAAATCCAGAGAAACCTTTTTGCAACAGTCTTTTAAATTCTGCGAATTCTGCACAACAATATTTTTATGTTGTGATTTCCATCCACGCTTTTTAAACTATTTGCAATAATGATAACTACGTGAAATGTAATTTGGGAAGAAAATCTCTGAGACATGAGCCAAAAACGGTGAAATACAAAATTCTGAGTGTGTCTTGCCAGTCCCATCACCACCACCTTCAATTCCAGTGAAGTGCTTCCCACGCGAATTGGTTGATTTGGAAATGAACCCGGCACCTCCACCATGTTCTGCGGGTTGCGTTCACGAGAACGGGTAGAGAAAACGCAAGATCGATCAGTTCTCGCTATTCGCCAATAGGTCACTGCTCGAGTGAACACAAACTAACACTTGGTACTTACATTGAAGCAAAAGTGTTTCATGATTTTTCTCTTTAATGGTCCTAAGAACACTCTGACCCGAATGCAGAGTCGACGCTGAGTGCACACTTACACTGAGTCCACTCAGTGCGCACTTTGGGGACCATAAATAACTCAGTGACGACTCTGCATTCGGCCCTAAATCTAATGAAACATCCGTTCTCTGAACAAGGTATGGCTAGGTATTCATTAAAATGAGAGAAAAGAAAACAACTCAAACTGGTAAAAGTATTAGTGATCCAATCCACGAAATTCTGTAACAAGTTCAAACCGCCCATTCGCCAGTTCATTTCCATGCAGGTCAATCTATTTTATAGCTGGAAGTAAAATCTAATTTACTCATGGCCAGTGCCTACTGCGATGGAAATAGTGATGTAAGTAACTTTTCTAGACAAGAGATTTTTTTAACAAAACTGTCTTGATGGCAGCAAATTCGATTCAAGAAAATCCGTTAATATTTTGAATCATGTTGCATTTTTCGCTACTGCACAGTTTTTCCTTTTTTCAATTTTTATTATATACTACATGCTCAATAAACTCTATTATATACTACAATCTTGCTGATACACAACCATACAGCCGAACCTAAACTAGTATAACCGAAACTATGCCTAACTCACCTAACCTAGTGAGCCTATATAGGGTTAGAGAGTGGCCATCTGTGCGTATGGGCGCCATGTTTTTACCAACTTCAACTATTCAACAGCCCTTTCAGCAGTAGTTGATGCATAACGAACTTACCTCACCATGTACATAATACGTAGATATGCAAAGGAATATGAGAAACTCATATAGACAACTGCCACGTGCTTCGTGATCAACTTGGTAAAAACATGTCGTCCGTTTAGCATGGGATTTGAACAGCCAATAGAAAAGTGTTTTCGTGTTGGCCACTCTCTAACCCTATATAGGCTCACTAACCTAACCAAAGTATGTAAGTAAAGTAACTAACCTAACCTAATGTAACCTAACCTAACCAAATGCTAGCCTAATTCTACTTTTGACGTCATAGTAAGTAAAACAAATACAAAATAAATAGAAAACCCGCCAAACAAAGACCAAAACTGCCTACCACTTTCATCCATGTACCTTTGGCAGCGGCTTCGAAGGCTTGCAGTGGATACACCCGATCTCTGCCACATTTGGTAGGAACGGCCGCGGGTAGGTGACAGTCGGATGACCCAGTTGCAAGCTGAAGCTGTTGTTCTTAATCATCTCACTGATCGCGGGCAGGTCGGGCCACTGTCTGGCCATTAAGTCCATCATTGCGTAGTTCACGATCACGTGACGGGTGCCCGTCACTAGCAAGTGGAAGAATGCGTTCTCGAACCTGCGAAACGGCAATATGATCAAAGGAGGTTTTCGGTTTTTTGGAGTTTGGATTTTGAGATTTTTTGAGTTTTGGAGATTTTTAGTAGTTTTTTTTCACACCACTCACAAATGAATCTGTAAACGAACCTTCTCATATTGCACAGTCATCAGTTATTACCTATTTACCTGCGAACGAGTTAATTTCACATTAGTTCAACTATTTTCACAATCAAACGCACATATTCGAGCTATTTTGGGGTCGTTTGGGCTCATTTTGCCACCATTTAGGTATCATCAAAAGTATGATTCTTCTCAGGTTCTTTCTATATAATAAACATCTGGATGAATTTATTTCCAACTCACCTGCAAATGCACATTGCACATGCACATTGCACATAGGCAACAATAATTGCACCTATAATTTAAGAAGCATTGGCATGTTGCTTCCCTAAACAATGTAAAGATAAGCCCTTATATAACTAGCAGCAAACCCTCTGGCATAGCCTTTACTCCTTAAGAGGTACCATCTGGGCTTGGGCTTCAGGGCTTACCTTTGGAAGATGTTCATCTTGTCGGTGT
Source organism: Nemoura dubitans (assembly GCA_921293005.1). Classification (NCBI taxonomy): domain Eukaryota; kingdom Metazoa; phylum Arthropoda; class Insecta; order Plecoptera; family Nemouridae; genus Nemoura; species Nemoura dubitans. Next base: position 41,490,456 of record OV121076.1, read on the forward strand.
ACGATCGAGAGAAGAACGGAGTGACTGCGTAGGGTGCCGGACTGCCGGCGCTGGCGATCGACTCGGTGTAGAAGCCCACCGTGTTGATCGTGATGAAGGGTGCCTTGAACTGATGCACGAACCCCAAGCCGCAGTCAGGGAAGGCACCGTCGAGGATGACGAGGTCGTAGTGACGCTTGTTCTGGAGGAACGCTTGCGTCTCCGGGTCGCTCAGCAGGGAATCGCAAGCCTGCAGGAGGCATAGATTGCAGTTGTCATGGCTAGAAATATTTGATTTCTTGAATGGTACTGAAGTTAAGCAACATTGTGCTATGTTAGGTATTGGATGGGTGACCATCGAACGGTTTGGCGCGTTTTAAAATCGATTCATCTATATTTCACCGAAGTTAAGTATGATTACGCGTAGTCAGGAATTGGATGGGTGACCGCCGAATGGGTCGGCGAATTTGAAACATCGGTTCCCCCAAAATTACATCAGTTAAGCAACATTTCGCTTAGTCAGTAATTGGATGGGCGACCACCGAACGGATTTGCGAGTATGACACTTCAGGTCCTCTAATATTGCCGAAGTAAAGCAAAATTACGCTTATAGTCAGGTATATATTGGATGGGTGACCACTGAACGGTTTGCCGTGTTTGAAAAACTTCATTTGCTTTTAGCTTTTTGCTAAGTTCGGTATATGTGAAGTGTTGCTAACCATCGAAATGCTAGGCGATTTGGCGTGGCTTTAGTACAGCTGAAGTTAAGCAACATCATGCTAAGTCATGGTATAGGAAGGTTACCATCGAACAGATTTGCTTGTATAAAACACTGGATCTCGTGCGATACCTCTGAATTGATGTCAATAGAGATCACTTGGCCCACCTTTGGCTGCGTTGAGTTACGTCGAGACAAAAATGATATAAATTAAACACTCTCGTACTCTATCCAGGGGAACAAGAATTACAGGGGCACTTTATTTTTTAGCAATGTCAATTCTTCGAAGCAGGGCAACAGTGGTATGTAATAATATTTTTGAGAACGGGGCGGCCATGACATGTGTGCCGTTTTTATGTTAACTAATTACATTGTTAGTAATATTTAGTATTGTCACATCCATCTATGGTATATGTAGTTGCTAACTATGTTAACAGCACAAACATCCAATTTCTATTCGATCAAAATCAGCGACTGATTTCAGGTGCGATGTGATGCAAAGATGTGGTGATTGATGATTTCTTGTTGATTGATGCTAGAGTTCATTACAAATTGCTCTCTTGAAGAGACGGTGCAAACGACGTAGCGAGAGTTCTAGAAAATGTTTGCCAATCAATGTTCAAGATCACAACTCAGAGCCAAATGCCAATAAATTGTTAATATGTCCTCAAATTTGGCACATCTTTCTATAGCTGAAGCCAATTTGTTCTCATCACATAAAAAACACTGTTTTCTCCGGCCTGGGCAATTGATATCTGTAATGTCTGCAGTGAACCCACGAAGAAAGACAACCATTTACTTAACCTGATGCAATTCCTAAAGTGGAAATATCTGCTTAGGTGGCATTTAAATTAATGAGATTTGTAGATATTTTATCACTATTGTTGGAACCGCTATCTGCAAAAGTTTTTAACTGCAAACGATTTACTTCCCAGAGGAAGTGATAAAAAAAATCTTTAATATTTAAAGTCATTGAAGTGTTGGAGAATTAAATGCCATGGAGAATTAAATGTCATCTGTAAAGTTGCACATTTTTGTTTAATTGCCATTCTATTGATAAAGCTATCATAGATTTTTTAAGTAAACCAATTAACATCAAAAAGGATAACCCATCAAGTATTTGCAACCTTCTTTTAACCGATCTATTCTAACGAAGAGATTCCGTAACCTTGTATGCTACGTCCCTTGAGCCATTTCATAAACAGAAGACTATTAATGAACTTCAGTGCCGAAATTAAGACTGTCGGCACATTGACTTCATGTCGAAATTGGCGGAGACTTTTGACACACTTTCATGCCATCCACACATAATTCGTTTGTTTTCTGAGAACGGCGAAAAACGCCCTTCGATAATATCAGGGCAACCACAATTGGATGTGCAAGAATGGTTAATAGAATTCCATCATTAATCAAAGTCTTGCACACATATTCTTCTAGCTTAACGCGTCAAGTTTAATCACACCTCCAAATTTGCTGCCACATGTTTTTGGCTGAAAGACAATGTACTTGAGCTCTTTATATTGAAGGGACAACACCTTTTTCTATTGCATGCCAATCAATATTGAAATGTCCATCGCAAAAAAGATAGTATACTTTTGCTACCTCATTGCAGTAAATTGTCAACCAAGGGCAAAAGATAAGTGGTATAACGTAGTTATCATGCTCGATGATACCAAAGGCTGAATTGACTGCGTTTATATTAATGCTATGCTTGCATTTCTATAATTGGTTTTGGTAATATATCAATAAAACGTACAGAGATGATTAAGAAGTCATTTTCAGTCATTTTAATGCAGTCTTCCTATACTGAAAATAGGCAGCAAAATGACTTAAGCATAATAATATATATAGTCAACCCTTTGTTTTTGCTTCTGATATTGCTAGGCACTTGTTATTACACTCTTTTGAGATATAATATACCATTAACAATATTTTCAAGGCTGAGACAGATATTTCATTCAAAATTTGCTTAACGTAGCGTCCTCATAAATTGAATCGTAATAGAGCAGTGTTTAAAATCCAAAATTCTGGTTCCGCAGTAAAGACTGAAAACAGAACCCAGTCACAAAAAAAAACAGCGCAGTGCTACAACAGAGGATTTGAATTTGATTAAAGGTTCGTTATTCCAATACGACCTTATTAGCGCAAGGCTGTAAGCGTAAACAGCATGTTTTGGTGCAGTACTTCAGCATCAGCATCAGCATATTATCGCATCAGCATCAGAACTTACCGCATATCCGTATCGCGCGACTTCAATCAACGGCACAGGCTCCTCATTCCGAATTCGAGCCCCGAGCAAGTCCCAGTTGGTGAAGTTTCGCACGTAGAACACCAGGCCCATCGGGTTGATCTCCTCCAGGTGAGGCGTTACCTGGCGATCAACTTACTGATTAGTGGGATGACATATCGGTGTGCATTTCAAAGGGACAATTTGCCAAAGTTTGCAGAGAAAAGTTGAGGTGTTTGCTAGTTGCGACACTGCTAAAATGTGGAACACTTCATTCCGTACTCCTTTTTAGCGGCAAAAAATCGTTTGCTATGCTCGCTCATCAAGTACAATTCTTTTATCCCAAAATCAAGATTGCATATAGGTAAGTGAGGGTAATCGATTTTATATCACGGTTTATGCCATGATTTTTGTTAAGATTTATGTGATGGTCCTTAATTCAATGTCTTGCAACCAGAGGGCGCTACTCTTTAGGCCGGAGGAAATTAAGTCCCTTAGAAATGGGGGTAGTACAAACCTTAAAGTAAACGTTAGACATAAGAGTAGTTTAACCTCATAGCTGCCAGCCGGGCGCAGCCCTGTTGGACTTTTTGTCAAAAGGGCAAAGATACCCTGAAGACCAGTGCCGAAAAAGTCTGCGGGCTGATACCAGTACAAGGGCCTTTCCTACAAGGCCATGCCATAGGACCCTGCTCTTCGGGCACTGAACTACAGTGTTCAAAATCTCACCCTGTCGCCGGGAAAGGCTGTGATGAGCGTGATATTGTGCCCCCGTTTGATGAGCCCGTGGCTGAGCTCCAGGAAGGGAATCTTGTGACTCTTGGTGCCGCCCATGGTCAACATCAGGATCTCGGAGCACTGACTCGTCTGCATCCAGACCAGGCACGCCAGCAGCACCAGACAGGCGCGCATCCTGGATTCCTGGAACATGCATGGAGGGCTGGCTTGAACTGAACCGTCGACCATTACATTGTCTGGAATTATATTCGAAAAACAGACACTGAAGAGCATTTTAAAGATATGACACCAAATATTGGCAGGTATAACTGAAACTTTTCGTCGAAACTTTTATATGTATTGTTAATAATTGTATCTAAACGCATCAAGTTTATTTCAAACGCTAACAAAGCGCATAGAATCTTGAGGTAAATTACAAAGAATCGCGCATGCTTGTATTAACTTTGACTACGATATAACAGAACCTAACCATATTATGGTGACGAAATTTCGGGAAATAGTTAGTCTTCACTTCGCATTCGAAACTCAGTTTGAAGTAACACTTTTTTGATAGCTGAGGCATAATGTAATACATCTTTCATTTCTCGAACCTTTAAAATGAGCAAAAATCAGCTGTTGATCGAACTGATTGTGCAGCTTCGTTTTGAGAATGTGTAGTAACGACATACAGGGTTAAGTGTTAAACTGAAATTACTACAGATAGAGTGATAATCAAAAACAAAAACAAATAATAAACAAAGATTTTAGAGTATACGTAATCGTTTGCTGAAACGAATGGCGCTTAGCCACGATTCGATGCGGGGACAGGGAGAAGATATGCAGGGCACCGTAGCAGGGTCATTGGGGGGGGGGGGGGGGGGGGGGCAAGATGGCCCAAAGAGGGAAAAAGTTAATAATTTAATTTTCAGGCACACTAAAGCACATCTGAGAGTGAGCTACAGTCGAAAGTTGCAAACATTCGGTAGTTTCATAAATGTTGGTAGTTGGAAAACAATAAAATTGGAACTATAATTCACCCATGTTATATACAGTCTAAAATGTTGTGTAAGGTTTGAAACTTTTAGCTGACCTGCACAGCCGCAGACGAAATTCTCGGGATCCTACTGACGATAATGGAAAATGTTATTTAGTTTTTAAAGACACGTTTGAAAGTATTTTTGTCACGAGAGCAACTGAATGTATAGTCGTAAAGGGCTCTGACAAGGTGCCTCGTCATAAAATGCATCGTAAAGTAAATTCAGGTCAATTTAAATCAAACTAAAAGTTCCAGAAGAATGATTAGTCCTGCTGATAAAATTAGGTATGCAATATACTACAAAACTTTGATTCGAAGTGCTTTTTTAACGAGTTGTGGAACGTGCAAGGGATGCACGGGATAATTGAAGATTATGCTGGAGAAGAGGGAAGAATCGTTCATAAGAAAAAAGTTTTGATAAGAAGAAAAAATACATGTGTGGGCACTATTCTTTTCTAACACAATCAACCAGAGACCGGAATAATTTCAAAAAGTAATATTTTGCTACAAATGATTTGAATATAAAAATATTTAGAAAATGAATTGCAGAGATCGATAGAAATCAAAAATAATAGTTAATGTTCATCAATTATTTGCCAGCACTGGTGATTGCCAGCAATTGCGCTGTAATATTAATAAAATAAAATAATACATAAATAAAATAACAGGAGCACTTTATTCTTTACCTTATTTTGTCAATATTAAGTTAATTTTGCCTGAGGAAGACCTATATTAAATATTTTGGACAATTTTGGATACCACCTCAAAAACTTGATGCCAGAAAATGCCAGAAAAATGCTAGAATGCCAGAAAAACTAGCAAAAAATTAAAATTCTATAGATTTTATTCTAGAAAATTCCCAAAGAAATCAGTATTTTCGCTAAACGGCATACAAATTGCACCAAAATAGTCAACAACAGACAAACTAATCTCAGCCAACCGAATCTCAACCGCTACCGTAAACTGTTCTTACCTCGTAGTACTAAGAGACAAACACACACAACCAAAGCACGCACACTCCAAATCTACACTCTGCTAGACGCACCCAGAAACTACTGTTGACCAACGTCGAAATCTCAAGCCTCTACCGACCAGATCCCAGTCAGTCGCTGTCGTAGCCAAAGTGACTCGCTACCAAAGGCAAAGGCAACCCCACACCTGTGCACTCGGTCACTGGCAGTTGACGACTGGACTGACACTCAACACCAGCCACTAGTTTTAACCACTGTCAGAACGACGACCCTGACCTACCACGCAATCTCTTTTATGCCGCCACCCTCTTACCACCTTGGCACTTAAAAACAATAACCCTCGTCGTAGTGATTTTAACGAACCTTTCTCATGATTAGAAAAGAAGCTGGCGAAAAAAACCACCGACATAACAGCGACGAAATGGTAAGTGGCTGTACGTCTTTGACAGTGCAAGAAATGGCACTTAAAGAAATTGATAATATCATTGTTAATTGTTAGTGGTACGGTCCCTATAGACTTTAGGGTGGGGTATGGTAGCAAGCTAAATGCGAAAGAGGGGTACTTTTTTATTTGTCGTTTTGGCAAGTTTTTGTCTAAATTGTTTATTTACATGTCAATGAAAACTCTTCGCAATTTGAATTATCGCCAATTTCTTGTGTGTATGTAATACGTCATACAATAAAACGTCGCCTTAATACAAAATGGAAATGGGTTTGATTGACAGGTTGATCGTACTCTGTACTACGCCGGCGAAACTTCGGCAAGCGTGATTGTCATAATTTAATGAAAATATAATACCATGGTATATTGCACCTCTCTGCAGACGACTTTGATTGCCAAAATAATATATACGTGTGACGGTGTGTATCACTGCAAGTTGTCAGCAAATTGATGTCAGCTAAATGCAATCTGCACAATAGCTGATTACATTACCACATTACCTGCACTCGCTGTCTTGATATATAAAGAAGCACGCCCCCTTTTGCTTGACAAAGCTACGTAAATTTGTCCTCTTTAGATAAACTACTAGACACATTTCCCTGATCAATTAAATTATATATCTACAAAATTTATTACTATAATCTCTGAATCTACTACTAATCACAAGTACCTTCCGAAGCAATGCAATATACAAGACATTATATATGCCAATGGCTCTCAATAGAAGGCAACTACATTTTTATGTCTGTTTTTCCGATTAACCATCGCCTATAGCAATTAACAAGTAAACGACCCTCTAGCTTGTTTATTTATTTATTTATTTATTTATTTTTTTTTTATTTAAGTCTTAGGAATCCCATTGTTGAATACATGTTCAACGGAACGTACAGACTATAAACTAAATCTAAATTATTTATAGTTTATGGTAATAATAATTAATAATATGCATGCATAGCACAGTAAAACCATCATCATTGCTTCGCTACATTAAAATATAATGCAGTGATTGCATATAAGAAACCAGACGAAATTTTTGTGAATTTTTGTCATTGCTCTAAGGGAAGTGTATTTTAAAATCCATGAAATATATGTGTTAATTCACAATGTGCCTTTTTGTCGAATCCATCCTCCATCATTTTCCAGCCCGTCAGCGAGCTGTCGGCAGTTAAGGGCCTGCCACGTGCCATTACTGCTCGCAGTCCCTGAAAACATTTGGTCTTAGAGCTCGAACTCCAAGGCCGAGAAAAGAAACCGCGGCGGAAGAAAAGCGGGGAATCGAACTTGCGTCGTTCAGTGTCAAGTGCGCGATTTGCGAATCGCATTTTTGTCTGCGTGCGTGACAATCGAAATGTATTTTCGAGATTGGCATTGATTGTTTTATGAGCTCATTGATGCGCCGGATAATCTGCTTACAAATGTTTGTGCGCAGAGCGTGGAATGATATATTGGAACTGATCGGAAAAAATGATTATAGCTTTTGCAATTACGTGGAAATACTCTCAGAAAATTTGTGTCAGTTTCGCGAGTGGATGGCTTTTCCCGTTTATTGCAAATTATGTTACGGGGATTTTCATGTAAAGCTTTCATCATTACCAACACACTCTACTTTCACATACCAAACATTGTTGTTTGGCGCTGACGATTTTTTTCGCTTGGGTTTCACTAAAACACGTATACATGTCGCGATTTGCGCCTCAAAGCTAAATAGATAAATGGGTAGTGGGTAAATGGGTGTGCTAAGGGTGGGTGGGAAATGGGTAAGATAAGGTGAATGGGTACATAAATTGTGAAACATATAACAAGTATGGAAAACTCGCAAAAGTTAGACATTTAAAAGCTGGAACTTCGCGTACCAGCGTATTTCTTTAAAATATAGGTAAGTATACCCTAATTTCGAAAATAAAAGGTGAGTATACGCCGTATACCTGTGTATACCCTGGACTACATCACTGGACTTGGTGAGAAAAACATGTGTTAATGAGGCTAAAATGTCGCAAAGATGCAAATAAAATATGGCTAATCGATAACATTTCCAGTTCAAATCCAATTCGATTCCACAAATTCAAAATCGATTCAAATCAAATCGATTCAAATCGATTTCCATATCAAATCGATCAAAGTAGATTTTCGCCGTTTGGGATTCTTGCGACAAAACATATGTTTCATATTATATTATTGTAATTGGTACATTTGGTTATTGGTGGATTTAACTGTGACATAAAGCCCGAAATGGCTACGCAAAGAACAAAATACTTGCGGAATTTGAGGCTTGGATCATTCCGCGCGAGCTTGCACCAAATTTGAGCTGACCAATCACAGCGCAGGAAATGTGTAAATGACTTCACAGGGAACTGCGAGTGACAAAAAGTACTTTGGACATGTTTGTTTTTAAATATCTGTTTAGTGCATATTGGCAGCAAAGATGTGCTGGGTGGTATTGGGGGATTTGATTGAAGCCTGCTGAAAATCTCTTCCCCTCTCCAAAATATCCTTTAACGTTTCCCATTGACACAGATTTAAGAAAATCCATATACAGTCGGGCCTACCCCGAGAAAAACCATTTTTCCCTCCTTCTCCCACAAATTCCTCCCCCCAGCACGCAACTAAAAGCCGGAAGTTTCGATGGTGACTTTTGGACTGGCGTGCGAATGGTAATTAGCATGCCAGGCTATAACAGAATCTGATAACCAATGCCCTAACGTGCAGTAATTGTTCTTCTCTGGATGGACGCCAATGTAGACGGTGGTCTTTGCAGTCCCGTATGCAACTAGTGGTCCAGAGCGACCACTGATCGTTTCACATGAAAAACAAAACAACCCATGAGGCGACTTCACAAGTTCATCTAACATAAGATGTGACAGATACCCTAGAAGTTCTCATGCTAACAGTAGAATTAACGTGGTTAACGTTCCCACAGCCTTCTGCAATACAAATGGCCAAACGAGCCAATATGTAACAGATGGAGTTAGAAGGCTGTGAGATTGTTAAACTCAAATTAATTCTAGTGTACTTACCGTTTTTTTCACCTTTGGCTGCTTACAATCTGTGCTTACACCTCGAATTGTTTTCCAGGTGTGAGTTTTTGGGCCCCGCTACAACTTTTTGAACAGCTTGGTTTCCTATTCCTGTTACACTTCACGACATCAAATTAAACGGATTTTCATAGAAACATACGTTTGTCGTCACATTATCTGTGATAACATCAAATTTGAGCATATGGTTTTGAGTATTTTCTGCAGTGGAGTATTGGAATTTTCCCTTTACAAAGCATGTTTGAAATTCTTGATTGACAACAAACTTTTATCCCACTGTAAAGTACTGTCAAAAATCAATTCGCAAAAATAAAACCAAAACAAATTTGTTTACGAACATATAGAGTTGGAATGGCCTTTGCTCCTAACACAAAGTCCTCCTCGCGGCACGTGATGTGTTTTCTTATTGATTAACAAAAAGAAAATCGCACGTAACAAACGACATGGTGCTTGACGTCGCCTTCTTTCAACCCGCGAAAAACTTCACTCTGAACACATCTGAATATTCATTTTGAACCGGAGAAAGACATCATTTATGTTTACATTGTCTCTATGTTTAAGATCGTATCGTCGACCAAGAGCAATTTATGAGCTATCTTCGTGCAAAGATAATTGTTACACAATTAACTACTTCCTCTAGTCCATCATCATCCCAAATGAGTGATGACCTCTTCTACAATCGACGCTTCTCAATTTCGTTGTGAGTTTAGTACTTTCTCGTCGAACGCTAGGACATTTTCCACGCTACGCGTAGCAAGTAGCAAGTCATTATTTGAGCACTCGACTTACAGCACGTCTGTCTGAAACTTAGCGGCCCCTAAGGAAAGTGTCATCACCTTAGAATTAATTTGAGTTTGCCACTTTTTGGGGATCTCATATCATGGAGTACCATATACCATAGAAACAAATGATAAGTTTTTGTCATAACGACTAAAAAAGGTATTTATCATTACAATTATTTACCATTTTACTCTTTACAAATCGTAAAAGAGTCAAATGATACTTTAAGTTTACTTCGGAGTCCACCAGGCTGTGGTAATCTTAGGCTAACACGACTGTACGTCGCGATTTCCGCTTGCTAAACGATAATCGACGCGTCGTTACCAAACAAGAGTGAGATGGCATCTCTTCACTCGGACAAGGAGATCTACTTGCTATCAATTTGTCTTGGCTGAGCAGCGGTCTCGTTGTAAAGTCACACTTTCAATTCATCGAAGTATGTGAAAGTGCTAAGAGGCAAGACACTTTTAATAACAATAGCTTAACGTAAGGAGATCACTAGGCTTACGTTAGGTTTCTGTAGATCCAAAGAAATTATGGAACTTTCTCTGGTAACTGGAAAAAAGATCCATTGATGCAGTGTGTACCGTTGCTTCAAGAGCGACAGTGGGTTGGTGAAGCGTCGTGCGACGCGATCAACTCGAAGGGTCGGAGGTCTTTAACTTTCGGTTTCGGTTTCTAATTAATACTAAAGGAAGACTTTTTGCCAGTTAAAGGAAGTCATTTGATTGCCTTTTCAGGGTGCTGAAGAGCAAGGTAACGAGTGCTGATTACTTGGTTAAGCCAAAAGCAGTCTCACATTATATTGACGCGGTTAATGGCAATGCATTTGCCTCCTTTGTGGTGAATTTTATGATTTGCAGTTCGATGTAATGCCACTTTTATATTGTCGTAACAAAGAAAGAGACTTACGCACCCAAAACTGGCATGCGTATACTAGTTGGACCAGTGTCACGCTAATGTACAAACCAAAAAGGGTAAAAACATAATATAGCCCATGAAGTTATACCTTCTCAATTTGGGGGCTGCAATTTCCGGAAATAATATTGTCTGTGTATGTATCAAGAATGCAGTACTCTTCGTGATCTGCTTTGAGATGAGGATGCAAGAAACTCCCAGTCCTAAGATGGAAATATGGAGAGTGTGCGTGGGCGAGTGTGCATGTAGAGCGAAGATATAATAATTGAACCAGAGTGGAAGCAGAGCGAATGTTTTCCAAGATAAAAGAGAGAGAGAGAGGGAAAAGTTATAGAGATGGTTTGATTGAATTTACTGTGCCAAATTCGGCATTCCTGACATGATTTCGGAAAAGAATAGTAGACATACCATTGACTTGGGCACGCTTTAGACTTTCGGAGACATCAATTCAATTGATCAAAATATGGAACTGGAAGCTCCTGAAGCTCCTGAAGCAAAAGCGGGAGAAACAACAAACATTTTCAAAAGCAAATATACCTACATCTCACCTATGTATAGCTGAAGAATTTATGCATCGTTCGAATTGCCAATGACCAACAGCGATTCAGATTTATAAAATAATAATGTTGTCAAATAATGAGTGGGAAGTTACACCCAACATGGCCGCCTTTTCTACCTCCTCATAGTTTAGGCCTGCGCATAAGATGACGTTGATACAATACCAATTTTGTATCTCCCAATATTTCGCAAAATGTTCACCTACATCGTAATCTATTGTTCTATGGAATTATGGGCGGGATTTTTAGGGGGAAGAAAGTTACCTCTTATACTATATAATTGGCCGCTTCTAGGTAAGCAGTAACCGCAGCATCTTTTCTCTTCGGGTTTTCCCTATATTGCTATATATTTACTATCGTTATTACCAGTAATAATTTAAGTTCAATAATTTTATTATTGCATTGGCAATTTCAATGAAACTATGACACAATTATAGAAGTCACATATTATTTTTCAAATATCTCGACTCGATTCCTCATTTTGTGTTCATTACTTAATAGTAATAATAATAATAATAATAATATCTTTATTTGTGAGACAAAATGGCGAGGTTCACAATAATCAAAAACACAAAACAAATGGTAAAAAAATGCAATGTATGATGACCTATGATCTTCCACCTAACCAGCAAATTAAAAGTAAAAGCCTATTAATAAAATTGAAACATATTATTTAACAGCTATTATGTAGGTAATAGTATAAAATTAAATCTGAGTGTGATAATCTTTTAAAGAAACTTGTGCCTTCTGCAATTCCAACAAAAAAGTCTTACTTGTTTTTTGAAATTCTATAAAATTGTGATTTTTTATCAAATTCGGTAGTTTATTCCAAAGTATTGGACCTATAACAAAAAATGAGTTCCCTCGGAGGGTCGATGAATGTATAGGCACAGTAATTAAGTTATTTCTTTCATTTTTAGAGGGACGGAGTTTATCATATAAATATTGGGGAGCTTTTGTGTCTAGTATTTTATGAATATAACAAAGCATATGTAAATATCTTCTGTTTTTCATGTTGAGCATATTGTTTTCGTTCATTTTTTCTGAAACTGACCCGTATTTTTTGACATTATATGCGAATCTGATGCAAGTGTTCTGTATTTTCTGTATTTTCTTTTCTTGAGTTTTGTTGACATTTAAATACACTACATCGCAGTAATCAAATAACGAAATAATTAGTGATGAAGTAAGCTTTTCCTTTACATTTTCAGTTAACATGTTCTTGTATTTGTAAATATATCTTAGTATTGAATATGCTTTGGTGCACTGTTTTTGAACATGATTTTCCCAAGTTAGTGATGAGTCGATTATAAGGCCTAAATTTCTTGTCGAAAATTCAAAAGTTGTAATTTTTCCGTTGACTTCAATTTTCATATATATATTATATTATTATATATATTATATTATATTATAGTATCTATATATTCTGCGAGAATAAATAAATATGGACGAAATCTTTACCAGGGAACGCTGCCCCCATGTTGCCCCGCTGCCCCCGTTGCTTTTAGTAGCAGATAACTTGAATGCAGAACGTCGTAAAAATTGTATGTACCAAATTTCAGCCAGAAAGCGTGATAATAATGACGAAATAATAGGAGCAATAATATGATCTTGAAAGTTCACACAGCACAAATGCTAAACACCATTGTGCGACTAGAATATATAGACACAAGCTTATAAGGAGCTGCTTCCCATAGGCACTCGCAGGGTCCCTGATTGGATGGGACCAAAAAGTAACGGTAGCGGAGAGGGGTGCGATGCTGGTCAATCCACAGAAATAAGGGTGCGTTCAGAAACTATCGCCCGACACCAGGGCGGGCGCCGACCGGTCGAGCCGACGCCATTTTTGTTCTCTGGGAGTTACGGAACGCACACGGGTGCTACAGCAGAATCAGCGAGCTCATTTCCTGATATCCCAACGTCCGGGGACCCCTGCAGCAAAACATGACAGACATCTTTCGAGGCAAGGGATGCCAAAAGAGTTTGAATGTTTTGGGCTAGAGAGTGCGACGCATACAGTGAGTCCATGGCTGGTATGGAGCGCGAAGAGGCTGTGCAGATGCGAACAGACGTTTCATGTCGGCGGTCGATGTGTTGGAGGGTTTTCCAAATTGCATAAAGTTCAGCTGTGTAAAGACTGCATTTAGAATCGAGTTTGAAACCAGAGGATTTATCTGATCCACAAACAAAAGCGCAGCCAACCGTGTCTGCATTTTTCGACCCGTCAGTGCAATAGAGTTTAAAGTTGGGATATTCGTGGCATAACTGTGCGAATTTCTTCCGGTAAACTTTGAAGCTCGTATTGGCCTTCGCGAGATTGTTTAGATAGGTAAGGAATGTTGGTCTTTCCGCAAGCCAAGGGGGAATTCGCCAAAAATCAACTGAGTACATTTTCTGGACCCTGGATGGAAGTTATGTGAGAATCTTTTCCAGCCTGATTCCAGTCGGTAATGTAGCACTGGGCTTGGCATCAAACAGTGTCTGGAAAGGGGGTTCCTACAAATGCTGGTATGTTGGGTGCCTCTTCATGCACAAACCCTTAGCGAAGGTGGTAAGGAAATACTGTCTTCGAAAAAAGAGGGGGGTCGCCTGAGTCACAATAATACATTAATATACAATAGATAAAACCCACACTGTTGTTTAATTTCTGTTGTTATCCAAATTTTCCCAATTTCTAATCTTTGCTCTTTTTCTAATTTGAAGGGGATTAGTATTCAGAATTTTTGTGAAGAACGCATGAGGTCTAAGTTGAGATCCAAGATAGACACCCTGAAAATTTCATCAAAATCGGAGCAGGCGTTTGGTCTGTAGAGCGCGCAAAAACAACATACACACACGTGACTCTTTTTATCAGTAGTTCAATTGAAGATTTAGCTTCGCTGCATACGCTCATCAATAAAATTAATATAGACAGATTTTGAACAGATTTTAGGGATGATTATTTTTGTATTAACTGCGTAAGCTGGTAAAAGCTGGTAAACAATCCGTAAATGATCTATTATCTACGCAATTTGATAATCGATATCTAGAATCCTTCAGATATATTGTCCACGATAAGAAACGAATTCACAAACAAGGCAAGCGAAAATTCATGCTCTCTGCATTTTTTTCAGTCCATTGTTCCACAAATCCTTGATGGTTATTTCAAACTGATGTTAGCGATAGCCTCTAGGACTTGCTGCGCTCGGAAAAGGGACGCTATACTCGGCGTGATTTCCTCGTGGGATGAGAGGAAATAAAAAGTTCGGTTCTTGAGGCTGAAGACTCGTGGGCGTCACGCATTAACAATAAAACATTTCAGCTCCTGTACAATGAGAGCCGGAACAATATTTGCAAGGTAGCCCCTTGAAAGCATTACCTCATGAGAGATAATATTTGTTGGCTACAGTTCGAGAACAAGATTCATGGTCGCGTGAAATACGATGGCAAGTTTATCGGAACTTCGATGTTTGGCGAAGATGTGAACAATGGGTTTCAAATTATGTATAACGCCTCCAGCGTATAACACCTCCCACCAATGAAATTATGTAGTCGGTGTATACTCTAACTATAGCCCTTTAAACACATGCGAAATTACCCGTGGGTAAATACGCAACACTAGATTTAAAAACAAATGCCTTGCCATTTTATTAATTAAGTTCATACTTTATGAACTTACATACAAACAAATCATAAAATAATAAAGATGCTCCGCCTTCCAGCTTGACTAGATTTGCGTGTGAATTCATTGAAAATAAAATCTTTAAACTAAAACTCAATTCGTTGTCCCTTCATGCCCTGTAATAGCATTTAGGGGGTACCGATCTAATATAATAATTGAATATGCATTCTACGACCTCGCTACAAATGATTAATGCATTATAATTTAATTAAATTATGAACTTATTCTGACTTGCATAATATAGCACACACTATATAATATATTTTAACACAATTAAACCTGCCAGATGACATTCCGCCCAGGTTGTCATATTGTACATTGACATTTCAAGCCGCACACTTTGAACGAACGCAAATATTCGCCATGTAAATGAAATTACATGCTGCGGATCAAGACTCTATTCACACCTATTCTCATGCTCCAATTACTTTTCATCCTCACCAAACACAAAAAGCGTCAAGATTAAGGTCATCGAATGCAAGAATTAAAACATTCCAATTATATGTCTGCACGATTTTGGTGCATCGCAATTCACAAGAGATAGATGTGCAGCGTCACGATTTGCAGTCCAAATACTATAGATATCCGTTTGCAGGAAGTGATAGCAGTGTCGGGATCGACCACGATCCTCGTTCTTGCAGCTGCCGCAAAGCTCGCTGTGAATGCAGAAATCAGGGCGATCGCCAAGCGTGGCATCGTTTCTTGCTCGTGCTGCCGAGCGTTTGCTATTTGCGAGTGCGATCGAGAGAAGTAAATGGTTGTCGTTTTGGTCGATTTTCGCAAAAATTTCACATTCATAGGGAACGTCTCCTGGCTACAAATAATTTACAAAAATTTTGAAAAAAAATACATGCGTTGTTAAAGAGCTGCTGAATGGCGGATACTATTTTTTTTTCGTCGTTTTTTTTTAACTTGCAGCTGGGGAATTTTCTAAAAGTGCCTTAAATGGCCTAAAATGGTACTTTTAGAAAATTCCCCCAGCTGAAAGTTTTTTAAAAACTACGAAACAAAATAGTATCCGCCATTCAGCAGCTCTTTCACAACACGTGTATTTTTTTTCAAAATTTTTGTAAATAATTTGTAGCCAGGAGACGTTCCCAATGAATGTGAAATTTATGCGAAAATCGACCAAAACGACAACCGTTTACTTCTGTCTTAAGGGTTTGGTTTTATAGTTCAGTGCACATGAATCTGGTCAGCGTGTGTTGCTACCGAAAGTTTTACTTATTGCAGCGTTGACAACGTTAACGTGTTGATTTCTGCGACACAAATTGTGGTTGAACTGTTTTTTGTTTTAACTGCATTCCATTCCATCCCTGAGATGAGGTTTGAATGTCACCAGCTATAAAGGATTTTAGGAGTTTGACTCCTTCAACGTGTTGATAAACTCCAAAAGGAAGGCTACTCTTATGGATTACTATATTATTAATCGATAAACTTATAGTCAATTCTGATTTGAAATATTAGTTTTAAATTTATACTGATATTTATGGAACACTTACAAATTGATTTGCTTTTCTTTTCTCTTCTTTCTGGTGTGAGCAGCAATCAGTTTTCTGCTTGGGCATACTTGTCATATAAAATATGTTTTCATGGATTTGTGCAACTACTTTAATATTATAAAACTAAGCATATTTTGTTATGAGGTCATTAGTTAATATAGTTTAAGCGATGAATTAACAATTCAGTAGATTTGTAATATTATGAAACAGTGTGCAGCATCTCAGAAGCACTCAAAATGTTATTCGTCCAGAGAATTTTATGTTGTGGAGGCACAGACACATGAAAAACATTTTTACATTTTATTTTAATTTTGGGTGGCTATTGAGAAGAGGAGGGGGGGAGGGCAGCTCTCCACAAAAATATACTTAAGGGACATTGGGATTGAGATATAGGTTGTTCCGTTCGAACTCAATTTGTTACTAAAAGGTCAAAAGCTTGCCATGGTTTAGGACATATTTGTTCATTTTCAAATGAAAAATTGTGTGGTACATGTGATAAGATTCATTTAGAAGACATGTTATTTAGATTGTGTAAGTACATTAAATTTTGCAGTTCCTCCCCATTCGTATAAAGCCTCCGCATTTTTCTGCACAATCAATTTTGATTCTTTTTATTATTTAAATTAAATTATATTATATATAATTTTATATAATATTTATATAATATTATTTATATTTATATTATTTATTATTATTTTATATATATTAAGCTTTCGTAATTTTAATAAGATTAAAATAGAATTTTGATTCTTGACTGCAAATAATCAAACCCCAGAAACTAATAAATCATAAATCCAATGTGTATCAACATTATCAAAATGTCGGATCTTAGTCACATGACATCCTTCTCGCTCCACCAACAAATCGAGACAGCATCCTAATTACAAATCCAAACAGGTTACCGTCGATAATAGTACGAAGCTCACGAGACGAACAGCTCGCTGATGCTACATCCATCATAGCACAAGTCCATGTGATCTCATATTATAGGGACCTACAGCACTTTCTCTCATCTTACTATGCTAGGAGAGAGCTTAAGCCTTGCGATCCGTAGCTAAGGTGGCTACATGTATAGGCAAGGCCGTAGTAAATTACAGTGAATTTCATGGTTAACCGTATTTAGAAAACAATATTGCATCAAGTTCATCGACCTATCGACGAGGTTACAGCATCTGTGTAACACAGGAATGTAAACTGTTTACCTGACGTGAGCATATAGTGATATAGGTGTACTGATATATAAAGTGAAAGTATCCTTATATGTATCTGTATGGTATTGGTCCGATTAGTTTGTTAGTGTTATTTAAGAAAAGCCAAAAATAGGATATAGGCACAATTTTCAATCCTTTTTGATCTTGATGTTAGGTATATAATTTGGTGAACTATACCTACTACATTACATGGTTTAGGAAACATCTTAAAAAATTATGCTAGTCTTAAAAACCAGAAATGATGCGTTTGATATTGCGAGCGTTATAAATTGCTTAGGCTTCGTAAAATAGTTTAAATCTAATTTGAAGCACTTGTTTTGCGCTTATACTTAATCATTATTTATGTAAATTATTGGTCATACTTCCATGACAACTATAGTCAATATGCAAAAGATTTTTGTGGACTTTATAATGGCGTTGTACATTTCATAGTTCCCAAACCGATTACAGACTGTCAAAATGTTGAAGTCACTTAAAGTGGTTGAATATATCGTGAAACAACAAACGCATTTGTCTATGCAAATTGGGAAATTCTTTCGTTTGGAAACCTAAAGCTGAAAAAATGAGCAATTGAAAGCGGATTGATGCTGGGAAAAGTTCTTGCCAAAACGAATTCCAATTTCGGGTCCGTTGCACATTTTTCCATCTGTTCGCCAATTATGCCATTTGTACTCTATTTCATGTAATAAATAATTAGCACAATCAATTATCTATAATACACAGCCGACGAAGGCCCTCAGTGACTGCCCTCATTGCGATTCGACGAAGCACGCATTGCGGAGAGCACTGTGCAGCAAGTGCCGTTGCGAACGTTCGCCCAAAAAGCGTTGCGAAATTCGGAGGATTGATTCCAGGACCAGTTTCTCCCGACTAATCAACCGGTCGTTAAAAAACAAACTAGTTGCATCTGTTGCCAGCTGTGACCATGACTATGAATTATTGTCTGGCCGATTACTTAAAACAGTTTCTAGTAATTTCATTTGGATTGGTCAAGCTCCGAATTTGAAACTATTGTGAAATTTGACTCAGTTTTATGCGTGGCATCATATCCAATGGCACCAACCGAAAGCGAAAAAAATTGCCAATAAAGAAGCCTGCTGAAAATTCGTACCAAGATCTTGCAAGATCTTAAAAGATCTCATCAACACCTTTTCAAGATCTTGTGACAAGATCTTGCAAGATCTTGCTAAGAATGTTCAGCAGGGTGTTCAAATCGGGTGGTCAAATCGGGTGTTCAAATCGGGTTTCAATTCGGGTGTCACAGTCTTGCCATTCCTGCTGGTGAAATGGTTAAGCAAAGCGAGCGAAGCGGAAACCACAATTTTATATCTGTTCAAACACCAACCGTTAGTAAACAAGCTGGAATGTTTGCAGGATCGATCACATCACTCAAATGTAGGATTTAGGTATTTACATTTCCTCATAGACTCATATCTGCAGCAATTGGGCTTTCTTTAGCTCTAGTTTTCAAAATATCTATTTCTTACTCGGTTTTGAATGCTAAATAACTTATACTATAAAACTAAAAGCTTATCATCAAACAAGACGATATAATACACAGAGTCGGTGCCATTAAAATTTATTGCTATTCAATAGTTTCATTGCAGCTTGCATTTGATTTGCAGATTTTAAGTTGTTAGTAATCATTCGGGTCGGTATTTTGAGTTCACTGATTCGGAGATTTAAAACAGTTGGTTTTTGCCCCTCGAACGAGGTTTCAGAGCAGTGCACACCTACCCCGATTGAAACCTATGATTAATTCCAAAATATTTGCAAAATGGTAATTATTTCGCAATCTCGTTTTTTTGCCGTCCAAAATTGTGGTCGCTTTCACAGTTTTAACGATAGAAAAACTCGGTAATTGTAGGTATGGACGCAAAGATTATTAATTTGAATCCTGAAAAGCGCGCTTTGCTTTTCCGTCACACTGGTTAGTTTTTTAAATTATAATACTCTGAAACACTAGTAATTTTGTATGTACATGATTCTTTCATGCAGGGAAATCACTTTCAATAAGTTATAAATTATTTTGTTTTTGCATAGACTTTAGGCACTCGTAACAATTATACATTTAATTAAGTACAAACAATTATACAGTTAGACTTAAATATACCTATACATCCACTATCTGTAATAATATGTTAGGAGTTATATTAGAACTCTACATGTATTAATAACTTATGCTTGCGATGAAATTCCACATATATGGCGCGCTCCAACATAATCAATTTTTTCATTCACTTTGTCATAATTTTAATTTATAAATCTAATATTTTAGTTTAAAGATAATTAATATGCACGGCCAGTGCAGCATACACTTATGCACATGATGCACTGAAACAAATCACTAATTATGCTCAAAATTATGCAATTCACGTTCATGAGTGTCACGCATGTAGCGCTTCTGTTAGCCAGCAGTAGAACCAACCGATTTATTTTGTCATCAATACCGATCGGTCGAAACGTCCATCAGCTATTTACAGGATATTTCCAACATAACGGTAAAGCTATTTCAATGATTGAAATGATTTGGAATTCTGTGTGTATGCAATCACCACAGCAATGACTCTGCGTTCTAGTTTGCAAAGAAAATCGATCGTGAATGACAGGTGTACACAAAAAAGTGGGAGTCTGGCACCGAAACCCACTGATTGTAACCTCAATTAAGGGTTGACCAGACATTATTCGACTGGAACGCAGCTAGTCTCGCTGTCAAATGACCTGCAATTGCCTTTTTTGGTCAGTAAAAGAGTATTGAATAGTTTGTACCTTTACTACTTCATTAGATGTACACCTATAGTCTATACACGACCATTTGTTGACTTATCAGAGTGTATAACTCAATGGTTCATGGTCTAGGGGGTCTCGAGAAACGGTTGTCGAGCGTGCGTATTGACACGGAAATTATTGGTTGAGAACCTAATATCCAGTTTCGATGTTTACCTGTTTTATTGAGTGTTATTACAAAATTATTGCACTCTTTATTTAATGGCCCAATTGTTCAGTTTGCTTCAGACTAATGTTGATTTTAAAACAAGATCTCGAATCAGATCCAGAAATTGAGAAAAATGTCAGGACGAGTCTTCGGTGTTGCTGTTAAACATCTTATATTGAATGCATTACTGCAATACACGCGCTGTGAATTCGTCAATAGAATCTTCAAAGAATTAAAACCATTTCATGTTGTAACGTGTCGTGTCTCGTTTGTTCCCCTTCCCCTTCGGAAATGGGTGTTGTTGATATTCATCGGTATCTCATCTTTGGAAAGTATTTGCCTCTGAACTGGAACGCTGCCGTTGATTATTGTTTCTGTGTTATATTCTTTGTGTTTCGTTTCAAATGCTGATGACAACTACGAAAAAAATACGCCTTTTCCTCAAATGCTTATTTTTTTTGTAATACAAGAAAAATGCGAACACTGATAGCGAGAACCTACAGATTGGATCTCGAAAAGAGCCCAACGTTATCATTCATTTTCCAAAATCATTGAAAAACTGACATTATCGTAAGATGTTTCGGTGAAGAAACATAATGTTAATCAAACACAACGGCTTCTTAATCAGAGATTGATCGGAGTTTGAAATATACGCTATCGTATATATAGCTCAGGTAAGAGACCTTTCAAAAATATCTCCTTTCGTGTAAAAAAAAGTTGGCGATACAAAAAAAACGAATCAAAGCATTTCTATCCAATTGGCGCTCAATTAAGCTAGGCGCCTTCAGAACCAGTCCATTTCCTTGCTGCCATCGCGATAATCGTGACCGACAAATTCTTATCGAACCTAAGCCAATAATTACAGATTCACGAACGGCAAAACAAGTTTCGGAAGAGAACGCAACCATAAATGGAACCCGATCAGACCCACACAGTACGCGTTTTACTTTGGGGTAGGTCAAAAACCGACATTTTAAAATTCTCAGTAAAACCCACATAACAACGTAAAACCCACAACAAACCGACTTCCTCGTTTTAACGTTTTAAATGTGTATATTTAAATATGAATATAAACTAATTTGATCGCGGTCTATGCTCTAGGAAGCTTAATGAATATTAAATAATTATCACAGATATTAAATTAATATTTACCTTGGTATCAGCGTAATAATTCCAATCTGGCACGTCCACACAAATTAAAACCACCACTTATCACCACTTCACCACCAAAACTAAATAAAATCCATCAACAACTCAAAAAAACAATCCGTTCTCCCAACATAATGTGTGAAATTACGCACTCACAAACTAGTCACGTGACTTCACGAGTACGTACCCCACGCACAATACTTCACTTGCATAGACACCTGCAACGTGAGGCGGCGTGTGCTGTGGCTCAGATCGCAGATCACTGGTCACTTCTTCGTCGTCTTCGTCGGAGAGAGTATACCAGAGCGTCCGTTATAGAGAGTACCATGTCTATGTGGCTTGGAGGTGGGAGGTACAGTGCTAGCTTGCTTCGCCCTCCGGCATTTTCATTAAGAGGAACGAACGCTTTGCGTACCTTTCACCATCACCGACGGCAATTACTGTTATTGACAAGTCAAAACGAATGATTCGTTTGGTTACGCTTCGTTGCTCGACTGTGTTCTTAGCGATGGGATTGGTTATGATCGAAAAAATTTGTTCAGATATACATACACGGTAGCAAGTAATTTCCTTGAGTTTAAATCGATTTTAAGTCCAAGTTATGGTTCTATTTAGACAAAGATTGTTGAATGTTATTGTATCAGCATTAATTGGCAAAATTTGGATAGTAATATCTTCTCTGTACTTCTTTCTACACAGACACTCTATAACTGGAAATTCTATGCATGGTTTCATGCGCTCACTACAAATTATGGAACCGAATTGCCATTCAAAAACATGTAAACCCGTTCAAAACATGAAGAAATGTTATAGAAACTCGATGTGCCGTGGTAAAAACTTAAACAATAATAATATATACCTACCATTCGAGCCCAATCTAGGGGCAACAACCTTTAATAACGAATCGAAAAACTGAGTAACACTCCACATTTTCATTGATGTTTGCAAGGCTCAAATTTAAGAAATCCTGTCATGCTCTTCGAAATTGGAGACAAAAACTTGCCATTTAATCGATAGATAATTACAAATTCTCACCATCTCGTTGAGAGCACCATATATACGCTCGGAGGCAATTTAAGTAAATGTTTTAATTTATTCATGAAGACACCCGGTCACCCTTGATCTGAGATCGTGGCATGACGGAAAGTGGACCGACCATGTCCGAAGTAGATGATGGATCAGCTGAATTGCAGATAACAAAAACATAACTGAAATTTAAACGTTCTCTATTTTAAATGAGCAGCCTGATAAAATGAAGAAATTTGCCATCCATTTAGCGATGGCATATAGTGAATGCTGATTATCACGCCGGAGTTTTTCATCGAATATTCGCGCAAAAATCCGGTTTTGCTGCGATAGTTTTTTTTAAACTATGGTCTTACTTTCGATCTGTTGACACGATGCCTTAACGAAATTCGAAGTGGCCAAAAGGAGATTCCCGGGGCCACATGTGCAAAAGATGAATGTCTGCGATTTGAAATAAGGTTTTGCACTCGGCACAAAACTACTTTTCCATCAATCGACAAGCAATCTGGGAGTAGAAACCATATTATAAACGCAGGTGTTATTCGTTCCATGGCCCTGCAGCCAGAGAAACCAAAGGAAGAAAGATCCTCACAGTTCCTCAATCATTTACCATTGAAAGTTCGAACAAGATGGATCTGCCAATACTATAATTTTGCATGCATCAATTTTTTTGTTATATATGTATTCATTATTTATCTTCAATAATTTGAGAGGAATTTTGAAAGTTTTGGTACAATTTTGAATAGTTCAATTAATAGGTCTTCATGGTCTAACATGGTTTTCCCATGGCCTTGATCCTACAGCACAAAAAGGTAAAATAACCAGAAACTTGAAACAAAAACCAAGCTGAGGCTAAATCATATTCATTGAAACTAAAAATTAATTTTCTCCAAAATCCTACCCTTCCGACCCGAAAAACTGATCTCGAATCCAAAGTCAAGCTTATTTCATTCCGATAGTCTTCCTGGTAGTGACCTTCTCTTGTCTAAAAGGCTGTAATTGCAGCGTGGAATGATGCAAGGCCAAGCCAACTCATGATTCTCACTCCATAAATAAACACGCACTTTTGCAGCTGTAGCTCGCAGGTAAAATTATAGTTGCAATTCCACCACCCACTACACACCAACCCCCTTCATTAATTACAATGGAACCAAATATAAAAAAACAAACGCAAACTCACCATTAGCGATGTGCTTTAATTTCAGTAATGGGAGTTACTTTATACACAGGGATAGGTATGCCTGCAATTACTTGTAGAATAACATGCACTTCAAGCCATTCGGTGCAATGTAAAGGCTTACAGAGATTTATGTGAACGTGTATTAACTTGGTTTGATTGAGTTGGTACAAAATGATCATCAAAGTGATTGGCGAATATTAATTAATTAATATTTACTATTTAATTAATTTACAATAATTGTATTTGCATCAAATAACGAAATGGCTCATTTCAGCATGGGGCTCAAGCTTGCAAAATTAATTCAGCTCAGAATGTAAACTTGTCCGGAAGTTTATGGAGAGCAATTTTTATGTAGGCAAATTCATTTTAATGGTGACCAATCAAGCCCTTTGGCCTCGCAATCCCAGTTGTCATCACCAATTGATTACCTCGTCCCAAACACGTAACGCAGTAATGCATCTAAGTGTGATTCAATGCATCACCTTGGTGCACTTAAACTGCATTGTTTATGTGCTGCAGAGACACGAGTTATATTATAGCGAGAGTGCAGTTTTGTTGTCATGTGTTCAATGCGTTTTCCGGGTATGTCGGATGGGTACTTCGATGGCAGAGGCAGGGGAAGGATACATGATTGCGGAAGATGGAGGGTGAAATATATTTGAGTGTGCTCCTAAACTCCCTCCCCCCCCCCTGCCCCTTCCACCATAACAATTTCTATGAAAAGGATTTTTGTTGCGCCTTTTGATGGAAGCATTTAATCGTAAGCTACCGGCCTGAAATTTCGTTATCTTTTTATTAGATAATTGATTCATAGCTTGTTTAGAAAAATTTTGTTGTTTAATCAGGACTGTTTTTAGAAAAATACTGAATTTGATTCAATCTCACACAAGCAGGCAAGTTTGAAAATTAACCAAAAAGTAGGTAGGGCAACTGCAATTTATGTTTTAAAACTTCACAAATGTTTTATTTTCGGATGCATACATATATTTTGTTCAACGGGTTTTTCTCCACAGCATGGACAAATTCCTGACAATTTTGATTCGTTAAAAATCTACTGCAGGAGGCATAGATGAAAACGTTAGTGGGTCTTTGTTGAGGAAATAGGAAAGGTTATATCCGCAAAGTTCATCACAATCGGAACTGCCTTTTTGTCTGCGAGTGCAAACACACCAATGAACACATTACAAAACCCAAAAACCCGTATTTCCCCCTTCCCCTTCCCTAAAAATGTAGGGAAATTGGCGATTTCCCTTGCTAGCATTGCGAGTTTTTTATGTTATTTTGTTGTACGACATCCCCGTTTCATAAAGTTTATAAACAATTTTCTATTACTCGGCCAACAAATTGAGGGAATCACCAGCGATGGCGAATCATGCAAACAATGAGCCCCGAATCGAATGTGTAAGAGAGATGGAGATAGCGATATAATGTTGATATCTGGGGCGCCGACCACGTGGGCGCCAGGCGCGAGAAACAAACCGGCAATCACTTTAGCATATCATTACATATGATAGGTTCCTAGTGATGTTTTACAAGTGTGGCTCCAATTAGCGAGCAACCTCGGAATTCTCTTCTAACTGGAGATTATACTTTTTACATCCTCGTATCTTATCTAAACTCACCTTTGAGTCATTTGCTACTGGCTAGGGATAAAGTATTATCTATAGTTTGGGGAAAGTATAGCTATCTATAAGTAGTAATAAATCAATGTGGGTGCCATGCATTTATGTGTGGGTATGCATATATTGTATGTATTTTGGCTCTGGAATTCCTTACATAAGTAATCAACAGCAATGGGTGTATATAATAATATACATCTTCACAGTCCGTAACAACATTTCACATACCATTGATATTACACTTTATATGAGTCGTTATTATCATTGACATCTACTTGATATTACCTACGTAATTACGCTTCAATACACTTAAAGACAATATCAATAGATATAATTAATTACAACTCTGCTAAATATTTTCCTAAGTTTACGGCATTGTCTTACCCTGTAGCACACGTCATTTATAAAAAATAAACAGCCTTTCGTAAGTTTTTTGTCTCAAACTCCTCTCACTATATCTCAGTACCAGCTTATGGAGTATCAGACTTAAACAACGGAGCTAGGTTGTTTTTGAATATTTGATATGATCGCATACGATCATTTAGCGTCAGAGGATGATTTTGAAATTTGAAATGAACATTTCCCAACGTTTGGGAAGCTAATGGAGTTTTGTCTCAGATTACATATGAAAAAGAAATATTTTTGTCAGAAACTTTTTAAAGATCACGAAAAATATATTGTACTTGGAATAGTGCATAGTTAATTTTATTTGATTGTTTGAATAGTAATTCAATCGTCCCGAAAATCCACTCGTTTCAATATTCTTGCCTAATGTGGGCTCCTTCCAGGCATAACTAATTGATTTTAGTTGCATCACGTGATTAATATTAGGAGCGAGTATACAAGATACAACTACGCGAGAAAATCACATTTGTAGATAGGTGTACAACAACTACAATATTGAGATACACAAAAGGAATTTCGATTGGGGATTGGATTTGGATTTTGGGATGGAATTTGTCAGATTCTCAACTGTTAGCCAGCTGAAATATTATAAGAATCATTATCAGTACGTATTTACAAACAATGTTTAAATATCTTGGTTGTGGTTATAGCGGAATGTTTCTTTACCAACTTTGTTACATTTATTTTCTAGTCACTCTTTTCGATATCGCACAAATGTTATTTAATATACTGGACACACAATATTTATTTCACCTTTTAGTTCAACGAAACTTTTTCATTTCTTTTTACCCAATTACAAACAGACAACAGATTTTTTTATTCTTTATTTTTTCGAAAGAATTAGAAGTCAATTGTAGTGAAGCATGAATGTATGATTTATTTTTTGCCGCGCAGGTAAACGTGCGTGCCAACACGTACACCAAAACTGCGATGATATACTAGAGAACAAGAATGTTTTGAAAGTTGAAGCAAAAAGAAACAATCTACATGTATCATCAAACTTTTCCATTATCACGATTCGTCGTGGTGTGG
This sequence comes from Nemoura dubitans, assembly GCA_921293005.1. Taxonomy (NCBI): domain Eukaryota; kingdom Metazoa; phylum Arthropoda; class Insecta; order Plecoptera; family Nemouridae; genus Nemoura; species Nemoura dubitans. Next base: position 41,517,553 of record OV121076.1, read on the forward strand.
TTTTCAGTTTCCTTCGATAGGAATCACTATTTTCATTATTTTCATTATTTTATTTTCACTATAGATAGAAGAGTCCACTTTCTGTTTGAAATTTGGGTTACATTTTACAAATTCTTATCATTACCTCTTTATGTAGCAATAGATGGACGAGCATTCACGTTGAACCATGACATTAAATTCAAATGCCAAGTGCACAGCAGTAATTTTGAGCATGAACATTAACACTATTGAATATTATACATGAACACTATCAACACATATTATATAGGTGGGCTTGGGCATAATATTAAACCCTGTGTGTGTGCACTCGCTTCAATGAGCTCCAGGCATTTGAGACATGTACTACCTAATTGAGTCAATGCACCTGTAATTTAAAGTTGCATCGCTTTAGAACGGACAAATTAAATGTAATCCCTTGGCTTTAACCAGGACCGCGGTACGTACTGCAAGCTCAAACTATATTAAATTCGAAACACGATCACATGTAATTGGCTCAGTAATTTTCTCATACAAAGTCCCACATAGTTTCTAAATTAACGCTGATCATCCCGATAATCCGGACCCATCCCCCTCTAAGCCCGAGTAACATCACCCTTAGTCACAATCGAAATTTGCCCCACTTCAATTTCCTCCGGCTCGACATTAATCTGAGTCTCCACAACACTCATCTTCATCTTCACTCGCTGCCCTTTCTTAGCCTTCTTCTTCCAAACATCAGGAATAACTCTAGTGTTAATCTTCACCTCACTATTTACTTTCTTCCCTTGCACAAGACGAGACAATTTCAACGCCTTCGGCAAATTCCGCGAAATCTCATCCATTTCTGTGGCCTCGACGTAGGTGTGCTCTGGGCTGGCACGACCCCGAAGAAAAGGCTCCAGGGCTTTGGGGCCTTCTTCGTTCCTAGCGGCCATTTTGTCCATGAGAGCCATGAGCAGTTTGGGGTCTCGGCGCACGGTGTCTTGGGAGTTGTTGAAGGTAGGCGGACTGATGCAGGTGTTTTCGGGCCCGATTTCCTGGGAGGTCTCTGACGTGTGCGGACGGATGCCCAGCAGGCGTTTCCACGCTGAACGGAACTGGAACAGGGAAGAAGCTAGGAGTTAAAATGGTTAGATTCGGGTAGGTTAAATTCGAAACCGATTTTTTTTTTATTGTTTGGTAAACATATAAAATATAATTTAACTTTGAGATTTCCATACATTTAAGGCCAGAAACAATTTGTGAACGTGGTTCTTTTCTGCTTTGTCCCACTGATAATCACATTATAAACTCTCCCATAACTGGATTAATTAAATAATTCATTTTTCGGTGAAAATAAAATCGACCGAAGGAAGCTTTAGGGGTCGGATCCGAAACGCAAATCCTCTCGGAGTGAAAGCTGAACAGCCAGCCACAGCAAGCTTGCAGGTTGTAGGGGTAAAATTACCTTGATAATAACATGTACAACTTACCCCCGAGATAAGGGTACCCTAAAGTAACCCTGCTTTGTGATTCTAGGTCATAGATGGTAATTAGGTATAGTTCTGAGGCGATGCAATAATATTGAACTAGGTAATTTATATGCGGAACTATGCATCGCCTGTTTGGTCAAAACTTGGTAAACTTATAATGACCTAAAACTTGGAACATGTTATCTTAAAGTAAGAAACGTTAATTTGACTTCGATTTCCGAATGCTGACAATTTATGGGATACAACTTGGAAGTTGCCTTGCCTGAAATCATATAGCTTTCGTGGACTGATGCCTTAAGAAATGTCAATGGTATCAAAGAGACAAATGATTTGACCCTCCAACTTTATCCAATGTCCCAACCCAAGCATACGACGAGAAAATCCAACCTTATAGTGTACCTCCTTACAATATGGAACCTTGTATACACTTTCCTGAGAACACCGTTCTTTGTATGGCTTACTCTGGTCTGTACTCTGTAGGTAACCACAGTTGATCAACAGTTGAGAGACAAGAGAGAAATTTGACCATCTTATTTGTTTCCTCCCCTACGATTAGCAAATACGGATTTGGGACCTTTATCCCAAAGCTGCACGACTACTCTCTATTTATCACGGTAACTGACATATTTTAGTATATGCTAGTGGGCGAACGCTGAGAATTTAGCAGTGGTTGACCGTCCTGTGTCGCAAAAACGGCTGCCGTAAACTTTGGCTCAGACATCATTGTCATGGTTGTTGGTTGCTGTTGACTAGATGCATGGAACTTACGTGTTCAAGTGAACAAAGCATAGTTGGTCACTTTATACTGACAAACTGTCATGGCATTGTTCAACACAGCTGCGAATCGAGGATGGGTGAATTGTATTCGTTTTTGTCGGTATTTTGACTGTGCTGTAAAGCTATGCATAATTAAGGAGTTTGAATAATTGAGAAAAGCACTTTCTGTGCATCGGTACAGGCACACAATCTTGGAGATTCTGATGTGTTTTACGTCGGAATACTGTCGAATATTTTTAAAGTACTAAAACTGGATTAAATTTCTTAGACTCATGCCAACGTCGGGAATTTAGCGAGACTCTTATATAGAATCAAAACATAGTATGAAATAGATTTGTTTCAGTCTTCGTTTATTGTTTATGCACTGCGGTATTTTCCATTTTTCGATGGAGCTTTTTAAAATTAGTTTTCATTTCTTTGGTAATCATAGTCACAAACAAAATTAAATAAAGCGTTGGTGCTTGATTTCATTCTGTTATATTAATTATGGCTTTTTATTTGAATAAAATATATTTTTTAAGAAAATTGAAATTAATTAATGGACGAAAAGTGGTGAAATTAATAATTCAATCACGAAATATTTCAAGTAGCATAAAAATATAGTAATTACAAACGGTCGGTGGACGTCGTGATTCTAACGGGGGATAACTAGCGTTCAATACAGATGTAGTACCATTTTTAATTACGATGCTATTAAGAGCTCAAATGTGTGTTCCGTCGCTTGATCTTTTCTACCTATATAGCACGCGAGATTTTCCGCTTCGTGTACCGTTCAAAGTCGCGGTGCTTAAAACATGCATTTCCTCGGAAAATGTAAATGCCGACAAGTTCGGACATTTAAAGTGCTGGCTTGTGATATTTCGAAGTTTTAAAATGTGCTCTAAAAGCTTAATTGGTGTTCATGTTCACACGAAAGTATGGGAAACGCTGGATTTACGCTCGCTTAACACTCTTGGAATTACTCCGTCATCATTTTCCGTTTTCTTTGTGTGAAATCTCTTTCAAGTCAAAGCTTTTAGTCTATTTCTAGTACCTATCGCTTGCACGCTGAGAACAATAATGTGGTAACGTACGCTACAAGGAGATCTAAGGAGCCATTGAGGTTATTACTTTATACCTGCGTGAGTTAGTGAGTATAGGGATACAAGTGTACGCCCGACGAGAATTTGCAGCAAAGTCAGAAAAAAAACATATCGATGACCTTGACTGGATAGTGGAGGTGCCGTAATAGATTAAGCAGCACGTTTCAAACGTTCTTATAAATTGGCACATTCAGATCTTCGTTCTGATTGTGTGTCAAATATAATGCTGTAAAAAGCAGCAAAATATATACCGTGAGAGTCTTGGGTTTCGGTCTTTCTTTAAAAATCAGTGTCTATCGACAAAATATCGATCATTTTTTGACAAATTGATTTCGATTAAGTATCAAGTAGCGAAGGTTGGTTGTGCCATCTTATATTTGTCCGTAGAATAATCAATAGTGTAAAGTCGCAAGGTAAAGTCCATGCTGAGATATTTTAAATGTCAGCAGGACAATTTCCGTTTGTGATTCTAACGACGCAAAGAATTATTTTGTATTGTGATAGGAGACATAACAATGCAATTCATCTGTGAATTTCATTGTATCTAATTATTGTTATCGAGCATGATACAGTATTATCTATAATCATATGCGGGCACAGGGTCCCAGATTAGGTGGGGCCAACCAGTAATGGTTGGAATTTGAAAATTTCAACATGGTGGTTTCATTAACGTAAGAACGTTTTTCATTTACGGAAGAAGCTTGGCTTGAGGTTCATGGCTTGAGGTTCATGGCTTGAAGTGCATGGCTTGACTTGAACCGGCACAGGGGGTAGGTTTGGAGGGACAGGGCCCCACATCAGGAAGGTGGGTCCGGGGGCACAGCCCCCGGGAAAATTTTTAACATCAAGGTTTTTTTTCAAGCATATCTAAGCGTTTCATTAAATTCATTGGGTGGGGCCCAGGCCTACGCTCGCCCCCCTTGCACACGCCTATGATTATAATGAATGATTTTGAAAATTCGTAATTCTATCAATTAATTTAATCCAAAAACGATCTAAAAAAAAAACTCAAGTGAGAGCTTTCAAGCAGGTGCTGCGAAGCTGTAGCGACGGCATAAACGTTTTTCCCGTCATGTTGATTAATCCCAACGATCCGAGAAAATTTCCATGCTGTTGCGACAAATTTTCACGCATGGACACAGAACAATGCGTTAATTTAGAGAAATTAAGTTGTCTTCAAATTTCTTAGACTCATGTCTACTATGTCCTATCTTTAGCATTGTTGCTACATGATGGTCTGGTCCAGCCACAATTCCTATTAAACACCTGCAGGTTTCCAGGTCCATTGATAATGTTTTCATTCAGCTTCATATTATACAATACCAACTTTGCAAGTATAGGTAGACCGGAGGTCACTGCGGGGGTCGAGTCTGCAAAGTTGGCTGGTCTGCCGCAAGGGTTGCTTTACTTAGTAACCAAAAACAAACTCCTATTCGATATCGTGGTCACGTTTCGAGGAATATTATTTACTTTTGTTTGCGCGCCCACGTTCACCTTCTCTCAACATAGAAACGGTAGCAAAATGGTAAGTAGCTCCCCTTGCGGCTGAATTGGAAAACACACTTCATGAGTTGACAGCTGGATTTAACTGTCAAGATCCAAGCTTGTTGTATAACGTAGGTTTAGTCAATTCTATAGTTGATTGGCTGTGATTGAAGAACTCCCGAAGAGTATAATAGTAACAATATTAATTATTATTTTATATAATTTAATTCCTTTTGTGTATACGGTTAAACATATAGGAACGTAGACAATTACTCCTCGATTTTACACAAACAATTTAGTATACATTTGGTATACATTTGGTGTACAATCATTTGTGTGTATACTGAGTACCTATACCTATAATATTACAATGGGTGATATTAATGGATGATATTACAATAAGACATGGTTAAAACAGCGAAATCCGTTATCAAATGTCCAAACTCATTTTCAGATTGATTTCAAGTTTATATATTGTCCACTCAAATAATTTGTATGATATAATATATAAAACGCGTAAATAATTTCATCTTGGACTTCAGCGGCAATCACGATGAGAGCTCTAAAAAACTCCACATTTTTCAACACAAATAATGTCAGCACATAAAGATGAATGTCAATACATCATCCAGCAATGTACCGCTGATAGATCATAGGTATTCATATGAGAAACAACTCAAATATAAAACTTTTCGTCTCAAATTCAAGATTGCCTTTCTCCTTTTCACCGAACGCAGGTCGAGTCGATATTTTGTTACAATTCACTCAGGATTTCTTTTCACGCACTCCGTTCACAATGATTGTGAAACGGCAAGCCTCCCCATCAAAATAGAATCCGACAGCGACGTGTCATTTTCAATATGACCCGCACTTCTTGTCCGGCTATCTCTTTCAAGTACGGTGTGTCTCAGGTTCGCAGTCATCGCGTAGGGGCACTGGGCTTATACTTTAACATTGTGAAATACAGGTTTGCAAGGACTTCCAAATTTGAGACGTGCTATAGATTTGAATTTCTGTGCCAGACAACATTTTTATGTACTGAGTGAGATGATTCTTTCTAGTGCCAGAAATCAATGTCTAGCATCAATTACTCCAGGTAATAAAATCAATGTGACACTGACGTATACAGCCGGGTCCGAATAGAGAAAAAAATATCAATTATCGCTTAAAGGTCGTTGTAGGTAATCGGTTTCAAATTATCTTTATTTTAAAAAAGTTTACTGATTTCCATTCGCACGACAGTATACGAATCGCAACCGAACCCTCTGCCTTTTGGCTGCGTGCTAGGAGGGAATATTTAAGGGGCAAGCCGGGTAAAATTATTCTTCTGCTCAGATAGGATATTACTATATGTGAGATGTGAACGTTAATTTGGTCACGGTATTTATACACCGAGAAATTGAACCGACAAAATGGCACCATAATTCACAACAATTTTCGCTGCGAGAAAAAGTTACCCTCTCTCGATTCACAATACCGACCATAGCTTGTTTTACTTTTAATTCCATCTTCCCCGGTTTCTAGCCCGTCTAAATTGCAGCTGGGAATTTAATTTGAGAGCAACTGTGTGTGGACCCCGTCGGATGCAGTTTCAATTATGTTCCTTTCCAGCCTCGCTCTTGCTAAATCAGAATGAACATCTGTAGAAAACGGTCGGATATTGGCAAAAAAATAACATTAAGACAAATGAGTCTATGCTTTTTTAATCATGGAAGTGTCCCAGAAGTGTGCTTCGCGATATCGTGTTATTTTTCTCGTGGCAGACAGCTGTATGTCACTGGCAGTTGTTCCTGGCATCTGCCACCACTGTGCTCCTTGTACATTTATAGTTGCATTACAGGTTGCATATCAAAATTAAATGCTACGCAACGGTGTGTTTTCAAGATGTGAATGATTAATGAGTGTTTTGATAAGCAGCGTTTGTTTGATTCACAATTTAATGAAACTTTATGTACTTTTAGCGAAGGCTATTATATATCAACGATTGAATTGGTGTTAATGAAGAAGCAGCTATCCAACTACTACAACATATTGGCATTAAACTGATCGGAAATTGATGTATATTGTCATCTGAATTGAGGCTGCACTGAGAGTGTAATTTTGTACAGTTTTAACGCACCAAGAATTGTGATCAAAAAGCGAGAAACATCCAATATTTTAGTGTCACACTATTTTATTATATTGTTCACTCATGGCATTGAATCGGTATCAAAATAAAATTTAGACTCGAAATTTATTTCTTCTTCATTGTAGCGTCTCGATTTACAGTTATCTGCTTCTATCACAATTGCACAAGCATATCGCTCAAGATACTCAGATCTGTATCAGATATCGCACGTCGGTGACGGAATTAAGATATTCGGGTCGAAGTCCTCTAAGGAAATGACAGCTTCAAATAGGAACACGGCTCCTCCACCGCTCAAGATACTCAGATCTGTATCAGATATCGCACGTCGGTGACGGAATTAAGATATTCGGGTCGAAGTCCTCTAAGGAAATGACAGCTTCAAATAGGAACACGGCTCCTCCACCGCTCAAGATGTTCAAGGTCACATAGTAATTTCAGCTTTTACTGCCGAAGATTGTCGGAATATTTTAAAATTAGTACTTAAAATAATATTTTTCATTTTACTTTTTGTTACATGGTTTTCAGCATTTTCTTGATTTCCTACTAAAGCAATATTATAGCCATATAAACAATGAAAAAACTTCTCAAAGGAGTCATATTTTGTTAAATCATCGTGGCAAAATTTCTTCGCCACTTGAAAATACGAAAATTTCTTCCATCTTTTGGTTATCATCATTTCCCGCAAATGTATTACACATTCTTTCAATTTCATTCCATTCCTTTGAAATCAAATCATTCAAGATATAATAGGAGCTGCAGCGAAAACCTGAGCAACCATATGTTGCATGTCACACAGCATGTAATTTCTACACTCCACGCTGTGCTCTCCGATATCAGTATACATTCTTGTTATCACCCACTTCCAAAATGTCAAAACGAGAAGGGGGGTTTATTTTCTCGAGATTCGCGAGAATAAAATGTGTTTTCTGTTCGACGCGATTCTTTTGTGTCGGATTCTGCCTTTGAATTCGCGAACTCGAAATTGGCACGTGGCAGGATGACATAGGTGACGCTCAAGGAATAACACACCTTTTTTCAATCACAATTTCTTTAGAAAGATGGAATAGAAATAAAGCAATCTCAATTTCTCCGGTATAAAAAAAAATTGGAAAAAGTTTTTGAAGCTCAGCTCGAATTGGCTTTTATTGATGAGCGTAGCGAGCGAAGCGAAATCGTCAATTTCACAACTGGTTAAAAAAACACTTGTGAGTGTTTGTTTGTTTGTATGTGTGTTTGCTCGCGCTCTACAGACCAAACGCCTGCCTCGATTGCGATGAAATTTTCAGGGTGTCTACTTCTGTTCTCAACTTAGTACCGCTGCGCCCATACGCTCATCTTCAACTCGCAGCGCTTCCTAGTAATTTACAAACGCCATGAATATATTTTCTATGACATTTTTTGGGAAATATTTTCTTACCATTGCTTTTATAGAGTAAAATATTGTGCCTCAATGCCGTCACGGTGTTTGCCTTCAAGTTATTCTAGCGAGTTCTAAAAACCATTAGTAGCCAGGGATGAATTATGCAGTAGGTTTGCATGAATGCAATGCATTTCGTTTGGTGCACATATGTGGTACGCTACTAATTTAACATATTACACGCTGAAGTAATCTATGTTTGTTCAAGTTGCAGCTCAGCCACCGTCGTTGACCAGTAGAAGCTCCCGCAGGGGCAGACAACGAAATGTCCGTCTCCTAAATCATTCTCATTCACCATTCAAAGAGACTCCTTGGTATGTTAATATTCTAGATGTTTTCACAAAGTGCATGGCATAATTAATATTTGCCACTTCAGATCGACGTTGCAAATTAATAAATATACATTTGAAATAAAAAAAAAGAGAAATAAACACATGTCGTGAGGTATCTGCAGCTAACCAAACGCACGCTCAAAGAGAATTTGAGTCTCAAGCGAACCATATATGAAATAAGTTGTACCTTAGAGTAGGGACATAGGTTTTATCAACACATGCTTGAAAAGCAATACAATCGGCAACTTTATTCCACTTGAAAACGGTAGATCGTACTCCATATATTTTGTTCAGCTTGACGTTTCCAGAGCATAATTATATTCACTTTTGTAAATCATATTTTGGATTTGTACAGAGCGAATTCTGTGACCATTTTACATTGCCAACAGTTAACCAAGTCTCCATGGGGATTATGCAACTGTTTTTTAATTTCACCTATTTTCTGGAAAGTATAATGGAATTACTTTCCTTTCTTGAGAGGAAACCTTCTTCTTACAGATTAAGAAGCCTTGGCCTTTTGCTTTCCTGCGGGAAAAGAAAGTGTATGACTCCCCCTTTGCAGGCTGGTGATACAAAAGAGAGTCGTCCTCGTGCTACACACTTTGTGCTTCACTGCCTAGAACCCCGTTTTTCCCTATACGTATAATTCAGTTCTCCTTCTTAGTCAACAGCAGCAGAGATGAGTGCTCGTGGTGAAAACCACGTCTCTATATATCATTAAAGACGATGAAGACTGAGGTGTTGATGTTCTCAAGAGCCTCGGCGGGTTCAGAGTGGATTCGGATGGATTCAGGTAGGGTTCAGGGCGGATTCAGGGCGGATTCAGGGCGGATTCATATACACTTTAAGGATCCGCGCTGAACATGATTTCAATCCTTCTCCCACGAAAATGTGCAATAATTCGCGCAGGTAAGCTTTTTGATGTAGATGAATGTTTTTTAAAAATTGCATATTTTTACAATCTAGATATAAATATTTCCACCATCTTTTCTGAGTTACTGCGGGTAGTTTTCCACGAACAAGAGCAATGATTTTGGCACAATATCCGAGCGTCTAATAGAAAACCAATCTCAAAGTTTTCACAACTTCTAATCAAAACACATCCCATTTGAGAGCATCGTGATGCATGAATTATTTATTACGGAACATCCAAGGTAACTCCCAAGTCCGAAGCAGGTGTTCGAGGTAGCAAATAATGTCAAGCAAGAGTTCTGCCTAGTAAAGCCAACTTTATGCTAAACCAAATCGAACAGTGGCTACTTTACAGAAATAATATTCATTTCACTGCTAACAAAAACTATGAAGCAACTACTTAAATACTGCTCAAATTGAGTTCATTTTCTTACAGTATAACTTACTTTCTCTCGTCGAGCATACCAAAAATAGAGTAATCACAACAACAACAAAACTTTGCATTAAGTATGCAACTGAAACTCTTATCCTGTTCTTGTAAATGGATTTCCCTACTTTCCCTTGCGTCTAGCCACCAACTCATCATGTTCCTCCATGAAACTGAAGGTTTCCCACTGCCGATCGTAAAAACTGGCAAAAGTTTCTGTGCTATACATGAAACTGCGTTAGCATCTTCGACAACAGGCCTCAGAACCTCGCAGGGAGAACTCTCATTTGCCGAATACATCGACATATTACAGAAACCACCAGAGCGAACATTTCTTTTTTCAAACTTTATCACACATTTTTCTCTCTGCATATGAAAGCTAGGCACCAAACCCCGTAAAGTACTTTTTGCCAGCCCATGGGCTTACAGAAAATTTATTTTCGACATGTGACTAGACACCTACGCATTTCGGAGAACATGTGCATATTTTAAAGAGTGCTTGCTTCGCACTGCGGCTTGTTAAATAAATATGGAAATTGAATTGTTATTATTATATTATAACTCTTTGCTGAAATAAAGACTCTATTGCAACGTGTTGTAACGTGTTGTAACGTACTCCGTCGGTCAGTCGTTCAGTAGTGCAGTTGGTGGAAACACATTTGTTTCGAGATTGACACATTCCAGTTCGAGGAAATATTGCGATATTGCTTCAAATTTTTACGTTGAGTGGGCCATTAGCAATCACTACGTGTACCACATGTAAAATGCATAAAATCACGCATGCTGTCCTCAATAATTGGAACAACGAAGGTCCTTTTGTCCTCATTGCAATCTTGCAACAATTTGTATTGCAATGGAAACTGCATGGTCTTCGACACTATGACAGGTTGCAAAAACGTGTCACTTGTTTTAAAAAATTGTGAGACTTCGGGAATGAGACTTGCAATTTGCAACTGTTCACAACATGTCCAGCTCAACACGACCCGGACACACTTCCAGTGCAGAGCATGGGGCCATACTGCTATTATATATAAGAACAGTTTGTCAATAAATAAAATATCATAGTAATAGTAATAGTAAATTCAGTTCGAAAAATTTACCTTTTTTTCAAATGAACATGAAATATGAAAGTTGCAATGCTTGAGAAAAGGTTTTACAGCCCGAGTCTCTGATCGCAAAAGAGCGCAAGAGTGGAAGTGCCGTGTGCCGTTCACGGCACCTCCACCGAGAATCGAGCCCGCCGCTGAACTTGGAGCTTGCGCTTGGCAGAGCCGGACTTAGGGGCCCCGGAATTTCAGGGGCCCCGAGAATTTGGTTATAAGTTTAAGTTATAACCTATGGGTAAAAGCGAAAATTACGAGATTCGCTGAAACTCTGGGTGACCGAAACGACGTACTCATTTTTTTTTCAAACCTTTGTTTCATTGTAATCTGCCGCTTTCGCCCAACATTATATTTTTGGGGAAAAGGGTTAATACAGGTACCTCTTTAGATCGATACGAGGCGGTAAGCCCCACTTCCGTTTCTTGAAAAATCACAGGAGATCTAATCTGAGAACAAAGGTTGACGCCATGAAAATTGCATCAAAATCGGACCAGGAGTTTGGTCTGTGAGCGCTCACAAACGAAAACCAAACAAACACACACAAGCGACTTTTTTGGAGCTGGTGAAGTTGAAGAGTTTGCTTCGCTCGCTTTTCTTATTAAACCTTTATACCTTTAAAAATGAAGCTCATAATGATGCTGGTCTCCAGTCTCGTGTATAACTTGAAATGCATAGATTTGATTTTATAAACAACTTGAACCCCCCCATTTTGGGAGCCTTTTGGCACCCCCTCTGCTGTCTCAAGGACTTGAAAAAATCAAATCCCCCCATAGCCCCCTCCCCCTGAAATAAATATATAAATAAATAAATAAATAAATAAATAAATAAATAAATATATATATATATATATATATATATATATATATATATATATATATATATATATATATATATATATATATATATACACACACACATCCACATTCACAAAGTTGCACAGGGCCTCCTGAACAGCAAATCCGGAACTGGAGATTCGAAAATTCGAGAATTCGAGAATTTTCGCGAATTTCGCGAATTTCGCAAATTCGAGAAACGACACAAAAAGGACTTCGCGTTTCGTCATAGCAGATGTTATTCAGCAGCAAATACAATCTGCAAGTCCAATTTGCAAATCAAACCCCAATGCTTGTCGCTACCAGCAGTTGCGTGAACTCTCGCCTCTATACTTTCCTCTAAAGGTGTTTGAACTTTTAAGTTTATACACGAAACTTGCGTTTGCTTTACATCTAGACTCTAGACTCTAGAGCAGCATGATTCAAAAGTACTCAACACAAAGAAACATATTCACCAACACTTCACGAAGTTCTGAAACGCATCTTACAATGTCGTACTTTTGGAATAACCAATATTCCAACAGAAAAATATCACCATTTCTAATGGTCGTTTCTTGCTGTATACTAATCTCAGATGTCAATTGGAATTCCTCATTATTCTCTCTGTAAAAAAGGGAATTCAAATAAAAAAAAAATCATTGTATCACCGTAGCTGTGAAAATAAAGAGGACGACGACAACAATTAGTGTGTACGTCATGATAGTGACTCACCAACACCCTTCCTTTTTGGTCTCCAACACGTCTATATATGAAGCGGTCACTTGGTTTTTCTGACTTCTTCGGCCTTTCCTCCCGGGGTGAAGTTGACCCCCGCAAATAAATATAGGTATAGGTAAAAGGTAATTACAATCTAACTCCAACGGATGATGGTTTTAGTGTGTACACTGTGTAAGCCACCACCAGCAAACACTATACGCACTAACTTGGGGCCACGACGTTTCGCCGGCGACAAACCTCTCCCGGGAACGGCGAAGGGAGAGGGGAGAGGGGAGAGGGAGGAACAACACTCTGGTCTCTCCAGCCGATCACGATCCGATCCACTATAGCAACGAACACGGATGATCAAAAGATATCGTAATACGACACACCAGTAACTTCTTATACACCCACACGAATCACAATGACTGGACAATCGAACTCGACCCCCAACGGCTCTGTTCACTCCCAAGTCCCAAGTCCCAAGTCCCAAGTCCCAAGTCCCAGGTGGAAACTTCATCCCATCAGACCGCACGGCTCTCCAGGAGTACACATGTTCCACTCGCGGTCGCCTCCTCGTCCGCTCTCTCTGCCCGACTGCTGACCAGCCAAAACATTTAGCTCACAAGTCATCAAGCCTTCTCAAACCGGTAGGACACAATACACAGGCAATCACCACTGCCCGGGCCCCAATGCAAAACTAATAAAAATAGATCGGACCTGTTATATCAATAGGTAAAACATAATCTGAGCCAATCGAAGAAATAGACAAGTCCTTTATAAAATTATAAGCCTGTTAAAGTCCATAGGTATAGGTCAGGTATACTAAACACGTGGCTGGCCATGTGCTTTTGCGGGCTTGGTTAACTAGTTAATTGATAAACCGGTTTCGTTATCAGAAGCTGCTCTGCTCTGTCATATGACGATCGGAAACTCACATGATTTGGTTCACTTTAGTTTTGAACGATGTTGGTACATATTATTATCTACTTGCCTAAAATATGTAATTTTGAAGACATCATTGAAATCAACAACGTTTTTGCGTCTTCCCTCTATTATTTTATCACAAATCTAGCATCACTTGTCCATTATTTGGGATCTAGTTGGTTTTCAAAACGTTATTTCATGAGCATTCTTTTAATTGCTTCTCTTATCTTTCAATCTAGGTAGTTGATTGTGCCGAGACCCGACCTTTTCGTGGCTGCTCAGCCAGGCAGATCGGAGATGACAAAACCGGCCAGATTTGATGATTTATACCAATGCCCAAGTTACTACCACGCATCAGAAAAAGATTTCTTAGATGGACTCTCATGTTGAGCATTTTAGCATTTAATTAGAATCATCAAATTCAGAAGTGGATTATGTTTGTTTGCCGGCTATAATATTGTTATTAACAGAGATAAGCAATATATCTTGTGCATATATTTGATAAAGTAGAGAGACCCAAACCGGCCATGGGCTGAATATAGATACCCTTGGCTCCATCAAGCTCCTTTGGCACTACCACACATTCACAACACACATCATCACACTGCATGTGTTAGAACAAACAACATCACACGTTCGTCAGCTGGTCAAAACGACACGACCAAAACCCAATTACCAACGAACAGCGACCAAAAAGCAAACAAACAAACGTCTCTCCTTAGAATTTCTGGAGGCATCCTACACCTATAAACCCTATGTATACAAAATATATTTATTCATCAGCTCTACAGCCAGTGTTTTACACGTTTCATTGAAAAAGGAAAAAATTATATTACAATTCTTTTGCCCAGTTCATGCCTATTCATAGGCGTGTGCAAAGTCCCAGATTAGGTGGGGCTAACTAGTTTCGTTTGGGGGGGGGGGGGGGTTCTGTAAAGAATATTTATCGAGGAAAACTTGAAATTCGAATTTGGAACATGGCGGTTTCATTACCAAGCGTATAAGATAAACAAGCGCCTAACGGAACTGGGTGGCGGGTCTGGGGGATAGGGTTTCCAACAAGAAGGGGGGTCTGGGGCACAGCCCCCGGAAAAAAGGTTATTTTCAAGCAAATCTACGCGTTTCAGAAAATTCAATAGTTGGGGCCCAAGCCTACGCTCGCCCTCCCCCACCTGCGCACGCCTATGTGCATATACATTTTAATTCTCAGTAACATTATCATCACATCAACATCATTCATCACATCGTCATCATCATCACTATAACATCACATTAGATCTTCACACCATTATTGAAGACAGAGGACGCCCATTTTGCACCACTACAATTCCATGCATCGGCCTTGCAATTTGACGCCCCCATAGAGTTGCGATCATGCACTCTATCTAGACATAGGTACATCTATCAGATTTATCTGATCTAGAACTTGAATCGTTATCTATCGACTTGCCTGCGTATTGAGCCCCACATAGATGACAGGATTGTAGCAGATGCTGCTCTTCGCGACGAGTGCCGGCACCACGGCCAGTCCGGGACTGACGGCGCTGGGGTCCCCGAAGGCGATCAGCAGAGCCAGCACCGAGTAGGGAGTCCACGCCACCAGGAACGCCGCGATCATGGCGGCCACCATGTACGCGACCCGGGACTCCTTCTTGGTCACCTGCCCGCTGCGTAGGGTGTTCTGTAACAACCAGACACGTTACGCCTTTTCCGCTCATTCGAGCCTGGGGGCTGGGCCCGTCCGAGCCCGTCGGAGCTCGAATCGCAATGAGAGGCCGAGAACGAGTCGGATTCGCAAATCGCGATACACTTCGAGTTAGAATTCGACGGACTCAGCCCACGGGCTGCTATATTCCGTTACGTGCCTCGTATAGTACGTCTCCTGTTCTTTTGGCAGCGCCCCGGGACATAGGTAAGGTACTTCAACTTTGCACAGCCTTTGCTAAAGGTAGTAGTGGTTTGCTGCCAGCTCCATCAAAAAGGTTCGGAGAAAAGGGGCTGCTACCTGGTTTGCAATCAGTTTGAGAGTTTTTACAAAAGATAATTCGCACTGATTACGTGACGTTAAATGCGAAGAATTATTAATCCCGGCAAAAAAATAATCTGCAGATTATTTTTTCAATTCAGAAATCAGTTTTCAATCCAATTCAATTCGTATTTATTTTAATTTTCCACATGATACATAACATAATAACATATCGTCCGAAGTGATGTTCATTATACAATGTGAAAAAGCCCACATAAGCATCACTTGTGTGTATCTATATTAATATCTATTGGAGATCTATATTAACTTCGGCTAGCTTGAGTGATATTAATAATCTAATGTAAATGTAGTATTAATGCAAAAATGAAATACTAAATAATAAAATAGCAAAAAATATGAACTTATCCCTTGTAAATTACATAACCCATAAGGGAGAAGAAATAAAAAACAGAAAGAAAACATACGCATTAGTCTCTGCCTTGTTCTATGAGCCAGTCAATGACATATTTTTTGAATATAGGTAGATTTTGCAGTGAGGCTATTTGAGGGGGGAGTTTGTTGTAAAATTTAGGTGCTAAGAAAGTGGCATGCTGCTGGCCGACAGTTTTAAAGACTTTAGGAATTTTATAAAGTAGCTGGTCATCCTTTCTTAGTTTTCTGTTCGTTCCGTGATGTGAGACTTTCCGTGAGTATAATTTAGGGTTGTTAAAAATATGTGTAAGTATGGTCTTTAAGTAGATTTGTCTCATATCAAGGACTCTAAAGAAATCAAATAATTTTTCTGTGGAGAATTTGGTGTCCATTTTGCCAGCAACTTTGAGGATACTTTTTTGAGTGATAATAAGTGTTTTGAGAATTGTTTTATTACAGCCACCCCAGCCAATAATACCGTACTGCAAAACAGACTGTGCTAATACCTTGTAGAGAGTAATAATGAGGTTCTGGCTATCCACGTTCCTGAGCTTATAAAAATTACACATTATTCCTCTTGCTTTGGGCAAAAGATTAGTGATTTGCTTGTACCATTTTAAATTCTGATCTATTATAATACCTAGGTATTTGGTGGTCTTATCATTCTTTATACGGTAACAATTACAATTGCATGATGAGTACTAAAGACAGTTGCTTTGGTGAAGCTTCAGGCTGCAGTTTGAAACTGGTCGAGTTCTTAAGTCGATCGAGATCGCAATATAGATAGTTTTACTTTTATTTAACGTGAGATAAATATTGCTTAGCCATAAATAAACTGATTTCAGGGCCCTATTTGATTTCTCAAATACATCCTTCCAAGTCGAGTCACAGAAAATAAGCGCTGTATCATCAGCGTATATACGCGACAATTTCGCCATCAATTTTGAGATTGCAGAGTTCATTGATCAGAATTAAGATCTCGTAAATCACTAGGAATATTATTTTGACGACTGATCACTCACTTTATTGATCGTTCATTAGATTTGTATAGGTATGTCCTGACATTATGTTTAATGACCAGGCAAGCAAAGCCTTCACCGAACCGATTACTGATTAGAAAACAAGTTATCCAGGCCGACATCGGCCAACTCGACACAATGGGAGAGTAAGGGGTATGAAAAACGTGGGTTCTCGTGGATATATAAAAAACGCTCTGTGGACTTCCGAACCTGAGACGTACTATAGATGCAATGTTAAGAGGAAACGAAACGCCAGTGTTTTCGTCGCATGCGGAGGTTCACGCGGGAACTTCTCCTGGCCACAAATAATAACACAGAGTTTTGGAAAAAAATACATGTGTAGTTGAAGGGTTGTTGGATGTCGGATGGTGTGTTAGGTTATTATACTCTCAAAAATGACAGAGGTGTGCATTTTCAAAAAGTGCCTAAAATACCATTTTTACGTGGCTCGTATGGAAAAAGTATACCATAACTTGTATTAAAAACTACCATCCGACATCAATTGATTCTTTCTCGGTCTATGGTTTTTTTTCCAGATTTGTACATTAATAATTGTTGGTGTAGGAAGTTCCCGCGTGAACCTCTGCACCGACCCCTGGCCACGCAACGTGGCTTGTGAATCCAATCGTTTTCAACGCTCTTAAATATCTACCGCATGGTTAGCGCACTAGGAGCGGCAAATCGCGGTGAGCGGCAAGTGGTCTGCTGGCCACGCTCGTCGATTCCGCGCATGGGCTTTTTGTATTTTCGAAAAACGATTTGATGGTTCAAAGCATCTTATTACACGCATTTGCACAGTCTTTTGCTTTTTATGTTATTAACTAGATTCGTTGACATTTATTTGTTTTCCTACGGACTCTATTGCTTGTTTTTCGGGCGTGTACTATTTTTTTTTGCCCCGAACACATTACCGTACGTTGTCGTTTTGTGTACCAGTGATAATTTTTTTTAGCCAGGTCCGGTCTAATTGCCCAAAAAGCCAATTTAAACGTGGGAAATTTAACATTGCGTCTACGAGGCACGAAACGGAAACTCGCGCACGGGCTGGAAAGCGTTATAACGGCCAGGGGGAAGTCAGTACTGGTTTTCGGGTTCTACATGGTATCAGCGGAGAAGGTTATCAGCGGAGAAGGTTACTATTGTAGTGGGGTACACATAGTTCGATTCGAATTTTACGAAAATTTTACTGACGCTTGATTTTTTGGGGGACTGCAGGAATGTACATGATGGGCCCAGTGCACAAAGAGTTTAGCTATGCATGGTGCAAGTATAGAATATGTAAATTACATTTCATTTTATTTTTAATTTAATTTAAATTAAGCTATTAAATGATTAAAATTGAAGATTGCTAAGAGTATAAAATGTCAAACATATGAGAGCAATAGAAAAATAGGAGAATTCCCCATATCTGGAGTCTGCTTCATTAGTTTTTCTACCAAGATACTAATGTACTATTAGTGTACAGTGCTGAATGAGTGAGTGTCTGTAGCATTATAAAATATAACTGAACTTTCAGTGCCGGGGGGGGGGGGAGGCCTGGCCTCCCCAAACCCACTTGAACTTCGACACTTATCTTCCATAGGGAATTCAATTTCAGTACACATTTTTGGTCCAAATTATTCTCTGAACCTACACAAGAGCATAAATGTCGAAAGCAATTACGCGGGTAGTTTTATGGTGTGTGGGCAAATAAATGTAATCATAGTTATTTGCCTTGCAGTCGGTACGTTAATATTGTTTTTTCCGTTTCCCCAGACATGTGGAGGCGGCAATTCGCCCCCAGCAGCACAAGGAGTTCTCGTTTGGTCCAGAGGATTCCAGTGGCTCCATTCCCGACTAGTTTTCAAAAGAACTTTTTAAAAGTGAGAGATCTTACCATATTTTCAGTCAAAGGTAAAGCTCATCACGTTTCGTTTCGCTACACAACGTTTTCACGCAATACATGCAAGTGGAACTGATACCTTTTCCAGCATGTAGTTGATGTGGTAACGTGGTAAATGTAACTGATGATAAGTAACTGATGTTAAACGGCTGACTGATGTAACTGATGCTAACTGATGTAACGGCTGAGCCAACATGTCAATATGGCTAGTAGTACCCTACCCAGAGGCCCTAGTAGGGTGTACAGAGTGTACATGGAGTGAATTGAAGTCGTGGATGGGGAGGGGAAGGGGGAGGGTACCAATTAAGGCCTAGGAATCAAATAGATTTTTCAAAATAAACAATTACTATTTAGTGACACACAAAAAAAAATATTTCTGCGGACCTAGAAAGTTGATCATTAGATTGATGATGACTAGGATGATTGACAAGATAGTTGACACCTGATTTCTTCTGATGGTGTGAGTTAAAAGGAAGGAAAGTAATTAAAAAGTACGCCACGGCAAAGGACAGAATAGAATGGACAGACAGAGTACAAGCTGAAAATCTATTCTAGAGCAAAGCAATAAGGAGAAGCATTAGGAGTAGGAGGAGCAGGGACGTTTTCGGGAATTTCGGGAATCGATTTTGAATTAATTAAGACAGGCTTATGGGCGAAAGCTGGGCACTTAGTTTTGGATTATTTGTTGATCAGAAGATCTGTTCGGGCTAATGGTTGAACGGAAGTTGTGTTATTAATACAATATTAATTTCCATGGAACCCAAACTATCAAAAGATAGGAATCTCGGCACCCTCCCTCTCCTCGCACCACTCATTAGGCCACATGTAACCCTTCGTCCTTTGGGCGCATATTCTGTACCTACTTATCATCCTATTCAATTGAAATGGATGTGTTTACTTAACAGCCAGCAGAGTCTTCCCTCATCATGTACAAGAAAACCGGTATTGATCAGCCACTAAACAAACAAAAAACGACTGCCAAAAGAGTAAGCCGAAGTAATATTGAAACACAAATCTCTGGAATTAAAAGGGGCGCTATATCGTGGCGGAGGGATTTGTGTGGCTCCCTGCTATTCATTACACGGCACCAGTTGCCATTAAGGGCAATACTCTGTTGTGCCTTGACTTTTCACTTTTTTGGTTTCCTGGTATTCGGTTGTACTCAGGCATTGGTGGCAGCGTAGGTCGTTACATAGGTGGCACCGACAGCCGTTACATTGGTGGCAGCGACAGTCGTTACATTGGTGGCAGCGACAGTCGTTACATTGGTGGTAGTGATGGTCGTTACATTGGTGGTAGCGAAGGTCGTTACATTGGTGGTAGCGAAGGTCGTTACATTGGTGGCAGCGACAGTTGTACATTGGTGGCAGCGACGGTCGTTACATTGGTGGCAGCGACAGTCGTTACATTGGTGGCGGCGACAGTCGTTACATTGGTGGCAGCGACGGTCGTTACATTGGTGGCAGCGACAGTCGTTACATTGGTGGCAGCGACAGTCGTTACATTGGTGGTAGCGAAGGTCGTTACATTGGTGGCAGCGAAGGTCGTTACATGGGTGACAGCGAAGGTCGTTACATTGGTGGCAGCGAAGGTCGTTACATTGGTGGCAGCGGAGGCTATTTTCATGCGTTATGAAATACTCGCTAAACGCATGTAAGTATTTTTTAAAATCCTTCTCATATCAGTGCGCATTTTCTCCTATTCCTAACAAATTTATCCAAACCGAACGTAAACATGGTTTGATGCTTTGCATTTTATGGGGCTTTGCACATTTTTGTACAACAGGTAAAGTACTCCATATCACTCATTAATTGGCACTCACTGGCGCGGCCAGTATGTTTGTTTTCATGATTCGCTTTCCTGGCGTAACCAGATTTTAGTTTGGAAACTGGAGACCAGCTTGCATGCATGTATCAATTAAAACCTCTGAACAAGCGAATGAGCACAAAAGGAAATTGGTCACTTCATACGTATGATTATTTTACATGTAACGCCGCATTGAATGGAATAAAGCCATCCGAGTACTACGTGAAATCAGCCGAATAGGCTTAGTAATTCCCACACGAAGGCACGACAGAATTTTCAACCCGGCTCAAAAGCTTAGCCGACACGCTTTCGCATCCTGTGAGGGGCCGTGAGTTTAATTCGCGAAAACATCAAGTCCCTCGGCTCATTTCTGCGTGTGTCGTTCCTCTATGTATATCTCGTCTTTATGTCATTGCCTCCAGCAACGTGGGGAAACTCGTGCATTTTTTAGTATGCAGCATGAAACAGGAAACGGAAAATCTTATCCCGATTTCCCTTTCTCGGTTCAATAATTTAGTTTCCCTGCTTGTGATACTTACCATGCACTATTCATGTTTCTTAGAAAAGGTGGGCATTCCATGTTACTGGATAGGCTTTCAGCAGTGTCAAAAACACAAAACTAAATAAAAGTTTCATTTTCAAATTAATGTCTAACATTTCCTCATAAGTTTCGCGCGTACCGTAAAATTGAATTTCCCAGAAAAAAGTTTAAAATTTTCGCAGAAAATATTTTTCAAATCCTTTTACACTCCAAGCGAGAAGTAAAATACCACGTGAAACGCTTTTATTCATTTGCCACTTCGCCGATGCCCCGAAGGTAAAGAAAATTTTTGTTTTCTATACTTTCTGTTCCCAGAATGGAAGAAAAATATTGCGCACTCTACACCCATCACCCAAAATGAAAAACACTCGTAAATCAACATACTAATTACTATTTAGATCCTCCAGCTATTTACCCTTTACCAGTCAGCAACCTAATTAATCTACCCCGTTCACCGCGCAGTCAGCCAATCTCATGTTACGACCAAAGGTTTAGGTAATTGACGCCGTCTTATTATTACCGCCACATTACATCTTTGCGCCTTGTCATGAAGTCTAGCGCATGACCCTGTCATCCCTGACTAGCCAAATTACCACCTTCGTGTTTCAGAAGGCAACCCGAAACTCCCTTAGGTATCACCGCTATGGTGGAATGATTCCCCTGGCTAACGAATATATATCAAACTAATGTGTAAAGGCAAACTATTAGTGCAGGCCCTCCAACATAGTTCACCTCTTTGATAATATGATCTATGATTTTATGATTAGTTTTGCTAAATAACATCAGTGTAACTATGGAAGTAGAAAATTATGGTTACTATGGAAACTAGTGATTCCCATAGTCACGAACGTGACTAACCTACTAACGTCACGTTAACGTCACCGTAACGAACGTCACGAACGTAGGCCCTCCAACATAGTTCACCTCTTTGATAATATGATCTAAGATTTTATGATTAGTTTTGCTAAATAACATCAGTGTAACTATAACATCAGTGTAACTATGGAAGTAGAAAATTATGGTTACTATGGAAACTAGTGATTCCCATAGTCACGAACGTTATTTAGCAAAACTAACCATAGAACCAAAATCATTCTCACTTAATTTGAGGTCTTATTTATTATTACCTAGGGGGGCAAGCTTTTGGAGCTGTCACTAATAGTTTGCCTGTAAACGATTATTTGTTAGATATTCGTTGGCGAAGGGAATCATTATCCCTTAAGATCTTCGTTTGGGGTCCGCCTTTAGCTCGACCTTATAAAGGAAGCCACTCATACCCGTCTCACATGTAATTGACTGTGAGGTAAGCACCCTCGGTTAGTTCGTGATGATGGAGACTCCATGTCACTAGCAAGGGCTGCAATGTCGAGTAAATATAAGGTGCGATATAATCAATATCAGCGACAGCGTGTCATGACTTCTTGGTGCGAATTCAATGCATCACGTTACTTATTTATCGCCACTTCGGAAATTGCAATCTCAGGTTCACTTCCTTCGTGGCATCGATATGTTGGTGGTGATGTTGGTGGTTGAACAGGTAGTAGTGGTATTTTAGCCATGGGTGAAGAGTTTTCCTTATTTGGCCTTTGGTTGAATTTGAATTTTTTGTATTGTCCTTGATAAAAATTGTGTAACTTTATAACTTAACCGTGTCACTCATACGCAAAACTGACGGTTTATTGCGTTATTCTTGTTAGTGAATAGTGAAGACTGTTTTTACGATTTTATCAATTATTATTCTGAGCTATAGAAAAGTGGTTTAATTTAAATGTTCGTCATGGCAATTACAACAACAAAAAAAGCGTCTGTGATTCAAGTAAATTTGTTTCTGTAGGAGTTAGATTCATTGCTCAAAGTTTGCATAAAATGGTAAAACTGGCATGTTATATTATTTCAAATTTTATGACATCCACGTGATTTGAAGCCATTCTATAAAAAAAACCGTGCCTGTAAGGAACTTGTTAGTAAGGGAGTTACCGTATCTTTGCTGAAAGGACATTTCCCAGCGCGAGCTAATCCATCACACCGCATTTGGACCAAGAAGTGATTACTGTTGGTATCCGAATCC
This sequence comes from Nemoura dubitans, assembly GCA_921293005.1. Lineage (NCBI taxonomy): Eukaryota > Metazoa > Arthropoda > Insecta > Plecoptera > Nemouridae > Nemoura > Nemoura dubitans. The sequence continues at coordinate 41,540,837 of OV121076.1, forward strand.
AGACTCACCTGCTTGAGCGAGCGGATGATGTTGAGGTACGAGTAGCAGATGACGACGACGGGGACGGCCAGTCCCATCGCGAACAGGAAGATGATGTAGGTGGTTGCGTTCCACTCCTTGCTCTCCCAGTTCACCGAGCAGCTGCACAAGGGAGCGTATTATTATATTTGTTTTACTTCAAGTGCATCGATGGATGGGCTGTATTCGGAAAGGACAATGTAAAAGATGATTTCTCTTTTTTCAGGCGTTTCGACATTCATCTATTGTTTTTATTTGTATACATCCTTGGTAACAGATGGAATTGAAATGAGGTCATTTTTTTACCCATCTCCATAGCTTTCGGCTCCTGAATCTGAAAGAGAACATCATGCTTGGATATTGAATACTTGAAAATAACGTAATATCTTATTTTCTTATTTTCTCAGTTGAAAACGGAAAATGGAATTGGTTTCCAAAAAAATTAACTTAAAAAACATGGAATTCGGATTATTTTCATCTCAGAAAAGCCGCTCCATTCAGTGAAACTGGGAGCGGTATAGCTACAACGCGGATGGTCGTTTTAATCAGCGTCCCAATTCCCAAAATGCAGTGACATGCCAAATTATGCTAGAGTAGGCACAGTAGTACATTAGCCCATTTTCCGTTGCTAACTTTTTTGACTGATTGCATTCAGCATCAATGGAACACGAGTTGACATTTGATATGTATACCTAGAGGAAATTATAAACTTCGCATTTCTGAATTAAGGGCAGCATGTTAAAGTCTGCAAATGAATGCATCCAGTGGATATGCCCAAGCCACCCCCGCAAGTCGTCCCCGGTCAAGCTGAAAGAAAGTGTTTTGAAACAAAATAATTTCTATTATGACTACAATCCTCTCCTTGACCTCGAGCCCCTCGAAAAAAAATATCCGTGCGAACTGCGAAATCAAATTTTGCTGAAATGAGTTTTATACGAAAACCGATTTGGCGGGCATTCAGCTGCAAAGTAATAAAATATAGGTATCCTACTACATAAGATTATAGATGCAGTAAATATCAAATTATTCATGGAAAATCATTGCCGATGCAAAGCAAAACAACGTTTTATTGGGTATACATGCGAATCATCATAACTCAGTTCATCAGGCGAAAGATGTTTCCTGTAATGACACTTCATAGCGAGGAAATATTTTGGACATTCTATCATTTCCTCAACTCATTTGGTTACTGTGGAGGTGATGGGTTGGATAGGGGGGGGGGGGGGGGGGTTGGGATTGATGCACTTCGCCACTGGCAGCATCCCTTGAGGTTTGACCCGCTTTGCGAGGCATATGATTGCTACGGATATTGCCTGATGTACGGCGTTGATCTCCCTTCCAGCGCGTTGGAGATAAAAAGAGAGCAAACCAATGGCTCATTGGTTTCTCTGACAGCAAACAAAATTAATTGTAATGCTCTTCTAGCGCGTTGGGATTCTGTTTATTTATATTAATGGCTGCATCAAAGATGAGTTTACATTTATTGTATAGCTATGTCTATGTTTATATTGTCTACGCTAAATATTTGACGAAGTAGCCTCGCGATTGATTTCTTGCATCCCCACCCCTGCAGGCTGTAAGTATATAGATATTGCACATTAAGATTCAATTTTTGAAAACTGATACAACCACAAAACAGATCAAACTAAAAGCCTTCTCTAAATTTTCAACTGGTTTTTCTAAATTTGAAGGACAATTTTTTTGACCAAAGTATGGAGATTCTGTTGACTTCAGACAAAAGGTGAAGACTGAAGAAGTCCAGTACTTAAATTATGCGTGTGAAGCGGGCCGTACATCGTTTAATGAACCGTCCTAACAGGATTGCTAAACAACGCCTGAAAATACGAGATGAGGAATATTTTGATTTTTGGGGTTAGAAAATAAACAATTTGTTGCGAGTTTTTAGGACTCCGGAGATATGATTTCGTCGCGATCAGGCAAAAAGTGTGAATAAAAATCTAGAACCCAGTACACGAGGAAAATTCTGCGCGTGCCGTGGAATGAGTAGATGCTTAATAGTTCCAACAACAGCCTTAACGATCTGGCAGAAAAGTTAAGAAATAAACCTTTTCTACCGACTTTTCTAACTTTCCTCATCTTTCTTGCGAGTTGCGACATGCAGATACAAAATATAAATCTTGGTCTGGGCCTCTGAATTCGAAGCATCATCCTTAGTAAGTGGCCCGATCCCACACTGAGATCTGAGAAACATATCTCGAGGGCTGAAACCGAACCGGCACAATAAGGATCAAGCCTGGAACTTACCTATCGATTTCATCCTACACACAATTCAATAAGAAGTCAAAGAATCTGCTACTTCGAAAGAGTTCCACCAATCAATCGGAAGGATGCTGCTATCAAGTGTCCTCCAGCGCATCCTGATCTCATGCTCTGCTGAGAGGATCACTAACTGCATCAAGGATCTTGCCGTTGAATGGAGATCATTATAAGTTATAACTTTACTTGTTATTTGATCAGTAATTATCAGAGATCCACTTGGCTACTGATGTTATACTGTTGCTTAGAATAGCTAGTAATAAGTATGTACATATTCCACGTCATAGAGTTGAGCGTAGTTCATTTCCAGTTCTGACTTCTGAAATTTGGCAGCGAAATATTCAACTTACAGGGCTTCACGACAAAGTCGTGGCGAGGTTACTGGGCGCCCGGGGCAAACCTCCCCCTACTGTGCGAGAGGTTATTGGGGGGGGGGGGGGGAGGTAGTCAAAACGCTGCGCACAGTTCTATGTGCATTCAACCAAACTTTTTATAACGAATTGTTTTTACGCTTTTGAAACTGAGGGCAACAAATGTCTACATATGCCTTACCCATACTTGTTCTCATTTTTCTATTCATTTTATCCTTTTTACATTATTTCATTATTTTTTCCTTTTGTTCCCTTCCCTTCGCTATACGCCTCCGCTGTACGACCTCCTATAGCGCTATTAAAATATGCGTTATAAACTTCAAGATGTTATTTTACAATCTGATACATGTTATTCCTCCTTAGTTCATGACTACATTCTGCTAAATATCTTATTTTATAACAAGAATTAATAATGATAAAATGATGAAATTATAAATAATATAAATCATTATTATTATAATTACTATTACGATATTTATAAATATCATAATTTATTTGCACCAAAACTTCAATCATAAACCATGGAAGATATTTCAATATGTCACGTCGGAACATTTACCACTTAAAATTAACGTTACCATCGATAAGGAAGATCTAGTTAAATGACATTTGGACAGTAGGAAAAACCTCATGAGTCCACGGCTATCCGTGCAGAAATTTCCAAAGTCCACGTTTTCCGCCTAGGATATTAAATATTAATTCGATTTGCTGTATAAAACATGAACAGACGTCACTCACTTGGAACACCTCACCATGGCAAGGCGGACGAAAACTTAGCTTGGTAGCCGGACGAAAAAAGTTATTGCAATCGTTAATATTTTCTGATCCATGAATATGAATTTCTATTATCAATCTAATAAAAACATATGTTATTACTTATTATTGTGTATGTATATTATTTTGAATACTATGGCAACATCGTGGCTTTTGAGATGCATGACGGTACCTGAAAAATGAGAGAGTGAAGTTGGCAGCTGAAATCACTGCCGCCTTTACGATCTAAAATTTCGAGCTGGTTTAAATTTTAAATTCTAGCCGTTAGATTCCGTGATCGATTTTCTGTTAGTTGCCGTTAGAATGTCAGTGAACGAGGAGGTGTGAACAAGGTCGTTGAGGCCCGTTAGATAAAGTATTAATAAAATGTTTTAGTTGAAGTGTAACCGCATGATAAATCATATTATCTAGAGTTTGAACTCAGCGCCGGGGATCAATCAACCACGCGGTCGCTTTTCAAAACCGGTTCCTCGCTGCGGTAGCTGAATCGTAGTAGTAGCTGATTCGGTAGCTGATACGCAAATGTCGCAGATTCGAGGGGGGTCGGGTTCGGACAATAATGGCTTCTCCCGTCTCGTTTGCTCGTCGTCGCGTGCGTTATTGCCAATCAAAACCAATATTTATCATTCGGAGCGATACAAAACATTTATAATACCAATCCGGGTTTATCGATAAAGATTGAGCGCATGTTATTTTCACCGGGTAGTCGAATCGGCGGATTTTTAAATCCCTCGCCTGCTCGTCGACTATGGCGGCCATCTGCCATGTGCTTTTTTTTTATTGTGTTATAAAAATTCGAGTTAGTGATTTACGTAACATAAGTTTTAACGAACAAATACGAGGGTGATTTTTTTTCAAGTTTTGCACTCATTAGTATTATGAACCGTAGAACGACCGATTTAACCAAGCCAAAGAGATTACGAAAATAATTACGAAATTTTTACGATATTACGAAATTACGAAAATAATTGGCAAACTCGAATCAGTTTTTTAGTAGTGAATAATCTCGCATGTTGACCGGTATTTTGGCTTGATTCCTTGTCATTGACTTGACGAGCATAGCGGCCATGCGTGTGGATTCAGTGCAACGTGTTTCTCAATTAGTTGAGCAATGTGCAACAGAGGGGAAACAATCAAGAAAGGTGTATGCATCGTTTGAACACTAGTATCCATCAAGACACTGTCAACATGCGCAGGGCAGCCCGGCAGCAGCAGCGAAGATCCAGGCTTCGTGAGGGATGCGTTGTCTGGAAAGCGTTTCTGACAAGTCAACCTTCGAGGTGGTTTCGGAAACGTCATCGCCGGCCAGGATAACGGTATGTTAACGGTATGTTGTATGGTGTAGGTAACGGCCTTGATGCCTCTAAAACACCTTGTAAGCCAGCCACGGCCTTGTTCTTTTCTCGAGAGGACATTTTTGGGGAGGTTATACTATGTATACAGCCCGTCAAAGTGTGTAGGTATCCCATTGCTTAGCCGCATTCATTAATTCAGGATTCAGGAAAAGGTCGAATGATTGGTGCTTTCTGCCGGCCAGAGAAAGCATTGCACTGTCATTTGGTTTCGCTATTGAAACAGTGTAACGACAACGACACCAGGCCCGATGGCACCATGGTTTAGTGGCGTTGGTGATGACAGGCTGATGATTATGATTCGTGGTGTTTAAGGCTATTGGTGTGGTTGTTGGTGATAATTTCATGAAGCTTTATTTTAACTTTCTGTTGGTATTTCGTGGTTATAAATCACACAATTTGTTGCTAAAAGTGTGAGGATTCCGTTGACCCTGGTTTCGTTGCAATCGGACAAACGGAGTGGCCAGAAGTTAGTATCCAGTAGGAGGTAAATTCTGCGCGGGAAGCGGCCCGAGGATACGCTCAATATTTCGACGAAACAGGCTTGTTTTACAACGCGTGAAAATACTAGATGAGTGAATATTTTTTGAGATTGGCAAACACACAATTTGTTGCCAAAAGTGTGAGGATTCCGTAGGCATGGCTTTCGTTACGATCGGACAATAGGTGTGGCCACAAGTTGGTATCCAGTAGGAGGAAAAATTTGAGCGCGAAGTGGCCCGAGTGAGCACTCACTCCACTAGTCTTAATGACGCCCTATTTTGACAACGGACTCTGTAGCATCATAGTCTAGTGGGGTCGGTGAATGATTTGGCGATGAATCCAGTTATTTTCGTGTACCCCAATTGTTTAACCGCGAACAAATCAAATACAAAAATATGAACATTGTGGAGTTGTCATTGCACTCAGAGCGCACTGGTTCACTAATTAATCATCAGCGCCTTGGAGTTGGGATGGTCCTTGGGAGCGGAGAGCGTCGCTGAGTCGGTTGCATTCCGGCGTCCCCTCAGAGCGCTCCAACGCGGCACGACGCGCAATTTCAAGCGACGATGACTGCGAAATTAATTTGTCGACGTTTCGCTCGAACGGCCACTCAAATTTCAACGCTAGAACTACTCGTGAAAGTTATACCTTTTATGGTACTTTTTATAGTATATATAGACTCGTTGAGTGCTACGATCTCGTGTTTTGCAACAAAATACAAGTCTCTTCACATTTCCTGCATTGTAATATTAATAATGACAGCGCATTTTTACGGTGTAAATATATGCCCTCTCCAATCACTCTATAATTAATTTCGTCTAGGAAAGTACTTACTCGATAAAAAAAATAATCTTCCAAATCAATATTTTGACTCGTAATCTTCGAAAAGTAAACAATGACAAGGACGCTATTGAGGCAAATAAAATTTGAATAGCCTGACTTAACCGACCGCTCGTTTCATGAGGCATTCTTTGCCTGTTCCTCCAATATTTCCTCCCAGCACGCAGCCAAATGCGTATAGGGTTCGATTTGGAGTCGAAGACTGGGATGCGAACGGAGACATTAGCAAATTTGGTAGTAGAATCAGATGTCCGATGCCCAAAGGACATGTTAGTGATAACTCGTGTTCTCTGGTTGGATTCTACTATACTATACTATACTATCAAGCAGAGAGGGCGCACACTATCGCAGACTAAATGCTTTCGAATTCGTGCGACGGAGTCCGGGAAACTCCTCTGGGAAATGCCGGGAAAGCCTGTCAGATTGTCGTCGAGTATCTACGAGCTGACAATTCCCGAGCCTAAGGGTAAGGGTCACTTGACTGTCTCTGGGAAGGCAAGACAAAGGCAAGACAAAGGCGGGGTGCTTTGCGGGACCTATTTAGGGGGCCGCGTAAGTGGAGCTTTGAGGAACCGATTGCGAGGCCTCATGTGTGTAGCTTTGAGGGACGATTCGCGGAGTGATTTCTCGTTGTATTCGAGAGTATGTCACTCTTGAAATTCGAATCGCGTATTTAATAAGTTGAACTGATTTAAGTGGAAATTAATAGTTCGAGGCTGGAAGTAGTTCCAACCTAGAGGTGGAGGTTTTATAGATGAAGAACAGGCATACTGCGAATAATAAGATGGTATGTTAATGTTAAACTATATACCTGCTGTTATGCATACAGCTAATTCTAAAACTTGAAAGCCTTATTTGCTTCGTTAGAAACAAATTATTTTATGTTTTTAATTTATTTTATTATTTTATTGTATACAAGGGCACAGTTCAAACAAAGACAAAAATAAGTAAACAAAAAACACATAAGCAAAGCTTATTCAGGACAGGTTTAAGTTAATTTCGAAAATAATTTCGTCTCTGTAATGCGACTAGCTTGGCAGTGACACAAACCGAACAGCCCTATTCGTACACCAACAAAATTCTCTTGCTCATAATCTAATTTTCATTCACGCTTGGTTAACTAAACAAATTGGAATGTTGAATCGACCAACCACACATAGCCAATCAATTGTCCAGCTAACGCCATGAATTCAAAAGATCGAGCATTCGAGCTGTATCTCGTGAACCCCGTGCACCATGGCATTCGCTGCACCGGTGAGTCGATGCGTTATTGACATATCGACGAGGCATCTGTGCCAATTCAAACATCCCCGACCTCCGGTGTCCGGGTCCTCCATTGATGCAAGCGGACGGATCGCAAAATAAGACTGAAAAATGCAGTTTAATTTCAAATGGTAATTGTATTTGTTCGATCCAGTGCACAAGAACACTGGTCGTACAAATGCGTTTCGTAATTGAATTGTTTGAAGTCGTAGAGAATGGATACAAACATGTATTTTTTATTTTGTTGTCTTTCTTTGAAGAGCCCCGATGATTCCGATGGAACGATGTGAGCACTTTTTTTTTTCGAGTGCACGGTTAAGAATAACAGATCGGGGATCAGTTTTGTTGGTGAATGGACGTTTGTTAGGTCTTCTTGGGTTACCAAATAAACAGCGAACAAATAGGTACCGTTGAATTCCTCGATTACCTCGAATTCTCAAATAACATACACTAGAAAAATGAACTGTGTATTGAGATTTCCTTACCATTTTTCTGTATTTCGAGTAAACTGTGTCTGTCTTTGGAACTACAGCCAGCTGTTTTTGAGCCTTGAGACCGGATGGCTTCCGGATGACCGGATGTCCCAGTCTAGGGCCAAAAAAAGCTGAGGAGCTTTGTTATTATCATACTGGTAATGTTATTATCATATGGTAATTTTTTGTTTGTTTAGTTATTTTAATTATTAAAAAATGTTTTCGCAACTCGAAATTTCTGCCATCTGCCAAGTTTAAAGGACATTTAAAACCTAAAAACATGCAAAACCATATATCCTCTTAGCCCTCAAAACATTTGATTGGCTGTAGAACGACTTATTACGGACTATTAATGCTTTAACAAGCTATTGAGCAAGCGGGGCTTAACGGAGGTTTAAAACAATCAGCCCGGGAATTAAATTAACTCAGAATATTTTCCCTTCCTGCATATCATGACCATTTTTCTGTCAGCCTCAGCCAAGAATGCAAACCCGAACGGTGCTGCCCCGTCCTCAAGTCGTTGCCGATTTGTTTCTCGCACGTTTCACGACCGTACACCACTGCATGCCATATTGGTCGCCTGATAGGATATTTCACCAACACTGTTTAAATCTCGCTAAGCGAGGTTTTACTAAACGTCGTTGAAAATCCAGCCGATGGCAAAGCTTTGGTTCATTTCACAGTTTCGATTCTCGGTTTATTTAAACTAAATCCCCATTGAAAGTAGGAAGCAATTGGGAAGCATTTGAGAATTAGGTGAAATGCAAAAAATAAAATAAAATGCCGTTTAAGCAACTAAACGTGGCTTAGCAGCTAAACGGAGTTGGTGGAATACCCCATCACTCACCTAATATTAGCCGCCTCGTTGACGTACTCGCCCCAGCCGAACAGTGGCGGCGTGGTGAGCGCCAGCGAGTACGTCCAGATGGCGCCCACCATCACGCCGGCGCTCTCCTTGCTGAGGTGGCGCGTCGAGAAGGGTCGGCTGATCAACATGTAGCGCTCGAACGCGAGCACGGTCAGCGTCGTGATCGAGGTGATGCCTGCGAAACGTGCGCATGCCGCCACTGGTCACTTGCCATTTGGGAGTGAGGGCCTTGGGTGATTTGACCTTTGTAAGTTATGGCCTTGGGTAATTTGACATTTCGAAGCGATGGCCTTGGCTGATATGACCTTGAAAGCTCTGACCTTGAGAGCTTGGTGGTTCGCGTGTTTCTTTACTGAATGGTTCAAGCTTTCCTTCAATGCTTACTGCGTTCGGAACGTTTATCACTAATCAATTACTAAATTTTTATCGAACCCTTTCTCAAGTCCTGCTTGTTGATGGACATTAACGAGTTCTATAATGTAATTGTGCTCGATATAGACACATTGTGCGTTTGATAATTTCTTTTTGGTTTTATCTTTAATGATGCTACAGTCAAATCGCGCTTCTTTGTCAGAAAACCCTGGAAATATTTTATGTACCAGGGCGAAAAGGGAGCTTTGCCTTCAAAATAACGTTTGAGAAAAAGGAAGGTACACCTTGCAGTCTAGCTTTGCTAGAGGCTCAAGTTGGTAATGATGAGCTTTAAAACGAATGAAGGAGTGAAACAAATGATGAAAGCGAATAAATGAGTCGAAAGCCAGTAACTGGCCCTGTTAAGTGGCAGGCACTTAAAATCTCATTGGGTGTACGCTTTTTCAACGCTATGTACAGCGGGGTTTTTCTGTAGCATTAAAGTTCAACCAATCAGAAATTTTGTTTTGGGAAAGCCGCTTACACAATTTGAGTTGCAAAGAATCTTGTTACGCCATCCCTTTCCACGTCTCAGGCAAAACAATCTAATTTTAGTCGAAAAAATGATACTGACGGCACGTCTCGGTAATCCGACAAGAATGTTATAAGCCTAGCCTCTCGCACGCTGTGCGTAGATGAAATATTTAAATTTTAAGGCCGTTTTAAGGCCAAAGAACATACAACTAGCAATCTACGGGAAAAAATTGCTCTTTTGGCAATCGAACCTGAGAGATGACATCATTTTAGAGTACAATATATTAAAAAAATACCTAAATACCAAAAAACCGCTGAGAAAAACGCAGTTTAAGATATGTTTTTAATATCAGATGGATAAGAGTAAGTATCGGCTAGAGATTTGAACACCAAAATTGTACACAGCCTTGCTTACAACTTGATTTGTGCCACCGTGCAAAAAATACTACACATTTAACTAAGGGCTGTTCACTGGAAATTTTCGTAATCCCCTCGATTTGTTTTCAAAAATATTTGTCTTAGAAACATCATAGAAGACTATTAATTGAAGGAAACCATTTGAAATGTTTTGTTTGCTTAGTGGTCCAAATTTCAGTTATCTGGCAAAAGTAGGCAGAAGAACCAGCTTAAGCTGGTTCCTGTGTCTCACTGTAGAAAAAAATTAAAAAGAAAAAATCCTAGTTGATGATGATTGAAATGCTCTCAGATATGATTGCCAAAAGAGCAATTTCCCGTAGATTGCTAGTTGTAGGTTCAATGGGCTATAATAATAATAATAATAATAATAATAATAATAATAATAATAATAATAATAATTTTTTTATTCCTTTTGATTATACATTTTATAATATAGGAACGTCAGTTTTCAGTGGACAAGTATTCATCAATTGTATAAAAGCATTTGATTAACAAATATTTTTTAAGAACAGTTACAAATTGCTTATCATTTATAAGTAACTTAATATCATTAGGAAGATTGTAGAATCGAACGGTCTTAAATATCCCTTTAAATATGTTAAAATCACTCCACACTTTCGGGAGTTTCTCTTGACACAGCGATCACTTCGCAATATCAAAATTGTGACTCTCATTACTCGAAAACTTTGTTCCTCTGATTTAAAGTCATCCAGCGGGATGACGTTCATCCACCAGAACAAGGTCATCCGTTTTGCACTTTCACATGACTGGATTTAGGACATCTTGCAGATGACCTTCTTCCAGTCTGCAAAATAAGACCAAATAAGAGACCTTACTCCAGCGTCCCCTCATATCTAGATACAATACTCTCAGTCACATTTGACGAGAATATACTGCGCGATGCCAGCGCTCCACAGCGACCGTCGTGTCAACATCAGCCTAACCTTTCTCGAGTTACCGTTGCGCCAAATGGTAAACTATGTGACCAGGGTAGCTCAGTTAGTAGAGCACGTGACGGGCAATCAAGAAGTTCCGGGTCCGTATCCCGGTTATCATTTTTCCGGCTTCTCTTCCCTTATATCTGAACAAACTACTCACCCAGTAGCGCCATGAAGAAACCGTAGACGACGCACATGACGCGTCCGAAGATCCATCTGTGCGCAAGCGCGGCAGACAAGGTCAGCGGATTGCCGAGCACCGAGACGGAAAAGTCCGAGCAGACGAGGTTGAACAGGATCACGTTCATCGGGGTCCACAACTGCGAGCACAAGGACAGAAAGGCCGGACTCAGATTCAGCTTAAACACTCGCGTTGAAAGAAAATGTGTCCTCTCTCCCCATTGTGACGAGCAGTCACACGTTTACAACGCAATTCAAATTAACTGCGGCACAATATTTGAACCTGAAGACTCGTTAAGTTTCTAAATAAAATTCTCACTTTTGGGACTCCATAGAAAATTGACGACGAAACACATTTGAAATGTTTCGTTTGCTTAGTGGTCCAAATTTCAGTTACCTGGCAAAACCAAAATGGTGGTTACCATGTGTCAAAATTTGACCATGATTACATTTTTTGCAGAGAACTCTGCACCGTTTGGTGCAAATCAAACATATTTAACAGGACAGCTCATTTCCAATTTTGATTTTTAAACACACGTTGTCTTTATATTGAATCTTTTCCACTTCCCCCTGCCAAACTCTCACAAATTGGCACATCCGCATGCCCTCTTAATCGTGACCTGTGCTCTATAAAGGGTTAATTACGTTTTCATTGCATATTCTAACATGGTGATAGCCAATTCTACGAAAACAACGTTTGGGTAGGCAGTAGGCACCAAAACAATTTAGCGATGACCAAAATAAATTACTGTTCACCCTTCTTGGCTACGTCAAGTCGAGGACATTGAACACTTTACTTCAGTGTTTATTCGACCGTTGAATTGCTAACTATAGCGGATCTCTCTGCTAGTGGCTCTCTCTTGCAGACTTTGATAGTGTCAGTACATGTCAAGAACAACAAACAAATAATAACCACTCTCCTTAATTCCTATTATGTCGCTATCCGTCAGGCCATGGCGTACATTTTGCAACGAGTCGCCGTTCAGTCTGCAGTCTGCAGTCACGATCTTGTGTATACGATCCGAAATAAATAATGCAGTGTCAAAAGATCTTCCGCACCACTGGTGGGGTTCCAGAGAGGCTGAGCCGACGTTAAATTAGGGGATCAATCCCACTCCGTGCCTCAAGCGGCAGTCTGGTGGGGGTATAGGATTTTGGAAAAGGTCGGCGTACTTTGGACATATTTCTCTGCCATTCAAGCACATTTATCTCTGAGAAATTGCTTTACTAATTTAAGCAGACGGCTTTTCTGAGGATGGGTTGTATGTGTCATGTCACGTGGGGGTTTCTATTTATTTCTAAGAAAATACAGAACTGACGTATTGCACAGAGCTATTATGCCGTGTCACAACCCGGCTGGAAAATACTATTAAAGTTCCTTATAAAGTCCTAGGTGTGTACACGACTAAGTTCAGCACGTTGTGGTTTTGAACAAAAATGTATTTTATTTTGTCTTGCGGCCTGCAACGTTTTTTTTTTAAATCAGAATAGTATGCTAAAATATCAAGAAATGCAGCAAAAAAAGAGGTATAGAAAATCGCCCGAGACTTTTCATAAACGTTATCACGAAAATATATATACAGTGCAATCCGAAATGCAAAAATACAAGTTTTCCGTCTATCAGATATACAATATTTCCTAGTTTGGTATGTTTTTAATTTTGTTTCCAAACCCTATGCAGGGAGCGCTCTTTGTTGTTCTTCCCACCTGGGCTGGGAGGGCTATCGTAATTTCTCGGCAGAACTTGCGAGATTGCACGTGAAATCGCAAAGGAATGCGGGTTATACCACTGGCGTTCGATTCGAATTAAATTCAACGAAGTGAATTCCCACGAGCTAAGAACTTCATCTCATCACTCGACGATCCCGCCTCACAAAAACGTTCCCACACCAAAAATCGAGTTCATTTTTTCCCTTTTTTTTTTACCGGGGCACAGATGTGTTATTAATTCAAATCAGATTGTCACACAGCTCGCTAGCAAATGGTATTGGTTAATTAACTTCAAGATGACAGTTAATTAAAATTATCAGTGGGTTTTATTTTGTCCTTATCTTGGTCCATGACCTGCCGACGACAGTCAGGAAATTAGTGTCATTGCCGAGATTTTAATCGATGACACAATTTACGTTTCATATAGCCTCCTACGCACATTTTGTCCACCAATAGCATTTAGCAAAATTAAATTTAAATTTAGCAAGCTTATAGAATGTTGGCGAACTTTTTCGTTTGTGTGCTTCTGGATGGATTTTATTTTACGGTTATAATAATCTTTTACTGCCTTAAATCTATGGATAGGTACAGTCATTTTCTTAAGGCTTACACCAATCGAAGTCGGCCAGTCACGTCTGACGCTTCTGGACTCATGCATCTTTCTCAATTACCATCTTCCACAACTTCGTCTCGTCCCACAAATTATTTTACTCCACTTCCTCCCGGTCAACATTTATCTCCTCTAGATTGCATTTAATTAAAATTCACTCCATTTCTCTTTTGGTCTCCCCATTTTTATAGTACAAATTAAAAAAATATATATACTCTTTTCAAGCCGCTGACGGCCCTTTATACAAAATTTTCTTTCACTTTTCTCTTGGTTTTACCGTACATCTTTTCTTCATAATATCTCGAGGGCAGTAATTGAGTAATACAGGTCTCATGTTTCCATAATTAATTGAGATTTAAATTCCTTACCTTTGAATACCTAGCTGGTAAAATGCCGACGAGGGAATTATCTTCACGCTAATAGTTACTTTTCGAGTGAAACATAAAAGGCGCAATAAATGCTCTCTCCGACTTACTCAACTTCTCACTTAGTCTCCTCCATGCTGGCAATAATCTACCCAGAAATACGTCCCAAGAATTTTAACCAGTGGATCTTCAATAATTACGTCCAACTGGAACTCTGTTATTTTTCATTTATTGCAATGTTACCTTAAAGCAATTTCTATGTTCGCAATACAACATTTAAAAAAATTCGGAGTGTGCATACATTTTTTTCATTTTGTTGTTGTTTACATTTGTATTTTGTTTACATGGTCATGTATTTGTTTACTTTTCCCTCTTTTGGTCAGGTTCTGTTGGCGCTAGCTGGTACACACAGTAATGAGGCTAACAAACATCCAGATGTCCCTTGTTTCAAATAATTAAAATTACAAGTCTGATGGTATGCTGTTCCTCTTCATCATCAAAGACTCTCGGCTTTCCATCGTTCTTCTCTCATTCTTTTAATTATATTTGTCATCTGTCTCTGTCGGCATTCGGCACTCGGCATTCCACAAAGATATTACTTCGCTGTTCTTATTAATAGCTGCAGTAGCACTCAGGGTTGGTTACTGAAATACTGCATTTCTTTCACTCTCCATAAAAGAAACTTTATCTCAAACTAAACGTTAACAAAATATTTGACCATGCCAAACTTAAACGCAAAATAAATAGATTCATGTGCCCATAACTGTTGTTTGAATATCACTAATTAATAACGAAACGATGTTATTGACTTGACGTTGCGTATTAAGCTGCCTTTGTGGCATAATACGAAGAGGGTTTCTTATTTTCATTGTAATTATAACGACACTGAAATGATGCTGCACTAGAATTAAATTTAGTTTACCACTTTCTGAGGATCTCAACTGAGACCGCTCATAGAGTATCATACGAGTCGAATGATTAAGTTTTATCATTATCATTAGAAATTGTATGTATCATTTTGACTCTTTACAAACAGTAAAGAGTCTAAATGATACTTTACTTTGAAGTCCACCTGACTGTGGTAAAGTAAGGCTAACACGACTGTAGATTTAAATTGGTCGCATACTCATGCCGCCTGACAGAAGTTCTTTTCCCCTTGTGTGCGAATTACATACCGATTCCATTTCCCAGACTCTCAGGGCGTTTAGTATCCAAAAAACCTCAAATTATAATCATAATGTCTACAAACAAAACGAACCATGAAGTACAGTATTAAAAATGAAATTCATACTTTTTTCGGAAGGAAATTTAGTTTTTCATATTTTTCGCAGTCAAGTAACACCAGCTGCATTCATATTTTTCACCCCAGTGAATTCCTCCCTTCCTCCTGTGCGCATCCCTTCCTTTCATCTATGCTGCTTCGAGCGGGCGCCTGAGTTGAATTGATAAACCCTTCGGGCGAACGCCCGTTCTTCTGTGCCACGGAGTGAAAGTGGACGCTTTTCTTTTCGACGCACAGGGAAAACGTTCTGAGACGACACTCCAACTCACCAGTTGGATACCAATGTTAAGGGCATGTAAGAGTGAAGAAAAGTGTGTGAAAAAGTCTACGGATCCGTGATGCGGAGTCGTTTCCCCATTTTAATGGTAGTTTTCGGCAACTCAATTTTCAGGCGATGGACACTTTTGAAACTGTAGTTTCTCAAGACCCGGGAAATACAATGTCTACCAAATTTGTTTTGGCACTCTCCGGAAATAATCGTGGAGTGTTTTAGAGCCACGGTTAAATGGTGGCACCTTAGATGAAGTAACCTACTGGTACGTAATACGGTTGTGCGCTGGAATGGCATTCATAACAGAGCCAACCCGTACTTCACACCACCACTTTTAGAAAGTTTTTAGTACTTAAAACTATTGGTGTGAGCGTGTACTCTGGCAGCTTCCCCCTCAAATTTTACCTCCTAATGGCAACATCGTTTGACCGATTGCAACTAAACCAGTGTCTTCGGATTCCTCACACTTTTAGTAACAAAACCACGAAATACCAATTGAAAGTTCAAATAAAGCGCCATGAAATAATCACCAACAACCACACCAATAGCCTTAAACAGAAACTAACAAAGAATACAAAAAATAGGCAGAACGGGTAGGTACCTATCCTATACATTTGGAATGAAACGGGAAACAGAAAGAACAGACACAGCTTCGAATAATGATTACAGAAAGTGTATTTTAATAGACCTCACAATTATTAGCGCAGCTTTGTCTGAGCTGGCTCGAGGTACACGGTCATAACAGCTGACAGGTTATAGCCAGGTAACATCGGTATAGGGTCAGATCAGAGGCTAGATAAAGAACATCGTTAGTAGTTACAACAGCAATAACATTGGTGGACGCTTGCGGTTTTCGACTGGAGCAAGGAAGTAAGAAAAGAGATTTGTGTATACAGCCAAGCATCTTCCTAACTCCGATCAACGCCATGAGTCATGAGTCATGAGTATGAGTGACTGATCTTGACAGCGCGGTGCTTAAATCGCACCAAAGGTTTTCCTCGCTCTTTCGAGTGAAAGCAGTTTTGCTCTAGCCATCGACAGCTGTTTGCTCTCGACGACGCGGCTCGATAATATCACCCCATGCCCTTGCGGCTCGATGATATATTATCAATTCTGCGCTGACTCCGCCAATTTTTTACGCCACATACCAAGTTCGTAGACAAAACGGTGCATGCTGACAGTGTCGACCCAGCGGTGAGAACACTATGTTCTGCATGCATCTTAGATTGAGCGAGTTGCACCCGCATTGCAGCGTTGCAACATGAAAGTTTGAGCGCAAACTGTTGTGAGTTCTTATATTTTGTCTTGGAAGAAATTATAGTTTTGTCGCTACAGCTTTGGTCTTCCGATGGTTTCCCACGCATTTCAATATTGAAACATCGCCAACGACGGTTTTGTCGAAAAAAGTGTTTCCACATTCTTGTTACAAACATTAAATTCAACTTTGAAGTAGATGGGTAGGTAACTTAAATAAAACGCTGGGACGTGCTTTGCGAATAGAACCTACTCGGCCTTTTATTGATGGTTGTTGAGGTTAATTGAATTCAACTTTTTATGGATTTCCAAGAGATATTTCGAGGTTCTGAAATATTCAATTGGTTGTCCAAAGTGTGATGATTCCGTAGATATTTGTTTTGTAGCGATCGGATAACGGGTGTGGCCTGGAAAGTGTGCACAGTAAGAGGTAAATTCTTAGCTGGAAATTACCCTTAAGTACATCTTTCAAAATACCGGCTAAACATGGTTATTTTAAAACTCTTGGAAGTAATTGACGAGTGAATCTTGCGAAATGAAAATGGTTCAATTGGTTGTCCGAAGTGTGAAGATTCCGAAAATATAGGTTTCGTCGCGATCCGACGAAAGGTGTGGCCTGGAAAGTGTATACCTTACGAGGTGAAGGAAACTGCTCGACTTTGGAGCTCATTGAACAGACTTAAAACATTTTAGTTTCGACCTGATGAAATTCCTTACCAAATTTGACCAACGTCAATATTGTACGTGTGGAAAATTCTGATGGTAGTAAAGGGCCACTAGAGTATATTGTGTACTTCCTTCTTTTCAGGTTTCACTTCAAGCTTCGAAAACATTTACCAAACGTTGTGTGGCTGGAATCGGGAATTTGAATAAAGTCTGTGTAGAAATTTAAAAATACCGCGACGATGTGTCAATTTAAAATGTGTCAATATTGCAGAATTGGATTTTGCCCCCTCCATAAACCCACATTTGAATATTATACAGATTTTTACAAGCTGGTAAAGGGCCAGTGGTGCTGCCCTCCTCCCCCCTCCCCCCTCCCATCCACCACACATTATGTGACTACACACCGTTGCAAAAGTGCAAAAGTGGAATACTGACTGAAGGCGGCAAAACACTTTTCTCTGCTAGGTATATGATTTCAATAACGGGATCAGATATTTCACCTGACCACTTACCAGTTACAATGATTTAGATTTTGGGTACGGCGTTCGACTACTGTTTGGCTTCTGCAGTCTTCAGATTTTTGCAGATTTTTTAAAACTTTTTTGAAAAACTTTTTTCTAGCACAAGATTCCTAAAGCTTGTATGTAATTCCAATCTTATTTGGCTCCAATTGCTCGCATAAATTTTTAAAATTTCCGAAAGCTCAAAAAACCGTAAAAAAAGTACGTTTTTTCCCTTTACACAAATACCCTTTTTAAAGAGTCTGCTTGTACAGTGCCCAACGGGGGTTGGCTTTTAATTTGGTTTGTATTTTGGAATCATAGAGTCCAATCAGCTTTATTGAAAATGTTAAGTCCATATGTACCTACTACACACACGTTCCTCGGAAAAAGCTAAACAAACAACAATGACATCTGTTTGTTGAAGCTGGCATTTACCCGTTTCAGTTGTGTCATACTTCTGTTATCAAATTGGTATTTTCGAATAACTCTCTTACCCATACATGGTGTGTAAACCTATTTGTATATATCAGAAGATTTTCGAACCCCTTTCGTGCTCGAATTTGTAAGTAAGCTTCAGGATAACGCTAGTACGAATCGACGTAAGCGGCGTCCAATAATGCAGGGTGCCGCATTTAAATTCTGATTCGGGTGGGGGGGGGGGGGGGGGGGAGTCATTAAAATGTATTGGTATACCCAATCGATAATTATTTTTCATGCATTGCGAATATACTTCGTTATTATTATAGATGGATAATTTAAAAATTTCTCTCTCGAATATATTAAAGAGGAAGACTTCACTTTTCCCTAACAAACTTTTAATCCACCTACGGGCAGTCGTTTCATGCTTGAGCTATCGTGTCACCCTTTCCAACCAGCCTACCACGACAACTGATTACTGTGCGTAAACTCACGTCGTTGAATTTTCGAAACAGCTTTTTGTTTTGTTTTGTTTTGTTTTGCGCGAAGCCATGGCTGCAGTGTATGAGAGCTTTGTCCTGATGTAAAAACCAAAAACCCTCGAGGGGCAAGGAAATACTTCACATGGCAAGCGATTGTGGTACCGGCATTGCAACTAATTTCATTGTCACGTTAATGCAGTACACGGAATTAAAACGAGAGACTTTATTCAGTCACAAGGATAGTTTAAAATTAAAAGATTCGAATTTGGCACGGTTTCGGTCAAAGTATTATGGAAACGAGGATAATTTACACTTTACTCTAGGTGAGTGCTAGTCTATTAATCACGTGCGCTGTCTGCACTGAGCATTTTCCAACCTAATTACTAATTTATAACTAAACTGACCTCCTAACAAACTTTTAATATCTTCATGCGCGCTAATAGTTTAAATGAAGTAAGTACATAGTGATATAGGTATGTCACTTGCACCTTATTCTTATCACTAAATTGTCCAAAAAAATCAAATTAACGCCGGCGTCGTAATTTCTTTAGTGGAAAGCCTGGTGCAACATCAGAGCCCAAACTCTTCGTTCTGACTTCTGAGGTTGTTGTGGCATGTTCAGGTTGTAATGTATTCCCATGTATTTGATATGAAACGAGCGCCATAACGGCGAGACCACATTGATGAGATGATTATAATGATTATAATACACCTCTCTGCCAGCGGTATGATTTCCCCCGGGGTGTGTGGAAAGATTTTTATGCACGCACTAATGAAGCCCTTTCCACCTACGCAGTACCAATAAGATGTACATAATAAATTGAAAATCTGAAAATATAATCCCCCGTTTGTAATGACTCCCAGCCTCGAGCAGCGTGTCTAAACATCTCCACGCACTTCAATCAATCTTCTATTTCCGCGTTTCTGACCTGGAAAACTGAAACTGTGGATCCATTGGAGCTCGCATTAATAGCTTTGAAGAGAAAGTTTCCACACTTTAAATTTCCAGTTCCTTTTAAGGGTAGCGGAGAAAAAGCAAACAAACAAAGAGGATCTAATTTTGGAATTAATTTGTTTGCATTCAGTCATTTCCACTTTCGACGATTTTCTCAGAGTTTGCACTTTAGGAAGTGAAAAGACTTAATCAATCATGCTATGGGCATGTTTCTCCTTGCCCCCCCCCCCCCCCCAAATACCCAAACCACAATTGCGTTCCCAAAAAATTATAAGGAAAAGTGACCAAAGCTTTCGAAGCATGTTTCGATGATATTAAATTGTATCTTGCGAGTTGCGTCGTTCAGAAAAAGCACAGTCCCTCAAAAGTACGTGATTTTCCGTATGAATGTATAATATATATATATATATATATATATATATATATATATATATATATATATATATATATATATATATATATATATATATACATGTTTCGATGATATTAAATTGTATCTTGCGAGTTGCGTCGTTCAGAAAAAGCACAGTCCTCAAAAGTACGTGATTTTCCGTATGAATGTATAATATATATATATATATATATATATATATATATATATATATATATATATATATATATATATATATATATATATATATATATATATATATATATTTTTTTTTTTTTTTTAATTCGCGCTATACTTCGAAAACGCCGCTCCTTTGAATTCAAAACACCTACGTGAAATATGTTACAAAGTGTTGTTTCCTCGCTTTCGTGCAAAGCCGAGTGCATCCGCCAAGCCAATGCCGAGAAAGTCACCTACAACGTGATCATGGATTCTACTCGAATGTAAATATCAATTTCCAACTTCCGCTGCCGGCTGAGATGTTCAACGACTTTTGTTTGAAGTAATTTACCTACTTTGTTTACTCTTTTATACCCCAGGGGAATCGCGATTTGAATGGAAATCAAAATGAGCACAGGTTTTTATTTATAAATGTACAACTACCTGATTTCAGAAATCAATAATAAAATAGTAGCTTCTTTACTTGCGGACTAGTTTCACAAACTTTTGCTATTTGCACTGTGGTATTTTCAATTACATACAGCTCTTTTTTAGGCGGTTTTAGGTCGTCCTCGATCGCCCAAGCATTTAACGCCCAAACCCTTTTCGTTCACTTAATGCCCAAACTCCTACCTGCATGGCAAGCCCATGCTACCTGATGGGATCCACCCGCGCTCTCCCGGGAAAGGAAATTGTTGTCGCCGGCCAGCCGTTGCCCGGCGCAAACCGGCGCAAATCTTCGCTGCAAAATATCTGCCCACGTGTCCCACATAGTCCCAGACGCGGGCAGATCAACGCCGTCCCGGTCAGGCAGCTCACCACACCGGCAGCCTTCGAAATGCATATGTCCTTAAGCCCAATGCTATGTGACTGTCGTTTTCGTAGTCCCATAAGAGCCCATGTTATTTGACTTGGTCGAATTCACCTCAACACACACATCTACTTCCCGGCCAGGCAGCCGTCCCTGCCCGCCAATGCCGACAATCGCCTCACTTTGCACAAGTCCCAGCGACGACGCAGTTGACGGGCAGGCATCGCTGCTCGCCCGCCAACTCCGTCCATTTGGCGGACGGGAACCCGCCGCCAAAGCAAAAACTTGTGTATCAGAGATTAAACCGTAATTTAATAGACCTCCAGCGCCGCTACCGCAACCACGTCACTTTACTGCCAAACTTCTTGAGTGCTGCTGGTCACCAGCTCAATCACAATTAACCAGCTGTATTTATGTAAATAAATTAACCATTTCAATAATACACATTTAACCACATTCTATAATTTCATCAGAATCCATCCTTTCTATTTCTGTGTTGCCTTGCTCCAGCTCCAGTTATTTCCTCTCGCTCAATTTTTGCTGTTGTGAGCCAATATTACGTTTCTGCCAGCTTCGGTGAAGCCGGACCTATATAGAGCCTCGGTGTCCCGCCCCCTACCAGCTCGCCGAGATTTGAACTGCATCGGGTAGCATCGGCTTGCCGTGCAGGTAGGAGTTTGGGCATTAAGTGAACGAAAAGGGTTTGGGAATTAAATGCTTGGGCGATCGAGGACGGCACCAAAATGCACGGACATGGGACAATGTTTTCGGTGATTTGGAAAATCCAATTTTTGTGACAATTTTTGTCTCTTGTCCCTCTCTGGGTGATGGGGGAGGGGAGGGGATTTGTGCCGATTTCATTTGAAATGCCCGGGCCGGTTTCTTCCCCCCAATCCAACCCTGGATAAAGGTGTTTCTGTTATCAAAAGTGCTACTCTCCAATTTCAATTCAGCAGGAGTGTGGGGCTGCTATAAAATGCTAAACGTTTCATATACTTACCTTCACACGGGCAAACTCTTTTTTTTACCTGCCTGAGACAATTGTGAATTCGCCGGACTTTGTATTTAGATCTAATATAATGGACTCTAATTTTACGGGGAATTGAGTTTAAGTGTAACGCAGACATTGGTAAATTTTAAGCTCGATTAAAAAACAACTATTGGTTCTTTTGTTCACGTTTTTAACGTCAGTCCCTTGATAAAGCTACTATCATATGTTACGAAACGTCGGGAAACCAGTGAGACTTTTGATTTCGCATTCAAATCCCAGTTTGAAATAGTTTTTTTTTCATATCAATGCCATTCAATTTTGTAATTTATTCTTGCTATTACAATATTTTAACATGAAACATTCTTGTTACCTATACAATAAGTACCTACCTATGGAAAAGGATCTTCTAGCGAAATCATAAAAATAAACTCTACAAAATGTAAATACTTTTTGAACGCAATACAAGATTTGCACATCCTTAGTCTTTACCTTCTTGTCCTTGCACATGAGCACGATCACGAAGAGGTTGCAGAAGAATCCAAAGAATCCGATGAGGAAGAGCGTCCCAGCCGCCGCGGCGTAGGCCCACGAGGGCATGAGATCGCCTTCGAGGGCGTGGTCGTCGCTGGTCCATCCCAAGGTCATCAACGCCTTGTCCGTGGTCACCTCGTTCATCTCACTCGGTGGGGCCACACGATTCACCGGGGGAACGCGGCGCACACCGGATGCTGCTAAACGACTCCATTTTCACCGACCGTGTCGGCAATTCAGACTTTTCAAACGTGTTCGTGATGCACTGTGTCAATTAAAGTTAATTTTTTAAAGTTCACGTCATAAAGCCAAACAAAACTTGAGCTTTTCTTAAACGATTAAAAAAAATTTTTTAAGTTTGTTAACGTAGTACGCATGCATGTGGTAAGCTAATATTGCCGTTTAAAAGGAAATAAAAGTATCTGACGTGAAAAATTTGTACAAAACTTCGCACATTTTGAAGTGAATCTCTCTACGATATATTCTTTTTTATAGGGATGCACACTTGTGATTATTACTTTTGCAATCCGAAGGCGAAATGATTTTCAACAAAAGAATCGCCCCGTATTTCTCAGAGTGCAGGGTCAACGCCCGAATCCCCCATTGAGTTGCATCCTCCGTGAGACGATCGGAATTTGTGGGCCACCGCGTCCTCTCTGTCTGCTCCAGACAGTCGGCCCAGTCCCGGTGACCTTGACCTTGTCAGAGACAGAGCTTCGGGAAACTGCCAAATGGCGGATGCCCTCGCAAATCGCATCTCACCACAAGCTCCCTTGAGCTTTTCATCGAGTTTGCCATCGAAGTAGGTACAGGGGTACGGAATATACGAACTAGGAGTTTCCACTACACAAGAGCCAACTCTGAAAGGGTTTAATTAATTAGCTCCATGGCGTCAAAACGACACGCATCACCGATAATTAGCACGTTTTCAATTATGAGAAATGTCTTTATTTCCGTACGTAATGGTATCCCGTATATCGGAAATATGAATAGCTATGGTATTATACATTTTACCTACATGTGAGGGTTTTTGAAAAGAAATTATTAAAATTGATACATTTATTTTGTCTCGTCTCTTTTCGTTTCATTCACATAGACAAGGGATCCAGTTTCGCAGTGATTAATTGGGTCAAAATGACTGCACTCGCTTTGGCGTACTTGCAGGCGGCAATTACGAGCTGGCTCGTAGCTTGCACAAGTGAATATCGCACCAAGATTAGCCCTGATTTAACCACTCAACAATGAAAGCAGTTTCGCGAGCGCACTTTCGCAAATTAATCTCAATTTATTTTAGACACATAACCATGAATCTCAGTGCCATCGCATGAATAGGTAAATGGAACTAAGAAAATGTTTACGATTACGGCTAGTTGCAGTTTAAATAATTGACTTCAGCGCTGCAATGTGGCAATTGTGTTGAGAGTACATCAGCTTTAACTTTAGTTATCTTATTCATGGAGCCAAACCTAACGAGAGTAGGTACCTATGCCATTTTGTTACTTGTCAACCACATCACTTGTGTATCACATAATTCCACCAAATTTCAGACTAGTGAAGTGACATTGACTGCGTAGGACGCTCTTATATTCCCAAGATGGAGACATACACGCCACACAAACGCTCAACCATCAAGTCCTTGATTGCAATCTAATAGGATAATGAGAAGCCAGTTCAAATGAGCCATTACAACAAACTTGCTGCCTAACTGTAGCTCAATGAAATATTAGCAACCATGTAATGCGTTCATCATGTACTTCAAGTATTGGACTTTGGCTTATTGATGTTGGCCTCTGCTTACAAAGGAATGGTTTCATTTAAAATAGTGGAAACATCAGAGAAAACTTGGGAACGCGGTTCTGGCATTAGTTTAATTTTAATTTTGATCATCCTCCGCATCATGTCAGATTAAACTTATATTCTTGAGCATTCTCTTGAAGTTACCAAGCATTTAAATATACTCTTAATTGGATTATAATGCTCTAGTTATCAACTGAAGTTTGTTTGAAAAGTTGTGTTTAATGTACTACCTGCTTGCATTTCGAGTGCGTCACCTATAGTACGTATCATGTTATTTTGTCCGCGCCTCGGGGCATTGGGCCTATACTTTAACATTGTAGAATACCGGGTTGCTGTTGATAAAATAACCTGAGATGTACTATAGGCAATAGGCACATTCGAACGGTTGCTGCTAAATGCAAGGTGCAGTCTCGTCACGCGACGTTTTTATCGCCTATTGTGCGGGAAAATTAATTTGCCAATCTGAGATCGCTGACACGTGCTAAATACAAATTAAGTGGCGGGCCAGACAATTGGTTTTAATTGCAAAAGGCTAGGGCTATACATTTCCGCTTGCTTAGGAAAGGAGCCAATATTTAACAACAACGCTGTTCCTAAACTTTACGAATTTCAGGGGAAAGTAATACTTATTTGTTGCCATAGTAATTTATAATATGGGTCAGAACTTTCATTAAAGCATACCTATAGTCAAATCGCACTTCGGAAACAGAAAAACAGCACAATTATTTAAAAATTGTAGCAAACAACATAAAAACCATTTCGGGAATAAGTACTCTCTCACTCTGTAAATAAACTGAGATTGATATTCCGTTTTTAAGTGTCAAGAAACGATTTCGCACTCGATATAATCAAACTACGAAACAACAATAAACAAAGCAATAATAATTCACCTCAAAACAAACAATTTTCGATCACAAAAATCACATCGCCTCTCAAATATCGCGAGAAAGCAAAAGAAACACATGGAAATCTCGAGCGAAAACCAGCGCCAAACTCTGCGAGCGTATACCGCACCGCGACGCCGGGCGTCTACGTCCACACACCGAACGCGTGCTGTGACCGCGACCGAACCGTGGCCTGCGACGTCCGTCGCGCGTCTGTCCTCTCGGCGTCGCGCGTCCTGCCATTTATAACCGACGCCCGTCGCTCGGCGTCGGCGTCGGCATCGGCGTCGGCGTCCCACGTGCTGCGCCGGCCAGGGACGTTGGTTGCGACGCGTTGGCCGGTGGATTGTTCGATCAGCTAGCAGATGTGATGGGTCAATTGGGAATTAGTTGTCAAAACTGATTCTGTGAATTCGTTGCAAAGTATTACCAATCGTTTTGGGTGTTGGTTGCAGGAATTAGGAAATATCGATGATAAACGGATGTACCTCGCTAGAAGTATTTTAATTTGCCGTTTCTACGTCAAATTACGCATCAAACTCCCTTTTTTTAAATACCCAACTTTTTGTCCCTGCAGCAAGTAATATTACAGATACGTCAAGAACATCGTCAACAGCTGTCTCAACTTATAGGTAAAGATCAGAGGGAAAGTTGATCGAAAATAATCACTTTGCAGCACAGCGGGGCTGGAAAATTACCATCAGGATACTTCATTAGCCTGCGGTAACTCGTGTGGGGTCTCACATACCCCAGTCTCGAATTTATCATGTTTTCGTTTATGCAGAACGCATTGGCACTTCTGCCCTTAATCTCAGTACCTTAAAATTGGACCTTCTAGCTACATGATAGTCACGGGGGGAAACATGCAAAAAATATTTTTTTAAGTCTGTACAGTCATTCAAAGTATGTTGAGGTCCAAAGGACCTCATGTGAGTAGTCCCATTTCTATGAAAATCGGATTTTTTTATGAGGAAGTTTTCATTAAAACAATAACAAGACAGTTCTCACATTTACTATCAAAATTGATCGAATTATATTTGTTATTTGTTATTTCATTTCGTATAATTAAATTTTGTTGTCATTTCGAAAGTCTAATCCAATACGCCTGCCGGAATACGCCATGCTGGATGTCAAAAATCCTCTTATTTTTCCAGTAACCATAATTTTTCAAACAACTTTCTTGTTCAGCAAAAATGTACCGTAAAAATAACAATATTTTTGTTCATTTCGCATTTTGAGCTAATTCAATTTACATTTTAAAATCTAAACTTAAGATTATTTTGGAACAGAAAAAGTTTTCCTGGAATCAAAACAAATGTAGGTAAATAATAAAAAATATGTTTGAAAGAAAACCCTTTTATATTAAATCAAATTTTATATTATATTAGGAATCAAATGGGAGTGAACTGAAAATGGGGTCTGACAGGGCAGACGCGATTACTCGAGTAACTTTTTACCACGCGAGTACTGGAGTACTGGAGAGTCAATAGCACGAATCTTTAAGAGATTTTTGAAGACGTTTCATTGCCTCGATTTTTTTTTATTCTTCACAACTCCAGGCTGAGCTATTAAAACATGATTTTAGCAAGACAGCTACTGGACTGCAAGCGAAATTAAAGAACCTTTTGTCTTCAGGAATCACATTTATAAAAAATTAAAATTCACGATTTTCATTTTTAATTGAGTCGCTTATTTTGATTTAATTTAAACGAAAGCTCAAAACAGTTATGATTCAACACCCTATACGTAATACACAGCCTACGCACTATCAGCCCGATGTATATGCCAATATTATTATGATCATGTGCTTAGTGAAAATCTTGATCTCATTATCAGCATTAGAATAAAATATAATTAACGTCTTATACAAGCACATAGGTGTGCGTGGGGGGGGGGGGGGTTAATGCGTAGGCCTGGGCCCCACCTAATTAATTTTCTGAAACGCGTAGATTTGGTTAAAAATAGACTTGATTGTTCAAATTTTATCAGGGATGCGCCATCGGACCCCCTCCCCCACTGCTAAGGGCCCTGTCCCACAGACCCCCCCCCCCCCCCGGGTTCCGTAACAAGTTAAGCCATGCACCTCATGCCATGCACTTCAAGCCATGCACCTCAAGCCATGCACCTCAAGCCATGCACCTCAAGCCATGCACCTCAAGCCATGCACCTCAAGCCATGCACCTCAAGCCATGCACCTCAAGCCATGCACCTCAAGCCATGCACTTCAAGTCATGCACCTCAAGCCATGCACCTCAAGCAATGCACCTCAAGCCATGCACCTCAAGCCATGCACCCCAAGCCATGCACCTCAAGCCATGCACCTCAAGCCATGCACCTCAAGCCATGCATCTCAAGCCATGCATCTCAAGCCATGCACCTCAAGCCATGCACCTCAAGCCATGCACCTCAAGCCATGCACCTCAAGCCAGGCACCTCACGCCAGGCACCTCAAGCCATGCACTTCAAGCCATGCACTTTAAGCCATGAACCTCAAGCCAGGCACCTCACGCCAGGCACCTTAAGCCATGCACCTCAAGCCATGCACTTCAAGCCATGCACTTCAAGCCATGCACCTCAAGCCATGCACCTCAAGCCATGCACCTCAAGCCATGCACTTCAAGCCATGCACCTCAAGCCATGCACCTCATGCACCTCAAGCCATGCACCTCAAGCCAGGCACCTCAAGCCATGCACCTCAAGCCATGCACTTCAAGCCATGCACTTTAAGCACCTCTCCTAAATGAAAAACGTTCCTTCGCTCCAGCTTATACGCTTGATAATGGAACCGCTATGCTCCGAGTTTCGAATTAAAAGTTGTCATCGAAAAATATACATTATAGATCCCCTAATTTTTGTGGATTGAACGTTTTTTGAACGTTTTTTGTAATGGGTATGTTACTAGGGCTTCGCGAACGCAATTTGTGTTGCGTTGAAGATGAGCGTACCGGTTTGTATATATCGGATAAAAATCTGCAGGCAGAAGTCCTATGAAAACCATGGAGCACCAAGCCTGACCATTGCCTTTTCGAAAATTCTGATCACTTGAAGATGTAGAGGGATTCTGACGTTTCTTGCGGATTATGAACTCATTGAGTAATGATGACGTTTTATAGATTGGAGTTACATTTCTGACACGGATTTACTTACAATTACTTCCAGAAACGAAATTAACTAAACTTCTGATAACTGTCAAATCTTTGCTTTGGCCAAACTTGGAGTCAACAAAGCTGGTAACCTAGGAAACGAAGGAAACCGGACTCTGAATCAGGCGTCAAATCACGTTAAAAAACAATAAAAAATTACGAATAAAAGCCAATCGATGACTTTTTTCTGGGGGTAGACAAAATTGAAGATTTCTCTTCGCTCATCAATAAGGATGTCTCAAAATCAGGTCTGCATGTCTAAACATCTAAAGATAAGACCAGTAGATACGGGTTTAAGAAATTTAATTACTTTGCGTCTCTTTTTCTTCAAAAAAATGTTTTTATTGTTTACGAAAAAAATTTCTTTTATCCAGTTTGTTTTAAGATTTTCTGAGACAATTGAAACAATATTTTATCACACCTAGCCTTCTGTTTTTGGCTTTATACTTTAACCTTTTATCGGCTACAGACAGCTACGCTCATCTTTCACGCAACACAAACTGCGTTCGCGAAGCCAGAAGGTATATTTCCCAGATAAAGGCTATAAGAAACACAATTCTACTTACCTCTAGGCCGCTAGACGGTAGACAAAACCCTGAAATCAATTGAAGTTCCCAAATTATTGAATTCACTTGAACGAATCTCGTCAGAATTCCATTGTCAGTTTGGCGGTAGCTACAGCAAATCGGTACAATTAGGCAGATCGGTCATTCCATTCATATTTAATAATTCATATAATTACGTAGGTAATCAAATGAATATAACTAGCGTGGTTCAACATGGCTTCGTGCTATTTGCGGACCTTTGTTTTGAGCTTATTCCATCCAAAATTCGAGCCGCGCGTGGGCGAGCGCTGGATAATGCTCTTGGACAGATGAGGGGGTCCGTCATCTTTCAGAGAAAGCTAATTAAAAGAGATTTAACGACAGCTGGTTACAGGAGACTGGAGAGATAATTGGACGTTTTCAAAGGAATTTATCTGCGTTGAAAAAACGCTTCACCGTTTGTTACGTCGGCTCTTCGCGCTGCAACGTAGTACACCGAAACCAACACACTTTTGTTTTCTTAAGAATTGCCGAAATCAAAATTTCCATGTTAAAAAAAGGGAAAACTTTAAATTTATATCAGCGCGTTTCTGATTGGTAGGGGCACAAAAAAAAAATATATAAAATAAATCTACATGCGCTTCATACGTCCGCCCTAGTTCGATAAAAAGTCAATAGCAAAACAAGCAACATGATTTACTGTGCAAATACGTGCAACCAGTGCTTTTTTGTGCCGGAACGCACCGGAACGCACCGGAACGCACCGGAACGCACCGGAACGCACCGGAACGCCGTTCCGGCACCTCATTGTCACCATTAATATTCGCGGGAATATCTGAGCTCGCAGGTCTCTGGAAAAATCCACCACTCCATTTCATGTTAAGAAGGAGAATGTATTAGCACCTTCCTCATGGGCCCTCTGCAGCTACTAGACATGAGCTAAGAGTTTGAAAACTTACTAGCCATGTCTTGAGCCAGACAAAAGGCTCTATGGAGCACCAAATCACTTTGGATGGTGGACGTAGCACCAAATCGCTTGTGATGGTGGACGTAGCACCAAATCGCTTGCGATGGTGGACGGAGCACCAAATCGCGTTGGATGGTGGACGGAGCACCAAATCGCTTGTGATGGTGGACGTAGCACCAAATCGCTTGCGATGGTGGACGGAGCACCAAATCGCGTTGGATGGTGGACGTAGCACCAAATCGCTTTGGATGGTGGACGTAGCACCAAATCGCTTGCGATGGTGGACGGAGCACCAAATCGCTTGCGATGGTGGACGGAGCACCAAATCGCTTGCGATGGTGGACGTAGCACCAAATCGCTTGTGATGGTGGACGGAGCACCAAATCGCTTGCGATGGTGGACGGAGCACCAAATCGCGTTGGATGGTGGACGGAGCACCAAATCGCTTTTGATTGTGGACGGAGCACCAAATTACTTGTGATGGTAGACTGATCACCAACCATTCGTTGCTTTACTCCACGAGCAAAAGGAAAACACGAAGAAATAAACAACAAGCTTCCATCGATTATCGCCACAACCCAAAAAGCGTTGTTCATCCCTGTGTTAATTAAGAGGAAGTACCTTTGCGTACTACAAAATAACCACCTACAAAGTACCTTCAAAATAACGCGCACACCTAAACTCCGTTTTACGTTAACGGGAATCAAGAACAAGTTGGCCTGTCACAATGTACTATTTCCAGTTAAAATAAAATAAATGTCTCGTTTTAATGTGTTTTTTCGCGAGATAAGTTGCACTCCCAGCTCTCAGGCACTGGAACGTTTTATCTCACTCTCCCATATCTCGCGAAACATTGCATTACAACTGCCAATGCTTGCACTTAGCCCCCGGCACAGTTCTCATCAGCCTGGCCTCCATTTCACATTAAGAAGGAGAGTGCACTAGCATCTTCCTCGAGGACCCACTGTTGCCATGCTAGTAATGCGAGCATCAAGAGGTCCTCGTGCAAAAAGCAAACCACTCTCCTTCTTAAAGTGATATGGAGTATAGTCGCTGGCAAATACTCTAGCCTGATCGTCGAGATTATTATCATTCTTTTGCTGTCAGAGCTCGTTGACCTCGTGTTTTCTCGATTTCATCACGTCAGGAGCAATTCCCAGGTTCGAACCTGGGTCGGATGTATCGCGTGATCGTCCCCGTGATATTTGAATCCGGCTGTGTGTTGCAGAATATTCTTGATCTCCGTTGGTGCTAATACAATCTTTAACGATGTGAAAATGTTTAATAATATCAAAAATCTTTGTTCTTGCATCGGGGAATGATTATCGCACATTAGAGAGACGACGTAGTAACAAGAGAAAGATTTTTATAGGAGAACCTGTGATAGCTAATGATAAAATGTGTCGTCTAGTAGTTATCAGATATCATATTATCAATTCCCTTGTGTTAGAAGAACTAATTTAGCGTCTAGATGCATAAAATTTTGCCAAATAGTTTATGTATAGTTCTCATATTAACGACAAAATATGTAGTCTTGCTATGCTCATTAAACAGTGGCGTTGATAAAATCGATCAATTTCCGCTCAGATATCGAAGAGTTCTGATCTTATTTCATCCCTCCCGATTTTCATGTGAAAATTTGAATTAAAAACCCATCTATGCATAGTAGTTTTGTATAATGCCGATGTAATTCCTACTCATCGCTATTTCGAAGCAGATTAATTAAAAACGCTCGTTAAAAAGAGAGATCTCTTCGTGGATTAAGCGTAGGTATAGCTCATTATTACTTTAAACGGATTGATAACAACGTTAGCTATTCGATTTTTCTTATGCTAATCATATTCATTAGAATACTCGAGAGATTTGAGCTCTTTGCTTTTTCCATCCATACTAGCTTCAATTAACTAATTTTAAAAAAGTTTGCTTCGTTAGGTTTTATAAAATATGAAACAGGTCCTTTGGAGTCATAGTTTCATATGAAAATTTCTAATATTTTCGAAAAACTTGCTTCAAAGTAGGTATAATGAACCAAGAAATTTTCCTGATAGTTCAGCAGTTTCCCTCACATATACAGGAGTCGCGGAACTTTATTCTTTCATACATGTAATTATTTTTTACAAAATGGTAAACTATACAGTCAATGATATAGATAAAAACTTAAACATTTCAAAAAAGTTCCGGCTTGTAACATTTGTATGAAAACGCTGTCAAATTTGAAAAAACCATTAGGCTTACCTACCAATGCACATTGTAAATTGAACTTGAAAGTATTTATCATTTGGCTGGACCATCGTTATTATATTTTAACTATCGGTTTGATTAAACATTTGTGCAAAACACATTATCTTAAACCTTTGGGCAATTTTATTTACATAATGCACTTGAACCAGAAATCCAAAAAGGGCATTTTGAGCATTTTTCCACAACCTCAAAGTCATCATCAACGAAGCGGCTCATCAAAAGTCAAACCGACGTTGGTACGTCTGTTTCGAGCTTCTATCACTCGAGCTGCCAACCAGCGACAGACCATCTCGGGAGAGGCTCTCTCGGGAGATGATAGAGAGCGGCGGCTTCTTCTTCTCGGGCGTCTCTTCGGGAACCAGTGGCGTAACGGCCACACTCTTTCGGCGCTTGTTCTGCAGCAGCTTGCCGCCGACCACGAGGCCGACAGAACCGGCTATGAAGGTCCATTTCGCGATACTGACCAGCCACAGCGAGAGCAGCAGTTCGTTCTTGATCTTGTTGATGAACTCTTCGGGGATTGTGACGCCCTGCGGACAGGAGCAAAGCGCATTTGATGCAGTTCGAGAGCAATTAATATGCCCCTGCCGTGAGCATGGATATTCCTTAAGTAGGAATTACAGCCTTTAATGTCAGTGAATCAATGTCATTATCATTGACTCTGGACTGCACCAATCAGAGACTCCAGGGCAGAGTCGCGAACATGACGTCATGCACGTCCAGAGTCTCTGATTAATCCAGAGCCAAAGCTCGTGACAACGTGTTCCTGACATTGCTAGCTGTAAACCCAGCGGTAGGATGAGATTAAATACAAGATGTTTGTCTATTACTGCAGCAGCCGATCGCTGAAAATCAAAGGATGGAAATTACGCAAAAAAATAATTCCACTTATTAATAATTCTTAATAACACTTATTAATAATAATTCCACTTAGGTTATTACTGTTAACAACTAGAAATTACACAAATTTTTCCGATGAATGAGATGCTTAACAATTTTTCCATCTTCAGAGAAAAGAGTTAACTGTCTGTTAAAATCATTGACATCAAGGAAGCTCCGCTTTAATTTCCACTATTACCCTAGACTGCTCATTCAATGGAAATTGAAGCGGAGCTTCTTTGATGTCAATGGTCCAACCCTTCGTGTACGAATACCCGAGATATTGCTCCTGCTCCGACTTTCTGCTTGGATCGAAACAGTTGCTCATCATACTGATCATACAACTTAAGTCCATATTCCACCAGGATTGCAACCTGCCGATCCATGGCCCTCTAAATGGTTTTGTTCCATTGGTGGTGATAGTAAATGTGCGGTAAGAAGGCCTAGGATCAGGAGGCCTTAGGCCTTTACACCACAAACATTATGAGCGCATGTGCATTTTCCTGCGATTGACTAAACATATTCTTTAAATAAATTTCTTGGACTCATGTCTACTATATCTGATCTTTAGCACTAGTTTTGAAAAAAAAACTATTTCAAACTAGGATTTGATTGCTAAATCAAAAGTCTCACTGGTTTCCCGACATTTCGTAACATCCTAACATAATAATATGCTAGTTACTTTATCAAGGGCGAAAGCTCGGCTGACGTTAAAAAAATGAACAAAAGAAAACCAATTGTTGTTTTTTTTCGTCTAGGCTTCCTAAATTCTAAAGATCCTGTCAAAGTCCAAAAATAATTTTAAAAAATGCAAATTTACCCACTTCATTTTAAATACCATCCAAAATCCCAATGAAAGACGACCTCGAAAAATTGGGTTTTTTAACATCAATGTTTAAATTTATGAAAAAAGCAATTCTCGTGATCGTCTTTTATACAAACTTTAATCTTATCCAATGTGATGTGAAAAAATAGTAACTTCCTAGTGCATAATTTATGCTGCCTCAAGAAATGTAAACCCACTATTCTAAGCCAATCTAACCTTCCAACAGAACCAAAAAAAACTACTTCACCATTGATAAAGTAACTAGCATGAAACGTCGGGAAACCAGTGGGACTTTTGATTTAGCATTCAAGTCCCAGTTTGATATAGTTTTTTCAATATTCTTTAAATGTTTGTAAAATCAATTCATGTTCTTCTCAAGTGTACGTTATTTTCAAGGAAACGTTTTCTGAAACTAGCATTCCCGGGGTCGGGAAATTGTCAGAAAGCAAAGATTGTCAGGAAATAAATGCAGGTATATCACTTGGTATATATTACCTATACCTATATAGTGATTTACTATTGACCCCAAAAGACAGCGCAGGGATAACGCTATATTGATAACTTATTGGCTCCACAGGTGGCGCTGGGATAGCGATATTGGGTTAACACTCGTGCGCATACATTTAGTACCCGTCGCATAAACTTGTTATTCGCCATCTGTATGGCACTCTGGTCTCTCTTCAACGCAAAAATCTTTCGCCTTTTACTAAAGATTTCCGTGGAGAGGGACACATGATGAGTCTGTAAGACAATTTTTGGAGGCCCGGCTTCGGCTGGGCACAGAATCGCTATGTGCTTAAAGGTTTTCATTTCATTCGGTTTACATGCGACATGTACTGTTTGACAATGAATGTAGATACTGACAAATTAAAATAATATACAGTCAGTGGTTGGACTATGGTTTCCCTGTTAAGTATTATACCCGACTTGAGCAAACGTAAATAGAACCCTTTCCGTTCATAAGAAACTGCTCGTGTGCTCAGTGCCCTGAATTTGTTGGGGTGGTGTAATTTAGTAAATTTTCGATGCAGTCTTAAATTTTGGAATTCCATTTTAAAATATGTATGTGTGTGTGTGTGGGGGGGGGGGGGGGTCAAAAATTGTGACATACCTTTAAAAGGGGGTTGGGGGTTGCCAATGTGTGATAGTTTGGGACAAGAGGGGTAAGGGGTGTAAAAACGTGGCCTAAAAAGTGTTACATACTTTAAGTACGCTCCCTAATTGTAAAATCAAACCTATCGAATAATTGCGCAGGCTTTTTTTTTTTTTATTATTATGTACACAAATTAGCCTCCCAAAAGTGTTGTCCATTCCGGGATTTGAACCCGGGTCCCCAACTTTCGCGGCTGGTGCTCTAACCAATTACGAGCTTCCGTAATTTAAATAAGATTAAAAGAGAATTCAACGCATCCAACGTTAATTTGGAGTTACTCGAGGTTGAATGTAAAATGTGGTTGCAGTATAGCATCACGCGGTACCAGAGCCACTATGAGTATTCGTAGACTCTGGACCATACCCCCCTGGGGACATTCAATTCTCACCTTGTATGCAAATTACTTCTCCCAAATTTAATGGCCATTTAGCTCAGCGGTTAGAGCACCAGCCGCGAAAGTTGGGGACCCGGGTTCAAATCCCGGAATGGACAACACTTTTGGGAGGCTAATTTGTGTACATAATAATAAAAATGAATAGCCAATTACGAGCTTTCGTAATTTAAATAAGATTAAAAGAGAATTGCGCAGGCTATTTAAATGTGGTGTAAAAATAAAAATATTACAGTCAACCCTGTATACAGAGTGTTTTAGAAACATCGTAGGTGTACAAAGCAGTGCGTCAGGTTTGTAAATCATAACGATCTCGCTCCATTGGTCGAAATAAGTTGATAACGAACAAACAGGCAGCGATGGGGGGTTAGTTGCTAATGGTGTCCAAACGCTCACCTCCTCTACCCAGAGAATCGGGTGCATGGTGGTCCTCAGCTTCTTCGTCAACGCCACCTGTGGCACTTTATGGATCTCGATGTTGAACTGGATCCGTGCCGCAGCGCGAATTGGCGTTCCCGTCAACTGGAATTTGTATCAAATAAGAATATTAGGGACTAAGAAGGTACAGAACACCACAGATATGGTATTGACCACTTGTATCTTTAGCAATAGTTTTGAGGGGAAGAATACTATTTTAAAATAAATTTGCAAATGCTGTATAAATAAAACAGCGAGGCTTTTATTTAGCTTCCGCAGCCCAGTTTCAAATAGATTTTTTGTTGAAAACCACAGATACGGTTTATCTGCAGACTACGCGAATAAATATTGGGGCTATCCGTTGTTCTTTCAGTCACTAGAGCGCATTGGCATCGCTAAGACAAGTGCTATCAGCACAAAAAGAGATAACAGGATGTGATTGGCAGAGCAAGTGAAACAGATAAACAGTGACATCGTTAGCTTGTAAATTCCCGAAATCGAGCGAGGTGAATGTTTCGCCAAGATTTACGCGTAGCCATTGCGAACACAGGCACGAGCTATCTGTTGAGTGCACCTATAACTGCGTAGCTTAACTAATCAAGCGAGGCAGGGGAGGACTGGCTCGGAAAAGCCCGGCTTGCTATACAAACTTTAGGCCCGCAAAATTTTAAATGCATTTGGAAAAAAATCGGCCCGGGCATTTCAGAAAATAGACCGCCCACAAAAAAAACGCCTCCCAGATTTTTTCCGAGGCCAATGGTATGACCGGCAGGAGTCCGCAAAGGCAAAGGCCCGGGGTGCGACAGCACCCCCGCATCCCGGGCCAGTCCGCCCCTGAAGCGAAGGATAGACAGATAGTGAAGTAGGAAAATGTGTTTCAATCGAGACCTGGGGGGCTATCATGTAACTTTGTGATTTCAAAACGATTCGTTTTCAATATCACTGCCCATGGTTTAACACAATGTGCAATGTGCTTGCAATGTCATGGCACGATATCTCCAAAGAGTATGTCATCAACATTGGCTGCTACCGATCATAGAAGCAATGGCAGAGTCGCGAACATGACGTCATGCACTTCCAGAGACTCTGATTGGTGCAGAGCCAACGTACGCGGATTTCGTGTCACTGACATCGCAGGCTGTAAACCCAGCTGTGTTTACGCTCGCAAGGGATGAGTGTCGTGAGTTGCAACAGTAGCAGGTGTGTACCGGTTCGAATTCGGCGATGATCTGATGCTTCTCCTTGTCGGGGCTCAGTCCCTGCACCGCAATCTGGTTGTGCGTGGTGCCTCCGTAGAAGTGGGGCATGGACACGACCACCGGCGTGCCTGGAACAACATGTTGCTCGTTGCGTTCGGCGAGAATGGCGAGGCGACAGTCAGTAGCACTCTCTCTGTCCCACGAGAGATTAAATACTTTTCACTACAGCGCTGGTAGTGACAGTAAGGGCTGTCATCTTGAAAATGCTAGGCAAAAGGCACGCCAAATTGGCTGCTTGCGATGAAGCGGTGATGCAGCGATGCATTTTATCAAGGAAGGGGAGGCTGAATGTATGCGCTCGCGTTTACTGTTAACTGTATAGTATAGTACTGTACTGTACTATAGAACAACTGTATTGTACTGTAATTTCAACATTCTCTGGTAGGCAAGTGCGTTTCCCATTGGTATCGGTGTAGAACTGTTATTTGGAGCCTTTCTGGAAGGCCAGTAAATTTGTAACCTTAACTCGTCTTGAACTTCGTTAGGGCACCGTGGAATAATACCAATCTTGGGCGCCAAATGTATTGCATGTTTTTGAAACATAATATGCCGGTCTTGGGAGCCAGGTTGTTGTTTTATTTTTTACATATCACCGCTGGCCATCTATTTTACACTTTCTTTTAAATATCTCATCCTTGTCCACAAATTGATGAGCGTATTATTGATTATTAATAGCACACCTGCCATTATTGGATTATTGATGTATTGATGAGCCCACCCAAAGGCACCAATGAAGTTTTGATCCCACCTCTAGGCACCAATTGTAGGTCGTTTCGATCACATTCCTTGGCACCAAGTGAAGTGTGACGTGCGTTACTCTAACAAACCCACAACCCCAACAAGACGCATGGTCATAGTCTATGACTCATAGTCGTAGAACTTGTATCAACCCCAAAAGTCCCTTCCATGTCCATCGAGGGCCCCATCAGTTACCGAGACACTTGGTAAGGTCGAACGTCCCTTTCTTGGGACAGGTGTTCTTCGAGCGGCAGAAGCAGCGCTGTTCGGGCGAGCCTTCGATGTCGCCGAAAGCGCTCACGAACTTGTAGGTCGGGATGCCCTCGACCTCCGAGTCCGCCTCGTAGGCCAGCTCCAGGGACCTGCGCACACAGTGTCGACCGGTGACGAAGGGCTGACTGGCAAACTATAGACCTTCGTGGAGTAACTGATAACTAGTGCCGGGGTGCGGTTGTGTAGCCTGGTGATTTAAAAACCATTCGTTTTCAATTTCACTGGCCATAATTTAACATGTGCAGAGATTTGAAATCGAGTGATTTCGAGCCAAATCGAACGAAAAAGTTACACAATCGCACATCAGGCTCTGAAACGTTGGAAAAACCGTTTGGCTTTTCTTAGAATTCATTCAATACCCTGTGTGATTTTTTAAACCTAGAACTAGACTAGGAAAAAGAAGGTATGGGCCACAAAAATGTGGTTATATATCAGCTAAGTGACTAAAGAGGATTAGGTCTGAAGACACTGGGCTATGTTATTTTCATAAATTGTACTTTCTCTGCCGGTAGTATTACTCTTAACGTTTCCTTGGACATCAGACTCTTGTCAATTTGTGAAAATTACATTTAATCTAAGTTTTTCATACGAGTTACAGAAAAAAATGTATAGCTTGCCGTGAAAACTTATTCGTCAGCGAAACTTATTTAAGCATCGCAATTCGATCGCCAAATTAAAATTGTCTATTGAACCCCGCCTAGCCAGTAGCCAGTAAAGCCTATAATCATACCAGAGAGAGAGGCTGCAGTGGACAGTGTCTGATCTATGATTCCTAACCCTACTTTTCCATGCAACACACTCTTGAGGAGCAGTGGAAGCTTTCAGTAAATAACGTAGTTAACATCGATTATGTAAAGTTTTCGCTGGAGATACCGTTCATTACCTCGAACAAATAATATTATATGTTTTGAAAAAACTATTTCAAACTGGGATTTGAATGCTAATAAAAGTCAAATCCCAGTTTGAAATATTGTTTTTTCTAACTATAGTGCTAAAGATAGGATATATTAGACATGAGTCTAAGAAATTTACAAAGCATATATTATGTTAAATAACAATGATTGATAACACTGCCATGTAAAAAGTTACATAATCTCCACTCTGGGCCTAAATCCACAAAGAAGGATTAGGGCAAAAACAGGGGTAAGTTTGTTATCACCATGGAGATTACCCCTGATAATCTACAAACGCCGTCTGTGATCAGATGTTCATCATTTTACCCCGAGGGTCAAGTATTAACTCTGCAATGTGGATCTGGGCCCAGGTCTGCCATTTCGCACCCCTCTATGTGTGCCGCCATACACAGAGGCACGAAGCCCGACCGTTTTGTCATCCCACACGGACCCACCGACAAA
The DNA here is from genome assembly GCA_921293005.1 of Nemoura dubitans. NCBI lineage: Eukaryota > Metazoa > Arthropoda > Insecta > Plecoptera > Nemouridae > Nemoura > Nemoura dubitans. The sequence continues at coordinate 41,580,242 of OV121076.1, forward strand.
TGTCCGGCGAGAACGAGACGACGTTCTCCGTCTTGGTGAGGTACGGCGGGAAGGTGGTGCCGTCGGTGCCCACCAACGTGTTGCAGTACGAGTCTTCGCCGGACCAATACTGGAGGCGTCGCTTCTGCTTGTACTCCACGAGCTTGCCCACTTCCAGCACGTCGTCGTAGCCGCGCTTGACTCGCATCAGCTCGCCGAGGGTGCCGTTGCGCTGCGAGGCAGGCACAGGGAGAGATGTTTGGGGGAACTTGGAGGACTCGTTCGGGGATACTCGGCGGGAAAGCGCCGAGAGGTCTAGAGACCGCGAGGAAGCGTCTAGAATCTAGAGGATTGCAATGAGGCGACGGCATATTCGTGAAAGACTTGAGAGGAAAGCACTGAGATGTGCGAAGTCTTTTTATTTGAGGTTTTAAGACGCGAGTGCCTTGGAGAAAAGATTTTTTTTTATTTTTTCGTTTCTGAAGTCTTGCAATTTTTTGGAACCCTAAAGTTTGTGTCAAAGGCCACTTTCCATGGTACGTATTATTAGATTGTCTTATAAGTTCGAACAAGGAAATATAACTTAGTTTGGTGGGAAGACTCTTAGTACTAGGAACACGTTTAAAAATCAAAGGGATCGCAAAATAAATATTACCGGGACATTTGAGACCGGCCGAATTGAGCATTTAGAAAAGAGTGTTATGATGACCATTAAGCGACACAAACCCTTAAATCTATAACAAACTCTTGTTATCTTGCTCACAAAAAAGTTTGTGGGTTTGTCCGAAAAGTTTTAAATTTTGAAGGGAGGAACGGGAGACAAGACTGACAAAACCGTCGTAAAATGTATGTAGATATTAGTTTAAGAAGGTCATGATTAAAAAGCAGCCAGATTTTTATGTTACTTGAAAAGTCCACATATATCCTTTCAAAAGGAGGTCACTGTTTTCAAACTAAACATCATGAAACCATTCACTAGCAACAACTCCCACCACCACACACACTCACCCCACCGAGAAACGAGAAGCGCAGCCGCTCCTTGTCGACCTTCTTGATCTCCGCTGCGCCGCGCAGCTCGAGGACCGCGCAGATGGCCCGCGTGCTCACTTGGCGCACGGTGCAGTTGATGAGCGCGCCCTCGAACAGGATCTCGCGCACCTTGGCCGTCATGTACACCGACTTGGGCTTCCTGAACAGCTCGGTGATGGCCTGGTTGGCCACGTTCAGGATGCCGGGGGAGTCACGTTCGAGCTGAGCCAGGATGCCCTGCAATCACGCAGAGTTTTTCCAATTGGGTGTCGAACGTTGTGTTCAGTTTATTCAACGGTTTACCCCGCAAAATAATTCCTCCCAACACGCTGGTGGGTTCGGAGGGTTCGGTGGTGATCCCTAAGTAGTGAATGTATCTGTTTTTCGCTCTATTTGGCTCGATTTCACTTTATTTAAAATCACTGTTATGTTAAACCATAGGCAGTGAAATTTAAAACAAATGATTTTGAAATCACAAAGCTACATAATCACACCCCAGGAGCAGGACTGGCAGGCGAGTGGGAATTAACAGAACATGATTATAAATAATCTGAAAATCGATGTCCAAACGACCTGTTAATAGCGATAACCGAAAAACTCGACTTCTCTGGGAAATATTAGGAAAACAATGACTTCACTAAGCATTCGCTACTCAGTTTAAAATAGGAACCTCCGTGCTAAGGACCGGTGTTACTAATGCCTCTATCCAGAGTTAAAGTAGGAGTAAAATTATTAGTCATGGCAACCGCCAATAGGATGCTCTAGGATTAAATCTTTGTCTGGGGGCTAGGCGTTCAGTCCAGGGTTCAAACATATTGGAATACCGGCCCAAGGTTTATTATTTAGGTCATATTATAATAAAAATGAAGCATACATTTCAAAATACTTGGTTAGGGACTTTTCAACAAGAACAAAATTGAACTCGAACCTTCGTTAAAGTGACTTCTCGTCGGACATGAGCTTACCAGCATGATGGCGTTGGGCACGGTGACCATCTCATCGCCCGTCAGCTTGCCCGACTTCTCCTTGTTGAAGTACCACCAGTTCTCCTGGCGATAGACGATGGTGTCGTCGTCCTCGCGGTCGCGGCAGTCGGCCTTCCACTTGTACTCGCTGCGGGGGAAACGACAGGCAACGGAACAAACTCAGTCTTGGCACTTGGCTTTGGGCGCACCGCGCAACACGCTTCCCATTAGGTACCAGTACAAAAGATAAAGTCCAAAGGACGGTCCAAAAATGTTTTCAACCAAAAAATAATCGCATGGGACGCCAACTTACTTCAATTTTCAAATTCAATTTCAAATGTTTTTTATTTCATTGTACATAATTTTCAAATTGCGTACACGCTCCGATAAAAGAATAAAATTAAAAGTAAGTACACTGTGGAGCATAGAAATAAGTCAGTATAATAAAAGTTATTTACAGGTGATACAATCGCACTTCTGCCTTTTGGTGAACTCGTCAATAGTATTAAAATAGTCAGACGGACAGGGAAGGGTAAGTTGGCGGGGAACGCATTATGACCCCAGCTCCATAAATTAACGTTATTCTTATGACACTACGAAAAAAAAATTGCATTTGTCATACAACATTTTATCATTTAACATTTTTCTTATGGGAAACGACGAAGCATGACACTCGTGGTAAACGGTGGAAAATTGGTAAAGTGTCCCCACCGGTCACAGGCCGTGGAAAATTCACCGAGCGCTGTCGACTGTTACCGGCAATGGCGGGTGATAATCATGCGGCACCGGGTTCACCCTCGGATGACTTCAAGGCTAGATACGCGTGACTTCAGCCAAGCATCCAGTGCCAGTCAAGGCCGTGCGGCACCGGGTTCACCATCGGATGACTTCAAGGCTAGGTACGCGTGACTTCAGCCAAGCATCCAGTGCCAGTCAAGGCCGTGCGGCACCGGGTTCACCATCGGATGACTTCAAGGCTAGATACGCGTGACTTCAGCCAAGCATCCAGTGCCAGTCAAGGCCGTGCGGCACCGGGTTCACCATCGGATGACTTCAAGGCTAGGTACGCGTGACTTCAGCCAAGCATCCAGTGCCAGTCAAGGCCGTGCGGCACCGGGTTCACCATCGGATGACTTCAAGGCTAGGTACGCGTGACTTCAGCCAAGCATCCAGTGCCAGTCAAGGCCGTGCGGCACCGGGTTCACCCTCGGCTGCCTTCAAGCTAGGTACGCGTGACTTCAGCCAAGCATCCAGTGCCAGTCAAGGCCGCGCGGCACCGGGTTCACCATCGGATGACTTCAAGGCTAGGTACGCGTGACTTCAGCCAAGCATCCAGTGCCAGTCAAGGCCGTGCGGCACCGGGTTCACCATCGGATGACTTCAAGGCTAGGTACGCGTGACTTCAGCCAAGCATCCAGTGCCAGTCAAGGCCGTGCGGCACCAGGTTCACCCGCGGCTGCCTTCAAGGCTAGGTACGCGTTACTTCAGCCAAGCGTCCAGTGCCAGTCAAGGCCGTGCGGCACCGGGTTCACCATCGGATGACTTCAAGGCTAGGTACGCGTTACTTCAGCCACGCATCCAGTGCCAGTCAAGGCCGTGCGACACCGGGTTCACCATCGGATGACTTTAAGGCTAGATAAGTTTCTTTTTCAGATTATCATCTAATGTCAATCAAGACCATACAGCACCAGCCTTCAAAGCTAGGCAAGATTTTTCAAGATGCCTTCAAGGCTAGGCAAGATTCGTCCTCAGACTGGCTTTATTTGTCGAAGCAATGTGGCACCAGGTACATGCTCGGCTGCCTTCAAGGCTAGGCAAGCTTCTTCTTTCTCACCGGCTGCCTAGGCTCTGTGGCACCGGGTTCAATCTCAGATGCCTACAAGGCTAGATATATTTGAAATATTTGAATTAGATACATTTGAAGGTCATGCGGCACCGGGTTCAATCTCGGATTCCTTCAAGTCTAGGCAATATTCGTCTTCGGCCTTTTATTTAATTGTGTCACTTGAGCAATCCGACTCTGTGAAACTGTACATTTCCAACGTGGCCTTGAACTAATGGCAGCACGGGAGGCCGACGACGCTGGCGGGAACGCAAGGGTGCTTGGCCGGGTAACCGTGAGCGCCCACGCTCCGACAGTAGCCGAATACTGCCGGTGAAAGATTGCTCGCCATTTTGCTCATGCGCATCTCATATCTTATCAAATACGGAAGTTGTTTGATTTTATAAAAATAACTATTTAACGATATCTCCAAAGATTACACGATTCCATCTAGTTACTAACTATTGTTTGAAAACATGCTACAGTCATGTTAGCCTTACTTTACCAAATCCTGGTGGACTTCGAAGAAAGATATCATTTGTCTATTCACCATTTGTTTAGAGTAAAATGGTAAATAATGGTAACGATAAATAGCATTTTTAAGGGTAACAATAAAAATTGCATAGTTTGATTCTCTCACATGGTACTCTATGATATGAGATCCCCAACAAGTGGCAAAATCAAAATTAATTCTAGTGTAGTATCAAAATTTGCACGATTTTGCCCAAATTTTGGACTAGCAGACCGCACTTTATATTATTCATGAAATATTTGTTCATAAATTATTTTGGCATTGTAGGAAAACAAAATCATGTACAAAACCCCTGTTTAAATTCTGCAAGTGCCTTTCAAACATCACACAGCATTATTCACGTTTAGAAGGAGAACAATGTGTTACTCTCAAAGAGGCTCACATGAATGTTAAAAGACCCAAAGGTGTCAACATTCGCAGGCCATCCCATCATTGTGCTAAAGGGCTGAATGGTCTGAGCATCAAATAAATGACAACCCCATGACGGGAGTCTACAGGATAATGCTGGTCGCTTATGATGACTTTCCTTGAATTTTCAACTGCTATTACGAAATTTTAAAATAGTCAGTTTTTTGCCAAGAGTGTGGGGATTCCGCAGACACAGGTTTTATCACTTTAGGACAAAAGGTGTGGCGAATTACAAAAATTTATTATGAGGTAAACTCCGCCTGTGAAGCGGCCTAGCACGGCTGTTTTACAAGGCATAAAAATACGAGTAGATTGAATTTTTCGAGATTAAAAAAAAATTATTGCTAAAAGTGTGAGCATTCCGAAGACAACAGTATCGTCGCGATCGGACAAATAGTGTGGCAAACACTAAAATCCAGTACGAGGCAGGGTTGATTGGGGGGATTTCGAATAAAATCGGCGCAAGAACCCCCCCCCCCCCCCCTTCCCCGAGAGGGTCAGGAGACAGAAATTTGCACAGAAAATGCACGAAATGCATGGGCATGGGACAATGGTTTCTGTTGGTTTTTTTAATCCCTCCACTGGCACCATAGTAATAGATAAATTATTTCCGAATATCTACACTAGGATGCAATATCAATTCTCAAGGTCAAAGAATCCCTCACGCTGACGCCATTGTAGCGAAATACATATTCTCTTAGTTTTGCTCTCTAAAATTTTAAAGACTCCGACTAAAGGTCACGAGATCATAAAGAGGTAAATGAACCGCTTGGACTTATATTATTTCAGTAAGCAAATTTTCGGTAAAAAAATAGGCAATTAGTGAGCAAATAAAAAAGCTCGCAGACATCAACCTTTGGGGGAAAATATATTTATTTAATCACATTCGCTCGTTGTTTGAATGCAAAATAGTGAATAAATAGCTATAATAGGATAACGTTCTGTTCATAGGATATCCATTTGAATGAAGACATTTGCCTATAGCTGAGGGCGGGGTTGGATTGGGGGCTGCATTTGGCCTACCCTGCTTCTCTTTATTATATGTACATACTAAATATGTATATATTTTATGTACATTCTTAATATTTTTTTATTATATTTATATTGTTTCTACACATTATGCAACCAATACTCGAAATAGTATCATTGTATTTCCATTTCTTAAATAATATAAATATTCTACGCGGTAATCAGCCATAAGATGAAAAGTCTCGCAGACAAACACGATGTACAATATGATTCCTTTCATCCATGGTTCCTTTCATCCATGGTTGCTTTCATTCATGGTTGCTTTCATCCATCCCGTGGCCCCAAAGAGCAGACACTTCGAATCAGGGGCATGTGTTTAGCCATCGCTGTGTTTTCCCATTAATTCCGAGTATTACATTCAAAATTCCGTGTATACATTCAACCTGCCCTAAAACATACTCAAATCCTACCGGCCCTTCGGGCATTTGCCGGTCGCTCAGTGGGCCAATCCATCCCAGAGACATACATTCTGCGCGTGAAGTGAACAGAGTATATGCTAACACCCTTCGGCACTACTTACTCGTAGACGAACGGACCAATCTCCTCCACGATCGGCCTCTCGCCAGCGGTCACCTCGAGAGGGTTGGTCACGTTGAAGATGTACACGTTGAAGCCGAACGCAAACGGAGGCTTCTCCCACATCGTCCGTGACAGCGTGCCGGGCTTCAGGTGCTTTTGCTGCCAGGACAACACAGATCGCCGACAAGCTGTCAGATTTTCAGTCGACAGGCTCTTTGCCTGTCAAAAGAACCTGGCAGAGAGCCTGTCCCATCCTTCCCAGTCAGTTTGTACAGACGCTGGGATAAACCAAATACTGATTTGGCGAATGGCAAATACCTTTAATCACGAGGTCTTATTTTAATTGAAATGTTCGTCAAATTCTGACAGGCCCTTTGCCTGTCAAAAGAACCTGGCAGAGATCCTGTCCCATCCTTCCAAGTTAGTTTTTACAGACGCTGGGATAAACCAAATACTGATTTGGCGTATGGCAAATACCTTTAATCACGAGGTATTAATTTAATTGAAATGTTCGTCAAATTCTGACAGGCTCTTTGCCTGTCAAAAGAACCTGGCAGAGATCCTGTCCCATCCTTCCAAGTTAGTTTGTACAGACGCTGGGATAAACCAAATACTGAATTGGCGTATGGCGAATATCTTTAATCACGAGGTCTTAATTTAATTGAAATGTTCGTCAAATTCTGAAGTAATGAGAGTTTTGAGTAGCATTGGTTAACTTTCTGAACAGTGCCTTTAATAATTAATTGATGTTTTGGTCCCCATCTTTGAATTTAATTGTGCTTCAGCTAATCGTATTACTTGAAGGCAAGTAAATGGACCGTTAAATTCTTGAACAGATCTTGAACCAGCGGGACTCAAAATGAAATGTAATGCTGAATTAATGATCACTTATTTATGTTAACAAATTTAACAAATTCGGAAATGTATTAAGATATTCACTTACGTTGGCCACTTCCATCTTGACGACCTGCGGAATGCCGAAGAAGAACAGCGCTATGTTGCCCACAAACGCAGCGCCGCCGGCTACCATCAGCTTGGCTGGCAGTTGCATCTTGTACTTCGAAATGTAAAGCCTGTCTCCACACACTACCCGCTTTCTACAGCTTAAAAACAACCTATTTTTTAAATACAATCTACTTTCTTTCTAGCAACAAGTAGGTACAACAACATGTTTTCTAACTATATACAAACGACTTGTAATTGTTTACAAAACGATCAGCCTTTTAGGTACAAACTACATGCTTTATATCCGAAAAAGAACTGACTTTCCTTAAACTACTTGTTGACAAGCTGAAAACTACCCGCACACATGCCAGAAACTACAATCAGCCGCGAACTGCTTCTTCTTTCTTGCCACGAGCACTTGCTTTCTTACTGCAAACTACCTTCTTTCCAGCTGAAAACCATATGTTTTCTCTCGGAAAACTTGAGAAGTCTAAGAACTTGTTACCTCGCTTTTCCGACGCTTTATTCGGGTCACCAGCAACTGGTGATGTGTCAAAACTACATGTGAAAATGTGTTATCAAGGTCACGCTCTGGACCTGCGTGTGGAAAATTGATACGCAAGACGTTTTAGGGAACGACGCAGCGCATACTTTGATTTTCATGGCGATCGATTTTCAAGTGTCCGAAGAATATTTATGACCTTGACTAGGTGTGAAACGTTACACAAAATACTTTCTTTCTGTTCATGTTAGGTTGTCGTTACTCGTTACTACCAAGAATTACAATGACGCACTCGTAGAAGTCTTACCCGCACCTGTATATTTTTATCAATCAATATACCCACATAAATCAAGCCTCTAATAAATTATTAGTTAATATAAGTACAAAAATGTATTAGCTGATGGATATTGGTCCATTTTAGTCTTCGTTACATAAATATCCACGATATCTTAACACACGGTATACACGGTATTTTTAGAATGAACTGTTATTTGAACTGTGAACGAAGCATAGAACTCAGTAGAACGGTTCACATTCCCCCTCGCTGACAATCTGTGCTATACTGAACGGAAGGTCAAGTCCAGGTACCGTCCCCTTCGTGAAAGTACCTACGCATCAATAACTTGGCCTTCGCTAAACAAAAAACATGCACACATGGCTAGAAATGCCATACGAGTATAAAATATTAATGACGTATATTATTTTGCCCTCGAACTAGAAAGTTAGCATCATGTATAGTTGATTTCGACGGGAGACCGTGGCCTATATGGGTCCAAGTTCGTTCGGTTGGGGGGTTTAGAGCGCCAATGGGGTTGGTGTTGGCCTATCACCGATCAACATATGCGGGCGATTGCTTGATCAATACGTATTTAAATTAAAAAATAATCTCAACACAAAAGAAGAAGTATTCAGATTTGTCAGGTTTCTGCTAAAAATTTAAACTCAAATGGTTTTTTTCTTTGTTCATGCCAAACATTCCGGGAGAAAATGTAATTGTTTGCATCAGGTGTTCCTGGATCGCATGGACAATATAAACACAATGAGCAGGGAAAAGCGGGGTAATATGGAATACTTACGGGAAAATGCTAATACAAATTATTTGAAAGTAATCTCGATACTAATCTCTATGTTGCTATAATTTAGTCAGATACTAATTCAGATATTTGGTCACTTTAGTTCAATCTAGATGTTGAAACGACTTTAAATCCCCTTGTTAACAAAATAGTAGGTTATTTATAACTGGCAATTGTCACCTTTTACTTAACCTCACTTTCTACATCCTATATGCCTACAAACAGATCCCATATAAGCCCATTGCAATGTGCATCACATTAGAAAGAATAATAAACTTACGGGGGAATAAAAAAACGAAGCTTTGTGATAATACTAGGTATACTCCTCAGATATTAAGTATTTGTATTTCGTTCCAAAAGAGAAACATTGGTACTATAAATACTAACAATTTGAAAACGAGTAGGTATTGTAGACGTTTTATTGCCTTCCAGTTAAAAGATCACAACAATCCAAAAACTTTCGGTGAAACTATCTTCACACTAGTGACTTCCGGGACGGAAATCAGAATTGCCAGCTGTGTTTCATTAAAATATCTACCTATTTCAAAATTAAAATGGTAGATGGAAGTAATGGTATAGCGGAATTAAAAAATTCCCTATTACCCGGTTTTCCCTGAAAAGTTATTTCATCAATGCACTCAACATTATTAAATAAGTTATAAGTTATAAGTTTCACTTCGTTCGCATGATGTATTATACCTGGGTTTACCTCTGATTATTACCTCGCTTTGCATACTGTTTGCAACAACAGCTCATTATGTTGTTGTTTTCAACAAATTATTACAGGTAATTAAGTTTTAGTTTTCTCTGTTTAAAAATAAAGTAAACTAACAGACGTATCCTGCGGCGTTTTCCATCATTGGGTGGGTGCGTACTTAGCTTGATGATGTTATTATAATGCCATTGAACTACACCGATGAGAGAAATGCAATGGGATTATTATTGCTGCGAAACCAAACCAAAACAACGGAACAGTGCAGATCAATGTCGAAAATGTGCGCCTCTTGGCTTTGGACAGCTACTATAACATTTTAGGACAACGGTTTGATGTGGTGTACGTGGGTGGCCATTCAAATATGAGACATACCGTAATATGATCATTTTAATCAAAAAATTACACTTTTAAACAATGATTTTAGATTAATAAAGCTAATTAATGCTGTTATATGGATACAGCGTTCATAAAATATTACATTCCTCTTTCTCTAATGAACCAATCAAAGGGGGTGCGTATTGTACAATTGCATTAAATTATCAACACTTATACTTTACCTATACATCCTTGCGATCTTGCGATTTCCCGGAAAGTCGGTTATCAGGGCAGTAAATTTCACTGACATACTTTGTCTATCTCTAAATCATGTTAAATATGTACATACATTTCATTTTTTTAAGTAAAAAATATATTCATCTAAATACACATCTGTCTATAAGGAAACAAAAGGTTTTTATCAATTATTTGACATCTCTTTCTCATTGTGGGTCCCTTCAATGGTTTATCCCTTGTTTTGTGATGTAACTAAAGGTTAACATACAGACGACCGCGAGTTTATGGTGTCACTGGTTTTGGTTTTACTATTTGGTTATACCCTTACCATAACCATCGCATTGCTCTGGTGTCACTGGTTTTGGTTATACCCTTACCATAACCATATAGCTGTTATTGCTATGGTGTCACTGGTTTAGGTTATACCCTTACCATAACTATATAGCTGTTATTGCTCTGGTGTCACTGGTTTCGGTTATACACTTACCATAACCATATAGCTGTTATTGCTCTGGTGTCACTGGTTTAGGTTATACCCTTACCATAACTATATAGCTGTTATTGCTCTGGTGTCACTGGTTTCGGTTATACCCTTACCATAACCATATAGCTGTTATTGCTATGGTGTCACTGGTTTTGGTGATACCCTTACCATAACCATATAGCTGTTATTGCTATGGTGTCACTGATTACGTAGTACATTGACTTTAGAAATATTCGTCAAAGTCCACCAATGTCAACGTCTCGAAAGTCTCAAGGTGTGAGTAGGCTCTCTCTGATGCTGGTCATCTTCTCTGGACTCGTTGCCGGGATGGGTGTGACCGCCACGCCCTTCCGCCGCTTGCTTTGCAGGTACTTTCCGCCGACCAGAAGGCCGATGGAGCCGCAGATGAAGGTCCATTTGAAGACGCTGACCAACCAGAGAGCGAACAGCAACTCCTTCTTCAGGATGTCGGAGACGCTGTCGGGCAAGGTGATTCCCTGAGCGGTCCAGGCAGAAACATCAATGATTTTTTTATCCGACTCCCTGGCAATAAACGAATGGCTATTTTTATATACCACGCTTTTGCACTAATTGCAGTGTTTTAAAACTCCCACCCGCTGACACCAATTGTTGTGCCACATTCGTTTAGCCACTAACTACTAACACTTTGTTCAGAGCAAATAATTTGGAAGCTCGCACACACTGACTGTAATTGAAGTGAACATTTTTATATCCCACCCACTGGCATCACCTTCAGTGCCAGTAACGTGGACGCTCCCACCAATTGTAGTGTAAACAATAAACACCTCACTTTGGCACATTTTTTTTGGGAATATTTGGAAGCTAACAACTCAAGACTGACACCAATTTTGCGAATAACTGTAAAGTTTCCACACACTGGCACCATCTGTAGTTATTAATTATAAATATCCCACCAGCTGACACCAATTAAAGTGTGAATAATTGTAATTAATCAATAGCAGAGCGAATACCTTCGCTACGCCTAATTAGATTCCATCTTATAAAATAAAGGGGAAACAAAAAAGTGGAATGTCGCGCACGGTAGTTTTATAATTGTCTAACTCGAATCAAGGTTTTACCATGAAAATCCATGATAATCCAGGTTTTACCCGATAATCGGTCGGGGACGAAACTCACAGAAGTACCAATATCATGTGCATTTTGTGATTAATTTGGATATTTTTTTTTTTTTTTTTTTTAACATCTTTATTCCTCTATTCCATTAACTTTAACAGGTAGAAGAGGTGTAAAAACACCAACATAAAAGCTCTCTATCCTGCAATGTGTACTCGAGCTACTATACACAAATTTTTAGATTTTAACTAATCTTTTCTTTACTGATTTCTTCATACATTTCTTCTCTATTGACCAGCTCCATCCACCTTTCCTTATTATTCCACCATTTTTCTGTATTATTTACTTCTTCCCAGTTTTCTCCTCGTACTTCGACGTCTCTTCTCACTTGGTCGATCCATCTCTCTCTTGGTCTCCCAACTCCCCGTTTTTCATACTTAATTTCCATTGCCTTCTTTGGTAATCTTGCCTCTTCCATTCTCATTACTCTTCCATAGAATTTCAATCTGTCTCTTCCCATCTTAAAACTTAACCTCTCTATTCCAACCTTTTCTCTCAATATCTTGCTCCGAATCTTGTCCATTTTTTTCACCCCTTGTATACTTCGTATAAATTTCATTTGCGCTGCTTCCATATTTCTTTCTTCCTTGCCCCCTGTAGTCCATGTACAGGCACCGTACGTTAAAATAGGTAAAAAATACAACTTATAAAATAAAAGTTATAAATAATTTGGATATAAAAATCAAAATTATTATGTTATTATTATTATTATTATCATTATCATCATGGTAAAACCTATCTGTGGTTAAACGGTTAAACCTTCGATCACTGCTCCAGTACGGGATAGGCAACTAGTATGCCGTGCCAGCTCTCACTGCGTTCAACATGTATGTTTCCGTTTTACCGTTATCTTAAAACTGAATAATCATTAAAACAAACAAACAATGGGATTATTTAGCTGCTTCTAGAATTCAATTTACTTATTTAGAATGTATTAGTAAATATGTAATCTTTCAAATAGCAATACATAACGACATAATCATGGTTATAGAGTTGATCTGACCGATGATCACAGCTGGTAAGGCCTATACTTTAACGTTGCATGGGAAACATACAGAGTTGAGCTAGATCCCGGCTAGCAATGGTTGAAGGTTTAACGTATCAACATTTTAACTTTCCTGCGAGTTATTTGGCCGTCTTTTTGCTCACTGAGCAGTTACGATCCTCGATTATCAGTAGTTGTGAAGTGAACGGTCGCAACTCGATAAGCAATCAAAGGGTGAAACTTAAAGCCAATCGCTGACAGTAATACTACAGACATAGGTACTACACTAAGCGTAACTCTTTTGACGTCTTTGTGAAAAGCTCAAACGAGCACGACCACCATTCCAACGATTACCCTAGAGCAAAGGTGCTTTAGAATCCTGTATCGTACAGATGGCCTCCATGCAGCTTTTGCAACTTCTGTGACTTCCAGGTATTAGCTTTTGGTTTCTATTTGGTATTCGTAAAATGATTTGCAATCACGTTAATGTGTGCTGATTACGGTATCTGCGCTTTTTCCCGGCTGGTTAATGGGCACAACATTTCGCAGAATTCGGAACGAGCGTTTAGAGCTCGACAGAAGGTTAAGCATCTCTTAATTTTTAATATAATTGCAGAATTTTTGTTTGACTTCGTGATTAAAATATGTTTACCAATAGTAAAATAGAAGCAACGTTGATGCTTCTATGGCGTTGATTTGAAACTGTTTTTGATGCCATTTCAATTGCCTCCTTTGATTTGGCTTTCAAAGCTTTGATCAAACCAAACGAATAAACCATAAATTAGCAAAAATCTCTATTTAGAGAGTGGTCGTTCACGAATGTAAAATATCTACTTTCGCAAAAAAAAATTTCAATCATATCTACGCTTGATATTAAAATATATTGCCAAATTATCAAACTCCGGCAAACCACTTGATACTACAGTCCGTGTCAGAAGGAAGCGTATGAGGGTTATTTATTCACAGTTGTAATTTTTGAATTGGCTGGCCTTATGGAATTTAAATTTTATCAAAGAATACATAGGTAATTTGATCGTAATGAAAAATGATAGTAAATGATGCCGCACCTCTTCCAGCCACAGGAGTGGATGCAGCGTGTTTCTCAGCTTCTTCATCACGTCCAACTGCGGGATCTTCTTGAGCTCGAGGTTGAACTGGACCCTTGACATCGCGCGGACGGGCGTGCCGGTCGTCTGAACAGTTCAACAAAACAAAGTTCAACAAAACAAAGTTCAACAAAACAAAGTTCAACAAGACAAAGTTCAACAAAACAAAGTTCTACAAAAATCGCGTCCCAGCAGTGTTTACTCAACGATATTCTACCAAACTGTGCAGTTCAATTAACGCGATTCCTGTAGGAAATATTTTCGGAAAACGCAAACCAACCATCAACTAACCGGGTTCACTAAATATTGTCAGTGGTGTCCCATCTTTCAAGCATCTTTGCGTTCCATGGCACAACGCTAGCTTGTACTGTTCGTTACATGCTGCATCTTTGAAAACTCGCTTAATTTTGTATTGATTGAATTATTAGTTCGGCATGCCCTTACAGAGAGACGATAGAAATTTTAGATTTGAACTACCCTTTGTGAAATTACTGTAAAATTTTCTTTTTAACTTATCTTTTCGAAATTTTCTCTGTGAACTATCCTTTGTGGAATCAATGTGAAAATTTCCCACTGGAATCCCAATACTAACAACTACATTTTCTATTTCTGCATCTTGTTTAGCAGTTTCTTATATAGAACAATATTCAGATTACATCCAAGAAAGTCAGAAAGTATCGTTTTACTTATGTTCTAATATGTCATCGCGGAGGGGACCAAAGGTCCTCTCCTCGGGGGTTTTGCCCCCCACCCCTCCCTCCTTTCCAATAGAGTCAGCACTGCACCCTGAGTGCCAGAGCAAATCAACAACGAACTGATATTATGCTGATTATACGTTCTGTCAGAATGTACATGCATAAACTATTACCACATCATCCAACTATTTGATCATAATTAGCATCTGAATGATTGATTGCGCCATTCTCCAGTGTGTTCAATCATCCTAGTCAATCGATCTCAATGAGTAATTGGCGCATATCTAAGAGGAAATCGGCGCAGTAATGGAGTCTGGTGTTCGAAGTAGTGTCTCTGTTTTCACCGGTTCGAATTCCGCAAAGATCTCGTGTTTCTCCTTCTCGGGGTTCAAACCGAGGACTGCTAGTTGGTACTGGCTGGGCCCCTGGTAGAAATGCGGCGACGATGCTATTACTGGGCTGCCTGAAAGGGAAATACGTGTTACGGCGATAATACAAATAAGGAACTAGTAGTCGAAATGAGCCTTAAAGTTGAAATTAAACACTTAAATTTCACTTCTCATTCGTGACACTATTTGCAAGTATTGTTATTTTAATAGACACGATAAAAAGAAACGCAAATACCAATTGAGACATAGTACCTATGTAAAAGATCAAAAATTATGGAAAAACATGAAGAAACGAAAAGAAAGAATAGAGGAGGAATAATGAGAAGAAACGATGGTTTCTAAAGAAGGCGATGGCCCTTGCTGACTCTTGTTTTGTACGCCTTAATTTTAAATGTATTAACTGTTTCACGATGTCGCACAGAATACCATGTTATTTCAAAAAATACTTAATTATCATTTACTTATAAATCGTCTTTAAAAATATCACTGAAAGCAATCATGGCAGGTTACCGACGCATCTGCTGAGGTCCATCGTTCCCTTCTTCGGACACATGTTCTTCGCGCGACAGAAACACGCCTCTTCCGGGTTGCCCTCGATGTTGCCGAGGCCGCTGACGAACTTGAAGGTCGGAATCTCCTTAACCACGGTCTCCTTCTCGAAGGTCAGCGCCAGCGACCTGTCGGAACAAAGCACCACTCGCAATCGGCACACTTTACTCGTTTCCGGTCAGGCGGTTTTGGACGTATCCAAAATCTATGCAGTTTCTATGACTCTAATTTCTAAGAGCTAGGGATCTATGGTATCTAGGCAGTGTCAGCATTCTCTGTTACAGACTGGTCCAGGTCTAGATTTTAGTTAAGGATCCGGAGCAGTTAAGATTGTTTATTTTTTGAAGAGTTGACTCAAACTTTGTACATCACTAAGTAGCTATAATATCACTCGAATATAGTCAACTACTTGGGTCTTATACTTTTATCGCATGAATGTTTCAATACCTTCATAATCTCTTAAAGCGTCAGATAGCTTTGCTTTCCGGGAACAAAATTAATTGCAAAAGCGATATCTTTCAGCAAAAAGAGTATTGATTGATACATTTCTAATTTAAACTGACATCATTACATTTGTTATGCCGAATGGATCGTGGAGTAACTTGAATCGAACTTCTAACGTCATTTTTGCGGAACTCCTAAACGGCAATTTGTTCATGCGCCTGCCATAACGTGTTTTTAAATGCTTTATGAGAAATAATCTAGGCGAATGCAAGATAGAAATGTTTTATTACAGTTAGCTAATCCCTTCCTTTCATTACTCCAGCGAGCGCGATAACGCGAGGCACGGAGTGTCAACAACGTCTCACATTTTGTCGAGAAGCAGTCGTAGGGTGTACAAAGTTAAAAATTGAGCATGGAAAATTTTGAAACAGACCCATTTTTTCCACCGTCTGAGGGTCACATCGTTGAAGTAATCATTTCAATATTTCAGTATGTTGTACACAAAACACCTCAAATTGGGTAACCATGGCCCTTTTTTCGAATTCTCTATTGCACTTTCGTACACATGGCTCTAAAGAAGTTCAAAAATGAATAGATTGGGGGTGGGTCTAGCGTTCCGGGGAGAAATTCTCGAAAAAAGGGCCATGGTTACCCAATTTCACATCTTTTGTTTACAACCTATTGAAATATTGAAATGATAACTTCAACGATGTGACCCTCAAACGGTGGAAAAAAGGGTCTGAAAGCCACTTTCTTGCGAACTGATCCGGCCACTTAACATCCAGTTATTTTTTACTTAGTGCTTGGGATAGTGCATCGCAAGCTGGACTCAATACGATAAATCTATGAAAGCTTAGAGATTTCGGATACGGCCTGTGTTGCTCGTCAATCCAACAGTGTCAATCCAATTCCATGCCGTAATCAGTGGATTTCGTTTGTGAACAGACTAAACTCAACATTTTGCCCCAGGTTAAGCGTACAACCACATATAATTATTATAGAAATATACTCTTTATAAGTGGCCAACTTTAGTGTGACGTTATTTTAACATTTTACATTAGCTATGGAGAAAAAAATGAAATGTTTAATTACTGAGAATAAACACTTGATATTGTATACAGTATCGAAAGTGTTAGTTTATCTAGTCTGAAGTTATTTTCTACCATTTAGTCAAAGATTTAGGATATGCTCAAAATTTCAATATTTCACTCATTTTCCTCCCCCACCCACCCCAGCGGAGAAAAATAAACACTTTTGTGTATCGAAAATTTCCTCGCTTCCCATCCACAGACCGTGTAATAAGTAGAGACCCGTCTCCAGGGGTGCACTAACATTGTGTATCTGAAGACACATGCACCAGAAATAAAACGCGCTTTGGCAGCACATACCGATGCTGGTGCCTAACATTGCCTAAATAACTTGCAAAAACAGACGCCCGCCTCAAGAAATCGCTGACTTCTTCATCAAGATTCCAGCAATATCAACAGAGTTGAATTGAAGTTCGATCAAATATATACATTCCATGTTCGTGAAAATGTTTACCAACGAAGAAGTGAGACTCCATCTCTGTTGTTTACTTCGAAAATATCGAGATTCATTTTGATCGAATAAAGCATAAAACAAACAAAATCCTGCCGAAAAGCGAATGAGAAGAATATGAGAAGACATTCAGATCCGAATACATACAGCATGACACTGTTCACATTTTCCCTTCGTATTTCTTGGTTGCTTGATTGCAATAGCAAGTGTTTTTTTGGCTAGGCAAATTTGTAGGGAAAAATCAATTGATGGGTAGATATTATTCCTTCCACTGAAACGCTGCCCATCAATTGGCTATCATATGAATTATTTTATCTATAACCAACAAAAAAAATTGAAAGTTTGTATTCAATTCAATGTTTATTCGAATGTAGTCCGTTGGCATCGGAAGGAGAGTGAACAATCACACAGAAAAATGTGTGCCCGTGATTAAAGAGTGTCTTTTCGTAAAGAATTAGAATAAAATACACAGAAAAATAAAAATAATTGAAAAAGTTATTACCACAAGAAGAGGAATTGAGGAAGAAGAATGTGAATGTGGCCTAAAATCTTTTTAAATAATTAAATGAACAAGAAATGGCAGCCCTTGTTTGTGTTTAGATAATGGGCGAACGATATGACTTTTCTACCTGTTGAAATTATACGATATGATTATACAAAAAATAACAGACGACACTACACATATAACGCTGCACCAAATCAGTAAATCTGTCAGAAAATTTAGAGAAGCAAGCCAACATCTTTGAACGAAAACATTTTTAAACTTATCAACTGACCGGCAGAGATCCGGCGAGAACGAGACAATCGGTTCCGTCTGCGTCAAGTACGGCCTGAACGCAGTTCCGTCGTTGCCCGCCAGGATGTTGCACACGGAGCCCTCGCCCGCCCACACCTGCAGACGCGGCTTCTTCTTGTACTCCACGAGCTTTCCCACGTCCGCAGGATCCTCGAAGCCTCGCTTCACGCGCATCCACTCGCCCAGGGTGCCGTTGCGCTGCACCAATCATAATATCAACTATGTACATAGTTGTATATTATGTACATAGTTGTATGTACATAGTGTATATTATTTTATTATTTTACTATTTATTTATATGTGTGGATGAGTGGACGTGTACAAAATTATTGTATAATAATCAATTGGGACGAATA
This sequence comes from Nemoura dubitans, assembly GCA_921293005.1. Taxonomy (NCBI): domain Eukaryota; kingdom Metazoa; phylum Arthropoda; class Insecta; order Plecoptera; family Nemouridae; genus Nemoura; species Nemoura dubitans. The sequence goes on from OV121076.1 coordinate 41,598,810, forward strand.
AACGAAATTATTATTATTATTATTATTATTAACTATTAAGGTCAATGGTGTAACGATCCCTGCCCAGAGATCCAGAGGCTGGTTCCACTAAACTGGGTTATGGTAAAAACAGGGGATGTTTGTTAATACTACACCCTGAAATCTTGTAATGTAATTTAATGTAATGTATTTTTTATTTTTCATTTCTCTACAGAATACTCTTTGTGTTTAAAAAAACTAGAGCTTGAAAAAAAGTCACAATATGTACAAAAAACCATAAAATAAACCTTACAAATCTACAATTCTTCATATGCCTGTCTGTGATTGGCTGTTCGTATTTTACCCCGCGGGTTAAATGTTAACTCTGATTTGTGCATCTGGACCCTCTCTACTCTCTACTGTCTCTCTACTGGGGCAGGTTCGTCAAATCTCAAAGGGCTGCAACCCTAGGGGACGGCAGAAGTCTTCGGACTCTAGCACTGTTCAGGCCTTCGAGTCCTGCAGTTGCATTGTAATTAAATCAGACTCAAAGTATTTGTTTGTGTTTTATTTAACAAGCGTCCACCTCAAAATAATAAAGGAACCTTGCAATGTTTGGTAAGATGTTGTTGAGGGTTTAGGTACGTTTCAGATTCTGATGGCAGCGCCTTGGGGCATTGGGAATGTTCTATAACATTGTAGAATACCGGTTTTGCTGCTGACATCTGAATGTGAGACGCATTGTAGTTACGTCAATTTTCGGGAAAACCACTGCCGAAGTAACGCAGCTCGAAACAGCCTTCACAACTTGTATTGAAACGAATTGAGGTAGTTTGGGGATATAATTTGTTTCTACCGTCTCTAAAGCTAAACCAAGGAAATCTTCAATTAAAATAAGTTTCACTGTCAATGGATGGCATTTAGTGATGAGCGTAGCGAGCGAAGAGACATATTCAATTTCACTATCTGTAAAAAAAAAGCACTTGTGTGTGTGTGTGTGTGTGTTTGATTTTGTATGTGTGTTTGCGCGCGCTCTACAGACCAAAAGCCTGTGTCGATTGCCATGAAATTTTCAGGGTGTCTACTTTTGTTCTCAACTTAGACCCCCTGCGTTCAAGAAAATCCTCCATACCCCTCCCATTGAAATCAGAAAAAATTGCAAAATTCGATATTGGGAACATATGACAAAATACGGAAATTTATCTACGTGTGCGTTTTTTTTCTAGTTTTCCCAAAAATTAACTTTGACATTTGTCTGTGTAAATAAAGCACGCTTTCATCTTTCGCTTTACAAATCACTACGCTCATCTTCAAAGCAACGAAAATTGCGTTCGCGAAGCCCTAGTTACAATCTCGACATTAGCAAAAAAATATAACAATGAAAGATCTTATGATCATCTCTCTCAGCGCTGTGAATCGGATTGCCGTCGATGTCATTCTGTCGCTGAACAAGGCAAGGTTAATGTTTGATTAGGCTTTTGCGAACGTCGAAGTTCCGGTCCAAGGAGTTCTGTCAATTTTCGGTACACCACCGCCCACGTAACATAACTCGAGACTCAAACTCAAGGCACATCTAAACAACTTGAGAAACTTTACCGTTGCTGCGTTCCTAACAAATAATTCATGGCTGCTAAAAGAGAGACAAACATATTAAGCAGGTCATTCCCCACCCCAATCTCAGAATGACGATATAAACGTTGATAGGTTTGTTCATTTTTATTTAAGTATTTGAGATTTGAGTAACTACGCAATTTTTTTTTTAACGTGACATTGCTGACGTCGCCATTGAATTGATATCAAGCACACCTATTATTGAGCTATTTCAACCACTTTCGTTTTCTATTTTTAAGTGACATGCAACTTTTGGAATAGAGCACCTGCAACAGCAGCCTTCTTTTTTCACTGGTGGACAACTTCAATGTTGATTCCCATTTAAAAACAAATGCAAGTATGATGTCCACCCGTAAGATAACATGTATTGCAGGAGCTCTATAGAGAGTCGCCATAACGTCGTATTTTATTTACGTCACAATCAGTGAGCTTTGAGCAGGCAAATCCTATTGTCTGGCCAGCCTTGTTATCTACCAGCTTAGGGCACCAGATGTCAGTCGGGGAAAGAGCTAGAATAATAATGCTAGAAAATTGACGTAAAATGCTAGAAAATACAGAAGAAATAATAATGATTAACTCAGGAAAAATCGCTATAACAGAGTCGGTATGCTCATGATGGAAACGATGTTAAAAACGATGGTAACGATGGAAAAAGTAACGAAACCATAGCTGGCAAAATAGTGCGAAATTATTTGCGTTTCTCTGCCAAGAAATATCGTTGCATATGATTCTCGATCGTACACGTCTCCGGTGGGCCGAGAAAAATATAACGTTAGGACATGGCTTGAGAGGAATGTGTTTTCCAATACGCATAAAAACCAATCATGAAATTCCTCAACTTTCTCTGTCCCCACTTGCAGCCAGAACGACCACTAAACTGCATGGTATAGCTTTTAAAAATTCTGTCCCCATTATTTAAATCCCCTTTATTTAAACCAAATAAATATAATACCCTGGCATTTTTATTAATTTTTCACTCCCGAAAAAGATGTGCTTCGTCTCTAGTATTTGGAATATTTCTTAATTCAAACCCCTCTCTTTTTTTCCGCTGATATAAATGACAATAGGACCAGCAATAAGAAAAACGAATAAAAAAGTTAAACATAGGGAAACATATGGAAGAATCTGTGATGGAAGTGCACACAATTGACGCAAGCCGTGAAGTAGTTCACGCAACGATAAGAATAGTAAATAAGAAGGAATATTCCTACTGCTTACAACTATTCTTATTTCAACCAATCACAGGGCAGTATTTTTTTGTGTAAAAATCATAGCGCAACAAAAAATCTTTTGCCAACCAGCGTTTTGAAGTGTTGTTCCACCGACAGCCCTCAGAGAACATTCTTCACAATTTTGAAGCGCGGCCAAAAAAGTGTATCGAACGAACATGCAAACACGCAACCCTTTCAAAACCCCCTCGGACACTCACCCCGCCGAGGAACGAAAACTTGAACCTCTCCTTGGCGACCTTGACAATCTCCTGACTCTTCTTCACCTCCAAGATGGCGCACACGGCCCTGGTGCTCACGTCCTTGACGGTGCAGTTGATGGGCACGCCCTCGAACAAGAGGTCTCTGACGGCCACCGTCATGTACACCGATTTGGGCTTGCGGAACAGGTCTTTGACCACTTGGTTGACCACGCCCATGATGGCTGGCATGTCGCGGTCCACCATGGTGACGATGCCCTGAAGGAGAGCAGTTGCTATGGTCGGAGCTTAGAGCTAATCTGGATATAATATTTGAAGATTTGTTACTTTTTTCTGGATTTCTGAAAGAGTTTGCAGCCGAATGTGTTTTAAACAGATATATTTTTTCATTTACTTAACAACTCTAGAGCCTTGAGATCAATGGCTCCATTCAGAAGACTTTAGTTGTGTGCTCTGAAGAAAACTCAACAGTAATTGCTACTTTCTTGAGCTTTTGGGGAAATATTTGCTTATATACTAGCGTTTTCAGATAAATCTTAAGTTATCACTTCGATTTAGTTAAAAACAAACAGCAATGTGATCTCAAATGCCAGTGGATGGGTTCTCAAGAAATGCTCCACGATATAAAAATTCTCTACAAATGGTGCCCGCGGGTGGGATCTTTGAAATGCTCTACAAATGGTGCCAGCGAGTGGGATCTTTGAAATGCTCTACAAATGGTGCCAGCGGGTGGGATCTTTGAAATGCTCTACAAATGGTGCCAGCGAGTGGGATCTTTGAAATGCTCTACAAATGGTGCCAGCGGGTGGGATCTTTGAAATGCTCTACAAATGGTGCCAGCGGGTGGGACCTTTAAAATGCTCTACAAATGGTGCCAGCGGGTGGGATCGTATATACTTTATGTCCTGCGAATGATGCCCGTTACTGGCGCCAAAATGTGGGATCTATAGCAGATATTTCCACTACGATCCGTGTCAGTGTGTTTGATTTTTAAAACCTTTTGCTCCGTTTTTTAAAAGAATTGGTGTCAGAAGGTGCAATCTTTAACAAATATAAACTCCAAATTGTAAGAGCTCATGAGGCCCTGTCTTAAAAACAAAAATGGCGGCTAAGAGGTCTTGGGACAGTCTTTGTTAGATTCAAAGTAGGTACTTCAAAAAATCAACTTCACCAAAAACAGATATTTTTAACTAGAGACACTCGGGAAGATCTGACATCTATTAGTGGCAGGTATAAGTTAAAAATTAAAAGTCAAATTTAGAGTTAATTAAATATTAAGGGTCTACTCGCAGCTGATACCACCAGTTTTTATACAAACGCCTCTCACTCAAAGCCTATCGTGCCCTTTGATGAGATGAATCGATTTCCAAGTGCGTTGAATACGCTGCACAAAAGATGAGCAAGGTCGTTGCGCTCACCAACATGATGGCGTTGGGCAGAGTGACCATCTCGTTCCCGGTGAGGCCCCCCGACCGCTGCTTGTTGAAGTACCACCAGTTCTCCTGGCGGTAGGCGACGGTGTCGTCGCTATCTCTGTCGCGACAGTCGGCCTTCCACTTGTACTCGCTGCAGGGAAGATCTGATATAGGCCAGTGTGCACTGGTTCTTAAGCGTATGGAGCAGTTCAGATTGTTTATTTTTTGAAGAGTTGACTCAAACTTTGTACATCCCTAAGTAGCTACAGCGAGCGCGATAACGAGAGGCACGGAGTATCAACAACGTCTCATATTTTGTCGAGAATCAGTTGTAGGGTGTACAAAATTAGAAAGTTAACATGGAAAATTTTGAAACAGACCCATTTTTCCACCGTTTGAGGGTCACATTGTTGAAGTTATCTTTTCAATATGTCTGTATGTGGTAGATAAAATACCTTAAATTGGGTTTTTTCGAATTCTCTATTGCACTTTCGTATACATGGCTCTGAAGAAGGTCAAAAATGAATAGTTTCGGGGTGGTTCTAGCGTTTTGGGGGGGAAATTTTCGAAAAAAGGGCCATGGTTACCCTATTTACATATTTTGTTTTTAACCTATTGAAATATTGAAATGATAACTTCAACGATGTGACCCACAAATGGTTGAAAAAAGGGTCTGAAAGCCACTTTCTGGCGAGCTGGACTTGCCACCTAAGGTGCAATGATCGCCTTGCTCAACGAATATCTACCAAACAATCGTTTGCAGTCAAATTATTAGTGGCTCGACCGAAATATCTCACCTCCTAGGTAATTTATAAGGCTTTCAAATTAATTAAGAATAATTTTGCTGCTATAGTTAGTTTGATAAACATCCGTTTGTCTATAGAAAACTAAATATTAAATGGGAACTAATGATTCCCATACTTACGGACGTTATTTACCAAAACTAACCATAGCACCAAAATTATTCTTACTTAAATGAAAAGTTTTAGATATAACCTAGGAGGTTTGCTATTTTGGTGGGGCGATCACTAATAGTTTGCCTGTTAACAATTGTTTTGTTGATATTTATTGGCCAAGGAGATGATTCCACCTTAAGTGTTTTGTTTTTAAGCTGCCTTTAAGAGAGAAGGCAGAGTTTTGGTAGATTTTCGCATCAATTTCACATTCAAACGGAACGTCTCATGGCAACAAATTATTTACAAAAATTTTGAAAAAATTACATGTGTTAAAGAGCTGCTGAATGGCGGATACTATTTTTTTAAACTTGCAGCTCGGGGAATTTTCCCCGCTCGGGGTGCCTAAAACGGCACTTTTTGAAAATTCCCCCAGCTGCAAGTTTAAAAAAACGACGAAAAAAAATGGTATCCGCCATTCAGCAGCTCTTTAGCAACACGTGTATTTTTTTCAAAATTTGTGTAAATAATTTGTAGTCAGGAGGCGTTCCGTTTTAATGTGAATTTTATGCGAAAATCGACCAAAACGACAACCGTTAACTTCCCTCTTAGGGCATTCTCTCAATTTGGCACAAGTTCTCGTAAGATGATATATTTTGGTTTTTTATTATTACCAATAAATAGTGTCAAATCAAACAAGTTTAATGTTGTAAAACAAATCAAAAATCGGAAAAATCCGACTCGTTAAATGCAGTTGCAACATCGCATCGTTCAGACTTTAGTCCTCAATCAGATGCAGATATGAATCCCTTTAGGATTTTCTCAGTATCCTATTCTGTGCACGATTTTCCTATAGCATTACTACTAGTTATAAGCGCTTGAAAATTAAATTACTTATGAGTAACTCAATTCTCCTATGCGCTGAACTAGTATGATAAATTGAATTTTGCAATTTTCAATAAATATAGAACATCCTGATGAGTTTCATAGGAAATATCTTGAAAGGCTCTGGCAAAACTGTGACAGCAAGCGAGTCGCTGAAAAGAGCACGTTTTTGCATGACACATGATTTCCAGGACTAAAGAATGATAACACAAAACAGGAAGCAAGTCACAGTTTGAACCAAATTGCATATCAATGTGAGATGCAATAAAAACGCACGTCTATTGTGCACTTCCCGGAGAGTTGCTATACTGTCCTTATTGCGAGCAACTGTATTAAGGTGACTATATACTGTCCTTTTTGCCAGAAGCTGTATTAAGGTGACTAGAATTTCCTTATTGCGATCTGCTCTATTAAGATGACTAGACTTTCTTTGGGTTCACCCGTTCACAAAAGAGACTCCAAAGAAACTTCGCAAAAAGACTTTATGCCTCCATGTGAGTGAAATAACTACAAAACCGACTCCGGAATTTTGTCGTCACCGTCTGACTTTACCTGGTAGCCAAGATTATAATTAAACACTCGAGCTTAACCAATTGGGTTATGAGTGCCAACTATGTACTAAACCTAAGACCTAATGCATAAGTCACACGATTAAGAATGATATACACTTTACTAACATAACCTAAGACTGAAACCTAGAGTATAAATAATTATTATAAATACTATTGCAAATGTAAAATTATGATAAGAATTATTAAATTTTTCACAACTCACACCCTTGCCATGTAAGGGTCACGGGCCAAAACCAAATTTGAATATAAACTAAGGGGTTTTACCGTGCATTCTTCTCAAAACGCTCAAGGGCACAAGGCACAAGGGTAAACAAAAAAAATCAACACATAAATTATAGAATTTCCGATCGCAGCCTGACGCTGTTCCGACAGTTTAACTCCAAAATTGGTCACCAGAGTTCTCTAGCTGTGGCCTATTAAGAAATGGAAATCAGGCGCGTCCTTTTTCTGGATGCAGAAAAGCCTCGTGTCAAGGCGCCTTTAACTGCTACACAGTGTGTATATTGAAAATGTAGTAAAGTTGAGTTCCTCATTATCGTGCCGACTTACTCGTAAGAGAACGGACCAACTTCCTCGACAATTGGCTTCGCTCCGGCAGTCACTTCCGCCGCATTGGTGACATTGAACACGTACACGTTGAAGGTCAACGGGTGGGGCAGTTTCTCCCACATTTGTCTCGAAAATGTTCCCGGCAGCAGATGCTTTTGCTGTGAGACAAGAGTTTTGCAAACATTTCCCTTCGCTACTGCTTCGAAAGGGTGAGTTCCTTTGAGACAAGGCAACAAGTTTGAACACACTTTGCTATGGTTGCTTGGGAACATAGGAAGTTTGTTCAGTTGCGATGAAGGAAATAAATCTTGGGTGTACTAAGAATTGGGGTGTTGTTTTCGTTCACGGGTAAGACTTCCAAACTCCACTTTGAAGGTGTTTTCGTTTTCTAAATTTTGCCAACACATTGCAATTTTGAAGTGGCAAGTAGGTCATATCAATTATGTCATACTTGCTTTTGCTATCAAGATAATTTTAGAAGATATATAATAATATCATAGCTAAAGTACCATTTGGGTTCTAGAGGATGGTGAGGGGGGGGGGTGACGTATAATCAGCTACACGTGTACAACATTAAAAAGTTGAATAGGGGTAATATCAGCTTCAATTTCTTCCGTCTCTATACTCAAGAAAAACTGACTGTGACGTCAAAGGATCGCATACAAAACTAAAAAACCCAACGATGAAAAACATATTATCTGATCACCTCTCTCTGCTCTTTTATTCTTGGATTTTCATCAATGCCATTTCCACCGAGCGTCTGTCGTCAAATCTCGTTCAAACAGTCTGTTAAATTAATGTCTATGAGTGAACGTGCGCTGAACGTGCGACATAAGTCCATGTGTTTCTTAAGGTCATTCATTGATGATTGTTCAGGTAAATTAAATTAAACTTTGTATGGATTTCCAAGAGATATTTCGAGATTCTGAAGTATTCAATTGGTTGCCAAAAGTGTGAGGATTACGTAGATATTTGTTTCGTATCAATCGGATAACGGGTGTGGCCTGGAAAGTGTATACGGCAAGAGGTAAATTCTAAGCTGTAAGGGAACCTGAAGTATACATCTTTCAATGAATCGGCTAAACAAGGTTATTTTAAAACTCTTGGAAGTAATTGACGAGTGAATCTTGCGAAATGAAAATGGTTCAATTGGTGGCCGGAAGTATGAAGATTCCGAAAATATAGGTTTCGTCACAATCAGACAAAAGGTGTGGCCTGGAAAGAGTATACCTTACGAGGTGAAGGAAACGGCTCGACTTCAGTGCTCATTGAACAGGCTTAACGGCTGCAAAATGCGGACAGAGATTGATGACCGACGAAGAAGCATCAAAGCGTAGCATGTGTCGCACTTACTTTAGCCACCTCCGATTTGACCAACCCTGGGACGACGACGAAAAACAAGGCGAGACTCGAAACAAGACAGACCCCGCCGGCGATCATCATCTTGACAGGAGTATCCATCGTCGATGTACACACTCCACTCGGAAACAAACAATAGCTGTCCACAAGAACAAAGTCCACGCATCGACACCCAAAACAAGCAGTTCACATCGATGCGTGTGTAGTTGTATCTGGATCCGTAATCCCTCGACGTAAGTTCAAGTTTGATTTGTATGTGTGTTTCTATATAGATAGCATGCGCGACAGGAAGTGAAGGTTTCTAATAACTTATTATTATGCACTCGCCATGATAAAGTGAGAGTCTTAATTTATGGATGATGTGTGAGCAGTGCGTCAGTGTAGGGGTCGTGGACAAAGAACCCGGAAGTTTGCTCGGGGATTTCGAAAAGTTTCAATCGATAGTTGGGGTGGTTACATGTTTGCGAAGGAGGCGCCGAGAGTTAAATTGGTGTGGTCACTTATTGGAAAGATATTTTTTTGGTTGTCGTAGATTGGTTATGTTTGATGGTTTAACTTTAAAGCAGGCATGGGCAACCCCCGGCCCGCGGGGCTATTTTGGCCGGCCCGCCGGGCTTAGGACAATTAGCATGAAAGATAGGCCCAGACCGTGTTTAAAGAAAAATATTTAAAAAGTTAAAATAAACCCTCATTTTCCGGATATACATTGAGTGCTTTCTAGTAGTGTCAGGGCTCATGTTCATGCTTGAACATCTCTCTCTGGTAAAATTATGTTCACGACTTGCAGAACAGTATTCGCATTGAGGTAGATGTAGGAAATGTCTGATTTTTACTTTGTTTGGGTGAGATTTTTAATTGAATGTATACCTCTATAACCAATTATGCGCGGAGGGCTCGATTGGATATATGTTTGGGACAACCCCAAGCCTGGGGAAGGGGAGGGCCCCACCCAGGCACAGCCGACAAGGTTTTTAAAAATGCAATGTTCATTTCAATGTTTCACTGGTCATATGTTCATATGTTCATATCTATGCTTTTTAGATCAATTTGAGCATATAAATTTGGATGGTGATTCATTTGAAATATTTGTCCCTCCCCCCCACCCCTTATAAACAAAAGTGGTCGTCCTGCCCGCCGAACATCCATAAATATTGTAACAGGCCCGTGACTTCCAATGGTTGCCCACGCCTGCTTCAAAGTAACTATATTACTTAATTGCAAATTAATTGGATTGTCCAATTCATTTTGGAACTTCGAACACTCCATATACCAACCAAGATGTTTATTTTAGACGATATTTGGCTCATTTTGCAGAAACTTAAAAGCAACTTGTGTATTATGTTTTACGATTGAATTATTTCGGCTCTTTGCAAAATAAATAAACAAGAGAATATTTGAGTGGCTCTTGGTAGCAATATAACTTTGCATTTGAAGTCGAAACGAAGAGAAAACTTACCTTTAAAAGCCATGAGAAGATTGTTGATTCGCATCAAAGCTCGAAGTTTCGTTTTTAAATGACTGAAAATTTGTTTAACAAAACTCTTATCAGAAATACTGCACATACTTTTATCAGAAAACAAATAATTGGGCATACCTCTATTTCGGCAGGTCACCTATAAGTTTACCTGCTTATCAATTAGTTTAGACATACCATGCTAGGAAACCTTCGTCCAGTTATGTTCCAGCAAAACTACCCCTCCCAAAAAAACCAAAAACTATCTCATTAAACAAGAAACTAAATTTTAATTTTTAATTAAGAAAAATATTATCTCTTTGTTACAAGTTTCATTTTTATCAAATAATTGCTAAACTCCAGACCTAAATGAATCAATATGTAACGTGCAACACAATCTTTATCCATGAAGCAATCACTTGACATTTACAATACTCCCTCCAAAATTTATATATGCTCACTGGCCAAAAGGGGGGGTCAAAATCATTATAAGATCATTTTAAAATGCACAGGATACAAAGTAGATTGATTTTTGATAACTCTTAAACAGCGACAAGCAATTTACGAAGCACAACACAATAAATGACCCTGGTAGGAATCATTACAGATTACATAATATCACTTATATAAAAGGAGCATTAAATAGCAAACCCCAAAACTTCATTTAGGAATTAGAAAATGAGGAAAAAAGTTTATAGCTTCCACAAGCCCAAGCTCAAATTTTCGAAATTGGTGTGTTTCGGCCTAGTAGGTATCTTGGAAAACGATTCTCCATAACAAATAACACGGGACGAATCTTCGACCAATGGGGCCCAGGCAAAAGGGATGGTTTAAAAAAGATCGTTTCCCCTGTAAACTTCGTTGACATTTCTTTTGCAATATGAAACAAAGAACACGTGTATCCGACCAGTGGTCTAGTGACAAGACCACAGCAAGTTCATTGAAGTGAATTAGTAAAAATAGTTAAGTTAAAATGCTCAGGTTCAAATCCAGATTATTTTGTTCAGAATTCAAGAGTTCGCTCCAACACTTTTGTTTGGGACTTCAGTCTTTCCTACCGTGTTCTTATCAACACACAGTACACACAAATAATTTGTCCACTTCAATATTCATATAATGAAATTGAATACGTCATGCGTATACTCATTTCGTACTGGAGTCAGCTTCCTTGCAACGTAAGATCATCAGAAATGGATCAAATCAGAACCTTATAAATAAACATTTTTCCCCAAGACAGATCACAAAGAGTTCAGCTAAAGATCATCGAGATCCGCCCCCCCCCCCCCCCCCACCCCCCTTGAGCCGCAAGCGCGCCCTCTAATACCGAACCATGGCGCTCTTCTTGACGACGTCGAACCTATTGGGCGACTGGTCGAAAGGCACCACGGTGGTCACGTCCCCGGAGCCCGTCTTGGCCTTGACTTGGAGGTACCTGCCGGCCGCCAACGCGATCAAGCCAACGCCGATCATGGCCCACTTGCCGCTGTCCACGATCGAGATCATGCGCAGCAGGTCGTTCTTGATCATGTCCACGATCTTGTCCGGAATGGCGATGCCCTGAAATAAAGTCAGTTGAATGAGATGAATGAGAGAGCGTAGACTCTAAATTCAGTCCTGTCGGAAATTCTACGTTTCCTTTTTAGTATGTTCATGTGTGTAATTTGTGTTATCTATCTCTACGTTTCAGCACACAGAAGGGCAACCCAGATTATCTACTCCTGTCATTACAGTAGCTACGCGATAGCCCTCTTCCTGGTAAGGAAGAATATCTGGGTGACCCCTCTTCTGAGGTTTCAGGCAATTTTCTTCTCCCGTTGAGATTAGAAAGTCTTATATTTTGAGCGAAAGCTGTCCAAAAATGTACCTTGGTCTGTTCGATGACGTTTTGCGTAAAAAGTGTGACAATTTTTTATCGATGTCAGCAATTTCGGTTACTGTAAACCCGTCAGTTTACTCAAAAGTGCCGTCTGTGATTTTCCTAAAGTACCCATCTCTACAGGTTGATCATTTTCAAACGTAGCATGAAACCATGTTGCCTGAAAACCACCATCCCTTGTCACAAATTGTCATACATCGGCAACCCCCCATTAAAAGTGCGTCCCATTCCACTACCCCCCCCCCCCCCACTATCAATTTTTTTAAAAGGAATTCTTACTTTTGGAACTGCATACAAAATTGACGATAACACCATGCCCTAACACAATTTGTGACGTACACTCCGCTAAAAAAATGATCAGTAAACAGAAAAGTGTGGGTTTCACCAAGCATGGCAAAGCTTTTTGAACAGAAAAATTCATGTTGAATATTGTTTTAAAATATAGTTTTTATCTACATCAATGTGTATTATTTCAAATATCCGCCCCCATCCCACTATTCACAAACTGCCACACTTTAGCAACCCTTAATGATATTCCATGAGCGACATAACATTTTAACAGAGGTTATCTCACATATCTATAACATAGAGTAAAGCAGGTTAATTAATTAATAATACACATTAAACATGAAGGCCTCCGGTTGTTTTAATTAAGCCCTTTAATGAAAAACTCAATTGTAAAACAGCGACACACTAGAATCTCGAACCGTGTTTCAGACAAACCCGCTAAATTGCTGCTTAAGGGCACATGGCTCTGTATATTTCAGAGGGGGCTTTGATCGAGCTGTCCACATGGTACATTGTGCTCTGACAGAAGTGAATTACTGCATTTTAAAGCCAAGGGTCTGACACTGCTCGCTTTTCCCACGCGAGCGGAGAAAAACATTCCATGTTAACGATTTTCGTTCAAACCTTAATTAACAAAGTAAGCAAGGGAAATGAGTAACATGATATGAGTCAAATTTTCTTTGTCTGAAGCACGTATACGTCAAGAAAATCAAATGTAATAATTTGGTTGGAGCAAAACCTATGGTATCTATAACGAACACAAATTTGGCTACTTTATTTCCCAGTTTTAAGATTCATATATCATAACTGCGCATTTTTATCATTAAAGGACCGTTAACCTCATAAAATTAATTTTTAACATAGATTCGTAACTATAATATGAATAGGAGTTGACGTATTTGAAAGAATTTTCTGAAAGGTTGGATTTTTAATTAACCATCTCAGAATTCTGGCGTATGATTCTCTTGTACAGTGTCTCTGTCCCCTCCCACCCTTTCGAGCGCTGTCGTTGCCGCTACGGCTCGGTCCGGCACGCTCAGAGCGGCACTGCACGAGAAATATGCAGCACGCTAATTACATACTTGCGGTAATCCGCTTACCGAGGCTAAACGATTGGTCCTATCAAAGTGCCAAATTATTTCAAGACAGAGGAAGAATGGAGGACTATGCTCAAATTATTTGAATGATATTTGACTAGAGGTTTGTCTAGGTTCTAGGGGTCAAAAAACCGCTGCGGGTTAAACCTTGTGGGAGTTGTTTTCTAGGACTAAAAAGGCGAACTTTGGTTACTTCTGCACGGATGGCCGCAAGGCACAAGAGGTTTTTTTGCTGCCCAAAGGCTATTATTAAATCATCCTAATCGATGATAAAAATTAATTTCAAAAGCCTTCAATGCCCCTTTAAAGATGGCATTTTGGCCATTCGACGCCTATTACACATCGAGGTATTCCCATCAAGATCAGCCAACTTCCACACATTCCGTGGCCAGCTCACCTCTTCGATCCAAAATATCGGATGCATAGTAGTCTTGATTTGCTTGAGCACGTCAATCTTGGGCACCGCATGCATTTCGATGTTGAACTGGATGCGTGACGCTGCGTTCAGCGGAGTGCCAGATATCTACGGAATTATGGGAACAGTGTTGTACCTATACCGTTGTATGTTTGGGCATCTTGGGTCAAAATATACCAACATTCTAGGGGTGCAGGTCAAGATTCGGATGAAGAGTAGAAACGGTACAACTCGAAATCAGCGCTTATCATAAACGGCGGAATTTATCTGAATTCTGAACCAATAAAAGATTTTTAGAAATATTAAAGTGAAAGCCGAATGCAGCTCTTATTGGTCGCAGGACACAGAAAAACTTTCTTCACCTGAAACGTGCTTTTTTAAACTTTGCATTTAAATCAATAAAAAATCTAGGGAAAATCCTGTAATTTTAAACCGTAAACAGTACTGAAGAGTCCGACTCCAACGTCGGTCAGGTCTTTTTTATGACCACACATCAACCCAAACAGAGAACAAAGAAAAACCGTCAACTTCACCGCCAAAATCGATTGTGATTGGAGCTGATTCTGCGATTTAGTTTCGAGCGCTCATGATTTCTTAACAGCTCGGCGAAGAGTAACGCACCGGCTCAAACTCGACGACGATCTCGTGTTTCTCCTGGTCGGGATTGAGCCCCTTGACGCCCGCCTGGTACTCGGGCACCGAGTCGTAGAAATGCGGCAACGTCACCACGATAGGCGATCCTGCAACAACACAGACACAGCGTTGGAGTTGAGGGCGTTGAAGCCGTCGTCAACGACATGGCGATATGGACCTGCTCTACTGACACTGTGCTTCAACTTACTTCTCCTTAACAGCCTCCTTATTTGATAAGGATTTATTTGTCTTGTTGAACTTGTGCCATTTATGGATTATGGATCCAACTTCCAATTGTATAGTATGTTGAATTATTAGATTTTATCGGCTACTTGGTGGCCAAAATAGTCGATTTTCTTTCTATCTACTGCAAGCCCTGCTTTTATGGTCTATACTGTGAATTTTCATATTAACATGCCAAATCAGCGCAAAAATCTTTCATAGCATTTTAACACCGACATTTGTGCAAGCTTGTAACCAACATTTCCAAACTCATTGATCCTATTAGGTGGATGGCAACTCTTCTCCACTTCGTGCACATCAAATACTGACAGGGCCACAACCACTTACTAATTTGCATAACGTTGGTGTGAGCTATTAGATAAACTTCAGAAGTATGACTCAAAACAAAACAGCTCTAAATCAATTATAATAAAGGATTACAAAATTTAATAAGAAAGCATTTGGAAGCTTTACGAAAAATCACCATTTAAAAAATAACCAGTGGTTGGTGTGCAAGCAAAATCAAATTCATCGACCGCATTTAATACGGCAACTGCGAATGCAGACAGATCTCGTCTTATCGGCCAGCGCTCGCCAGGTGAGGTCAGGTTCTCGTCTCACCGAGGCATTTATCCAGCTCCATGGAGCCCTTCTTGGGGCAGGTGACGTTGCTGGTGCAGAAGCAGTGCTGCTTGGGGTCCGCGGCAATGTCCCCAAAGCCCCCGGAGAACCGGAAGACCGGCACCTCTCGATGGACGTCTTTGCGCACGAACTTCAGCGTCATGGACCTGACATGCGCAACAGTTACTATTTAGGGAACTTTATTCTTAGCAACAAAATGAGTATTATATTTCTTAGACTCATGTCTACTCTATCCTATCTTTAGCACTAGTTTTGAAAAAAACTATTTCAAACTGGTATTTTCTGATTGACAAATGAGTCTTTTCGTAGACCTATACAAAGGACGCGCGGACAGTATCTAGAATAAGTGGACGAAATTTGGAACACATACTATAATGTGAGACATTTATTGTTTTTTGGTAACTGGTGATTAAATGCGAACAAATGTTGAAGTGGAATGTGGCATTATCTACACATTATTCTAAACATCAAAGGGTAAGAAAAAAAACTTGATAATTACAGTGCACTGTAAGTTTTAGAGGTTTTTCAAACAGTAGTGATCGCTACCCAATTTGTTCCACTTTGAGCTCTATAATAATTTTGACTAGGAGTGAGTGGAAACTAAAAGATATTTACACCACAATATTGGTGGCCCGGGGAATGATAATTTAAAATAACACGAAGTGGTTCTACAGTAAGCGCCCAGTGGTGAAATCATTAAAAACTGTTACTACTACAATCGGTACCCAAGAGATGAATCTCTAAGCATATTACAATTGGTGACCAGGAGTGGGATCTTACCCCTAAAAACTACAACAAAGTGATACACACTGTAAACTCTATTTCAGTAGATTTAAAAATCCGTTTAAATATGCATTATTATAAAACAAGACTCCAAAACAGAGAGTCATCTGCAGAGATTTCGAACCAGATCATTGTGTCACCTGCAAATGTCTGGTGCAAACGACACGAGGTCCTCTCCCTCCTCGACGAACGGCCGGAAGATGGAGCCGTCGGTGCCGCTGATGTTGTTGCAGTGGTCGCCCCGCCAGACGTCCATCTTCTTGTGCTCGTTGTACTCCATGACGCGACCCACCTCGGTGGCGTTCTTGATGCCTCGCTTCACGCGGAGCAAGCCACCAGCACTGCCGTTCTTCTGCAAAGAGCAAACACCAATCATTTTACACAAGGGTACATACCAATTCATTCGTGGGGGCGTCGGTGTCGGTGTTAAAATGTTATGAAAGATTTTTGCGCTGATTTGGCATGTCAATATGAAAATTCACAGTATAGACCAAAAAAGCAGGGCTTGCTGCAGATATAATGAAAATCGAATATTTTTGCCACTTAGTAGACGGTAAAATCTAATAATTAAAATCACATTAGGGTTTACTCCCACTGAGCAGGTTACTGCAAAGGCATTGATAAGTTTGTTTTCACCATGGTGCACACCCCTGCAAATCTGCTTACGCCTGATGTGATTGTGTTGTATTGTTTTGTATTGTAACATTTATTGCCAAGAGATTATTTTTCATAATATGGACATAGTCAAGTTTGTGTTAACTCTGCTTTGAAGAATCGGGCCCTGGTCTTAGTGCAGATTGCACCAATTCACATTGTATGATAAGGGTAGATTGGTACCAGTTACACCGGGGTTTGAAGCGTTTATAGTTTATTGACAAAAATGCAGATAATTGTATAGTATTCACCTTCCAATGCAGATTGCAAATTTTTAACCACCATCGCTTATGCTGTTTAGCATCCTCCAACTTAGAACAACTTAACTGACAACCAAAAAAGGTACCCCTTGGAGTCATGAGCTAATACGCTGAATGCAAAACGTGACAACAGGGTGTTTTGGTCCTTTTTCGTATAGAGTTCCGTATCCACATGTTGCCAGTTATTCTTTAGTTTATAACCATTTTATTATGTTTTTACATTTCAATGTTGCTACGATTTTCCTTGATAGCGCCGGCATTTTTTTTCAATACTGAACTTTTCTTCAAATCAACGAATCATGAAGCTGACAAGTGGTGCGTAAACTTACCATCCCAAAGAACGAAAACGTGTAGAGCTGATCTCCGATCTTCTTGAAAGAAGTGCCCGCCTTGTCCTCGATCTTGCTGCAGATGGCCTTGGAAGCGAACTCTTTTACGGTGCAGTTGATGAGGATGCCGTCGAACAGCAGGTCCTTGACCTTGACAGTCATGTACACCGTCTCCGGCTTGTTGAAGATCTCCTTCATGGCCTTGTTGATCATCGTCAATGTGGCCGGAGCGTCCTTTTCCACGGTTGTCACGATGCTCTGGGATCGATGGGAATTATTCAGGGACATTTGGATAGACTTCTCGCTTTATATAGAAAATACAAATATTATAGAGATAAAATTAACTTATTTCGCGATGGTGTCATAGAAAAGAATCTGAGTTAATTTTATGAGTCAGTCAGTGTAACACACTTTTCCTTGTGAAAAAAGGTTTTCAGAAAGGTGCAAGGAAAGCGATATAGTGAAATTATAAACCGCATACTGCCGCTTTCATTCATTCATTCATCAGTTGCATTGGCTGAAACCGATTGACGATAATAAATACATTTCTTGGGGTAGATATGCCAGAATAAGTTACTCATTTTCTACGCAGGCAGCTATAACCCGTTAAACCAGAAAAAAATCAAATCCGTGGCTATGTCATTCTGTGCTGTTTTGGCGTTAGTTTATTGTAATATAACAAATAAAGTAAGTAAATATTGAATCATTCCGATTGCCAGCCACTATGTTGTTAATTAAGCGTAGTATTTGCCTTTTTATTGTTAACCCCAGTTTATACCTGTTGGACCCTTTCCGACCAACTAGTCAGTAGTCCTCGATTACAGAGCTTGCCTCGGTAATTAATTAATTGTGTTATGGGTCGAGTATTGTTATTAGACCATGGTCTTGTTGTCATTTCGTATCCCCTACGCCACTTACCGGAATATCGCAACTAGTGGCTAGCTTAATTTTGCCGATAATCCATTCAAGTCCTAGCAAGTCCTTTCCAAGCTGAGACGTACCAGTTTTAGCAGAGCATTTCCTTCAAATGTCTTCACGCGTTCAAAAGGTCAAAAGTCTGGTGGTACTTCAAAGACAATTCGCAAACTAAATTTTAGAATCGTAATAACCAGGTTTTAAGCCCCACCGTAGGTATGGTACGAATCTCAGATATGGAAGTCAGCTGTAACTTTAGATATATCTGCGAAGTATCTTATTTTTGAGCCCCTTTACTTTTGATACCTTACTTGCACACTTCCATTGTGTGGAACAATTATTGAACTGGCTGGTGGAGATTGTGAATAACTTGTTTTCATATGCTGTTGGGCACAGATTTTGATACTCCCTTAAGCCCCCTTTACACGGCAACATTTTTCACAACAGTCTGTGTTGAAAGTCTTGCGTGCAAGAAAACTTGTCCCATGTAAACGCAAAATGTTGTGAAAATCTTTTTCGCAACAGTTGACAACATAAATGTGGACAAGTTTTTTCGTATAGAACACGCTCTATATTGAGCACATCTTTTCTCAAAACTGACCAATCAGAGATGAATCTGTGGGAGTCGAGACAGAAGACAACATGGACGCCGCCAAGGATAGTGTGGTCTGGAGTAGGGACGAGGCGAAAAGAATAATAGAGCTATACGAGGAACACACTTGTCTTTATGTGATAACGTCGCCGGATTATCACAACAGGTAGCTATTATTTAAACACATGATACAATATGTTTCAATTAATAGACTGTAAATATGATGATATACAAACACATAACCTAAAACCATGGATTCATCTGACAGTCACAGTTCTCAATATATTATTTATAAATTATTTGTCCAGAAACAAACGACAAGCGGCGCTGGAGGCTATAACAAGCGAAATGGCTAAACTGCGTCCTGGGGTCAAAGTCGACCAGGTGAAGAAGAAGATCGCGGGGCTAAGAACGCAGTTTTGTGATGCCGCCACAAAACTAAAAAATTCGCGAGTCAGCGGCTGCAGTGCGGAAAGTGTAGAGACACCCAGCCTTTGGTGCTACAAGCTGCTCTTCTTTTTAGAGAAGTACATTGTCAGCACCAAAGGCCGCTCCAACCTGTCGCAGGCAGATCAGCCAAGCCTTGCTGTAAGTGTATACGTTGTTAATTTAATCTGTTTGTGGGAACCGAAACAAGCTCTGAAGTCAAGAAGACTTGCTACAGACAAGCTCTTTTGGGGAGGTACCATCCCTGCCACTGAGTGTATGTTTATATTTATTGCATACACTTTCAATTCCCACAGATGGCATCATGCGAGGAAATCATCGATGAGGATGGAGAGCAGTCGAATGCGTTCGATGAG
The DNA here is from genome assembly GCA_921293005.1 of Nemoura dubitans. NCBI lineage: Eukaryota > Metazoa > Arthropoda > Insecta > Plecoptera > Nemouridae > Nemoura > Nemoura dubitans. Next base: position 41,618,443 of record OV121076.1, read on the forward strand.
ATATTTGAAGAGGAGCTCGAACTACAAGAAACTAACGCCACACCAAGCTCCGCTGGCCCATCCCGTCGAGGGAGCTCCTCTTGCTCGTCCCGAGGGAGCTCGCTGGATGGCAAACGTGGGACAAAACGTGGCCGAACAGGTGAGATGGTTTTAGCCTGCTTCGGCTAGGCCCAACGGCCTTGTGAAGCTTTGATCAAGTCAGTGGAACGGAAAATCATAACTTCTTGTGGTACTAAATGAAAAGCAGTAGACATTGAGTATAATTGAAAGTGTAGTCGGAAGTGTAAAAAAAAAATTGATTTCCCACTCACAAAATCAAACATGGATACCCACTTATTAAATCAACTGCGTAACATAATATCGATCCTATCTTTTATTCAATTAAACTAAACTTTGCCTATCATAGCTATCTAAATTATATTTACAAACAAACTCTTAGCACAAGATATCTATTTGTCGATGAATCAAAGCACAAGATTTCATTAATAATAAGCAGCATACATGAAATTATTACATTTCATTTGAATGGTTGACCTACAAATTTAAAACCGACATAATTTGTCTTTTTTATTTCAGTTTCATCTTCAGCTGTATTGGAAACCATTTCCAGCGAGGCAAGATCCACGATTGCCGACCTCGTGGCCCAAAGATTTCACCGACCAGCGAGTTCTCCAGTAGAAGATCCTTTCAATGTGCTAAACTTTTCAAAGTGGATCGGGTCCGAGATGCTTCTTCTAAAAAAGAAGAGAAACGTTATCGAACTCAAGCAGGACATCCAGCGCCTGGTAACAACAAAGGTTATGGAAGAGTGTGATGATGATGAATGAACTAAAAAAATAATCTGACAATTACCTACCTATGTGTTGTAAATGTGATCATTCTGCCAAGATACCGCACCCTCCCCATTGAAATATGCTTTGAATTCGTTACGAATGGCAATTGGTTCACGGGATGCTCTACCCAATAGCCTTTTTTCAATCCCTGTCATTTGCAATCCCCCTTCCCTCCAAGTTCCGGGAATGATGCGTGTATCTGTACCATCTCTGTCGATGAAATCCGTAGGCATGTAGACGGAATTGCTCTCAGACAGCAGAAAGTTGTGCAGTGCACATGCGGTGAGGGTAATGAGCTCAACCTTTTCGGGTGACAAGTTGATTGTTCCGAGAAAAATCCGAAAGCGGTTAGCGAAGATTCCAAAAACATTTTCGGACACTCTCCTCGCCCGACTCAGCCTGTAGTTGTGTATTCTTTCCTCGATGCTTAATCCTCGGTTTGGAAACGGCTTCATGAGATTCGGTGCAAGCGAAAACGCATCATCGGCGACAATTACAAATGGTGTTGGAATTTCTCGGTTTGGAAGCGGTTTTGCTTTTGGGACATTGAGCGTGTTATTTTGAAGCGCTCTTGATAATTCACTCTCACGGAACGTACCACCATCGCTAACCCGGCCGTTGGTGCCAACATCGACGTACAGGAATCTGTACTTGGCATCAACAAGAGCTAGTAATACGATGCTGTGAAAGCACTTATAATTGTAGAATTTAGACCCAGCAGATCTTGGAGGTCTAAAAGCAATATGCTTCCCATCCATTGCCCCGATACAATTAGGGTAGTTCCACAATCTTTGAAAATCATCCGAAACCTTCATCCACTCTGCTTCTGTTTTTGGCACCTAGAAAAATGACAGCATATTTTAATACTCTTCCAAAATATATCAATGAGCTCAAAACTAATATTTGGATGAGCATAGGGGGCAAAGCAAAGCTTCAATTTCAAAAAATCCATTTGTCATGTTCTGTTATTTAGGTACCTAGGTATACCTAAATTTATTTTATAATTATTTACCTGCATGTATTTGCCTTCCAATGCTGCGTATATTGCCCGACACACTATTGGTACAAAGAGTGAGATTGTGCATGCCGGTATTCGTGTTGAAAGTTCCAAGCTTTGGTATGTTTCCCCAGTAGCCAGGAAGCGCAGAGTGACGGTAAGCTTGTGGCAAGCCGATATGCACTGCCGCATGTTTGTGTCCTTCTTGGAAATTTTACCCTCAACCATGGATAAAAGCTTCGTGAACGTTGCTTCGTCCACCCGCAAGTAGTTTTTAAAGGCAAGCGGGTCTTCCACTGCAAGTTCGCTGTGTACTAAATGTAACACACCGCGGCTATTCACTTCGCGTCTTGCAATCCACTTTCTTCGCCAACATGATCGCTTAGCTTTTCTGGCTGCTTTCTCAGAAGCTCTTTCAACTACCGTTACAATGTCAGCTATCAATGCAATGTCCAAAATCAACTCAATATCATCATTATCAATCATTTTGCACTACATAACCTACAAACAAACGATCTGAAAGCGCATATCCGTCACCTGTCATCAGTCAGCAGTTGTCACAAAACACCACAAGAAATTGTCCCATGTAAAGATCCGCCACACGATTTGCACCAAAGATTTTCATGGCAGACATGTGGGGCACACTTATGTGGCCAACTTTTGTGGAAAATGTTGCCGTGTAAAGGGGGCTTTACATTAAAACATTAAATGAAATACCAAAACAATTTTAATTAACGATCAATTTATCTGCCTCATAAATATGATCCGAATATGAAATTTCAAAATCACTCGCAGATTGTTTTTATACATCGTTTGTATTTTCTGACAGTGAGCCTCACTAAAACCATTGAATTGTGTTATTAATCATATTTTTGCCAAACTTGTTGGCTGCAACTGACAGCATACTCTTTCTCAAAGGTGTCTACGAAGTTTCAGGAATCCAAATCAGTCCAAAGCCCCATACAGCGCTTGCATCCGATTGCAAGACAAAGCATAATCATAATATTTAATTGTCTTAATCTAGGGATGGGTACAGACATTTTCTTTAGGCCTACACCAATTGAAGTCGGGCAGCCACTCCTGACGCTTCTCTCCCACACTTTCATGCACAAATTATAATGAAATGACTTTTTTGAGGGAAACACTTGTAAAGAAAAGTGTTTTTCCTTGCTTGGAAAGGATTTTAGGTGACTTCAACTAACGTGTGGTCTTCCGCTGTTTGCCTTACCAGCAGCAGGAGGTTGGGCACGGTGACCATCTCGTCGCCCGTCAGCCCCGAAGACTTGGCGGCGTTGTAGTAGTACCACACTTGCGGCCGGTACGCCACCGAGTCGTCCATGTTGCGGTCCTTCTCCTCCACCTTCCACTTGTACTCGCTGCGGAAATCAACGCACGCTGCGTTACTTCGAGCCGCATCTTTTGGTAAGTGCCGATGTGCGTCGGGCTTTTATTAATCGGTCACAGCTTTATTACCATAATTACAATATGCAAATAAATTGTTTATGGGTTTTATTGAGTGAATATTAAAGTATCTGATTAGGGTGATCCTCGGAGATAACAATTTAAAGTTTAAACTTATATACATATATCTGGACACTGCAATTCTGTTAAACCAACCTTCGGGGGGGGGGGGGGATGATTCAAATTCTGTCTAAGGGCAAGTAATTAGCATTACACTAATTTTAAACATTGCATAATTCAGGCATGGGCAGCCCCCGGAATGCAGGACTATATGCCGGAAAGATCGGCCCAGACTGTTTCTGAACAAAGATATTCAACAGCTCCAATCGAATTTTTCGGGTATGTTTCTATTAAAGTGGTTTAAATTAGTTTTAGGGCTCGTGATTATTTTCGGAAATCTCTCTCTCTCTCTCTCTCTCTCTCTCGGTTCTATGCACGAATGGAAAAACAGCGTAAGGTATAGGAAATGTCTGATTTGGACGCAATCAAGTACATGGTTCGAACCGATGCCCTAAATTTCCCGCGGCGGCTTCAAATCTTCCTTTCGGGTCGGAGATGATGCGAGTTAACAAAAGCAAGTATGAAATTAAATTATTCACATTGTGAATACCAACTTATTTGCAACTACCGAAGAAGTAATTCCATAAATTGTTTTTCGTACAAAAAAGACTTAGGAAGGTGTTTGAATTTTCTTCAAGCTTTAAAATTACGCCTCTTTAGTGAAATCTATTGCAAACTTTCACAGTATACCAATTTATCCGCTTGGTCGATTGTGTGTTGCTAATATGAAAACTGGTTTGTCATAACGAGATTTGCACCCTCGTGCAGTTCCTCCATGTGCTAATCCACGTGGTCGTTATGCCTCTCAATAACGATGGTGCTATATATGACATGTTTGATCCCCCTCCCCCCACCCTTTTACACAGGTGGTCGGCCGGCCCGCGACCTAACATACCCTAGCCTGCTGCATCTCTTAAGTGTGTTTTACGGGGTTAATTTGCCTCTAAATAACTTTCGTGCGTTGGTCTTTTCCCCAATGTCGAAGAATGATTCAACGAGATATGCATTCCTACCTATGCATTCCTATATGCATTCCTATGCAATTCTACCTATAGATCATGTATTTAAGATTTGTAATATCCCATCCTTTTCGGATCTTTTTGATCTTCGATTCTTTGTAAAATAAAAAGCAGTCCGTTTCAGTCTGTTTGCATTCCGTTACATACGTATGTTCTGTCGATGATGTTAAACCACGTTAAACTTATGCTTATTTCTAGTCGTGACACCTTTTAAAATTTCACTTTTTCAAAAGATGTGTATAATAATTCACTACGCCTGCTTATTTTACCTCCTTTTTACGGGTTTGTTTCCCTTCATAATGTCCGAACAACGCTGTAAGTGCCGGTGCAATCAGTGGCTAAAACTTAATGAATTGCGAGTCCAGCATTTGCCAGATGTTCATAAGCGAGGACACCAACTCACAAAACGATAAACAAGACGATACGATTATAGTTATCTGCATGAATTGAGTCGAGGAATGCACGTGAATTCAGCGCAAGAGTTGCAGCAGGTTAGGTTTTGAAATGTCGCGAGCCGGACGCGACTCTCCAGTCAGGAGCAAAAGTTTATCAAAGCTCGCGTTAAAATCAAGCCATAGTAAGAATAAAACAAAGAAAGATTTTGCACAATTCAAATTGCTTTTTTTTAAATACCCAAAACTGTGGTGAGTGGAATGAGATCGACGCAACACTTTCCTACACTCTTGCCCTCCAGCTGTGATTACCTATTCCTAAGAACCAATCAGTCTTGTTACTGACAACAATTGCAATCGCCAATGTTCGACTGATGGTAAACGGATGAGCAAATCATGAAATCGGCAGCGCAAAAGATATTATTGATGCGTAATAGCCAAACAAAACGCATGCATGACGTGGACAGCTGATGTGCGTTGCGTGTTTTGCCAGAGGCTATAACCGCTAAATAATAAGGCACTCGCGCCTGGTAATTTCAGCGTTGGATGACTGAACTGGCAATAAATGCTCACTCGTAGTGGTACGGCCCGATTTCCTGCAGGAACGGAGTGCCTCCTGTCGCCACCTCCTGAGGATTGGTCACGTTCAGGATGTTGATTTTGAAGTTGAGCGGGAAGGGAAGCTTTTCCCACATTTCCCGAGTCATCGAGCCGACTTTCAGGCCCTTTTGCTGGAAAAGTCGAAAGAGAAACTTCTGGTTATGACGGATGGTAGCAGAAAGCATAACAAATTGGTTTATTCAACTTCGAAAAGTCATAATTATTTATGGCATGACTTTGCAAAAGGTCACTGCATTTAGAATTGTAACAACAACTCTCATGAATTCGCCCCCACGAATCGGTTAATTATTTACTCGGGAAGTTTCGCCAACTCCTTGCGGGCAGGCTAAGTACAGTTCACCATCGAGCTAGAACTCCCACTCTTTATCCTTAAGAATAATAGCCTAGTCCTCTTGAAGAAAACATTCTTTGTATAGCACAACTATGAAAAATTTAATCAAATATTCACATTTTCGTCTGTGTTTTAATTTGGTTATATATTCGAATATGTGTACCTACTTTAAAAGAGTGCAATATTGTATATTACCTCATTCACAGCCTTGCTGATTACTTTGGGCATCGCTAAGAAGCCCCCGCACACACCCAAAACAAGGGTCACTCCACCCCCAATGAGCAGCCCTTTCGGCAGTTGCATCTTAACGAGAATGCAGAAACTCTTGACGAAATTCAATCTAACTATATACAATTATTATCACAGTCTTCTAAGGTATCAGACGACACTAGTCATTTCCTACGAATGTCCGCACTACGTATGAATATCATGACAAAAGATCAAACACCAAATAGCTGTGAAAAATCTCAATTCAATGTCGCACCGCACTGCGCTTGCGTAGGAACTTTTTCCATTGGCTTAGTCCTGCATCGACGAATCTCCGTAAATTATACATGTCTAGCTGTTTGACCGTAGCCCCTTGCTGATGACATGTCATTAACTGGAGCTCAAGGTCGAAACGATTGTCAATTGTCAAAACGTGTCCAACAGAGCGGTGAACCACAATACTGCAATTGCAGATATGACTGGTGTGATGACATGTAATTAGACGATCGGTAATAAGAGTATTATTTTGTTATTAGCTATTCGCGGACCGGTGATTAATTGGTCGTTTCGCAAAGAGGCTTGATCCGTGTTGAGACGTTATGTAGTGAGCAATGATGGTGCAAAAGTTTCAAGGATGGAAGAAATGTCAGAGGAAACTCTCTGCGGGCTGTGAATGTTTTATTTTGGAAAATTGTGGAAACGTTACGGATACTTACGGAAATTCATTCTATTCTCATTTTCTTCGCCCTGGTTGGAGAAAAATGTGGTTTCCTTCATTCGTATTTACTCTTATTTTCTATCTCAAAGTTAAGAAATAGAGAGAGTTTGCATCTTCTTCGGATCTCACAGCTGCGTGATATGTTGTTCCGAAGGGTTGAAAACTGCCTAATTGCCTTGAGGTATCTGTGGAGGTATTGTGATATTTCAGCTTTTTGATATTGTCCATTGCTTCGTTGCGGTCCTGCTTGCAACAAAATATCTTCATCTACACTCATGTTTCAACAATTTCTTGTGCCTCGTTTGATCTAGTTTGGAAATGGATTTTACCGCCCTTGGAAAGATTGAGCTTTACCCCTGACTAAGAATATCAAGCTGAGTCTTTTACAGATATATATGGGGAGGTATTTTCAGCGTAAAAAGATTAAGCCTTGAAAAATATAGCAACATGAAACACAAGGGACAGCTCGCGACTTGAAATCTGCCTGTGCCAATATTGATGATTTTTAGAACATGACGATGATAATTTTCACTTCTTTTGTCAGGAATCGACATTGAAAGTAAACTAACAAACTTATCATCAATCATCATCTACCATCAACGATCATGATCAGACAAAATTTCATCGATATAGGAAGTGACTGGTAATGAGGAAAGTTTACCGCAAATTTCATGAAAGATGGTTAAGGAATGGGACCCCAATAGCAGTAAATATAGTTTGTATTTTATAAATAAATGTCAGTTTATTATTTGCAAGACATATAGTTTAACATTGTATCACGAAAGAGCTTTATATTATAATAGTATGAATCGTTTCATAACGCAATATTGTAATGTATTGCACGTTGTTTTCCAATCTTTTCTTTAGTAACCTTACCTATATAGCTGGTGAATAATTTACATTTTTTATTGTGAATTCTCATAATTTAAAAATCAACCGATTTGTACAATTTAACAAAATAATATCAACGAAAAGCAACCCCCAAAACACCAGCATTGACTTTCAGTTTTATAGATAGGTGAAAACTAAACCGCAAAACATGTCATTTTAATACAATCATTTCGGACGAAAAACAACAACTTAACATCCAACCAAAACTTCAAAGCACACGCAACAGTTTGTGCGTGATCACAACATGCAACAAAACTCGTCCATTCGTCGCCTCATTTTGTCTATAGTCTCTACGCATTATCGCATTCTCCATCCCTGCTGATATTTTACTAATTCCGTCCACTCTGTTGCAAGTTTCAACTACTTTCAAGTTTCATCTGAGAACGGGACAAAGGGTCTAGTGATTGTGCCATCGCCGTCCTGGGGCCGAGTCCGTTTACCCGTCCCATGTACGGGTCGCTCGGCCTCTCGTCTCCCCGGAGATCCCCCCTTGTCCTACCCGGCGAAGCAGGGAGAATGTGTGACCGAATAGCTCAGTTGGTAGAGAACCTGCCCGGCAAGCTGGAGATCCCGGGTTCGTATCCCGGTTCGGGTGCACATTTTCCCAGCTTCGCCTCCCTTCCATCAATTGCATACTGGTATCTGCATAAACCCGTAACAATTTCCTCTTAACAAAAGAATTTCACATTGAATAGAGGGAGATATTTAAATCTAAAACGAAATAATTTGATAAGTGGACAGGTGGTATTTCATTCGCCACGAGTTCATTTATCTCTTGAGATCATTTATTTCCATGTGAAATCCTTTGATGCTGGCACCTCTTTTTTCCGACTCTTGAACGCATGGTCGTCATTTTCAGCGCTTAGGAACGATTTTCACGCTGTGAAGGGGAGGGGTACCCCAAAAATTCCAAAAATTTTTCATTTTTTGAGCAAATCTGTATGTTTGAAATCAAATTTTAAACACGCGACGTGCTATAAAATATATTTTAAAACACCCATATTTTCAATAAATTTAAATTTTACCTTACAAACAACTACACTCACAATGAAAGACAGTGTTGACGACAGCATTGCAAAATGACTGCTAACTGTAACTTAAACCTGGAAGAGAATAACCCTACACAATTATCCAAAACTGTACTACTATTAAATGAGATGTTGATGTCAAAGAAAAAAATCAACTAAATTGTTGAAATACAGATTCAAGTTGAGGAGGGACACTACCCCGTCTCCCCCCCCCCCCCCCCGCCCCACCGCACCCCATGTTCCTACGCCACTGGTCATTTCGCCTTCTTCGACCTCTGCGCCAGTCAGTAGCGCACCATGGTGGCGCTCTGGCCCATCATCGTCTTCTTCGGCGAGTCGAAGGGCACTACGGTGGTGATTTCCGAGGAGCTCTTCTCCTTGGTCTGCAGCCAGCGGCCAGCGCCGATCATGCCGAAACTCGCCGCCAGGAGCGTCCACTTGACGACGGTGGTCAGCCAGATGGCGAACAACAGCTGGTCGCGGATCATCTCGATGAACTTCTCGGGGATGATGATGCCCTGTGGGGACGGGAAAGGGGATAAGACAGTAGCCATCAGTCTTAAATTTAGAGGTTGCAACAACGATGTGTCCTACTATAGGTGCAACCGAAATGTTACAGAAGCATTTTCCAGTCCACATTTTTGGTGATATCATGAACATTTCACAATTAGGAAGAAACAAAACTGTGTTTTACAACGAAATGTTTAACTTGAACGAAATCAAAATCAGTGCAAGCAGCGCATTGCCAAAGGTTTACACGGAAACTACTGGGAATTCTGATTTCAGCAATGGGGAGTAACCGTTTTGAGGTTTGCGGTAAACTCATTTGTTTCCTGCCATACAAGATTCTCATTTGCCGTTGCCAAGCACAGAAATGCTCAGCAGAACTTTATTTCCACCAAATTAATTGAAATATCACATGAATACACATAGCATTAGTCTTTTGATACATTTTCTAAATTTTCTAAGAAATCACAAAGACAAATGCGTTTCAAGGGAGAGTTTACTATAACATTGCTACCTTTACCAACATGGAAAATTAATTTTACTGCTCGTTTTCTCATGTTTTCCCATGAATTGCGGTGCGTTACATATCTTTCAAGAGAAGGTTACCATGATAGCTCTTGCTGAATTCTAAAACATTTTCTTCATTAAAGAAGATATTCTTGAAATGAGGGCGTTTATGTTTATGATTATAAGCGATTTTTAACATCTTCTATCAAAGAGAGCACATTAATCATCATCCAGGTGACAATGCGAAAACTTGGACTCACCTGCTCGATCCAGAAGATGGGATGCATGGTTTTCCTCAAGTTCTTAGTCACAGGGATCTTCTTAATCTCCCTCATTTCGATGTTGAACATCATTCGGAACTTGACCACCAACGGATTTCCTGTTATCTACAAACGAAAATGAGATTTACATTTTTCACTCCGGTCTTTGCGTACAGCTAACCTCATTTTAGCTGCAGTCGTTCAGTTTTTCAAAAAGCTAAGAGCATGAATTTGAAAATGTACGACGGATTATTATTATTATTTTTTTTTTTTAGAAAAATTTTATTTATTTACTCTTAAATTATATAGTACAATTCGACCAGGTATTCAAAAAACACACAGCAAGAATAAATAAAAACCGCGATCAGCGGATCCGCGGACTTCAAAAACGATGGATAGCCACTCGGGTACGCACTGCTCTAAATCGGCTTTTTGGATTTACCTGAAATTGCACCTTCCGTAAAATAGTGACTGCACCTCACTGTTATCCCCTGGTTATTATTCTCATATTATTTTGAAATTGGCATTAGCATTGTGGTCTTATTTCAAATGCAGCCTTTAAGCGCTAACATAAACAGTGTCTTATTAATTAATCATTATGTTTCGATAACTAGGGCTGAATTCACAAAGCAGGGTAATATATTATGGCCCCGGGGGAAAATTGTGCAAGATGATACTGGTAAATCTACAAAGACCATATTTGCTTTGCTTGCCGAGCAAAAAATCTGTTATTTTTAGATCCAGATCTTTGTCCTGTGCTATAATCGGTTAATCCAAACACTTGGCCTTGCTGGCACTAAGGGCCATGCCTCACGGTCTACTTCGAGGTCTAATCGAGAGATGCACAGTAGATTTGCTTGCCACGTCGTGAAACAAATTTGAGATATAATCTTGAGTATCAGTTAGCCACACATAAAGAGCTATATAAACTTATCTTAGAAGTAATGCATGCTACAAGCAATAATAAGACCTAGGCTAAATCGCTAGATCAAGCCTGTAAGAGGGATTTGAAAATCTTTGCGGTCTGTTCTGTTGCTCTGACGCCTGAACTAGAGTTTGCAGCTCACCGTCTCGAAGTCAAAGTCGACAGCGTGTTTCTCTGGGTCAGCCTTGAGGCCCTTGACGCCGTTGATGTACTCCTCGCTGCAGTTGAGGAAGTGGGGCAGCGTAACCACAATGGGGGTGCCTGCCAACCCATACAGTCACGTTGGTAGCGCGAGCATTCAAGGATACCAGGAACCAAATTTCACAGTGAAACTACGGTCAATAATCGCTTTCGTCCCCCCATTAGAAATGCAGATGCAACATCTTAAGGCTATCCACATATTTCCACCAGTTTCCACCAAAAAAATTCCAAGACATAATGTTCAAGTTTTCAAATCTGTCACCAACAACATACTTACTCGTTGGTCTGCAGAAAAAGATGACATTGAGATGAAAATTTTGCCTGCTTACGAAGTGTCATTTGGCGTACGAGATGGCTTCAAAATAATTAGTTTTGTAGCTTTCATGTGGCGCAGAGCATCGTATAAAGCTTCAAGTTATTGGAAATGGTATGGGATTTCATGAACCAACTGAGAATGAGCTTCTCTAGAAAACGTTCTTCAAACGATCGTAACGAATTCATTTAGAAGACCCTGACAAGGTGTCACATGCTTTTGAGCTGGTATAGTGCATTTTCACGCCATCCCCTCCCGTCCCTCCCCCCCCCCCCCCCCAGCCTCAACGCGTTCCTGTCCGCGAGGGCGGTGGTGGTGTACTCACCGACACACTTGGTCATGTCCATGCCTCCCTTCTGAGGACACGTGGTGTTGGACCGACAGAAGCACTGGTTCTCCGGCTCGTTGGCCATGTCCCCGAAGCCGAACGTGTACTTGGACACGGGGATGTCCTTATAGACGCTGCGGCCCGTGTACTCAAGCGTGAACGACCTGCGGGACGCGGGGAACAAACGTGTACTTGGACACGGGGAACAAACGTGTACTTGGACACGGGGATGTCCTTCTAGACGCTGCGGCCCGTGTACTCAAGCGTGAACGACCTGCGGGACACGGGGATTAAACGTGTACTTGGACACGGGGAACAAACGTGTACTTGGACACGGGGAACAAACGTGTAATTGGACACGGGGAACAAACGTGTAATTGGACACGGGGAACAAAAGTGGACTTGGACACGGGGAACAAACATGTAATTGGACACGGGGAACAAACGTGTACTTGGACACGGGGAACAAATACAACCCCCCAAGGGCTGCACCCCCCCCCCTCCCCCCATCGCCCCACCACACGTACCGACAAGTGTCCCCGGCGAAGATGTCGATGGACTCCCCGTCCTCGATGAACGGCCGGAACATGCTGCCGTCGGTGCCGGTGATGTTGTTGCAGCGCGGCGCCGACCACACCTTGAGCTCCTTCTGGCCGTCGAACTCGACCACCTTGGCCACGTCCGTGTAGTTCTTGATGCCTCGCTTCACGCGCAACACGTGCTGCGAGGCGGTGCCGTTCTTCTGCAAACGTCCCAACCACGGCATGAAGCCCATGGTCCCAACCACTGCGTGAAGTCCATGATCCCTACCACGGCATGAATTCCATAGTCCCAACCACGGCCTAGAGAGCCCTAGCCTAGAGAGCCCTAGCCTGAAGAGCCCTAGCCTAGAGAGCCCTAGCCTAGAGAGCCCTAGAGCCAAGAGAGCCTAGCCTAGACAGCCCTATCCTGGAGAGCCCTAGCCTAGAGAGCCCTAGCATAGAGTGCCCTAGTCTTGTTAGTGACGTGCACCTGGCCGACAGAGACCGAGGTATCGATTTCCGCGACGTCGCGCATTCAAGTCTCCAGCGCCGAACGCGCGTTACACGGACGCAAACAGGAGCACATCGGCTTCGTGGGAGCGTCGAAATGGGCGCAAACAGGAGCACATCGGCTTCGTGGGAGCGTCGAGATGGGCGCTAACAGGAGCACATTGACTTCGTGGGAGCGTCGAGATGGGCGCTAACAGAAGCACATCGGCTTCGTGGGAGTGTCGAGATGGGCGCAAACAGGAGCACATCAGCTTCGTGGGAGTGTGGAGATGGGCGCAAACAGGAGCACATCGACTTCGTGGGAGCGTCGAGATGGGCGCAAACAGGAGCACATCAGCTTCGTGGGAGCGTCGAGATGGGCGCAAACAGGAGCACATCAGCTTCGTGGGAGTGTGGAGATGGGCGCAAACAGGAGCACATCGACTTCGTGGGAGCGTCGAGATGGGCGCAAACAGGAGCACATCAGCTTCGTGGGAGCGTCGAGATGGGCGCAAACAGGAGCACATCGGCTTCGTGGGAGCGTCGATATGGGCGCAAACAGGAGCACATCGACTTCGTGGGAGCGTCGAGATGGGCGCTAACAGGAGCACATCGGCTTCGTGGGAGTGTGGAGATGGCCGCAAACAGGAGCACATCAGCTTCGTGGGAGTGTGGAGATGGGCGCAAACAGGAGCCCATCGGCTTCGTGGGAGCGTCGAGATGGGCGCAAACAGGAGCACATCAGCTTCGTGGGAGTGTCGAGATGGGCGCAAACAGGAGCACATCAGCTTCGTGGGAGTGTCGAGATGGGCGCAAACAGGAGCACATCAGCTTCGTGGGAGTGTGGAGATGGGCGCAAACAGGAGCCCATCGGCTTCGTGGGAGCGTCGAGATGGGCGCAAACAGGAGCACATCAGCTTCGTGGGAGTGTCGAGATGGGCGCAAACAGGAGCACATCAGCTTCGTGGGAGTGTGGAGATGGGCGCAAACAGGAGCCCATCGGCTTCGTGGGAGCGTCGAGATGGGCGCAAACAGGAGCACATCGGCTTCGTGGGAGCGTCGAGATGGGCGCTAACAGGAGCCCATCGGCTTCGTGGGAGTGTCGAGATGGGCGCTAACAGGAGCACATCGGCTTCGTGGGAGCGTCGAGATGGGCGCAAACAGGAGCACATCGGCTTCGTGGGAGCGTCGAGATGGGCGCAAACAGGAGCACATCAGCTTCGTGGGAGTGTCGAGATGGGCGCTAACAGGAGCACATCGGCTTCGTGGGAGCGTCGAGATGGGCGCTAACAGGAGCACATCGACTTCGTGGGAGCGTCGAGATGGGCGCTAACAGGAGCACATCGGCTTCGTGGGAGTGTCGAGATGGGCGCAAACAGGAGCACATCAGCTTCGTGGGAGTGTGGAGATGGGCGCAAACAGGAGCACATCGACTTCGTGGGAGCGTCGAGATGGGCGCAAACAGGAGCACATCGGCTTCGTGGGAGCGTCGAGATGGGCGCTAACAGGAGCACATCGACTTCGTGGGAGCGTCGAGATGGGCGCTAACAGGAGCACATCGGCTTCGTGGGAGCGTCGAGATGGGCGCTAACAGGAGCACATTGACTTCGTGGGAGCGTCGAGATGGGCGCTAACAGGAGCACATCGGCTTCGTGGGAGTGTCGAGATGGGCGCAAACAGGAGCACATCAGCTTCGTGGGAGTGTGGAGATGGGCGCAAACAGGAGCACATCGACTTCGTGGGAGCGTCGAGATGGGCGCAAACAGGAGCACATCAGCTTCGTGGGAGCGTCGAGATGGGCGCAAACAGGAGCACATCAGCTTCGTGGGAGTGTGGAGATGGGCGCAAACAGGAGCACATCGACTTCGTGGGAGCGTCGAGATGGGCGCAAACAGGAGCACATCAGCTTCGTGGGAGCGTCGAGATGGGCGCAAACAGGAGCACATCGGCTTCGTGGGAGCGTCGAGATGGGCGCAAACAGGAGCACATCGACTTCGTGGGAGCGTCGAGATGGGCGCTAACAGGAGCACATCGGCTTCGTGGGAGTGTGGAGATGGGCGCAAACAGGAGCACATCAGCTTCGTGGGAGTGTGGAGATGGGCGCAAACAGGAGCCCATCGGCTTCGTGGGAGCGTCGAGATGGGCGCAAACAGGAGCACATCAGCTTCGTGGGAGTGTCGAGATGGGCGCAAACAGGAGCACATCAGCTTCGTGGGAGTGTCGAGATGGGCGCAAACAGGAGCACATCAGCTTCGTGGGAGTGTGGAGATGGGCGCAAACAGGAGCCCATCGGCTTCGTGGGAGCGTCGAGATGGGCGCAAACAGGAGCACATCAGCTTCGTGGGAGTGTCGAGATGGGCGCAAACAGGAGCACATCAGCTTCGTGGGAGTGTGGAGATGGGCGCAAACAGGAGCACATCGGCTTCGTGGGAGCGTCGAGATGGGCGCAAACAGGAGCACATCAGCTTCGTGGGAGTGTCCAGATGGGCGCAAACAGGAGCACATCAGCTTCGTGGGAGTGTGGAGATGGGCGCAAACAGGAGCCCATCGGCTTCGTGGGAGCGTCGAGATGGGCGCAAACAGGAGCACATCGGCTTCGTGGGAGCGTCGAGATGGGCGCTAACAGGAGCCCATCGGCTTCGTGGGAGTGTCGAGATGGGCGCAAACAGGAGCACATCGGCTTCGTGGGAGCGTCGAGATGGGCGCAAACAGGAGCACATCGGCTTCGTGGGAGCGTCGAGATGGGCGCAAACAGGAGCACATCAGCTTCGTGGGAGTGTCGAGATGGGCGCTAACAGGAGCACATCGGCTTCGTGGGAGCGTCGAGATGGGCGCTAACAGGAGCCCATCGGCTTCGTGGGAGTGTCCAGATGGGCGCAAACAGGAGCACATCAGCTTCGTGGGAGTGTCCAGATGGGCGCTAACAGGAGCACATCAGCTTCGTGGGAGTGTCCAGATGGGCGCTAACAGGAGCACATCGGCTTCGTGGGAGCGTCGAGATGGGCGCATTGCACCTCATCCGCTTGCACGTGGTATTTTCTAGTGTTGTAAAGTGCGTATGTCTGTTATGCGGTGTTTTCGTCATTGAACACGTTGATTTGTGAGTTAGTACCGCTATGAAGGAACGGGAATGCTCGGTCGCCCAATGCAAGTTTCTTTGATGCAAGAAACAATTCTGCAATTTCTTTACGATAGACAATGCTACTACGGATTGCATTCTTGGATGGATGTATCTTATAAATGGGCATGAGAATATATACGTATGAGCAGTGATCGTCAGAATCAGATGACATTTATGATGATGATAAGAAAATTAAACATACACTACAATATGTGTTATGTTATCTAGAAATTCAGTTAAAACCTAAATTAGATGAGTTGAAATCATTAGGGCTCTTGAATGGCACTAGCCGCTAGTATAGGTACTATATGACGTGTGACCCTCAACCAGCAACATTTTATAGAGTAAACACTAAACGCCACGATAGATTTGCCAAATTTCAGCCAGTCGCAGCCATGGTCATAGACATACTGCCTATATTATAAAGTCGTTGCAGATTTGAATTTCCCTCTTCGAAAACACAGCCGATTCAAAACTCACCATGCCAAAGAACGAGAAGCCGTAGAGTTTCTCGCCCAGTAACTTGAATTCGATGCCCGCCCTCTCAGCCAGCTTAGCGCAGACGGCCTTGGAGGCGAATTCCTTGACGGTGCAGTTGATGGGGATGCCGTCGAACAAGAGGTCTTGCGCCCGAACCGTCATGTAGACCGTCTTCGGGTCTTGGAACATTTCGACCACCGCTTTGTTCACCATCGATAACGCCCCTGGTTGTTCACGCTCTGCTATCGACACCATCGACTGAAATGATAGAGTTTGATACGTTTTAGAATCCACTTGTGTTGTCGTTGAGCGTGGCATCATGCGTCTCTCACAGGGATTTTAAGCGCTCAGAAAATTTTAAGTAATGGACTTTGTGGATTATCAACTATAACTAAACAATATTTTATATGCCTATGCATTATATGCCTATCGAAATGATAATTTTTATCACTATTATATAATAATGGATTTAAAACAGATACATAAATAAAAGTATATAAAAATATATTATGACTCTAATCAAGGCACCACTGAAGTTGCTAACTAAACATTAAGAAAACGTTTTTAAGTTAACATCATTAATTTGTACAGTTATCTTCACAAAAACTTTTATTAAACTTTTATGAAACTTTTTGAAATGTCGTGAGTGGATTCGAATAGAAAACATTGCTAGTTTGCAAAAACAGACATTGAATTTTCTATACGTTATTTTTCTCTTTTTGAAAGTATACCTTCCGTTCTCATCCATTTTGAGTGGTGCCAATTAATTTAGTTCACAAGAACCCAGTCAATAACTAGCTAATGAAAACACAATCTCAACCCGACAAGTGTCCGTTAAAAGTTAGTACCCACTAAGAGCATGGCTTGCGGTAGAGTGACCATCTCCTCCCCGGTCAGTTTCCCCGAGTTTTCCTGGTTCCAAAAGTAGGTGGCCACCGTCCGCGCTGTCATCGTGTCGTCCTTGTTCCGATCCTTGACTTCGACGTGGCTCATGTACATACTGCGGCAAAGTGTGACAATGCGAGATTTGATCTGGTCGAGCTGTTGCCGAAATTCGAAATTCCGTCTCTGGCTTGCTATATTATTGAGTGGGAAATGCGGCTACGAAAGTTATTTGGGCGAATTTGACATCGGAGATGCCATGGAAGTATGAGCATTGGTGCGGAAAAGTTACATGATTTTCTAAATTTAGATCTCTTTGTCATATAATATAATATAATATAATATAATATACGCTCAGGAGATTTAATATTTAATGAATAAATAAATTGAATCCACGTTTTAATTAGATTAATACAAGAAATACAGCTGGGGAAAAAATGTTGAAAGAACATGCTGGGCGAAAAAGGAAAATGTGGGGAAATATCTCGTTAGCTTATGGAAAAGTATGTAAATGAAATGTTTGAAAAAAAAATCTCAAATTAAGAGGCCTCTTCGCATATAATACGCTTATCGCAGCTTAAGATAAGGAAGATCGACGATATCACAAGTGCACGAAGTTAAAAGAATCAACATCTCCGAGATGAATGCAACAAAAGTGTTCAATGAATCACGATGTCAGCATAAACACATGCAGTCAGATTTGAAAAACATACATTTTTAAGTTTTTGGTGTGATAATTTATACGACATGATTCGATATCGATAGCCGATTTTCATCGATGTTGAATCAAAGTTTTCGAGAACCAAATGGCCATTCTACAATTTACTCCCTGACTGCAACTTAAAACTTTCCCGCGGAGTGATAAAAATTAATCTGTGCTCCAAATTTCTTGCTCGGCTATAATCCTCTGCAACCGTCTCTCGACACAACTAACAAAAAGCAACAAAATTATCTTGTTGCCAATCCCGGAGAGGGTGATCGCTAAAAATTAGTGGCGCAGACTCTTACGCGAAGAGAAAAAAGAGGGCCTAAATGTGCTCCTAAATCGCAGGAAATAAAACTGTGCATAGCGAAAGAGTGCGCGCTGTCATAGGTAACAACCTTTTTCGAAAAAGAACGCATGGGTATCGTTTCACAGTCGTTGCTTAGGGCTCATTTAGAGCTCTTTTAGGCGATTTTTTAAAGTTTGCACCACACACATTTTTGAAAATATGGTTTTGATGGTTACGCCCTCACTAGTTACACTTTTCCTTCATCTATTGATATCTTAAAATTAAAGATTGGAATACATTTAGGGGTTCATTTCTCTATTCGCTAGGACGGTTGGACCTCTGCATTCAACGTTTAAGTGGGGGTGGGGGTTAAAGGAATTACCGTGAGGAAGCCTCTTAAGAAGTATTGAATATAGATATGTTTGTTGGTAATTAAAATTACGCTGAATCATGAAGGTATTTCTTTTCCTCTGCACTTGATTTAAATTTGCAATACAAGAACCTCAATCTTTTGTTGATGTCTGGTTTTCTTGCTGTTGTTAATGTCTGGTTCATTTTCATTACAAACTTAGCTAGAAAATAATTTCTAGCACTAATGGTAAATCTCACGTGTGGTACTTAGCATGAACTTACTCGTATGAATAAGGCCCGATCTCTTCGAGCACCGGTATGCCTCCCTCATGAACCTCTTGGGGGTTGGTCACGTTCAAGAGGTACACGTTGAAGAACAGAGGGTACGGGAACTTTTCCCAGAAGTCTCGACCCATCGTGCCTACTTTCAGGCCTTTGGACTGGAAATCGAAATCAACATCCGTGAGCAATTTGCCTAATTTTGTTTCATGGCAAATTTATCTTAAATTTGCATTTCTGTGTACTTAATGTATATTTATGCGTGATTTAGGTATGTAAGTATTTATGAACTTACGTCTTTGATGGCATTGTTGATCATTTTCGGAACTGCGAAGAAGAAGCCGAAAAGACAGAACGCCAAAGAGCACATCCCACCCGTCACCAATAGCTTGGGCAGCTTCATTTTCAGCTCGGATTTCGCTCACCGCTTTATAAATTTAATCAAATACGTATATAGCGCCTGGTTTACCCGGAAAAGCGAAAATTTCTCTCCACTCGAAGACACACAGATTTACTGATTTAATAACAAGCGACTGAAGATTTCCCACCGGCAAGCGCAGATTGTGGTTGCAAATTTAATTCCAGTTTACGTTTCACAGCAATACGTTTAAGGTTTAAACTCATCAACAACTTTTCAAACGTTTACACTAAAACAATTTCCAAAACTTTATGCAAAAAATTTTAATTAATAATTTTAGACTAACAATTTGGCTTCTAATCAAGACAAAAACTCACTGAAGCCAGGTAAATCGGATAAAAAAAACATCTAACAGCGTCCGAACACCATTTTCGAGCACCAAAAATCGCCTGTTTATTTATCAAACGTCCGCTAACTTATGAACTAATATCGCTTCCGAGCAAGAACCTTCGTTGACGCGTTTCAAGAAGTTGCGTGTTTTGCGACGAACTTGCTGTGGGTGTTCGTGTCCGTTTGTTGTTCGATGTTTTGTGTCTGGTGCGGCCTCTTCCTTCGATACCGACTCAATTATGGATGAAGACGGACTTCGAGTGACGACAACAGGGGGCCATCTTACCCTCTCCTCACATTCTGACCAACGTATTACCCAGCGCCTTCGGACGCCATTTCAAGGACGGCGGCCAGCGACACTAATAATACTACACGGTTTTTCAAAAAGAACTCTTATGTAATTCGAGGGCTGGTTCCAATATTTAAATAAGCTAGATCACAACGGCTATAGATCCAGGCATTAAACGAATTTTACAGGTTTTAATCAGGCATGGCACTGATTTTATAGGTACTGGCTATCGACAAGTCCGCAATGTACTGTTTGTAACAATATTGTGTTCAGAACAATGCATGTATTGGTCATCAAGCTGGAAACGATAATAATTACAGTGTTTTGGAACCTAGTTATGTACTATACTTGTTAGAATATCAAATTTCCCGCATTGACATGCATTATAGAGTTTTTGTTTGTGTATGAATAATAAGTGTGTTTGACTACAAACAAAGTATTAGTTGGGAAATAATGTGATGTGTAAAATTTATGGGTTTTATATCTGGGATTCGTATTGTAAATTTTCGTATGCCTTTCAATATCAGTTTGACTCTGCGTTGTTACTTTTCCTGGTCTGAATGAATGAGTAGAAGGGTGTATTTTCAATTTGGTATATTGTGCAGTCAGAGCTGTTCAATTTGCCACGTTGGAGGATATATTGAGAAGGAACTTCAACTTGCTGTACCTATGCATAATAATATGAACTTTGACGCTAGGAATTCAAAACTACCTATATGGAACACCAAACTGAATTGTGAAATCTTTGGCCTTAGACCGACTAATAATATGTTTTGTCATGTAGAGTGTTTAATTGAAAATACAACTAATTAAGATTAGTTTTTGGTGGGCTTATAGCATTAGTTTCTAAATAATGAATTTAATTAAATGTATAGTAATGTTGAAAATTAATATTTTCATTTTTCATTTCATATGTTTATTTTTCCCAAATGATTGTTGTTACAATATTAGACACGTCTTCATAAATCAACATAAATACGACATAACCGTATCCACAAATATTTTTAATTTTGCTTTTTTGGTACCTAAGCCTATTCAATTAAATCTCAAAATAGTTAAATAGCGCTCATTTTACTTTCTTCACTAACGTTTCGTGAAAGGTAATCATTCCCATGTTGTGAGTACCTATATATTATGCATTATGCACATCGCACATGTTTTGCACTTCTGTTGTTTTCACAAAGCAGACGTGTAGGTACGGAATCATTATGCTTTGCATGAGTGCAGCTTCCAGATTACTGACGGAAATCTTCCGTCTGGGAGTCCTGAACACGCTTGTGAGATGTTATTGCAGTCAAGGGTTGTGGTTTGTATTGTATATCTTATTGATGAGAAAGCAATAAAAATATTTAATTTATCTGCGCGAGATCTCACGGAAAATGTAAAGTGAAGAGTTTCCTTCTTTGGTAAATTGCTTCTGAAACTCAAAGCGATTCTGTATCCTGAACGATCTCTGGCTCAACCAAGAGAAGATTGCAGAAGACCCTGATCTACGCAAAACCATCTCTCATTTCAAGATGGTGAGTATCAATCGTGAACTCACCCCATAAAAAAACTGTCCTTTTCAAAGAAAACCGAGTTTCAGTAGATGTTTCCATTTCCGTTTGATTTCGATGGTAAACGATTCTCTGGAGGTCTTTTGTTGGCTTAGTCGCTCGAAAATCGCTCGAGCTATGTCCGTCAAAGGAAACTTTTATGGATACTTCAAACAATCCTTTGACAGAAAACCCTATTGTCAATCGACGAAGAACCAGAAAAACAAACACCAAGATATATTCTCATCACTTTTATTAAAAGCATCGCCGTATATATTCAGCAATACTCGGCACAAATTCCATGATCTATGCATCTAAATTATCACCCCATTGCATCTCACAGCTCCACGCCCCCATCGACGGCTCCGGGGCTGCAGGGGAGGCTTCGTTCATGACCTAAATGCATCTTTTCGCACCACAAACATCCCGTTTTGCTGCAAACTCAGGCTTCATTACGGTAATTTCCTGACGTCATACCAGGAGTCAACGCGCGTTTTTCGATATTTCAAACCACGACGCGCAGGATAAGTTTGGTGCGAGTTTGCCGCGCAGCGCCCCTGGCGACCGAGTCGAGTTACCACGCCTCAGGTGCTAATTCTCCGCAGGCAGTCGCAGTCAGTGGCGTAGCTACCGCCAGTATACAGGTTCGGCTACTCGAGGGCCAAGGAGCTTTCACGGTCAGATTGACCTTGAGAGTCGTGAAAGGATAAATCAAATGATATATCTCCGGCCCGCATTCATTATTTATAGCATGCATTAGTCGTTGAATTTTTACAAAATAAGTAACTGGTTAGAGGCCCGAAATGCAGAAATTCCGCCTTATAGTAAATCGGTGAATCGAATTATCGGTACCTGAATACATTATTACTATTAATATCGATACTGCCGATCTTGATAGTGATATTGCGTCCACGGTGTCATCTGTCCCTATAGCACTGACAGTGAAATCTTCGTTCAGTTATCGGAAAATCTTAATTTGACATGCGCTTTGAGTACAATTGGCACTCATTTGAGCGTCCACAGATTTACTCTCGAAGCTGGGCGCACGTAAATTGTGTGACGGCGAAAATGAATGAAAAATGGTCGTCTTTCCTAAATCCAATTCCTAAATATGTGAGGGTAGGACCCTACTTTGATCTTGCACCGGTGCCAGGGGCCCTGAAACACCTAACTACGCCACTGTCAACAGTTTCTGGGGAAGGGGGGGGGGGAGGTAATCGATGCTGAGAGGATGAGCATTGAAGTCAAGGGAATGCAGGATATGTGGGAAATTAGATCGTATTGGGAAGTTATACAATTATGGCGTAATACAACAGATATATCTTAAGCAGATAGTCCAAGTATTCTGGCATTCCCCATTGCTCACAGAGTTATTAGATATAAATACAATCTCATAGGATGCCGACACTATTGTCATCGAATTTTTTCATTCGCTCTGCCGATTATTGAAGTTCTCGCTCTCATTTATTGCTTTATAGTTTATTCCCACCTAATTAAGCACAATGCTTATAGCGTAGACGTTGCTTTCAATTAGCTATGCCGTGATCACTTTTTTTTCTTTTGGTATCAGCTAGAAAGAAAAGTCTGGAGACGATCCCGTGGGCGATCAGAGGATTATGGTGCAGAATTGATGATTGTGCTTTGGTGTGATGGACTAAACTTGTAGTCCTAACAAGGACCTTGATCGACGTTTCGACGGCGTAGGCGCAGACAACTTCAGGACAGCCCTGAGGATGTCCTGAGTCCTGAGGCTGAGGATGTCCCGAGTCCTGAGGGTGTCCTGAGGACCTGAGGATGTGATCGTTTTTTTCTTCAAAATAGTTGTACATGAGTAATAAGATATTGAAGTCGACAAGGTTCGTTTTAGGACCACAATTCCATCACAACAGCGCTCAACCGTCAACTACATCACTACCTGATCGCAGGTCTGACCGACAACGACATTTGATCAGGGGATTAATTTACAAATTAAAACGTATATTACATTTCTTATACTAATGTCAACTTTGTCCTACCTTTGGACTAGTTTTGAAAAAAAAACTCTTTCAAACTGGGATTTGAATGCTAAATAAAATCCTCGCGGGTTCCACTTGGTCTCACTTGGGAAACCAGCGAGACTTTTAATTAGAGTTCAAATCCCAGTTTGATATAGTTTTTTCACAATGTGTATTGTTCGTCAAATAGTCGACTATGCAGACTATTTTAGTACACTATATGATAGTATTCCCAACTATATAAGCTAAAACTGGATGGTTAGCTTTAACTGTCTTTGACATCTTAAACCCCAGGATAATGCAATAATATAATGCAATTGTTTCTGGAAGCTAGATTCCTAGCCCGTATTGGAAAAATTAACATTTTCATGCCTTCTTTGGTGACATATCTCACCGATCGACTGACCAACCGACCTCTCCTCAAAGAAAACAGTGTAACATCTATAACTGGCTGTGGCAGGTATTTTTTGTAAGAGAGGCTCAATTACAGAAAGATTTCTGGGAAATCACGAGCTGACTTTCACATGGATGTTGCACAGAAGAGCGAAACTTGACCTCCCAGCATTATTGTTTCTCCAGGGGTGGGGGAGAGAGGGAACCCTGTTAGTTACATTTTCTCTCCATTTTCCGCTCACTGCACCGTTCACTTATCAGCACCGATTTAATACTCTTCTTCGTAATCGTGTTATTAACACTTCAATTGTTGCTATATAATACACTTCGCAGTGAGCAATGTATAACTGGCAGACGCAGCATGCATGAAAGTTTAATTGGATTACTTGTCGCAGCTGTGCTACACATTTACAGAGATAGTTAAAACTTAAAACATTGTTGATAAAATGTGTAACAATACGTCCTAGTAGCACATAAGAGCCAAGAGCAATGGAGAACCATGCAATTTATAAGATACAGGATGCATTTGTATACTCTCAGATAAATATGATGTAAAATAAAAGTAAATCATGTTATAGTTTTAACATTCAATGTTCAAATTAAAAAACCATATAAGCTATGTTCATATCCAAGTCGCAAACTGTGAATGCTGTTTGCGTTTTTACAACATATGTCACATTTAAGTTCAACACATTATAGGTATTGGAAAGTGGTGCAAAATTTTCTTTGCTAATACTGAATTGTATCATTTGTATGCAAGTACAGAAAATATTGACATGGATATTTGATTTATTTATTGACAAATGATTATCTACATCAGTAGATCGTAAGAAAACTTCATAATATAAAATATTATATGATCAAAAGATTAAATAAATTAATAGATCAGGTAAATAGTATTGATTTCTTCTTTGGAGACAATGTTTGTAAGCAGGAGTGGCAATATGAATCAACCTGAAAACAAAAAACCAACATTAAGTTAACAAAGTTCGAGTAGAGAATTTCCGATCACATATGACAAGAAGATATTGACTGGTCGATTGGTGTCTACCTTGACACAAGAGGTTTTCAATTATTTAGAGCTCATAACGTGCACGTTTTGAAACTTTCGGGGGGTTGGTACGCCATCGCTGTAGTTCATGACATTTCCCGACCTTGGGGTTGGACGTTTTTCTTTCACTTTTACAACAAAATCCAATATGAGTTAGAAACTTTCGGTCGCGCAGAGGTTGGTCGTTGAAATCGATGTTCACATAACAGCCTTTGGCTAAACGCTATTTGTCATGTGTTTTAGCAACGTTAATATAAATATATTAAAATGTGGATATTATTGGAAATATCTGGAATTTTTTTTTTTAAAGAAAGCCCCTTTCTGAGTTTGGAGCTCAATTATCAGAGTTGGAAGAAAATTACAATCATTGGTTACATATCCATCACAATCTTGTGAACACGTTTAACATGGTGTGCAAATTCAGTAAAAATATATCTCATTGTTCCAGAATTAATTGATTTAGATTTTAAAGCTAAAACGAAGATCTTGTTATGTACCAGTGGCTCACATATAGAAGCCAAAGTCACGAGGAAATGCACAAAAAGGGAGTAATTATGGGAGACTGAGTTTATGTTATCATTGTTTGGCACTAGAAGTAGACTTTTCTGGAACAAGCTTTTGTCTTTGCAATATAGAAAAGGCTTTTTGAAAATACAGGGAACAACTTTTGCCACTCACATCTCTTTCATTGTTCAATTAGGACAGTGACGGCAACAAAGGATGATATTTTTATAACCGATGAAATGTTCCAAAAAAGTGTCTATGGAGTGTCTAACTTTGCTTGAAATACAGTGTGTGTAATAAAAGGTAAAGTTAGGATTTGGAAAAAAAAACTCATGGGCATGGTAGATGCTGGTAGAACGGTATGCATCGCTGTAAAACTGAACTATACAATAAGCTCGAACTTCAGCTCCTGGTTAACTGTTTGAAATGGGTGGAACATAATGCCTCTTGTTCCCTCAGAGCTTCCAGCAGTTTCATACAACTGCAGTTTTCGACCGTTAGAAATGGCGCTTGGCGCTGGGAAATGTGATTTGAGCGCATGAAACAGCCCCATAGTCGGGACCAGCCAGAGAAATAGGATTTTACCGGGCTTATCCCTTCAATGTTTCCCCCAATACGCAGTCAAAAGGCCGAATGCGCGGTGGTGATTTGAAGACTGATATGCGAATGGAAATAAAGACTATGTCAAATAAATCAATAACCGATGCGCAAACGACCTGTTACCGATTACTGATAACTCGTCTTCTCTTCTTCTCGACATCTTCCTCAGCAGAATACCTCGTATCCGCTTTCCCAATTCATTATGGCTTATTACATTATAATTGGGGTGTACCATCAGACAATCAAGATCAACATTAGTAAAAATTTAATTTTTAGTTAGCCACTTTTAAAAAGTAAAACCCATAATATAATATAGCTAACCAATCATTAAATTTAACTAATAGGAGCTAATAGTTACGATGAGCTCAGTTTTTGCAGCCCAGTTCGGGGCTATTAACCTGCTTTTAATGTACTCGTCAAATCTGCTTTTATGGTGGGATTCGGCACTCTAATTGCGGTTTCGAATTGAAATTGTATAGGGCAGGGGTTGGAACCTTAACTCATTACGGTTCCGGTTCCGGTACCGGTTCCAATCCCTGGTATAGGGATAATGAAAAATGTTCGTGAGTAGCGAGATATTAGTAAATGAAAGCCTCGCCCCATGATCCCACCCTATGACCCCATGACATAACCTCACCTGATCGCCGATGCTCTCAATGGTGCACCAGATAAGCACCATGGTGGTGCGCCACCACCGGCACGTGGTACGCCTTCACCTTGTGCACCTTGTGCAGCTTCACGGTCGCGTACGACGTCGCGATCGGCGCGTGGTACGCCACTGGCGCGTGATAGGCGATCGGCGCGTGGTACGCCACCGGCGCGTGATAGGCGATGGGCGCGTGGTACGCCACTGGGTGGGCGACGGCGAGCCCGCTCGTGTGGTGGGTGGTGCCGATGTAGATGCCGCGCTTCTCGCGGCCTTCGCTGGGGGCGGCGGTGGCTGCTACTGCCACGAGGAGGAGGGCCAGCTGCAAATGGAGGTGATGGTAGGAGTCTTTTATCGGTGACGGTGACCCATGACAATCTTGTGATGTGTACGAAATATTTTGAAAATACCGTTTTGAAGTGGGTATTGTATGTTAAATAAACGTCTCGCTGACGAAAAGTCTCACTGAAAAGTCTGGTAAAAAGTGTGGCTGATAAGTCTGAGGAAAATCAGTGAGTATTTTTTATAAATAGCATTCAAATCGAGTTTTAAAAATATTTATATATTTTTTACTATTGGCAAAGATGGGAAAATTACAGACATGAGTCTAAGAAATTTTTGTCCGAAAATTCTTCTTCGCAGTGTTTTTCTTGGTCTCCAATTTATCCCATAATTCTTATGTAAGCTTTTCCAGTTCCTGTTTACTATACAGTCACCAGACATAATATAACAATGTGCCATGCTTATATGTTGCTTATAACCCTTAGTCTGCCCAATCTTTTAATTTCAAGGTCGGTCGGTGAAATAGAAAAAGTTATTAGGCCAAAACCCGCCACGGAAGTCGAATTTTAATAGTTTAATGCACACAAGGCATAAAAGTGGTTATTTAACTCCCCTGTACCCAAAATTAAAGTATACCTTATTAATGAAACGCTAAGGGTCACGTGATAACACGCAATGATTTCAGATCAGAAAACTCACAATCAACATGAAATCATTTATAACGGTTATTCTAATCTGTTGGTTCTAAATGATTACCTTCTGCTCTGCTAGCCCATTAGTTCAGATGTAAACATCACCTGCTACCTACCTACCTACCTGCTATCATAGCTAGGGAGTCTCATCACTGATTGGTTGGGTACGTCGCTCACAGCGTCAAGACCAAGAGGCAGGCAGGCCAGAGAATCCCCTTACAGCTAAGCCGTTTGCATTTGTTGTGAGTTTCGAAACTTCGGTCTGTTTAGTTTCGATTGTGATTAGTAATTCGGAACTACCGATGATAGTGTGAATACATGCGTGTACTGCTTTCGGTGTCCGACATAGTGCAGTCTCGTACTAAACTAATGTCATTACATATCTCGTTCATAATCAAATCTTTGATAGGGGAGTCGTATAAGTTAACCGTGCGTATCTTTTCAATTTAAAAGAGTTTGATGAACTTATATACATGCTATGTAAAAAGTATTTTGTGGTACAGTGGACTAGAAGAACCATGCACTTTTTTCTGTTAGTCGTTGCTTTTCTGGAATAAAATGTAAAATTCTTTTTGGTGCCGAATGCCGAGAATGTTATTCCAATGATAACGAATTGACTGACAAGTGTTCAATGCCTCTTCTCCTGTGCTCGTTTTGGTTACATTTTGTTATTTTAAAACTAATTTGCTGAGTGCTTCCGCTCTCTGTTGGTGTGCGTGTGTGTGTGTGTGTGTGTGTGTGTGTGTGTGTGTGTGTGTGTGTGTGTGTGTGTGTGGTTAAAGTAGTGAGGGTGGGGGGAGGGTGAAGTTTGGCCGATTTTCTGAAAATTAACTGCACGCCATCTCCTGCTGCACGCCCAATTTATAACAGTTTACGGTTTTCTGCTGGCTTCACGTTTTTGGCACACCGCGAAATATGTGACCTCGTCTGTACGCTACGCTGTATACGCTAATTGAGTTGCATTTATTGAAGTCCTTAAATGCAACTCAATTAGTATTTCTTTTATTTAGTGGTAATTCTGAACACAACTGTTAACGTTTTGCTCAACATTTTAAATGGTCATTGTCTCTTGATTACCTGATTCTCCAACAGTGCATACACTTTTATTATCACTTCACCACAAGAAAGGGAAATTGAATCACACTTCGTGCTGATATGAAATAGCGTATATATGTTTATTTTTATTTTTTATGTACACAAATTAGCCTCCCAAAAATGTTGCCCAATCCGGGATTTGAACCCGGGTCCCCAAATGGTTTGATTTGAACAACGGGTTCAAATCCCGGAATGGGCAACATTTTTGGGAGGCTAATTTGTGTAGGTACATAAAAAAATAAAATGACTAGCCAATTACGAGCTTTCGTAATTTAAATAAGATTATAAAGAGCGTATATATGTGTATTGATACCGGCCTAATGCAGCTGGTACCAAACTACCTCAGGGATCGTCAGCTACAGTACGTGTCAGGTTCAATGGTCAGCGCCCGAGGCTTTGGGCTTACACTATATAACATTGTAGAATTCCGATTCGCTGCTGACAAACGAACTTGAGACGTAGCGTAGACTTGGCGGGATATCGTATACATAAAGTGCTCTGCATGACATGTTGCGCAAGGTCGTGACACACTCGCTTTTCTGGGCCAGGGCTAATTGTAAGACAACAATCGAAAACTGGTTTTTACTCACAATGAACTTCATGGTGGATTGATACACTGTAGACTTGTTGAGCAGTAGACTCTCAAGAACGGACTAGCTTGGCGATCTATCAATCGGCTCTTATTTATATTAAGTTCGCTTTTAATTTCGTCATCGGTGATTGGTTAAAAAATTCTCCATAAAAAAACTGGTATGAAATAAAATTATAGCGTAATACATATAGGTAGCCGTAGGTAATACAGAGAATCGTGCGTTAAATGCGTACCCACCTAAACTGGGTGATTAGCCGTATAAGAGTAATTGATTGCAAACATAAATATTGTCTCGGCCTCTATGGACTTTGTGTCACATTTTTCAAATCAAGATTTACAAATCACTCTTGTGATTCCGAGCATTTTGCATTCCATGGTTTATTTCTCAGCCCGCACATTTATTTCGTCAACTGAATTCATCTGTTCACAGGAAAATTTCAATCTTGCCGTCAATGTCGAAGGCACCATCTTAGGGAAACTAAAAAGAAAAAGTATGAACTCGTCAAAAGTTTAAAATGTTCACCGTTTATGAACAGGAAAATGTAATTTACTCAAATCTCATTAAATCAAAATTTTCTCACTTCGATACCGATCCGTCTTCGTATTCCCATTTCCAATTTCTTATCAATGAAACCTTTCATCATTAGTTTTCCATTATCAAATAGACTCGTCTAAGAGATGTCTCAGATTTTTGTAATAGATGCAAATCAATTTCAAAGCCTGACCTAGTTCCTACACATCATTTCGCGCATTATGCCGCGTTTGAAATACGTCGCACACAGGGCGATCATGACATGTGCAGTCTCGATTCGGCGTTCCATGGCAGCAAGTGGCCTTAGCCCCGGCGAGCCTCGGGACATGGCTTCAAACTGACATCCAAGATTCACGGCATCACTCATTCGATTCAACGGGTTCGATAGAAATCATTGGGTCGCGCGAACAGCTGAGAAATCCTTCGTCTGGACCACTTTCGATTCCTGCGCGAATTCTTGCCTTACTTATTATACGTAGGAGGGAATTCAAGTCAAGATTCCTTGGCCGGCATCTTTGTAACCGTCACGTGCCGCTTTACCATTTGTCATCTAAGAACTGCATTTGTGCAAGCTGCACATTTATGTGTCTTTGATGCAATTTATTGTTGCATAAGAATAAAATGAGAGGCGGGGATCGAATCACATTTATTACGTAGTTTGCTGGGAAAATGGCGATGGTGCTTTCACATCTATTATAAAATGCTTCACATGTCATATCATCGTACAAATGCAACAAAGTCATGAAACCCTGCCAGAAAAGATTTGGTGGAAGATTGGATGACATATTCTTCGATAAAGTCCGACTCCATTGTCAAGAACTGTCTTCAAACCTTACAGAAGCAATTTTTTTCCAATCTCTTTTTGTCACTTTTGTTTTTTCATCTCTCAAGTCAACACTTTAAGAAACCCTGGCTACACTTTTTCTAAAGATTGTACGAAAGATATCATGATTGGCATTTACAATATAATAGAAAAAAATCCACTATCTAAAACAGACAGCGGCCAAAATATTCGGTTGATATTTTATAATTAAACTGCATTCCTACGTCAATTCATAGACTATTATAAAATATGTCATACATGTCAATACTCGATGACACAATACCATGTGTATGACGCGGGCCTGTCATGCTCGGCAATGAATAATTAATCTCAACTGATTTACCATTCTTAATTTAATAATTCTCCACAAACAGGACCTCGCATGGCATCGATCCTTGCCCACAAATTCAGGGCCAGAACAATCAATATCGTGTCGCCAGTTATGAATATTGCACCAAACACATTCATGGGCCAACATATGAACTAGTTTGAGAATTCATGATTCAAGGACAGGTCAAAGTTATGGGTTATCAGATGCACACTTGTGTATTATGGGACTTTAGTTACTAAATAATGTATTGCAAAGGTAGGATCGTTACTTGTAATGTTTGGGAAGCAAATAATAGGCTGTCAAATCTTGTGACTCACAAAAATATATTTGAAAATCAAAAGAATTCACAGAAAAAATAAACTCGTACGAACTTAAATCATTGTTTCAGTTTAACCAATCACAGTCAAAAAAGTCTTAAGGGCACAGCAAGGATATGCATTTCCCTATAAATCTCCAGAGTATTTCAAACGCAAATATAGACATGGCATCACATATTTCCAGGATTTAACAAACAAACCAATAACTCAAACTTAACAACGGTTCTCTGGATACATTTCGAGAAAATGGAGGTCTCGTAAACCATTTTTCTAATTTGAGCACCGCTCGAGAAGACAATAAAGATAAACCAACTTTTTAAAGTCAACCAAACACAAAAAAAAACAGTGGTCACATCACGTGATGTCGACTACCAGAGACGACATTTCTGCTCCGGTTCGGGGTTCATTGGAGTTCCCTTCGGGCACTGCCAGACTTGGGCGAACTCCGGCGAGTTCGCGAGCACCCCTTTGACGCGCACGGGGTTCGGACTGTGCTCATCCTTCAGCATCCAGGGCAGCGACGGCGGGGTCCAGGCCGAGCACCACAACTGCACAGAATGCACGAGGTTGATGTGCCTGTAGGTTAATGTGACACACTGTTTTGACAGCGGGCCCTGCGAGGGGCATTCCTTCAGCATCCAGGGCAGCGACGGCGGGGTCCAGGCCGAGCACCACAACTGCACAGAATGCACGAGGTTGATGTGCCTGAAGGTTAATGTGACACACTGTTTTGACAGCGGGCCCTGCGAGGGGCATTCCTTCAGCATCCAGGGCAGCGACGGCGGGGTCCAGGCCGAGCACCACAACTGCACAGAATGCACGAGGTTGATGTGCCTGTAGGTTAATGTGACACACTGTTTTGACAGCGGGCCCTGCGAGGGGCATTCCTTCAGCATCCAGGGCAGCGACGGCGGGGTCCAGGCCGAGCACCACAACTGCACAGAATGCACGAGGTTGATGTGCCTGAAGGTTAATGTGACACACTGTTTTGACAGCGGGCCCTGCGAGGGGCATTCCTTCAGCATCCAGGGCAGCGACGGCGGGGTCCAGGCCGAGCACCACAACTGCACAGATATGCATGAGGTTGATGTGCCTGTAGGTTAATGTGACACACTGTTTTGACAGCGGGCCCTGCGAGGGGCATTCCTTCAGCATCCAGGGCAGCGACGGCGGGCTCCAGGCCGAGCACCACAACTGCACAGATATGCATGAGGTTGATGTGCCTGTAGGTTAATGTGACACACTGTTTTGACAGCGGGCCCTGCGAGGGGCATTCCTTCAGCATCCAGGGCAGCGACGGCGGGCTCCAGGCCGAGCACCACAACTGCACAGAATGCACGAGGTTGATGTTAATGTGACGCACTGTTTTGACAGCGGGCCCTGCGAGGGGCAGCGCCTAAGGCAGGCGGAAGAGCAAGGCACAGCCAATGCCACCCCTAGCTTGTGCCTCTTTCAGTCCAAAAACAGGTAGTTGATTTACAACCAGGACATGCGCCAATGGGCCCCCGGGGTATCAAAGGCGTGCCTATAGCAGGGCTCGGGATCATTCAGAGGATCGCCAATTGAGACAGCAGGGTGAACAAGTGAGTCTTGGCTACCTATATATGTAAATTAATAGACAAAAAAGGTACAATTTAACACGT
This sequence comes from Nemoura dubitans, assembly GCA_921293005.1. Classification (NCBI taxonomy): domain Eukaryota; kingdom Metazoa; phylum Arthropoda; class Insecta; order Plecoptera; family Nemouridae; genus Nemoura; species Nemoura dubitans. Next base: position 41,651,224 of record OV121076.1, read on the forward strand.
GTTACACTTTATTGCTAAGCACCCTACGATAACGAGTCTTTCCACATCACCGCAGCCCTGTTCAAATGGTCTGACTGCAACCCACCATTAGCACATCATCAGGAGTATTTCTAGAGATCTAGAAACAAATCTGCAGCAACTTCAGTATTGCTATCGACTTGGATGGGTTTTCTTGGCTGATGCATGGCTGCAATTTTGCCATTGCCAAACATGATACCATGGATATTAACTTAATCATAAATGGACTTTGACTATGATCATTTTTAGCATATTGGAACCAGATCATGCTTTATATAATCGAGAATTGTAATTTTAAATAGGATGTATAGGCCAAAATCAACCAGGATGTATGCAACACAAAACCAGTCCCAATAGAGACTATGCCACGAGAGATCCAGCCAACAGCAGCCAGCCTCAGCCAAGAATGCAAACTCGAGTATTTTGCCTTTTCTAAAGTGATCGCAGAGTTGTCTCTCGCTCCGTCGCTCGAGGACTCACGTTAGCGAAAGAGACGTAGAACATCTGTTCGTTGGTGTACTTGTGCAGACCGGGCAGTCGAGGCTCCTCTCCGCGCCGCGAGACATAGCTCCTGTAGGCTCCCAACGCCTCCCTCAGCCCCCCGTTGTCGGCGATGTTCTCGCCCAAGGTCAGCTTGCCGTCGACCTGATATGAGAAGCTTGTGAGGAAGGCTTGCTATACTCCATTTCGCGTTAAGAAGGGAGGTGGATTTGCAATCACTACCGCACAAAGATGTCTGATGTACTTAGACAGATGTACATACCATTTCGTAATTACCGACCTTGGAATATAGCTATTTTTCTGGAGTGGCAGTAAAGAGAGTTATATTTGTTTTGTTTAACCCCCCCCCCCCCCTCTTCGACCCCCCCCCCCCCCTCGACCCCTGACTGAGCCACTGTCTTCCCCAGCCGCCGATGCGTGTGGGAGTGCAAACATAGACGAAGCTGGGATGATCTCAAAATATCTTGTAAAAAAACGCAACAGAACCGTTTGCTTATGCCCCAGGCCACAGAGAATCTATCAGTTGCTATTTTTACGAGGGAAACACTTCTTCTTTCTGGAAATTGCATTGTTCTATTTTTGGATCGGAATGGAATCGTTCCTGATATTTTGGTTTTTGCCATGCGATTCCTAGAAAAGTTACATCAAATTCGTGAAACATTTACGATCACTGACTTTACCAGATGCTGTTATTGCACAAAGACAATAATGAGGAAAAACAAGCCAAACTTATTGACAAAAGGCAATGATAATAAAGTCTAGTTCTCATCCTTAAGAGAATGTGTACAGTTTGGTATACATATACCGTTCAAATAAACCAAGAACTCGTCCTATATTGTTTAATTTTGTTAGTTCGGTTGACACTCTTGGGTTTTGGGTTTGACTATCGAGGAGTAATGAGGAGATAAAAGAATGCCCGTGCCCTTTTACTGGAGGAACTATCCCAACCTAGCCTGGAAATGTTGTGGAAAACCACTGCATTCTTATTCAGGATAGTCGGCGGCCTTGATCGAAGAAACGAGGTCCTCCGTTGTCGATCCCTTCGAGGCCATAAACTAGCCGTACTGGTCATCAAAGGTCCTCGCCGCCCCTAATTAGCCCGTACCTTGGACCGCGTCACGTACAAACGAAGCATAAACGCCTACCCTAAAGCTCGTACCTTGTCGTCGATCCCTTCCAGCCCGTACTTGCCGTACTGGTCCACGAAGCAGCTGGTCCTCGAGACGTATTCGTCCACAGTTTGGTTGCTCCACCATTGTCTCATGCGGCCGTCTTTGTCGTACTGTCGGCCTGCAAAGAACATTGAAGATGATTGTCACTCTCAAATCCCTTGGCTACAGAATTCAGACATTTTGATGTTGAGTTTTACTGTTTCCAAACTGAACAATTATTTACAGAGATATTTTACACCAAAACTCGTATCAAAAACATCCAATATGGCGGCAAGAAGATCTTAGTCGCGATGGCACCTGTCATTGGATGATTTAAGAACTTTCCCTGATATGCCATGCAAGGAAGGCCGCTACATCAGTATCTTGCTATCACCCCTTCTCGTCACTTGGGATGTCATGGTGCTCATATGTGATGGGTTCTTTTGTCAGCGACTCTGGGCTTTGGGCCTTTTCTATAAAAGTGTGTAGTACTGGTTTTGCTGCTGACAAAAGGATTTGAATCGTACTATAGGATATTTCAGGTTCGACCTTGAGAAGTTTTGACCTGATTGAGGGATGACCGGCATCCATACTGTGATTTTCTATCACTTTTTTGCAACGGAAAATGTGATATCGATGAATCGTACTATAGGATATTTCAGGTTCGACCTTGAGAAGTTTTGACCTGATTGAGGGATGACCGGCATCCATACTGTGATTTTCTATCACTTTTTTGCAACGGAAAATGTGATATGGGATGGGATCGTATTATTATTATTATTATTATTCATAAGGCCACCCGGTGTTCCACATCCACACTTTCAACCTCTCAGCTTCACAATTGAACCTCAACTACTCAGCTTTAAAAATCTATCTTTACATTGAAGTTTATGGTGGGTTCTTTCGTTAACACGGCAAAAAATATGAGCGTATAGCAATATGAATATGCACATAATAATTTGCATTTCATAAAACAATATGATAGATATAATATTATGTAAAATTCGCATACGTAATACCTTGAAACAAAGTATTTTAGCTCTCAAATGCTTTGCTTGGGTACGCGGTTGCTTAGCAAACAGCTTGAGAAGTGAGTTGTCGATGCGAAAATCCATGCGCAAGAAACTGTATTATGTTTTCCGCCTTCCATTCCGGGCAACTGCGCTCTCGTCTCGTGACTTTTCAGTTGCACTCAATGTCGAGGACGACCCTAACTATTGGAAACTGCACGTCAAACAGGAAAGAGAATATCGGGTTTCCAGTTGTCAGAGCGAAGGACATTCCTATTGGCGTGCGACGACCGTTCATCCAACCGGTAACGTCGATATTCGTGGATCACTGCTTCGACAGATTTTTTGAAATTGTATTTTCCAGTGTAAAAAAGTCCGCTAAGATTGTTTTTGGTGGACAGCTTTAATCAATTCAGCTCCATTCACCTCCAGATATGGAACTGATTTATATTTATCTTGTCTTGTGGTTCAAATGTTGCTATGCTACAGTACGTACACTACCTATTTTACAGTATGAGATGAACTCAGTTGTCAATTATCGCTAGCAGGGATCGATCGGTTATCAGACTCTTCCATCGCCACTGAACCCTCGACCTTTAGGCTGCGTGGATGAGAAATTATTTGAGGAGCAGGCCGGGGTCAAATTTTTCTTCCCAGATTGGAAATTATACTCGAAGTAAATAATGCAAATCAACCCCTAAAAGATTAGCGCGTAAAATGCACGACATATTTGTGTGATACCAAATAAACCGTTGACTCGAGATATTCACATAATATTTCAACGACAAAGTACGCTAATACTGCCAGTTTTCGCACAACTCCGATCGGTCCACCGAACGCGATAATTGGGCGAATGTTATATCACGCAATTCTGGTAATTTAAAAGCAATTGCACTGCATTTTGTTTATTACCTTGTACACAGTGGCTTCATTAATATTTGTCATCAAATCATTAGAGCGGAAAGCTAGAAACCAGTAAGTAAGCAGCTATTCACGTTGAAATGGCAGTGTAATAAAGTATAAGTAGGAACTGTATGTTTTATAATCACCCGAATTGTCGAAACCGTGAGTCAGTTCGTGCCCTAGGATCGAGCCGATGGCCCCGTAGTTGAGAGCTCTGCAAATGAAGGGGACATTTTTTACACTTATCTGCTCAAAAGGCAGTCCGAACAAATTGTTGAGGCTAAGGCTTCTAATTGAATTATTTTGGCATTGGTAGCACATTATTGCTATGAATCATCCTCTTCACATTATTACTATTATTTACCAATACTGAAATGAGAAAAGCTATACAAATCACAGCTAGTGCCCTACTGGTCAATTGGGCATTTATTTCCAAAACCTCTGTGAATCTCTGAAATCTAATGAAAATTTTGACACATTTACTATTAATTATACAACACTGCCCGCGCCTAAACTGGATTCAAGTGGCGCTGACGATAAATAGACATTAGCCCGATTCAGCATAGAGTTACCTACTTGTCTGGGAAATGCAAATCGAATCAGTGCATTGATGGATGAAGCATGTCTATATTTCAGGGATGCAGTTGTTACTCACTCAAGTCCAAGACCGTAGAAAGGAAACTGGAGAATTGCCATCGGGACATCTGGAATAACAAAAGGAAGCGATGCATTACATAGGATACAAGTGCAAAGTTCATAATATATAATAGGTATCTATATAGATGCAGATCACTGCACCACCTAAGACTACATGGCTGAATCTATCGTTTCTGTTACGCAGTTCGTCATCTTGATAATTGCCTATACGATACCTGTGTAATGCTCTAACTAAATTTTCGGTTTACACAAATTGCTATACTGCCAATTTGACGTGATCAAAACATTATTAACTGCGGATATAAGTTTATCTGGTCGTGAAATGTTCAAATCTCTTCCAGCGTTCTACGTCTACTAATTGGCAGTGAATTCAAGCTAACCTTTAGATAACGAATAACAACTCTTAATCCAGGTAGCATATAACGAAGCGAGTTAACGACTAGATTAGAAACGCAAGCACAGTGCTGAAAATGTTCGTCAGTTGAAAGGAAAACGCTTTGAACTAGCGTCGCGGACAAAGTCGACTGGCAGAACGGGCGCAAACACTCTCATTGCACATGGAATTAATGTTTGTACGATGAAACACGCAGAGGAAGAAGTAAATGAGCAGAATTCCAGGTGATTTCGTTGAACGGGCTTTGAAATGAATTGACAAAGAGAACGGGAACGGCAAACGCAATTGAAATGGCGTTACATAGCCGTAGCACTCGCAGCACTACACGTAAAGCAACTTACTGATCGAGTTCGTCTGGAACGTGTAGTAGGCGTTGACGTCTGTCGGCACCGTGATCCAGCTAAGGGAACAAAAGAAAATTGCTGCTTTGGTGCTTGCGCTCATTAGGGAAGAGATGGAGCTGAGATTTCCTCCACGAGCACAAACGAATGTTGTGCCTTTTGTGCCTTTTGATAATATTTTCACTATCGCATTTCTCATTCGCGCTATATAGACGTTACAAATTTCGTTATATATTATTCTCAATCATTACTACCATATTAGTTTTTGCCTTCGTTGCATAATGGTTGCATAATGGTTGCATCTTTATGCTTATTTGTCGCATTTTGTCATTGTTCACATTGTCAATGCTTTGACAGGAATCCAACTTTTAAAAACAGTTACGATTTAGTTAACTTTTCAACATTCATTTTCCCCCGGCGCATTTGCTCAAGGTAACAATGCGAACTCAAGGCTCAAGGTAGGAATGCTACCCCAAGGTTCAAGGTAACAATGCTACCTCAAGGCTCAAGGTAACAATGCTACCTCAAGGCTCACGGTAACAACGCTAACTCAAGGCTCAAGGTAACACTTGTAAATCAAGGTTCACGGTAACAAAAATGTTGGCCAAGGGGGGTATTTTTCTGTGATTAGTTACCGTATCATCACGTCATAACTATAGTAAGTTCCAGCATGAGAACCGTTTACCCGACGTGCCCCTTAAACATCTCGGTCCCAGCACGCAGTCAGCCTGTCAGGCAGCCAGGGGTACCAATTATCAAATAGGCTGTGAAAAATCAAGCCGCTCTGTTCGACAGTGGCTAAAAGGTCAGCTGGAATGGAACTTACATGTAAATCCAATGTGGCTGCTATAACACATGGTGCTAGATATAGCTGTTATCTAAGGCTAAGTGCAAGTAACATTTAAAAATAATTATTTGAAGATTAATTTCTATTGTCTAACATTAGTTTTACAAACACTAAAAAATAAAATTGTCCCATTCGTGTCACAAAACCAAGCCAGCGAGGTGACAGCAAGCGTTCGGTGCGCACCAAGCGGTCACTCGGTGCAAGTCGCGACAAAATCGAATCTGCAATGACTTTAGAATAGCCAAAAGTGACACGAGTTGGCATTCTTGACTGAGGCCCATTGCTGCTATTAGCTGAATCAATGGTGACTTGGGCTCTGTTAGGTCTTGTTGGGTGTTTCATAATTTCTTCTGCCAGTTGCCACCTTTGTTTAACAACTCACTCTTTTGCTATTTAGAATGGCCATTAAAGATAATAAAAAACAAACAGGCGATTCAATTTCGGAAAATCCACACAGCTAAAATTACTTTATGATTTTGATGACCATTGCCTATACTTTAAAGTTAGGTCCTGATAATTTTCGAACCAGTCTCAGTCAAAAAAGCAGCCCCGAGTCGCATTCCCAACACTAAAGTAATTGCAGACTTGTTTCTCGCGTGCAGGTCACAGGCGCACGCGCACACCGAGGCTACCTTTCCGAATTGTTAGCCGTGTTCTCTCTGCGCAGATTCGCCAGCATCGCCGTCACCGACTGCCTCAAGATGTGCGCCATGTTGGCCAGGTAGGAGGACGCATTCACCACCACCTGACGAACCATCCGCCTCAAGCACAGCCACAGGTACAGATAATACTGATAGTCTATAGTGGTTTTGCACGTTTAGAAGCAGAGCGGTATTCAATTTCTAAGATTCATATAATATACCTGTTGTCCTATATATTTAGCACTACTTCTAAAAAAACTTTTTTAAAACTGGGTCACACTATTTCCCGACGTTTCTGAACTATCATACCTATATGACGTGAGCTGAAGCACGCTACAACCCTTTGGTGAAATTAACAAGTCAACAATATCGAGTTTTGCTTTTTATCAGATTCATAACGAACCGAAAAAAGTGTCTTGATCCATGGACCGCGGTGCGTTTATGACTTCGATTAAGTTAGTTTTTGACCATGATTAGGAGTTTACTAGGAATATTGGGAATAATCCAGATCAGATTCTTCTTGGCATCTCCGTTTTGTTTTTGGAATCTTGAGCGGTGAGGGGTCCGACAAAATATCGCGTATAGCCTCTGTTGGCACAGACACCTTCTGGTCCAGTTTTGCGTTTTCCACCCCCCCCCCCCCCCCCCCCCCCCCACGTACTCACCCCCTCGTACTCCTTGTCCAGTTCACCGTCGACCATCAGCCAATCAGGAAACCCAACGAAGCTCCGCATGACCTTGGCTTTCTCCATGGTCGCCATCTTGGTGCGTCCGTCCATCCAGTCAAGGCCACGCACTAAGTCCTCGAAGGCCACGCGGATGTCCGACAGCATTTCCTGCACCTGCGTGGGAACCAAGCGCACTTCAAGCGTACTTCAAGCAGGCTTCAGGCAGGCTTCAAGCGTACTTCAAGCAGGCTTCAAGCAGGCTTCAAGCGTACTTCAAGCAGGGTTCAAGCAGGCTTCAAGCAGGCTTCAGACAGGCTTCAGGCAGGCTTCAAGCACATATCAGCCAGACTTCAAGCACCCTTCGAAGGACATTTCAGGTAAACATCTGGCCGGCTGTATACCCTTCTAGGGCATTTCATGCACACTTCAAGCAACCGTACAGTGCCTTTATTTGCAATATCATAGTGCCTATCATAAGTGATGAGCAAAGAGGCTGTGAGATACGCAAAAGTGCCTGCTTGTCTCAGAGCTTTATATTTTATACCAATTAGTTCGTCGAGTTACTAAGATTTACTGAAATTAACTACCTTCTCCCTTCCTGCTTCTCCCATGCCCCCCCCCCCACCTTCCCCGCCAACTTCCACTTAGAATCTCGTCTGGATCCGTCATTGCGTATTGGTGACGATAGGTCATGAACAAAGTTGTTGTTCTCTATGTTCGTCCAGCTCTGCATCTTGTTACTCTAAGGACCACAGCTTTGATGCGAGCTCCGAAACAACGAGTCTGCTGACCAAATTTTGTGTTGGTTCCATGGCACCGCTTTGAAATTTGAATTGATACAAATCTAGTTTCTTGTTGGACTTAAGATTTCAATATTTGCAAGCACAGCGCTTTCCTCAACGCTTTGCTCCCAATTTGGCAAAATCACTCGCAAAAATATTCGAAACTTTTTTAGATAGATGTAGGAAAAGGAAAACAATTATATTTCTGATCGCATAAATTTCAATCTTATCGCAACAAGACGTCAAGCAAACCACCTCAAATTTTCAAAACTTGGTCTATCATATTATTATTATAAGCATCTCGTTCGGAGAATAAATAAGGGTCCTAACAGCTATTTGAAGATGTATAAAGTGGCGAGAAGAAGTTTGTTATGTAATGATACCCACTTTAAGGACCTCTCTCTGTCGGCAAATATATTTTTTCTTGGAAGTTTTCCTGGAAAACTCGAGGGAAAACTCAAGTGTTTCGAAAGTATCCGTCGATCGTGATGCAAGATGTGCAAAACGAACGGGTTTGCGATCCAATCAGAACTATTTTCGTCGAAGCTCGGCTATTTTCCTAGCGACAATTTATTTTAATGGGAACGAAAACATGCAGCCTGCACACCACGGTACAAGGGACAGTACAGAGCTTTGGTAACAAGGCTTGAGCTGGGTTTCAGCTAGCAATGTTGGTGACACGATGCCATGGACTTGGCTCTGGACCAATCAGAGGCTCGCTGGCAGAGTCGCGAACATGCCGTCATGCACATCTTGAACCGCTGATTGGTCCAGAGCCAGTGATCATGACATTGTAACACTGGTATTGCCAGCTGTAAACCTAGCTATATGGTACAAGGCTTACGGTACAAGACTAAATGAACTAGGGTTATGGTTCTAGGGTTATGGTACTAGGCTTATGGTACTAGGCTTACGGTACAAGACTAAATGAACTAGGGTTATGGTTCTAGGGTTATGGTACTAGGCTTATGGTACTAGGCTTATGGTACTAGGCTTGGTACTAAGCTTATGGTACTAGGCTTATGGTACTAGGGTTATGGTACTAGGCTTATGGTACTAGGCTTATGGTACTAGGCTTATGGTACTAGGCTTATGGTACTAGGCTTATGGTACTAGGGTTATGGTACTAGGCTTATGGTACTAGGGTTATGGTACTAGGGTTATGGTACTAGGCTTATGGTACTAGGGTTATGGTACTAGGCTTATGGCACTAGGGTTATGGTACTAGGCTTATGGTACTAGGCGTATGGTACTAGGCTTATGGTACTAGGCTTATGGTACTAGGCTTATGGTACTAGGTTTACGGTAAAACCATGACTCTGGCGGTGTTTCAAACTGAGTAGCTGACATCCACATCATCTGGTTCACTCACCTTGACTCTGGTGGTGTTTGCAAAGTCTGGTCTGGCGATTGAGAAGCTGACAGCCATGCCCATCATCTGGTTCACGGCGCCGGCGCAGAACATAGACCTGGGCAAGGCGAACGCTTGCTTTAGAACAAGCAGGCATGAGTCTTCAAATTGTTATTACTTTCATAGGATTTTCTCTAGTCGGCTCGAGGAAATTGATGGAAATAATACTCCATAGATTCGATGGCTATAAACTCACTGCAAAATGAGGCCGATAATATAATACCGAAAGAAAGATAGAAAGAAAGAAAGCATGCGAGGAGTCAAGAAGAAATTGTTGTGTTCACTTTTGGCTCACATTTCTTGAGAATATAGTGTGTTTTTTATTCTTCAAATTAAACATTATAAGTGACTTTGGATCTGACGAGGAATTGTAATACGTTGGAAATCAATTCATGACCTTCATCAGCACTTTCTTTCCACCAAGTTGTTTTAAATATCATCTTCCCGAGGAAATTAAATAGACACAAAAATATCAATTTGTTTGTATAACAAAATATGTACTTGCATCTCACTTATTTCCCGAACTAAAATATTGCGATCGTGTTGACCATTGGGGAAGAAAATAAAAAAAAACATCATAAATAGTGATTTAAGTTCTACAATAGTTTGCTTTAAGACGTTTCATGAACAAGATTGCGATTTGGATTCTCCTCTGGGTTCTATAATGCCACTTAACATCTGACAAATAACACATTTTAACTCGAAGTATTATTCAATATCTGACCAATCTGGCTCCATTAGTATATTCCTTCTCGCTTCTTTGAGGTAGGAAGGTATACTTCTCGATGAGTTAATTCAGAAGCGCAATATTTGTAATGTATCTAACACCTGTCTAACAGACTACCAGGCTAGCAGACTACCTGTCTAGCAGACTACCAGGCTAGCAGACTACCAGGCTAGCAGACTACCTGGCTAGCGGACTACCTGGCTAGCGGACTACCTGGCTAGCGGACTACCTGGATAGTGGAGCCATCTCGTCGCCTGACACCTGCTGGATGTAGTTGTGGCGCAGGTCACGCAGGAACCTGTTGGTCTGCGGGGCCAGGGTGGACACCACGTCCCACCAGATGTACAACTCTGGAAGAAAGACGTCGCGGGGGCATGTTACACAATTGATGAGATGAAGAGAGACGTCGCGTGGGCTTGTTACACAATTGATGAGATGAAGAGAGACGTCGCGGGGGCTTGTTACACAATTGATGAGATGAAGAGAGACGTCGCGTGGGCTTGTTACACAATTGATGAGATGAAGAAAGACGTCGCGTGGGCTTGTTACACAATTGATGTGATGAAGAAAGACGTCGCGGGGGCATGTTACACAATTGATGAGATGAAGAGAGACGTCGCGTGGGCTTGTTACACAATTGATGAGATGAAGAGAGACGTCGCGGGGGCTTGTTACACAATTGATGAGATGAAGAGAGACGTCGCGTGGGCTTGTTACACAATTGATGAGATGAAGAAAGACGTCGCGTGGGCTTGTTACACAATTGATGTGATGAAGAAAGACGTCGCGGGGGCATGTTACACAATTGATGAGATGAAGAGAGACGTCGCGTGGGCTTGTTACACAATTGATGAGATGAAGAGAGACGTCGCGTGGGCTTGTTACACAATTGATGAGATGAAGAGAGACGTCGCGTGGGCTTGTTACACAATTGATGAGATGAAGAGAGACGTCGCGTGGGCTTGTTACACAATTGATGAGATGAAGAGAGACGTCGCGTGGGCTTGTTACACAATTGAGGAGATGAAGAGAGACGTCGCGGGGGCTTGTTACACAATTGATGAGATGAAGAGAGACGTCGCGTGGGCTTGTTACACAATTGATGAGATGAAGAAAGACGTCGCGTGGGCTTGTTACACAATTGATGTGATGAAGAAAGACGTCGCGGGGGCATGTTACGCAATTGATGAGATGAAGAAAGACGTCGCGGGGCTTGTTACACAATTGATGAGATGAAGAGAGACGTCGCGTGGGCTTGTTACACAATTGATGAGATGAAGAAAGACGTGGCGTGGGCTTGTTACACAATTGATGTGATGAAGAAAGACGTCGCGGGGGCTTGTTACACAATTGATGAGATGAAGAAAGACGTCGCGGGGGCTTGTTACACAATTGATGAGATGAAGAGAGACATCGCGGGGGCTTGTTACACAATTGATGAGATGAAGAGAGACGTCGCGAGGGCTTGTTACACAGTTGATGTGATGAAGAAAGACGTCGCGGGGGCTTGTTACACAATTGATGAGATGAAGAGAGACGTCGCGGGGGCTTGTTACACAATTGATGAGATAAAGAAAGACGTCGCGTGGGCTTGTTACGCAATTGATGAGATGAAGAAAGACGTCGCGGGGGCATGTTACACAATTGATGAGATGAAGAAAGACGTCGCGGGGCTTGTTACACAATTGATGAGATGAAGAAAGACGTCGCGGGGGCTTGTTACACAATTGATGAGATGAAGAAAGACATCGCGGGGGCTTGTTACACAATTGATGAGATGAAGAAAGACGTCGCGGGGGCTTGTTACACAATTGATGTGATGAAGAAAGACGTCGCGGGGGCTTGTTACACAATTGATGAGATGAAGAAAGATGTCGCTGGGGCTTGTTACACAATTGATGAGAAATCAAATTGTTATGGAAATTGATGAATTTAGTTGCAGGGACCAAGGAGGCTGGACCTCGTTCCCAAGGTTTCTATTTTCTCTCGTTCTTCTATATTGCCGTTTTGCGGGCAGTGAACAGAAGGCGAGGTTCCAGCGCTTGGTAGGGGCTAAACATTCGTGGGATTGACTATTATTATATACTATCAATTAAATTTTTAAACGTCAAAATATTAAAAAAAACAATACCGGTGACTAAATAATTTACCTACGCGTAGGTTTATATATTTTATAACATGCACTGCATTCGTAAATAGTAAACTAATCAAAACTTGTGATGGGGGAGTTGGCCGATAATTTCGTTGCGACGTCTTTTATTTAATTTATCGTACTCTGTTGGAAATCAAGTTCACCGAATGTTCAGTCATGGTGGAGCATTTCAAAAATTCTTTGCGTTCTAGCGGTGAGCGGGCCGTGTCAGCCAGGACGCAAGGTCACGCGCCAAGGTCATGGCACGTTGCGGCCATTTTACAACGCCGCACTCGGCAGTTATGGAATCACAATATGCTAGTTTCCGATTTCATTTAACTCTTGAGTGATTCCAAAGTTACTAAATTCGCTAAAGCCCAATTTACATGGGAGCTTTTTTGAAAAAATTCTGACACAGCAGTTTAAATTGCTCTATCCATATTTATTATTTAGATAATGTATGAGAATAACATCCAAAATGTCAATATTATATTAAATGTATAGCCATAATAAAACGTATGTGCCAGACTTTTATCGAAAATGTTACCGTGTAGTTATATCTACAGCTTTATAAACGATATCACATGGTCGTCGCTTTGGAGCCCCAAGCCCCGAGGGCCGAGCCCCACGAGGGGAAATCAAAATAAAACTCGAGCGCACATTTCAACGACAACCACGCCAAACATTTTGTTATTAAGGGAGAAGTTTCAACTTTAAAGGCAGTGACCGTTTTCAAATATTTGTAACGCGAACGGTAAGTATGGGGGTTTAATTTACTTCCTTAATTTTATAATTTTCGAGAGAGAAGAGCAGGCAATTTTATTGCAATTACCATACTAATTGAACAATAAAAAGGAAGAGAATTGCAAAATCTGTTCACAGTATTATAAAAAAAGCCCTTTCTGTATCTATACTATATTGGGGAAAAAATCTGCTTCAGAAAATTCGGCCGCTGATCGAACCAAACAATAATAACTCTGTCTCAAAATATATGCAATCACTGTTTTTGTTTTTTATGGTGGGTTACAGGAGGCGGGAGGGGGCATTTTGGAAGGTTTTTTTTTTATATCCAGTGCGGAGCAAGGAAATATATTTCATGAACACACACATAACCCTACAGTGCCTACAGTCAATTACAAAAATTTGAGAGACTGATATATCAATCTACCTTTTGGAAAATCCAAACGAGACCCCCGCCCTCCCCCTGATATTGCGAAAAACCACCCCCCTCCCTCCGGTAGAAACTTTTTAATTTTTCTCGAAGCTTTTCCACACGTGACCCACTCCTAATGTGATTGGTTTAAATTCCAAAGATAGCTACATTCCTAAGATCGATGACATTGTGCATGAGTGTCTTACGTATGGTCTCTGCCGGCGTGGCGGCCACCAGCTCCATCATCTTGCCGAGATACTGCCCGTTGCGGACCACGATCATCTCGTTGCTAGCATCCACAGTCGTGTTTTCCACTTCGTCGAACATCAGGGTGAAATACGACGCCCAGTCCCACGACGTCGGCGTCGGCGTCGTCAGGTTGTCGGCCAGTGACTGCATGTCGGCGATGGGCACCACAAGGATGTCCACGCTCGTGTCCGCCTCCAGCTCCTTTGCCACGGGAAAATACGCGTGCTTTATCGTGTTTTTTTTGGTATTTTGTGAATTTAAATTTAAAAGTTCAGGGGTAACGTTACCGAAAAAAGATGATTACGTATGATCGGCTGTGATTAGTGATAGTCTACGTTATTTTAAATACATGAGTTGTTAGATAGGCTACTCCAATTATTCCTTATTGCTTCCGGGAATTTGGGTCCAAGAATTTATTATATATAGATTGTATATAGGCTATAGTTTGACCAAATTTTACTAGATGGTCATATACCAAGATATATCTAGAACTCCTTTTTGGACGATAATTCGTAAATCGGTCGAAATATTGGGTTGAGTCATTGGGATCCTGGTGGCCGCCTGTCCTGGTGACTGACTATCCTGGTCGCAAGGGTTTCTATGATTTCCCACTATTCCTCTGGAAGAATTATTTATATCAAGCAAGGTATTGCAACTAATTTACAATAAGATTACGATTCTAATATATAGGTATGAGAGCTAAAACTAGAAATAAAAGTAAATTTCCATCCGACGACAATTGAAATGTGTGCAGTACTCAGCGACGCTGTTCGTTTTACGACAATGAAATCCATTTTCCTTTCAACATTTTCATTACGTAAATATCAGCGTCGTAATTAATATTTCCCACATTTCCCACTCACATAAGTTTGAAAATCGCGACCTAGTTCTCTCTTCTGGCAACTGGCAAGACTTATTTCCGTCTCCCTACTTCAATATTGGTCCAGACAATCTCTTATCGAGCCAAGTCAACACGTCATAATGGCATACGATAGAAAGACTGTGGATTTCGTTTCGTGCATTCATTAAATAGAACATACCTACCTACCTACCTACCTACCTACCTACCAGGGGCGGAACTAGACGCCCGCAGGTCCCGCGACCGCGGGCGGGCCCAGGCCCATCTATGGCCGAGTGGCGGTCGTCACCAAATCCTTCGACCATTGCTAGCCGGGATGTGCAAGTAGCTCAGCGCTGTATGTATCCCATGCAACGGTAGAGTATAGGCCTTACCAGCTGTCATCTTCGGTCAGATCAACTATATAACCATGATTATGTCGTTATGTATTGCTATTTAAAAGGTGAAATATATACAAGTCTATTGACAAATAAGACTATTGAATTTTAGAAGTTGCTAAAAATCCCCTTGATTTGTTGGTTTTAATGTTTATCCAGTTTTAAGATAACGTAAAAGTGGCAACATACATCGTGAATGCAGTGAGAGCTGGCACGGCATACTAGTTTCCTATCCCGTACTGGAGCAGTGATCGAAAATAAATCTGTATCACGTGCACTCATTTGTGCGAGACTTTCAGTTTTATGCTCTCTTATTTCAACCCAACTGCAAATTCAATGTGTGGGGCAGACTGGTCCAGTAAGAGGGGGGCCCGTACATCGGGCCCCGTGAAATTTGGTACTCGAAGGTTCCTCTTCACAAGGGGTAAATATGTCAGAAAATACAAAACTAAAAAAAACATCGTCAATTACGTAAGTATATACGCAAGGATCCCAAGTAGTGATTGAAAGTGTCTTATACGTGGGAGCTCTGAATTTGTGTCTTTATATTATATCCTGCTTATTGCCAGATACAACTCGAAAATGTGGTTCACTGCAGAAAATATCGAGCAGGTTTTCCAAATCCGTCAATTTCAAATAACTATAATGTTTGAAATTCTTGCTAAAACGTATAGATTCACTCTAAAAAAGGCAATTGGTTCAAAATTTTCTCGGGGGCTGCTAAACCTGTCGTCTTCGGGAGGGGGGACGGCCTTTTTAGCCAAATCTGCAGGCGAGCCAGTGAATCGTTATTCCGCCCCCGCTACCTACGATCGATATCGTGAAGCCTGAAAATATAATTAAAATTTATGAAAGGCTAACTTGTGAAATGATTAACTTTTTTACATGACGACTTTTGGGACACCATGACGTTGTGATTCCAAACATAAAATCAGCACAGAAAACGCTTTCTGGTAAAAAAAAAAATTACTGTGGTATTTTTTCGCGGCCATTCACTGGAAGCAATTATGATGGAAGCAACCACAATTAAACCCAAATGGAAGACTGAAATAATTGCAGACTTTATTTCGCTACAGTGGTGAAAGATCGGCTGGGTGCTAAATCTGCGTAGCTTAAAATAAGTCTGTTTTAATACTGTGCCAAGGTTAGGAAACTATAGTCACGTGACTCAAACAGCACTTCCATCCACTCACCCTCCACAGGACCTTCTCAAAGCGTTGAATCCTTGCCGCGGCATCCTTCATGTCTCCTTTCGCCCCCGCTGCCCCCTGCTCGAGATAGGTAAGCACGTCGGCGATGTACTTGACGTACGTGTGCTCGTTGGCAGTCATCGAGTCGTCAGCAGACTCCACGCGACGCTGCCGCTCGATGTGGCGGTCCATGCTCTTGCTCCTGAGGATCAAGGATGAGATCACTTTTGTATGTGTTGCTTACCGCGGAAGAGAGTTCACCTTCTAGTTCCAAATATGCAATTTTTTATTCCCTTCGGCTCACACGCCGACGTGATTTTTTAATATATTTATTTTAAAGAAACCCCGCATAATAATAATATTTTTACAATGTCAAGACTGCATTAAATTTGTGCACATTATTGAACATTGATTAATAGAGGGCGTACATTGATGTACAGAGCAAATAAATTGAAATGGGGTACAATAAATTTAACCCGCAAACCAACGTTAGGCAACAGTTTAATTTGAATTCTACGACACAAGAGGTGACTTAAACATGAAATTGTTTCCATTTGTTGCTCTTATGGCTCCAATGTTCGTAGAATGGTTCTGGGATATAGTGAAATCGAAAAATTCAAGCGTATCCTATGTATTTTAATTATTCTACATTTTTCTGTCTATGCTCTCATGCCCTTGTTTAATAAAAGTATTTTTTAGGGTGCAGTCGTCATTTGTCGTTTGAGCGCGTTCGAACCGACCAACTAAAACCGTTTTCTTTGTTGCTTAACGTTTGTTATTAACATTTTTCTCTTCTGGGAATTATAACGGCAGGTGCAGATTGTTTGTACAGCCTCCCAGAAAACGCGTTGGCGTTGTCGTGAATTAGTAGCGAACCCCCGCGGACCTGTCCCCAACCGCGGCCCACGCGCATACTCGGAGCGCAGACATTCGCCGTGGCCATTGTTTTCCCCCAAGCACACAACCACTATTCAACATTCATGTTCATGTTTTAACGTGTTCGTAAACATCCATCTTTAGACACAGCACGATAGAAAGGAATGGATGAATGGATACGATCTTTTCTAATCACATTGGCTTCGTCAATGAGATTTTACTCCACGACCTAAACAGTCAAGGAAAGGGTTCAGTGAAAAAACAAAATGGAGGGAGAGGGAGGGGGAGGGGGGCTTTGTAGCTTAAATGTATTCATTTTAGCTCGAAAGCGCGGTATGAAACACTTTCCCAAAGATTTCACTTAGCCACTTTTGATACAGCATTAACATACCTGCAGCTACCTCTTTTAGTGCTATAGTACCTACGTCTCAGGTGCAGGTGTCAGCAGAAAACCGGTATTCTACAATGTTATAGTATGGGCCCGATGCCCCGGGCGCTGACAAAAGAACCTGCGACGCACTATATTGGGATTGGGGATCTTGCCCGTTCGTCCGGGCCGAACACTCACCCAGAGGGCAGGGGCGATTTGGTGTCGGGGGCGCCGACGTTGATGCGGTTGATGGTGCCGTCGCTGGAGTCCGCGAAGACGCCGATCCCCACCATCACCTCCTTGGACAGCACCTTCTTGGCGTTCACGACGAGCTTCATCCACGTCGACGCCGGGAGGTTGCTACTCCCGGGGGCGGCGGTCGGTGGGTGTCTGCTCAGACCGATCTGGTCCATGAGGGCCAGCATCGGTTCCAAGCCCAATGATTCGAGCTGGTCTGTGAGACCGAGATAGACGCATCATCGAGTCGTCCGCTTCGAGCATTTCTGGCTTTATATATATAACATATATTCTACTAACCAGATTACGCGAGAAAAAGTTATATTGCTTTAATCAGATGGGTATCGACACCAACTAAGTCCACGAGAGAAATAACAGTATGTCAGTGTAAAACGATGATCAGCAGAGCGAGTGGAACATAAAAACATCTGTTAGCACCAGTTTTTCTCTTGTAGCCTTATTTCCATATGATATCCTAGATTCATGCTATTGGTTTGGTTACCTAGGTAGGTGCATGCTATTCGTTTGGTTACCTATAGGTGCATGTCATTGGTTTTGTTACCTAGATTCATACACGCGTCGAACATGATTCTCGCTTGGGTCACCGGATAAGGATCGGATGGAGACCCCCTTTGCTTCAAGTATTCTGAGGAGAGAACAAGCCAACTTTACTGTCATACGTAGTTTCGGAATGATGATAAGCCATTCGTCTAATTTGCATTGCTAGTTAGCTTATAACTTTTATTTCGGCAGATATTTACGATATAGCAAATTAATGGTATGAATTAACCTTTGAGTGATCAAGATCAGCTGTTTCCACATTCTGATTTTTGTAAATATTCTTCAATATTTTTTGCTGCAATTGGTTGCAAGTGCTGCTTTAAATTAATACTTTTACACAACATTTGATGCCCAGAGGTGGGATTTAAAATAATATTTCACTCTACAGTTGGTAACCGGAGGGGGATTTAAAGCAATATTTTCACACTACAATTGGTGCCAGAGGTGGGATTTAAAATAATATTTCACTCTACAGTTGGTGACCAGAGGGGGATTTAAAACAATATTTTTACACTACAATTGGAGCACAGAGGTGGGATCTAAAATAATATTTTAACACTAAAATTGGTGCCCAGAGGTGGGATTTAAAATAATATTTTTACACTCAATCGGTGCCCAAAGGTGGGATCTAAAATAATGTATTTACACTACAATTGGTGCCCAGAGTTTGGATTTAAAATAATATTATTAAACTTCAATTGGTGCCCAGAGGTTGGATTTAAAATAATATGTTTACACAAGTGCCCAGACGTGGGATCTAATAATTTACACTACAATCATAGTACTCGAAAGTGGAATCTTAAAAAAGGGTCTCAACATTATTGGTATTCAGGAGTGATATGATAATATTGGCATTCAAGCGTGGTGTGATAATTGACCTTCAATTGTGGTACGATATTGGTATTCAGGAATGATATCTTTAAACAATTCCCATTACAATGGGCGTCCAGTGGTGGGCTTCTACCTCTGATTGTCCGCATCATGTCCGCCTGCTTCTCGGTGAACCAGTCCTGGCTGAGTGCCGAGTCGGGGATCGCGTGTTCGACGCCCCATCTGCCGCACGCGAACTTGTAGAAGTCCTCGCACGGGTCCACGGTCTCGTCCATGGACGCCATCAGATTCGCCGCTGCAAGGGGCGGAAAATGTTTGCGGGAAAGGGAAACTAGGAAGATGAGGGAAACTCATCTGCGATGGTAATTACTGTTTCCAGCTGGGTTTTGAATGCTAAATACAACTTAAAGTCTGATTGGTTTCCCTGAGGAAAAACTGTACGAGGGAAAACGGTGAGTCTTTTATTTAGCTTTCAGTTCCCAGTGTAAAATTTTTAGCTTTTTGAAAACTTATGCAAAAGATAGGACAAGAAGCCATGAGTCTCAGAAATAAAGTCAAAAATCTGTGATGACTTCAAATTATACCGAAATACAAGAGTTTAAATTTTTTGCTGAGGCTGGCCCCTTACAAAAATATCCTTTTCATTACTGCAGAATTTTTTTGAATTCTATGCATTTTCACCGAATGGCCTAGAAAAGCCAAGAATTCGATAATTTGTTACTGTAGACTTTTAATGTAAAATGATGTAAGTCATCGAATATATCCTTTGTTCTGGCGTAGAAAACAGTATTCCATAGATAACGATGGAAAATTTTGTATTCCACAGCACTATATTGGCTGGACCTCTCCAGGACCTGGATTCACAAAACGGGGTTATCATAACCCTGGGGGTAAAGTTGTTATCTCCATGGTGATCGCCCAAAAAATCAACTGCATGTTGAATCTGATTGGTTGAAAGACAAATAACTCCAGAGTAAACCCCAATTTTTATTAAACCCCGCTTCTTGAGTCCTGGCCTTGAAGTGGGTTCTATTGGGACGATATTAGTGTTCCTCAGTTGCTTCGGGCTTTGTGGCTTTCCAAGCTCATCTTCTTAGCCATTTTACTATAATATGCATTCCAGATTATAATTTAAAACACGCTAGCGTTCCAAGATGGCAAAATGCACAGAGCGAATGTCATGTTCGGAATCTGTCGAGTGACGACCCTTGTCCATCACGTCATGTCGGGTGCTTGGCAGTCTAAAACAAGAATGCCTACATGAGCCGTATTTGCCATTTTGAATATATTGAAAATGTTTTTCATTCCAGTGGCTTCTGATAGGTTTCAATACAACTCGGCTGATATTGAATTGCCAATCATATTTGAAAATTCTGCAGAGGGTTTGTGGATTTTCCAATATATTATAACTGTTTCTGAATATTTTTCCTTGAACAAGATAAAAATTTTCATGACACTTATTTTATTAAAAAGTAGCTTCAAATGGTAGAAAATGTATTGCAATATGTGTCGATAATACCATAGATGTAATACCTAGAAATTGGTACCCTAGGCAATTGGATGAAAATTGTACCTGACTGAAATGACATTATATCGAGACGAGTTTCTATTATGTTACAAATACGAGTACTTTGAACGAAAAGAGAAAAGTACAGTTTCATCAGTTTTGCATAGCGCTTCACATCAACATGTGTTTCTATGCTCGGGAAAAACCCGGCTCCTCCACCGCTTAGTCCAATGACCTTGAAAGTTGACAGCGAACCCCTCGGGCAACAACCCGGCTCCTCCGCCGCTTAGTCCAATGACCTTGAAAGTTGACAGCGAACCCCTCGGGCAACAACCCGGCTCCTCCACCGCTTAGTCCAATGACCTTGAAAGTTGACAGCGAACCCCTCGGGCAACAACCAGGCTCCTCCACCGCTTAGTCCAATGACCTTGAAAGTTGACAGCGAACCCCTCGGGCAACAACCCGGCTCCTCCACCGCTTAGTCCAATGACCTTGAAAGTTGACAGCGAACCCCTCGGTCACTGCTTTATCGCCTTCGATAAATATCTTCGATATATAATGTATCTTTGATCTACATCGAAATGGCGTTAGAATTCTGAGCGTCACGGAATAATTGGTGCTGGAGTGAAAACCATAATGCACGCATAGGGCGCAGCGTACACACCTGACAGCTTACAGCAGGTACTTGAACTTGGATTATCAAAACCATCAAGTTCAAATACACGAATTCACCACTGCTCGCGTAGGGTAATGCCATTGGCGTAACGAATACAAGAACTGTCACAGCATGACTCAAAGGGAGAACACTGCCTTTGTGTGAAACAATGTTTGTTTTTTGATCAAAAATTTAAAAACATTCAAAAATAGTAAAGTTTCTAGAAATTTTTAAAGACTTATAATAAGTGGCGTTATCTGAATATTTCAAGGGACTTTCAATTCCAGGTTTTGGATGTGAGCAAGCTCGGAATGTCATCGGAATGTCGGAATGCCAATCAATCCGACCAGTTCGCAAAGAACCAGGAGAAAAGCATGAAGTCAACGCAATCAATGCAAGGTTATGCAATGAAAACATGACTTTATCACATTGTTCTTCGCGAATCGATCAGCTAGGTTCAGCTATGCAAAGATGAAATTATTATGTATGATTTATTTTTTGTAAACCAAATTATATATTACCATTTGTTGGACTTGTTTTATAATTCCATGTCACTGTTTTGGGGAGGGGGTTGGCTCGCGCGTTGGCGCTACACCACAGATTAGTGTATAGAAAGCGGGAATCTATATAATCAGGTCGTTCTGATAGCGCACAGAGTACACCCTGTCATACCTGATTGCACGCATTCCTGCGAGGAGCACAGCTCAACGCTCTCTGACCGCAGATCTGGGGACAAAGCACACGGATTTGATTATCAGATATCGGATCAGAGCCGCCATTGTCATGTTGCCGTGGTGACATACATTTCTGTACAGGCATCACTAGATTTGTTTGGTATTGGAAAATCGTTGAAACCGTGGAACCCAACAGGAATCCATTTCGTATAGCTACTATCGTATAATTATTATGTAGACCCAACTATAATGCCATGGTTCATTCGCCAGCTTAAATTCTCAAAAATAGCACCGAACTGTAGGAATTAAAATTTCTTGTAGTTACCGCGAGTCAAAGTTTGACACGGAATGGACAGCTCTTAAATTTGTTTTAAAATATAGGTTACTTGTCACTTTCTTTCATGCATAGATTTTTTTCGTACAAATTTTTGTGACTGCACAAAAAATGTGAATTGTATAAGCCTGGTATAGAATTTCAGTCGGCTAAGAACGAAAAGTCTGGCATTCAGAGGTCATGCAAGTGTCAGTTTTTCCGACCCCTGAGGGCAGTCGGAAAACTGGGAGATGAATTGTCAGCTTGAAAATGACGGACTGCACATTTTCTACCTAGCATTCTGTGACCATCGTGAAAGTATGATTACAAAAAAGAGCAGTGTGCATGAGCCGAACGTTGTATAAAGGGGCGCGAGTCGAAGTAAAAAATACTTGACGTGAAATTTCGGTCCAAATTTCGATCCCAAAAGCAAGCAAAAGTTGGGCTCATCGATTAAACGTTATACCTTTGTGACTAGAATCAAGCTTCTTACTGCCCGTATACTATTGTTATCGTTCCGCTCTCCTAAAATCTTAAGCATTTTTTTTCAAACCATTGTTACACTCTCTTTTGCTTGCTCACCAAGTTTTATTTTAAATCGGTAAGCCCCTTGAAGTCAAGACATATCCTTTGTTCTCTTATTTCTTTGGCATTCTAATAGTTCCATAAAAGTTAAGTCCTCCCCGCCTTCACTTACATATGTAGGTGATGACGACCAGAGCCGTCAGCAGAGTAATGGCAAGGATAACCAGAGCGGAGACGATCAGGATGAGTCTCCTCTCCGCAGAATTCCTCCTCCTGTAGCTGCCAACAAAGACATTGGAAGGATTAGCCAGCTATTTAATTTAGAACTAAAGAACTGCGTTGCAAAGACGTTATAATTAATATTATATAATGCAACCCCACAAAGAACAGGGAATTAGTGTGAGTGTGCATGGGCAATCATTTGCCGAATACGAACCAGCCTTTTGTCAAACATTCTCCAAGAAGTAATAATGAAGCGAGTAAACAAAGAAAAATATATAAAAGGGTGTTCGACAAAGCAGCTGCTTTATGAATTGAGCAAAGAGCCCCCACCCCTCTTCATTGGTAGGAGGCGTTGTTAAAGATCCTTTGAATATCTGGCTACCTCAGTTATTTATGTATAATAGTATATTCTACCTTCTTCCACACAGCATTTTTCTTTATGTGAAATTTTAAGAATAGTCTACATTGGTGTCGATTTCTGCCATATTTTAATTGTGAAAATTCGAACGCCAAACTTTCTTAAACACAGAATCTAGCATTTATTTTCAGACCCCTGCCTTTCCCTGTGCCTCCCTGTGCCTGTCAGTTCCCTACCTGTTCTCAGAAAGTTCCCGGCCAGTGCCAGGCTCGTTC
Organism: Nemoura dubitans; assembly: GCA_921293005.1. Taxonomy (NCBI): domain Eukaryota; kingdom Metazoa; phylum Arthropoda; class Insecta; order Plecoptera; family Nemouridae; genus Nemoura; species Nemoura dubitans. The sequence goes on from OV121076.1 coordinate 41,674,638, forward strand.
CCGGCCATTTCCCAAACAATTCCCTATCAGTTACCAGGCAATACACGGCCAGTTATACCGGTCAGTTAGTGTCCAGTTCCCATCCCATTCCCTGCCCGTTCCCAGCCAGGTCTCGGTCAGTTCCTGTTCTTGTTCCGTTCCCGTTCCCGTCCCGTCCCCACCCATTTCCCTGACAATTCCCACCCAGTTCCCACCCAGTTCCCACCCAGTTCCCACCCAGTTCCCACCCAGTTCCCACACAGTTCCCACCCATTTCCCTGACAATTTCCACCCAGTTCCCACCCAGTTCCCACCCAGTTCCCACCCAGTTCCCACCCAGTTCCCACCCAGTTCCCACCCAGTTCCCACCCAGTTCCCACCCGTTTCCCACCCAGTTCCCACCCAGATCCCACCCAGTTCCCACCCAGTTCCCACCCAGTTCCCACCCAGTTCCCACCCGGTTCCCAGCCAGTTCCCACCCAGTTCCCACCCCGCTCTCGACAGCGGTGCTTACAAGGCGCTCTTGCTGGTTACCCCGACCAGGTGGTTGTTGCTCAGCGACCCGGAGATGGACAGCGTCGCCGACGACGACGCCCCTGAAACAACGCCCGCCATCGTCTTGTGAAGCTGGGTTTATAAACCCAGCGCTAGCTGTATACAGCTAGCGATGTCAGTGGCACGATAACATCAACATTGGCTCTGCTACCAAACAGCGACTCCATGGCAGAGAAGCAAACATGAAAGCGTGAAAATTCAGAACCTCTGATTGGTCCAGAGCCAATGTTCGTGACAATGACATCGTGTCACTGACATAGATTGCTGTAACGTGTAAACCCAGCTCTACTCGCAATCTCCGTCAGCATCGCTCCCTCAGGGACCTTTCTCGCTTGTTTTTCTTTTCACGTTATTGCTGGCCAAAGCATGTAAGTTTTGTATTACTATAATATACAGTGCTATATGTTAATATAATATAGTGTTGCTCGAGGCCTGAAGCTGCGCTCCGCATGGGCTTCGCTCGAATTTCACCTCTGGCAAATAACGCTGCAATGATGATTTTTGGGCTGGTTTTTGGGTTGGATGCGCTGGGGAAATCGTAGCCGGAAATTAAAATTTTATGGAGTTTATGATTTAAAAATTAATTTAATTAAACAATTTAATTAAAACTGTATTGATTGTTTATGATCGTTTATGATCGATTTCACAATTCAAAGCCACGGGGGAAAAATCGGATTTTACATGTCAATTATGCAAATCCACTAACCTTCCCAGTTCACACCTATACAAGGGCATTCTTTATAACAAATCGTTTCTCGTTTTTACACCGTGTCTTTTTTATCGTTAACTCGGCTTTAAAAATAGATGTAATGTAAAATATTATTGAACAGGTCAAGAAAATTGATCTGTGACCCATGATATTTTGATGATGGGATGTTTATTGGGTTTTTACGCCCACGTCAATTAAAAATTATTTTTTTATGTTTTAAGAAGATTTTCAAACGTCTGTTTAACAACACTACTTGTCGCAGCCGTTTGGCAAGAAGCAAAATCTGACCGCTCTACAGTGAACTCACGTGACATGGGCTGTTCCTTCACCATACCGCCCGTTCGGGAGAGGTACGACTGTTGGATGGGACTGAGCATGTTTGCTCGCTGGAACTTGATGTAGTCCTCATAGTTGGTGAAGTTCCTTGGGGTCTCCCACCTTTATCACACACACATACGCCAAATGTCACATAGGTTCGAAAAAGCAGAGCTCTTTTGAATGCCAAGTTTTAAATTTTTGGCATTTAACATCTGATTGATTCATGCAAGTATGTAATGCAGATTTCAATGGGTATATGCAGTGTCGGACTGGCCAGGTATTTTAATAGAGTCATTTGAAGTTACGCGGTGACGGGGGCCCCTACGGCTTCTCGCCGCCGGGGCCCTTGGGTAGCCAGTCCGACACTGGGTGTTTGAATGAAATCCATTCAATAAAAATGAATGAAGACAAGGTAAACCAGAGACTGACAATAATTTCTGTAGAAAATAATCAAGCGTCATTGGGTACCTATGTACACAGCAGTTTCCAAATTGGCGATCAACTCTCTTGACTGGTCTATCGTAATTTGTGGTGGAATGATTATTACCTTTCAATGTGGAGCTGGTAACCGTTCATGATTGACATTGTGAGTCTCTGGGCAACTCTCAATGAACTTTACCTAAACACATCGAACGATGATGAGACATCACAGACGAAAAATGAGCGACATGGACAAACAAAAAGCAAGAACATTGAACACAAAGGAGTAATGAGCTGGAAAAGCATTTCGTGCATGGCTACGCCGTCAAAAACCTCTCAGAGATGTTGGTTCAACGAATTATCGGCTCGCCGTAGTGTTTTCTTTTCGGAAAAACTCTTCAAAGAGCCGATCAAACCGTATGCGTTGCCATACTTGTATCCCTCGTCGCAGCAGAAGCATTAAGATCGCATTGTACATTGCAAAATTTTCACAATATCGATACGATTTTGCTAATGGATTGTAATGTCAGATTAACCTGTCATGTTAAAATCAACAAATTGCTAATTATTTTTTTGTAACGGCCGCTCGGCTGCCCACGTATGACTAAATATTTTGATTGAAAACGCTATGACAACACTCAGGGGCTGTGGCCACAACACGGTCTATTTGTGAAGTGAACGATGAAATGAAACACACTATAAGCCCGATCTGACATTGAACTGCCATAACATGTTGTTTTTTGTTACAAGAAATGTGTGTCATTAATGTATTTCTCTGATCGATGTGGTCAATGTTTGTTTGTGTATTCAACATTCCAATTTACTGGGTACAGGAAAAATCGATTTTCTGTATTACCAAATGACATTACCGATGGACATGTTTCGCTGTCTCGAAGCTTATCGCGTGCTGTTAAAAGAGTTGTAAATCCTAAAGGGAGCCTAAATGTAGCACGTGTGTGTTCGTAATATGCTGATGATCTGGATAATCCTTTGTGATGTGGAATGCGAGTATATAAACCCCTTATGTGGGCCCAAAAAAGCCGCCAGTAAATCTCCCCGTAGATAAATCCCTGAGGAAAGTCCTTTTCAATGTTTTTTTTTTTTTTTATTACGTCAAGTGACAATATACAACGTCAACATTTTGAAAGCATAAATTTGCCAAAATTATTCGCGTTTCATAGACTATTTCCAGTCACACCAGTCGAACTTTCCAGACAGAAACTCAAATCTACATCTGGGTTGATAAGCTTACGGAAAATTCTAGCGGGGTTTTTTAAATCTAATTTTCGCAAATTCGAACCTGACAAGTCACGCAATATTGCAATCAACTGCATTCAAGTCATAACTAAACGACCTGATATCAATTATTAACTTCGGAAAAGTGCACCGTTCATGTCATATTATCTTTAATAATGAAAATTGTATTTCTTGACAGTTTAAGTGCACATCGCAAAAGTCGCACACCACTACTCGAAAGTAATACTTTACCCATTGGAAGCAGCAAAGTGGTCATTTCCCCATCGCGACAGAAGTACAACTGAGCTCTCGACATATCTCACTGTGTGTTGTGTGTGTGTAGTATAATACTTTTCCTTTGACCCTTTTATGTCCCGAGTTTTTCATGGCGTGCGTGTTTGTGGAAAACTGTCATGCGATACACAATAATTGCGTGATGAGACCTGACCGTGTCTTTGGTTGGGAAATTATTGTCTCACAGACAGAATCATTTCAAAGTCAAAGCATGCAGATTCTCTGTTAGACATCGGACATTATTAAGAGTTGCGGGCCAAATTTGCTCATTTATTAATGATTCGGTGACCCTGTTTCGCAAAACACTACTTTGTGACATTGTCAGTTTTGAATATTGACGAATTATAAACTCCAGACTCATAAATGTTTATCGAACTGCTCGCGTGATACCGATTTTTAAAGAACCATCTGCTTTTTTAATCAACGTAATCCCCCCCCCCTCACCACTCACCACCCACCCACACACACACACACACACACACACACACACACACACACACACACACACACACACACACACACACACCAAAAAAATGCAACAATAACTCCAATTAATCCAAATAATCCAATAATGAATATCTTAATTGGTCGTTGTTAAAATAGTGTCATTTCAGCTATTTTTTAATTCAACCTTCTTTGATATAATGATTTCATTAATGTATATCTTTTCTTTATAACCTATATAATATATTTTATTGAAGGGCATAGCACAAAATTATGATTTTAAAATCTTCAAAATTTCATCAAATGTCCCTAAAATATCATACCTAACATATTTTTTAACAGAAAAAAAAACACCCAACAAAAAGCCGACAAATTCGCTTACAAAAGGCGGCAGCGTCCCTCCACTTAGCTTCCCAGCCCCGCCGAGTACAACCACCTAGTGGCCCACAATTTGGAACGCCTGCCCTTTCCTTGCCCTAACCGTACCCTTTGCCACCCTCACCCATATCCCACGACCGACAATCATAAATAATGCACGCAGTCCTCGCGGGGGCCGGGGATCGATCCCTGCGCCACCCCAATTAGCTGGAATTTGTACCACATCAACGCGTCACACGTGCCGAATCGATCGAAGCGCTGCGTCGAACGCTCGCCGAACTGTGTCAATAGTCATCATAACGGGCAGCGAGGGGCACAAGTGGGGGGGGGGGGGGCGGGGGCAGCTGGAAACACTTACTGATGCCCGAACTCTCCAAGCCACAACAACGGCTTGTAATAATGGGAATCAAATATCTAAGTTGACCGGTTGAAGCGTTGCCGTTGCTGCGCTTTTGAAGCGGTTGGCTCAATAGGGAGGAGGGGGTGATACCTTTATCTCATATATCAACATCTGTGATGTCAACCATCATAAAAAAAAAATTTCCTTTAATATAGACAGCCGGCCATTTGATTGTGTAGCTGAGAGGTTTGGAAATGCAAGTGTGAGCAGAAAAATGGTACTTATGCATTCTCTTTGCAATATATTTTATGAGAAATTACAAAAAATACCATGCAAGACCACTCATAGCAAAATGTCTGTACAGCTTTCAAACCGGATGTAAAATTGCATATTTGATCACCTTACATTCCGACAATAGACTGAAATGCGCAGTTTCTTTAAAAAGTATGGACTTGAACACGACAATGTTTGGGACTGCACCCCCTTCCTCCTTGTGTATGGAACCTCACGTGCTTTTAGCATTTAGTTGCTTGAAAGCTTTATTCGTTTAAAATTGCGAACTTTTTGAGATTATCCAACAGTTTTCTTTCTTTGCCGAGGGGACTGGGAGCGTTTGTTGCACCTGTTTGTTAGCACTCTCTGGTTCTTTCAAAAATATGGAATGGAGAGTGCTGATAATATGTGACGTTAAGTTCAGCAGTGAATATATCTATGTGATTGCATGGAATGAGCCAGTAGGTAGGTTGGGATTTGTAATGTGTGAAGAATATGTGCATCGATATTACATCAAAACGCCGCTGGTTTCAATTCATCATAACAATTTATTTAAATATAAACAATTGATATATATTATAGTAATTATTATGGTCTTCGCTAGCCACGAAGGTTAGGTTAATGGCAGTCAGTCGGGAGCTCCGTGAGAACAATATCTGAAACCGAGAAGAAACCTTTAGAAACATAATGAGATGTCCAACCTTAAGACTTTGGAAGTACCTTTTGGTATGACTGAGAGTGAAACACAATGTTCTATATAGATATAGAGGGATGGCAAAATATATCGCGTACAAGATTTTACTATAATTGGGGTTAGGGAACACCGTGCTAAATACTGGGAGGGGGTTCGAATAAAATTCCCCCGACCATTTTAGAATCATCACGATATCCTCGGAAATTAATAGCGAAATACAATTTTTAGCATTCTCCTGGAAATGTTCCAAGAAAGACATGATCATGTGGTCTTTATCATGTCATTAATGAAATAATTAAGTAGTAAAGTTCAAAAGCTTGCCAAGAATTCAAATCTGGTCTTCCATAACACCTAACAGAAGCAGCCTCTAAAGCCACGGCTTTGAGACTCTTACTTTTTTCTAACCTTCACACAAATGCATAAAACGTAACATAGGTCGAGCACTAGCCCTTGATAGTAACGAGTAGTTGCGAAACGTTGGGTAAACAGCTTCAATTGACTTCACAAAAGATTGTAACTATCACTATAAGTTTATTTTTTGAAGACTCAAACTGGTAAACCCACTTTCAAGGGCTGGAGGACTGAGAGACGGAGGAAAGTTGACAGCGTTTTTTAGCGTTATCTCTTTTTGCTCTCTTTTTCACGCTGTCCAGTTAGCTGAGCATTAAAACATTAATAGCCAGTACACATTACGCTTTTTGCACGCTTTCGATCCCATGGGCTGGGCCCGTCGGAGCCCGTCGGAGCCCGTCGGAGCCCGTCGGAGCCCGTCGAAGCCCGTCAAAGCCCGTCGGAGCCAGTCGGAGCCCGACACGCTCGGAGAGGCCGCAAATAGACGGATTCGCAATATACAGTGCGCTCTTAGCCAAAACACTAGCGACCCTCTGCTTTGGCTTCCGAAGTGTCCAAGCCACAGGCTCAAAAAGCGTGTGTATGTATTGGCCATATTATTACAAATATCATTCTATACCATCTTTGATTTGTGCGTTTTTAAAATTTTTGCTAAGGTTAAATAAAACGAAAAGCGAAAACGTTATAGTCCCAAGAAAGTCATTGTTCAATCTCAATCGCCCCCTCATTCCATCCACCGATCGACTCACCATTCAGCCTCACAGATTTACCACCTGGAAGCCCAGGGGTTGGCACCAGCCCAGGGGTTGGCGTGTCCCACGCTGAGGACGGGGGCGGCGGAGGCGTAACGGATCTGAGGGGCGGCGTGGACCAGCTGAGGGGCGGAGTGCACCAGCTGCACCTGAGGGGCGGCATGGACCACCTGCACTTGGGGGGCGGCGTGGACGATTTGGGGGGCGGCGTGGACGATTTGGGGGGCGGCCTGGACGAGCTGGACCTGGGGGGCGGCGACCTTGATGACCTGCGAATGTAGAGATTGAGTTAGTTTTATAATATTGAATCCAGACCTGGGTCTGGATCCACAAAAGTGGATTTTCAAAAATATACTGGACGAATATTTGTGTTCAAGCCAATCAGCCCCATGTCTGCACAGATGCTTCGTGGCTATCTCCGTGGAGATCACAGAGGTCCAACGGGGGTTTGAAAATCTCTCCTTTGTGGATCTGGGCCCTACATCAAAGTTAGTTGGCGAATAATGGCGTGTGATAATTAGATGCATTGCTGCAAATCTACGAAAATTTAGTAATAAGTAAAGTTAGTAAGTAATGAAATATCGGAAAAGAAAGAGCAAAGTATTGAACGTCTTTTAAGTTCACAGTGATCTGTGCGTCTGCGTATTTTTAGCTTGGTGGTCACCCATGGAACATATTTCACAAAGTGTGTATTTTCAAATTCGTGGGATTGTACGATCAGAGACATTGCTAATGCCAAGAGAGACACCAATTTGCAAAACAACCGATAACAATGGATTCCTCAATACTTTTCTCATTGGAATCATTTAGTGACAGCGTATAGAAGATTTGGCACGTTTCAAGTGGCTTTTTAACTCGTCTATTTTAAGAATATATTTAAGATAATTTGGGAATTTTAATCCATTCCAACAAGATCAGGGACACAGTTCAGCTGAAGCGCACAGCCATTTTGTTAGAGTAAAGTCCATCGCTTACCACTGAGGCCGTACCCAAAATGTGGATTTCCTAGCCCCTGGAGAATATCTTTGCATTGGCTGTCACCATGGAGATAGCAACATTCTCCCGGGGTTAAGAAAATCCCTTATGTGTGGATCCAGGCCCAGAGAGAGATTCTCTGCTACTCTCTGAACCACCTCAGCCCTCCTATCCCCCAATCTCACAATGTTCTACGTTCCCAACTCACCTGGGCAGTGGGGTGGCTAACTCGCACAGAGGTGGTCTCGGAGTACGAGGTGGCAGCGGGGAGGACAGCCTTCTGGATCAGCTGGGGAGCCTGGACATACTGGACCTGGGGCGCGGCCTGGACAAGTTTTACCTGGGGGGCCTGGACATACTGGACCTGGGGGGCGGCCTGGACAAGTTTTACCTGGGGTGCCTGGACATACTGGACCTGGGGGGCCTGGACATACTGGACCTGGGGCGCGGCCTGGACAAGTTTGACCTGGGGGGCGGCCTGGACGTATTGGACTTGCTGGCCTCCCCAAGCGGGGGCTGCGTGCAGGGTCTGGGAGGAGTAGCTGCTCGAGGAGACAGCGGGCAGGTAGCCGGGGGCGGCGTTGGCGACTGCCAGGAGGGTGACGAAGGCCTGTGGGAAAGAGACAATGTTTAGAACTGAGAAAGGTGTGCATGGCTCACTTACACACCGTTTCGTGTGAGAGCGTGTGTTTTATGCCAATGCACGTTTTGTTGGCTCTAATTGTCAAAAATGTTCTTAAATGTATAAATGGCAGTTGTAAGAATGGACATTTTTCAGGGTACAATCGTTTATAACATGCCAAGAGATTTTACGGAGGAATATTCAACTCATTGCTGGCTTGTTTTGTATATTTCTACACTTTTTCTTCCGTATTTGCGATTTTCCCCCAAAAAAACTGGAAGTTCACGCGTCTCGATTTGAAGTGGGGTGGGTTTTCGAAGGCAACCCTAAACACACTCTAGAGTTTTCAATCAAATTTCACTTGCATGTAACTAGCTTTAACTGCATCTTTACAACCTCTTAGCGGCTGTGCGCTGAAAAGTCAGAGACTGACCCCACGATCACTTAGAACTATGCACTCGCGGTTTCGCGCCTATTCTTGCATCTATATCTCCTCTCATCTGCGGCGCTGTGAAGCAATCGACCAATAAAATATTCTCCAGACAAGCTAATTATTGTGTAACACGGTGTCTTTGATCCGATATCTAATTCGTTTCAACAATCTGCTTTTATGTATATAATGCGTTTTGCAATGATTTCAAACCGATCAAACTTATATCCAACACACGAACTCATAGTCACTGCAAAAAGTATCTTTGATCGCACTGCCAACTTACCAAGACTTGCATGTTGATGTTATCTGGTAATGGTACTGAGATAAGTGACTTCAGATGGCGACGCAGGATGCTTATATACCGTCTTGTGGATCAGCCCCTCTTCGGCGAGTCTGCGTGAGAAATATAGACCACGGACGAGATTCGAAATGCATGGGACAAACTCGCCGCCACGTTGGTGTAAATAGGCATTTATGATGGAAAACCAGTTGTACTCAGCGACCCCGTAATGGCGTAATTACTTATTAGAATAAATACTGTACAGTGCGGTATTTGTTGCGTTAAGAAAATTGTGTGATCACTGTAGCAAGGATGTAAAAAAAACAGTGCAGCATATTTTGTGGTGTGCCGGAATGCGCCTTGTTTGTGCACTAGGATTTTTAATATGGGGTGAGGTAAGAATTAAATTAATTAGCTAATATGCAAATGCGTGTTTAATGATGCTTGGTTTTAGGAGTTGTGTAGTTATGTGTTGAGGTTTTTGGCGTGGGCTTCTAGAAAGTTATTTAATTAGTTATTACATTTATTTGTTTTACTGCGGAAATAGATTTTTCTCAATCCGGTCTATTTAATTTTTGGGATGGTGTGAATTTGTAGCCGCTGAAAATTGATAGCATGATGCAACTAATTTACTATTCCAGCACAATGGGTCTCGTGTTTGTGACAAGAACCTATTTTCGTTTCATAAGGAGTAGACACTTTTTCGGGGGAAATTGGGGGGACTTGTGGTTTCGATTTCAAGTAGAGCCATCTTCATCTTCAAATGCATATGTTCTCGGTTTACTCGCTTGATATTTATTACTTGACATAACCAGGTCTTTGATCGATGCTCTTGATGACAGCATTGGAAAGCGAAAGCTGATCCCGCTCGATACTGATCTAGTTTTTACGCGCTGCCATCCCATACAAGGCCTAAATGGCATGTGATATCAAACATGCATAGTACGCATATAGATAATTTTTATTCCCCGCAGGAGAATATTATAGCTAATTTATCCACTTTGCGATGTACTTGGAGAAGGTATAAATGAACCTAGTTTTTTTTTTTAATTATCTCACTATAATATAACATTGAATGTGCTGATTATAGACCATTCGCGATCTAAAAAATTTTGTTTTTTAATAAATTCTTTTGACTAGTGAAAGGTCATCCGGTGTAATATCGTGTGCAGACGCCGGAAACCGAAATAAAAATGTCGTCTAGTTATGCGCAAGGACGAATGTCATATTTCCCCGCAAGAAACGAAAGAGCGGCAGCGTGCTTGGTCCATTGCTCCCATCGGAACCACCAATGTTTTGGAGTCCTAAAACATACCTGGCACAAGATGCATAAGTGCATTTAATTGTCTTGCCTTCGTGTACGGTTCGTAAATTACACTTTTCTCTCAAAGGTTGGTTTAGTCTCGAGATTTCCAAGGTCTGTGAAAACCCTCCACCTATTTGCATTTCTTTCTCACGTTGGTACAGTGCATGGTTAAATTTGGCTAAAGACTAACAGCGATTTTCTTTTGGGGCACGCTTTTCCAAAGCTGTCTGAGATCTGAGATTCTGAGATTATTTTAGCCTTATCACTCTGAATGGATTTGTTTCTATTTGTTATTACGACAAGAAACTCGTAAGCTTTTAATTTTGAGCTATATTTTAAAATTAGTAATATTGATAAATTGTATTGTGTGATGATCTAACGATCATTCCTGGAATTAAAATGAAAATTTATAAAAAATATGGCCTAAATTCCGGCAAAAAATGATCGCAAAATTTGCATTTTGATGACCTTGTACTCAAAAACTTATTGGGGCTGCGGTCGTTAGCGGTCCGTTAGCGGTCCGTTAGCGGTCTGTTAGTGGACCGTAAGTGAGCCGTTAGTGGATCGATAGCAGACCGTTAAGAGACCGTTAGCAGACCGTTAGGAGACCGTTAGCAGACCGTTAGGAGACCGTTAGCAGACCGTTAGGAGACCGTTAGCGGATCGTTAAGCTGAGAGTTTCAATGAGAACCTCGTAATTTTGTTCAGCCGTTTCATGGCTTTTGAGTTAGACCCATGGCTTTTGAGTTAGACCCATGGCTTTTGAGTTAGACCCATGGCTTTTGGCTTTTGGGTTAGACCCATGGCTTGCAGCTCGACTGGGCTGCTTCCGGTGTGTAATAAGTGACCATTGACCAATTTTTTGTATCACAGACAAAATTCCACTCTCTCCTCTTGCTTTTATATGCTATACGCACGTGTTCTTTACCACAGTGGTAGAGAGACTGTATCAAGTGTGTTGGCAATACCATTAGACAAATAATTGTGGAAAAACTATTTCAATGTAACCCATTACAATTTATTCGAGAAACTTTTCCATAATCCTCTTAAAATAGATCACCAAAAGATCACACCAGTGTCTCATACCGTTGTTAATGTTTAATGAATGATCCAAACGAGCTATACGTTGGCCGTGGTCATCATTTTAGGCTCTCTCCTTTCAAAGGCGCCGCGTGGCTGTTAAAAGAGCAGGTACCGTTGGTGCATGTGCTCATGTCATCAATCAACATATAAAATAAAATAATACGCAACTTTACTAGATTCGCACTTGGCAAACGAAATTAATGAGCCAACAACCTGTATTGACGATCACATGCCACGCAATGAGCTTTTAGCGCCTTTGAATACCAGACTATATTTCGAGATCGCATTCTATCAAGCTCTTATAACATGCATTTGGGCTAAAGCACCTATCTATATAAAGATTTTCACAATAATCAGCACACCTTAATTAAAAATCTACAAAAAAGATCTCGTAAATAAGTCGCCGTATAAAAAGTAAATTACCTTTTGTCTATTTTATCACCTTGTCCCTAAATAGCCCTTTGGTATGGACCGAGCCTCTAAACCTCTCGACATGGGAAATGTCAGAGATCTACCTCTGACAACCGGAAAAACTTTCAAATAGAGCTGTTGCAATTGCATAATCTAGCTTGATCTTCCAAATCAGAGCCGAAAAAATCAGTGATAACGTCAATCACTCAGTCACCCTCAAACTCGATTCTTGTCACGCAGCAAATAGTTCTTAACCATCGCCTTGTAGTGCAAATACACGAGTCTCATGAGCGCCCTCGCCGCCCTCGACGCCACCACGCCCTGCCCCCAGTGCAGCAAGCCAGCGACGCTGTACCACCGATACAAGCGTCGCGACGTCGCGAAGCGTATCACTGCCCGCGTCGCGACGCCGACGCCGACGACGCCGAGACAGACGACGCCGAGCATGGCGGACAAGACGTCGAGGAGGTAGTACTGAGCGAAGGTGAGGTCGGTGCTGGAGACGCGCAGATGGGCAGCGCCGTTGTGGCGGAGGACGTATTCGGTCCAGAAGATGGCGCGCTCGAGCGCCGTGGTGGGCTCGTCTTTGTAGAGGCGGCTGAGGCGCGCGACGTTGCACTTGAAGCTGCGGGTGAAAGGGTTTTATGTTAGTTGAGGCCTGCGGGAATTAGGGGCGATGGGTTGGTGTTAGTTCCGTTCTGGATGCAAACCCCTGAATAGATCTCAACTGAATGGCAATTATCTAAATTTAGTAATCGTTTTTACAAGTGATAGCTATCCAGCGAAAAAATTAATGGGTTAAATATGCTGAGATAATAAATCATTGTTTGCAATCTTGATTACAAAACAAAATATTTATTTCATCTTTTGCTAAAAGTTCACCCAAACCGTAGAGGATATCACAGTTAACCAACAGAACGTTAGACGAGAGTCGAGAACTAAGATCTCGGGAAACGGAAACCTCGGAAAATCCCGGAAACATCAAGATCAAGGTTCGAAGCCAGAGTTCATTGACCAAAATACCGTCACTGTTAAATCATCGTCTCGCCAGCGACCTGCCGTGCAGCCTCCGACTGCTCCGACCAATTAGAAAGCAATTCGTCACCGTACACCAAGTCACGTACTCACCTCGAATTATTGATGACCCTCTGCATGGCGCCCAAAAACGAGCCCTTCGTCAAAGTCAAAAAGTCGAGCTCGACCCCAATTCCTCTGGTCTCAATCTTCTTGGCCTGGAATGGTTGATCAGCAAAGAACGGCATAGCGACCATCGGCACACCGTGGTACACCGACTCTTCCAGACTCGTCAGTCCCCCGTGCGTGACGAAGAGCCGCACGTTCGGGTGGCCGAGGATGTCGTTTTGGGGCAGCCATTTGCGCGCCATCACGTTCGGGGGCAAATCGGGGAGGGTGTCCGACTCCCACTTCCAGAGGACGCGTTCTCGGAGGGCTCCGAGCGCAAGGAGGATGGCGCTCAGTTTGGCGCCGCTGATGGTCTCGCTGCGGACGACGGTGCCGAGGCTGAAGTAGACGACGCCGTGGGGGGAGGCGTCCAGGAACCTCTGCAGGTCCTGGAACAATCAGTTATCTGTGGTTTTGATGATACGTCTGAACTGTCGGCTGAGACCCTGTATTCGTCCAGGTAATCTTAACGCAGGTTTGCACAATCTTCTTAGCCACATGACATCAATTCTTACGATAAAACGATAAAGTGGAGGCTTTTAAATATCTGTTAATATACTACTTCAAAGTCCAAACGCAGCCTTGAGGCTTGTAATTGCTCACATTACGTAGAGTTGTTTTACACGCAGGACTTATTACATCTCTCCCAAGATCGGCAGACGCCCTCAAACCATAAAACCATAAAACCATAACCAACCATAAACCATAACCAACCATAAACCATAACCAACCATAAACCATAACCAACCATAAACCATAACCAACCATAAACCATAACCAACCATAAACCATAACCAACCATAAACCATAACCAACCATAAACCATAACCAACCATAAACCATAACCAACCATAAACCATAACCAACCATAAACCATAACCAACCATAAACCATAACCAACCATAAACCATAACCAACCATAAACCATAAAATAAAATGGAAGAAAATCAGGGACGTAACTTGAAATCGGAGGTCCCAAGCAAAAAAAAACTGAGACTCCCTTCCCCGTAAATTTTAAAAAACGTGAACCGAAAAATTTCATTACATTTTTACATTTTTTTAGGGAATGAATTTTTTTAAATCTATTACAGGGAAAACGTTTCCCATTCCTCCATTCCCAAAAAAAAAATGTCATCGCCTCTTTTAGAAGCCCTCCTTGAGCCCGCGTGGCCCCCAATCACTCGTATGCCTGCCCCCCTAGTCACGCCACAGAAGAAAATAATGTAGTGAACACATTATTATGATTATGCAAATTGGTTTGCTACAATACTCTACGATTTCAGTGCAACCCTCATGTTCCCAAATGAAAATGTTCTGTGCATATTTCGACGATCAATGTGATGTTAGTAAAAGATTTTGAATTTCATTGCCCGTTTTCCATCCAAAGAAGAACCTATAGAAAGTTTTAAGTTTTTGCAATGCTTTACTACGAAACCCACGCGAGCATTCTTGCAAGTACAAAGTGATTTTCCATGTGGAATGCGTCAATATGTATCTCATTTTGATCAAACCATTGGTTATAAAGTTAATGAATAGCATTTGAATGGTGATAATCTGCATCGACCAAATTTCCCCCGAGACCGTGAACCTTAATTCAAATGAACATAAATATGGACGACATGTTATATTCCTAGAACTCCAAAATTATCATTAAATTCTCTCCCAAATATTGGCAATGTTTATGATTTTTTATTATAGTGATTTGCTTTGCGCTCATTGCACAATTTCATTAAAAAAATGAAAAACTTTGGTGTAGTGAAGGGCAGTCAACATTCTGTTTCCTTTTTCATTTCCCGAATCAAATATCAGTCAGCCCCATTTCAAAGACATCAAAAGTATTGTTTACCAGAATTCCACTCACCTCAGGAAGTTTCTCCGATGGCTTGAGATGCATCCCTCCAATCTGAATCGTCGAAGGCACCAGCGGTCGCGGATAGTCGATTACGTTATCCGTTTCGACCATCAGCAGACTCAAATGCTTGCCCAGCTGATCGACCAGCGGAAAGTCCTCGCCAAAATACTTCCGGATCATCTTGTTCATACGCGCATGATGAGAACACGTATTAAAAATATGCACCCCCATGTAGGTCATAAAATTGATAACTCTCTCATAGAACGTCATATCATTGTTAAACGGCAGAAAATTGTTCGGTATATACGAAGGAGTGTCCGGATTGCCAACCATAAAGTTACCCCACTCATTAGTACCATAGGGGACGATACCAATCAGTGGAGGATAGTTAAACTTGTGCACAAACGCCAGATAACACTCTTCCGCCGAAATATCCGCAAAGATCAAGTCGAACTTCTCAACCGAATTCAACAGCGTCCTAGTTCCATTCGACGCAAGACTCAGTTCGAGCACAGCACCCATGCCACGGGCCAGGTTGATGATGGAGTTGAACGGGATGAGCGGGTTATGCACTGGATTGTCCGTCGCTATCGCCTGGACGTCGATGTGCTTGATGACTGCGTCACGCATGCCTTCGATGACGATGTCCCGGTAATTGGGAAACGGCTTCTTCTCGGGGTAGCCGCTGAGGACCGTCACTTGGTGACCCCTCCTGGCTAGAGCCATCATTAGGGGGCGGATGTGCATGCGGTGGCTTTGGTACTGCGCAGGCATCAGTGCAAGGATGTTGGCGCCCAGGACGTGATCCTGATGACGTAGCCAGACGATCAGGATGAGGCCGATAAGGAGATGCATGGTCTGAAAATGAAACTATGTATATTTCGTTTGGTGGCTAGTGGTCTTAGAAATAATTGTCTTACTGACTATTTTTCTCTAATCTTAGCTTTAGTTTTGAAAACAACTATTATTTAAATTTGATTAACGTTTTGACTTCACTTTTTATTCTATATTTATATGTACGGGTTGAAATGTAGTTTTTTTTAAGTGAGTGATAAAAATAATATCAATGTTAATTAATAAGCTATAAAGAAACTGTGTCTCTCCTTCGTCTGATAAACGTTGATAAATTTATGCCATGAAACCAATCATTATTGTTAATTGTTATCTCAATTATCTGGGGAATATGAGTGTCAAATCAATATCAATCCCTGTCTACAAAATGTTTGCGACATGTGCGACATTTGGTTATATAAACGATAATATACCTTAAATACTTTATCACATTTCTTGTCTCCCTCATAGCCACAGCCATTTTAGCTCCTCTGCAAAATATTTAATGTTTTGAAAAAATATAAGCATTGTTTGCATTTCGTTGCTGAAAATGCAACAGTTAAAATAAAAATGACATACCTTCTTTCAATTTCGAATAAAAATAACCAAAAGTTTGCATGGCCTGTCCTACAAAATGCGATTTTCTACCGTGGAAATATCACATATTCATCCCCCGAAGTTTAAAAATAAGAGTGCGTACAAAAATTGTTACTCACCAACCGTCGCTATCCTCTTTCTGACAAATTCAACCGCCTCGCGCGTTGATTCGATGCCTTCTGGTCATCAGATTGATTTTGAAAGCCAGTCAAACGGTACCTGTCCACTACGGACACGTTATTACGGCACCTTTATGGCCCACTAATTCGGCACATGCTTTGCAAGCCCACCTTAGCCCGGGTATTACGAAACCTACGGCGACTGGACTGTTTTCACTCTGATATCTGTGCCGGCTTGAAAACAAGTTCGGCGCTGAGTGCGAACATCTCGTCACGTAGGATTAGGCACTGTCGTCACCACGGAATGGACCACAATGAACGTGATCAAGGGCTTCGACAGCTCTCGTTAGGTATCGCGTTCAGGGATGAGCGAATCATGAGACAAATCTTGACACTCTACTTACTCCTTTATAGGGCGAATCAACTTTTTTTTGCACAGTGCCAAATAAAATAAATGTGTTACCTCTGCGGGCCGCACATGGTAATCTGACGTAAAACTTGCAAATTGCAAGATAGAGCGTTGTGTAACATTGTAGATATATTTTCTTGATCGCATTCTCGTTACTTGTACTTGCTTGTACTTGATAAATGAAAATTGACATTGCTTACGACACAATGGGGGTTTGGGAGCAGGGGCGTCTTAAGGTATGATTGCGTTCAAAGCGGAAATGTCGAAAGCGCCCCCCCCCCCCCCCCTCACCACCTGCAACTGTAGCACTACGAATAAATCTCTTACTTCTCAAAATTTGTACTGTATCTAGGAACATTGTATGGTGAAGTCTTACATTTGTAAGTGGAATAAAATAAATAGCATTTCCACTCGAAAAGCGAATCCGATAAGAATACCAAAGGAAAGCAAATGTGTAGCCGCAGTCTGCGCAGTATTACCGTCAAATTTGCACATGCGGCGTAATTTCACAGAGGGCGGGCTTTTGTTCGAAAAGCCGACAGTTTCGTTGTCAACCCAGTCATATTGTTATAACATAATACAGTAGCTGCAAGGCGAACGCTATAGTGAGTGACTGCCGAGTAGTAGAGATGCAGCGATTTCTGTTTTCGTCGGCCCGGCCCGAAAGTCTAGTTTTTTTTAGGCCTAAGCCGGCCCGACTTTTTTCCGGAAAGTTGAGTCGGCCTGGCAGGCCCGAAAAAGCCCAAAAGACCGAAAAAGACCGACTGCCCGAAAGTTTGGCCCAGTCGGCCCGACTTTGGAAAATCTCGGCCCGAGCCCGGCCCGGGCCCGAAATATTTTTTACAGTTCGGGATGTTTTGGTATGATAAAACCCATTTCGACAAAAGTGACGATAAGATTATGCTGCCAATAAACAGCGATGGAATAAAACGACATTATAATAACTAATAAATTTTCTTAGACTCATGTCTACTATATCCTAACTTTAGCACTAGTTTTGAAAAAAACTATTTCAAACTGGGATTTGAATGCTAAATCAAAAGTCTCACTGGTCTCACTGGTTTCACTGGTTTCACTGGTTTCACTGGTTTGGAAACCAGTGAGACTTTTGATTTAGCATTCAAATCCCAGTTTGAAATAGTTTTTTTCATTATAATAACTTAATTTTTAAGTAACCTTTTCATTTCACAAGGATTAGGGACCTTCTTCAAAATTAAAAACTTACAGTTCTCATTTCCATTCTATAACGAAGATGGTATTTGAAACCGAAATAGTTCAGATGACAGATATGATATCAAATATTGTGACGTTTCAGTCACCAGTGTCGGACAGTTGCCTGTCCCTCCACAGGGGCAG
Organism: Nemoura dubitans; assembly: GCA_921293005.1. NCBI lineage: Eukaryota > Metazoa > Arthropoda > Insecta > Plecoptera > Nemouridae > Nemoura > Nemoura dubitans. The sequence continues at coordinate 41,692,837 of OV121076.1, forward strand.
GTAAGTCGAGGATGTGTTAATGGGCTGCGACCCTGAGACGCAAGGAGAGTTGTCTCCGGACGCTGACGCTGCTCGGTCCTTCGAGACCGACAGTCGTATAAATAAATTTAATTCATCTGCATTCACTGTCTGTGCATTACTCAATCAAAGTTTCCTTCCCCCAGATAAGGCAGGAACCTTACAATATTTAAAAAATGTGTCGGCTTTCTACAACATTGGTTCGCGGTTGTTCTTGGTTGTTATCTCGGCAGATTTCGCGACTACTGATCCTTGATTCACAGTCGCGCCATGACCCTTTGCTCGTTGCTACATCACTGACACCAAATCTCACACTTTCGCACGGCGACCAGCGGCCATCGTCAGGGACTCCGTTGGTCACAAGGGTTTTACATTTTACACCACTTTCAATATACAATTTACTCTCGAAAGGAGTTTTTACTGCCAAAACCTTCTTAACCTCTATATCAGCTTAAAATATATTGTAAGGTTTGGTAGGTACTTGATAACAAAATCCTGTCTTTTCGTGGAATTTCCGGATCTAGTCTCTTCTAAAATTAGAAATATTTTATCTCTAACCGGCGCTCCCTTCATAATATTATTAGCTAGGTACCTTACTATTGGTTAACTTTTCAATTGTTTGAACTATATGAAGAAAATTAACGTGCATCGACCAGAACCATCGTATAATACGGTTTACCTGTACACATACTTGGCCCATATTCCTAAATATATACACTCCATTTCACTCTAAGAAAGAAAGGAGATCAAAAACTGCCGAAAGGGCATTTCGCCTCCTCTCTAGAAAACGCGTCCCATAGGGGCACGCAGAGAGGGCACGACTCCCAAATTAGCAGCCGACTTTGTGGGTTACTTAGAAAGAACGGCAATGTTTAAATTGGCGACTTGACTGTTGCTGCATTCGTCGGTTGTTTAGGATGTAGGTACCTATTTCACAAAACTGGGGCAAGACCGCAAGACATCCTTTATAAGCTCTATCTCACCTCCAAACAAGTTGTAGATTTTGACTGATAAAATCATGACTTGAAATGCATTTCAAGAAAATCTATTTCCCAAAGTCTAATTAGAAAGTTGTTTTTCTGTAAATAAGTGCTAGACGATTGTCTGACAAATAATGACAAATAATGACAATTAATTTACTTACAGATATTTACTTACAGGATTGATCACTATAAAGATTGTAGACGAATTGCCCCTTCGCATTCGTGGCTCCATTTCTCCAACGCCTGTAGATTGGAACAGCCATGCAACCCGCCAAGCACACAAGAAGCGCAGGTTGCCAGGACAGCAGGGCGGAGATCATACTGAGCACTCAATCCACCAGGAATATTTCTTGATCGCCACCCTTTTTACCACCTATCGGGGACCTTCGAAAGCTCCGTGGTATGCGAGGCGGGCGACGAAGCAAATCTGCATACAACAGCTCTGGGTTTGCATTTTTAGGCGAAACTGGCTAAAACATTGCCAGTACCCAACCAAACAATGGTCGGCAGAATCATAACTGGACATTATGTAATGAAGGTTAGTAGTATAGGAGTGCCAACGCGATTTAAATCTTCTGGAATGGTCACTCTAAATGACTGAAATGGCGTGGTCTGAAAGAATTTTGATTTGGCCATTGGTCAAAATCAATTTTGAGACACCCAGCCAGGCCCAAGAGACCCCATGTCACGAAAGATCCAGAAAATAGCAGCCAGCCGCGGCCAAGAATGCAAACTCATGTCGTTTTGTCTATGCTTAAGTTATTGCCGATTTGTTTCTCCCATAAAAGTGAAAAGACTCCGCCGTCCGGACGAACTCCCCGAAGCAGCCCGCAACAGCCCTGTGTGCCTCGCGCTCGCCGATCCCGCAGTCGTAGGTGAGGTGTTCACTTAACATCTCCGAGGGTTCCCGTCAAGACCGGCAGTCCCCCAGGCTTACGATGGTGATGATACGTGTCAGGAGTGAATAAAACTGGCATTTAGACAGAAGAGTCTGGGAGGATACTGGTTGGTAAGGGACTCGTGTCTTCCCAATTTTCTCCTAAAGCCGCCGAATGACCCGAGGCGGATTTCTATCACAATTGCGCCCCCACGCAAAAGCTGGGCTAGACCACCGAAATCGCCACAATATTTTGAACACGCGACGTGAAAATATACGAAATAAACGTCGGTAAACTTTGGTCATCTGCATGCGCTCATATTCTATATGCACATCAAAAAGAATTTGCACGAACAGCCTTTAGTGACTTAGTCTGTTTACTGTAGTCGAGAAGTGCAAGCAGTTATGAAGCTGTGCATTATCTATTCCATTACTTATATGTTTCACAGTATTTACCAATTTCTTCACTATGTACTACTTTACATGTATCAACCACCTGCGCCCTAGATCTGGATATTGGATGACACCACGGACATTTCGGTTCGGAAGAGGCTGGAAAGATGGAATAAAAGTTTGATAAAAAAACATCACTCCTATCCATCACTATTTTGATAGTGACAAATGGACAGTTGTCAAAACAATGCGTCATTACAACACAAATCTATTTCATTGTTAAATATAATAAATTCTTTTACGCCTGTGATTTATATGTCATCATATCAGATGTGTACTGAGGGAGGTATAAAATGATTTAAAGGAGTTTGTCCAAGAAAGGCCGCAACAGGTTAGGCTAGAATTGTATTGATTAGCTCCGCTGCTCTGCTCTAGCAGTCTGTGGTTTACCATGAATAATATGGTAATACCACTTTAACACTAACACAGTGGTTCTTATTGGTAAGATTTTCCGATGAATTTTGCGTAGTTAGGTATTTTTCCAGTAGTGTTGCGTAGTTGGGTATTTTTCCAGTTAGTGTGTTTTGGTTGTGAGGTTATAGTTGTCAGTCATATCATAGATTGCTCTATGGGCATATGCTAACCAGCATGCTAATCAGCTCAATCATGTGCAATTTCTTTCTTTTATTCGCACAATAGTCAGTAATAGACCATCAGCGCAATATATTTAAGGGTGTTTCGTTTTCTTGATGGTGTAGGAATTAAGACATTTGCAAGATAAACAATGAGCCTCTGACAAATGAAAATGATATCCCTGCAAGTTGCAACTTGTTGGACAGCAGTAAATCACATTGTAGGAACTATCAAATTATTATTGTAGAAAGTGGGAACAAGAAACCCCGTAGGTATTCTTTTACTAACATTTTAACATTGTTGTCCCATTACCTCCTGTGCAGTGCTGGATTGCAAAGAAAGATGTCATTTGTATAATTGGTGCAAGTTCAATTTGTTTCCTGCCATAAAATTAACACAGACAGCACCCATGGAGCCCATGCCCTAAAAATCTGCCTTCTCTGTCAAATTGTGGTTCTCATTTTTGTATTATCTTTCAGAACAGAAGCAGAGCCCAAGAGTGTAGGTCAATATGGAACCTGAGAGCACTGCCAGTGCCGATAGTGACGTGAAAAATGGTATGTGGAATTCTGTCCATTTGGCATTTTATAACCTCAGTATTTATGTTTTAACTTCTTTTAATCAGACTGGGAATTTAGGGAACATCAGCACATGATCAAGGTTAGGAAGTGTCTCCTTCCTTTGCAGGCAGATGAAATAAAAGAGATAGTCCGTCCAGCCTTTCTACTCTTTCTGCTCATCTTTATTCTTTTGTTGAATTGGTTTGTGGAAGAGCAGACAAGTTGAATAACCCTTAGCCACGGTCTTGCCTTTATCAAGGAAGAGAATGAATTGTCCAGCCTATAGAGCACCTGTAACAGCAGCCTTCTTTTCACTGATGGACAACCTCAATCAAATACCGTAATATATAAGCTTTATATTTTACGGTATTTGCCTCAATGTTAATTCCCATTTAAAACAAATGCAAGTAAGCTGTCCACCAGTGAGATAACATCGATGGTGTACAGGCAGAAGGGCTCAAGCGCCATTTTTGGCAAAATCCATGTTTTGGTGGTTCCTGCTCAATATGTATACCAGTAACCTAAAAAAAAATACCGTGTAAGCAGTCTATTACTTTAGCCGATATTCACGTTTTAATTTGGGCGTAAGCGACATAACTTGCATATCTGCATCACTGCATTTCTCTTTTGTATCCAAACTTGGGGCGTAACCACCATAAGCCATCACCAAGTAAGCAGCATTTTTAGGGTCTAACCACCATAAATATTTTATTATTGAGAGAATATAATTTCTATTATTGCAGAAAATTTATAAAATAAAATTAGAAGGATCCATAAAAAATTTGAATTGATTCATCAACAATTGTTTCATTGAGAGGTTTTTTTCACTTCCTGAACAATTGTGAAAATGTCGCTTACGCCCTTCTGCCTGTACACCATCGACATGTATTGCAGGAGCTCTATTGGGGATACAACAAACAGCTTGATTATAGTTTGTGCTTTCTTGCAGACAACTGTTGGATCAAGACCGAGGAGGTCATCATATCTGACGTCGAGTTCGACATCGAGTCTTCTGGTAAGAGGGAAAAACCAATTGGCAGTTCTTTGTACATTTTGGATTAACGTCTAACACTAGTCCTTCTACCCGTGGATTCCAGTTAATTGGATTACCAACTAATGGCATGCGCACAATTGACGTAGAATAAACATAAATTAAATAGCAATAAGAGAAGGCACAACTGCAAGCTATAATTATATAAATATGCAAGCTCTTATATAAAAAAGTGAAAATGCTCGCTGACAGCTGTCAGCAAAAACATTACTTTAAAGTCGAACCAGGGTTAGGGGCTCTAAATGACAAATCGCTGATATTTTTACCACAAATATATGAAACCACCAGGAATCTACCAATACAAATTATAATGCCCCTTACCGTCGGTACTCTTTTTTTTTAGCTATTTTCAAAATAGTTTCAATTTCCCCCCAAAAGCAACCATTGCAATAATGTTGAAAATGTCTGTTTATTTTGCCTTTAATAATTCATAATGAAGTGGATAAAAATGCCAAATGAATGAAAATATTGTTATTTGGAAAATATTTCTTTACTGAACAAGACTGCCGTTTGAAAAATCATGGTTACCGAAATAATAAGAGAGATTTTTGACACAAACATTGGCAGTCGCCGGATGGCGAATTGGAGGGTTCGGCTTGGAACGCTGTATTTTTCACTACACTGATATGTATCACTGTAATTAAATTATATTTCAAACTGTATTACATTATCAAACTTCAAAATTATTACATAATAAATTATACGAGATGGTATGAGAAATAACAGATATTCTGTCAATTTTTATAATAAATGTGTGCACTTTTCATGGCCTTGTACAAAACTAAGTGGCCTGAGGATGGGACAACTCATTTGTCCACGCATCTGTCAGATTTGGCCAGGGACGGCTCGTGAGAGAGGGCTGCGGGGCCCTGCCCACCCTAACGTTTTCGACAGAAGAAAATAGTCATGGTTATATACAAAAAAAAACGTGTATTGGTTATTAGTTTTATGATTTTTTGTGTAATTATTATTTATTACTACTATTAATTATTATTGCTTTAACGTTTGTGTGTGTTTTAAAATGGGTGCTTCTTTTCAAATGCGATGAAACGCGCTTTTTGCGGCGAGCCAACGACCCTAACTGCCGCACGCAACGAAACGTTAGAGCGTGGGTTAACGAGAAGCGCGCTGCCCGAGCACGGCATGTCTGCCGCCTTTAGAGTCTGAACGCCGCCGCTTGCTCTCTCTCGGGTAGAAAGATCTGCTGCGCTTCCTGGCCAGCCACAAATACGCGGAAACGGCCTTGAACGCGAACCGCCCGTCATCACTTGCAAGCCCAACGCGGGCGGCAGAGATCCCGCTCTCGGGCACTGTCGGGCACTGACGGGCACCCTCGGGCACCCTCGGGCTCGGCGAGACCAGCCGCCGGGCGATGCATCGGCTACGCGCCGAGCTAGCGAACGAGAGCGAGAGAGACAGAACGATACACGTGATCCCACGTGATGACCACGGCGGTCAGTGTGAGTGAGCTAGTAGCACATGAGTGCACAATAATAACACAATTAATAACTGTTAATTCACGAGTTTAACCCTGAATCAAAAGCTACAGATAAAGACAAATGGTAGGCCAACACCTGTGCTCACCATCACATAAAAAGAACCTTGCCAGAAAAATGTTTTTGAAAGAAAATTTAATCCTAAAGCACAGGCATAAGGTTACCCAGACCATATCTAGCTACGCCTACTGCAAAATTTTGATGGTAGTAGTTTCTCTGGCAATCGCTGGGGTGCGTTGGCAACCTGTTTTTACGTAATCTGCCAGGCCATGGCACAGGGTCAATATAATCAAGAGACCCAATGTTCCTCCGGTGGTAACAGTTACCTTGGTTGCAGGTGATAAAATAACAAACAGTAGCTCCATCCCTTGACTGCCGACGAAACTATTATTGCTGGCGGAGGACTTTTGCGTAGCTGCTTTAGTATGGAGTGGAACATCTGGGTTACCTTATATCTGTCCCTTAAGTGTACGACAATACACCATGGATATCTGTTGTTTGGATAACTTTTCTGCAATTAATTTTCATTGTACCAGAAAATCCTGTCCCACTGAAATCCTACTGCATTGCTAATTCCATAGGTGCTGAGGGGGGGATTCATTATGGCCGCCACTCCAAGAAAAAGAAAAAGAGCCACAAGCTGCCACTGGGTGTTGCCGATTGTTTTCCAAGCAAATTATCCAGTTTTCTGACATAAATACCAGGAAAATTAATTCCTTCTCTGACAGATACATCAACAGATATTGAATAAGCATAATATTTACATAATAGATATTAATAAACAAGCATTGAGTCAACTCTAAATGCAACATATTTGTAAATATAATATCATATTTTTGGTTTTGATATGTTAGCAGCAATACCAACCCTGGTTCGACTTTAAAACGCTACGGTTGCAAAGCTGATTTTTTTTTTTAAATACTACTCTATTTTTGGTTGACTGTTCTTATCGTTGCATGCCTTACTTAATGGCCTGCGTCAATTGCTTAAACTTCCATAATATGTTTCCCTTTGTTTAAGGTCATTTATGCTAGGTACTCTCATTCTTACTTCAATTATGTAAGGGCCCTAACAGTTTTAGATGCTCCTCTGATTTCTAGAACTGGGGTATTATCCTTTATAAACCTTTATGAATAACAGGTCTGATTCTGATTCCACAGCAGTAACGGTTCTTTATGATTCCTGTGCTGGTTCGGATCTCTGGAAAACTCATACCAAAACAACGAAAAAGAGCAACAAGAACTCTTTTAGTAACCTCTCAGGAACCACAAAGGAACCAATATTTTTCAATCCAAATAATGGTTGCGAATTCAGTTCTTGGAGAATTATTAATTACTGTTTCGGTTCCATTTAAAATATCGGTCCTTTTGGGTTCTGGTTAGGGGTCCATGGGGAAACAAAACAAAATTTTGTTAAATTGTGATTTCCCTTGGCCATTATGGTGATGTCCAAGCCCTCGTGTCTTATGTCTTTCACATGGGGTGACCAAAGTCGAAAATAGATTATTAAAAAATGTTGAGACAGACCAAAAGTTTCCGAGTTCTCACGGTCACACTGTTTAAGTTATATATCCAATATTCGAGTATGTTATTAGTAAAATACAAACAAATGGGTGCCCATGGCCCTTTTCCCCAATTTTTCTTTGCACATTTGTATACATGGCTCTAAAAAGGGTAAAAAATTAAGAGTTTTGGGTGGTGGTTCTAGCATTCCTGGGGCAAATTTTCGAAAAAAGGGCAAGGGGCACCCATATGACTGTATGTTACTAATAACATACTCGAATATTGGAATTATGACTTCAACGATGTGGGCGTGAGAACTCGGCAACTTTTAGTCTGAAAGTCATTTTATGACCAAATCTGTCCCCTTAATATTTTTTTTTGATAATAATTTCATATTTCAATCACCTAGGTTGTGACGAGCCAAGCGTTACGCTCGACGCACTGCCTCCAAACCCGAGCAATCAGCAAGATGGCCTGGACAACAAAATGGAGGTCGCCGAATCGTACAGCTGTGCTTCGTGTTTCAAGGATTTCCAAGACAAGGAGACGCTCGCTGAACATGTGGAACGCAGTTGCTCTGCCACAGCTACACGCAAGAACCACAAGTGCAGTGTGTGTGAGAGTACATTCCGATTCGCTTGTAGATTGAGCAGACACATGATAGTACATTCGAGGATCAAATTGTTCAACTGCCACGACTGCGACAAAACATTCGCTCGCGTCGATGACCTTCAACAGCACATGGTCGTTCATTCTGAGGTCAGAAAGTATGTTTGTTCTGATTGCAAGAAGACATTTGCCCGTTTAGGAGACCTTAACTCGCACAAGGTAGTTCATTCTGGGGTCAAACGGTTCACGTGCACTTATTGCGACAAGACATTCGCACGCTCCGGTGGACTCAGACAGCACATAGGCGTTCATTCGAGGGTCAAACTGTACAAGTGCCCGAGTTGCAGACAGTCATTCCGACACCGAACTGGATTGAGTCGACACAAAATTGCCGTTCATTCTGTGACAAATAGTTTGAGTTCATCGCCTGCCGCGAGCCACTCGGATGTACCCTAGTGGATTGACCACGCACATGGAAGTTCATTCGAGTGTTGAGCTTTTCAAGCGCCTTGATTGCACAAGGACGTTTTGCAGGTCTTAAAAGTGCAAGGTCATCCATATTGGTGGAAAGAAGTTTTGATTGCAACATTTTAAAACATGCTTAGGAAAATGTTTTAAATGTTTAAATGTAATTAACACTGTAAAATGATGTGAAATTTAAATGTAATATGATAAATATGTTGTAAATATAGGAAAATGTAAAAAATAACAACGATCAGGCAGCTCAGGAGGGCGAACTCGCTTGATGACGAGATACTTTCACACGTGAAAATATAAGCCAAGTCAATATTTAAATGCTTTGAAAATAGTAAATAAGTAACAATGTCTTGCCTAAATTATGAGGATCCCTTAGATGTGGGTTTCGTTTCGTCACAATTCGTCAAAGGGTGTGGCGTCGATCCAGTACGAGGTGAATTCTAAGCGAGAAGTAATCCAAGTACACTGTTCAATGAACTGGCTTAAAAGAAAAACACCCATACCACGTTGCCCAAATACACCCCTTTAAATGACATGGCATTGAAGTGATCAACTGCCATTGGGCATGGGCTAGGAGCCGTGAACTGTTACTTCCCTGCCCCCTGAAGAGACTCGGACCCAGTCTCAAAAAAACAGTTTAGCTTTTTTTCCATTTGGAAATTGCTGGTCAGGGGTCACAGACTGGGAACTCTGGTAGCCAAACTAGCAACTGAACTTGTGTGTGGCAGCGTCGGTTCTCACATGGAAGTTGATCACTAAGTTGCATTGTGGTGCATGCAACGCGTGCATTGTGGCAAATTGATCTTCTTCAAGCAGCACCAATTCATTATTGTAGTAGCAAATGCTTACATCTTATTGTATGGAATAATATTACCGTGCTGCAAAAATCAATGTATGTTATTCGGAATTTACACAACTTTGACTGGATGGCCAAGTAGGTGCCTACCTACTTGATTCGAATCGCAGGTATTTGGCGATTCTATGACATTTTTGCCATAATTTGCTGAGAGAAAAGTGTGTGGCTTTGAAACACTGTCATAGGGATCAAAACATATTTGAAACATTATAAACTGCGCTTGTAGGTATGCGTGTAACATATGTTACACCTTGCAGCGCAGTTTATACTATATGTTATATAGTATTACCTGTTGTCACACGGCTTTAGGCGATCACTCATGCTACGCAGTTGTGCTGCTGGACAGTCTGCTGTGTGATGTTGCCTTCTTCAATATGATATGCTTTCATGAGATAACGATGCCAATAATAATTTTATTTTATTATCTTAAAATCTACAATAAGGTACCTACACATTCTTTTTTCTGTAATTAAACCTGCACCAATTGAAGCCGGCCAGCCAAGCCAGGCGCTTCTTGCTTACAATTTCTTCTCATAGGTACTGCAATTTCTTTCTTCCACTTCTTTCCAGTCAATATTTCTCTCCACTAGATTGCCTAATAATCCACACCGAAATGGAGTGGAGCGGAATAGAGTGAAATGGAGCTCTTGCGGTCTCCCCACCCTTCTTCGACTCCCATCTGAATAGCTTCAAATTTCATGTACCCGAACTAATGCAATCGCTCTCTTCTCAACTTAAATCCCATGCAACCATTTCCACCCCTAACTCTTTTGACTTTCCTGATAGTGCTGATTCTATAACCCTGTCAATTTTCGTTGCTTCCTTTACACATCGTTGCGCGCTGGATACGTGCCGGCATGAATTGGGAGAATTGTTACGACGGCATGGAAAATATCATTCAGGTTCGTATATAGTTACATATAGTTATTTTTATTGTAATATAATCTCGTACATTCATATAGAACATTTTTTTCTCCTCACCCATCGTGAACGCATGGTCGAGTGGTTAAGATGCTCAAATCTCAATGTAGGGGTTGAGCGGTCTAACCTACTTCAGGTAGCTGTTGTCATCGAGTAAGGCTCCTTTGACTTGCTCGTGAAAATCTATCACAGTGCTGCAATCGCCCTGGTAGCCAGTTGATGTACCTACCTCCTCTCCATGATCTCGCTCTCCGTTCTCTCTTATGATTTCAATGCGCAAGCGCAAATTAGCAGCTTATATACGTTATTTCCACAGCAACATTCATCAAGCGGTGTGGAGCAGTGGTAACGCACACGACTGATATTACAAAGGTCGTAGGATCAAATCCGGCAACTTGCAAAAAAGTTGGGCAGTAAGTATAAGTGCAAGGGGCATTCTTTTTGACATAATCAATAGCGGTCATGTCTTAGCGGTTCATGCAAAAGTATCTGCTCTGGTGCTCCAGCGTCCGGGACTATCTCACATGGCGTTGAAGCCACGGAAGGGGCTCGGCGAAGTCAGGCCACGTCCGTCGCCACCCACATTGCACCCCCATAGGGGATGCGTGGAATTACGGCGAGCAGTACGGTGGACGCTGATGGACAAAACTCTCACGAGCTGTCGAAAATCTTCGCCGACGCCGGGGATCGAACCCGGGCCAGTCTAGTAAATGAATGATTACTAGGCTGAACGCTTAACCAAGGGACCACCAGAGCAGATGATAATGAGTGAAAAAAATCTTCTATATAAATTGCAGTAGAGCTGGAATTCAAATAAAGCGCACTCTAGTAGCCAGGCGATGAACCTATACTTTCATCAACTGGCTACTAGAGTGCGTGCGTGACTGTGTGTGGGGGTGCCGCGTCGGCGGAGGTGCCTCACCTGAAGTGTTCTTTGGCCGTGTCTCGGCACGTGGCAGGCTATGAAGGTACCTGCTGTACACAGCTACTGGAGTCTCGGTCCCTGAACACGATGAGCTATTTAGATGAGATGCAACTCAAATACTCTGTGCGCTAAATCGATTTCTAGCTTAGGTAACGTCAGTCAAAGTCTATCAAGCGGTGTACATTTGACTCCGCTTGAAACTCTCCCCATATGGTGTTTTTGACTTCCAAAGCATGGACCTGACAGACTTCTAAAGCACTTCCAAAGCAGGCGCTTTGGAAGTCCATTGTCCGGACTTCATGGAAGTCCAGGACCTTTAAAGCACGTCCATGGACGGACCGTGTTGGTGTTAGTAGGGCGCAAACCTTTTTTGGGAAAAAACTTCGTTAACATTTTTGATCTGAAGTAGGAACTTAAAAACGATTCATACTTTGGTATCAAGGGTACAGTTGACCATACAGTTGGCATCAGTGGGTACAGTAAAAGAGTTTAATTTAAAGCAACTTTTAAACATATGTCGATTTTAAACTTCCAATCGTTAATTACTCGTACAGTTTTAACTTGAGAAGGCAAACAGTGAGTGCATTGGACTTCCCGTGAAATTCATCTGCCCCTAATAACACCCTTCGTGGGGCGAAAAGAGTTGGTCAAAATTCCAAATTTTGTTACTTTTCATTGTGAATAGCTCCCCCAGTTTTAACTTGAGCAGAAAACAGGGGGGTGAAATGGACTCTCCGTGAAATTCTACCCCTATCTACACCCCTTGCGGGACGAAAAGAGCAAGTCAAGAATTTTGACCTGAAAATATCGAAAAAAATCGTGATGTATACATCACGGTTTTTCTCGATTTTTGAAGATTTGCCCATACTTTGGTCTAAGTGGTAGCTGACCACCCTGAGCACGATGAGCCACTCAGATTTGACGCAACTTTAATACTTTGGCCGCTAGATCGATTTCAAACTTTAAATCTTAAATAACTCCCCCAGATTTCACTTGAGAAAGAAACAGGCGTGTGCATTGGACTCCCCATGAAATTCTGCCCCTATTGACACCCATTGTGGGACGAAAAGAGTTGGTCAAAATTCAAAATTTTATCACTTTGAATTGCGAATAACTCCCCCAGTTTTCACTTTTGAAGGAAACAGTTGTGAGCATTGGACTCCCCGTGAAAATCTTCCCCGATTGACACCTCTCGCGGGACAAAAAAAAATCCCGATATGTGTTTGCCTAGTTAAGCAACATTGCGCCGAGCCGGTGCGTTGGATGGGTGGCCACCATGCACATGGCCATCTCTGTTCGAGAGAGAAGTAGGATATATTAAGGATAAGCAACCGCTTCGCTCGCCTTGCTGCCCAACCTCTCGACAACAACATGGATTAGTGGAGGAATCATTTTTTTCGAGTTAATATTACTAGTGAAGGGCCCTTGATGCAAGGGCCAGACCTTGACGCTGTGGGACAGGAGCAAGCCTCCCTTCTCGGCCACGCCTTAGTGTCCGGATCTTAGCACCGGGTCGCGTATTTATGAATGTATACGAAAAAATACGAACAACGAAAACAGACGAACAAAATATGCCAATAATACAGATAATTCAAGAAAATTACCCAGGGTACACGAACCGTAAACGTACGATAACGAGTCCTAGAAAATACATTTAAAAAAAAGCACCATTGGTCCCAAGAAAGTAAATCTATTAAAAAGGGCGAAGCAATAAGAAAATTGAACTAGTCCATTTTGGTGTGGACAGAAAAAAATGTGTCCATCAGGATTTGAACACGGTACCTTCGCCATTCGGCAAAAGCAGCCAGTGACAATGCCACCGGACCACCGCGGCACTGGACATCAACTCTGCCTTTACGAATGATGGCACGGCCTAACAGCAAGCAGGCACAGCCTCAGTCGGGCATTTCTCAGGTATGACTTGCAAAAGAAACTAAGATGCGCCTTAGACACCCCATGTAATTCTGCCCCTTATTTAAATTTTGAAAAAATGTTATAGGGTTTATGCCTAGTTAAGCAACACTGCGCCAAGTCACGTGTTGGCGGGGTGACCGCCATGCACATAGCAAGCTCTGTTCGTCAGAGTGGTTGGATAGATTGGAATTAAACAACAGCATTACTCTCCTTGCTTATTAACCTCTGGAAAGCATGGGTCAGTGGAAGAATCCTATTATTTGAGGGGTAAAAAAGGGTTTCTGTAATATCAGTAAGACGCAAGCACGCCACTTGGTCTTGCACTCAGGGGCAAAATAATTCGAGTAGAAGAGAGAAGTAGTCGCGAAGAGGATTGCTCGGCAAATTGACGTTCGGTTTTCGGCTTTCGACAATTATTAAGGAAAAAGGAGACCCAATGTTCACCTTCCGATATACACTTGTGGATGCTGGCAATTTTCTTTTGGCATTGTGCTTGCAGCAAAGTCAGCAACCTTCAAAACAAGGGATTTAGTAGGTGGAAGGTATTTTGATTCATTGAAGCAGAACTGATGCATCATTAACCAGTAACAAATTGTGATGCCTTATAAATCCAAATTAAATACCAACCAGTATTCTCAACCATCCAAATACTGTCTGTGTCCGACACATTTTATTCATTCTACGTAGTACGGAACTTTTTATCCACTACAACATTTGAGTTCTTTATTTATCATCCATGATCCTTGCCAGGTGCTCATGGAATACTGGTAATTAACACTGATAAGCAGTGGTGGCTTATCAGGGAGGGCTGCAGCACTCCTGCAAACCTGACAGAATAAAATAATTATTTTATAATTCAAATAATTACTGTTATGTTCATTTTAATTGTTCTTAAAATTTGTTTGCATATAAAAATTGGTGTAATTATTAAAATTCACTGTCTGCTAAAAATTATTACGCCATCTGCTTCGTGCTGACGGCACGAGCTGCCGAATGCAACGAAACGTTCGAGTAGCGCCCGAGCACCGCGCGTCTGCTGCCTTCACCCTGAACGCAACCCGCCGCGCTCGGGCGGCAAGCGCTGCCGCCCTGCGTGCCCGGCCATGAGTGCGTGGAAATGGCCCTGAACGCGAGCCGCTATGAGCACGTCGCCAGCCGCTGTTGGGCGGTTTGGGGTGCTGCCCTCGAGCAGACTCGGCCTGCCTTGAGCTCGGCTCACCGAGAGCAACGCGCCAAGGGTTGCGAACGGAGAGCGAGAGAGACACAGCGACACTCATGCAAACCACGAATGTGACTGCGACGGAGGCACAATAAAATGTATTTTGGACAACACCGAGCGTTCAATCCAAAACTGTTCGTTCAGGAATCTCATCCTAAACCAAAACGCTGCAAACAACGGCGGATGGCAGGCCAACACCGGTTCTCAGCACTACCGAAAAAGGCGTCGAAAAATGTATATTGTTATGGAAGTTGCGTTGGTGGGGGGGTGGTACTTGAAGTTCTATTGCTGCTCCTCTGAGGAAAACACTCACGAGCCACTCCTGCTGATAGTGGGCGAGAACCCGTGCAGCAAACTCCGGAAACCCACACCAAGGTTGCTTCATTCCTAGAAGTATACCTACCATTTCTTGTGAGCCATTTTTAAACTAAATGTTTTCTTCTACTGATTCTGCTTTGCGTGTTTTCTCTGTAAGCTTCACAAATGAGAATTGACTTTCAAAGAAAGTGCAGCGTGATCGCAGCAACTTTGCCCAACTGGCACATCGTTTCAAGGCTAAAAACGTTAAAAGTCTCATCAAGACTTTGGTTTCGTATTACAGCCCATTCCTGGTAACGTACCCATATTGTCATATCCGGACTCAGTATTCTGCAGTCAGTTGTTTGCTTTATTTAATTTGTTATCCAACAATTCAAAGCAACACACATGTTATAAAGATATGGCAAGGTCTTCTCCATCCCTCCCCATTATGGCAAACAGAAAAGCGCAAAATGCAACTGCCAACCAAGAAAATCTTGCTACGGCAGACAAGTTCAGGCTGGCCTTCGTGCGGCCGTTTAAGTTTCGCGGCTCCCGTCGACCCTTACGCAAACCTATTGCATGGTCGGCATGGAAACGGCGGCTCGCGTGTGGGAGACATCGCTCTCCTTCCAGAGCTGCGTCACCGTCTTGGTCTGCGTGTAGAAGTTTACTCCCTGCAAGACGGAGCAAGGGGTCAACGCTTCAGTCGTCACGTTGGGGAAAGAATAAGGGTAGACTTAATATGGTTGAAAATGTGATGGGGAAGGACAAATGAATACAAGTAACCAAAGAGTCAAGCTGGTGTGTTTAAGAATTTTTGTGTGCGACAATGCCAAAATGTTCACATGAGAGATTTTATAAGCGATAAAATCTCTAATAGATGCACTGATAGAATCACGAGAGATTATTTTATGAGTATCTGTTCACAACTGTGCCCTAGTGCACGACAATTTATGCACTGGGGCACCTAGTGCACGACAATTTATGCACTGGGGCACAGTTGTGAACAGATACTCATCGAAAATCTCTCATGAACAGGACACGGCCAAAAAAATTAACTTTCTTTCTGCCACACCCACTCCCAGGTAAATGAAGTGTCTCAGCTAGCAGTTGCAGGGCCCCGGTGCAAGATTTAAAGTTGGCTTACACATTCCCCATCACATTAATAACCCAACTTGCTCTCGTGCATTTAACATTGGGTACATAAGATGTAAGGAACAGAAAGGTTGATGTCCGGGCTCAATCTTTACCTGCTTCCCGTAGAAGTGACAGTCTCCATGGAACGAGCCTCGAGAGCCAGTGAACGAGAACATCGGCAACGGCACCGGGATTGGAACGTTAATGCCGACCTGCAAAACAGTTCAATTACCAGCCATCAGTTAACAAATAAATTCATAAAAGTATAGGTAAACCCATACAGCCTAAACAAAATTCAATCAATCCTCTATAATCAACACAAAGCTCATGAAAGATCTCAATTACCAGTTCTCTCTTCTAGCTTGAAAGATCAAATTTGAAATCAACGATAATTTGGATAGAAGCTGTCATCAAGGCTACGTTCCGAAACTTGCTTCGAATGCGGCTCCAAGTGTTTCGGCTAAGAGGACGATTCACTTTGAGCAACTCCAGCTGCTCCGGCGCGGGTTTCAAACTACAGTCTGAGCAAGATGCATCAGAGATACCTACATTAATTACTAAATAGGTTAAAAAATAAGCTACAACTTTCATGCGACTAATGACTGCGACTGGAGCCTATATTCCTTCAAAAATTGTGGTTCACAAACTCAAGTAATCTTCTAACTGATTGCCAGCAAAGTTTCAAATAAAGATAAAACTTCTTTGTGAGTTTCATTAGTTATGTTCGTCTGTCCACACAAAACCAGTAACGAAACTAGAAAACTAGTTTCATGGTGTTCGTTTGTCCCAACATGGCTACAGGGTTCCGGTTACGAAGTGTTCGTTTGTGCCGCAGTTTTGGTTGTGAACTAGTTGTGAACTAGTTGTGCACTAGATTTTTGGTTACGGCTCCAGAGACGTAACTGATTTGTGCAACTACTCTAGAGGGCGCCAAATTCACAACAGATCGCGAAAAGGGGTGACATATTATGATGGTCATTTGATATTAGTGCTTGATTGATGTCTGATTCTTCAAACATAGCAGAAAAATCATGCTTTACGAGCCGTGAAACTCTAAAGTGCGTAATAAACTCTTTTCGCTGTAATGCGGTAGGTAGCTACCGTGTTGTGTACATAACCTACAACGCAGGTTCTACGTTCCCTTGAGTAGTAGCTCGATCGGTTAATGTACACAATTCTCATCAGACGAATCAGACTCAGTCAAATAGGAAAAAATACATTGAATATCAATTTCTGATTTAGTCAGAAGAGCATTTTAAGATGTCAGTCATTTGCCGCCATTACACTGTTGCTTTGTGTCTAGTACTGAAACCAAACTTGTGACGTCATGCTCAAAACCAAATCTAGTTTAATCAAGTTTTGAAACTGGACAAACAAACAAATCTATTAGGTATCTTCTACAAAAAGCAGTTCAAAATTAAAATTACTTGAAATTTGAAGATATTCTTTTAGGAAATTTTAAATTGTACCTACCTACTCTTTTTACACATAACCATACACTACTATCAGAATTCCTCACAGGTGTCACAAGTCGCAACAGGTCCTGAAATGCGCTTGAACTATTTTCCCACCTGTCCGACGTCGATCTCGTGCGTGTATTTGCGTGCGGTGGCGCCGTTGGTGGTGAAGATGGCGGTGCCGTTGCCGTACGGGTTGTTGTTGATGAGCGCGATGGCCTCGTCGACCGTGTCCACCGAGAGCGCCACCAGCACCGGGCCGAAGATCTCCTCCTTGTAGCAGCGCATGTGCGGCTGCGGAACCCCAACTTGTCAGTTAACGGCCAGGAACAAGCCCGTGTCTACTTGTCCTATCTTTAGCACTGAATTGCAAAGAGAATAAACTGGGTTTTGGATGCCACTAAATAGGTCTCAATGTTTTCTTGTCATTTCGTAACATGTACTGGTTTCTTCCTCAAACCCTTGAAGTAACTATTGTATGTTACGAAACGTAGCGAAAACAGTGAGACTGTTATTTAGCATTTAAAACCCAGTTTTAAATAGCATTTTTTCCTGGCCAATTTTTATTGAGATTTGAGATTTTTTATGGGTATTTCATATGTGATTTGTTTTGTTGTCTTGGATTTCATTTTAGGAAGCCAATTTTGGCAGAGTCATTCTTAAGTGGTTGACTAATGTTTTGGAAGCCTAGGTTGTATAACATTCTTGGTTCTTATGTTCACGCTGTCATCTGAAGTCGAGCTGTCACCCTCAAGGAAGTAACTTGAATATGTTACAAAAAGTCGTGAAATCAGTGAGACTTTTATTTCAGTGTTCAAAATCAGAACCCAGTTTGACAAAGTTTTACTGAAAACCAGTTGTGAAGTTCAGTTTTTTAAGGATATTGTTGCAAATTGAAAGTTTGCACCTGGCACCGAAGGTGAGCTGATGCTGTTAGCGCGTTTTGGGATTGTCAATTGATGTCAACGCCAATTTAATCTTTGAACTCAGACAAGATTGGTTCATGATTCTCAACAATTGTATTGAAATTGAATTAGTTATGCCTTACATCTAGAGATGTCTGCTTTAAACGTTGAAGCTCATCGTGTGTAGACTTAATGAAAGACGAGCACGTGGTTACCTTGACCCCGGTGAGAATGGTGGGGCCGACAAAGTTGCCCTTCTCGAAGCCGGGCACGACGACGCCGCGGCCGTCGAGGATGCACTGGGCGCCCTCGTCGATGCCCGACTGCACCAGCTCCTCGATCCGGGCCTTGGACGCCGGCGAGATGACGGGACCTGTCATCATGTCGGGAACGCAGACGGTCAAGCAACAGACGTCAGACGGTCATCCGTGCTATAATGATCGAACGGCAGTGGCTGGCTCTCTCTTACAATAACAGGATCCATATTAAGTCACTCAACTTCGTATCTGTTATGGGAGTAGCATAAATTGGCCAAGCTACACTCGAATTTCGGCTATCAATTGATTCATTTTCTATTCATTTAAAAGATATTGACATCATTTTATACTCCATTATGTTTTCTATGAGCTGCAATTGCAAATTCCATTCACAGGCATGAACACTGCCAGAGTTTATTAAAACATCCATTATGAATTATACTAAGTCGTGATAAATGATTCAGTCGCTAGTTTTTTCTTTGTACAGTTGGAGGAACAATGTATCAGAAAGCTGTTAGCTACTTTTTTAGTGTTAGACTCTCTCACGGCAGTCAGACTGCCAAATGATATGCATGTTACCATGTGTCTATTAACACCAGGATTGCTTTTAAATTAATAAACCCATTGGCACAGATAGATCACTAGGCACCCTATCTGAACTGCAGCCTGCCTACAAAGCCTCCGCAACCAGCCTCCCCATTCTCACCGACATCTGTTCCGGGCACGTGGCCGGCGTTGACTTTGAGCTTCTTAGCCCTCTCGACGAGATCGGGCATCCACTCGGCGGCCTCGCCCACGAAGACGGCCGTGCTGAGCGCCATGCAGCGCTGGCCGGCCGCCCCGAACGCGGCACCCACCAGCTGGTTCAGCGTGTTCTCCTTGTTGGCGTCGGGCATGATCACGCCGTGGTTCTTGGCGCCCATGTTGCTCTGCACGCGCTTGCCGTTACGCGCCCCGCGCTCGTAGATGTACTTGCCCTGCGCGGGGAAGCGGGGCCAGTCGCCGTTAAGTTTCCGAGACTCGTTTCTGCTCATTGCTGGTCCTGTCTATGGCACTAGTTCCGAAAAATCTTTTTCTAGCTGGGTTTTGAATGCTAAATAAAGTCTGTGCTGTGGGAGAAAATTAGAGACTTTATATATTAAGCATTAAAAATACAGATTGAAACAGTATTTCGAGGGGCCAGTCACTGTAATTTTGTATTAAGGATGGTTGTTTGTACCTATACCACAAATAGAAGAAGGGTTACCCTTACCTAGGTTCCCTTACCTACGTATGACTACCTGCGGCAAAAAATTGACGCTAGTAACTTCGCTGGCAGGCACTGGAGTGCGTTGGCAACCTGTTTTAACATGACCTGGCTTCATCTACCAGGTCAGTTACAGTTACCTAAGTCTCAGTTGATTGAAAACAAATAACAGTGGCTCCATGCCTTGCCAGCCAGCAATCTTGCGGCAATCTTGCAGGCAGAGGGCTTCCGCGTAGCTGCTGCTAGTACACGTGTGAGTGGATAATCTGGTAGCCCTTCTATCTGGGGCAACATCCGACAAATAGCCACAAGACTCACGGCCTGGTCGGAGCCGACGAAGGAGATGGCCTTGATGTCGGGGTTGTCGCACACAAAGTTGACGGCGTCGTGCGCGCCGTGGATAACGTTGACGACGCCCGGCGGGCAGCCGGCTTCGTTGAGCATCTCGAGCAGCATCATGCACGCGCCGGGGTCGCGCTCCGACGGCTTGATCACCGACGTGTTGCCTGCAAACGCACAACAACCCTGCATTCAACGCTTGCGAGGTTAAGGGTTCGAGGGTTTTATGGGGTTTTTGGATGGCATTTTCAAATATGATACAGGTTGTTTAGTGATTTCAGATTTCCTCATTAGGAAGCTACTTTGGCAGGAGCATTAGAATATAGGAACCCTCTTTCAAGAAAAGTTTCAACAAAATCAAATCTTAACGGGTATTGATTAGTTCGTCAAAATGAGCCTTTAAGACCCATTTTTTCCACCCTTTGATGCCACATCATTGTAGTAATTTTTTTATAATTCAGTATGTTATAGACCAGTGATTCTCAAACATATTGGATCCATGAGGGCTCTTTCAAAACCCAGTTTGAAATGATTATTTTGTTAACTAAAGCTAAAGATAGGACCAATTGGCAATCAGACGTGAGTGTTAGAAATAAAGTTGTGCAAAGTCCTTTGCCACAAGCTGACTGGCCTCACCGAGCACGATCGCGACAGGGAACATCCACAGCGGAATCATGGCCGGGAAGTTGAACGGCGTGATGCCGGCCGTGACCCCCAGCGGCAGACGGTACGAGTGCGTGTCCATGTCCTTGGTGATGTTGGGCAGCGTCTCGCCGAGCGACAGAGACGTCACGCTGCAGCAGTGCTCCACCACCTCTGCAAGTTGCAACGCGGCTCCGAGTTGTCAACGGTCCGTTCATATGACAATCACGCTCAAGGGACATGACACCACAAACTTTAATGTCGGTAATGGAAGGTTTGGTAAGAAGTTGTAAACCTACTACTTTGGTATTTTCACATTTAGAAAGAGGGCCAAGATTCACTTTTAAGGCTATTGGTGTGGTTGTTGGTGATTATTTCATGAAGCTTTATTTGAACTTTCTATTGGTATTTCGTGGTTACAAATCACACAATTTGTTGCTAAAAGTGTGAGGATTCCGTTGACCCTGGTTTCGTGTCAATCGGACAAACGGTGTGGCCAGAAGTTAGTAACCAGTAGGAGGTAAATTCTGCACGGGAAGTGGCCCGAGGCTACGCTCAATATTTCGACGTAACAGGGTTGTTTTACAACGCTTGAAAATACTAGATGAGTGAATATTTTTTGAGATTTTCAAACTCACAATTTGTTACCAAAAGTGTGACGATTCCGTAGACATGGGTTTCGTTACGATCGGACGAAAGGTGTGGCCACAAGTTGGTATCCAGTAGGAGGTAAAATTTGAGCGGGAAGTGGCCCGAGTAAGCACTCACTCCAATAGTCTTAAAGAGGCTACCCTGCTGTTAAATTGGACAAAGCACTCGCATGCCATCCCATTGTTCTGCTAAAGGGTTGAATCGATGTACCCCCCTTACCGCACAATTTTCTGGATTTACTTTCTGGATGTATGCGTAGGTAGGTAGTACCTGTACGAACTTTAGTAATGGGAGTAACAAGGAATTACATTCAAATTGTTTGAGCTAGTAACTTGTCATGGAAAGAGTAAATTCTTATTCAAGGAACAAAGGCCTTCAGCCAAAAAAAATGTTACCATGCAATGTGAAAAATTTGAACATGAAAATGTCCCATGCAGGTAAATATCCATAAAAAAAATACAGCCATCGTGACTTTAATAATGACAAGGAGCAGTATTTCAATTGTGTTCTTTTCAATATTTTGCAGAAGGAGGGTGCATGACTCTCATCTGGTTCAGTGGTACAGCCCAGCTTATTTTTAATGTCATGTGAAGTCATCAACATGATAAGCAAAGAGCAAATTTTGAAGAAGAAGAATTAGGTAATCAGCAGAGATGCCTATCAAAGTGATAGAATCTACAAACTTTTGTAAACATCTTTTGAAATATTCCTTGTTATCAGATGAGATAAGGAAATAATAGGATTAAAGCATCATAATGGATCAGTTTAAATAAGGGTTCACATGATTCTGTTTATGAGAAAAGTAGAACACATGATTCCATCTTGATTGACAGCTCATTAGAGCACAGCTGGGGCAAAAGCACTGTTAATCAGATTTTATTATCTGAATATTTCTAGAACATATCACTGAGAGTAAAAATATACCTGTGCCTATTGAACCAGCAACTTCCTAGCTTATTTCTAACAAAAGGCTTGAAATATTGGCTAACACCATAAACCAATGGAAGCAATGTGTAAATGATACCCAATGCAATTATGCCTTGGCATTTCAAAGTATGTTAGGCAGAGTCGACCTGTGTTTTCAGCTAATTGCAAATTTAAATGTTCAGATTAGTAGGGAGGTAGGTAGGTCAGGACTTGGAAATCCGCCTGGTAGAATTTTGGCTATGTGCTCAGGTAGGTTTGTCTGAAAAGCGCATAGGCAGGCCAGGTACCGACCACATGGGTGAACACATGGAGGAACTGGATGGCATTCTTAGGGGATCAAAATCTCGTTTTGACAAACCAGTTTTCTCATCAGCAGCTGCCTCGCTCCGTGAAATGAGAATCGACCCAGCTGAAGGATCGGTGCAGTGTGGAGTATTGCAATTAGATTTCACGCAAATCCAATGGCCTACAATACGTAATTTTCAAGTTATAAGAAAATACCATAAGTTTCCTGCATCTTCTCTGTACAAAAAACACATTTATGCAATCAAATTTTCGGTACTTGCAAAAAAGTTGGTATTTGCAGTGTGAATTAATTTACATTGCATAATTGCTTTCGTTATCTCGCATTACCCCTAACACGACAGGACGAGGTATAGTCACCGGAAAGGTAGGGTTTAGGTAATAATAACCATTAAATTGATATCGAGATATCGGAAACAATTAATATAAATAAAATGAAATCGAGATGTGGAAACATATGTTTTCTTTAATATTAAAGAAGTGGTGACATTGAAGTGTTCCTATCAAAGAGAGGATTTGAGAAGTTTTTTCTTTTCTCTTCTAACTATAAAATTAGGTGTTATATGCCACTGAGGGTACGTGAAATCGGCTACAAAACTTGGCAGAGAACAAATTCGTGAGTTTTGTGAGGCAGGTAGTGCTGAGAATAAAACTGGTTTATCAAAACTAGATTGCGACCATTCAATGAACGTGACATCCCCTGCCCCCATGTGCTCATTCACGTGGTCGGTACCTGGCCAGCCTATGCTCTTTTCAGACAAACCTTTCTGAGCACACAGCCGAAATTCTAATGGGCGGATTTCCCAGTCCAGAGGTGTACCTACCCAAGTTGCGATGGCATACTGAAAATTCCCATAATGTCTATCAGATGGAAATGTAATATGCATGCAGTAGAATATTTGTTGCTAGTATTTGTCCCAAAGGTCGTTAAGCATTACCGACACAAGAGACACTGGAGCTTAAGGTGACGATCGGTAGAACGAGCGAGACGATAAACCTAACATGTACCTCAGTCCCGCCAACAACCACGCAGTCGTAGGCTTTGGGTGAGAGGACTTGACGTGTGAGGGATTGTGACAAGATTAAGTACAATCAAAGTAACAAAGGCATGGAAATCTGTTTAATCTAGGTATGTGTTGTTATGAATGTTTCTCTACTCACGCAGTCCTCTCAAAACGTCTCCCTCAGCGTCGGCCAGTGTCTTTCCCTGCTCCAAAGTTATGTTTGCTGCTAGTTTGCCCTGTAAACAGAAGAAAAAGTTCTCAGTATACCTACTTACAATCTAAAGCAATCCAAATCTTAATCAATAACAGTGTTCTGGTTCTGATTCATTAAAATTTTAAAGATAGGTAGGTAGGTTCTGGTTTCGACTAGGTACAGTTCCTAGAAAATCATGAATTTAAAAGTTCGGATCCCGGTTCGGACCCGTAGAAAAATCATACCAAAACAATAAAAGAGTAAAAACTAAATCCGAGTTTTTGGAACCTTTATGGAACCAAAAAGAACCATACATTTTCTAATCAGAAAGGTCACGATATCATCGTGATCAGAGGTCACGGTTCTCAGGAAATTATTAATAACGGATCCAGTTTCGGTTCCCCCAAAATATCGGTTCTTTCGGGTTCCGGTTCTGGACACAGCTTACAAACAAATTTCAAATCACCTGTTCAGTAGGTAGTTACAAATTGATAAACCTACCTACCTACCTACCTTGTCTATTTTAACCTATTATCATAAATTTATTAAAATGATTTAAGATTACAATATAAAATAACCAAAAAGAGCACCACAGGTTGCAGAGCAGTCAACTATACTGACCATATTCTTGCGAATGATGTCTTGGTACTTGAACATGACCTGTTGCCGTGTCAGTATCGAAGTCTGTGACCAAGTCTTGAATGCCTTCTTGGCAGAATCTACCGCCGCCTGCATCTCAGCGGGGGTAGACTTGGGCACCCTGGTCACAATTTCATTGGTCGCAGGGTTGTGCAGATCGATCCAGTCTTTCGTCTTCGACTCGACGAACTTGCCATCGAGAAACAATTTTGTTGTCGGGGCTGAGCTCTGGAATCGAATTCCAGACACTCGACCAGCATTTCGCAGACCCTGAAAAATAAAATGCGATATCAAACATAAAGTACTTTCATTAAAATCAATATTTAGCTTCATAAAAAGTCAGCCAAAAATATTTGGAGCAGACCTCTGCACTAAGCAACCTCTGCAGTGTGGGAGACATGATTGAAAGAGTGAGTTTACAGAAACAGGCGGCTCAAGCCCACACAACGTCACCAAATAATATATTCCTCAAGGTCATCCATTATCAAATCATTTAACTTTTTTTATAGCCTACGCTTCTCACCGATTAAAAAGACCTTGACAACAGGTTTTGTTAACTAAATATTAGAGATACCAGTCCTTTTTGAGGTTAGAATCTATAGCACAGTCGTCTAGAGTCTTGACGCGAAACCCCTAGCAGCAAGCAAGTGAACTAAACGTCGGCCACATTGGCATGTGCTTGTCATGTGGTTGACCATGGCGCGACCTTGAAGCCTGCTCCATTGCAGCGCAGCATCGTAACCCAACCCGCACAAGCAGCAAGCTTTGCGGGCTGCTTGACACTCAGGGGCTAATAATATGCATCAGTCGCTTTTCATATTTTCGTAAAATAATTACACTATTAAAAAAATACCTACACCATAGCATTCTTGAACGTGGAAGGTGGAATCATGGACGTATTTTACTAACTAGCAGGCGTACTAATCTTTAGTGCACCCTCATACGGAAAAAAGACGTGTTTAATAATCCAGATTTCCCCTATATCATTTCACACTTGATTGGGGGAATTTTTGCGGTTTTCCTACTACCATTAGCAACAGTTCGAGGAACATACCTCGATTACTGTGACGCATGTCGCTTTAGATCCGGATAAAGTCCGAAAGCTAATACCTACAACTCGAAATCAATCTCGTTCTTTCCCAAAACGGAATCAAGATTTTTGCGGTCGAGTTGTGCATTGACGTCATGAAAGTTGTTGTAGATGAAATGTCGCCTAGATCAGGTTTCGCTCACCTACGTCATCACTGGGACGTCACGACTCTTTATCAAGGTCTCATAAAAATCAACACCTCTGACGTCATTAGATTAGCTAAAGGTCTTCGGATTTGCGTTCAAGCGAAGGAGCGATGATTATTTATTGTGAAAAGCCTTACTTGTGCCCTAATGAGGATTGCAGTTTCGACGAATGATAAATTATAAAATCGCTTCCGGATCAGGAAAGGGATTTCTGACAAGCTTGTGGAGTGAAGTGTTGCGTTTTGCCACTTTACTACACTAACTTCTAAGAATGAGCTAAGTAACAACTTGCTCATTCATAAATTACACTTGCTTTTAGTCAAAACGGTTAGTCATTGCTAACTAACTCAGGTGGTCAGCGACCCTATAAAATATGTTTTCTCCCACAGAGCTGCTATATAGAAGAAAAAAGAAAACAGTCATTCCAACATCAAAGTATAAGCTTTTCTATTTCCGTCTTGAATTATTTTAAAATGTGATCAAAGACAGCATCCAGACAAGTTAGCTCACACTAACTCGAGTGTACACAGAGAAAGATATTCGGAAAGAAAGGTGAAAGTATATCTGAGAGACTGCTAGCTATATGCATGCTTCGAGTTTCGTCGGGCGCGTTGGTCTAGGGAAAGTGGTAACCTTGTTTCGCAGATGCGTTGTCCATCTTCACATAAGCGTCGTTTTCCGAGCACCGAAGAAAGTACGTTGCCTCCATGCATCTCTCGTCTCGTGAACGGTGGCTGTACGTACAGGTTACGTGACGTGGACCGTATAACCACCTCTTTAGAACATGTGTGTAACACCGCGCGAGATTCATTGACTTAGAAAATTGCCTGATTACATTCGACCTGGCGATCAAAGAAGTTCGTGACGATTTCATTCTATCTGGACATGAGTAGTCTATGTAGTGCAGTAAGCTGTAAGTGAACAGTTGTATTTGAACAAGGCATGAATTGAGAATGTGAATGACGATATCGAACAGCGATTAAAAAACCCACTGAGTGACGTCCGTTCTCAAAGTGCTAAAATGGTGATCGAAAAGATTTCAAATAAAGCTTACACTGCAATAAAGATAGCTAGCAGGCTCAAAGCATTTTAACTGTCTTTCGTACGTGTTTTTTTTTTCTGTGGTGGAGTCGTTGACAGGTGGATTTCTTTCCATAACGAGAAAAGAGCGAATGGTGCTCTCTTGTCTGTCAATAACAATATCACATCTCTCTGCTCCGAGATAAGGTTCTTCTAAGGGCATCTCATCCAGTCCTCAGCGCTTATCTCTGTCAAGAATCGGACACTGTTGATGCACATTCCCCTGCATCGCGCCATTTGTTATCACTGTTTGATAACAATGCCAGCGAAAACAACACGCCTGCTCTGTGAAACGCGAGAATGTCACGATCTCCCGATGCTATTTCAAGACGCTGCTGTGCGGTTGTTATTTCTGCAATGCCGTTTGGTTGGTCCATGTGCATGCACTATATGCAGTGATGGATGTGTCCAGTAGCCAGTTATTATTTTCTATAACTTTTCATAAATTTTAAAAAGTAGAACATCCTGATCCTGTCCAACCACAAATGATGCAATTTGCTTCTCATGCGAGATGAAACCTTTCAGGCGATATGCGGAATTGAAACGTAGTTTTAGGAAGTACCTACTTCAAGAACTCCAATCGGATGCTTGAAAAAATCGCGAGTGTACAGCCGCGGAAAGCCTAAAGTCCCAAGAATGATTGCAAAATCATTTACGAGCAATGACAGTGCATATCTTTCCCAGATGTGGCTGCTCAAGATTGAATTAGGTGTGTCCACCTTTCATGTCGAAGCTTCCACATTTCATCATTGCCAGCCCGTAGGGATTTCTTCTCATTTTACCTTCACTAGAGCAATGTACTAGTGCAAGTACATTGTACTCAGAATTTGTGTTTGTTTATTGCTCAATAAACAAACACAAATTCTGATGATGGGCGGACCAACATGCCGGTGTACAATTCCAATTTCTTGCTGAAATTGTTAATAGGTAATTGTTTCTTAGTTCTCGCTTCACTTCCTTGAGATTTTCAAGAAATTCGCCTGAATTCATGTATTTACCTGCTTGCTGGCTATCATTCGCATCCTAAGAAATGAAATTGAATGTGTTATCATGGAAGTTTGTGAGTAATTGCCCCGATAAGCCCATTCAACTTGTCTTTTTATAGCACAGTGTCAATTACCCTTTCCCATTGTTCTACATTCAAAACAGAATTTTCTTTTATGCTTTGCAAAGTTTGATAAGGACGATTAATAATATCAACTTTATCTCTCTATTATCTAAATCACACGCTGTTATCACATTTACGATCAGCCAGAGTGAGAGAGGGAGAGAGAGAGAGAGAAGAAGGAGGCTAATCACAAAAATGCTAAAGTAAAATTTAAAAAAATACATCCGATGGACAAGCAAAAGTGTAGGAATAAGCTCATGATAATTTTTATGTTTATTCCTACAGTGATAGGCTTATTGAAAGTGGTTATTGGTTTCTGGGTTTCGCGGTCGATATTAAATCCGAGAGCAAAGTTCGATCAGAAATAGAACAGCTATGTCTCCATTGTAGTTGACAGTGTGGCTGCCAATCTGTGAGTGTGCTCATGCGATCAGGTGATATCAGATATCTTGTCAGACACCTCTTAACCCTTTGCCTATCCTCGAACGATCGACAATCGAATGGAGATTTTTGATAAAAGAAAGTCGAGCCCCAGCCCTTGAGTCTTGACCCCCCAGTCAACGTATTAAAGCTTGCAAGAAAGAAATTGACGGAGTCAATTTGATGTGCACTTGTGCATAAGGCAAGTGAGCTATCAACAATAGAAAGTAAAAGTTGCAGTCATGCATTCTGTCTGGGCACAGCGATCCTAATTTAGAGAAGCATTTTCGCCGAGCTTATTCCGTCCTACTTCAGCTAGGTAGAGCGATCACGCTAATTAGAACTTTTTCTGTTGGTAATCATAAGTAATAACATATACACTTACGTGTCGAAGAGCAGGTTTTTACAAAATACGCAACATTGAAGTTGATTTTGTTGTTATCAAAGAACTTGTGACCAGCGATGACTGGAAGAGTTCAGAGTTGACTTGATTAATCAGAAAATTCGCTGGCAGATTAAAATAGCCATATTGCAATCGCAGAAATAATATACAAAGTATCGCCGCTGAGAAAAAAAACTCATTGACGGACGGACCTAATACTTATACTGGGTTTATTGTATATGCGTCAAAGCAGAGGGCAGGTCATTCCGTTGATTGCATTTCATGTTCGGTTTTAATTGGCAATTTGCTGAGCACCCAGATATGGTGTGGGACTGGGTTGCATATGCAGTTGGGTAAATAATGAAAATCATCCATGGCGAAAGGATAACATGCCATGCCATGCCATGCCATGCCTTGCTATTCCCTGCCTGGTTGTCAACACACAATGAATGGGGATGGCATGTACATAGAGAGAAAATAAACTATGTAAGATGCCATCATGAAACATTCATTCAACTTTGATAGAAAGAATATTGAGAAAGTTTTCGGCTATTATAGCGAACTAGTGTGGTTAATTAATTCTAATAAATTCTTCAATATCATATTTTTCAGCTTGAGAAACGGTTAAGGAGCCAATGACCCTCGGTGATTTTCACTCTTCCTTTCTTTTTTAAATAATAATTTTGCCAATGATCGCTTAGACAAACGCGTCGCATGAGATTATTACAACGGCAAATTGGGTAGCCATACCTATAACTCGAGTCAAATCGAAAGTTTGTGGCATCATGTCATATAAAGTATCCCTAATGCAACTTGCTTCAATTACATGTTATTTTATTTGGGCATGCTGCGGTCACTTTGGCCCAAAGCCCTAAGGGCTAAAACAAAGTCTTGCGTCCGCTTTCAAGCCAATAGTATAGGTAACCAGCAAGATAGCCGGCTTGTCTTGTGGTTAGTACCAAGAGTAGTTTTAAACTTTAAGTAGTTAAGTACACAACACTCCGGCACTATCGTTTTCAATCCCAACCATCACTTTCCATTTTTGGGGACATCTTCCCGCCATAATCAGTCGAGGGCGTTGGTAAGGTCGCCACTGACCGCCACCGAAAGTGAATCTTATTGCGTGGACAACGGCCGCCGGGGAACGAATAGAGACGCACTATTCCAGCGCGCTGGAAACGAAATCAAAAGTGATTATCATTAAATCTGGCGGGCTGCAGTCTTGGCGATTGATGAGGGGTGTAGTGGAAGGGTCGGGGGGCACCCATCGCGAGGAGATGTGTGTCCCCCCGGAGCTGTGACGTGAACGCTGTGCGCGGCGGCGATTGGTCGAGCCGGGCAGACCGCGCCTACCGCTGCGGTGAGTACATGTGCTTTTCAACGAGAGGTCGTCAGTAGGCTAGCGTGCTCCGTTCGTGCAAGTCGATTGCGAGTGCGTCGCCGTCCGAGAAGAACCAAGTGCAGCCAAGGAACAGTGATAGTTTTCCCCGAAAATCGCCAAGTTTTCCGCCTGAAATACGAAAACAAGAAGAAACTTGCGTTTTGATTTGTTGGAATTTTACACTGTTTCCGATTACAAAGGAGTTTGCAATTTGGATTTATGTAACCAGTTACATTCATGAGTGAAGTGAAACAAAGTGATTTTAATATTTTTGATTTTTTGAATAATCAAAAAATGTCTGCAGCGGTGATGTCTTCGCCTGTGTACGATTTTGGGGATTTATTCTACAAGGTATTTATTCTTGTCTTATTTCCGAATATACGTGAAGTTTTGAGTTAAACGAGGGCCCTGGTCCGAAGCTAGCAACGTGCTTGCACTTGTCACTCAACGAGATGCACTTGCAATGCGTCCCAACATTGCAACAATAATTGTAAGTCTTCAATAGCTGTAGTCGCGTACCCCATTGTCATATTTATTTCTATAGAAATCACCGCGAGTCAGTATTTATTTTTATAATTTTCTACACAGTGGCCAATTTTTAGACATATTCTTGTGGTTTACGATCAAAATTAAAATCATCCCGTTATTCGTGAACAAATTAGCAGTTTCTATCAACCGAATTTTTTATACAACCTATACAAGTTTCGGGCGAAATGGAGAAGGACGCGGGCGATCACGCCAACCTAAACAACAACATAGTTGACGTGACAAATTTCGATTCTCAAAAGTATCGCTCAAAACACGAGCTGTGGAGCGACGAGGTGGAAGAGGAGCTGAAGTACGATTGCGGGGAACCATCAACCACCAAACTGGTGTACAAGTTCGGAGTGGTTAGTACATTAATTAAATCGTGGATTTTTATTATGATTGTCGCCAGGTACAGCTTTCACATAGGCAGGCTGAGGCAGAGGCGGCTGCCTGACTGCCGCTTGTTCGCTTGGATAGATCTAAGTAGGATACTATGCCAGCAGCGTACACTTGACACTGGGAAAGGCATTGCCAGTGAAAAGAGAAAGTCATAATAGTATGGGGAAATGGAGCGTACAGAAAGAAAAGTCTTTTACTAAAGTCTCTTGCCCTACTATTAATTTATATATATAGGTATACAATTATCGACCGCACGTTACTAGCTCTGTTAATAGCTGCGATTTTCCAATATGACGCGTTGGGAATTCAGTACAATTCGGACATTTTTAGTGTGAATTTCTTTTGCGATCCTGGCATCACCACAGGTACGAATTCAAATTCCTCCACTGCGATTGGCTTTCTGGTAAACAATGCGAGACCCTTGTGCCGGTATTGTTGTAAAATGCGCAATTTCGGCCGAAAGCGCGAGTAGCGGCGAGTTGTCAAAAGCAGCCGTTGGACACTTTGCCTCGGAAGCGGCGAGCTCAAAGGCGTGGCGCCTACCGTAAGAGGGTTAAAAGACTAGCGAATAGTACGCAAAACTAGCCCAGCTTTTGAAAGAAGATGCCGACCGAACGTGGGAATATCTCCCCAGAAAAGTCGTTACAACTTTTTTCCTACGTACTACGCTGTAAGCTCGTTTCCAGAATTTACCAGTTTTCAAGTTAAGTTAGCCGCTGTGCTAAGCTAAAAAAAACTGACAAGACGTGATAAATTTTGTTTTGATATGTCATTGTTTTATCAACTCTTATCATATTCATAACGAGAGGCAATGGTCATGCTACGCTTTGAGAATCTGACATTATCCTCTTCTACACGTAATTTTGTTAAAACTGCAGACGAAGTGATGATAGAAAGAATTGACAACAGCTTGCAAATTGCGACATGTCGCGATAACAAAAGTATCTGATGTCAATCTGAATTGGGCCAACTTGTGCAGTACCTACCTATATTACCTACCGACTTCCTGTGGAAACATGTTTCCTGAGTTTTCGATAACTAACCTACGCCAAACGTCGATAATTAAGTATTCAAGGCCCCAAAATAATGAACTCGATATACGAACATCCTCTCAATCAGCAAACACACATTGATAATGCTTGGTGCGATACTGCGCTGCGGGCAGCATTCATCGTGCCCTTTCGACACAACCGGTCAACAGGTGGTTAGCCATGCAAAGTGCATTCGGTTTGTTTTTGCCAATTGTGCCGACCAAAGCGTCAACCCTCGATAAGAGTGTTGTGGTGCAGTGTTTTTATCGCACCCGGCGTTTGCATCTCGGCGTTTAATTAGCACTCGGTCATATAATTGGTCTTGCTGCGTTCGGCCGAACGGGTAACTGCGTGACGTTGGGTGATTGTGTGTGTATGTGTGTGAATTCGCCGGTTCCTATTTCATCGAATCGGACGACGATTCTAAATGTATTGAAGGTTGTCAGTCCCATGTACGCTCGTGCACTCGTGCAACTTGATGTGTTTGACATTGAATTGAATTATTGTAAATAAACCTTTGATGCCTTTCCCATGACAGTTGCAAAATCAAAAGTACTTAGGCACACACATTTAATGCTTAGTAAAAATTGGTTTATTGAGTTACCATGTCTCAAATACACGTGAAACTGTTGTTTATGACGCTAGGCGCATTTACATTCCTATTAAAAACTAGCCTACAGCTTTTTTTCGATTCGATTGTGAGTTGTGTGGATAATTATATTCCTGTCTAATTGCTAGACGCATAGAAAATGTATGAAGTCTTCTTATTAATCATCTATTATTATTTATTCATCTGCCGGGCGGTTTCCAATATCAAAAGTATATGCAAGTAATTCGAATAATGTCCTTTTGTGACTTTGCCCTTGATCGAGTTTATCGTGCATATTTACCGGTCGTGATTACCATAATTTTCACACCAGACATTGGCGACAAAGCTGAGAACGCCGCACGCCGTTGTCATGGCGACCGTTCGGAAGGGAGCAGACGTATGATTTCACAACAATCGCTTTGAGCGACGCGTCACCATGCATTTAGTATATTGACAACACTTCTCTGAGTTGCATCCACCAATTATCCGCCAAATTCACTCCCAACAATACCATTTGGCACTACCAAACAACAACAATGCCAGACACATTTTTTTCCACCTTTCTTTTCCTATGTTTACCTGCGCTCGGTGTCTCCCTCCTCGGCCAGCGGGGACGCATACCAGCATCTCCCGTGGCCAGTGCCCCACTAACCACAATGCGCAGAACTGTGTTAGCAGCACATTGTTTACATTTGGTGCGAAATTTGATTAAAATCACGTAAACCTTTTTTTATTAATAATGTGTTGTGATTTACATGATAGTCTATTGATTTATTCATATCAGTTTGGTGATAATCATATGTACTTCAGGCAATAGCTACGTACCTATCTATAATCACGTGCACAAAAACGATCTACGTCTTGCGTAATTTGTATTTTTCCGCTACAACCTATGAAAATTGCCGTCATCAACTTTTTTTTTTTTTTTTTTTTTTTTTTTTTTGCGAGAGGTGGACCGCATTATTATCTTGCAGGATAATATGTAAAATCGCTTACTAATAAAAGCGTATCTCTCCGTTGTTCCAGCACCACCAAAACAACAGCAACAACAACGCCAACGCCCGGAGCACGATACAACAACACAACATCAACCTCGCGAACGTGCTCCAACAACAGCAGCAGTCCAGCCACCAAAAGGTACTGCGTTGGGGCGACGAGACGGCGCAGCGAGCCGTCGGCGCCCCCACCCCCCACCAGTCCCTCTCGCGACGCAACTCCACCCCCGTCCACGGACTGACGGACGCCCTCGTCAACTCGGTCAACAACATGCTCCTAGACAACATCCAAGAGCAAGCAGCGGCCGTGTCCGCCTCGCACAGGAAACTCGACCGATCCCAAAGCGAGCCTTCGCCGTCGGCCCTCCTCGCGGCCGCCGCCGCCGCCAACAAAGCCGCCAACATCAACACTTCCCGGTACAAGACCGAACTGTGCCGCCCGTTCGAAGAGTCCGGGTCGTGCAAGTACGGTGACAAGTGCCAGTTCGCCCACGGCCACCACGAGCTCAGGAACCTAGTCCGTCACCCCAAGTACAAGACGGAACTGTGCCGCACGTTCCACACGATAGGCTTCTGTCCGTACGGTCCGCGATGTCACTTCATTCACAACGCCGAGGAGGCGCGCGTCAAGTTCCCGCAAATGCAGGGCGGCAACTCGCGACAACCGGCCGGCATCAAGCCGCTGTACTTGGGCCTGGGCTCGACCGCCGAGTCCCCGTCGCCCACCTCCAGTCTGAGCCAATCGCCCACGAACTCCGTCGGCTCGTTCTTCTCCAGCGAGACGGACATCTTCCAAGGTCAGGGGGGCAGCTCGGCGTCGCCGCCCCCGGCGCCGCAGAGCGCGTCGTCGGCGAGCACCGCGTTCAGCTTTGGCGGCGACGGCTTCCAGCCCCTCGTGATCGGCGGGGGCGGCGGCAAAACGCCCCCGTGCTCTCCCAGTCCGACGGGGTCCCCGCCTCCCGGCTCTCCTGACGCTAGGCTCCCAGTATTCAACAACTTGAGCAGCAAGGTCTGAAGACGCCTCCGAACCACTATTTATTTCCATATATATCTATAATATCTGTCAGTTTTTGTAAATGTTGTTCTATTTAAAAAAATCACATATGGGGGAATCCATGTGTAACGATGATTGTAAAGCACTGAAAATTCCGAGTTATATTTCCACAGTTTTTGATATTTTTTTGTATTTTTAATAATTTAACTGTGTTTTTCCTTCGGTTATTTGTATGCTTCCGTGTATATTCTGAGTGGGTATCGTTGCAGCGCCCCAATGCGTGGGTGCGTGTGCTCGCAACGTCCCAAGGGTGCGCACGCACTAAGCGCGTGTACACCCAGCTGACGTCGCGATGCACACGGGCTCAAGCGGCTATCCCGTGTACATTGCACATTGCTACGTAGCAAGAATCTTTTTTTAGTTGCTTTTTAAATAAATAATTGAGGGAAACAATAGCTTAGGAGTGATAATCATCTTGAGGAGACTGGTAATTATAGTTAAAACACGAGATGTCATATATTCCCTAATATTTAAAAGCAAGTTTGTAGCTAGTATTTGGCTGTGTACAGATAAAATATTATGCGCCAAGAGCCTGAATGATCAGTGGGATTAATCTCGATCAGGATAAAAGCAGTCCAACAGTGCCTTCAGTTTACGAGGTCAATTTTCACAAATTAACTTCCTTGAACATATAAATTTATTTGTAAATTAAAAAATATAAGCTATCATTGTGATTTTTAGTCTCATTCACTTAATTACTATCTTTGGTTTTGCGTGTGGTTTTGACTTGGCAATATATAAAATTGTGTATAAATATTTTTCTATTGCGTACAATTGTGATTTTCCATAGGTGTAACTGATGATTAGATGTAGACTACTGACTAGTGATCGATTACGGCTAACTTTGCTGCATTAGACTAGACGCTTGTAACCTAAAGTCTTCTGCTTTCCTGTAGGAACTCTGTTCGCATGTTTTGTGTTGAGCTGGTATTTTACAGATTTGCTGGCGATTCCATGCCATTCTAGGGCAGCGCAATGGTCTGACCATTTGTCACGAACCTATCACAGAAAAGTATCTAAATATCTCGGGAATATGTCGTTCGCTAAATATTCCGATAGTCATCGTCAGGTTTCAATATTATTACCTAACTATTTAAATGATTTACCTACATAATTATATTATTTTCAGGAGTTCATGATATATTATTTAATTTTGCTATTAGTAGTTGTTTTATTTAATTATATTATTTATCATCGGAAAGAGAGGGAACTCGAGTGTGGAGTTTTTTTTAAGCATGGTGCATTAAGTTCCAAAAAAGAATAATCCACTTGTAATATTTTTATTTATTTCATTTTTAATCATCGATATATTGTTGTCTGCTTGATAGCTGTTCAGGTCACATCAGACTTGCATTACTGTAAAAATATATCTGCACAAGTAATTTCGTTTTCCGTGTGTTACATTTTGTATAATTTATAACGTATTATTTATATTTTCCATCCTAAGAATTATTTATACAATCATCAAATTTTTATTTCTTTTTCGAATCAGAATGTTGTGTTCGTAATTTTGTACTCAAATCGCACGGTTTTTGGTCAGCTCTGTGATCTTGAAAGAAAAAAGGCTCGAAAGTGTTCTGTTGTTTTGTGTTTTTTAAAGAAGCCAAAATTTGTTTGCAAAATATTCCCAACCTGTGTCTTCTTTTCAAGACACCAGTTCAAAATGTTAAGACATCGAGTGGTAATACCAGCTGATGAGAAAAAGATGATAGTTTTATTAAAAAACAAAAATCAAAAAAATCATACTGAACAAAAATGATTGAAATATAATTTTCTAGTATTTACAAAACCTACGCATTTCGACGTATTTATTTCGTTGTAGTCAGACACCCTGCTCACAAACCAGCACATTCCCGTACATTTCAGTCGTTTCAGTCGCCTGCAATTCGTCGTCATTGCTCCGTCAAACATGATCGGACAACTAGTTTCGTCCGTCTTGCAACGATCTCCAATAATTGAGAGCAAGCAGCCAACATTTCTCTGTGCCGGCTGACCGATGCAAGAAGGAAGGTTTGCCCATTCGAGTTTTTCGCAGATACCAAGACAAAATAACTAGGAAACCGGTCTTGGAATTGCACGCTCCGATTCGATAGGTACTTTGCGACTACAGCCCACATTTTGAATGCACTCGCTTCTTGTTCTTGTGCCTCCCAAAAGAACTTCAAATCCCGCTCGTAATCGCAGCTCAAAAATTTAATTGGCCATCTAAAATAAAGGGGGGGCTAGAGAACGCATAACAAATGTTCCAACATTTAGCGACGGAATCAACCCGTGGAGCAGGTTCTCGTCGAATGACGTCGAGCATGCAGGCGAGGCGATATTGTACGAAAATAATTACCCTCTACCCTTTTGAAAGTAATCGCCCCGCTGGCCAGTCCGGGGAGGTGTCATTACAGCTAGATGTCTGGCTTGTATAAAAATACACATCCACAAGCCGTAAACTGGTTCATAATGATTGTTGCTCAACCAGTTTCTGTAGATAAGTTTAGAGTCCAATCTAATAAAGCGAGCGAGCGAAGCAAAAGATCCATAAATATGTTGCGCCTTCCTATAAGTACCATGGGAGCCCCTGGGGCCCTGGCCCCCAGTGTAATGGTCACCCATTGATACCAATTTCATTAACTTCTTTGCCAATTATTTTTTACGTAAGCTTGCCAAAATCTGTTATTATTTTGTTGTTATCGCCTCGCTAGGGTCTTACGTTTACGAAATACGTAATAGCACGTATGTTGCTCTGTCTGATTTAGAGTTTAGACTTATCTGTGTCGCCTCCATGTAGACTGGAGCCATGACCGTCGTTTGCACGACAAATCTCACTCAGCACAACGACTGGCATTGCATTGTGCAGCGATGGCATTGTACAGAATTAAATCGGCTGACGCTTAGAAAATGCGAAGCGATAATAGGAAAAGAAAGTAAGAGGAGGAAAAGGCGATGGAGGCGAACCTCCTTCGGAGTTCCAAGTGTTGGAAGCCCTCGAAAGAATCGCGGCAACGCGAATCGGCGGTCGCAACGCTCTGCTGGCGCTGAAAGTAACTCGGCCAGGCAGTGTTACGCTAGTTGCACGGCTCGGCAAAGCTACGCTCAGTGCCGAGAGTGCAGGTTGCGTCGCGAAAATAAAATGTCTTCTTAGGTGTTGCGAAGAAAGCTGCGAGTTACTCTCGAAGACCGTAAGAAAGCACTCTGGCCGCTGCGTTTTGGTATTTAATCTTGCTCGTTTGAAAATAGTGCTCTGACGTGTTTCCGAGACGACGCTGATGTTGCTCCTGTGTCGGGTGGTTTCTAATCACTATTCACTGCTGCATGATTTTAAATGACGTTCATTAAACGTCTGATTTAAAATCTGGTTTTATAGATGCATGAGGGATCACAGCATCTCAAACTACCTCGTGGGTCTAATTTACATTTTTTTCTTCTTATAAATCACTTTTTGAAAAACTGTTTATAAAAAAACCCGGGCGAAACCATGGTTGGTAGTAAATTAAGCGAGAAAAAAAATTAAACTTTACACTGAAAATTATTTTCAAGGAAAACGAGGTGTTGTTGGCTGATATTTATGCATTATTTATGCTACAGAGGCTCATTTATTTATACTTGTCCTGTGCTTGTACGTGGTAGCCTTGGCTGAGAGTGCACCAGCCAGGAGCGGGATCCACAATTTGCACGATTTACACGATTTACAACCATCACGTTTTTAAATTGATTCAATCAAACTGCATGACGTGGAAAGTTCGAAGGGAAGAGAGCCAAAATATCGACCAGGATCGACGAATCAGTGGCCCGCTTCTTTCTGACATTTCAACTACTTAAATTTAATATCCATTTTAATGTTGTTTGTTTGTTTTCATCGATTTCTTGTAAGCAATACTAATAAATCATATAGTATTAATATTTTTAAAACAAACAACTGTCCATGTCTGAACCCGAACCGGGGTCCTTAGTCCCTCCACCGCTACCAATTATTTTTATCTTTACTGTTTATTGGTCTGTGTATTATCAGCTGTAGATTCGGTGATCTTTGAACAAGGGTATACCGTGCTGCAACGCAGGCAGACCTGTGGTGGCAATGCATTCGTTGATTCTTGTCTCCGTTTGCGTTTGACGACGCATTCGCTTGCATGTATCGGCACTCACTCAGCTTCTTTGGAGTTGAAATCCGTGGAATTTGTATGTGCTAGACCGACTAGAAAATAAAATAACCACTCACATTTATTTTATGAGAATCGTGTTTTCTTGCCAGATGCACGCAGATTATATCGGCATCTTTTCAAGATTTTTTCTAGATTTTCCATCCTACTTGTACCGACAAACTCATACATAAAAGAGAGGTCAACCATGGCCTTTGTAAAAGATCAGTGGAACACATTCGCAAGCAAACACTGTGCAAGTTGCTTGTGGCCTTTTGGCCTCTCGTCATTTGTGGAGAGTTTATCAACCCACAAGTGGATGCTGATAAGAAAAGGGAAGGATCTGTTATCATTCGCGCGAGAAGGTGATGACCAGATGAGGCCGCAGAAAATCAGCGGACATATCGAGTCAAGGAGCTGTGTATTTGGCCGAGGAATGCATGACGCATGTCAACTGTCAGCGCATTTATGTTTTACAGTCGAGATATCATTTGATACGAATGACCACGTTGACTAAAGCTATTTTTAAACAAAACGTATGAAAACATAATGTATTGCTGAATGCTGATCATGTATGAGAACCTATGTTTTGGAATTATGCTTGGCATGCTTTATCTCCGTTTCCATGTATTTTCATGTTGTGTGATCATTAATTTTTCTGTGTCAGCTCTCTGCTCTTTGAAACTTTATTGGCGAATTCTTTCCATCCCCGCAATGACAAGGATAACAGTACCTATACAGAAACAAAACAAGACATTACGAATATTACCTTGAAACTTTGAACAAAAAGACGGAAAGGAAGTTGTTGAATGGCTCGAGTTGTAAATTTAATTTACCCTTGAATGCGAACTTGGGCCACAGCCACACTAAACTGAATTCTGGACATAGCATCAGATTCATTCATCATCGGCACACTACCATGCGTTATTCATTATTTTACCCCATGTCAATTACGAAAGACGTAATAAATTTAAAAAAATTACGAAAGTAAGATGAAACTTCCTGTTGTGACCTATTATAAGAATCTATAACGTGACTGGCTCAAGTTATTTTTCTAGTGACGCAATTTCCTAAATACGCGTCACTTTCTGAGCAGCCTGCGATCAGAAGCCGGTCATTCTGACCACAGGCACAGGCGGTGTCCACGGATGACTAGGCGACCGGCGATCAGGAGGAAACAACGTGGAAATCTACATTATGATGCGCAAGACGCATCGAATCAACACGGCAAATCGCACTTTGCCATAACAGTTTTATGCACTTTAGTGGAAGACTTCTTGAACGCTTCCGCGATTGGACACTATTTAGGTAAATATAAGAAATTTTCATGCACAAATTTCCCTAATAAAAGAAAAAACAAATTCTTTTCATTCCTAATCCTTCCTGTGATTTCTAACTCCACACATAAACACATCGCTCTAGCTCTATAGTGTGTTAATTTCACCAATATAAGTGAAATTTCGGTTCTTTCCGTTTTTCCCCTTGCATAGTTCCTAGCACTTGTACTTTCATCCGGGTCCGACGTTGCAATAACCGTCGTGCCGCTGAGCATCTGTGCGTCTCTGAGGAAAGGAAAACGACAGTGTTCAATGTTCCTTCCAGCCGTGACAGGCGACTGCATTGACATAAGACGGTACGTGTACGTGGTGTGTACCAATATTGACCTATGGCATGTGGAGATTTTTTTCAAACCAATGCTAATGATCGTCTCCTGCGAAAACGTCACGAGAAACCTGTTTCATGGAAGTGAAATCTGGAAATACTGCAAAAATGTTTGATGCTGAAGAAAATCAATCCGATTTCTAGGCGGCGTCGACTTGTTCGAAGCGGCTATATAAAGTTTCATTCAAGATGTAAATTACTTTGAGCATTGAGTATCAAATACATTTCCTAACAGACGACACCTTTGTTTTAGCCATGCGTTATAATACCACCGCGACCGAATTCCACTATAGTACAAACTCTTACTCTGGCGATTAGAGCCACTGAAATCAAGCACGACTTGATGCTAATTGCTAATCCAGGGCCAAACCAAAACTCTCGGTTTCAGATTTAGCAATGCAGGCACACATCAGCTCCCAAGCCCACGTAACCTTTGTATGTTTTTTTTCTCGTATAACTAATGAAATTAGTGGACGCGTTGTTATTTCTTCTCCACACAATAAGTAAACTTGAAATTAGCATCTCTATGCTAATGAACGGGGTACTTGCGAGGTATAGCTAAAGTACAGAGCAGGACATAAAAACAGCAAATTGCAATTCATGATATTTTAGGTAGTTTTTTTTCTTTGTCTTTGGTACTTTTAAATTGTTGGTTACCTACATCATCATTTTATAACAGCTCGGCTTGCAAAATATCAGATATTTTTCACACTTTTCGCTTCTATTCTTATCTTTGTTATAAACTAATAAAGTTATTATGATGTTGAGAAGCTCAAATATTTGGCATGTTTTTTTATGAGTATGGTAGTAGCAAGCTTGATCTACATGAATTGCATCATTTGTCAAATTGCCAATCTAAAAAAATGTTTAGAGGGCCTAGTTGAAACGGCCGAGGGGTGTGAACTTGTTATCCTCATTTTGTGGATTGAATTCCCTGATGGCAAAGATGTTCTGGCTTGCGTTTGGTCCATGTGCGATGCTGCATTTCTCCGCGCGTCACTGGCAACGACTGTCCCACCATAACGAACGAGACGACGACGACGACGACGACGGCAAAAAGATTCTCGACTCGACAACGCGAAGAACTAGGCACGGCTCTGTGTCTGCTAAATGTGTACTCGCTTTTTTTCCCACTTGGCAATATTTACATTTCGTGAACTTTTTTAGTTTTTTCCCTTCTAACCAGATAGATCAGTCTTGTAAATGGTACTTGGTTGCCATCATTCATTCAAGAAAAACGTATACACAGTTCAATAACTTTCAATCTTTGACACCTATATAGGAAAGAATATATTATTTTTACAGAGTCTATATTATAAATCTCGCTATGGCCATACAGCCATTTCAATTTCAATGACTATTTTAGTGTCTTTATAATTAAAAATGTGCGTCAATATCTGGAGATTGATTGGGGGGGGGGGGGGGGGGGAATAATCGCAAGGCTCTGGCTGTTCAGGTTATGCTTCTGATGAAAGAAGGAAATATTTATTATAATTTTAAGCGTTACGCAACATATGGGCCAGACAAATATTGCTAAAATTGCTACACAAGATGACAGGCCCAGCCCAATGCCGCGCTACAAATATGTCAACCGCTAAATAGTATAAATACCCGACGATTATGGCGTGACTTATTAATGCTCCTTTGCAAATCATCTTGTGCAACTGCAGCGAATGCAAATGCAGAAACACAACATCCATTTCGGGGATGGGCTAGTGAAGAAATGCAAATTAACACTGCGACAAAAACGCAGTGCCCACACCTTTATTATTATTTCCCCGAAAACGTCACCCATTGTGTAACCGAACGACAATCGAAGATAATCGAAAACACCGAGTTCCTTTCATATGCACTGCACCATCCTATAACCGTCAGACCCTGCTTTCCTCAACGGCTTTGACACCACAGTTTACATTTGTACACCTATAGCTGCATATCATTAAAAAGTCTTACAATTGTAATGAGTGTTATTAAAAATGCTAATTACGTCATCACACACTATTCGGCTATGTGTATTTATGCTTTTCACGTTTTGAAAGTGATCCGATAAAGGTCGTTCAACTGAGAAAATGAGCTGCGAGTGTTTTTCCACACATCTTGCATTGCTGATTACCGTTGGCTGATAACACAGCACACAGCCTCCTTTCAAATGCGCGACTCTGTAAAGTCCAGCGCTGCTCCAGTTTACGCGGCGATAACTTGTACCAGAAATATCTTATCAGCTACATTATGTGATGAGTTTCCGAGACGCGAAAATAAGGAGATGCGTTGTGTTTGGCAAGCTAGGCGTGGGTGGCACTGGCAGGCCGTGATGACGGAGAAATGAATGCGAAGTGCATCTAGAATAATATGCCGACATTTTTAATTGGTCAAGTACTAAAGATACAGATAACGTCTGGCCTTATATTTTGGTTCGGTCGTCCTCATACGAACGATTCTGCATCCGTATTCGGTATTCCGTGGGTTGGCAATTTAAAAAGGAAATAAATTATCGCCTACGTCCACCAAAATGGACACGTGGTATGCATAGCACTTGAGAAAAACATTAATTCCGTCGTTTTGATGTCAATCATTCCGGTCCTTGGCATTATTTCCATCAAGTAATATTCAGTTTTAACGTCTCCCAACAATTTTTCTTGGCGTGGTCAGTGATACCTTTCCATTAAATGCCGTTTCCCGCGCGTTTTTTTCACCAAACGTCATTCGTTCGCTACGCATTTGATCATCTCGTTGATTTCCCCACGTTGGAAACCACATATAGTGCCACCAGCAGCAGCAGCAGCAGCAGCAGCAGCAGCAGCAGCAGCAGCAGCAGCAGCAGCATCA
The DNA here is from genome assembly GCA_921293005.1 of Nemoura dubitans. Classification (NCBI taxonomy): domain Eukaryota; kingdom Metazoa; phylum Arthropoda; class Insecta; order Plecoptera; family Nemouridae; genus Nemoura; species Nemoura dubitans. The sequence continues at coordinate 41,736,089 of OV121076.1, forward strand.
GCAGGCGCCACACGCCCAGTTTCCTGCCTGCGTGGTCGCCGACGACGACGACGACGACGACGGCGTCATCATAAGGGCATAGTCATCGGACACTAGAAGACAGCTGATAGTGAAAGCTGTCCGTCCGCGGAGAAAGTAATCTCACGCGTCTTGACATATCCGGGGGGCTCCGACGCCGCTCGGACGGCCGATGCAAAACAAGAAAGCTGTGCACTTTTCGTTAATTTCATTTTAACGCCTTCGTAAATTGTTTTTCAATTGTAATGGTGGAAAATTAGCAATGGCGATTTCGCCTCTTCGATTTTCGGATCACGCATATGCAATTATCGCCTAATTTACAATGCATTGTATGGGAGAGGTTGATGTCTTTACCAATGTTTGTTTCGTTTTTATAGAGCTGCGGTTTTCCACGAATTTACCATTAGTGCGAACCAAGTCGAAAAGTTGACCTATGACCTTGAAGAAGTTTTTGGGAAACGGCGACGTCTGCGTTACTCGTCAACTTCAGTGCTGTCACGTGTGTAAGACATATCGCGAGACGACGTGTCAAAAAGCTGAGTTTTAGATTTCATCACCACTTTCACGGTGGACCAATAATATACGTGGGCATTCCATATTTTCTAAGGCTGTTAAGAAGTTTGTAGCTGTGGTAAAATGGCGTGCAAGTTTAAAATTTAGATGTGGTGTGACCAAATGCCGAGTCGACAAAAGTGAATCGTTAACTTTGTTTTTATACCACTACGTTGCACTTTTTCATGTGAGATACACGCACTGAGAAGGAGTATATTTGAACATTCTTATGGTTTCCGATTCCGAACATAAAACAAAACCCTCGCGTTTGATCTTTCACCTAAACAATACCGAAATATAGGGCGAGTTTCATATCCATGGGAGTTACGTTACCACCGTTTTAAAATGTTCCATCGCTTTTCCATGTCGTTTTATAGAGATCACGAAAATTGGAAAGTTACGCTATAATTTTATTACTGGCAAACTAATTTCAGTAAAAGTCACATTCGTCGAGCTTGGTTGTATTGTGTTGCTGTATGTATAGAAAAAGAAATATGAAAACCGTTTAAATTGTTCAGTTCCCAGGCGCATGCTGTTGTTAAACACCATCGCTATAAATGATTAATTGTGGAAAATACTGAGTCGCTTTTACATTTTAATTCATGGCTACACTTCATGCCATCACTTGGTATGATCCTTATGTCAGTTACTCCATGCCCCAAAATCCTACACCTATGTAAAACACAACACATGTACTTGATCATGAAGCATGATTCATGAGCGGCATGCATTACCTAGGTCTAGAGTTCACAGATCGACAAAAGTTTTCCACGAATTTCCCTCAAAAAGTCACGGGAAAAACTCAAGGACAGCCAGAAATGGAAATAACCGGTGTAAACATTGGTCCTCCATAATATACACTCTACCAATGTATAAAGGGCCACTCGTACTCGAGATGTTCCCCGGGTGCTTCTTATATATTGAAAACACTGTAGCCACTAGAGAAAGCCTGCAGGATGGCGTGAAAGAGATGCCACCACACTCACAGCGACTTAGACTGTAGCGTTTCTAACATTGAAAACACTGTAGCCATTCGAAATGATTTTATAGCATGGCATAGAAGAGAGCGAGCGCCATCGTCACCGTACTTTTTTAAACAGGACTGTAGCAGGCAATGTGATCGCTAATATTGGTATTACTGACAGTACGTGTCAGGTACGTATGCAGCGCCTCGGGGCACCGCACTGGGCATATACTATAACTAACATTGTAGAATACCTGTTTGCTGTTCAAACCTGGACCTGGGACGTACCATAGATGTAGACTTTATAGCATGGCGTATAGAAGAGATTGGGCGCCATCTTTACCACACTTTCATTGAGAAGGACTCTAGCAGACATAGTGATTCCAATATTTCACGAACTATAGTCAATAGATAGGCTATAGCAAAGATACTATATAATAACCTTCGGCTATAGCACTATAATAGCATGGCGTAGAAGAGATTGGGCGCCATCTTTACCACACTTTCATGGCTGCGGACTGTAACGGTGGTGGGAACCCGAGGTGGCTGGTGAGAGAGTGAGTGAAGAAGTGAGTGAGAGAGTGAGAGAGGGTCAAGGTTCGTCGGCGTCTCGTTCCGCGGGCAGTCACTGGAACAGCGGACGCGTAATTTGATGCACTGCCATTACGACAACAAAACAACCGAGACTCCACGGCAACGCGAGCTGCAAGTGAAACAGTGGCGAAACAACTCGGACAAAGCAACAAGTGGATGGCGACAGTGGCGTGGCAACCATCCAAAAGCATATAGCTACAAGAGTGCTACAGTGGATATGGGAAAGTAACACTTCAGGTTATGAAGGAGAGTGTATTTGCATCTTCAAGAGGAGATAAGAAATGAGCTAAGCGTTCCAAAACTGCCCAAGGGCCTTCTTGTCTGGCTCAAGGCATGGTTTTGTTAATTTTTAAACACTAGCAATGGGTGCCCTTTGGAAAGAGCAAGTCTTCGTGTTCCTCCATCCCAGCCTCGTTCGATTTCCTGCTCCATCTACGAAATGTCCAGGCATGGTATGAATGGCTCCAAATCCATAGTACACTAGCAAATGACGTGACTACAGGACAGGGATACCGACCCCTGTTTTGCGCGCATTGCGCACACTTGCGCAGCCAAGTGGCGTTTTGCCCAACAGTCCGCACGAACTCGGGAAGGACATCCAGACAATCATTGACCAACAGGTAAGGACGTGTGATCGGTCTTTTCGGACGAGGTTGGTGTTTACTAATACAAAGCCATCTTGGCGGTGATTTTCCTAGCTTTCCCATAGCATTATTAACAAAAACCAACGCTCCTAAAAGCCCCATGTCTAATTTTCCAGCCCCCATTTCCCATTTTCCAGCTCCTGCTCCCACATCCAGCCGCCGCCAGCTACACTGCTGCCAGATTTGAACGAAGAAAACTCCACTTTCGAATGGCAATCGTCCAAACCGCCCCCTGAATCCGCCACTGGTCCTCACCCTCCCAAGGCTCACGCACCCACCACGCCATTGCCACGAACCGCGAACGCCACTGGCCGAAGACGTTCCGTTAGCCTACGCCGCCGTCGTTGCGTGCGTTACGCACCGACGGCCACCGCCTTCCGAAACGGCGGCCCAGACACCGCCGCTCGGATGTGCTAGCCCACTGCCTTAGAGCCGCGCTCGGGCCACTGCACACCGCACCGCACCGCACCGCGCCGAGCGCCCGGCGGTGCGGTGCGGTGCGGTGAGGGGGCCGTGACCACGCCGTGGCCGGCCTGACACACTTCGGTGTGCGCACTCTCGCTTTCGTTGCCATGGCACCGTCGTTGACAGGGACGTCGTTGACAGGGACGTCGTTGACAGGGACGTCGTTGACAGGGACGTCGTTTACAGGGACGTCGTTTACATGGCACCGTCGTTGGCAGGGACGTCTTTGACAGGGACGTCTTTGACAGGGACGTCGTTGACAGGGACGTCGTTGACAGGGACGTCGTTTACAGGGACGTCGTTTACATGGCACCGTCGTTGGCAGGGACGTCTTTGACAGGGACGTCGTTGACAGGGACGTCGTTGACAGGGACGTCGTTGACAGGGACGTCGTTTACAGGGACGTCGTTTACAGGGACGTCGTTGGCAGGGACGTCTTTGACAGGGACGTCTTTGACAGGGACGTCGTTGACAGGGACGTCGTTGACAGGGACGTCGTTTACAGGGACGTCGTTTACATGGCACCGTCGTTGGCAGGGACGTCTTTGACAGGGACGTCGTTGACAGGGACGTCGTTGACAGGGACGTCGTTGACAGGGACGTCGTTGACAGGGACGTCGTTTACATGGCACCGTCGTTGACAGGGACTTCGTTGACAGGGACGTCGTTGATATGGCTCCGTCGGTTAAATGGCGCCGGTGTTGACAGCGACGACTTTTTCATAGCAGCGACGTTGACAGCGACGTCGCTGCCAAGGTGGTATCGTGATTATGGCAACGTCGTTGACGTTGTCGTCTGTCAACGACGCCGCGATGAGCGATGACCAGGACTGCGTTGATGACAGCGACGCTATTGACAGTGCTCACCGTCGGGGATCGCCGTAGCTGCGCCCGATAACGTTATCAGTTTGTTCCTCGGACCGCTGATGCACTTGCTCGGAGATCTCGCCCCATGTGATATGCTCCTTGTTTCAGTTGCCACTTGCCATGCGCAGCCCATGCGAGCAAGCCAGCAGTCGCACTCTTTCTGTTCGGAACTTCGGACGCTTCGCAGGTTCCGCAACCTTTACTTGAACGCCATCGCCATCCCTTCCAATGGTTCGTTGGCGCGGCCATGCATTATTTTCTAGCCACCAGAAATCAGACATCAATGTCTCCGATCTGAGCGAATACCGCCGCCGTGTTTTGCCTGCTGTGCACCATGCAAGCCACGCTAGGATGCTGATGCAACTTTCGCTGCTGCTGTTGTTGCTGTTACGCGCGTTGCAGCCGCGTTGCAGGCGCGGTTGAAGGAGTCGTTCGACGCTGCCGCTGCCTGTCTGCCTTCAGCTCGCCGTCGATGTTGTTCGGTGCCAACCGGAGCGTGAAGTACAAGCATGTGTGTAAATACACTTGTGTCTATAGCACGGCATTCATTACATAAAAGTTCATTCACATCGACACAAATGTGATGGGAGAGATGAGAATATGCTATAGTGATGCTAGCGTGCAGATCTTGAAGAGGATAAGCCAGAGAGTTTCAAAACTGCCCACATAGCCTTTTGTATGCTTCAATGTTCAAGGCATGGGCACATAGTCCATAGTATCTCAGGAGTGGATCCTCTTATAGATTTAGAAGATGAAAATGTCGAAACAGTAAATAAGTAACAAATTAGTAAAGGCAAAGAAATCAGACCATTTGACCAGGTTTGTATTTGTTGATGGCTTCAAAAGCGAAACATGAAAAGATTATTTTGTGTTAGGTAATAGTGACCCTTGCGCAAATCAAAGTATGGACATGTCAAAAACTTTAGGAACTAAAACTGTGTGGCAGAAGGGACTCGTACTCGTACTCGTACTCGTACTCAGTACTCGTATACTGGACGTATACGAGTACTTGCAATCATGACAGCGCTGATCCTTTGAGCGTGGCATATTACGAGTACGTGGTTTAATTGAAAACGGTGTTACGATTAATAAGCCTTTGCCACGGGAGTGTACCGGGAGATAAGACAGCGAACGACAGCGTCGAGCTGACAATCAATAAATGGAATAATTCATTACATCAAACAGTGGCGTGCTGAGCTCCGAGGTCTGTCCCAGCTTGCCCTTTCGCGGTAAATGACTTGGGCATTCGAAGAGAAACTCAGGGTCCAAAATAGTCTCTCTCTGCAGTTTGCGGTCCCGGTGTGCGGAATAGGATTGGGAATCTGGAAAGATTGGTTAGAAGGCATCGAGTATGACCATGCCCAATGTATGACGACCTCAAGATAATCCATGTTGCTCTGTTGTTAATAATTACATCTTGTGACACCTTTTGCAATGCGCATTGCTGAGTGGTTCTTTTTTGTGCGTGCCAAGACGTTGGGGTGATGGGGTGATGGGGGGTGGGGGGGGGGAGCTACCCCCCCACTGCGTCACTGAATACACTAATCAAACGCAATAATTCATAAAGTGGCGCACTGCCCTACACTCGTATCCAAACGGCACACTTTTCTTTTGACCTGTTGACTATAATGAATTTATCGCCGAAGACATTAATTGTCTGTTTGCAAATTAGTTGCATAACCACACATACACCTCAGTTACGGCTGGCGCGTATGGTACATGTATAGGTACTGTAAGTCAGTGGTGTACAAATCACAAATTGCCATTCAGGTTTTATAATATATTGTGTCTCTGCATGGTATAAGGAGCCATGTTGCCTCTGTGCTTGCCACCCATTTCGGGCGAGCACATAATGTGTATGCGTGCCGATGTGCATACAGCTTGTACTGCAGTGAATGAATTCGAAGAGCCATCAAATTTTGAGAACGACCATGAGGAATTATAAATAAATGTCGACATCTATGCGGGTTCTCCATCTAAATTTCATCACGCCATTATTTATAACTTTAATAGGCCACCCCATGATGTGTGTTCAAAGTCTCTCGATTAAGCGATGGTCGAGTCGTTACTTCGAATGTGCACATCATAAATTTAAAATATATAAGCTGTCTATTGTGCATGTGCATGTGTGTGTGTGTGTGTGTGTGCTGTGTATCCACCTATCACGGGTCGCTAAACTGCACCAAGACGGTTAAAAAAAGATCTTCAAGCATCAACTTTCACTCCGTTTCTTATAACTTCTTTGCAGTTGACATAAAGAGTATAGAGTAAAAATGTCTCCTTACCACTTTCTTCTGTCATTGTATGGCAGTTTAGTCTCACTTTACGATTACTCCCCATGCTGTAATTTGCTATCAACCTTTCAAAACCCCTCTCAATATTACAATCAGTAACTTATGTAACCTTCGCCTTCCAAATCTACCCTTGATGGCAAAAACGACGATATCAAAAACGAACCTGAATCGAGTATCAATGCGTTTTCCCTCCCATATCACAGAAGAAAAAAAGCTCCCCACACCGTTAAACATGCTAATCCTGCGCGCAATTGCCCGCATGTATTCCAAACAGCACAGCTATCACCCCATTATAGCTTTTAGTGGGTGTAAAAAAGCAATTGTCGCGGCCGCTCGACGGAACTGACTGATAGCTTTCCCGGTTCCAGGCCAAGGGTGTGAGGGGCAAGAAACATAGGCCGTAGGCTGCTTCCTGCTTCCCTTCGTGTATCGCCTGTCGTCGACCGCGGCGACCGGCCGAGACATTACTGGCCTCGTGCATCGTGATGGTGACAATCGCGGCACTTCCGTCCTCCAAACGCCTTCAAGTTTACGCGAACAGGGACGACTATAGACGGCGATTTCCGCGCGACGGAGTCGATGAGACTTGCGGCCATGAATCTGTGGACGCCGACGTCTGTGGACGCGGCGTGTCGCGTTCCGGCGGAGACGCTGAGACGTCCCTGAGTTGCGACGTCTTAGACAATGAGTCGGCGGTCGGTTTGTCTCATTGACGCAATAGCATTCGTTTCGATGGTCACAAACGTACGTCGATAACACGAAGAGTGCCTTCCTGTTCAAAACTGAGGCTGCGATTCAATCGTAAATTACATATCAAATTAAAACAATTTTTTGTTGGTTGAAATTTACTGTTTCCGAGACCGAATACCTTTATCGCCTCCATAAAGTAAGAAATCCGATAACCGTTACCAACTGTCGACTACCACGTCGTCCTATATAAATAACAGGGGAGGGGTGGTTCATAATGTGGACATGCAACAACAAATTATCAACCCTCGCCCCCGACTCACATAATCAGTTGTGAGGGCTCAATTTGGTGTGCAGAGGGGGTGTTTTATATAACACACAATCTACCCCCATCGTTTCACACATGTTTGTCAAGTCGAACCCCGTAACGGTCTCTTTTTACCACAGAGAAACCATCGTCACCGCGTATTATTCACCACGGCGCAGTCAACTTTCCAAAAAGAGTCGAGAAAAAAACACACGGCGTCGTTTTGTGCTATTTAAATGCATGGCAGCGTAACTCAATCCTTGATCATGTGATGTTCCACGTTCTATAAAACGCGTAGTATTTTTACGACCAAACAACAGTGCAAACAGATCGAGTGACTAACTAGGCTGCGACTGTGATCCTCATCAGCGGGGCGGGGCGGGGGAGGGGGGGGGGAGACACTTGCCTCGCACAGATGTCTTTTGGTTTCCAATAGGGGACGCCCTATGGGGTAAAGAAGAGGGATGGGGGGGGGGGGGGCAGCCAGAGAGCAACAGATGACAAGTGGCCGTGGCGACGCTGCCTTGTGCAGTTTGGGTCGTGGGAATCGAAAACGTCTTGCCTATATTTTGATGCAGTCATTTATCTCGCGTGTTGGTTCTTTCTCCGAGTCGTTGAACGGCTCAAGACACGCCACGGCCCATGCAGTCTCCCTCTTCGGGGTGCGACTAACAAAAGACTCGTTGCTGCTCAAGATGAGGGTGTAGAGGCAGAGCGAGGGTGCGATCATCTTCGTTCTTGGCACCTGCTTGGCATCACGGTAGCAGCGCTCTGAGCCGTGTCACTGCCTACTGCGCAACAGGGAGTAATCACCAGTGATTCAATGCTATATTGCCAGCAGAATATGCTAGTGATCCCACAACACATTTTTTTCTATATTTAATCACATGTTATGCAGACCACAACCAATGTAGCATATTTTTGCGCCGGTCACTCAAGCGGCGTATGTTTGATTGCAGGATGAATTATGATATTCTCGCATGTCCAGCTTAGACGACTTCCGTAATCAAGTCCCAACCCCTCATTCGCATTGCCAGTGGGTATCAATCCATGTCCATCCGCGATTGATAAACGCCCACGTCCGTGGCTGTCAATAGTGGCGTCATTGTGTCAAGGATAGGCCATCGCCGAGCACGTGGTCAACGTGAGCGCCGCTGTCGCATGGCACTGGCTAATGTGTTTTGATGTGCATAATATTATCACGATGCATGGATAATTTCAAAATGATAGTTGAATCTGCTTTTATGAAATCGCATGTCAAGGTCGAATGTTTGAAATTCGTCACCGTAATCAACATGAAGATTTGTTCCACTTTGGCTATGTGAAAGGGAATTTTATGATTAGACTTGAGAATGGGTGTCGAATGAATGAGACCACTCCGAATTGCCAACTAACTTTTCTACCTCAAACTGTTATGTCAATATTTCAAACTTCTCAGCATTTCAGTCGCAAAAGGACAAGGCATTAGATTATAATGATAATAATGATTAAAATGATTATAAGATAATAGTGACAAGGGATAAACACCTCTTTGTCAAAAACATGATAGAAGTTCGGGATTTTTCCGTTCAGCAAAGCATTTTCAATACTGCCTGCCTATACGATAAAAAAACAGTCAGATAAACATCATTATCGTCGAATGTCAAACAGTTTGATTGTGACCCTGAAACTAAGAGCTGTGTACGACGTGGTCTGTAAACGGATGTCGTGTTTTGCCAGATTCAAAACATCGCGTCGCCGACGCCCCCACAGCGGAGGCGTCGTGGACCACAGCATCACTCGCCCGATTTCCACCACGAATTGCAAACTCTGATGAAACACGAAACCAATCCTAGTTTCATTCGATCACTGATATTACTCGAGAGAGTGCGAGGGGTTATCTACGATGAGATAACTTCAATTATCTATAAAAAGCAATTTTATAAACACTTGTCGCGGTAGACAATAGCGTCATAGAAGATTTTTTTTTGTTGAAGAGTGGACACAATCAAGATGTGACGAGCTAGCAGAGTCGAGCGGAGGAACACGGAACTGCGAGAGGTCAGCCTCAACCTTCTCGATATTGCTGACCTAGACCAGATAGTTACAATCAACAAAATATAAAATGGCATATATTTTTGCTCCATCTCTCTCTCTCTCTCTCTCTCTCTCTCTCTCTCTCTCTCTCTCTCTCTCTCTCTCTCTCTCTCTCTCTCTCTCTCTCTCTCTCTCTCTCTCTCTCTCTCTCTCTCTCTCTCTCTCTCTCTTTTTATCAACGAAAAAATTTATATGCACAGCAATATTATTTTGTTGATATACAATTAATCAAATATCGTTGCGCGCTTTTTGACTTTAAACTGTACAACTTCGGTTTACAATAACAAAATAATTGGCCAATTAGCTGCCGCCAATGAGAAAAAAGATTTAATTTTTTTGTTTACAACCCAACTATTGTATATAATAGTAAAATGTCAATATATTACAATACAACTCGATATGATGGCTCAATGATAGGAGAACAACCTACACTAGAATTACAGATTCAGTGTAAAGTCATTGCGATAACCTTTCAAGGAGGCTGCTGCCAATGTTGCTATTGGTGGGCGGTATTTGTAAATCCCAGCCCGCGGCCAAATCGGTTGTAATTACAATCCACAGCTAGTGGATCCGGGTTCGAATCCCAGGGGCTGTCAATTTGCTGGATATAGTATTACCAGATTCACGCAAACATCTGCCATGAACAGTATAAATAAACATTGTCGGATTATTGGGCAATTAAAACGAACCAATGCCACCTCGATAAATCTTCGCTCATGTTTTACATTTCCTGTGACACTGGTTATATAGGTGCTACAGCTTGTGTTTCACGATCCATTCATTGATCTGCCACCTTCGAAAGATGAGAGTTAGCGAGCTGCAACGCAGGGCGTGAACGAGAACGACTCATTCTGAAGTTATAAACACCTGCCTGCTCTGACGTTTCAGCGGTTTACTCATAGAAATGATTATCACTTTTCAGTTTTCATTGATATTATCTCGAAGTCAAAGTCACTAAATTAAAAATGTGCATTTAAAAATAAACTTGGAAATGTCACAGGCTAAAACTGGATTGAAAGATTCGTTATGCATGTTAATCTTTTTATGTGATGTGGTAAGAGATGTGAGTGCAAATGCACTTGTAAATTATCACTTCGAGAAAACTAGTTATACAAAATATAAAATCGTGTGAAATGTCTTGTACATTGTACTCGAAATGCTAGCTCTTTTTCAACGCATAGTGCACACACACACACCTATAAAATAACGCATCCAATTAAAGTAATTCTTGCTCATGAACAAGATAAGCGATTAATTTTATACCTTCAGCCTCGACTCCGAAATTGAAGAGGTGCGAAATCTCGACACGATAATTAATACCAAACGAGAAGAGATGTTCTTTTAGCTCTACGGCAAGTTAGACCAGCCTTGGAAATAATATTCTTTCATTATATACTTTACCTCTTTCTCTCTCAGCCATACTATGTGAATAGCTAGCCCAGAGATCAAGGTTTCAGGAAGGCATAATGTATGCTAATATTTGAATTTGAATGTCAGCATGTAGCGGTGGTGGTCTCTTATAAGGGCTTTTCACGGCCAAATAATATAATTATAATTGCATTTAGTTGCGGCCGACAGCACAAAGGAAGGAGATATACTTACACATCCTGGTGTTTTTATTTTCTGCACCGCACACGTAAATGGGTAATTGATGGGCAAAGGCCTCGATTTGCTTTTTGTTCCTACCCTTAGCCACATTTTGCAATTGCGATATGGTTTCTGTGCTTGCATTTGCTCATTGCGTACATATCGCTTTCAAAATTGGGACTTCAGCTAATTTGGTGAATTGATTATGTTTTGCTCTGTGCTAAGCTTGCAATTTATGATTTTTCATGGCCAGATTTTTCCTTCTATAACTATGATATTCTTTAGGTGCACAACTGAAACTTCTTGTTTGGGGTAAACTCAACAGAAATGCTGAAAAGTTCGCATTGATCATTTCCAAGAACGTATGGATATTATTAAATACAATAAATTGTTTGAAATATGGAATGTAAATTTGGAATTTGAAAGGAATTGAAATTTACCTACATTCGGCAGGCATCAACCATTTTGTTCTTTACAAATAAGAGTACATGTTGCTCTCTGCAGGTTTTCAACATGAATTTCCGTGCAGCGTATAAACTTATTCTACGCATTTTAGCAATTGGACCAACACAAATTCTGCATAAAACTCACTTTGACAGAAAATATGAAACCACAATCTAGAATATTCGAGCACAAATAAAATATGGATACGCTATCATAAACCTCCTATCTCTGTATCAACTGCTATGAAAGGAAATGGTTATATATATAAATAAACACCATCTTTATAGAGTGAAAGATGAAGCAATATTTCGTATCGCTTATCACAGAGGACTATATATACATATATATACTTGAAAATGTAATGCATCCGGCATAGATGGTGCTCCTTCATTGCACATCTGCCTAAAGATCCGTCACAACACGAGTAGTGTGATTCTCAGCAGCTTTTGTGCTGCACAGTGCCCACATGTCTGCGATGATAGTCGCTATCCGCCGCGATAGGCCGGTGTCTGGCAGCCACGTCGATGTCACTAAAAGGCTATTGCGCAACGCGAATTCAGAGGGGAAAAACATCGCTCAAGGACATGTTGGCCATTTTATTATTTCGAAGAAAACACACTTTGTTTTTATTAATTATCAGAAACCAATTTAGATCAATGAGTTTCACTGCAGATAAGAACGCATAGTTTATTTGTAGTTTTGCTTCTTTCCTTTTTATCAACCTCAATGTGCAGATATAAGACATCTTAGCACGCTACTCAAATTTCGCTTACGTCAACGAAGCCCTAGTATAACTGTAGTAGATATAATTCGAAAATCCAATATTTTATCTGGACACCAATGAACAACCAGATAATTCTAGATCTAAATTGAATTGTTTCGCAATTTTCTTGGCTCAAATATTGCGAGAAGGCTTTGAGAAATTAAATGATCAAAAAAGTGTATAGTAATGCCATTGGGTTTCTAGGTTTGCTTTTGACCAAATCAACTGAGGATCCACCTGTGAACGTGGTGTCACCAAAAACTAATTGCCTCGAATTACCTCCATCAATTATCTCCTCCAACCTCCATCGCAGTCCCATGAATCACACTTGACTCACGTAGGGGCAGGTTAGGGTTAGAAGGGGCCCGCGCCGCAATCGAGTGGTTTATAAATGCAGGAACATCCCCCCTTCTGTCCTCGACGTGCGTGCCAAAGCGTGCACGCACACGCATTATACGAAAACTGGAACAGTGTATAGTACATACGCGCCAGCCAGAGCTACAGGTGTCCGGAAGGAAGCAGTTTCCTCTATCTAGTCCTGCTATATCGAGCGTTTCCGGTTCGAGTAGCCAGTGTCCCCTCCGGTAAACAGGCGCTCAGCCGTTCAGCATGGGTAAATTGAAGAGGAAACCCGAATATTAATTGCAATTAACCAGCCCATACAAGGGAAATAATAGCCACTGTGCAACTAGGTCATCAATGATGCATATAAAATATAAATAGATATTTTTAAGATAAGGCGAGGGGAAGTAAGAGCACCAAGAAAATGAATACTCGTGTGCGGGTTTGTCAATTGTACACCTTAGCAGCCGTCGGAGTGTTTCCGTTATTTGTCTGCCAGGTTTCACGACCAAACATGTGCGATGCCGTGCACTCAGAGAATTTGTTGGAAAACCATGCAAATTTTCTCGTTTTATATGCACCACGTCGTTTGTTATAAATGTCGACTGGTTAATTGGAGAAAGTAATTCGACGCGCGCCGAACGCCGATTGTGCAAACTGACCGAATCCACGCGGTGCGAAACAATTTCAGGTCCATCCTCGATCGTATCTAAATAAAATGCCGACTGTAGCACGCCTTTCCTTTGGCCGCCCATTCGCGCGTTGCGCTTTCAGGAGCTACCGACTGGTCCATCACTATCATCACACAATCTCCTCGCGAACATCCAATTCGGAAAGTGAATTTAACGCTCGTTTTCGACGCGTCCATATTATGATGCAGCCAGCTACCTCTCGACAAACACCAGCGTAGCCACTACAAAAACGACGACAACGGACAAATACCCATGGTTACATCTCCATATTACAGATCGACTCGCCATGCTATTTAAGAGCGTGCAAATGTCCAGCGTCCAGCGAGTGACCGCTAATTGCGCATGATTGCTCGCTGAGACAGATAAAGCTTGGCGTCTCGGTTCGAATCTCGACGCCGCCGCATCGCAACGCGCGACCCGACGAAAGCGAGAGTCTCTCGAAGATGCTGGACGCGGTCCAAGACGCGAGATCGTGTGGGACGTAAAAGCAACTCCGTGCCGCGCTCGAGCTAATCCGATTGCCCTTGACTTGCCTGCCATACTATATATACCTATATATATATATGCTTGCTAATCAACAAACGGAACAGGTTGGACTTGTTTTGTGAGTTTTATAGCCTTGAAGAGATCTTATAGGCTGCGCGGCCGGCTCCACTATGGAACAACAACAAGCGTCTTCGCCTCTTCGGCACTGCGGTGTGGCCATCTGTATCGGTCCATGCTGCTGAGATCGAGTCAGCGTTTCAGGCTCCGGCGATTTATTAAACTGTTGGTGGTTGGTTCGGTCGGTGGTGGGGTGATATGTCGCTGTCCATAGCTGCCCATAGCTGCCTATAGCTGTCCATAGCTGTCCATAGCTGCCCATCGCTGCCCATATAGCTGTCCATAGCTGCCCATAGCTGTCCATAGCTGCCCATAGCTATCCATAGCTGCCCATAGCTGTCCATAGCTGCCCATATAGCTGCCCATAGCTGCCCATAGCTGTCCATAGCTGCCCATATAGCTTCCCATAGCTGCCCATAGCTGCCTATAGCTGTCCATAGCTGTCCATAGCTGTCCATAGCTGCCCATAGCTGTCCATAGCTGTCCATAGCTGCCCATAGCTGTCCATAGCTGCCTATAGCTGCCCATAGCTGTCCATAGCTGCCTATAGCTGCCCATGGCTGTCCATAGCTGCCCATAGCTGCCCATAGCTGCCTATAGCTGCCCATAGCTGTCCATAGCTGTCCATAGCTGTCCATAGCTGTCCATAGCTGCCCATAGCTGTCCATAGCTGTCCATAGCTGCCCATAGCTGTCCATAGCTGCCTATAGCTGCCCATGGCTGTCCATAGCTGCCCATAGCTGTCCATAGCTGCCCATAGCTGCCCATAGCTGCCCATAGCTGCCTATAGCTGCCCATAGCTGTCCATAGCTGTCCATAGCTGTCCATAGCTGCCCATAGCTGCCCATAGCTGCCCATATCTGCCCATAGCTGTCCATCCATAGCTGCCCATAGCTGCCCATAGCTGCCCATAGCTGCCCATAGCTGCCCATAGCTGTCCATAGCTGTCCATAGCTGTACATAGCTGCCCATATAGCTGCCCATAGCTGCCCATAGCTGTCCTGCCCTTGCTATGCTGAGCATCGTAAAGTTCAGGGACGCCGTCGTCGAGGAGGATGCTGTTGGACCGTTGGTTTATTTGGGTTTGGGCGCGCTGAGTTGATCAGCTGAATTTGCATTGCGGTGACCTCGTCGGTGCTGGTAATTAATTGCCGAGTTATTTATGAGATTTGACCTGAACGAAGAAGACGATTGCCAATGATGTGCGGAATTGGAGAGCTGCGGTTGTTAAAAATGCAAACTGCCAAAAGCTGTTCGGATTTGTAAGCAGTAAGCACGCAACTGGAAAATCGGGAAAGATCTGCTGTCAGCTAGCGATTCGAAGTTCGAACGAGAAGGTTTGGTCGTGATAGGTATCGCAACGATGTTGTGGACCCGAAGGTAGAGAGCCCAAACATTTTTATCTACGTTTTTTCCCATCGGCGCCAAGTAGCGAAGTCCTTTCTTATGTTTGTGGCTAACCTTCTACAGGCGGATGCCAAAACGGAATTAAGATTATTATGAAGACACTAATGGCAACGAAAGACATATGGAGCCACATTCATGGTGACATTTTCGCAAACAATATAGCTAACGAAGCGGAACGAATCGAGTCTGCGCCCGGCCGAGATTGTAACAAAGAAACTAGAATATGGCCCTTCCCTTATTTGAAAGCCTTTATGTAAACAAACCAAATAAATAATGCAACATTTAATCAACCTAAAATTGGCTGTTTGGCATCTTGCAACAAAAAAATATATTTTTTCTGTGGTTTCCAGATCTCTCGAAGTCTACGATCAAAACAAGGTCAATCTGTCATCGAGAGAAAATGATAATGGCGATACCAATTAAGACGTTACATGAAAACTGTAATAAAAAATTGGGCTTATGAACAAGATTTGGCGCTGAACGGCTGTTTCCGAGTTTGTGAGAGCATAACCGTTCTCCACAGCGGCGTCACGTGGAATTTTGCGGATGCAAATCCACTTTTGATTGAGCTAGCGCTGGCCGTACATTTCTTATTTCGGCTCAAGGTTTGCGTTCGGACGTGTGTACTCCATCGTCTCGCCTGCTCGGGACTCTAATATCAAGCAATTTAAAACTACGTCATTACCAACAATTAATATTATCTTGATACTTTTCTGATGGGTAAAGGTTTCAGCGCCCCAAGGCTTAGGCACCACTTCTGCCCAATTAGATTGGTACGAGATGGCTGGAAAATGCCCCTGATAGATGTACGTATGTCTGGCTTAAATTACATACAATTTAATTACTCTTTTTGAATGTAATTATAGCGTACCTACCACACTCAAACGGTGTAAATTTTGTGAAGACAAATCGAAATCTAAAAATGAAAAACAGTGGTGCGTTCCTTCGGCCAACAGAACGGGAGATCATGCCCACGATTGCGCTGCCTCCAATCGTTTATCACCGTCAGGATTATACCATGGGTTGGTTAGTTATCACCTTCATCCCCTATTAGTAGCCTCACGACTTGCCCAACCACTAACGATTCCACCTCGCATCGTTCGGGAGATAAGCGATGGAGCAGGAGAGGCAGCTTCCCGATACAAAGCAGTATAGTCATAATGATAACCTACTCGCAGTCGGGGCCGAGGGGAAAAAACGGTGTGTACTTTACTTTGACTGCTTTGACGACCACCAGCCAGACCTGCGCACACGCAAATGAGGAGTCAACTCGTATCTTAGGGCCCGCCACAAAAACTAAACCACCAAGTAATTTACCGAAGAATGAACCACCAAAACGAGAAAAAAAACGTAATGATTACGATTGAAAAAGTGTGTATAGTCGTTTTCTGTCTGCCGGTGAATATAAATCTCAGCTGGGCCTTTTTTTGTTGTTGTTATTTCGTGGCCCTTTCTTGTTTGGTGCCGGAGAAACTGGCTTTTGTGGCGTAGTGAGTTCAGGACAGGGTGGCACCACACCAGTCGGTTCTGTATACACACCCTCGTAGTACTACGTGGGTCTCTTGTGTTGGCCGGGGCGGGGGGGGGGGGGGGGGGGCACCCATTGGGGTAGGTTATGAGGGTGAGACGATCACCCGAGATGTAAGGTTGATGGCGATGCCCTAGATCAGGGGTTGAAAAAGATGCGCAAGGATGAGGATTGGAAAAATCAAAACATATGTTTGAGCATTTCCCTGAAACGGTACATTCGTGATCAGGAAAGGATGTCTAATTTGAAAGAGGAAGAAATTCCAGTATCTTTCTTCTTCCTTTAGTCATTCTTCGAAACGCACAACTGTAACATTATAATTTGTGTGTGGGGGGGGGGGGGGGGAGGAACAAAAAGGAAAAAAATAAACGTTATATACCCAAAAACAAAAGGTCATAAAGTGGAAACAGTTCTCTCGAATTTACATGTCGACTTGCGGTCGTGTTTCGCGGTGGGCATGTGTACAATTTATTATCGGTAGTAAACCCGCGTCGCGGTCGACAAAAAAACCTCGTGCACTGCTCGAAGACCAGGATCGAAGACCAGGGTCGAAGACCAGGGTCGAAGACGTGCCCTGCAAGTGGTCCGGCCGCGTCCACGCCCGAGGTCCCAGCGATACTATAATAGAGAGTCTTCAGTTGCCACAGAGCGGGCATGCTTGGAACCGTTTTGGACGCCATTAATCGTCCTAATGAAATGAATTCATATTTCATGGCGATTTAACAATGTGACACAAGAAAATCATTATCGTAACTTCAATTTTGCCTTTTCAGTCCATATTTAGCCCAATTTAGCCCAACATATCCTATAGTTGCCAGGTGACAGCCAGGAGTTTGGACAAAACGTGGCGTCCATGCGATACATTGGCCGCTCTCAACCAAATAAAGCCTCTCTAGACGAAACCAGCCACGTCTCGGTATCGGTCTCGGCAAGAACCATTTCTTTGTCCACCCCTGTTGGCGCTGCAGTGCAGACAAGTGCCCAGTCTTGTCTGGATGGGGCGCAGGAAGAAAGGGACAAGACAGAGGAGAGACAGCACACAGATCGATGGCAGTGAGAGCGAAAAAAATACATTTTACAAGTGACTGAGGAGTGCACTTTTCGCTGACGCAGCATTCATTGCGTCTTACGTATCATGCGGCCACTTGTAGCTTCGTCAACTTGAGATTTGCGTCGAGACGATGCGCCCAGTCGACGGGATTGTTGCAAGCACAATGCGCTCTCAGCACGTTGGAAGACCATGTCATGCACTTGCAGCAAAATCCGGATAATAGTACTATACAAAGTTGAGCAATTCAAAGTATGCAGTCACATTATTCACATGGAAATTGGAAAGTGATTGGCATTTTCTCGATAGGACCACGCGTTATGGTTTAACCGTTTAACGAAACGATTTTAACCGAACAAATAGCATCGAATCGGAAATTATTCAAAAGACCCGAGGAAACTTGTATTTTTTTGCTGTCAGCGACACAAGAAAGTCTTTTTTTCCCTCGCTATGCGAATGCAAGACGCCTGTTTTTGATGGCAGTATTTTGATTATGTGTTTGGCTGTTTGTAAACAATCAGTATCATTTTTGTTCTTTAGTTCTTAGTCTAAAAGGTTGACGTTTTGGTCGATATTCGCATAAATTTCACAAATTTCACATTCAACCAGAACGCCTCCCGACTACAAATATTAACGAACATTTTTCAAAAAAAATAAACGTGATATTGAAGAGTTGCTGAATGGCGGATACTTTTTTTTGTATATTGAAAACTGACAGCGGGGGAATTTTCAAAAAGTGCCAAGATAGGCACATTTTGGCACATTTTGAAAATTCCCACAACTGCAAATTTAAAAAAAAAACGAAAAAAATAGTATCCGCCATTCAGATTCTCTTTAACAACACCTGTATTTTTGTTCAATTTATTTGATTAATATTTGTAGCCAAGAGACGTTCCGTTTGAATGTGAAATTTATGCGAAAATCGACCAAAACGACAACCGTTGAGTTCTCACTGAATGTCAGGGTAGTGGTTGTTACAGTTGTTGGCTTATTAAGAGGGTGAGAAAAAAATCATCTAGAATTCTGAAGATGGCACGAGACTTCGTCGGTCATTTTTAAACGAATTCGAACAAGATGAGTTAGCTATGTGATTGAGCGAATACTGGAGCGAGCGTGGTGCAGTTGAGAGTGCTCGGACCATAGCAACAGTGCGACGGGTCCGGGTTCGAGAGCTGGCTCGAATCCTGGTTAACAAGTGGGTGTTTCTGCCGGGGTGGAGTGGGGAAGGGGGGGGGGGGGGTTAGGGGCCCAAGAAGACATGCAATGCACGCCCGCTGCCCGCTGCCCGCTGCCCCCTCAGCGTACGCTACCACGGGCGTCCGCTCTCTGATGCAGACTGCAGTAGCAGCTGATGGAGGACGCAGAAGTTGTTGATTACCAACTTCCAATATGTATTGTACCCCCACCCACTCTAATGGTGATGACGCTGGGATTGCTGTGATAACAAGCAGATTTTGGAATTTTTGCCTTCGATTCCAGGTTTAAATTTCCAGATTACTGCACTGAAACAACTGCGCTAAAAATCTTATTTTGAACAAGATTTAGATTTTTGAGCCGTGAAACTCGGCCTTCGATTCCAGGTTTAAATTTCCATATTACTGCACTGAAACAACTGCGCTAAAAATCTTATTTTGAACAAGATTTAGATTTTTGAGCCGTGAAACTCGGCCGCTGCTCAGCGGCGCCATTTTCTCGTCCTCGGGTAACCCGAGACGTCGCCGCTCAACCAACGACGCATCTCGGAGACGGCGACACTCGATCCCAGCGCCGGTAATCGAGCGCCGGCAGGTGGCTTTTGGCAACAATGCGTTTCTGTGTGTCGGGTACGATGGAACAGTCGAGGGTGAAGCAACGTCTACTCACAGTCACAACCTGTCGTTTGTTTAGTTATGGCTTAGACCACGTAAGTTGGAGAAAGAGTTATGGTCGACTGTGCATAGTGTATAGTGTATATGAACGAGACGGAGATTATAATGCATACTAAATATGACATGAGCTGGCAAAGAAGCACGTATAGTGTGCTGAAGACTAAAATATCTTAGTGTGCTGTTTACTGATGTTGCATTTTAAGTTTTGGAATGGGTTGCACTTTGCTTGAATGTGATATAGGTTTTAGATTGACGGCGAGGGTAAGGGTTTGGATTAGAAATGTCACTTAGTGGCAAAGTGAGTGCATGCTGTTTTTGGGGGTTAACACCGCACAAAACACAGCACATTTCTCTTAGGGGATGGAAAAAAGCAGTGTGCTCGTGATTGTTCGAGAGTTTTGTGATTTTAGGTTCCCTTACTGACGAAGGGGAGTCATGACGGACGCAGGATAAGAAGCGACGCAGAGGAATCGCTGGTTTTTGGTCGACTGGCCGGGTTGGTTTCTTCATGGACCAGAACTCTTCAAGAATGAGGGAGGGAAAAAACTGGACCGGTTCTCTCTCGTCAACAAACTCCATCCAAGTCTCGACTCTTCATGTGAATGTACCCTTCTTTGCCATGCCATCTGATATTCCGTAACAAGCAGGCTATGTTCACGGTGGAAATCCATTTTTAAAAAGAGCCTTTCTTCTATTTTTCTTTTGTCAACCGTCCGATCAGTGTTGTGTTCCTCTTAGTTCTCTGACCCCAAAAAAACTTCCTGTCCGTGCATTTCATTTCAAGGGTTGAAAGCAAGTTGGGGGAAGACTTTTGCTGTAGCTATGCTACACCTGTTTGGTCCTCCCTTTCGTCGTGTGTTTACCGAAAAATACACACACACCCCAGGTCTAAAGGCGAACGGTTAGACGGTTTTCGAGGCCAGCGAGAAAAAGAAAAAAACGAGTTTTCCTGAAAAATTAGTATGATACTTATATATTGACCGAGGGTGGAAAAGGATCTTAATTCTTTTCGGGGGGTATCGGGATATGTTTATCAAGTTTACACCTGCTGTCGAGCGAGCGACCTAAAAGAGGGTATCATTTCACCTGCGAAAGCATAACCTGTTGGCCCCGGCAAACAATGGCATGTCAAGCGGTGAAAAGTGCCCAAGTTTGGCGCGCACACGGGGACATTTTCTTGCTGCGTCCCGACCGTTTTGGAGAAATGACACTCTTTTTTGCAAGCGAATGTTCATTATATTCCCTCGAAGACTGTGACACGGCAAATGATTGAAGCTGCAGAATGTAAATGCCATTGCGACTTCCTTATCAGCAGAGTGCGGCCGTAAAAACACACAATGCCCGAAGTCACGAGAGAGAAAATAATATCCCTCGTTCATAACAATGTGCATGTGTACCGAGGGTAATTAATGATTCACTAATAAATATATTAAAACGTGTTTGCTGTTTCAAATAATGACAGAGAGAAAAAAGGATTTCTGACGACTAAGAGTCGCAAGTGTGCATAATGCTTCGGTCTTACGCGATCACGTGTGTGACGCATTTCTTATAATCATTAGTAAACAACAGTATTATATATTCTATTATGAGTAATTTTCATTCCAAAGAAAAATCTATTTTAAAAGTTCTCGGTTTCGAAGCTTTGATGCTACGCCAAATTGCCAAAGCTGCCTAAAAAAACGTCGACCCTGACCCTGGATTCCTTTGGCAAACACTCAAAAGATCCATCAAAGTAAATTATCGAATTTCTTGTAAATACGCCATCGTCAAATGCCAGCAAGCAGGCTGCATCAAAAAAAGCAAAAAAGGACTCTCCCTTGCTTGTCCACGGACTGGTATCCCGAAAACAAGTGGCACTGTCTCTTCGGCGTCCGCACTCGACAAGCCGGTTCCGTCGCTTTTTTTTACCACAACTCTGCCCCCCCGTCCCCCCCCCCCCCCCCTCCCCTTCCCACTTCCCCTCTAACCCTTTCTCTTGTCAAATCTTTTTAATAGAAAATCCACGAGATGTAAAAGAAGAAGTAAAAAAAACAACAAGAGGCACGAACAACAGCGAGCCTGGTCCTGGCCAGCATCCGAAGAGCTGGTGGCTGGCTCCTGCACGATCTGTTCTCGGTCCTTGGTTAGTGTACAGCTCCTTCTCAGAATCGTCTCACTTCGGTCAGTTCATAAGTGCAATTCGGGAACTGGTTTACGATAAAAACTCGCACACATATATAAAAATGTATGTGTGTATGCATGGCCTAATGTTATGCGTCTGAGGTTCTTATATAAAACTGGCCGAAAACATTAGCCAAGGTGTTGCGAAATCTGTTTTGGGGAACTTCGTCTCACCATGTCCGCGACGTTATTTCTGTGTGTGTTACTTTATATTTATTACTTATATATAACTTTATTTCTGCATGAACTAAAAGTCGATGCGGCGAAAATTTGCTTCTAATAATAATAATTTCAACTGGCATCAAGTGAATGGCAATGTGAGCGTGCAAAAAACATGTCTGTCATTTTGTAAAATGCTATTTCACTATAGCTTCCTGTTGCGCTCTGTATTATAATATGCATGCAATTTGTTCTCTTTTGACGCAAAGATTTCAAATGACTCGATTTAGAAATCCGACCAGTCAAATCAACAACTTGTAATTTCTATAGCATGTTTCCCCCCGCTTTGATTTCAACTCAGAGCAGCGTGGATTTAAATAGATTCAAAAAAATATTTCAAACTGGGCATTGAAAGCTAAGTTTTAAAATTTCTAATAACGAAGTGTTTCCCATCACAATTTTCAACCCGTTGCAACTTTCAATAAAATACCAACACAACACATCCCCTTGAAAATACGTGAAGGGAGAGCAAAGACAATAATACTTCTCAGCGTATTGATAAGCCGAGAAAAAAGTGCCCCACAAGAAGCAATTCCCGTCGAAGCCTGTAGGGTGAAGGTAATAGGGCTCTGTGCAATTGTCAGTCAACACGGTCCAGTAATCTGTGCCCCCCTCGACCACCTCAAGGACTTGCCCGAGAGGCGTCGAACGTACACTCTTTGTACGCGGTACAGAGACCACAGAGATTGCAGCGTGGTTGATCACGTGGTCCTCAATGCAGCTACACTGCTGGCACTCTTATCAGCGGGCAGAGGCGGAGTGTACATTAGGAGCACACGTTGTCGATCTAACCTTTTGACCAATGTCTCGCGACGGTGAGCTGGCTATCGGTCAACTTTTGTGATGATTCCGGAATAGTTCAAAAGGTGTGGGAACTATGTGTTTAATTTTGCACCTGATTATTTGATCGTAAAAAGGACCAATTGTCATAATTTAATTTACTTATATTAAGAAACTTGCATTTTTGTATGAAAGTCCTGACCGAGGTTGAAGTTTATATACTGTACAACCTACTCATATTTTATATAAGACGCTTGTATTTTCTGAGTTAAATATTGCTTTCAAGAAATGGAATGAGATGAAAATTTAGAATGACACCTAACAATTTCGATGCACCAGTTTGGATCGAGCATATGGATTTAATTCTCATTTAATTTAATTTCCCATTCTTTATTAACAAAATTTACATAAACCTTCGCCTAGAAGTTCCAGATTGCTCTAGATTGTTACAGAGGTACAGGAAAATGCGGCGTAGCGGAAACAATCTATTATGCAATTAGCAAGTAAGTTTTGTAATTTTGTAGTTTGTTGCATTGCAGTGATGAGTGTTTTTCTTGCAAGCATTCTCTGCAATCAGAGCCACGTACGACGTAAGACTAACCACAATACCTGTTGACATTGGCAGCATCAGCGAGCGAGCGAGAAACAATCGACACAATCGATTTCTGCGTGCCATTTCACTCGGTGCAATCGCCACCAAAGCCAGTGGCGACGCTTTGTGAAAATAACCATTTACAATGTTTCATGCTGTGAGAATGTAAAAATCTCAGCTGTTTTTGCCATCCAGTGGGCTGCGAGTGTCCACTGGTTCAATTATACTCAGATACTGAAAGGTATATGCTATACGAAGACAGATTTGCATAATCCGACGTATATAGACATCAATTTTTACTAAACAGGTGACAAAAATGTCAAAATTTAAATTAGGTTCTTACAATCAACACCTTGAACTCCATTCAGAAGATTGTTTTGACGAGTTTTTAATCTTTTGGCACATGACACAGCCGTGCGCCCTCTAAGAAGGTACAAATCAAAACATCTTTGCCAGAAGTTGAGTTTAGGTTTTAGACAAGCTCATTGATAGAGTTGAGACTCGTTCAAAGACGACGTCAAATGTGTTTTTGCGAAATGAATGCCTGCATACATTGCATGTGTGTAGTGGTGGTAAGCGTATGCAAGTCCTGAGCAGGGTTAGAACTTAGTACTTGGGCACCACATAGTCTAGAACCTCGGGCACTAGGCGCTAAGAAAGAACGAAAAAAAAACACACTAAGTACGCCACTGATTTCTCTCAATGGCATGAACTGGTGCGATCCAGGTATCAATCTTAAATCTATGATAATTTATCTCGGCATTGCTGAATGTCTCTGTGCCGATCGTGATGAATAATTAAATCGGCAAGAATTATTATTAGAATATATATAGGTACCTCGCGCGCGGGGAGTTGACATAACCAGGCACGGGCATAAGAAAAACTGAAAAACCGAATCTGCCCTTGAAACTATCAAAAAAGTTGGTGTTGTGTAGAGTGGGAAGGGGATCGTTGAAGAGGGGCTCACCGGCTCCAAGGACGACCACAAAAAACAACGCCGTGGTGTCTAAATACAATCACTACCAAAAGTGGCCGCACGTCGTGTCGTGGACGGTGCCACAAGCAGCGGCGCTCAGGTATACACAGAACGAAAGGTGCTAAACATTTATGGAAGAAAGGAAAATCTGTGGGTAACTGGGAAGGAGGTTTAGAACGGAAAAAAATCACGAAGAGTTTGAGTAAGGTCACTTTTCCTTTACAATAAACTGTGGCGTGTGGTCAGTCGAAATCGTAATGCCTCGCCAATTGGGCCATTGTGACGCGATTTATTATTCGATGTGCGCGAAATTGCTATAAAAATTAATAAGCACCCTCAAGAGAATATTTTAAGATTGGCCGTACAACTTTATAAGCTGGATCATAATGGTGGGGGTATACACATAGCTCGACAGAGATGAACTAAATCATAATTTGCGGTCTGAAATTACTCTAATCTACAGTACCCACTTTGGTTTCAACTGGTTAATCAGCTGAGCAGAAGAATCATTTAGCATTGATGCTGGCATGACGATAGTTCAATCATTTAGTCACAATTCGTGCATATTTCGAGCAATCGACGACGCCAATTCATAAAACGGATCGATTGGACGGGTTATTATTTATGAATACAGGTCAAAATATGACTGATTCATGTTGATATATACACTCGCGAGGGGAATTGAATGATTAGCGTAAGGTTGGAATTGAAAATCGTGCTGCTAGATTTACAAATTTGTAAGAGTGACTACTGAATAATGCTGATAGCTACAGCAATCCTTTGGTGTATTAAAAAAGCTGTTTTTTTGTGTGTGTGTGTGTGTATATATAGTTATATAAATTAAAATCGATGACTAGGTGCAAAGGCTTCCATTATACTAATTGCTGTAACATATACCACCTATAAAATTCAATTCCAAGTATGAAATTCATACAGATTTTATACAGCCATGTGCAAAAACATCTCTCTAGAAGTGACATGCCAGACATTTTCAATAATAATTGTTTTGTTTGTTCCATGTCAATCCATTACATCACTGCGTGTATGTATTTAATAATTAATTACTATTTAGATGCCCATATGCAATTGATTTCAACCTTCATATACACATACACCACATTTGAATCTGTCGGTCATTTATAAATAGTGACAGCACGGAAAACTAATATTTACATTTTATAGCTTATATTTTATCATTTTAAACACACATCCTTTGATTGTAGTGTTTACTCTGGTTATAAACTTTATATTATCAATTGATTAGTCGATAAAAAGCTATCGTACGACTTCAATGCCCTTTCCAGGCGTTCCATTCAGAATAATTCTAGTTTCTAAACTCTGAGAGGTTATGTTACTTACAAGTCTCAACTCTGCAAAGCTAATTATGACAAACTTAACCATTTGAAAGCTTTGTTCATTATAAATTAATTTCTGCATTTTAGTTTTTTTCTCTCCTTTTCATGGCGATCATGACATGTCGACTATACTCTTTATCCGAGTTTCAGATTCAGTATAAAAACTGAAATGTGTATTGAAATTCCCTCAATAATTTACGATGGTAGTTTTCCATACATAATAACCGTTATTTTGTTTTCCATTGCTTCAGGATCATTTGCTAAAAAATTTCTTGTCGCCCAGATCCCAATTATTTGGTGAAATGACGGTGATATAAAATAAATCTCGAGACACCCTACTTTGCAGCTAAACAACACCGCACTCACCTGAGCACCTGAGTGTTTTCCGATGGGGCAATATTTAAAAGGACCCTAGGACCGCTAGCCAGTTGCACGTGCGTCTTGGGGTGAAACGCCCTCCGTCGCGGGCCCGCGGGGGCTCAGCAGAAGGAAGGGTCCAAGGGTCCATGGTCAGCTGAAAGGGATGCCTTATGTATGAGCCCTTGCGTAAGATGAGAACCCCCCTGCGCGGAGATGGAGTGGGAGATGGAGAGAAACACACACACATACACACACACACACCCTTCAGGCAGATGAAAGGGGGGAGGGGGAATCTTATTCGAAATCTTTGTGCGGTTCGTGAGTATTTTTTTCCCCGCCATTTAATGTCTAGCACATAAAAATCTTTTTGACAGTGATGAGCAGCAATGTTTTTGGTTTAGTGGTTTCTGTACAATCAAATCGTACAGTCTCGAGCAAAAGTTTTATTCTCCGCTGGCGAATTCGGCTTCGCATGTTCCGAGTTCGATTCCCGGCCCAAGCCAAAGGCTCCAGTTTTTATTTGCAGCGCTGGTAATCTCGAATTTTCATCGACAAGTATGCGTAGAAACGCATTTATCCAAATGCACCGCGTGTAATAATTGCTTCGTGTATACTCAGTACTCACTTAACGCGATATGCTGTGAACGTGGTGGTACAATTACATGGGTACAAAGACTGAGAGTAAAGTAATAATAATTACATATACAAAGCAGCAACAAGCAATTAAAACTAGTTACCTGATATAAGAAATTGAAAATGAACTGCTGAACAGTTTACGATCAATAATTTTTAATGCAAACCCGAAAAAGAACCAAGATCAATCTACGAACGATTGAAATAATGACCGCAATCGAGGTTTTTACGACTTTAGCATCTCGTTTTCTAAAAATAGGATCATCACGAGATCAGCGAGGACGTGAGCCATGTTAAAATTTCAGCTCCACCAATTCCCTAACACCATGCTCTCATTATTGTTATTAAATAGGCTGACGTAAGCGGGCAGTATATTTAAGCGGGATAGCTCGAAGCTCGCTAGAGGGAGAGAGGAGAGAGGGAGAGAGAGGGCCCCACTAGCAATGTCATGTAAAGGGCATGTTATCAATGAATAAGCCAATTGCTCGGGAGTGGGGGGGGGGGGGGGGGGCACAGCACCCATGACTTGAGGGGACCGAAGGCTTCTCGGTTCTTGTGTATAGCGTGTTTGTGTACTCTTATAAACAGACTTGCCCTTAGGAGAAACAGCAGATAGAAAATTGTCCTATAGCAGAACGCACGAGGATTTGCTGTGTGGAGACTTGAAAAGCTCAAGAATAACACACTTTAAAAATGGCAGTGTGCTGGGTTTATTAGCATAAATTACTGGGATTGCCGCATTGAGAAGCGACACAAAATGTCAACACACACAAGTGGTTAGCTAAAGGCGAGTTTTAAATTTCTTAGAAAATAATCAGCTTTGCTGTTTGAAAGAAAAATACAAAATTTTAAACGTTCAGTGTTGCTGCTGAGAGAGTGAATTTGCATAAAATTTCACCAATGCAAAGCAGATTGCTGAGTTGCATGCTTGTTCAGTGTAGGACGTACATTAGATTTTCTGCGTCGCAATTGCAGGGTAAACATTGAGAGGTTTTATTTCTCTGGTTATCACATTGCTTGGCATCCTGTTTATCCTCTAAGCAGCACAGAGATTTGAAAGTTACGCGCAGCGTGATAGCTAGCTTATCATTGTTATCACTACATAAAGAAAGTGACAGGATGGCGATGGGCTTAGGGCGAAACATGTAGGTAGCAGACCAGCCAAGTCGCAGAGAGCAATGTTTTATCAATGAAAGTCTTTCAGGCGAAACCTTTGGCAGGTCTACGCTATGCTACATTTCACTTCGAGAGATTGAGACACGGGTTTGCCGTGGCGTCGCTTGGGAAAGGCCCCTTGCTGATCTTCGTAAGCAAATAGTTTCAAAACTGTAATTGGAGCTTCAAAAAAACTGCAAAGCTACGCGAGGACTTGAAGTTTTGAGTCTGGAGATTGAATCATAAGTGATTGACACTGAGTTTCCATAAGGAATTACGAGGGGTGAAAATTCAAAAGTCAAAAGTCAAAACTGTACGTAGTGCTTCAAAGTAACCTCGACGCTACGGCAGCAGCGTGTACTCTTTGAACGTGTCTAAGTCCATGTTTGGATCGCAGAAGAGTTATGCATACTTCTGGGCCCAGATCCAAAAAGAATAGATTTTCAAAACCCTGCGGGCATTTTGTTTTCCCCATGGTGACAGCCAATGGGATTCACCACATATTGATGTAGAGTTGGTACATCTTCGTAGGAAATTACTATAGGAGTAAATCGCTCGCTACTATTAGACGAAGATTTGAAAACATCGCTGCCATGCGTCCAAATGCGTCAACTGGTCTTTTTTCGAGCATTTTTAAACTGTGAACGGCGATTTTTAAGAAACTTGTTTCCCCGCCAATTGTTTTAGCATACAGAGTGAATCCATATAATAAATACGCGTCATCAAAAAAGCTGTGATATTAACTTTACGATGCTGTTGCGTAAAAGAAAAATTACCCGACTTCCCCGTAAGTATAAGCGTGTTTATATAAAATCAGGCCACAACGATTTTAGTATACGAGAGACAATTTTCAAAAACCAACCGAACTTGATTGTAAAAATATGAGCAAAAAATTGAAAATAACATAGACATAATATCCCTCTAGCAAGCTCTGTGTTATTGAAAAGACAGAGAGCCTGTATAATACGTGACATCACTGCAGTCACCCAAGTGGTTTTACGTGACGATTGCTAAGATGACGTAAGGTCTATGGGCATAGGTACGATCACATACTAGTTTGTGGGGCAATCTATGAACTTTATAGTAATAATGTAGTGGACGAGATGACCCAGTCGTATCTAGGCATTGCTGAAGGCAAGCCCGCACATCACTTTCTCTCTCTCGCATTACGTCCAGCCTTTGTGCAGCTGCAAGTGTACTTAGCGTACACACATCACATGTACATCAATGTACACAATACGTATAGGTACCTATACACACATACTGGTCATCTATCTACTAACTGTCCATTGTTTATTTATATCTTAAGCTGCAATGCTCAAGGTGTAAAAAAAGGTTAATTAAAAAAAATTCTGCAATCGATGATGTGTGTCTCAGGTCGCTTGACTGGATGATTTATTGAGCGTTTAAAATTTAAATATTTACTTGTAAATATGCGTCATTCCGAATGTAGACATTGCTAGCAAATGTTTTTCGCTGCCACTGAAGGTTTAGATAAATGCAATTAAAATGTCAGATTGCATCATAGAAAAACATGGACCATCATTTATCGATTTCATATTTTATACCTGTCGGTTCGGAATCGATTTCGAAACGGAACGGTAAACGAGGAAATCTACTTTAGAGATCTCGCCCTCCCCGATTCATTCGGCGACCACAGCACAAGGAAAACCCTTATGAAAACCATTTCGACGCCAGAGGAAACGCATAATAAAATAACGTAACTCGTAATGGGGGGGGGGGGGGGGGGCGGTTCCGACGTGAAACCTGTCCTTGGCTGGACCAAACACTCTTATAAACAACAAAAGTTCGTAGGTATGAGAGTCGCTGTTTTACAATACACATAAATACCATGATGCAACGCGTTTGATAGATGCACTGGACGGCCTGAGCGGTGTGTGCGGTAGGAGGGGGGGGGGGGGGTTTCAAGGGCACCAAGTTCAGGGGCGCCCAGGGCTCTCTGGCTGACTTGCCTCGCGTTCTCTAACGCTGCATCCGTGATCGGGCGCAGATGAGACCCGTGATAGCGCGCTAGGTGTCCGATCACATGATACCCTTGTCCACCCTCTGACATGTACCTAGTTGCATCGGCCGATAAAGCGTGTACAGCAAGATCCGGTTGCGATAGGCACAGGTATGGTGGGGCCGACTTGATATTTGGGAAATCCGTTTTGCCAAAAGGCGTTATTAGGGGATTTAATCATATACCTAACAACAGTTTAAAAAAAGTAAAATGTTGATTACTATAAATTGTGTTTACAAGGTGGAATGATTCTCAACTTAAAACACGTCTTGTATGATATACAGATGGAGATACGTGGTTGAAAATAATAATATTCAGTTAGCAATTTCGTTTTCTGTATGCATCATTTGTCCTTACCGCTGCAGCGTCATAAATATGATAAAATCGAAAGTTTCTCGAAATGAACAGGCACATTTTTCTGATGCATCTCCATTGTCCATGTTCTTGGAGCTAATACAAAATGCAGATTCACTTTCATGCAAGCGTATACGTAGGCTGCATTTCACACAGCGCCTGCGCGTTGCAATGCTGTCTCATTGCACGGCGCATGCGCTGTTCATGCATATTTGTGTCATTTTACAGCTGCACTCGTTTGTGCAGGCAGACACATCATTCATACATTGAAATATATAGCCCTTTCTGCAAAACAATTATATTTTATATGAGAACGATTTGACGGCGGTTTACTGCTTTTGGGCGAGCTACTCATTATTATGTAATTCACTGTGCAAATGGACGATTTGTGTCAAAATTTACATGAACAAGGCCAGTAATGCTTAAAACTCTACAAAACGTGCATGACATTCATAACAAAAGTCCCACAAAAGTGGACGTGTTTCACAAATATCTCACAAAACTTTCAATTCCTCGTGAAATGCTTATGGCAGGCGGTGTCGGAAACTTTCAAATGGTGGGGGAGGGGGGGGGGACAAAATTAACAGCAGAACACTTATGTATCAAAGTTACCCATTTACCTATAATTTCTGAAATCCCAAGAGGGAAACTCCGACCCCCCCTATCTCACAGCGGCGCCCACCGCCCAATTCACACAATGCCCCCCCCCCCCCCGTTAAATGTTGGCACCGCGCACCGAGACCTGGGTGTGTCTTACGCACGCTCCACGGGAATGCGATTCAATGGTAATCCGTCGCATTGTCGTCGTGCTGCTGGGAAAAAACGGCGGTTGAATATTCATTGGCGTCTGCCGAGTCTCCCGATCACCGCAAGATCATGCGCCGCTGGGTCAGCCCAGGAGACGGTGTCACCAGCACCACTCACCAGCAACATCTCGGCACAGACACTTCCACACAGATGGCGCATGCTTGTGTTTGTGTTGGCCACGCGGAAATTTGTGCAGGAGTCCCGTAGGGCGCAAATGAATTCTGGCTAAGCTAAGCTAGTATAGCAAGCTATAGTACGTCTCATGTTCTTTTGCCAGCGCCTCGGGGCATTGGGCCTATACTATAACATTGTAGAACACCGGGTTGTTGCTGCCATCAGAACCTGAGACGAACTATAAGTAGATGAGATTTCAATTTTCGTATACGTCGACACATTGTTATTTCATATGTTTTACTCGCTAGTTCTCTCGACAATGATTTCGTGTGTATACTCTGTCCCATGAGAGAATAAAACACCTTCCAATGCAGCGCTAGTGTCACTTTAGCATACCATTGGCCATCTTAAAGATGGACAGGCTCACAAGGACTTCCCAATTAGAGACGAACTATAGCAGCAATTTTGTCTCGCGTACCCGTTGCTCCAGACGATGAACTATCTGGTTAGTATATCTGTGGTCTCGGCATCCTCGGAACAGATCGCCGTGTGACTATTATTTAGTCTCCAAACTTTGTGCCTGAGATGAGAGTTATTGTCATCTTGTGTGCTGATGATGATATTTGAATGACACTCTAGCTTCATGTTATGAACGAACAAATTGTCTGATGTTTTATGTATTTCGTAAAGGTTGTTGAAACATGTAGATATGCGGGATGTATAAAATGTGTATAATCAGGTATCGCACCTGTTGGTGTTGAGATGCTCTTTAGTGGATGTATGTTTTGAAATTTGAATGGGAAACCTATGTTTTAAGAAGTTTAATCTTTTGTGTACCTGTTGAGACTTTCTGAAATAAAAGTATCTAGAAAAATAGGTAGGTATGTAGTAGCTGAAGAGAATATTTTGTTTGCTTTGTCGGTTCTTGTGAGGTCATCAAAGTTAAGCAACACTGCGCTGAGTCAGGGTTTGCATGAGATATCATTGCGCACAAGCAGTGCTCAAGGTCAGTTCTGCTATGGAGAGAGGCTGGAGGTATTGATGAGGATGTTATTTGGAAATTTTGATGGAAAATATAAGTTTTAAGAAGTGTAATCTTTTGTGTACCTGTTGAGCATAATATACTTTCTGAAATAAAAGACTCTAGTAAAAGAAGTAGGTATGTAGTAGCTAAAGAGAATATTATGTTTGCATTGCCGGTTCTTGTGAGGTCATCGAAGTTAAGCAACACTGCTCTGAGCCAGATTTCGGATGGGAGACCATTACGCACAAGCAGTGCTCAAGGTCAGTTGCACTCGGGAGAGAGAGACTGGAGGTATTGAAGTTGGTAAAACACCACTTCTCACAACAGCATCGATTTGTGGTAGAATCCTGCTCCTCTAAAACTTTTTAGTTGGTTACCGCCCTGGACCAGGACCATGAGAAGGGGATATCTTGATTACACTTGAATTCACTGAAAATATAATCTGATTGGCCGAAAATAAAGCAATCCGATTTTAGCCCCAAAATGTTTTAGCCCCGTTTGGTGAATCCTGGCCTTGGTGGGCAAGTGTTTCGTCAGGACTACGTCCGGCACCGGGTTCAACCCTTCCTCACTTCTAATCTAAATGCGATTCACAATCTTCCTCATCATATTATTTTATCTATCATTTATGCCAATGCCACACAGAGCCTGATGTCAAAACAGTGCGTCGTTGAATACCACATCAATAAATCGATTGTTTATTTCATACATACATGAGTAATGCGGTATTTGGTAATAATTTTGCATCTGTTTACCCGGTCAACCGGATGATTTTTGAGATAATACACCGGGACCGGGTATAGATGCACCGGCACAAAATCGATCAAACCGTCAAATAGACACGAAGAAAATTGTGTGTCGAGTCCCTACCTCATTTGTGTGTGTCAGTTCTCGAATCCTTAGAGCCCAGAAATGGCTTCATCCTCAATTCTAGCTGCCGAGCTGAAGTATGGTAGAAGGAAACAAGTATGGCCAGTATAGGTCATTGGAGCCCAGTGGATCAAGTCACAGTCGTTTGAAAAATATCCACTTGTTTGCGGAGGGTGCAATCGTCGGGTGGAGTTATTCTACTGAATGGTGCATTTCATTTCCGATACCCGAATTTTAAGGCCAGAGACTAAATCCCAGAATCAACCCATGTGCCGACGGTACGAATTTCCCTTTGAAAATGCCAGCCCGTAAATACTTCAATACTTTCTTATGGCTATTGCTGCCGCCAACGAACATGGACGATAGGCGCAAAGCATAACAACATCACAAGTCACAAAGAGCCAATGTATCTTTCAACTAAAATTTATGTAAATTCGGTGGGATGGGCAACCCCCCCCCCTCCCGCACTAGTGTCGTTCCTGTCCAAATCTCTTGGTACGCCGCTTAACACCGTCCCAATTTAATAATATAATAATAAACCTGAATTAATTCAGCTGTGCGAGTGGTTCGCATCGCAGCCAGTGCGTCAATTGACCAAGAAAAGCGAGCACGCCACCACACGGCGTCGAGAAAAACAAGGAAGTCGTAAATGAGATAGAAATCAAGTTTGCCGTGCAAGGATATATAATTATACCATAAAATACATCAACTTATAATATACATAGTTTATATTTTTACTCCACAAGACGTATATGCATAGAGTGTATTATGGCGTCGTGTGTGATCTCGAAATTGCGTCGTCCGACCGGAGGTATTGTCAGACTGAAGGTTGATCGGGAAGTTTATAAATATATCGATAAAATAGTATCGATTGTCTATGACGTGCGTCCTCGTGTCCAGCCGAGACGGAATGGCATGAGGAAAGAAAAGACAGGAAACCGCGATTGAAGGTAAACTTGCCTCGATGTGTGAATCGAAAGAACTGATATATGCTGAATATCGGGGGAAGGTGTCGTTATGTCGTGCCTTGCAGACTTCTGGCTGTCTGACTGACTGACTGACTGTCTGACTGTCTGACTGTCTGACTGTCTGACTGTCTGACTGTCTGACTGTCTGACTGTCTGACTGTCTGACTGTCTGACTGTCTGACTGTCTGACTGTCTGACTGTCTGACTGTCTGACTGACTGACTGTCTGACTGACTGTCTGACTGTCTGACTGTCTGTCTGACTGTCTGACTGTCTGACTGTCTGACTGTCTGACTGTCTGACTGTCTGACTGTCTGACTGTCTGACTGTCTGACTGACTGACTGTCTGACTGTCTGACTGTCTGACTGTCTGACTGTCTGACTGTCTGACTGTCTGACTGTCTGACTGTCTGACTGTCTGACTGTCTGACTGTCTGACTGTCTGACTGTCTGACTGACTAACTGTCTGACTGTCTGACTGACTGTCTGACTGACTGTCTGACTGTCTGACTGTCTGACTGACTGACTGTCTGACTGTCTGACTGACTGACTGTCTGACTGTCTGACTGTCTGACTGTCTGACTGTCTGACTGTCTGACTGTCTGACTGACTGTCTGACTAACTGACTGTCTGACTGTCTGACTGTCTGACTGTCTGACTGTCTGACTGTCTGACTGTCTAACTGTCTGACTGTCTGACTGTCTGACTGTCTGACTGTCTGACTGTCTGACTGTCTGACTGTCTGACTGACTGACTGTCTGACTGTCTGACTGTCCGACTGTCTGACTGTCTGACTGTCTGACTGTCTGACTGTCTGACTGTCTGACTGTCTGACTGTCTGACTGTCTGACTGTCTGACTGTCTGACTGTCTGACTGTCTGACTGACTAACTGACTGTCTGACTGTCTGACTGTCTGACTGTCTGACTGTCTGACTGTCTGACTGTCTGACTGTCTGACTGTCTGACTGACTGACTGTCTGACTGACTGTCTGACTGTCTGACTGTCTGTCTGACTGTCTGACTGTCTGACTGTCTGACTGTCTGACTGTCTGACTGTCTGACTGTCTGACTGTCTGACTGTCTGACTGTCTGACTGTCTGACTGTCTGACTGTCTGACTGTCTGACTGTCTGACTGTCTGACTGTCTGTCTGACTGTCTGACTGTCTGACTGTCTGACTGTCTGACTGTCTGACTGTCTGACTGTCTGACTGTCTGACTGTCTGACTGTCTGACTGTCTGACTGTCTGACTGTCTGACTGTCTGACTGACTGTCTGACTAACTGACTGTCTGACTGTCTGACTGTCTGACTGTCTGACTGTCTGACTGTCTGACTGTCTGACTGTCTGACTGTCTGACTGTCTGACTGTCTGACTGTCTGACTGTCTGACTGTCTGACTGTCTGACTGACTGTCTGACTGTCTGACTGTCTGACTGTCTGACTGACTGTCTGACTGTCTGACTGTCTGACTGTCTGACTGTCTGACTGTCTGACTGTCTGACTGTCTGACTGACTGACTGACTGACAGTCTGACTGTCTGACTGACTGTCAGACTGTCTGACTGTCTGACTGTCTGACTGTCTGACTGTCTGACTAACTGACTGTCTGACTGTCTGACTGACTGTCAGACTGTCTGACTGTCTGACTGTCTGACTGTCTGACTGTCTGACTGTCTGACTGTCTGACTGTCTGACTGTCTGACTGTCTGACTGTCTAACTGTCTGACTGACTGTCTGACTAACTGTCTGACTGTCTGACTGACTGTCTGACTGACTGTCTGACTGTCTGACTGACTGTCTGACTGTCTGACTGTCTGACTGTCTGACTGACTGTCTGACTGTCTGACTGTCTGACTGTCTGACTGTCTGACTGTCTGACTGTCTGACTGACTGTCTGACTGTCTGACTGTCTGACTGTCTGACTGTCTGACTGTCTGACTGTCTGACTGACTGTCTAACTGTCTGACTGACTGTCTGACTGTCTGACTGTCTGACTGTCTGACTGTCTGACTGTCTGACTGTCTGACTGTCTGACTGTCTGACTGTCTGACTGACTGTCTGACTGTCTGACTGTCTGACTGTCTGACTGACTGTCTGACTGTCTGACTGTCTGACTGTCTGACTGTCTGACTGTCTGACTGTCTGACTGACTGTCTAACTGTCTGACTGACTGTCTGACTGTCTGACTGTCTGACTGTCTGACTGTCTGACTGTCTGACTGACTGACTGTCTGACTGTCTGACTGTCTGACTGACTGTCTGACTGTCTGACTGTCTGACTGACTGTCTGACTGTCTGACTGTCTAACTGTCTGACTGACTGTCTGACTAACTGACTGTCTGACTGTCTGACTGTCTGACTGTCTGACTGTCTGACTGTCTGACTGTCTGACTGTCTGACTGTCTGACTGTCTGACTGTCTGACTGTCTAACTGTCTGTCTGACTGTCTGACTGTCTGACTGTCTGACTGACTGACTGTCTGACTGTCTGACTGTCTGACTGTCTGACTGTCTGACTGTCTGACTGTCTGACTGACTGTCTGACTGTCTGACTGTCTGACTGACTGTCTGACTGTCTGACTGTCTAACTGTCTGACTGACTGTCTGACTAACTGACTGTCTGACTGTCTGACTGTCTGACTGTCTGACTGTCTGACTGTCTGACTGTCTGACTGTCTGACTGTCTGACTGTCTGACTGTCTAACTGTCTGTCTGACTGTCTGACTGTCTGACTGTCTGACTGTCTGACTGTCTGACTGTCTAACTGTCTGACTGACTGTCTGACTAACTGACTGTCTGACTGTCTGACTGTCTGACTGTCTGACTGTCTGACTGTCTGACTGTCTTACTGTCTGACTGTCTGACTGTCTGACTGTCTGACTGTCTGACTGTCTGACTGTCTGACTGTCTGACTGTCTGACTGACTGACTGTCTGACTGTCTGACTGTCTGACTGTCTGACTGACTGTCTGACTGTCTGACTGTCTGACTGTCTGACTGTCTGACTGTCTGACTGTCTGACTGTCTGACTGTCTGACTGTCTGACTGTCTGACTGTCTGACTAACTGACTGTCTGACTGTCTGACTGACTGACTGTCTGACTGTCTGACTGTCTGACTGTCTGACTGACTGACTGTCTGACTGTCTGACTGTCTGACTAACTGACTGTCTGTCTGTCTGACTGTCTGACTGTCTGACTGTCTGACTGTCTGACTGTCTGACTGTCTGACTGTCTGACTGTCTGACTGTCTGACTGTCTGACTGTCTGACTGTCTGACTGACTGACTGTCTGACTGTCTGACTGTCTGACTGTCTGACTGTCTGACTGTCTGACTGACTGACTGTCTGACTGTCTGACTGTCTGACTAACTGACTGTCTGACTGTCTGACTGTCTGACTGTCTGACTGTCTGACTGTCTGACTGTCTGACTGTCTGACTGTCTGACTGTCTGACTGTCTGACTGTCTGACTGTCTGACTGTCTAACTGTCTGACTGTCTGACTGTCTGACTGTCTGACTGTCTGACTGTCTGACTGTCTGACTGACTGTCTGACTGTCTGACTGTCTGACTGTCTGACTGTCTGACTGTCTGACTGTCTGACTGTCTGACTGTCTGACTGTCTGACTGTCTGACTGTCTGACTGTCTGACTGTCTGACTGTCTGACTAACTGACTGTCTGACTGTCTGACTGTCTGACTGTCTGACTGTCTGACTGTCTGACTGTCTGACTGGCAGACTGTCTGATCGTGATCGCGTAGGAATCCGAGGAAAAGAATGCAGCGCCCGTGAGGGACACGCGGTGTAATTGAAGGATGCGACTTGTGATCGCTTGTGCAATTGAAGTGATCTTTTTCCTGTGTGTAGGTCTAGTCACTTATTGACACACTTTTTAAGTGGTTTTGTAATTGAGTAATTCACGCCTGTATATACAAGGAAGCTAGAAAATGAGGTATCTTCGCGCGGTGGGTGATGGAGGAAAATATAGAGCCATCTTGATTTGAATGCAACGAAAGGAAAACTCCCAGAAAAATAGAACAGCGGGTCACCTCACATTTTCCTCATTTCCATGTGGCCATATTGCAAAACATCTACTTTGTCTTACGCTTGTATGATTGTGCAGACATGTTGAAACTTAAAAATAATATATGTGAATGGCAAAATTTCCAAATTTTGGTAAGACAACGAACTATAGATCATCAAACAAAGTAAGAGTCGGCAAATGTAAACAAAAATGTGTGAAATTTAGCAATGCAAATGTGAACCACAGTGCACATAAATTGGGCAAGTATTATGGCAATTTTCTTAGTCCACGTTTATTTGTTTAGTTTTTTGTTCCCTGCTCGCGGTCACATTGTTAGTGCAAATAGACAACACTGAAATCGTGTTTGGCCAGGCACACAACAGAGATGGCTGGTAGCTACACACACAAAGACACACACACACACAAGAATGGCAATGGCGAGTGCAATAATACGGCCCCTTATCAAACTAGCGACTGGGCTAAGCAACACCGTGGCCAACTCCGTTTGTTCCTTTACCATAATTCGCACGTTCTTATTCACATAGCAATTCTCTCCGACAGAGTCTAGGTACACAGTCGATTATCATGGATAACCTTGCGACTGCCTGATGCAAATCCGTGTTTCTCTCCTAATCAAACAGTCACAATTATTATTGTAATGCTGATGTGAATAGCTGCCTCGTTTGGAGAAAATTATACGAAATGTTTGTTGGCGAGAAATCAAAAAGCTTGCGGAGAAACTGATTTGAATTTCAAATTAATTATGCTTGATTATTATATAGATGATTAGGCAAATATAGATGTACAATCATTCTAATTTAGTAATGAATCATGGAAAATTCTATAAGTGTTGTTCATGAAATTGTTAATGAAATTAATAATTCAAATTCTTTCAACATTTTCTGGTAAATTTGGAGATGGATAATTTTGCGCCAAGTTTTTAAATTTCGTTTCCCCATAACTTTTTTTTCTGGAAATGGAAAACGGTGAGCGCTGAAGTGTTTTGTTGAGACTGACGTGAATGAATATATGTTTGTTCACTTTCCTGCCATGCATCCTGTCAGGAAATTCCCGTCTGGATACCAAGGATCTAGAATTTTCATGTTACCTGTCAATGTGTATAAGTAGGTACATATAGCCCAATCACAGGCAAACTTTTCAAACCATGCAACCACAATTTGGAAACAGACGTGAATGTAAAGGGAAAGAGTAGCTTTCGGGTATGCACGAATGAAACAAAACGTCCTCTCAGTCAGTTCATGGCCCTTGCAAATTTATTTTGCGCGCAATCTTAAAAATTGGAATGGAGAGAAAAATGGACCTCGTTTGCACTCGCAGTTCAAGAAAACATCGTCCGGTCATCCGATTTGTCGGCCATCTCATTCATTATTGAAATCCTCGCGTAAACATCTCATTCAAAAATACTTTCAACTCGCGTAACAAATGATGGGCAAGCCGGCATCGACATCATGTAAAATCCCCGCGCCGGAGTTGCCAACATTTGCATGATTTCTTTATGAGCTTTCTTCCTGCCGCTTGTGGCTTCTGTTACCATAATTATTCGCCTTTAGGCAAATTTTTCGCATAATTCTGACATCAAGATGTT
Organism: Nemoura dubitans; assembly: GCA_921293005.1. Classification (NCBI taxonomy): domain Eukaryota; kingdom Metazoa; phylum Arthropoda; class Insecta; order Plecoptera; family Nemouridae; genus Nemoura; species Nemoura dubitans. Next base: position 41,775,852 of record OV121076.1, read on the forward strand.
GCAGAATAGATCGCGTTGTTGAAAAAATTTGAGATAATAAATTGTTGTTGTTTCAATCTATACATAACGACCGGGTAAATTAGACCATACGTTATATCCATAATTTTTCTGGTTCGGAACATCGGTACCTACATAATATGCAAGAATGATGGATTATAAATGCTTAAAAATCACCATCTCCAAACTCCGAAGATATTTGCTTCAAATAGTTAAAAAAATATCGTACATCATAACATGTAAGATAGTATACTACATGCAAGGAGATAAATAAATGAATATCAAAGAACACTACTTGAATTTTCATATCGCCTACGACCTTGATGACTGCATCCTGTACAATGAATGATAAGTAGAAAAGTATTTCAAAATTCCCCCTCGGGGCGAATTCCTCGCCCCTGCTGGTAGACGTTCCTCAGCCTCGTGCCCGAGGGGCTCATGGCACATCTCACCACGCGGTTTCGGCGTCTGCCATTTTGGCCGCGCTACGGGCCCCGACCCAAGGGCCCCGACCTAAAAACAGAACGGAATCGCATGCAAAATGGTCGGCTGCACGAACGTCTTGAATCTTGTTCGTCAAACGGAATCTCAGTTTCAACTAAAAATATAAATACGTTGTGTGTGAGTGTGTCTGTGAATAGGTAAAAAATGTTTTATATTTAATTTTAGATGCACTTGCAGTAAAAATTTCACAATCGTTTCGATGTGTTCAGAACTAAGGTATGCGTATAGTGAATCCCACGCAATCAAATTATAATTATTTATCTACTTTTTTTAAATCAAGCGCCTTCATCTTTACATAATATTTGAATTTTGCTGTAAAATATTTTAATTTCAATTACAGAAACGTTTGTAAAACGGTTAAAATCCAATCGCCTGCTCTTATGTCAGTAGGCAGCGAATCTTCGGCGAGAAGGATTGAACTATATCACTAAATCGTCGATTGAGAGAAAAGTCTTAAGGACGGTTTTGGCGACATCTGGATGTTTTTTTCTTTATATTAATCATTCAGAGAGTCGTTTTTGGTTCAAGAGTATTAAAAAATTGGAATTTTACATTTCCTAAATTAACATTATCTGAACTGCGTTATTTTTATAAGGCGAATACATTTATAAAGAAGTTAGTTTTTAACTGTTTATTTGTAACGTTTCTGCCATTCATATTGAACACATAGAGTTGGAAACCGAATGCAAGAAATGACAAAATTACACCCTCGCTGTCTTTTCCTCTAAACCCCTCTAATGATATTTAATGTCAATGATTTACTTAAATAGTAATAAAATAGGTATACTTGTGACAAAATATATGGAATGGCTGGTCCATTAAGTTATGAATGTCCACTTAGTTGCATTACACTTGGCAACCAGACTCCTCAGTGAGTGTCGCCAATAACATGAGGTGCAACACGCACCAAGGAAAGCCATTGGCCTGACATTTGGCCTGAAGACTTTTTCATGTGACGAGAGATCGAGCAACGTACTTTCGGTTAATGCACCCAATTAACTTGCACACAATATTACCGTTGTTTTGACGAATTGCTAACAGATGTCCATTTCGGATTGTTGACATTTTTGCGGATACCCTCAGGTCTCTTCATGACCCTTGCACATGAACTCATCATAACATTTGTTATGATTCTGATGATTGAACTGGAAATACGAAAACACGAGCTCGGGGATGAGGTGATTAGTTTTTCACTGTCATCATTACATCGCAACCCAAATGAAGTCATCATTGAATCGAAAACCCAAATGAAATCCCATCTAAAACGAAATCGAGTTGGGACTGCGAACCCCAGATTTCTAAATCGCTCGTGTAATGTGTTTTTATAGTAACATGTACCATAACTACAGTACTACGTTACCTCAGTATTTTACATGTTATGAAGGAAAGTATTGTTCAGTTGGTTCAAAACATTGCGCAGTCAAACATGGTCGATGGTCAGACTCAGACCATTTAACTTCTTAGAGTTAAGAGAACAAAGAGACGGACTGCAAACGGTGACACCTTTTGCTATGCTAACAGCAGGGGAGCCTTTTTGGGAGTGAAACGCCGCTCTCATAAACGTGCAAAATATATACTATATAGCACTAGAACCAGCATCAGCAGAACCCAGTGCCAATGCCAGTCTGGTACCAGACCATTAGTATATAGTATCAGTATTCTGGACCAAGGTGTACAAAATATACTAGAATACCATAGCTTGGAATAAGTACTAAGCTAGTACCAGAATCCAATTGTATTAGTGCCAAGCGCACTAAACATATACTGAACCTGCAGTGCCGCTCAGCCAGTACCGTCCTGGGTGGACCTTATCTCGGTGGTGGGTGTACATAAATATCACGCCATCCTCGAACCCAACGTGCCAATGGTTTCAGTCAATATTGTGGCAGCGAGTACTGGGATGGGGGAGTGCAAAGTGATATGCGAAGGAGGATGTAGCTCTAGGCGCTGCCAGATCCTAAACAACACAGGTAGCCCGTCTCGTAGCGTGGTTTACTCGTTACACGGCAGTCAGGAGGACCCATTATTTGTTTAGCCGCAACTTGATAACTAAACGACACAACAGATGCTGCTTAGAATTAGGCGAGGTATTTTCGACATTGAATTTGCGTTTACCCTTTGAGCTTCTGTGTAAATCAAAAACTGATCCTTGGTTGCATGTTGATTATTCTGTAAGATTGTTCTCTTGAGGAGAACTGGCTTTTGTCAAAACTGGTACTTGTAAGACAGTCAAGTATTTTAGTTGTGTAGGTGAAAGTGAGTGCTGCTTCACTTTGTATGTTATCCTGCGATTTTCTGTTCTGGAACGTCTCCAAAGCTTAAAAAAAAATGCGATACACGATTCATCCTAAAAGTCCTGTTTAGCATCAAACGTCGCTCTCAAGTGTTTGCTTTGGTCCTGAATAAAACAAAGCTTACAAAATTAGCGCGCTCCTTTTCAAAGTAAGGTCAAATGATTCGAAATCTCCAGCCCATTCACATATGAGCCACACAATACTTCAATTTCCAATAACTAAGACACAATGACAAAAATTAAGAGCAAGTCAACAAAGCTGAGTGGAGTGCAAAGAAGTCCCAAGGACTCTTGTGTTAGACGCTCCTACATTACATCCTTGGAACTAGCGCGCAACACAAGACGCATCAGCTCGGTGAAATTGGCGCCAAAACATCGGCGCGCCGGGCGCACATTTGGGAGCCTCCCGCGCATACCAATGAATTGACTGCACTGCCAAATTGCGCAACAAGCTATCTGCTGTGTCTCCTAGTTGACATTCATGACTAGCAATTGACCAAGCGAGCGCAGTGGAAAGCTCTGGTCGTCATTGGTTAAACAAACGTTGATGACCGCTTTTAGATCCAGTTGTTTATGAATTGGTTATAAATTAATGATAATTGCGCGGAGTGACCAATTTATAAGCTATTAGTCTTGAAACGGAAAAGCGATGATAAAAGACAATGACACCTTATTGGACATTTCAGATATACGAATGTCAATCGAAAACGAATAAAATTATTTTGTTGAATGACACAACCTATAGAACATTCCATGTTAGCATATAGTTTAAAAAGTGTAGTTTTAGAAACAATGACCCGCTGCTGATGAAACTGTCACAACGGTTTCAAAACTTACGGCTCATGTCTTAAAGAGGGGGTAGACAAAGGTTTCATGGACAGTTTTGAATATGTTGGTTCGCATGACAGCAGCGCTGGTTGGTTTTAGTACGTTTTACAAGATGTCAATCTATACTCTCCTATTCTTAGCGTGAAATGGAGTGTACTCAGTCATCTCGATCTTTCTACGTCCTTGAACCTAGCCAGAAGAAACTGCTGGTCAGAACTGTTCTCCTCACCTCATACCTCGTGTCAACGATACAGAAACTTGATTTTCTTTGCTGAAGTGATTTGCAATCCATGCTGGATGAAAAGCCAACTAGCAAAACTCACTATCCCCGTGAAATACCGTCACACCCCCGAAGAAAAAATGCCTTTATCACCCCATCAAAATCATAATATACACTCGAGACAACTCTCTGATTCAAGCCATGCATTACATCGCGATGGCGTGGATATTTGTGTACATTTACTATTCCCGATCGATACTCACTTTTTCAATTGGAATAAAAAATCAATTAGAACGCCTCTGGGTGCACGAACACGCTCTCGGCGTGGCATGCATCGAAGAGTGCGTTGTATAGCGACCGAAGTCACGCACTCGGTCTCTCCGCCAGCACGCACGACGCACGCACCAACGCACGCACCAACGCACGCACCATCGCACGCATGTCTACAAGTCGTTGGCGTATAGTGCACGCATGTATTTGATGCGTGCGCACCAACACGGCTGCCAAAACGGCGCACAGATTTTCTCTTCTCGACATTCGAAATTCGGGCCCTACGGTGATTATTGTTTATAGTGCGTCTCATATCAAACTGATATTCTACAGTGTTATAATATTTATGCCCAATTCCCCAAGACGCTGATCTATGAAAGTGAGACGCATCATACGTAAATATTTCATCAATGTAAATAATTGATTTTAGTTGAGATCAAATGCTTGCCCATTTTTAATTCTACTTTTTTAAGCAAAATCTATCTAATAGTATATTGCAACCAATCAAAATTGACGAAACTATTCATAATTTCCTATATTTGTTCACGCTGAAGAGCGTAAGCACTTACTTTTTTACGCAAGCGCTTATTTGGCATCCACGAGATAAATTAGCTTCTGCATCTCAACTGCACTGCTTGCAAACCGAGCTCACATTGGGCCAGGGTTGCAAGTACAGTCCTGCCGGGGCTGCGTAACTTGAACGAAGCAACAAGTGGTATACTTGCAGGGCGTGGGAGGTTTCCAGGAGGCCAAAAGGGATTTCGGAACCAAAATTTCAGTCCATATTTCCGCCGCATTGGAAGGAAGCGGAATTTATAAATTTTACTAATTTTTTAGAAAAAAAACGTTGTTGTCATGTTGATTTATACAGTGGTGTGAAAAACGGATACTAGGTGTTTGTCATAAAATGCAACATAGTAAAATGTAGGGGAAAATGGGGAAAATCGTGACATGAGTGACACTATAAAGTGAATTAATATTGGTTGCGTTCAAAACATGAGCAATTTGTTGTCAATGCTCGTTGCGTTCAAAACATGAGCAATTTGTTGTCAATGCTCGTTGCGTTAGTGGATCACGCCGTTTTTGTCAACGGGATGTTGCCTCTCGAAAAAAAAAAACGAGTACAGGAAGTACAGATCTAGCGCGGAAACGGACCCAGCCAGTGTATTGAATGCATTCCTACATTTCCTAACAAAAGTCCATCATTGTTGTTGAAATAAATCACGTATAGGCAAAGGCATGCATTCACTGGTGCTGTTATAGGGCTGCCGTACAATTGTGGGACTTGTGCTTGCTGTGTGGCAAATGTTGCTCTGTAGCAGTTTAATCTTATCTCTGGTACACTGAGGGGTTAAAGTACTTTCAAGTACTGTATCCCTCCATCTACATTATAGACAAGAGATGAACACTATCTTCTAGTTAAGTCAATTTAAACTCCAGCCTATACTTCTACTTAAAGCTAATCTACTTCTATTTCTTTATTAAAAGAGTGCTCATAAGTATGGTATAGAAAAAATTGATAAAAGCGATACGATTCGATTACGGACAAGTAACGAGTAAGTAATTAAAAGACTCGCGATTTGTACCCAAAAAGAAATACAAATAAAGCATGCACGTCAGGGCAATGATCTTTAGTCACATGCGAGATAATTCCAGCGTGAAAAACATCATCGCTGTGACGCTCTGACGTTTGCTGCTTGGCGTCAATTGTTTGCTTCATTTGAGAGATGGCCATATTTGACATTCACCATATTCAGTGTCACTTTGTACATCCCTTTCGCATCACTCCGAGCGTAGTGTATACCAAGTAATGTAATCGCCGGTACATTTTTCTATTTTTGAAGTCATCACTGTGCCTACTCGATCTCTAGCAAAAGACAGACACTCAGATAGCAAAAAAAAACGTATTTGCAAATTGCAAGCGTGGTGATCACATGGGTTCGGCATGGCTAGCGGACAACGCAGATGTGTACGCTGGTACTTTGCATATCCACCGTAAATTGTATTGCAAACGTGAAGGTGAATCGCGCTCAGGCTGGTCGCAAGACGCATGCAGGCATGCTTCGAAAGCAAGTGGGCATTTCGAGACGCTGTCAATAATCAATCATTGGCATTTCCATAAATATTTTATAACGCTAGGATGTTTCTCTTTTACATTGACTATAGGAGAGATAAAAGTATTGAAATGATGTTGAATGTCATCGATGATGTGATTTTCCGTTTGGATTTTAAAATTGACATATCGATATGTATCGAGAAAGGGCGTATGCTGTTGTGCCGCGAAGGCATCGAACTCAGAGTCTTTGGTTGGAAGCTGAGGGGTGGTGGGTCAGGACTAGTCGTGCCAGGAGGGTGGGGGGGGGGGGGGGGGGGCAGACTGATCGACGCCCATCGCAGTTCGGGAGCAGGACAGAAGCTCGGGTATGATACAAAGGGGCAGACAGAGATGAGAATAGAGTAAGGCACTTGAGATTGAGAAGGGTTTGGTGGCTCTTTGGTAGGTCGTGCTTGTTCGGAAGCCATGGCTTTCGCTACATGTAATAACAAAACTTTAGCTGTCAATCTGTCATGTGTCAAATTTCGCGACTCGGATTGGCTTGAGGTCAAATCAAGCATGAATTTCGGCTTGGCTTGTAGAACAGGAAAACGTCTTCATGCATGTGATCTTGTATTCCATAGGTATGTGCTTTTTTAATTAGTTGTTCGTTTTCAATAAGAGAGATATCAAGATAAAGCGAATGTTAAAATATTCTACTATTGTGGGATATTGTACTTTCTAGCATTTTATGGAAAAAGTAGAATTTGTTTTTTTCCAGTTCTAATTGTATAAAATGACATGGCAAACTGACATGAACTTCATAAAGTTCTCATTTCTAAACAATTGACTCTACACAATGTAAAAGTAAAACACTGAATCCTGTCGTTTTTAGTAGGTGTGCAGCAGTAGATTTTCAAAACTAGAAAAAAACGGGCGTCGCTTTGAACGTGAATACTTGCGATTTTTGCATTTTTTTCGAGAAGATGCAAAAAAATGTTCATATCATCCTGCCAAACCAGTCACCGAAATTCCAATATTATCATCAACACGATTTTAAATTGTAAACTTCGCAAATCATTGTTTTATGATCAACCTGGACCACCTGGACAACCTGGACAACCTGGACAACCTGGACAACCTGGACAATAAACTACATTACATTATGCAGTCCACGTTTTTGTGTGAAGCTCGCCAGCTAGTTGGCAATTTAGGCAGCAATTGTTTGCCAGAAGTAAGTCTTGCACCGAGTTGATAGTTGATAGTTGATAGTTGATAGTTGATAGTTGATAGTTGATAGTTGATAGTTGATATAGAGAGGGAGAGCAAATAGCGCCCGACGCCGCTGCGTTGGCGGCAGCTGCGACCGTTGGAGCTGGACGCGGAGGTCGCGACCTCTCAAATGTCTCATTCAAACTGCCATCAGCACACTTGATCTCTCGCGGGGAGCTGGGAGGCTGGGAGGCTGGGGGGCTGGGAGGCTGGGGGGCTGCGAGGAATGGGAATATTTCAGCCAGCAGTGTCGGACTGGCTGCCCAAGGGCCCCGGCGGCGAGGAGGCTGTTGGGGCCCCCGTTACCATTCTCAGTGGAGTAACTTCAAATCGAGGGCTCCGTAGCAAAAGAAAACCCGTGACCCTACTCGCTTCAAATCTATTCTCTAAAAAAGTCATCGCCTGTGTGGGGGGCCCCCTGGTCGAAAACTGGGGGGCCCCGCGGGTCGAATAGCTCGGGGCCGCCCTGGCCAGACCGACACTGTCAGCTAGTAACCCTAACCACCACTCGACGCGCGCGCTTGTGACGTACGACGGAGACGCCAGGGACCATGACTATAGGTCCGCTACAACGGACGGAGTGTCTAACTCGAAACATCATATAGCGCTCATTTCAGTGGGGTACTAACAAGTAACGACTAACGACTAATGACTAATGACTAATGAGTAACTAGTAACTAGTAACTAGTAACTAGTAAAGCTGGTAATTCATAACGAGTTCCAATTTCCAAAGTAATGATGTTCTTACTCCTTCACAATTTGCCTGCCAGTCACCAAACTGAACGTCTTGGGAGAATTTAATGGATTGGATGCATCTTCTCTCGTAAAAGAGCCTTTTTCAGGAGAGGGGGGGGGGGGGTTACGTTTCTTCGTGAGCCTCGTTGAAAAGGTGCAGTATGGAATGGCTTTGATAATCGCTAGCCTCGGAAAATTTTGCGCGGGAGCTTGAAAATTATTGGAACGACCGCGGTTTCAATAATTATATTTTTTTTATATGTAAATGGATGCTCTATAACAAGTGCACAAATTTTTTGTAAAATTATCCACAGCTGTCAAAAAGTAATTTTAGTGTGTTTTCTGTGGATATGGAAAATTTGCAGCAAAATTTTATCATAAAACAAATATTATTGTTACTCTATTTCAAATCTTCTTTATATTCTAGATCCTCTGTTATTTTGTTTGGGACTGTCACTAATAGTTAGTCTGTAAAAAATTATTTTATATAAACTAATGCGAGAAGCAGGCTCTAAATAACTAATAAACATTTTGAGTCGGTTTAGGGGGGGGGGGGAGGGTAGCTTCTTTGCCGAGGGAATACGTGATAGCGGCGGCGGCGGCGGCGGCGGCGGCGGCGGCGGCGGCAGGACAATTAGTTTGCATCCGGGTGCGCGCCAAGGTCACTCGCCGTCGCCGCCATCGCGAGTGTTGTGTACAATGTCATTAATTGTTATTATGGATAAATAATAACTAATTATGTCCCCTATGGCGGTGCGGTGCGGTGCGATGCATGTGTTGGCCGATGGTATAACCACTAACGATGTGACATAATGGGATGGAGAATCGTACAGTCGTGGAACGGGGGAAATGAAAAGCGAGGAGGAAAATGGGCTTCATGGGTGGAAGGACGCAGAACGATGTGCGATGAATTTCATGTGTCAACATTATTTTCAATGATTCTTGTCAAGTTGCCGGACTGACCGAACGGTTTGGCGTTATGGAAAGCAAAATACCGTTTCTCGGGCGTGATCGAAGAAGTTAAGCGATACTGCACCGAGTCAGGTACCGGATGGGTGACCATCATTCGTATACAGTACGTAGTATAACGTATTCCCGGGAGAGAGGTTGGAGAAATTTTACGATACACCTTCACACATTTCGACATAATCGGAAGGGACGTCGAAAAAGGCTACACGAGGGGGCACCGGGTCAGTCCCTTTTAGGCTAGGTTGGCTATCCAACACAACCCTCACTATCATCCCTAATAGTTCACTGATGCCATTAGCCATTAGCATAATATGTCCATTCAACCCGCTATCGAACCAATCTTACCAACAATGCTACATCATACAATAAACAAATAAATATGAGAGTCCCTCAACATTTTATCTGCAAAAGCCATTGCTTATACAAACTCTCGAAAGCAAGGATAAGTGGAGGAATCACGTTGTTTCGGCTTTCGCATTGTCCTTTAGAAGCCATCAAGACAAGACCAAAACAACGACGTAGAACCGGCCAACGTTGCGATCTGCGCACCAAAAAACCAAGTCCAGGTGCCATGTGTGCCTTTAAATTGCTCTAATGTCTCGAAGTCAAAACAGCAAAAAGCGAATTGTGTTCCCTTCCTGTCCGGCCGGCTCGCAAAAGAGAGCAGGTTGCCTGCAGTGTGCATCTGATTTGCTTCCTACACACTAGGCATGTGCGTCCGCGTACACAACACGCTCATTATATCAAAAAGTTCGGCAGATGGGCCAGCTGACTTTTAAAGACATCGCAACACAAAAAGCTGACCGGTCACGTGATCCAACTGCTGTTGTGCCGCGCAGTTTCTTGGCTTGCGAGCGCTCGAATCTTCTCGACCGCGTTGCCATTGTTGTTTCGTACTTGCTTCCGACAAAGATGCGTAATGCTGCATCGAACACGTGGCATTGCGTAACCGAGTGCGTATGCTGTGTACTTTTCGACAGCAGTGCATGCGGATATTAACGAAGCTGCTGGCATCTTTACAAAGTATTGTTGAAAAAAATGGCCCCCAAAAGTGCACGGACAAGTTTCGGACACTCACTTCCTTCCTCCTCTTCCGTCTTCCTTCCTGGCTACGGATCTTTAATTATAGACCATCAGTTTAAATATCAGAATATGCGATGTGCAGATGTTTAAAAGATTAAAAAGACTCATGCCCTCATACCATGTGCGCTGTGGACGCGTCCACTCTCCAATTGAATGTTCCGAAATTTTAATAACATGCTAATAAAATTCAATTGAAGACTGGTGCAGCCTGTTCGCTCTCGTTTAGTTCCGTGTGCCCGTCTCCGGGGGTTGTATCTTGGGTCACTGCTCCCCATTCGATCATCTCGTCCCTTTGCCGTCGTTGCCCTCCGATAATAAACAAGCTGTCTTTTTAACTAGATGCGCATCTGGACAATAGGCGACGGCAGACAAATTTACATTTCAGCCTCGCACTTTCCGATCATAATTAAAACAATTCACTCGATATTCAGCCTCATATATTTGATGTGAGTCAACTCTTACTCAATCATTCATAATATTTTATGCATATTTGAACTCGAATATAATATAATGGGCGATTTCGTTTAAACTTAAAGTTCCTATGCGATGCAGGAAGGAGTTTCGCAAGTCGCAACCCCTTCGCATCCAAGAACACTAGTTGCATCATCGTGAATGGAGCTCTGCACCCCAATGCAGTCACGTCGACCTTTTGTGGGGCAAACTATTGCGAGAGCCGGCGCTTGCACCCCTCAATTTCGTGCTCCCCTAAATGGCCAATGCCTCATTGCGATATTCCAATGCAGTCTCGCATTGCACAACATATGGCCATTCACATCACATATTATTATATCAAATGGTGGAACATGGTTTTTTTTTTTTTTTGAATCATACATATTTTTCGCTCGATGCAAATCATAGGCGGTACGACGCGGTGTGCTGTCGTAATCAAGATGGTCCTCTTTTAGGGCCGAGGGGCACGGAAGTCGCCAAAACTTGCCACCAAACAACTGCTTCCGGTTTCTTGAAAGATGCATGCGAACTTCCCTTTGAATCTGAATCGCACACGCACACGCACACACACACACAAGCACACGCATCAATGCATTGTCCACATATGGCGTTGGGGAGAAAGCTGAAAGCGGTTCCTTTCTTCGACGCCCAAAATAACAACAACTCGCATGGATCCCATAATGCGTGGCACGCCCTACAGAATTGTGCGTGCATTTGATTGCGTATGTGTACCGCTCGCTATAGATAGATTATAAATAGCTATTATGGATGTAAAATGCAATGTAATGCGAGATAGCTATCGCTGGACTACTGATTCGGCCTAATTTTTCCTCGATCTGTTGTGCTCGATTGCTACGTGACAGAAATGTATGCGTTGGGCTTTCGATCATGTTATTGTTCAGCGCAGTGGTGATCAAACTAAGCTTCGCGCATTTTTGTCAAGATTCGGCGGTCAAATCTATACAGATGATCTAGAAAACTGACATGATTTCGATTGACTTGCATTGTCATTGCCTTTGCACCTTTGGGTCGACCACCTAAAGTAAACATTAAACAGACATCTTGAGCCAACATGAAAATTAGTTTGCACTATGACAAATCTCGTGATAACATTACTTGCAGAGTCGCAGTTGAACATGGTTGAATAGTTTGAGCATCTCTGATTTAGCGGATTAGTCATTGGTTTATGGAGTGTTTTGGTGTTTTGTGGATGAGCATTGGCAATACTCGTCACATCCGGAATGGTAACCGCATCTGCGTTACGCAAACGACAAAAGGTCCGCGCACCGGATAAAGGAAAATCCGTGCTCATCCCGAATCGCTATCTCTTATCAAAATTTGTCATGCCAATTCTCCTTATGTTTTGCTACTCACGAGTTTTTCTATTTACATACACAACCAATGGATGAGATATACATTTTTTACTGATTACCAGTTTACTTTCATGTCTACAAGCGGAAATGTTTTGAAAAATTTCACAAGGTAGGACAAAAATAAAGGTAATTCTTAATAAATTAAATAAATCACAGTTTGCACAAATATGCTGGACGATAGTTGACGGGATGTGACATTATAGAATTTTTAATATACACATCTCACTTTCCTGTTTCCACATATTTTATGCAAATTATATGTTGCCAGTTCGCAGCTGATCGAACGGCGTAGGCTGATCACGGATAAATACATACTATTTCATGAGTTACTACACGCAACATTTTCGATCATTATACGCTCAGAGGCCCGCACAGCGTAAATGTCTGTAAGCGGCCAAGAATTGGAAATTCTCGGTCCAATTTCACAAAACCAGGGGAAGTAGTTGTTGTTTTTGTTACAGTTGTTGGGTAAAAGCTATGAAGAGTCACATCGCTCCGAAAGGGCAGTATCATCGCTGAAGATCTCACAACTACAAACGACGCTATAGGCACTCAATTTGAGCACTCGCACTGCCTTTACAAATAAATCTTCCAGAAATAAAAACAACAAAAGTTCATTCCAAGCGTCTCTTAGTTACAAGAATTTACAGCGACTGAAGGCGAAAGGGCATCCACAATTAATGTGATTAAAAAATGAACACGACCGAGAAGAAAAGTGATGAGAAAAAATTGATAAAAAGAGATGGAAAGTTAGTAAATACAAACACGAATCGGTGAAGGCCAACGAGTGTACGCCAGGACGGCAACGCAGCGCATTTCATCGAAGACGCATGTACAGCATCCGAAAGGTATGCACACTAATTGAGATGCGATGGATAGCAAACAAAAAAGACTTGTCTGTAATGTTAAATAAGTGATCAGTGATTCGATGATGGCGTTTTACCGAGCTGGCTCAGCCTGGTCTACGTGTGAATGATGCTGTCCTGATGATTTCGTCGGTAATCATCACTCGTCTTCAGTTTACCCATTGGGTAACCATTACAACTGCATCTATGCTTCATTTCAAGTTAAGAATGAGAGTGGATTTGCATCTACCACGAGGTCCCACTGTTGCTCGACGCGAGCTAAGAGTCCCAAAAACCGCACATAGAGCATTTTGTCCGGCCAAGACATGGAGTGTTAGTTTTGAAACACTAAGCTCGTGTCTAGCAGCAGTGGGTCCTCGAGGAAGATGTGAAACCTCACTCCTTCTTAACGTGAAATGGAGTTTAGCTAGGTAGGTGAATATATCCACAGGGCTATTTGGTACTTGGTATAACAAAAGAAACTAAGAAACTTTTTGGCATTGGAATATCTGTCTGTAGTCGGTACCAATTATTTGCTATTCATCAGAGAAAAGTAACAAACGTTCCTGATTGTTTCACTTTTTCTTGTTACAAACAACGTGTACATCGTCATGCATATATTATGCATATATTACTAGCGATATATTCAGTTCAACAACAACATGCTCACATTATAAATATTTTTTTTTTTGCATTTCCATTTTCCTTGTGTGCTTTTTATAAAAACCGCTCTTCAAGTTCAATAATAATGTGGTTCTCGCGTGCACACTGCACACCCGCTCGTTGATCTCTCCGCTCCACAGGATCCATCAGACGATTCCTCACACTACACACTGCACAGTCCACACCAAAGATACCCATCCTCAACTCTGTACTCAAGTTTTCAATCCTTTATGAGGTCAGATCTAGCGTTCTCAATCCATCTCAAGCTCTCCATCTTCGTATCTCAGTCTTCAGTCCACACCAAAGATACCCATCCTCAACTCTGTACTCAAGTTCCCAATCCTTTATGAGGTCAGATCTAGCGTTCTCAATCCATCTCAAGCTCTCCATCTTCGTATCTCAATCTTCAGTCCACACAAAAGATACCCATCCTCAACTCTGTACTCAAGTTCCCAATCCTTTATGAGGTCAGATATAGCGTTCTCAATCCATCTCAAGCTCTCCATCTTCGTATCTCAATCTTCAGTCCACACAAAAGATACCCATCCTCAACTCTGTACTCAAGTTCCCAATCCTTTATGAGGTCAGATCTAGCGTTCTCAATCCATCCCAAGCTCTCCATCTTCGTATCTCAGTCTTCAGTCCACACCAAAGATACCCATCCTCAACTCTGTACTCAAGTTCCCAATCCTTTATGAGGTCAGCTATAGCGTTCTCAATCCATCTCAAGCTCTCCATCTTCGTATCTCAATCTTCAGTCCACACAAAAGATACCCATCCTCAACTCTGTACTCAAGTTCCCAATCCTTTATGAGGTCAGATCTAGCGTTCTCAATCCATCCCAAGCTCTCCATCTTCGTATCTCAATCTTCAGTCCACACCAAAGATACCCATCCTCAACTCTGTACTCAAGTTCCCAATCCTTTATGATGTCAGATATAGCGTTCTCAATCCATCTCAAGCTCTCCATCTTCGTATCTCAATCTTCAGTCCACACAAAAGATACCCATCCTCAACTCTGTACTCAATTTCTCCATCCTTTATGATGTCAGACTAAACTTCTCAATTTCATGTTCTCAATCTTAACATTCTAATCAAAACCGCTCTCAATCGAAACCGCCGGACGAAAATCCTCATCTCGAATTCACCACCTCGCAAACCCTCGGCAACCTCACAACAAAGGTGTCAAATCGATTCAACAACTCCCACCGAATCGCGCGTTCACTGAATGCAGAGATTCAACACCCATCAGCATTACCACGTTCCAGTCCAGGAGGGGAAAAAAAAGCAATTCCCAGCACTCAGCACTCACGTTGTTGGTAATGCAAACCAGCTGGGTGCTTGGGTTCCAGCTGATTCCCCTCCAATGCCTCTGGACGGGCATGCATGTCTTCAGAGAAGAGAACGGCCTATTGTTGCTCATGCTTGCTCGGTTCTGCTGTTTTGTCCGAGCTTGTAAGACTCCGAGCAAGAAGTACCTTACTAAGCAATTACAATGTAGTAATGCTGCAACCATGTGGCCTTGACCTAAAGTGTACACGAACAATACCGAGCACCTCAACGCACAACTCGGTGGCTTTACATATGGCTTATCTTTCCGAGACTCTATACGTGCATTCTCCAGAATGCCAAAGCGAAAGACAGTGTGTTTAAGTGTGCAATTATATTGCTGGTAGTGGCAATTCATTTTGCGTTTATGACAAAATGGAAACGAGTTATTACAAATTTGAGTTGTCTTGTGAGTTGTGTGCCGTTATTGTTGGGTAACAATAGATTAGTGCGGCTGTTAATGAAGGGACTTACGCCAAAGGACGCAATGGTGTGTACTGGCGCGGGTAAAAGTAACTAAAAGTCACCCGAACTCTTATAATATCAAAACGCAATCAAGAATTTCATAAACGATGCCCTATTGCTCAAGGTAGCACTGCAAGATCGTAATTTTAAGAAAAAAAGTATCAAAGATATAAATGTTGATTTAATGTAAAAGGTTGTTCAATGAAGATAATGTTGAGCTCAGACTCACTTCTCGCATAATTATATTTCTAGGTGGTAAATTGCATTCAAGTTCACTCTAAAGTACCTAATAAATTGCGATAGTTTACGGTTAATAGTTGTAATTAAATTTAAAATATTTAGCAGCACTATAGATGAAATTGTACGAGTTGCTTTCGAAATCTAGTCTATTAAACGCTCTAAAATTCTTAATCGAGAGGGTAATAGTTTATAAATAAATCTGCCTGTTAATAAGAAAATGATCCGAGCTTGACGATTATGTTATTCAATGCAATAGCATGCGTGAACCGAATTATATCAGTGAATATCTTAGAGAAGGAGAAAAAACGCGCAACCAAACGCCACTTTCACTTTATCTCATTTCGAATTGATTACTATACTCCAATTTAAATGTATAGTTTTTTTATTGTTCCTGTATATAGTCAGTAGCTAATTATATAGTCTATATCTCGCACAGACTTCATTTAATCCTAAACGTATACTTTCCTGTGGTTTCCTAATCCCTTCTCTCACAATTGTCATCTAGAGTTTGAATCAACTGCATGCATGCTCAAGTTGGATCCAGCAATATGAAGGAAAATTTTGAAATATCTACCTAAAATTTAAATCTCTAGTAATGTATGGCACGGTCCATTCACTTAGGAAAGAAAACGAATAGTGTGTAATATAAAAAATGATAGTGATTATGTGCACCTAGAGTAGATTTTAAAAAATCGTTTAACTATCCACAAACATACCTGACATATCGACAAACATACCTGACATATCACACAAACATACCTGACATATCAACAAACATACCTTACACATATACTGTATGTACATTTTTCAAAATACCTACTTTTATTCTTTATTCCAAACCGTCCAAAGCATCGGCTGCGCCAAAAGAAAAACAATTGGTTTCACCCTGAATTTGAACTGTTAATTTTTTTCTCAATGCAACGCGGTAATCATATTTTAAAATTGATATAGTTTATCGAATCTTACCTAGACTTCTACGATTTTCCCTATTTTATTAGGAAGTCATGTACTTTTTCACTGGAAACATTTCATGGACAGCGGATACCCTGGAGATGCAATGTTATTTGGGAAACGCGCCAAGCCGCCATTAGTGCACCTGCACTTTTGACGACACCGCCTCTAGCGACGAGCAAAGCATGCGCACCTCACACCTCACACACACACACACACATTGCTATAAGGTGCACGCATGGGTAGACTTTCGCTTATTCTGTCCTCAATCGCCTCTCTCTCCCCCCCTCTCTCTCAGTGTTTCTCAGTATCTCTCTCTCTAGATGCGTGAGATGCGTGGTCAAACCGCGCGTAACAATGCGTCGTTAGATTATGCGTGCACCGAGCGAGCGGGCAGTCGTACGCGAACGCATGCTAATCGGTCATTAGGACCGAGCGCGCAAGAGACCAGCAACGTTTCGTTAGACAACAATGTAACAACACTGCATCGAACTAAGCGACAATCATTTTAAACGCACGTTACTAAAGAGCGGCTAGCCGCTAAACTAATTTTGCCCGTGCGTTTGTGAATGTTAATGGATTTTTGTCTTCAAAGAGAGGCATTTTGCAACGCTCTGCATTGTTCTAGACGGCTTGTCCAATGAGAAATTATACAGTTTTGGGTGACTGAAAAAGAGGTGGAATGAATCTGAGATTTTGTTTCTCTCCTTATCGTATAATATTACGGTGGATCAATGCGTTTCTAAAATTAGCTTCATCAATATTTGTAGCATGTTTGTGCCTAGCGTACATAAAGACGAGTTGCTAGTGGAGAAAGCTGCGAGTAGATACCTATACGCGTAGGCATTATCATACGAGAAGCCTGGGGAACTGGTTTTCTTTGATGTAGCCAGATGAAGATTTGATATAGATCCTGTGGACCTAGCTATAGTCACGTGACGTCTCATGATATAGAGCATGTGGGATTAGATACATTCATTATTGTATGATATCTAACCTTCGAGATTCATTATGACTGTAAGAAAAAGATTTTGATTTAAAATTATGTATCACTTGTCACAGGCCAACCCTGTCTAATGTTAGCAATATGATCATATTTTTTTAGTTGACGTTTTAATTGAGTGTACATATCAAAAGAAGCCATGTGTACTTAAATTGCTTTTTCCTTCGAAGATCTGAATGAAATCGATCTTGTATAGTCGCAGAGGATTCTTCGTCTGCTAATTACTGGACCGTCCTCGTGGCTAGTCATCAAGTGTGACCATGGACACGGAGAGTCATCGTCAGGTGGGCAAGTGCCGGTGAAAATCGTACGAGATGTTTCTGCCCCCGGCGTCCAGCGCCCGACGACTCTGGGCCAATAGCCACGTCGCGTTCGGGGAACGGTGGAAAATAAGCTAATGACTCGTCTTCTCAGAATGTCCGGCTACTGGCACTGGGACGATCGACGCTGCGCAGTTTTTTGTCGGAGGGAATTACATTTTCGTACGCTGTGTTGTCGGAAATTAGTTTTTTAATTGTGCTATATTGGTGTAATGGCGCCAATAGCGTTTTTTTTGCCTTGTTGGTTTAACCCGTGCGTGTCAATTTATTGTTTAAAAATTAATGATTGTCGTGCGTTATTTATATTTTATATTTTTAAGGAAATCGGTTTTATACATTTTCGTAGTATCTGTGCTAACGAGATGCTGAGTAATTGCTAATAGATTTTTTTTAGTATATAATGTGTATTTGTGGGGATTTTATTTATTTTTTATTTTACGTCAGCAGTTTAGGTGACATGTTTTTACATTTAATACACGTAGGTATATAAACAGAGGTTTGATGGTTGTTAATTTTCCATCGATTCATTTTTCTATTTCATTTTCGTCCCGTATACTTCATTATGAGTCAATTTCCCATGCATTTCCCTTCAAGTTCAGCTTTCAAGTATCAGCGCACCAATTTGTCAAAAGTCAAAACCCGCACCACCAGATTTCTGAGAGTAAACATACAATGAAGAACATATGCAAAATCTTCTCTATTACGACAATCGGGAAATAAAATTTGGCTCCTTATCTGTATAAAGTTGGGTGAGTGATCTTTGTCCCACATTATGAATGTAAATAGATAAAAAGCCCCGAGATAACAGAGCAGAAAGCACAACCTGGCAACCCCGATAAGCAGCAAGGGCGTTGCACAGTACGCAGTTTTAGGGGGTTTACTTTTATTTTATTGAATTTTAGGCGTTTCCAAAATCGAAAAGCATCTCCGGTTCTGGAATCTTCTGATCCACAAAGCAAGGTTAGTGCAAAAACAGGGGTACGTTTGTTATCACCATCGTGATTCCCTCTGAAAATCTGCAAATGCCGTCTGTGATTATCTGTTTATATCATTTTACCCCGAGGGTTCAGTTTTAACATGCTTTGTGAATCCGGGCCCTGGAGCTATATTGCATCTCAGTCTAGATGTTTGCTTTTCATCATCCTCCCATTGATTGCCAATTATCGGCAATCAAACGAATCGCTCTGAAGTTTTCACTTTCCTTTCAATCAGTACAGTTAATATTTTCTCACTCAGTAGCTCTCGCACATCACTTATAGTAGGTACACAGCATCCTTCAGAGTTGCGACCGAGAATGAGGTTTTTTACCGTCTTCCACCCAACGGCATCATCGGCATCCCGTGCGCGAATAAGCGATAAGTACGTATTACAGAGTATGATGGTGGACGACGACGCCGGAGAATGCTATGTAATTTCAGCTCGCGGTGGTGGCACGATAATTTCACTGTCAATTCAAGGCGATCGTCTTCGGAGCAAGCAGGAAGAACTACTTTATTTAGCCGCGACCGAGACTTGATCAGCCTCCGAGCACCGGCTAGAAAACAGGCTGCTGCCAAGGGAATCAAGGATCGTGTCCGCCGGAGCCCAATTGTTCTAAATCAAATGAAGACACAGATGGGAATTACGTCTGCGACTTGGTGCAATTGGTAATTTGGTAATTGCTGCAATTGGGAGTCGTTGGATTCGGTATGTCGAGGAGGCGACGACTTTGAGAGATTTGGTTTGGGGAGCCCACGCACCTATAACTACATACAATTGTATGTTTCTTTGATTATAAATATGCATTGTATTATACTCTTTTATTTTATGAAATTATTATTTTTTGTCTGTTTAAAAAGTGAAATGGTATTGTAAATATGCTTTTCATGTAAGATGGAAGCTTTTGAATCTCTTATGCATTAAAAAAAATACAATTATATGCGGCAAGCTAGCGCAAAATCCATGTTACGTCTCAACACTGTTGTGTTCTGTGCGTATAAGTTTTGAATTATAATGCTTATACAAACTGCATGCATCATGCTCTATCATTACTAGTTGCAAATTTTCTAGCTTTAGCTTCTTAAATGCAAGTACTTTATCATCTAGGACATCCTGTTTATAGAAAAGAACCCTCTTTAAAACCAAGCTTTACGCCAATGTAAAAACCGGTATTTACTTAATTAAATCCGAAAATGCGTCATACATTTTTTTACTATATATTCATGATTAGTTAAAAATAGACTTCTAGATATGCTATCTTTACGAATGCTTGGGGCACTAATTAAAGATGCAGGATTATGAGGACAGGATTATGCTAAATAAATTCACAAACTGCATAGTTTTGGGCATGAGTAATGTTGCGTTTCGGTTCGGTTTATGAGGCATCTATGATCTTTGAGTTTGAGCTGGTCGAAATAGCACATTATTTGTCAATAGCTTTGTGAATTAACAATTTCTCAGTGATACAACCTTCAACAATTCCCACTTTTCTTCATATGTTTTTTTTTAAATTAAAAATCGAATAAGATTTCCGAATATCAATGTAGATTTGTAGACATGGTTAGACAATTGATTATCTTAGACCGAACATCCCTCCAATCGTCATACATACACCCAGCTCAAAACGCACGCAACTAAACATCCCACACACACACAAAAATCGTAGACGTGCTGATCGCAAAACCAATCTTGCGCACGCAAAAACAAAAATCCAACATCAATCGTCGTTACAAAAGAAGACGACGGTGTCGTGTGCATAGATACTGACATGCCATTAAAAACAGCTTAATACCCACTGACCATCCTCTCCCAAGTCCCTAACCCCCCCCCCCCCCCCCCCTCCCCAACCCACCATGAAATCGAGGGCCCCTTGAAGAGTGCAAGGTGTCGGAGGTCACGTGTGCCCCGGGGTCTCTCCCCCTCCCCCCCCGCACAAGGGACACGTCCAGAATATCACACAAGCTCGCTTTATCTCTTTATAAATGATTGAATACACCCATGCAGAGACCGTGATGCTGCGGAGGAATATAGAGGGGGACTGCGAGAACCCAAGTCGTGACCAGATTGAACCGACGTATATCAATTCAAGGTTGGCAGGCGCAAGTCAATCACGTTTGTTCGTCTGAAGACATGGTAATGGCGGGGCCTTCAGCCTCTTCGATTCGTAGTCCATTGCAGCCATCGGAATGGATTGTCTGAATGGCGAGCCTCTGTGCTTTGCATTCGCTTGAGTGCTTTGCCAAGACTGGGACCCATGAGTGGGCAACGACGTATTAGCGGTCAGATCGTGGCTCAGGTGGTGATTTTAGATTGGAATGATACAGATGTGATTGATGGACCCATGAACTTCGCGAGGGCGTCTTTTTAGGTACTCGTGTTTTTGTTAGCTGTTGTACTTTTAAAATGTAACAAATTTAGCTAGTTCATCATTCCTGATTTTTTATGTTCCCGATTTCCTGACAAAATATGTTGAAAATGCATAACATTTTTTTGCATTTTTATCACCGTCCATCGGCTGTACGCAAACTCGTCTGATGGTTTATTTTTCCAGCTTCCACCCATGTATCAATTTGTCGGTGCAATGAGTAGGTGAACTTCGGAAGTAAGTGTTAATATTCCTTTAATAAATAATAAAACGATGCATGCGGCTAGGACACAGTTTTGTAGGCTGCATAGTTCGCCAAGCACATTCGTTTTATTGCCCGCATAAAAAGCGTGCGACAGCTTCCTTGTTGCCAAGTTATTGCGACCTTTATTGTCACAATCCACGTCTTGTACACTTCCGTCTCGGACTCGAACCCGGGTCGCCTTGGCGTACCACGGAGGGCGTCGTACACGGTGCGCTCAACATTCAACGCGACACTGGTTCTGGTTTTCCATGGTGTATAATATGTTCATGCATCCTTGTGTGTATTAATAAGTGGTGTAATTATAGAAGCAAGTGTGACTGCTGGTGACATGAACATGTCTCTGTGAGGCGAAGGGTCGTAAAAGTGATGGGAGGAAAGTGATTGATAAAAGAAAATTGCAAGCTTTTCCTGTTACAGTGGAATTTTAAATTTCATTCAAATCGTTTATCTTCTAGACTATAGTGACTATAGTGCTACCAATGCAACTGCACTTCGCCAATACAGCAGTCTTCACACTACCTACATTCTAAATCCGCCTACCTACCTCAGGAAAGCTATGCCTCTAAGCATGCACTCAGACACTTACGAATACTAATTTGAGAAGCGTATTCCACCCAATACCTAATCATACCAATTAATTATACCTAAATAGCAAGTTCAAGCCTGATTTCTTTAAACAACAAAATTGAAATTGATTTATTTCTTTTTTCTGCGAAAGTTATTCGCTCAAGCCATTTTTAAAGGCGGGATTGGGTGGTTCTCTTCTAACTACATCAACGAAGTTATTTTATTGACAGCTCCGCCAATATTTTAAAGCGTGTGGGCTTGATATTTGAAAAAGTTGAAAGCAAAAAGCACGAAAAGACACATACCATCAGCCTGATGGCAGATTACGGCCCCCTCACGACAAACACCATCTGACCATAGACCATATTATATTATATTATCATATTTCTATGAACTGACATCGACGTCAAATAGCGACATTTTCCTAACGGCCAACGCCAAACACATTCACAAAACCACCGACTCCAAACATTCAAATCAACGGTCAAGTCTGTGCCCCTGTCGCCACGCAACCCGTGGCGCGCCGAGCAACTTGCTGGGTTCGCGTGTTGCTGCGCCTCGTCTTTCGCGCATGATCGCCTTGCCGTCGGGCCGCGGGCAAAAAGACGCCGACTTCGGGCACTGCCCAATTGGCTTCGAGATTAAAACTGCTTTTTTGTGTGGGCATTTGCGCTGCAGTCCCTCTGAAGATAAGTGCAAAAACGAAGAGCATCACTCGCGATTTCTGCGGTTGCGCGTCTACTCCAAATAACGTGAGCGCGTCGGCCGTTTTGGGCAACAGCTGCTGTCTCTTTCTCTAGCAGCCTGTCTTTCTCACGGCTAATTATTATTTACGTGTTTCAGACAGCAAGAATTTTAGCTGTGTCTTGCGTATTTATTATTATATGTTATTTTCAGCTGGAAAACAACGATCTTTCTTGGAATCGTTTTTTTTTTTAATAACAAAAATCGTAGGAGCGTGATTCGGTCATGTGGTTGGCTAAAATAATCGCATTTATTGCGATTAAGCGCATCACGTGACGCGTTAAATGCAGTCGAATATCACGGACTGGTGCATTTTACACAACTATATCGAGACTAATTACGAAAGAAAATAATCGCGCTTGTTTAGTGCAATTTTGTTTGGAGTCTCACGTAGAGCGAGATGAAGTCAGTTGGCAAGACAGAAGCACAACACGCTAATCAAGGCGTAGTGGAACGCACAGACAGCGAATTGCACTTGTTTGTCTGCTGTGTTTGCGCGTCGATGCAGCTTGTTTTATCCCCGCGGGCAGCTAAATGACAATAAACTTGCACGAGTTAAAAATAGATCGTGATCGTTGCAATAACAAATAACAATACAAGGAAAGTTATACAGAGTAACGCGCGACAATCAAGATATGGAAAATTGGAAACTGTAATGAAATAACTGAATGGAATTAAGTCCATTGTTTAGCGTTTGCGCTACGGTCAGTTTTTGTGCCAATTAAAAATGTTTAAATTACGGAAAATGCTCTGATCAGGAAAATTATCACTTGATAGTTGCATGTCATGTAACAACGATTGTTTGACATTTCCTTAGACGGGGAATATTCCGGAAAAGCCTTGAGACATCCATGGGAAACTACTGTCTTACAGGAGATAGCACCACGGTATACCACCAAGGCGTTTTGGTCTTCCCTGTTTTTGTTATGATTCAGCTAGCTCTATATAGGTTAGTATGCCCCATTTCCAAGTCCCATTCCCTTGCGTTTGATTTCCGACCTAATCTTGTAGCTCGATTTCTGACCTCTCTGGAGCATTCTAAATTTTTTATATTCATCACGGCAGAGATAAATTAGTGCAATATAGAGTCCTCTTTTCAGATTCTGATTGAGACATTCGTTGCGATATTCGGAATCAATTGACACAGGATCGTTTTTGGTCAAATCGCGGAATGTATCATTTTGCATATAAATCAATAAGTTTTGAGTTCATTGTCGGCTAGCACAAAATAAATGCGCTTTTAGCCTTGACCAGTGAATTAACCCGATGATATGATACAAAATAGATTGCACTTTTATTTGCTCAAATACTTACTTTGAGTCACTGCGCTCCTAAATTTCGCCAGCCGCATTTTTCACATATCCCGTATAAGTGCAACACAATCCTAAAATTAATAATATCCCGAAAATGGCCTACTCTATAAGTTCATTCCAGGGGTAACACAGTGCATATTTTAACTCGTTTTCTGCCATATCATATTGTTGGGGTTGGATCATTCTGGAGCTCAGCCGCAGCGCCTCATTTATGCCTTGCCACCCCAGTGCAGTTTCAAGTTGGTTACTTGCCGAGCTATTTCCTGATGCAAGTAATCCCAAACAAAACAGCGCTGCTTTTCGTAGTGTGACGCAGATCAGAATGAGTAAATACGTCGAACAGAGGCCTGATCTTGGTCGAAACTCGCGTGATCTCTATTCTCTCCCTCGAGCTTCAAGGGTTGGTGATCTCTTTTCTCTCCCTCAAGCTTCAAGGGTTGGTGATCTATTGGCCCATCTATTCAGGGTGCACCGCTCGGGCAGGTGCTTTCTGGGCTGAGGGTAACCCACACCTATAGATCATGGCTTTGAAAGCGGGCAAGAAGAGATTTGGCCCGCATCATACAATGCGGAACGGCTCGGTTGTAAAAGATTCGATTGGTTCCGATGGGGTGGTTTTAAAACACCTGATAAATCGAGGCTTTGTTGTGGATAAGATCGCATTTAATCGGTGAATAACTGGGACCCTTACATTTCGGAATATAGTGCCAGCTCATACGAAGGTGGACCAACGCCTATAATATTTTTTATTCAATGGCTGCAGATTTAAAAGTTACAAATAAAACAATTTCTGTGTTATGTGCATTATATCTGCCTGACACGTTTTCTCAATTCGCAATCATTAAAAATCGGTAGGATGCAAATTTCAATTTCATTACACAAATATAGCCAATTGACACATCCATTAATTATTTTAATTGTTATAACGATCATCATGCATCTGCACTTTTAGAGAAATTATAACTAGCGTCCCATTCACTACAATTCTTCATTGGCTGCATGAAAGAAACCTGCGACTTGCTGTGGAGGTGTGCCATCATGCCATCATGCCATCATGCCATCGTGCCATCGTGCCATCGTGCTCACAATGCAACAATCACGAGCACCCACGTGCATTGTTACTTTCGCTACAATGAAAACAAAGTTTGTGCATGGCCGTGTTTGTTTTTTACGGCACATTCGCTGGTTTCAAGGTTATGCAGGCTTGAAAAATAAAAATCTAAAAAATCCTGCTGCATATTGACTTCAGCGAGCAAGATAATCTACAAACTGACGCTGCGCTTCAGTTGAAGTGCATATAACGCTGAGCCAGAATCCTGTTCGATGACTATGGTGAACAGTCTTGGTGACAGTATTGAACAAATCATAAAAGTGCAGCAGTGTGCATTGCACTCGCTGCGTGCCTGTGAGAAAATGCACTTTTCAAATGAGTCATTATCAGACATCTATTAGAAATTCCATTGTTATTAAAATTACCTGTATTTAGATCGTGTGTATACTTTATGAAAGCTAGCGCCCATTAAAATGACTAGTAAATGGAAATGGCATTTATTATTGAAGCTAACAAATATTTATGTGCATATTTCTAGGACATGGGTGGCTCAGTGGCTGATAAGCGCGGACACACAAGAAGGTAATGTAGTTCATAACAAGGCCTACACAGTCAGTACCTACTGTAGGCCGACAGAGAAGTAAGTAATGGGGTGTACCGACTACCGTGTACGTCTGTGTTACCGATTTCCTATCGTCAACTATTTCTGCTGAGCAAAAGTTACAACTCGAAAGTTTCTGAGCCATTTGTAAAAAGTTCAACTGCAAGAATGGTCATAGAATAAGTCTTAGAACTGGTCATAGATTGAGCCTTGCAAACATAAACACTTTTACAAATAATTTTAGTTCAATAAAAATTGATATGAGTATTTCAATTTTATGCTAAAACTGTGAGACGTATAAAGGAAGCTAATTTATGTGATCCACGCTATTTATTATTTTAATTGGAAGATCAACCATGTCCCAGCGATAATGCGACAACAATGTCATGACTGTGATGAAACTATATGGCTATGCGATGTCTACTCTACTCCCTTCTCATTATATTCTACCCTAATGGAATGGAAATAATGGAACAAGAAGTCCAAAAAGTTCACTATAAAGTGAAAATGTCACCCACGTTTGACCGTGAATTGACAAATTTCAGCCTCTACTTTCCTCTCTGAGCATCGAGTGTTTGTATCGCAGTAAGTGCCAGTGACCAATGTGATAAGTGATAAGTAACCTGCCAAAATATCACCCTGCTATAAGACTAGCCCAAACCAGCGCATGCAAACTGATTTGATAACTGACAAATTCTGCCAAATCACCAGTCCTCTACAAACTAGCAAATAAAAGGCACGGTGGTATACGTGGTTTTTCGGTGTTTGCTCTTCTGGGAATGGATTGCGCTCCTGAAAAAGGACCAGTTTATCCGAAGTTTCGGCAGAGTTCGCTCTGCCATCTTCAGGGTGACATTCACCCTGAAGTCTCACCCTCAGTCTCACCCTGAAGATGGCAGAGCGAACTCTGCCGAAACTTCGGATTAACACTTGAACAGGTCCTTTCCAGGACCGC
Source organism: Nemoura dubitans (assembly GCA_921293005.1). NCBI lineage: Eukaryota > Metazoa > Arthropoda > Insecta > Plecoptera > Nemouridae > Nemoura > Nemoura dubitans. The sequence goes on from OV121076.1 coordinate 41,802,536, forward strand.
AATCCATTTCCAAAAGAGCAAACACTGAAAAACCACTAATACTATCATACCATATGGCTCTGAAAACTAACGCACAACCAAAAGGCAGTGAGTTATCAAAGTTATCGTGGCAGTCATGGACGGGCGCCGTTGCGCCTCCACGTCGTTCAAGAGCAAGGTCAGGTGGGGAGCTGCAAGCCACGACGACGCCGAGGTGTGGAGTCACAAGACGTGACATTGCCGGCACTGCGGTGTCCTTGGGCGTTTCAGAAGGACTGCGCCAATATTGATCCATTGATAAGTGATATCGCGACATACGTGTGTTAGTGCTGTGTGGTGCGGTGGGATGCTCGATTTAGTGTCTTGGTCTCGGAGTTGACGCTTTCCACACTGTAGGGGACACTAAAGAATATTGGCGTCGTGTCGGGAATAATGGCATTTGAATGCGATGAGGGAATGCAAATTAGAAATGTAGGTAGTGATAATTACTGGTTATCCTGCTGGTTTACAATTTGACAACCTTTAATTCATTAGTGACAGTACTTATTATATCATGTTTTAACTAAATATGGTTCATGGGGACTTTTTTTGTGATATTTGTTCGTATAATTGGTATTTGTTAGATTTGTGACGAAAAATTTCCTATTTGCAATGATTATTTCAAAAAAACAATTATCATTATTTCAATAAAATAAGTCATATTGTAGCTGTTATTGTATGGTATTTTCTGGTTTTTAATTTATAAATGTGAAATTATTGCTGTAAAAACATAATGGACTCGTTTATATTGAAAGACAACTAGAGCTCGATTCTTACTTGACAGCATGGAGCAAAAGTGAAATGTGAAAGTAACTTGGAGGTCCCAATAGCGAGGCGGAGTTTACAAAGCGCGCCTAATACGAAATTGAGGTGTGCAAATAAAAACATCAACAGAAGAAATACAAAAATCTTGCCTCCTGTGAGGTTTGAACTCACGACCCCTGGTTTACGAGACCAGTGCTCTACCACTGAGCTAAAGAGGCCCGGTACGGTGCAGCTGGAAAATAGCCGTACACTAGATCAATGCCGCTCGACTCTCTGTAGCGAAAACATCGCCCGCAAAAGGGGCTAACTAAGTATTGATTATATTACCTCCGACGTTTGCATATCGCTGTAGTATTATAATTCAGCTATTTAAGTGTGTATTTTTTATTCCGTACAGACACGCGTAAAAGGAGTAGGCCGTGCCATCCCGCCCAAGGAACTATCCATTTATTCGTCTGCATACATGACTAGAAGGCATCACGAAAAGTAAAACTTTTACGAGTTTCACGTAGCACAAGATTCGAAGATCGAACCCGCAACCTCCAAGTAACATCTCATATCACGACTGTATCCTGCTCGCTACAAAATCACTCTTGAGCACGCGGAAAAGAAACAAAAAGAACCAAAATCCGCGATGCACAGAGCTAAATAAAGCAAGCAACACAACTCACTACACGATTGCGATTGGGGATGGCGGACCGTATTTGATACCTCCAAAGTCACGATTTGGCGCTACTTTGGCACGGCGAAGGCCAAGGCTGCTTTGTTGAGAACAATAGAAATACCGCTGACGTAACAATGGTCCAGCCTTGGACACAAAACTGGAAGAGACATCTTTCATTTCCTCGTATTTCGGCGCCCTTGGTTGGAGCGAAACAATATCCCTCCCGTATCCCTGCACATGTCCGCATGCACTAACAAAACAAAACGACTCCTTCCACATCCACATCCACATCCACACACCAGCACACCTCGCGCATACATTATCGAAATGATATTTAAAAATCTCCGCCCAAACAGATGGAAGATGCACGGAAAGATAATTTCGTGTTAGCTACAGTGGGTTCCATGTGAAAGAGGGGACTATTTCAACGAAATTATCGCAAGTGGGATATGTTGGTTGGTTTTTTTCTGCGTATTTTTTACTGTAACTATAGCAAGCTTTTCACAAATACTTATTTTCATTGTCAAAAATTAATTCCAATGACAAAAATCTGGTCCAAAAGTCAATATAGAATTTTCAGCATCCGCTTCGATGCAGTATTTTTCGGTTCTAACCGTGTTTTTTCGACCATGGCAATCAGAATTGCTCAGAATCTCATGTGCAAGCTTGAAGCTGTCGTCGAAATGCTTGATCTTGACAGATCGGAGAAGGTCAACGATGTGTGTCCTTGGACAAGCAGAATTTCGACCAAATACGGACCAACATTAAGTCCAGTTTACATGGGAGAATTTTTGACAAAAGTCTGCCGCATAAGTTTTATGGTGTCTAAATAACACGGCTCTTATTTATTTTTGTAATGACAAATTATTCATTTTATCACTATTTTATATTATACTTACATTATATATTATTTATAATATAAACATGATATATGAAATAATACACCAATATAATATTTATATGGCCATGCTATATTGCCGGCATGAAAATGCTGTAGCAGACTTTTGTCAAAAATGCTCCCATTCAAACGGGGCTTTAGCAAGAAAATTTTGGAAAATGCTAGAAATGTAGATATCGCTGGGCAACTCAACCCACGTCTAGAAATATTCGTGGGCAAACAACAGAGAAAGCACGCACGACGCATCTGGATTACCTACTCCCCCGCAAGAAGATGAGAAGCTAGAAACAGTAGAGACTAGAAAGTGCTACCTACAAGTACAACCTGAGATGATGTCAAGGGGAGAAGAAGGCTTGTGGGTGGGTGGCTGTTTGGGAACGTCATTTACTACAGACCTCTATAAGCAGTGCAAGTAGACTAAGTGTGCATCCACCACAAGTTAATAGATAACTAGGGCAAATTGAAATGCAAGTTAAACTTGGGAGTTAAGAATTTGTATGTAAACAATCATTCAATTGTTGCGCTATGCCGATGATTGCGGGGTTAGTCATGATTTTTATATAATATGCAAGAGAGCGATGCAACTTGTATAAATTAACCCATTATTTTAATCATCGACTTACTTACTACATGTATTTATTGTATTGTTTACATTGGTTTTTATTTGGATGGGAAATACCTGAAGGTATAATGACTAAATTTTAAAGAACTAAATTTCCCCAAGCTATTTATAAAAGCAGTTGAAAATGCATGTGCGGACGCTTTTCATAATTCAACAATCAACGTTTGTCAGACGTCATAAACATCGAATCAACCCTCATTAGAAGTCTAGTACACACACAAAATTCAACTCCCTGTACCAAATGTTAGTGATAAAAGAGTGGAGAGCTCGTTTCGGTTGAACCCCTAACCCAAAAGCACACTTATATCCACGGGAATACCGGTAAAACCTAGGAAGTTATTTCATTATTGTTACACTGCGTATTATTATAGAGCGTGCCACATTATGGGGGGTCAGGGGGTACGATGTTATTGTGAAGCCTCCGAAAGCAACCCCCTATAGAGTGTGGGAAGATATAAACTCTCTCTATCGGATCTGAATCAAATCAACCCCCTCTGACACTCGAGCTGAGCAGCTGTAGGTAGATATGAAAATGGCATTTTGAATTAGGTATGATAAACATCATTGTTCGAGTAATATGAAGGGGGTGGGGGGGAGGTGGCGGTTGTGGCTCTAAATTATTATTTAAAAATTTAAACGTTTGATTGCTGGTATTGATCGTAGTTTATCTGAAGAGGGATTGCACTGGTGTGATAGTGAGAATGTTAAAACATACATTCTTGTGAAAGCTATGTACGTGCATATGAAATGACACTGGCATTGTGTAATTCTTAATTGAATTGTCATAAATTATAAGTCAAACTATTCACGGATGCTCGATTGGATTAAAAGGTTACAAGGTTATGGTTAGTCTAGGCCAACATTATTTCGAACAACTAAAAATCGTCGTGACGAACAATAATATGCCAAAGACCCGGGAACTCCAGTTTGAAATAGAAGGCAGATTTTGAGGCACCGGTTGAATGGGGGCTGTTTGAGTTAATCATATGGCAGGAAACAAATGCATTTGTGGTTGCCCCAAACTGGAATCAAAAACGGTGGCCCAAATATCTCTTGGTGGCTACTTTGGAATATAAACTATAGAAAATTGCCACTCAAATCATGAACCAATGCAAGAGCAATCAGAATGAAATATTTGAGATAAGTGCCAAGTTATTGATTAGAGAACAACTCTCGCATTTCAGGGGAATCATACACAACGCTACACTTAATATTGTACGTTTATTATTCACATTTAATAATGAAAGCATTGAAAGTGCAGTCATTGATAACATCGCAGGATATTGCCAATGCCAAGTACCGGCCTAGATTCGGTTTATTGTTCCACGAAAAATGACCCATTGAAAACTTGATAATATGTAAGCTTGTTGCAGTGATAACAAACGATGGGCTTTTCCAAAGATGTGATCATCATACTTGAAGAGGACATTTTCGGCGCCATGCCTTACTACAAAAATGACACTATGCGAATGACAAATTGCCAAAACCGGAAGTGGCTATATCCGCCTGTTTCCGGACTCAGAAATACGAATGTGAACATCGGACATGAATACGAAATCATGTTGTACAGAAATGAATGCAAGTCGTTAATAATTTGTGTTGATAACAGTTGACAAATTAGGTAGTGTTGTAAAGCATTATCATCTACTTGGCAATCGAGAAAAAAATCAAACTGCATTATTTGTATCAGACAGTTTTGCTGACTGATAATCCCGATAATTTACGACATGCCCTCTCATGTTTCTAATTGTTATTACCACCTGATAACGTTATAAATAGTGCGACCAGCGCTGGAAATTATACCTGCAAATCGTTTAAGTCTTGGTAATATTGTAAAATGAAAATGATTTATTGGCAGTGTAAGAAAATTAAAAAGTCACAAAAACCACGATAAAAATACCGGCGTGAGAACTGAGAACATGCAAATTGGAAATCACCAAATGCCATACCGATGTTGTCATCCTATTTAAGATTGAATATGCAAGAAAGTGTGAACTTTATAATTCGTAATGAGTCGGGCTGATTAATCGGTTAATTAAGTTCTTCTTGCTGATTATTATCCGAAGAGTTGTCACTTTTCCAACTGGCTCTTAGGTCATCCCAACTTTTATAATTTTTCAATTTTCCAATAATCAATTTAAGTAGACAATTGGTTGCTGTTATTGTCGCGTTCGGCTGCGTTTCTTAGAAGTGCATAATCGGACTCGACAATTTGCTCATTACATTCGATCGCAAATTGCTCGCTGCAGGATAATTCGCACATGGTGCTTAAAGTGATTCGATAATTGATGGGTTTCTCAAACGAAATTGCAGTAAATTCTTAGTCGACAATCCTGCTGTCAGGACTGAGCGCTATGGATCTCTCTCTATTCGTCCCTAGCTGCATATTCGTGGTTCTTAGTTATTGAGCTGCATCCAAATTGCAATTGATACCGACAAGAGCTCTGATAGCAGAGAACATCCCCAAACTTAACTGCTATATGATAGGTAGAAGTGGTCCATTCTAATGGTCGACAGTCTGCAGCTTTTGGCTTTTGCCATGTTCTGTTTCTGTGAGAGTTTTGTAAGGCGGTCTCGATGTTCAATTCCAGGGCCCAAAACGTACAAAGAAGGGAAGGTGGATGTCAAAACCCGGATTTATTTTATTTTCTTCGTGGCGGCACTGAATCTGATGGAAAATAGTCTCCAAGGGTTATTATTGAAAATCAAGCCTGGATCAGGTCCCGGAGATAAAGTTCGAATTATGACTATATTTTGGGTGTATACCAGTAACAATATTTATAGGTCACACGTCTCTAACACTGGTGCCATACAGTTTTATTTCGATCTGTTAATCAAATTGCTAATAAATACGAATTATATCATTTCTGAGGTTGGAATTGATTTTCAAAATACTCCAATGCAGACCGTGAGTATAGGATTTTTGTTCATTCTATCTCGGAATAAATGTTTTCTAGCCAAGCTTAGGTGACCGAAAATATACCCGAGTATTTATATGTCTAGTCGAGTCCCAGTCCCAGCCGAAAAGTTATAGGAAAAGTCCGTCGGTACCTAAAAAAGATGCAAAAAAAGCCCGAAGGCCCGGCCGAGTTTGGGCCGAACTTTGAAACATTTTTCGTCCCCGACTTTCGGGTTTTCGGCCTTTCTCGGCCTTTCCGAAAATTCGTAAAAAGTAACCGAAAAAGAGGCAGATGACCTGTTCTTTAGGGAATGGACATTATATTTGTGAATAGAAAAATTGAGGCGATGACCTTTTTTAGAGAATTGACTTTTTGAAGTCACATAGTTGGGCCGAGATAATAATCGTCGGGCCGACTGGGCCGACTTTCGGGCTGCAGGGCTTTCGGGATTTTCGGGCTTTTTTCGAGCCTGCCGGGCCGATTCAACAACAATGTCGGGTCGGTACGGGCCTTTAAAGATAAAGTAGACTTTCGGGCCGGGCCCGACCTATAGACGTCTCGGGCCGAGGCCGGGCCGACCAAAAAATATATATCGCATCTCTAGTACCTACCTGCCCACACCAAATTCCCACAAATGACATTGACATACACTAACACTATCAATACAAACATGTGATTACAAATAATGCGACCTCCCTGATCAAGGCGAGACTGATTTTTATTGTCCATCACTATCTTTATTTGGAACAGATTAATCAGCCAATTTCCCACGATCACAATTCTAGCTAGTCACGTAGATATAATCTGCACCAGCGACCTATCCCAACCCTATTTTACCAGCCGAGCTGACGCAACGGTGTGTGACTTACAAAAACGAACAACCCCCCCCCCCCCTCTATAAATGCTCCAGCATATGTCACAGGAACAGCATAGGGGTCACGCGAGCCGACCCTTTAATAGGGGTGTGTGGGGGGTTAATAATGCGGGTCGCGACATCGGGATGAATTATTATTATTGGTTAATTGTTGTTCACTTAACGACGCAACGCCGGGGCACACGTTCACTGTTCGATGTACGGGGTAGGTACCTAAGGGCGGTCTGTTTGATGTGGGTACTGGGACGCCGGTAGCGATTTAAGGGAGTTTAGTTTCGAGGGGGGTGAGTTGATACCTGGATATTGTAGGATGTGATGGTTAATACAGTCTGGCTTATCGTGAGCAAACTTATCGCTTATGGGTTACCTTTTGGTTAGTAGGTACGGTACACAAATACATTACGGGCATACAGTACTAGTACTACATACGGATGCCGGCGCCACGGCGGTGATTCCCATTAGGTCCTGACCCTGAGAATGGTTGGAACCAAATGCTCAAAATGTGTATTTTTGTAGGTACACATACCTTTGAAATTGTGGACTTGCTACACAAGTTGCCTGCTTCAAGAAGATCTTAAACTGCAAGCAACTAATGTCGGTTCCCTAGGGAGGAGTCAACAGTTGACCGCTGTAGAACTTTTTTATGGTTACGTTCCAATGTAGAACAGCTCCAAAGTCCAGTTACTTAGAAGGCTGTGCAACAGCCAACAGGTACAACAGGATTTCAGGGAGACGAGCGGTTGTGGCGGAAGGGGGGGGGGGGATGGACAAAACAAACTGTGTCTACCGAAAACTAGGAGTACCAATCTAATTGCTTTAGGTGTATTTCATGATTTTATGACGTTCATATGAGATCAGGCAGTTTTCAAAATCCATACTATAAAAGACAATATAAAAAATAAATAGCTAAATAACACGTTAGTCATTTAGTCTATACAGTAGGTACCTATAGATAGGTACTAATAATATCTTTAAAAATCCATAGTACTTTCTGGTCTACTTGAAAGCAAAGACTAGCAAAATGAGTTGATTGAAGGGTTTGAACATCTTAGCATTATGTCCAGTCCAGACTCCAGCAGCATGTCTAGCAGATAATCCAAACCCACTCTCCTTGGTGCTCGTCATAACATGAGGATACTATGCCAGGACAAAAGCATTTTTATATCAATTTCTTGTTCTAGAAAAATAATTTAAACACAGCAAACAAAACAAAAATGTATGTACCTACAACAAAACACACTTCGACCAATACATTTCCCTCCTTATGTCTCAAAAACTGTTCCGAAAGGTGGACTTTTACTTCTTCATTTAATTCAAGTGACAAAATCGCCTAATCGTCATTGCTGAATTTGTGAACCAATCGATATTTCGGGTATGAAAGTATTTTTTGTGCAGTAATTATATCAAATGTCCTAAATGTCAGACTTTGATAAATGATTTGCATTCTTTCTTCAGTGGATTGCTAACCAAATCACATCAGGTTATGACAAACTGTTGCGGAGAAGGAGAATGTTTTTGCCGGTCGAACAATCGCGGGATGAATCGTAAAAATTTTCTCTGCTGGTTAGCAGCCAATGAATCTATAGATTCATTGTCTGCTTCCTGTACGTACCATTCAAACCCAGTTTGAAAAGTTGTTTTGAAAACTAATTGTTATGACAAAATAGATGAGCCTGTGTGCCTTTATTGGAAAACAACTAGTTTTCATAACTATTTAGAGACCAGCAGGTTTCCATATTATGTTTTTAAATCAAGATGCAAGGGAAACTTTGCATCTTGTTTGCAAGTGGGTACCTCAATAAAACATCATTTTCATTAGTGGAGTGAAGGGAGAGGAAGGTCGGTGCCCCTATAATTACAGAGAAAAAATGGGTTTAAATTGGGGATTTTAAACTTGACCACCAAATGCCACTAAAAGCCTCGACTCGAAAACTCACGGAAACTGTGATCATTTTGATACATATGCTCCCAGTTAAAATAAATTGATGAATATTTGGAGAAGACTCTTGACAAGTGAAAAGTTAAGCATGCAATAACGGGCTTACAGCTTTGATCAAAGCAGTTTTTGGGTGATACAAATTGAGGAATAGGTAGGTATTTGTGCCACTTTTTGACAATATATTTGATCAATGATAATTATGTGAATTGTGATAATATTGACCAAAATTGAGTTCCTCTCACTAGAAACATTTACTAAAGATTGCATTACCAATCAATCGGTAATCCCATGGCACATGAAATTCATGTTAGGTACCAAATGATGTAACTATACTTCAAATGAAAATCGTGAGTATTTCAGAAACAAATACAGAAACGAGGTAGTATGGAATTATTATAGCAATTGCAATAATGCACTTAATATTTAATATTATTTATATTTATATTAATATTAATATTAACGACGATATTAATATAATGTCGAGGGAAAAGTTAAGCATGCAATAACGGGCGTACAGTTGATCAATGCAGTTTTTGGGTGATACGAATTGAGGGATAGGTAGGTATTTGTGCCACTTTTTGATGTAACTACTTCAAATGAAAATCGTGAGTATTTCAGAAAAAACTGTAGAAAGGAGGTAGTACGGAATTATTATAATAATTGCAATAATGCACTTTAGGTACAATCAAATTTGAGGCAAATTCATTTCTATCATCCACCATATGCTAAGTATAACTGTCTGTGAGATCTTTGGCCCCAGAAATCACTTTGGTCAGAAAACAAACAAATTATATAACGCTGGTCGCTGCCAGTTATCTTTATGAGTGGAACTGAAACCAAATCGATTCAATTCATCCATATTAAGTTGCAGGGTGCAATCGGATGGTACACAAAACCTTCAATCACTAAAAGCCATTAGGGGATATGTTCACTTCGAAAGATTCCCATGCAGATTACGGTACAGTGGCAATTTTTAAAATCCCTCATGAGATTGGCCAGAACTTCTATAAATAAGCAGTGGACATGCTTTGCAGTTTTAGGAGTGGCCTGGTACAGATTTGAAAACAGATAGCAAGATAAAAATGGTGACAATGCATAATCCAAAAGGCACTTTAATTTATTTGATTACAGCTGCCAAAGTAATTCCCTGGACTACTTCCTGACTTCTTCAACTGTTAACAAAATTTGTAATCTAATGGATATTAACATTTAGAGGTAAAACAGAGATTCACGTCACTCTCCACTATTAATTTCATCGGTAATGCCCCACTATAAATCAGCCACCTATCGCCACCAGACACAGGGCTTAGCGTACTTTGCAAACATAAACTATCCGACACACCCCAGTAAAGTTCACGTCATCGGCTCAGAATCCGGAAGACTCGCCAACATGTCCCCGACGAGCGTGGTAGTAAGCGTCGACTTCTGCTTTCCACTTGACGTGTGCCCTTGAAACCAGTTGCCTCTCCCTCCTCTGCCGCCCCTGCCGCCGCGACCAAAACTGAACGGCTTGAATTTTACCGCGGGCACCGGCTTCTCCGTTTTCCCTTCAGCCGCTCCGTCGGTCTCCATTACGCAGTCGCCTTTGCCGCAGTTCTCTTCCGGAACTGCATCGATGCTCTCTGGCTTGGATCGCGATGCCTTCGAGTGTTTCTTTTTTGCAACCGCAGGCACCGGCTCCTCTGTTTTCCCTTCAGCCGCTCCGTCGGTCTCCATTACGCAGTCGCCTTTGCCGCGGTTCTCTTCCTGAACGACTGCATCTACGTTCGCTGGCTTGGCTCGCGATGCCTTCGAGTGTTTCTTTTTCAGCGCTGCCGGTTTTGACGGTTGGCGGTGGCTCGAGTCGTCGAAGCGGAAGTTGTGCGGGAATTTGTGCGCAGCGATGCAATGGCTGCGCCGCTCCAGAGGGTTTGCGAATTTTAGTTGGCATTCCTCGACGTAACAAGCGTACTGAAACGATAAAAGGAACCGTTAACATTGCATATTTATAAGGCAAAAGGTAGTTTGCTGAGTTATTACTGATCCATGGATTTGTTATTTCCAAGAAATTTTGTAAAAGTGGAACTAACAGTTTTGAGACAGGATAGACATACATTTTCAGCATTACTATTAGCTTCGGTACTAGCGGCTTGTTATTGCTGTATACTTACACTACACTACATTACTTACTTACAATATGGAGTGGAAAGCAGCTGGTGAATAGGGTAGTGGCCAAGGGAACACAGGGATTAAATTTTGTGATGCCCACACTCAAAGGTGCACATAGCCACGTGAAAGAGCAGGCGTATAAAACGTTGGTCAGGCCCATCCTAGAACACGGTGGAATGGTCCGGGATCCCTACAAACTGGGAGAATAAAGGAAAGAACGAGAGCAGAGGATGGCGGCAAGACGAGTCACTGGTAGAAAACGAAGGTGGCTTTGGGACCCCAAAACCAAAGAGCGGGTTCGGGATAGCGCAAGTGCAATAGTCAAGCTACTAAAGTGGGAAGTCTTGACCAGAGGGAAAAGGCAAGGCTGGGTGCCTTACGTAATGTACTCTGCGAGCAGGAGTGGAAAGAGATCGGAGACAAAATACAGGAGGGACTTAATTTAAGGAATGAGCACAAGCTTTGGGAAAGAGGTGCTAAGACTGAAATAGGGAGGAATTGCTTCCTTAATCGAACCATGGCCTACTGGTATACTTATATTACACCAGGCCGTCGCAATCGAGATGGGAGATTTTTAGTTTGCAGTTTTCCTGTTAGATCGCTGCACTGATGGGCGAATAGTTCGGGTCAGTTCGGGCCCTGCGACGAAAAATCAACATGGCGACATTGGCTCGTACGAAACGTCAACATTTTTTGTTGAATGCATTTATGCGCAATTTATTTCGATTCGCAACCAAGTATCACTATTTTATGTACCTACATACTTTTCATCAAAATAAATACCGATGTCCAATTATATTTATTCATACCGTGACTGTAAGTAATCATTTTTAATTCCATTCACATTTTTGTGTCGCCATTTTGCTTTTTGGATTCAGAGGCACTCGGAGCTTGCACTTTTCCCCCACAGTGCAGCGACCTAGCGGGGAAATTACAAACTAAACAGCCAGACACGCGATTGCGACGGCCTGGTGTAATATAACAGTAGGCCATGATCGAACGATAAGGAATTCAAACTCTTTGATACCCGAGGCTAGGCCAGCTGTGACAAAGTTACACCATCGATCATTTAGAAAGATTTTGTAAATGTCAATGTCAATTTGTAATATTAGCATTAAATTAAAAACTGTCTCTACCTTACCAATGTACTAAACTGTGCGCTGTAAGAGGCAATAAATAGATAACAAAAAATAAATTACAATCTGTCTTAATTAGCTCCAAAAGAAAAACTCCAAAGAATACGCTAAATTGTGAGAACCTTGTGTTTCAAATGTGTCTATGGATGTCGTCCGAGGAAACAAAAGCGAGGCGAAATACATTTTAGGTGATTTTTTAGGGCAAATATTATGGAGTGGGGGGGAGGACCGAAATTTTTTGCCCAGGGGCCTCCAATTCGAAGTTACGCCACTGGTCTTAGGTATAGTAAATAAGGGTCACTCATGTAAAAACCTTTATTTATATCCTGAGCAATGTGAAGCAAGCAGTAGGTACAGACCATGGGCTTGCGTTCCGCCTGTGCAAGAAAGAACGAGTCATGTGTCTCGGAGAGATGCAGATCGAGCAGATGCGGAGTGGGCAGGCGCTTCTTGCACTGGGAGCAGAAGTAGCGGTGCACCGAGTTGTAATGCAGGTCGAACTCGAACACCGAATCAAACGTCAATATGCAGCCAGGAACGCTGCACGGGAAGCTCGCAACTCTGAAAACATTGGCAGATTAGGATCATTTTTTGTAGTATTTTTAGTAGATACAGGGAGGGAAAGTAACGCATTATAACCTGATGTTAATCTTGTTATATTTAATTATCCTCGATATTCGACAAGGACAAGGCTGTTTCTTCAAAGAAAAAAATACTATGAGAGCATCTTTCCTGTCCTGTGGCTAATTAATTTTTCTAATGTGATGTAAGGAGGCTACACCAATGATGTACATTCAGTCCCTGGTTTCCTTTATTGATGATTCAGTGTCAGTGGATATGTGGGCCCCCTTGAATAGTGGGCCCCCAAGAAAAAATTGAATGGTTATAAAAAATCCTTAAGAGTATGTATGACACTTTTCTTTCAAAATCTATTATTTTGATTTCATTTGACATACCTATCTAAAACTTAAGTGCCATTACAGGAAGCTAGCACATTTTCTTTGTCACAGAATCACCCCCAAAGGTTCCAGCTAATGAACTGATGAGTTATGACAATTTGCATGTAAACACATTGAAACATTGTTTTGCTATTGCATCTAGCAGTGATGTTTCACATAGAGTTTGGTTACTCTAGAAGAAGGTAGAACCCAAGAAGCTACCTCTGGTCTATTTAGTAGGCACACCTATAGGTCCTTTACTTTACATCTTTGAAAGGAAACTGAAGGCGTCCGTATTCACAAAGTCGATAGTACTACAACTCGTGTCAGCAAAATTGGATACCACTGTTCGAAACAACATTTCATTTTGGTCAAATAAAGGGGATGCTTTTGTAATCATTTGTGAAATTATTTTGATGTGTAAAAACTTTCTCCAAGCTTGACTGATGGAGCCTTGCAGGGACAGCTTAGGCCTCTGCTATGCCACTGTTCAGTGTTGAGAGTGACTGACGAGACAAAAATTCTTAAAATGGTCTCACAAAAACATTCTTACACATCATGACAAAGTTTTTCATCATCAATATCAAATACTCCTAGCTTTCTCAAAGCGTTACAAGCCAAATCTCCTGGAGCAAAGAAAGGATCGTTGGCTTGTCTTCTCCCTGTTCCAAAGGGAAGCAGAACCTTCTCCACGTCGCTCAATCCATTACTCATTTCTCGGCCTGAAAAAGAATATTCGATAAACACCTTGAATAAATCGATGGAATTACCACACATTACTTCAATTACAAATTAAGAATAAAAAAAACAGCCCGTCAGCACCACAGATCGATTAAAAGTTCTGTATGTAGCGACCGTTCGACCAGCTAGGTAGGTAGGTACTTGTTGAATCAACAGAAATGTGAGGTTAACCAACTCGGAACAGATTTCAGAACTCGCTTAAGACGTTTAGTAACGAAAAATTCAATCAAAACAACAAATTTTATGCACAGTTTTACTTACAAAACCATGGTAAATCATTACGTCTAAAACTATTAATTAAGAGAAACTCACATATTAATTTCCTCCGGTTCAATCCAAAAGCAGGCGGGCGGAGAAACCCAGGCCGTTTGCCGTGCGACAGCGCTGCGGTCGCGTGGTGGCAAAATTCAAAGACCAACTGGAATTGACAATAGTTTAACCATTGATTAACATTCCCTGAAATTTTGGGTATATGTTAGTGCTTTTTGCAAGTAAAAAGTTTTAAAAGATTTTTCGATCCCTGTAAGAAATGATAAATGAAATGAAATGAACAGGGCCCCATATAATAATTCTGTACTCCCTATATACTGTCCGCCCCAGGGAGGCGACTCCCAGTCCGCCCCCAAGTATAATATGTACGTACCCATAACATTTGGATCTACGAAGTCGCACCGACAGTGTTGAACTTAGCGTTGACACCTTCCAGAGTATTAAAATCAATGAAAGTATAAATTTTCTCCATGTCTGAAAAATTAGGTCGAGTTACAAAAGTGAAAATAGCAACAAAAAAAAGCAAACTCTGGAGCTGAACATTATTCAAATTGTATTCACACTGTATGCAACTTAACTAATGGGAAAAATTTATTGGAGATCCTTGTGAACCATGCTTTGTCTTCATATTCTCATAAGCAGTAGACTCCGGTAGGCAGTTGCATAAATAAGTGTGCAAGATTAATGATCGACAGCAATGATGGAATGGATTGAATGAATGAACTCGTCATGATCTAATACAATCAGGTGAGGTTATCAAAAATGTGTATTTTATTTGTACACCATTCAAGAATTTGTACTCGGCACTGGCAAGTAGCAAAATCAAAAAACAATTTCCACAATATCACAACCCTGTAATATATACAATAAAAATCTACTTCACTTATAACCTATCCTTCATAATACAAATATCAGTCAATTTTCTGTATAAATAATTACAAAATTCTAAAAACTATGTAGGTACCCTGAGTTAAAATGAGCATCATCAAGTCAGTCAACTCATTCAGCTGTTATACAGCAAACACCTAAGTTTCGCAGTTTCGTTTCTCATCGCCGCCAGTTCGTACTTGAGCTTCATGTTCTCCTGCTCGAGAAACGCGGCTCGGATCGCGATCTCGTCCTCCTTGTGCCTCCGAGCGTCCCTCGATCTCTTGGCCGCCTCGTTGTTCTTCCGCCGACGTTCCCAGTACGCCGCGTCTTTTCCCTCTTCGGGACTCGACGGGATCCCGTTGGCGTTGTACGTGTCTGACGAGGTCGGCGGCTCCGGACTCAGCGGCCGCTTCATGTTGGAGCGCGCCTTGTTGCTGTTGGTGCCGTTGTTGGACGACTGGACCTGGAAAACAGAGAAATAATGTCAGATTTACTGGTTATTAATTTTCTTAGACTCATGTCTACTATATCCTAACTTTAGCACTAGTTTTGAAAAAAACTATTTCAAACTGGG
Source organism: Nemoura dubitans (assembly GCA_921293005.1). NCBI lineage: Eukaryota > Metazoa > Arthropoda > Insecta > Plecoptera > Nemouridae > Nemoura > Nemoura dubitans. The sequence continues at coordinate 41,817,893 of OV121076.1, forward strand.
ATTTGAATGCTAAATGAAAAGTCTCACTGGTTTCCCGACGTTTCGTAACATATACTAGTTACTTTATCAAGGGTGAAAGCTTGACTGACGTTAAAACATGAAACGTTACGAAAACATGAAATGTTACGAAACGTCGGGAAACCAGTGAGACTTTTCATTTAGCATTCAAATCCCAGTTTGAAATAGTTTTTTTAAGATTTACTGGTTCGTTGCAGATGACATTTGGACATGGTACATCACATAGAGCAATGACTATGGGTGAAAATTGGTTCCAGTATTTTGATTCTGAGGTCACTAGGAGGGGTAGGTGCCACAAAATGTGACAAAGGAATTCGAGAAGAGCGGCAGAGTAAGCGAAACAGGTAATATTGACGCAGTATGTTCATCTGTGACCTCGGTACGACTAATTTGAGCTTGATGAGAGTGATGCTGCTAATTTTGCAAAGTGAAGACCGTGTCCGAGGAGTGAGTCTGACTGCCGGTACTACTGGATATTTCATGCAGCTCCGCTAGGATGTACGTTGTGTGTGCATTACGAAAACTTCATCCTTACATTTTGAAATATATCATTTTAGAGGTTTTGAAGTTTCAGTGTTGGAAAAACAAGATAAAAATTTTGTTTTACTCTTTTTACATAAACTGAATGGTTGTTCCATTTTGTCAACTTCAAGGCCACTGCGGTCTTTAGATTTATCCATTACAAAAATGTCTATATTAAATTTAGGGTTCGAAACCAAGACCTATGGATACGGATGCTGCAACCGTTGCTTTGACCAACACGGAGAACCACAAATTGATTCTTTGAGGAAAGGCCATTTAAAAGAGGAAAGTAATATTCATGATCATGAATAAAATAACTATTTGGATAGTTTAAGATTCTCTGTCCTCATGACTAAGAGGATCTCAATAACTAATATTTTGTTGCTCGAAGCGTAATCTTACCTGATCCAGCATGCGCCTCCGAAACTCCGAGTACGCTTCGTTCGACCCGTTGCCGAGGAACGAATCGGCCGACGAGACTCCGACGGACAGCGTCAGCGGGTCCTTGGGGTACGCCTTGAACGGCCGCGTCGGCTTGCTCCGACTGTTGGTGTTCAGCATCTGCGGCAGCGCAGGCAACATCGGGTACGGCTGAATTCCCGCGACCAGGAGGCCCAGGTTCTGTGGAGACATCCGGTTCTGCGGAGACATCCTGTGTGGTTCCGACCGCTCGGAGCTCGTCGAGCAGTATTCAGGGGAGACGGGGGATTTGGTGCGTTCGTTGAGGAGGGGTAACCGAGGAACGGTCTGCATGAGGTGCTGTTGCAGGATGGTGATTGGGTGGTGGATGAGCGGCTGGCTTGCGTCGGGAGGCGACGGGGGCTCGGATTTCACGGTGTCGGGCTCGTTTCGACGGACGCAGAGGTCGAGGATTTCCTGCGGCGGCTGGTGGGAGATCGGCGGAGACGGCGTGGAGAAGTCCAGCGGCTGGTTGGTGAGCAGGTTGCGCATTGAGTATTGGATCGGCGTACTGGTCTGACCGATCGAAGCCATCGCGATGGTTTGGAATCTGGAAGAACAAAAAAGTTGTTAGGAGCTGCAAAGGAAACTTTTTCTCAAACAGTGGTGTTGCAGTGCCCCAGTGCAAAGTTTTAAGTTGCACATCCGCCTCCCCCCCCCCCCCCACCCGATTGCTCTTTTTTAAGTTCTGGGGTCCAGTGATTGATAAGGCAAACAATTTTTAAATTCATGAAGGGAGCCCTCACGGAGCTTCAAGGGCCCCTACCTGTGGGCCCTCGGTTTAGAAAAGGCTCCTGGGCCCCAGTTGAACTAGTGGTCGGAGCTTCAAGGGCCCCTACCTGTGGGCCCTCGGTTTAGAAAAGGCTCCTGGGCCCCAGTTGAACTAGTGGTCGAGCTGCCACACTGGTCAAAGTTGTATGATATGGTTGTGATTAATTGTCAATTATCTATATACCCAAAAACAAATTTCACAAGTTCCATGATATTTTATCTGAACTTAAAAATCGGAATCCTTTGGATAAATAGAATACTTCTGAGTTATTTGCGTCTTTGCTTATAATATCCTTTGTATTACAGATCAAGGCGACATGAAATAACTGAAGTGACAATGAGCCAATTGATACATCAGAATTAATTAATGACATAGCGAATATTATGCTTGTTAGATTGTAAAAGTCAGCTAGGATATACATTTCAGTTTGTTTATCAAAAATCACTGAATGGCTAAAAACTTATAAACACAAATTTGGAGATAATTTGAAGATTGTGTAAGCATAAAAAAATATATAAGTCACATACCTAATTAACTAAAGATTCCCACAGGTACCTACAAATTTGATATTTGCAGCTGATTTCATTGTAAACGAAACAAGCTTTCATTTGCCATTACCTTTGAAATTATGTAAAAATTTTGAGTACACAGTGCATTACAATTAAAAATAATAAACACAAATAGTACATAATATTCTCTGCAGACTTACCGAATTCAGACGTCCAAAATATAGTGTCCCGGAAAGCGATCAACGTTTCCCACCCTATCTTATGCAACTACGTTCGCGTCAAAACCACTCAAAAACCACACGACACGCGAGCCAAGAAGGCCGGCAGACAACTAATAACTTGCAGTTGTCATTCTTCCTTGGACACACAGTTGCATTTACCCCTACCACCGGCGACAACGCCAACAACCCTTCTTGGCCAATCACAGCGTTCCACTACGAGCCCGAAGGGGTTATTTTCGGAAATATCTCCTCTTCGCTGGCAAACGCAAACGAGCCACTTTGCAGTTTGCACAAACGGCTACTACCCTTGCAGAAAATCAAAGTCACCCGGAAATCACAATTAACGCGTAAGGGCTATCAACGATCCCGACCTACACATTGTTGGTTTGGAACCATTATCACGTTATGTGCTTGTACGTTATTCTTATTATCTATGTTCATGATTCGCGTACCTTTGGGCATTTTGATGACGAATTAGACAAGTTATGACGCGAGCGACTAGAGGTTGGAGGATAAATTACAAGATATATAGGTAAATATAAGTTAAGGGTTATTTTTAAATTCGACGAACAAAGGGCGAATTCTATGACGCAAGACGCAAAATGATTACTGCACACCAACCGTTTTTAGAAACATCACCAAATTGTTGGTGGCGGACGAGACGAAGATGACGCAAAGTTTACCGGTTCGGCTCACAACGTTCTGACTAGTGACTACTACAGACTGGTGAATGATGCGTAAATCTGTTGACTTGTAAAAATGCGACCCTGAGACGCACAGATACACAAGTATACCCTTAAAAGAATGCAGCAGTGCGTGTTTCACCTATTTACATAATTCTTTTCATGTCGGTGTCGCACTATTTTTGGTAACTTTCTATCTAACGTTTGGCGGTATGGAGCCCTAACCGCTAGCTTTACAACCAGAGTGGGCTGAGTGGCGACCCAGTATGTAATAGCTGACGAAAGTTGGGCTTGGAACACTTTCGAAAAGCTCTGCACTGCACTGAATTAGGATCTAGGATGCATCCAGATTTTTTGTTCTATTTATAATTTGAAACGAGATCTATAACAAATAACAATATTCAAATACGACGCCAGTGTAGCAAAAGGCAATATACGTGTAAATAAATCATTCTAAAGGTTATTGTCAATTGCTCAATAATCCTGGGAACCCCAGAAACCTGTTCACAACGTTAAAATAGGTAGGTACCTACTGATTTATATGAGACTCCAAAAAAAGCTACCCATATCCGAAGTTGTAAGTTGTAACCATAATATTATAGTAAACACATTCTGTTTTCATGCAAAAGCCAATTGCCATCCTTGAAATGACTTTCAAAACAATCGTCATATGAGAACGCTCAAACATGCAATAGGTACTATTAATTTATTGTTTCAATTAATTGCTAAAAATTAGGCCATTGCACCTTTCAATTTCTTGGCGCACTTCCATCAGCGTAATTCTGTATACGAGACGGGACAGGTTGAAAATCGAACTTGGTGCTCTTGTCAATAAATCAAATTTAACTTACGTGCAATGGTCATTCAGCAAAGCGTAGATCATGACAATGTAACAGTTAGAAGGTCACTAAGTTTGAATGTCAGAGCATAAATGAAGTGCATTCAGAATAGAAATTGAGCATGTAGCATAAGCATTTGAGCATGTAGCATAAGCATATTATACAATAAATGAAAATAATTCTTGGCATTTCAATTAACGCAAGCAAACATTTCCTTCCCCAAGCGAAAACTTCTTTCCCATTGCCAATGTTTTCACGACAGCAACCCTCTCTGCCCGCACCCCGAGGCATTACCAGGAAACGATAGGCGAGATGAAATGATTTTGCGGTCGGTCCATGCGGCGTGGATGCGTGGGCGATCGCCATTCTTTGCCGTCCAATCGGCTGGAATTTGGGTTAAGGGGTTACGCATTGGGGTAAGGCAATTCATGGTGCTTTGGTCATTCGTCTGCTTTCACCGCAACTCGCTGACCATAAACCACCCTAATCACTCGAGTGATTAATGACATTTTCTGAGGCGAGTGAGGGTGGTCAGTTTTGGTTTTCGTTGCTCACTTTGGCTAACGGTGATCTGCTGTTGGGCGTACATAGTGCAACAGCCGTTGCATAAGGCCAGCATAATATGACAATGGTTATTATATAGTTGTAGCTCGTTAAAGATAGTTAGATTAACACGGTTATTAAATGATGGTAATTAAGTGTACGCGCAATTAATTTTGCCTGGCCATTTTGGCGATGGAACTACGAGTTCGTTTAAATAACAACTCAAGAGAAATATGTCGTCACAGTCGTATAGAGCAAAATCGGCTAATAGCTTGTTTATTATGTAATTTCGAAAATCTATAGCCCGTGTGAGACAAATTTATTTTACACATAATAGTAGTTACCCTTGAGATAATTACAATGGTATTATTACTTATTATTGAAATTTAACCTAAATATTATTTTAGGATTGAACACGTTTCACGTAAATTATATATGAAAACAATTTATCATCAATTCCGAGAAATCTATAAACTCAATGCTGCAGAAGTCTGTACGGTGTGCAAAGACCAATTATATCCTTCCCCAGTACCTAAAAACAAATTCCATCGCAACAATTTCAGACTTGCAATTTGCGGGTAACTTTTGGTTGGGTAATTCCAGACTTGATCCCTGCTTCTCTGCAAAAGACATGTCCACTTTATCTGCCTGAATCTGCCGACAAAGGATGCTTCTAGCGAGAGGACACATCAGACAAACTTTAATTTTGCTCGAGAGTTCCTCAGCTTCCTGTTCGGGCCACACCACTGTCAATCAAAGTATTAGGCTCACCAAATTTCCCAGTGATAAAATCCCAAGACACTATTTTTTGACAATTTTCATGCCATCAAGTTTAAAAGCAAGCATTCAACTCTTACCAAGTCATTTGCCGGTACCCTTTGTGCCGCAATTAGAAATTAGAAATTTCAACAAAGACAGATTGTAAATATTTGACAAGAATCGATGGGTTTTTACATGCACTTCAGAGCTCTACGTATCTTTTAAACTTGGAACAAGGTTTGAACGGTGAGTCAATGCTATGCGGGCAGTGTCAATTTTGATATAATGTCGATGGATACCTAAGTTCAATCGTTGATTGATCAAAAACACTCCAGCCAGATAATATGATTATTCAACATCGACGTCAAGTACACATTTAGTAGTCTACAGATGCAGTAAACATGCACAAAACAATTTGAAATTTCCAGTTTTTAGGGTGGGTCAACTAGCATTTAGGAGCTCTTGTAAGCCCCCTGGGTCCATCCTCTTTGCCAAGGGCTTGAAAAGGATCCATGAGAAAAGATTGCCCTTTTCGTCCGAATGGCATTATGCGAATAATCTGGCAGTCCCGTTAGTTTTGTTGGCCGCTTTCATCATCTGGTAGACTGGTGTTGCATGTCACTGTGTGGCGAAGAGTTGCGAGCAGAAAGAGCATGCCAATACTGCACCGGGCCAGATGTAGGTCTCATAACACTCGAAAATAGCGGAACGTGGATTTTGGGCGAATTTCTCTTTACGGTTGGTAAAGAAAGGGTTGAGTCCGCGCTGGCTTTTGCGGACAGGGCGCTCTATAGATTGGTCAACTAGAATAAATACCGGCGAGTGAAATCTTGTCCATGTACTTATTTTCTCTTAGATTTGTTTTCGGTTTAGTTGGGGAAATGATTCAATGACGGTCATGAGTTATGATTGTCTGTTTATATACACGAAGTTTTAGTCTGAGAAACTGTTTTTGGAAAGAGCGGGAGGACTTTTGGCGATTTCAAGGGCTGTTGTCGAGGTTTTAGAAAATCTTCACAGCCTTTACTAACGCAAACCTTAGAAAATTCACCGTTGCTTTTTGACAATGGCTTGCAGAGCACTTGGCCTATTTCTGCATTTTTGTACAAATAAGATATAACATCAACAAATTTTGCATTATTATGAATCTTGTCATAAACTTTTATGTCCGAAACATGTTCGACGTTTACCCATGAAAATTTGACCAGCTATAAACACTAGAATGACAGCTATATATAGTGAACGTCATCATCCCCTCACATCTCAAATTGTGGGAAATTGCCAGGGAGTTTCAAATAGCATACTTGGACTTCGGAGTCATGCTTAGGTAATTATGATTTGAGAGAATCCGACGTTTACATGCAGCTGCATGTTTTACAAAGTTTTTAAGACTGTTTTTGGGGGATGTTGCAATAGAAGGTATCGCCCCGCTGTCTTGACTGTAGATTTCACAGCCTTCACAGCCAACATTTTTTTCCATTATAGCAATAAGAAATAATTAAGATTTAGTCCCTAGTGTTCTCATGATAAAAAGGTTATTTACTTCCTTGAAAAATGAAATCAATTTTGCCCCCCCCCCCCCCCCCCTTCATTTATAGATGAAAATGTCGACTGAGCGGAGCCCCATGTCCCAGATAGACACCCGTGTACACATTTGGGCCCTTTAGGCCCTTACCGTCGGCACAAGCCTTCCGCGTCCGCATTATTTGTCTAGATCGCCCCCACAAGGTGTTGTTTTCAGCCCGGCGCAGCTGCCCTTTGGCCCTTTGGACCTTCGGCAAGCGCCCGAAATTGCACTGGACACCGGCTGGCACTCGGTGACATTGCACCAACACGGAAAACATCGAGCGAACAATGCTTTTGCAGAGGCAGGCGCTGGGCAGGAGGTCCCAAATTGCCATTGCGCATCATTGTCAACGGCTTTGTGCACAATGTCGACAACTTTATTAGAAACTACCAATCCGATATGTTTGCTTAGGTAGTGTCTATCTATACGGAGCAATACGGGCTGTAGAATATGAATTTGCGAATTGAAAATCCGAATTTTAATTGAAACGTTGAGCGCTAATCGCGATGAACAATTCACACGATTGTTCTTTTTATCAACGATCTCCAAGAAGATAACCCAATAATGCCAGCGAACATTCATCAAAGAAGACGCGTCCGTTCCAATCCATCAGTTCCAATAACACAAAAACGGCCGAGATGTATTCTGATTAATATTGACCATCGGCCAGTCCATATAGCTGCGCACACGGAATTGAAAAATAACGACCTAGCCCAACAGTCCATAGATCGAGACCACAAAGACACGAAGATTACCAAAACTCTCTAAGCCTCAAAAACGTATTTGTGCGCAAGATTGATGGAGTCATATGGTCCAGCTAGCTGTCATAATCGTCATCCTCCACACCCTTGCTTTCTCGTCGACCGATGCATTGTTTGCGTGATGACCTACTTCGTGGATGCATCCCTTCGCAGTGGCATCTGTCTGCAATAATATATAGTGACCAAGCCATCTGTCATTCATGGCTAAGGTTTATTTGCCAATAGCTGACCACTACTTTGCGCCGCGTGCTTTCAAGAGGAAGCATTCAATCAAAAAGGGTTGCTGCGGTGCGTGGCTGCTCGTGGGTTGGCGTGTATATTTTGTGCGTACGGTGCGTCGGCCACCCCCACACAAAACACCCCTAAGTGGGGACGTGTGCACGTATATGGTCAGGGGCACAATGTCGCGAGGGTGTGGAAGGGTTAGGAAGTGACGCCCGACCCGGAACAATTCGTATGTGGGATCGTGCCGACAAGGGCACATGTCAATCTAGGGGCGCAATTCGAATCTAGTCAGCAACGCGCGTTTGGAGCTGATATTGCAATATGTAAACTTGGCTCGTATTTGGTTCATGTCATGTGACAGATCACTTCGATGTGACTTCGGCGTGAGGTCGAACTGGATTTTGGGTGTGCTGTATATACAACTAGGTGTATTATTCAATTGAATTAAAGTGTCGTCGGGTAGTGACAATTTATATGCATATTTTTATTTATTACCCATATGATATTACAAACAAAAACCGTCCTATGCGCATACAGTTATGAGTTTTTTTTGTAATTCTTTTATTCCTAGAACATTGGTTTCAATTAATACTGAAAAGTTATAATAAATGGAAGCTCATCGTGGCAAAAGCCTGTGTGTGAGCGAAAATATACAAACAAATATAGTATTTAAAGATGGGTACAAAGACCAATAGTGAATAGACACCAATAAAAAATAGAAATAAATTAAGATTAAATGATGATACAAAGGTTAGTCCTACTTTAGTCCTGGGCAACATAAACACAGCTATACACGCAACTTACCCAGATGAAGTTAAACAAGAGTTGCTGCTATAAAAGTATCTTTCTTTTCCAAAAATCCATACATTGAGTTGCTGTTTAAATGTAAGCATTTTAGATTGTAATTTTGGATTGAAACACCATTGTTTCAATATGAGTATGATGTACTACCTCTAGGTAGATTGCGTGTAGCCCACGACATTTAATTGTTTTTAAGTGTTTTAGTATATTTAGATTTATATCGCAGATGTCGAAGTATTGTAGTTCAGATTCTATATAAAGAAAATACAAATCAATGCTCCCGCCAACATCATAACAACTATAACAGGGATGCAATAAAAGTTCGGGCGATACACTATAATATCACAGGTAAGAAAAGAATGGCTGCGTGAATTTGGGACGATGATTTTTATTCAGAAAAGCCAAACTTTTCTCGAATTTCGGTCTAATCGAAAAATGGTGATCCAAGCCAAATAAGTCACTATCGTGTCATTCTCAGAAATGTCAATGTTATGCTCTCATGACTCGATATCGTCAACTGTCATCAACCCCTGAAATTCAAATATCTTGTGCAAAGTTTGGTCATCAGTACGCCAGTTCAATGACCTTGCATGATTGTGATAGCGATATGGTGTGACGTTAATGAATAATGAAGCGAAATGTACACGATCGGTTACAATTCCTCGGTACCGCTATTATTACAAATATCTTGACAAGCAAGTGCATATAGCGTGCGCTTATAAATATTGTTACAGCTGAACATGGATATTAGAGTTCTAATCTGGGTCGAAATATAAATAACCAGGGGAACGAATCCGGCACAGAATGGTCAATCAAGGGTGCAGTTATCCGAGTAGGCCTCATTTCAGCAGAGCGGGGCTCCATATAGAGTGACGTCTTCGACCTCACTTCCTACCTAGAGTCGGTTCATCAGGATTGAGGATTCCAGAGTCCGGATTCTTACTCCTGGCGTCTCAGGACGCGACTGGCGTCCCTGTCCACGTGCTGACACCACCACGTTTTTATGGCAGTTCCGGAGGGCAAATCAGTGATTGGCTCTGGAACTGCAGACATCCATTGTTGCAGTCCAATTCAAATGTGTTGCTAAGTATAATGACGTTCCATTTAGTAATGTCAAGCCTCTAGCCACATTTCTAGTGAGCGCCTCCTCATATCTCATAGATGCTAAAGATGTCGGACTGTCTGCAGTGCTCCAACTATTTGAAACGTCTGTTTCGACCCTGGTTACAACGGCTCCTGCAGGCATGCGAGGACGATTCGTGTGGGGACACAGATGAGGATGATGGCGGATCGGGGAGTGTGCTGAACGAGCCCCGATCTATAACCGGGGGTGGGTTTATTATAGTACAATCATTTTACAAAATTTTTAAAAATGCTTTCAGTAATAATTGTTATTATTAAATTTAATACTAATACATAGATGTGTTAGGAGAACAAAGTCAAACAAATTACCTAAATAAACGGAGCGCGTAGAAATGGTATTAAAAAATAAAAATAAAACAATTTAAACTTTTTGCCGTGTACAACTAAATCATAAATAGCATATAATTTGCACCAAAAAGTACCGACAACTTTGCTTGGGTTCTGTGATACCAATTTCCCAAATTTCATCACAAGTAGCATACAAAAATGAGGGGCGTTCACCCGGGCGGAACAGCGGGTGCTTGGCGTACGCATTACATAGCATACGTATTACACGAGACGCATACGATATTTTACACAAAATCTCTGCGGTTTACATGGCGCACATTTTTTTTTAATGCCCCTGCATACAAAATGACGAGTCCACTGAGCCAACTCGTGGTATAAAGATTATACAAATTATGAATATATGTCACATGATAAAGATTATATAAATAAAGATGACTAATCCTTATATACCTTGGAGCTATGCCTCATGGAGAATATTGACGAGAATAACGAGACGAGCACACTCATATTCCATCGGTGATCACAATCTGATGACACAGCATGAAAAGCTACAGATCACCCATTCCGAGGTCACGTGTTCGGGGCGTAGGAACAATATTTTCGTGTGGGGGGGGGGGGGGGGTCAGACATTCCAAACAATTTTGGGGGTTTGCAGCCCCAAAAAAATATGAGTTCAAGGTTTTCATTTGAGCAAATCTACGCGTTTTCGGCCAATTTGGGGCTTGAGAATGGGTTGGTCCGAACTGCATAAAATAAAGCCAGCAGTTCAGCAAATACTTTTAATACCTCTGTATAAAGATGTAATTCAGTAATTTTACCACCAATTGACAATACATTTTGCGCCACGGTTTCTAGAGTGTCTATAGCCCAATATTTTGTCCGAATCCAGCAATTGCTGCATGCTAAGACATCATAATGAAAATTTGGGCGAAATCAACCATGGTTAGCTGAATAGGGAATCCTAGTTTCAAATTTCCTATCATATTAAAAAGAAAGTTTCGTGAAAACTTCAACCACGGGCACGATCCAGTTACGTGACCCCGGGGGGAGTAAACTGGCCTGACCCCCCCAGTGGAGGGGGGGGGGAGGGGGGTTAGGCCGATGTGTGGGGGGTATTTGACCCCCCGCCCTTCCTACGCCCCTGTCCGTCACAGCGAATGGGGCGGCAGTTTTAAGGGGCTAAAATCTGTTCTGCTGGAAAGCAAGAGCAGGATTTCTAGCTCACATTCACAAGTGATGTCATGTGCATGTGCTCTGTGCAGGTGGTCAGGCGCGCAGGCGTCGCAGAGACGACGGCGACGTGCCGCGCCCTCCGCCACATTCCGAAGGTCCCGCGGGCCATTTCACCCGAAGCGTCCCAAGACCGTCCCAAGACATGGTTCCTTCTTTAGGAAAATGCCACCAAAAAGAGGATGCAAGGCCCCACAGCCAAAGGGCCCAAGATCAAATGCCCCACAGCCAAAGGGCCCAAGATCAATGGGACCAAGACCAAATGCCCCACAGCCAAAGGGCCCAAGATCAAATGCCCCACAGCCAAAGGGCCCAAGATCAATGGGACCAAGACCAAATGCCCCACAGCCAAAGGGCCCAAGATCAAATGCCCCACAGCCAAAGGGCCCAAGATCAATGGGACCAAGACCAAATGCCCCACAGCCAAAGGGCCCAAGACCAAATGCCCCACAGCCAAAGGGCCCAAGACCAAATTCCCCACAGCCAAAGGGCCCAAGACCAAACGCCCCACAGCCAAAGGGCCCAAGACCAAATGCCCCACAGCCAAAGGGCCCAAGATCAATGGGACCAAGACCAAATGCCCCACAGCCAAAGGGCCCAAAACCAAATGCCCCACAGCCAAAGGGCCCAAGACCAAATGCCCCACAGCCAAAGGGCCCAAGACCAATGGTCCCAATACCAAAGGGCACAAAGCCAAAGGTTCCGAGACCAAAGGGCCCAAGACCAAAGGGCCGAAGGCCAAAGGTTCCAAGGCCAAAGGGTCCAAGACCAATGGGCCCAAGACGAAAGTTTCCAAGACCAAAGGCCCGAAGACACGGACGCGTTTTTCAAGTGGAAGATGACTATGTTGAACGCGGACCATCTTCACCGATGAAGATGTGCGACCGGCGACCGGCGACCGGCGACCGGCGACCGGCGACCGGCGACCGGCGACCGGCGACGCTGCGACGAGAGCGTCTCGTGCAGTTCTCGCGATACGTGTCCGTTGACCACCTTTGACCGTGCCGCCATTTTGGATGAGCGGCCCGAGACTCGCTCTTGTAAATCCGTCTATGTTTCAAGCTTGTTCATTCTGAGATCTCATTGGGCGGCCAAATAAAAGCATTGATTCTAACTTGGATCCTCTCGTCTTATAACCGTTCCCACTTAGATCCTCTCGTCTTATGCGAACCGTTCCAACTTAGATCCTCTTCGACTGCTAGCCGGTTGGGCTGAACCCCCCCCCCCCCCCCACCCCCTAAACACACAACCAAGGTTTGTTTTCGAGCAAATTTAGTATTAAGATTTTTTTTTTTAAATTGACGACTTTACAGTTCCGGAGTCAATCACTTAAATAGTGACAATGTTTTTCTCATGTCAATTATTTGCCCAGTGTATTGAAGGGATTTACTCTGAAATTGCAGTCGTTCATTGACGGACGATGTTTTATAGGATGTAGTCTAAGCCCTGTCTAAAAAGAGAAAAGGGGAGGTGGGGTTGCGCCCAAGAAAATTCGGTGTCCAACTCTGTAATATGAGGAATCGGCAAATCGTGCGCTCGCGCGCGTTCTCACTTTAGGAGGGATCATTGGAAGAGTACAACTCGGGATACATGAATTAAAACACCAGAATCACAGCTAAACAACCACTTTATATATAATAATCAACACATAAAAATCTACAACGCTTCACGATCGCTCTACTTCTTGATGACATGCGGCAGATCGTACTTCCCCCTGACACACTTGAGCTTGACTCCCGGCAAGTCCTGACACCGACCCACCCTGCACAACACCATGTTATGTTCCTGTAGGTTGTGACCGATCCCCGGCACATAAGCGACCATCTCTTTGCCGGTCGACAATCGTACGAGCACGCACTTCCGGTTCGCCGAGTTGGGCTTCTTGGGCTTCTTGATCAGCGTCTTCAGGATGACCCCCTTGGCGAACGGCTTGCCGTCGAGAGGCTGACGCGGAGGGCGCACTTTGAAGTGCGGTCCGGTGCGGTGCATTTGGGTCAGCGACGCCATGCATCGGGAGACCAAGGCGTCACCTGCTGGCGGAGAGGAGACTGTCAACATGGGTCAACATCACGTGCTTGCTTGGTCCATCTTGGTCGATGGGCTTTGGTGGTGCTGTTGTTTACTGGGGCACGCCGCACTTGGGGGTGTATTTGCTGAAACCGCAGCTTAGACCACCTTAAATCATGCTTTCAGAAAATGAGTATATGAAAACCACTTCAGGAAGTTACCTACTTTCAAGCACTACTACCTACTTGCTTTTTTAGGATGATAAAGGCCAGAATGAGGTCAGAATTAGAGGGCCTTAGTTTGAGCATTGATTGCAATGAGGATTGTTTGTACAGGTACTACCCATTATTTCAAGCTTTTGGCATTGTAAATCGACTCTCATTCTCCTAGTGTGAAATCGGATCACAAGGGGGTTTTAAAAACCAATTGTATCGCCGTTTCAAAATCACAGAAATACATGCAGATAAGGATGTGGGGTTCTGTCCACAAATTCTGGTCAGTGGCACTTTTCGTCTCTACAAAAAACAGTCTTCCAGCATTAATGACGATAACCTGCGATCGATCTATGCTTGGACCAAGATAAACAGGGAGTCTGCCCTGAATCAGAGACCAATGGACCAGAAGTAGGTCCATAGGTTAGCCACTAGCTGTCAGCTTTTCCTGGTTGAAGTTTTCCACGATTTCCAACAACCACTTCATGACAAAACCTATATATAGTTATAACGTTTCCTTGCCCCCCCCCCCCCCCCCACAGCACTGACCATTAAAAGATATGACAAACAATGAGTCGTCTATACCTTACCCCGTAAGAAAGATATATAATATAACGACGTATAGTAGCAAATAAATACAGGGAGGCGTAATAACGATCAAATTCTAGTCTGTTGCCACAGACAGTGTAGACACGAGGAACATTTAACATCACTCGCGGACAATTACATCACTTTTCTCACATCGCAAGTATAAGTGTCACTGTCATCAATGTCGGTGAATGAAACACATTTCCTCATGATAAGAATATCCATCTTTGAAAAGCTGCCTATAATGCAACTTAAATTACAGCCTCCCGAGTGCACGCAGGCACTGATTTGCTGTGAAATGAGTTATGGCTACGGCCAGCTAGACAGACAGGGTGGTTTTAGTTTTCAGAGGGTGGTTTATGACGAGCAACCCTTTGTGTTGCGTTGCATTGCACTGCAGCATGTCGTCACCGCATTCCGACCGGACGGTTACGCTTGGTTACACATTGGTTAGCCAATTCCAGTCCCAGCACTGGCCGAAGGGTCGGTGTAGGGGTGCAGGTAACGGTGTGCCGATTCGCGAATAATGGGGTGGTGAGGTGAATTACGCTCTCGAATTGCGAGGGACACAGCCAAGAATTGCAGTAAATTGGTTGCTGGTTATTATTGGCATTGGTTCCACCAGCACTGACGGAAAAAATTGCCACAAAACCCTATGGGAAGTGGTGCTTCTTGATCTTGAGACCAATGCAAAGAATGCGTATTTATATGCGTGAGCAGGGTCCCAGATTAGGTGTAGCCAAAACACCAAAGGAGGGGAGGGGGGGGGGGGGGTAATTTTAAAACTACATAAATTAGGATTGCTAGAAACTTAATTTTTTGAGAAAACTTGAATCAATCGACCTCAACCTTAAAAAGCAATCAACCGCAAGCAACAACCAGCGCAATCAACCTAAAAAAGGAGATAATTAATCAAATACATATGGCATGCCAAGGTAATATTGCTACAGCCACGGCCACAATACCGGCCATTAGCCGACCGATTCCTATTGTTCTTTGCCCTCTAAGCCTATACATCTTGCAGAATTAAGGCTATTGGTGCGGTTGTTGGTGATTATTTCATGAAGCTTTATTTTAACTTTCTATTGGTATTTCGTGGTTATAAATCACACAATTTGTTGCTAAAAGTGTGAGGATTCCGTTGACCCTGGTTTCGTTGCAATCGGACAAACGGCGTGGCCAGGAGTTAGTATCCAGTAGGAGGTAAATTCTGCACGGGAAGCGGCCCGAGGATACACTTAATATTTCGATGAAACAGGCTTGTTTTACAACGCTTGAAAATACTAGATGAGTGAATATGTTTTGAGATTGGCAAACACACAATTTGTTGCCAAAAGTGTGAGGATTCCGTAGGCACATGGGTTTCGTTACGATCGGACAAAAGGTGTGGCCGCAAGTTGGTATCCAGTAGGAGGTAAAATTTGAGCGTGAAGTGGCCCGAGTGAGCACTCACTCCAATAGTCTTAATGCATACCTATAGGTACAGGGTGCGAGTCAGGCCCGCCGCCCGAGTACTCGAGTCCAAATTTTGATACCTACATCACGTGTGCGTGTGGATAAGAAGATGGATCATGATCACATACTCTTGTGGTGAGGCCCAGGCCTACGCGATTGTGCATATTTTTTCTGACTGCCCTATTATCTGCTAACAGATGAAGCATTATCCGCCAACATATAAGGCCGCTCTATACAGCAGTGGAACCGGTTGCCAATGTCAGGAGTGGAAACATTCCCAGAGGAATTCTCGGTAGTAGCCAAACTGTCGACTCCGCAATAACCGATAATTATTGTATTATCATTGGGTTTATAGTTAGACAGAAGCTAAGGCACCACAAAGACAAGGTTTCCCCTATATAACCCTACAGCGCCACTACGTCATAGCAATCGCCGCTTTCAAGCCACGTTCGAAAAACAAGCGCCCGGAAGAGCTGCTGGCGCTATCTGGCGAGAGAAACCGACACTTCGGGTGGCGGCTTCGGTGGCTACGCTGACACCCTGGCATTAGCGCTGTGGCTCTGTCTAACTATAAACCCAATGGTATTTACTAAATAGCTTCAGCAGCCACCAGATATATATGCATACGTATTGTGTACCCTAAGTTTTCAATAAATAGTAGTAATAATAAAAATAAACTCTCTGCTGGTCTGATTCTTTTGAAACTTATGGAGATACTAAAATTTTTGATCTAGTGAATATTTGATAAAGCATGAAACTCAGCGAGCGTAACTTATTATTTATACCGAAGTTAATTGTACTTAACCCTAAACCCTATAATTTTCTATGAATGATCACAAAAGTATCTGTGTTTAAATTTAAAAATGTTGCACAAATTTGTTGCAATTCTGGCAATTCTTGCTCAATGAACAAAGGAATTTATTTATTGCAGGACTTAAGCCATGATTAGCTTACCTTGTACAAGTTGTGGTGCAGCGAAAATCCGTGGGAGTAGCCGAGAAAGCCGTTGGCATACGAAGTTCATCTAATATTTAAAAAAAACTCATTATGTTATTGATTTGCTATGTATAGGTAGATTTATGTAATGTAATGCAGAATAGTTTGGCAAAACAGCCATGCTACATCAGGGGCATGTTTAGGGTCAGCTGGGCCCTAAGGTGCAGTCAGCTTGTGGGGCACGCTTCAGAAAGTCCATTCTCTGAAAAAAGGTCATCACCTTATTTTTCTATCTCCAGGATTCACAAAATTACATTCCCTAAAATATTCCCTAGCAAATAGGTCTTGTCTCTTTTCCATGTTTCAGTCTTGTTATACAAATTTTCATAGCAATCAATTCTTCAAAAAAACTTGGCCGGCCCCTTGACCACCGGGGCCCTAGCGCGCCTAGGCCAAAACGCACCACTGCGCTAAAGTATATTATAATGACAATGGCCGAAGTGTGACAGCAGCTGTCTATAGGTATCGCCTGCAAGCTGCAATGATCAATGGACATGCTGTACTTTTTTGCAATTTTTTCATTTGAAAGGAAGTTAAGCCAATGTTTTAATCTCCACTGCTTTTGCTGCCAGCAAACTAAAGCTAAAGAACAGGATTTGCCCAGTTCAACAGAAGCATGGAGTGTAAGCTATGACTGAGTACGCAATACTCACTGCGCTTTAGAATCCGATGGGCTCAGCCCACGGGCTTGAAAGCATAGGTGTGTATAGGCTATTAGAACCGTAGGTTTCATTACACTATGGTAGGATCATTGAATTTGAAGGCTTCAAATTCAATGGTAGGATGTTAATGTTCAAGAATTTATAACCTAGCAGAGGGTTGGTTGAAAAACTTTCAGATGAGATGGAAATTTTTCGAAAGATTATGTGAAACTCTGCTAAAGCGACCTGCTCTAGAACCCAGCAAAAACCGCTGTGCGTTCCGACAAAAGTGGCCATCACTCTTTAGAAATTAGCGCAAGTCCGACAGGCGTAGATACACTAGAGTACCTAATATCGAAAACTTGTAAGTTATTGTGAGAGAAATTAACAGCATTCTTATTACAAAACTATCAACAATTCCCAAACCCATTGATTTTACAGGTTTATATAGCTTTTGATATCAATAAATCACAGAAAACCCCACAGAAGCATTTTAAAGTTTATATACCACCAGGTTATACTACTGGTTATTATCATGAAAAATGTGTCGATTGCAAATTTGAAAGCGATTTAGTACATGCAAATCACAAAGTATGAAGCGAATTAATTCTTATTCGGCCTTACTATTCTGTTGTTCAAAAACTACATTTTCTCACTGTGACATAAATAGAAAACACATAACCTAAAAAATAGTAGAAAGTTTTATGCAGTCAGATTGGTAACAAAATAAGCCGCTGGTTCCAGAAAATTAAGGCATAATTATGGTATTTCATAATAGATTTAACGCAAACCTTTAAAATCTTTATGAGCCTCGATTGATTGAAAAATTGCAAAAGTTTTTCAATTCTCTCGGTTGAGCACTGCCATTTGACATGTGTTGTTTCCACTTTCCAGTGGCTCCCTCTGCCCGATTCGATTCCTTTGAAACACTCGCGGGGAAACAAATAAAATGCACGACGCAACTCCCACAATTTCGGGCAACACGTATTTACTAGTAAAATTAAAAACCATAATTTGAAATATTAATGAAACAGAAATTTAGTGGTCAGGGTTCATTTTTATTGCCTCTAAAATATTTTACAATCGCAACAGGTATACATTAAATGGTAAGCACACACAACAATATTTATACACATTCAACAGAATATTTACTTACCAACTTCATTCCATTCAAAACTAAATTATATTTCACAGTCCATATTGTATGGAGAAGAAAAAATAATAAGGAAGACACACATAATGTATTAAACTGTAGTATGATAAAAACTATATTGCTGCCACCAAATACAGATTTCAATAGTCAACTAGCCTCTGTTTCTTGGAATCTGGACTAGGACTGTGTCTATCTCTTCGAGACCTGCTTTCATCTGGCATCCTGCAATGAATAAAGAGATTGGTAAATTGCATCACTAATATAATAAATTATGCACAAAATAACTAATTTATGCTGTGAACCATACAGAATAATGCTACAAATGTAGCAGAGTTAGAATACACCTGAAACACCACTGTGTAACAATAGTTCAGTTTTGTTGCATTTTAAACACCAGCATAACGTAATAATTAGTAAATAACTTTACAGGTAGACAAATCAAATACACAAATGTACCTACGCAACAAAATTTTAATTTGTCTTTTGATAAAAGAGCCTTACCGACTGCTGGAACTTTGCTCCACTCGTCTTGTATCCGATGACGGAGATCGATCTGACGATGACGAAGATGACGATCTCCACGAGCCGGTTTCGTCTTCAGAATCTCCACGGTCGCGATGCCTTCGTTCTCGTTCCCTGCGAGATGCATCATGCTGTTAGAGTTGTAAATGCAAGCTGAACAGATCTAACAAGTTTGCTACATTCCCCTGCAAAGTCATTTAGTTATGTGTAGGCACTATGTAATGGAATTGCTATTGCTGAGAGGAGTAAAAAAAGTAGGAAGCAAGTTCAATTGAGCTCTGTTTACAAACAAAATGATTATTACTTAGCAAAGGCGTGCACAGGGTGGGGCGAGCGTAGGCCAATGCGGGGAACCAATGAATTTGGATGACGTTTTTTAGGGATTGGACATTTGGAAAAGTTTTTAAAGGAATTTAGGGAATGGGTTTTTGGAAAAAAGGCAGATGGCATTTTTATAGGGAATGGATTTCCTGTGTCGGTCGATTTTTTTCTGAAATGCCGAGGCCGGTTTTTCCCCTATCCAATCCTGCTGGTTGGCCCCACCTAATCTGGGACCCTGCGCACGCCTATGATTATTAGGGATTTTACTTTTGCACGGGAAATTAGGGATAGATTGAAATAAATTGGTTGTGGCAGTTAAAAGTTAACACACAAGCAAAACCAACAGGTTTATGCTTTGCAGTCACAGGAATTAAAATAAAATAATGAAAAACAAAGAGAGTAGTAATATAATAGATAAAACCTTCGTCGCAGTTTGATTGCCATTTCTCTTAGCTCATCCTCTCTCTCCTGCCTTTCGTCTAGCTGTTTCTGAACTCGAAGTCTCTCTGCCTTTTTATCCGCCTTGTCTGAAAACAAAATAAGCGAAAACCATAAAAACGAAGCTACCCAGCTTGTTGGTTGACTGAAGGCTTTCTTGAAATAAAATTAGGTGTAAAGGAAAGTTGGGTAATTGTGTACACACATTGCCTGTTCAACAGCGACTGCATTTTCTTTTTTAGCCGCTCCCGTGCGTTCCCTTGTTGCTGGTACTGAAAAGTAACCGAAACGTAAGTCAAGAATGTCGCAATGCTCTCCCAAACAGCTGGTAGTAAGAAGACAACAGTTCAAATTAGCCGTGCAAATTTTACAGCGTCGAGCTTGACAGACACTGCTACAACATTATGACTACACTATTACTATGATATATGTAAGCTAGCCTATAAGTATCAGGGACATATGACAGAACTCAAACATATTTTACGAGGTCCTTATTTTCATGTCGGATAGCATAGGGATGTCAAATGGAGTCAGTTCTCACTTCCTCAATAGGAATATCGATAATTTGATGCCACCACAGATATAAGGTAACCCAGATGTTCTACCATTCCCAGCTACGGCTACGGCGAAATTTTGGTGGTAGTAGTTCCGTCGGCAATCGCTAGGATGCATTGGCAACCTGTTTTTACATCATCTGCCAGGCCATGGCACAAGGTCAATAATTATAATCAAGAGACCCAAAGTTCCTCAGGTGGTTACCGTTATGGCTTCATCTACCAGGCCATGGCACAAGGCCAGTATAATCAAGGGACACAATGTTCCACAGGTCATTACAGTAACCTTAGTTACAGATGTTATAACAATTAACAGTGGCTCCATCCATCGACTGGCGACGAAACTATTATTGCGGGCGGAGGGCTTTCGCATAGCTGTTTTAGTATGGGAGTGATACATCTGGGTAACCTTATATCTGTGCTGCCACGATGGAGTTAAGTAGCGTGTTTTTCTGTGAAAACAACTAAAGCTGCCTTTACACGATCAACATTTTACGTCAACATGTTGACTCGGCATTGACGGGAAATGTTGACATCAAGTTGGTCCAGGTTAAACAGCATGCAAATTGCCGGTCAGTGTTCACAAGATCAAGTTTAAGGAAATATTGATGGGAAATGATGACAGAAAGTTAAAAAGTTTAACTTTTCGTCAATATTGACGGCTATCAGCCAATCACGTGCCTCCATTTTATCACGTGGTATCTGTCACTTTGAACTGTCAGTCTGATATCAGTGCACAAATTTCAAAAAGGAATCATACGATCAAAATGAAAACGTGGTAATTACTGTAATAATTGCAGCAATCAAAAGCATTAAATATCTTCTTCCGCAACTCGTTTTTTCTTGGCATGCTTTATGTAATCCAGAGATGTTCCATCTTACAACAAAGTATTTGTACTCCAATGATGTGAAAGCATTTCAATAAGCTCCGTGGTTCAAGTTTCCCCACTTTAACACATTTTAAATGAAGCTGTCAAAAACCTAGCCTTCAAAAATGTGAACAGCTGACAATCGGGAAGCGATCCAATAAAAATTATAAAAATATTGACGGGAAATGTTTTAATTTCGTTCACACGGTTCAACATGTTGAGTCAACACGATAACGCAAAATGTTGATTGTGTAAAGGCAGCTTAAGTTCTAGACTGAAATCCTAGTTTTACTCTGGCACACTATTCCAGGATGCTCATCTTAGACAGATTTTCTTGCCTAACTTAACACAAGAAATGAACAATGTCCCCTAATGAACAAGAAAAGAATCCTTGTAGAAAACAAAAGGCATCTGTAACTTGAAAAAAATATACATAGAAGGGGATCGAGTCACAAGTGCATGAAATGCGCACACTAGAGCCCTAAGCCATGAAGGGTGTAATGATTCTTACTGACTTTGCTTCCTGCACCCGCATTACCCAACTCTGCGCCCGAACTCCTGAAACGAGACAACCGAACGGTTAGCGTCGAGGTGGCGAGGCAGTCGCGGTGCCGCTACTGGACGGCCGCGCACGTACTTGCTGGGTGGTTTCGAGCTGGCCTGCGGTTTCGAGTCGGCGTCCGAACTGTCCTCTAGCTCCAGCGACGAAGACTTCCCTCGGCGGCTGCCGTAATATCTGCACAAATAGAGAAACGTTGAAAACGCTGGGTTCTAAACATGCTAGTCGGTGCTACTTGCTATATTAGTAGTTGAAAATGCTTAAAGGATTTGCAGCGTCTGCATAGAAATTTCAGAGCATTGAGATGAGTATACTCTGCCTCATGAGAGAATATCCATTTGACTGCAGCGCTGGTGCCGCTTTTGCGTACCTTGGTTCACGGGAAGGGATGCCATTCTAAAGACGGAAGGGCTAAAGAATTGCAAACGTGTGACACCAGTGTTGCTGCGGAAAGTAAGTTTTCTTAAGGGACAGAGCATAGACTTATCTTCATCTGAATTGCAACTAAGGGAAAGTTATTTTGGCCCAATGCTCTAATTGAAGTCATCTTCACATAAAAGCTATTTCGGGACAAAATTCAAATCAAAACAAATATTTTCATCTGTCTTGGGTTTATAAAATGCCAAAATCTTCATCTGAACACAAGTTGTGTCAAGATGAGAGTAGTCTTTGACCCTGTCCCGCTGGTCCGCGCATGCTGCGACGGCTCGCTCACCTCCTGACGGGTGGCGGCGTCGGCGACCGCGTCCTGCCGCCGTCCGAGCGGCTGGACGAGCGCGACCGGCGGCGCGGACGGCTGCGGTGCCGCGGACTCGCAGACCGCGACCGGCTCTTGTTGCCGCGGCGATGCGGCGGCGGAGAAGCGGCGCGGTGGCGCGCGGGCGACCGGGACGCACTGCGCTTGCGGCGGTATCCGTCGGGTGACCTGCGCCACCGCAGAGAGAAGCACTTACAAAAATTACATCGACTCTGTGTTGGAAAGAAGACGAAGCTGGAAAAATGTTCTACCGACTTGGGATACGATCGCGGGACCCCCGATTGCCGGTCGGGTGCTCTACCGGCACACATTCTTCCTGCTTCGTCGGGTAGGATAGTGCAACAATTCTATGTTTGAGGTTGGGTGCCAATAGTGGATAAAATACGAGACGAGTCAAGAAACAAGATCGGGAGAAAAAACTGCAACGGTTTTAAAGATTTTATCGAGATTTCAATTCAGTTTCAAAGACTCCCTGATATCCATTGCTAAAATTAGGAGAAAGTAGACATATCAGTCTCAAACTCAAGCGAGTCCACGTCGACTGGACACAATCTTGTGCAGGTATAACAGAAACTGATTGCACGTGCCTGGACTTGTTAGCGCGGCGGTACCGCGACGTCTCGGCGACCGGTGACTTGGAGCGCGAGCGATTGCGCCGATACTTGACGGGCTCCGGCGCGGGCGAGCGCGGCTTGGGCGGTCGTCGCGTGGCCGGAGGGGAGCGCGGACGTTCGGCAGCGCGACCAAGCAAGCGGTCCCGCACCGCCGCGCGCTTCAGTCGCTCGTCGGCGCTCGGCACGCGGCGCAGCGAGCTCGACGAACTGCACAAGACGGCGGGCTCGTGATGTAGGCACATTCAGATATTGTTTTCAATGTCTTTTTTATTCCAGTAGAGGACCTGACAGAGATTTAGTAAGTAAGATAGGTTAACACGATTCAATGTTTCGTTCAATGAATTGAATTCAGGGTTGAATTCAATGCATTGAACTGTCTAAATCAAACTTGAATTCAATGAATCATTCAATTCATCTTGAACTCAAGGTTGAATTCAATGTTTTCTTATTTAGGACGTTTCTTTCCTTTCAAGAGAAGGAAGGGTAGTCACTGCCTTCTTGAAACACCGATTTTCGAAGGGTGTGCCACCATTTTCAGTTGAGGAGCTCCTGTCAAGAGCAATCAAGTTTTGTATTGACGATGCATTGAATCCAACCTTGAATTCAATACATCGAGCAAAACATAGAACCGTGTAAGACGTAAAATCTAGCCAGCAGGCACATTTGCCATTCCAAGTAGAATTTAATTTACATATTCTTTCTAATAAATACTCTTTTTTCTTTGTCATTTCCTTCCAATTTTCTGATTGATGAGCGTAGAGAGAAGAGCGAAATCTCCAATTCCGCCAGCCCCAAAACCAGGACTCACGGGTGCATCGAGAGGGGCAGCGGAGGGGGAACTTCCTCCTCCTCGTCGCCGAAGCTCGTGATGTACGTGATCTGGCCGGACGGGACGGGCGGTGAGCGCGAACGCGACGGCGACTTGGACTCCGACTTGCGGTACGGGTCGTACGTGGGGCTGCACCGTGCCGCATAGCTGACAGACACAATGTTGTGGATCAAACAATGATACGTAGGTACGATTCGTTTCAGGCTCTTTTGTCGGCAGCAAACCGATATTCTACTATGCCCAATAGCGCTGACAAAAGAACTGGAAACGCACAGTAGACGTGCTTACTTTCTAGAAGACAAGGAAACATGATATATAATTTAAGAACAAGGTACCTACCTACCTAATATTATTTATTTTTCTCTGTTTTGGCAATTTGCCTGTGGATGTTGAATTTAAAATGGTTAACATAAATGCACAGCCTTTTGATATGCAAGTATTTCTATTACTAAACCATTCATGCAATAAACATTAATTATAATATATATCTATATCTAACTAAAGCTTGGTAGGTACTAGCTTTGTCATCGCAACAAACGTTTCCGCTGAATTGTGTTGTGTAGCACTACGCTGAAAAAATAGTGAAGGAAGTATAGAAGCATGGGGCTCTCACCTAGGCGGACTGATCTTCCGTCCGACGAGCCTCTTCTCACGAAACGCCCTCCGTTCTCGTCGAGATTTGCGCCCCTAATCACAGAATAACAGTGGAGAATCGTCAGCACCACGTGACAAAGACGCTATCGGCATTTGCCAATTGTGGCAGCTTTCCAATTGTCACTATTCTCATTGCCCATCTTATATTATCTCCTACTAGTCAATGATATAAAGTCGCATTTGTTAAGCCATATTACTCACAGAAAACATTGCTTTCTCTTCTTCTTGCTCCCTGGCCATGCGCATAGACTCTTTCTCCTCAATGTCTCGAGTGAGGAAACTGAAGAAGTCGTTTCCCGTCATTCCATACGCGCTGCCACAAACGTTCATCTCCGCAGCTTGCTGGGCGTTCACCTGACTCACATCCACACAGAGATCTGCTCGAAAGGCAAAAAGACGGCAGTTAATGGGTATACCTATTACCTATTACCTATTGAGAAAGAATGGTTTAACGAAATACTTTTAAGACATACCGAAGTCAATGTCGCTGTCGTCTTCTTCTTCCTCATCTTCTGCATTTTCGTTTCCGGTGCCTTCAGCATTTTCAGGTGTAGGGGTGGAATCCTCATAAGAGTATGGAATTGCAGCACCCTTTCCAATTTTGCTTGGTTTTTTTTCTACTTCTGAAGTTGGACCAAATTTCTCCTCCAGGTTTAACTGGTGAAGGAATTTGTCCTCTTCGATTCCGAGGAACTCATTCTGTACAATTATACGATACCGCTCGTAGTTGCCCATGCGGTCCTCGTAAGAGAGATCTTCGTTTCTTGGTACATCGGGCTTTTCAGGATGCTCGCTGATGAAATCTAGGTGAGCTCGCACGTCGAAACGATCGATCAGAATGTCAGGACGGCCTTGCCATGGCATCCTAATTGAAAGCGTGTGATTGTGATTGGTGCAGTTAGCAGTTTTTACGACCTTGTACTATTAGATTTAAAACAGAAACCAAAAATATCTCACATGTTTGCTGGACTGTCCGCAGCCAAAGCTACTGCAGGATCCAGATGAATCTTTGTAGGTCGACCATGAAGTTGCAAGAATTGGGTTGGGTCGGCTTTCTAAGAATGGACCAGACAATGTCAGTTTGAATTCAAATGATATAATTAAGACATTTGAGACACATGCATTTCATTACAACAGAATCGAAGTGAAATACCATTTTCTCATAGAAATCTCTTCGGCGCTCAGCCCTTTTTTTATGATTGACCAAAATCCCCCGAATTTTCTTCTCTTGTTTTCGGGCTTCGTGCCACATCTTGGGTTGGATGCTGATTAAATGAGACAGAAAACGTATTATTAACAGAGAGGCGAATTATTTCGTGGCCAGTAAGGATGAAAATTGACAATTTGAACCAATTTATAAGCAACGCTAATGGTTAGGGCGTCAAAGCTGTGCATAATTTACGATGAATCCAAATCACGATATTCTCAAAGCATGACATAGGCGGAGACACTTTTAAATTAGGAATCAAACACAAGCAAAAACTCACATATGGCAATGCAATGAACGAAGTATATCTAGCTCTACTTTATCTCAAATTAATTGGCATATTTTACGATAACAGCAAGAACAAAACACGATGGCCACCATGACAGTTTTTGAAACAGCTGCACGAACCCATAAATTCATAGGATGTGACGTCACGTCATGTCGCACTGAATCGCTACTGAGTACCGACTCGATTCGATTTCGAACGGCGCTGCACCGTTCAGAAACTCTCTGGTTCAGAACGTGCAGCGCCGTTCGAATCGAGACGGTAGTGCACAGAATAAAATAACTCAAATGCCTTCAAAACGCACAATTGTTGAAATTAAGGTCGTAATGCGGTCGACGTTCCTCGTGCTCCTATCATCAAACTCACTACCTACTTTAAACTTCTTTACCTATATTTCTATTAAAAATTTGGGATTGTGGGGTGCTGTCGTGTATTTTGCATTTTTCTTGATTAACTTGTGTTTGGCCACTGATGGTCTTCAAATCTAACTGTGGGGTCCAGGATGGACCCTTTGCTAGAAGTTGGGTCGATGACAATCAAGAGCAATTATATCAGCACGTCGATTGCTACCGCCAGTCGAAATTGCATGTACTTCGTCACGGAGAACGTGTGCCAGGGTTTCAATCTCGTCGCAATGACTATTCACGCTTCTTCCGTGGAGAGTTCTCTCGGGGGCGACATTAGCGGTCATTTTTATGACGTCTCTACATTCTGAACACGGAAGGCCACGTTTCTTCAAGATCCGTACGTTTCAGGGGGTTACTTCTTGATATAAGATGACCCCTTTGCCTTTTTGATTCAAATTGTACCATTTAGTATACTCTCGTGCTCGAAGTTGCTCTCGAATGGTTGGAGATTTGAGACCTACAAATTTTACAGCTTTGCTTTTGAAATTTTAGCCATGTCGAGATTAATTAAGCTTTTCCACACATGTATAACACAAAATACGGAACACGGATAAATTATATTTTTATTTAGCACACATCTCAAAGCATTATATTCATTCTGGATTCCTACAAATTAATTAATTAACCAAAGTTACAAAGCAATAAGCACAGATATTGGCGAACAGAAAAGGTAACTAATTTTCTTAGACTCATGTCAACTATATCCTAACTTTAGCACTAGTTTTGAAAAAAACTATTTCAAGCTGGGATTTGAATGCTAAATTAAAAGTCCCACTGGTTTCCCGACGTTTCGTAACATATACTAGTTACTTTATCAAGGGTGAAAGCTTGACTGACGTTAAAACATGAACAAAAGAACCAACAATTATTGTTATTAAACTAAGCTTCCTAAATTTTAATTATCTTGTCAAAATCCAAAAATAATGTTTCAAAAAAGTTTTGAATAATATTATTTCTGGACCCTGACGAGATTTTTACCCATCTACATTTTCAAAACCAACCAAAACCCAAAGAAAAACGACCTCGAAAAATTGGTATTTTCAAAATCAATTTGTTTCAAAATCAATATCTTATCAAAATCAAAATCAATATCTTTTGTTCATGTTTTAACGTCAGTCAAGCTTTCACCCTTGATAAAGTAACTAGTATATGTTACGAAACGTCGGGAAACCAGTGAGACTTTTGATTCAGCATTCAAATCCCAGTTTGAAATAGTTTTTTTCAGAAAAGGTAACATTTTAATTAAAGTTAAACCAATTTAATCATCCCACTCCAGTTCATGTGAGCCCTTCCCGCCGACAGCACCCTTGCCAGAGTCGAAGTCCTGCCTCCAGAGGAACTCCGACTTGTAGCTGGGCCCTTGGTTGCAGCTTTTCTGGCACGTGAACGCAGCGAGCACCCCCCAGTCGATGCTGCTAGAGCTGTCCAGCGCCAGGTAGTTCAACAGTTGTGGCATCACCTGCGCATTATAGTAATTCAAATTAAATAGATTTTGGTTTTGGTGTTGTTGAAACTTCATGAACAAGATATTCCACTACTATTTGTCTGAAGTCTTGTTAACAAGGATCAATGTCTACTAGCTCAATACATTGAGCTCAAAAGATTTGCTCCAATTGTAGATTTAAGTCTTGATTGCACTTGTTCACTAATCAAGATATAACTGCATAAAATATAAAATAATGTAAATTAGATAATGGTTTGTAAAAATAAAAATAAAAATAATTTTATTTTGAATAAATCGACTTTCTTTCTCATCAACTTCACTAAATTTTGATACTTTGTCATTTTCCTTCATTCAAAATTTCAAAAAATATATTGAAACCACAAATATTTTGAAAACAAAGAGTTATTTTTAGCTTTACACTGAAATTACATAACAGATGTTCGGTTACCAAGTTTAAAAACATCAACGAAAACAATACATATTTTATAAATCAGAACTGAATGTGACGACTTTAAAAGCAACGTTATTGATACCCAGGTAAGTCGATATCTACCTGGAACTCAAATTGTCTGGGCCCTCCGCAATACGGACATGGAGGAATCATCTCGGGAAGACCATTCGCCGACACCCAGAGTGGATCCCCTCCACGATCGTAGCGAAGAACTTGATCTGGATTGAGCTTCACACGCTTCTCGAACTTCCGAAATTCTTTGTCATCTTCGCCGACAGCCATTTTGAGCAAGTCTTCGTCCACCGAGCTTTCCTCTGCAGAAAATAATATATCATTTTTTCACTATTGCATCTATTGATAAAAATTTTGAATTAAGCAGAAAATTTTCACTGCTCCTGCCTTCTGTAAAAGACAATTTTACGGTCACCGTTACAATTACATAGGCACCAGCTGGCCAAAAAAAAGGTTGCTTCGAAATTTACCTAAGTAAAGAAATAATGTTCACTTAAAACTTCTATATATTTATAACATTTCCATTGTGTACTATAACAATAATGTTACATGTATGTAGGTACTTCTTCTTTTGATTTCCATTTACTTTTTAATACCTAGTCCAATTGACTGTCAATTGACTTTCAACACTTCCAATAGTTCCATTGAATTCTAATTTATAATACCTCCTGCCAGTTTCTTCTTGGTATTGTGGAGCTTTTTTCAGCAAGCATTTATTTTCGATTGGTAAATATTGGTAAACAAAACGATTTTGAAGTTAAAGAGCTATGGAAAGAGATTATGTAGTATTCGCATAGCGATCACAGTTGTTGGAATGTCGGAAGAACAAAACAAGAAATTATAAAACCTGAAAGAACCATACCCAGCGGGCTTTTTATGAAAAAACACATTTTTTTGCCTTCCGTGCATAGGTACCTCTACTAATTAATACAACAAGTACGTACCTTGAAAAGTTCCCAATCCACCCGTTTGGACAAGTTTCTCGTATTCGAGTAATTTTTCGTGATCATCTTGGTTTTTTTCCGACTCGCTAGCAAGATTTTCTGGTTCTGTCATTAGCTCAAACTCAGGGAAAAGAACAGTCGAAGGTTTGCGTTCATTGTCGGTGCCACAATCTTGTTTGTGAGAAGCTTTCCAATCCTTAACTTGATGATCTTTGCAACAGTAATACACCATTTTGCATTTCCCGCAGCGGCTTGTACCACTTGAACCACAGACAACGCACAAAGATGAATATTGGTCAGCTTGTAAGTCAATTTTCCAATTCTTGTCTTCAATTGGTGGGTCAAATGGATAAAACTGGTTTTCCCTAGGAAGCTGGCATCTAAAAGCAAGGAAATTTCCACCAGCATTGTCATTCCAACAATCTGAGTTTGGGCATGAAAAAAGAAAAACTGTTCTATGAAAACACAACGGATTGTCTTCAATGGGCGCATAAATTTGACATAAAAAAATGCACTGATTTAAACATTTTGCGCATTTTAACGCTTCTGTGAGCGGGAGTTCTGCTAAATTTAACCAGGCAGGTTTACCACCCACTTTGCTCGGGAAAAATCGGCTTTCTAATTTCCAAGAGGATGTCTCTTCCAAATAGCCAATGTCAACGTCACCCATTTTCTTTATTCTATTGTGCGTGGATGTATTATCTATGATATTTTTTGCCGTATATAGTCGTAATACCAAATTCAATGGTAATACCAGTACAATATAGTTGTGCAAGTAACCTTACAGCAGCTACACGTGCTTCGAATTCCACATACCTAACCTATAAACGTCAGACAGCGATTTTCAGCGCACAGCTGTTGAAACTAATGGGCGATTTTGGTCGAGGGATCCCGATCAGTCCCGAGTCCCGACTAGTCTGCGAAAAGCGCTCTGCTGTCAGCGTAAAGATAGGCTATGACATTTGGTGCTTGCAAGTGTTCATTTTTATGACAGTTTTTAGCAAGTTTTTACATTTTAGCAATCTCAGGACGAATTAGTACATATTATATGCAAGGCTAAACACATTAGAAGTCCAGGTAAGAGCCAAATAATTTGGAATTTGGAATGTAGTTTCAACACAAAGTGGTTATTTAGCATGTTCAGATAACGCTTATCACAGGACGCACATTTCATATTCATACTGCCTTCGATCGTCATTATTGCAAATTCAATGTGTTGACTATTGAATTAGTAGGGAGCTCTAAAATCATAGGACAGCATGTATGGGGATATTGAAATATATTATCATTGACAGGTTTCTCCATAAATAAGGAAAATATAAAACCTTCAAAACCAATCAAAATGAAATCTCAGCAATGGCCTACTACCTAGGTAGGTATATTGCCAAGATATTAGATATTTATCATACGTATTAAATTGCTCCCTCATTAGTCATTACACATTATTTCTGCAACCTGTTGGAATATGGAACCAAAGAGCAGCGTCAAAGGTATGTCTATTAGTACAAATGACCAGATTTACCAATTTTTCAACTGGTAGGTAGTTGAAAACTAAGTATAATTGGGCAAGGTAGTTAGTTACCAAAACTACTTGTTTTGATATTTTAAAACTTCTTACACTCCCTTAAACTTTGATTGTACCCACACATTTTCAAATGAATAAATTGAAGGTAGTATCTATTATTTGTTCCAGTCTGGCATAATGGCAAAGGTCCGTAACAAGACCAAACATACTGAAAGCGTTCCGAACGCCAACCGAAGGATATCTGGGCGTCTGCGGCCGCCAAGCAAGCTATCAGTTCGGCGAGTTTCGGATTTCTCCACATCGTGTATGTTCCTACCTCATTTGAAGTTTTTATCGTGACGCTGGCCACCAAAATGGCTCGAGCCACATTTTCCACATTTTCAGTAGTTTAGTGCAGCACTGCAGCATACTCTAAATGTTCATACAACTTCTAAAATAGCCAAATTCTTGTTCATTTGGGTTTCATTCATTCATTTCATTCATTCATTTTTATTAATTCATTTGGGTTCATTTGGGTTTTTGGGTATTATCTTGTTTATTGGGTTTTAGAGTTGTGTTTGAGCAAATTTTCAAACCTGCCAGGCCAAGTAAGTTTTTCTGGGGTTAGAAGGTATCAGAACCCAACGGGTATCAGCAAAAATTTTGCCTTGCGCAAACACTTCTCCCGTGCCGTCCAGAGTCCACACCTTGATACAATCTACATGTAACATGCTTCATTCTTAACTAAGGATTTTAAATCACAAAGGTTTTTAAATCACAATATGTGCATTTTTAACCTGTTGACCATTGACTCAAAATAACAGTTTTCTGCTTAATAATCCTGAGTTTTCAAAACTTGATTTCTCGGTCAATATTTAAGATCGATCAAAAAATCTTCTTTGTCATTAGAAGTTATTTATTCTACACTAGGAAAAAGTTCAGTTGCACACTGTTTTTATTTTTGTGACAGTCAGATGGTACAAAAGATTTCATAAAATTTTCTGGAAAACCTACAAAAATGTCAACAAAATATATTTTTCTGATGTTTTGTAAATACAGTGGCTGATTATTATCGGGAAACCCCATAAATGTGATTAAAACACGTGTTTTCACCATATTTGATGCTTCGCAGCCCTGGCCTCGAATTGCGCCCCAATTCTAAATCTGAGCTGCCCGACATTAATTCGGTAGTTTTTAACGCAAACTTATGTTTTACAGTCACTCAAAAATTAAAATCTAACAACAACACACTGGCCAAGAGCCTGGCCACGGCTAAAGCTATCAATGAGAGGTGCGCTGAAGAAATCAAATTCCAAAGAGCAAATTACACAGAGCTTCTAATGCAGAAGAATTCGGATGAAGCCAGACATAAGGTAGTTCACCCAATTGCATTTTTGCCTTATGAACCAGTAATAGTGTCCTTCTCTTTAGTTTTGTGTAGTAATTAATTACTAATTGATTTAAATGCTATTATACATTTAATTAATTACTTGATTTGAAAGGTAGTACATACTAGAAATAGAATTCCATAAAATTTAAAATTTGTTATTGAGGAAACTAATTATTTAGGTCGTCTTTCATTGGGATTTTGGATGGTTTTTTAAAATGTAGTAAAAGTAAAAATTAATTATTTTTAATTATTTTTTGATTTTGACAGGATCACTAGAGTTTAGGAAGCCTAGATTAATACGTTTTAGAACGTATTATTAGATTAATACGTTTTAGAACTAATTATTTAGGTCGTCTTTCATTGGGATTTTGGATGGTTTTTTAAAATGTAGTAAAAGTAAAAATTAATTATTTTTAATTATTTTTTGATTTTGACAGGATCACTAGAGTTTAGGAAGCCTAGATTAATACGTTTTTAATGTCAGTCCTTTGCATCAGTTAAGCAATCACCCTTGAAAAAGTAACTAGTATAATATGTTACAATACGTCGGGAAACCAGAGAGCTTTCAAATCCAGTTTGAAATAATTTTTTTCAAAACTAGTGCTAAAGAAAGGACATAGCAGACATAAGTCTAAGAAATTTAATATATGTGGACTCTATTACTTTAAGATGGTACTACTAGTAAGGAAAGCATTGTACACAATGTTATTGTGAATTTCCAGGAAAGTATTCGCCGGATGAACGGGCTAGTGGTAAAAGGCATGTCTCAAATAAGAGATGCCGTTGATACTTTAATAACAATGCAAGAGGAATTGCGTGCCATGAAAGCTGACGAAAACCTCTATCGCCGATTTCCCAGCGAGCTGTCTCAACAACGAGGTATGCTCACAGAGCGTTTGCTACTTTCTGAACTTGACCCTGTAGCTCAGTGGTATCCTGTGGCTTAGCGCTTATAGTTCTGCAACCCATCTTAAAGTGTACTAATAAATTTCACATGCCAACTTAGCTTGCAATTCTCTCCTTAAACTATTTATTGATTTGGAATTTCCTCAACCTCCTTTAAGTGGCGTGGTCATAAAAACCACCATGGTAAAAAGAGTACTTACTTTCATAAAAAACAAAAGACAAAAACATTAAAATAAAATGTAAATAAATATACAACAAATAACAAGGTTGGTTCTTTGATAATATTTATCTACCTAAAAGAGAAAATTATCTACAATTACAAACATAAATTAGTTGATAAATATTGTTTATCTTCAAAGTGAAATAAAGTGTTGTTTTGACTACGGCAGTATGCCACACTTTTTACGCCAAGACTGAAATGCCTATATCTTTTGAATTAGTACAACAAGGTTGTATTTTCTTGACAGCATTGTGTTTATTGAGACCTTTTATTCCTTATTATTTGTTTTTATTAAAATTCTCACAGAGAGAACTGGTGTAAATTGAGAGAAAAGTGATGAAAGCAGCTGTGTTTTTGCACATATCCTATGTTAAGGGAACTGCAACATGCCTCCAGAATATAGCTATTGTGATAATATACACAATTAGGGCGAAAAAGATTTTTTTAAACAAGCGGTTTAAGCCAGAAAGACGTTCTGTGTTTTTCCGCGCTTGCCCCTCGTGACATCATTGTGGGCTCAGAAATTTCAGAAGCAATCGCATGGGCTTTGCCTGCCATGCGCTTTCCACATGCTACTGACGTTTCAGATTAGTGCTCACTGTGAGCCAGCTGTCATCCTGATTTACCAGTGTTGTGTGTACACACAGATCTAAACAACAAGGATTTTTCATTTCATAGATTGAAAGTACATAGATTTCATAGAGTACAGAAAGAGTTTCCCACTGTTTCGCGGAGCAGGCAGTCACGCAGGGCTCGCATGCGCTACTACTGAGCTCAGAGCCCGCAGTCACGTCACACATTGTTTCACGCCAAAGTCAAATGAGTACCTACCAAAGAAAATTCGCTGAATGAGAACTAGTGGTCCGATTTACTTGATGTTGTCAATCATATATCATTAGAGTAACTTGTTCTATGTTGTACAAATTTGGTTTCTTAGCTGAGATAATTCCTTTCAATGTAGGGAAATAGCCAACCTTGGACTGTTCAGAAGTTAGTTCAGGTACCTCACAAAATTTTTTGATATTCATTTAGATCATACAGTAATTAACTAATATTGAAAGTTTAAAAAATCTGTAGGCAAATGACACTTATGACCGCGCCACTTTAACAAGCGCATACTTTGAAAGTAGTTGTATGGTCAAAATTCCCTGAATCTCATAGCTTTGCACCAACGAAATTATTGGAATCAAACATTTTCTCGGGGATTGAACCCCCAAACTTCCCATTGTGTCGTAAGCAGCATCAATGGTCATCTATCAAGCAGACTCGAGATTTTACACAACACCATCTTTCAAATCGCGAGTTTGATGTCAAATTAGTAACTACCCTTTGCGGCCTGCTGAGGGCACACATGTCTTTTTAATTGCCCGGTGGAAAAAAAGGACGAGAACTAGAGATGGGAAAAAAAGTCAGAACGGTCCGAAAGTCCGGCCCGGCCCGAGTCTGGCCCGACTCCCTGACCGAGTCGGACTCTCGGACTGTGTCGGACTCTTGGACCGGTTCGGACTGTCAGGCCTGCTGGGACTTTCGACTTATAGCTTCCTGGTCTAAGACATAGTCATTCCATAGTGCTCCGAGTACCGACGACGTCGCGCCGCTACCCTTTGTACAGATTTTATGGGGCTTTTTAAGAACCATTTGCTTAGCTAGCAACGTAGTACATACTGCCTATTTTACCAAAGATACAAAATTAATAACCTTAGGTTGTTTTAATGGTTGATTAAAATTTCCATCCCACAGTTAAATTAAAAAGTATTACCGCCTTCAGTTTTCAACGAACTTCAGAGTTGACGAGCGTCTCGTTGCAGCATCCGGGTCCACCCAGACCCTGTCCGTCGGCCCGATGGTGCAGGGCCACAGCATCCTCCAGCCAAAGGTCACGCTGTCGCGCATAAACCCGCCGCTGCGCAACGGAGGCCGCGTTCCTGCCGCGCCGGTGCCCGCCGTGCCCGCCAGCGCTGACGCGAGAGCCAGTCCCGCCCGGCGCCAAACTGCCGCGCTCGCGCCAGGCAAGTACCTACTGTCGGGTCCGACCGGAGGACAATTCAACTGGGCTGCTCTTGAAATATTCCCTTCCGAGGATTTCCTGCCCTCCTAGAGTTCCAGGGACCAACTGACATGAAGAATGACTAGGAATCTGATTTTGTAACTTTAAGTTCGCCAGAAAGTGGCTTTCAGACCTAAAGCTTTCAGACGTATATAAGTGCAAACATTGCACTTTTTCCAAATGTTTCTTTGCACTTTTGTATACAGTGGCTCTAAAAAGGGTAAAATATAAAGAGTTTCGGGATATGTTCTAGGATTCCAGGGGAACATTTTCGATGAAAGGGCCATGTTTGATTATTTCTCCTGGCTCCACAGAAATATCTTAAACCCGTTTGACTATCATACTATGGAGCAAAGGCTCTGCAATATACTTGATGATGTAGACATTAATATTTTTTATGAAACCTCAGGATAACAGTGGTACTTTTTATTTAGCATTCAAAACCCAGTTTGAAATAGTTTTTTCAAAACTAGTACCTACTAAAGATATGCCAAGTACTCAAAAGCTTAGGAAATGTAATAATATAATTTAATATTCATAATATTTTTATTTTTATTCAGTTTTTGCTCTTTGGATGAGCTGCGGTAATATACGGGGAGCCCCCCCCCCCCCCCTGTAGATTTTGCGTAGCCAATTATAATGCAGACAAAGGAATTTCTGTATAGGCAATCTATGCCTAACTGCCTGTGGACTTTTTTTTTCTGTGACAAATCCTTCTACGGTTCAGAAATTGTCACTAATCTTGCCTCGTGACCACGGAGGAGCGAAAATTCTGATCGCTTTCCCCCCTCTTCCCTAGTCTCGCTTTAGACGCTAATCTCCGACGCTCTACCGCTTTCCAGCGCCCGTTGTGGACGAGGAATCACCCGTGGAAACCATCGCCTCGTTCTATGAGCGAGTTCGCAGAGAGAACCCGATGGAAGGATCGTCATCTGGGAAACGCCACCGGCCATTCCGTCCACCCCCACTGGAACAGCCGTTGGACGACGAAGACGACGACGATGACGACGATGACGACTTTCAACCTATTACCGGCCCGTGCGACCGAACATCTTACTCTCCAACAAACATGGACATAACTTTGGGCAGTCGCCGCTTGTCGACTATCGTTCAGGAGACGTCGCCGAGCCTGGCCAACGTGGGGACCGACTTGGGCGGCGACTTCACTCCTCCCCCCAATCGTAGATTTCTCGAGGTCACACAGGTGAGCCCGATCGAGCCAACGTTCTACGGGTTCAACGAGCCGGAGGCGGACGCTCGCGACCGTTCTCGCGTCGAACAGCGCTCGTCCCCATGGAACGGGCTGGGCAGCACGGGCACCGGCCTCGCCGGGCCGAGCGGCGTAGTGAAACCGGTCATAAAAATTCGCATTGCGGACAGACCGAAGGCACAGAACGCGGCCAAATCCACTGCCGGCCCTTGTGACTCGAATGAATGCAAAGTAGATAAGTCCGAAGCTGATCCAGGTGGTGTTCGTGTACAGAACGTGGTCATATCGGATCCAATCAGTTGGAGTGACATCACAGGAGCCGAGGCCAAAACCGACCAAATTGGTTTTAGTAAACACAAGAAGGCTTCAGGCAGCCAAAGTGAAATAAACGATGCCAAAACTAAAACCATACCGAGCGGCGCAAGTCATGACGGCAAACCCAAACGTACTGCCGAATCGATTGGCTCTAGCGAACTTAAGGCTGATCGTTTCAGCGCTTCCACAAGCGGCAGTAGTGCCGGTGAAGCCGCAAAGACCACTCCCGATCCGCTGGCCAATCCTATCGGTTCGAAAGAACGAAACCAGGCCAAGCCGACAACTGAAACCAAACCAAGTGGCTCTAGTAACAGGCGCCGGGCCGCCACACGCCCGAGCGTTTTGGATGATAGCTACGACTACGACGGCGAAGCCCGGTCAGCTCCCAATCCGCTGACGAAGCGCTCGAAAGGCTGTATGGTTGACCCTGACTGGACGCCGGTCAGCGAACCCGGCTGCAAAAAGCTGCGGGTGAAGAGGAAGCTGGTAATCAAGCACCTGGTCAACGAGCCCGACTCTGTCGTGCAGCCTGACGGGAGGGACGTCTCCACTTCCCATGATCCGCACGTAGTCGTGGACAGGATGAATCCTGGCGTCATTGCAGAGGCTTTGAGCCGATCGAGTCGGAGGTAAGGACAGAACAAGAGTTGTTGCTGTGGCCAGTCTGACTGGGATATGTGGGATTGGTGGTGGCAGCTAGGTGATTTTTAAATTTACGGTAGGGTACGTAACTAGTTAATTTCCTTGGAAATGCATCCATTATGTTTGCTGTTCGGTCATCTAGATATGTAATAGTGAATGTATTCTAAATTTATGTACCGCCAGTCCAAAATTTGGGTTCTGTAACGCAATAGTTTATGGATTATTTTGAAATGCAGGTTGAGGTGAAGTTTGGTTCGTGCCATCCTTGATTTTCAAAGTATTATGCAAGAATGGCAGCCAATACATTGAGTTGACATTTAGTAAAGTAAAAAATATTTTCATTTGATATTGGTGCTGAAAGACTCAATAGCCAATTCCAATGTGTATTTTTGTTTTCCGTGCCTTAGGAGTCTAAGGACAAAGGAAGAAGGGCCGAAGTTGGAAGAAGGGTCTGGAGGTGATGATCCAATGGAGCACAGGGCTCGGAGAAGGGTGAGACCAACCAGCTACAAAGAACCCAGCTTGATTGGGAAGTTGCGCCGAAAGTAGATTGGAAAACGAGGGAGGGGAGGTAAGGTGGATTAAGAATAATAGTACTGTATGATATTTTTGAAATATACAAAATATGCACTAGGCATCCTTAGTTTTTGATATTGTTGACTTAATTTGTAGACTTCAAATTCATTGCTGCATAAAATTTCTCAGAATTAAAATAAACGTTACTTGGAACAATGTATACCGGCCTCCGGGCATATCAAGATTCAAATACTGCGGCCGCATTTGTGAACTAGAAATTAATTACTGAATATAATATATATATATTGTTGATTAAACATTTGTAAACAATTGATGTTTTATTCCAGGAATTGATAGTTGCATAATGCTGTCGTTCTCTCTGCTTTGTGGCTGCGTGTTTTGCCTAGCATTGGTGATACCGTATCAGCCGTACTTTGCCCTTCCCACCATGCGCATCACTGAAGGGCAAAGTACGGCTTATATTTTTTACAGTTTCTCAAAAAATTGCTTTGATTTGGCTATGTATAACCACTGTTAATAATCAGGAAGTAAATGCTACACAAGAAAAATGAATGCTGGCAGTTGTTCTCGCAATCGTTTGGGTGCATTTGCACTGCTGTGTGATTGCTGCCATGAGAGAGAGAATTTGATTGTATTCAAGGAACCTTTTATAGTTTTTAGTTTCACGTGGTTACATCACATTGTTATATTATTATTCATTCACACCACACATCATATTATCTTTACAGAATAAATTATAAATTATACATTTTCATTTTATGATTGTTGTCTTACTTCAATATTTTAGCTATGGTTAGTAATAATTACTAGCAGCAGAGAATAAAAATAGCACTCAAAGCCCTCTCATCTTGACACAAGTTGTGTCCCGATGAAAGATTTAGCACCGCATTTGTCTAAATTTCTGGAGCAAGCTGACATGACCTATGGAATTGCAATTCGTTTTCTGGCCGTCTCCTTCTCCTGTCACCTTCTCTTGTTAGCAATTGATGCCAAACTTTTGGGAGTGACTGTGGAGGAATCACTTTGCAATATAGAAGTTGTGGATTGTTACTTTAATTTTGAAATTAAATTTTGAAATGAAGATTAAACTATTTAAGGCAAAGGATAAACCATTTGTCTGCGCCTTACAAAAGAAGTTATGTACATTGGCATGAATATGAATGTGTAGCCTAGTACTAGGGCGAACGCAATTTGTGTTGCGTTGAAGATGAGCGTAGCGATTTGTATTTAGCGCATAAAAAGATTGAGGCAAGAAGCCTAAATCATGGAGTAGCAAGCCGGACCATTGCTTTTTCAAAAATTCTTATCACTTGAAATTGTAAACGATTCTGGCCTTTCTTTGCTTCTGTCCGAGCTGTAGGGTAGCGGAAATATGATCATTTTGAGGACAAAAAGCAATGTGCATGTTAATACATAGATGTAACTCATGCCCAAGGGTTTTTATTGGGTTTTATTGGGTTGGTTTTTATTAGAAAAAATCTGGTGTGATGTTTCGATTTGGTTTCGATGGTTTCTAAAGGCAAATCGAAATTGGGAACATTTGAAAAAAACACGCACTTTTAAATAAATTTCCGTACTTTTCCAAACAATTGTCGGATTTTGCCCTTTTTTCTGCTTTGAAAGTGAAGGGTGTGGAGGATTTTCTTGAAAAACGCAGGGGGTCTAAGTTGAGAACAAAAGTAGACACCCTGAAAATTTCATCCCACTCGAAGCAGGCGTTTGGCCTGTAGAGCGCGCGCAAACAAACATACAAAAAAACAAACACACACCAAGTGTTTTTTTTAGCAGTAGTGAAATTGATGATTTCGCTTCGCTCGCTACGCTCATCAATAATTTGGGACTCGAAAGAAAAATATAAATATAGTGATACCAGATATAGTGATAACAGATAGGAGTTGTACATTGGAGGATAGGCCACGTATGTGCGGACAAATAAATGCAATTTGCTTGTTTATGATTATTGGCCCATATAAGTGTTAGGCTCTGAACTAGAGAAGTCCAAAATAATAAGACCCATTGGCAATTTAAACTAGGTTTGATATGTTTAGACGACTAGTATCTACATACGCGGTTTCACAGTAGTAGGATTCAAGGCTCCAGGCGAGTTCAGGTGACGTCAGTCGAGCTATCACCCTTGATAAAGTATCTATCATATGTTACGAAACGTCGGGAAACCAGCGAGACTTGATTCAGCGTTCAAATCCCAGATTGAAAGTTTTCTTCAAAACTAGTGCTAAAGATAGGATAAAGTAGACATGGGTCTTACAAATTTAATAAGGTAAAATGACTTGCCCTGGCTTCTCCACACTCACATAGACCAAACTCATACATTCAGTTTCAGGAGGACAGGTTTGGGAGTGGACAGCGCAATGCACCTTGACAAAAGGAAACAATAGATTTAACAAATTTGATTCATTTTTTTTTCTTTCTTTGATCCGAATCGGCGGTTTTATAAATGTGCGACTGCTGAATCCTGAGCAACTCGTCTTCAATCGATTTGGTTTTCTCACGGTCTAATTGTAACTGAAAAATAACATGCGAGTGCTAAGTTAGAAATATTAACAGATTTTTTCTCCCAAAATTAAGGATGTTCAAGATGCAAAAGCACCGTTGTCAAAGCGCCAGATTTTCAAAATTGGTTTGTAATTATTACTTGTTGCTGTGCCGAGAAGATTCTTTCGCACATTGCCGTACTGGCATATTCCGCGCCACCCAGGAACGATGTCTCTGCCGCGCTGTTTGCGCTCCTTTCGACGTATTCCATAAAAGTGTTCAGTTCCTGTGTAAAATTATACAAGTTGAAAATTACGTTTAGAGCAAGAGCAATGTTAAAGGAAGTCCAGAGACGAGAACTTCTTGCCATAGTCACAAATGGAACAAATAACACGCATCGCCTTTTCCGGAGAATACAAAGTAGATAGGTCGGGAACTCAATCAAGTAAATATAGCCATTAATTTGCACACTCAATTTATTGGCAACAAGAAACCTCATTTTCTTAAATATCATTTTTGGTGGGCCAATGCAGAAGAGAGTAATGGAAGCAATCGTGTGTTTATGTCGCGTGGATGAAACTATTCTTTTTGCTGGAGCGTTCGCTGTGAAATGATTATTGAACCATCTCGAAGTTTTTCCAATAACTTGCTTCTGCTAAGAAAATCTTCCGATCATTCCTGTTGTAGCAACATTAATGTCCAAACAATCGCTCGACTTAGCCAGCAGAGAATGTGCTACAACTGGCATGCCTGTCTGATTACTTTTAAAGCTAGTGAGCAGCCGCTTACCAGAATCGTTTTCTTGCAGTCGCTGACGAGATTTCTGTATTCGATGACCCGCTCCCAGATTTCATCCTGCTGCGTAGACATGTTTACAGCCTCCAGACTCTCGACGATCAGAGCCATCAGCCGCTCCATCACGATTCTGAAACGAGATCAAGTACTTCAAAGCGTTTTTGTTTTTATTTGTGATTTATGATCAGTCCACTACTTGGTAGATTACAATTTCAGTTCTTATACATACATATCTATAGGTACTAGGTAGGTAACTGCTTAAAATTATCAACAAAACTTTAAAAACTCAATGATTACTGCAGGTATTCACATATATATAATATTATATCAGAGTTTTATGTTTGCTGTTTTTGTTACCTTTAAAAATTATATATTTGGGCTTCAAGTCTGCTGGAATTTTTAGCAATTTTTGGCACAATAATAATTCAAATTAATACTTCCAGGCAGCAAAAAAAAAAAGCATTGCAATTAGCAGCACTATTTAGTGAATTGGTAATCAAATTAGTATTAGTGCTTGAACTTTTTTTGTTATATGCCTTTAAAAAGGGATGTGTGACCTCAGGGTGCAAAGGGTAACTAATCTGGCATGAAACTCACGATTTCATGACAGCGTTGCGTAACCTATGGCCATGGGTATTGAAGGGATTTTTGCAAATTTTACTTGATAGGTAGATAAATGAAAATTGATAGTAATGCTTATGATCTTGAATTTTCTTTTCATGCCTACACTTGTTAAGGAGGTTGTGGAAATTTCAAATCAATATATTTTACAATGATAATAATTGATAATTGCATGCCAATTTGGCATTAGAATTTGAAATTAATTATTGATGAGCGTAGTGAGCGAAGGAAGCGAAGCGAAATCATCAATTTCACTACTGCTAAAAAAAAGCACTTGTGTGTGTTTGTTTGATTGTTTTTTCTTTCTTTTGTAGGTATGTGTGTTTGCGCGCGCTCTACAGACCAAACGCTTGCTTCGATTGGGATGAAATTTTCAGGGCGTCTACTTTTGTTCTCAACTTAGACCCCCTGCGTTTTTCAAGAAAATGCTCCATACCCTTCACCTTCAAAGCAGAAAAAAGAGCAATATTCGACAATTGGGAAAGTTTGGAAAAGTACGGAAATTTATTTAAAAGTGCGTATTTTTTTCAAATTTTCCCAATTTCGAATGTTGCCTTTAGAAACCATCGAAACCAAGTCGAAAAATCACACCAGATTTTTGACTTGAAGTTGAAGTTGACTTTGACAGATATTAGAAATTTTGTCAATTTCTTGCATGCAAGTTTTTGAAAGTAAGTCCGCTTCAGAAATATAATATCTCCAGCCTAATAAAAACCCTTGGGCATGAGTTTCATCCATGTATTAACATGCACATTGCTCAATGATCTCGAAATTAGCATATTTCCGCTTCCCGACATCTCTGACAGAAACAAAAAAAGATCAGAATCGTTTACATTTTCAAGTGATCAGAATTTTTGAGAAAGCAATGGTCTGGCTTGCTGCTCCATGATTTTCATAGGCTTTCTGCCTCCATCTTTTTATGCGCTATATACAAACCACTACGCTCATCTTCAACGCAACACAAATTGCGTTCGCAGAGCCCTAGTAATAAATTTAGAAGTGGGCAGCAAAAATATGTACGCCAGGCAGCAATGCTGAGTGCAAGCTCATTGATTTTTGTTACCTGTAGCTATCATTTGCGTCCAGAATTGCGGAAACTGTTATTGTTAACAATTGAGTTGATGCATCTACTGTCAGGTGGCACGCTTGCTTCATCAGATATTCATGAGTAAAGGCCTCAGGGTCTATTTCCTGAGCAAGGAGAACAATCAATTACCTTCTATGCCAGTATACCTTTCAGAACCCTCAGCCCTATGACCGTAGGTACTGGGTAATGGAATGTACTCATTTAATTTAGGTACTGGATCTGTAACATCAACAGATCAACATCAATGTGGCAACATTGACTACCATAGGCTATGCCTGCGTAGCAATTTTATAACTCTTATGTTCTGCCATTATTGGTTCTGATGAATAAAATCACTGTTGTCCATGTTAATTTTTTTAACTTTGTAACCGAGAACGGCAAAGTAAGAGTAACGAAACCAGAGAGCAGAAACGTTCATTGCAAATCTTTTTTTTTGGGATTTGTGTGAAATTTTTGTCACTGCCATGATTTTATTACAAATCAATGACTATAGATAGGTACCTATCGCTGACGTAGGATGGTGATTAGAACCTATACCTATACTAATTCTACAAAAGTGCTGAGAAGCGATGCTTCCAAAAAAATGTCTTAATATTTTTATGCGACATGCTAATGAGAATTTGAAGCAAATTACCTACCTGTTTTAGTTTACTTGCACAGTTTGCAATTGGCAATAAAGCTATCAGTGACGCTTTCGCTCTGTAAGCCGTGTTTGAACAATTTTTGATGCTTGGAATGTTATCATAGGACAGCAGTTTAAGCTAAAACATTAAACGTAATATAAATTAATTGAAGTAT
Source organism: Nemoura dubitans (assembly GCA_921293005.1). Classification (NCBI taxonomy): domain Eukaryota; kingdom Metazoa; phylum Arthropoda; class Insecta; order Plecoptera; family Nemouridae; genus Nemoura; species Nemoura dubitans. The sequence goes on from OV121076.1 coordinate 41,861,718, forward strand.
CATATTTATAACAAGATCGGTAAGAAAACTATTGACCATCTCAAACCATCAAACTGTGTGAGATGGTAAAACATTTCTATCAGGCTAAAATACTACATAGGTACCTGAATATTTCGTTTGATATTTATATAGTTCGTGGAATAAAGACGTATAAAATTTATAGAGCCAAATCGAGTGAGTAGTGACATTGTTATGATTTAGATTCTTCTATTTTGGTAATTTTGATGCCAAGAGGTTAGGACATCCTTAGCTGAGCACATGCTAGGTTGGGGAGGGGATTTAAATCCCGCGTTCCTAAATCATAATGGTGGCTGTGCAAACTTGATTTACGAATCGCGTTTAGCGTGCTGTGGTGACAAGATGTCCTGTCGGTATTTTGCATGTTTGACTCGTTATTTTGTTATTTCTCATTGTCCTTCGATTTATGCGTCGATGTGAATAGCTAGAATAGTGAGTATGAAATTGAAACTACGATTCATATTTGTTAATAGTTTTCATTGTTCTATGCCACCCTTTCATGGACGTATAGACACCAAGTGCGCTGGGTTGTTTATGCCATGTCGCTAGGTGCTGCCTAGACCTGTAGAAGCTGTTGATGCAGGCTGGACTAGAATATCTCACTACTATTTTATGGTATTAGTACTGCCTTGCGTGCACTAAAAATTCAATTTTAGATAAACCTTTACCTTTTCGACTGTGTAGAGTGGAGTGATTCGTGACCATGCAATCGTGGAACTGGAATGACCAGACTCCTCAAGCCCACGCTGCCGCTGCAGCAAGTTATGCGGCAAGTCAGGCGGCGAGCCAAAGTTACTCGAATGTTCCGGCAATGCAAAACATGGCGCAAGCTCAAATGGCATATCAGCAGTATTACGGAGCCGCTATGCCTGGGGCTGCAACTCCTGTGAGTATACCTACCAACCATCAAAAAAGGAGACCAGTTGTACTAGGAAGTATCTATCTACATACTAGAGCAGTGGTAGGTACTCAACCTGTAGTCCGCGGGCTGCATGCGGCGGGGCGCTCATATTTTTGAGGCCCGCCTCAAAATTTTTATTAAATTTGAAATGCCAACTTATCATACAATGCTCCATGGACAATATATTGATTTGAAAATTCGACAATTTCAAGGTATTTCAAGGTATTTTAAGATCAATACTCACAGAAATGCATAGATTTGCACCATAAAAATGCTCTAAATCAAAATTTTCTTGGGTATTGAACCCCCCCCCCCTTTGTGTCGTGAGCAACATCGATTTGCATTTATTAAGTAACAGCAAGTACGAGTTACGAGAATGCGTTCAATCAATACCCATAATGTAACACAACGCACAATATCTTTCAATTTGCTAGTTTTGTGTCAAATTTCCCTTTGCGGCCTGCAGAGGTCACACATTGTTTTATTTGGCCCTGTGTAAAAAAAGGTTTAGTACCACTCTACTAGAGTCCTTAGAAATGGTTTCTTTAGACTACCTAGTAGTTTGTTGCACTTCATTACTTGCCAATCAATAGTCACAGAGTATGGATTAGATTGCGTTTAAAATGTGGAATTGTAACATTGGTTTACCTTTCTAGGAACTAACTCAACAGCAGCTAGAAGCACAACAATGGCAATGGAATACTTGGCATCAGTCGTTTCAGCAATGGCAGAAAGAATATGGTGGCCAGGTAATACTTAAACCATTACAAGTGTTTGATTCTGATGATTCTGAAGTTAGCATTTGCTAGCTTGTGAGCTTGCCGGGTGCAGGTACCTAAAGTATTTTGTCTATTGTTGACAGTACCAAGCAGCCATGAATCCGATGGCGGCTCAGGGAATGATGACCCCGATGGGTATGCAGGCCGTGATCCCTGACATGGCGCGACCACCTCCCGTACCGCCCCCTGAGAAACCACCGCCCCCGCCCCCTGACGACCAGCCCGAGAGCTTTCCGGGCCAAAAGCGTCGGCCGGAGGAGAACACGGACCCGTCGAAGAAGCCGCGTACCGATGCTTATCAGAACGCGAGAGCTGGCGGCAAGATCCAGCGGTGGGGATCGGCGGCTGATGATGCCAAGCTGGAGGCCGCCCAAGGTGCGGACAACTCGAAAGACGAACTGTCCGAACAAGAGAAAGCGTTTGACTTGCAGTTTCAACAGTGGGAGAAACAATTTAGTGAATGGAAAGCGGCAAACATTAATCATCCGGATAAGGTATGTACCTGCGCTTTGTACTTTCTGTCAGTTAGAATTCATTCAAAGGCAAAGTAAACATGCCTTGCAATAATGAATTTAAAACATTTGTGCTAGAGAAATAATTGTTAAAGATTATGAAATTGCTGAAACAAACTACCGACATGGCTATTAGTAGTAAAGGATAAAAAAATTGTTTGAAAACTCTAGTCACTATTTCTTGCAGAATAATTATCATGTCATTTATAGTGCTGATAGTGATAGGTAGTAGGTACTCTCTGTTTACTCATCAGTCATCACTGTTACTTTAGTAAACAACTCATGCAACATTACCCTATATGCAAACGATATTTCAACCCCCCTATGCTCTTGCGTAGAACCAATACCGAGAGTACGAGGTGAAGTGGATGGGATGGCGTGAAAAGCTACTGCAGCGGCGCGTGGACATGAAGCAGAAGCGTGAGAAGGCAGCCCTAGCTAAGCAACCGGTAAGTCCCTCGTACCACCGCAATCTCTTCACCATACCGTGACTGTGGCTGGAGTTAATACTCCAGCCACTTAACATACTCCACTTAATATTAATAATACATACACAAGTGACTTTTTTTTTAGGGTAGTGAAATTGAAGATTTCGCTCCCTACGCTCATCAATCATTTTTATCAGCACCAATGTTTCTCAAGTAATATCATAATAATAATACTGTACTATAATATACTTTGCATATGAAAGATAATTTTTCCTGCTGTTAAAAAATTTGTTTATTACGCACTCACAATACAGTGTACTATTTTTTTCCAATCCAAAGGTATCAAAGATGAGGTTAGTTTGATTTGAGAGGATTAAGAAAGTGACCCCGTGTAGGCAAATATATGTAACCAGCGATGTAACTAGGACGGTCACCATTCGATTGACCCAGCCCTCTCTGGCGTCTTCCCGCCCCCAGGTTCCGGCCCCGCTCCCAGTCTCAGCACCGCCTGCGCAAGCCAGCCGCCCCCAGAACGCGTCGACGTCCGGTCCGGACTCCTGGGCCAGCCGGTCCGGCAACGCGAAGCCTCCCGGCCCGGAAATGCAGCCGGGCTTCCCGAACCGGCCACCGCCGCCACTTGGCCAGGCACCGCCCGCGACCGCCAACGCTACGACGCCTATTAAAAGCCTCATGGACATTCCGCTCCAATTCATGGCCGACAAGGCCGGCGCGTTTGCTCGCGATGCGCCGCCCGACGCCGGCTCTCAGTGGCAGCGCGGCGCTCGGCAAGGACCGGCCGCATTCGGCGCTCAACCGGGAACGCAGCCCGGCGCCGCGCAAGGACCGGCCGGGTTCGGCGCTCAACCCGGAACACAACCCGGCGCCGCGCAAGGACCGGCCGGGTTCGGCACTCAACCGGGAACGCAGCCCGGCGCCGCGCAAGGACCGGCCGGGTTCGGCACTCAACCGGGAACGCAGCCCGGCGCCGGGCAAGGGAACTTTGCCGCCGTCAGGAACCAGGGAGCGCCGCAGCCGCCGCGCAATGCGCCAACGCCGGTCGGCGGGGAACAGAAGGGCCTTGCGGCGCGGAATCAAGCGGCACGGCCCGGACAGCAGAAGTCCGACGGCGCGAACGTGTTGAACTTCCCGAAGGCAATCCAGCTCTCGCAGAACACGTGTCAAGCAATCAAAGGCAGTTCACAGGGCGGCGGCGAAACGATGGCGCTAGCCGATGATGGCGCGGCCGGGAAAACGACTGGAGCGAAGACGGTTGGCCCGCAGCCCGCCGTGCCCCTCGTCATCAACCTGGAAGACGACGAAAAGGAGCCCGTCAACTACGACTTCCTGAAAAAGTCGAACAACGGAATCCCCGGCCTTGACTTCACGGAGACGGAAGTGGCGCCCGACACGCCGAACTCGAACAGCGCCAACAACTCGCTGAAGTTCGGCGCGGACTCGTCGACGTCGCAGGACGTGGCCGCGGCGTTTGCGCCCAAGATCCACACCTCCCAGGGCCAGGGGTTTCAGTTCCCCAAGGCGCCGCCGCCGCCGCCGCCCGCCGAGGACGCGGCCGCCGCCTTGGAGCAGGGAGACTCGCAGGACGCCAACCACGGGTTCGCGTTCGACGGCGGCGCCGCGTTCGGCAGCTTCGGGCCCGCGCCGGGGCCGGTCGTCGACGGCACTCGGTTCTACATGGACGACTTCGACGGGGCGCCGGAGCCGGGCAACGAGTTCCGTGCCGGCCAGCCGTTCAGTTTCGGGCCGCAGGATCAGAATCCGCAGTTCCGGGGCATCGGCCAGAGTCCTGGCGGCGCGCCGAGTCAGCCGGGCGCTCCCGGGCACGGCGGGCAGGTGGGGGCGTTCCCGCCGAACAGCGCGGGGAACGTGTTCGGGCCAGACGCTCAGCAGGCTTCGTTCGGGCCGAAAGGGCAGCAAAACGCTTTTGCACCCAGTCTTCAGGCAAACGCATTCGGACCCAACAATCCTGCCAATAGTTCTGGTCCGAACAGTCAGCAGAATTCGTATGGGCCAAATAACCAGTCTAATTTGTTTGGGGCTAAGGGTCAACAGAACACTTTTGGGCCAAACAGCCAGCAGAACACTTTTGGTCCAATCAACCAGCAGAATTCGTTTGCACCAAATAACCAGCCTAATACATTTGGGCCCAAAGGTCCCCAGAACACTTTCGGTCCAAACAGCCAGCAGAATTCGTTTGCACCAAATAACCAGCCTAATACATTTGGGCCCAAAGGTCCCCAGAACACTCTCGGTCCAAACAGCCAGCAGAATTCGTTTGCACCAAATAACCAGCCTAATACATTTGGGCCCAAAGGTCCCCAGAACACTCTCGGTCCAAACAGCCAGCAGAATTCGTTTGCGCCAAACAACCAGCCTAATTCGTTTGGGTCCAATAACCAACCCAATTCATTTGGGCTCGGTAATCAGAACAATTCTTTTGGACCGAACAACCAGCCGAACACCTTTGGCCAAACAAACCAGACCAACACATTTGGTCCAAACAGTCAACAGAGTTCATTTGGTCCAAATAGTCAGCTCAATGCTTTTGGGCAAAATAACCAGCAACACAATCTAGGTCCTAACAATCGACAAAACACTTTTGGTCCAAATAACCAGCTCAGCAGCATGGGCCCAAACAGTCAGCAAAATACTTTTGGCCCTAACACTCAGGACAGCTTCGGCCAAAACAACAACTTTGGACCCAACGGTCAGCCAAACCAGTACGGCCCGAACCGACCCTCTCCATTCGGGGCCAAAAACCAGCTCGCACCCAACCAGCCGAACCAGTCCAACTTCGGTCCGGGCCGAAACATGCCCGGCACGAGTCAAAACTTCAGTCCGTCTGCAAACAAGCCGCTCGGCTTTGGGCGCGGCCAGACTAGTACTTTCGGCGGTCCGCAATCCGGCCAACGTATGCCCGGCCGGATCGGCGGCCCGGACAAAGCGTGGAGCCAGCCGTCGCAAGAGGGAGACGCGGCGCAGTACGAAGGCGACTATCCGGCAGATGAGGAGGAAGAGTTTGGCACGGAAGACTACGACGAAGAGTGGGTGCGTCTTAACTCGGACGAGCCCGATGAACAGGCAGAGGACCAAGGTGGCTTTGAGCAAGGTCAGTTGGTTACGACGTTTAGATATGAAGGGAAGCAATATAACCAAGAAATAAATTACCGTAACTTATATATTTTTTAATGTCGTTTTGTCAAACACGCTTTGTTGCCACTTGCCTAAATTTTTGTGGTTCAGTGCTCAAATTTTTATGTACAGTATGTAAGCGTGCCCGAATAGCTCAGAACTCAAGGAAATCAGGAAATCAGGAGGTCCCCGGTTGGGTTTTGCATTTTTCCAGCTTCGGTACCACTCTAAACCAGAGAAGATACGAAATAGCTTATAGTTGATAATTTAATATGTACTGAGCCTTGTGTCAAAACTATTTCTACAACCCGTGAAACTTACCCCGCACCTGTCGCAGGTCAGAGCTCTGGACCGCCAACCGCGTTCCCCGGGCGTGGCCGCGGCGGAATGCCGGGTCCGGCGGGCGACTCGCGCGACCAGCCCGGCTTCCCGGATAGACCCGGCTTCCGGCCACAAGGCGGCAGGGGCGCGTTTGTGCCGGGACGAGGCAACGGCGGCGAGTTTGCGCAAGGTGGGCGCGACACTTTCCAGCGCGAGGGATTCGCTCAAGGACCGCGCGAGGGATTCGCGCAAGGTCCGCGTGGGCCGATGCTGCGCGATGGGCCGGGCTTCAAACAGCAAGGACCTAACAATGTGAGTCACAACACAATGCTTCTCATTGCCATGTATGATGTAGGTACATTTGGTTATAATTGGTTGGCATTCTCTCCATTGTTGAGAGCGTCACAGCAATCACGATGTTAACAAATACCTTAACAATTATAATACGGGACACTTTCCCCAAATCCTGGCGACAATCGACAGAGCGCCCTAGCGGTGCGTAGTACAAACAAGTATCCCCCTCGTCTCCCCGGCGATCCCCCTTGTCCCACCCGACGAAGCAGGGAGAATGTGTGACCGAATAGCTCAGTTGGTAGAGCACCTGCCCGGCAAGCAGGAGGTCCCGGGTTCTTATCCCGGTTTGGGTGCACATTTTTCCAGCTTCGCCTCCCTTCCATCAATTGCACACTGGTATCTGCATAAACCAGTAACAATTTCCTCTATAACAAGTATCAGTTTGCTTCAAAGTGAGGCCATCTCACATTGCATCTCGTCAGATTGGTCATTCTGTCACGGGAAAAGAATGGTAAGCTTTTAAAACAAACCGAAAGTGCCTACCATAACTCGTCATTGAGTTTAAAATAGTTCTCTCCTTGTTAATTTAACAATTCAGATGCTGAAAAGGGATGGGTTGCCTTAGCCTACAAACTTATCTTGGACATACCTTCCTTTTGCAGCAAAGGTCCCACAGAATCGTCTCCGCTCGCTACACCTGATCTAGATGACAAAACAAGTTTACCTCGTTCCTTACGCGATTTTAGTAGCCAAAAATATGTTTCTAGCATGAGATAACGTGTGAATGATTTGAATTTATCAGTTCTTGCACTGTTCACATGACATGTCAATTTTTGCAAAAATTGTGATTCAGCCACCTTGATGGCTCGAAGTCTTTTGTACCTATTTTAATTTAGATGGCGGGTAGTTATTGTTTGCACTCCACACCGCTAGAGTGTGCTAAAAATTGTCGCCATGAAATCCAATGTTTCAAGGAGGGAATGTCCCGTATTTTACTTGCTAAGGCGTTTGGTGTAAATGAGCAAGATAAAGGATCCAGTCTGTGGGACCAACCAAGGCCATATTTTTTCGTAACTTTGCAACAATCACCTCACTTTTCTTAAAGTAGCTGATTTTTGTCGCACAGCCGACAAAGACCTCCTGGCTGATCAGTGGTGATCTTTAGGACCTTGGCGAATCAGCCACGTTAACCAGCTTTTTCAACACGAGCAGGCTATAGAATGTGGAAACAAAGCCATTTTAATGTAACGGCTATTCTGAAATTTGTATTGAATGCTCAAACGATAACGGTCATACCAGCCCAAGGCATTCCGAAGCGCGTCTCCAACCACGTCTCCTCACGCAGGGGCCGAACTCGGCGCAAGGCGGCCCGAGCGGCTTCGGCCGCGGCCCGCCCGGCTTTGCGCAAGGCGACGCCGACCGCGGCCCGCGCGACGGCTACCCCGCGGACAGAGACGATTACGCCGACTCGTTCGTGCGCTACGAGTACGGCGGCGAGTCGCGTGGCGCGCGCGACTTCGGGCCGCGCGGCTTTGACCAGCCGCCCGGCGCCGGTGCGGGCAGGGGCGCGTTCGATCGTCCGTACGATCGGTGGAACGACCAGCAGGACTTCTATCGCAACGAACAGGTGCGTTTGCATGTCTCTGTCTCGGACTCGATGCGTCAAGGGTGTGGTACGGCGAAGCGGCTCAGAGCCGCGGTTACATTGTGGTGTAGAGTATGGTTGTGCTCTGTTTTGAATTATGAGGAATGTGATTGCGCAATGTTTTTGAGACTTAAAAATCATTTTATACTGGGAATTGTAGGGTTTAACTTGGAAACCAGTTAAACTTCACTTAGCTTTGAAAGTTATTTTGAGAACCAGTGCCAAGGTGGCGACAATGATACGACGCAAGTCTAAGGACTGCCGTATGATGTGTGTGTTGATGCGTTTGCCCCGTGCGCAGATGGGCGTGGGCCGCGACGAAGCTGCCCGCCCGTGGGAGGAGAGCACGTTCGAGCTGGAGCCGGCCACCATCGTCGAGTACGGGCACAAGCCTGCCGGGCCGGTCGTCGATCCAGGTTGGCTTTTATCTATATTTTTAATTAATTATTCGTCAGTTTTGTATGACAATTAAATCACAGAGAGGTTGATCACGCAGAGAGTGTGTCGGAGTAGTTCAGAGCCACGTTTTGATGGTGGCGTTTTTTTTTTTTTCATTTATTTGTCTAGTTGAACAAAATACATGATGTTCGATAAGTAGTCTTGCTCTGATATGATCGTATGAGTGATCATATCTTGTGGTCCTAAAAAGGACCGGGGTTGACGTTTCGTCGACGCCGGCGCCGACATCTTCGGGACTTCAGGAAGATGTCGACGTTGGTCGTTTTTAGGAACACAGTCCTAAAGTTATATGATCATATCAGAGCAAGACTGTACACAACGCCACCATCGAGTACATCGCTATTCGAACAATGCAATCCAAACAATGCAAGAAATGACAATTCGTGGGTGAAATGACTTATGGAGGTGTGATCTCTTTTCTCGGGAAACAATATTGTTTAATAAATATACAACAATAATTACTAAATAGCAACTTGAAAGCATCGAGTGTTTCTGTGCTCACCAAACGCGATGACTGCGAGCGGTTTGTGTACTGTTAGGGAATCGACCAAAGAGATCTTCCACGTGTCGTTTTCTTGGTCCGCCCGTGTACGAGAGGTGATGATTGATGGAGTCGAAAAGACAAACCGGCGATGCCCAATGTGCCGGGCATGATCAGGTGGCCCGGTTCAGGTGGTCAGGAAACCTTCGAATTTGGGCTACTTTTGGCTAATTTGGGCTAATTTGGGATTTTGAAAGCACCTACCTACCTACCTACTATTATTAGTATAAAATGCAAGATTCTCTTTGCCTGGGATCAAATGGGTATGTAATTAATAATGTCATTGTCATGTCATTGATTGAGTGTCGTTCGTTACGTTGAGCCCCACAAAATGCCTCGTCCCCTAACGCGAGCCGCGCGCGACGTTTCAGCAGCGACGGCCGCGCCCAAGTTTTCCGCGCCCGTCGCCACGTTCGACTACGGCCACGGCGGGGCGGCGACTTCGACGCGAGACCCGCTGCACTTCACGCCCGTGTCGGCGCACTTTGCGCCCGTCTCGACGCATCTCACGCCCGGAGTCGGCGCCAGACGGCGAGCCTCGCCGCCGCCGCACGCGGATGTGTATCGCAGGTGAGTCGGTGTTGTAGTCATTTTGGGATTTTCCCTTTTTCTTAGGGCCTAAATATCAATTCAGGATACCAAATGTATCATTTTGACACTTCTTTCTGAACCGGGTTGACATAGAATTTGCTGGTTCTTTAAAACATAATTGCTTATATACTTTCTCTTTATTAGAAATAGTCTCTTCCCTTTGCCAGTATTATTATCCGGCTGGTGCTGGAGACAACCACAACAGTTTTACATGACACAACTTTTCAAGGGCACTGCAATGGTGGAATTTGAAGCAGGGCTTTCTGGATATCGATGGACGATGGGCTAGAGAGTCAGATTTAATTTCAATTTGCATGCCCTAGCTAGAAATACAATTTGCTGTAAAGTGCACCAATACTGATCAAACGTCACAAAGATCACAAACCTGGCTTGCCTTTAAACGAACCCAATCCTGTCCGAACCGTAACGAGCCTTCTCTCGCGCCAGGGACGACCACCGTGAGTTCGGCCATCGGGACCGGGACCGGGACCGGGACTACCATTCCGGCCGGTGGGAGCGGGACAGAGCGCCCCGACGAGACGAAGACGAGGAGAGGTTAGTGCAAGTTCTCATCTCACGGTCGATGGATGTTTAGCGGACTGCTGTAGACCGCTGCTTGTTTGGCCCTTTCTCAGTTTTACCGTCTTTCATGGATTGTTTGTTCATTTTCACAATCGAATGAATTCTTACGTGCATGAGCATGTGTTACAATTGTTTTTATATTGGCAGAGTAAAAAAACAATTATTTATGTATTGCTGTTAGGTACTTTATATATATATTTTTTTTTTATCCTAGTATGCAAAGGGATTCTGTAATGTTTTGAAGTTCTCCTACCATTTCGCTGTACCTATCAACCTATAAATTAAAATTATTGTGAATCTTCTCTTAACACGCAAACCAAAATCACTTGAGATAACATTTAATATATTTTTCCCTTATTAAATTTGCTTTTGTGTGTTGATCAAAATACAAGCAGCTGATAACCATTAGGAACGATCACCTCTATCGCAGGCATGATTGTGTAAGTTAGCGCCTAGCCCACGCATGGTTCATTTGAAACGTACTGTTTTGCGGGCACGTGGCGTAGATACAGAGGTTTCCGCGACGACCGGGAGCGGCCGGGCAGGCGTCCGGACATGGAGTGGGACCGGGAACGCGACCGGGACGTGCGCGGCCGCGACGTGAAGCGGGACGACAGGTAAAGGTGGAACCAGTTCTGGGGACGCTCGCGATTTCGATTAGTAGTGGCGTCTTGTGAGAAAGTTGGCTCTGTTTTGGATCTGTACCTAACATTACTTACTCTTCACTTACTCTAACGTGCTGGATTGTACATTCTGCGATGTGTAGGCCAAAAGTCTGTCAACACAAATATGTGTTAACTTTGATGTGATGGTTTTTCTTAAGAAGGCTAGACTTGTTTCGCCTGTCCGCAAAGAAGGCTGCCAATCCCCGCAGCGTTGAATTATTTTGGTCACGGTTTGACACAACCTAGTAGTCAGGGGTTGCACTACGCAGGGAAGCAACCGGTCTTGTTTTCTAAGATCTGACATTTGTACAAATTTCGAAAAACCTGAAATTTCACACCTTGTTTTGCTGTTCAACCAAATGTTTTTATTTGATTACTTAGTTATACTGTTTTAAAGCAATTGAAGTTGGGTTTGGCCCTGGGCTTACAATTGATTTAATGAGACAGTCATTTACAGTTGCAGCAAGTGACTTTGCAAAATGAAGCCAAAGGGTTTTTGGCCAAAGGCGTTATTGACAACTACATTTCGGACCATCAGCAAAAGCTTGATCAGCGCCAGCCCCCGTTTGCGAGCGTTGCGCCGTTGAGCCGCGTGCCTTGTTGTTCCAGCAGTCGTGGAGGCCGTGCCGCTCCCCCTCCGCCGCCAGCGTTCTCCGAGACGGGCGGTCGACGCGACGGCCCCGCCAAGCGCGACGCCAAACCCAGCGCGCTGCCGCCCGTCAACATCGACGACCTCGTTTCGCCGCCCGGCCGCAAGTCCAGGCCGCCCAAGTGAGTCCACGGGTCTGGAGAAACACTTGGTTTGCGGTTGACCATTTCGTTTCTGATATCGTTGGAAACTTTGGAATTATTTAACATTGAGATATGCCCTACGGTGACTTCACTCATTGTAGGTTTGCAATATATTAAATGCATTCGATGCATGTGAATCTACATTATGATATTCTTAAAAAAGGCAGTCTGCATTTTCTAAGATATCTCGACTGGACGCCATCCTTTAAAAACTTTGGTTCTTGAACCAAACTGGGGTTCGTAATCGTGATTTTATGCCGCAAATTCGTTTTTAAAAATTGTTTTTAGTTTTCTCAACTGCTTAAGTGGGCAAATGCATTTGCTTATTTCATAGTAGGTAGGAGGAACTGCCAGTTTTGAAGTTATTCATTTATATCACTTAACCCACGCCAACACTGTCCCAATCTGTCAATGTACCATATATTTTAGATTTAGCACCAGTTATAAGAATGCATTTAAATGGGAAAACCCAATCTACTCTCCCCTTCCTACCGTTGGCTGCCAATAACCAAGCGTGCCCGTCCGTGCCGCAGGATCGTGATAATCCTGCGCGGTCCGCCGGGCAGCGGCAAGAGCTTTGCCGCGAAGCTGATCAAGGAGAAGGAGACGGAGAACGGTGGATCAGCGCCGCGAATCCTCTGTCTCGACGACTACTTCATCACCGAGCTGGAGGTGGAGAAGATTGACCCGGAGACGGGAAGGAAGCGGAAAGTCAAGGTAAGAGTCCGTCGACAAAACTGCGGAATGCGCCGAGTTTTTTGCTATGTGGATCAGTTCAGGATCTTTACGTGGATTGCTACTTCTGTAATTCGTCGTAATCGTTACAACCATAATCAGATCAGCTTGTGTGTTAAGCATAGACCGTGTGTGAAGTCTCTTTCAGCCCTGGACTCTTTGTCCCAGTCCCGATTCTAGACAATACTTCTTATAGAAGCTTTTCCAGTGGTAAGGTCACTGCAGAATATTAATGTATGTTATTTGTTTCAAGACCTTGCATTACAATTTAAATTTAGCATCCATATAGGTCTAGCTCAATCACCATTTTCCTTGTGATCCAAGAGTAATGAAAAACTATACAAAGTACAAACATAACATAACAAATACAAATAGCAAAAAAATATTACTTAATGCCAACAATGGAAGTGCTTGGAAAAATGCATTGACAACATGGGATGATGGACTAAGACCATATTTAGTCCAAACATATTTTGGACGTGGCCTAACACCATGACTGAATGCTCTTGGTCTAAGTCTTGATTTCAGCACATGCCTCTTATAGTCAGTAACACATAATGCTTTTGCACACTTTTGAGTCCATGGGCTGGGCCACAACATGCAAATTGCATTGCTAGCTTAGGACCAAGATCAGATCTAGACGTAACAGAAATCAGGGACGGCCTTGGTCTTCCCGTTGCAAGTGGTCTGATATTTCACCGCCTGTTTGCGACCGCGCAGGAGATGGGCTACGAGTACGAGGCCGGCATGGAGAAGCACTACCGGAGCTCGCTGCTCAAAACGTTCCGCAAGACAGTCAACGAGAACTACTTCTCGTTTATCATTGTCGACTGCGTTAACCAGGAGGTTAAGCACTTTGAGGAGATGTGGAGCTTCGCCAAGCAGAAAGGTTTCCAGGTAAGCAGGCGCTTCCATCTCTGCTAATGTCGTTCGTTTCTATTTGAAATATCATTTTGGAGGATTGTGATTTTGTCCACTACCTAGTGTAGAAAGTTCAAACTTTTGTGTTCTTTAATCGGTCCACTATCAGGTCGAGATCCCCGACTTTACTGGCATTCATTGGGCCATACCGCTTTTAGGAATGCTTACCAACAAGTTTTTTTAGATTACTTTTTAATCTACTCCAAAATTACAGTCTTCGTCGCTTTATTTGTTCATACAAGCCTGTGAAAATATTGAGTGACTTTTATTGTAGATATATGCTGATGCATTATGATTGATAGTAATTTAGATTAGACTATACCCAACAATCCAGCGTAACAAGACTCTTTTCATGTGCCATACCCTCATTGAAAGCTAAGAATTTGAAAACCCCCCAAGTACAAGTGATTTCTCGTACAGGTTCAAAGCCCTCCGTCCGTGCGCTAAACTCTTTGCCTTCGCCAGGTGTACATCTGCGAGATGGACGCGGACGTGAGCTCGTGCGTCAAGCGCAACGTGCACCACCGCACCGAGGCGGAGATCGCCGAGATCGTCAAGGGCTGGGAGGAGACGCCGCCGACCTACCTCAAGCTCGACCTGCGCTCGCTGCTGCAATCGGCCGCAATCACCGACGTCGAGATGGAAGACGCTCCCGACGAAGACGAAGCGGCCGCCGCCACTGCTGCGGAGGGCACTAAACAAGAGGCCGACACTAAAGAGGACGAGGTAAGAATCGCGGGAGGAGCGGACGATGCCAAGGAAGATGCGTGAGTGAATGCAAGGTGCTGGATTCCGTGTTTGCCTGTTGGTTCTGTGGGTCGATGTGATGGTTTGATGGTTGGTGGAAATTAAATATACAGCCCTCGATTGAGAACTATGAAGCGTATTGCTGTGTTCACTACCCTGATGTCTTGTTTGTGTTTTAATGTTAGTGTTTTATTGTCCCATTAATCTTGTTCAGAGATTTGGTAGTCCCTATCGGAAAATAAACCATCTGCTCTAAACGTTATGGGACTATTAAAAAAAAGAAGCACCCTTGGACTTTGATTTCAAGACGTTTGCCTGAGCGTCTGGTGAATGCCACGTGCATACGCTGAGAGTCGTTTGAGCGTTGCGTTGCCTCTGATTTCCATGTCGCAAGAGATGGAACTATATTCGCTCTAATCGATTTTTTACACAATCTCGACGGCCGCATTTTTTCTCATCGTTTGCGAGCGTTGTATCTTGACGCCACGGAGATTGTTTGATGCAGGACACCGAAACTATCAGCAAATGGGAGATCATGGAACAGCCGACGGGGGACAAGCTCGGTAAGTGCCACGCAAATAATTCTCGCTTTTGTAGTATTTCGATCACCAGCCGATTAGATTGGCATTGCTATAAGATAAGTTGTACAGTGGAACATTTGAGATACGTATTATGCCATATAGGTATTTTGGATCTGAGTTAGCGCTTGTGTAATACGGGTTCAGATAGTTGTAAGGTGTAGGTAATACTTATCTAGATTCCACTTTGCAATTTAGTCCCAAAGTGTTTGATATAAATCCGCAACCCGTTTAATACATAGACACAAGAAAATATCCCTGACATCTTAGTTATGAGTGGTTTTATTATTTCCTTTTAAAAAGTAACCTGCCACACCGAACACGAACCTGCATTCTGTTTTATTCAAAAACGGCACTAAACGACACAGATTCACAAAGTGCAGGAACTTTCAGCCAGAGACAGTGCCACACCTTGTTGACTAGACATTGAAAGCCAGCCCCTCCGATATGCACCCCTCACCCCAACACCGCTAGTGATGCTTGTGCCGATCGGCGCACCGTGATAGGCCCGTGATTCCGCGGCCTTGAGCTGACTCCTTGTGTCCGTCTGTCTGCAGACCGCATGGACGGACTGAAACGGCGCAAGGGCGACGAGCCGCGCACGCTCGAGGACTGGCTCGCCACCGACGACGACTACGCCAACCGAGAGTCGCTGCCCGGGAAGAAGCGGGTGAGTGACGAGTGACGACGCACGGTCCTTGCTGGGTCGTCGATGAGAATCGGTGTATTTTTAATTGATGCTAGAAACTTACGAAACAAGCAATATTTGCTGTCTTGGTGTTGCTCTCTTGTTTCAAAGGTAGTTTGAGAAACACCATGAATGACTGTTATGAAATTTGAAGTTGTTGCCAGAGATATCATCTTGCCTGGTATCATTGTACATTGCACGAAAGGCTGAGACTGAAATTAAGCTTAACATATACAGCTATTCTGTGTTAAAACAACCCCAGGTTGGCGGTACATGTGCTCCAGGCTTTACGCATCAAATTAGTCCAACTACAACCCTTAAAAAATTACTTGTTCAGGTAATCAAAAGTTGGGAAAAGAATTAGACTTCCGAATAGCATTCTGTAGGTATCCGGTTTAGTAGTTTTTTTGAAAATGAGTGTCAAAGCTAGGACACAGTAGACAATAGTTTCGATAGTTTATGAATGTCCCGACTGACGTCGCTCTCGTTGCCGCGGCCAGGTGCGTTGGGCTGACCTTGAGGAGAAACGCAGCCAGGCCAAGATGCGCGCGATCGGCTTCGTGGTCGGACAGACCGACTGGTCGCGCATGACCGACCCGACGTGCGGGGAGTCGGCGCTCACGCAGACAAAGTACATCTGAGCGGGCGCAGTACCCACGCTGGCTTTACACTCGCTTGGTTCAGGTTACTGTGACTAGCGGGGACATGATATGCTGTAGATGGGATTTGTCTTGTGATTTTTGTCTTTTGTATGTTTAGTTTGCTCGACTACTAGACTTTTTTTACGTTTAAAAAAGCGTTTATTGATTTTGAGAAGGTTGTGAAGTTGAACCTTGGGTAATTTTCGATAGATTTTGCTTCAAGCCGATTTTGCTCACTGAATTATAATCTCTCAAAAACTATTTTCTGATTTTGTTGTAAAAAAAAATATACTTTCCTTTGATTTCTCCTCTCTATTTCCTGAATACTTGTTGCAAATGAAAAATATTATCACCCATGCTGTTAGGCAAATCCTTTAAACTATAATCTAAACAACACAAAGTATTTAATGAGGACAAGCGAAGAAGGAAGAAAGAAACCAACATAAGAATCCGGACTAAAGTGGTAAGGTAATTTCATCATATTTTTTTGATAATTAAATGGTTTATTGTCATGATGCATGGTTGAAGTGTAAGCAAGAAGAACGATTAGTCACAAAGTAGAAAATTTTTGACGTAGTCGAATGAAATGTGTCGAAATAACCAAGAAAGCAGCAAAATTCTGTGAGCTCCGTTCCTTTGAGTTGAGCATTGGACCGTATGGTCCGTGTCTTGGCGTTTATAATCCGAGTTGACTTGGAGTGTTAACTCCATCGCGGATCTCGTTTAAGCCCGCTGGAATAAATGAGTGAGAACGCTTTGTTATTATTCGCTGCGGCATATCGGCAAGAGCTCCTTTGAGACATTGTTAACATCTGCCTCACCGCGAGCGTTTCTAAACTGTGAACCTACGAATATCCTACGCAATAATAATAATCGTTATAGCACATCTGGACTTTGTGAGCCTCTGTGAATACACCACCTCGTTAAAAAAGCTTCATTACAAATTGAGCATCCTAAACTGTGAACAGACATAGTGTTTATTAGTCAAATGGTTTTTGCCTTTTTGATCATCTTTACACAAATATAGTAAAGACCAGAATTTCTCATAATGTATATTCTGGGTCCAGATCTCTCAGAGTTGCATTCTACGAGAAGTCTTTTTGAGTCTGGCAGACTAAACTTTTCTATATTAGTTGTTGAAAGGGATGAAAGTTGTGGGGTGTGATATTTATACTCTATATGAGGTTTTGGCTCAAGTAGCTCAAATTTCTGGTACCTACCTACCTATACCTATCCAAATGAGCCTAACCAAAATACAAACATTATTCAAGTGTATTATAGGGCAATGCTTTAAAAAACTTTGTTGGTCCTGTGACCTTTACAACATGACCAGTCAAAGCTACCACACTTAATTGTATCCATCATCACTGTGCAAATATAATAGCACTATATAAACTCAAAAAAAAACCAATAAGAGAATATGATCATCTCCAAGTCAATAAAAAATAAAAATAGCAACTAATCCCTCGACCACCACCCGGCCACGAAGTTCGTACGAACCATATTGCTGTTTGTGATGAAACCGATCTGAATTAGTCCACCCTGGCCCACATGTCGAGCCCGAGTCCCGACCAAACATTGTGCTGCGTGCTTGCGGCCTCCCATGCGACGAGACTGGCGCTCTCTATAAACATATCTGCTACTGGGTGGTAGCTCTCAGTGGCGCCCCATCTACCCCAGAAACCCTTCCACTAACGGAACAAGAGCAATGAACGAGGACCACCTGCCCCGGTGACTGAACTGAATTGTGGATTGGACATGATGGTGATTGGTGATGACGAAAACTTTGACATTATTTGCAAACCCTTATGAAAGATTGAAAGAGCTGATGTTATATGAGACTAATTCACTGAAATAAGTACTGCAATGTACCTAGAGGTACAAATTTGGAATGGAGTGTTGAATATGTCTAGGAAGCTTGGAAACTTGGTAGGTAATACACATGTTGCTTTACTGCGGTGGGCAAGAAGAATAAACAGTTGGTAATTATTCAGCGAATCGTGCTTTATTCGCCGCCCTCCGGCGCGCCACTGAATCCACAGTAAATCCTAGTTATAGATTTTTACTAAGCGGCTAAACATAATGTAAATACACAAGTTCTTCGGTGGTGTTTAGTGCGCGGGAGCTCGTCGTTAAATGCGTGTATCACCAAAGTGTTGATTGATTCATTGCTTTCGTATGCTATTTATAGCGTCTTATTGCATTGTGTTTTCATAACTAACATAATGTGGAGCAGACTTCTTTTCGAACCGCTTAACACATCAGAGCTCCCCGAAACATGGGGGAACTCGAGGAAGGATTTCTCGATCCATCGATGTCGACGATTGGAATAGATAGTTCATCGACACCAAGGGACAGTACCTCACCAACCAATTAAAATGGTTTTACCAAATTAAACGAACAGAATTTCACTTTCATGCGATCGCGCCTTTACCCAACCGTCGTTTAAAGTTAAATACTTTGCCAATTACATTTTATTTATGCAATGTATTTTTAAAATCCTAGAACTATATCTAGACAAGCCACCAACCGTCAGTTTTGTCCATAAAAATACTCAACAAGGAATTTCTATCGTCTCGAGTACACCCCTCCTCCCCCCTCCCCACATGAGGTCCGGCAGCGAATGTATGGACGCCATATTGTGTCGCCGAATCAAATGAACTGTTCTAAGAAGAACGCCACCACGGGCAGTACCGAGACCCCCCTGGTCTCCAAAGTGCACTTGTCGATGTACTCCCGACAGTTCTTGCTCCTGCCCTCGTTCGCCGCGTCCATCCACAATTGGGGCACCTGGGATTCTTCGAACAGCCAGTCCAGCATCTCCCTGGACCAGGATAAACATGCACTTCTGTTAGTGGCGTCGATACAAAAACAAGGGACACACTTTTATCATGGTCTCCTGCTGGGGATATTTCAGGGAGCCTGTGGGGGAAGCAACGGTATTTATCATAACCCAATTCTAACTGCATCGGTTGGGGTGTAAACCCGGCTTATCCAGTTATTTTTTTTAAACTCCCAATTAACCAATCCCGAGGGCATGTCTGCCTATACTTTAGGTATATTATACAATGGCATTGGCGTCCATATTTTTATACATCTTTTTAAATTCAGAGACCGCTGTTTTCTCGACCCAATTGCTAAACACTGACTATATACCTACAGCTATAGTTGGCACCATCTTTAGATTATGTGCCTATATCACATGGTATATTATGGCGATACATCTCTCTGCGCATGATGTGAATACTAGTTTCAATTACTTTTAGCCTATACATTGAAACCGAGCGAGTCATATCGCCCCGTGGTCGAGTTGAAACCCCCGTTTCTTACCCGAACCCATCTGCCGCCGACGACTTCCCCAGCATCCCCGCGATCCTGCTGGTCTCGCAGACGACCAACTCCTTGCAGAGAGTCACGTCATAGGTCCTGCGGACGAACGGCCTCGCCATGGCTGCCACGGCGTGTCGCCATCCCGAGTCCTTCGCTTTTATTCGCCGCTGTTGTGGCGGTGCGACCATGTCTTTGGGAACTCCCTCGTGCGGTGTTGCGCTTTGATGTCGGACACCAACCTCATTGTCGACGTCCGCTGGCATCTTTTTTGTAACGTCGTGCGCAAATTTGATTTTATCGTATGTCTCTGGCTTTTCCAGTGACGTCTCGTAATCTGCTTCTTCAGATCGATCGGCATCTCGTTCCAATACGCTACCATCCGCAGAAAATGTCTCAGTCCCAAAACTTTCAAAACCATTCGTGTAAACCGGGTTTTCTACCACGTTTCCAACGTCAAAATCCGGATCAACAATAACTTCCCTCCCATCCTGATTCGTCTTCTCTGCGACTAGTTCTTCAAAATGTTCCAACTCGGGTTCATAGTCGCCTGCGGCTTCGTACTGGTCAATGTCGATCTTCTCGGCATTCTCCGCGTGAACGTCCTCCCCCAAGTCGCCCTTCGTCCGGAAGTGTTCATCCAACGCCCTCGCCTTGCGCGCTGCCCTCTGCTGCATGATCACCACTTCCGGTTCGTTGTTGGCGATTGTTTCCTTTAGACAGCTCTGCAACATTGGCCCGGACATCCAGTGTTGAATGAGCGTCTCATGCGCCAGGGTGTAGACTGCATAAATGCGAGCCATTAATGCACTTACCATCAACATGTTGAGGAAGAACAGAAATGCCAGCAACGTCAACGCCGACATGGCGGTTTTGCCTTTGGGGTCCGATTTACTCTTCGGCCATCTACCACAGCAAAAGTATTAATTAAACAAATTATCGTGGAATATTTTATTCTTACTGCCGTTCATACAATGTTATAACTGATGGCACGCTTATCAAATAAACAGAAAGAAATGTCAAGAATATCAAGCAAACGAGTGCCACATTATGTATTTTTACATTAGATGATCATAAACGGCGAATTAAACAAGTATTATGCCTGCAGAAACGTATGAAATTATCATAAATCGTAGATAATGCTTGATCTTCTCTCACTATACAAACAGTCCGACCAATTATACATTATATTACTCTGAATGGTATAATATGAATTATATTGCAATATCTCTCAATCAGAAGCCATTGTTTGATTCATAAACTACAACAAAGAAACCCCAAAATATTTTTGCGGCTATAAACTACAGTTCAACGTGCGTTCAAACATCTCCCACACCGTTAATTAATAATAGACACAGATCTACTCACTCCGGCTCGTGACTGCCCCTGTCCACATACGGGGCGAACGCCTGCCCTTGGAACTGATAGCTGGACCCAGGATCGAACCGGTCGAGGATGCTGGGCGTCGTCTGACCCCCGAACAAGCTGCCGATCGTCATTGCCACCCCGAATCGTCCGTCAGAACTCGAGCGCACACTGGATCTGTACCTTGAGACACACTAGACTCCAGTCTGTTGTCCCGACGAGCTTGTCTGACTGATGCTGGCAACGGAGGTGCGACGCTCTGAACTCATCGAGACGCCGAGTAATTACCTAGATGCGTTAGTTAATTGGGGGCGTCGGTGACGCGGTCGTGATCGCGGAGTTTCCGGTTTTTGCTGAGAAACGGCGTTTTTGTGCATGTGTCAGTTGAGCTGCCCGCTTGTGACAAGTGCTTGTATGCGCGTAATGTGGGGTTTTGTGATGGGGTTTAAGATGGCAGGTGTACCAAGAGCAAATCGCATTACGCTTCTGTATCGTTTGTTATTTTAATCGTTGCGGGAGCGCCGACAATTTCTTGTAAAATGTGCAGCTTTTATGATGATTAAGACTCGCGAAAATTAGAGAATGAAGACATGGCCAGTGCACGTTATGTAAATAATGCAGTAGAAAATCAGCATTAATAGAACCGTATTAGTATGGAATTTATGTTGAAATCTAATTATTGAAAGATTTATTTGAAATCCCTTGATATATTATTCTGAGTTTGTGCCAAGAGAACGCATTCCAAAGATTTCACAAGGAAATTGCATCGAACAAATGTAAACAGATTGAAATAGTTCTTGTAGATTGTAGTGTTACCTTTATTATATTATACCTGCTTCAAGTTTGTTTACATTATCGAGTCCATAACCAATAAGAATTGAAAGTTGAAATAATAGGCGGTTCGGGATCATTTTCTATATCCCAAGAGACCACAATGAACTGCACCAGATAAATTGGTTTTGTAATTTTTTATTCGAATAAAGAAGCACATGTATCACATCCAATCATTCGTACATACATTATTATACAAGGGTAGAATAATTTATTGAAAAATAAACACCTAATGAGAACTTATACTTCAGTCGATCAACGTATTGTCCACCACAAAGACGTACAGAGTATGACTAAAATCTACACTTACTTAATAACTAAACCTATTTGAGAACGAGAAGCAATATTGCGAGGCAGATGAATGGCGCCCGGCAAATTGCCACCGTTCTTCTTGGGTAACCTGAGCTGTCAACTTTACCGAAAAACATGAGGCGCTTTTCATATCGAGAATATCGGCTGGAAAAAAACTCTGATCGTGTGAGTGCAACTCTGATCATAAGATTTTCGAACAAATAATCCCATGCGAATCCATAACCAAACCAAATTTTATCTTTTTGCCAATTGCTAACCGACCTCAAAAACGATATAAGAATTTCAAAATATTTTTCCATAAATCTACCACCGGGACTTTTCCATCACCCAAGTCCCGCCTCCCTAAAATTAGCGTACGTCTCGTGGCGGACGCAGTTGCATCCTCCAAGTATTTGATTTCACGTCTAATAAATTATTAATTAATATTTTGAATAAATAATTATTGATGTCGTGTTATTTTCTCTTGTTTCAGTCGTGTGGTCGGCGGTCTCTTCGCGACGGGGGACGCTACGGCTGAAGGCAATACGGTGAGTGGCGTTCATTTAACATTTCAAATGCAATCCTTTACAGGTATCCTTATTAACAAAATGTCCCCTCGCTTCGTATACGCACTGCGTTCAGTTCAAAACGCAGCGCCGCATCGGAAAATAAAAAGCAACACAGCTGCTTTAAATCAGTAAAGTCTTTGTCGTCAGATATAAAAATCGTCGTCTTCGTGAATTGGCCGTTTTTTGGTTTTAAAAAATTCTATGGAACATTGGAATATTCACCGACTTACTCCGTATATCCCTCTACACATTTGCGTATTTACTATAGAGTCTTGTCAACCAGTCATCAGTATTTTGATAGTCCTTGATAGAGCTGCTTGGCTCGGTCCTAAAGGAACGCATCCTTGAGGACGCGGCAGTCGTCACGTGGGAGTGTTGGGGGGGGGGGGGGGGGAGGGGCGTTATACTTCGTTGCACGACAGGTAGATCTGGCGACAGTCTTCGCCGCTTCGTCCTCGACGTCCTGCCTCGTAGAAGGTGTCGAACGGAGTCGAGCTTGACCGCTCGAGTATGAAGCTGGTTGCGTATCTGCAAGCGACAAACGGTTCATGATGCGTCAGAGATGGCGTGCTGGGCACGGGTAATTTAGGGTTTAATTGGATGGTTACGCGCTAAATAGTCTGGGGATTTGACTGCATGGCTAGAAGAGCACACTTGTAATAGGTAAGTCACCGAACTACTTTTGAAAACATAGCTAAAAAGCTAATTCAGTCACTTTTCCGTCCTGGCTGTTACAATAACAATTCCTAAACGATGCAGTCTTTTATCGCACACACTTAGGAGAAGAAAAAAAGAAACAAAGGGTCAAAGCTAAAGATGCTAAAGGCTTCAAACATCGATGAGCGAATATACCCCATGGCCAAACCAAGGTAAGTCCCCATAACAAGCTGCATCGATAGCTGAAACCATAAAAAGTCTTCGCCGAAACTGATAATATACACAGTCTCTTGTCACTTGTACGTAATGAGTGACTCCCGAAAAAAGTTTGGGAGCGACGCCCGTTGTCAAAACAGTTCTGCGTAGATAGTCCATAGAAATACACTCTACTGTCATATATTCGTATTTATTGTTCTTTACGTAATATTTATGTTCAATATTTACTTAATCTTGGGGAAGAGGTGATCACGTAAATTTATGAGGATAGGGGGCGCATGAAGGTACTCACGATCCCAGTTGACAGTAGATGCCTCCCTGCGAGTCGCTCGAGCACTCCCTGTTGGCCTCGCAGAGGTATTTCTGCATGCAGTTGTCGTCGGCGGTCTTCATGGTCCGCACGTACCCCTTGAGCAAGGACAGACCGGCCATGGCCGCGTCGGACACGGAGTCCTTCTTGCCGTGCGAACGCGCGGTCATCGAGCGGTGGCTGAACGAAGTCTTCAGCGCGTCCAGGAGGTTCACCACAATGTTGATGAACTGTGAACGTTAGGGGAGACGTCAGCGCGAGAGTTCGGTGTGTGGATTCAAGTGCGACGTTCAGAATGAGAGCGGGAACCAAGAAGTCATCAAGACAGTTTCTTAGCTTGGAACTCAACTGCTATGTCAACAATGGAAATGAATAAAACTATAAAGGTCCCTCTGACTTTTTACAAAATTATATTGATAAATAAAGTGATTTTCTTTCACAGATGCATTTAAACATTCTTTCGCCCGTTTTATGCAGTTTATTTGGGTAGTGAATTATGGAAGGTACTTTTTGGAAAAATGTTGCCATTCCATAAGCAGACAAAAATCAATCGTTCATCAATACAAAACAAACATTATTCTTGGTATGCGACAATCCGTAAACAGGCGATTAAATCTTCAACCAGCTGTTAAATACCGGTCCTGTATACCAATTTGGTGAGATGATGTGGGTCATGCAATGAAAACAACACACAGTCATTATACGATTAGCGGTTTGGTGAAGGTGTACATGACTAATTTTATCTAAGAATCGTTTTAAAACCGTTATGTAGGCTGGTATGTTCGAATTATAACGAAATAGATCTTCTCTAAAATGTTTTTTTTTTATTTCCTTCTGCCACCAACCAAATCGCGAATCGCAAGTGCCCGTGTGCGGTCAACGATACGTCGCATGCGTTTTGACGGTGGTGTGATGGTGATAGTGGCTTACCTCGCCAGCTTGTTTGGCCATGGTGGCCACTTGGTCGGGATCTTTGGAGCCAAGCACGGCAGACAATACCGCCGCCAGGATTCCCTGCATCACCAGGAGGACAACCAAGCTCTACTTTAGCCCACTACGGATGCATCGTGGACAGCCTACAGCTGAACACACTATATGCGACTATTGGGCTCTATGTAACTATAGGCAGCTATTGACATTGAACATTTACACAGTTGTTTTGTACGCTTCTAGAAGTAGATACCAAGACAGCCATCGAAAATTGTTGTGGTATGAATGTCGCTATAATATGTCTAAACGGCAGTGTGGCCTAAAAGTTTTAGGGGGAATATTATAACAAACCGATTGGACCCGGTTTTACCAAGTTTGCCAAGTTTTACCAAGTTTTACCAAGAGTTGCATAGGAGTTACAACTCAATTTGCTGCATATGATTGGCTGAATTCAGTTGTAACTCCTAGTTGGGATCTCAACTAGGAGTTGGCAAACTTGGTAAAACAGGACATTAGTCGATTAGTTAATGTCGTCCCTTTCGATTGACTTAGACTCGACTAAATTTCAAACGTGTATTGATGCTCTGACCGAGATACTTTAGAATCACAATATGGCGATTCTGCCATAATGCAGATTTGTGTACCAACATCGAACTCTTAGATACCTGTAAAAAGTCTTGGTATTTGCTTCCAGAAGTGTACTATACTGTACTACACTTTCTACCACTGTGTGCAGGCACATATGTTACACACAAACACACCGTCTTGTACTGCAGCACATGCCAGCACCCCATGATGGTCCCCGACGATGAGCAAGCGAGTTACATGAGCCCGACAATGTGATGTGAGGGGTGAACACCGCGGACCAGACCAGGGGGGCGCACGGACCCAATCGTATTTACAACACTGGTTTTCATTAACCAACCCTCTTGTTTCTTTACCCCTTGTGACAAAATGGTGCGAAAATATTTATTTTTGGACCATCTTGGAAAAATAAGTTTCTCTTTTCAACCAGAACTCTCTTACTGCGTGTTCAATAATTATAATAACAGTCTAAATTGCGCTACTCATTGAACATCATGGACTAATTGTTTGTTGTGTGCATCAATTAGCATGCCGTTAATTAATTATATCGTTTTCATTGTGCCAGTTTTTTTCCTTTTGATTAAGTGTTTGATCGAAATGAGCAAAAGCAATTTGCATACGATCGGGTTTGACTCTTTTCCCTTATTCTGTTGGCGTTTTTCTGAAGTATTGACAAATAAAAGTTTGAAATATCTGTTTGAAATTAATTTGCATCTCCAGTCCCTCTTTCCACTTTCAGCACGTAAAATTTTAACCAACAGTTGGATAGTTAACGCCAACTATAAGCGCAAAGGAGCTCGAAACATTTGGGCTCGTTCATAGAAGAGAGCCTATTACATATATCCAGGATCAACCTTCATCTATAGCTACAAGTCTACAGCTATACAGTGACATCTTCTACACCATCGTCCTGGCAAAGCGAGTGTACAGTGCGTTCCCTCTAACGTGTCGCCGGAGGTAGCATGCGACGTGGCTATTGCAGATAAGTAAGCGGACGAGACTGACCTGCATTGGCGACCCGTTGTCAACCTTGTCGATTCCGTCGTTGCCTCCGGCGCCGCCTCCCAAGATGGCCGTGAGGATCTTCAGGCCGACAGACAGGAAGTTGGCCCATGGGGAAGGAGCCACGCTCTGCAGACAGGATCAGGACACAGCGTTAGAGGCAATTCGAAGAATCCTGAAGTCGTCCTGAATCGGCTTAGACTTCTTTCTCGGCATGTGAAAAGATGACAGGCATTAAAAAGAAATTTCTGTGACATCACAAGTTTTCTTCAACTTTTAATTTTTTTTTAGATTATAGAAAATGACAAAAAGAAGATTTTGTTTTGGCTCCAGATCCTCATACACATCTCCCCGCCCACAATAAAGGTCACCCACCCACTATGAGACATGTGATCAACGGATCTAATTATTGTGCACAACAATGAGATCAACTTTATTGGCTCATTGCAGCAAAAACATAATATTACGTTACTTATGGTATGCCTACGCCAGACATTGTGTTGTGTTTGTAATGCTATGACGTTACATTTGAAGAGATTCTTCACAGCCAATTGATTTGTATATACCCACTGTACGTTACGCTCGCCCGCATGAAGCCCGATTACGACAATGCACGCCAAAGACACCAGAC
Source organism: Nemoura dubitans (assembly GCA_921293005.1). Classification (NCBI taxonomy): domain Eukaryota; kingdom Metazoa; phylum Arthropoda; class Insecta; order Plecoptera; family Nemouridae; genus Nemoura; species Nemoura dubitans. The sequence goes on from OV121076.1 coordinate 41,888,420, forward strand.
AATGCAACAAACGCCTCTGTCAAACGGCAGTTGCCCGCGACGGGTTTAAAGAGAGTTACAGTTTTCTCTTCGAAACAATCCATCCACATTCTCTCTAATCCGCGGGCAATCGTTTCTACACGTGCGTGCCAGAGGAGCACGATTCCGTACGAACGCCGCCGTCATACACTTTACTTGAGATTAGACCCATGCTAGTGTATCGCCCCAGTTTCTATACCTGGTCGGTGTCGATGCTCTCCGACTTGTTGGGGCCGTTCTGGGGGTTGAACAGCAGCTGCATCACCATGCCCAGCATGTTGCTCCAGGAGAAGCCGTCCTGCGGAAGACAGACGCAAGAGGGGCGTTTAAATACCTTGCGGGTGCAGGACATTTCACTTCCCGACATCTTATATAGATTCCATCGCATTAATTTACGGATGAAGTTAGGAGTTGGACCTCGATATGATTGAATAGCGGAGTGGTTCACAGAGCCGCGATCAGAGGGCGGTGTAGTTGACGATTGTGCTCTGTTTTGATTGACGTGTGATCGTAAAAGCGATCTTGATTGGTTCAGGATGATTGTGTACGGGTTGACGCCACTCTCTGGAGCCGAGAGAGAAACGGGGATGGAGGACAGAGTACAGAATGTGCGCGGTTCTTTGACTTTGGCGACGACACAATTTCAGCGTTTGTCCAGATTGGTTGCGGAAACACCACAACCAGGATTTCGGCAGCCACAGCAGAAACTTCCCGAATGCAAAGTAGACGCGGTCTCGTCCATAAAACGGCCGAAACCACCAGAGTTGCATAAAAACTAACGAGCAAATCATTGTAAAACAGTTCTTTCTTAGTTCTTGGATTAGTTTTGCCCAATTTTGTGGTATTGGCTCAATCTCAAATTCCCAATACCAAAGAAGCTCTTTAACGGCTAACATGCAGTCCCGATAGTGTGTCAGTGTATCTGGTTGTTGAACGACGCACTGCATTGATAAAGTGCGTCGTCGTGAGTGAGTGAGTGATAGTGTGATCGTAAAACGGTTACCTGTCTTACCGTGATCTGATTGGTAGACACGTCATCGAGGTCGTTGTCGATCGCCACCTTCTTCATGGCGTTCGGTTTCTCTGCGAACTTCCTGGTGTCGATTCCTTCGGGATGCTGGAGTCCCGGATAGGAGAGCGCGGGAGTGATGTAGCTGGACGCGACCAAGGTCACGAGGGCCCAACCGAGCAGCTGCTTCTGGTTCATTCTGGAGCAAAGGGGACACGTTAGGACCATAGTTTTGTTAGGGAGACCAAGTATTTGAAACTGCTGTGAAATTTGAGAGATGATCACCATAAGCGTTACATCAATTATTACTCGGTAATTGTCGATACAATACGACTCATGAAGGTGTCAGTTGCGTCATGAGAAAAGGAAACACATGTGACAGAATTAAGTCGAATTAAAGTAGATTGCCTCATGTTTGGTTTAAGACTCTGCGTCTGTAAGAAAAAGCGGTTACTTTTTCGATCCAGCGTTGATATCTCTTGAGCGTAAACGGCCTTAAAAAGCGAATTTGCATGGGAGATGGCCGTTGCGACAACCGAATTAATATCGAGTTCGCCATTAATAATATTTAGGGCGTCTGTTCTATGTCGTTCTTATTGTTTTTTAATATACTTTAAAATATAAAACGCATATTTTAACAATCGTTGGCTGAAATTAATCTCTTCTTGGGTTGGATTCTGAAAGAGCTATTTGTTGTTTCTGTGTTTTCCGTGTGTGTGTTGTTTTAGGTATGCTGAATGTCAGCCTGTCGATAAAATGGGACCATAGCAACGACTTTTACTAAAATAAACTTGTCACACATTGCACGACATCGCGTCTAGATGATTCGTAACTTTTCATCCATGACATTCCTTTGCCACTTGAAACGACGCTCATAGAAATCACAAATTCCATTAAAATATACACGTATATATACAACAAACTAAACGCTCACACATATAAGAAGATAATAAGCGAGATACAATTTCCCCGATTCTTTTGTTACCTATTTTCTTTTTACGTCATTACCAGTCGTAGATGTCTCTCTCACGAATGCATTAACACAGTTGCCGTCCTAGCGTGACGCTGGTGCATCCCAGAGAGTGCATCGCCTCTCTCGCTCTGCACCAAGTCACCACGACGTCCCCCACCCCACCCACCCCTCTACCATCGACGTCTCCGCGATGGAAAGTAGGTTATCATCAAAATGGTCTATACCCATGCCACCTAGCTATCCGTAGGTACACATCGAGCGAATGCACATTCTTTTCTTAGCAACGCGCTTCTTACAATTCGCTCGACGAGTTGCACGTCTCGAATGAGGGTCACTTTAATGTCTCATCTCGACGAATAGTGGGTCAACTGGGTATGAGTCGAACCTTCGAGAGTGGCGACGACCACGCGCGCCTCTGAAGTTCACAGTGGATGTAGAAAGCTGATCGATTGGATGAATGGCGAGAGGAAAAAATTGACTTTGGTTTTGTTGTTGGTGTGTGGATTTGTTCAAAGTAGAAAAGATCTGGAGCTCAATTAGCGATTTGCGTGTCGAAACGTTCACGCTGCAGTTCTGTTTTGTAGCTGTTTTGGTCTTAGACATATTCCCGCATGGTCTGAGCTTGCGACGTGACTAAAAGTGAATGTGGTCATCGTGCTCGATGAATTGCTCTTTGGTGTACGTGAAAATCGCCCCCTTTTTTAAGCCAACCCGAAATTACAAAAATTCAATCATTGGAACTTCTTGCATTAATTTTACATGTGCCAATTTATGTTCCTTCGAATTGTCATAGCAGTATACTTTGTGTATGTATATAGAAAAAGGTTCATGGTATAGAATTGACCAAAAATATCGGGTCGCGGTGTCAAGTGAATGCCTTCTCTGTCCACGGAGAAAATCTCCAACGTACGACCTCCAAAATCCTCAAGTCCAAGATCAAGACGCAATACCGGCACACCAGACATCCGACCTCAATCCCCACGCTTCCTCAAAACTCCATCAGCAAAATATCACGAAAACCCGTCGCCTTCAGCCATCGGTACGCGCGCAGTGTCACATGCAAATGCGTGCTCGCTGGGCCCACACTGCGCCGCGCATAGCAATCCTCTGATTGGCCACTGGCTCGGAACGGTACACAGAAGACGTCGTCGACGCCGCCGCCGCAGCCGACCACGGGAGTAGGTTACCAAGCTCTTCTGCAATGCTTCGCTGCGCGACGACACTGCCAGCACGGCCGCTGCCAAGCCGCAGTCAGGAATGTACCCGGAAACATTTTGCTATTATTGTGACCTACAATATGGTAACGGTGCATATAGAGCCATGCGAAGAACGATTCTCTATTTGGTATTTTTGATATCCCAGCATGTATTTGTATCGATTATACGGGCGCTGAGCTTGCTTTTGGCTGAGCTATTGGCATAATATGACAGCTGGTCAGTTTGCATGCCGTCTGTGTTGGCGGGTAGTTTTGGCGATTTTTTAATCGTTATTTTGCTCTCGGTTGCTTACGGTAAACGATTTGAAATTGCTGTGCACTTTGCAAGGTCGGAGTCATGCTATCAAGGGCAAGGACTCGTGGGTACATTCTTACGCGGGATCGGGAAATAAGTTCGAGCCTAACGATTTGGCTGCTACTGATTGGTCACGTGACGACGTCGTTCTTGTAGGTCTTTGACTGGCAGTCGTTGGCCTCTAGTTGGCGGGCTTGCAAGGTGTAAGATGGACTTATTTATCGTGTTCGTGTTTGCTCTTTGTCAACATATTTTATCGCCATATTTTAACAGAACGGTAAATTGGATTCGAAATCGTCCAACGAGATTTATTCCGCAGCATTTCTTCTAAAACGTGAAGGTTAAAAGGTTGTTTTTCCCAACCCCTTTTCAAGGTGTAAACACAACCAGTCATCTCCAACCCTTCCCCAAAAGCCGATAAAAAATACACGGGTTCTATTCAAAGTTAAAAGTGATGTATACATTCCTGCGTCCGTTTTTATAAGGATGCTGCGAACAGGTATGTGTCGAGATTGGTAACGGTACCTTGTTTGGGTGCTCCTCGGCAGGCACAGGTGGTTGACCGTGCGATGGGCACGGGCATAGCGGTATAAAGCTGCCCGTCGTAATTGGGGTGCGTGATCCTCGTTTGGGGGATGCACCAGGGACTTTTTGAAACACATTTCGCCTCATTTGATCTGATATAGATTGCACCAAAGTGGCGTATTGTACCGATAATTATATGAACGCGGACGTATTTACTATGATATTTTCGACCCAACTTTTTGAAGTGTATATGTAAAGAAAACCGGAATCAAAATTTGAAAAAACATTTCGCCTCATTTGATCTGATATAGATTGCACCAAATTGGCGTATTATACCGATAATTATATGAACGCGGACGTATTTATTTTGATATTTTCGACCCAACTTTTTGAAGTGTATGTAAAGAAAACCGGAGTCAAAATTTGAAAAAGCTTGTCATGTGTGAACAATATTGTGTGAAAAAATCGAAATTTGAGAAGCGTACACGTGCAATTAGCCCCGATTTATACCATAAATAATTGAATTGAGATATTATGAATCAAATTTCAGATTCAAATAAAAATTCCAATTGCCAAATGACTAAAATAAGCAAACATTCTTCTTTGGTTGACACCTTACCTCAGTAACTAGCGAACTAATTCCAATAAAATCGCCGAGAGCACAAGAAAACCCAAGAGTATCGACCTGACCGTATCCAGTCCACCTTTCTATAACAGTCCAGCACATACCTTGTATCCGATTGTGTGTTGCCGTCGATGGTGTTACTTCTTCAGACGGTGATCATCAACTGAAAGTCCATGAACTTCACCACTGCCTTTATATAAGATGACCCAGATCCCTCGTACGGGCTTAGCAGAAGCGAGCCGGCTGTCGGTGCCTGCCGTACCTGAGCCGGCTAGGCGACATGGTTGCTTCGCTACGCGGCACACCATAGGACCCACCTGTCAGATGGGGCACAGGTTTGTACAGGGAGCAACTGTCTTCTAGGGGAGACGAGGGCTATTTCCAGTTTGAACGAGCATTCATTGAGTTCTGGTCGACAATTTTAGTTGTTTGACATTTTGGCAGATTTTGCTGGAGTTTTTAAAGAATAATTATACATAAAATGTCGGAGGGAATGTTTGACAAATCATGTTTAGTAGTTCTGCCAGAAAAATTAAAAATTAAACTCATTGTTAATTGGCTTTTTGGTAGAACTTGCAGGAGTTGTAAAAGAAAAATAAATACCATTTTATTTCTGATTTCTGGATCTTATGCAGAAGACCCCGATTTATAACATTTATATTTGTTTGAAAATTTTGAAAATTTTAAAAAGCTTTACAAGCTGTTTGAACATTTTCAACATTTTTTCTCACCTAAATATAGTCTTACTCACTCAGTGTTTCTATTGCATCATGTCTTCGATTGTTCGCATTTTGAAATGGGTCTCCTCAACTAAAACTGGCTGTGTGCAGTCATATTCCCTTAGCGCAATACGCGAAGCTGGCAATCATTACAGTTACGAATCATTTCAGACTTATTTGGGCTGCCCAAAACATTTATAGCGTAAAACCAACGCGCTTAAAAACCGTAACATCATAAATATTCGTAGCACAAATCTGTGTGGAAAAACTAAACCTGTTCATCGGGCAAATCAGCGTGTTCGGCCGATCGGTAATTACTTCGTCTCCAACTTCGTCGTCGTCGTCAGGGCCGGCTTGGCCACGAGTGGACTTGTGCTCTCGTTGCGTCCAAAGTTGGGGCAAAAGGTGAACGAAACTTTGTGTTGTGTTGTTTGTGTTGGAAGTTGGAACGCACACGCTCAGAATTTCCTGGCGTGCGAAAAAACGACCGTCCTCCTCGAGGCGTTATCGTGGTTCAACTCGGCCAAAATGGGTTCAATGTATAAATAGCAATTGCATGTTTTTTGTAGTTATTCTTGGGCACAATAGTCCCTTTTTAAACCAATGCAGGATCATGAGTTTGATTACTGAGAGGCAAAAAAATTAACAGTTTTTCTCGTGGCGTAAATTAAATTTTTTTTTTTTTTTTTTGAGATCCATGTATATTAACTTACTCACTATTCATCTAACTTCCTAATAACACATCAATGCCAATAATAAGTTCTAGTACTATACTCCTTTTTAAATTAAGAAATAGTTGGTTTTTCTCATTTAGTTATCGGTGACAGAATAATAACTGCCAATGGACCATGATAATAATATTGTCTATCTCAAAACATAAACGTTTTTTTTTTAATTTTCGTGTTTCTTTTTTATACCGGTATACATTCAAAATGAGATTTATTTGTTGGTGCATATTGAAGGTGATCGTCAGATATAGATGAGACTCAGATTATATCTCATAGTTCGTATCTTTGGATGCTACCCATGAGACGTTTTGCCCTCGGGCGTCAGCGTTTTGCTAGGTCAAGGCAACTCCAGGTCCCCGTCCACAAGATCAATGTCATCTCCTGACGTTTCCTGCGTTTCCTGCACAGTAAGTTACACTATAATCAGCTCGCCTCTATTAGCTGACTGTCCACACGCGACAGCTGACTTTGAAATCGAATCGTTTCTGTTACGACTTAAAATTACTGCACAATATCATATTTTCCATGCTTGAACTCTTATGAAACACATTAGGTCACTTTAAAAAAAATGACAGTCTTTACTATTTTTCATTTTTAAAGGAAACGAATCGCCAGACAGTTTTAATGAACGCTGTCCTCGACAACTGTTCTATATTTCCTTTTCATGAAAAGTCAAAGTGGGAAGTGTGAATTGCAAGCCATGTCCAAACAATCCGCCCCCCCTCAGCAGTATCCAGAACAGTCACAGTTCTTATGACACAGTGCCTTAGTTTTTACAAAAACACGCTCGCGATGAACATCATGTATTATAAAACTGTTTTATATAACATCGCACACGATATATTTGTGCGTATATATATATCATGTTTGTATATAATTTTCCCATGTTAATAAAGCTCTAATATACAGACTCTGGATGGACTTAGCTTGTCGCCTTAAAATCTGCCGTTACTCTTCTTGCCATCTTAGAGCTCATGGTGATATTGCGATGCTAATTACGATGGCGAGCACACCAGTTACGCAATTACCATGCATTTCCATCGACTTCCTTGTCGCGTCAAGTAGGGCTACTGGCTACATGACCACCGGGGGTACAGTTACTCGCTTTTGGTCTAGTTATTCATAAGAAGACAGTTTGTCTCACCTCAGCATGCTTGTTTTTATGTGTGTGTGTGTACAAAGTCAGTGTTGACTTGGCTGTAAGGCTAATGAAGCATGTACTGGAACTGAATCTGCCAGCACGATTTATTTGCATAGGCTCTTGTGAATAATTGCTCAATTGCCAGGTTTATGAATCGCAACGCAGGGTGTTAATTTATTTTTCTAGTTTTTCCTATCGTGTTCATCAAAGCAAAACAAATGGCAAACAGAAACTGACGGGTGTTTCCATTTTATTTTATGCAGCGCTGCAGTGATTCACATATATCGCAAGGTGCTTGTATATGGCACTGTGCTGAATCACGTGGGTGGCATAAAAGGATATCCGTTAAGGGGCTCGAATCCTGACGCACACTTCGATGCGTGTTAGTTCTTCGGCGGCGAGACTTAATATAACCTTTAGTAACCCAGTTCTCATAGGTTGAGGTGCACCTATCTTCCTTAAACCAACTTTCATTATCACCACCCAACCTTCTAGACACACATGTGCATCACCTTTGCGTTCGATAAACCAATTAATATCCTAACTGCTCGAAATAAGCACACGAAAAGAAATCGAGAATCTTCTTGACTTTCAGACGTCGTTTCAATCGTGTGTTATGTAAAAGAAAATTATCTGGTCTGTTTCGGTGAATATACACAACAGTGGGCGATTGTTTTGATTTTGTAATTCTTGTTTTATATCCTCAAATGTGTTTATTGTCTGCGTGTGTCATCAAAGCTACCAGTGAGCGACGAATTGCATCTCAATTCTAATATGTATTACAAAACGGCGGAAAATGACTTTCGTTTGAGAACATTTTCTCGGTGGCTTTTCGCTGTCGGTGAATTGTCCACATTGTCTTAGTGAAGTCGGTTTGTTCTCGTCCAGAAAGCGTGGATCTTTGAGGACGAGCAGATGTCGCTTCTCTGCAAGACAATGCCGCATGTACACAGTGAGACTGGAGCAGTGAAGTGAGATCGCGACGTTCTTTATTTGTCGCCACGCCTTTAAAAGTGTCGAGATGTTGGCTGCAATAATTAGAAAGACAGGCACGAGAGCGTAATACCAATGCAACATCGCTGTAGCTAATGTGTGTGTCGCTATCTTCAGCGTAATTATTGGCAATGTGGATTGTTTCATATGCATTGAGTTTATACCTACTGCGCCAAATGTGGCTATTCAATTTATGTAAAATTGTTTTTTTGGAACTAGAAATATGACGTATAATTTGAAAAAATTAACAACGGAATGAAATGTAACAAGAGTGAAATAAAAACGAACACGAAATCACGATGGCAGGGTTTTCATTTCACAAAATAAAATAGTGATTACCCTTTCCTGTTAATATTTAAAACCATAAAAAAAAATCGCAGTGAATTGCTTCTCCGGTAAAATGGTTAGAATTGCGAAAGAAAGAGGGGTTTATACCTATTGTAAGAAACGCACAGCTGGCGAAATTTTGCTTAGTGCTATGGGATGGGTATTCGGGTGCCGTTTCGGCACCGATTTAGATCGGCAATCATTTGGGCGCACTGGGCGCAAGGAACCGCGACGGTCGGCGATTCATTAAAAGTAAATCGTTACATTATTTTGATTCGCAGTCTGATAGTTGCCACCAATTAGCTAGTGATAGCGATGTTGGTGTACTTTTTAAAATGTTCTTTGGATGCGTCAGTTGCCAAGCGTTTTGTAAAACGGACTGGGATCGATTTAATTACCTGGAGGAACAGAAACATTAATTAAGATGTGAATTGAATGAATACTGCCTAAACTCTTTGTGTTGAACCACATACATGTATATATAACCATTATCGTATAGCGAAGACTATATTATATTTGAATAGTGTGAGGTTAGGGAATATCACACACAAATTAAACAAACTATTTAAACGACTTTGTATACTAAACGATCGCTAAAGATTAATCTCACGTTTACATAAAAAAAATTGAACGTGTAGGTATTATACGAAAGGGCCTTGCCGAAGGTTCTGATTGAAGTCGTTTAGATTTTAAACATGCTTTGATTTTGGACAATCTTTTACAAATGGGAGTTCGACATAGTGACTTCAGACGAAAATTGACGTAAAATAACATAGCGACATTGAGGTTTTCAATTTGATGGTAATGTTTCTGTTCAGGTATAACGTCTTTTGACGAGCCAGGTACGAACACGAACCAACAAATTTGAGGTACCTCGGCCCTAAACCACGTCAACCCAGTCGTGCAAGCGCGAATCGGCCAATTCGAGCACAAAGACAACATTTCTTCGGCCAAGTCGCAAATTCCAGTCTTACCATTTTGGCTTTGTTCCTGAACCGTCCTCTCCGAACAAGTCCATTGATAAAACCATGCGTATACACACCACAATTTCATTGATCGAATTCATTGATCGAATTCATTGATCATGTCGGCGTGCGGATTTCTAAGCGACATGACTAGACGCGTGGACTAAGGCACGTGTTCGCGGAATCGCACACATTATAGGGAAAGCTGCGGCGTCTCCACAGCGCCTGCTCGTCGGGCTCGTACAACCTGATTACGCTCATTCATGTCCATGATTAGCCTTCGTCGCCGTCGTCGTTAATTTATCAATGAAAACTAGTTAAATGAAAAGTACGTACAGTTTACATTAAAACCGCTTAAATTAACGCTGCCGAATTCGACGAGAGCCGCTGCTAATTTGAAATTGAAAATGCGTGAGGATGGAATGTGATTTCAGTCTGGTTATTGGTTATTGGCTCTTATGTAGAAATTTGCTATATCTATACTGTGTCAATATTTAAGAATTAGTTTTGGTATATATGTTATTTTCTGTAATGTCTGAGTTATGAGACAATACCACAGCGGCCATGTACGAAAGCACCTTCGCTTGAAGAGTATTGAGCGCCAGCTGTTGAGCTAGAAAAAGTACCATAGGCAACATGATATACGTCCTATAGATGCACTACTCCCATATCTTGTGTCAATATAAACTTGTTCGCCAGCTATAACGGTCGACGGCTCTTCGCGCTCTAGAGTTCACCGTTAAATTAGCCAAAAAGACGAACGATATATCCAATGCTATTTGCTTATAGGTGTAAATATTGTGTATACCCGAGCAAAGACCTACTTATAAATTGTAATAATTATATCCTTTTTTATATATATGTACCAAGTCCATCATGGGAACTTGACACCAACTGCAATTATGCATTATTGCAATGCTTTGAACGGTGAGGTGGCCGACTCTTGAGTGAGATCAATGATAATTGTTAGAAATGCGAAGGAAGAAGCATGTTAATTCTAGCGTGCAAAAAGACTATTTGCAAGACGTTGACTTACCGGTAAACACATGTGCGGTTGTCGTGCATTCACATCTCCGGCTCCCAGCGCTGCAAGGGCCAATCAGCCAGAGGCTCCAGGTGCTGTTGCACTAATGTGCTGCTGCACTAATGTGCTGTTGCACTAATGTGATGCTGCACTAATGTGCAGTTGCACTCTACTGTTTTTAACCTTACGTAATATACTCAATTTCCCACTTTGCATGCGTTTTTCAAACCTGTCACAGTACTAATTTTGTTCCAGGTGTTTAATGGTTGTCATTACTGGACAAATTTGGGATGAACGGTGGCGAGAGGAGGCTCATTGAAACGACATACGACCTTTGAGCATTTGGTGAGTGAGTTTAATTTTTAATTTTATTAATTTTTAATTACATTGATCAATCAAACTCAAATTGAAACCAACACTTTGAGAGGTTAATCATTTTAGGCTAGCAACTCGCTGAGGTACGCTGAGGTTTTGCTTATTTGCTTATTATAGCGTTCAGGATTTCTTATAACTGTTCTGTTATACTATATCTTGTACGAAAAGCCCCCGGAATGTTTTAGGACATTTTAGCACTGTGTTAGTATAGCCTCGACCTATAGGAACTTTGAAGGAAGCAGTGTGGATTTTGAACAAGCGGGGTACACAAGATAAAAGAATGGACACAATCGCTTGCCGCAAGTATCGTGAAGCATAATTCCCTGTGGTAACCTAAATTGAGACCGATACTAAGTAATTTAATTGAAATTGCTCCAGTCCCATGTCATCCCCTTGCTAACTCTTGCATATAGTGTATACTCGGATGAATTTATACAGGTAGGCAATGCAGAATAAGCTCTGTCCCATGAGAGAATATAATTTCTGCTCCAGGGCTAGAGAAGCTTTTGCATGAAAGGCCGCCATCTTTAAAGTGGATAAGCAAATGGCTTGCAAAAGTGCATCAGCACTGCATCGGAAAGTATATTCTCTCATTAGACTTAAAATAATATGTTAATAAATAGCTACTCAAAGTCTTAAAAAAAAGGCCCGCAATTGAATTCACTGGCTTCCTAACACTCGGTTCTATCTCATACTTTATAATGTGCGACATACCCACTTAACTAGAATCGATGTTTTTCGCGTAGCCGCTGCTCCATTAAATCTGGGAATTAGATCTTTTGTATGAAACTTTTATCTCCGAATCTTTTATATCCCCCCCCCCCCCCCCCTAATAGTCGCATCCAGGATACTTGTCGTCGCACACGTTGCCGTTGGCCACGAACTGCTCCCTGGTCGGCAAGTACGCGAACATCCGGCGCGCCGGCGGAGTCTTAGCCCAGGCGGCGTCGTGAGGCCGCTCGCCGCTGGTGGCGCTCAGAGCGCGTTGCATCGCGCGCACCAGTGGCGCACCCTTGCACGCGAGCAGCACGACGCATGCGCTCTGCGGCGACGCTGACGCCACTGTGGCGACGATGTCGTCTGCCAGGGAACGGGATTTGGCGTGCGCCACTAGACTCGACAGCTGGGGGGACAGAGGCGTGCGGTCAGATACGCAAACTTCGATGTAGAAACGTCGATGAATCCTCAGCTCAACTCACAGCTTTATATTTTTTAAGTGTATTTAATGTACTGCGGCTGTAATATTTTATTACGGAGAATTCCGCATATTACATTTATATCGCTATATAGTTGACGAGCTCATACGAAAATGTATTTGGTTTAGTGTAGTACGGTTTTGCTCTGTTTGAAAAGACTTTCGGTCCTAAAAAGGACCAAGGTTGACCAAGGTCCTTTTAAGGACCGAAAGTCTTTTCAAACAGAGCAAAACCGTACTACACTAAACCATCAATTTGCGGCTCTGAAACACTTCGCCATTCGAAAATGTATTTGTCGACCGGCTGGAAAATAAAAGAAATGACACTCGACTGTTCTGCAAAGTTCCTTTGTCGTCTTCTGTAGAATATCTTATTGCATATTAAAGTCGAGCCAGGGGAGTCGAGCCAGTTGAGAGGGATAAAATAGGTGCTGGGGGAGCAACCCATGGTTAAATTGGAATTTAGGTATTTTTTTCTGAGCTAACGATATAGGTACGGTACGCGTATACATCAATTTGAGCAGCATAGTTCTAAATGAGCTCATGACCCGGGACACATTTTGCTCCAATTCAATACACCAAAGACGCGTCGAGGAAGGGCAGGCCAGGGCAAGGCAGGACAATGCCATTCCCTGTTTCATTCTCCAGTCAGAGTTACAAAGTAGTGCCGACCTTGGAGTTTTTGATGTCGAGCAGCCAAGAGAGCGGGGATCCGCTGGGAGGCTCCGTCTTCTCCTCGAGTTCGTCCTCGCCCCGGAGCTTCAATGGTCCGACGTTCGAGCTGATCTGTACGCGAAAACGCACAAACAAACTTGGTCCAATCCCTTTTGGCGTTATGCATGTCCAGGCTATCTATATGGAGTTCAATTTTAGTGGCTTTTCTACAATAACAGGATAATTGATACAGTGATACGGGGTTAAGCATGTTCCAGAAGGCAGTGTGCAATGGAGGGTGTGGGGTGGCGAAGCTGGAAAATGCGTAACCGAAAAGGATCCCGGGATCCTGGTCCCGAATCCGGGCCCTCCTGATTGCCGGTCAGATACTCTATACCATCTGAACTATTCGGGTTTGCTTACGGAGAGATCAGATGTTACAGCTTTTTACATTAGTTTCCGGTTCGTATCCCGGTTCGGTTGCACATTTTTCCACCTTCACTACCCCACCAATTACTTCAGGATCGTTGGCTGGATGAGAACCGATCTCTCTACGTTATTCTTCGATTGGAGATTTTCTTGCCTCTGCTGACAATCAAGCAATCGTACTCCCTTATCTTGTGTAAACGTTGTCTGCATGGTTGGTGTGTACAACAAAGGGTGCCACGTGTTACGCACCAGTTGAGCGATGAAGATGAGTCCGTTGAGCGCGATGGCCGTCAGCTTGGTGGCGTCGAAGCCAAGCAGTCGGAAGAAGCCGGTGAAGACCCCCGTCTCACGGGTTCGAAGCCAGGACTGCTTGCTTGCCAGGAGGCTGGTGCTCACCAAGTTGGCGACTCCTGATCACACACGTTCAGAGGTTATCGAAGCCAGGACTACTTGCTGGCCAGGAGGCTGGTGCTCACCAAGTTGGTGACTCCTGATCACACACGTTCAGAGGTTATCGAAGCCAGGACTGCTTGCTGGCCAGGAGGCTGGTGCTCACCAAGTTGGCGACTCCTGATCACACACGTTCAGAGGTTATCGAAGCCAGGACTGCTTGCTGGCCAGGAGGCTGGTGCTCACAAGTTGGCGACTCCTGATCAGACACGTTCAGAGGTTATCGAAGCCTCTCCATGGGGAGAGGTGATTGACCAATTTCCTGCTGCAAATATTACCTGCTTTCTGTTTTACTGTCCACCATGTGATAGAACGTGGCAGTGCCCATATGCCCTTCTGTGGATTGGGCCACACCATGATCCTAATAAGGAATGATGTGCCCTTAGAGTTTGTAACTGAGCATGTGTATATACTTCCAGCGAATTTATCTGTTTCTACTTATCTACTGCTTATGCTGCTACTTATGCTGCTACTTATGCTGCTACTTTCTTCTGCTGTCCTGTTAAGGTAAAGCCTCGATAGAAAACGATTGAGGTGTAACCAAGATTTGTTTGAACGATTGCACCCTCCTTGACTGTACAGGGGTATAACGGCGAGGATTGCTCGTGTACATAGCCAGGGTCCGGTGGTAAATGCATCGGAAAATCAGTACCCCTCCCCCCTCCAAAATCTCGCGGTAACAACGGCACATTGCCGAACTGGGGTGCCCATGGGGGGGGGGGGGGGGGGGGGGGGCACTTACCTTTGGACGTGTCGATGCCGAGGAACGAGCCTGCCATGTTGAGACCGTCGTGGAACTTGGCCACGAGTCCTGTGGATTGAATCACGTGCCAAGGAAGTAGTTTTAGTCCTGGATCCTGGCCATCCTTATTTCGAAGAGTATGGACATAAAAGGTATAATAGTATTTCACAATAACTGCAATCCACATCTTCTCAAAGTATAACATAATATGTAAAAGCGTTGTTTATATTAATCGAAGTTGCAACGAATTAAAAGAAATAATAAAAGCGTGATTTCCGAAGTCCACTTACCATTCGAACTGAACGTCCGTCCGTGTCTTTGGAAAACCATGTCCTTGCCATCGACGCCAAATACCAGTAGTCCCAGAACAAGCCCGGCCAGTGGCATCCACGTCTCGCCCCCGCGTCCCATGGTGCTACTAACATCTCGCGCTTCCTCCTACAACATGCAACTGCAGCCGGTGTAAGCGACATTCGAGCGACCAGCCACCCTACCGAGACACTTCCGGGGTCAACGCTTTTCCGGGCATTTTCCCGTTGCATTTCCCGGTGTCGGGGAGTCGTCGATCTTAGCTCTCCATGTGCATCATGTCGCCGCGTCGAGATGTTGGGCGTTTATTTTAAAAATATATGTGTCATGTGAAACAGCAATTTGCTGCAATTATAAAGCGATTAATTTTTATCTGTTTGATACACTTGAGAGAAACGGACACTTCATATCATTAAAAGGTGTGTAGATCGGAACAAGAACTCATCGGAGAAGCGTTCAGTAATAACAAGATCTTGTGGGTTCGTTTCGTTTTTATTGCGCTGTAAAACAATTAGGCAAATTGCGGTACAAGTACACAGTCAAATGGCTACTTATAGATCGTTTCCCGCCGCTGTCGCCGCCGCCCTCTAAAGAAGATCGCGTGCAGGTGGCTCGGTGCAGTCTCATAAAACAAATCATCGGATCACGCCGAGAGCATATGCTAAACGGACGCCATTTTTACCAGCGTTAACACCAGCTTTCTTTCACCGCTAGGTATGTGTCTTTCAATAGAGAACAAAAGTGTCCAAAAAAGAAACGAGGTTTTCGCTTCGCCTTTCCCAAGGCTCCAAAACCGAGATTAAAACTGCAAATCTGCACACTTTCGTAAGTTTCCCTTATGTTTATACAAATTTTGTAAATCACGTTTCAACCGCAAATGAGAATGTTAAACAATAAATTAAAAGTGCGCAGGGTGGGGCGAGCGTATAGGCCGTTGTCCCACCAATGAATTTGGATTACGTTATTTTAGGGATTGGACATTTGGAAAAGCGGGATTGGATTTGGTGACTTGCATTTTTTTTGGGACCGGGTTTTTGGAAACAAGGCGGGTGAATTTTTTTTTAGAGAATGTATTTTCGGTCGATTTCCCCCTGCTGTTTTGCCCCACCTAATCTATAAATGCCTCTTGTTTAACCCCAACCCCATTCACTCTCACTCCAATACCAATGTACTTCAAAACCTTCACCTTTGCAGAGAAATTTGAAGAAAGGTACCTTCACTTGTTTGATACCTCCTTCAGTTCGATATCTTTAATTGTGTTCGTTAACAATATAGAAACGTAAACACAAACATAGTAATACACCTAAACTCTTCTGACATGCGCTTTAATGATACAACGCATACCCATACAACGCATAGGCCGTTGTCCCACCAATGAATTTGGATTACGTTATTTTAGGGATTGGACATTTGGAAAAGCGGGATTGGATTTGGTGACTTGCCTTTTTTTTGGGACCGGATTTTTGGAAACAAGGCGGGTGAATTTTTTTTTAGAGAATGTATTTTCGGTCGATTTCCCCCTGCTGTTTTGCCCCACCTAATCTATAAATGCCTCTTGTTTAACCCCAACCCCATGCACTCTCACTCCAATACCAATGTACTTCAAAACCTTCACCTTTGCAGAGAAATTTGAAGAAAGGTACCTTCACTTGTTTGATACCTCCTTCAGTTCGATATCTTTAATTGTGTTCGTTAACAATATAGAAACGTAAACACAAACATAGTAATACACCTAAACTCTTCTGACATGCGCTTTATGATACAACGCATACCCTTCCGACAACATAATCAACGCCCTGTACATCCCCGCCTGATCCACACCCACCCACCCATCCCCTGGAGCCTCCCTCCGCCTGCGCCCTTGCACGATCTGCGCCGGCTGCGCGCCCTGAACGAACATGGTCGCCTGTCCCCCGTTGTTCGTGTTCTGCACCGCGACGATGATCATGCAGATGAGGTACGCCGCGAACGCGATGAACGCCAGCGCCGTGACGGTGGTCGCGAAGATGGTGCTGATGGTGCTGCTCTTGGTGCTGCCCGAGTCCCAGTGCCCGTGGTCGCCGCGGTTTTGGGCCCTCGATGGGGGTTTGCGCCCCGTGAGGGCCAGCGCTTCGGGCAGGCCTTCGGGGGCTGCAGGCTCGGTTGTGTGCTCCTCGAACGGGTCTAAATGGGAATTGGAAGTCAATAGCATGTCAAGTTAACTCCTGTCAGGCACTGTTCAGTTAGGGCATCAGCATCTCGAGAAATGGACATCTTATTTCCGTGGATCTTGAGGTTAGACTACGATCCTATTCAACAAACGCTGAGACTGTGTCTCGCATCCGGAAGCTCACTCTTCCCCGCGCTTTCCCTCAAATTCCATTGAAATCACCGGGTCTCGCTCGCTTTGGATTTGCGATGCGAAGCAAGTGCGGATACGCACTCAGTTATTGACATACACGCATATCCCATTACGTTCACAGAATATAGATTTGAGGGTACTAAGTTTCTTTACAACTTGCTTGCCAATTGTCTACATCATCAACTCTCGTACAGTACCTATAGAATGGTCAGAGTGGAGGAATCATTTTCGACTTGTAAACCGTCTCTATTATCCTGTCCTCTTCGACCTTGCCGGCTCCGGGTTCACTCTCGGCTCCCTTCCAGGCTAGGTGCACCACCCTATCATACATAGCAACACCATACGATCAGTGCCGCTGGGTTAGTTGCCAAAACAGTGCGCAAACCAATGATCAAGCGATGGTATATATAGTACGTCTCAGGTTCGGATGTCAGAGAAAATCTGTATTCTACAATGTTATGGGCCCAATGCCCCGAGGCGCTGACATCAACACCTGAGACGCACTTTACCTGGCTGTAGCGAGCGCTTGACGGCGAGCAGTCTGTCCAGCGGCAGTTCGGCGAGTCCCACCAGCTCGTCGAATCGCTCCCGAAGACTGGTGGCGTCCTCCCTGAGTCCGTGAGTCGACGCCCGTTCGAGGCACGCGGTTAGCACGAGCGTCGCGGCGAACACAGCTGCTGGCGACATGACCACGTCGGTGTGGAGACTGACTCGTTGGCAACGATGAGGCGGTGATCGAGTCAGGCGTCGTGGGTTTGGTGACAACGGGATGATGGGACAGTGAGCACTAAGTGTTCAGCTGCAAGCACGGCCGTTTACTCGAAGAACTATATTTATTAGCTTCAGTCGTGGACCGTAACTATATACACATTTATCGTTTAATGAAATTTTGAGAAGACAAATCTCTAATCGATTGTTCAGAAGTCGCATGCTCCTCATGATTGAGTCTTGCACTGGCTCCACTTTGGATTGGTTTGAATTATTTTGAACGCTGACTGCTAAATAGTGCACGGTAATTACAATATTTTGGACGACAATCCGCCGTGGCGTCAGTGGTGGGTTCGAGGGGGAGGGGGAGGGGGAGGGGGGGTTGAATTGCTTATGCAAGAGTTAAATTTCTTTCGATGTATCTAAAGTACATCGTTGTACTTGCAACCGAGATGACTGGAAATGGAAGTGGAAGTTGGAAAACATGAAATTGACGTTCGCCCCCTCATATGTATAGTAGATTATGGAAAAGTGGTGTGGAAAATCATGAAAAACAATCGCCGAGAAAGGCACCAAGAGGCGGGAAACCATTTCGAAGCGTAAAAATTATGCCGCCTCAAAATGTATATCCGATTCTTCCTTTTCGGTCTAAGAATTGGCTGAAATAAACTTGCAGATTTGCTGAAAGCCATGACCTTGAAATCTAAAACAAAACGGGCATCATGTCGTCACGAAGCCCGTTAATGAAGGCCCCCCCTGGCCCTTGCCGTTGACAATGACAGCCACGCTAAGCGACTGGGTTGAAGTTTGTCCATGTCATTTCTTCAGTTCTGGGATAGAGACAGCATGTTGTCTCTATCCAGCGTCGGACTCTCCCGACTCTTTGTAACTTGAGAAGGAGATCGTGGCGGGTGCCAAGAAGACCGAAAAGCGGTGCAACGCTTTGAGGTTGAAGAAAAAACGCCATCACTTAGATCTTGGCTACCTACCCCTGGCCAAAACTTCACCTTCGGTATAGGGCTAGCCCTGGCTAAATTGGATGGATATTCCAGCGGAAGCCTCACATCTCCAAATCTTCTAATTGGCGGGTACGATGGAGCATCTCTTGGTTGCATCTACATACCATGGCTGCATGAAAGCGGCTCAAATCAATCTGTGACATGTCTGCATATTCGGATGAATTTTCATGCCAATAAACAAGCTAACTCAACGTTTTCCGTGGTTCCCGTGAGCAGAAGAAAGGCGCCACTTCATTCAAATCGTCTTAATGTTGCGCGGGACAGTATTTCTTTTCGTTGACGCCCGGGCGGCTCTGTTTTTACACGAAGACCGGCTGGTTTGGGATGGGATGGGATGGGTGATCATCATTTTTGCAGATGATTTGTTGACTCTAGTAATCGATTTAAGACTAAATGAGACTGGTATGTGGACCTCTCGTTCTGTGATTAATTGCAATTTGATTATGGTGCAACCTTGTTGCTGGGCTCTATCATAATCTGAGATAACATGGTTGAGTCGCCTGGTTGACTTAAGAGAGGAACGAAAATCTTTCAAGAGCTCAGAAGGAATGAGTAACATCTTACAGGTATTTTGATGGACCTAATACCTAATATCTCAATGACAATGGCTGGAACACCCATGACCATGTCAAATTGCGCTATGGCTATGGAGAAATATGTAATAAGTAGGCATAGTAAAAAATCATAAGTCAATAAACTTGCGCTATGTCAAAAGATCTATCATTGCTGGCTCAATCATGCTTTCATGTCATAGAATGGAAAATGATCTTTTATGCCACTCATAATTATGCCAAACAACATTCATATTAAAAATAATTTATTCATCGCCCTATCAAGATGATCATAATAATAACCATAATAATAATCATTAATCTCAACAAAATGGATATAGCCAGACATGTTCCCTTGTTGCTAAAATAATTTATACCCACACTTTTTTCCATCTACCTTGTTGAAGTAAGCATGTAAAAAAATCAGATAATCATCTTAACTATTTATATAGTGTATTAAATTGAAGTTTATCGCCGGCAATAATTACTAAGCACGTGTTCAATCCGAGCTGTCGGAGTGTCAGGAGGTGGCACAGCAATGCTGTGCGCAGCAGGCCCTTTACTGCCCCGCTGCAGAGGGCCTTCGTATGCGCCGAGAGTGGACATGTACGAGGGCTGATGAAGGCGGCCATGTCTTATTATTTGAGTTAAAGATATGACATAAAATTCTGCGGGAAAATGCAACTCTTCGCCAATCGTAATGAAAGTTTAAATCGATTTCGACCGATCGTTTTTAAGAAACTGACCAAAGAGAAATGTCCGGTTCCACATCCATTATACCAAGGCCGGTGTTTACAACTATTTACTTGCAGATTTCCGCTAAACGGCTGGAGATATACAGAATTCAAAATGAGACACTACAGTGCATTATCGACCAACATAGAATAATTAGATTAATATTTCGTTCAGTCGAGCAAATTTTTAAAATATAGTTGGTTTTTGGCTATAAAATCACTGTTTATAAAAGCAAGTATATTTATACAGTTCGTTCACGAATTACTGGTCAAATCCACTTAGGGGCTTCGGACAATGTCATTGTTAACACAGATATGTATCTTGACATATTGTGTCAAGAATTTGCACGGACTCTGTCCTTTTCTCAGCCCTATATTGCCAATTTTCGGGGAAACCCCTTCATTGCCAATCATCAGGTATAGAGGTAAGAACACAAGAGGGAAGAAAGTGACAACGCAGCTATTTGCAAGGAGATCCGTCAGTTGGCACTCTCAAAGAGAACACAATGGAGCTTAGTAGAGCTTACAAGGGTCGGCACGCGTCTTCCTACCCCAAAATCTCAAGTGATTTTGACCAGTAATTCGTGAATGCACTATATAAAAACAGCTGGAAGTGGACGTTTGTGTATTAGCCTGACTTAAACTTGAAAGCAGCACTTTCGCAGTCATTCCAAAGTATGTTTCAAACCAAGCCAAGTCTGCTATGAACCTTGTCACCCCTATAAACCCAATTCAACTTTTAATACTTGACGTTTAATATTTCATTGCTTTTTTTCACCACTCCTAACACACAACGGATCTGAAATTCGAACTTAACATTCAAATTTACTATAACGTGATCATATTGGATCTACACCTTTGGTCGAATAGCAGAGATTGATCAAAGCCTCCAGCTATAGGTCTGGTAGGTTCAGTCAGCCACTCCATCGAAGTAGCGGCTCTCTTGAGCTACGCTAACTGGGCAATCGGTGACCGTGTGGCCGCCATCACTCATGTCCGAAACGCTCTCCGCGATCAGCAAATCATGCAGCAGCAGCACCACCAGCAGCAGCAGCAGCAGCAGCAACACACTCTCTCCTCAATGCACCCAGAGAGGGGTAAACTCTCTTCTGCGCTTGTCGCGAACGAAGGTAATTACTCCCAGTCGATTTATTTCGTCGACTTGTTCGTAAACGCATCTTCCTGATTTTCAAATATCCTCGTCTGGACTCCAGTAGCGCATGTGTGTTCTCAATGACCACAGCGATTCACATGCAATTTATTTTTTTCGTCGAGGTGTATGAATATCTTCGGCGATCATGTCGTCCTGGCTCATAATCAAAGCTTAATTAGATGTCCATCGCATCAATCGTTGGCCCCCCGTAAACCTAATACACCTTCTGCAGTTACCAAATAACAACCAGAGACATTTTATATTATCATACAACGCAACGCGTTCTCAAATCACATTGCACTACAAATCGTCGTATCAAATGTTTAATTTCAGATAATTAAATGGAACCGGTAGCGAAATAGTTGCCTATGTATACTCAAATTTCAGTGATTAACACATTTTCCTATTTGAACTCCCAAGACCAACCGTTTCACAAAATTATCATGTCTTATGTATATATATATCATGCCCCTATATATATTTATTTAGATTTTAGACATTGCTTTCGGATACTATCCTATGTTGATGGTATCCTATCTTATAATATTATTTTATATCAATAATAAATAAATTTACTATTATGCCATAATGTCCATTCCCCACCCCCCGCGCTCTCAAACCCACACATCCACCACAATATCAATTTACACACGGCAATAATTTGGCCAACAGGTGGCAAAGTAATTCCACCGCCGCCTGCCACGAATTCAATTTCGTATTCCCCGCACATTTCCGCTGTATTTTCACACCTATTTCCCAGGCTCGCTGCCAGGCGATGGCAGCATGGGTCCATCGGAGGATCGGAGCCAGGGCTGGCCTCTCATCTCAACGCAATGCCTCGCGATATACTGATTCCTCGCTGCGGGGCGATAAACCACCACGACAGTCCGCGACGAGGGGCCTTCATTAAATATTTATATTTTATATCGAATTCAGTCTCTCGATCGTTTCGTTTTAAAGCATGTTATCTGCGGTACAGCAAGGCCAGTGACGCATTTTGTGTAGCGTTTACTTATTCGTGGTATGAAAAAACGCCTTCGTCAGATTGAGCGTATCGTTTTTGGAATTTCTCTGCAGTTAATTACATTATAATATCTCCTATTTTTGTATCTTATAAATCTACCAAATACCGCGGCCATCTAAAAGTCCCAATTCTAAAGCCAAAATCACGCAGCAGTCAAGTTTTCATCATATATATTATAAACAACCAGTATTTATACTCTTCGCGAGCTAAAATTTACCAAGTTTAGCAACACTGCGCTGAGGCACGTGTTGGATTGGTGACCACCACGTGCTCATGACTTTAGAAAAAGGCTGAAAGTCTGAAAATCTCGACAGGCATGGTAAAGTTGTTGGCTGTTGAGGAGTCGTGTACTCGAGTTCTAAACCGCCCTGCGGAATTGACGGAATAAAATGAGTGCCGGCAATATAAAGGTGCATCTTCGTACTTATCTTCATCATCTCTCGAGGATTCAATGTTATTTGATTGCTGTTCCAATTTTGAAATGTAAATTCGCCTTTTGTCATTTCCCAGTCCGTGCCTCAATTACACCACTGGCGCAAAACACACCAACCATTCCTCGAAGAGACCAATAAATAAGTCGACATGGACATAACAATGTTTGATGAGCTCGCCTAAGTACTGATTAGTTATTCTAATGTTTTCACACGGCAACTCTCTGTGCTCGCGGGGGGCGGCTTGCTCACAGAATCACGTTCTGGACCGCGACTTGGCCGATGCCGGGGAGAGCTTGCGTCGCTTGGCGCAACGCGTTATTTACGAGGGACCCGCTGCGAAAGGTCAAAGGGCACACTCAATAAGAAGGTCTTACCACCGTGGCGAGACCACCTCCGATTCACTCACACAACTCGGTTTTATTTATATTGCTTATTATCTTTTATGTGTGAGTTTTTCTATTTTTCTTTTTTATGTGGTTTGGTATAATGTTTGATCAATATTAGTGGGGTTGACAATGTGACTGCATGGTCCAAGGTGTGTTTTGGGTTGTGGTGAAACTACATCGAATATAATATATATATACGTACCTTGATTCATAGAAATCAGATGGCTGAGGCACGGTTTTTCGATTCGTCCTCTTATATAATAAATTGGCCTGCCATAAGATGCTTGAAACTGGAGCTTTACCAAAGTATACTATTGCCATAATAAAAATACCTCTGATGCCTTATCTTGATCCCATGGTCAGGAGATCCTTAAGGTATGTGGTATTCAAATTCATATTTCCTGAATATCAACACGAAATTTTCTAACAGCATCATGTGTTCTCACATCCCAAAATATGCAATTAGCATAAAAATCGCAAACCAAACGTCCCTCAAAATCAGAACCACATGTTGTGATAGCAATTCCAAAACTCAAGATCTTTAACCTATCCGGTAGCAGCCATATCTCCCATCTCGATAATTGAATGCAACTAACTTGACCAGTTTTGTTTCACACTCTCTCGCTCTCCCTTGCTCTTGTCGGAGACGCGAAGAGCTTGTTCGGACCGCACGCTGCGTGCGGTGGGTTCCCCACAAATCAGCCCCCTTGCCGGGAGAAAGCGGGAACTTTGGCCCCCGCCCTTTGGCTCACTATGCTCGGCGAAGGGCCCACCGGACCTCCCGTTGCACTCACGGGGTCTTGCCTCATGGCTCTGCTGGGCGATTTGGGGTGCAGGCGTTGCTTTTGGGCATCGATGGTTTAAGGAATTCTCTTATGGGGAAAACCGGTGACCATACTGGTACTCAGTTCACTTGCTCTCCTTCTATTTGTGAGTTTAAAATGTTGCATCGTTTTGTGGATCGAACCCATGCAGTATAAAGAATCAGTTTATTTACTTTGGATAAGTTAGTTTAAAGTGCTGCAGGATCATAAAGTTGTAACATTATAATTGTTCTCTTATATTCTTTATGAAAAGTAGTTCGTCGCGGCGACTCTTCGGTTAATTTTAATTTTTTACTCAACCTCCGCACTTTCAGCATGTAATATGTGACATTAGCAATGACACATCCAATGCCCACCCAAAGTCTAGAAAGGAGACGAGTCTGGGAAACCAGATAATTTTCAAATGCACACAGACTCTTACGCAATACATGTCATAATTTTCCCTGAACACATCGCGTTGTACCTCCTCGACATTCAATAAAGTATTCGTAAGCAACGATCACGGACTTACCTGCATACTTTGTGATGAGCATTACACCGTATTAGCCGCATAATCTCGGGCCAAAGAATTAATAAACGGAGACTTGCCTCTGCAGAGAGATGTCATATAAAACCTATTAGAACTGACTTAAACTATGTAATAAACTTGCGCTCGCACCTGACAAATACCCATGCAATTTACATCAATGCTTATAAGGATTACGTGACCAAAGTTAAACATATAAATACTACTTTACACGTCATCTAACGTTAATGTATGTAATCAGTTTTGCGATTTCCTTTTATTGTATTTGATTCTAATCGGACATCAATTTGGATTTGTTGCGGATCGCGAGAACGTGATGCAAAAGGTGCAATTTTCACTTGAGATATTTGTGTTTGATTGAAAATCATAAATAAATGGGGGTAGAACCATGCTATAGTCTGTACAATCTTCGTTATAGAATTTGTAAGAAGTTATATAGCTCATGTGCTGGTGCAGTAAAATGGGGAAAGCAACAATTATTTGAACGTCCATAGTTTTTCCATACCTTTGCTCCTATATCCTCATACATGCTTGCCATCCAGGAAATCACTTGCAAGGACATTGCCGCGTCCATCTTTTTCAGTCAAAATAACTTTTGAAGCCAATGCACGATTTTATTTATTACCTATATCAGTTTGTGAACATGTTATCAACTTAGCACATGCAGTTATAGGGCCATTAAAAAAAAATCAAACGCTGGGGAAGAGGTCAAATTTCCGCAATAAAGCAAAAACCAGCTACCAAAGTAAAATGATTGCTAAAACCTAATTGCACACCGCGAATCCTCACTCCATCAATAAAATTATCGATAAAACGTGCACACACACACACACACACACACACACACACACACACACACACACTCACACACACACACTCACACACACACACACACACACACACACACACACACACACACACACACACACACACACACACACACACACACACACACACACACACACACGCACACACACACACACACACACACACTCATATACGCCACTCGCTATTTGTTTTCTCTGTGTCGTCGCGACGTCGATCCCGCCCCCTAGTCGGTGATTGGTGCTCGCACGAGAGCGTATCCCGACGAGACTCCTGGGATGCTGCACGCCGGACCACCGCGAGATGCTATCTGCGTGCCCAATTAGCGGGCGACGGTGCGTGCCGGTGCGTGTGCCGTACTCGAGGGCTTATTGACGGCAACTGTTGTCGTGCACCCTTCGTTCGGCTCATTGGGAGGGACGTGCGCGCAAATTGCGTACGGAGTTCTATTTATGCTCTCGGTTTTTTTTTAAGGTATATTGTGTGTGTGTCTGGCTTTTTGGCGACGTTTTTGAGTTTGTAGAGTTCGAGTGCGTGTGTTTCCTTCGGGTCTACTATTGTTATAGTTTTTTTCTTTGAGTTTTCGTTAAACCAGATTGGAAAATTATATATTGGATTTTGGTGAGACCGCGACATTCTGTTTTGTATACTTACGGACAGTCGATTTTCTTCAGAGTTTCCTCGTATAACGCACATGTATATATAACAAATTGGATTGGCATGTTTGCTCGCAGAAATTGTGCCTTTACACCAGATGCCTTCGCTGGATTTCCCCATGAAAAGTTCGAAAATATTATGGCGTTATATCCTCGGTGACAGATCTGAAGAACATGACTGCTTTTCTTACGATTTTCCTCATATATAAACTACTCGGAAAACTATTTCGGGACTTTAGTGACGCTGTTCTGCAGTAGTGAAAGCCAGTTTTCGTTGAGTTTTCAATAAAGCGAGTTCGGAAAATAACTTTACTCCTCGTCGCCCCTTTCTTCTCAATCTTCGGGGTTGTGTTTGTCGTCTTGGACGTCGTCTGCGTGTTCGGGAACCAAGAAAGCAGGAGATGGTAAGGGAATAGCTTAAGAGTGTATATAAGGAAGCCAATGATATGAGGAGTGTTAATGCCGATTATATGAATCTTCCGAAGAAGCTGAAGAAGATAAGGAAGATAAGGGAGAAGTGAGCAAAGGAAGCTAAGGAAGGCAAGGAAGCCTCATATCTAAGAGAGCTAAAAAGTCGGGGAAGCTACGGAAGCTACGGAAGTCAAGTAAGCTATACGGAAGCTAGAGAAATCTTGGAAGCCTCATATCTACGGAAGCCAAGACGTCTTGGGAAACTATACGAAAGCTAAGGAAGTCAAGGAAACCACATAGCAAAGGACGCTAAGAAGCCTGGGAAGCTACAGAAGCTAAGGAAGTCAACGAAGCTAAGAAGCCGGGGCAGCTGATTCCTTGTCGATGGCGGCACGCTGTTCGAGTAGTCCTGACAGTGAGATGGACGTCGAGGGTGACCGCGGGTTCCAGGCCGACTACGCGCGTCCCGGTTCGTCGAGCGCTCCTGAGGGATCGGACAGGATCGAGCCAGTGTCTACCACGACCGCCACGGCCTCCACGGCCTCCACCGCGTCCAGGCAGCTCAAGTTCGGCATGGAGAGGATCCTGTCCGAGGAGATCTCGCCGAGTGCCAGACATGTTTTGCTGCACTCAGGTTGGCATTGCGTGTTATGGGCCGCGAAGAAAATAACACTGATTTGATATTTTCATACTATACTAACCGTACCTATAGCACTCTGTCTTCACAATCAACGATATACTTACATGCAATTTCAATTGTTTCTATAGCATGTTTGTTTTTGGAAATGAAAGAATCGATTGAAACTTCAAGATAATACAAGCCATCGCTGTAATTTTGAAGTTTTCTGTCGGGTTCATAAATAATAAGTTTTTCTTAAAAATTGGACACGAGAATTTTTAGATTTTGGAGTTAAAAGTTTCGTGTGACGTTTCTTTAATGTTTGTTTTACCAATGCCAATTCATTATTCTTATGCATGCGAATAATTAACTATAATAGTTATTATCATATACAAACAAACGTTATAACAAAGTTACAATAGCTTAATAATTATATAGTAATTTGCACTGTAGAGCGTATAAACAAAATCGAGCAAGTTGCACCATTATGATAAACCTTCAGGAAAGAGATGTTGGCAAATTGGCAGTGAATCATTGAGTTTTTAGTGGCCAACTTTAGTCGATTACGATCTCAAACAATCGGATTTGTTTGAACAAAGAAGAAGCTGACTGTCTTTATGGAATCGTATTGCGATCCCTTTGTGCAGAGAGGACGTGTGTTTATAGCTGCAATGAGCCTGAAATAGAATTCGCCAGGATATTTTATATAGATTCCACTGACACTTTCAAACTTGGATTGCTGTAGTCCCCATCGCTATTTTGAGCGAGCTACGTTTCAACCCCGATTATTTTGTTTAATTTTCAATACATCTCCGGAGTAACAATCCCCGATTAATTGTTTTACATTTATAAATTTTGTTTGGCAAAAAATTGCTGGAATTAGATCTGAAATAAAATCCCATACTTGTTCGGAGAGCTGCAGAAAATGCTGCCGAAACCAACACTATTTGACCACCCTAAACAAAACTAAACAATATTAACATTTCGGTACAGATGATTTGGGGATATCGCGATATTCGATACCTACTGTATCGTATTACATACATACATATATACATATTTTGAGCGGAATTCACTGAATAGTATTATACCCAATACACACCTACTCATTCGAGCCCGATGGGCTGGGCCCGGTTCTCGGCCTGTCAGAGCCTGAGAGCGGTTCAGGCTTCGACGCAAACGGGCTCGGACGGGCTCAGCCCACGGGCTCGAAAACGTGGAAAATGCGTACCCGATAGCCGAAAATGCGTAAAATACAGAGCCGATAGATTAAAATGCGCCGACCCGGACAATCAACCCAGCGACTATGACTTTGGCAATATGCAGAGCCAAATGATAACATTCGCCAAAGAAACCCACCAGGGCTTTCCAATCTTCCAAGTTCCGAGTACTCTCAAATCTGCCTTGAACCAAATGCAGAGTCTTTAGATACGAATGCACCAACGACCGTCCGATTCCGATTCCAGCTGTCCGATTCAGATTCCCTGTCTGGTTCTACTTCTAACTGCTAATTCCCTGTCTGGTTCTACTTCTAACTGCTAATTCCCTGTCTGGCTCTACTTCTGACAGATAATTCCCTGTCTGGTTCTACTTCTGACAGATAATTCCCTGTCTGGCCCTACTTCTAACTGCTAATTCCCTGTCTAGTTCTACTTCTAACTGCTAATTCCCTGTCTGGTTCTACTTCTAACTGCTAATTCCCTGTCTGGTTCTACTTCTGACAGATAATTCCCTGTCTGGCTCTACTTCTAACTGCTAATTCCCTGTCTGGTTCTACTTCTAACTGCTAATTCCCTGTATGGTTCTACGTCTAACTGCTAATTCCCTGTCTGGCTCTACTTCTGACAGATAATTCCCTGTCTGGTTCTACTTATAACTGCTAATTCCCTGTCTGGTTCTACTTCTAACTGCTAATTCCCTGTCTGGTTCTACTTCTGACAGATAATTCCCTGTCTGGTTCTACTTCTGACAGATAATTCCCTGTCTGGTTCTACTTCTGACAGATAATTCCCTGTCTGGTTCTACTTCTAACTTCTAATTACCTGTCTGGCTCTACTTCTGACAGATAATTCCCTGTCTGGTTCTACTTCTAACTGCTAATTCCCTGTCTGGTTCTACTTCTAACTGCTAATTCCCTGTCTTGTTGTGTGCTTCCAGCCGAGCCGAGTGCAGTCGGTTCATGCGGGTCGGCGCCCTGCTCGGAGTGCGTCAGCTCCCTGCTGCGCTGCTGCCGTCTGGGCCCCGCGGGCCCCGGGCCCTACTCGCCCTACCACGGGCCCTACTTCAACCCCGTGCACGCGCCCAGGCCCATCAGGCCCTACAACAATCGTGAGTCGCGTTGCAGTGACATGCGTGCTAAACAATTACTACATCTATATATATGTCAAACGGGGATATTGAATGCTTAATTAAATATATAGCCACTGTACCTATACCTATACACACGATACGCTAGAATTAATTTAAGTTCACCACCTCACAGCCTTCTGACTGGAGCCGTAATTCATCGGACCTTAGGTCATTTTTATTTCTAGATGGCCACTAGAATGATAACCGTAATTAAATTCGACTGTAGCCTATTTACGTGCATCGGCTCCTTTACATGAATACAGGTACTATAATGTAGGGTCTGGAATCATTATTGTGATAGATACTTGAAACATTCTTTTAAAGTTGAAAATTGTCCTGAGCAGCGCATTCTGTTGATATAGAGTCTTCAAAATGACATCACATTTTCAAATACAATTTCTTGGCCATCATTATTATCTCAAAATGTTTGCTAAAACATCATTTATATGAGCTTGCCACCCTCTCGCAGACTAAAGTGCCCGTAAATCTTCACCATTGTTTATAATTCTAGAGCGCGGAGTCAAATAACATAGCGTTTTTCAGTCTATGCAATATAAAATGCAATATACCATCTTCCAAGCGCATTGCAGCGTAAAGTGACAAGCTGCAATCTGTTAATTGCTTTCGAGGGTCATGATGAGTGTAAACAAACAGATTGTTGCTCGAGCATCATTACATTTTGGGAGGCTGGCTACTATAATCGAGTTCGAATAGTTTGTTTATGTAAACACATACACACAAAACTATATACACACTCATCCAAAGCTTGCTAGGCCATGATGCGCCAAAAGGCAAACTAGATCTAATAGCCTCTTGGAAAGATGCTTCAAGCAGCTTCAACCAATGGGTTAGATACACAAACATTCTTTGACTCTCAGACTTTCGTGTGTCTTAAATCAAGCTTGGTATATATGAGCAAGAGTTGAGAGAACGGGGGAGGGGGCACGGTGGTCTGACTCGGAGATAAATGATGCGCCTGTCATTGTTACTGCGGTCCGATTCGTCACAAATCGCTGCATTTTCTTCAATAAACAATCTCGCAGCGGCGTGTTTTACGCCATGCCCGTGTGTGAATAAGTGCTTGAGTGGCCTCAATCTATCAGCGTATGTTTTGGGAGGTGTTTTTCACCTGGCCAGATTGTTTTGCAAATGGACTTGTCTGGGGTTGGGCTCTGTGTTATTCTGACATTTCATCTCCTGGAAAATTATCACCCTGTCCTTAGATATCTTGATATTTTGAAACGTATGTGGACGTGAATATTTTCTTGACGTTGGTCTAAACATCCATTATGACCTTACACATCTTTTGTCTTGACCATCCAATTTTGATTTAGAACAAAATGTAATAGTCTGCTGTTTGCAATCATATATTCAACATTTTCTAGAAATCTACAAGTTTCCTATAATCTTGGACTATTTATATTTTATACGCTTTTCCGAGAGCATAATTTCGTTACGGTTTCGAGTAGAACTCGACCCATACTATTATACAAACGGAAGAATCGTGAGCATAACATTTCTATCGCTCCTGATTTTGGCGATAATTTGAAATGCCGGACGGCATGTGTGTATCTTTTTGCAGACTTGAAAGTGATTCAAGATTTACTCAATCCAAAATCAGTAGCGCCTTGCATACATTAGGGCTGTTGCTTCGATATATAAAATCGTGTAAATATCGAACTAGATGGAAAGCGGAAGCGAGTAAAACCCAAACACAATAAATACGGTGTTGAGTGGTGCCTTATGCATTGGGGTGGATTGAGGACCAGGCAATTTGTGTATGGACCGGCCATAAACCATTTGATAAACTAACAAGATGGAGACAATTAGTAGCTAGCTCATTCTCACTACGGAAATAGACTTTTTTATGATTGCCAGAGTAACTAAACAAAGACACACTGCTGGCTTTTTGGTTTGTGCACAGCAGAATTCTGTAGCTTGGTGTTATTGAGATTGGTTTACGTAAATGACAGAAACCAACTGCTTGGATATATGAATAAATAAATGTGACAGGACCGTTTTGGTTCAAACTGGTCATTCATGATTTGGGCTTTGATTTCATGTTTTTTTTTCTTTTTCACTGTTGGAAAAATGCAAAATAATTTTTATAGACAAAATTGATTAAATTAGCTATTCCCACTGCTGAATACTGGTACAGAGTAGAGGCACCTTGTTACAGCCTGTGAATGAATTCTTCTCCATTAATTTATTTTGGAAAAAATGTTAAACAAATTGGAGTCTGTATAATATAGTTAAATTCAACGCTAAATATTTATTGTGGGATTTTTCAGTTCTCGTGAGCGATGGAATCCACATCTCTTCAGCTGAAAGAAACAATAGTTCCTCGACGGGAAACAAGCGCAAGAGATCGTGGTCGCGTGCCGTCTTTTCCAATCTACAGCGTAAAGGGCTGGAAAAGAGATTTCAGTTGCAAAAGTACATCACGAAACCAGATCGAAGGCAGTTAGCAGCGACGCTGGGTCTCACAGATGCTCAGGTAATGTGTCTCAATATCAGTCTTGATACTTTAATTCCTCTTGTCTCGTGAGAATGTAAAAATACTTAATTAAAAATGTACCCTAGGTGAAGGTATGGTTCCAAAATAGAAGAATGAAATGGCGTCACAGCAAAGAAGCCAAGCAGGAAAACAACATTAGTCGAAATGTGGGAAAGGAAGAACAAGGAAGACCAGATTCTACACAAGAACCAGACATTGATGTCCAAACAGTGGATAGCTGAGAACTTTGTGGTTTTTAATTGA
Organism: Nemoura dubitans; assembly: GCA_921293005.1. NCBI lineage: Eukaryota > Metazoa > Arthropoda > Insecta > Plecoptera > Nemouridae > Nemoura > Nemoura dubitans. Next base: position 41,920,453 of record OV121076.1, read on the forward strand.
ATATAATATTACTTATAAAATACAGTATAAAATAAAATGTTATCGCGTGTTTATTTCCCTTCTTTAAATTTTATGCTACTTTGGCGCGGTTGTGCCTAGCGGTGACAGATTGCAGTAGCGTCAAATTTGAAGGTTAGGATGGCCTCCGAGGTGCTAAAAGATCGAAGCCGCATCAATTTTTAAACAAAGTGAGAATTATATTGTAAGATTCTAGTGTTGTTTCAATTTTATTGAAGATACACAATAAGCTCACTGCTGAAGGAATGCAATGGGTGTTAGTGTATGTCGACTAATGAAAGAATGCAGCGTTTCTTTTGGGGCAAGATGGTGTTGATCCTGGTGGGAATTGTTGCTGTTTTGCAAGTTGTTCATTTGATACTCTTGAATCGGTTGGAGTCCAGGCATCATCGGAAGGAAGAAACCGAAGACCGTGTGATTTCTGCTGGGAATGAGGTAGGTATGCTGCTGTCAGTGAGATGATGACAATGTGTGATTTACAATCTGTGCATAACAAAGTCAATCCATTTATATTGTTGTGGTATTTGCTTACAAAAATGTGCTTATGCAACTATTTATTATTCACAGGCTGAGGCAGCATTCGCGTCTTTAGTACGAACTCTTCACGAGAGTCGAATTCTCGATTCAAGCGGTGAATACCAGTTAGTTCCAAACCTAGCGACGGCCACACGGCAGCCGGCTTACAAGCCCCTCTCTTCAGTGTCAGAAATTGCCTTAGTCACACAGTGCTCTTTGAAACATTTGTACAATCTTGTGCCTCTTGTTCAGTTTTGGCGTGGACCAGTATCAATCGCTATATTTGCTGAAGATCATGAACTATCCGACGTTTTATGGAGTATTGCTGGTCTGCGGATTTGCCACCCTGCTATTGTTCAGAATGTATCATTTCATTTAGTTTCACCACTGTCAGCACATGGAAGATCTCCATTAACTGTACCAAATAACCCTTCACCACCATGCAAGCTTCTAAATACGGATAAAATAGAACCGATAAATTATACTGGCAATAAAATGTTTCCAAACAATCTTCTAAGAAACACTGCACGCAAGGGCACAGCAGCAGAGTTTGTTCTTGTGATTGATATCGACATGATTCCTAGTTTGAATCTACGAGAAGACTTTTACAACTTTGCAATTAAACGTCATCTTTTTAGTGAATCTCAACAGGAAGACAAAACTGTATATGTTTTGCCTTCATTTGAAAGTAAAGTATTTGCATTGGAGCAGCAGAATAAGCAACAGCTATTGAAAATGATTAGTAAGGGTAATGTGAGACCATTTTATTTTGAGATGTGCCACAAATGTCAGGTGCATACAGACTACGATGCATGGCAAAAGGAGCCACTGACGAAAGGAATTTCGCCACTTTTTGAAGTCCTATGGAAAGATCCATGGGAGCCATTTTACATATCAAGAAATTCTGTCCCATTTTACGACGAGCGTTTCAAGCAGTATGGATTCAATCGAATTAGTCAGGTAAAATCTTAATACCTCCATACAAAAAACCATAAGGAGTTAAAATGGAAGGTCCATAAGAAGGTAAAGTAATTTTAAAATTGCATTGACATTTGCTACAGGTATGTGAACTACATGTTGCTGGCTACAAGTTCTCTGTTCTCAACAACGGTTTCCTGGTCCACAACGGCTTCAAAACAATGCAGTCTTTTCACGCCACACGGGTTTCTGAGCAAGATAGAAACCGAATCCTGTTCCGTCAGTTCAAAGTTGAACTTCGATACAAATATCCAGAGTCCTCCAGAAGATGTTATTGATGCACAAAATGCTCAGGCAATCAATAGACTAGTCAGTACAGTTTCTAATTATAGTAGGTATATTATAGAAACAAATTTTGTTACTGAATTACTAATGTCTTTACGAGACGTGGTTTTGTACTATATCACTTTATGATAATGAAATAACTTAGTGCACAAATAATCGACTAATAAACCAAAGATTTCCTACTGAATTCGACATTTTTTCTTTGAAACAAATCCTTTTAAAATACGTCCTTTGAAGATTCAAGATTTGATTCAAGTTTCGCGCATTATGTGACTGAAATACCTGCCCTATACCTCGCCAGGGGCAGCACTGTCGACCTGAGATCTCATGGTTCTTTTGCGAGAAGTCTTGTAGTTTTGTGTAAGTTTGTGTTACAGCTTGACGAATTTAATGATATATTTGTGCTAGATTGAATATACAAATTTTATTAGTTTACAGTAATCATTTACATGTGCGTATTATTTTCCAGATGCAATGAGGCAGGAAGACTAAGCGCGTGAACCCTGTATTTTCAAACGATGGCCGACGGCGACATTATCACTGATAAACATTCAGGGCAAAAGTCTAAGGTTATTTTTCCTGACGGCAGAGAATTATTTGTGCGTGGACATGAAGAGATAGGCGCTGACATTCTTCAGAAGGCCTTTGATGATGCATCTGGTTCTTCTGATGATCATCTGACAATGAACGGAAAGTCGTGTTACGACGCACCTGACGCTTCCGACTTTATTATAAAGGGCTTCAAGGATGAGAGCTGCATCGATAATAATGTTATTGATAATGGTGAACCATTTCTTGCAATTTATGAAGGTGAAAATGGCCAGACAAGGACAGTTCGGCTAACCGCAGAACAAGCCGTATCTATGGGTATCCACTTTTCTTCGGACGCAGAGAGTCGAGACATTTCACAGCTGGCGTTTACGGATCAGTTGCAAATAGAACAGCTACCTGATGGAATGACACAGATTTATTCGGAAGTACCAGGGAATGATGATCAAGTATTGTTTCAAGACCACGATATGAATGAAACATTGATATTTGAGGATAGCGAAATAATTCACACAAGTCAAGAGAATGAGGAGCATTTGATATCATCCATGTCTGGGGTTTTGAATGAAAATGGGAACCAACAACTGACTTTGTCCATACCTCAAGTAATTAACGGAAAAGTCACGTACACAGTTAAAGTTTCTGATGAAATTCAGCCTTCTATAGACGCATTATCCAAATTCAATGCACCAATCTCTGTAAAGCCGGACCAGAAGCACAACACTTTGCAATTGGCAGCACAAACCGTTGCTCAAAAACGCGCCCCGATGTCACTGCCAACGTTGATGCTTAAGGGTAACAGTATCTCGAAAGCACAATCGTCATTAACTGATCAATGTTCAAGAACAATCACTGTGAAACAAAGCTTAATTAACAATAAAAGACAAAAATACCTCATCGAGACTAGACCTAAAGTTCTCACAAATATAGTCACTCCGAAAGTGCTGGCACCCTCTCAAATGACTGGTATACCACTTTATGACTCGGCCGTTGTAAAAATAAGCTCCGAACTCCCGCCACGACCAAAATCTTCCGTATTTCTTTCCTCTAAATCCACGCCGCCTATTCCAACAATCAATGCCAAGCCACGAGAAACGACAGCCGTCTTGCAGCCGAAAGCGATAAGCAACGTCACAGCTGGAAAGTTTACACACGTGATGGCATCGGATGGACAGCTGGTGAGTGAGAAATCAAATGGACGAGTGGATCACGGTTGTGGGATAAATAAACTCCATGAGAAATTCATTGAAGCTATCACTTTCAATAAGTCTGCAAGTGCCAATCACTTCTTGTACTGAGGGTACCTACATTGGATAGACCAAAAACAGACCAAAGAATTTCAATGAACTTTCATACTTGTCAACTTTTCCTTAAGTGGAATTAAAAACTTATTTAAATCCAGGTAATTTGTTTAAAATTCCTGTTAAATGAAGATCAAATTTGATACAGACCTACTAAAATATTTTTGGGGCTTACATTCCCGGTAAAACAGCAATGGGAGTAGCATGGGAGTAGATAATCTGGATCGCAGAGCTTACAATAATTTGTAACTTGGGAAAGAAGTCAGAATCGGAGGAATTAATGGTGAATGTTTCTGCCAGGGATTAGAACCAGAACCGTTTGGAACCGTTTGCGATCTGGAACCGGAACCGTAACCCTATCAGAAAATAGTAAGAACCGGAACCGAAATAAATCGAAACGGTTCTGATTCGGTTCCAAAAGGTTCTTTTTGGTTCCAAACTTGGCCGAATTTTTCATTTTGATGCCACACTAATTTTATTTTTTGAAGATTGATATGATAATTATTGTAAAACTTCAAAATCTCTGTTGATTTCATATGTAAAAAGTATTTGGACATTTCTTCAGGTTTAGAGAGAGTCGTCTCTCCCAAGCTTATATAAGGCGAAATTCCAGCACCACACTTGAACGATATATTTTGTATTTACATTCAAATAATCTGCTTTTCATTTAAATATTTGGATTTCTGTGTCTGCCTGCAATATGAATTCAGAGATATGGAGAAGGAATTAGCTGCTATGCAATGTCGTGTGAAAAATTATGTCCCAAATTAATATTTGAAAAAAATTAGCGAGAGAGAGTGCGAAACGTAGCACAGCGACACACCTAAAATAATTTTGCAAAGCTTTTGCAAAGCATAGTGAAACTGTAGGCCCAATAAAAATTTGTAATCCTGTTGTTTTTATTAAAATAGCTCCCCCTTAACAGAAAGTGATGTGATGCTAGGTTAGTAGATTTGCATTCCCAACCCAATGCAGTTGTCGGTTTTGCAGAATAACAGCCAACGGGTAACTTGAGCTAGCAATGAAAAATTGTTTTTTTAGTGTAGGTAGTACCTATTATGAAAAATTTCAAATTTTCACAAAATTTTCTCAGTTTTCTAAATTTCTCATATCGATGCTTGAGGGTTGCATGATGACTGGACGTTTTGACCTTCGATCACTACCCCGGTACGGGATAGGCAACTAGTGTGCCGTGCCAGCTCTCACCGCGTTCACGATGTATGTTGCCACTTTTACGTTATCTTAAAACTGGATAAATATAAAAACCAACACACATTTGGTTCTTTTGTTCATATTTTAACGTCAGTCAAGCTTTCACCCTTGATAAAGTAACTAGTATATGTTACGAAACGTCGGGAAACAAGTGAGACTTTTGATTTAGCATTCAAATCCCAGTTTGAAATAGTTTTTTTCAACACAAGGGGATTATTCAGCTACTTCTAAAATTCGACTTACTTATTAAGAATTGTCTAGTAAATATTTAATCTTTTAATTAGCAATACATAACGGCATAATCATGGTTATAGAGTTGATCTGACCGAAGAAGTCAGCTGGTAAGGCCTATACTTTAAGGTTGCACAAGATACATACAGCGCTGAGCTAGTTGCGTCGAAGTTTTGACGACCTTTCGGCCTTAGCCTTGTTCACACTGAGAAGAAATCCAACAAGTTTTCCCAGAAACTAATTTTGTTGTACGGTCGCTTGCTCGGTGGCAGGTGAGTGGCTCGGCCACGGAGCGGGGGGAGAAGCAGATGAGCAGCGAGCTCTCCGAGGTGCTGACCAAGATGATGCCTCGACAGATCGACAAGGCCAAGCCGCTCGGCTCCAGCGAGAATCCCATCCAGCTCGTGCAGCACGGCCAGACATTCCACAGGTGACAACTCGACCGCCGTGCCGCGACTTGTGCCGAGTTGTCACGCGGCTCTGGCAACATTGCCGGTCGATCGAAGACAAGCGTGCATCTCTTGGCAATTATGGGAATTCAAACTTCCCATAATTCCATTGCCTGTCTGAACTCCAAAGTCATGCAGTATGCAGTTAATGTATCTATGAACTTGATTAAATTAGCCAATATGACTTCTCCAATGATTTAAGTTCTGAATGGTGGGACCTAATTTTGGTGGGAATAATTTTTAATTTATCTGCAATCTAGTAAAAGGTCAAATCTTAAGTGAGTAGCAAAGTATCTTGCGAGAGTGTTGATCGCTTTGCAGCGGTCAATTGCTTAGCCAAGACCCTCTAAGGGTGGCAAATGTGGCTCTAATTTGACCCCAATGTTAAGATTAATTCAGCCATTCTTTTGAAGCATTTTGAGGTTAAGCCACGAGAAGCCTGGTCAGACTTCCTGACAACCACAAAGGAATCAAACCTGATCCAGGAATACATTTTGTCAGCATCCATTTTGACAACAGAAACAAAATCAGAATCACAAATTTGATTTCAAACTTTAACCTCACTAATTTTAAACTCCTCGTACTGACAATAAATTCAACCATCCTGTTGCAGCATTCAAGCGCTGAACCAAGAGAAGCAGAGTGTAACATTACATCGTCTCATTTAATCCCCGTTACCGCCAATAAATTACGCCTTTTGTTTTACAGCGTCCAATCGCTGAACCAAGAGCAGCTGAAGCAGATCGCCACGGTCCTCCAACGGCAGCACCTGGAGAGCCCGCCGCGTGCCGCCAAGAACGTGCTGTACAACGCGGAGACCAACACGCGCATCATCTACCGCGTGGTGTACCCCGAGGACTTGAAGGACGCGGCGGCGGCGGGGCCGGGCAAGGGCAAGCGCGGACGCCCGCGCAAGGTGGAGGTCGGCAAGCCGGAGGTGCGCCAGGGGAAGGAGGACGGGGATGATCTTGGAGAGGACCAGGTGGGTTGAATTGCCGTTAACCCCTGTAAGGCGTTGATTGCCTTCATGGCCTTAGTGCCATGGTGTGGTAAATGAAGCCAGGTCATTGTTGATAGAGGTTTGGTACTTTATTCTGATCGAGATTTGGGATGTTGTTTGTTGGAATGTTGTTTTGACGATACACATTACATTACACTCATTATCAAACGGATTCAATGAGTAATTCTTTGATTTATTTTTAATAACATAGAATATCTTGAAGTGAAGTAAAGATAACATGACTAACAGGAGGGTGCCACTCCCTTTGGTACAGGCTGTGTCCAGATGGGGTTGGGTTTGGTCGGTCTACAAGGGTATCAGCGTGTGTTTGGTATTAGTGCTTATGGAATGAAACCGTTCAGAGAGAATTGGGTTTGACCTTTGCAATGTTGGACTGAAGAATTTGGCCGTGAGTTGGCCAGGGCAGGCTGGGACTTCACGTCTTACTTTTGATGCTAAGGTGGAAATGAGCAGTTACGTGTTAGCTGTTAATTGCTACCTTGTTGTATTGAAAATTGGGGGATTTCATTACTTTCTGTGTGAATACAATAGAAATCGGATTAAAATTAATGCTACGGAAATGTTTATTGGGTACATTACAAGTTCAAACAGATATTTCTTTATATAAGACAAAATAGACTTTTTCAAGGCTTAATAAATAGCAAAACCAGTAACAACATCTATTGTACATTTTCTAAGTGTGCTAAGAGGCAGATTTTATTCAAATTAAGTTACAGCAGACCTGCCAAACCTACAGCTTGGGTATCAACTGTCGTTCCAACAAAGGTCTCGGTTTTCAGAAGGCCAAACGGCCCAGAGGCCGACCACGCAAAAGCGAGGTGAGACCGAAGTCCCCGAACTCGGCACCACAGGAAGAACTCTCCGCGAAAGATGATGCCGAAGACTTGGGGGAAGACGCTCAGGTACGACCTGGTTGCGGTTGTCCAGGGATTACAGCCAGGGATCCACTGAAACCTCGGTTTCGGCAACGGTTCTAATTCCGTTACCGATTCCTAAAAGTTTAAAATTACGTTCTGGTTCCGTTCTTTTATGTTACGATCCTGTTCTGGTCCTGATCCATTTAGGTATCATAGAGAAACAACTAAAACAATTTAAGTTTGTAGAACTGTAAAAAGTAGAAACTGTAGAACTATAGATCTTTCTGGGACCAAGAAGAACAATAATTACTTTTCAATTCAAGTGACGGTTCGAATTTCGGTTCTTCAAATTCTGATGCCGGAAAATTTTTAATAGCTCCTCCAGAGGTGCGATTATGTAACTTTCACATTTCGATTTTGCTCGAAATCACTTGACATCATATTGCCGCCCACGTTAAACCACAGTCAGTGAAATCGTGAACCAACCGCCCCCTCGATCGGCCGCAGGAGCGCAAGCGGCAAGTGGCGCGCACGCGATCTGGTCGCGTGAGCCGCCCGCCGCGCCACATGGTCAAGGACTACAAGCGGCTGCATCGGCTGGACCCGTCGGAGCCCGACGTCGACGACTCGGACGGCGGCTACTCGGACTACCAGACCGCCGAGCCTGCCGAGCCGGTCGTGGAGGACGTCAGGGACGAGCCGTCCCTCGACAGGGAGCCAAACGTGAGTCGGGGAACTGTGGTCGACGGGGTGTCGGATGCCAAATGCGGGCTATACGAACCGTGCATTCTAAAAATGTGTTGGTTACGTACAGGTTACAAGTTGATGGGGAAGTAGCTAGAATTCACATAGGTTTCAATACCCTGTTGGCAGTTTAAAATGTATTTTTTGCAAACTAGTTCAAAGACTAGATAAAAATAGACACCTATCTACCTACCTACCGTCTACTTAGTACGTTTGCCTACCTACCTACATTTAATTTAATTTAATCTGACTAAGTTACGGCTCAAGCACAATTCCGATTGTAATTTTTTTGAAGTGTTGACTCAAACTTGGGACACCCCTAAGTGGTTGTGGCCGGTGCATGTGGTGGTGGTGGTGTGGGATGGTGTCTTATTTCTTTTGCATGGGGTGACCAAAGCCAAAAATTGATCAATTAAAATTTTTGAAACAGACCAAAAGTTGCTTACATCTCAAGGCCACATCATTAAAGTTATCATTTCAATGTTTCTGTATGTTGTAGACAAAAGACGTAAATAAGGGCAAACATGCCCCTTTTCCCCAATTTTTCTTTGCACTTTTGTATACAATGGCTCTAAAAAGTGTAAATACTAAATAATGAAGAGTTTTTGGGGTATGTTCTACCATTCCAGGGGAAATTTTTCGAAAAAAGGACCATGTTCGCCCTTATTTACGTCTTTTGTCTACAACGTACTGAAATATTGAAATGATAACTTTAACGATGTGGCCTTCAGATGTCAGAAACTTTTGGTCAGAAAGCAACTTTCTGGGGAACTGATCTGTCCTCTTAACTAATAGTAATAAGTTCTGATGGGTTTCTGCCATTCACAAGAGTTCCCTGTTAAGATCAGTTATATCGCAGACATATGGTTACCCAGACATTCTACCATATCTAGCTACGGCTACGGCAAAAATTTGTTGCTTGTAGTTTGGCCGGCAATCGCTGGGGAGCGTTGGCAGCCTGTTTTACCATCATCTACCAGGCCAATGTTCCTCAGGTGGTTACAGTTTTGGCTTTATGTTCCACAGGTTCCACAGGTGGTTACAGTTACTGGTTTCAGTGGCTTCATTCCTTGACTGCTGGCAAAACTATTATTGCTGGCTTTCCGCATAGCTGCTTTAGTATGGGAGTGGAATATCTGGGTAACCCTTCTATCTGTGGTTATATGGGCATTTTTGATGCTATGATCCAATTCAATGGTCAAGATTTTGATAATCATTTTTAACATGCTCCGCGCTAGAATTAATTTTAATTGACCATCTCACAGCCTGCTAACTGGAGAGCTGTTACACATTGGCTCTTAAATGGCCATTATTATTGCTAGAAGCCTGTGGTAACGTTAACCATTAAGAAATTCTATTGCATCTGTGCCTTGGCAGCTTCAAACTGTACCTCTCTCTGTGGGCCTCAGCTTCTGACCGGACTGCCTACCGTGAAACGCAACATCTCGAGCAGCAACCGCTGCCCCACCTGCCAGAAGATCTACCTGGGACACAGTCGAATGGCGCACCACTTCGAGGTCTTCCCCGACCACCGCGTCGCCCTCGAGGAGCCGCGACAGCCGGTGGTACCGGCGCCGGAGAAGCCGCCGCACCCTCCCGTCGCCCGGAAGAAGAAGAAAGGTGCGTTGCGTTGGCGTTGCGTTGGGCGCGGACATTGTTTTATGTGATTAATGCGTCTTCCTGGTGGCATTCATGTTGGTTTGTTTTGCCTCTTGAATCAGAGTTGCTGAGAGTTTATCTTAAGATCCATACCTCTTGACTTATGTCAACACTAAGTCGTAGTTTATTGTACAGTCGTTTATCGCGTGCTCATTTCTACATTTTTGGGTGGGAAGCATACATACGCTAAAACCTGTGAAGACAAGACAGTTGCTCTCTGCACAATGCAACCCTAGCTCTAGTTATAAGAAGAACTGGGTGTTAAATACTTTTAAAAATCTTAACTGATCCCCAACTTTTTGAAACCTCTGCCTACCAATTACCATCTCAAGAGTTCTAGCTTCACTGGCTTTTAAGTTTTAATGCGCAGGTTGTTCATGAATCATAATTGTTACTTGTTATATTCTTGTTCCTACATTACACTCTCACCACGACTAAATACCTATCTGGGCCTGTCGGCTTTCTCAAAGGGTTGGACGTAAAATTAAGCTTTTCAAGTCTAAGGAATACTAACAAATCACCAAGCAAAGCAATAAATATTACAAGTAATGGGAAATCAGTGAGACTTGTATTTAGCATTCGAAACCCGGTTTGAAACAGTCAATTTGAAACCACCGCGCGCTTGCCCTTCGCCCCGCCAGGCCCGTGGGCGTACTTGACCGCGGAGGCGCGCTCCGACCGACGCAAACTGAAGCTGCGCGAGGTGTTGGCCACCCTGGAGCCGGGCGAGCTCGCGGAAGTCGCGGGGCCCGCGCTCGCCGACGAACTCACCACGTGGGACTTGCTGCTGCTGCGGGTGCACGCCGCGCGGACCGCGCACGGCCACGCGGCCGCGTTCTGCGCCGAGCTGGCCGCCGTCGTCGGCGCCGCGAGAAACGTCGCCTCGAGGGTGTTGCGGCCGGTCGCGGCCGGAGAGGAACGGCTGGGCGACGAGATGCAGGTCAAGCAAACATCATAGTCATATTTGAGAGGAAATTGTTACTGGTTTAAGCAGTTACCAGTATGCAGTTGATGGAAGGGAGGCGAAGCTGGAAAAATGTGCACCCGAACCGGGAAACGAGCTCGGGACCTCCTGCTTGCCGGGCAGGTGCTCTACCAACTGAGCTATTCGGTCACACATTCTCCCTGCTTCGCCGGGTGGGACAAGGGGGATCTCCGGGGAGACGAGAGGCCGAGCGACCCGTACATGGGACGGGTAAACGGACTCGGCCCCAGGACGGCGATGGCGCAATCACTAGACCCTTTGTCCCGTTCTCAGAAGAAGAGACACGAGGTGGATGAGAGGAAATTGTAACTGGTTTAAGGTAGAGCACCTGCCCGGCAAGCAGGAGGTCCCGGGTTCGTATCCCGGTTCGGGTGCACATTTTTCCAGCTTCGCCTCCCTTCCATAGTCATATTTAACCATTCAAAATCGAACATACTGGCAGACAGATAGTAACAGTTCCAAAAACCGGAGCTTTAAACCTCGTGACGTTTGCCGTTACAGCTGGACGATCCGCTCGTGTGTTCGGCGCTTTCGCTGCCTCGCGGCTTGTACCACGTCGACGACGGCCCTCTGCGCCAGCCCGCGCTGCCGAGCCAGCACAGCCCGCCCGCGCCGGACGGCTCGTCTCCACCGTGCCCCGAGCTGCTCACGGCGCTGACGCTCGTAGCCAAGAAGCCCTCGCCACCCAAGCCCGTCGTCGACAAGGTGCGGTGTCTCTTTACGATTGCGATTAATTACATGGCATACTTTTGGTGGTTGCCATGACAAATAACTTAACTCTTACACTAACTATGGGTTAATAATTATTTTATTTTATATTTTGGGATTTTTAGTTTACATGTAATAGTTTGTCCAGTGGTTTATTGTCTAGATAGCCCACTTTGGGAAGACGCAAGACCATTAGAATTTGAGAAGGCTTACATTAACATTAAAATTGGCTCTTTTGCTACGAAGGAACTGCTGCTGCCCGCCGACCTCATCGCCATGCCCGGGCCGCACGCAGACACGATCGACGACATCGTCAACGAGCGGCTCGAGAACCTCGCCGGCGACGGCCTCTGCGACTACGTCTCGAGCCCGATGGCCGTCAACGGGCGGTCGCCGGAGATGATCGCCACGCTCGACCGCTTCCAGAGCAACGAGAGCAAGTCGGTGTGGGAGAAGGAGAAGGCCGAGCGGCACTTCGACGACGCCGACCTGCGCATGGACGACTCGGGCAACGAGAACAACGCGGCGGAGGCCGGCTACGACGCCGAGATGACGCTGGACATGGGCTCGGATCGGGCGGGCGCGGCCGAGTTCGACTCCGAGATGGAGCTGGCTGGGATTGGCGACGAAGAGCGCGAGGGGGACAGCGCCAACATGTCCGGGGTTTCGTTCGATCCGAGCGACTCGTTGATGGAAGACGACGAGGTCGAGTTTGCGAGTAATGTGAATTCGTCGACGGGGTCGTACGACCGGGCTATGTCGCTGGCCGAAATGCAGGAGAGTGGGAGCAGCAAGCCTTCGGACGAGTCGCCCAACGAGTCGCGGACTTTCCCCGGCTTGGGATTGGCAGACGTCAGTTTGGACGAGTCGGGGCCCGAGTTGGATTTCGAAGCGCTCAGCGAGGAGTTTAATAGGAACACGAGGCACAGTAGCTGACCGAAGTAGGTGCCGCTGCGTTTTGATGCGTCGGTGTTGTGATATTCTTTGTACAATGATTCACTGCATCCTGGTTTTATTTTAGTTACCAGATTAGCTACTGTGGCATGTCCGGGTAGATATTTGATATATTTTATTTAGTGTGTATCATTTTCCTAGAATTTAGGTAAAGCTAGCAATACCTAGTAGGTACCACAACGTAAAAGTATAGTTTATTTACCAACACTTTGGTCGTGCAGAGTGCTGGAGAAGAAATACTTGGATCTATAAATACCTGTACAAAACCTATTATTTAGGAAAATCTGTTCTTCCTTTTTTACGTTGAATTCACCAACATTTTGGGTTTTGTTTCTAGTCACGTATTTACGGTGAATGGTTGTCCTCAAAAAGACAAAGCTTTTGCATTAAGAATAAGTTTTTGTACAATTTATTTTTGTATTTTCACTGTACAAACACAGAAACCTTTCGTTACCTACCTTCATATTGAAACAATGAAACATGTGTACCCACTATAAATATTATATCTATATCTGAAATGCAATATTATCATTATAAAATGTACGTTTGCATATATATTTTGATTAGTTTATTTTAGTTGCGATAATTTCCTATGTCCAGTCTCATGTAATAAACTCTCTGTCATAAAGATTATGTTGTCGTTTATGTAAGGTTGGTGCACCCATGCTGCTAAATGTAACATTACAAGCGATTTTGATTTGCAATGTGCAATGTTTTCTTTCACACAATACTTCACGGCAAGTTCTTTCTTGTAAGCTTCACAAATAATTTGACACACTTCAGAAAATTTTGTAGTTGGCCATGTCAAAAACAATGGAGCAAGTGAAGCGTTCTGAAATATTTGCAACTGAACTAAGTTGTTGAACTCTTTGACAATGACTGCGAGCATTCTGACGACTTCTTCCTGCCGAGAAAAGAGGTCACCACGTAATTAGAAGTATCATTCACTATTTCAAGATTCTAATAGATAGTATTAAATCATATGTAGTTATTATGTATTGAGGTGCAAATGCAATTTTTTGGGACTTAATATAATTCACCGCGTTGAATTGTGAGCAGTGCACTTAATATTGACATATTCATGGGCCAATAATGTCATAGTTTTCATGGTTTGCAAAATATGTATTACCATTTCCATGCATATCTCTTCAAGCTGGTCACATTGTTCCTGGAGACCTTCAGGGTAAGTTGTTTCAGCATTCATCCCTTCATGATCCGGCCTGTGAAAAAAATAAGCGTAACCAATCAACCAGTGTGACCATTTTTTAAATCAATTAGTTTCAACATATGTGTTTAAATAGTCTGTACATTGAACCAGCCTTTAGCGTTACAATGTTGTTTAACACTGCGACACCTTGGAGATGCCTGCGGTTCCAGTTCTGAATATTGTTGTAAACATCGGCAGCGGAATCTCGTACTTTTCGAGGCAACCCTGTTAAGTTTCCGTGCTGTGGAATCTTGCTAGCTGGGCTCTCTGAAACTGAGAAGCAAGGTGACGAAAGATAGTTGCAACGTGTAGCTAAAGACCATGCAAATGTAATGGTAATGTTAGAGAAAAAATGTTACGATTGTATTTACCAACAACGGGAGAAAATTGAAAGCTCTGATTCAACGAAGTGTCAAAATCTCTTCTTGTGGGCGTTGAGCACATGGTTATTAGTGGATAGTGAATGAAATATATCATTACACAGAGGTTCAAGGCTTTAATCACTTTAATCAACGCAATGGATCAGAGGAAATGACATAAGACACAATGTTAGGTTAGGTTTGCAAGCATTGGTACTTGAAGTTGTTAAAGTGAGAGAGAGAGAGAGAGAGAGAGAGAGAGAGAGAGGCTGTTTGAGTCAAGAGAGAGAGAGAGAGTGAGAGCAGAAAAATAGAGAGAGAGATAAAGAAGTAGAACAACTTTATTCTGATTTAATTTATAATAATTATTATCTGTCAATACTCAGTACTCAGTAGCTGTTCAGAATGAGTGGAGATATTCCAGCTAAAATAGTTGTTGTCGGGTCATGCATGATCGATTTCTCCTTGTAAGTAACTACCTGTAGGAAGGTACCTACCTCCCTACCTACCTACCTATAGGTATATAGGTAGGGACCTAAAAATTTGGTTTTTCTGGGGAAGGTTGTACCTAAGGCTGTAATAAGCAGTAGTTCTCAAGTAAATGCATGAAAAATTTTTCTAGCTATGCACCTCAGCTGCCTAAGCCAGGGGAAACACTGCATGGGACCAAATTCATTCAGGGCTACGGCGGAAAAGGAGCAAACCAATGCGTAGCTGCCTCAAAATTGGGAGCTTCCACAGCACTAATTGCCAGGGTGAGCCAGAAAACATAAATCATCAACTTTTTGACCCAAGAACTGACCATGTGATATATTTTTTCTTCTTAGTTGGGAGAAGATTCGTTTGGGCGTGACTATTTGAAAGCCTTGACTAGCAACGGCATCAACACAAGCAATGTGAGACTTACAGCGGGAGTCTCTAGTGGTATTGCCGAGATAACAATTGCAGAAAACGGTATGACAGGCATATTAAATAAGAACAGATACCTATGTTACAGAATCACAATTACCAAGGTACCTACCTACCTACCTAGAGATATTAATATAATACACCATAAGAAATAATCATCTCATTGCAATCAATAAACTAGGTTTTTTAAAATATTTTTCCAATACTTCTTTAGGTGAGAACAATATTGTGATCATAGCTGGAGCCAACAACCAGCTGAGTGAATCCGATATAGATTCTTGCGTCTCGCTCATCAAATCAGCGGTTGTCTGCGTTTACCAATTTGAAACGCCTGTTCCTACGACCATTCACGCTTTAAGGACCCAAACCGCAGGCATATCGATTGTCAACGGAGCCCCGGCAATCGCTGATCCAGACCAGGACATTTTCCGACTTGCCACCATTTTCTGTGTCAACGAAACGGAGGTATCATTTACATCGTATATATTCTAAGCTATATAGGTATAGGTATCTAATATTGATAAATTCCCATCCTATGTATTTGCAGAAGTTGAGCCATACTACCCTGGATTAAAATTCAGGATTGCCTAGCAATTGCCCTTTTAATATATATTAAGTAATGTCTGATTGCAATACTAAATTGGTTGCATGTTATGCGTTACTACCTTATAAGTATGTGAAATTGCATTTTATGCAAACACAATAAGCACTGCCTAGGTAAGTTTACAATTTTACCTATTGGTACCCACACATATACTTTTATGTGTACCTACCTATATATGTTGCACATCTTTTTCAGGCTGGTGCTATGACTGGCATGGTAATTGAATCAGTAGCAGATGCTGAAATTGCAATGAAGAAATTATTTGACAAAGGGTGCAACACCGTTATCATCACTCTCGGTAAAGAAGGCGCTGTATTTGCGACCAAGGAAGACAAAACAGCCACTCACATTCCTTCGAAAGTAGTGACACCTGTCGATTCCACGGTACGAAATCACTCAATAATTTCTTAACTGCTAAATTTATACACTTGACTGGAATTATTTGGCAAAATTTGATAGCATCAAGCAGAAATACATTTTTTTTAACAAGATTTTCATGTGTCTAGTTTTAATTATTTAGAACTAATGATTATATTATAATAATTAATTTTCTAATCAATTTCATTAATTTACAATCATTATAACTAGAGCTAGGATAGTTATGCAATTGCATGTTCTTTATTAAGAAGCAGAGCACATGCAGACACAGATATAAATCCGATTTGAGTCCCAAGGATTCCAAAAATGTGTGTTTCATTTTGCATGTTTTGCATATTTTGGCACTTTTTTAAAAAGTTGCATATTTCTTCATTTTCATGCATGTTTGTGCATATTTCAACCATTTCAACAAATTTCCTACGAGATATTAGCAATTTATTGTACGGATTGCTAAAACGAACGATTTTGTTGGCACCAAGGGTTGATTTGTAATTTTTGTTCACGTTTGATGCAGCCGATGCAGCCAGTATTAGAGAGACACAAAGGCTTTCTTTGCTGAACTCTAAAGCTTGTGATCTGGCGTACATTAAAGCTTATTTCGGAACCAACCCGAGTTACATCAAACAACTCGAGACACATGGTCTGCCCCTAAAAGCCGAAGATTGCCAAAGGCAAAAGTTGCGCTCAACCAGCTCGAGCTAGTTTTAGCAAAGAATTCTTCTTACAAGCTCCTGTGTGGTATTTTGAAAATTTTTCTGGCCAAGAATTTGATCTGGGTAATTCAAAATGTGACTCCACAACTTGCAAGCTCGTTAAAGTATTGTCTCGAGAACATCTTACGAATATGAACGGTGTTTTTCGGTGCATAAAACCTTTTTTCTGACCAACGACACAGCCTCGCATCAGAAAATATTTAAATGATGATTGTAACCTACTGTTTTGCGCATACCCAGTCCCAACCATAGGCAAATTTGTCAAAAAACCTAGTTTTAATTGGCTAAAAGAACGACATTGGACTCGTTTTGATGTAGTGAAACACATTTTGTCGTATCACAACCCATCACGGCTCCGTAAATACAAGATAATTCACTCGGCATGTTTTTGGCATGTATTTTTTTTCAAAGTTGCGTGTTTGCATGTTTTGGCACTTTTGCCTGCATGTTTTGCTGTTTTTTTGTGCATAACTATCCTAGCTCTAATTATAACTAATGATTATAATATTGTATTCTATTTATTGCGGTACGGACCGATACATAATATCTGTATGATCATTCTTAAAATATAATTGGTAATAAACTAAGTTGGAGGACTTGTTGGAGGAGTTAGAGGAATATAATCATTAGTTCAAAATAATTAAAACTCGGTAGTACATGAAAATCTTGTAATAAAAATGGATTAGGTATATTCTAATTCTTAGGATATATTTTTCTTTCCCTGCTTTGTATTGCGCACTTACGTTGTGCAAACGTTTCGTGTAATTGAATTGTTTGGCTTGGATTCCTAACTGTTTTCCGTGATTTTATAGGGAGCTGGAGACATGTTCATCGGTGCACTGGCCTACTATCTGGCGTACTTCCCAAAGCTTCAAATGAAGGAGTGCATTCGACGATCGTGCGCAATTGCTGCCATTTCGGTGCAATCCCTCGGCACGCAGACAAGCTTCCCCGTCAGGGAACAGTTACCCGAAATGTGGTTTGCTACTGTTTGATTCTGGGTAATTGCAAAATCATCAAAATATTTTATCAACCAAGAAATACATTTGATTTTATAAAGTCATGGGGATACTATGATTATATATCATTTGGACATATAAGTGTAATTGTATTGAGTCTATTTATTAATCCCCATTAAACCTTTCCAGTTCCCTACCATTCCTCTAAAAACAGGTTACCATTTTCAGCTTTTAAAAATACCCTCGCAAATTCTGTACGCGCACCAGTTTGGTGTGAATAGCCGAGAAGTGTGTGTATAGCTGCTAGGTTCTGGCGGAAAATTGCGAGTTCTGACAGATCACTTGTTGACTTTTAATCGCGCCTCGTGTTTTTCGAGTGCGAAGAAATGGACGGAGAGGAGAAGCTAGAGGCCAGAAATGAGTTTCCTTTTCCATTTACTCCGTATTCTATTCAACAAGACTTCATGAGCAACCTGTATAAGACTCTCGAAGAGGGAAAACTTGGCATTTTCGAGAGCCCTACTGGCACGGTAAGCCAACCTCAATCATTGACTTAATTTTTGTGTTTTTACTCTGCCTAAAAACCACCGAAAGATGTAAGAAATTAGGAGTGTGGCGACACACCTGCATCAGGAGTTGTCGTTGAGTACAGATGAGGACGTAAATGCTCCAAAAACACGTATTTCGAGAGTTAGAACATCCAAACCATTGACCCTAGATACCTAGTAGGTACTTACCTACTATTACAGGGCTGGATCTTATATGCTACTTAAGAAAATTCTATGATCATGCAACAAACCAAGACAGGGTGCTTCGATTCATTCACACACCACTGTTTTAATGTGTCCGGTGATAGCGCCACAGCCCCCACACTCTAAAAGCTATGCCCACCGGTGGTGTGAGTATACCTACCTAGGTAGGTAGTAACCTAGCTCTGTATTGTATTGTATTGTATTGTATTTATTTAGTTTATTGTTTACAGCTCTTTCACTGGGTTACAATATAATAAAGTACTTAGTTCCTTCTTGCACTAAGAATACATAAGAACTCTAAAATAGTAATAATACTGATAATAATGATAAACTATAATAATATGCTGCTATGATTTGCATAGTGAGCATCGGGTGGGACCTGTTGATGCCACCAGTGTTGGCAGACTCCTAACTATTTTTTACAGCATAGTATCTACCTATGTACCTACCTGCATAAGCTAATATGTGGGGTGGTTCATAGACTTTTGTTTTGGGGTAGGATTGCCCACATTATCTAAACCGTAAAACTTTAAGTTGTTTATTTTGTATTTTTCTAGAAGCTGCCAATCCATCCACCCTCTAGAGCTTTGTGCAGCTGTTGAGGTTTTGAATAATTAAATTTAGTCTTTCATTTACAGGGAAAATCACTGAGTGTGATCTGTGGTGCTCTTAGCTGGTTACTGGATCACGAAGAAAGAGAACGCCGGCAGTTGAGATCAGCGATTGCCAATCTTGTTGAAGAAGCTAGTAGAGTGAACAATGAGGATTGGTTCAATCAGCAATCTAAGCAAGCAGTTATCAATCAGAAGAAGATTTTGCTTGAACGGAAGCTCAAAGTTCTTGAGGAGCGAGATGAAAAGTATGAAAAACTTCGCAGCAAAAAGAAAGTGATTGAAAAGCCAGATTTTGTGTTTGGAGCTGGGAAAGTGGCAAAGAGTTCTGAAAGGAACGAGTCAGAGAAGATGGAATCAGCAGGCAAGGGAGATAAATCAGATGATACTTTAGATGACCAAGATATAATGCTCGAGGACATCATTAGTGACGAAGAAGACGAAGACGCAGACCGTCCAGAGGAAGAAGAAGAATATCATGATACAAAGGTGTTTTTCTGCAGTCGAACTCACTCTCAGCTTTCGCAGTTTGTTGGTGAAGTGCAACGGAGTTCTTTCGGTCGCAACATTCGTCTGGTATCCCTTGCCTCTCGGCAGAATTACTGCATCAATGATGCTGTCAATAAACTGAAGAGCATGTCACTGATCAATGAGAGGTTTGTTAACTTATCAGTGATTTTTCCACAGGTGTTCACCCAGATTGTCCATGCAAAATGGAATGCATAAATGATTGGCCAGCAATTCCTGGATAGAAGCACTGTCTGATCATCTGAAGCGGGTTACTTCTCTCATCGTTAAACCAATAAGCCCTAGCAATCCATAGCACAGAAATAATAGCAATCCATGGCATTTGGAGTAATATAATAGTTTATCTGAATCTGGATTCACGGACTGGGGTGTAAAATAATGGGACTGAAATCGGGGTTAAATCATAGGCGTGCGCAGCGGTGCGGCAGACGCGGCACAGGCCGTATCTAAAATCGTGACAGAAAGTTTCGTTGTTCAATATCTTATTGCACCGGAAAGTGGTAATATAAAATTAGTATCCATAATGAAAGCTAAATGAAAATCTATAGGTACTTTGTTGGGGTTGTGTGATTTCGAGGACTGATTGTTTAGTATTAATTAGCCATTTAGACAAGAATTCAAGTGAAGGAACCTTGTCACTTTCCAGCGCCCTCTGAATGGATTTGATTCGATATGCTCGTCTGGAAAAAAATGTCTCTATGTGTCTTTGACCGTGAGCGAGATTCAACCCGAGTATTTCTTGACTCTGCCATTTTCCACAGCCCCCTAGCAACATTCGCGCCATAAAAGCGATGGGAAACATTTTCATGAAGAAGGCCCTGGTTGTGTGCTCGGATGAAATTCAATGTGCTGTCGATTGCTGCTATGCCTTGTCACAACACTTGCTTTCGCGGTCATGGGCATCGAAAACGATTTGCATTTTGTGACCATCGTTTTGGCCCCCCCCCCCCCCCCCCCCCGTTCAAGGCCGTATCTAACCATTTACCCTGCGCACGCCTATGGGTTAAATTGGAGGCTTTAGTGGTTATCACCAAGGGGCAAGGTACCTACTTAAAAACAAAATTAACCCCGGGTTTATGATAAACTCGTTTAATGAGTCCGGGCCTTGGGTTTTAGAATGAGGTTACTCAGATTGTTCAATTCAATGTTAACGTGTCTAGGTACTTGAAAGATAGCAAAGCATTGCGAAAGCCAAACCCCTCAAAAATCGTGGCATTCTTGGCCCCTCCCTAACAAGCCAAAATGTTTGCCCAGCTGTCGATGCTTGGAGTTACATGGTAGTTGTCAGTTCTCTCAGTCTTTTCCGGTGTGAGAACTCATTGCGATGCCCCCGCATCCTAGCGTCTGCTGGGGCACCTACTAAATTCAATTATTTCTATAGCCATTACTAGACTAGATTGGATATCTGAGTGAATTTCATCTGTTTGATTTGCCCCATATTTTGCGATCCGGTTTATAAACCGAGTCGTGTCCGCCATCCGCCGCAGATGCCTGGAGCTGCAGAAGCGCAAGAAAGGCACGACGACGGCCAAGGCTGCGGAAGGCGGCGGCGGCCCGCGCAAGAAGTCCAAGTGTTCGTCGGGTTGCCCCCACCTGCGACAGAAGGCCGTCGACGAGCTCAGAGACGAGTGCCTCGTCGAGGTGCGCGACGTCGAACAGCTGGCGGCGCGCGGCGCAAAGATGGCCGCCTGTCCGTACTACGCGGCCAGGGCTGCAGTCCGGGGGGCTCAGGTGGGTGGGTTGCGTGGTTTGGATCTGAGCCTTATGGTTCCAGTATGGTATACCAATTCAATTCACCCTTCTGAGTTCTGGACCTGTTTTCAGTTCTGAAACTTCCTTAAATATTGTTCTGGTTCCATTTACCAGTTCTGATTCTGGTTCTTAGTACATTAACGGTTCCTTCGAGTTCCTTTCCCAGTTCTGGTTCAGATCCCTGGAATATCATTCCACAACAACAAAAACACAAAAACAAATCCTAGTGTGCAGAACTTTTACGGAACCGAAAAATAATTGTACTTTCGGGGTTTGGTTCCAGATCAGATACCTGATTACAAGATTATCTCATTCTATGATATCATGATACAAAAGGCTGTCTCGATTACACTGCTAAAATGAGCATTGGCTCCCTCCCAATCATTCACCAATGCCTTTAGACCGATGCCAACAGGCCAGCTGTCGAAACATCGCATTGTATTTCACCGCAAACGCTGCGTGCAGGTTTATTATTATGTACACAAATTAGCCTCCCAAAAATGTTGCCCATTCCGGAATTTGAACCCGGGTCCCCAACCGCGAAAGTTGGGGACCCGGGTTCAAATCCCGGAATGGGCAACATTTTTGGGAGGCTAATTTGTGTACATAATAATAAAATGATTAGCCAATTACGAACTTTCGTAATTTAAATAAGATTATAAAGAGGACTGCGTGCAGGTGGTGGTCGTCCCGTACAACACGCTGCTGCACCGCAGCACGCGCGAGTCATGTGGCATACGTTTGCGCGGCGCGGTGGTCGTGGTGGACGAGGCTCACAACCTCCTCGACGCACTCGCGCACATGCACAGCGCGGAGCTGAGCGGCCGCCAGATCACGCACGCGATCGCGCAGCTCAGCGCCTATCGGCAGCGGTACGACGCGCGATTCTCGCCCGTCAACCGGCTCTACCTCGACCACATGATCTACGTGGCGTCGCGTCTGCTCTTCATGCTCGGTGAGGATTTGGTGCTTGCTTTGTACCAACAGATTCATAGTTCTTGAATGAGCCTGAGATACTATTCTATAAATGTGTTCCTGGTTTTGACGTCAAGTCTTGTTTGCTTAACCTGTTAAACATGGAAAAAGAAATCATGGAAATCCATTTATTCTTTTCCAAATTGCTTACAGATGTACCTGCTCAAATGATCAAATAATTTGACTGTATAGCTTAAAAAATCCTCTCTGAGAAATGCACTAACCTAACCTAAATAATAGAAGAATAATATCCTGCCTTTCAGAAAGAATTCTAATCTGAAAAGCAAGCAAAGCTAAAGTTGAAGAGACTTTCCAATTATACCTAAGAGCCAAATAAGACCAAAACCTAAGATCAAGAACCGTCTTAATGTAACGCAAGGAGTGTGCGAACCTCGGTACAGAGAAATAACGAAGTCATGCCAGTCAACTAATAATCTAAATCCCAATATGTTTGGCCGTGCCCTGTGTTATTGCAGGCGGTAAGGCGGGCTGCTTGCCGCAGGACAAGAGTGCCAAGTGCATGGACACCAAGCTGCACTCGCTCTCCGAGTTTGTCATCGCTGCCGAGATCGACCACTTCAACATGTACAAACTGCTGGCGTTTTGCAAGAAGAACAAGATCACGCAGAAGGTACGCTAAGCCTGTCATATGCGCTGCCACATTTTTCTGCCAATTTCTTGGATTCATTTTTTATTTTCTTTCATTTATTTTCTTTTCATTTTCTTTACATTTGATTTTCTTGGATTCATTTTTTAATTTTTTAAATCCCAGAATCATAGCTGGAATTCTGTGTGTTTTGCAGAGATGCTTAGTGTGGGATTTCAGCAAACAACATCATTCAAAATTTTATGGTTTTTCCGGGACAAGCCGAAACACAGGCAATGAATCTTTGATTAGTACCTAGTCCATTGTTGGACTGAAATGGACCATTTTCCCAGTTTTTAAACAAATCTCTTATAATAAAACAATCTTGAACTTGAATTTTTTTTAAATATTGCGATTACAATCTTGATCTTTTCATAAGATCAATTTCAAAACGATCTTCCCCAACCATGCTCCTGAATGAATTGTTGGGTCTAGAGATGGGTCAAACTGATGGTCATTTTGCGTCTGAACCGCTCTCACCAACTGCAAACACGCTTCGATAACAGTTTAAAGGACCATTTACCAAGTAAAATTAACTTTTACCATCGATTAGGAAGATCTAGTAATGACGTTTGGACAGTTAAAAAAATCTCTTTAGTCTACGGCCATCCGTGCAGGAACTCCCAAAGTCTGTGTTGTTCCGCCTAGGTGCTTAGAAAAACTACTCCCGTAAGGATTAACCTGTAGCACTTTTCGACCCCTAGCACTTGGACAAACTTCTCATCTGATAAAATTCAAAATTCTAATAATTTGTGCATAGTCCCCCATCCTTCATCTATGTTGAAATAATTTGGCACTTTGATAAGATTATCCGTTTAGCCACAGTAAGCGAATTACCGGAGGTATGTAATTAGCATGTTGCATATTTCTCGTGCAGTGCTGCTCTGAGCGTGCCGCGCCGAGCCGTAGCGTCAGCGACAGCGCTCGTAAGGGAGATTTGGTAGGAAGGGGATAGAGTCACTGTACAAAGAGAATCTTACTCTTCTCGCAGATTGCGCCGCGCGAAAAGCCAGAAATCTTAGATAATTCATTACAAAGCATCTTTTCAGAAAAATATTTTTAATACGTCAACTGCTATTCATATTATAGTTACAAATCAATGGTAAAAATTCATTTCAAGAGGTAATGGTCCTTTAACAAAAAATGGGTAGACTTTAATAGATGCCAAAAAAATATGCCGTGGTCTCGTTACCCTTCCAGCTGCAAGGCTTCTCCGAGCGCTACCAGCCGACCGTGCAACTCCATCCCGCGCCAGCTCCTTCGAAAAGCGGTGGTCTCCGCGCTTTCCTCAAGGAAATGGCACTGCCAAACCAAGGTTAGTAGGCAACAAAATTGGACAAATCGGAGACTTTGTAATAATTTGGTTAGCTGCTGCTAGTGTGGTAATCACAGCGTTTTTCGTCTTGACCGCCAGGTTCCATTATGAAATTCGACCGTTCATTTCTGTCGACATTTCCCATCAAAACTTCCTGAAATTGATTGTGTGAAGGTGGACCTGCAATTTCCATGTTGCTTAACCTACCTCAGCTCGATGGGCAGTATGTGACCGCAATACGTTTACCGCTTAAAGATAGCGTAAGCCAATCCATTGAGCAGTGTTTCCGGGTCACTTCCCATGCCGGTGTCCACACCTTTCGCCACACATTTGTCGGGTTGTCAAAACCTCGTACTCGAATTTACCTCGTTCTTGATACACTTAAGGGGGTTGTAGACAATGCCCATTGAACCTATAACGAGCAATCTACGGAAAAAATTGCTTATTTAACAATCACACCTGACAGTTAACATCATTTTAAAGAACATTATATTTAAAAAATTCCAAGAAACCAAGATCTCACTGAGATAAACGCAATTAAACTTATGTATCTAGCGGCAATTAGATGAGGATATTGGCTGAAGATGTGGAAACCAAAATTCTACTCCACCCACCTGGCACCTTGCTCTTTGACACTGTCCAAAAAAATATTTATTTTGAGCTAAGGGCTGTGTCTTGGAATTATTTTGTCACCCTCTGCATTTTTTGGGGTAAAAAAATACGCCTTAGAAACATCGCAGGAGAATTTTGATAGCAGCACGACTTGTCAAATGATCCGGTTAGTAAGTGGTCCAATTTTCAATTGTCTACCAACAGTAGTTTGGGCTATCTAATTGCTGTTGTGTTTAACCCGTAAAACGCCATCCCTATCTGACATGGATACCTTGGTCTAGAATGTGTCTTGACGGCCGAGCACTACGAGCTCGAATCTTATCGCAACTGACGTAATCTGCTTACAAAAAAATGCTCGTAAAACACAGAGGATTACAGCAGCCGAGATTGTTTAGAAAATTAGTGAATCAATCGCAGCTTTTTGCGCTTCTCCTATTTAATCTAGAGATGCGATTCAAGCTGGCTTCTGATCAGTTTTCAGAGAGGAATCGATTGGTGTTATTGGAAATTTTGAATTCGAAAAAAAGACACACTTTTATTATTTGAATGGAGATGTTTACTGTTAAAAAATTCAAAGAAATTGTAAAACTCTAATCTCTTACTCATTGGACTTGGACATTTCAATAACCCACAACATGGATTTTTTTCTTATTTATAATTTGTACAGTGAGAGGGAAGATACCCGTTAATAGGACGTGGATCACGATGAAACCAATGATACCCTCCTCTGTATCTCGAAAAACACTCTTCCATCTTCATGATCTACCATCAGTGAACGACCTTAACCGTGTGTGGGTACTTGGTACGTAGCGGCCGCGGAGACTCCACCTGCTCCCACGCCCGCCCCCGACGAGGAAGAGCAGCCGATGAGCAACAACCCGCTGCAGGCCGTCGTCGGCTTCATGGAGTGCCTCACGAACCGATCGCACGACGGGAGGGTCATGTGCACGCGCGTCGATACGGTCGGTCGCGGCAAACTCAAGTATCTGCTGCTCAATCCAGCCGCCCACTTTGCGGACGTCATCAAGGAGGCTAGGTGGGGGACGGCAACTCACTGTTTGCCAGTTTGGAGCATACTTTCTGCGGTAGCGCTACCAGGCACTTTTGCATGCTTTTTGCCAAGCATCTTCAATGTGGTAGGCTTTTCTGAGTAATGTCTATTAACAATTTCAATTTATTTTTCCATTGTTTTCCAGTACATGTTAATCAGTGAAAAAGGTATCAGTCACATAAAGGTTGTTTGTGAAAAATTGTAGTAAATTTGCTTAGATTTGATTTTGAATCTTGTGTTTAAAGTATTTTAATGTACTTATATGTGCACAATATTATGTGTTACTACTTACTATGACAAGAAAAAATGTAGCATATATGCAGGAAACTTGGGAAAATAGGTGATGAATAACTTCGCATGTAACAGGGTTAGAATCAAACTCGGTGACATACGACATTCTTAGGACAAAATCTTCATTGGAACAATCATACATACTTCAAATCTCAGTTTATAAAACTAGGTACTTTATTTTTCACATTTAGAAGGAAAGTATTGTTCGACATTGGGCTGTCAATCATTCGATGCTCAGACTATTAAACCCTTGAGCGGAACAATGGAAATGCCTGCTAATGTTTACACCTTTGTATCTTCTTCGTCTTCATTTGGTTTAAATGACCATGAGCTGTGGCTCATTAAAGCCAGCTGTATGTTCTTTAAGTTGGTAACATTGGATACTGTTTGAAAAAGATGAGCAAAAGCCACATAAGAATTGGGGGGAATGTGGCTTTTGCTCGTCGTTTTCAAACGGTATCCAATGCAGCTTTTTGTAATAACCCACCGCTCTCCCTCTTAACGTGAAAAACACTCTAGAGCTAAGGCTAGGAATGGAGTAGACATGCGGGTAGAAAACCCTTCTAGCCCCGTTCGTGACGTGGTCGTTGCAGGAGCGTGGTGGTTGCGGGCGGCACCATGCAGCCGGTGTCCGAGTTCACCGAGCAGCTGTTTGCGTGCGCGGGCGCGGCGCCCGACCGCGTGGTCGTGTTCAGCTGCGGCCACGTTGTGCCTCGCGACGCCATCTTGCCCGTCGCCGTCACGCACGGCCCGTCCGGACGGCCGCTCGACTTCTCGTACCAGCAACGGAACGCGCTCGGAACCGTGAGTCGAAGCGGCCTAATCTCGAGTCATGCAACTAACTATTTCAATCTGCGGCTTGCATGCTAAATAGATATCTCACAGTTTTCCCAACGTTTTGTTGCATGGTCTAATTACTATCAATAAATAGTGAGACTTTAAATGATCATTCAAAATCAAAACCCTGCTTGAAACAGTAATTTTTTAACACTTGTAGGTACTTAAGATAGGACAAGTAGACATAAGTCTAATAAACTTAATATCTGAATTCATTTTTACTCTGGTGGTAGCTGTCAAATTCAAGATGCTATTTTAATATCTAACTATATCATCTATATGTTAGTAGCTACTTTCATCTCAGATGTTTTCTGTATCAGTTATTACTTAATTAGTAATTAGTAATTTTACTAACCAGAGCGATCATTTTGTTCTGGGTAACTGCGGTCTGTTCCGCAATCATCAGCTGTTTTGTTCCGGTTGGCATTGGTTAAAGTGTAGTCGGTAACCAGAGCGGTCCGTGATTTCTAGCGGTCGGGCTGGTCCATCAACCGTTAAAAGTTAAAACAGCCTGCTTCGAACTTAGAAATATGGAATACACCCATAAAGAGTTCCGGTCATAAAGCAGAATAAACCAGAAGCAACGAATGTATTGATGTGTCATTTATTTAATAGCATCCAACAAGTAGCTACATCTTAAGGCCAGATGTGTTGCTTGCCACAAACCACACAGTTCACACAATTCACACAGAGAATCTGACAAAATATTGGGGAACAACGACCGTAGAAAGCGCACAAAATTCGGTGTTTGGTTGGAAGTATTCCGTTCCGTTGCCCGGCAGATGAACGAGCTGGGCCGCCTCCTCAGCAACGTGTGCAACGTCGTGCCGGCAGGCGTCGTCTGCTTCTTCCCGTCGTACGAGTACGAGTGCCGCGTGTTCGACCATCTCACGCACGCCGGCGTCATCGCGCAGATCGCCGCCAAGAAGAAGGTGAGCAAGGACAGCGCTGTATATGTCATGCTAAAGCGTTCTACCTGTGACTGAGTACTGACAGATACAGCGTCGTACTGCGCTGTATCTGTCACGCTAAAGCGTTCTACCTGTGACTGAGTACTGACAGATACAGCGTCGTACTGCGCTGTATCTGTCACGCTAAAGCGTTCTACCTGTGACTGAGTACTGACAGATACAGCGTCTTACTGCGCTGTATCTGTCACGCTAAAGCGTTCTTCCTGTGACTGAGTACTGACAGATGGATCTACGTTTTGGAAAGAGTGCTTTTGTACTTATTTGGGTCATATACCTATAGCCTTGGTAGTGCCACTGTTTGTGCACAGAAGCTACTGATACTACATTGTAGAATTTTTTTTTTTTCTTTCTGTGGGCTAGATGAGAATCTGAAATCTGCATAACTTTTCTGATATTATTTTAAAATATTAAAAAGTGACTTAAATAACAATCAGTTGCACCATTTAGGCCATGCCCCAACATTTTAATAACATTCCTTTTGCCATAAAACACCTATCGTTGCCAGAGTTGTGACTTGGGTACCTATCTAGATCATTTGTATTGTCTTTTATGATTTTATCTTATCTAGATAACGTAAGCAAGTTCATCTGTATCTAGATTTAAAAAATCAACATCTTTACAATTTATCTAAGATGAACATATTATTATCTTTAAAAAATGGCTGTAAAATCTATTTCCCTGGGGCAACATTGCTGTCCTCTTTGCTTAGCCTGATCTCTGAACTCTGATCTTGGCCTATAAGTTTGATTTTGCTACCTTTCCGCGTACTAGTTTTATAAGGCACTTCTGCTTTGGTTGTTTATGCTTTCCGTTTCAGTTTCATTCAATTGTTAAAATCATGTGATTGTTCAGATCTTCCGGGAGCCAAAGAAATCGGGTTCTGTGGACCAGGTGCTGTCGGATTACGCAGACAGCATCAACAATCTTGACCCGAGCACCAAAGTGAACGGCGCTCTACTCTTCAGTGTCATAGGTACGCTACCTGATTCAAAATCTAGGCAGTCCTTTGTTTGTGAGCAAAAAATCTAATGCAAGTCAAAATCTTCTATGATCTACCACCAATGTTGTTTTTGTTGTTTTTGTACGAGAATAACTATTTCACCCAAATTTAGCATCGTTCGGACTCGTCAAAGTATCGGCAATTACCGAGTTTTAAAATGTGTGGTGCTTTGTTTGGTGTTCGCCAGGCGGGAAGTTGAGCGAGGGCCTCAACTTCAGCGACGACCTGGGCCGCTGCGTGATCGTTGTCGGCATGCCGTACCCCAACATCAAGTCTGCGGAACTGCAGGAGAAGATGAACTACCTCAACTCGACTTCGGTAAGGAATGAGAACTAACACTCGTCATCTCTTGTCAGGGATGCCGGATGATGCCAATTTTCCGGGGTGGAAGGTTATATCTTATGAAGTTGGAAAGGTGTTTTCCTGTGGCACGGCCAACACAGCAGCGTTTTCCTAAACCTATATTATTGGTAAGTTGTCACTCAATTCTCTGGCAGCTACTGGCTGGCCTTGACAATTTCAAATGCCTCCTGTGTTAGGGCCATTCATTAAGCATGCTTTGTGGAGCTGGCCCAAGGGATTTGAGGTAAGTACCAAAGTATACTATGTAGTATGTACCAAAAGATGTTTTGCACAAAGCCTGATGTCAATTTGGAAAGATGTGTGTGAAGAAGAATCATATCGCATTGATACTTGATAACCTGTGGAATAAATGAATAACTTCGTCATTACCCATTTTACCCATGGCCATTGAGAAATAGACAGGCATGAATGAGATTATCTCAATTTTTTTTGTCAATTAATTAATCTAATATTAGTTCAGATCAAAGAGATCTACTATGCAGATAGTTCATCTTGTAAATATCATCAATCATCATTTTTTATTTTGTGTGTTGCAAAGGATATTATGCAAGAAAAATTGCTACTAGTAAAGGTCTATCATAGGAGTCAAGGTCAAGTAAGACTGGAAGTGGCATGGGAGAAAGAAATGTATAGCAATGATTGGCAGAGTGAGTGAAAAAGGTGTAATTACAGCGAATTAGCATCCCAAAATTGAATTCTTACTTGTAGGTAGGTACAGCAAATGTCAAAATTCAATTGCAGGGTTACTTCTATGACTATTTTGCGTAGCCATTAATAAAATAGACGTGGCATTCTCGGGATTAACGTATTGTTTCGTTCGGAAGAACTCGTCCGCAGGCAAGACGCACTACGAGAACTTGTGCATGAAAGCGGTGAACCAGTCCATCGGCCGCGCTGTGCGGCACCGCGGAGACTACGCCGCCGTGCTGTTGCTTGACCAACGCTATGCGAGGCCGCAGACGCAGGCGCTGCTACCTGCGTGGATTGCCAGCTCGTTGCTCACACTCGACAAGTTCGGCCCGCTGCTAAGAAATCTCAGCTCGGTAAGTACCGTCTCTAGGGGATTGCTAGGCCAGTACTCGGTACAACCAACACTTGCAGGTATCTATATCAAGTGCTAGCTCTCTAGCTTTTGTACTTTTATTTTTCCAGCTCATACAGTTTGCTTGAAAAGCCTAGTATGCTTTTTTTACAAAGTGTTATTTGTTTTGTCAAACTAGTTAGAACCAGTTTTACAATATCCATTTAAGTGCAAACCATCACTTAAAATTAAAATAGGGGCACAGTCGAATTTTGGCAATCAGCTCACGAAGGTTTGTCTGAAAAGAGCATAGGCAGGCCAGGTACCGACCACGTGGATGAGCACATGGTGGCAGGGGATGTCATGTTCATTGATCGGTCGCAATCTAGTTTTGACAATCCAGTTTATTATCAGTGCTTGCCTTGCATAACTCTCGGATTTGTTCTCTTACAAGTTTTGTGTCCGATTCCACACACCCCCACTGACATACAACAGCTAATTTTATATTTAGAAGAGAAAATAAAAAACTTCTCGGATCCTCTCTTTGATAGGAACACTTTAACGTCACCACTTTTTAAGTATTAAAGAAAACATAAGTTTCCATATCTCTATTTTATTTTTTTTATATTAATTTTTCTGTTACCTCGATATCAATTTAATGGTTATTTCACTTACATATTATTACCTATATACCCTACCTTTCCGGTGGCTATACCTTATCCAGGCGGGTCGGAGGTAATGCGAGATCACAAATGCAATTATGCAATTTAAATTCATTCACATTGCAAATACCAATTTTCTTGCAAGTACCGAAAAAAGTGATGGCGTAAATGCGTTTTTCGTACGGAGAAGACGCAGGAAACTCTTTGAACTGTCTTCTTGCTTAAAAATGACGTATTTTAGGCCATTGGATTTGCGTGAAATCTAATCGCAATACTCCACACTGCACCGATGTATCAGTTTGATCGATTCTCATTTCACGGAGCGAGGCAGCTGCTGATAAGAAACTGGTTTGTCAAAACGAGATTTCAATCCCCTAAGCATGCCATCCAGTTCCTCCATGTGTTCATCCACATGGTCGGTACCTGGTCTGCGTATGCTCTTTTCAGTTGAACCTTTCTGAGCACATAGTCAAAATTCAACTGGGTGGATTTCAAGGTCCAGAGGTGTACCTATCTGATTTGCTGTGACCTTGGAGATAACAAACTTAGCTGGCAGTTAACTCTTAGCTGGACATAACACATAGCAAGACCGGCTCCTTTCGAAGTGTGAAGAAACTATACATATCTTTTTACTTACAGTTCTTCAGCCAACATAATAGCACTGGAAATACAAACATCTGCAAATAGGAATGCTTGGGAAACTCGGTTGGCAGATCGTCGCCTGCTGTTCTCTGCTGCGCGAAGAGATATCTGTATGTACTGAACAAATACGCTCGAATAACATGTAATTAAATCTAACATTGACTACAGCTACAAGAGAAGTGAGCCATTGTGATATTATTGCTTTTTCAAGCCATTTTTATATGTATTGAGCTGATAAATGAATCTTTTTTCAAAATACCAGCGATTTATTACTTTTAAACTCCTGCTACTTCGAGATCTTCACACCTACTGATGAAGCTAGGACTTTTCCCCAATATATTCGAACAAATGCTTCAAATACGGTTGATTCTCAACCGAGTTTATTGCTGGCTAGAACGTCGTTCAGCTTTTCCAAGCTATGCATTATTGCGTCTTTATTAAAATAAGTTAAAGTGTTTCTTATCAAAACCTCTTTTAAATGCTTGTGATCTAATTACAAGATGATCACCTTTCAGCATAGTTGAGGAGGCAAGCAAATGACTGACGTATGTTAGTTTTTATGGCATATTGCCAAATTGTTGGTATTAGGTAATGCATAGGTTATTGAAAGTTAAACATTTTATTCATCAATATTCATCACAGAATCATATTCATTTCAATTTTTCCATGTCACGTTGTGGCAAACAAATAAAGCAGTGAACGGAGGAATTGCACAATTTCTGATCCGCCAAGCTTTGACTCTCCGTAGACTCTGTCGACGAAAGTGATTGGCACTTCACCAATAGTTAAGTTTCGTTCACGAGCTCTCACAATGAGCTCCATCTGAAAGACGTAACCCTTGGAAACACAGGCAGAAACTAGTTGGTCCAGAACAGGTTTCTTATACAACCGGAAACTGCCAGTAAGATCCGATGCGTTCGGTCGCAATAGCAACTGTGTCAGAAAGTTTGCTCCTCGGCTAACTAGCTTCCTTTTGAAGTCCCAGCCAGAGACTCCGCCACCTTTGGCATAGCGAGTGCCCGAGACAATATCAAAGTCGTGCAAGCGTTGCTCTGCGATGAAAGCCGGAATGAATTTTGGCTAAAACAAAACAAAGGAAAAAGTACAATTAAACAGCCCTATTTAACTACCCCTTTTGCATGAACCTGTTGCAAGCAGTCAGGCAGTGGTGCCTTTAGGCCCGGTGGTTGAGGGGCCCGAGTTTTTTTTGAAGAACCGATTACTAGGAAAATTAGTAGACTAAGTGAAACGCCGGAAAGAGGCGATGACTTTTTTTTTTTTTTAGGGAATGTATTAGAAAAATGAGGCAATGACGTTTTTTTGGAGAATGGAAAGAAAAATTAAGCGATGCTGTGGCTGCAAAACTCAGCTGTGCCTAGGGGCCCCTGGTTGCAAGCTTACATGATGTGAGAGATCAGCATCCATGATGATGACAAAGTTTCCAGTCGCATTCTTGATGCCATGGACATATGCGGTGCCGAGACCAAGCTTTTTAGCGCGTGGCCGTAGCACGATCTTGTCGTTGCCGTAGATTTTCTGTAGCTGCAAGCCAACCTCTAACGTGCCATCGGGACTGCCATCGTCGATCACGATCACTTCGTAATCCTCGCCACTGTAGAGAACGAAGAGGTGAGTGACATGTCAATGACAATATGATGACACCCAAGAATCATGCAGGTTAAAGTGACAAGATGTCTTGCTCTTGTGAAAAACTACCTTACCTTTCATCCATGTATTTCACAATCAGCCATATTATGATTGGTAGATTCTCTCGTTCATTGTATGTGGGCAATAGGATCGTGTATTTGTCTTTTTTAGTTACACCGCCTGCGACCGGTTTGACAGCAGCCATGTTGACACTTGGCGTTCATGCACACAGCACAGTGATGCACAGACAGGCGCTACTTGGTGACTAAAGTCAGTGTGAACATAGTGCGTCCTGTCTTGTCCTGATTGGTCCTCCTCCTAACTAGTCTTGGCGCGTATAACGACCCACTTTTTTGAAATCCATGGTGTTAACATTCCATGGTTAAACCATAGATTTCTATGGTATGACTATGATTATGGGGTCTTTGAATCTCTTTGAATGACAAGGCACAGGATGACAAAGAGGATATTATTATAGAAGTCTGCCTGTACAATTTCTTACCTACCTACTCTACTAACTTTATTTATCCTTTTTCTATATCTATTCAATGTCAAGGACTTGGGTTGGTAATTTTATATTATTTTTATTGGAGTTTGATATTTGTTTACACTAAGATCATCGGATACACTTGCCAACAGGTAACAACAATAATTATTTTTCGCGTTTAGAAGGAGAGCGGTGTTTTACTCTCAAAGAGGCGCCCCTGCTGTAAGGAGAGCCAAAGAGGTGTCAACGTTAGCAGACCAACCCATTTTTTCACTAAAGGGTTGAATAGTCTTAGCATCGAATGATTGACAGCCCAACGTCGAGTCTACTGAACAATTACTTTCTTCTTAACGCGAAAAATACTATAGTTGGTAACCTACTTACCTTCGGTAGGCTATTTACCTTCGTAGGTCTACCGGACTGGAGATAATGAGGGGATCGGGATATATATACTCCCCTCCCTCCAAATTCCCATCATCATCATCTACAACCTTACCCTATACAATCCTTCCACTCATGCCTTTCTTTTCATTTTTTCTGCGTGCAGTTGTTGTAACTTGCTTTTGTTTGATGCTGGCTCATCAAAGCAAATTACGAATGGTCACCTTTACCGTGAGTGACGTTGATTGATTTATGAGGATAATCGAACATTCTTTTGAAATAGAATGAAATTTTATTAGCACAGCTGACAGTCTGCATTTATTCTGGAAGATCTACATGTGGGTGTTGACTGTTGGTGATAAACGGCGCTTGAGATCACATTCCAGTGTTTCACGCGGGAAAGCAGGGGTGGAACTAAGCGTGAAGAGGTGTGTTTTTAAGACTATTGGAGTGAGTGCTTACTCGGGCCACTTCACGCTCAAATTTTACCTCCTACTGGATACCAACTTGTGGCCACACCTTTTGTCCGATCGTAACGAAACCCATGTGCCTACGGAATCCTCACACTTTTGGCAACAAATTCTCAAATCTCAAAAAATCTTCACTCATCTAGCATTCTCAAGCGTTGTAAAACGAGTCTGTTTCGTCGAAATATTGAGCGTATCCTCGGGCCGCTTCCCGCGCAGAATTTACCTCCTACTGGATACTATCTTCTGGCCACACCGTTTGTCCGATTGCAACGAAACCAGGGTCAACGGAATCCTCACACTTTTAGCATCAAATTGTGTGATTTATAAACACGAAATACCAACAGAAAGTTAAAATAAAGCTTCATGAAATAATCACCAACACCCACACCAATCTCCTTAACGGATTTTTATTTATTTCCTCGATTGTCAAGAACTATATTCGTGGTTCTTTTCCATTCAATGCTATTCATGTATCGACAATATCCAATACATTTAACGTGGAAAAGTTTAAAATATTTGTGTCCACTTTTGGAAAAATCATGGTAGAAACAATCGACCGATTTATGAGAAATCATGTGACCAGATTTTTCTAAACCCATGTAAAATATGTAGATTTGAGTTCTTGAAATTTCATCCAAATCGGCCCAGCCGTTTAGTCAGTACACTACACACTGTTAACTGCAAACACCGCAAATATAAAGCACACACACTTGGTTTTTTTTCTTCACACTCGAATTGAACTGTATCCAATAATAAGTAAATAATGACGCAGGGAAATGCAGGTTTGAGTCAAGCACGAACTGGAGGTGTGATGAAACAAAGCTACCCGACAATTTAGTAGGTAATATATTTGCCCGAAATAAGAAACATTTGCGTACATGCGATAACATATAACAAAGAAACTGACAATTTAAACAACTCATTAATCGAAACGCGAGTGCCCGTCCTTTCTGCCGCCAGCCCCGTTACTCAAAGATGCCACTTGGGACAGCATCGTCATCCGCAAGCGCCCTATCGGGCTTTTTTAGAATTCCTTTCAGCTCAACAGTCGACTTATTTCTGCATTTATTGGCCCCGGAAGCGCCTCGAGCCGACCGCATCTTGCCATTCATTCCTTTTACGTCAGCGACACAAAAACGCACTTTTCTCCCTTCTTTCAAGTCGCTTGGGATGTCGATGAGATCTTCTACATCTCTACGGGCTTGACGATTCTTACAGTCTCTTTCTGGCCGCTTATCTGATCCTGCTTCAGAAGGCGGCTGATTTGCTTGTGCTTGACTCTCATCTAATAGAACTAACTGGCTGGACTGCTTTTTGACGTTCCACCGAGATGTCAACCTGCTCTTCGAGTGACTTTTCTTCTTTCGCTCTTTCTCTCGCTTGGTTGAAATGCTTTCCGCCAACAAGACGGGTGAGATTTGATGCTCATCACTGCGCGCGCGCCGCACAGATGCACTCTGGTTGCTGATGCTGCGCTCCGACTGTTTTACAGTTTCCTTCTTTGCTTTGGAGGGTTTCCTCTGGCTCAGGCACGGTGTGTGCTCTTCTGTCTGGATAATTGATCAATCATAAACCAATGCCAGGTGCTGGTCACATAAGCTAACGGTAATTCAGGCATTGAAGTGTTATTTGAGCTCACGAAAGAAACTTAAAAGCATCTTTAAAAATCGCGCTGTAAAGCTGCAATATACCATCGTACCATCTGTGTCTATTATAATGCCATTTAATCATTGAAATTGGCTTTCAGTGTATCTAGCAACAAAAACATCTCACTGTCAGCTTTTCGAAATTGAATGTGTTTCAAACGCACCAGGTCAGTTTGGCTTTCTCGACTCAGCTCGGTGTCGGGCTCCACACAGTCCGCATGTTGCCCTTTGCTCGTGGCGCCATCCTCGGCCTTGACCACGACGGCTTCCAGACGCAACCACGGCAGAACCTGGGAACGGGCTAGGAAATAGGAATAGATGGTACACAAATATGAACTCCCCCCCCCCCCCCCCCCCACTGCCATCCTCGGCCTTGACCACGACGGCTTCCAGACGCAACCACGGCAGAACCTGGGAACGGGCTAGGAAAT
Source organism: Nemoura dubitans (assembly GCA_921293005.1). Lineage (NCBI taxonomy): Eukaryota > Metazoa > Arthropoda > Insecta > Plecoptera > Nemouridae > Nemoura > Nemoura dubitans. Next base: position 41,957,140 of record OV121076.1, read on the forward strand.
AGGAATAGATGGTACACCCCCCCACACTGCCACTCCCATTGCCTGCATGGGCGCTCTAAAGCTGACCGGCAATGGGGCCGTCCCAGGATTGCTTCCCAATCACTTGCACCTTCATCTACCTTCCATTCTTTGCTATTGTTACTTGTTAGTATATTGACAAACTTTTGACTCTCATATCACAACACAAAGGTGACAGAAAAGCGACCAAAAGCTGGTTGACCGAGAACAGTTATTTCGGCATCGGACGGTACTGCATTGGGTTCCACTTTTTAGAAACTATAATTCGAGGATTTAATTCATGACTAACCAAATTGGAAAATGATTTTCTGAAGGAAATTGATTCTACTCACATAATATCTGCAAACCATGACGAAGACTGCGAGACAGGCTGCGGCCAAGCAGGAGACGGCTATGATGCTAGGAATGCGATTGGGAACTGCGGAAGCGGCTTGGACAACCACTGGTCTGGGCACGCGACGGTTGTATCGCTGGACCGTTCGAAGGAGAGGGAGGATGGAAGCCATCTTCAGATAGGGCACTGTCCGTAATTGAAGTACCCATATGCTGGTATGTTGTTTTTGTTTTTTTTGTGAGGGGGGGGGGGGGTGGCAGGGGCAGAGGTCTATATGGCAGGTTGACAATTTTGGATAGTTTGTTTCTATGGTTTTTGATGAGGTGTGTCTTTAAGAATTATTTATAAGTTTCGAATTGTAGGGGCATGTTTGTAAGGGGGTGGGATCATGGTTTGAGAATGCTTGTGGTTCCTAATCGAGTTTCGGAGAGAGGATGGGAAACCTGGTGTCTGCATGAGCTCCCAGGGCTGGGTCATCTCGAACAACAAGACTAACCTATCCCTCTCTCTCTATCTCCCCCCCCTTCTCACGCTCCTGATAGTGTATGTCATGATAAGTCTCCTGTTGCTTCACAAAGTAAACATTGCTTCATAACATAAGAATAGAGGTCATATTATCGATGATATCTGTATGTAAATTATCCAAAAATATATATATTAAATTATTCAATATTATTGGTGCAAACAAAAGCGATATAATATACAAATTTAGCTATCAAATGCTTGTCATTTCTTTCCCTCATTTTCTTCAATGACAGTGGGCAGCATCGTCCCCGAGCTGGTCGTGTTCATGCCCGAGACGACGACGCTGATGACGATGTCCACCGTTTTGTCCCAGGCAGCTGCCGCCAACGGCGACAATCTTTTCCCCAGCTGCAGCTGCATCACTTCGAGCATCACGGCTTTGAAGTGCTGCAACAATCAAATGTTCGCTGACATGTCAACTATATCGTTACCAGAGGATCTATATACTATTTTTCACGAAGGAGAGCGGTTTTCCACTCTCAAAGTGGCTCCCCTGCTGTTAGATGAGCCAAAGTTGTCAATTTTCGCAGGCCGTACCATTGTCCCGCTGAAGGGTTGAATGGCCTGAGCATCGAATGTTTGATATAATACTTTCCTTTTTAGCGTGAAAAATACTAGCCTCAGTGTATGGTAAGAGGGGAAGTTCAATGTCATTATTTGACGCAATTTACAGGTGTTTGTGCCAAAAGTACCTATAGGATCTTCATTTTATAGGAGTTTGTTTACATTGTTAGAGAAAATATTTTACTAATCAGTGCATCTGGGTGAGTTTCCATTGATTCCCCACAGCACTTTTGCCAATTGACATAAATTATGCTGGGCAGTTCGATATCCCGCTTCATATCCGGCATTCCCCACATAATCCCAACATCCTCCATTCCCCCGCTAATCCGCTACTGTATTTACCAGTGGAATTAGGCTAGCCTATACCTGTCTTAATATTTGAGTGAAACTATATTTTTTAATAAATATGCATGATATGACTTCCACGCAGCTGTTGGTACATAGATAAAGCCAAAGACCTCAACAAGCGGATGTCAATGTGTTTCTCCCACATCATATTGTTTTTAGCTCAAATGAGTCACTCGCACATAAAAACTCTCCAAGGGCACATTGTCCCTCTTGTGATTGCGTCCAGTCTTGTGCAGCATCATCGTCAGACACTCGGCGTCGTTCATGTTGTCGATGATGGCCGAGAAGAAGTACATCACCGCATTTGCGTGCGCCTGCAGCTTCGGGTCGCTCTTCAGCGCGTCCAGATTCGAATTTTTAAACGCTCCGAACAGTTTCATGTACTCGGGGTGTCTCTTGAAGAAACTGCTGAATCAGATACTTTTGTGAGCAGTTCCAACTCAAAGATATCACATGGATGATAGGGATTATTTGGAAAGGGTAAGTAGGTAGTTTTGTAGCTGGCGTTCATTGATAAGCGATAGGTATATTAAAAGTCTTGACCATATTTTCTGATATACCTATGCTCAGAGGTGGATACAGGGGGTTGAAGGTGTGGTTCCTCCTCCTCCTTTTGCGGCCATCACACATGTTATTGATTTGCGTATTGAGCGAAATATTATTTGCATACTGTCCCCAAAAAATTTACTGAAGTGTGTGTCTGAACGTACAGTACCTACCTGTTTGTAGCAGAAAAAGGTGAAGGCAGAAGAACAATTCCAAGCCAATGGTGGATCCACCCCTGGCTTTATGGTAGGATATTACGAACACACTGTGTAATATTTAAATTTAAAACAATTAAGTTGTGGCAAGGGGTTTACCTCATTTGATGTCGGAACGGACACGCGTATCATTTAGAACACTTTTTCTATTTTCCAAGAATATATAGGGACTCACGTGTTAAATATCAAATAGCCATTGCCAGTTAAGTCTTTTTTGAAAATATTCCAGTTGGCGCCCATTTCGCCTTTCTCTCGGGCAGTGAGGCCCACAAAAGGATCTTTGACCTTTCTTTTTAGCTTGCGACGGCTTGTGGATTTGCTTGAGGATGTCAATTTGGATGTGTCACTCTGACTCTTTTCCATCTCAGCAGATTTTCATTCATGCAATCTAAATTGTACTTTGGACAGAGTTAAATCCAATTTTTTATGGGAGACTCGGTTCTTACAAATACAAAATCTAGTTTTAATAAATGGATCTAATCACATTGAGCATGTCAAACAGAGAAATATGCATCTCTGTGCCTTCTGAAAAATATTGGGAAGACAGATCTAATCACTGCCTTCGGTAATATAAATAATATTACACCTTGTTTTTCGCCACCATAGAGACTTTATTTGGCTGAGGTGCGGCCACAGGCCACTGACTGGTTTGGCCCTGGGCCTGCTCTGACCCGGCCACTGACTGGTTTGGCCCTGCTCTGACCCGGCCACTGACTGGTTTGGCCCTACTTTGGCCCGGCCACGGACTGGTTTGGCCCTGCTTTGGCCCGGCCACTGACTGGTTTGGCCCTGCTTTGGCCCGGCCACTGACTATGACCATGCGTATTTATATTACGATATATCCATCGCCTCACTCGTCATAGACCCTCTTGGTCGGAATCGTAGTCCCATAAGAGCCCATGTCAATTCAGCTGTCACAGTCACTCTATCACTTGATTATAATTGAAGCAATTTTCTAGTTGGACTTTGGGAAATAGATTTGCCGACAGTGCATCTTCAAGTATTGATTTCCTGATAACTAATCAGCTTAAAATGAGTTGAAGATGGCAAACGACTTCTCTTATACTCTGTCACCATATTATCATTTAAACGATTTTCTAGGTGGACTTTGAGAAATAGTTTTTCCGTCAATGCATTTGAATCACATATTCAGGAAAGGGCATCAGTCCACAAAATGACGTTTCGTGTTTTATTTTGAAAATCGCTTCATAGTTGATGGATGCACTCATCCTGAAAAAAGGGCATCAGTCCGCGACTCGCACTAGATAGAAATAAATGAACAAACAAGCATATATTCAAGAAAGGGCATCAGTCCTGGACTCACGCCCATTCTTGATCATATGTTCGTTTAAAAGGCTGTGGTTTAAAAGTCAGAATTATTTTTAAAATGGCGGATGTTAATGTTGACGGAGTTAAGAAGCGCAAGAAAGGGATTACAAATGCTTCTGACTATAAGCATAACGTTTTAAAGCTGGCTAAAGTTAAGGGTAACCCACACACGTCATATTCGGGGAAAGTTTTCATCCCTGGAAGAATCACCGGTGATCCATGCAAGTAAGTAAACACAGCTTAACCTAACTTGTAGGCGCCAACTATTTTTATTACAAGCAAGGCGTTCTCAAAATGTAAGCAACCAATATTATTTTTTCAGCTGCAAGAAACAATGTTTCGTGACTATTGGAGCAGACGAAAGACAAGACATTTTGAAAAGATTTGGTTCGTTTCAAACGAAGAACGAACAGGATGGTTTTTTACAAAGCCTTATTGATTCACATCAAGTTCAGAGACGGCGACAAAGAGTCGATGGTTCAGAAAAAACAAATTCGGCGGCCTACAAGTTCCACGTAATGAGGGGGGCAGACCGCATTGAGGTGTGCAAAGAAGCTTATCTAAGCCTTCATGCAGTCTCTGTGAAAAGAGCACGGAGACTTCAGGCTCTCGTCACACTGGGTTTGTCACCTAAAGATGGCAGGGGGTTGGGAAATAAGGCAAGCTCTATTCCTGCGGACGAAGTTCTACGTATCATGGACCATATAGGTTCATTCCCTATCAAAGAATCTCATTACTCTGATCGTGATTATAAGTACCTAGATTCTCGGTTAACGGTAAGTAAAATGTACGCACTTTTTCGGGACAAGTATCCTGATAGTAAGATAAAGTATCAGTATTACTTAAGAATATTCCGAGAACGTTTCACTCTGGGGTTTGGCCGCCCTCAAGTAGACACATGTAGTAAATGTGAAGAGCTAACTGTGAAAATAAAGTCCCCGTCACTGAATGATGTAGCCAAACGCGTTGCTGTGGCCGAATTGATCGTACACAAACGGCGGAGCAGCAAGTTTTACGCGCAGTTAAAAAAATTAAGCATAGAATGTAAAGTAAGGAATGATATGGCTGTAATTTGTTTCGATTACATGCAAAACTTGCCACTGCCTGACATTCCAGTGCAGGAGATATTCTACTATCGGCAATTGTGGGTCAACGCATTTTCTATTCACAATATGAAGGATGACCACGCAACATTCTATATGTACCACGAAGGGATAGCCAAAAAAGGGCCCAACGAGGTATGTTCATTCCTAATGGACTACATAAGCAATACCATGGACAAAGCTGTCACAGAATTATACATTTTCTCAGACGGATGTGCCGGTCAGAACAAAAACCATACAGTTGTTAGGCTTTTGTCCGCTCTTGTCAACAACGGACGATTTAAGAAAATAAAACAATATTTTCCCATTCGAGGACATTCCTTTCTACCATGCGATCGCGATTTTGGTGTTGTGAAAAGGGTTGTTCGTCGTACAGATCGCATCTACCTGCCAATGGAGAATTGCAAAATAGTTGTTAATGCTGGGTCCAAATTTGTGGTGAAAATGGTCGACACTTCAGAGATTTCCGATTTTAAATCCTGGTGGCCGAACTTTTTTAAAAAGACATGCCTGTCCGTGGAGACAATGGGGCGAAATGTGCCAAGAGGGGAAAAAGTAACGTTTGCCATATCAAGCTACATGGAGCTGGAGCATCGAGCTGGATGTGTTGTGGTTACACGCAGTTTTATCGACGGTGTCGATTTGAACACGTTTGCTTTGCGTGCCGCTGGTACACGAATCACTACGCACAACATTGTGATGCCTGATGCCACAGCGTACCCAGATGGCAAGAACCCCATTAACATTAAAAAAATCGATGATATCCGCAAACTCCTGCAGTATATTCCACCAGAGGCAATGTCTTTTTACAACAAGATTATGCAATGGCCGACAGTGGATGGAGATCTTGAATAAACCAATTTTCATTTTGTTGATGTTCGATGTCGGATATCGATGTTGATGTCGATGTGCCGATGTTGTTTTTTGTTCAAATGTTAACATATTAAAAAATGTAGAACGGACACATTTTTTTGGATTTTAATACCTTTCCTGTACCTCCCTGGCACAGTTTACCATGCGAAATGCAAATGTATTCAAGAAAGGGCATGAGTCCAGGATACACAACCCTTAATATTAGGGTGATATGCAAATAATTTAAATAACATTGAAACTGGTTATCACAGAAAAGAGTTAATATTTATTGAAAATTAAAAGATTTATAATTTAAAAAATAACTACAGACCTGCACACAGTTTTTTGTGTTTATCTCCTTTCCTCTCATCATGGACTGATGCCCTTTCTTGAATATGTGATTCATTTACGATTTATTGTTACAAATCGATCTAGCGGCCAAAGTATTTGAGTTTCGTCGAGTCAAAGTATTGCTCTTTATGTGAACCGAGACTCCAGCAGTTGAGTACAACGGACACCTTTGCCGCCTCCAGCGTGACAAGACGTGACCGAAGTACACGTACTAGTCATCCTCCCCGGACCCGGACCCTCTATCTCCAAGCTCACCGATCCCCCCCCCCCCCCCTCCCACCCTACCGGCTATTTTAATCGCGTACGGCACAGAGATGACGTATCAAGAGTGACAACACAACAGGGGCTTCAATGTAGGAACTATTCAAGGTGTCAGCATCTCAAATGGACAGGGTCCTGCCTGTAATCTCAACAATCACACCCAACACAAGGCTCGAGCACTCGACAAAAATACTTTACACAAAACCACACAGTCTGGGATATAGGCCACCCGTGCTACGCGGCTGCACTGCGGGACAGTCTATCTCACAGGGACGATATACTTCGAGCAAAAGGGGTGTTACACACCCCTATGCTGTGGGTCTTTTTGATGTCATCTAAATTGGTTATGCACGCATACTGCAAAACACGGAGATAAAAAAAAGTTTTCGATTAGCCCTTGCCCGGATTCGAACCTGGCTAATACTAGTCGTCATCTTGCTCGAATCCAGCTCCAGCAAGCTGTCCACTCGGCTACGAAACTATGTACAATTGGTCGATTATTTATAACATAATATCATCAACCGCTATCACAATGCCATGCGCAGTAGGATGCGCGAGCACTAACACTCGATTCGGTTCTAGTCCCTCGTATAAAGACCAGGGCCTCGATGTCGCCCGGTAAAGGTGCCCCAGCGGCCGGTTCGATCCCGGCTGGCCCAGCCCGAACCCCATGTGCGGTGAGGTGGCTTTCTGGGACTTGGGGCAATTTTTAGACCTTGGTCTTGGGCCTCCCCAGGACCCCGAAGTGGCGTTTCGCTATCGAAGTCTGCTGGCTGCGTGCTTGCGATTTATCGCGGCAGCGTTGGCTCGGCATTGCCCCCGCCAAAGTGCGTCAATGCGATGCGGCCAGTCGTGATGCTTTGCGTTGCTGCTGTCTGCCTCGAGCGGGACGGTTGATAGGTGAATTTTCAAAGTCGCGTTAGTGCGTTCTTGCGGTGGGCTGTACCGCTGTGATGCAAATGCCACCCAATAGTCTACGACTCTCAAATTTGAGATACACTTTCCTTGTGTCCTTGACTACATACTTTACTCTAGTTCATCTGTATGACGGTATTTGTGTATGGCGGTCGCCGTGTGGTTCGGCAGCGTGTCGTTTGGCGCTGCGCGTCCGAGCTTCGCGTTTGCCTGAAGCGAATCTCTGGAGTCGCGTTAGTGCGTTTTCCGTCTTGGACTGCAGCTAGCGTCGTTGCCTTAAGTAAAACGCATTTAGTTACCAATATTAATCTCTGGTCTCCTATATGAGAAGGTGGATGTTATCAGCTCACGCTATACTTTACTGATGTGAACAGCGGGTTGTTTGAATTAATTGTGATCATGTCCATCATGTTGAAAATAGACTTGAGATCGTGGAGTAAGGAAAGTTATTTTTCAGAGATGACATTGCAATTCATGAACGACGCATCTTTCAGATGCGAGTGTGGCCTGGCGGTTAGCATGCTTGCTTTGAAACGCGGTGATGGCTGGTACGATCCCGGCCGTAGACGGTTTTTGCAGCCTGTGTCGACTGCTCACGAGAATCAATATTCGTGCTGCATTCGGCCTGGTAGCTAAACGATGAACTAAGGTATCTTTCATTCGATGTCATTCTTAATGCAAGTCCTCCAAGATAGTACCAAACTTGCCAACAGAGAGTGCTGCCTGGGCCATACGTCATAGAATCTGGTTAACACTCGGAACTGTTCCTATCGTAGGGGGGTGTAAGTCAAAAAATCGCGGGGTTTGGCGGGGTGTGGGGCGTTGGTTGAATCTTTATCAATCGCCCGAAAGAACCCTATGGTTACTAGTTGGCCAAAAAACTGCTTAGTTGCTAGTTTGGCAGTGAGCGCTCTCTGGTGCCCGGGTTCCTTGGGACTCCTGAGGAGTCCGAGACACCCGCGACGGACGACACCGTCCGGAGTCGAGCCCCGCAATGGGGACGGCCGAGTCGCTGAGAGCTCTGTGGATGGCGGAAGTGATCGTGAGCTACTACGTAGCCCAATCGCTTCAACTTGCGCCGACAGAGATCAGACAAAACCCAAGGCCGTTAGCGACTGTAAGCGGTCTCGAACCAGGATCACCTGGACGCTCTCACTGCCAACCTAGCGCTCTACCAATGAGCTAACTAGGCAGTTGAGATGTCTGTGAGAAAATTTTATATATGAGTTTCATTTGAAATTAAATTGTTAATTCACGACAAAACTCAACGCATACGACTGGGATCGAACCTATGCCACCAAGTGCCCACTCCCAACTCACTGCTCTACCACTGAGCCACTTGGGATGAGTGACCGGAAGGAAATAATTATTTTATATGAACTGCACTTGAATTGAAGTTTGAAAATTTGTTCTTCACCTGGCTACACAGCGCCATCTGTTAGCGAATTTAGAAGTAAGATCCACACATTGGACATATGAGGGGGCAAGATGATGTTGATAGCCTCTTTGACTATTTATCCAAGCTCTGCATTTCGAGGCCGGTTTCATACTTTGTGCCTCAGGCAAATGCACACGAGTTGAACGGTTTCCACAGGACTACCCATGAATCTGCCCGATCCTCAGCGGGCAATGCACACTCGGCGCTATCTCGTGCATTGGCACGGCCACTCGGCAGCCGAAGCGTCGCAGCGAAACAGACATGGCCCTGCTAGGGCGCTTGCTGCCGCATCAACCGTAGGAACGGGCCCGAGTGTAGCACAATAGCACACAAATCGAAGGAAGCGACACCTGTTAGCCGAATCAGGAACGTGGCTATGGGCTTGTCATTTTAGAGTCACACCATGGGTGCTCGGCGTCAAAATCCGAGCACCCTACCACCAAGTCCGGGCTCCCGGGCAGATCGCCTGGGACCATTCCAAATGTGAACGATTCCCAAGCTATGGTCGGCGCCGAGTTCATGAGATTGTTTTTTATTTTCAACTTACAAGCGCTCGGCATTCCAGGAGGTCGCTGGCAGAGAATCCCCGTTCTGCCTACTTGACACCGACACGGTAACTGACTACTATACCCACGTATTCAGCGGCGCAGGATACCAGTGGACCGACCCACCTGCGGTAATCCCCGATCTTCGCCAAGCAGTCTTCGGCGGCGAAGCCATGTTGCGCCCAGTCACAGCGGGTGAGGTCACCGCCCGCCTGGGCCGCACAAAGAACACCGCCCCGGGTCTCGACCGACTCAAATATTGCCACCTAAAGTCGATGGACCCTGAAGGCACGCTCCTTACTACCATCTTTAATGCGTGCCTTGGCAGCCAGCGCGTGCCCGCCGCCTGGAAGAAATCCAGGACGGTCCTAATCTACAAAAAGGGCCCTCGCGACGATTTGGCTAACTGGCGACCTCTGACGCTGGGACCTACCATGGGCAAGCTGTACGCCGCTATCTTAGCCGACCGGTTGTCATCTTGGTCGGCGGCGAATGACCTGCTATCGCCAATGCAGAAAGGGTTCCTCGAGTTCGAGGGTTGCCTTGAGCATAATTTCGTGCTACAGTCGATGATTGATGGCTGCCGTCAAGGCTCAAGCCGCGAACTTTGCCTGGGCTGGCTCGATCTGGCCAATGCCTTCGGATCAGTACCGCACCCCTGCATTCAGGGCGTTCTTGGAATGTTCGGTGTACCCTCCCAAATGCGCAACATCATCGGCGACATGTACACCGACAGTACGACAACGGTCCGCACTGCTGACGGCTACACGACTCCAATCCCCCTGCTCTCAGGAGTGAAGCAAGGCTGCCCTCTCAGCCCGATCATTTTCAATCTTACGATCGAACCTATAATCCGCGCACTGACCAGCAGAGCCGCGGAACTGGGTACTGCAATCCATGGCAACAGCATCAGCGTGTTGGCGTACGCGGATGACCTTGTGCTCACGGCCCGCGACGCTGCCTCGCTGACGACGCTACTCCAGACCGCTGAGGAAGCCGCCGCTTGGGCGGGCCTAAAGTTCAAGCCGTCAAAGTGCGCCACCCTCCACCTATGTCGACGGCGCCAGCAAGCGCTGCCCACCGCCTTCGCCATCCAAGGCTGTGCGCTCACGACCCTGGCCGAGGGCGAGACCTATCGACACCTAGGGGTGCCCACGGGACATCGGGTTGAGCAGACGCCGACGGCAGAACTAGCAACGATGAGCGCAGACCTCGACAAGATTGACGCCTCGTTGCTAGCCCCGTGGCAAAAACTGGACGCTGTACGCACCTTCCTGCTGCCACGGCTAGACTTCATCATGCGCGGGGGCAAAATGAAAAAATCGCTGTTTACCCCCTTTGATAAAGCTATGAAAGCGGCCGCGAAGGGTTGGCTTCACCTTCCTAATCGAGCGAGTGCGCTCATCACCACCCTGCCGCTCTACGAGGGAGGTGCCGGTCTCACGCCTCTTTCCGACTCGGTCGACGTGCTGGCAGTCAGCCATCCCTTCAGGCTTCTCACGGGCAAAGACCCGCTGTGCCGCGACATCGCCCGTGCATCCCTGCGCGCGGTGGTGGCCACGAAGATCCTCCGTGAGCCGACGCTTGCCGATTGTTGCACTTACCTGACGGGCAGCACCGAGGGAGAGTTCGGTGCCCGTCACGGCACCCACCACAGCAACATCTGGACGACGGCAAGGAAGGCGACCCGCCGTCTGGCCGCGCGCATTGGCGTCGCGTGGCAGGTGGACGAGGCTCACGATGAGCTGCAACTGCGCGTTCCGCTCCCTGGGCAGCGCAACGACCCGGCGGTCATAGCGCACAGGATGCGCGACCGGGCTACTAACACCCTTCGGCTGGCCATCAGACTTAACTACAAGCGAAGTCTTCTTGCATTGAAAGACCAGGGCAAGACATTCCATCTGATTTCAAAGTGGAACTCAAGCAACCACTTCCTTGCTGCTGGTAATTTCACCCGGTTCTGTGATTGGCGGTTCATACATCGGGCGCGTCTGGGAGTGGTGCCACTCAATGGCACTCGGAGGTTTGGCCCTGACACGGCCCCACGAGAGTGCCGATACTGCGAGTGGCCGCAAGAAACCCTTCCCCACGTGCTGAACCATTGCCTTCGGCGCCATGCGCAGGCTGTGCAGAACCGCCACAATTCCATCCAGAACCGGCTGGTCGACGCCCTACCCGCCCGCATACGGCAAGGTGCCGAGGTGCGTGTGAATCGAGCCACACCCCTCGGCATCAACAACCTAAGGCCAGACATTGTGATAATTAACGAGGCAAAAAAGACCGTGGCCATCGTTGATGTCGCCTGTCCATTTGAAGGAGGCCCCGACGCGTTCGACGACGCTCGCACAAGGAAGCGCACCAAATATGCAGCGACCGCGCAGGCCTTCCGCGACCGAGGCTACACCACCTGGCTTGACGCGTTCGTCGTGGGCAGCCTGGGCGCCTGGGACCCGCGCAACGAGGAAGTGCTGCGAAAGCTCGACATTGGCCGGCGATACGCCATCACGATGCGTCGCCTCATGACCAGCGACACCATCAAGTGGTCCCGTGATATTTATATAGAACATGTAACGGGCCGCAAACAATTCTAGTCAATCGACACTATCAATTACATATCTTCTGTCAGACCGATTACATGGCTATGTTGTATTGTGTTTTGCTTGGTTTGTGCTGTATTGTGTATTTGTTTGTTGGTTATGTTGTCCTATACTGTTTTGTACTATGGTGGTGTCTTTGTGGGTCTTGTCCTCCTGTGCGGGGCGGTGCGCATAGTGCTCGTATTTTCTTGCTGTGTTGTGTTGTGTTATGCTGGGTTTGTGCTGTATTATGTATTTTTCTGATGGTTGTGTTGTCCTATACTGTTTTAGATTATGGTAGTGTCTTTGTGGGTCTTACCCTTGTGTGCGGGGCAGTGCGCATCGTACTCTTATTTGCTTGCTGTACTAATAACTGTCTTCAAGTTGAAAATAAAAAAACAATTTCGAAGACAGTTATTAGTACAGCAAGCAAATAAGAGTACGATGCGCAGGCCGAGGTGGTCCGTAATTGTTTTTTTATCATAAAAAGAATGCAGTGACATGAGGCCACGGCCACCCTACCAGCCAATGCACCGTGTGCTGCTGCCTCAGTCGACTGGAAAGGTACCGAGTGTTAGTGCCATCCGCACAGCGCTCCTACCGGGGACTTGTGGTACTTCGCAAGCATCCTCTGTGTGATCCCTGCAGGGTCGAAATACATTCACCTCTCATCATTTTCCAGGGCTGCGTATTATGATTTGTTTTCAGCTGAGGAAACAATAATAATCGTTTAATTGTCTTCATATCTACATATTATGGTAGGTACAGACATTTTTATCAAGGCCCGATACAATATAATATTGTCGCCGGCCAGGCACGCCTGACGCTTCTTGTCTCTTTCTTCATTCCCTATTTTCACTTTCTTCTCCCTCAAATTTTTCAATTGTCATCCCCAGTCATCCCCCTCAACTTCTTCTCGTTCAACAATTCCTTTTTCCACTTCCTGCCAATCGATACTTCGCTCTCCTCTAGATCGTCTTTGATCATTCCAATCCATTTATTAGCTAAATTAGCAAAAATGATCAATAATAGGTTTTAACTTATTACTGAATACCAGAGCGAAATAAAACACGAATTTTATATAAAATGTGTTTGAGTTTTATTACCCTTTTTATCCTAATAGTAATATTATATAATATCCCATACCTGTAAGATCGACTGTCCCGCAGAGCAGCCACGTAGCATGGGTTGCTTTTGGTGCCTGCTTTCTGCGGCCTAATGAAGTGCGGCCCAACTAACTGCGGGTCAAACTAGTATAAACTGCGGCTCGGTTAAGTGCAGCCCAAAAACCACCTTCACATAGTGCGGCTCAATATTCCGCGGCTCAAATTATTTTGGAATTAGTTGGCATTACAAGGGTGATATTCTGAGGGCCAACATTCTGCGGTCCAGCTTCCAACAATAAAGCGTGGCTGAACAAAGTGCGGCGCAGTTTTGCGACCTTTCCCCAATCAGTACACTGTTCACACACCGCGGCTCAATATTCCGCGCCCAAAGCGTGGGGTAAACCAGTGTACTCGAGTGTGCTCGAACAGGAGAGTGCGGGAGGCCGTCGACGTTGACGGCGTCGTCGAGATGCTTGGCCGAGTGCGTTGTCGACGTCCTCATAATAATGTAGACGGTGTCCAAGAGCACTGGTCTTATGGAGACTCCCGAAACGACTTAGCCAAATAGTATTGCTCTTATATGAGAGCCGGGGACGACGCCGAAGATGACGGGCACGTCGCGATGCTTGGCCGGGAGCGTCGTGAACGCCCTCGGTCAGATGTTTGAGCGTGGCTCGAACCGGAGAGTGCGGGACTCCTTGGACGTTGACGGCGTCTTCGGGGGGCTTGGCCGAGAGCGTCGTCACACGCCTCGCTGTGTGTGTGAGCTTGGCTGGTGTCGGAGAGTGAGAGACTTCGTCGACGTTGACGGCGTCGTCGAAGTGCGTGGCTGAAAGCGTCGTCGACGCCCTCATAATAAATGGAGACGGTGTTGTAGAGCACCGGTATTTTGGAGAATCGAGAAACGTCAAAAGTCAATCAGCTTTGCCCCTTACGAGAGCAGGGGACGCCGCCGACGTTGACGGGGACGTCGGAGTGTGTGGCCGGGACGAGTGTAATCGCACGCACAACATGTGGGAAGCTGGCTCCAGTCAGAAAGCAAGGGACGCCGTCGTCTATGGCGGCAAGCCGTGGTGTTCGAGCGGCTATTGCCTGTACGCCTCCCCTATGGCGGCGTGCATTGGAGTCCGAGAGTGAGGGCTACGTCGTCATGCACGACCGCGAGGTGTAAGAACGCCCGGACTCCGAAATTCGGTCGACGGGTACCTGAAAATGGCTAAGTCAATTAACATTGGTTTCATGGGACGGGACTTAGCCGAATTTAAAGCCGAAAAAGTCGCGCCGCAGCCACTTTTATTGGGTACTTCACGTGTTAAATCGCACTTACACAGAAGAAATTAAAAAAAGTATATGTGAAGGGGACCATGTCTCTGAAGGCGGCCTCAAGTAAAACTCAATGAAAAAATGTTTGAAATAACATTTTCTTGATCCTTTATAACGAAATAGTGACTTCACGCATCTGCCCTCTGTTCTCGACGTTCTGACTTCACTCGTTTACCCGCTACAAACCGCAACGCTCATCTTCAACGCAACACAAATTGCGTTCGCGACGCCCTAGTCTAGTTAAGCAACACTGCGCCGCGTCGGATGTTGGATGGGTGACCGCTTCCTGGCACGGTTGCAGCACTGTAGGAGATGTAGGTTTACTTGTTGATCCTATATAGAGGGGTTATGGGAGGGGGCCTAGTCTCCCTCCCAAGCTAGGCCTTATTGCCAGCACCGGGTCCACCCTCGGCTCCCTTCCAAGCCAGGCCTTAGCAAAGGATGACAAAGCTGAATTCTGCATAAAATCGACTAAAACTCCGAGGCAAAACTCGTTCTAGGTACGGCGGGCGGAGAGAGAGTGGCATCGAGCTCGCGTCACTCAGCTCAGAGCGAGCCGGAACGATCAGGTCACTTTTCATCTTCCGTGATCCTTGTTTTTGATTGATAAATAAAAGCTGCACTCTGTACAAACTTCCTTGTTTCCGTGTGTCCTTGCAGCCCTAAGCAACGAAGGTCGGTGCATTTCTTTGCGCCCACGATTTCTAAGCCACGATTTTATTTCACACTCTAGTACGACAGTCTCATATTATTTAGGTTAGGATTCATCGCTCGCTATTCTGTAGGGTTCTTCGATGTTTTCTGCTCAAACCATAAGTGTGCTCAAGTAACGGACATTGGCAGGAGTTTACTTACGCCACAGATATAAGGTTACCCAGACATTCTACCAGGGATTGGAACCGGAACCCAGAACCGTTTGAAATATGGAAATATTGAAATTTCGGAACCCCAACACAAAAAATAGCAGAGGAAAATAGTAAGAACCGAAATCGGTACCGAAATAAATAGTGACTTCGGTTCCAAAAGGTTAATTTCGGTTCCAAACTTGGCCAACACAACATCATTTCGAAATACCTCCGCCGGTGATAATTATTTATTGTTATAATTGCCTCGTCCCCTTGGCATGTATCACAGGTTTCCTACAAAAAATGAACTTGTTGATTTCATCAATAAAATTATTATAAACTTATCCTAAGTTTTAAAATGATTCAACTTTAAAGTAATTTAAATATAATCACAGCAGCACTTGCGCCATCAGTGAGCGAAATAAGGAACTACATTTTGAAGGCTACCTTTCGAGTTGCGACAGCTGTTCTGTTTGACAATTACGAGGTTACACCACAATTAGCTTTTTAGGCATATTATATCAAGTTAAATTGATTATGTGTGAACTTTGCTTCTGAAATCGGAATCCTGATAAACGTTATAATTAAACCATCAAAATGGGTAAAGGGTTTAATAATTACATGTGTAAAAAGTTTTTCCACCCTGCATCTCGTGACAATCTAAAGCGAGTATGGATGGCGGAACAGAAAGCGGATTCTTACAAAAAGAAGCAAGAAGAGTTGAGGCAGCAGTACGAAAAGGAGCAGGATCTCTATACTAACAAAGCTATACTAAGTACAGAGAGCAAGGACAAGCTAAGTGTTAACTTCATGTACGAGCCGCCACCAGGTACGAAAAAGGAACGCGAGAGGGAGGACGACGAGCCGGAGTACAAATTTGAGTGGCAGAGAAAGTTTAATGCACCAAGGGAAGATTACTGCAAAGGAGATTCAGAGATCCGGGATCAACCTTTTGGCATCCAAGTGCGGAATGTAAGGTGCATTAAGTGCCACAAATGGGGCCACATCAATACTGACAAAGAATGTCCGATGTATTGCCGGTCGATCACGACGGAACAAGAAACAACATCGTACGATCCCATGACCCTTGTCCAACAGATGCGAGACGATGGATTGGCAATGAAAAGGAGTGCATTTGCATCACAACAGCATACTCGTTTTCCAGCCAATCAAAAACTTTTAGAGTCTAGCGATGATGATGAGAAATCAAATGAAGAGTCAGAAGCTGATTTCCTGAAGTCCCTGAGCAGAGAACAGAAACAAAAGTTGCTCAAGAAACTAAAGAAGCTGGAGAAGAGGGGAAACAAATCTGATGTGAAAAAGAGCAAAAAGAAGAAGAAATCTAAAATCAAAGAAGAACCAGCCAGCTCAGAGGAAGAATATGAAGAGGTAGTGAAAGGAAAAAGGCTTGAAGAAAGGCATGGAGAGAAGTTTTGGTTTGGGGAGTCGAGCAAAAAAGAGAGATCCCATCATCGCATGCCCAGCTCTAGTGAAAAACACCACAACTACCGGAGCTCTTCGAGAGACCACCCCCGACATAGTCGCTATGAGGAAAGGCCTTCAAGACGTTAGCTAATATTCACATTAAGAAGCTTCAGCAAAAACTGCTGTATCAGTAATATCACATCATTTTAATCATCAAGAACTTGTTCCAATCAGATGTTGTGAATTTAATCTTTCTCTTGATAGCCTAGTGAAACCCAATCGACGATTGTGCATAAACAATTGTGGATCCTTTTACTTGATCTTTACATTTTCTCGCGCAGAATGGTTTAAGATTGTCATGAACGAGTTACGTAAGAGCCTATGGAAGTAACAACATTTATTATTATATTCAGCAATTTATTTGTAGAAGTAGGCCAACTACAATTACATTGTGGTAGATACCAGTTGGCATCTACCGATTTGACTCAACCCCAGACACAGTGTCGACCCGACTCCCAGTAGGAAACTACCGACTCTTTCATCCATGTAGTAAAACAATTCAAATTTAGCAAATATTGCCTGTACCCTGTAATCTGCATCTGTATGTTGTCGAACGTGTCTACCAATATATAAAATTAAATGTCACAGAACTTTAAAAAATGCATTTCTTCTTATCCACGACTCAAGCTAAATTAAGTTCCATCCCAGAAAACAAATAAAAACTAAAATGTCATTGAACATCATAACGGTCAGGTAAATTGACATTGTGAACATATTCCCGTCAGAAACATACAAATAAAAATACGAGTCCTCTGAAATTGGCCTACGATAAATTATGCTACAAAACTCATGTTCTCACTAATCGAGTCAGCGTGGGACCTTCGCAAACCTGTTCTCGATACGCTCGGCTGCTATGCACCCTAATCAAAAAGGTCCTCAATCGCCGGGATAAAAACAATACGCCAGATGGCGCCGCCAGCGAGAGGACATCTTCTACAGAAGTCCCTAAACTAGAAACTTCAATCAATATATGAATGTTATTGTCAAAAAAATCAAAATATACATTTCATTGATAATTTCCTAAACAATGTCTTTGTTTGCCTACAAGTGAACGCGACAGAATGGGGATTGGTACGTGTCAGGCTTTGCTCTTGACGACTTTGCTTTTCAGAGCTTCCCGGAGCAGTTCGTCGAAGTTGGCGCCGGTCGTCGGGGGCCTGGGACGACCCACGAACGGTCGGTACGACGGGTAGCCGTAGTCGTCGTCCATCTTGTTTCCGTCTGCAAAGCAACGGTGGGGTCACATGAAAGTTGGGACACTCGAAAGTTCAACACAAAAAAGTTGAAACGCTTTTTGACGATCAAGATGCAAGAACCATGTTGACAAACTGAGATAACCAAAGGTACAGAAACTCTAAGACATGGTCGAACAACGGTTTCACGATTAAAATACAAAATGGTCCCTCTTTCCTTAAATAATAAAAAAATAATTGATGATTGGTGGTCTAACAGACGGGTTTTCCCTGGTGAGACTGACTAGCGGTTCTAAAAACGCCTTGGTCAATGTATCGTCGGAGTTGACGCCAATATTGACCGAGGTCCTCTATAGGTCCACAAGCCAATCTTGCCAGTGCAAACCCGTCTATTACACCATCTTCAGATCACGGCTCTGAACCACTTTGCCATTCCAAAAAATTAGTTGTATCAACATTTTGTGGGTTTCAACTGTTTACAACAGAATGGGATTATTATTATTAAATATCGAGCTTGGTGACTGCTAAAGACTTTAGGTCACTGATAAGTATCACCACAATCCAGATAAGGCATGCATCTTAAGGACAGAGCACTTTCTGCACACCCCCAGTTCGATAAGTGAAACACTGCAATTCGTCGCTTGGTTAACAAGTCCACACCGTCGCCCAACCAAGTGGACGTCGTCACGTACCGAGATCGGCGTAGCGCGTCTTGCAGAAAGCCCTTCTGCCTCCGAAGCTGAGGTCGTACTGGCCGAGCGTGGGGTCCTTCTTCCCTTGTTCCACGGCTGCGTATGCGTCCACTTTGTAGGCAAACGTCACGAAGCCGTAGTTGTCACTGCAGGTACAGGGCAAAGGGTTTCAGTTAGCAATCAAAACCCAGTTGCAAATAGGACAAGCAGACAAGAGTTAAGAATTTAATAAGAAATGGCTTGCAAGTTTTTTAGACTTCTTTATTTTTTTCTGAATCAATTTCCCAGAGTTCACCGTCGAGACACCAAAGCCCCCCCCCCCCCCCCCCCAGATAAATATGTCGGCACAATGCTTCGTGCCCTGCCCCAAGAAGTCCAAAAGACACATAGTCCCGAGATTAGTTCTGGCCCTGTACCAAAGATGTGGCAAATAGCTTACTTCGTAAGAAAACGGAACGGGAGCAATCTCCGAGTAAACTACTGTCAGCAAACGCTTGCCAAGACAAAAAGAGGGGAAAATTAACCATGACGTATTTCAGCGTCCCGCAGGTGACATTTCCGTGTGGGTTTGAAGCTGGAAAAATGTTCAACCGAACCAGAAAACGAGCCAAGGACCTCCTGATTGCCAGCCTAGTTCTCTACCATCTGAGGCATCCAGGCACGCATTCTCCTGCTTCACCGGGCGAGATAAGGGTGACGAGAAGTCGTGCCACTCTTACAACGCGATTTCAACGACAGACTTGATTCGGTCCCATGGACATCAATGGCCCCGTCGGTACCGACCGAAACCGGGAACACTGTCCTCGATTCCGCGACTATTATGCGGCACGCACCCGTGTTCCCTGAAGTGCACACTGATGTCGACGATGGGGCCGTAGCTCTCGAAGCGTGCCCGCAGCTCCGACTTGGTCATGGTCTCGTCGAGGCGGCCGACGTAGACGACGCGTCGCTCCTGCACCTGCCTCTCCTTCTCGCGCTCCGTCACGCGAAATTCGGGGCCCGGAGATGTGCGCCTGCACCCAAACATCCGCCGCATTGTTATTTGGGAATACATCAAGCTTATATCTAGATAGGTGGCAACAGTTTTTTCACATTCTGATATGGGGCTCGTTGCATTTTGGTTACATTTGATGATTTCGAGGCATGGAACGTTGGCGGGCTTGTGTTTTTGGTAAATTGCAACATTTTCTGAGCGAGAGCGATCACACACCTCACGACTGGTGGAGTGTTATTGGGATTAAAGGTCTAATTTTAATATCCCTGGATACAGGGAAAATTCCGTTACTCGTTCCTGCAGTCCCTCGGAGGACCAGATCTTAGACCTGTGGTCTCTACTGGCCTATGGCGCCACACCGAGAGATTGCCGACATGGGAGGGAGAGATAACCGTGACATGTGTAATGTGTTCAATGATCAGCAGAGCCCAACTCACGCGATGAAGCCGCGGTAATTAGGCCGACTTGTGTGCAGCCGGTTGCTGTTGCTCCTGCGGCTGTCGTGGCGTGAACTCCGATGGTCGCGCTGCCAGCTGCGTGCCTTGCTTCGGCCGCTCGACCGGGAAGACGCTCTGCAAACGGAGGCAAAACCGAGTGTTGACTGGATGCCGGAGAAGTGGCCAAAAATGACGTTTACACTCTTTCTTTAGGAGTACCGCTACCATAGACAAACTAGTGTATTACTAATTATAACTAATAATGATGGCAAAATCTCTATGATAGAAGAAAACTCTTAATCACACTAGGCTTGTATTTGAGTCTGCCATTTACCTCAGATTCTTGGCAACATTTGAGCCATTAGTGTAAAAGAAATAATTAGATTTAGAAGGCCGTGGCATTTAAGAAGTGAACCAACACAGTTAACTGTAAACTCTTTATGCTGGTTTACTTCCGGTGACTTTGCTCACCTGGAGCTAGAGGAACGGGACCGCGCAGAGCGGACTGACGCGGATCCACGGCGTGGACTGTGCGACTGCGACGACGACGACGACGAGCTCTCGGCACGGCGGCTGCGGTAGTGCCGTCGGCTCCGGTCTCGGCTCTTGCTGCAAGTCACACAACCGTCCGCGGTTATGAGGCACTTATAAAAGGCGGCCAAGCTGTTGACCACTGTATCGCCTTGCTTGCTACCGCCGAATGTAACACTCCTGACTTATAAAAGGCGGCCAAGCTGTTGACCACTGTATCGCCTTGCTTGCTACCGCCGAATGTAACACTCCTGACTTATAAAAGGCGGCCAAGCTGTTGACCACTGTATCGCCTTGCTTGCTACCGCCGAATGTAACACTCCTGACTTATAAAAGGCGGCCAAGCTGTTGACCACTGTATCGCCTTGCTTGCTACCGCCGAATGTAACACTCCTGACTTATAAAAGGCGGCCAAGCTGTTGACCACTGTATCGCCTTGCTTGCTACCGCCGAATGTAACACTCCTGACTTATAAAAGGCGGCCAAGCTGTTGACCACTGTATCGCCTTGCTTGCTACCGCCGAATGTAACACTCCTGACTTACAAAAGGCGGCCAAGCTGTTGACCACTGTATCGCCTTGCTTGCTACCGCCGAATGTAACACTCCTGACTTATAAAAGGCGGCCAAGCTGTTGACCACTGTATCGCCTTGCTTGCTACCGCCGAATGTAACACTCCTGACTTATAAAAGGCGGCCAAGCTGTTGACCACTGTATCGCCTTGCTTGCTACCGCCGAATGTAACACTCCTGACACTTCGCCGTGTTAAATTATCTCCTTCGTCATTCACAGCTGTGAACTGTGGATTGCTAGCCGACAGCTAGTGACATTGCTAGCTGACAGCTAGTGACATTGCCAGTGACAAGAAAAACAACCGATTCCAAAGCCTGATTTATGCTGATACATTGTGAGAAAAATCTAGGCAGGATAATCATCTTCTAAACTTCATCTTCCGTGTGCCCAGGCAACTTGTGTTTGGTTTAGCATGTTTACTCTTACATGCAGTAATACACTCTTATGCACTTTGCTTGTACCTGGAAACCTATTGGCTATTGCTATTGGTACCGGACCATCTTTAGGAACAATGTAGATTTAAAAAAAAAGAAACTATCACAGAACAGAATACTCAGGAAGGAATTTATATGGCATTGCTAAGGGCCAGTTACAAGTGCCTCAACCCTGAGTTAATGTAAAAGTTAAGTTATTTGGCATATCAACCGCTGATTAAAAGCCGGTGAATTAATCGGTTTCTCAGGGTTAGGCGCTAAGCATAAAATGCTTGGTAATAAAGCAGATCGACAAACAAACGCCTAGCAACTACGATGCAAAAATCAGTCTGCTGTACAGTTCGTGTTAAGCCCAGGCAGTTCGAGCGAAAACAAAAGCAAAGAATCAAGACAAGAACTCACCCTTCTTCCAAGTCTTTCAAGAGCGTTGTCCGCTCTTCACACGCGGCCGTCGCCGCTTCGGTCTCTGCCGTGCAAACTCGTTCCCCCGAGACGTCGTCGCTCACTACCGTCGTCTCCGTCTCCATCGCCGCTTCGGCGGCGGCCGGCACTTGCGCGGCGGCCACTTGGTCACAATCAACTTTAACATCACTCGAAATCGTTTTGGCAACTGGCTCGACTTCCGACGCACACGCTTCAACAGAATGTTCACTCATTGAAGGAACGCTAGCTGCTTTCTTCTCAATCGGACTCGTTTCTTCTTGTACAACGACCGGCTCGTCCGTCGTAACAATCGGCGTCGGCTCAATCTGAACCACGTTCTCTCGCTTATTCCGAATCTCAAGTCCTTGCGCGCCTTCAACAGCAGGCACCTGCTGCGGCAGCGTGGCGGTGACTTTAACAGTTTTGCTTTCTATAACTAAACGACTATCCTTAGGACTAATGGCAGTAATCTCTTTCTTAAGCCTCGACTCCTCCTGCTGATTGAGCATGTGCGCTGGCATTCGAATCGCCGCCTGCTTCTCGAGCATCTTCTTCATCTGAGCGAACGACTCCTCGTCAATCCGCCCCTTGGCATTGATGAGCATCTGCGTCGCCTGCTCAAAGATCTGCTTGGCCTCCTCGAGCGTCGGCGTCTCGAAGCCGAGCGGTGAACTCGCGCGGCTGCTGTCGGCGCTGTCGCGCGGCCGATCCAGCACCTTCACGCGGCTGCGATACTCGGACAGGTTCAGCTTGCGCTTCTTGGGCTCCGACTTTGTCTCGACGACCTCGTCCCGTTCGACCTTCACCTCGACGACGGCCTCGGTCTTCGCAACGTCACTCGCGCTCTCCACTGTCGCACTCGCCGGCTTGACGTCTTCGACGCGAGGAGGCTTCTCCTCGACCGGCGGACTCCGCTTGAGCACCGACACCATCGGCGCGTCTTTGCCCGACGGCCGGGCGGCCTTCACCAGCGCGTTGTTGACGTTCTGCATGATGGAGCCGAGGTTGATGTCCTTGCCGTTGATCGTGACGATGCGGTCGCCGGCGGCGGCGGCGGGGGACGCGGGGCTCGACGCGTAGCTCTTGTCGTTGTCGTCGCTGGAGTCGCCCGATTCGAGGCCGCTGTCCTTGCGGCTGTCCGAGTCGCGCTTGGCGGCGGCGACCGCCGCGGGCTGGCTGCGCGCGTACTCGGCCGCGTCCGAGTGGTAGAAGGAGCGCGGCGCGGCCGAGTCGCCGCCGCCCGTGCAGTAGTCGTGGTCCAGCTGGACCGACTCGCCAGAAACCGCGCCCGACGAGACCTGATGAGACGAGACACACAGCTGGAAGATAAATGCTTGAAAAAAAGCAAAGTCGCAGCTGGTGAGAGGGACATAGTCACTGGTTTAACCATTTAAGCCAGATCATTGAGCTGTGAACTCGGGCTACTGTTTTTACCTCGTACGGTATACACGTTTCAGGCTACACCTTTGGTCGCATAGTGACCAAACCTACATTTTCGGAATCTTCATACCTCCGGCATCAAATCGACACCCTTTGCATTTCGAAAGATTTCACCCGTCAATTACTTCCATGAGTTTTAATATAACTCTGTTGGGCCGGTTCATTGAAATATGTACTTAAGGATAAATTCCAGCAAAGAATTTACCTCTTTCTGTGCACACTTTTCAGGCCACACCCTTTATCCGATTGCAACGAAACAAATATCTACGGAATCTTCACACTTTTGACAATCAATTGAATACCTCAGAACCTCAAAATATCTCCTGGAAATCCAAGAAAAGTTTAATTCAATTAACCTCAACAACCATCCATGAATGACCTTCAATGATATGCCCAACGAGCAAGACGAGCTCGAAACTCATGATTCCAAAATCCAAATCCTTATTTAATGTCATTATGGTAAACTTGAAACACAGTTGTGTTAGTTGAAAAATTAAGACCCAAAATAACAAAGTCTGGAAAAGAAGATATCTAGTTAGGATGAAAATTGAAGTGTGTGATTGGCTGTGCTGTGACTATGTAGATCACATTTATTAGGAAATAAACTATGTTGTCATTTTGGAAATAACATGAAGGTAAGTTCTTGGAAAAGAGCAAAAATCAGTTATATAACATTAGTTATGTAGTGTGAATAACTTGTGGTTCTGAAAATGGTTCTTTTGTTACTGTTAGTCGAAGAGGAATTCACATCAGCCTAGCGATTTTGTAACTTTAACGTAATGCTGTTTTTGGTTCTGATGGATAAAATCCCTATTGTTGTCCATGCAAATTTTTTAAAATTTGTAACCGAGAACGGCAAAATCAGAGTTATGTAATCGCGCTGCAAATCAAAACTGTACACTACATAACCATCACTTTGCGGTTTTGATTCACACCCACATGTCAATCAATGGATAGTTATCTAAAAATTGAATTTTAAAAACGGATTTAGGCAGCCACGTTGCTTTACCATGTCTGTCACAGGCATATTGCAACATCTCAAAAATGGAGCCAACATTAAAACTTGACAAGCTGCAAATCAAACGAGTCGAGTGCAAAGCATGAACTCACGATCTTGAGCAGCTTGTTCCGCGAGAGCGCCGCCCCCGCGTCCTGCATCCGCGTGGCCGCCTTGCCCGGTCTCCGGGAGGGCATGGCCGGGATCACGGGGATCGCCTTCTTGCGGCCGGAAGCCTGCGGGGAACGGAAGCGTCACTATCACTCAGCTGGCAGCGTTGCCAGGTGAAATTACTATGCAGGTTAACTGAGCATCGTCATTTGTACCACTGGTTTGTAGGAGCTTCATTGCAAGATTGAATGGCCTTTCTTTTGCAAGGTCTGCTGTGTGTCATGTCTAATTTCAGTAGGTATCACTCCAAAAATTATCTAGTTTTGCCTCAGCCCTGACATTCATTAATTTTTGCTTGTAAAGTTACAGCACTCACATACTCTGCATAATCTCTTATGCAATAATCTCAGAATTGGAGTGACCTATAATCTTGAGAAGCAAGGCTACTAAAACTAACTCTATGCTAGAAATTCACAGCTTTTTTAAATAATCACAGTACAGATAAACTCCCCAGGGTCCAACATACTATTACCTAGCTTTTGCTCCTTAAGGAGACAGATCAGTTCACCAAAAAGTGGCTTTCAGACCAAAAGTTGCTGAGTTCTCAAGGCCACATCGCTGAAGTTATCATTTCAATATTTCAGTATGTAGTAAACAAAATACGTAAATAAGGGCAATCATGGCCAGAATTTGCCCCTGGAATGCTAGAAAATAGGTACCCAAAAACTCATAATTTACTGCCTTTTTTAGAGCCATTGTGTACAAAAAGGCAAGGAAAATTAGGGTAAAAGGCCATGAGGGCCCTTATTTACGTCTTTTGTCTACAACAAACTGAAATACTGAAATGATAACTTTAACAGTGTGGCCGTGAAAATTCGGCAACTTTTGGTCTGTTTCAAAATTTTAAAATGATCAATTTCCGACTTCGGTCACTCCATGTGAAAAGAATGACATGAGGACTTGGATCATTTTACACTGATTCTATCTACTAATGGGTGTACAAAGTTTGAATCAACTCTTTAAAACATTAACATCGGGACTGTGCTTGTTGAGCCTTCAATGAAAGATCTCATACCATAATGATAATTGATCACTGAAAGCTATGTACATATGATATGAGCCTTTGCTCTGTAAATACATAGACACGCAAAGGAACAGCGACATCACAAGGCGAGACCGCCCTACCTTGATCCTGTCGATCACCTCCTTGGGCAGAGCATCGATGATGCTTTGGTGAGACATGCCCAGCGACGGTCTCACCGCTGGCGCCGGCTTGACGCGCTTGCTGGCGAGCGCCACCAGTTTGGTGTCGAGCGCGGCGGCCTCTTCGTCGGCGGGTGCTGCCGTCTTGGCACTGACGTTGACCGTCTCGGAAGCCTCAAACTGCTCCAGCAGACTCGACATGTCCACCGCTTCGAGCACTGCACGAATGGCGCGGTTAGTTTTCATTTCGAGGGGGCCTTGAATTTTTAGTATACTTGAAGTCAAGGTTAACAGAGTTTTAGTAGTTGTACATAGAGTTGTATATAGTGTTGTTAGTTAAGTTGTAGCAAATATTTTAATACTCATTTAAGAGAATTATCTTCTACTGTCTATTCTGCAAACAGAACATGAAATCACAAAACAAAATGGCTTTGCGGTTCTACACTTTAGTATTTATCATGTTTAGAAGGAGAGTGGTGTTTCACTCTTAAAGAGGTTCACCTGCACTTAAAAGAGCCAAAGGTGTCTAAATTTGCAGGCAATCGCATTGTTCTGCTAAAGGGCTGAATGAATGGTCTGAGTTTCGAATGATTGCTAAATGGTCAGAGTATCGAATGATTGCCAGCACAATATCCAGAGTCTACAGAACAATACTTTCCTTCCTAATGTGACAAACACTTTTAAACACCAATTGTGAGTTGTAGAAGCAGCGTCTCAGTAGGGGTCTTACCGGGAATCTGCTCGTTGACCGTCTCGACATCGATGTCGTCCTCGTCATCGAGGTCTATCCGGAACTCGTCGTCCATGCTCTGGATGGGCCCGGAGTCGGGCACCGTCTCCAGCACCATCAGCTGGTCGGCCTCGTCGTCCTCCTCCTCCTGTCCGGGATAGCGCTTGGTAGTAGGGATGCCTTCAGGTACCCGGGTCGGTTTCGGTTAACGAGAAACCCGGTTCTAACTTTTAGGATCCAGGTATTGAATCCGGGTACTATCCTGTTCCAAAAATCACTACCCGGAGGCATCCCTACTTTGTAGTATTGGTGGGTTCGGGATGGGTGTGTTTTTCATAGGTAGTCACACCGCTTTGTAGTCGACAGTGGCAGGGCTTGAGGCTTTCATGGGGTCGGGGATGGGCACGTCTTTTACAGGTACCATATCGCAGACATGGCTTATACAGACAGATGGTAAACGAGTGAACATTAACCATCTTTAGCCAAAAATGTACTAAGTCTCTTCTAGTCATGTTGCAATCTAAGCAAATTTAACTGTAGGTACCTACCTAATTGCGTAATCTATCACGGCAAAGTATTGGTGCGGAAAATGAAGTCAGGGACCATGAAAAATTAAGTTTAGAGTCCATTGCAATGATTTTCAAGTATACTTTCCTGCAGGCTTCCTAAATGCAAGAATCTTAGATAGCGTATTGTCTGCCTAATCCCACTAATCAGCATTGAAGTTTTAATTGTTATTTATAAACAATCCAATTATCGCATTACCCTTGTCTTCTCTTCTCTTCTGCTTTGTTCGGAAACATCAATTTACAAAATATTATATCAAAAATGTGTCACTGACCTGGCAATGCTGAGACTTGAATGCATTACAAAGGGCCGAGAATGTGTGTCATTCGAAGCTACAGCACGGGTACCTTGATAAAGTGTCCGAGCGACAGGTCCCTTCCGACAAGTCGCTTGCTCTTGGACCGACTCGTTTGACTAGTGTCTAGTCGCTTGTTTGAGCCGATGTTGTCCCCGTCGAAGCTCGACTCGTCAAAGATCTCAAGGCCACAGATCTCGGAGACTGGCTCAATCATGTCGTAAATATTGTCGTCTCCGCACTGGAACACAAATAAATGGGCGCATGAGGTAATATTGGACTGTGATACCCCCTATTGCAAATCATACCTCAAGCATTAATAATAATAATAAATAAATAAATAAAATAGGTCCCAGATTTTCCATCAACTAGCAATTACTCTTTATTATTGGTAAATTCCCAATTAGTAGGTACATGATGATTTTACCCAAACAGATTTTTGAGGTTGATAAGCTGTCAATTTAGTTTGGAAATTCCAGGAGTAAACAAAATAGCCAATAGCTGTAAATACCAATATTGTACAAACTTAGAAATAAATACCTATGCTTGGTCTGGGATAAAAATCAACTTGCCTAGGTATATTGGGTCATCCATCAATAACAGGAATAACATAAATATTTTTAACCCTCTTGCCACAAATTTCCATGTCAGCTAATGGAAAAATCATTCAGAGGGACATGGACTCATTACTCATTACCTATATCTGAAAACAATGCATAGAATGTGCAATCAAACAAAACTTACATGTGTGTACCCCATTTGGTCCCAGTCGTGCAGCATCCGATGGAAGTCCTCCTTGCTGCGATTTGTCCCGGCCAGCGGGCCAGGGAGCGTGGCGATGTCTCCGTTGAGCTCCTCTTCGCTCGACCCCCACGGGTCCGGTTTGTAACTGCCGGAGAAGTGCAGCGGCGAACCGACATCCAGCACCGAGCCGTCCGAATCATCAAGCATGGCGCCCTGAACACACTCGACGGTTAAAAGTAGGTCCGATTGCCAGCGGTCGCACTCGCTATTGTCAGCGAGGGACATAACGGGGATATATTGATTGAAACATGCAGACAAGATCCTAAAATGCACGATCTTGAGCTGGAAAGTTGTTCCTATTTTCTACAACATGGTACTAAATTCCTAGAGATGCTTAATATCAAAAGCAAGTCATGAGGGTTAGTGCTACAACATCAATACCTAGCCTGTACTTATGTACATTTCTAGAACCCTCTTGTGACTAGCCCAAGCTTCTTACCACTGCTACTCCAGCTGCTTGAAAAGATAATTAGCGATGACAACTCATTATTTATTAAATTAGTGATGCAGTAAGCAGAGGTCTTCAGTTGAACTGAATTATTGCAATGTTGACTATGAGATGCTATGAGTAGTATGTGAGGAAAAGAATGTTACTTACATTATCGAAGGTCATCGGCATAGTCGAAAAATGTTCTTCATCGTGAAAATTCAAAAAACCCGTTTCCATATTCCTAAGTAGTGGCCAGTGAAGGAGTGAGTGCGTGAAGGGGGTTTAGAGCTGTTCAGTCTGCAAATGAAACACACTATTCATTAAATAAGCTGGCATCAGCTACTGCAAGACCTAACCTTTCCGATAGAACACCAATATGCTGATTTTTGCATGGTGTGAAGGTGATAATTGGATTAGATACATGGGTTGCATATTAGGAGACATCAATGGGTCATGGTTAGGTCAGCTACAACATATCACATAGCGACTAAGCTGACTTCTGACCTAACCATAAGGTTTTAAGTATCCCTTGGTCAAATGCCTCTAGTTCATTATCAAGGACCTTGCACCTGACGCCGGAAAACGCCGGAAGGTCAAACCCAAAAAACCACTTAAATCGTTAATTATAAGCAGTTAACATGTTAATCGATTGGCATATTGCAAACCTTGATGCACTCTGCGTTCGGGGTAGCACATAAACTGATATAATAATAGGCGAAGTGTATTTTTAGGCTAGTGAAAACAGGTCCTGTAGCCAAACGCGAAAAAACCACGCCACTAAAAGAATGCCGCTTTTAGCGCCGTCTCGGGGGATGTTAGGTGCTTTACGATTGATTGATTGATATAGCATGCAAGACAGTAATCCGAATAGCTTGTACGTATAGCAACAGATCACTTACAGAGGTTTAATCCAATTAAATAAATTTCGGTCACATGTGGTCGCCAGTCTCTGTACACATCACAGTAGGCACTAAGTCACGTGCACATTTTAGTACATCGGTCTGCTGCTGGCAGCGACACCGTGTATCTTTAAAAAAAGCGCAAATTAGATAATTTGGTTCGAAAAATTTAAAATTCAACATTGGAAAACAAATTTGATGTTAATTTGAACTCGTTTAGAAAAAATAAAATATAAATTGATAAAAGTATTAGGCACATATCTACTGTGTTTAGAAACAGCAGCAACTTAAAAGAAATAATTTTGAAAAGCAAGATGTCTGAAAATCTTAGGATGGAATTCCTCCGGGCAAACAAACTTCCTACACAAACACAAGTGAGAGAAAGCCTAGGAGAATCTCTGGCAGAATTATTCTTCACTTATGTGGACGACAGATTAAGAAAACCAATAGGACTTCAACCCATTATGGAAGGAGTCACATCAGAATCTCTCTGGCTCTCGCCGAGCGACATACTCATCGGAAAAGTAATGATGACTCCGCCAATGCCAACGAGGAGAGTCGTTAGAGCACTTACACATGAAGGAATACTTGGTACTGTACACCTAGTACATATATATTATAATATGGCTTCATCTTTGAATCTAAAGAGTTTCAGCTTATAAGATTTAATTCCAAAAGTTTGTTGGCTCACAATTTACCAAGATTATTTTTAATTCACAGAAATTGGCAGTAGTTGCTTGTACAAGATTGAGAATGAGGCTCGAGTACTAAGGGAGAAAGCGCTGATGGAATTGCATGCTCGTCTGGAGACGCAGTACCAAGAGCAGTTGCACAAAGCTGTAGAAGAGGCCAGACGTGAGGAGCAAGAAAAGGCCGACAAACACATTGAACAGCTGCTTGACGAATGCAGACGGGATATGGAAGTATGCAAAGCAGGAATTATTTTATTATAAAATAACCAATAAGTTTTGATTGTTGCAGTGATAATAATACTTAGTATTTACCCTTTACCTAACCAATTAAAAATAATTGAACTTTACTCAAGAGATATTTGTTGGCAGTTGACCAATGGTGCCTGTTTTTTGGAACTAGCAATCTTGCCATAAGCCTATGTGTTTTTAGGTGGCATTGGCAGAGACCGAACGAAGCATAGCACGAAAGACGGCGGTACGTATCCAAGAAGAGCGTGCTGAGGTCCACGGACTTCTCGAAGATCAACTGGTCAATGGGCTCGAAGTGCAATATGAATTGCTGCAACGCGAATTTTCCGAAGCGCTTCAGCAGCTGACACGTGACCTCAATGCAGGCTTCCGAACGCAGAAGGAGTGAGTTTTTACTTTCAAAGCAAGGAATCATAGTTGATAGCGAGACCTAGGATTAGCATCGAAAAGGCATGCATTTTAAAGTATTAACAGGATGTGACTTTCCTGTACCTACCAAGAATAACAGTTTCGAGTTTCCCACACCAATTTGGTGCCAATTTTTTTTTTCCTACCGTTATAACCAAGTCCCAAAATATTTCTCTTCACTTGTACATAACTGGGTTCCCAATTCTGTTTATTTAAATTACTGACTATAAAATCTATTCAGACTATATTCTGTGATTGATCTTGTAAAATAATACAATTATTTTATTATAAATACTATTGGATCACATATCCCTTTCCTTCAATGCCCTTTCTGCCTGCCACAGGTTGATGCAAGCTACGTTCGAGTGGCGATTGGACCTGCAGCGATTCCAGTGCGTGCGCTTCGTAGAGTTCCTCCGCGTGAGCCTCGAGACGCAAAACGCCGCCGACGTTTCGTACGCGGTCTGTCGAGAGCGACAGCGGTGCCAAGCCGAACACTACCGACTGCTACGAGAGATGGAGGAGGAGGCTCAGCGACTGGGTCAGGTCAGAACTCCGCAGCATTACCCTTAATTTACCCTTTAATTTGCAAGTTTCTTGACGTTCTGGTACATGCATAAAACTGACCTATTATATAATATTATGCTACCTAGGTACTTACTTTTAAAATAATAGGAAAAATAGCTGGGATATGATCATAGACCGTTGGGGAAGGATCTTTTAAAAATATAGAGATCGTGCGATCGAGATCCTTTTTAAGTGATCTTAGAACTGATCGCGATCGTGTTTTTATTTGATAATCTTTTAATTTGATCGAGATCTTCTTTCCTTGATCTTTTTAAAAATATCATTTTAAAAGATCAAGATCGTTTCCCAGGGCCTATACAGTTGTGTTTCAGCAGCACGTGTACCTATTAAATTCTGTGTGTTTTGCAGAGATATACTTCATATGGAATTTCAGCCAACAACATTAGGTACCTCCAAATTTGAGTGTTTATTCTGGGACAAGCCGAAACAGAGGCAATGAATCTACGAAAAATGGACCATTTATCCAGTTTTTTTTCTGAAACGATCTTTTAAACGAATTTGATCTTTTTATAAAATAATGTTTAATTTGAATTTATAAAAAAATATTGCTAACTTCAATTATTTTAAAATTTCTTTTTGATGACGATCTTGATCTTTTTAAAAAATCGATTTCCAAACGATCTTCCCCAATCAAGGTCCATGGATATGATATTTATGATAGTTTTTATGTTATTTTCAATGGACATTCAAATGGGCTTATGTGCATTTTCTTGGCTTGGCTAAGGACATTTTCTGTGTTAGTAAAATATATTCATTCTAGTATCATTTACTTTCAGGCCCTTTAAATACAGTTCAATGACTGAGCGCTGCTAGAGGCCTCATGTTTTTACTTGGAAGTAAATGAATAATACAACCACAAATTAGAAAGAGCTGCCTTAAACTTCATGCTCTTGACTTCTAACTTGCTTTTACTCTACTTTTAATTACAGTAGAGCTTGAAAATTAATAGAAAAGGTGCATGTTAACTGCACACAATCCTTGGCAAGTAAAAATTGATGCAATTATGGTTTCCGCAGATAATCGCGGACAAGAACCGGCATCTGGCGGAAGCCGCGCTGGCTGCCCAACGGCAGCAGGTGGAGATCGGCCTGTGGCGAACGCGCCTCCGTCAGCTGATACACGAGTTCCAGAAGTTTGTCAACTTTGCGCTCAAGGCCGTGCCGGGTCAAGCCGAGTTCCTGCTGTCAATCGAGAGGCTCATGAAGCTGGAGGTTCCGACGTTAGACAGTGGATCGTCCATCGATGCAGGTACGGTCAACGGTGGATTATTGCTGCGTTGAAAATGTCAATCGAGAGGCTCATGGAGCTGGAGGTTCCGACGTTAGACAGGGGATCGTCCATTGATGCAGGTACGGTCAACGGTGGGTTATTGCTGCGTTGAAAATAGGGATCCAATCCAATAATAGCTGAATAAGTGTGATGGGGAAAGAAAAAAGTAAGGAAGGATGTAACTTATCAGATACCTACAAGTGTTGCTAGATCAGGTTTTGCAAGGTATATTTCTTTAGCAATACTTTTCTCTCTTGTATCCTTTCTGCCATAAAACAAATTAACAACATATGCAGGTACCTACCATTATTATTTGCTTTAAATATTAAATAAATATTAAATATTATATGTTATATGCTTGCCTTTAAGTAGGTGCACTGGTTTATTTTCCAAAATAGGGCAAATTCAGCTACTGTTTTTTTCAAGCGCAATGCACAAATAGGTTTGCCTCACTTGCACTTGAAGAACCTTCCAATAAAACAGTTTCAGAATGAATAATTGAAATATTAAGTAACATTAAAAAGTTGTCAGCTTTCTACGGAAAATCCCAACTTGATGTGCAAACATTGTTCCCGAAATTGAATACCATTCATACTTTGCTACAGATGACTAGGTACATTTTCAAAGCAATGGTTTTGTGTGCAGAAAACCTGTTGAAGAAGTCCATATCCATCGCCGAGGACTACTGCGGATTGAACTTCAAAGACAGCGAGCTCAGCACGCCATCCGCAGAAGTAGATGAGTCCAAGGAAGACAGCTTAAGTGATGATGTGTCACCGTCAGAAATGTCCATGACTCCATTAGGTACGTTTATCGTTTTGAGCAGCGATTGTTACTTTCTGTTCTGCGGCTGGGCGAAGCAATCACGATGGACGACTTTCCTATTTCAGAGCTAGTGGACAATATTCTGCAAACTATCATTGAAGAGTCCGTTATTTCTCCGGAAGAGCTTGTGGGTCCGTTGGTGCACGGCATCATCGACAGAATTCCACCCGAGATGGTGAGTTCTCTCCATGTGTCTTCATCGTAGCATGTCAATGTTTATTAGCCCTTTCGATCACAAATGGACCAAATTTGTCTGTTAATATCGTTACGGTATTACGTCAACCTACCACCAGTGCTCACCATGCTGAGAAAGGAGTAATATTTTTATTGAAGAACATTTTTGCCACATCAGTCTCTCAAAATACACGGTGATAAATACTTTGATAACACCTTTGGTAATGCTAATTAAATATCCTGTACATCTACCATCATATCCTGTAAAATTTGCTAGACGAGTCTTTCCCCTGGTTCTACCTAAGCATATTTTGTATTTTCTTGTTCTTTCATGTGGTACGTGGTATATACTGGTAAATTTCTTTCTGAATATGAGGAGAGTAACAAATAATAAAATATTGGTGACATATATTAGTCGCCTGCACAAATCGAATGATTTTGCGTCACACATCCAAAAGACAGAAATGCCATTTCACTGATTTCCCATCAAGGCCGACGCCAGCACGCAGATCCCGAGCTTCGTCGAAACGCCGAGCATGGACAAGGTCCTCTCGCCGAGTCCAAGTGCCGAATACGAGAACCTACTCTTGGACGAGTTCGCGACCCAGCGAGTCAAGCTAGCGACGTCGTCGTCTGTGTTCGTCGCCAAGGCGATGGTCGAGTGCATGGTTTCGACGGCGGAGAAGGAAGTAGGAATCGAGAGCCAAGACTGCGCGTTCTGCGAGATTCAAGACCAGCAACATGTTTGCCAAACTGGTAACTCGGACTGTTATGATACAGTTAATGCTTTTACTTGTGTGTAGTTTTCAATGTAATCTACATAATCTAAGGCAGCACTTATCTTACTTTTAAATGTCAATTCAAATCTTAAAAAAAGTTTAATTAATTTCAAGAATGCTTCCTCAAACCATGGCCCAACATGCACATAGGTAAAAGAGAAGTTGCTAATTTTCCATGATGTCAGCTGTTTGATTATCTAGCAAAAAATTAACGACAAGAGCCACGAAAAACAATTCTTTCTAGAAAGCCAATTTGCTTGCATTAATTCTTTCTTCTCGTCTTTGTGTGGGTGCATACCTATACAAACAACTTTTTTATTGAAAATGCACGTTCTAGTAGTAGCAAAGCAAATTGTTGATGTGATTGTAGATTCCAAAGAAACCGAAGAGGGTGAAGGAGAAACGGAAGCAAAAACGGAAGCAAAAACCCCCGCGGACGCTAGCGAGCGGGAGGGCTTCCTGACAACGGGCCTCGTCGGAGAAGGGGGAAAAGAGCACGAGCAGGACGCAGAGGAATTCATTCAAGACCGCGTTCAATCCATGCTCAAGTTATTCCACGACCACCCCAGCCTGACATCCATGTTCATTTCGAACTAATTGCCATGATTGGCATGACAACCCTAATTACCAAGACTATTCCTATGGTTCAGCTTCAAATGGAAGGGGATTTCACTAATTGATAAGCAAATAACTCTACCTCTGAGGTGTCATTCAAAATGATAGATTTATTTTTCAATTTACGTTTCAGATTTTACGAATAAAAGCATACATTTTTACCCAAAAGTTTGAATAGCTGGCTCTGGCTACGTTACTTCTTGCACCTCTGGGATAATTTTTGCAACTTTTCTTGGTTCCTTGATCAGCGTTTTGGGACACTGCATTTCTGTCCAGTTGATAGGAATCATTGATACTCCTGAAAATAAGATACTAGATTGTTATTCTGGAAGCTTTTCCATCCTAAAAAGGGTATGAAGGTTTTGGATAAATACTTCCAAGATTTGTGCAGGAGTGGACAGGTGACAAAATGCCCAAGACAAAGGATGAAAGGGGAAAATTGTCAGGCCCTGAACAAGGGTTTCCTAACTCTGAACTTACATTCAAATTCAGCCAATAAAGTAGAACCGCAGGAGAAAGAATTCTCCATATTCAAAAATTGACAAGGAAAGTTTTTGATGGTGAATACCAAAAATGCTATAATTTTAGGTTTTCAGCTGTGTTGCATCAAAATTCTCAAACAATTTAAAATAAACTTCACAACTTGCTCATGAATTTCCAGATTTGAAAGCCATCAATATAAGAATTAAAAATAGGAGGATGACGTATTACGATGCAAGGATTTATCCGATGTAACACTTAAATATTTAGTTGCAAACATTTCATTTTACAACCACCTTTTTGAGCTTCTCATCTAATGAAAATTTTCAAGTCAAGAGTTTCTGACTTGCTATCGTCACAGATAGAAGGTTATCCAGATGTTCCACTCCCATTCTAAAACAGCTACGCGAAAGCCCTGCACCTGCAATAATAGTTTTGCTGGCAGTCAAGGGATGGAGCCACTGTTTGTTATGAAACCAAAGTAACTGTAACCAGTGTTGGGTAAGTTCCTTGAAAAAAGGAACTAAATTACAAGTTAAGTTACTGGCTTAAAAAAGGAATGAAGTTAAAGTTAAGTTACCAGTTTAAAAAAAGAAACTTAAAAGTTAAGTTACATTTCAAACGGAACTTACAGGTTCCTCGAAAAGTGACTTTGCAAATTTGCAATAAGCAAGCATTTTGCGCGTATACCTATTTAGACCTTTTATGTATTTTTCACTTAAATGAAATAAGGACTTGAAATTAATCCAAGGAATGAGATTTGTTTCCTTTTCTAGCGGGCTACTTGCACTAGCCATTATAAAAATAAAATAATATGTCACAAATCAGAAATCCCCCACACAGTCCCCGCACAGTTGACTGACACCAGGAAACGCAATACAGCAAGTGCAAAGCACTCCGGCGCTGCTCCGTCACTTGAAGCAACTTGTAAAGGTATCTAGGTTGTGATTGGTCGAATCACAATGACTTGCCTCACCCACGTGATGCGTACTCGAGTAAGGGTAGGGGGATGGGTTAAACACTTGGGTTAAACCCTTGGGTTAAACCACTTGCTAGACGGGCACATAGCGGTTAGCGTGAGTCACGACCAGCAGAATCTGGCCAGCTTTCTACATACAATACAAAGACATCTAAGAATAGATTGACAAGGGTAAGTAAGGAAGCTTCAAGAAACTGACCATATTCGTTGAGTTCTCAACAAACCAAAAAATATGCACGCTTACAGCACAGTATAGTGCGCTCAAAAGTAACTTTCAAAGGAACTTAACCTAATCGTTTAAGTTCCCCAAAAAAAGTTACTGGTATTTATAAAAGTTACTTGCTTAATAAAGGAACGCGTTACCGTACAAGTTCCCAAAAAAAGGAACGCGCTCCCGGGAACGCGTTCCTTGCGTTAAGTTCCTACCCAACACTGGATGTAACCACCTGAGGAACATTGGGTCCCTAGATTATAATTGACCTTGTGCCATGGTCTGGTAGATGATGGTAAAACAGGTTGCCAACGCGCCCCAGCGATTGCCGGCCAAATTAATAGCATCAAATTTTTGCAGTAGCCATAGCTAAGTTAGTAGAATGTCTGGGTAACCTTATTTCTGTGCTAACGTGCTGTGTACAGTCGCAGCAAAACCAGACGCAAAACTCACCTGCTTCGCTGTGCGCAATAGCAACACCGAGCTCGTTTTCGGCAGTTGAGAGTTGTGAAGTGTGTGCTTCAGTTATGGGAAGCTAGCAAACAATTGAAGGAAAATACACAGATATCCATGTTACAAAATAAACACAAAATATAAGAGTCAATTGAAAGTAACATTTCAAAAGAAAGAACCTTTCTAGCACCCTCTGAATGGATTTGTTTTGATATAAAGGCTCGCTAGAAAACGAGAACTGTTTGATATACTCATTTGCCTCCCCGTTTGCTATTTCATTGCTGTGTCTAACAACATACCCTGCTCACGCCTATGTCTACAGGTACAAGTTCTTGGTTAGCAACATCTTGCCTGGTCTTATTATCTATTTATTGTCTGTAAAAAAAGGATACGACTCTTGCAAGTATGATATCACCAGGCCGAAAGCATTTTGCCATATCAATTCGATCTTTTTCTGTTGCTCGAACATCTTCTTTCCGTAGAATAGCTCGATAAGGACGAGACAGGACTGTGTCTGCTATGCATTTGATCTCGCACTTGCAAAACCGCTGGTTCATCACAGTCACTTTCGCCGTTACGATGTCTCCTGGCTGAGGAACCACACTTTGATCCTTTATACTAACCACTTCCACAATAGAAGACTGAAAAAAAAATTAGAATTAGAATTCAAGTGAACAGCTCGAGAATGATTTTACTTCAACATTTACGGATGCTCGTTTACCGTCTCTTCTTTAATGACGTTGACAACCCCGGCAAGCGTTGAATAAATATATCCTTGCCTCTCATATGTTCCTCGACCAGGAATATGATTTTTATCCGACAAGCTAAGACGCTGACCTGTTCAGAACAAACAAGATGAAAAAATTTCCTAAATGTGGTAAAAGTAAGGTTATAAGTAGCCGACAACCAGTCGGATCAGCTTGTCATCGTAAAGTTTGGAGGCACAGTTACAAACAAATATGTCTAGAAGAGAGCTTGAGTTTCTGAATTCATTTACCAGGAACGCAAATGATCTCTGAATCACCCATTCTCATGTCAATTTATTTTCACCACACCACGAGGACGCACACTCCTCCACCAGACTTCACCAAGGACAGCTGATATCCAGCTGTGAAATGAGCGGCATTAGCAAGAACTTTCGTCTGTCATGAGCACATGGCTGGATATATTTTTCACTTTGTTGAAAAATGAAAAAGTTTCTTTACTGCTGTGGGTTCAATGGCTTTGGCCAGCTTAAAAAAACAGAGAACATCTTCCTAGAAGTGCTTACTTTAATACCCATTGAAAACACTTCAGAAGTTGCATTTTCATGGAGCAACTTGTTTGTAAGAACAACAGGTGAGGACTTTTCTGCAACTGATTCTTGTTGAAAAAAACCTACAATAAAGATTTATAGACAAAGATTTTTATTTTGTAGATTAGATCTCTTTGTTCTGTATAAAAGGCTTGCTTAAATCGTTTACATATCCAAATGTTTGGAAAAGAAACAGTTACCTATTCTATTAACTAGAACTACTTACGATATACTACTTGTTCGAATTTCTCCTTCGAAGGAGTTTGCATTATTTAGCCTTTTCTATTTCAGCTGGAGAAGTGTTTGCATTAGGTCAGGTTAAAGAAGAAAATCAAGCAATTATTCGATTTAC
Source organism: Nemoura dubitans (assembly GCA_921293005.1). Lineage (NCBI taxonomy): Eukaryota > Metazoa > Arthropoda > Insecta > Plecoptera > Nemouridae > Nemoura > Nemoura dubitans. The sequence continues at coordinate 41,995,939 of OV121076.1, forward strand.
TTTCGAAGATGACATGAATGCAGATCGCCAAACCAAAAACATTAAGCACATTTCCTGCTCATTTTTTCGTAAACAAGCATTATTTGTAACAGAAGAAGGTGATTGTTACTTGATTGGTGGGGATGTTGATCCACATGTAAAACGGCTACTAGATTTTACAAGGGTGGAATCTGATGAAGCAGAAGAACATGAAATTGAAAATAAAGTAATCAAAGTTTGCTGTGGAGGATTCACAAACCTTGCTCTTCTATCCAGCCGTGGTAAATATGTGAATAGACACATCATTGTGGTTTGCTAACCTAATTATGTGCTTGAATTAAAAAATAATAAAACCCAATTTTGGTTTTCAGACAAGCTTTATTGCATTCCATCTATGGTACCATTGGGTGGAATCAAAGTGCAAGAAATAGCGTGCGGGTTTGAGCACAGTCTTATAATGACCGACAGAGGTGAAGTTTACTCGTGGGGGGCTGGAAGGTAATTTATTCAACAAATAAATTAAACAATCAAACTAAAATTGCGCCTGAGCCGCTTAAAGCAAAAAAATTTCCGAATGGTGATAGTTCGGCTTTGCATTATTCACTTATAAAGTGGTAGACATGATTTTTGCTCTTTATAATAGTACCTACCTGATTTTATGAAAAGCCAAATCCCTACGTTCTTTTCTAGCCGAGGTCAACTAGGACTGTCCACTCTCGAAAACGTCGAGACACCAACCCGTGTTGTGTTGCCGCCGGTGTCCCACATTGCGGCAGGTGGCTGGCATTGTTTCGTCCGAACAGCCAAAAACAGCCTCTTCACGTGGGGCTGGAACTCTCACGGACAGCTGGGATTTCCAACGGCGAAAAATGAGAAGGAGGAAAACTCTGTCAACGTTGCCGCAGATCCGATCCGTGTACCGTTTACCATGGACGAACCGCTGACTGGTTTGGCGTGCGGAAACAAGCACACGGTTCTGGTGTTCGGTACGTAGAAAAGAATCGATGACTTGAATAGTTGACAGGGCTTAATTGAGGTTTTCTGGCACTGGGGCTCAATTGAAATCGCCAGTATGTTCAGCTTTTCGTGGCTAAGAACTTTTTATCGCTTCGCATTTTCTTTGGAAATTTTTAACAGTCCTGGACATTTTTTACCATTGTTCATGGTCTGTTTGTCCCTGCCCTATTGCTATTGCAAGTCTAAAGCTATATATTTTTGTAGAATGTAACTGTAACAGACTGCTCACTTTGCTATTTCTAGTTGACTGTGGCCAATATTATTTTGAAAGCAGAGATGCACAGTTAGATTAATCCACTCATTTTATTTTTCTACTACCATGAGAGATAATAGCTCTTACTACTTTTTACGTTAGATGTTCCAAATAAAAAAGCTACATTATAATATCGTAGTGGTTGCTGTGGTTGTGGTGGTTGCTGTGGTGGTTGCTGTTGGTGGTCACTCACTTAAATTCCATAATATACCTAAAAATGTCATGTCATGTGTTAGTGTAATGTGTTGGTGTATAGTAACACTAAAACTTGCAAGGTGTACAATGCAAATAGTTGACGGATAAATAAATAGACAGTGCCATCCTAAAAGTAACATTTGCATACTTTTCCGCCAGCCTACAAGTCCGTCTGGGGATGCGGATGGAATGCCTACGGACAACTCGGGAAGTCTGCGAGCGATCACCCGACCTGTGAGCGGCTGACAGAACTGGCAGTTCCGAGCGGAACGATACAAGATGTTTTTGCAGGCGGCTGGAACACAGGGCTTCTGATCGAACGAGAAGACAGCGTGTAGTCCATAGTGTGCTGATTCCATTATGTACTTTTACTAAAAATAAAAATGTGATATTTGTATGATAGAATATGCAAGCAGGTCTTTTTTTTATAAGATTAAAATGCAGTTTTCCATAGGTATACTAGGTACCTACTACCTTTGCTAGTATTTTTTGAGTTAACCAAATCAACAGCTGTTGAGGACTAGTCTTTCTGTTAACGTCATGGCGATGTTCAAGACATAAGATAAGAAGAAAGGGAAATAATTCCATAACGAATATAAATTTTTCTGTGAGTATACATACACATTCCAATTTGTTCCCAGAAGTTTTCAATTCTGTCCCATCCTCTTCATTTCTCCCAAGTTCTCAAACAATGAATTTGGCTAATAATATTGTAGCGCGCTGTATAATCTAAATGGTCCAGTGTTGACTTCAACTTCGTGGAATGGTATAGGCGATTTGTTAAAGATTTATTAGCTATATAGTCACTATATCACGAGTGTCCCCTTCCAACCAGAATGGTTGAATTCATGCAATATTCATGCAATAGCATGAAGATTTGCAAAGGTTTTGCAAATTATTTCCAATGTAGGTATACTATGGAGGAAGATCACCTCCAGACAGGGTTGGATAGGGGAAAAAACCGGCCTGGGCATTTCAGAAAAAAAGTCGGCCCACAAGAAAATACATTCCCTAAAAATCGTCGTCGCTCCTGTGAGGCCTTGTGTCTCGGACCACGAGGGCGGCCCCCAGCCGGTCAACCGGCCCAGAAACTACCGGCCCTTCGGGCACTGCCCGGTCGCCTAATGGTCCTATCCAACCCTGCCTCCAGATAACAGTTTCAGTAAATCACCTCCTATAGGTATGAGACACATCACTTGTAAGACACATTTGTAGATCCACACGCAGTACACGTTCTTCCAAGTTTGGTTGAAAAATCATTGAATTTGAATAAACCTGATATAATGATGTAGAAATAGAATAGAATTGTGTTAGTTTTAGTATATCTGTAAAGCTAATGTCTATAGGTGGATCGCAGGTAGGTACCAGCTAGTACCTACCTATACCTTGGCATGTGTATTATGTTGTTTCGCCACAGTCTAGTTTTACAGCTCCATTTTAAACTATTTGACCTAATTTAGACTTTAATTCGTTAGTTTTGTCCGCTACTACGCTATAACATAGCACGTATTACTGCCATGATTTTTAAGTGTTTCCTATATTGTGTCAAGCAGGGGTAATAAACCTGCTGCTTATATTTTATGTATGGTTGCATTGCATCAGAGCTAATACCATAATTTATAAAATGCTGCGATCGTAAAGAGCCTTCCTTCACCACGAGAGGCTCCGTTTGTGGGATTGGGGTGGGGTGGGAAATTGGGCCCCAAATTTGCATGGGAATGCACGTCACTTCTACTGGCAGTGAATGGAGGAGGGGTGGGGGCGACTTCTTGATATCGACGACATTTTCTACCGTCGGTGAGTTTTAAAGAGTCTTTCAAAGTCAATCTTATCGATAACTCCTGAAAAATTATCCTCGATTGTTTGTGTAATAAAGGTATAAGCTGTGTCAAAAATTAGCTTGCATTTGTCCACATATGTCCACTTGTCCAGACGAAAAAGATAAATTAAGAGATTATTAGGGTTTAATGATATCCGGTTGAATGTAAAAATTATAATAATCATATTATTTGTGGGATGAACGAATATTCTGAAATTGTAAATCCTATGTATTCATTTTTCTATCCCAAGGCTAGTATACCTACCGTTGGGCAACCAAGCTTGAAAAACACGACCATTTCGCAAAATGTAATAATGGTATTCCGAACGATGATTAGCAGTATATTCGGTTGTGAATCTGTGTATACCTACGTAGGTAGGTACACGTATACATATACGCATGGCTAATGTTCTGCTAGAAAAATTTGGCCGCGGCCTTCTTACATCACATCTGTCTACCAAGCATTGAAATCTCCAAGTCAACAAGGCTATTTCCTAGCGAGTACATAAGAGTTTACCAGCGTTGACAAAAGAGTACCTCCCATTCTGTTTGAACGTCGCATTGAAAAATGGCAAACTGTCAAAGAACGAAGGCTTAAATTTAATTTCTCTTTTTTACAGCGCCCCAAAAAAGACTGTAATTTCAACGCAGGGGCTTGACGTTGTATGTTTTCATGCACGGTAATAGCACACTTCTTGAGAGAGACTCGAAGAATGTTTTCGTTCCTTTCACTTGTGTATTACCAGTTCTTTGGTCAACATCTTTAAACTAGACATTCGGCTAAAATCTTCTTCTCAAACGTTATCAGTGACTTTTAAAGCAAGTCAGACAAAGAACTGATTAACAATAAGTGTCACCCTTAGCAAAACACATTTTTGGCGGCCGTTAATTTCTTGTGTATCAAACAAGTTTTTGTCTCAAATTTCGACAGTATACGTGCACGCGATTAACCTTGTAATTTGACGCCTAAGAGTGTTTTTTATCCGGCCAAGTGTTTCCTGCTACTCATCCTGCAGTCATGTGTTCTTGTGGTGTGGAGTGAGTGTGCTGAACAGACCCCGGGACCGAGTTTTTGGATACAGCATCTTCGCGTCCGAGGAGGTGACATCTTCAGAATGCCGACGACAAAAGAGCGGCAACGGCCTATGTTTAGCTGGACCGCAAGCACTCCGTAAGTGAAGCATGTCGATTTGTCACTGTCCGTGCGAACAGCAGACTTCAGTTTTTCCTGGGCATTTATGCTTTATCTAAAAGTGCATTCTTAGTTATGTTCCTGTAATGGCACTTTTTAATACATCAAAGTGACAACCCTTAGCAAAAATAGCTCGGTGGTATGAACTTTCCCGGCAAATATACACATCTCCAAACTCCATTTCACGAAGGAGAATGTATTAGCATCTTCCTTGGGGACCCAATTGCTGCTAGACAAGAGCTAAGAGTTTCAAAACTGCTCATGGTGCCTTTTGTCCTGCTCAAGGCATGGAGTGCAAGTTTTTAAAACACTTGGCTCATGAATAGCAGGAACGTGAAGTGTAATATAGTTCATAGGAAAATTAGCATGTCTTGAGCGACGATTCGACTCCCGACACTTTAATTTTGCTTGGCTCCCCCATGTTTCTTGTAATGTCCTGAACTGCACCTAAAAATCACGTCCACAAAACTTGATAAATTTCCTCTTGTGCTTGTAATGTTCAAAGCTAAATTTTGGCAGATTGTAGAAATATTGGCGGCAATAAAAAAATATAATACAAAATATACCGATCAATGTATACGGCTAACGAAAGCGTCATGCGTTTCGCACATTCGCAAGTTGTGTATACCTACGTCACGTGGCTGCAAGTGATAGTGAAACCCATGGCGTCGTTTGAACTCGAGAAAGTAATATCTAGACTCCATTACTTGGCAGTCGGCCGCAGCACATACGGCACGTTACCAATTAGTGTACTCGATTAGGGTAATCACAAAATGCGTTACCCTATGTACCTACTCTCTCAAATTGACATTCTCGCGAGGAATTACGCAAGACGCTATGCGTGTACTTGCAGCGTATTTGGCGTAATGTGGCTGGTAATTGAGATGGTGGAAGATGAACAATAAAATTAGTTTCGTAGATAGAGACAATCCTATAGTATTGTGCTGGTGTGTAATGGATTTGCGATTCACTGAATTTGTGGAACAGCTTAATTAAGATAAAAACCAAGATGAAACAATAAGGTGAAGGTGAATTGTGAGTTTCGGAGATTTGAAGTTATGTGGTTGTACCTATAGGGAAGCTACTACAGAAGTCAGAAAGTATTAAACTGAAGGCTTGAACGGTTCCAGTTTGTTCCCGTTGAGCCTCATATGAATATTTTGAAGTTGAACAGGACTCTTCAAACAAGTCTTCCATCAGAAAGACACCACGAATTGTTCGTTTCAATCTGTACATTGATGTATTTTAAATTTTAGTTATTATTTGAAAATTTCATACTGTAAGCAGAAAATTAGTTTTTTGTTTCACGTATCCGTCTAAAAAAGCAATATCCGGGACATTTTGCTTTGCGGTTCACGCTTGAAAAACAATCTTGCGTTTGGGTATTCTCAGTGACGTAGGTGCACATTAACGTAGGTTAACATTAACATGGAGGAAGTTCAATTACACATTATTTATTAAGTATGTCGATTTTATACGTATCCATTCGCAAAACTTGCTACACATACAAATATCCCATGGTCCGGGCCATGAAGTAAGAAATAAGAAAATATGAACCCCATACAACAGTAAAAAAACATCGCATAGCCTCGGTCTAGGAATCATACATGCTTTTATACCTCAAAGGTATTCTCTACAAGCAATTACGCCACGAACGCGCCGCCTTAGGAGCATGGACATAAAAAAGATATTCAAAAACGAGTTTTTTACAACCTTTAAGAAATTGGTCATAAATGACCTCTCCTCTGGCTGCCCTTGACTACATATCGTAGTGTGCAATGTGCCGAAGGCAATATGCTACTCATAAACCGATGCCACCTGCGGGTGCTATACGCACATCGTCAAAGACATACGTGTTCGGTGTTTGCATTACCATTTATCACTCTTCTTATTGACGAGGGCGGTGTCCTAAAGACTAGCAGAAGCACGTCAAGTCACAACAAAAGGCTATGCTACCGAACCGAGGTGACTACTACCTAAAGTTCGGTCCTCAAGGCATCTTTACTCATAAGCTGACCAACGCCTTCCCCTGCCCCGAGCTACGTCTTTTATAACATGAGCACAGAGAAGGTAAGGTATAGAACTACAGACATGCAGGATTATTTAAAAGTGATCTCCATCAAAAGAGCTTCATCGAGATCGTTTCCAGAAGGTTGGCCACCGATTTAAAGTCTGTCTCAAAAGCGATCTAGAGTGTTCTTTATGTATAGGATTTCTTCGCTGTTCGGTCAGCTGATTTCCACACGATTCTCATAAAAACCGAAAGTTAAACTGACCCACTCACTTAATATGCTAATCATGTAAGCCATAATATAATCACATGCGTTTATCTATATTGGATCACATCTCGACTGGCGAATTACTGAGCTCTGCTTCATTTCACCGAGCCCACGCTGAAGTGAGAAGCAAATACTGCGAACGCCAGCGATTTTTACGCACATGTTTGTGAGCAAGTGTGCATGGTATATATATAGGTATCTATATTGAAATAATATCCGCTCAACACGAGGTATTTGCTGACTTTCTCAACAAAATCGGCATTTGTGGAAACCGTCGCTGACGAAGCTACGACCGCCACATTCGGTTTCACTCGACGTTCATGATCATTTCGCGAGTAGGTCAAGGTAAAGGCATCGGCATGAGCGGCATGCGATCTGCTAAGCGGCTACATGCTTTTGTACCGGAGTATGCCGTCGAAAGTTGTGTCATTGTCTGCTAGTGAAGAGGTTTAATTGCATATGGATAAAAGCAAGCCGACATTTACATTGCTGGTTAAATACGGTGTTTTTAAATTAATTTCGGGGTTACTTTATTCAATTTTGATAGCCTAGACTTCTGTATGACTGCGTAGAATGTGTAAAGGAAGCAGGATGTGGAAAAATGTGATTTTAATTATGGTTAAAACGTGCGTAAGTTTTCGTATGATCATTTTGCTAATTGCATATAACAATTTATTTTGGGAGTGTACGGCAGCATGTACACAATCGTGAGATCTCTCTGTACTGGCAACTCATGCTGTGAACTTGGGTGTACATTTGTTTGGTCGTTTGACTACTCAGTTTTATCACCACAAGGTCTTCCTTGAGGCAAAATGTACCTCATTAGGGAGAGAAAATATACGTAATGCCACACTATTAAGCGCACGTATACTTCAAGCGATGATGTAACAATTCAATCAGTTGTAAACAGCATTAGCAAGCGACGACTTATTGGTGACATCGATTATAATCATGCACTATGCACTGGATGACATGAACTTTTGGTGTCTGTTGTACTGAGGTTGTGGTAACATTACAATATCATTGAAAGCGGAAATCTGGAAAAGCTGACCTGAAAAGTGCTAGGAAAATCGTATATTATTTAAATGTGTTCTAAATTAAATAAACATGGACATTTGGAATAATTTATTGGTGACACTAACCCTGGGGACATTCAACCACCAAGTCTGTTCCCCGCAGTCAGTATGAGGAGCGTAGATATATGCGTCGTCCTGTGAACTCCTCGAATTATTCATGCCAAGGTATAGATATCCTATAAAGTTACATAAAACCCGCTTCAGAGTATTCAAATATGATATCTATAACTATAGACAAAGTAGACATGCGTGGCTGGGGGGAGGAACGGAAAGTTTTCGTGGCTACTAAATTTCCCTTCTAAGGATTAATATTTCAGCAATGAAGAGCTGAAGAGATCGATATCGATTTCCATAACAACATTATAGGTTCTAGCGTCCCAAGTCAGTTTCCTGTTGACCCGTGGGAAGAAAAGTCGGACACTGAGGTCACCACCTTCCTACATGACCGCTGCAGAAATAAGTGAAGTGACCCCAAATTAACTTAAGACTAATTACAGATATACGGTGTAACCACGGGTGCAACCTAACCATCAGTGAATTGTGTAGCCAATTAAAAATTCGAACGATCGCTTTGAAAATGTGAAATTACCGACGAAATAAAATCACAGACCAAGAAGTGTACCGAAAAGCGAGTAGAAATGGGGACTCTTTTATTCGACGCCCACAACGCGCGGATGACCGGCATATCTGGCGACGAGATCGTCGAGATCTCGAAGGAGGGCGTCGACATCCCCCTGTCGGGCTCTCCGCAGAGTGTCCAGCAGGTCCCAAATCCCGTCGCCGTTGACGTCGTAGCGCCCGACACCCCGCCGGTGCTGGTTAGGTACTGACACACGCTGAGAATCTGCACGCCCCATGAATGGAGCGATTTGCAGGGTCACCTTACCACAAAAACTACCACGCCACGGACAAGCCAATAGCACCAGGTCTATACGATTGAATCTATTGTGTGACTGATACTGAGTGCGTATACATTTGTTGATGAGCGTAGCGAGCGAAAAATTCAGTTACACTACCCCCCCCCCCCCCCCCAAACACTTGTGTCTGTGTGTGTGTGTTTTTTTGTGTGCGTTTGCGCGCGCTATACAGACCAAACGCTTTATCCGATTTTGAGAAAAATTCCATAGGACCTACCTTTGTTTTCAACTTAGACCCCATGCGTTTTTGGAAAAGATCGGTTTAGAACCTTGTCAATAAATACATTTTTACAAAATTTTTCGATTTTTCAAAATTTTGTATCTCTGTAATACCCCGTTCACACTGGGGAAGTTAATCACTGTTAGGTTTAACTATGATCAGCTATGCGCAGTGCATTGTGGGCTAACTGTGTTCGAGTTTGAATTGAGCGTTCACACTGAAACGGGGTTAACGCCATAGTGGCCATCTTTTTCCAAATCTGTACGTCCACATACATAAGCTTCTAAAACTCCGATTTCGACCGTTTCAATCATGGAAAATGAAGATGTGCTGCGAGTTTTGTTACTCTGATTAGCCAGTACATTTTGAAGCGTAGGAGAAGTAAAAGGCGTCTTGATCTAATGCATAATATGTATTTAGTTAGATTTATAATTCGAGCTCCATATCATTATAAATCGGGCCGTTTCTTTTGTTGGCCAGGAGCCTGTTCACGTGCGACTCCCACACGTGAATCAATAATAACACCTCGTGGTCCGTCAATTGTCCTTTCTTTTCCCATCTTTTGCTTCGCACACAATATCCCTCGTTGACGCCATTTAAAAAAACAAAATCAACACTGCACAGCCTTCTCCAATCCTACAAAACGTTCCTGCCGCGCAGTTCCGGTGGGCGGTGAGCAAACTAACTGAGTTAGCTCTTAATCACGTTCTGGAAACGTTGTTAACGCCAAATCCGAGTTAACGCTAACAGCGTTCCGTTCACACTGGCCTCTTGATCATAGTTAAGCCGCTAACAGTGATTAACTTCCCCAGTGTGAACGGGGTATAAATGTTGAAGTTCTTTACATATCTTCACCAAAACTTATAAGCATGCCAACCTTATATAAAAATGTATCATGTCTAAAAATCTAAGGTCGGAAGGACTTGCTGAATGGTTTTTATTTGCATTTTTGGAGTGTTTTGTCGGGATTTGAAGCTTGATTCAATAAAAGTCCGACTTCCGTCATTTCCCAGGTTTCCAGCTTTGTTGACTTCAAGTTTGTCCAAGGCATAGTTTTTTACAGCTGGAAGTTTATGGAAGTAGTTGAAGGTTAACCCGCGTCAGCAATATATCTCCAATCAAATAAGAACCATCGGGTCTAAGATAATATGTCTTATATGTATTCACATTGCTCAATGAGCTTAAAATGAGCATATTTTCGCTGTCTGACAGATCAGAGAGAAACAAACAGTGGCGTAACTTCAAATCAGAGGCCCCAGAGCAAAAAAAAATGGTGTCCCCCTCTCCTCGCGGCGGATTGAAAACGTACTCCCAGATTTTAGTCACCCTTCTCCTGCCTCGCTTCAAATAAACCATTCCCAAAAAAAAAAAGTCATCGCCGATTAACTTATCTAAGAATCCATTCCCGCAAAAAACGTCGTCGTCTTTTTTCGGATTAGCTTGGGCCTCTGCGTGCCCCAAAAATCTTATCTGAGGCTCCCCTGGGCCTAAGAGCCCCCCGACCACTGGTATGCCTGAACCCCTCCCTGGAAACAAATGAAGGTCACAATCGTCTAAATTTAGAAGTGATCAGAATTTTCAAGAAGGCAATGATCTGGCTTGGTGCTCCATGGTTTTCATAGGCCTCTTGCGTTCACCTTTTTATCCGCAATTAATCCGCAGTATGAACCACTACGCTCATCTTCAACGCATCACAAATTGCGTTCGCGAAGCCCTATTTTTAGACATCGAGCAGCGGGGTAATGCTAATGTGAATCTGAAATTACAAACGACGGATTACCAAATCGGAGATTGCATATTATGTTGAATTGCATTCTAATTCGCCAAAAAGTCGATTACGTTCTACTTCTACCCGAAAATTAAGACGTCCGGTCCACCGAACGGGTTTTGTGCCATTTGGGAGTTGGGACGTTGTTCAAAACAGAAATAGTGATATTGTTCAGGCGGTGTCATGCTGAACGCCATTATCGCATTTTCACCTTATGTGGCTGAAGTGTATAGGTAATAGGTATTGCGCTTTTTGGATAAGTATACAAAATTCGCGGCAGGGAATTGGGGTTTGCCATAATTACAACTTAAAGACTGGCCAATTCGAATTGTCGTAGGAAGCATCTAACATTCGCATAGAACATTACATTAGTTTTGGCAACCTGTACTAAACTTCTTAAAGTAATATTATGATTATTTAATTGTATGATTGTTTTAATAATTTATAAATAAACAATTTGTTTCACGATTGGACCACAATGCATCTAAAATACCTACCGAAAATGTCGTGGTAAAGCGTCTTCTTGCAGTGATATTCTTGATGGTGTTGATGCAATTGTTCTGAGAATTAATCCAATTGTTGACTAGAAACATATCGTATGAATCAACGAGGTATAAACATCAGTTATTTGGTATGAATGTGCATGTGTGCATCTTTGGAAGCAAAGATACTCTTATAATAATTTTGAAGCATCGTCTGCATCGCGGGTGGCTGGTTTCGAAAACAAGGGGCCATCACTTTCGGTTTCATCGGCAGAGTGCGGCGGTGCTGCCAGCATCTAACGTCGGAGAAACCAGGAACCAGCGCGACCGGTCTGGTAGTTGAAGTTGTAGAAAGATAGTACATCAACTTGCCCACAGATGCGTCTGGCTTTGTGTCCGCTAAGTGTTCATCAAATTATTGTAGAAGTCGAAATAGCAGTTAGCTGCTCGATCTACTTTTCAACTGTTAGCTTATCTTATATAATATATCATCACCCGCATTATCACCCCCGAATTGTCAATCGTCATGTGTAGAGGGTGATTCGTACTGTTTTGGATGATTTCCGCATTTTTAGCCAACACATATTTGTCAAAACCATTTCTTGGGTATAGGTAGGTAAAAGCATAGATAGTATAAAGTCTGAATCTGGCAAAAACAATGTTTAGCAGGTTGCATTTTATCGATCTGTTTAAATTCTTTATGAAACTAAGCGCAGATTTTTTGCACGTTCAACGTTGGACTTTGAAAAAAAATCTGTAGAAACGTGAGCAAAAGAGATGTTCTTTTGAGATTACGTGGTTCCTCCGCCCGAGCCAAGCGCACGTGCTCGTATATTTCGACCGCCATAAAACACAATTCAAAACTATCGATCGATCGCATCGATACAGGTAATGCGCTGCCGAAGAAAGCTATACACATTTCAAATCTTAACAAATTTAGAAATTGCCAAAATTAAATACTAATACATTTTGGAATACGACTTTCACCACTTTAAGAGATTGTCAATTTAATAAATTAGTTAAAACCTTTTTGGAACCAGCTACCGTCGATCCCACTCACGGAATTGTGCCTTTGAAGACTGCATCCTTGCTCAATCATTTCCGTTTGCCACAATAATAAATAATCGTTTTAATCACCAACGCAAATATTTCAACAATTAATTGATCACTTCCACAAATATTTGCCAAATATAAGTTTCCGTCCGGACCAGTCATTCCGTTTACGTCACATTTAATGCGAAACGGAAACAGAAGAGGTGTAAACTTGCAAAGATATCGCAAGACAACTCAGGCCGTACAAATGAGAAAATCACACTGACATTGGACTGGCAAGCCGTAGGTGGTGTTCTTCGGCTAGTATGTCGCGAGAAAAAACCCCATGGCCGACATGAAGTTGCAGCAATTATATGCCAACGAAGGTAGAGACAGAACCTGGCACCTCCACCACCTTGCTGCTCGGGCAGCCTAGCTGACAGGCGGACTGTCGTGAGCAAATGAAGGACTCGGTGCCAAAACGAATTTAAGATAGACACAGAAAAATGTTGACGCAGCATAAGAAAGTACAATTGCTTGACTTCATTTAACTTGTTTCTCCTCCAAGTGATTTAAATAGGTAGAGTGTGCTAGTCAATTGATTTGAAGTGTCTTATCTATTGTTTGCACCACGTGACCATCAAGATGCTAACTGTTAACAACACATTTGCAGACGAACATGTGAAACAAAAATTATTTACCTAACTGCGGTTTTTGCAACGAGGCCTTCATTTGCCCTTGCCAGTACACGACCAGCCCTTGCCAGTACACGACCAGCCCTTGCCAGTACGCGACCAGCCCTTGCCAGTACGCGACCAGCACGTGCCAGTACACGACCAGCCCTTGCCAGTACACGACCAGCCCTTGCCAGTACACAACCAGCCCTTACCAGTACACGACCAGCCCTTGCCAGTACACGACCAGCCCTTGCCAGTACGCAACCAGCCCTTGCCAGTACACAACCAGCCCTTGCCAGTACACGACCAGCCCTTGCCAGTACACGACCAGCCCTTGCCAGTACACGACCAGCCCGTGCCAGTACACGACCAGCCCGTGCCAGTACACGACCAGCCGTTGCCAGTACTCGACCAGCACGTGCCAGTACACAACCAGCCCTTGCCAGTACACGACCAGCCCGTGCCAGTACACAACCAGCCAGTACCAGTACACGACCAGCCCTTGCCAGTACACGACCAGCCCTTGCCAGTACACGACCAGCCCTTGCCAGTACACGACCAGCACGTGCCAGTACACAACCAGCCATTGCCAGTACACGACCAGCCCTTGCCAGTACGCGACCAGCACGTGCCAGTACGCGACCAGCACGTGCCAGTATGCGAACAGCACGTGCCAGTACACGACCAGCCCTTGCCAGTACACGACCAGCCCGTGCCAGTACACAACCTACCGTTGCCAGTACGCGACCAGCACGTGCCAGTACGCGACCAGCACGTGCCAGTACGCGACCAGCACGTGCCAGTATGCGAACAGCACGTGCCAGTACACGACTAGCCCTTGCCAGTACACGACCAGCCCTTGCCAGTACACAACCAGCCCTTGCCAGTACACGGCAATCGTACTGATTGCCGTGTCGTCGTTATGATTGCACGAATTTGTGGCAATAATTACGACGCGTCGTATGCGACGGTTTGTGTCTCGTGTCGGCAATCCGTCGTTTGTGGAATATTAAATAGGCACAATAATATTGAGGCAAGCCTTCGTGTTTGTGTTTTGGGTAGGCTCAAACGTGGTGTGTTTGGCGGTAGTCTGCAGCTTGAATTTCTTTGCGATTTGAAGAAGTTAATCTCTATCATTGGTCCATTGTAGTTTTTAGTTGGTATATTTTATGCCCTTTGGATGGTGTATAAATAAGAGTGATATTATAATGCATGGCATTATCGTTTCCATTTTCCAATCATAAGTGGAAAACAAGATTTCAATAGGTATTTCAGCCACAGTTTTTCGTGATTTTCTTGTAAAACTTAAAAAAAAAAAAGTTTCTTAGGAACAAGTGGGAATAAGTTCCTTTTCTCGGCTGATATTTGGTATAAAGCGACCAGCTCCAACTACTCTAATTCTCTGCTACTTCCATCAACGTGCACTCGTGGGCCCAGAAAAAAAACCGCCAATCAAATTGAAACCAGCACTTTGTATACACAAACTTGTAATAGCGGTCATCAGGGGTACAACGATTGATTACCGCCTTCCGGCCAGACAAGTTCGCGGTATGTCGTCACAATAGACAATGCCCGGTGGTTGAATAGGTCGTCCGTCGACTGCAGACCAGTAACCATGGACCACAGCAACCAATCATCACGCAAAGATGATCCTGATCGAGGACCGTCTTTTAATCGTCCGTTAATAGTGAAAGTATGGCTCATAGTTTCGGACCGAACTTTCTCGAGGTCGCACTAGATGGGGAACGCGCGTTATGTCACTCATCGCAGTCTTATCGAGAAAATGTAGTTTGGATTAGTTCCTTGCGAATGGAACTATCCTGAGTGCTGAGTGGGACTTTTCTAGCATAGTGAATAGAGCTCAATTTCACGATTTGCAGAACAGAAAATGCGATTTGTCTGATGATTGCTTTGGGGCAGTTGGTTTCAATCCACGTGCATTCATATAGTTCGGTAGTTGTAAAAGTAACAAGTGGAGTATTTACAAAGATTGCACTGACCGGCCCCCGACGCGCATTCAAATACCTACCAGTTAAAATGCACATTTGTGGAAGAAACCCATAAAATTGAAATCTCACTGCCCAACCTGTTCGCTAAATAACTTGTGAGCTCCGGGTTCATTGATTTGTGGTGTTTAACGACGCACTGTTTTGACAACTCGCCATGTGGCACTGGTCTACTGGCGTCGGTGAATGCCGAATGGAGCTGGTGATGTTTGGGATGATTATGAACCTAACCTAGCTTGAAGGGTGGAGGAGAACCCTGTGCCGGCTTGTGTTCTGTCGAAAAGGACCATTTGGTTCGTACGATTCAACTCAAACAACATGATTCCTCCACTAATCCATGCTGTCGAGAGGTTGGTAAACTAAGGAGAGTAAAATCCCTCCAGCTAAATTCAACCTCTCTACCAAACAGATCTGGCAATGATTGTGATCAACTTCGCGTATAATGGACACCCAACAAATCCCCGACTCAGCATAGTGTTGCTTAACTTCGGTGATCTCAGAGAACCGGTGATTTCAACATGCTGAGACCATGCTGAGACAATCTGCGCTCCGTCTGAATCCCAATCTGAGACCGTCTAGTCGGCCGATACTCCAGCTTGCCCTGCCCTGTCGTGATACCTGGCAATTATTGCTCCCCTTCAGGCTGAACTCCTACTGTGTTACTATGGGTTCACCATTTTGTAGGAATACAGGCAAATAAAAGAATATTCTATATTTATTGCGATAGGTTCTTATTATTGCGATGTTGTTTATTGCGATGGATGGATGATTATATAGTATAATATAGTATTATTAGTAATGCATTGTTGGTCACCAATGTCACCCAAAACATAAAATTTGCAAACAAAGTGTGAACTAAGTTTTAAACCTCTCTGATCTCCAAGAAAAAGAAGAAATGCATTATAGGCAATTGACTAATAACAATATAACAATTGAGCAACAACAATTGACTAAAATTTGAGAATACCAGCGTAAGAATCGATCACGTCTCGCTGATGACAAAATCTATCGAAGTACTGACGTCAGTAAAAGAGACAATAAAAGTGTGTACCTAAATTGTCCCTATGCAATTACGGGGCTCACCTTGATCACCACAGGTAAATTGATCGTTTAGACTAAATGCCAGTTGTGCACTGCAAAAAATGTGCAAAAAAGATGCAGGTGCGCATATGCAAAGAGTGATTGAGTGAGGCTAAATATTGAATTAGAAAATAAGAAGAGCTGAACATGGCCAACAGCAAGCTTACTGACGTCACATATCCGCAGCTGATCACATGGGCTGGTAAAAACTATAGAGTTTCTTGCTACTTCAAGCTTTATTTGTTTCTTTATAAGACTTGTTTTATAATTAAGCTTTAATAATTTTAACATAACCTCTATACCAAAGATACTATATAATAACCTTCCTCTATACGGTCTACAGATTAATGTTTAAAGAGTACAGAGGCCACGTTAAAAAACTGCACTTGAAGCAATTTGCTTTTATCAAAATAAGAGACACGCATGGGCTCCAAAGGTCATGTTGGCTTGCCTGGAGGTTTAGGAATCCAGTGCGTACTGGGACTGGGCGACGGCCGTGCCCATTTGATCAAGGAACTATCCTAACATTTGCCATGAAACGGTCTCATGCGATAACTCGAGAATCTAGAAAATACGACTCTTTGCATTCTAGCCTGATACTGATGGGAAAATCTCCAGAAAATAACCAAACTTAAACAATGGGAAATGGCCATCAGAATCAGAAATGCACATGGTCTTTGAGTATTTTGCCACATTGGTATACGCCAGTATGATTTATAAATCAGGAGTGGCCATTGTAAATAGCTAAATTGTGAAATAATTATAGGCGCCAAGTTAGCGAATGCTAACCATATACGCCAGCATACACGTAGTCTTTTCCAAACGTACAATGCAGACTCGAGCCATGTGCTAAAGCGATTGCAGATTTGTGTCTCGATCAGGGCATGGGGAAACCCCTTGCGTGGACGCTTTCCTTCTCGCTCATAGCCACGTGGCCAAACGCACGTGCGTGTGCGTGTTCCCGCGACGCACGAAGTTCAAGCCAGACGCAATGCAGTGCGTAACATGACGGGCCACGTGCGCGAGCTGCGTGAAACGCTGGCATGCGTCAGTGTTGTGTACGCACTTTGGCTCTATACGCGCAGCGCATAACTAATGGGACCTGCTTGTTGAGGGGCGGGGAATGGGGGGGGGGGGGGCGTTGTCAAGATGGTTCGATGTTTCCCATGTCTAACTTCGCCAACGGGCACTGTTTTGGCAAAGGGCTCTTAGGTACTGGTTGAAAGGCGTCGGTATAACGATAAACATACTCTTACCTAGAAGGGAGGATGGGAAACCCGGTGCCGCCACTTGAATTCAATTCAATGGCGGATTCACGGAAACGAACATTTCTACATATTATAGTCACCAATTCAATTCCTATTTAAAAAGTGTGTATCCGTATTGCAAGATATTTCAAATGCGGAAAGCTGTATATTTCACAAGGACTATTTTGCATTTTAACTTTGTGCATACACGAACTGTCGAATTATTGTGGAAATGTTCCCCGAGAAAAGGAGCCCACCGAAGAAGTATCAACATTGTTACATTTCAGCTCGAGTCCCAGCCCAGCAATGAACATTCATGTTCGCCCCAAATATCAATGTACTCACTGTCGTTAGTAGACTGTCCTTGTCGTTACTCAAGCAGGCTATAGGCATCGATGTAGAGGAGTATTTCCCAGCAACATGGAAAAAAGTGTATAAACCATTCCATCAAGAAACGATACAGAAATCTATGAAGTACTGGTCCCAATTGTTATTTGTTATTCCCTGGTATGCATGGATTAGGGAGGTACAGTTATTGTTATCCGAAAGAAGTATGGGTACAGGTACGTCAAAGTCAAACCCATGAGAGGTATATGCGCTTCAAACATCCTGCAATAAAATCTCGATAACGCAATAAACATGTTTGTGTCTTCAAAGAACTGCAATATTTGCTATGTCGCACAATGACGGTGATTTCTTAACGCATCCTCTCAAATAAATGTGGTTTCGGGAAAACATACTTGCTTGCAAATAGATATCCTTGGTTTAAGATACAAAAGACACAGTGGTCGGATAGTCTCGCCCAAGTCAAAGCCTTTTGATACGACTGTTATATAGTTTAGAATGCTATGGGCGAAATGCCTACAGAACGATTTAGGGCTTGGTGACAAAATATTGTTGCAATACTTGCTCTCATTTTACCGGAGCGAAATACACATTATATTTGTTTTCGGACATGTTCAGTTCAACGAAGTGTAATTGGAACGGGAAATGTGCAGTCCATGATCTTTCGATTATCATTTGACCTCTGTTCGTGCATCCCTTCCACCTAAGGGGCGGATTTATAACGGTCAGCATTTCCGCAAATGCGGACGAGGCCCCCCTTTCAAGAGAAGATCGGACTCGGAGGCCCAGGGACCTCGCTTGCGTCTGGCGGGGCCTCGGAGCCTTAGGCCTGTTTGGGGACTTGTGGGGGGACCTCGCATATTTTGAGTTTACTGATTTAATGTTATTGAGTTTTGCATGATGTATTATAAAATTGCTTTGCCCCCCCCCCCCCCCCCCCCCACCCGTTAACAGTATAAGTCGAGGCCCCTGCGATAGTGTGTGCTGACCACTTTTTTGCCCTTAAATCCGTTCCATTTACCCTTAAATCCACGCAGCGATTTACTGTGAAAACCCTTCCACGTCTTGATGAAACGGTGTGACATCCGCTATCAGTTTATCAACAACGTGTAATGGGTGGGTGGGCGAGGGGGTGGGGGAGGAAAGGCCGGACCAATAGTGGAATCTTTGAGTCAGTCTAAAGACTTGGCTTTGATCTTTCAAAAAGGCACAAATCACAATATTTCTGGCAATGTCGTCATCCAATTAGTGTATTGGTCATTGTGTGTATTGCATTGGAAAAGAAACCGCGTCAGTTCAGCATTTGTCAATCCTTCACTATACCGTCGCACACTTCCACGCACATGGGAGCGTATAATAAATTGTGATAAAGCTCGTGTCCATTCATGTTTGGCGTGTTATCGATACGTTACTTAGCCGATGCATGAATGAAAGCCATTATGCCACGCCACCGAGAGTGCAGCTTCCGTGTGAGCCGTCGCAGCGCCACTTCCGGCCGCCACGCACACACACACACACCACACACCAATGGGCCGCGCGAGCGCGCGCGCATTTGTGTGTGTGTGTGTGTGTGTAAAAGCGATTTTCTATATTTCTGCAACAGTTATTTCATAGCCATTATTATTGCGATTGGTATTTCACGTATTATCTAACATAATGTGTTCGGACTTGAATGAAGCTTTGTGTAGATATAGTATTCTATGTGTTGTGTACGTCGGATTTGAGGGAACACAAGAAGATATCCTTCGTGAACGGCTTTCGAACGTTGAAGGATTTGTTAACTATCATGTGCTTCTCATCCGAGCTATTAAACAATGCACATGACGCTCTGCTATTAATTATAATTCAGATTACGGTTATGGGTATTGATAATGCATGAAATTATTTATTTTGTAAGCGATCTACAGAAGGACACATTAGAAGTATATAAACATTTCAAGATGTATAAGTATCAGGTATACATACTTCATCATTAGGCATTTTATGATCATACGAGGTTCCGAACTTCAAGCGTTGTACGCCTTCTGCTTGAGGGTAGGTAACAATCCAGTTCGCGGCTGCGGAGTTTTCCAATTTCGCTGTGGTTAAGCTGCAGCGTTTGAAATACCTATCCCTTGCCCGGAGAATTTCTCCTCGTCTCTTAAGTGGATCGGATGTGCCATTGGTCTAAAATCCCATCTCGCATAACTCCGAACTCAAAGCTGCACGCGCTTATGAAACAACCGGCGAGGTGCCTCGCTAATGGCTCGGATATCTAATGAGTTTTCAACACACTCGCATAGAAGATTAACGTGGAATTAACAGGTTTGCTATAATATATCGTAATGTGACAAAAGTCTGACAACTTTATTTTATAAAGAAAAAAAAAATCGTATGCTGATAGGACCCATAGTATGCAACTCTCTTTTGAAGTTGCTTATCAAGATCAATCAATGCACGAAACAAGGAATTCCCCGTAACGATGGCGCCTCCGAAATGTGGTCAGACAGCATAATTGTGGCCGCTCTACTGGCTTGACCACGACGCCTCGAGTTCGAGCTGCATGGCAAAGGTCTGCAGACGACCTCCAAGAGTGTTAGCGGTGGACGTACGATGAGATAATGCCAGTTCCGGCCACCACCTTGCATCTTATGCAACCGCCAGTGGCTCTAGGCACCCAGAGAAAGCTATGGAACACAATGTGTGAAAATGAAAGTTGGATGAAGAAGTAGTGTATAGTATTTAGTGTATATATGTGGCTATACACACTTTCATTAAAACATTGAGCTGATATCTATACCGAATTGACTGGGAATTAACTGATATTAGTCGGTCTAACAGTATAATGTACTCGCGCTGAGGACACGTGCACTCAGCCATGGTGTTTCAGTGTGGGGCGTTTGGCGGCCTTATAGTTTGGGGTCATGTCGCCGGGCCTTGAGCGAATTGACGACAGACATGTACGCACAGTACAGGAAAACTGGCAAAAAATAACGATATGTTAAGGAAAATGGTGGCTGAATCATGATGACTAAATCAATGGAGGTTATTGTTAGATGTAAATGATTCTAATTTTCGTCGTATGTCTACTAATCAGAATTAATTTCTGTATATATCGGTAGCCCTTTTTCTTTCCTTTACCCACATCAAGATCTAATTTATTACACAACTTACTCCTTTGTCAATTTTTATGATAAATAAGCTCGTATACATAGTCTTTGATCAGGAAATCTAGATTATAAGAGCAATAATAATATACGTTATTAATTTGATAATAATAGTTAATAAAATAAACGTTGGCCGCGAAATTGGGTCAGTGGAACACTTTCGCTTCCTCTTAGCTGTCTGTGCATCTGTATTCGTGGTTGCATCTGCGATGCTTTACCATTGCTATGTGATAATATCAGCATAATTGGCCGCTCTTTCGTCCGGCTCGGCTGCGTGGTTACCATTTAGCAGATGTTTGTTTATCGAGAAAACAAGCCCAAATGTTCAAGTCTTGCCATTACATAAATGTGATCAAATACTACTATATACTAATGATGTGAAAATTTTCGTTAATTACGTCGTTATAGTATAGGTATAGTAAAATCTTAGTTTATCATTGTAATAAAAGTCCCTGGTTTTGTCGCACACTTCCAAATATATCGTAGCCAAATTGTTTGTCAGGCTCGCGTGCAATCTTCGAAATTAGCAGTGATATGCCAAAGTTTTCGCACCATCATCGATGTTTTGGCAAACAATGGCAGTGTATTTTTTGGCTTCTCGCTTGTCGCAAGTTGGCTCACCATTGTTGGCGCATCGGTTCGTGTGCAGAAGCACGCAAGAATGGTGCGCAAGAATGGTGCGTAAAATGGTGCGCAAAATGGTGCGCAAGGATGGTGCACGAGGAAGAGTGTGGATGAGCATGGTGTACAAGGCTAAGAATGAAATTTTCTGTACAAGGTTAGTCAATTAGGATTAGTACGACGAAAAAGTTGTCAAAGGGAATTAATAAACTGAGAAGAGATGTCCATTTTTTGGAAAGATTCGACTGGTGACGAGATTTCCATGAAACTCGGCGCCTCCACCTGCTATAAATTCGCTTGGGTACAGACGTCCTTCGGGCATGACATCGATTTTTTCCGTTATCGGTATAGAATATGCCTCAGATCTTAAGAATTAGGTGTTTTGCAATGTAATTGTAATTTATATATGTATTTTTAAATAATATACGCATGTAAAGGTGTACATGCATGTATGACACCCAAATGAAAAAAGATAATTTAAAGTGCAAACTTTTAAGACTCCTGACAATGACTTTTGCAATACTTTTTCTCTCCATCAATCTGCGAAAGAAAACGTGTAAAATAATAATAAGCCGATGACGTATAAAATATGGCAAATTAACTTTTTCAAGCACATGGAAAAAGTACCAGCCTTTTTTCTACAAATCAATTTCTGTCAAATCATGCTCCACCGTCAACTTCGCAAGTTGTGCGTTGAATACCAAGAAAAGCAGTTGCGTTACGGAAAGTAACTTCGAGAATCGAAACTACCGGTCCGTCACCGCTCAAACGCAGGACAAACATCTCAAGAACCATGCGTACGCATTAAGTGTGTCAATGCCAAGACACATATTTTTGATCGACACTGAAAACAACAGGGCTTAATAATTATGAAATCGATCGATGTTAAAAAAAACGAACAATGTGTTCATTGCCGGAGGCGAATCTCTGCTCTTCGCGCCCACAGAGTAACGAGATCACCACCAAAATCCATCTGCAAAATACCCAGCTAGATGGCCAATTACCGCCGTGCTTGCTTGCAAATACCTACGCCTTTACGCCGGGTGAACCAGTTGCCAGTATAGGTCATGCTAAGCCAAGGTGCAATATCTGAGCAGCCTTCTTTGACATGTTCTTGCCTTTTGCTCGACGCTGCGACCTAAGCCTAACTCGTCCAGAAGGACAATGCTGATATAATGGGATGCAAATACTCGCCGCCAATACTCTCAAGTCATCATATTTTGCAATGCATTCGATCGACGCTCACTGCTACATGGGTGCTTTTACTAGAGTAATGATAACGCGTTATGTACGTTATTTCGTAGCCATCTTTGTTTTGCTTTTTGCTCCTTAATCAAGCCTTGTGTTCATTAATCACATCGCTCATATTATGTGTTACGACATAAATTTATAATTGTGTGACACAAGTCATTGTGATTGGAGCAATGCAGCTCCTTATTTGAATTGAAATGGAAAAAAACAACGCAAGTCTAATCTGACATATCGAGGAAATTGCGTTCGGACTTGCCAAATTGTGGTATGTCGATGTTAGATCACATGTTTCATATCCTATTAACACATTATGTGTCATTTGAAACCCACGCAAAGGGTCATTTTCTTCATGGTTTAGTATGGTCAGTGGCGTAGCGGAGGCCCAAGCCGCCCCCCCCCCCCCCCGTCAGGGGGGCCCCTTGCCCAAACAGAGTGTTTGTTTTTAATATGCAAAATAATTTGAAGAATGACTGCAAGCCTCTCCTTGACTTGCTTAGAAGTTAGAACAAAATGTTATATTGTAAACTGCCCGACATAAAATTTTGTTGACATGAGTTACTGTTTTACTGTACGACTTTACCAGTTTCAGTTTCGAAGACTTTAGAGAAACATACTTTTTCCGTTTTCGTGATACATCACTGCTCGATGCAATAGCAAAATCTTAACTAAGTCAGTTCATGATTGCTGCAACCCTCGGGGGGTGGTTCTTACACGAAGGAAATATGCTTCTTGAGATGACACGTGACAAATGCAAGACCAATAATGTATTTTTAGAAAAAATGGGCCATATTTTGGACTTTAAAAAACGATTTTCCTATAATTAAATTTTTCCATGGTTGGCGGGGGAGGGGGTATTATTTTTGGCAGGGGGGGGGGCGATTTTGCGCTACGCCACTGAGTATGGTTTCATGCAAACTAACAAATAATAAAATAGATCTAGTCAATTGAAAGATTTTTCATCTAGGAGATTGGGCATAATATACCTACACAGTCAATATTGCAGTGAAGATCCTTGCAGCATGATGCATTATGGAGCGCTTGCGAAACAGTCTTGTGCGAAATGACTACGCAAACGAACGCCGGAGAATTCCAGGAGATCGTAAAACACGGACTAATGTCAAGAAATGAGAAGTGCTCAACGTTTTAGCATCAGTGACGTGGAAGACATGGCGTTGACATTCAGTAATGCCTTGCCAATTCTTCTTTCCAAAGAGCAAATATCAACCGATTGAGTCTAAGTGACAAAAGGTCTTGTTGTTTTCTTCCCCCAACTGTGTTTGGCTTGGTATGGCTTGGTATGGCTTGGTGTGGCTTGGTGTGGCTTGGTATGGCTTGGTGTGGCTTGGTATGGCTTGGTGTGGCTTGGTATGGCTTGGTATGGCTTGGTGTGGCTTGGTGTGTCTTGGTATGGCTTGGTATGGCTTGGTATGGCTTGGTATGGCTTGGTATGGCTTGGTGTGTCTTGGTATGGCTTGGTATGGCTTGGTATGGCTTGGTATGGCTTGGTATGGCTTGGTGTGGCTTAGTATGGCTTGGTATGGCTTGGTATGGCTTGGTATGGCTTGGTGTGGCTTGGTGTGGCTTGGTATGGCTTGGTATGGCTTGGTGTGGCTTGGTATGGCTTGGTATGGCTTGGTGTGGCTTGGTGTGTCTTGGTATGGCTTGGTGTGGCTTGGTGTGGCTTGGTGTGGCTTGGTATGGCTTGGTATGGCTTGGTATGGCTTGGTGTGGCTTGGTATGGCTTGGTGTGGCTTGGTGTGTCTTGGTATGGCTTGGTATGGCTTGGTATGGCTTGGTGTGGCTTGGTATGGCTTGGTGTGGCTTGGTATGGCTTGGTATGGCTTGGTGTGGCTTGCTGTGGCTTGGTATGGCTTGGTGTGTCTTGGTATGGCTTGGTGTGGCTTGGTGTGTCTTGGTATGGCTTGGTATGGCTTGGTATGGCTTGGTGTGGCTTGGTATGGCTTGGTGTGGCTTGGTGTGTCTTGGTATGGCTTGGTATGGCTTGGTATGGCTTGGTGTGGCTTGGTGTGTCTTGGTATGGCTTGGTATGGCTTGGTGTGGCTTGGTATGGCTTGGTGTGGCTTGGTATGGCTTGGTATGGCTTGGTATGGCTTGGTGTGGCTTGCTGTGGCTTGGTATGGCTTGGTATGGCTTCATAGCGGAACTGGATAGTGGATACTACACACTTGAGCAACATGATTTTCATAAAATGATGCGTTCGAAAATCAGGACTGTATGCCCAAGGACGACTTGATAGCATTGACTATCACATGTTATGAAAAGTAGTTGAAGTGAACGTGAAAGGAAAATTTTTAGTGAATCACTCTTGTTTTTGGTGTAGATAAATTGCTAAGTACGCATTAGCGAGTCTTCTTCCTCGATAGAAATTGTTTTCCACATTATTACCGCAAGGTCTACCGCAAACGAGGGAGCGTATACGACCATACTAATCAAGTGGAATTCTACTACCTACCTTTGAACCACTGCAATAACATTCACCTATAACATTTCTAATGTATTTTCACATAAGAAAGGAAATATTAAAACAATTTTCTAGATGCTCTACGGTAACTTATGTAATGGAAATACCATGTGCGAAAAGAGAATTCCATTCTTGTGCACTGTTGCATTGCATATTAAGGCACCGTCCGAGATTAAATTTCCGTATAAAACTAGCAATTCACGATATGTTATTAAACAATTAGGGTTGATTATATATTGTCTGGAAGCTGTAAAGTTTTGGTGCACAAATTTCATAAATCGCAGACGGACATTCACTTTTGTATCATGAACCCATATGCTATTAAAATACACTTAACAGCATAAATGTTAAATAATGTCGACACAATCGATATAAGATTGATTCGCAATAATATATACTACAACCTTATGGGCGTGTGCGAATAGAATTGCCATAACAAGCTCACACCGTCGATAATTAAATTGCTATTACTATAAAAGTGATTTTTTAAATGGTTTGTCATTCATTATGCTTATAGTCTCAGCTATAAATAAGGTATGGTGCAGTTAGTTAAATAAATCTTACAACATTAATTGTTAAACATAACACCATCTTTTTAACAACCAACTTAACCTCATTCTTAGTAAGTCGCCAGTCTGCTTTGAGCAGCATGACAAGGAGGAGACTCTTTGCAGATCGCATTCGATATCTCCCAAGCTTTAACCAGGATGTCTTTCGCGTAAAGTGGACGAATGGAGATATCATATTCATTCATCTTTACCACATCTCATTGATGAAAAACACAGACTTCGACATCATTAATGAGTAACGTCTCCGGTGACCACTTTACGAGTTAAATTCCCGACGGTCTCGTTATCTCCGCCGTTTGATATTGACACGATCAGTGCCCTCCGATGGGTGATGGTCGAACAAGACCACGAGCGGCGACTGATTGCTGCAACCGGCGAGGTGCGCGCTCTGCGACCGGCGGGGCATTGGTGGGGGCGATTGAGCAAGGTACGGCCAAGGTACGGCAAAGGTACGGCGTCCCGTGTAGCGCCTCCAGTCCGTTTCTACCACCGCGCACGAGCCGGTCGAGCAGTCAGTCGCCCGTCAGCCTCCACCGGTCGCCGTCGACACCACCAAGACAGTGACGACAATGACGGATTCCCATCTGTGATCGCGCCCCCGTCGCGGACCGCATTCGAATTGCTTTGTTGTGATTTATATAAAATTTTATTTTAGTTAATTAGTGTGACGACTTTTGCGAATGTGTCGACTTGCACGGGAGTTTGCGTCGGTTTATGCTTCTGCGGAAGAAAGTGTTTGTGTATGGTGTCTTACCGTATGAAGACGTTTTATAACAGTAATCATTATTATTTCGAACAATTGGGCGTGATTGTCTATGCGTAGAGTGTAATGAAATAATTGGCCTGTCTTCACACAATTCCGTGTGCATTGTGTTTTATAACCAGTGTGTTTTTTTCTCGTCTTCGCTTGCTGTGTCTACGTTTAGCAAGCAAAGATCTGTCTCATTGTTACATAACAATCTTCGCGAGCGCGCGCTGTACGATAGTGTGTTTCAGAGAAAGTGTTTAACAACTCTGCATGTGCCAAGCTCAGAGCACCGTGCAAAGTCGCCAGCTATCTTCTCGTTCACACACATTCTTCAAAGCGTTCATTATTAGTTTAAGACCGAACAGTGCAAGTTATCGCTAAATGAAACAAGACTATTCCACATCCGACATGCGAATTATGTAAGTTACAAGTTTCTACATATTTGTATAAATATTTATCAGGCTATTGATATTTCGTTAATAGAGTGGAATTTTGTTTCCATGTTTTTAATAATAGTTGTTTTTTTAAACGTCTCTTTACTATACCTGTTTGGTATTGCGTGTTGAGAAATATCAAGCGCGTAAAGTGATGAAATGCGAGCGACTGAGGATTAAAACAAGTCGAAGGCATTGGAGTAAATTGTATTGCCACAATGACATTTCCGAGCTGGCGCGGCGGCGGCGGTGGCGGCGGATGATTGATGGAGAAATGATCGACATGTGCGGAGGTGAACAGCAACCGAGCGGCTAGGCGCTTGCGACATTGGCATTGGACTGACCAGGGTACAAAGCGGGAAACCGGGGCACATGCAATTGCTGTTTCATAGAGGCATGATTTCGAGGCTTATGGCACGAGGTTATCTTATACTTCGCATACTGCACGTTTGCAAGGGAGGTTTACCTCTGGGGGCAGATGTGACGAAATGTTGATTTTGAAAAAAATACGAAATACTTCCGAAACAATTATTTGCATGGATTCGTACGATTTGCAAGTGGCGATCCTCCGTCAAGTTTTGCGAAATAACTCGAACAATCAGCTATTATTACTATCCTCGTAAATTGGTGTTTTAACAATCGAATTGAGTGCAATTAACAAGCAAGTGCGCCACCATATTGTGTTTCAGTCAATACCATGTCACGAAATCGGAAATTAGTAATGACGAGAATGTATAGCATTAGATACTTCATGACCAGCTCCTTGATACGTTCATCAGACATCATGCAATACTCCATCCTTGATATCAGATCGTTAAGTATACACAAATTGCTTGAAATTGTTAGTAGAACTGATATGGAGGTTACATGCATTTCATTAATTGGCACCTGCTTTCAATGATAAGACGTTGTGAATCTAGCATTCCACTGGAAAGATTAAATGATCTTGAGCCAACAATTAATAAAGAATGATCGGGAATTGGTATCGCACACTGTGATTGGAAAACCAAATGGACGCCGTACCATTCTGAATCGCTCTTGTCAATGAGATTGAGATTCTGAAGGAACAGTATATACGGCACGGGCTAGCGGTAGAAACGGGAACGGATGGTTTTTCATGAACCGAACCCCCATACAAAGTGCATCAAAACTGAAAAAGACGTATTACAAGCGCCTTAAATCAAAGTTACATTTGGGCATCCAATGCAATTTCCTATACAGACGCTTGACGTAACACACCGGGAGACTTGGATTTCCCCGAAGATTAAATAACAGCAGCACGTATAGCCCTAAAGAACGGTATGCATACTCGAGGAGTTCGCAGCACCAGCCCACGCAAAACACGTCTCGTCCATTCAATAGCCAATTGCTTGCTAATTGCCATCTGGCGTCGGTCCACGGCGGCCAGATGAGCGGTGAGCTCAGGAGCACTCATCTCCGAACACCGCCGCCATCAGCGCGTTGAACTCACCGACCAAAAAATGTGCCTCTGACGCAAGCACAGGAGGTTCAATCGACCAAGTAATAGGCCATGGCGTCTTTGTGCAGACTCATTGCTGAACCTTGTGATGTGATTGGAGATTCGCACATATTAACATGACGTATTCGAACTTTGCCAGGTAGCTGGTTCATTACCATATGCCGGCATTGAGGATGACTGCATGTAACTTGAAGAAGATGGATAGATAAATTTGTTTTATTATTAATATTTATACTATAGATGGTTTAAGTGAAAATTTATAATGAAAAAATAACATTATAGTACTTATTATAAATGATTGTAGGTACTTCAGTTTAGAAAGAATCAATATAGGTAGTGATTGTTGTGACTGATATGCAATGGTGTTACCTAAGCGTCCTTTGAAAATCCAGGATGAAAAATCTTGTTCCAAGGATGTATCGGTATGTCTGTGTGGAAAGGTGATTTAAAAACTGTCATAACCGCAAACCAATTTGTACACGCCGCGTTTTCTACGAATGCGATACGCGCCAAGTGTTAGAGAGAAAGAAAATTCGTAATCCATTATCTTTCCGCACAATGAAATCCACTGACTCACAGCTCATGGGTGCAGTCGTAGGTATATGAAGCGTGGTTCTATTTGAGCTATTTCAGGTCCGGAAACGACTAAATGTTTTTCCTTGTCTACTCGGGCGTTCAAGTTCCCGGCGCCTCAACCTTGCCACTTGCTTTACAACAAACAGCCGAACGCTCGAAATGGCCCGACCAATCTCTACTCTGTCTCACTCTTCCCTGCCTACTAGTGCCGTTCCGATTTCAGATAAACGCGGATGTCTATAGATCGTAATTTGACCGCAGTGATTTAGTAAATCGTTGCTCAGAAGATTCGTACCATTTCTAGGTTCGTTATAAACGATGAGAATTAGTTTCCTTAACAAAGAATGAACGAATATGCAATGGGTCACATAAATAAAATATGACCTTTAAGATCGGTATTACTTTATGAATAAGAATACACACGTTAATTGCATAAACAAACAGTGCATACGTTGCAGTTGCCGTTAACTGATAACAAAGAAAACTTGTCGCTATGAAGTACCAGAAGCCAAATTAATCAAAAACCTCAACATAATATGGCTGACTATGTAATACTAATAGGTATGATGGATGTAATGAAAGACAAATGTCGTGATACCATCTGTTTGACTTGGCCAAGCTCCTGAAGCTTCAAGCCTTTGGGCCCCGCGTTCGACAGGTTTGAAGGCAGACTTTGAGGCTATGGGTACCTATCATCGGCGCGCTAACCGTCTTGATTGCTGCCACTATTTAGCTCAAGGTTCGTGATTAATAAAAACTTTCACTTCTCAAACTTGCACCCGGCACAAATTTTTCAGACTTTCATTCAGTGCCAGATCCACGAGCCCAACCCTATAAACAAAAAAATAAGTACAAATCCATTGCATGTCATTTTGGGAGTGATGAAAACCTATATGCTGGATCGATCGTGCCTTGAATTCTGATGCACTTTGCTGGTTGTAAGTCGATTTGTAAATTTTTACTACGAAATGGACAAGAGAATTCGAATGCAGCAAGAATGTTAATCGAATTAGTTACGGCTTTTAGTGTCGTCATGCAATCGTTTGGCAGATTATGATGTCAGGAATTTAGATGGGGATTTACATACATTGAGTCATAATTAGTTGCGACCGAATTTTTTGTCGCCTGCTCTGCGTCCCATTTATTAGACACACGTTTTTATTGCGATAATTGGCACCACCCATGTGCTGCAGTCAGTGGCACACCGCGTATAAGCTAATAGGAAAGCAGGGATTGTATTATTTTGGTGCGATGACATTTAGTTTGGACGCAATTGACACTGAAACTATATACAAAAACAACATATTATTGTAAAAGATTTTGTTTTGACATCAACTGAAAGCAGAAAATACAATAGCAATTCTCGGAACAATTTGACATCGATATCAATAATTTCTTCCCGCCCTTGATTCTTCCGAGTAACGGACATTTTGACGCTATTTATTTTGAGCGAAACGGTAGTTGAAATCTAGTTCAATGTAGTGATCGAAATAGACTCGCTGACTGAGGTGGCAAAGGTGTTAATTTTAGGCCATGTCGAAGGAAGGATGCCATGCGGCCAAATCTGGAATGTTGCGACGAAAACACACATGTTTTTGGCATCACGTGTAACCAGAAACACCGTGACCTTCAAAGGGCGATTAGAAAATACCAAATTTGTAAACTTGACAAAAAAAAGGGATTTGTCCAATTATTTCGCAAATTGCTTTGTGTCGGGTGAACTCAGGGCATCGCCGGGGGGCCGGACAACCACGAAATTGTTGGAAATCACATGGCAGCGACTTTTGAACCATTATTTTGCAATTAATAGCAATTAGAGTTGAAAAGGATGCTTGTTATTGTCACATCACACACTAGTGTGGCGTTGCCACATAATTAGGTAGGTGTAGATATGGTGCCTGTTTTTGGGTATATAATTATTTAGGCATCGGATTTAATAAGCGCTGAGTTGTAAACGGTGTTGTTTAACAATTGGTGTAGTGCAAGGCAAGGGCATAGTGGCAGTGCAGATGAACACATGCATGCCTGTTCTTGTGGTCTGCATGTACACCGATGCCCATACAGGAAGTAGATTGCTGTGACAATTTTTTTCATGCTAAAAGAGTGAAAACAGAAAATGATGCACAGCCAATCCAAGCTCGTGTAAATTTTTTACAGCGCTAGAGGATAGATAATATAATAATTTGACTTTTCATGCGTAAATAAATAAAAAAAGCACTGACGAATTACCATAAAAAATCTGAAACCTAACGTTCTAAATTTTATAAGTAAATATCGATCAGTTTCTCCTGAATTCGTGTGTCGAATCTGAAAACTGATCGGCGTGTACAGCGAATAACAGCATCACGATCGGAAACAGCAAACCAGTGACGCAACGTTACAATATGCATTCTTCAATTTCTTATCATCACTTTTACGATCAAACAATTAATTTCGGACATTGAATAAAACTATTTTAAACTGGAATTTGGATCCCTAAAAAATGTAACTAATAACTATAACTAGTATCTGTTACGAAACGTCGGGAAATCAGTGCGACTTGTATTTAGTATTTAAATCCCAGTTTGAAATAAATTGTTTTTAAATCTAGTGCTCAAGACAGGACATAGTTTAAAATAATTTCGGATATTGCTCGCTGCGAACGAGCGTCGATCGGACTTCGCGTGGACCAATTCAATTGACTTTGGTCGAATTTGTGTCGTAGAGGATATCCTGTCGACCTAGCCACCCTTTTAACTACAATTGGGATGTAGCTTCATGTACAGCTGCCAAAAATACTGAAATATCAATGTAATATTCAGTCAATCGTCCACGAACACCATGGACAGGCAATGTTGTGCATTCAAACACTTCAATTGTAAAAAGAATTGAAGACATTGTGGATTAGGTAAATCAATCGTCATAGAACCAGTGTTATGCTAAATGTACACATTATTATATTTCTAACCATTCCGGCATTTTGTCTTTTGCATCCTTCAATATTACAATCGCTTGCGAAAAGATGGTAATCTTGTGGTATTACCAAAAGAAGCAGCACTAAAAAAAAGTGCTCATGTTCAATTAACAGACATGAAAACTGGAAAACGCGACCAATTTACCATGATCCACTAAAGACAGAACGGTTTCCTTCGAGCTGAACGCCATTCACACATTTGAGAATACACGGGCAAGATCACTAAAGCATTAGAGGAAGGAGATGGTCGGCTAGCCAGTTCCCCTATAGCCCTCGACTACCAGAGCAGACGTCGACTGGCAAGCGTCAGGCGACCGGTCGTTCGATCTAGGTAAGGCACGTGCTCACTCTTCCTTTCCTCTGGTCTGCAGGCAGGCAGTGGCCGCATCCTTGAAGCTTTCTGTCCCGTCCCCGTCCTCCCGGGTTCATCGGCCACCCGACACCGACGATGGTGCTGGCGTAATGCTCTTGTTCGCAATCACTACGATCTATCCAGCGTCACGCGTTATGTTTGATGCAACGCAACGATTCATCGTCTCAACTTACTAGTGCATTGCTTTTGTATAACTGACATCCTGAAAGCATTCCGGAGCGATATAAGAATCACAATTGGTCACTTTTATATGTCCATCGGCTTTTTTTTTTAATAAGAACTTGAAGTTTCGTGATGACCTTCACATTTTTTTTCAATTCTAAAATCGTAGATCAGAATAAAGTATGATTGCTATAATGCTTTGGGATTCTCGTTAATATAGTGATGTTGACTTTCTTTGACCATCACTTGAACCAAGGTAAACTTGATTAGCTGCGTAGAGTTTGAGATTTACAGCGGTGTTCCGCAATTTTTCGTCGTGTTGTATTATATGTGCTCGACCAATTTATGGTGTAGTACGTAGAGATGCAATGCGTCGGACGACTGCGCAGTGCTAACAGCAAAATGAAAATAATGGAAAGCCATGGCGATGACCAAACTGGCAAAAACAGTCATCGATCTGTAATATACGCTGATAATAATTGTGTGCACATATCGCGTAATAGAGTCGTTATAAAATTGATAGCCTACGCAATTGTGCCTGAAACCATCTTGATTAAATGGGACGAAAGACTGCTTATACTGCGAAGTCATATGGCTCGTGTATCACACTCATTATTATGCAAGAAGTCACTTCAAGATAATATGACTAACAACACTCAGACAAGACAAACTACGTTGATAATGTTAATTTAATGAAATCCATTAAGACATTTTTTCTTAATTTAAATGTGTACAAAATGCACAGATATAACTAATAAACGATGCCAGTCGTAAATTTCAAATGCATTTAAAATTTATACTAAGCTGGCTATATAAGGTATAAATAACTGGATTCGTGGTAAAAGTGCAATGGTCGAATTGCACTCTGATTGTTTCGTAAGAGACGGTGGCTATACTCGTGAAAAGGGATAGTAAGGTATAAAGGTAATGAACAGACGAAAGAAAATATTATCAATAGGTTAATGAAAGTGCAAGCCATGCTTGCGCCACGAAAGTGCTTCGCATATAGAAAACATGGATTTGAAAAGAATTACTGACATTAACTATCATATCAATTTGTAAGCAATCGCTTAAAATCAGATGCGCTTGGCCACATGCACTCTTTCGGCATAACTTTCTCTCTTAATTTAATCGTTAATCATAAATAATTAAAAGTTGGATTAAAAAATATAGATAACTCCATTAAATATATTCCATTGTATAATGGCATAAAGTGCGTAATAATATCCGAGCTAGGAAGCTAAATCAATGCTGCAGACTTGAGCTTAAAATAATGAAAGGGCTACGAAAATACTTGAAAAATGTGTATTTTGTGCAGCGGGAGAAGCAACTTCAGCTCAAGCTCGTTTGTATAAACACGATAAAAAAATTGCGAAAACCGATCCATTCTAAAATAGAGAAAATATTCGGTCTCTTAACGATTCCATTTTCGCCCGTTTGGACTGAAATATTGAAATAGAATTGCGACAGAGAATCAGTTTATCTTAATTTTGGGCGAATATTCAGTCTTCCTGAATGGTTTTAGCTCTTTATTTTAGCGTGAAAGTTGCAGTCAAAGTTTCGACCATGTCTCCCCGCACCTATTCTCCCAAGACTGCAACTAGGTGCCACGCGAAATCCTGGCGGCCAGCTCTCTAGGTCGTTGAAATATGGCCAAGTGACAAGGCTAGTTCCCTGGTCGCCGAGAGCGAGGTCTGCCAAGGATGTTGCTGCGAAAGGAGCTGATGCGAGTGACCATCCTCGACGACCTACACGAGCTTTGCATACGTACTAGCACATTTCACAACGCAAAGTGACTGTGAGCGCTGCGAAAGAGACTATTAGAAAACCCATTGGTTGTTATTTCAGTAGGTATGCAGAAGTTTGCCGTACTGGAAATTTTTTTCTGGATTTGCTTCTTATTGATCCTTGATTATAGGACATTTGGATGCACTACTGGTTCGCATTATTGAGATACATCAAGAGGATCAAAGTTACAACTCTCGAATGACTGTTTAAGTAACAATGCTAAAGATCATGAGAAGCATGTTTCGGTAACGTCGTGAAAACGATGGAAATCTAACATTCGATTGTGCACAAAGTCGTGCGCAAGTCTTTTTACCATGTCTTACGTTTTCTAAGCCCACAAATCCTTGTATAAACTATATTACCGATGCGTCTCACGACACACAAAACACGTATTAAAAGAAGCAAGGAACTTAAACGGAAAGACATAAAACAAAGCCGCAAAACGATTAACCAATGCCCGATGCACAATACACAAAAGAAAAAAACCACTTTTAAACAAAATTACAGATTTGTCATTCAACGCACATGCATATTTTTACAGAACAAAGGGAGCTGTAGCTAAAGTAGAAATGAAACATATTGCCATTGGAAAGGCCGGTCGTTTCGCTGCTACTTGAGAGCTGGACAATTAATATGGACAATGACATGTGCGAGGAATGACAATCGAGCCCGACTTTGTTGACAAACATAGTGCAGCTGATGCAACCTGAAAGACAATGCCAGTGACTGCTCTGGCTCTGGCTGTAGGTGTTACCAAAAATGCTGCAAACAGGTGGCGTCAGCGATTTAACTCGAATAGTAAGCACGTTTAAGATCAATCGATATAATGTGTGCAAGCACTTGCATTTTCATGTACGTACAGTGTGTCATGAATACGGCGTTGGGGGTATTGAAAGTGGTGGTACGATATCATGAATCACTGAATACTTTTCCGAATATGAAATTTTGTTGCCATAAAAATATATCAGGTGCAGCACACAAATATCAGGTATATTTCAGCCTCGGTTTACAATGACATGTGCACAAATTCTTATAAAGAATCTTCACCTTATCTCATCATTTTCCGTGTTCATGATACAATGATATGTTTTGACAAACTATAGATGCACATATTTGATAATTTGGAAAAAGTAATTAAATCATAATAGCATATATTTACTAGATAACTAGATTTTTCAGTCCGTTAAAAAATGGCATCGTTTTGAAGATAATTGTTAGTTTCTCTCGATGGTTTTTTCCATGAACTTTTCATGCTATAAAATGGATTTGAAGGTCGCTCGAATACCACGCAAAGGGGGCAACTATTACCACTAAAATCGGCCAATTACTATCTATAGTAATTGGCCGATTTTAGTGGTAATAGTTGTCCTGTTAAACTATATAGTTTAATAACAAAACACGCAACCTATTAGAGCAATTTAGCTAACAAAAAAATGTTTTAAGAGGAAAAATAAATTTGAGCTCAATTATTATGAGCAGCCATATAATATTGGAATAAGAATAAAACAACAATAAGTGTAGGTATGAGTTATCATGCTCGTTGTTTTGTTACCTCTGGTCAACTTTACAGGTGCAATTGACGTCATCAACATAACTGCTGGTCATATTATACTTAACTCTCGTCTAATATCACTTTTTAGTTTGATTCAAACACCATGGGTTGAACTTAGCTTCAAGCGAAATGCATTTCTTGCAAGCTGAAGGTAAACAATTTGCACGCAATGGACGCAGTCTTGCCTTGACTGAGAGTCAGATGTGAACTTCAATTGCAGAATAAAATGATTTGTAGATACTTTGGCCGAAGTAGATACATTACATTCCCAGATAATAATACTGAACTATAAACAATAAAAGAAATTGCTGCAACACAAACTTTGGGGTTCGTTTCTGCTCACCACGAGTAGAATAATGACATGCACATTGTAAATAAATAATAATGAAAAAATAAAGCACACACACATCTTAGTATATACAGTTGAAATACGCGTCAAAATCATTGTTGGTTTTTGGTACAAAATATATATTTTTATTAACACTATCTGTAATTGTTTAAGATTTGCATATTGGATTTTGATCAGCTATTGCATATTAGTTTAGAATATTGTGCCCGGTGACCAAACGTCTATTGAAATGCAAGAAAATCGGTTTTCCATATGAGACAAGAGTATAAAACCATGGCCCACTGTTCTAATATAACTGGTATAATATACACTGGCGTAATATAACAGTAAAGGCCGTGATAAAACCCAAATCATTGACATTCATGCATGTCAAATATAATACACATGTGCAGATGCAATTATACCTGTAGGTATCTATGCGATTTTTATAAAAACATATTTTTTAACCTTCAGAGATGAAATAATTAGAAACGCTTCCGTGTAATATTATATTGGCATAGTGTTGATAACTATTGGCACTCACATGCATTATATAGCAGTCTCGCAAAGGGAAATGCTCAGAAGCGGGATCATATTTGATGAGTTTCCATACATTTTCTTATGGCAACCCTATTCAAGTTTTATGCTATCGCAGTTACTAGTTAATCAGATATTAAATATTTACAAGAATATCAGGATGCTTGTTGCTAATTGAAGTCGTGAAGGCCGATTCTGATTTGCTGTGCCTGTACCTAATAATAGATCAATAGATCAATATCAAGGCACTGATTGTTTTTAGAGTCACTGCTCTTTCAGTTAGCAGAATTTCACACGCACATCCTGGTATCCCGAAGAAAACCCCCAATTTGCGCATCATGCGTTTTTATCAGCACTTTTTCAGCCCTTTGAAAGACTTTGAACTATAGGTTGAACTTTGGGAAAAACATAGTAGCCAGTAGCATGGCAATTATGGTAAACAGCAGGAAAATCTTTGATTCAATCTATTACCTATTAGTTTTATACAATTAATACAACTACTTGCATGACTTCATAAGTAAGCCTGTTTTAAAAATGACAGTAATGAAAAATGATCACGAGCAATCACGAGAGTGTAAGAAATGTAATAATGTAATATAATAGCATTGGGTTTACTTTATGCCTGTCACTGTCATGGTGGTTTCTTTTGGAAAACGCGCACATTCAAGGTCAACCAAGCCAGCCTGATGGCATAAGGTGTGAGATCATGTTCGTGCATCCAGCTTGCTCGGAGTCTGCGCGAATGAGCAGTGCGAAGATTTCAGCAGCATCTCAACACGTTTCCACTTTCCAGCATGGAAAGACGGTGGGGTTGACGGCACACAGACATACGTCATTATCCTAGTCGTTTTTGACCATTCAGATCGCTTTCGAAGTCAAGTTATACATTTATTTGATTAGGTACACATATATACCACACACAACCGGCAGTCGAATACGTTCTTTATTTCATCCGAGTTCACCGAATTAAATAGTGATATGGCTTTAGAATCTTTTGTCTACCCAATGACATTGGGTATTAGGGGTTCCATATGCTGGAACATGCAAAACCCTATGGCAACTTAAAAGTTCAAACTGCCACGGCAGATAAAAATGCTGAAGCCGAAAGTATCAGCAAAATGAAAACAATTAGCAATAAATTATAAACTATATATCGAATATAGTATACCGTATACACATGTATTACGTAATTAAATTGAGCACGTGTGCAAAATCGAATGCTATCAAACGCTATCAACTAAACAACCGACATAAATAGCTACAAAAGCGGACAACTGCCAAACGAATGTCAATGACATCGATCGACGCAAACAATCAAAGTATTGGGCAAAGCCAAATGCGACAGCCCACCAAGATTTCTGAATATTTATACAACCTGCCCCTATTGGTTAATGTATAGGTAAGCATCTTTCTTCCTTGACTTCCGATTTCATTGTTTTGTTATGGGAAGCCAAACAAGCTCCAACATCATGTTAATTAAGCTGATCGTAGGTTGGAAATTGCCATGCCCTTATGGCAGTGGAAGCTACCTACAGCATTGGCTTGGAAAGCATTTTCTTTCAGCATTTGAATATCTGAAACGCACTCCCATGGATATAGCCGGCCAACAGAACCGAATCTGAGAACTCTTGCATGTTATTATAGTATCAAAAACTTCATACGAGCAAATCTTGTTTGCAATATTAAAGTTGCCACCTATAGGGTCCATCCATGCAATACAACATTTGAATTGTAGGTTATAGGGCAATGCTTGCAATCGTGCGAACTGAGAGGCTGTGCAAGATTACGCGCAGCCACTGTTAGCATCGGCATAGACAATATGTGTGTGTGACAATACCTGTGTACGGCGCTAACAATCCGTGTGTTGACCTTGTGTCCTCAGGGAGGGTGGCATCACGAACGATGCGTTTACCGGAGACGTGTCTCCCGACGTGGTGGTCGAGCCACGACACCAGCTGGTCACGCAACAGAGCTCGCTGTGGACGAGGAGACAGCAGGCCGTCTGCGTCAGACACGCGTACAAGAACTACGGCCCCAAAAAGAACCCCAACCATGTCCTGCAAGACCTCAACATGACTGTGGCCAAGGGCACTATGTAAGTATATTTCGCGCAATGCATTGGTTGTTGCAATTAACAAGGGTACGTTTGTTGTTATTATTATTACGGAAGAAGGTAATACATGGTAATACAGAAACCTAGGTACCAATGATACAAATGAAGTTTGTTATTATTGTTATTATTTATTACTATTGTTATTACGGGAGTAGGTGGATATTGAAAACCTATCAATGAATTTGCAAACACAATATGTCATTTATCATTTTACACTAATGGTTAAGATGGTAACTTCGCTTTATGGATCGGGGTTTATAAAAGAAGATGAGTATTTTACACCTTAGGTTTAGGTTAGCACCCAATCCGCCAACCCATTGGCCAACATTAACTCTGGGCTGACGATGATCAACTTGTAATACGTCACCCGTTTTTGTTGTTAATCTCGTTTTCGGTATGGCTGGCATTTGCTTGCGGGCGGACTCTTAGCCTGGGAAATACACAGAACAGCAGGCGGCTTCGCCTTGGAAAATTATTTCCAAAAACACTGGGGCGGTACTTGTTTTGCAGCTATATCACATTCGTTGGGCAGTTTTTGTGAAGAATCAGAAACAGACGTTTATGTATTTTTATCAATACTATTCGGTAATATCAATAAGATTGTGAAAGCCTATTTCTTATGAATCAGGGCCCCATGGAGATTGGTATCTTTGCATCACATGGAAAGATCACCGTCAATGGACCGGTGTCCAGTGATTTCCAATGCTTGTTCTGGACCACAAGTCACGGAAACGACTGCCAGGTCCCCTTGCTATCATTTATTCGGCTTGCCGAAATCTTCACACTGCCTTAGAGACGCTCAACTCTATCCGAAACTCATCTCCATGCAGTATACGATAGGATTTACGACAGGACGATTAGGATATTGATAAAAATTGGGTTCGAACGGAATTTTTAATGCAACATGCTCCATTGGTGTCCAATCACGGAAAAATCTCTCAAATTCTCCAATTTCAAAATATATTTCCAATTACGCTGCAGGCAAGAATGTGCACAATTCGCTCAGTTTAAATGGTCGTCCAATTTATATTAATTTCATCTCACAAACTGCAAACTTAAAAAAAAGTAACCGTATTTAATTAATCACTCCTTTCATAGAAATTTGACGATCAATTTTATCGCGTGCACTGGCTTTTCTATGCCGATTGCCTTGCAGTTTTCTGTTAGCATAGTCCTACGTAACTGAAATGCTGCACTACCAACAGGTTGAAATCGTGAAAAATTTTCCAGCTAGCAAACTAGCCCACAAAAACACT
This sequence comes from Nemoura dubitans, assembly GCA_921293005.1. NCBI lineage: Eukaryota > Metazoa > Arthropoda > Insecta > Plecoptera > Nemouridae > Nemoura > Nemoura dubitans. The sequence continues at coordinate 42,035,892 of OV121076.1, forward strand.
CCGCTTATGACGCTGGAGAACGTATATAATTTGCAATTTGGCGCTTAATCGCGCAAAGCATAATGTCGATTCCTGACCGCCCAGAGTTTTGCGGACTGGGCGGACTCTGTGAGATGCTTAGTTGATGGTCAGAGCTAGTTTTATAGCAAGTGTGACCTCCGTCATCAAGGTAGATGCTGTTGGTACAATTGGTATATAGGCTCTGTGAAATGACGCGTAAACTAGATATCTCTTCTCTTCGTATACCTATGCACCTGATGCTGAATACCACAAGGTAGGTAGATCCAGCCATTTGTCAGGGGGGGGGGGGGGAGTTTGAGGGATGATTTTCCAAAGCAATTTCCCTACTACCTTAATATGCAGGAAAATGCATCGGCGGAACCATATTCCAGCGCCCATCCCCATTTCCAAACCACCTCTCTTCAGTTTTCACCGATGGTATCTACAAAAAAAATAGTTATGAGATCTTTCCTGCTGTGCTATTTCGGGGACCCGATTTCTCCCTAAAAGACGTAATCGCGGAGACGAATGCGACCAATATCCTCGTAGCGTTCGCGTGAAGGTAGAGCTCGCGTCGCAGTGTTTATCGTTTCACTTTTCGCAAGCCTCGCCCACCATACCTGGATGCCTGACTCAGAAAGTAAGATCAATGTTTCAAGCCAACTTGTGTGTTTGTGTGTGTGTGATTGTACAAAGACGTTGGGAGTAAACAAATCATGCGTTGCGTTCGGTCATGACGTTGTTGCAGATTCAATTAAACTGCTTTTGCGTCGTCGGTTTGAATCAGTGACCTACATTGCTCTTTACTAGATTGTGCACTGGACAATTTTGATTGGAACCGCAGTTTAATTGCCTAATTGCACGTTTCATTTCGGTACTTAAAAACCATCAGAGTGTGTTGTTGCTATATCTGAAAAGTTATTATAGTTTTGTTATTTGTATATATATGAAGAAAACAATTTCCACTTTTTGCCTATTGTTAAAATGATGAAATCGAGTTGCAATTTTCTTCATCAAGATAATCACGATGCTCTCGGAGAAAAACATATCGTTCCTTTCTAAAATGGCCTATTACATTTTGATCTTTGGCTTCAAATTGCATTAGCAAGTAAATAAACGTTTCAGCCATGTGCATGCGTATACTTCAATGAATTGGCACTTATAAAAATAATAGACAATGCTACTATTTTTACGTAGGTGTGGCAAGCTCCAACAGCAATGAAATAAATCCTTAAAAAACGCACAATAAAATCGTTTTTAATTGGTAGGCGTTATCAAAATATAAAACGAGTTGAACACGTGGGACTACGTTAAATGTGGAGGTCGGGCCAAGTGCTAATTGGACACATGAGGGTGATTGCTGTAACAAGTACCTAGCACTCTCGGTGAGATTCAAGGGCGGTACCGTCGTACAGGGTCAGGGAATTCTTCTCGCCTGAACCTCAATAGTAGGTACTCGTGCTCAACAATGCTACTCGCGAGCAGCCATATAACACAATGTCCTCTACGACGCTTCTTTACATTAGTAAACTTGTTTCTTTATGTATTGTATATGTATTATTAAATGTAGGTATGCATTTTATTTTTCAATATGGCATAGTAATTAATTAGGTACCTACTTCTTAGTAAGTATACTTGAGGAAAAATGAAGGTTGTGTTTATGGTTAGTTATAGTTGATGTCGGTACTGTTGTAGATGAATTATGGTGCTAGTGCTACGATTTACATCTGAATATTATTTACTTATACTTTGGCCGTAACGTGCAGAAATAACGACATGCAATGTAGGGAATTGCCCCCACGACCCCCCAATCAAAACCTCAAAATGGAAAAAAGCACCACCACCCCCAAAAAGTCTAAAATCTTATGGGTACAAAATTAACTGGTACTTAAAACTTAAAAGTTCATTAAATCAATCAGCAAGGGCGCAGCCCGAAAATGTTCGTGTTTAAACTTTCAGGTCATTTTGCCGTAAAGTCAGATATGCAATTTTTCACACGATTTTTAAGAATGTATTAAAATTAATTTGGGATACTAGGGTGGGGTTCGGGGCACATAGCTCAGAAGTTTTCGAGTTTATAAATTATTTAAGATTATATATAGATTATATATATGATTATATTTAGATTATAAAATTTTTTAGAGAAACTCTCTAAATGAAATGAACACTTGCGCCTGGTGCGGGCGCTCGATAGGCACATGACTAGTTTCGACCCTGTTAGGTACTTCCAGCATTCAGGAAAGCGTGGGGCAGTGGAAATAACTTATCAATTTTCTCGTGAAATTCACGAAGAAATTGATTGCAATGAGCATCTAATAATATATCAATCTTACAGACACATCTCGTCACGAAAGCCGATCAAAACCAATCAAAGTGTAGCAAATCAGATCTAATTAAATACAGCAAATAGATAGTTTGCGAATTGAAATTATATTTGCTCTCTCTTTCCACTTACTGCAAATTTTATCTGCAAGTTGATAAGTATTTTAAGTTCTCATTGGTACGTTTGTAGACTAACTACAATACAATACATAGTTCACTTCAAGGTAACATCATCCAATCAACGGCATCATTTCTAATCGCACGGCTGACATTTAAAGCGATTCCCGCACGAGAACTAATTAACTTCCGTGGCGGGGTTAGTGCAGAAATTGCTCCAGAATCGAACCAGGATGTGAACCCGGAACAATCTGTCTGCTAGAGGACACTGATTCTTGCCAAGCACATCGTTTATTATTGGGGTACCTCCTACACAGATTTTCTCTTTTATTCATTCCAACGACATTTTCGATACGACGCCAAGGTTGAATAAACTCTCGAGACAGACCATCGTTAGTGTTGCCTTAATAAAAACATATTTTGTATTGAGACAGATTTCTACAAAGTACAAACAAAGATTCTACTACCTTAATCCACCTTGTTTATCGTAATTTCCCACATCACTTTTCCCAAAAAATGATTCAGTTCCATTTTCCTGCGACCCCTCATTAATTGTTAAAACAGTGAATGAATTCCTGATGTGGAGAGCCAATCGCTCTCTGTGCACCCCCCCCCCCCCCCCCCCCCTCCTCCTCCGACTCGCAAACAGAAAATGCACTTAGTTATGATTGTGTTCCAAAAATGTGTAGTAAATTTTACTCTTATTCTAATTGGCTCGTACGCAGCCTGCTCCAATTCCTGTCGAATACAGCTCTTGTTTATTTGCATACCGCCACATTTGAGAACAACATCTTGTGCCCTTCCAGCTATGGCTTGCTCGGCGCGTCCGGCTGCGGCAAGACCACCCTCCTCAGCTGCATCGTCGGCCGACGAGGCCTCAACAACGGGGAGATCCACGTGTTGGGCGGCAAGCCCGGCACCAAGGGCAGCGGGGTACCCGGCCGCAGGGTCGGTTACATGCCTCAAGAAATCGCCCTCTACGGCGAGTTCTCCATCAAAGAGACCATGATGTACTTCGGATGGATCTTCAGCATGAGCACGTCAGAGATCAACGACAGACTGCAGTTCCTGTTGAACTTCCTCGACCTGCCGAGTCAGAATCGACTGGTGAAGAACTTGAGCGGTGGCCAGCAGAGGAGGGTGTCTTTCGCGGTGGCTTTGATGCACGACCCTGAGCTGCTGATCCTCGACGAGCCCACGGTGGGAGTAGACCCGCTCTTGCGGCAAAGGTATACACACTCCCAGCAGACACAAGCAAATACACCAGCAAAGACGCAAACAAATGAGACCAGGGGTGCGATGATGTAACTTTCTTTCATTCGAGTTGGCTCGAAATCACTCGATTTCATATCACCATTGGCAGTGAAATTGAAAACGAATGATTTTGAAATCACAAGAGTTACATGAATTTTGCCATCAAATGCAACCGTATATTGGCGGAAGGCTAATTGAAATCTCTGTAATATTTTTAATTTTGTTGCTGATTATACCTATCTGCCCTCAATGTTCCCTTCTTTGTTTGATTGTTTGATTTTATGGTGTTTACGTTTAATGACGCACTGTTTTTACAACGAGTATTGTGGCAGATAGAGTGATCCAGATGGAAAACCTTAGGTAACTTTTAAGGGAGATGGGGAAACTCTCATCCCGCCTAAAACCACCAATGTAACAATAGGATTTAAAACTCGAGCAACTGGATTTCGCCACCAATCCATGCTGTCGGAAGGTTGCGAAGAGATTTCTGCTGTTGTACTAACTTCCAGTCACTCCAACCTCTTTCCTGAATGGAATGTGTATTATGGTCATCCATCCAATACCTGACTCAGTGCATTGTTGCTTAACTCTGGCAGAGAAGGACCATATTGGCTAAGAAATTCACAAAACGAATCACTAATCAGCAATTTATTTCCTCTGGTTGTTGTTCCTGTTTTATCACGTTTGCTTATTTATTTTCTTGTTATTTTCAGCATCTGGAATCACTTGGTCCAGATCACCAAAGATGGAAATAAGACTGTTATTATCACTACACATTACATTGAAGAGGCTCGGCAAGCGCATACGGTGAGTCAGCACTTATTCAACGATGAAAGGGTGCAATCTGCAGTCATATGGATCAACATTGAAATGCGCTGAAGACTCAGAGAATAGCGATAACTCCCTAAATTCAGGGAGGAATGTGTCACCAAACGCCTCTGTATTTGGGGTGTTCCTTAAATTGTTCTATGCATTTTTGTTCTGAGAGTGAGAAACTTACTCTAAAGTACTTCAAAAGTACTCAAAATGATCACTGGCAATTAATGTTTGGGGGCTTATGAACAGAACATAATCATTGCTAGAATAACCTGGCAGTTGTAAGTGTTTTTAAAACAATGGCTTTTTTGGTAGGTGAATTCAGGGAGCCATAGTTCTGAGGCTGTATACAGACCTACTCCTTGCTGTAGTCAACATTTGGGCTTTAAGTCGGAACAAACCACACAAAAAAACCCAAAACACTGATCCCCGTCGTATTTTAGATCGGTCTGATGAGGAGCGGTAGACTTCTGGCCGAAGAAAGTCCGGGACGTCTGCTCTCGATGTACGGCTGCCTCAGCCTCGAGGAGGTCTTCTTGAAGCTCAGCAGAAAGCAAGGAAATGAAAACTCCAACTCCAACCCCAACATTGTTGAAATGAACATTTCAAACAACATATCCCTCGTAAGTATCGTTAGTGTGTTCTCCTAATTAATGCACAGGAAGTACTCTTGGTTGATTTTCTGTAGATGTTGATTATTGTCCTTGAGAAGTTGGCATCGTTTGTAGATCCTAATTGATCAGACGTTCATTTAATACTAGGTACCTACATTTGTATTTTCTTCTTAAAGTAGGTCCCGAAAAGTCCCTTGGACACTGGCCTTACTCTTTTGGTTTGCAGCCAGTTCAAATCTAAACTTCTCCACAGAAAGAAATGGACCATAACCAATATCTAATATGAATGACAAGCAAAAAATCCTTTGCATTCAGTATTAAAATAATTCCATCCTAAATTATAAGAGCAAAAAAGGATAAATGCACTAATGATAAAGTTAATGACCTTGCTATCTGACCAGTGATCAATATCAAAGTACCTACTTGATTTGCTCGCTCATGTTTTTCACTTCATCTGCACATTGCAAGCATGGTTGCACAAGCTTTTGTTAGTGACTTTGAACAAGATCCGTTGAACAACAAATTGATAAGAAGACTTAGCCAAAAAACTACTGCTCACAAACACCTACCCTCACCTCCTTTAATCACAAACCTTGTGACGTTGAACGTAGCTAGTAGCTGGCACTGCACTTCCCACGCAAACGTAGCCGAAAACTAGCCCCACAGTAGCTCACTCCGTAACGAACGTTATCCCGACACTACCAAGTTCACTCCCCGGCACCACTCTAACAGTTGGCGCACTTGCACAGGCCTCCCTTCATTGGGGTCGTAAAGAGGAGCCGGTCTACGTTACACAGGAGAGCGGGGTCGTCGGGCTCAACTTCCACCAGTCCAAGGAAGTGCTCATGCAGGACTCTACCAACGGCGTCGTCGCGTTCAACGAGGTGAGACCTCATTTATGCCCGTGCGATTGGTTTAGTTATTTTGAAAATTGCCAAAGGTTTGCATAAATAATAATATAAAATAATGTCAGAATTCGCATTTGAGCTTTAGCTAATAATGTACCTCCTAACAAAGTTCTTGATAAATTGCTATCTCAAGTAATGATCCTTTCCAATAAGAGGATATATATATATATATATATATATATATATATATAAATGACAGTTTTCGTTAATGGCCTGTTCATTTGAAAAAGTACCTGTCACTAAACATTTATTTTTCATGCCATGCCATGCATGGATGCAGCAAATTTTTTTGAATCTAATTACAAAAATGTAGTGCTTCGAAACAGAGGACAGAGGACAAGCCATGGATCCCGTGTGTCATTGCTCTCCTGCTCTTCCAGATGAACGGCAAGGCTGGCCCGGCGAAAGGAGAGCCCGTCATCGACTGCGACGATTGCAGCAACTACTGCTGCACGCTCACATCCAAGGGGAAAATCCGAGCGCTGCTGCAGAAGAATTTCCTACGAATGTGGCGGAACGTTGGGTATGTCTGGCCGTTTGGATCGAGTACATCGACAGAAAAATAGCGGCTGATTGCACAACCAACAGTTATTATGCATAGTACTAACTGACCAACTGCATTGAATTGAAATAACCTTTTTAAAATACGAAGCATTACTTTTTTATTGAAATCTTAGCAATCGAAAGATATTGATATATGGGATGCCTGTCCATTGCATTAGCAAGTAATTAGACTGCCACTCTAATTGATAGTCTTTTTGTTGTTTTGTGCCGTGGATTGCGGCCTCTGCTCTGTTTTGACTTTTGAAGGTCCTTTTTTGGGCCATAAATGTTTTTGAAAACATAAAACAAACCAAGAACACACAACACCCAATGACAACAAAGGCTCTAAATGAAATCCATCCCAATTGATATTACCAAAAACTATAAAACTATGGAGTTAGGCACCTATACAAAAAATAATAAATTTAATTTATGATGCTTTTTCAACATGAAAGTAAATTAACAATAAATTACCAACTAATTGGCACTCTTAAAACTAATCACAATGTTCTCGTCATTTCTCCTCACCGCACAGCGTCATGCTGTTCATCTTCGCGCTGCCCGTGATGCAAGTGATCCTCTTCTGCCTGGCCATCGGCCGAGACCCAACCGGCCTTCGCCTGGCCATCGTCAACCACGAACAGAACACCACGCTGGGAGAATGTCCGATCGCCGAAGGATGCACGTTTACGAACCTCAGCTGCCGATACCTGTCGCATCTCAAAAACACGACTATAGTGAAAGAGTATTACTCGACTCCGGAAGAGGCTCTGAACGCGGTGCGCACGGGCTACGCCTGGGGCGCTCTCTATTTCACCGAGAACTTCACCGACGCGCTGGTGGCGAGAATGGTGCTCGGACGAGATGCGGACGAGGAGACTCTGGACCAGAGCGAGATTCGAGTATGGCTTGACATGTCTAGTGAGTACGGTGTTATGATCTCTCAATAATCAACGGGGCCAAAAAAAGAGACAGAAGAAATGCAATTTACTAGAAGGTGAAGATGGTGCTGTGAGAATAACCGAATGTTTGACGACGTTTCAGCTTAAAACTCTACTTGAACAAGGCTAACGCTATAATGTCATAAATTCCGTTATTCTTTTGAAGCCCATTTCATCTTCTTTAAAGTTGTTTTTCTTGTATCCCATTCTTCTTCCCTGCTTATTATTACCTTGCCACAAAAACTATGTAACAAAAGTTATGATTTCAACATATTATGAACTGCAAGCCATGGTTTAATTTTTAGCTGTAAATAAGCATGTCCCCTACAGGATTAAATTATAATTTCCAATAAGTCAGAATTATCAGATTTGCAGAATTATCTGGCCTTTTGGTACACTTGCAATAATTGAAAAACAATACCTTGGCTTAACTACAATGTTGTGATTTCAGATCAACAAATCGGGTTGATGCTGAACAGGGATTTGCAGTTCTCATATCGAGATTTCGCCCAAGACCTGCTTCAGACTTGCGACCAGAATCCGAAACTTGCTGATGTTCCAATTCAGGTAAACACTCTTCAACACGGATTCCACCAGACACCGGATTTAAGTTTTTCTGGTTTTGCCGTTTCTCTACTTCAGAGTTAAAAAATATCATCAACTACAATAGGGATTTTATATCCATCAGAATTCAGAACCGACAATGGCAAATTTGGTAATTGTTACCTCAAAGTGCACTTGATATTTTTCTTTCCCTAAAATGTACTTTCGTTTTCAGTTTAAGGAACCGATCTATGGAAGTAACGACCCGAGTTTCACGGATTTCGTCGCACCTGGCGTCATTCTCACGTAAATGGAACGGAAACAAGTGGAAAAGCTACCGTTTTCGCTTAGTTCTAGCATACTTTAAGCATGTCAGAATAAAAATGCAACAGCTAGTACACCTGTGGATTTGGTTGGATACGCAAACCATTGAATTGATGATTGTTTAACATTTTATTTTTAACTGTATTTCCTAAATGACTGTATGAAATAGCAAAAATTATTTAAATAGCAACTAACACTGGCTTCCTGTCAGGGAACTTGTTTATTTGTACTAAAACTAAGGTTTTTTTCCAGGATTGTGTTTTTCTTGGCTGTCGCTCTGACATCCTCTGCGCTGATCATCGAAAGGATGGAAGGACTTCTCGACAGAAGTTGGGTGGCTGGTAAGATTTTGTTTTCGGATCCCTGGACTTAATGAGATCGTCAATGGTTTCACAGATTTTAGTTTGTTTGATGCACTACCAATTAGCAACTACAAATACGACATGCTCTCTGTATTTTTGTCAGGGAACACTAGACAGTAAAAAATCACGTAACGCTGTGAAACGCTGCCGCCAAGTACCGCAGGTTTTCCAGCTCTCTTTCTTAAGCGCGCTAACCACGACTCCTTTCCGTTTGCCACAGGAGTGACGCCGTTCGAGATCCTCTTCTCGCACGTGGTGACGCAGTTCGTGGTGATGTGCGGCCAGACCGCGTTGGTGCTCGTCTTCATGATCCTCGTGTTCGGCGTCGAGTGCAAGGGCGACATCGGCTGGGTCATCATACTCACCATCCTGCAGGGACTCTGCGGCATGTGCTTCGGTACGGTCAATAGAAAACATGGCAGCTCAGTCTGCCATGTTGCAGTTACAGATGTGGTTTATATAGAAATGCTATTCTCGGCATATGCTTAAGGAGAAAAATTGGGGCTACTAGGAAATGAAGTTCTCTCAGCAGTCGTTAGGGTGGATTGGCACTGCCATAGTGATCTCAACATGAGAGGGAGAGAAAACCTTAGACACAATCAGCAACACGAGTGAAATAAATGATTTTGGTACAAAATGCAAATTTGTTGTAAATACAAGTGAGAATTTCAAATTTGAGGGAGAACTTATGTGAAGGAACAGGCCAATATGATTCTGATAATGAGAGAATGAGAAAGTAAGGATGTTACCAAAGGTGTTAATACCGTGAAACTCTTTGCTTTCTAGGATTTGTGATTTCCGCTATCTGTGAGCTTGAAAGGAACGCCATCCAGCTGGCCCTGGGAAGTTTCTACCCAACGCTACTGCTCAGCGGTAAGCTGCAATCCCAAGATGTTCAAGCCGATTTTGGTTCTTCATGTTTCTGGATATAATATTACAAACCAGTCTGTCACAGAGTAACGTAGTCAATAGTAATCAATCAATATCGAGGAGTCTTGCCAATGGAGTGAACATTAAGCAGTGAAAATAAAAGACCAAATCAAATATATAGATATTTAGAACTGAAAACCCAGTTTGAAATAGTTTTTTTCAAACCTAGTGCTAAAGAACAAGCAGACACGAGTCTTAGGAAAAAAATATTGTTATCTACATTAAATTATAACTTAGTTTGATTCCACTGGTTAATTTAGCCCAAGATCCTCAGTGCCACCTCCAGGTGTGATCTTCAGGACTTCAGGTCCTTTTTAGACTCACAAATCTGTCTAAACATCATATAGCCACAACCTAATACACTAATTCTATAAGTGAAACAGTTTAAAAAACCGTATTTCCGTGCTCAGGTGTGATCTGGCCCGTCGAAGGCATGCCCATCGTCCTGCGATACATCAGCTTGGGTCTGCCGCTGACGATGGCGACCACATCGCTCCGATCGATGCTCACTCGTGGCTGGTCCATTCTGGAGCCAGACGTCTACAACGGCTTCTTCGCGACCATCATCTGGATAGCGCTCTTCCTAACCATCAGCATGCTGGTGCTCAAGTTCAAGCGCGGATAGAGGGTCACATCCGACCGAACGTCGCAGTGATTTACCATAGAAATTTGGCGTGCCAAAATGGTATTCGTCCAGCCAAACACCAAGGGGCATTGGAGTTCGCTAATTTTATTTCTTGTTTACCATGAAGACGTTAGTTTGAATTCGACTGTTTGGCTGGTTGGACAACGATCGTGTAAAGATGGTGGCGTTGATCTCGGGTTCCACCATTCGAGAGCTCGAGGAAATGTCGTGTAGCCTAATTTGTTGTTAGACGTGAGTCATTCTCTTACGGTTTCTTGTTGTACCAACGTTAATTTATAGAGAGAGAGTTAAGAAACTCTGTCCATTACTTGAAACTTGTACGACAATGGCCCGGATATATTTTCACGATCCCTTTCTTTTGAACAGTAAATAAATCAGAGAGTAATGAATAGTCTGCAAGAATGAAACTAATCGAATATAAACATCACGTGTCTTTTAATTTGTAAAAGTGTACACCTGATATTTTTTCAAACAAACTGTCTGAGGAGGATATTGAAATGATATATCACCATTCCAACCAAAGTATTGTAGTGCATGTAGTAGATTTTATTACATATTATCTAACGAAACTCTGAGCAAATAGCTTTGTTACCAATGAAAAGCAAGCAGGTCCGCGAGCGATTTCGCTTGACCGTAATTACGCCGACACGCGACTATCGGTTTTTAATTCTCGTTGCGTTTAGGCCTGAACGGCATCCGATGAAACTGCGTCGTCAGCTCAGTCGAAAGTGTACATAGTTGCTACGAATTCTTTCCATTTATTTGGGGTCCTGGTGTTTAGGCCATCTGTTTTACCACATTGTCTTATGTGTGGCTGATTGTGTACATATATACACACACAAACCTACGTCTTAGAATCATCTACATCTTATTCTTCTATGTTACAAGTTATAATTGTAAATTACAGCAGAATTTCTGTGGATTATAAACTTAGATGTGTTTCACCAGGCTAAAACTATTTTCTCTTCAATTAGTTACGGTATATTAATTGATGTTATTCTTATTATTTATGTACTTAGGACAAATATATGCCGGTTCTTTCAAGAATGATTGTTAAAATGTGTGATTGCGATGCCACAATGTTCATTTTGTCATCGACGTTCCTGGATTTATCTTGCCGGTGAATTGGTGATGAATGATCCCGGGCCGAACGAAATGACAACCAGAATGCTAGCTGCTGTTCGAAGAGGGCCTACCATGACGCTTCTATGCTTGTCAAGTTGAAATTTGACACAGATATTTTATGAAAGTTGAGCGTTTCTTCAAAAGAGTGTGTATAAAGAGAGTCGAGATGTGCTGTGCTATGAAACGAAATGGAATTGTGTTCCAATGGAATGAATGGCAAAACAATATCATGACCAGATTTTTCAATTTGCTATGGAAATATTCTTGTTAAAATATTTGTTAAAAGAGTTGTTTATTATTATTAAGATTATTAAGATTATTATTTTATTATTAACTATTATTATGACTTAAATCAATAATTTAGTAAAAGTGTGCATTCTTATTGTTGTGTGAAATAAACTATTAAAGCACAAGCAAAGAAAACTTTGACCCTAAATGCCTGAGTTTTGGACATGAAGACATCTAGATACAGAAGGGAGTGTTTTTTCTTTTTTAATTCGTTGCCGATGGCCAAAATAGTCAGCATGCCATATGTCCTTGATCATAACGAAGAACATTCGTCACAAAAGTCTGTGAATATATGGTTCAGCTCAAAATATGAAAAACATTCGTAACAAAAGGCTTAGAATATAAAATGGCTCAGCTCAAAATAAAGATATTGAAATAAGCTCAATAGCAGCCATGGACTATCCACAGCAATGCACTTGAGCTAATCATATTTTATTTGCAATGTTTATAACTTGATACCTTATCAGCAGATACAAACTAGTGATCCGCTTTTCAAACATGCGGATCTGATCCATTGCTTTACAATACAACATATTATTTTGTATTTCCACTCCATAAAAAGGTAAAAACACAATGGTTGTCAATAGATACACTGGCAAGGCAGCTTATTAAATCTGCGGGTTGCCAACGTTTCATGAGCATATAACACTGGATGGCATTTCTATGTAAGAAACAGGCTGTACAACATAGGTATGGTAGGTATGATGTAGGTACTTACAAGGTAGCTGACATTAAAGTAAGCAGGTGAGTAGACGGAATTAGCTGTGTCAGAATGTAAACATGGTGTGCTTTCCTTTCGCAATCAAATTTCCGTTTGCCTTATTGCTGATGTTAACTTCGAGGAAGACGAGCTCCTTCCCTGCCTTCATAGTGGAGGCGTCAATTACTATCACGTCGCCTTCCCTCGCTGCATTGATGTACCTACAACAACAAATGTTGGCAACAAGAATAAATCATGATGGTGGTTTTTAAATTTTTTTCAATGCACAAATGGACTGAATCAAAATGATACAATGAAAATGTGAGTATAAGTTTATAACTGAAAAGCTGCTTGTTATAAATTTGCATCTTGCACCCACATCGTAGAAGCTGGAACAAGATAATTGAGTCGAAGTAGGTACCTAACTTACTGAACATTTATGTCGACAGAAACCCCGGTTTTCCCCTCGCCCCGGGAAATCATCGCAAACGTGCTTATGGCGTCTACCAGAGTGGCTGTCAATCCACCGTGAAGAGTGCCGAAATTGTTCTGGTGTTCGGGACCGATCAACAATTCTGCTTTGCACTTGCCATCGCCTGCCGAGATCATCTCGAGCTGAGGAAGGAAATAACACAATTAACACAGCTTATGCGATTTCATCCAATGGCATCTTCATTAACATTACTCAGCACATTTAATAGGAGTTTCATAAAAGCCACAGGGATTTTAGATCCATAACAATTTGCTCAATTCCCCTTCCACCTGTTGTCGCTGACAAATAGACAGGGCTTGCGCTATTCGCATTTTTTTATCCCATGCAAATAAGCAGGAATATTCAGTAACTACACTTTTCTTACAGATGGGGGACAAAAAGCAGCATTTTAGTCCGTGGATCCTCCTTGAAAGTACAGAAAAATGTCTGCAGTGGACAGTGGTACAAATTCGCACTGACATTCAAAACGGCATGCATACCACGTGGCTGTCATGTGACTTCCAAATACACTAACACAGCTGACTCGAGCTGTCTGAACGAATCTTGATTTAGATTTTTGGTGAATTTAGGTATTAACTCTCATCAAACAAATGTACATGTTGAAGCTGTAAGTCAACAAGTACCTACCTTTGTCAGTAACCTGTTGAACCCTGGCCCTGAGGTCATCGTTTGGGCTATCTTCTGCGCCAACTTCAAGCCATCCTTCGCCATGATTGATTCAAATTAAAGAGGAGCAGCTGGTAGAGCCAGCGATTTTGGTGCTAGAGCTGGGGAAGGGGAAAGGGGCGACAGGCCACATCGACCTGAAATGCAGCAAAGGACCATAGCCGGTTTTACTGATAAGATATCTGTTGGAATGTTCAAAGAGAGTTGACATATACCGAAATCTTTGCATAGATTTAAGGAGAATATTAGACAAAAATATTTATTAGGATCATATTTTGTTGAAATTTTCAGTTTAGGAAATGGCACATTAAGAATGTGGAAAGGTAGATGTCTACAAGTTAATATTCAATGTTCCATATTTTATTTAACTGATAGATAGGAATAAGTTATTCACTATAAAGAAATTCTGGCCAGATATGGCAGTCGCTTAAGAAAGCTTGTATGATGCCGTAATTTATCCAATATCATTAAACTGCCATTGTAGGTACCTATAGGTAGGTACCTTGCCTAACTGAGAACTGATTCATAATCAAAGACAAATCATAAATAATATATAATATTATATAATATTATATAATATTGTATGGTGCTAAACCAAACACAAAAAATATATATGTATGATGTTTACCTAGAGTTGTAGTAAATTAGCAATTGAGTGATGTGGATAAATTGACACCTAATATTGAATGCACAACAAGAATACGGACAGCTGAAATTTATTTTAAAAAGCTTTTAGGAAGTTACCTACTATGTAGGTACAACTAGGTACCTATCTACTTTAGCCACCGTAATATGTAACTATGATTTTGCCGTTCTCAGTTACAAGAATAGAAAAATTACATTGACAAGGGATTTTATTCATCAGACCCGATAACTTGAAGTTATATAATCTGCGCGGTGAAGTGCGTTTTGACTTAATGTGTACTAACAAATGACTAGGTAGCTTTACAAAAAAAGTTACTGAAAAAAATTAATTCAAACCCAAGTAACAGGTCCGTAACCACTAAGTAGGTATGAGAACCGAGGGTCACAAAAATCAGTGACCATCTCAAATCTGTGGCCTTGACTGTTCAGCCAATGAACTTCGTGTGCAACCCCTTGGCAATTAAATCTCCGTTCGCTTTGTTACTAATGTCTACTTCGAGGAATGCCAATCGCTTTCCAGCCTTCATGGTTGACGCATCAATCACAATCTCCTCACCTTCTCTTGCTGATTTCATGTATCTGCAACAAGAAAACAATAATGCTTCAAAAAACAAGGATTGCATCCACAAATTTGTGAAATTACCAAAGGACAGTGGCAGAGCTTTATAATGTAGATTTGCTGGATGTTTCCTCAAAACTTTGAGCATGTCAGTAGGTATCCCAAAAGTTTGACTTATCAAATTACCATTAGATTTTTAGCCATGACATGATAGATAATATATGCATGTGATAACATGTCTATTAGGTACCAAGTCTTTTCCCCATAGTAAACATTACATAACTGTGTATTGCCATCAATTACTCGTTTTTAAGTGGTTTACAAATAGGTCTAAAGTCCATAGATTTTAGATCGTGTACCTACTACCGGCAAGTTGGCTCCATTGTGAATTTGAATATATAAAAGTGTTGGTAAATTTAAATTATACTGCAATTGAATTGAAACAATACATACCAAGCATGCAACAAAAAAGCACACCACATAAACTAAACTCACGTAATGTGCATGTCGACGGATACTCCGGCTGATCCCTCGCCCTGTGTCATCACCGCATAGGTGGACACCACGTCGACCAGCGTCGCCGTCATGCCTCCGTGCAGCGTGCCGTGCTTGTTCTGGTCGTCAGGGCCCACGAGCATCTCCGCCTTGCATTTTCCATCGCCGGCCGACACTATCTTGAGCTGTTAAGAGTGTGTTCATTAGTAACCTTAGCAAAACTTACTATATCTTGAAACTGGAATGGTTTTTTGCTTTGCAGTTCATATCTCAAAATGCTGGAAGGTTATATTGGTATCATATCAGTTTCGAATTCAATTCTTCAAAAATTTGAAATATATTAGCTTCTATTAAAATAGGATTTCAAATAAATGCGCAGGATGTATAACAATTAATTCAGAAATATTTCATCAGATTTGATCTGTCCCGCCAACTCAAAAGATGAAATATCCAACCAATAGCAAGTGACTGGTTCAACAGCTGGTTTCTGGCGATCGCTGTTAAGATCTAGATTCAGGTAATTACTTTCATTAGTAGGCGAGCACTGAGCAAGCTACCACCAACACCTAAAACTTACGAATCAAAGCTCTCAATACGTACCTTCGATATTATCTTGTCGAAACCAGGCCCTTCGGTCATCACTTTCGCAATCCTTTGGATCAGCTTCAGACTGCTTTCCTTCGCCATTATAGGTAGAATGTGACGTCACATGTTTGTAATTCAACTTTTGGGTTTCTAGATCGGAAATGGTCGGGACTTCACAAAACGTTGAGAAAAATCGAATATCGAAATAAACCATTAAACACGTTTTTTAGCAATGTCTCGTATACGAGCGATTACATTTGACGTAACTGGCACTCTCTTGAAATTCAAACTGTCGCCACCAGATTATTACTGCCATGTGGGAAATATGTTTGGCGTTAAAGTTGATCCCGTTAACGTTGCAAAAAACTTTCGGCTCGAATGGAAACGAATGAGTGCGTCCGACCCGAATTTCGGCCGCTCCACGGGCCTTGGCTGGGAGCAATGGTGGCGGCAAATTGTGATAGGAACGTTCACGAGCTCCAGCCGCCAAGAGTTAAAGCCCAGCACGCTGCAAAACATTGCCGATTACCTGATAGCTTCGTTTCAAACATCGGAATGCTGGGTGCAATATCCTGGCGTTGTCGAGCTGCTACGAGATCTCAAAAGAAGAAACGTTGCCCTGGGAGTGTTATCGAATAATGACGAACGTTTAGATCAAGTTTTAACTGTTATGAAGCTCAGAGATTATTTTACATTTGTGTTAACATCTTATGAGGCAGGGTTTCAAAAACCCGATCGACAGATATTTAACTTAGCACATAAATTATTCAATTTGGAAGGTCTATGCGGCCAACATATTGCGCACGTAGGAAATGAAATGAACTCCGATTATTTGGGAGCAGAGCAAGCGGGTTGGAACGGAGTGCTGATGCATGTCGACCCGGAAGAAATGTTGAAGGGAACCCCTGCGCTGAATCCACGTCATCTTTTCAAAGATTTTTTTGAACTGAAAAAACGATTAGACAAAAGGTTGTCACTGGATTAGGATAGCTCAACAAAAGGATAAAATCAATAACAATATCATAATATATGATAAAATTGTCTTAATTATTCATACCTAGCCAATTATTTTTTTCACAAAGTTCAACAAAGTTTCACTAAACAATTTTTAAAACATTAGAATATTTTATTTGTGTTTTGTAGGAAACTGTACCCAATTATTGTTTGGCTTTGTTAATGTACCTAATAAACTTTCCTGCCCAATAAAATGAAGTCAACACCAGAATCGAGTTCTGTTTAGTCTTGTAGCCACATTATATTATTATAATTCTTTCTTCTGATTCCTCAAAACATAGAAACATATGAGAGAGTACGTACATTTTGCGATCACCAGCATCGTTCTGTCTAGTTAAAATGGAATGAAACCAGGACCGACATAATTGGTAAAAATAATGTAGTAACTTAATATTAAAGTAAACAAGGTGAATGACTAGACACAATGCCAAACCTGACCTCTCACTACTTCTCAGTGGCAAAGGTCAAATGAAACATTCAAAAGCAGGTAAATAAATAAATGTCTGATTTACAAAGCCAAAACTCACTGTACAAACACAAAACAAGATTCATTCAGATCTTGGCAATATCGAAGCAGCATCGTTTAGTTTACAAAAATAACCTACTAATGACTATACGTTGTTTCTCTTCACCCTCATCCGCAAAATATATCCAGAAACAAAACAGTTAAAGCTATTTCCTATTAATTTACATTCAATCTCGAAATTGTCACAGCTTTATAAACCAAACATTTACCAAATGGACACAAAGTCAACGGTTAAAGTAGGCAGTAGTCTAGTTAATAGTAAAAATAAAAATAAATGCGGGCAGACACCTATCCGTCTTTGCTTTCGCTGTTAAGAATCACTTTAGCCAGATACCCTTGATCCACTAGTTGAACCAAAGTACAGGCATCGTAACGAGTTTTTGCTTTGTGAACCTCAGCGGCCGTTTTCCCACAAGTTTCTCACCTGCGAGACAAGAAGAGATCTCCACTGCCAACTGTTTAGTGAAAAAGCCCCATGATAATATGCTGGTAAGAATAAAGTTGAAGTGTGCAACTTCTTTTCTATTGCGACACATACCTCTTTCTTTTCTGTATGATACACACTTTTCTTCCCTTCTTCCTTACATTTATCATCCCACCTTTTAGCATTCCTTCCCTAAAACCATCGATCACACGAACGTTCTCGTCTCGTCTGGCAATGAGAACCGTCAATCGCGCTCAACAGCGAAGCAATCTGCCGTCCGTCACCTGACCGATGGCAGACCAAAAATTGAACCTGAATGGAACTTGTCTTGAGGTAAGAAAAGTAGATTGCTTTCCTGAAATACAGCATGCCATCTGTCACCAAACCGATAGAAAGCCGATCGCTGCAAAAAGTGAATCGCATCCCGAAGAGAAAGCTTGCCGATCGCCATCCTCAGACAACGAGCATTCTAATCTTTATCTGGAACGCAAGAACACTGCGATGCCATGCTGTTGATGACTCCTGGCAATTGAATCGATGGCATTCCAGCCTGCCCTCAGTCGACAAACCGGAGGCTGGCTGAAAACGCAATGTAAAGTTGGGATTACTGGTCGCAACGTCAAGTGACAAGACGTCATGAAAATTGACTGTGGACCAATCAGAAACCATGGATTTGCATGACCTCTTCCCTGGAGTACCTGATTGGTCCAGAGCCGATGCTTTTGACATCAAAGTACTGACATTGACAGCTGTAACCTGGATAAACACTTTGCCAGGCGAGTTGAGAAAAGTCAATCGTTCAACGCCTGGGCAGGCTATCGCCAGCGATCCAACCCGATCCCACTCCGATCAGGCCGATTTCCTGAATGCACGATCACCTCGCGTGTTGAGAAACGTGGGCCGCGCCAGCGTCGGGGTCTGTCCGGCCTCCGAGAGCCGTCGGCGAGCGGTCACTAGGACGCAGCCGCGAGCTGGTCGATGGTGAACGGCGTCACCTGGTAGAGGAAGCAACGGTTGCACACCCGTACGGGCTGCGCATGACCGTACCGCGGCAGCGCCGCCATGTTGGAGCTGCACCGCGCGCAGAACACCTGCGAAGGAACAAACGTTGGTCACGGAACTCTAGGCTGGTAAATGGCGGTGGCCACCGTCAATTTGAACATTAAACATGCAATGCCTTTGCCTTCAGGGATTGGTTTAAATTTTAAATATTTGATGGTCGTTGTCATTGACAAGATAAGAATTAAAATTCCTTGTGAAACAGTCATTGTTTGACTAATTTCATGTGTCAGGCCGGGAAAATATTTGAGAAAACAAGCTGTTCAGTTTGATTTTGTAGATTGGAAAGATAAAGCTATGTTGAGAAAAGTATGCCCCAATTCTAGTAAAGAATTCCAAGTGGTTGGAACTTTTGGATAATTTTAGTCTTAGAGTGCAATACCACAAGATCGTAGACTCTCCATAGTGTATTTTATGCCTCATAGGGGTCACGGCTTACGGGGAAAACTTTTGGCGCATGTTAAATTCATGAATCCTCCAGTTTCCATAAAACTTCCTGGATACTGCATAAAAGCTTAGTGAAGCCAAACTGTTTTTTCTTAAAATTTTTAACCAGTACTAGCTACTTTGGATAAAGCTCAAGTCAAGTAGGTCCCTACTTAGTAAAAACTGTTAGGCAAGACTTGATTAGCACTTCACGACACCCATCAGTTTTAAAAAGTATTATTAACTGAGTACATCCTCTTTGGAAGTCGCAAATCCACCCTCCTCATTACGAACTGGAAACAATGGCTCGTGCAATAAAAACCGCAACTAATCTCCAACGAGAGCGTAACGACACCGACCTTCCCGCAGTTGCGACAGTGGTGCCTCCGCCGCACGACGTTGAAGGCGACCTCGCAGCTCATGCACCGCGGCGCCACCTGGTCCGGCACCCAGGGGGGCGGTGCCTCGAGGGGCGGGGGCGGCGCCGGCCCCTCCCACCCCAGCGCCTCCTCGGCGCGGTCCACCACGCACACGTCTGCTGCAACGGAGCAAACACTTCCGTCAGATTTTTTTTCTTTTTTTGGCGTGTCAATTAAAGACCATTTCACGTTAAGGAGAGTAGATTTGCATCTTTGAAGAGGACCCACTGCTGCTCGACACGAGCAAATAGTTTCAAAACCTACAAGCCATTTCATGAGCCGGACAAAAGGCTCTATAGGCAATTTTGAAACTGTTAGCTCATGACTAGCAAAAGTGGGTCCTCGAGGAAGATGCATATCCACTCTCCTTCTAAACAAAAAAATGAAGTTTAGATGGTCATTATGTGCTAAGTCGGATCATAATACAAGTCATGGGAGGGCAAAATGTATGTACAGATGATTGGCAGCGCAAGTGAAACGGATACGGTAGGTAGCAGTAGTGCTGGCAATATTAACTACTTCAAACCGACGGGAATGTCAGAATTAAATTACAGGGATATTTCTCTGACGATTTTTCATAGTAAATATCAAGCACTTAGGTACTATGGATGAAACTTTCATACCTTTCTGTTAGCAAGTACCGATTTAAATGTTTTAAATTTGCATAAAATAAAATGTATTGTTTTGAAAACTTTAACTTGCCAACACTACCAGACCTTTGCAGGGAATTGCAATGGTGCAAAATGGCCATCCTCCATTTAATAATGATGTGATTTTGTTTTTTACTTGCAAGTTTACTAGATTTATTGTATATTATATTGTCTTCATGCTTGCCAGAATTTAGAAGTGGCACTTGTTGAAAGGAAACGTTTTACTATAGTTGGAACCTCAAGTCCAGAACATTCATGATTCAGATTTAGATCCACAATAGAGAATTTAAAAAAAAGGCCATGAACTGAAACAAAAATGTATTGAAATGAAATAAACGTAATGCAAACAAACCAGGAAAATATTACACACAGCCAACAAGCAACCACAGCCAACACAGCCAACATTCCAACAGCCAACATCCAACATTGTACAGCCAACAAATAGACATAGTAATCGAGTCGCTCACATTCCGTGCTCTGGTCCGCCTCCGCCTCCTCCTCGAGCTCGGCGTCTTCGCCGCGGTCGGCGTCGTCGTCGGCCGTGTTGTGCATCTGGAAGACGCACTTGAGGATGTTGCGCAGGTCCCCGGCAAAGTTGGTCTGCAGCTGGTCGGCGACGCCCGCCACGCAGACAAACAGCCGGTGCACGAGGTCCTCGCTCGACCGGAACTTGGCGCGCGCCTCGTTGCGTGTGGCGATCTCGGCGGCCTGCGACGCGGGCGTACGCAATGTTAGACGGTGGTGTCTCCGTTGTCACGGTTTTAAGGTGACGTTTTCAGAAATTACTCGGCACACTAAGCAAATGCTTTTCAATTTGGTTCCGTTATCCTTATGAGCCCTGTCCATGCAAAGGGCATACATAGGCAATGCTCTATAGATGAGTGATTGATCTACCTAGGCAACGCTACAATGATCTGAAGTTATTTCAACATGCCTGTGCTGTTAGCACTTGGAACGGTCCATGAGACCAAAGTTTTCCTAAAAGTCCCACATGAACCGATGAATCACAACTTCTAGAAATTTCTCTTGGCTGGAAAGTGGTGGACAGATGAACAGACCTACATTGTAAGTGTGTTTGTAAGAGCTGGCTTGAGCATACTAGTTGCCTAGCGATCGAAGGCAACGCACAGGAAAACGCAGCCCCCAGTCTTCGAGAGCGTTCAATCACCAGCATGGCCAAGCGCAATCTCCTCATCGTCCTGGCACTCCGAGTTGACCTACTAGTTGCATACCAGTTGCCTGTACCGTGCCGGAGCAGCGATCGAAGGCAACGCACAGGAAAACGCAGCCCCCCGTCTTCGAGAGCGTTCAATCACCTGCATGGCCAGCGCTATCTCCTCGTCGTCCTGGCACTCCGAGTTGAACGACGACGTGTCCGAGCTGACGCTGCAGCTGTCGGTGAGCGAGCCGCGACAGCTCGAGCAGGTCGACGAGTAGCTGCCGTCGGTGATGTCGATAGTGTCCGCGGTGGCGGCGGGCGGCGCAGGCCTCCGCCGCTGCGCCTTCGAGTGCGCGCGCACCAGGCTGTCCCAGTTGCCGGCGTAGCTGCGGTCCGTGTTGGCCCGCGCAGAGCGACTCTGCGAGACACAAGGTTGGTTTTACTTGAAGCTTAGTTGTTTTACTTGAACATTGCTACCTGATTGTGGTGGTGGTTGTCATCATGGTTGGGGAAGATCGTTTTGCAATGGATCGCGATAGCACGATTGCGATCTGTTTCAAAGATCCTTCCCCAACTTTTATGGTTGCAGATGGCCAGAAAGTCCATTGACTTTAAAAAAATTCATTTTTCATACCTGAGTTGGTGGAATTCATTGTATTTTATTAAATCTTATAGCTCAGAATAAGATAGAACTAGTTAATGTTACAAAACTCTGGGAAATCATTGAGACTTTCAAAACTCAGTTAGATATAGTTTCCCAATTAACACCCACCTGTGACTTCCTCGCGCTGACCCTGCCCTTGCCGCCGCGCCCGTACTTCCTCTCCCGTTCCGCCTCCCTGTTGTTGCCGCCGATCCGGCAGTTCGAGCGGGTCGTCTCGTCGCGATTGTCGTCGCCGTCCAGCTCGTCGAAGTGCCCGGGCACCGTCGCGCCGTCCAACGGGATCGTGAAGTCCTCCCCGGCGCCCGCCGCCTCGATCACGCCCCCTCCCCGCCACCGCTCGTCTTCCGCGGGCCGCGAATCGTCGACGACGGTGCCCGCGTCGGGCGACCGGTCCGACAGACTGCTGCCGTCGCTGCCGGGCACCGTGCCCAGCCCCGAGTCCGGCGGCGACCCGGGCGACAGCGAGCAGTGGCTCGAGAGCAGCGTGGACAGTGAAGCCGTCGCCACCGACATGGCCTCGCGGCAGTCGCCGTCGGGCAGCGACTCGACGCAGAGCGGCACTTCCACCTCTTCGACGTCGTCGTCGACGGAATGGGTCATTTTGTTGGCCAGCAGGAAGCCGGTGCGGATCTCGACGTGCTCGGAGGAGGTGGGCGAGTCTGAGCCTGCGGGACCGTCGGCGAATGCGACCATGCTCTCTCTCGATGGGTCCACGTCTTCGTCAAACTCTTCCACGGTGACGATGCCTTCTGTAATATTTTATTGTGTTATCTAATATCACTTATAGTTGTATTTTAAAAGACTTTTCTTCTCCTCAACAAGCCGTTATGCTCAAATAAAAGATTTTGACTCTTGTAGAAGCAAAAATTAAAAGTAATAATTGGAGGCTGCAAGGTGCAAACATCTATGACATTGTCAAGGACATCGAGACAAGTTTTTTGGCCGGAATTTCCTTCCCTTAACAGCAATTCTCTCTATAAGATCCCCTTATCCCACCTAGGAAATCAGGAGATTTTGTCGATCAGCAAGAACACAAGACTGGCAGCCAGGACATCCTGGTTCTATTGTACAATTTTTCAGATTTGCTACCCCTCCATTACCAATAGATGGTTAGAAATAAGCCAAGAAATTATCTATGTCTGTGTGTCACGAAACAAATAATAATATGAAAATGGAAAAATTTGTACTGTCTCCTTGAAGTAAATTACCTAAGTTTTAAGTAGGCATTATGCATAAAAATGCAAATACAAATAAAGACATCAAACCGTTTTACCTTCGGCGGACCGTTCGGCGCTCGGGCTCCGTTCGGCCGCGTCCAGGTTCAGCCGCAGACTCGACTTGCGCCTGCTGTTGCCGGACGAGTCCGTCTCGCTGCCGATCGACCGGCCGGCCACGACCGTGTCGCAGTCCGTCTCGTCCTCCGTGTCCGAAGCCTCCGACGCCGGCGGCGGCTCCGTCGCGTGCAGGTCGCTGACGTACTGCAGACAGCTCGGGTGGTCCGAATAGAACCGCGCGACAAACTCCTCGGAATCGGGCGCGGCGTACTCGGGCACAAAGTCGGCGGCGTTGGCAGCGTTCTGTTCGGTCTCCGAGCTGCACAGCATCTTCTCGAGCGTGTAGAGCTCGTGACGGCTCAGCGTCCAGAGCAGCTCGCGTATCTTGAGCAGGAGCGCGCGGAAGGGGCGGAACATCTCGGACATGTGCGCCGGCCCGCGGTCCAGGCAGAGCGGGCTGTCGGGGAAGACGAGCAGGCCGGAGACGATCGCGAGGCGGGGGATCGTGAACATCAGCGCGGGGTCGTACGTGTCCACCATGTCTTGCGACAGGAGCTGCATCGCGAGCGCCCTGCCAGCGCAAATCGGAGAACGGTTAGTTTCGGTCGGCTACTTCTAAATGAATACAGACTATGGATATCACGCACTGTTATGCGGATTAGTTGAGCCGATTAGTAATTAATCCGGGTTAGAGTATCCAGTATATCATACCGAATTGTATTAATACAAATGGCAGACGTGACGGTTGCCCATGTTGTTGGGACAACCCATGCGTGGCGTACCTTTCCTCAATTTTTTGAGTCTTCCAAAGGAGAGCAGATGTATTTATCTCAATTTTATTTAAAATAATCATATCAATTCTTTGTCACATTTTAAGTTAGTTTTCAAGAATGCTTAATTGCCACGGAAACCTTTGATCAAACCTCTGTCCACATAACTCTAAAAACGTTTCAGCTCAAACAATGCGGCGAACGATGAGCAGGAATTCCGAGCCAGGTCTGAGTTGCGCGTTCACCCACTGAAGCGATCTAAACCCACCAACACGAAAAATGTTCCGATTCCAAATCCGCCAACTTGCTTTTCAAACTGAGTTGGAGGCAAAGCAATCTAGTCGTGTATATCACGAAACCTTAGGTACCTAATCGATTTAACGCTAATCCGGCTCAACTAATCCGCATTACCCTGCGTGAATATAAGTAGTCACAGCACAGATTGCCTAGAAGTATAGGGATTAATTTTAAGAAGTGTAGGTACTGTGGCAGGATTATTAGAATTTAGAAAGTCTACGTTAAAAAAGTAAAAACAAATGATTCATTTGTTCACGCTGTTTGAAATAGTTTCTTTCTGAATGTGAGTGCTAAAGATAGGACAAGCAGACAAGAGTCATACTCATGGCAATCTAATAATTTGTTTTTTTGTTTATGCTGTCATTGTCAGACAAGCCATCATCCTTGAAAAAGTAACCAGTAGGTATATTTAGAAATGCCAGGAAATAAGTGAGACTTTATTTAGCATTCAAACCAAAGCTTGAAATAGTTTTTTATGAAAATCAGTGCTAAAGATAGGACAAGCAGACATTAGTCTAAGAAATCTAGTAATCGCTAAACCTGATCGACCACCAGCCCCTACCTATGTAGAACCATGTATGACTATGATGTATGTAGAACTACACCCCCACCTGTGCAGCGTCTCCGAGAACAGCACGACCACCAGCTGATGCAGCTCGTAGTCCCTCGTCGACTTGACCGGCACCATCGCGCTCACGTAGCTCAGCTCGAACTCGGCGAACAGCCGGTCGAGTATCTTGAGCGCCTCGGAGAGCCGCTCGTGGTCGGCGGCGCGGAGACAGTGGTCGCGCAGCAGCTGCCGCACCGTCTCCAGCGCCTTGGTGACGGCGCGCGCCAGCGGACGCATGCTGGCCGACTCCGCCTCGCGGTTCATGATGCTCGAGCCGGCCGCCAGGCACTGCGCAAACGTTTCGGTGTTATAGAACGTCTCAGGTTCCTTTGTCAGAGCCCCGGGGCATTGGGCCTATACCATAACATTGTAGAATACCGGTTTGCTGCTGACAACATAACCTGAGACTTACTGTAGGTGGGCAGGGGGCAGGGGGGAATGTGCAGGGGGAGGACCTTGGCATACGTGGCAAAGAGCCCTAAAGTTATACAACCATATAAGACGGTTTCCATCTTACAAAACAATAACAAATTGTAACAATCAAATACAACAAAATTCTGATTTGAGCCAGATAAAATGTATATGCTTGAAAAATGTTTGAACGTGAAAGGATACAGACAACAGTTCCAGAGTCATCACTAGTGCATCGCAATGCTTTTCTTACGGTTGTCATTTGCCTACAATAGTGATTAACTCTGGAACTGTAGTTGTCCATCTTGTTCCCCATTGGGTTCCAGCTAGTTGCTACTGTGCTCCGAATGCTCAAACGCCCTTCTGCACAAATATTTAAGTAATATTAACAGCTAAAGGCCTTAAATAGCAGAAAGCAGAGGTACAATGTTGTTCATTCGTTTGCACTCCCTCAAATTTATAATGAATACTGACTTCAAAAGAGCTAGCTGCTATTTGCAGTGATTAGTTAGCACCCAGCTAATCAAGTGAGGAAGGTTAGATCAATACTGTTGATTTCTGTCAACCAGGTGGGCAAGCAAATTCTGGCAATGGCATGTTGTAGTGTGCTGCAGTTAGGAAATGACAAAATTACACTTCAAAAATTCTTGATTATTTTGTCTGTCTACTTTATATTGTATAATATACACTAGGGTAGCAAGCACAAGTTTTAAAAAATTGTACAGGAAATGAAAATTTGGGAATACAATACCTTTACTTAAACTTTTCACTTCTCATACATAATAGGAAGGTAGGTCTACCTAGTAGGAAGCTAGGTATATATTTTTATGGTTCAACAATGTTTGTTTGAAAATTTCCCCAATCATTGAGCTGTGGGTATCAAGCCGCGGGAACATACCACAGTGAGGGCCATCATCTTGAAGATGCAAGGCAAAGGGCATGCAAAACTTGACAGCTGGCACTGCATTTGTTTCAAGTTAAACGTATCGGTGATCACATGTTCGACATCTGCCGATAACAAGAGAGCGGCGTCCGACCGCTACTGACCTCGGCGCCGAACCACAGCTGCCCGGCGAGGTTCTCCTGCATCACGTCGTCGGGGAACTTGGCGCGGAAGTCGCGGTCGGCGCGCTCGCACGGGATCACGTCGTCCATGATGCGGTTGCAGATGGTCAGCACCTGAGACGGCGCGGGGACAAGGAGCATAGCGTCAGGCCGAGCATTCGTCGCTTCCAAAGTCGATCGCTCGATCATGGTGCAATTTGATGGACGGGGTGAGAGATTCGTCTATTGCAAGCAACGTAAGTGGCACCGGAAGTTTCTGCCGCATCGTTTAAATCACAATGACATTTTTTGGAATACAGAATCTGCCGAGAATGAGCATAGTTCATTGCAACATCTACGACTGATGCTACGTGTATTTGGCACAATTTGTACCTCACCCACGAGGTTATCTCTAGGTATGATCTTTACTTATCGTTTTAGGAGTACAAAATAAACTGAAGGAATCAATTTTAAAAATCTTGCTTTGCTTTGAATCGTGACTCCCCTCATCGGTTTACCTTTGATTAGGTACCTTCAATACATAACACCGCTGGCTAGGATATATGAAACATACATTGGGGAACACAGAAGGAATACACCGGCCAGTTCAGAAACTACTTTTAATAAGGGCTTTTCAGTTTTATCCAAAAAATGTATATATATATATATATATATATATATATATATATATATATATATATATATATATATATATAGTTTTCGAGGTCTTAAACAACAGGCCTGACACTGGCAGGATTGCGGAGACCACAAGAGTGTAACTTTCCTTGACAGGTCATGATTGACAATGTAAGGAAATCAAGGTCAGGAAAGTTGGTGGCAACTGGCAATTTGGTAATAAAATTTACACTCTCACGTGTTGGGTTCTAGAGACATCATATAAGTTAGTGCCTGGCAGTATCTGTCTGAAATTTCATTGGTACCTAGATCATACGGTGCTAATAAAATTAACTATTATGAATTCATTGCTCAGAAAGTGAAGTTACACTACACAGTTTTCACATGGCAAGAAGGAAGAACATGATGCAAGTGAGGCAATTTGATATCTCCTTTTTATGTTGATGATAAA
Source organism: Nemoura dubitans (assembly GCA_921293005.1). NCBI lineage: Eukaryota > Metazoa > Arthropoda > Insecta > Plecoptera > Nemouridae > Nemoura > Nemoura dubitans. The sequence goes on from OV121076.1 coordinate 42,063,602, forward strand.
TTATTATTATTATGGTCTATAGGTAGGTAAAAAGATGGAATAGTGGGAAAAAGTAATTGATTTGTGGCCAGTGTTGATAGGCTTGAACAGCTACATTCATTACTACACTATGATTCGATTTCATATCCTGTTTAAGTTCTCTAGAGACACACTTTGTTAGTTTCAACCAACAGTTGAATCAGTTGACATCAAATGGGACATTTATTTTTAAGCTAGAACTATTGTCTAGTGTGGCCTAGCAGTGCAAACAATGCCAGTCAAACTGGGCTTAGATAAATTAGCTAATTGAGTCAGAAAATAGATAAGAAAATATAATGGAATTCAGCTGAGCACAGGCATACAAGTGTACACTTCGGAACATAACAATCCAACGACCTTCGTGTGCCTTTGTTAATTGCTCCAATAACTATCTGATTGCTAATTACTAGACCTAGGTACCTAGGTAAAAAGTGTTTGCCCCAAGACCGTAGGACTATAGAAACTGGGCAAGGTATTGAAATAAAATGACACCAGCTGGAATTCTGCACATTACCCAACTACTGGAGCGTTACTGCGATATCGAATTGATTTAGTCATGGACTTTCATTCGTCCAGGCGATTAGCTATTCATTATGCAAGACGATTTCAATTTCTAAACAGCTTACTGTAACAAGATTGTTTATAAATGGAATCACTCCACCTACACTTTCTATTGTTTGTGGTTGAGATGGGGCGACCGGGCTAGCGTGAAGTTAATCACGCTAAAAGGATGTTTTTTCTACTACGTCTAAGTAGCCTACTTTAAAAAAAGTCGGAAAGCGTCAAACAGACAAGTTGATATAACATTGATGCGACCAAATATTAATGGTGAAATCAAAGCGAAAAAAGTTTATAACTCGCCACTTTTTTTCTTACCTTGTCTTGACACTGCCGTAGGTGATTGACTAACGCGGTGCATCGCTCGGGATCTTTCCTGCCGTCGAAGCTGTCCAGCTCCGCAGCGACCAGGTTTAGAGCCTCGTCCGCATAGAAGAATTGTGCGAGAAGCGACCGGTCATCGCGCTGCCAAAAAAAGCATGCTGCTTTCAATGTTTTGTCACTTCTTGGTTTTTTGGACTGGCTTCGTATTTTGAGAAGCAACCTCGACTTCCTTTTCGTGACTTGCTAGGCAGAATGTTTTGTCAACAAAGTTATTATTTTACTATTTTTAGAGAAACTTAACCTAGGTACTGGGTATTCTATTTTTAAGGATAGGTACCTAATAGAAACTGTAAAATTGCATTTAAATTCCCTATTTTTATCTTTCAAATTTATAAGTGAAATATTTTATGGGCTTCTAATGCTACCCAAGGTTGTCTAGTGTCAAGGCCTTGTTAGAAATTCAAATTACCAGGTCAGCCATCTAAAGAGTTGAAATAAAACAATAATCTAGGCTATATAAACTATAAAGCATTGCTTGGCTGGGTCTATGAAGAAGCAAACTTGCTTGAAAGATCACTAGCCCACAGTGGAATAACCAAAGCTAGACAAATTTCTTCTAATTGGCCAGCCTAGGCTACCCTAGTTGACCATTCAAGCATCCCAGTTGGAACGCTAGGATGAGCGGTCACTTGATTTCCCCCAGTCCTGGACGAGAAGCGATAGTAATTTTCTAAAGATGTTATATTGACATCGCCTCTGTTGTTTGCTCACTTGTTATCACATTTGGCTGGCCAAGCGTGAGAGCCCACTCGGTAATAATTAAAATTGTGATTAGCCATTATGTACAGAGAGTGATTATGGTGATATGTCAATACATAACATCAGCAACTAACTTACTAGTTACTAACTTGTGCTATTAATAAAATATGAATCAAACTCTCCAACGCTCATCCTATTGTGGACCTCTTTGTATCAAAGCAATTAGCCAGCAATCAATGTGCATAAAAGAGATAATTATGCAGGAGTAAACTACCTAGAAGTAGGCAGGTACAGACAGCTAGTTATCTTCTACCACAGATGCCATTCAGTAAAAAAATGCTTAGATGATAAACAGTGAGCAATAAGGATAATGACCTTTAGATGACTGGCATGCGGCTAGGTAATAGGTAGTACTAGCAACCACCTAATGTCCTTTTTCTCTGTAAGCCTTCACTACACAGCAATCTGAACAAAGATGCATGCAAACAATTTTTTAGAACTACAGAATTAGGTGCCAAAAACTGTAGTTTTCCTATTGTTTAATTGGATACCATCTACTTGTTGTGTCATTATTATTATGCTATGCAAGGCAAGGCTACCTACCCACCTACCCAAATTCAAAACCAAGGCTAATCTAGAATTGTTCCATAACTAACCACTAATAATAGCTGGGAATTTTTGGAAAAAACCGGCAAGAATAGCAGTGATAATGGCTATCATTTCACACTTGTGGATATGTAAATTTTAGGCTTGGTATTGATAAAGAAAATATGACCACCTTTCATTCAAAAACGACACTGGCTACCGACAACAAGTATACCGATCCGAGCAGCAACTGGCTTCTTGATGCTAGTACATGTTAATTGATAGTAGAATAATCAGTTGAGGATTATCTTTAAAACTTATCATAAGATCACCTCTTTAGCTAGGTGTATGCCAATAAAGTGTGAATAACCCAGATATGTGGGCCTTGTCAAGGACATTGTGCACATACACAATCTTTAGCATGCTGACTTTGTACACTGTCTGATCTTACTTCACTGCGTAGTATGATACAAACTCGTGCTACAATATTAAGTTCAGACATTCAGTATGATAAAATGAGACTAAAAATGCGATGTAAATTCATGTGCGATGCAAATTTCTTATTCGTTCTACCTAACTGTACCTTTGGTTTGTAGAACCACTTCCTTATGGAGTCCATCCTTTAAAAACCGTTTTATTTCATATAAACTAGAGCTAAATATAAATTAAGACACGTTGATTTGTTGCAAAGCACAATTTTATATCCATAATTCACTATTTCACTCGCATCAAGTCCTAAATTGATCGAAATTGAAGCCTATTTAGACGAGCTCGAAGTGTCACTGGTGAAAACAAGAGAAACTGAGTGGCATTGAGTCATAACAAAACTGCGCATGCGCTGCCAGTAAAGTATCTAGCGCACCGAATGGTCAAGATTCGAAGTGTGCGCTAATACCGCGGCTATTCAAAATGCCCACGCGCATATGCAAACGCACCAAAGAACGGTGGATGCTAGTAATTAAATAAAATCTCAATTGAACCAGAAACGAGATGGGAGAACACTGGATGAACGGCGTGGGGGTTTTAATGGCTTTGAGCCTTCCTTAGGGAGCATATAAAAGCCGGGATGAATCCTTCCAGGCCAGAATATACATCGAAGCCATCCAGAGAAGAGACCTGCTTCGGCGTTTTGTGCTACCACCGCAACCACAGTAAATCTGCTCAGGTAAAGATACATCGACCAGGAGAGTTATTGTTCATCAATTTTGCATAATATCTCCAATAATCGATATCTGTATCGTGCAGATTGTAGTGTGTTTGAGAGAATGCACGGCCTCGCCTGTTTTCGATTAAAATATTGATGTGTGGACGTAGATAATTGCATTTTGAATATTGCTCCGCATGCACTTTGAACTGGCAGACATAAATATTTCATTATCTGGAATTATAAATAATATTTGAATATACTCTCTTATGCGGTAGCTTCAATCCCTTGACGATTGCACCGAACGGAAGTCAAGCTAAATCGTGGCGATTTATTCAGGAATAAGAAACATAACAACAAATTATTCGCAAATGCAATTTTTTCTCATTGACGGATTGCTGTATGCAAAATGCAATTAGCAATGCAATTGCTGGAATATAGTTACCATGATGTGCAATAATGACGGCGAACAAATTTGTTACTTTGTTTTCTAAAATCAACAGACTTCCTTTGCGGATAAAACCATAAAATAGTCCTAAACAACACCGAACCACCATAAATAAAATATAACACTTTGACTCCACGAAACTGTTACCAATATTGTGAAGAGTGTATCCCATTTAAGATTTTTTTTATATAGATTTATTTGATAAACCATAAAATCTATTGATGAAATCTTCGATTTGGTATACGTATAATACAGCACAATGGGATACAGTAAAAGTTCCAAAATCCAGTAGTCCAAATGTCCAAAAATCACGTATCTGCAGTATAACCAAATCATTGCTTATCATTTCTTCAGAAGCTCATATACGCTCTACATCTGTTTACAGACACAAAATAATCTCATGCATTTTCAAAAATTAAGAAATCTTTTATTTTTGTGCCGTACAAAAATAGCTGCAGATAAAACCTGTATCTGTAAGCATACCCATCGTGAGACACTCAATTCCCAACCCCATTTTTTTTCGAATAGCGATTGCCTGCAAATGGTCCGTACTTGCACACTCACACACACACACACACACACACACACACACACACACACACACACACAATTGTGTGTATAATTTAGCCGACTCCATTCAATTCACTCACCATGATTGGTACCTATATAGATCGCTAACTGCTCGAGCATTAAATTAATTGTCTTTATTCACCAATCGCCGGATTGCGCTCATCATCAGCGGGAAAACAATTGCCAGGCAAATGCTTCGAGAACAATGATACAGCCGCGCTGGAACATTAGCTGATTACCTGCTCGACACTTAGCAGTTTACCTATACATCGAAATCGTATGGCTTGATGGCTTCGGGCAATTGGAGATTGGTGGGTGGGTACATAGGTTTACTCTGATTCGAATAAGCGGATAATTTGTTTTGAATTATAGTTGCAAACTTCTTTAGAGCTGTAGATACTTTGCTACACCCAGATTCAAAGTAAGATTGCTTGGTATATAGTTGGTATTGACTAGAGTATAGGCCCAGCATGTATATAGTGAAGTTGGACAAAAACATGGTTTAACATGGAATTGAACGGTACAAATATTTTATAGATAGTAATGTATAACCGGATCGGGTGTAACGACAAAAAAAGTAATTTTTAGCACAACATTTGCGACACAACATACACAGCTCACGATGAGCTCAAACAGGACATAGCAGAAAACGAGTTTTAAAATTCGCGACAACTCACAAGTCTTTACAACCCCTACAACTTATTAAACCTCGGCATCTAGAGTTAGGTAAAACTAGATACAGCTAGGAACGGAACCAATTAGTTAATACATCTTGAAACACTCAGAGTCGTAATGCGCTGCAATCTGCCATGCATTTAATATAGTGCCTACTAACATAAATATAGTCTGCAATCGAGTGGAGAGAGGTGAGGACGTAGATACAGACGTTGATAAAACAGAAAACTATAAGCAAAGATCAAGCGTGACAGAAAAGGGCCCACATCTTTTACAACAATTATCAGTCAACTCAAAATACAAGAGATACACAATGCGAGGCCCACGGGCTTCGCAAGCGGGGCCCCATGGGCGCAGGTCCCCAGGCAGGCCTCAGGCTCCGAGGCCCCAGGCGCAAGCCCAGGGGCCTCGCCAGTGAGGTCCCTGGGCCTCCGATATATATACTCTCGAAAGGGGGGCCTCGTCAGCATTTGCGGAAATGCTGACAGTTAAATCCGCCTCTGCTTAGGACACGAGCTCTAAGCCTCAGCAGCGAATGAAACACATTTGTTCCCATGGTTTAGCAATCCGCAATGAGGTCGTCCTGCGCCGTCCTGCTCGTGGTCGCGTTCTGCTCGCTGGTGGCTGCCCAAACCTTCCAATACTCGCGAGGATGGACGAACGGCAAGCGTGGCGCAGCGTTGGGCGCAGCGAGCGCAGCCGACCCCTGGGCCAACAAGCTGGCTGGCTGTCAACTGCGACTGGTAGTTAGTGGCAGAGATTCACACCAGGTGAGTTGACAAGACTGACAGCTGTTTTCGCGTATATAATCTGTTTAACGACGCACTGTTTTGATAACAGGCATCTACATCATGTTGGTGAATGTTTGATGATGGTGGTGATGATGATGCATCTCTACTAACCTAGTCTAGAAGGGAAGATGTTTACCCCGGTGCTGGCATATGCAAATACATATAATTCCGAACTTCGAGGTTATCACCAATATGATTACCTACGTATTTTATTTTTATCGGGTAGTTGATGCTTGAATCTGTGATAAACTTCATTCTCATTACTTCCAGCCTTTGATGATTTATGTGTGTTGTCAATATGTCATGATATCACCAAGAGATAATACATAATATAGTTGACAATGAATGATTTAAAATAAAACCAGTAGCGGCAGGTACTTCCGCGGACTTTAGGTGAATGTACATTTTCAGCAAATTATGATTGCAGTGGAAAGTCATGGTTCCATTCCCATTGTTCAAACTGTATACTCGTCGAAATGTTCCCGTGCTCGCGTACACGTTTGACACACTCTTAAATTGCTGCTAGACAGCTACGTTTTCTCGTGCGGAAATGACGGCCTACAATTTCGTCGTTATTGTTGCATTATTTCACTGCATGAGTGGGTTGGGAAGCGTCACGAAAAGCGAAAACATTCGCAGAAGTAAAATAGACACCAGACACCAGACATAAATCCAAAAACATGATAGACGATAATATATATTTGCGATATATTATGCTCTTTGGTCTTCATACCATGTTTCTTTCAAGAGAAGATGATCATATTATTACATAGCCTAACATAATTCGTCGTGTCCTTTGGGTCTATTTACCTAGTAGATTAATTCCTTTGAAAACTTTGCAAATTAACCAAGAATTGTTGCAATAATTATGGCTGTAAAACCTGTGGTAAATGCTGGTAAATCGTTGCCACAAGATCCATACTCGTTCATGTGCGCACCACCAGGGGCGTAATTAACGGGGATCAGGTGTATCAGTGGTCTGGGGCCTCGGACTCAAGAGGGAATCGCGGAGACCGAAGTTGAACCGAAAAAAGAGGCGATTACTTTTTTAGGGAATGGACCTTTTGAAATTTAGTACGTTTCCCCAGGATACAAGCTTTCAAAAAATCCATTCCCTTAAAAAAAGGGCATGGGCCTTCATTTTTCGGCCCAACTTTTGCAAAATTGGCAGCTCTGAAGGGGGTAGGGGGCCTCGCATTTTGTGGGTGCTTTGGGGCCTCCGATTTGAAGTTACGCAACGAGCACCTTCGGAGTCAAAAAAGAATGTCAGGGTGCAGTTATTAGTCAAAAATCTATGTTAATTAAGTATATCAGGGGTATCAGTTCAAAAAGCAAACAATTTTGAAAAAATCAGAGCTAAACATAACAATGTATTGAAAAGCAACACAAGTCCCAATATGCCACACAATCCACCAGTGAACTGGGTAGCGCTCATGTAACTTGTTATCATTCGATTTGGCTCGAAATCATTCGATTTCAAATCACTGCCCATGTAAACCATAGGCAGTGATATTGAAAACTAATCGTTTTGAAATCACAAAGCTACACATTATTGTGGTCTTCATGATTTTAAGCATAGCTTCGCGTATTGCTCGTGTTCCAGTTGTACTTCCCCTGCGAGATGTTCCGACACAAGCTCCCCGAGGAGGCCGTCGTCGAGCGGTACAGGAGGAAGTCGCCGCTGGAGGTGCCGACGTCGCCGAGCGCCGAGGGCAGCGACTCCGCCGGCGGCGATGACGACGCCATGATCTAGTCCAGGACGAAGCTGGACCCCCCCCCCTACATTATATGTTATATTTGAATTATCTTAAGACATTATACTGATAATAATAAAAAAATAAACATGTATACCTATACAACACGACAATATATGGTACTATTGTGTTTCCTTATGTTAAATAAATCAAAGTACATTACATCATCGACTTTTATAAATTAATGACATATCCTCAGATCGAACCTAGTCCATCAACATTTCTATAAGGTAATTAGCAACTATTGATTGCACATTCTGAAAGTCCCATGTGGTTCGATCCTGGTGACAGACTGCTCGTGATTTACTATTTTCATTCCAGGCAAATAATGTGACAGTCCGTCCATCTAAAACAACACAGTCCCTTTCTTATCCCCTCCCCCTCCCTTAGACAGTGCCTACTTCAATTATTTTTGCACCAAGAAGATGCATTTGGCTGCTCTCAAGCTGGGAATAGTCTATAAAAGATTGACCACATTTATTCAAACGTATAGCCACAGTACAGATGAATGGTAAGTAGCTATACAGTCATCAGTTCGTATCTTCGCCATAATAAATTATAATAAATTATGTTTATATATTTAGGCGTGCGCAGCGGAGCGGCACAGGACATGGCATAGGCCGCATCTAACAATTTGACAGCTCTACAATTTATCAGAGTTTGATCGTATCATCAGGTCATGGGCTTATATTTGATCAGGTCGTGTAAATTGTGAAACCCGACCCGACTTGACGACTTGGACCACTTACCAGCAATGTATCCTGCGAAGAGGCCAAATGCCTTGGGGGGTTGGTATGAGTTGGTTTGGCGAGTAAATGTCTTGACGGTTGGTATGGATAGGTTCGTTTAGACTTGGAACTTTGGAAGTCTCCCTGTCTTTTAATACCTCCGGTTGTTTCGCTCGAACGTAGCAAATCAGAGTTATGGCGATCTACCTAACCCTATAACTACCCAGGAAGTGCGCAATAATAATAAACATTGCACGGTAACTGCTACTATGATAACAGCTACCATAGTAGCCTAGTAGGCGTAGGTCAAATTCATTCACTAGGGTTTGCCATTGATTATAATTTATTGTGTATCTCTAACGGTATAACTTATTACCCTACATACATATATTACTGATATTACCTACCAATGTTATTGTGAAGTGGTTTTTATATTTACCCTAGACTTGAATAGTCTAGCACTGAATCGCGAGAATACTTGTTGCACAATTTCACGAGTTCTTATTTATGAGCAATGCGAGCGGAGCGAAATCTTCTATATTGGCCCCCTCCACCTTCAAAACATAGCATCTTATTGCAAGGGAAAATTGTATATTAGTATCCAGAGTACTTAATAAATACATTGTTTTGGTGTTGTGGAAAGATCTGATTATTTTGCATTTATTTTTCATTTGGGCCGAGGATGTGGATATCTCCCAGCGTCCTCTGAATGGATTTGTTTCGATTTGCTCGCATGGAAAAAATGTCTCTAGGTGGCTTAGACCTCGAGTGACGCTGGAATTTTTGATCCAGTCATTTTCCACAGCCTCCTAGCGACATTCGCGCCGCAGGACCAACGGGAACAATTTCTTGAAGGCCCTGGTTGTATCTTCGGTTGCATGCTAGGATATAAATTCAATGTGTATAATATGTCGATGGCTGCCTTGTCACTGCCAGCCAACACTTGCTTTCGCGTTCACGGGCATCGAAAACAATGTTCTTATTGTGACCATCATTTTTGCATCCCACATTTCACTATTTCATTTGCGGCATGGGCCGTATCTATTAATTTTTTTGTGCCGGAACGCACCGGAACGCCGTACCGGCAAATCATTTCGGTACACTAAAAAAATAAACATCCGCGGGAATATCTGAGCTCGCCGATAGCTGGAAAAATCCAGTACTGCATTTCATGTTGAGAAGGAGAGTGTATTTGCATCTTCCTCATGGGCCCTCTGCTACAAGACATGAGCTAAGAGTTTGAAAACTTACAAGCCATGTCTTGTGCCAGACAAAAGGCTCTATGGCCATGGGCAGTTTTGAAACTCTTTGCTTGTGTCTAGCAGCAGTGGGTCCAGGAGGAAAATGCGAATACACTTTCCTTCTTACCGTGAAATAAGGTTTGGTGCGTCCATGATGTTTTTGTGTGGTCGCTTTGTTATTAATTTTCGACCCAAGTTTTTTACCCCAAGGGCTCGTACAGGTGATAAAGTGAGAGTGAGCGATGAAACGGGGTGTGCGAGTGTCAGTGGAACTCCGAATTGTGGTCCTGAGATATCAGGAAACGCACCGGACGCTGATCTTGAAGAGCAGCCTCTGGCTGACGTCTGGCCTATCTGCTGGACATTAGAGCATCAAGAATGAATTTTGCTTGAAAAACAATTGGCTCTGTTATCAAAACAAGAAACTCGGCTGCACTGCTTGCGAAGAAATTGGAACTCTGAGCAGGGATGAAAATTGTGAAGGAATGGGCAAACGCAGAAATATATTTTATGGGGAAACTAGAAAGCAGCAGATGACATCTTTGCGCAAGAAAGCGCATGACCACAAAGAATCAGCCACTGGGCAAAGTGTTATTAAAAGCAATGTCCAATGAAAGAGTTGTCACTTACTGGCAACATTTTTATTACCGCGTACAAAGTGGCAAAATAACCACAGTAGTTCATAATTTTGAATCAAAAAGAACTCTACAATAATTAAACGGATTAGAGATGGGAAGAATTCTGCATTCACAGCTCATCACAGCTAAGAACGGCGTCCAGTGTCAACAAAACAACAAATGCACAGCAGATTGTCGTTTATTGGCGGATATGAATGGGAGTGCGAGGTAAAGGGTAATTTCCTATTATGAAAATTGGCGTTCCGGCACCTATTATATCATTACCAAAAAAGCACTGCATATATTTATATATTTCTTGGCATCGTCACATAAAAGTCAACTAGAAAATAAATTAAATTAAACTAAACTAAAAGTATTGATTTCCGCCAGGCCATGGCAAGGTCGTTGCTGAGTTCGGAGTTTGCTGGTAGAGCGGGCGAGCGCGGCAGCCAGTGCAGATATTCATTGACCGAAATTAGCATTCCATGTTGAGTATTGGGAACATGAGAACCCTATGTAACATGAGAGATTATTTGGCAGATGGATAGAGCACCTGCAATACTTGTTATCTCACTGATGGACAGCATCCTTGCATTTGTTTTTAAATGGGAATTAACATTGAGGTTGTTCTCCAGTGAGTTTAAAGTAGGCTGCTGTTGCAGGTGCTCTATATTGAAAGACTATTAAGGAAAAGCGAAGCATTAAATAAAATGTTGTAAAGGTTTTGTAACAGACCGGTGTGTATAATATGGACACACTGCCCACCGTAGTTCCCTGGGTATTTTCTCGATTCTGGAAGTTCCTGCCTGTGTAAATGGTGTACAAATGGCAAGGACCGTACTTGCTACAGAATGAGAAACATGATCTATCATCGCTCGATTCTCACCGCGTGAATGTGTGGTTGTGGTGGGAGTGGCAAGGATTGCTCTTGTGACGAAGTGACAATATGTGGATGTTGAAAAGTGTAGCGGAAGTGAGGTTGATCACTGAGACATTACTTGAATTTGCAGTGCATCATAATCAAGGCATAAAACAATGTGCACTGAGTCAAATGTTTCAGAGTTTCAATAATATAAATGATTGTTAGTAAAAAATTGAACATTGTGATAGCATGGCATACTGTTATAAATAATATAACAGTAGGCCATGGTGATAGTTTCGTCTAAGATTGTTTGGAGAAAATGAAAATAAAATACACATTTCAAAATAATTGTTCTAATACTTTATACACTTTATTTTTCCAACCATTAAATCAATTATGACTAGTGGTTCGTAAATAATTATACCTATACATGTTTGTTATTGTTATTATAAATATATATATCAGATAGATGTTATTGCTATTTTTATAACACATTTAGTTTCATTGTCAGTTTACCTGTCATTGGTAATAGAATCAGATTCGTTTGTCATACGTCACATGCAGCATTGGCACTTTGATATCATTTTTCATTTGGCACTCGATATATTATTGGCATATGCATAATATAATTAAAATATAAATAAATAATGATTAATATATTACTTAAAATACATATAATGTCGAGATACATCAGGATACCGCCAAATCTAACTTAAAATTTAATGTTTGTTTATACAAAAAAGAGCAATACCTACATCATAAATAATTGAATGTACACGTGGCGAACCGTGAAATTAGGTCGCGTTGTCATCTTCAGACGACGATGATGGATCACCTCACAGTTTGTCGTTGTCAGCGAAGACTTCCGAGTCGTCGATGTTCCCGTTGAGAGGTGACATCGCGATAGACACTTGGGAGACCATCGTCTTGCTGTAGCCGTCCTTGGATTTGTCTGCAGCGCAGAAACATTGCAGAAATATTAGCACACTGCAAATGTGGCAAGGTACACAATATAGTCGAGTCAAGAGAAGAAAGATTTATCCGGCTTGTCTCTCCAATATTTCCTCCCAGCGAGCAACCGAAAGACCGAGGGTTCGGTGGTGATTCTTGGACTGACATACGAATGGAAATAAGCATACACGATCTGATCATCTAATAAACGATGCCCAAACGATCTGTTAGCGATAATTGATGGTTCGTTTCTCTGGGTGGACTAGTTATATAAATGTATGACCTGCACTTACTATACAGACGATAGTTTGTGTAGAAGACCAACGATATATTTTCTTTCACAAAATGGGAGAGAGTAACTTGAAAGTGCTTCTATAATACGACGTTGCATTTTGGCAGGGAGTCCAAAAAATGAAAGCATTTTTAGTACTGCTATTTTTTATTCTGCATATATTTATGTCGAGAAAGGAAATCGTAAGAAAGGACATAACTCGATTTGTTCACACTTTGCGTGAATGATATTACTGTACTGTACGAGAAGAACGTAGTTTATAGTCTTCGTGTTTCAGAAATGGAACTAAACTTAGATTTAAGACAACCTATAAGTATAAGCACAGCTATATTCAAGGAAAATTTTGTGAATAATTCGCGCGCCTACAGAAAATGTTTCAAAAACGTCTTAGTCGAAACGTCTGAGGTCTAGAAGCAAATGGTAGCATTCAAGTGGCAAAGAGATAAGAAATGATCGCAAAGCAAGCAATGATTGATTAGTAGCACACCAACATTTACCAACCCCCTTTTGCTGCACGAAATAGTGGAATAACTGGGAAACTCAGCGCAGCAACCTCGTCCCTTATCGCTAAGCGAAGCTCATGTACACAGGGAGCAATCTCAGTTCAAAGAGGATGATTTATGATCGGAAGCTGGCCAATAAGGACTTGCAATGTTTTAGAATGTACACATAAACATGGCTCTGTTGCTCTGGGAGACGTAGCTTAATTGTGATGCACGGGAGTTCGTTCCAATTTGTGCTAAGGGAAGGGTACACATGAGATTGGTCCGAGATGATGTTTTACTTCGAACTCCACTGTGACTATTGTAGCATTACGGCATTTGCTAAACTAAGTATCAGCTTGCAATGTTTCATTTTCAAGCCAAATCAAGCATAATGCTTTATATCATTTGGAAAACATATACCAAAAAGTGGTACAATCAGAAACCAGACCGTAATTTGTAGCGGAAACAAACACTGTGTATAGCTAACCTAATATACAGTACAAAATAATAAATAAAAGTATGTCAGTTCTTTTTCACATATATTATTCCAGCAGTGCACCAAGGGAAAAACATGAGATTTCTTTTGGCCTGTCAAAACTTTGCTGGCATGTTTAGTGATTTTATTGCATGTCGATCGCAATTGAAAAAGAAAAATTCACTCTAGAAACTTGCAAGGAAAACTTGCAAGGAAAACTAACAAGGAAAACCAGCATCGCAAAGCCAGCCTTGTATATACGGCTCTTCCGTTTTTGCTCTCGGATTCGGACTATCATGTGATGTATCCAAATCTAGACGTCAATTCGAAATTAAATTGCGATCATCCAACCCTTCGTCACCGCACACTGACACCTAGCGATTCATCAACGAACACATACAAGACTCAGCAAAGACTGTTTCCTGGTTGTAAGACGCTTGCCTAAGACTGAAACTCTTGCCACGTTTATATACCCCACGCTCAACCGATACATGCCATACATCTTAGTGGCGCACATTTCGCCGACATTGATTGATGGACCAACTCAATCCTCGGCGTGCACCCCTCCCCCCCCCCCCCACCCTTCGCCACCCACAATGATTAGCCAGGCGAAGAATAAAGGGCTGATCCGGGAAATTATTACTAAAATCGATAGCCGAGCGAGTAGGGTAGGTTTTGCATTAGCGTTGACGTGTAAGGGATGTTTGGACGGAAATACACAAGAGTTCTATACCGAGTTTTACAAGAGTGTGTCCATGATTGATTCGTATTCTATATTACTTTGTCTGGTGGTGGAGGGAGGGGGGGGGGGGGAGGAGGGTAGACGTATTGCTTAATGTAGTGATTCGCGATTCGAATATGATAGCGGGCATGTTATGAGAGGGATGAGCGCAGAGAGGGGTTGTGAAGTGGCAGGGTTCCTGAGTTTATAGAACATACAACTTCACGTGGTATGGCAATATCGATAACATGTATTTCTGGTGTAAAGTGGATTTTGTGTAATATCGTGTAGTGCTGCCATGCTGGATATAATTCGAGCAAAACAGTGCTTGGGCGAACTTTGTCGAGTGTTGCAAGGAAGTGAAGTCTTCGGAGCTGGTTAACAGAGAACCTAGCCGACAGAATCGTAATATCCCTGCTGTTATATACTGATGTTTCTATGTGTATATCACAAAGATTTACTGTCGCTTTATAAATCCAGCAACGACAAGAGCTGTACGGCCATTACGCTTGTAATTTTAAAAGGGAATTCCGAGTGATGGAGTGTCAGTTAATATCAAACAGGGAAAGGGTTCCGAATGGAAGGGTAGAGAATGGTTCCCCCATCGACTGGTTGGAAAGGTCATGCTGGAAATAGACGGGAAGGCACGGCACAACAAGGATCTGACGAGATGCCGCGTGCGAAGGCGGGAAGGAGTGAGAAGTTACCCAAAAAGAACACAGCAGCGCATAAGGCAAAGGGATCTTTTTGATAACTTTTACAACCAATTGAGAAACAATGGGTCCCCTGATTAAAATTGACCTTGTGCCATGGCCTGGTAGATGACGAAAAAACAGGTAGCCAACGCACCCCAGCGATTGCCGGCGAAACTATTACCATCACAATTTTGCCGTAGTTGTAACTCTTGTGTTCTACCATAAGACATCCGTCGAATGGAACGAATCATCGGGATCAATTTGGTCGGAATGAGCTATACTCGAATGAACTAGGTCGAGCTTTATGTTTCCAGGCCGAATAACGTCTTTCTACTTTGAGTAAGGCTTGTTCCATGATGAATTCTGTTACCAGAGTAGGTATACTAGAGTACCAGTGCAAGGGGTCAGTCCAAGGGTTAAAAAAAACTGGCAAGAAATATCCATGACTAACGAGATCAAAAACAGAACGTATTGGGTTGTTCCCAGGACTCGCAGGACTTTCAGGATGTGGTCAAACAGAACGAAGTCTCACCGTCATGTTGACTGCTGGTGGCGGCGCCTGTCACAGAGAGTATACGTGGCCGGCGCCAGAGCAGCACTGTCTTGTACGCCAGCCGGTACTGCTTGTTCATGATCACGTAGATGATGGGGTTGATGCAGGCCGACAGGTACAGCATCAGGTAGCCGAACACGTGCAGGCCTGGAGCAGAGCGGGAGGATTGTGCTGATTGACGACTGACGACGTGTTGGTCTTGAGTCTGACAACGGGTGTGTCTGACAGCGCGTGTGTCTGACAACGGGTGTGTCTGACAGCGCGTGTGTCTGACAACGGGTGTCTTTCGGCTTGTCTTTTTGTTAGGTTTGTAGGTGTTAGGAGACTTGAAAATAAGAGAGCAGGGATGTGATTTTGTAACCACTTTCATTCGATTTGGCTCGAAATCACTCGATTTCAAATCACTGCGCCTATGTTAAATCAGGCAGTGAAATTAAAAACGAATGATTTTGAAATCAACAAGATACACAATCGCACCCAAGTTAAATCGCAAAAAGACGATTTTATTTTTAAGGTTATGCTGTGGTTATGTTCTTCACATCGAACATCAAAGGTATCTGGATGTGACGATGCATACATCAGGAAGACAATGATCACGATGCGATCTAGTGATCTAAGCTCTATTGATCTTAGATCTAGTGATGTAAGGTCTAGTGGACTAGTTTTGCACGAACTGCAAAGTATTTGCGATATTTGCGATATTTGAATAGCATCAATCGATGCTTGCGTAGGCGTGCGCAGAGTCCCAGATTTGGTAGGGGTGGGGCAGCAGGCCTGGGCATTACAAAATATCGAACGACACAGAAAATCCATTCTTCAATCCATTCCGTAAAAGAAATGTCATCCACCCTTTTTCCAAAAACCCATTTCCTAATTTCCAAATGTCCAATCCTTAAAAGAAACGTCATCCAAATTCATGAGGTGGACATTGGCCAAAGCTCGCCCCCACCCCCTGCGCACGCCTATGGATGCTTGGTCTTGTTTATAAAAAATAGTTTTTGTTTTTTACTTCCCCAAGTTTAAGAATATATTGTAAATTGTCAAACTTTTATCTCCAAAGATTGTGAAAGGCATCTGCTTTAAACTTTATACCGTTTTTAGCTTTTAAGCTTGTTATTCTGTCATGTTCTGTTACACAATATTACAGTTTTTTCTGTGTCTCTAACTAAACTTTAATCTCAGCAGTGAGTTAGTTTACAGTGTTCTTTAGAAACAAAACAACGACGGGGTTTTCGATCCACTTCTTAGATATCTAATAAACCGACTCATATATAGGACGGCGCGCTCTGCAGCAATTGGGCAGTCAGCCAATAGGAACTGAAAGCCAAGGTCAAGCAAGTCGTCAACCGACCAATCACAGCGAGAGGTCGTTTCTGTCGTTAGTTAAGTGTAGCCGTAAAATGGAACACCTTTTTAGAATATTCGCACGTTTTTTGCGCTTTTTGCTAGGTGCATCCCAAGCAATTGGCGGTCTTTGCCAAAGAAGGTAATTGCACCTTGATTAGGGATTGGTCGGTTGTATTGAAGTCACCCGGCAAAATGTTGAAATACGGTTAATTTGCAAGACCAATCGTTTGAAATGTTGTTCGAGGAATAATGGGGTATACAAGGAAGTAATGCGTTACTCTGAATCGTTCGGATCTGGCGTGGATGGCATAAATATTGGCTATTAATAATTATTTTATAAAAACCACCAAACTGCCATACTTATAACAATAACGTTCGAGAGAAACTAAGTTTTAACTGTGAAAGGTCGTTAAATTATTTTCAGATGCGTCCATTATTATTCCAGCCTACCTGGATAGACGACGCCCTTGTCGGCGACCTTGACAATGGTGATCGGCAGGTAGCAGATGATGAAAGAGAGGAAGATGGCCAAGACCATCTTGGTTATGCGCCACTCGTTGCGCTTGGCCTTCTGCTCTTTGGCCTCGCGTCGCGGCGCCTTCAGCGTGGGCGCGGCGGACGCGTGTTCCCGCATTCGCATCTCCGAGCTGTGGACAGCGGGGCTCGACTTGTTAGGCGTCGGCGTCGGCGTCGGCGTCGGACACAGCTTTCTTTGCTGACGTCAAACCCCATATTAACTTCGCTATCGAAATGAAACCAAACTGCACAATCCGCTCAAGTTACATTCATATTTTGTCAATTTCAAATAGGTTATCATGTGAGGAAAATGCCTCTAGAAGAATAATATACAGTCGATACGACGACATCGACGAAAGCTATCTCTGCTGATTCCAAGCCCCGTACTTACACTCTCAAAAGGAACCCAAACCGCACAATCGGCCCAAGCTACAGATATTTTTTGGTGAATTTGAACTATTTTAATAATGGGTGGAATATGTCTATGGATAAGTTGATGAGTCGGCGTTGGCGTTGGTAAACTTTCTTAGCTGATGCCATGAGTCCAATATTAACGTCGCTCTAAAAATGACATCAAACCCCACAATCAGCGAAAATTACAGCATTTTGAGCTCACAAATCCACAAGTGTGTGCCAAGTCTGAAACGATCGCCTACAAGTTGAGACTTAGTGTGTGACGTGACCAAATCGCGGGTAGTGATAGTCTTATCACAAGCTATACTTTTGAACCCCAGCTCTTTCACAAGTATAGCTATACGTAACGGAGGCATAAGGCGACGGCGTTGGTGAAGCTTTCTGGTGAAAGTAACGCCAAGTCCAATATTACCAATATAATACTCTCAAAATGAAGCCAAACCCCTAAATCAGCCAAACTTACAGCTATTTTTGGTAAAATTTCATTAGAGTGGCAAGAAACACATAGAAGACTACGTTACCTGTGCACCACCCAGAATATCTTGGCGTAGCAGATGATGATGACGATGCAGGGCACCACGAAGGCGATCACGAAGAGAGCCGTCTTGGCCGAGCGGTTGTACTGATCGTTCATGATCGAACACGTGCCCAGTTTTTCGTCGTAGCCGAACCTTCCTGCAAACGGGGATGCAAATCAGGCTGGTGGGTGACCTGCAATCGTGGCTTTTCAGTTTTCACATTTGGCACTATCGCTTTGAAGGATAAGTCGAATTGGGAGATAGGCTGACTCTTTTGAAAGTTTGTTACAGTTATACCATACGTTTTCCTTTAAAAGATGGTGCACGATTTCGATGATAACACAGTGAATTTGGTGTAAAAACATTGAAAAAAATCACGCAAAACTACAGTTGCAAATGCAAAAAAAAATTATTAGTGGATTTTCTTTGATCTATAAAATTGCCATTCAAGTTTATAAATCTCAATTATTTCTTCGCACATGTTGGTAAGTAACGATTGGTGAGAAGTCAATTACTCTGCAAGCTTTGAAGGTTTGAAGAAAACAACAAATTTCAAAATCGATTTTTCAAAAAACCTCTTTGGCATCCAGAAACGTGAGGCCAGCTGGCGCGTGTTACTCTAGTCTCACCCCAGACTCCGAGCAGCGTCGGCGTCTGCATTCCGTAACTGAAGATCCAGCAGAAGGCGATCATGGCGGCGATGTAGTGGCGGCGGTAGACGCGCGAGTAGATGCTGTGGTGCACGATCATGATGTACCTGAAACCATGGCGGGGAGGGGGGGGGGGGGGGGCGTCAAACATGTCAAACATGCGTGGACCAACAATTCTGATCTCTTGCTAGCTTCTGGCATGGCTGCGAAGAAAGTATCTTAATACATGCGTTTAGAATATGACTACTCAAAGTCTGCATGAATAACTAATTGCTCTGACGGAACGGAACGGAACGGACGATGCTCATATTATCGTTGATGTTAACGGCATTACGTGATATCTCCACTCCAAAAATACCGGATCGAAGAAAGAGTCGTCAGCAACTGATTCATTGTTACTGTTAACTTATAAAAGTAGCCCATGTTTATGAAAATATTTTCAATGTTTGGATACCTTGGGGTATACCTAAGTATAAGTGCCGATTTTTCCGTGACCCGTTAAGACATTAACGGTCCATTAACAAGATAATTAAAGGATCTGATCGAACGTTGCTCAGCAAATAATAAGTGTAGACCATTACATATTTAACGAGCCCCTGAAAACCTGGGTCTAAGCCTCGCTTGCTCCACTTATAGCTGATTAAAGATGAACCGGTCCGTTAAGTCGTTCTACAGCCAATCTGTAGCCTGGACGACATAGTAAACGACGGCTGGGTAATTGAACAAGCGGAGCTAAGTAAGTTTATTAGTTAAGGTTAAGTTGGGTAAGGTAAGGTAAGGTAAGGTTAGGTAAGGATATGTGAGGTTATGCTACAAGCTGTATACCTGTTGATGGTGATCATGGCGATTGACAGCAGCGAAACGCCGATGTTGCCGTATCGCATGAACGGGAACATAGTGCACAGGTTGTCGCCGTGTATCCACGTGCCGTGGATGAATCTCGACGAGCTGAACGGCAACACCAGGGTGCAGAACATCAGGTCTGCCACGCACAGGCTGCAAACAACACAGAAGTTAAGCAACACTGCGCCGAGTCGGGCATTTGGATGGGTGACCATCGCATGAACGGCGACACCAGGGTGCAGAACATCAGGTCTGCCACGCACAGGCTGCAAACAACACAGTAGTTAAGCAACACTGCGCCGAGTCGGGCATTTGGATGGGTGACCATCGCATGAACGGTAACACCAGGGTGCAGAACATCAGGTCTGCCACGCACAGGCTGCAAACAACACAGTAGTTAAGCAACACTGCGCCGAGTCGGGCATTTGGATGGGTGACCATCGCATGAACGGCAACACCAGGGTGCAGAACATCAGGTCTGCCACGCACAGGCTGCAAACAACACAGTAGTTAAGCAACACTGTGCCGAGTCGGGCATTTGGATGGGTGACCATCGCATGAACGGCAACAGCAGGGTGCACGCATAGGCTGCAAACGGTTGGACCGGTTGGACGAATTTCAGAAACTTTGCGTAATTTTAAGATAAGTGCGCTGTTAAGCTAAGATTTCGTTCTATAATTCGTCCCCAGGTTAGCGAGCCACGTTCCATAGTAAACTATCTGATCCTGATCTCTCACAACCCTAAATTGCTCCAGCCACAAACACTGTATCTAGCTAAAATCAACACCACATAAAAATGATAGGATAAAAATAGCACTCTCCTCAAAAACAAATTCTCCTATTCACTGCGACTGATTCACAATCACAAACAAATACACAAAATCAACTCTCATTGAAAGTAATTACAAATCGTGCCAGCGGATATTTATTTTCCATTCATCAAACCAAACTCCCAATCAGCGAATTGCTTCAAAACACTGATCTCTGCCGAATTTAAGGGTGAACAACCAATACTACAATTTGCACGGAGAATATTTATGGTGGTGCCTTTATACAGACTGGATGCTTTATATGGCATATTTTTCATGTGTCCTCAACCCTCATTGTCTCTCTATCCTTCACCGAAGCCGTTAGTGCCTTGAGGCCCGTTGTCAGAACAGTGCGTCAAGGCCATTCATGATAAATTGAATTAAACTTTTCTTGGATTTCCAGGAGACATTTCGAGGTTCTGAGGTATTCAATTGATTGTCAAAGTGTCAGGATTCCGTAGATATTTGTTTTGTTGCGATCGGATAACGGGTGTAGCCTGGAAGAGTATACAGTAAGAGGTAAATTCTTAGCTGGAATATATCCTGAAGTGCATCTTTCAATCAACCGGCTCAACAGAGTTATATTAAAACTCATGGGAGAAATTGACGGGTGAAAGCTTTCAAAATGCAAATGGTGTCAATTTGTTGCCAGAAGTGTGAAGATACCGAAAATATAAGTTTAATCCCGATCCGACCAAAGGTGTGGCCTGGAAAGTGTATACCGTACGTGGTAAGACAGCGATCCGACCAAAGGTGTGGCCTGGAAAGTGTTTACCGTACGAGGTAAAGGCAGCGATCCGACCAAAGGTGTGGCCTGGAAAGTGTATACCGTACGAGGTAAAGGCAGCGACTCGACCAAAGGTGTGGCCTGGAAAGTGTTTACCGTACGAGGTAAAGGCAGCGATCCGACCAAAGGTGTGGCCTGGAAAGTGTATACCGTACGAGGTAAAGGCAGCGATCCGACCAAAGGTGTGGCCTGGAAAGTGTATACCGTACGAGGTAAGACAGCGATCCGACCAAAGGTGTGGCCTGGAAAGTGTATACCGTACGAGGTAAAGGCAGCGATCCGACCAAAGGTGTGGCCTGGAAAGTGTATATCGTATGAGGTAAAGGCAGCGATCCGACCAAAGGTGTGGCCTGGAAAGTGTATACCGTACGAGGTAAAGGCAGCGATCCGACCAAAGGTGTGGCCTGGAAAGTGTATACCGTACGAGGTAAAGGCAGCGATCCGACCAAAGGTGTGGCCTGGAAAGTGTATACCGTACGAGGTAAGACAGCGGCCCGAGTTCACAGCTGTTTCCCTGTTGCGCTCACCTGATGATGAATGCGGCCGCCACATTGCGCACGCGCGGACAGCGCAGGAGCGCGACGATCGTGAGCAGGTTGCCGACGACGCCGACGATCAGGATCAGCACCGTCATCGTCGCGGCGAAGGTGAGCAGAGGCCGCGAGAACCTGCGTGCGCATCGAAGAGCGAAGGCGTTTAGTGAGGATGGTGCCGACAGCTGTTCACGGCTACAGGGCCACATGGTTTGGGAACATGTTAAAATCTTTGTGGTAATGGAGTTCATCTTGCAACGGCTTGTTTTTTAATCTGTGTTTTTATTTTATTTATTCGAATTGCAATACTTGGAGGAAGTGTTATGTAGAATAATATTTTAATGCCAGGAGTTTATGGATATGTATACCTGTCAGAATTGTCACTTTCCCGAAAATTGAGGGATTCACATTCACAAAATTTCCTGCATTCGAGACAACCGTATCAACAATTGTCATTATACAACATTTGAATAAGGAGTTATATTACTTAGATCTTTTAATTCCATTTTCGGGCTCCGCTTTGGCCCTCGATTGTATAAAAAATACAACACATCCTGAGACGTTCACCTCCGTCTATGCCGCCGCCCACCTTCCATCCTCTCTCTAGTTGTTTACTACACTGATGTTGTTGTCGTCAAATATTTATGCCGGCGCGCCCACCCTACGTCCATGCGACAATAACTTATCTCGGCGGCGTCGTCCCTCAGAAACTGTCAGTCCAGTAAATCATCCGGCTTAGTCGCTTCGACACCTAGCGCTCCTGTGACGTAATCACTCACTCCCCGGGAGTGGATCATCATCTTCCGGCAAGCCGGGATAAGGTGAGTGTGTTTTTTTGTCGACGACCTTTCATGTCATTCGTCATGGCTGCACTGACAAATATCACCCCTTCCGTTAGGCCATCAATTCTCCGTTAGCTCTAGTCTGGTGAATGGGGTGGGTGTGACCGGGGGCTGAAGTGAGTGGGTGGGTAGGTGACAAGACCCGACATGGTCGTCGTGGACTCGGGGATTTATGTCAAGGTTTTTTCCACTGCAGCAAATGTGTTTTTATTTTTTGTCTGTTTTGCTGTGAGGACAAAATCTTGGACGAAAAGTTTAGTAAATGATTTTTGATTTCGTTATATTTTGTGCGCATTTCATTTTAAACGTTTTTTTTAGATGTAAGTAGTGTAAACTGTAAAGAGCCATATCCTTGAAACCAAATAATTTGTCTGTGCTGGAAATTGACTACCAAATTGCAATTACCTATGACTAAACACAGGAGCGGATTGGCAGGCTGTGTGTGATCATTAATGATTGAAATATAAGTCCAAACGACTCCTTGCCACTTTATGATCTCATGGATTTTAGTTGGAGTATTTAAAAAAATTTTAGAGAGCGAAAAGAAGAAAACATGTAATTCGTTACAATGGTGTCAGCGTTTGGGATTCACTGACCTTGAAAAAAAACATTGGTTTTCACTAATAGTATATATTTTAATGTCCTTGCAAATAGATATTGCATCTTAGTGCTGATTTCCGAAAATAATTATTCTATTATTATGGTGCCAAAGGTGGGATTTTCCAAAATAACAGAAAACATTGTCCCATGCCCATGCATCTCGTGCATTTTTTGTGCAAATTTTTGTCTCCTGTCCCTCTCTGGGAGGGGGGGGGGGGGGTTATTTTACCGATTTTATTTGAAATTCCCGGGCCGGTTTTCCCCCCAATCCAGCCCTGGGAAGGGGTGCGTGGGTGCTATCGCTCCCTGGGAAGGGGTGCGTGGGTGCTATCGCTCCCTGGGCAGGGATACGGGAGTGCTATCATTCACATGGGTGTTGACATTCCGGGCCGCTGCCGGTCATTGAAAATGGTTATATTCAAATAATGACATACATAATATATGTGTTGTTTATATCCTTGCGCCAATGAGTTGTGAATCGCAACATACATAGATGGTAGTTTTTAGTAACTAAACGTAATTTGCTTCTCCGCTGATGTCGCCGCTTGTTGACTAAGAGTTTCGATGAATTTGGAATGTTTTGTTTTGGCGCAGGTCATTTATTTCGCGTATAATCAAGTACCTAAAGCAAGGTCAAAACATGCCCGATATCCTTCCCCTTGTCTAGCGTCTGCAGTCGACGATCATTACCCGCGAAGACAGTACATATTTTCAGTTCGTGTGCTCACAGTGTGTGTGTGTGTGCTAACTTAACTTGCTCATGGATAACCCAGCATTTTCGGAGCCCTCAAGGTAAATCAGCACATTCCAAACGTGGTGTGGGATTAATTGATTTGAATTTGATAGTCTAGGAACGAACACCAATAATAAATTAATATTAAACGATTATACCCCTGCAAGTTAGCGTTTAATATGCCTCAAGTCTAGAGGCAAAAGACAGTTGTACCAGATATAGTATAGTTGTTGTACAACAACAAGTCAGGTTCAGAGAAGTTGAAAAATGATTAATAAACTACAGCAAGAGCTAAGACCTGCAGATGAAGAAAAAGGACGCACGAAATTAAATGTAGGTTCCTAGGTTCATCAACTCATTCCTGCTAGCTGCGCTAATGTCAGTGATACAGGCTGAGGCAGCGAGCAAGGAGCCTGATTCTGATTTGGAGGCTATCAACGACGATAAGTCAGTTGAAGGTCGTTAAACTGGCACAGCTAATGATTTAACATCTGATTTGGAACTCTTAGCGCATGGAGTTACCCAAACCTTCACTTGCACCCTGCAGTGCTTTTATTTCCCAGTTATTAAGAAAGTGGAGCTTTATTTGGAACCAATATTGAACAATAGGGTACTAAAAATGTGTAAGAACTGCACCATTTTTTCTAAAAAAAATACGCATAATTGGGAAATGAGGTTGTGCCTTCTGACATTACGCCTATGTGCATAAAAAACAGCTGGCCTAAATTTTGAACTGTAACCCGGGAAATTTCGAGCCAGTCCACCCTTGTTAACCTCGTAGGTATGATTTAAAATAACACAAACTTAACGATATATTGTGATCGCTATATATATACGCATATTGTTTTATCGGTCACTTTCCTGATAAAATGCTAAATATAGTGCTGGCATTAATTGGTCTGCCATTGACAATTACCTGTCTGCGAAGAAATATAAATTTATTGATAACATTCTAGTTACATTAGAATTATTACTTCCGCTATTTTAAGAGCTTCCAAATCAATATGCGTTTCTGAGATAATTTCCGAGATAAGATAACAGATAATATACCTAGTGCATTTATATGGGAAGCTACAAACAATTACATTCGATCGTTTGTTATTAATTATACCGAAATGATCAAAACATTTCATTTCACAGTTTTATTCACTACCCATAAAATAAAAGTAATTACATTTTAATGGATCTCAAACCTCTTTCTAGTTTTCATATTTACTCGTCGATTTTATTCGGGTAAGCACTAGCAATTCTACTGTGATTCCACTGAACCCTATACCTACACTGACTAATAAGTAGTAATGGAGTTCTCAGGACAAGATATTGTTTGCTGTGAAGAAACTGTGAGATAACTGCTTCCTTCCGTATTCAGTTTCCTTTCGAATTCAGATTTCCTTCCTATATTAGCTGAAAACCTCGGCCGGAAAATTTACAAGTTCCCGATGCTTGCGGTATATGAAATAATAATTATCACTTGCCAAACCTATATTTATAATATAAATAACAAAATAATACTTAGCACAATAATTGTGATATGTTACTTTTTAATGATTTTTAGGTGGTGTTTAACGAAAAATTTACGTGGTATTTCAGAATTTTGATTTCATCATAATGGGGCAGGGTGCATTGCAAATTCCTTTCTATTCACATACTTGAAAGTGTACTAAAATACGACGTCCTGACGAGAACCCAAAATATTGAGTCAAACAAATGCTTGTATACGTACAATAAGTCAACACAAATAATAAGGCAAATTATAACGACACATGCTTACGATCTGAATATCCAACGATAGTTTCTCCGCATAAAAGCGTCGAAAATTCTTATGATCTAAATTTTGAAATGCAAAAAATTGTTTAAAATATGCTTTAAAAAAGTAAATAAACAGACCGATATGAAATCCTTCTGGAATACATACTCATAGTACACGAAGATGTAAAAACGAATATTAGATACCTGGAAGGGTTTGCAGTGATATTAATACCCTCCATGACGTCAACCAATTACACAATCACAGATGCAGCTATAATATATCACTTTGTAAATTCAGACATAACAGCACTCTTATTTGCCGGACATTCCATCGGCGCTGGCTTTGCTCTCCAAACCCCAAGTCTAGACTGGCATTGCACTCCAACAGTTCGACTAGCATTGCGATTGCCTATAGCGGTTGTTCTGATGATTAGATTACACTGCGGATACACGAGAAACAAGAAACCACCAATGTCGCCGAGATGTTTCGAAAATCAAGATGACTGTTTATGTAAAGTAAGCACTTCCTCTACATCTAGATACGCATGTTATTGCGTGGCATTGACCGAGCGGTTTGAAATGTGGGGAACACGCATGCATGCAGAAGTTAAGCAGCAAGTGTGTTGAGTCGGGTATTGGATGTGTGATCATGATCTGTTAGCTGGGGGTTTTGGAGAGATGGAGCTCTCCATCTGTGTACCAGTCTCACAACAGTGAAGACAAGAGGTGTGAGGGCTCTTCACTTCTCTCTGAGGAGGGATGCGGATGGTGTCGTTTGGACTTTTTACTGTTGATATGTACTTTTAAAAATAACGGTTTTCCTGCGATAGCTCGATAAACAAACATATTATCTATATGATTATAATGTGGTTCTGGTTGGGTATTTGTGTCTGTCACAAAAGATTGTCATTTGCTTGGGAAGCAATGTGTCATAGATAATGCGTAGATTCTCGTGTTTGATTGAATTTGTCACAGCTAGGTGACCATATTTGGGTCAAGATGTTGAACAGAATCGAATCAAAAACTCCTCGTAGCACGTTCGGTTAGCAGAAGTCTGAAACTACGTGGTGATTGCTGCGATTCGTCACTGCTTGACTTCGCACTCTTTTGATGAGCGTAGCGAGCGAAGCGAGCGGAGCGAAATCTTCAATTTCACTATCCCAAAAAAAAGTCACTTATGCATGTTGTTGTTGTTGTTGTTGATGTTGTTGTTGATGTTGTTGTTGATGTTGTTTTTTTTTTTTTTTGTGTGTTTGCGCGCGCTCTACAGACCAAACGCCTGGACTGATTTAGATGAAAATTTCAGAGGACCTACATTCGTTCTGAACTTAGATCCCCCACGTTTTTGGAAAAGATCGGTTCGGAAGTGTTTGAATAAACCAATTTTTACGAAATTTTTCGATTTTTTCCAAATTTGGATTCTCTGTAAATGTCAAAGTTCTTTACATATCTTCACCAAAACTTATAAACATGTCGACCTTCGAAGTGATTTGGTGCCTGAATCAATAAGAGTCCGGATTCCTTCGTTTCCTAGGTTACCAGCATTGTTGATTTCAGTTAGGGCCAAGGCATAAATTTGACACTTATCAGAAATTTAGTCAATTTCGTTTATGGAAGTAACTGAAAGTGAATCCGCGTCAGAAATTTATCTCCATTCGAATAAGAACCCTCGTGCATAAGTTATGTCTTACGTATTTACGGTATCATTACTCAATGAGTTTATAATCTGCGTTTTTTCGCTAGCTGACAGCTCGGAGAGAAACTAAGGAACGTCAGAATCAGTCTGCATTTCCAAGTGATCAGGAGTTTCGTGTAGGCAATGGTCAGGCTTGGTGCTCCATGGTTTTCATAGGCCTTCTGCCTGCATGCCTTTTTAACAGCTATACACAAACCGCTACCTACGCTCATCTTCAACGCCACACAAATTGCGTTCGCGAAGCCCTAGTACTTCTCCAATTACCAATCGCTACTCCAATCATCTGTAGTCCAGGGTATACGCAGGTATACAGCGTATGCGCAGGTATACAGCGTATACGCAGGTATACAGCGTATACGCAGGTATACAGCGTATGCGCACATTTTATTTTTGAAATTAGCGTTTATTCACCTATATTTTAAAGAAATACGCTTCTATACGTTGGTACCTACGCGAAGTTCTAGCTATTAAATGTCTAACTTTTGCAATTTTTCCAGACCTGTTCTATATTTCACACTTTAATAAACCAATTAACCTTTTCTTACCCATTTCCCACCCACCCTTAGCACACCCATTTACCCACTACCCATTTATTCATTTACCTTCGAGGCGCAAATCGAGATAATATGTGGACGTGTTTTAGTGAAACCCAAGCGAAAATAGTCGTGGGCGCCAAACAACAATGTTTGACATGTGAAAATAGGGTGTGTTGGTAATGACGAAAATGTGGAAATAAGGATTCAGTTTCATTTTTACTGCCCCCCCCCCCCCCCCCGGTTGACGAAAAATTAGCGTCTACCCAAATTTATTTCCAGCACTACACCACTGAGCTTACATTCTGTCAATCCGTAATCTTACAGTGGGAATCGCTTTGTGAATCACTCATCAAAACAGTTCAGATGATGTTAATATCCGAATAATGCAGAGGTGACACTAATGCAATAATGACTATATATGTATATTTTTTTTTTAGGTGTTTGTTGATTTTAGCATGGTAACGTCCCAGCCATGTCATCACTGACAACTGACAAGTCGTTAGGGATTTTCCGCTGGAATGGAAAAATATATTCCCATCATTTTACATTTTCGAGTTGCTTGCGTTTAGAATTATTATCCGTTTACATGATTCTCGAATGGCCATTAAAATTTAAGCAAATAAAAAGTGCGCATTTTGTGCAAAGTAAGACCATGGAATACGATATCCAGGATATCAATAAGTTCCTAAATTGGATATATTATATACATAGTGGGTAGTAGGATCAAGACTGTGGAGAGAGCAATTTGAATATAAGGAGGAGAGCAGAGAGCGAAAATGTTGCGCTTTTTCCTGTGAAGGAAATTGGCCAATTTATTAAGGAATAAGGAGCAATAGAACGATACGTTTTGAATGTTATTCATGACAATTCATGTCAAGCATTCTTAGGCCAAAGCGGCTTAGGTATACATATGCACAGGTAGTACATACCTACATTTAGATAAAGTATATGTAGGACAAGTTAGTGAGAATAATTGGTCCTTCAGCACAGCTCAATAAGTAGCTATTCTCATGCCAGCATGATTTCTGATTCTAAAAATATCCCCATACATTTGCAGTCATCTGCTTAAATTGACTGCCAATTTTCCAGGTTATCCCTAAGTCGTTTTCTGGAGCATTCCGCTTCGTCTTGTCCACGTGACCCGTTCGAACGTTCCCGGGCTCTGCAATGCTACACGTACTTGCTGAATGCTGGAAAATCTGGATCGCAATTTCCTTTTGGCCTGTTTTCATATTTTCCCGTGTGACATATTGAACCGATTGACTTGTGCGCTAGCGTGCTGCTCTTGAACATTACGGACGCTTTCTGCGAAATGTGCACTCCTTTGCACCCCTTTGCACCCCTTTGCACCCCTTTGCACCCCTTTGCACCCCTTTGCTCCCCTTTGCTCCCCTTTGCTCCTGTGGCCTGATATCATTTTGAATATGTTCGAATCCCGAAAAGATACATTATTCAAGCAGATATTTGGCTAACTTGTTTTTCAAACTCGAGTAGCTCGTTCGTGAAAAGTTTTCGTGCCACGACGATGTCACTTTCGTGTGTCATTTGAGAAGCAAAACTGAATTGTTGTGGTTAGTTTTGTAAAGATTACGGCTGTGATGCAACTCATTCGGAAGAAAATCCCGGTGTCGCAAGAATTTTAAAGTTGTGGATTCTGATCCAACTTGTTTCCACAAAACAGCACTGGTTTATACGAATCGCCAGGGATTTAGTGAGCTCGTTGAGATTGACTTAATCTGAAAATCCTCCCTTATTTGAAATAAATTGCTGGTCTGAAACTTCCTGCACAGCTCGCGGTAGTCGTCTTTCTGTCAACAAGGAAGGGCTAAAAAAGGTTAAAATGGAATTGAACGAAATGCTCAAATGCTGAAATTCTCTTTTGAAAAATGTAGTGAATTTGCGCTCTTTTTTTAATGCTGTAAGATTGCACATAGAACCTGTGATAGAACTCCTTTTCGTAGGTTAGCGTATATTATTTTCAACGTGGTTGCAAATCGGAAAAATACTCTGTCATGAACACAGTAAAAGCAACGCATAACCAGAGTTTTTAAGGATTGCCTATATTCTCATTTTCAACCAGGAATTGCATTTGCGTATATTTTGATTGGTTTCAAATTGAAAAACCAATACGTACCAATCCCATTATCAGCAATATGTGGAGTAACAGATGTCAAGTAAAACTACCGCACATCAGCACCATAATCCAGTATTCTGTTTCAGAACTTTTGAATGGCAATTCGCTCCCCATTTCGCGTTCCCCTAGAAAACGAACTGGCCAATTATCCCACGCACATGCCTCCGTCGTTAACGCGCTGCGTAATTGCGTCGTCCAACTTTGCCAGAGGCACAACATTTGTCTGCTAGTCATTATTCGGAGTGTAGTAATGACTGCGTTAACGCATTAACCAAGGCTAAAACGCATTGTGATATGCCGTAATTATGCGTTATTGTGTTGAACAGAACTTTCGGGGGTAATGCTAGAGAAATTATCATGGAAGTGCCATGGTGCAGTGTCTATATGGTTACAGACGAATGCATAGACTAATGATGAGGGTATATATAGCGCCGCAATGAAAAGCTGGCAATATCTCTCAAATATATAAGCTAAAAAGATAAATTCAATTTTGGCATCTTGGCATACTATTTTTATCATCTGTTTCACTCGCTCTGACGATATTCACCATACTCATTCTCATAGTGACTATGCGCCCCACCCACCTAACTATAAGCTACAAGTTTTCTTGCGTACGGCCACCGCTCCATAATATATGAACTATCTGAGAAGTATATCTGTGGTCTAGCGTAGAACCTAGCATATCTTACATAATAAAGGGGAGTACAAATTCTACGATGAAAACAGTTTTAATGTAATGTATATCCACATGTTGACCACCCCTTGCGGCGAATGGGTTGCTTAATACATTGTGGAAATGCCGGTGATAATCTACAATTGATTTGCCAAGTCGCAAATCTGTCGGACGGCTGAAAACAAGCCACATTTTTATTTATTTCGCAAAGGGTCGTCTTGCGCCGATTTCGGGGGGAAATATAGAAACTAGCGGAGTCAGTAAAAAAATGACAAATTCGCGATCGCTCGCCGAACTTTTTGCAGCTTTGAGGTGGGGGTGGTTCCATTACGTGCAGGGTAGCTTTTATCTCTTCATCAGAGTTCTCAACGCTCAAAGATCGAAAGTGTCAATTGTTACTAAAACACTTTATCATTTAAGAAATATCTCTAGATGGACCTAGACGTTTGATCTGGATCCACTTTCTCAACAACAAATCCATACTCATATAACTGCGTTCTCAAATCGAAACCACAGTTGATTTTGGCCAAATTTTACGGTTTGAAATGGGAGGAACATGCCTCTAGAGTCGGGTCCACCCAGAAAAGATAAAGTTATCAGTTGTCCCTAAAAGGTTTTTTAGTAATCGATTATCGTCTAACCAAGAAGTTTCAGAGCCCGAGTTGGTATGTCCGTCACCGAATCCCACCGAAGCTCTGGCTGGTCTCGGCTATAGGCGTTTTGTACAGCTTCAAAACAACAACAGTTCGTGCCCGCTAGAAATGGGGCGTGGCGAATACTAATTATTGTGCAGTTGTTCATCAAATCTACTTTTGCGGTGTGTTCGGCATTCAGGAGGGCTATTGTGTAACTTTTGTGATTTTCAATGATTTGTAAATCATTCGTTTTCAATTTCTTAGCCCTTAGTTTAACAAATATGTTAAACTATGGGCTGTGATTTGAAATCGAGTGATTTCGAGCCAAATCGAATGAAAAAAAGTGACACAATCACACCCCAGGACTCTGTTTCAAGTTATGATGATCTTAAATAGAGAATTAACTTTTTTGGTATCTTCTGAGATAAGGCCAGAGAGGTAATATTTTCAATGTTTTTTTTTGTATCGACTTTAGACCGATTTAGATCATGTACTTACCATTTTTCCGTCGTTAATCATGTCTTCATCTCTCCCAAGACAACTCGCGAAAAATAATTTATTTGCTAGTTTGTCAACCCGGCCAGAAATGCGTCGATCGCGCAAATCCGGGGGGGTTCGGGGGGGGGGGAGTTCTTTCAACATATCTTCTTGAGAGAGATCATGGGTCCTTATACCTCGTTGGAAGTAAGGGGGGGGGGGGGGGGTGAGCGGAAGATGGCGTTCTGCACATAAATCTCTGTCGACGACACTTTGCAGTTTATCAAAAATATAGGCCCGTTTTTCTATCACGCTCCCTCTGTTTCGAAATATGGTGAGAATCATCAATTGTGATCTACTTTCGCTATTCTCAACGATCCTTCCTTCGCAATCTTTGGTCCTTTAGAACGCAAGGAAGAAGAAATAACTTCTTTTGTGGGCGTCAGAATAAACGATTCTTTTTTTATCTTTCGTAATTTTTTATAATTTATTGCTAATTGCAGATTCAATCATGCTTAAAATTTTTAGGGGTGAGTTCGCAAAAAAAAATCTGCCATCTTCATTAGACAACTGGCTAAATCAGACAAATTTAGAGCGTCGTTAGAATTTTCCTTTTCTGAGACTATAAAAGAGGCTCTGGTATGGTCCTCTGGCATTTGAAAGCAAGACTGCAAAGCTTTTTATATGGCATAGGAGAATTACTTAATGATTCGTGTTTATTGTATTGCCTAACTGCAATAACTAATTGGCTAATTAGCACGTCAAACAATGGAAAAATATGAGAGAGTCCGATCGTTATTATAGCATTCTTTGCTTTAAAGAATTCTCAATATTGGAAAGAAATCATTGGTCGTTCCCTTGACAGTTCTACAACAAATCTCGTTGGTTGGAGCTGAGTACACCAAGAACACCAAGGTCAGGAAGGTCATGGATGAAAGTGGAAATGCAGTCGCGGATTTGGTGTTTACAAATTAGAAAATAAATCTCAGTTAGAGTTTCTCGCTCAAATTTGGAGCCGATTCATTTGCTGCGCCCCAAAATGTTCCTTCTATTTCGGAAAGTATCAGCAGCTGCGAAATAATTTTGATTTTATAGTATCTGGTTATATTATGGGACTGTCAAAAAATGTTTGATCGGCTTTTACTATAATAGTTCCTCCATACATTTCAGTGTTGTAACTTGTAATATATAGCCGCTTTCATTTTTTTCGAACTACATGTTTTTTTAAGGCTCGGCGAGCAAAACTCGTACTACGTGATCCATAGATGGCAAAGCTTTATCCGTTTAATCATTTTGACCCAACCACATTTTCGTAATTCATGAATCAATCAGCACTTCACCTCGAATCGCACAAAGTTTTCGCGATTAATGTTGGTGCCATTTCCCGGTCAGCGAATACCGCTAGGTGTTGCAGAGTCCGTGCTTTTCCAGCGCATTTTCCAAGCCCGAGATCGAGGGAAACTGCATTCACCATTATTCACAAGATGCATTCTGCAGACTTGCATATAATAACAACGAGTGGCATGGGAAATGCACGCTGGGAAAACGGATTTAAACCCCGGAAAACGAAGTGAAACACGTGATCGTGCAGCTAGCGCTGCCTGTCGTTCGGACGTCGAACCACAGATCTACAGTATTCAGATAGTTCATCTCACGGAACAACGACTAGGAACGCGATTACGTTTTGTTGCTAATGAGGTGAGTGTGACGAGCACTGTGATATGCCTACTACCTTATCTATTGATATAAAACAGATGTGCCAATTTCGGGGCTTTGTTTCCCCAAAGAATTACCGAAGCCTTCGAATCTGTGTAAGACGTATTCAATTCCGGTTAGGGAGAACTTTGAGCTTGATGCAAAATTCCGCACTGTCACAACTGTCTATAATCATAAGGTTAATCGAGTTCAAAAAGTATTGTTATTGTGGTTCTCTTGTCGCCTGCTGGCATCATTCACTCTACCGACTGCACTGTTCCAGTGATATTTTAATGTTGTTTCTATATTAAAATCGAATATATTCATATATTTCGAATATATTGAACTTCAACCAACCGAAATAGAAGGAAAAGAATAAGAAAACATGCCTTTGTAAATTATAAATTAGTTTTGATAGCTATTTTTTGCGATGTTGTCTATAAGTAAAAATTATGCCAAATTTGCATAATATATGTTGTAGACAAATAACGTAAAAAATGTATTGCAGTGTTTTGGAGGGATGAAAAATTGGTCAAAAAACGTAAACTATATTCCTGTTTATTTCCTGTATTTCCTACAGCGATTTATTTGATTTCTAGCTCACCACGCCATAGACTTCACAGAGAAGGATAGGCTGTTTTTATGACATGGAACCAGCAAATTCTTTTGTCGTTTCCGGTTGAAGCTTCCGATTTCTGACTCGCTCTGACATTATTAATATAGTTTAGGTATTCTGTTATGATCATTTAATGTAATTGGCCCTGTCAATGGAGTTAGCTCATTCTTACCAGAAAATGGGAAAATGGGAAAATGAGATATTGCGAAGTGGACGAATAAATAATTTTGTGTTCAAGCAGAAAATTACGGTTCAGCCGATTTGGTTCGGTTGGCATCAGTTCTTCTGGAACTGCTTGGCATGGAACTGCTTGGCATGGAACTGCTTGGCATGGAACTGCTTGGCATGGAACTGCATGGCAGGGAACAGCTTGGCATGGTACTGCTTTGCATGGAACAGTTTGGCATGGAACTGCTTGGCATGGTACTGCTTTGCATGGAACAGTTTGGCATGGAACTGCTGGGCATGGAACTGCTTTGCATGGAACTGCTTGGCAGGGAACTGCTTGGCATGGGACTGCTTGGCCTGGAACTGCTTGGCATGGAACTGCTTGGCAGGGAACTGCTTGGCATGGAACTGCTTGGCAGGGAACTGCTTGGCATGGAACTGCTTGGCAGGGAACTGCTTGGCATGGAACTGCTTGGCATGGTACTGCTTTGCATGGGACTGCTTGGCATGGAACTGCTTGGCAGGGAACTGCTTGGCAAGGAACTGCTTGGCATGGAACTGCTTGGCATGGAACTGCTTGGCATGGAACTGCTTGACACGGTCTTCTTTTAGCATTGACGACACCAATCGAGATTGTGAATTTCACTTCTAGATGTCTCTTTAATTATACAAATGGCCCATTTACGATAATAATAGATATCTCACTTTATATTGTTGCCCATCGAAAAGTTTGCCAAAATTGGCGTCGCCAGCGTCACCAGCGGAACGGCGTGAAGTGAGAGAGCTAGCGTAGAGAGAGAAAGAGATAAATAGTGCTCGAGGAAAAGTTCTAGTTTCCTTCCGACATTCATAAATTCCAGGCCTCCACGGATCATTAGACAAAAGACTTTCTTGGTCGCGGCGGCCACGTGCGTTTGGCGCGGGGGCTGAACGCCAGTCAGCTGTTTTGGCGACAAGATGGGTTCACTCTTCTCGGCCAGTT
This sequence comes from Nemoura dubitans, assembly GCA_921293005.1. Classification (NCBI taxonomy): domain Eukaryota; kingdom Metazoa; phylum Arthropoda; class Insecta; order Plecoptera; family Nemouridae; genus Nemoura; species Nemoura dubitans. Next base: position 42,098,801 of record OV121076.1, read on the forward strand.
TTTGTCAAGTGTTTTAATGTTGTCTGCGTGGAAACATGTTTTGCATCTCGTCTCAAATCATGGCTAATTTCTATGTGTACTTTACCTATCATTTTATCCACTGGCTTCAATTAGAGAGACCTACTCTACATGCCATTCTGGACATAGTTCGGCGCCGAATCCAGGGTAGTGAGGGGGGGGGGGGGAGGGTCGTGTAAGGGCAGATCGCTTCTGTGATATTCAAAACTGCATCTGTGTAACGTCGTATGGTGACTAGAAATTTGTTAATTTAGTTGGAAAAGGGAACGGATTCCTCATAAAGAGGAAAATCGGTGCAAAATATAATAAAAATAAACATTAGCTGAAATAAATGTTTAAAATTTGTATATCTGCCAACTGCAACGTGCGATTTTGCTTCAATGCCATTGGGATCGCTTTTTGGCCTTATGGTCCCTTAATTAAATCACAGATTTAATGAGAAGAATAAACGTAATATGTTGTGCGAATCTTCAAAACCTCATAATTGCAAAAAGTAAAAGGCTAAAGACAGGGGAGAACGGTGCTAAGATCAAATTGTAATTTTTTTAAATTTTAGTGGTCATTTACGAACGCGAGTTCGCGCAGGTGAACTTCTTTCAATGCGAATACGTGCAGGTTTTGCAGCATCAACATACTGTCGAACTCATCTTGAATTTGGAAAAGCACCTTGCATCTTGGACCAAAGTTTCGGCGTATACACCTGGAATACTCCAGGAGTCCAGGCATAATCAAGGTATACTCATAGGTAATACTCCAGGTAAACTCCAGACATAAGCAAAGTATACCCGATGCATACTCCAGGTATATTTAAGGTATACACCAGTTATACTCCAGACATTAATTAAGGTACACTCCAGATAAACTCTAGGCATAATCAAGGTATACACCAGGTATACTCCAGACATAATTTAGGTACACTCCAGATAAACTCCAGGCATAATCAAGGTATACGCCAGGTATACTCCAGACATAATTTAGGTACACTCCAGATAAACTCTAGGCATAATCAAGGTATACGCCAGGTATACTTCAGACATAATTTAGGTACACTCCAGATAAACTCTAGGCATAATCAAGGTATACGCCAGGTATACTCCAGACATAATTTAGGTACACTCCAGATAAAATCTAGGCATAATCAAGGTATACACCAGGTATACTCCAGACATAATTTAGGTACACTCCAGATAAACTCCAGGCATAATCAAGGTATACGCCAGGTATACTCCAGACATAATTTAGGTACACTCCAGATAAACTCTAGGCATAATCAAGGTATACGCCAGGTATACTCCAGACATAATTTAGGTACACTCCAGATAAAATCTAGGCATAATCAAGGTATACACCAGGTATACTCACTGTGACAGCTCCAGGTTCTGTGGCCCAGTGGCGTTCTGATTGGTCGGCGAATACATCGCTGCGGCGCCGCTTTTCCGCCTCCCTGGAACAAGACGGAAAACGCGCCGGAAAAGTTTAGAAGGGTTAGCTGTTTTTTGGCCTAGTTTTTGGCGGTAGGGAAATGGCTTGAACGACTAAATCGCCCGCGTGGCTGTTGCACGGTAGGTGAAGTTGCACTGCTCGGATGAGGGTGGAAATGTGTTTTTTGTTAGATACGAGTCGTTTAGTTTTAGGATAATTTGTTTGTGGAGAGGTAATTAGTTAGTTTAGGAACATGTGTCAACGGAAAGAGAAATGGAATGAAAAAAACTTAGTGTATACATAATCGTACACGATAACGTTGACGCTGCAGACTCATAGTTCGTTCCAGTTTGGTGTTAACTCGTGTGCTCTTGGGTAATTAGTTGCGTGAGGTAATGACAAGGAATGGCTGCCAACGAAAATAACTGTAAGGAAAAGTCGCGACGGAAAAGTGTGAGCGGCTTTTCGCGACTCGGCAGCGAATTTCCTATATGTCGCCGATTTGAGACAACTCTTGATTGATGAGACATATTGGCCAGCGTGCGTAAAACAAACAACGTGGACGGCCCGTGTCCGCGGGTGGTAATCATTTTTTTATATAAATATTCAACCAGATATTTTTATGTACATAGAGATAAAAAAAGATATATATACACACACTCCTCGGACCATGTTCAAATGTACGAACCATATTTCCATCAAAGAGCGCGTAAAAAAACTGACACCACGACGCAAGATTAGCAATTTAAATTTTCATATTTTTCATATTTCACTCTGATGATCTTGCTTTAAAAAAAATAAAAGCGTTCCCAACGAATTTCCTTTTAATTTCTTTTATCGCCCCTGTGCGTCCATTCGTCTTGCAATAATTACGCCATCTCGCGCAATGGACGCAAAAAGAAAACTGGGAAATGTAAAAAACACTTTCAGTTAAGGATAGAATTAAGTGATAAATTACATTTTTCCAACGTGAAACGTCATCGTCGACTATAATTAATGGGAGGCTGTAATCCAAGAGGTCGCCACCGTATCTATTGCATACATCATTAACAATGTTTTATATACTTATTCTTCCCCCGGGCACAATGTCGTACTAGTTTGTCGGAGGAAGAGCCGTGACATTACTCTTTCCTTTGCTTTCTGGTCGATCGGTGTACTGATCTTTTATAGCGGCACCAAGAATCGATATGTGGCAATAGGGGATGACTTGGAAGGTAAGATTTTTACCTAGCTACTTTGAATGGAATTGGTGCCATTTATTAAAAGAGACACCCTTCACTGTCCAAAAAGACTATCTTATAAACCTCCGATAAATGAATATCGATTTAATGCTATCGTGTAGACAACAGATTTCAGAATTTAGTCACCAAAAACTGTGCAATCAGATATATTTAGTTGAAATTCAAGATTTTTAAAATGGGATAGTTTTCTTAGAAAACGTAATATCATTTTAATGCTGTATATTTCTGCTGTTTTTAAAATGCCCCGCATTTACTGTGGTTTCCTGATCAAACCATACAACCACTACCGTCAGTATGAGCTTGCTTACAAGGTAAATTTCTGACCTTATTGCGGAAAAAACCAATTTTCTTTATGAATGAATTCCAGACCAACAACAGTAAAACCATGTCCACTTGCGAATAAGAAACCAGCCGGCTTTCTTGTAATTAAAATGTCGCACAGTTCAGACGTCTCCAAAATCCTGCAAATTAACATAGGGTACAGCAAACATTGTATAAGCAAGGAAAGTTTTCATTCACGCCGCTAAGGTAATTAAAATAAATTTTGTTTTGTGGGTCTGATTGGATTTTTGATTGTTCGCCTTGGATCGAGTCGTTGTGCTTTGTAAGCCGGCAATAGATGGCAGCAGAGGCGCCGAATCGTTTAAAATGGTGTACTTTGAACTTACGTCATGTGTCATTATCACATACATATCAACAACATTTTCAAATTTTACGTTGACGTGAATGTTTGAAAGTGTAACAATTTGGCGTTCTGGTTGTTGATTGATTTTGGGGTTGTGTTGACGAGCACTTGCGTAAATAGAGAGGTAGGTACTCATGTTATGATCATGCATTAAAATAAAAGTAGAGCAAGCTATGAAAACACTGCTGCTCGGAAAGAATCTTGAAGCCACAGTAATTAAAATTAAAAACAACATATGTGGGCAATCGCAAGGTCCTCATTAACACCGTTCATTGAACATTGCTTTTTGGGTTTTTATCTTGTAATAATACCAAACAGCCGCATTTTGTACCAATCTATATCAGTTTCCCTCCTCTAACAGAATCACATATTATCCTGTATATCCATCTCTTTTAACAACTGCTATAGGCTACTTAAAAACTTAAAACGACGATCGTCATTTATAATTTTGATGCTTAAGAAAAGCCATTGTTTAACATTAAATGAGTACTTTTTAAATCATTGTCAACATTTTCACTATATTTAGCTCAAAGGCTGGTAAAGAAATTGACAGTCCGTTTGAGAACAGTACCTTTAATGAAGCCTAACGCGGTCTCCATCTACATGCTATTTCCTTAACCAGCAGCAAGAGAAAGCTAGAGTAGCTAAAAATTCGCCATATGCCATAGTGATACCAATAATGAATCGAAAATGTTCCACTAATTACACCAAACAATGTTACTAACAGCAATTATTCATCCCAGAAAGCAGACAGCTCTAAGGGCATTATATACCCACACGACACAAAGCGAGTTCTAGTTAATTCCAAACTGCGAAAAGATTTATTACACTTCTTTTATTGGCTCACAATTATTCCAGCACTTAACTCCGACATTCTAATCGGGCAATGGCGATGCCCCATGAATTCCTAATTACTACCGTGCAGATTAATCGGCAGCTAGTGTGCGCGTCCAAACGAAGCCGTGGCCAGCTCGTTCGCTGGCGTTCGGTCCGCGGTCTCCGCAGCCCGACGCCGGGGACATTTCCCTGGAGTGTTTGTGAGTGGGCGGAAAAAAATCTGCACGTCTCCATACGACTCGGTTTAGCTTTTAAGTGCACCGATTTCATTTGTAGCACGTTTTGCGAGAGCGGTTTTTTGCGTCATGGGGGTTTGCTAATGTGGTCATTGCACGCTGGAAGAACGATCGAGTTGGCAGTTACGAGTGTGGTTGCGCTCGGATTTAACTGCTGAGTAGGTGCTACTAGGTACTGGCGCATGTTTGCATTTATTCCGTGTTTTTAATAACATTTGAAACCAACACGAATGTTCTGAACATGTGTGCGGTGACTGTTTAGATGGGTGTAAAACGTCCCATTTCGAGATAATTGCTAGGGGAATGGCTAAATTCTTGTGCATTTTTACAAGCTTATCGAATTTTGTTCTGGCTTAATAATGCTGATCTATATAATTTGTCTGTCCGTTGACCAATAAGAGAGCTTGGTTTACTGTTCAAGGCCACTCATCTTCAAAATAGACGTGCGCAGGGTGGGAAGATACGGCTGACATGGCAAATTGATTTCTATCCGAGCCCACAACCAGGGCATTCTTCGTGAAAATGTTTCCCATTGATCATGTGTCGCGTATTTTGCTGTGGGAAATAGAGGTTTCAATCCCCCCCCCCCCCCCGCGGGCAAATCGCAACAAATCCATTCAAAGAGCGTTGAGAAGGTTCCTTATGAAAATTAATTCAATGCAAAATACAGATTTATCTTGTAATCTGGATGGTTATTCTATTTCCATTGCTATTGTGATGTTGAAATAACGATACTGGAAAATATAGATACTAGGAACATCTGAAAAAATGTATTGCTGGATAAATATTAGGTGTGACCTTCGCCGTGATCGGCTGCGCGCGCACATGTCTTCAAGGTCAGAGTCATTCTCCCAATTCCAGCCCACCAATCAGAGACCTTCTCGAGGCGCAGAAGGAATGACCCCGTGTAATTGACAAGGAAACTCTTTGGTGATCAAAACGTTCATTGCATTCATTCATCAACTGTTGGTAAATTGGTGTTTTATGGAACCCAAACTATAACATAAGGTGAAAGTATAGCAATTACCAATCAATTTAATGTAGTCTCATATCAATCATAACGAATGCGTTGCTGCGTGTGCGATTAGTACTTCAAACTACGTACCAAACGGAAACAGGAACTAGTATTTTCACAACATACGTTTTCCGAAAGTATACTTGAATATAATTTGGTTATTTTACAACTCTAGATAAAAACATTTTCCGTACAGTTTCTTTCGTCTTGTTCTTTCTGCGTCATAAACCAGTTAAAGCCTACCAAAACAGCTGGCTGCATCTCACGAACAACAAAATAATAGGCTTGGTTCAAACGCCGAAAGTCCCCTCACATGCATTAGACGACAACACAATAAAATATACGACCCTTTTTCCACATTGCCAGATTAGCAACAATACAATGCGCCAGAAGCTGTGACAGCCGTAGATTTGTTTCAACTAACTACACAGATTACAACCACGTGATATCACCAGCATTGTGTGTGTCTGGCGGATTGTATAATCGGCATGGCCTGGAAGGATGGGGAGGGGTAGTCCTTTTTTGATGGAACGATATACGTTAGGTGAGCTCCCATGTTCTACCCTCGGGCTCCGCCGGAATGGTAAGGGGACCGGGGGAAGGGGGGGGGGGGCGCACACACTAACTCAACTGTCCGCCCACTTGACTAGAATCTGCCGTCGCTTGTCAAGTGACAGATCATTTTATTATGCCCACCTTAGAGGGCGCTCTGCGGGCGAGCACTCGGAATTTGGCGCAACGATTTGCTGGAAAAAATCCAAAGACACGATTCCCTGCGTTTGTGCGGAGGTTGGGTGTTGTTGGTGGGGGGGGGGGGGGGATGGGGATTGTTTACCGGCTATGCGGGTGCTGGATTTGGTGGTTACTTTTGTGTTTTCAGGGGTGAAATATTGGATTTGGTGTCAGGCGGTTGACCGAAGTAGGTATTATACTTTGCAAATCTTTAAGGTGATACAAATATGCGGTTATTACTACAGATTTATTTTTTAAGAACCTAAATTCACAAAAATACATAATCATTTAAAAAAATCTAATATAGGTCTTGAAAAGTAAGGTAAATGAAAGATTATTTAGTCTCAAATCGAGCAGAAATTTAAAATGTCTGTTCTGGTTTTGTTGGCACAGCGCGCTTTATTCCTGTCTATATTTTACTGCCGAGGGAAAATATGTAGAACAGCCAAGATACATTTTCCAATGCGGATTGCTACCTACACGCGCGGTATTACACTTTTTGATCACACTTTGTTGGGGAATTCCAGCGGCGAATAACCGTTATTCCGTGCAGACAACATTGCGAAACTAGCGAGTACAAACCGTTATTTGTTTCGATATTTATATCAATAGGAAGACATGTCTCAATAAAATACGTCGCACAGCACGAGCCAGCTCTCGCCGTGTTAGAAACGGGAAGTGATTCGCATATTTTTACCGCACGGCAAAATAAGTTTTCAGCAAAATTTGTGTAGCTCTGCACACATTCTCAACCATAAATCTGTCCGCAAAATTGTCCATATTCTAAAGTAGTGCTAGTCTTAGTCCGGCAATAGTGATGCGTTTCGCTTGAAAAGTCATCCGATTTTCTACGCGGACCAAAAATCCGAATAACGTTCGGTATTTTGGTGGCCGAAAGTGCGCAGTTTGTTCACCGACAGTGCAGGAAACTGTTTTGAATGATGGCGAAAATGCAGCAACATAGCTCTTCTACATAGCATTGTTGTGATAGAACTCTCTATGTGGATGGAAAAATTTAATCGTTCCTATAACTTTAGTGGGATAAATCAAATCTTTTAGTAGGTTACTCGACGTTTATATTTCTATTATAATAAATGAGCAGCCCCTTTTTGAGCAAACGTATTTGAGCAGTGATTAGGGAATATTGTGTACATTTCGTTGATTCTACGCTTGTTTATTGTCAATTGCGATAACTGGTGACATTTAGCTCGGCGCGGAAAACACCGTTCTTATAACGAAGTGCTGAGAAATAATTGTCAGTAATTATTCGAAGTGGGGAAACAGCGAGCAATTTGGTACGGTACAATCAAAAGATATTGGCGCTCATTCTTGGAAATCAACAGAATTAGAATTGCATTTTCACGGAGAGAAATAAAAGCTATAGGTATGCGGGGTTAACTTTAAAGTTTAAAGCATGCAACAACGAGGGTTTTTGTCTGTTTATATATTGGAAACTTTAATTATACTTCGCATTTAAAATCGGATTGGATTTTCCAATGAGACAATTTTCAGTTTTAATTGAAAACCTGGCACCTCCACCGTCATCGTTAAAATAAACTTTGTCGCAAAGTTTTAAGCTGAAATTCAAATCAAAGTATCGAATTCGATGTGCCCGAAATTTATGAGATTTTAACGCGCAATACTTTTAATTTTACTGCCAAACTACTGTATCTCTATTTTACACTCTTTATGGCGCTGGCATAAAAGCTGGAAAATCCAGTCTTCCTCACTGGTTATTCGCTCTTTTTTAAGCGTGTACTACAACTTTAAATCTTAGCTTGAACCATTATAATAGAGCTGTTAGTTAACACTAATTAAGAGTGTACGAATTACATTTTTTAGAATTAATTGCGCAAAAATGCTGAACACGTGAAAAATGTGACACGGGAAAAATCGGAGTTCCAACTCTCAAATTATAAATGTGCTTCAGCTATACGATACATCTAAAATCCTTGTCCCACATTTCGCCACTCTCCATCAACTCACTTGACGCCATCAATCAACAACCTCCAACTCGGCACCGCCACCCAAACAAGCTAAATCACCTCGTGCAGTATCAGGCCGAGCATGAATCACACCCGAGCCCATGTTAGAGAGACATCGTTTGGCACAGAGCGGCCAATGAATAGCATGGACGCCATTTTTTGTCCAAACTCCTTGCTATCACTGGGCTAAATGGGGCTAAAATAAGGCTAAATATATGCGAAAAAGCCAAACTATAAGTTATGATAATGATTTCCCCGTGTCACATTGTTTAAGACACATTACACATTGAGTCACATTGCACAGAGCGGCCAATGAATAGCATGGACGCCATTTTTTGTCCAAACTCCTTGCTGTCACCGAACTAAATAGAGCTAAACATGGCTAAAATCGGCGAAAAAGTCAAACTAGAAGTTATGATAATGATTTCCCATTGTCACATTGTTTAATCGCCATTTTATATGAATTCATTTCATTTGGACGATTAATGGCGTCCAAAACAGTTTCAAGCATTGCCGCTCTCTGCCAAATAAGCCTGTCTAGCCCGTGTGAAGCCTGGCTCGCTTTGGGCTTGACGCGTCCACGCACGTGATCTATGAGCGTGCTATGAGCGTGCTATGAGCGTGCTATGAGTGTGTACCACTTGGGGGTGGGTCTGCGCTTCTGAGTGCCGCCGCGTGGTGTCAGCTGTCCGAAATGTTTGGCCCAGTTAGGCTTGGTTTGGCGTGTGGGGCGCGAAATGCCCTTTCAGCCGCTGTTGGAGTGTCATGTTTTTGTGCGAATTTGTCAGGCTGTTGAAAAATCCGTGTTGATAACCATAATATTTTACATTTTGTACATTAATTTCGACTTCAAAATGTGGGCCTTTTTGAGCATAGAACCATGGTCCTCTAAACTCCATTTCATGTCAAGAAGGTAGTGGATTTGTATCTTGCTTGAGGACCAACTGCTGATGGACACGAGCTGTAAGAGTTTCAATACTGCTTATAGTGCCTTTTGTCCTGCTCAAGACATGGGTTGTAAGTTTGAAAACTTTAGCTCATGAATAGGAGCAGTGGGTTCTCGTGGAAGATGCAAATCCACTCTCCTTCTTAACGAGAAATGTAGAATAGTCAACCGTTGTTGAGGAAAGTGCCTGGCAAATTTTTTCGATTTTTGAAAAAATTTGAATTTGTTGCAAAATACATTTTTTACACAGAGAACATAAATAACATCCAGTTTCGGAAATTCTGGTCTGGCTTCATTCTTGAAACGCAGATTTCTATGCATTTGAGACGCTCTATAACGAGGAACTTCTTTGCAAGGCAGATACGTATGTGCAATAGTGTGCCTAATTTTGATTTCGATTGTATTGATTTTGACACAATTACAGATATACAGCACATTTAACAACTAATTGTCTCGTTAAGTTAAAGTTAAACATGAATTTGCCAGCACTATCTGGAATTCTACTTTCCATCAAATTCATTACCCTCACCCTTTTACCATAGCCCTAACCTATTCCAGGGAGACGAATTGGAAAAGACCAACACCAAAACTCATTACATGATTTTTCACTGTCGGAACTCGGAACAAAAATTCCCCCACGTTACAGCACCGAACGACGAACATCACTTTTACTAATTAATCTTCCCATACACAAAATTGGATCAAACCTCGGGTATTTTATCTGCACACACCAAAATAAAGATAAAAAGTTTCCTTTTTACAACCTCCCTGATCCCCATTCATAAACCCTTTCACACTTAAGCAAACTTTTTCCACTGCATCCGCACACAAAGCATTTCCAGCTCGTTAGAAAAGTGTATAGGTTCGCGCCGGGGGCAGTGTTCTTCCGGTCTTGGCTGCAGACGATGATTAAGCTGCGCCCGGCGCGGCGCAAGGGTGTGATGGATTACCGAACGTCGCTACCGTCTTTCATTAGCCAGGGGGTGGGGGTGGGGGTGGGGGTGGGAAGTGATTGGCTTAGCTGGCGCCGCGACGCGAAGAATCTTGATGCTGTTTTGTCGCGGGTCATCTGGGGAAACTAGGACGCCGTATATGTGTAATGTACACATATTATGGTCAGTTGGTCAGGATGGTCAGTACACATATGGTCGGATGGTCAGTTTTAGCGATCGGACCTGTCCGAGACGTATGGTCAAAAGCAGTGGCGTAGCTCGAACCCCACGCCGCTTTCCCACTCCTTACCGAAGAAAAAGGAACTAGTTATAAAAAGAGTCCTAAAAATGGCCACAGATTATGGTATTTTCTTGATAAATGCATTATGTTGACTGCAGTGTCATTACTCGTGAGCGGCGAAATCGAGATGCACTGCAAGTTGCAACTGTTTACCAGAATCGCAACATGGCTCCCGGTAGAGTATTTCCAATTGAGGGAACCTTCTTCCGGGCTTTTTTAAAGACAATTCATGGATAAGACATGCGGCGGTGATTTTCCGAGATCGTCCATGCAAAAATTACAGGGCTAAAAAACTAACTGCTTATTTTAAATTTAAAATGTAATGTAGGCTTTCGTGACAGTTATGTTGTAACTTGTAAGTATTGTAAAATCCGACTGGATATAGTTTGGTAAAAACACCACCCGGAGTGAAACGAAACTCAGATACGACGATTCGCCGCAGAAACATTATTTGCACTGCTCTATAGTCTGTCTCTCATAATGTCGTCTTGTTATGGGCAAGCCTGCTGCGATAGTACTTCATGGACAACTCGAGCACTTCACATCGAAGCGTTGTTTCCGAAAACCGGCAACTTTATAAGAATGCTTCGATGGAACTCTAAAATGTGTCACGATAATATTATGAACGCTGAAAAAGCGAATCTAAAATAAATTACATGTATATGTGCACGTTTTATAAAATTACATTGTATAATTTATTCGCTAAAAGAAGATCGTAAACATTAGTGTGTCATATATTCTTAGACATGTGGCTATCTATACATATTTTTATAGAAAAAGTCCGTTTTCAGAACTCGGAAATGCGAATTGTTTTCTTCGTCTCAAGGTATGGATACACTACGAGAAATAACAGGCCGACACAATCACCAAAACTTCCGAACAAAGTTGGTACTCAGTTAACAAACTGTTTTCCAACATAACTAACTATTACCCAAACAATATCGATAATCGAATGAATCACGGGAAAGAAACTCAACAATCCTGTCCATTAGCGAAAATTGGAAAACTGTTAGACAATGATAGCATAGCATGGTACCAAGTTGATTTCAGCGAGTTTCTGAATCAAGGCTGTAATGGTAAGTGGTTTAACTAACGACTTTTGAGGCGCTGACCCCTTTTTGTCATCTCAATTCCTGTAATCATCTTCCGAGAATTCGCTGGTAAGGGAAGACAGTGGAACAGGACGAGAGTAGTTTCATGCGAAGTGTGCCGTTGACCAAGTGCAAATGGTTTTCCAATCTCAATCCAGTCCAGTCACCAGTGACACTAAAGGTATTACCACCACAGAGTTTCCATGCTCATCACCGAACTATGTCGGGGGAAATGGGTATAAAAGATGCACCGTGCATCTCTCGAGTTATGGCCTTGTTCACAGCGAGTAATTTTCTTGATGAAATGCGCACTGGTGCGAGCTGTAATCAACCGTAGATTGCATGTTTGAAGTAGTCTCGAGGTACAAAGTACTATAGGTAAATCAGTGCTAACATGAAATGCATGAAATGGGAAGAAGATGGGGATTGGGAACGTATGTGCGGCAGTGGCGGCGGTGCAGTTATGAGAGTCTTTCAATTTCAAAGAAATCTTTAACTGTCTAGCCAACTATAATCGAATAGGGCTGGTTCAGGTAGAACAATTTTATCAAGATGCGAGCTTGCATTAATGCATAGTGCGAGTGTGGAAGTAAGCAAGGCCCACTTACTGCACGGAAAAATAACCATCGTTTTTGTGGGAGAGGTTAGCAATTTACTTGCAGTAACGAATTTGGAAGTTCAAAGAGAAGTAGACCTTTCCAATTTTATGAAAGCGTTAAAACCCCAAAGTGAAAGTCACATATAACAGACATTTTGTTCAAATGAACAAGATAATATAAATACAAACTAATTCACAGAACCCTTGACCTTGTGATAGCAGTAAAGTGGCAAAAATAAAACATCTACTTCAATTTTCAAATCATGCTCCCGAAGTTGTCGGCTGTGAATGTATCTTGTTCTAAAAAGTTAAAATTCTTGCATCAAGCTACAAATATCCGCACCTCCTTCCAAAAAATGTCCCAATTGCATTACCATATTCCCCATCTACAGTACCTATATATGTCCCCATATACTTGTTAAGATATTACCCTTTCAAAGGCATATTTACATTTCTGAGCACCTTCAAATTCATGACTCACGCTCGAATCTGCCTACACGCTAAAATTTCAAACAAATCACAAAAATCCAATCAATAATTCCACCGATGATGCAAACTCCATCGTAACTAAAAGCAATGATTGGACGTTGCATCGTACGTCCTGCACCCTCCCGTCCACCACCGCCACACTCTCAACGAGTACGTCAACGCATTCCAAGCCAACCTGACCCCAGACAAAGCGGCGCCGTCCGTCGTGAAAGCCCTAGCCCAGGAAGGGCACATTGACCGCCGGTCAGGAGAGAAGTCACCGAGCAAACGCAGGGCCTCGCTGCACTAATTGTTGCAACTCCTTTATGTGCTAGCAATTACGCTTTGATCACGTTCTAGTTATGCAGGCTACTAATTGTAACTCGCTTTTCTCGCCCCCGCCCTTGTACCACCGCACTGATATAACTAGTACACCGCGTGCATGTGCACGGAATGTGCGCGATAATTTGCAGGCTGCCTGCGCATTTGAGCGCAGCTTACATAGTCGAGCTGCGAGTTTGGCATTAATGCAGCCCTCCTTTGTTTGCGAGCACTACAGTGCAATTTGCGCAGAATATCATGAGTAGGAGTTTGGTGAAGTTAGTTTGAAATCGGTGCACTATTGGATTTGTAATGGTGTTGGGTGTATATTGTGTTTGTGATTGGATCTATATATAGACGTGCGACTGTATCATGAGGTTGTCGGTAATTTTAAAAGTACGGATTTGACTAGAATGGTCATGGCTTAAATTTAAAATGGCTTTTCGAATTTGCCCTTCAAACCTTTCGATTTGCTTCGACTATAAATAGGGGAAAATATGTAGATGATTTGGTCATTTGACTCATGGAAGACATTCGATAAAGTTCGTTACATTGATAATCAAAAGACCTTCATCCCGGAACAATGCACTTGATAAGATTAAAATGTCAAGAGATTTATATAACGTTATTACAGAGAGAGCTGTCCCTTTATCATGTAGTGAAGTTTTACATCACATAACCAATTAACAAAATGCGCTCGCTCGCTCGCATGAAATAAATCAGAGTTAATTTTACTTCCTTACCCAGAAGCAAAGTCGAGAGTGAAGAATCTCACCCCGCAGGCGATTGAGCCCCTATGAGGTCAGGTCACACGCTTTTGGTATGGTATGATGCACGTGAACGCCTTGATTAGGTCCACACTATACTGCTGCCGGGTCAAACGTCACTCAGCTTGCCCCTGTATTTTAGCTCACGTCGCCGTCTGTGACTTTCTCCGCTACCCGACTGCCCTGCTCCAGTCTTGGCTACCACGACGGTGGCTGCAATATTGTCATCCCGGTCACTTCCGTTTCTCTGGCTTTATCACGAAGCCGACGTATCCGCAACTTATCGCAAATAATAAGAATTATTATTGATAAGAAAAATTGTTGAACACGATAGCCGGGGAGTTGTGTGTTTTCTACCATGAATCGCCAGAGGTTTTCCTGGTATTGCATATTTTTTTCATTTTTAAATAAAATCACTATGTGCAAAAAAAAATCGAACCAAGGCCGAGTGATTATCTCAACGACTTTATTTGCGCAAACGTTTTAAATTGCATAATTGCACAGTTTCATGATGCATGCCTCGAAATTCCTAACGTAATTTGTGTCATCAAACGAAAGTCCGATTGTTCCAGTATCTATAAAAGAGTAGTCCTAATAGCCTCCTAATAGTCTATGTGCAACAAAATCGAACCAAGGCCGAATGATTATCACAACGACTGTATTTGCGCAAACGTTTTAAATTGCATAATTGTACAGTTTCATGATGCATGCCTCGAAATTCCTAACGTAATTTATGTCATCAAACGAAAGTCCGATTGTTCCAGTATCTATAAAATAGTAGTCCTAATAGTCTCGAAGTTTGACCTCTTGTGCTTGAGTCATCTCTCCAATTTATCGACATCTGTCACATGCAGCAGAGTCAGACAGGCACTGGCGACGTCTCAACAATGATCTTTGTGCCCTACCCCTTCGTCTCCGTCCGCCGCTGGCTTCTCTTTGCCATGTGCGCTGCGTCAAGCAACACCGGCATGTCACCGAAGCGACGACGCTTCTCGGTTCTTGGGGACTGGAGTCTGGTCGAAAAACAAGCACCTGCACTGAGGATAAATTAAGTGTCGCTCACTCTTTAGGGGCTGAAAGCGAGTGTCACTTCAAACTTTTTATTTCAATATAAATATCATGATTTCGCTATAGACGATGCGTATAACTTTGGGCCAATATCTTGATTATTGACTTCTACACCGTCGGTTTTCTGTAGATAAAAGGTATTGCCTGTTATATATTACCAGGCAATAGAGGGTAACTTTACAGAGTTGGTAAATTGCCTATGAGCCTGATCCTCTGAAAATATAAGCTGACGGAATTGAACCAACCTATTTTCTTCCAATTATGGAAATTGTTAATAACAGCTCTAAAAAAAAATTCAACAGAGACGTCAATTTTAATGAAAATTTAATGATACAGTCAACACAACATACATTGCCCAAAACGATATCTATAGAAGACGCAGAGGCGTGTTGGCAAATTCAGCAGCCAGCCTCCCACCAGCAATGAGTCGCCGGTCACCGTCAAGCAAGGCGGAATGCGAGCCGTGTCAATTGGTGATCTCACTGCAGACCAGCTCCAGACGGCCGGGCGCAAAATTCGCCAATTATTCGAACCAGCTGCTCTGCAGTTTATACGAGATCCGGCCTTTTTGTTTGACAATCACCGGTTTCAATTGCAAGCCATGAAAACAAGAGCGTCTCATGGCGCGCGGTATATGTCGTTCGAAAAGTTAAAACCTTTGGAGTGGACATAAGAGGAACCGTATATCGCACGATCGAAACTAAATTCTCTGCGATATTTGAACCAGCACGAATGGTAGTAAAAGTGCAATGAAACGTCTGACGGTGTGTACTTTCGCTTCTGGGAATGGACCACCTCTTTTCATTCATCTTAAAAACCCCAAACGGAAAACTCACAGCTGGTGAACGCAGTGGATTACATTACTTTATAGACAGAAATTTGGTCACCACTGTTTCAAAGACTCGTTAAACTTATTTACCATGAAGCGTCTTCGCGGTGTTCTACACACCGCGGATAGCTGTGGCAGATTTCATTCGTACGATATTGCTCTTCACGCGATCGTAAACTCGGTTTACATCGCACTACGCTCGGAGGGTATCACGACGGAGGGTCGAACGCGGTCGAATACCATGTGCCGATCGCGTCGGTGCAATGTGCTTTGGATATTGTGCGTCGGCGACGGCGACGTCGAAGCTCGGCGCTCTGGGGTTTAAAAATCTAGCGTCTCCTCGAGCGTCCACGTCGATGTCAAAGAAAGTGCGGGGGTGGTCGTTATTTGACTTTTGTCACGCGACAAGATTTCATCTTTGCTGCTGTCAAGAAGTACGGTGCAGCAAGCACAGATTCAAACCATATCGCAACAGGAATTTTACTCTTTGAACTAGTGATTCCATGCTGCGCTCTCTTCAAAAAAGCTTATATTTTGAAATGAGTTTATGGTATTACTATTATCTAAGTCGGTCACATATTGTTAGTACAGGTATACATATTTCAGAAAATGTACATTTTTCAAATTCTGCTAGCTTTGTGCGACCGTGCTTTCCGCGCCTAATGCCACAAGTCGAACGTGAGTTCGACACGCACGTCTTCACAGAATGCACATACGCCGTCACGAATGCATATTTTCCACATAACTTGTTATGCACACAAACGTACAAAAAAAACGAACACATAGTTACCTGTCACAAGCCGTTAGTTCGTCGACAGCAAAATTTCAAATCCGAGTCATATTTTATCCACGCATCGTCACAATATGTTCACCCATGTAAAATTCACAACCACACACTGCACTTCAAAACCGTGCTCGACGTGGTCCAGGAGAAAAATCACACACATACACACTCACAGAGAAAACACGTATTATAAGCTAAATCACACACGTATGCTAATCGCTATCAAATACTAGGCCTGCGACGAGGGGGATATTGTGGCTGTGAGAGCGCAAAACGGAGCGTGGGGAG
Source organism: Nemoura dubitans (assembly GCA_921293005.1). Taxonomy (NCBI): domain Eukaryota; kingdom Metazoa; phylum Arthropoda; class Insecta; order Plecoptera; family Nemouridae; genus Nemoura; species Nemoura dubitans. Next base: position 42,115,365 of record OV121076.1, read on the forward strand.
CCGAGGTCTTGTTGTGTAGACAACACATGTGGCCATGACGGTGCCCCCTAAACAAGTGGTCGGCTAACGAGGAGGCTGGGAGCTGCGTCTGTTGATTAGGCTGCCGCGCGTTCAGTAGCTGGCTCTATGCCTGTATCTAATATCTATACGAGTGCAAGGGGAGGCACATGCATGGTGGACTGAGGGCTACGCTTGAGAGCAACAGTTACACAGATCATGTGTTGCACTGCTATAGGATGCTTACGAAATGGAGCACTCTTGAAAAAAATGTTTCACACTGGGTTTTGAAGGCTAAATTAAAGGTCTCGTTGTTTTCCCGATGTTTCGTAATATAAGCTACTAACTAAATAGTTTTACCTATAGCTAAATAAATTAATAAATTAAAATTTGAAATTTGAAATTTTGATCTAAGTACCTACTAACTTCTTAGCTTGACTTATGCGAGCAATATTGTTGCACTTTTGTTGTTTGGAGTTTTGTGTTGTAGTAGTATGATATTTTTTTGCCAAAAGCACAATAAAAAGGTTTCTGTATTTGCATGTTCAAATCGTGTATATTTTTGGAATGACACATTTTATACAGGACACTTGGAACATTTGGACATTTGGAATGTACACACACATGTACATGAAGTTAAAACTTGTAATATTTGTTGATGCTCTGGTATACCCTTTCACATTAAAGTTATTGGAACAAAACATAAAAAAAAAAACACTCTTGTAATAGTTTTACCGCAAGGTGCGCAATATTTTATACTCTCGACTTCTATATAAATAGCTCTCACCTCACGGCTGCTCATTTGTATCTATTTAAAGAACAAACGATTTAAAAAAAATGTAGTAGAATTTTTATATCGCTATACGCCCGATGTCTGTTATTGTTATTCTTGGTTTTAACATCGTTCGCAAGTCGCAACCGTATCGCCAGGTAATCGTGCCAACACCGAAAAGTGCCAAACTCCAACTTTTTACAATCGCATCCCGAGCCCGACTCCCCGAATTCGCGGCACCGTGTTGGGAACCAAACGCTCGAATATTCAAACTCATTAGTGTTTCCCTAATTTTCATGTATATCTACATCCCTAAATCCTAAAAGTCACCCCCGTATCCCTCACAAAGGCGAGACGTCGAGGGTGCTATACGAAATTGACGATAGGGGTGGCATTGTCCCTCAACTAATTCCACTTCCGCGTTCGAACTCGGAAAGGTATGCCCGTCAAGCATTGTTATATTGGTCAATTGTCTCAATTTTAGCGTCTGCTTTTTCCCCTATACTATTGTCCACTGTTTTTGCTCCAATATAGCTCGACATTATTGTAGAAAATCAGTTAGGGTACGTCGTTTCCACGCTAGAATCTAACAATCGCTACCAATCTATAGATTTTCCTGTTCGTTCATCACTGAAATCGGATGTAGTAATAAAAAAATAACAATGCCGGTCTACCAATCACGGTAGAGAAGTGAGAGCGATTTCAAAGACTAGATATCTTACAACGTAAGACGACACCTATATGACAATGCATACAATGCGGTATGTGAGCGATCGTGGACCGCGATCTTCACGGAAGAAAGGAGATGCTGGCAATATCTTAGCCGCCGTGGAGAGTCGCACTTGCATTGTGCAAAGGTATGCATGCAGGAAGTCGCGGGAGAACCGGAGGTGGTTGTGGGGAAGTGTGCCGATGTTTATGTGAAAAGTTAGAGATTCTGAAACGGAGGGACGGTATGGACTAGGGTTGCATATGCGAGTGCATGGAACGTCGAGGTGCATTTTGGGAAGCAGCGTCGTCAACCGCTTAGCGATGTGTAGCGAGAATCTCCTATTTTATACTGAGATATTTAAATATTTAAAGTATAGATAGGTCTCTGTTTGGATTAGTTATTACTTATTTTATATTCCGAGATCTGGAAGAGGACTATTAACCTAAAAAATGCATACACTATACAAACATTTGGAAGTCTCTGCGATTCCAATTGCCAATTCACAGACAGTTTGTAATCGTACATTAGAGCTAAATAGTCTACGAATATCTATTTCCCAGTCATTTACCATTGTTAAAAGCTTCAATTCCTCACATCTTACTTCCTGTTCGCAATTTCGTGGCAATTGAATACTTTCTGTCTGCCAATGACAATGTCGTTTATTTGGCTTCATACTGCACCACACTACAAAGTTGTCATGGCTTTTATTAAACTACGATTCAGTAGGTATTTGATTCGCTCTCGTTGCCAACTAAAATCTGGAATCAATTTCCCGACAGATTGCAGCGTTTAGGTGTATGCTCCCGACACTACCGACCACTTGGACATTGGAAAAAGTGCAATAGGTATTGGTGTACTCCACTGCGCGGGTATTCGCCGGTCGAAAGCAACCCGATGAGGCCAGTCAGGCGACAACCATCCCTTATTGCCTGCGAACCCACCCCCTCTGCTCAATGCAAATCTAGGACACAACAAGAGTCGAGATATTACATGGAACGAATACGATATTATAGGTTCTTTGTTCTTTTTCTGCCACCGTATATATTCTATTAGTTATAGAAATGATTTCGAACTGGATTTTGTAATTGCTTCGTATACACATTGTTCTTTCATCAATGCCTTTATAATTACCACGCCGACTCGTTTATAAAGTTGCTTTTATTATTTTACTTTGCATAATAAATATTTGTTTCGAAAAGTTTGAAAAGCTTGTTAATTTTAACGGTGAAATTTCTCTTGAAACAAACGTGCATTTTATAGCGTTGATATATATTATCGTTTTTCATTATTTGTTTGTAAATCCAAGAATCACACAACGCTAATTTGACAATAGCAGATAAATGCAGGGTTTTCACAGCTGAAATTTAAACAGAATAATCTCCCAAATTGCCCCGTTTCTCCGCGCTCGAATTCGAAAGGGACTCGTTGATCATAGTTTCCAGCGTTGTTGACGCGATTGTCAAGGGACCCCAACAACGTCCCGATCCCAAACGCATCCCAGCGGCGTTTCACCTCGCATTCTCTCGTCCTGAAAGCTGAAATCCTGCAGGAGTATTCGGCGTCCACCGTCGATCAAGAAACACAACGTGGGAATTGCCGTCCTCCTGTGACTCCAGCTACACAAACACTCGAAAACGAGCGGAACGACCTTTCAAAACTCACACCGTGGTTACCTATAGGCCACACTGCGATATGCAAAACCATTGAAGTTGTTCAGCCCCTGTCTATATAGCAATTCATGTACATGGCAGGTCTAGTTAGCGATCGGTAATGAGCAATTAATGCACTAGAGTGCAACGGCCTCTCGCATTATACGACATTTTGGATTGCGAATGCAATTTTCAGGGGCACCGCAAACTGCACTGACTGTTAATTAGACGATATACGCAATCGAGACTCTAATACAAAAACGCTTTTATTAGCGTTGCCTCGATTTAAAAAAAGGAGGTTGTGATATTGGTATATTGGCGGCAATTCCCGAACAGATGCGCACCGGATTTTGTGGGTGGAGGGGTGGGGGTGGTTGTTCTCGCAGATGTGGAGCGGATTAATAAAGCGACTCGCCAGGGCGAATAAAATGCAGCTACGCCATGAGTACAATATGCTTGGAGTTCTGGGCGAAAAAGTGTAACTGGAAAAATGTACAGTTGCGACAGGGCGCGAAAAAGCAATAAAACCAAGTGAGTATATGAAATCTCTCATAACAATATTAATAATCATTTGATGACGGGTGATGCGTGAAATCAAGATTCTCTTGCAAGTTTCGTTAAAGTTTGTGCGCTAGCTTTTAATAAATATAAAGTAACATTATTATTAAATTTGAAGCGCGATTTAATGAATCGCCATCCAAATGGGACAATTTTTGCATTACGCTTGCAAGTACAGCGGGCGTCATTTCGCGCAGCATTTAATAATGCAGAAAGTGCACTGGCAGACTGCATTTCCTTGACAACTCCATGATTATACGCGAGCGCGCGATGGTGCTGCCATGCGCCGAGCGCGGTATGGTCGCGACTCGCGATGGAGAAATGCCCGCATTCTCCCCCTGTTGTACATCGCGTGTAATTGCCAGTAAATAAGGAAGTCAGGATGGCCCCCTCGCCTGCTGAACGGCCACAGGGACGAAGCAATGATTGCACACCGCTCTTACATTACAAAATATCGCTCTTATCGCACGAATTATTCATCTCCAACGCTCCCGAAGCCGAATCAGACGTGGGAGGGATTTCACTTTGTCTTTCGAGTTTCATTTTATTGTTTTTGAAGTAAATAGTTGTCTCTTAATTAGCTGCCATTCAACTGCAGAGAGAAAACTTCAAGCAGCATTTGAAAATCACCTCGGGGACACATACAATAGTCGGGTCTAAACAGAGAAGAAGAGTTTTCAGTTATCGCTATAACAGGTCGTTTGGGCATCGGTTATCAGATTCGTCAACCTGATTTGCTCAATTCCTTTCGCATGTCAGTCCTGAAATCACCACCGAACTCTCAGCCTTTTGGCTGCGTGATAGGAGGACATATTTTTGAGGGGAAAGCTGGGTAAAACACGAGTTTTCTCTTGTTGAAACGGACTGTACCGAAGTGTACAAATTGTTTCGCAAATATTTAAAATATCTCCTCAGAAAACTTAATTATATCAGCGCTATATTTTCATATCATGCCACTTCTCTTGCAGAATTGCACAAAACGAAAATCTAGAAAACTATATAAAATAATGAAATTTCAAGTCATTTCTTGCTATACACAAGGGGGGACGAAACTAGTTTACGAGTATGGACTTTGAAAGAATTAAAATGGAGGTTGACGTCGTCTTCGTCGTCGGCGTCGGCGTCGGCGACGTTGTAGTGCACTAAAATGCAGCGCGCCTCGTCGTCGTCAGAAAAGCGCCGAGGAAAACACGCGGGAAAGCGCGGCGAGGCTGAAAGTAATAGTCGGAAAATAGGTCGGAAAATAGCTCGCTCTACATTTTCCTAGCGCGGCCTTTCGCTCATACCAAAGATTTCTGCAGCGCTGTATAATGAGTTATCATGCTCACCACAGCATTATGGGCCCTGTCCTACAGCGACGGTCCGGCAAATAGTGCTATTCTACCTATTTCCTCATGCAATGTTATTTTGTATATATACATGATGCATTTATGATGTATATCATTTAATTCATTTATTACAAACAAAAAAATGCTGGGATCATTATATATAACATTACAGAAGACCCGACACCTTTCATACGTATAGTTTACCTCATAAACTCTATTAGTTCTGGGTCCCTACACTACGTTCACTCTTAGGAATGAGGGTGGATGTTCGATTATTGTTCCACGAGGTTCCAAATTGTGACAATCGATGGGCTCTGAATTTAAAAAGTTTGCACCCCACGTCTTGATTACGACGAAATGCTCCATTCTTAATGGTTAGAAACATTTTGTTTGCAACGAATCAATTTGGAAATTGGAAATTGGAAGGGAGATATTAATGCCTACTCTATCATTGCCGAAGCTCTATATTTTCGAAAAATTGTTTTTAAAATAAATTTCTAACTATGGCGTTTATTTTTGTATCGCTGCCAAAGACAGTCGAACTGAATCATTTGTATTGGTATAATAATTATGAAAAAGTACAAAAAATTGTAAAAAGATACCTATTTAGCAATTTCAAATAGTTGTTTGAAATCACAAGAGCTCCTTTCATGCCCACAAACCCCACTCCTCCGCAACGTGAAACGCACTGTAGTGCTTTCCATAAAAGCTTAACCCCTTCCCGCAATGCACCGCATTTCCCATTCTTTCCAACCCCCACGTACCTAAACCCGATCCAACTTTTAATTGGACTCCGTGGTCAGCCTGCTAGTGGTCGGGGTCAAAGGTCATCCCACCGCATTGAGGCAGGTCATGTCGCTGCAATGATAAACTACACACTCACACACTCACACACTCACACACACATAGCTACTCGCACAAGGGTGGTTAAATTTGACCGCAAATACCGCTCTACTCAGCAGCGTTCAATGTCGTTAATTTCGGTTATGCAATGCTAGGAGAGGCCATGTTTGAACTTTACTGGCTAGTAATTATTTTAAATTCATGTTTAACAATAATGCGATGTGTTATGAGCGTATGCTAATGATGTGTTATTGCTTTCACGTTGCTAATGAGAATAGAATGTAGCAAAAGATAGATGTGCAGAGCAGGGGTAGTTGCGGTTGTATATCTGTTTACTCTCTATACTTCATTACTTTATTATCTTGGATGGTCTGTATATGACCCGTCGTTATTGCTATCGCTTAATTTTCGCAATTTTTAATAACGAACGCTTTTGAAATTTGCTATACTGTAATAAAAGCGTAGTTTAATGACGGTATATGCAAGTCCTGCCACATATGGAGGAAGTATACAGCGTGCAAATTGGATGGAGAGCGCTAGCACCGCAATCGACTGTATTAGTCAGCCAACGCCGACGCTGGCAGCTCGAAACTTCTCTTCTCGCATCTGGAAATCATTTTTAGCGCTCGCTGTTGAAAAGTTCAATAGCATAATCTCTTTCATCTCAGAGGAAAACCACTTAAAAATTAATGAAAATTACCTTGATTAAAAAACTTGAATTCAAATATTAGGCTTTTTATAAAGATGTTTCAATCAAGCGTATCTATGTAATTAACGTTATACGCAGTAGAAGAAAAAAAGCGCGGAAAATTTAACAGGCTTTTAGTGTGATTTTATAAATTAAAGAAATTTAATTTTCGTTTCTTATCCGATTTCAAAGCTAACGTTATTTTAGAAGAAGTCGAAATCTTACCTGCTTCAACGCCTTTACATTTGCTTCCGTTTCATCCGAATCCAAATACGATTTTTCCTCCCAAAAACGTTTAAAATCTAATTAATTTCGGGTGGCTTTGATCTTTTCCCGTCAGCCGCTTGCATCAAACCCAGGGATCCATCCCCTGAAAGAAAGGCCGCCCTAACACCTTCTATGTTCGCCGTGTTGCATAACTCTTGGCAGGCAGGGGCAGGACTTAGGCCAATGCTTCCAACTACTCGCTGCGAAAGCTGGCAGCGTGTGCGGCTTACAGTACGTTTAGTCGAAGTTGTCTACGAAAAAAATCTAGTCAAAGTGGGTGTTTCACGATCCTTACCTGTCCACCCCTACGAATCACTCGTTATCTAACTTACTCTAGCTGATTTTAATGAAATTTAGCATGCTCTAAACTAACCTAGCACGTCTCTCTAACCTTATCCAACTTACCTCATATTACCGAATCCCTAATCCAACATAACTAACCTCACTTTATAACTATCATATCGAGCCAATTTACAACATATAAATGACATCTTTTCAGACAATGTGGCTCCAGGTTCGATCTTGTTTTGCATGTTTTTTTCGGGATTAACCTTGAAATCCCCTTTAGCCGCTGAAACGCCAAGGACACATTGTGACCTTAATTCCCAATCAACCCTTCCACATTCTTTCGTACCTCTAGATCTAAATCCACAATTGCGAACAGCCAATTGAATCTGCCGAAATTCCAGATCCAGCTCGGAGGCAACGTATTGTGCTCCAACCAACCACTGTGCCAACAGTCGCGATTCGTCGGTGGTACCACGAACAAGGTGGTAATGAAAATGTCTCCGTCCCACCCTCTCGCTATCCGTCGAGCGCTGCCAATGAGCCGGGCCCATTACTTTGTTAGCTAGCCCATTACTTGATTAAACGATTAATCGTGCGTTCGACATTTTAGTAGATGCAAAAGAAGCCTCTGCTCTGTGGTTATCTATTATGCCCACGTGACTAGTTCGGTGGCCCACTAATGCTCGCTTGCTGACAGGAGGTATGTTTATACTGGCCAATAAACCACTCTAGTCGATAGTTCATCTGTACGCAATGCTCATTAAAGGGAAGACAATGTTAATTTTGGTCATTGGTGTACGTGTGTGTTTTAGGGGGTGATAAATGTGAGCGTGATTAGGGGTTCGATAGTCGGATTTTGGAGCCTATATAACTATTTAGGAAACCGCAAGCCGCTGTGATAACTTCTGTTTCCGAGTTGTCGTTGGAAATGGACGAGTTCTAAGGAAAATCATTATGTGGAAGTTGTAATGTTTTTATTTCGAACCATTTATATTAAATGGGATCTTGACGAAGTCTTCCATATGAATGAACATTTACCTTTGAATGAAATAAAAACGTCTGCAAACAAATAAAAATACGTAAGGAAAAAGCCACCATGGCGTTAGTTTTTCTTTTTCATCAGATGTGTACCTATATATAATGCCTCTGTCTATATATAAGATATCGAAACGAGATATCAATGAATAGCTATTGGACAAAATTGACTGGTACGGTATAATCATCACTTGAGACTTTGAACTTAAAAAATACGACAAAATAAACGGCAAAATGTTTTTGAAATGCTTGATTATTTTTCATTTTCTTCGCAGTGAGTAGAGTAGAGAGTAGAGAGTAGTAGAGAGAACGTTCGCAACCCGCCCGGTTCGATACGCGCGCTGCGTCAATTTGATTAATCTCAGTTTCTGGTTCGGGGCGGCAGCTCAAATTTCGGTGCAAACCAACTGAGGGGAGACACACGTTACACAATTTTATTTTTTACGACATAAAACCGCGTCGCCCACGGATGGCAGCCCATCTTTATTGAATTAAAAATTCCGTCCGGCCGCTAGCTCACGGTAGAACCATACTCTACGACGCGACGCTATTACATGCCAGATTACACATTTACCAAATTGCCTCTCAATCTTCATCAATATCCCATGGCCCGAACCCCCGTCTGGCCCATACAGCCCAACTCCTTGTTGCTTCAATAAAGCATTCCCGAAAGAATCCGACGGCGGCAGCTCGGGGTATATAAATTTCCAATCTATAACTTTTCCCCAATAACACGATTGAATGATGCGTTACGCACATAGACAAGAGCAAAAGTCACGGACATCGGAGCCGTAATAAATTACACGTGCCCCGTTCTTGTAATAAATCAAAACGAATCAAATCCGGGCTTGCTCCATACGTATGCACGCCAGTGTGAAAACTAGAGATATGCAGTTGGATCACGTACCAATCATTCATGGAGATCTGTGCTGCGTTTCCCGTATACCATGGCTACCACATGGAGTTGCGATTTGCGGCGAAGATTTGACGCCGTTTTTCGATGGCGACGCTATTGCGTTGCATCTGATTGTAAAACATTGCAAAACTCTTGCAAAATCTAAAACAGTTTGCCATAATATCGTTAGGCCGAATTAGGGTTAATCTTTGAACTCCACTATAAGTCGATAAGGGACGAGGGATGATAATATAATCATGCATAGTGCGGGCGTCTTTATGCGATGGTCGGCGACGATGATGACTTTGACGACGCCGACGCCGACGCCGACGCCGACGCCCTTTGGCTTGAGGTGTATTATAGAGTTTACTCTTCTCTGGACGCCGGTAATGCAGTATCGTGGGCGACGGGGCGGCGGAATGCTGAAAGGGATCTGGGAAAATATGCAGGGCTTGATTATAAGATAAAGGGATGCTTGACGGTGTATTGGTTTATACGCAAGCCGCTGAGATAGAGGGGGAGGTTGAGTTTAGCGAAAACAGTTATTTATTTCGTACTAATTTATACATTAATTTGTATGTAGATTTGTCGGAGGGAGATATGGCGTGGCATAATACTCGTTTAGTGGCCTAGAATATGGTGGCACGGGGAATTTACATTTGGTTAATTTATGTAAAATTTATTTCTCTGGTGTTTTTGAGGCCCTTGGTGCGTTATGCCGGTTTCGACCGCGGAAATTGTTCTAAATTTGATGGACGAGACAACGCGGGGTCGGTGGGCTGAAAATGAGGTACATTACAATGGCCGATCCTGGTGCTGGCTTCTGAGGAACCGGAGTTTAGGGGCATTTCATGAATCATCGAGCCGCGGTTGAATGTCAAGAATTAGGAATTTTCACAAAAGCTCGAGGAATTCGTGGAATTCTATTCAAAGGCGAAGGAAAAGTCAAAGAAAAGTCGGGGGAACAATGCCGGAAACCTCATGAGATAATCTTTAGAGGTAATCCTTATAAACACGTTCGCCCTTTTTTTCTAGAAGAAAGAAAGAAAAAGTCTAGTTTGGATTTGTGCGATTCAGACTGACACACCCTGCGGAAGTTTCCACATAATTTCCAAACCCCGCAGCGCGCATTTTCAACCAAGCAAAAACAATTCAATCAAAGGTAATTGTGTTAAAATTACCATAAACATTCACCTCTAAATATGTGGCACGGTCCCCAAACGGGATTGCCATTCCCTACAAACCAAACTCTAGGTAAACTCTCTCAATAATCCAACGCCACACAATCACAAGCAGCTTTGTCTACCGCGACTCGGTAACCGAATGGCGTTCACGAACCCGATTATACCCGATCACAGCGACAATTACATCCGAATGTTCCGAACAATCACGAGCCATCACTGGCAATCAACCGCGGCCGAAGACGTTGGACTGGACCACAGCATCAGGCCGGGAACGCAGCGCCCCGGGATGCGCGCCCGCTGCGCCGTCGTCGCGCTTATAAAACGACGGCGACCGGCGTCGGAGCGCGCAGTCGGCGTCCAGACTTCCGAGGGAGAGCGTCGAGCGGCGTCGCTCCAAGAACACACAGCGTCGACTCGCGGACACGATGTCGTCAAACCAGCCGAGTGCGTCGTCGAGAGAGACGAGGTCATAGACGCGCGCGCTGCCATTTTATATTTATACACAATGACACTTGCATTTTATACGGATTGTTTCGCGTGAAAAGTATTGTGATATGGTGGATTTGGGACGCAATGTAATTTACGGGACCATTAAACCGTTTATCTACTCTAATTGAGTTGAGTTAGCCAGCGCGAGTAATTTCGTTTTCGCGCTTCCGAGTGCAGTGTGTGTTTTTCCCCCCCGCTGGTTCTTTGTTACATAGTAAAACGACGCGACCACGTGTCTGATTATACCGGTGAACGTGCCCAGACGTTTGAGTGATTCTCTAGCAAAGTGTTTGCGCGTGTTTTCCCCGAGTCGCGATCAGATATGCGTGCCGTCGGCGAATCGTGCGTGCACGTGCGTCGTGCGTGAACGCAGCGCGACACCATGCGTTAGGCGAGGCGTCGAGATCGGCAACAAGTAAGTTATCCGGTTATCGTTAAGTTAACGAGCCGTCAGGATGTTTTCACATTTATACGCTTTAGCAGCACACACATAATACGCACGCATAAAATACCACATTGCCCGACGCAGGGAAATAGGTTTATAGGTTTATGATCTTCACGACGGTTAACGAGTGAAGAAGAAAAGCTTTTTTTAGAATTGGGTTACATAGGAGAAAAACTTTATGTCAAATAGAGGTACCCATTTAACTTTTGCTGAAACTTAATTCTCGAGTTAACTCGATTTGAAATGTGACGGGACGCCGAGGGGAGCGCACGCCGCGAGGGCGAATTTGCTTTGGCGAAGTGATATTAAAAATTCAGAGTGGCGACAGGTTGTGAAAATAAATGTTTATCTAGCTTCTAGACTCACTCCAATATATATGGACTCGATGCGTTCATAAAGCTCGTGGACATCTCGGTGCATTTAAACAAACGACAAGTGCTTGAAAGTATTGGTTGACGTTAGCAAATTTAGCATATTAGCATCCAATGCGAATTCGCCCAATTTCAATTCTTTTTTACGACACTTTGCCGAACATCGTCCACTATCAGATTCTATGGTAATACTCATCGGTGAGTTGATCCCATTCAGAAACTGACATCGCGTAGTTAGCGATATTAACAAGTAGGCATCCGAGAGAGATCCGCATAGCAATTGTCATTGGGACAAAGCACTCGCCATAAACGTGGCACGTAGATTATCGCTATTGCACACTCATAAGCATGAGTATTGCGACGCCCTACGATTCTGAAACCGACGCCGACGCCGACGCCGACGCCGACTGGATCAAGTGCAAAGTTTACTATAAGTTCTGCACCCCCCCAAAGGCGTCGCGGTCGCGCAGAGCGTCGCGTCCACACCCACGAGTTATTTCGGGGCCGGCGTCGACGAGCTGAACGGACAAAAACATTTCCGCGCGTCCATAATCACTTTGGTTTCACACGCTTTTAGCGCTAAACTTGGCGATTGCTAACAAAACAGAGCATATATTTTGAAGTAGCACATGCAGAGTATAGTATATGCGATCGTCGCAAGGAATGGTTTATTATACCACAGATTGAACTACATGCAGATGTTCAATTGGCTAGGTTAAATGCTCGGTGGCCATGGAGCACCGCAAGAGTGATCGAATTCTCCTCACAAATACGCCTCAGTAAATGAGCATACAATCATGAGATGTATCTGTAGAGTCTTACTCGTTCTGACGCGAATCTCAACACAGATCTTCCCCAGGGATCACGGGAACACTAATCGCGATGCCAACGCGCTCTATTGATTGCTTCCTAACCCACCAATTTAACCTCCGCACATCCTTTGCTCTATTTGTGTGAATGGACCGTCTGTATATAAGCTAAATCTATGCTTATACTGTTTTGATAATAAATAATAACCCAGCTGCAATCACGCTTTATAATCGATGCTTTCACGATCGAGTAATTGTTATTTACACCGAGCGATCGGTAATTTCGAGCGTTTACGACTCAGCGGAACACTGCGCGCAGTTCGCATTTTGGCATTCGTCGGTGGATGATAAATCACGTGGCTGGCGGACGCAAACATCCAAGTGCGGAGGGGACGGGATATGGCAGTGCTATTGTCACACCGGCTTCCATGTCTGCCCACGTACTCAAAGTACTCGCCGACGCACCGCTTTCCCACGCTTGCCAACGCACTATATAGACGTGTGCCGAATACGGGGGAGAGTTGGATGATTTTCTCGAACGGATTAATTAGCTGGCTTTTGAGTGAGTGTTTTCCCTCACCGGCGGGAAGCTAATAGACGCGAAGGTGTATGGTGGAGCTATATAACGCGCCAACTATGTATATATACTAAAACGGCGAACTAGAATAGCAAACAGACACTTAGCAAATGTTCGCATACGGTTAGTTATATATTTTGGGAATCTGTCAACGGATGCTCGCTAGTAGAAACGTGGTGCATCAACAATGTATGATCATGTTTGGGCGCGGGAAGGATACGGTGGGTTTCTGGGAAGGGGGGGGGGGGGGTTGTAACAGCGGACCAAAGTCCTGAGAACATGGCGCTATATTACATGATCATGGATTGGTGCGTAGAGCGAAATCAACACTGTTCCAGTCTCACCGTACTTAGATGGATCTCTGTGGTTCGTTCAGTCCTTGTTGAGCTAAAACAGAGTTTCCCTTCGATCCTTCCCGCACCGAAACCGCCGCTCATCGAAGCCATTTGACCGAAACCACACAGGGCAACGCTATCAAAACAGAGGCTCGTAGTCGTAGCTCATGTTATAATGTTCATGCCAAACAGAACATCGTCGATGTGTGTAATATGGCGGCCGATGGGGGAAATTTCCCACAGCCGCAGCCGGGAAAGTTGAGGTAGGAAAAGTCCATCGCGGCTCCGGGGAGGAAAATCCCGGGGATAAGACGCCGATTACCCCCCTCCCCCCACTCCCAAAGATCCAGTGATTTACGATCTCTAAACCCATTATTCAAAAACGGCAACGCTCCAGCGAGAGGGAGTCTTCAGTCTAATATCGTCGGCCAGAAACCAATAGCAAAGGAATCAGCTTCGCGCCAGTTATAAATCCGATTCAATGGCGCTATAAAATATATCTATTATGTGATTTTATAGTTTCAAATATCATCTTCAATATCATCGAAATGCGCAAAGGAGCCTGTATATTTTCGCGACTCGACAATGGCGTCGGCGGCAGTGGTGCTTTATCGGGTGGCAAAAGCCGATGCACTGTTTTGGCGTCGGCGTCGGCGTCGGCGTCGGTCTCGGATGCTGGGTTGATTTAACGCGGGCTGGGTGCGTAATTAAACGTGCGTGCGCGTGGGCGTGCGCTCTTGTGTGTGTGTATGTGTGTGTATGTGTGCGCTGTAGTGCGTGAATCTGGCGCGCAAGAATGGGGTGTCGCATGCTGGCGCTCGCGTTGGGAGTTGGTCAGGCTCTATTAATTGTCTTTTTATTACACCAGACAGCTCTGCGCGGGGTGTGTGTGGGAGGGGGGGGGGGGAGGGTGCACGGGGCACGTGGAACGTTCAGACGAAGTGTTTCCAGTTGCAATCACCCTGGGGGTGCGAGCGCTAGAGTCAATATTGTGTCCTGGGAAACGGTTTAAAAAGGTCTGTTTGTGTGCAGCGCCATAAAAAGCGTGGTACCGAACTGCGAAAATCATTTCAAAAGCCAATATTTTCAACATTTTGAGTACTTTTGCGGTGCTTTCAAGGTAAAAGCTCATTCCGATAAGGGGATGCTTTGTGCCCCTATACTCCGATACCTAAAGCGAGAAATGGAATTGGGAAATATTATTTAAATGTTTGTTTTCTTAGCAAAGTGTCTAGAGAGTTTCTTCGGGTCGGGTTCGTGGGGTTGGGGGGGGGAGGGATGGTGGTGCATGTGATCTGGCGTCGTCTAGGGCGTCGCGACGCCGATCCAGAGGGCCTAGTGTCACGTGGTGAGACGCCGTATGCCAAATCGAGCGGCGCGACGCCGGAATCGTTTTCTGCACAAAGCGCATGGTGACACGCCGCCGATACGAGAAGGGGGAGATCGGAGGGGGGGGGGGGAGGCTGTTGGAAAAATCTGGTTGGCTATGCGCTTTTGATGTGTTACTCAAGAAGGGTTGAGTGATCCTTGCTTTTTAAGCGTTTGGTATAGGCACCATAGACGAAAGTGGCCGAGACAGATTTGCGCCTGGAGAATATTACTTATCGTTGATGGATATTTCCTTTAAGGATTATAGAAGAAAATGTAATTCCGGGTTTTCTTTGAGCTGGGAAAAGTCTATTGAACAGATTGCAAAGGCTCGCTGACTTCGGCGAAAGTTGACACGAAAAAGTTGGCAGGTTTCTTCAACTTTATACGATGTTACGCGGTGGCAAAGAAGAAAAAATGGGATGATATTAATTTGGAAATTGGTGGTAGCATCCTTTATTCACGAAGGAATCTATTGACTCGGGAATTGGGGCTCGATAGATACAAAGTTTCTGTAGAAATTCGATCTCCAATATCACTGAAATTTGAGATATTTCAGCCTGAAACAAGTTTCTTTAGAATTTATTTATACACATTGCCAAGGTAGTAAAGCACGATCGTAATTCGATATCACATTTTTATCATTTTCACTTGCCTCTTACATTTCTTTATTTTTAATTAAACAAAGCAGTAAACAAAATTTACCGCGAGCACATGCACCAGTTAGAAATTAAAAACTTTGCCAACAAACTTCAAAATACGTTAAAAACTTATATAATTTCTACTTAATGCCTTGCATACACTCACTCAGAGCGCCGAGCAAGCATGTCTCTTTTAAATTTCGTAATTAAATCATTTCTAAGTTCTAACCCATAAATCGTCTCCCTCTCTTCCAGCTCACTGAAGCTCTGAGCCGTCCAAACGGCCACCTCCGCAATGGAGTCTCCCTTCTACAGCGACTACGGCAACAGCTTCCTCCTCTACGAGAGTCTCTCAGTACCAATGAGCATCGCCTCCCCCGACTGGGTCCTCCAGAACAACACCACCGCGCCCGAAGTGACCAACGCGTCGTGGCTCAATCCCGCCACCGAACTGGACCTCGACGAGACGCCACTCTTCGAAGAGTACTCGCCCGCCCTGCTCCACTTCGCCTCAGCCTGTTGCATCCTCTTCATCTTGCTCGGCATCCCCGGCAATTTAATCACCATCATCGCACTGTTCCGATGCAAAAAGGTAAGACCCGACCGTTCGCGCGACGGCGTCGACGAAATTAAATTGAAAGGAAGTCTCACTTTGCTAGCCCGGTTAAAATGTCTTTCCACTTAGCCAATAAATTTCAGCTTGACAAGAAACCAAATGCAATGTCTTACATAGATAAAAGCGAAGTGACTTTGCGACCAGACGTCTTGTAAGCTATTTACTTTGTTAATTTCGAATATATAGTTTGGTCACATTACATTTAACGGCCACGTGCCGGGGAAAAGGTAAATAACCATACGCTATAGTCCGGCCGACATTACTTCTTACGAACATCTTTATCGCGGGCGACGTAAACTCGGACGCAGTCCGCACACACAAACGCATTGCCGGAGGTCTAGAGGAAAAAAACTGTCCACCGCCCGACCGAAGTCGAGAAGAAAATGGCCATATCCGCGCGTAGCTCTGGTCTTATCTGGCAAAGAAGCGACCGGGCGACCATCTAAACTGTCTCGGCCGCCGACTTTATTCGTCGACGCCGCGGCGCTGCGTATGCGGCGACGTCGTTGGCGACGGCCATAGTCACCCCTTTCGCCGCTGGGCGAGCGGGCAGTGGACGTAATATTCGAGTAATCCGACTGCCACGCGCTGTCATCCGTCCTGCGCGGTGTTTACTGGCGTTTTATTGTCGCCGTTTCCACGAGGCAATGACAGGTGCTTGCTGCAGACGCTTGCTTGTCGAATGGCGATGTGAATTCTTATGGCGTTCATTTGGTTCACGCTCAACGCGATGTTTGTTGTGTGCTTGGGAGTTGGACAATGTTATCTGTGTAGGGTGAATGGATGTTTCAGTTTGTATACCTATCATTTCACCTGTTTTCGGTTCTGATGCGTGTTTAAATAGCTCTGCGCGTTCGCAAGGTATTTTTGGATGGTTGTGATTGAGCTTGTATAGAATCGGTATTTATGAGAACGGAAATGTTTTTTAAGTATCTAATAACTGCTGAATGTCGTGAGATTTCTTGCAGAGTCCTCATACGCCTTTCCAATGCCGCTTCTTCATTGAATCATTTCATATTTGTAACATTTTCACGTTTTAGCAAATCTGAGAAAAGCGAAAAATTTATCGCCGGATGCTATATATAGCAGGTTTGCGCAAAAGGAAACTAATATAATTGACTATCCCGAGTTACTAGTTTTGGCCAGGGGGGGGGGGGGGGATCGAACGATTTATAAGCAATTTTTTGCAGCATATACCACCTGGCATGATATTAACTTTTATTAATGACTTAAATCCTAGCTGAGAAACGATGCTCGGTGCAAATGGTCCCATATCCCCCATGAGGAGATAAGGTTTCGATGCAGCTTTCTTGTTATGATTGCTCCTGGGTCCAGATATGAGAACGAACGCTACGACTTCACAGTTCAGACGGGCGGGCGCGAGATAGAATCACGCGATTTAAACTTATATTATATAAAAGTGTATGCGATAAAAGAAGGAGATATGAGAAAACAGGAACGTGCAGCCGGGATCAAGGCGTGGGCTCTGAACATGGAATCAGGAATGGTCCGGGATTGAATCAGGGAATCGAACGTGTTCGATTAGAAACGTGGGGATCGCATCTCTGTGAAGACAGTGGAGTAGGATGGACAAGTATTGGCAGCTGGCTTAACGCCTTGCGTTGATTGGATGCCAGTGTGAGCTATGTAAAAAGCATGTGACAAGATGTGGTGCTATAAATGTTAGTTAATCGCTGCAACAATGATTTGATCTTGAAACTGATATCAAGGGGCTTTGTTTTTCACAGCAGGAGTTTCACCGTATGAAAAGTATACACCAAGTTATGATGTTAATGGGGGGGGGGGGGGGGGGGGGGGGGTGTAAAATGCAACTCGAAAGCACGCGAGAAAGTGGTGAAATTTCAACGGAAAATGGTTAACAGCTGAGTTCAAAAGAATTCCCAACGTTGTTTAGCAATTTTATCTGCGTGACTCGACCAACTCGCGTGTGAATGTTACCTATTATAACTAACGCTCTGATCATTCTTAAAATCAAATAATCGCCCGTCTTACAACATTATTTTGGGAACTTCATAAATTCACCCGATAAAACACTGAAAATACAAATCGCAAGTATAATATACATATATACAACTCCGGCACAATCTGATAACGACTACTCTTTATTTATAAAAGAAATTTCCTAAATTAAAGCACTATAGTAAGGTATACCGTATACCATACGAGGCTGGAAAATAAATTCATTCAGAGACTTGCCAATACCAAATTGCCCCATACCAAACTTAATGTGTATCTCGTTCCATAGCGAAGGTGCTGCCACCTACAAAAGGCCTCTCCACACCGTTCGCTGCCTCCCAGCCCACTTCGTCAAACTCGATTACAGGGGCGGCTGGCTGGCTGGCTGGCTGGCTGGCTGGCTGGGAGTGGGACGCCAATCCCCGCTAAACGGTCGCATGTTCATCGTGGTCCCACTAGGCAAAGGGCACTGGGTGCTGGCAGCGACCAGAGCGGATCATGTCTCATGCCGGCGGTCTGGGTTCGATGCCAGAGAGAGACTTGGTGTGGACAGGGAGTGGACAACTCTAGGTCCGAATGGGCCACTCATTATGCAATGCAGTGCGAGATTGCAGCCGATCCTGCTTGGCTCATTTTTAGCCTTGTCACAATTAGAAAATATGTCAAAGTGAAGGTAGGAAATAGGAATATGGTTTGAAATGGTAGTTAAAAGTTAAAACAATGGAAATTTCGAAATGCTGTTTGCTTAATGGCAGAATCTGTGCGGGGTAGGTTTAAGTACCTACTCCAAAAGGCTTTCCCGAATACTATTCGAAATACCCAAGCCACCCGAGTTTTCTAAACTTTTCGCGTCAATTTCCTAATGGCAATGTTACGCAATCGCAGAAAGCCTAGTTTCGGAACAAACAAGGTTTTGTTTCAGCCCGCGTATTCTGGCTCACTTTATTTTCTATTTTGTTCATAACTTGACAACTACTTGGAGACTGACAGCGAATTCAACCACATAACGATGTGACTCCACCCACAAGGTTAGAATATAATCGACAGGTAACATGTCAAATATAATGTTTCAAATTCTTTTCATCGCCATGATGCGTTTAGGATATTGTGTGCCAGTCTCTCTTCTCGATCCAATTGAAAACACGGCATGACTTTTATACGTCACTCGGCCGCTCTCTGGATATTTATGCTCTCTAGCGCTATCAACATCTTCCTCTCGACAATCGCAATCGCAATTGCAAAACACAGGCAATTCTTCAGGCGCCACGCGGTCGACGATTAATGTTGTTGTTGCTGCAAACAGCGACACTGTTTGCGCATGCGCACAGCTTCACGCACTCTGTCACGAAGCGCCAGGTGGACTCGGGTGATTTTAAAACCGTGGGTCCAAAAAGTCATTCGCTGACTTGTTGAGACGTCGGATACGTATGTTAGAGATGGAAAAAAATCACTCACTATTACTCAGCTTGTGAGGGTTATATCTTTCGAAAGTTTAAGTTAAAAATATATTTATTGGCGGATTTTCATGTCGGGGAATATACTTGGAAAAAGATTTTACGTCTTCACTATGAAAGAAAGGGGCAATACAGCATGAAACTCTATGAATAAGTGCGGCAAAAACTATTGAATAAATCCCATAATAGGCGACTGTCGGGGTTTAAAGTTACTTTTATAGTTTTACTTTTTGTCTTGCTCTCAATTTTATATAACCGTGTCATCCGTTTGCAAGTTTAATTTTTGTCTAGGGATGCTCTTCATTAAAAATCTACAACTAACTTTAATTACATTCAACCTCTACTATACAGCCAAGAAACTAACTGCTTGCAATTACGTAATCATTTATGCCATTTCTCATTGTGTTATTTCCATTCCTCGAAAGCATCTTTCCGAGGGTGTCAAGTTATTACAGAATCGTTCAGGCGTGCGATTCTCTACGACAACTATACACACACATATATATATATATATATATATATATATATATATATATATATATATATATATATATATATATATATATATATATATATATATATATATATATATATATACGTTACAGCAATTAATTAATTTGTCATTTTCACGGCATTTTCCCGCTTTTCATCACCTCTTGCCTATAGCGACCACGCCTGCGTCCCACATTGTTTAAAGCGGTGGCGCGGCACAGTGAAAATTATTTAATGAAAACACCTACTCGGAAATTTCAACAGCATCAGCAAGTCGTCATTGTGTTCTCCCAGTTCGCCACATGGCTTTTCTTCGCACGCCTCTAATTAGTTGACGTCGCTCGAACTCACTCACTTCACCTCATCTTCATTTTCTCTCTTTGCACTCCCTCCGTCTTTCGTTTCTCAGCCACCCAGCGCGACAAAGTATTCATTTTCTCCTTCAAGATAACGGCCACTGCATTATATATCATATTATAAAGACATTTTCCGACATTTTCCGACGAAATGATAACTCAAAGCAATGCATCATGTCCGAGAGACAGGGCTTGGACTACAATGTTTAAGATTCTTCCAGGCGAAACGTAGCGCAACGTTTTCCTCGGTGAGCACCGAATGTTTGTTGTGAGATTAATTCAGAGGAAATGCCACGGAAAAGTCTTTCCCCGCGGCTTCACGACGAATAATTTATTTCCATTCGCAAGTAACGGGGCTATATCCGCGGAAAAGGCACGCTAACGTATAATAACGAGTTTGAGCTCGATGAAAAGAGGTCGAGCTGTTATTTATTTCGGTGTTCGCCTATACTCAGCGCGACTTCTGTGGAGATATTTTAATTGGATGGATGTATTTTTAATGAGAATGTCCGGTTTTTTTGGAAACCCGCAACCGCGCTTTTATGTATCTTTGGCTTATGCGGTCTTCCTCACGAGATTAGTATATTTTGATGGCATTTGCTTTGATTTCCTGCGATGGCTCTTTGGGGAACCAAGCTGAAATACGTGTACATTATTAAGCAGGTCGTTCGCGATATATACCGCTTACATAAAGTTCACTAAATAAATTTGCCAATAAAATATATTTCGATGATGTTTCATGAGGGCTTCGCCCAAAACGACTCGTTGAAAATGATTTATCGATATTTTGTGTCGAATCCTATTTTCAACCGGGGCGGGCTTGGTGTGAGTTTTGGATGCGTGTAGTAAATCTATTTCCAGTGTATTTTTCTGACACAATTAATGCTCGGGTGAGCGTAGAGAGCGACCGGCGCGTCGACAGCGACGCAGAGGTGACTCAGTTCGGGCGGAACTTTCCCAATTTCACGGGCACGGCTCGGTGACCGCTCACGTGCGTGCGTGTACGCGAGGGCCGCACTCAAAGACCACCGGCGAAATGTTTGATGAGACTCAAAGACGGCTGGTTTGCGAGATTGATTGAGGAATGTTGACAAGGGGACAGGTGGCATACAGATCCAGATGTGGCTTGTGGATGATCCAACTTTTTATACGCTTTCATTTTTACTGCTTTGATGATGAAAATCCGAGTTTTACTTTAAAATGTAGTTATGCTCAGGTTTATCAAGATTTTCCACTCCTAGTTGAGACCCAAATAAAGAGCCAGTTTTACAGTGTGCAGTTCAAGTGCTAACTGTCAGTTAGATGGAAAATGGATGTATTTGATTGACAGTGACCTTGGAGATAGCCAGCTTAGCTGGCAGTGAATACTTAACTGAACATTGTAAAACCCGTCCTAAGCATGCATAATGATTGGCTGAATCCAGTTGTAGCTCCTAGTTGGGATCTCAACTAGAATTCGAAAAACATGGTAAAATCGAGCATTAATTCGCGATTAACTAAGAAATGAGGAAAGGGTAGGTACATACCAAGAGTAAAAAATAATAAAATGAGATATTATAGGAATTTTCTCACCTTCACACAAGCTGTGCTCGGATGAAAGATGTTTGCTTTTTCTAGCCAATACGAAGGTAATTTAAATTCACAAAAATTAGATGTCCAGCAATGGCCGTTTTGTCTGATCTTTCCAATTTCCAATTTTTTTTTCCAAAATTTTAATATCGATTCCAAATTCCATCAACTCCAAAAAGCCAGCGAAGTTACCGCTGGCTGTACGAAGTCACGAAGTCAAGTTTGAAGCTAATCATTGCTAGGGAATGTGATTACGGCCAAGAAACTTATCCCAGAGCCCTCGATGGCGTCATATAGGGCTCCACAAAAAGGCTGTTTGCGGCCCCTAAAAAAAACATCTTTAATCTGAGCACAACTTGTCAGGAGATGAGACAGGGCCTTTAAAAGCATTAACGGCAAAAAATACTTACGACGTAATATAATTTAAAGTAACCCAAAACTCTACTTAGCGTTTAGCATAACGTGACAGTGTCGAAAAGCAAACCCATCGCCGCATCCACCTTCCACGTCATCCGACGTCGACGTCGACGTCGCATCATCCCGCGAGGCAAAGCGTCGCGACGCCCGTCGACGTCCCGATGAATCAACGCCAGAACGCGACGCGGACAACCCCCCTCCCCCCTCCCACCATCCCCCGAAAGCGTAACGTCTCAACCCGACCAGCGTTGGCCGCGTCTCATTCGCACGAAATCATCTCGAGAGCGCGGCACATCGGACAGCGCGGCAAAGAAAACTCTTCCACCTTGTCCCACTCTTTTCTCTTCCCCGCGCGAGCGCTCACACAACGCTTTTGATTAATGTGGCATCATCTTTTAAAGTGGGTCACAACGTTAAGTTATTTCGCCGGACTATCTGGCAAGATTGCTTCAAGCCGCGAAGTTACTGGGCAGTGTTGCTCCCAAAATGGCGCGCTCAGGGGAACGGAGCAAAGCTTAGGTACAAGTTTTCCAGCAGTCTCCATTCGCTCATGACATCTCAGGTTCGTGCGGTCGAATCTTGTATGAGAGACTAATTGAATCGAAGAAGACGACGTAGACTACTACATATTATATAGAAGGTACAAGAAACTATGTGAATGGAGCTGCCAACTTATTGACAGTCAAAGTAAGTTACGTTGCTTCACAGTGCGATTCTGATGTAATTAGACTTGATAATCTTATCCGAAGTACATCGGTGACGAGATCTCGTGTGTCGGAGAATGCTCGGAGCGCTCGGATAATTAGACATGTCTTGCTTTTTGGCAAACGTTCACGGATACAGTACAGACACGCTCTGAACACATGCTCGATATCGTCGGGGTTCAAAGTGCGATTCTGTTTCCTAGATGCCGCGCTCTGACAGGGCAAAACGTCTCGAGCGCGCCAAGCGTATCGCTTTCGAACAACAACTTTGGCTCATCGCTGCACGGAGAGAGAGAGAGAGAGAGAGAGAGAGAGAGAGAGAGAGAGAGAGAGAGAGAGAGAGAGAGAGAGAGAGAGAGAGAGAGAGAGAGAGAGAGAGAGAGAGAGAGAGAGAGAGAGAGAGAGAGAGAGAGAGAGAGAGAGAGAGAGAGAGAGAGAGAGAGGGGGAGAGGGAAAAGAGTGAGAGCAAACAATGTGCTACACTGCAGTCGAGTTGGTTTAACGGACGGTTAGAAATAAACCAAGCAACAATACCGTGTTTCATTGACCCATGCAGGCGAGTGGTAGTAACGAAGCGTGGTTCAAATATAGTTCCCGTCGGTGTCTTGTTGCCGACGTGTGGGGACGACTTCTTGGCTGCTGATGTTACATGTCTATTACTGAGAATTTATTATGCATGACAAACTAATGCTCTGCGGGCTGCGTTCAGGAGTAGCTCCTCAATTGGTGTTTTGTCGCGATTTTCTTTATCGGGTTACTTTTTAAACGAAGTTTAAGTTGTTTTCTGACGATATTTTTTACTGATTTTAAACGGTTTATCGCAGTAAACCTGTGCGAAATATGATTGCTCCCATCATATGAAAAAATGTATGTTGCTGTCACCGCAGGGAAAGATGTATGGCTGTCAGATAAACATGCTTGCAGTGCATTTTAGTTTATTTATGGCGCTGAATGCGGCGAACATTTACGTTTAATGATTTATCCGCTTCCGATGCAGTTTCTCACGGAGAAATAACGGCTTTAAAGATTGCTCTGCGGGCTGCGTTCAGGGGCACTACGTGTTGTACATCTATCCACTTCAGTTATTTAGGCGGTTGAATTTTTTAAGTTAACGAAATTACGTAATCACCATACGAGATTTGTGCCATTTTCAATTTCGATCAGTTCGCATTAAATTACTAGATTTATCTTCGATCATTACTAGCCGTGAGGGGATAGGCAACTCCAGCTGTTCTCGTATCGCCCTCGGATGTTAGAAAGCAATGCCGACAGATTGCAGGCCAACATTGAGACCTTATGGACGCCGAACGTGTTTAGTTAATCAGGTCGGGATTTGTTTAGAAGCAATCTTGACGAATCATAGCGAGCTAATATGACAAAACATGTTTGGTTTTGCAGTGCTTTATACTTAAAACTTGAGTTTCAATATAAGCACTTGACACTGCTTCTCTCGCCATATCAGGGTTTTTAGTGCTGCTGTCAGTGCGATTAAACTTCCAAGGCATAAAATTTCACGTTTGTATTATATTAGGAATATTCATATGTTAAAAGTCCATATTAGCACTCGACAATGTTCAACGATTACCAACATAGCAGTGAAATCCCGAGATCGTGGGAATATTTACAGCATGCATAACAACTTTTTGCAAGTAATTTTCTTAGACTCATGTCTACTATATCCTAACTTTAGCACTAGTTTTGAAAAAAACGATTTCAAACTGGGATTTGAATGCTAAATCAAAAGTCTCACTGGTTTCCCGACGTTTCGTAACATATATTAGTTACTTTATCAAGGGTGAAAGCTTGACTGACGTTAAAACATGAACAAAAGAACCAACAATTATTGTTTTTAAACTAAGCTTCCTAAATTTTAATGCTCTTGTCAAAATCCAAAAATAATGTTTCAAAAATGTTTTGAATAATTATTTTTGGACCCTGACGAGATTTTTACCCACCTACATTTTAAAAACCAACCAAATACCCAAAGAAAAACGACCTCGAAAAATTGGTCTTTTCTAAATCAAGATTGAAAATTATGAAAAGAGCAATAATTCGTGGTCGTCTTTTTATCTTATCAAATGTTATGTGAAAAAGTAAAACCTTGTGCATAACGTATGCTGTCTAAAGAAATTGTAAACCCACTATTCAAAGCCTTTTAAATTTAACCTTCCAAAAGAACAAAAAAGTTATACCTTTGATTCTCGATTCCTTAATCTACCTGCCCACCCATTTTTCTCCTTATCCTGTGTGTCGGCTCCTTGTTTTTGCTAATTACAATGATGGCCCAATCACACAGCATATGAGACAGCTGAGTAGCCTATCCCCTAAGGCTAGCAGTGATCGAAGGATTTATATCCTGTTGATCACTGTCAGGTAAAGGTAAAGTAAGTAAAGGTAAAGACAGTGGAGGTTAGGGAAATGCACGATTTGATTTCCGTGAAAGTCCCCTTTGTGGTTATATAAAGAAAAAACGTGAGAAGCTTCCATTTTATCCCGTGCTTTTTCACGTAGAGTCAAGATTAATGGAAGCGTGCTCTGCGGGATGCATCCAGGGGCAGTTTTGTAAGTTTTTTCCCTGGCATTATTAGCGTGGGGAAATTGCTAAACTTGAGTTCAAATAAGCTGGTGTTCAGCTCGTTTGCTAGAAGCATTTTTGCTATTAGTTTTACAATGCATGAACTCTAATGTTACTTGATTCAACTTCAATGAAAATATCTTTAAGATATGTGTTATTAGAGAATGTGGAGTTTATTTACTCTAATGCAAAAAGTGTGAACACAAATTCAAATCTTTATCGGCTTCGGAAGAAAGACAAACACAATCCAGATAAAAGCGTGATAAAACATTGCTCTGCGGGCTGCGTTCAGGGGCACATCTCTATTATTCGAATTGTAAGCGAAATTCAACTTGTTATTCGTTTTCGTTTGCAAAGTTTATTAATTTACGACAGTTTAATTAGTTTAGAATTCACATTAGCAGTAAATATACACGCCCAAGCGTGTTAAGCTTGATTATAAAATATTTATCCTGACAATTTATTTATGAAAAAAAAACTAAGTAAAACATCGAAGGCCGTTCATCACAGGCCAAATCACTTAGAACCGAGCTCGGCGTCGCGACGCCCCCGACGCCGATGCGATCGGCAGCACGTTCGAGTGTGTTGCCGATATTTTTACACTTCGGCCGCGGTTGCCAAAAGCGGCGGATGTCGCCCGTCCACCGGCGAGTCCCCTGCGAAAGAGTGACAGCCCGCGACACCGTAACTCAACGCGTCGCCCACCGTCCATCCTCCGAGGCGACAGGCTAACACGCAGTCGAAACACCGAGGACCGAGCCCGCGGCTAAATTATATGTTTTTTAAATCTTGCCGTTACACATTGATATAGGTATGTTTTTTATTCACACGATTTTTTAACGCTTCTGATATATTTTCTCGCATTTTTAAAGCTCACCGTAGCAAAACTTTACTCGCTATGAGATATCTTTCTTGACACTCTCTAGCTTTCTCGCTCTCGCGAGTTATCGGCCGATAATTATTTTTGGATGGTTAAGCATGGGGTAAAACTTTCACCCTTTGCCATATCCGCGTCTCTTTCGCACTCGCGTTCACACGAGGCCCACTCGGATATAGTAGAATGGTGCGAAGAGCGAGGAAAAGCCCACGCGGCCAGATGGTGGACTTTGTGTGCAGCGCGCGCTCCCTCCGAAAGTTTTTCATCTTTAATCATTTTCCCCTTGAAAAGTTGACCGAAGAGGAAACGCGGCCCCTTGGCGCATAAGGCCTGTGAAGAATGATATCCTTGTCAATAACCAAGTGACACGGTCTTTGCTTAAGACTATACACACCCACCGTAGATCAAAGCCATTTTCCGACCACCTCCCGTCTTGCTTCGGCGAAGACGGAGTAGCTAGCCTCGTCTTTGTCTCTCAAAGTTTATGTGGAGGTGACGCTTTTTCGTATCTTAACCCTTATCTCATTTATAGGGTTCTCTATACTGTCAAATTCATTCGCAAACGTGCATGAAAGTTCGCTGGTTTTGAAGCCTGTCACGACAACAGGCAAAACAGATGAAATGAATACCAAAGCATGCCGCGATTGCGTAAGCTACGCAATGCGTATTCGCGAAACAAGTTGGCAAAACAAAATTCTAACAAATACCTGTAGCTTGGCAGTGACTACGCCTTCGGAAGCAGACTGTTTTAACTCGATCTATCTTCTTCATCTCGATTTTACGCGAAGCTGTCACCGGAGATGAAATTCTGTCACGACAGAGTTTTGTGTTTTGTGCCAGAGGTCGCGCAGTTTGACAGTCTGTTAGTAGTTTTCGCGATGTTTGTGCCAGAATCGGATACATGAAAAGGATAAAGCAGTGGCCGGGTAGCGTATACAATCTACACAGCTAGTTGTATCCATGAAAATCAATCGAACAAAACAAACATTGCGGAAAGTTCTCTCGAAATATAGAAACTTCTGTGGGAACTGGAAGTCAGTAGCAGGACATGGTTCGATCGTATCGTTTATTTTTTACCATATATACCGCGTTCGTTCAATTAGAAAGATAAAGGTTGGTTTATGAAGTGTCCACATTCTGACCGGACGACTCGAGAGAGAGAGAGAAAGGTATATTTTCGTGAGAGATCGCAAGACGTTTGAAACTAATTTGCAGTTTAAAAGCACGTTACGTGAGAGAACAGTGGGTTGGTGGTTTGGAGAAGGGCGAAAGGAGAGAAGGGAAGTTTAAGTGGAGAGCTTTTCTATCTTGCTTGGGACTTGGCATGCTCATTTCGAACTTCAATGGTGAGGCTTGGTCTTTTTCATGATTCTTTCTCGCTAAACTTGCCGAAGATATTATTTTAAGATTTTTTGTGGCTATGTAATAATAGCATGAAATGGTTTAATCTCTTTGCTGTGAAATTTTGTGAATACTTTTTGATGACTGAATTTGGGAACACCGATTATTTTATGTGAACGCAAGGGAGAATCGACATTGTATTCTTGGCCATCACAGTAATTATTAGGGCTGTTGTAATATCGCATTGAATTTGACGTTCGTTGTCATAAAAATGATATCGTTTTCTGCCCTACCCAGGACGATAAGAATTGCATCAGTAACGCGGCTGTTAGTCCCGGAATGAACTTGAAATGAATGATGAGACATAAGAAAACCCATTAGGCACAACGATGGCCGTACAGTGGTCGGCCATAAATGTATCTGGATACCGATTGGGCGAACGCTCACACTGTTTATTTCTCGCATCGCTTTCCCGACCGGTTTATTGCGTAACTCTAATGGCCGCGACATTTCTGTTGATGTACTACAGAGGAACCGCCGCATCGCTTTGAATATTGGGATGAATTTTGGGTATGAATTGGGTGGAGGGTATGAATAAAATAAACAAACTTACGCGATGTGCTTGAGACTATATGAGAATCGAACCAGAAGCCAATAGTTAGGCTACACAAACTTCGAGACCTATAGTCGATACTTGGTTGGGGAGTTTCAACTGATCGCCGAAGTGAAAAAATACTTCCTTTTCCTTTACAGTTAGTTCGTCAAAGTTCGCCAACTTATTCTGACTTTACAAGCGTTTTTTTCAAAATAATAGAACTGCAGCCTGTGGGTGGTATTCAACAGTAACAATTGGTGTCGTCAACCGATCTAGACACAGATAATCCAGATTCTACAAAATTCATAAAAAAAAGATGAATCCAAGCACTGGCATTAGCCAAAAAAGGCAAAATGACAACAAAAGCTAGGGTAGAACAAGGAAAAACGAGAAACAATACAGAAACAATGAGAACAACAAGAAAAGTGAGAAATTATAAACCAAGGCTGGATTTTTTTAAAACTAGTGGTAAAGAGAAGGTTGGCATAAGGATTAGAAAAAAATAGCCATGCTATACTGAACAATACATACTCACGTAAAAGTCTGTTAACAGACCAGAGGTTCTTGCCAAAACGCATGAAAAACTTTTCAGCAACGCAAAACGCAATATTAGGAAGTGCGTACGACCTCCAAGAATAAAAAACGTGTAGCTCCCGCTTTTCTCTTCGGATTCTCGACTCGCTTCTGAATTCCCCTCCCGGATAGATGTCAGTTCTCGTTGTCAAAAAGACACTGACAACGCAGCGCCCGCTAGACAGGCGTTGTTTTAGTATGCCGGTCGGCAGATTGCTCGCTAACGCCTTTTGTCAATGTCGTCTTAATATTTCACTCGTTTTGTGTTACACTTATTTGCTAAACGCGCTCTGCGTGGGGAAATTCGCCGCAGTGCGAACTCGGCGAAAAGAAAATTGAACGATGCTCGTTAAGAGTAGGTGGTCTTGATCTACGGATACTGCAGGGTGAGTACTGGAATACTTTGCTGTGGGGTGGAAAATACACCCCCCTCCCCGTACGCTTGGAATATTTAAATAGGGACCCGGGTTCAAATCCCGGAATGGACAACACTTTTGGGAGGCTAATTTGTGTACATAATAATAAAAAAAAAAGCTAATAGGTAATTAATTTTCTTAGACTCATGTCTACTATATCCTATAAATACTATAAATAGGTATATAATAAATATAATATAATAATATATAATAGGTATAAATATATAAATATATAATAATATATAAATAGGTATATAATATAATAGGTATACTATAAATACTATAAATACTATAAATAGGTAATTAATCATTAATATATTCCATCATCCTCATGCAATTGAAGACTGCTGCAGGGATAGTTTAAGAAAATTGCTTCTTCCCCCTCTGGCGAATTTTCTAGCTATACCTTGTACGCAAATGTGATGTTCGTAGCCTGCTTTTGCAATTCTGGTGGATTGGGCGCAAGAAAACATTTTATTCATCTTGGACCTTCGATAACCACATCCAATCGATTACATTGCCAAACAAACCATATATAAGAATCCTAAAACGTTTAGGGGTTTGTGTACGCACATACACAGGCAATGCAATTCCAGGCTGTAACATACCTCGTGTTTCCTAATTCCTCTTGTAAGCTTTTTTATTTCCCTTCCCCCGAGGGGCTTGGCATCGCCAAAGTCCCCGAGTGATTAGTATTGCTATCGCCACGAGACGAGTTAGGAAAGAGCAACGTTCGCGATAGAGTCACAAACGTAAACAGTTGTCCCTACCGTCGAGCTTTGAGCGTCGCGTGCTTTTTGCAACGACGCCGACGCCGACGCCCAGCGGGCAATAGCGTCGCCGGGTGGTTGGCCGACGTCGCGAACAGATCTATATGGCGGCGACCGACGCCGCTCGGTTTGCAGCGTCCCGCAATCGTCGGCCAGCCGTGCAGCACACCGCTAAAAGAGACGGTGCTCTGTGCCCGAGAGTGGAAAACCGCGGAGAGGGGGCCCAGGAAATGGCATGTCCCGTGCCGTGGCCATGGCCACACTTGCAGGTCACGTTTCAAAAATTAGGAGCACACAGAGCAGCGTTTCCAAGAGACGCTGTTCATTTGCCGTGTTGGGCGACAGCGCTGTTTAATTTTATCAGTCTCCGTGTTGGTGCTGCTTTAATTCAGTTGGCGTCCGCCGGGGTTTTTTGCCGTTACAAGGCTACGTGAGAGTCCGCCATGCCCTTTACCGCCAGAGACATACATTCAATTTTTCAAGCCATTCGTGAAAAAAAATAATGTAGAACTGCCCAAACAGCGCGCAGTCAAAAAAACGTTTTCGGCTTTTTCCATTCAAGTTTGCGCGTTCCCCAAGCATTTTCCAGAGAGCAACGTTCTGATTTTCAATCGGCTTTCACGATGCCTCCTCGCCACACACAAGGTCCCGGGAGTGGACACATGATTCAATAACTCTTGATGTATCTGGGTTCAAGGGGCTATAGATTGCGGTAGGCTTCGTTAGACCCGTGAATCCCGCAGGAGCCACCGCTGTAATTATCTTTGCTACAACAAATTTCGAAAGAGTCGGCGCCTGGAGATTCTCTGGAGCAATTTCTTCTTCCTGTGAGCGTGGGTGAGACGGGATGAACGGCAGAACCAGGCAGGGAGATAGAAATGCTTTTTAATAATCAATTCAAAGCAATGAACGTCGCATATCTTTTGCATCTCCCTAACAAATATACCGACAGGACAGGCTGATTTTGTTTTTTGAGCAAAGCACTAGACAATGACTGTGGAAAGGGGATAAACATGTATCTATCGGCAACCGCGATCGAAAAGAAAATCTCAAATGGCTTCGTGGAAATTCGTTTCTGAATAGTTTCGTTTGCTTGTTTTATCGAAATATATATGACCCATGTTATTCTTTTCTGCACAAAATCGCGAATCCGCCGGCAAAATGGCACAGAATAAACACACACAGAAAATATTTTTGGGCAGAGCGCCTGGCTTTCTCATGTTGTCAGTGTCGTTGCCTGCCGTCCATTATCTGTATCTGTTTTCTTCCTGTTGCCCGCAGATGGCTGATGTTTGCTGAGAGATATCAGACTGCGGTCAGAGTATACGCATCTCTGGGTGAATGTGGTGGTCCATGGTTAATCGATAGCCCCCAGAGGTCCACGACAGAAAAGGCATGCGGCAAAGAGACGGAGTGCCTCCTATTCAATGGTCGCCTGTCGTTTCAAATCAGTCGATTCTTCAAATACTCTTAGTTTCTCGATTCTTTGGCTTCTCTGCTTCAAGAATGCTCTTTTATTGGGATATGCGCGTAGTGCCTTCGTAAATTCAATTTTGATAGCAAACCCCAAAAGACAAACAAAGGACAAAGATTTTAGGGTCAAGAATTCAGTCATCACAGAGTTAGGAAAAGTCAAAAGAACAAAATGCATCCTGAACATCCTAAAAATGTTTGAAACCCTTACAAAAATGCGGGAGGCTCCACAACGAAACTCATGCTGGCACTGTTCGAACTGTAAAACACGAACATTTTTAAATTGCAAGCGCAGATACGGGAAAGGTGCCAAAATGTTTTAAAAGCAGTTCACGAGCTAAAGGTTTTGACAGGCTCCGCGGGAAAGCTTTGTGAATAGCAAAGCGTTTCGGTTCAAATAATAGTTTATAACACATTTTTTACATTT
Organism: Nemoura dubitans; assembly: GCA_921293005.1. Taxonomy (NCBI): domain Eukaryota; kingdom Metazoa; phylum Arthropoda; class Insecta; order Plecoptera; family Nemouridae; genus Nemoura; species Nemoura dubitans. Next base: position 42,147,248 of record OV121076.1, read on the forward strand.
TTAACACATTTTTTAATATAAATGAAAACTCATCAGCGTGCTAATAACATGTAGGTATCTAAAAGAATAGCTCCACTATATAAACAATTGGATAACTTTTTATACAACACGACACAAAATACACAGATGTAAATAATATGCGTATATAAATAGGAAATACGAAATTTAGTCATAAAATCGCTGCATCTTTTAGTTTTTAAAGCTCTAAAAACGTTGAAATTGAAATAAATCAAAATATGCAATCCGCGCCAAAACAGCGCAGGTCCTCTGCCCTACCGCGGCCCCCCCCCCCCCCCCCCCCCCGCGTTGACTCTCGCCCTCCACCGCGGCCCGAAGTCCTAAAGATCGGCGTCCGGCCGCCGCGACTCATGAAGACAAACGCGTCCACCGCGCACATAAACATTTCCCAGCGACTTCGGCGTCGGCGTCGGCGTCGGCGTCGGCGTCGGCTACCCGCAATCGCCGGCCAGGAGACTTTCTCTTAAAGCCGACCGACTGACTTGCCCCCCTTTGCCCTTTGTCCAAATACAAATGGTCACTTTGCTCTTTGGAAAATTTCCCAAAAACACGTACCATACACACGCCAAAAGACCTTTTCCGTACAAACTTATGGGCACATTGCGACAGTACATGGCGCCATTAGGCGCGACGGTGCCTATTGCAACGTTCAACCACATATTATAGTTCATTCATAAGAAGCAGAAGCTACACTATAGAAACGTCGCTGATCTTGTTAGATGGGCATGACTCCTACCAAGTCATGAGAGAGATAACTGTATAGAAATGATCAGAAGAGTGAGTGAAACGGATATAATAACCACTTGCGCCGACATATGTAGGATGTATTTTCATTGAAGCAAGGTTGCTGGTTTGGTGTTTTCAACATTTGGATAATTGTGCAGGCGTGTCTTTCCAGAAATAATTCACATTTGCACTTTTTAACATTATAGGCAAGGACTGTCTAGGTTGAACCGTTGCGGTTGAACATATTTATATCCATTTTCCGGGCGACGTCGATTCCTCACTTCTGACGCCTCATCAGACGTCTAACACGATAATAAAAGCGCAGAAAATGAGGCATGTCGCCGTCTGGTGTTCGCGATTTGTTACACGACGTCGACGGCGTGGATTGTCTGTGGGGCACAACGATCTAATGAAAGCCGAATGATTGATGAACCTGATTGGAGAGATGAAAGGAATATGCTAAAGCGACATACATACATGCAATGAGACGGGCGCTATATTGGCTCACATCCTTCTTATTGTGTCGGTGTCATCACGGAAACTTTGGATAAGGTTGATTAGGGAAAGATATTATTAAATTTATAAGTAAAACTAGAACTACTTTGTAGCAGAGAGTCGGCAGACGTAAGGGATGTTATATGGTAGTACACATTTCTAAGCGTAGTATTATACGAGGCAGCCGCTGTATGCAAATGAGATACTAAAAGGGTGCCAGAGGTATGGGCGAGCCGGGTTTAAACGTTGACAAACACAAAAGTGGTATTCTCCATCCGAGGCAGCTCTTCCTGGCTTGGGGTATTGTGATGTTGCTTCGCCGGGCCGTATTTTCGCGGCGTTCTGAATTTCTTAACTGGAGCATATCCTCCGACCGATCGCATCTGCAGAGGAGAAGTCTGAGCCGAGAGCTGACTGGCAGACGGCTGAGCAGTTTCCGCCAATAAGCGACAAGCGTTAAGCGCTTTTCCGACGCGAGGAAAAACCACTTCGAGAAGCTTACTTAGTCGAGCATACAAAAAAAAGGGTTCGACAGAAAAAGCTTTCGTATACAATTAATAACTTCACATATAAAGACGTCCCCGAAGAAGCTATACTAATAAATAAACTATCGACGAAAATGGTTGTACATAAATTTGATCAGAGAAGAAAAATCACCGAGCTCGTAAAAGTCCTCTCGACTGTGAAACTGGACGAAGCCACGGTGAAAGGAAGCGAAAAATAAAGTGCGTTTTCAATTTCGCTAGACTAGCGGTTCATCGCCTCGCGAGGAGCATAATTATTCTGAGTGATATTAAAACCTGATATCAGCTCGTTCATAAATCTGGAGCGCAGTGTAAAGTCGAGGAAGCAAGATTTACGAGCCCATTGCTTTGGCACAAAGAGGCAACAAAATGCACGTTCGCAAGTCGGGTTGTAAACCTCAGCCGCTTTGTGCACTTGCCAAGACATGCACTATGCATGATGCACTTGCATGATGCACCACTCGCTCAAGATGCAGTCGACATGATGCATTTCGACGACGTCGTTTTTGTCTGTTAGATTCCATCATTCTCCCGTGGTGGATTGGTGGGGGAGGGGGGGGGGGGAGAGAAGGAGATTTTACACCGCGATCGAGGGTTATCAAGATGATTGATTGTTTATTGATGGCGGCGGTCCACGATGATATATTATGACAACGCCCCTTTTGTGATGTAGTTAATTGCGTGGGCTGCTGTTCGGGCGATGATTAGGGTGATGAGTATCCTTATCTATCTCTGACAGGGAGGGTATTTTAGCACCCGCTGAAGAACACAAAATATGGGCTACCGGCTTGGCCCCTTCCGCCAGGATTCGTCAGATACGAACCTTGCTGAAACAAGTAAGATGGGCAAATTCGTATAGCATCGATCAGTATATCCTACGCTATAACGATGTGATTTGCATTGCTGCATCATACAGGAATTTTTCAATTTGCATGGTCGCACCGTAGCCTCAAGCACAAAATTCCAGGGGTGGGATATTTAAAAATGCACACATTACATTTGGTGACCATGTGGCGGGATCTTAATCAAATCATGCTACAAGGGATGCCCGGTGATCACTTTGAAAAACTACCAGTTGCCCTCAGAGTAAGTACCTCATATTATCTACCCCCCCCCCTCCCCTCTCTACCAACCACCATTTATTCGGGATACCCAACAAGAGCGACAACAAAGTGTCAATCTCCGCCAAAACTGATAATAGACATGTAGATGAAAATGATCGACATGCAGTTCCAATAAACTTGGCAGTCAGTGTGACCACAATTTACCCTTCGCTTGGGTTTTCTGCTCCTGTGGACAAAACATTGCCAAGCATTATTCTCTTCGCGCTACCATTTAAACAATTTCCTGCGCACATGAAAAGTGGTAATGAAAAGTGAAAATGGTAGTGAAAAGTGGTAGTGGCTCGTTCCTGTGTAGCGCAGTTCTCTCCACATCTTCCCGCCTCTCGTTCCGGGAGCGCGTCCTGCTTCTGGGTGGTCCAGTCCTTGGTGCCGACGCCGATTTCCGCGACGTCACACCCGCGGTGTCAGCGACGACGTCGTTCGACAGGCGCCGATATTTGTTTGCCTGAGTGGCTGTCCTGCACGTTTATGCTGAGCGCCGAGAGAGTGGGGGCGTCGGAAATAAGATCCAGCGACGTCGCGCGGAGAAGCGATCCCGTCTTGACGCGGAACATGTTTTGCCTATACCTATAGTGTTTGCGCGCCGTTTTACACAGAGAGAGCGCGTGGGATTAGTCTAGAGTGCCAGTTCTCTATGCAGGATTGCGAGGGTCATTTTTTCACCAATTATTCGGCAATTATGTTTATGTTTGATAAATCCATTTTAATGAAACTTGACTCTTTTCATACGAAGTTTAGTCAAATTGGGGGTAGATACCCTCAGGCCATTATCGAAGAAATAGTTTTATTTTTTTTATTTTTTTATTTACCAATGTTTATTTATTACATGTTTGTAGATAAATCGTTGTCCCACGCAGCCGAAAATGGGCTTGTCCGTGGTATCTTCACTGTGCTTTTTTTGCAGACAAACAAACAGCCAATCGATTTACCCGGTGATTACGCACAATATTAATATAATGGTTTATATAAGCACTCGAAGCATACTATAAGTATGCATAATATAAGAATATAAGCATAATATAAATATAAATATGGATTATTATAAAAAACTGAACAAACACACAGCAAAATGGAAATACTATAGAAACTATTCAAACATATTAGGTGAATAATGGTATGGTGGTAATTTATCGAAAAACACGTCTAGACGTTTTTTACATGCGGAGCTACGCTAATAACAGCAAGTTTGGTTTTTATATGTTTACATCAGAGGTAGTTGTTTCATTTTACATGCCTTTGTTTTTCATTTTATATCTCTATTACTTGTGATGTTTTTTTTATGGAGAAGCCATGAGTAAACTTTACAGTTTACACATGGCCTACTGTTAAATACGTTCTGCCACTCCGATAATACTATGTAATACTATGTAGCTATGTCCATTGCTACAGCTGCGATCATCTTCAACGTAACACCAATAGCGTTTGCGAAGCCCTAGTTAAATACAAGTGTCACGTGGCTTCCGAGGTCATGGACATGCACGATGCCCAGTGACCTCGGATCGTTACGTTTGACATTTTTTTGTCGTAACAGACCGGCTTACCAACAGCCAACTGCGCGTACCTTTATTTCAGCCAGGGATTTAAACGTCGGCTAGCATGAAACTGTATGGAAATGACAAGGCAAGAAAATTCCACTTTGAAGGTCATACGTTGCATGTAAATTGCAAACGTTTGTTAAGAATCTTTCGCTGTGAAAGCGGAAGTTTTCCGTCGCTAGGGACTTAACTGTCTGTTGACGCCCAGTCAAAGGATGCATGGTCGCGTATAAAAAAATCATCTTATAGACTTCACAAAACATTTCCGAGTTTGAAATAGTTAGTTTATTAAAAATCTTTGCGGCTCATTGCGCCTGCGTCAGGGCAGGAAAAGCCGTGCTCTGGTGGTTCCTCACGTACCACCGTCGTCACCAGCGTCGTGTAGTAGGAGTAGACCAGGTTTAGGATCTGCAACGAGCGTACGGCCGGAGAGTTTAGAGGTATGAGCACAATTCAAACAAGAATACGCACCAATCAAGTAACAAGTATAAGATTAAGAACAAGTAAAAGCAGTTTAAAAATGTGAAAAATGTTCATTGACAACTGTCAGTGCGAACAAATTCTCAAAACGCTGCCATGGCAGCAACATTTGATGTTTGTGAGTCTTGTACGGGTCGCTCGGCCTCCCGCAGAGGACCCCTTCGGAAGAATGCGTACCCGGATAGCTCAGATGGTAAAGCACTTGCCCGGCAATTAGGAGGTCCCCTTATCCCACCCAGCGAAGCGGGAGAATGCGTGCCCAAATAGCCCAGATGGTAGAGCACCTGACCGGCAATCAGGAGGTCCCCTTCTCCCACCCAGCAAAGCGGGAGAATGCGTGCCCAAATAGCCCAGATGGTAGAGGACCTGCCCGGCAATCAGGTCTCCTTATCCCACCCAGCGAAGCGGGAGAATGCGTGCCCAAATAGCCCAGATGGTAGAGGACCTGCCCGGCAATTAGGAGGTCCCCTTATCCCACCCAGCGAAGCGGGAGAATGCGTGCCCAAATAGCCCAGATGGTAGAGCACCTGCCCGGCAATCAGGAGGTCGCAAGAGCGGTTCCCGTTTCGGTTGCACATTTTTCCAGCTTCGCCTCACACTCTTCTTTAAAGCAGTAACATTTATACGTTCTGGGGCGAAAGGCTAGGCGGTGGCTCCACTGCTCCAATGCACGGGTCTCTACTGACGTACACTAAAGGTGGGTTCCCACTTGATGGTTTTCCTCACCGCGCGGCGATTTGACGGTGCGTTTTTTGGTTTTGACCAATCACAGTCGAGCATTCCACCCTTGCCGTGACGTCACGAGCCGGCACTAGCGGCGCGGTGCCGCACCGCCACAGCGCCGCAAAAGTAGACGCAACTCCTACTTTTGCGGCACCGTCCGCAACCGGACCGGCGGAAGTCGTATGTTTGAAAGTCATACCGCTAGGTGGTTTCTAGTCAACGTACTTCTTGTTCCTGTTAACTCCGACTGCTAACGCTCGCCGTTTAGGATCTGCCTGCTCATTTATTACTCTGAATTGTACCTACAATGACCGGCCGAACGTGACCCAACAAATCATCAAACAGCTCTGCAGACAGGCGAAGATATCGCTGGTTTCATTCAGGGTCGGATAGGCGAATGTTCTGTACCAGTGAGTACCAATTTCCCTCGGTTTCTTGCTCAGCGAAAATGGGCCTCACCCACCATTTCGGACTCTTTCCTAACTCTTTCAACCGACGAGCTTTCAATCTTCTATCCAATAAAAACAGCAACACTGCTCTTCGCTCAGCGACGATAGGTATCATTTTGATGAAGTTAACCAATAACCTACAAACCACGGCGTGTCTGTCTGTCAAAATTAGTTGTCGCTATTTCCGCTAGGCAGAGTTCCATCGCGCCGACACGGAATACGGCCCGAGTGGGAACTAGGGAGCGGTAAACCGTCCGCTGCCGGGCCGCGCGGCGAGAAAAACCATCGAGTGGGAACCCACCATGAGGAAAGATTCCTGCGACAGTGGCACGAAACCTGCCACCCGGATCGCCACCGTCTGGTTACATTGTGACATCGTGATGCGCATGCTCCGCTTGAACGCCTCCGAAGCCTCGAACCAGTCGCACGCCAGCACAGCCTCGCGTATGCCCTCGCTCTACCGGACAACCAAAGCATTACGCTGAGTGTACAGCTGCTGGCAATGTCAGTGACACGATGTAAGCAACTTGCGCTCTGGACAAATCAGACACTCTGGATGTGGACGGAGTCATGTTCGCGACTCTGCCACGGAGTCTCCCAATGTTCATGGCATCTTGTCAATGACATTGCTAGCTGTAAGCTGTAACACCAGCTTTAGTCCTACATCTAAACGGTGTTCTTGCATGCAAAAATATATCGGTAAGAAAAGAATACATTTTCAACACAACACGAACTTCATTTGCGAAGCCCTAGTAATATTACTTCATTTCAGGTAATTTCATGCTAGGTTCTGAGTACTGATTATAATATAGTTGCACCTCATCGACGAGCAGATCTGTCAAGTAGCAAAGCAACCAAAGTTCAGCGAGAAAGAGCAACACGAGGGTCATCATCGTCAGGGCGTAGTCGTCGAACGCCTTCATCTGACGAATGAGTGTATAGGTACAGGTTCGGCATGATTGTAGCATCATGATGGTAGCCGGTCTGGTTATACTTAAAGGCCATGTCGCATCTCCTGATAAGCCATGTTCAGATCAAAGATTTTTGCTTTTTAAAACCCACGGCAGAGGCAAAAAAATAAATAGTATATTTTTGAGTCCGCAAAAATCCTTTTTGTGGAGAAGTCTATGACGTCATCGTGGGCTCTGGGAATAGTTTTTTGGCCGTAATTACCTTCTCGAAGCACCGCTTCACTTCAAACTTTCAGTATTTACTTTCGAAAGCGATCACTTTGCAATACTAAAATTTGGAATAGATATTACAATTTTGAAATATTATTTTGAAATTGGAAATATTTGACAAAGCGGCAATTGGTGATATATATATATATATATATATATATATATATATATATATATATATATATATATATATATATATATATATATATATATATATATATATATATATATATATATATATATATATATATATATATTTTTTTTTTTTTTTTTTTTTTTTATTTTTTTTTTTTATTGCTTCTGTATTGGGTATTTAAAGTCAAAATCTTTAATCTGAGCACAACTTGTTTGAAGGTGAGAGAATTCCTGGAAAGGCAGTGAATTGGCAGTATCGCGGTTTAACGTTCGTCGTAACATTAATTGAAGTGATGCTCACATTGAGGACGAGTACGATGGCGAGCACAGTCGGGACGACGTTGCACATGATGTGGATGGTCATCATAGGGTTGAATATGTATTCTACTTCTCGCGTCAATCTGTAATCAAGAATTGAGCTAGCACTATCAGGGGCGTTCCTAGGGGAGCAGTCATAAGAGTGCTTTGGGGCCTCTGGCTTAGGGCGGCCGAAGTTAAACCGAAAAAAAAGACGATCGTGTGCTTTTAGGGAATTGACTTTTTGGAATCTTGTACGTTTTACCACTACAAGCTTTCAAAACATCCATGCCATAAATAAACGTCATCGGCCTTCATTATTCGGCTGAACTTTTACATAATTGGCAACACTGGTGGGGTTAGGGGGGCCTCAAGGTTAGGTTAGGTTATGTTAGGTTATGGCAATGACAGTTCTATGAAAAACGTCCAAAAACGAACTGAATGCTTATGTGCGGCAGAGCCAGCGCATCGGTCAGAGAGTCTAGAGAGCCGGGTGGCATCGGTGACGTCAGAGTAAAAATCCCGGTCGAGACAACCTGGGAAACTATATATTAACCTTGGGGGGCCTCACAATTTTATGGTTTGGGGCCTTTTTATGCACTGAGCACTAAAATGCCATTAAGATTTAAGAGACCAAACCATACCCAACTGAAATACATTTCAGGTAGATAAGACGAAACTCAATCGTATAATATTGGATTTATTGGCATACGAAACAGCAGCTCGAGTGCCGAATCAGACCGCGAACTCAGTTTGTAAGACGTCAGAGAACTAAAGGTCTATCGAAATACGTGGAGTTCTGCTCCAGATTGCAACATCCAGCTGTTTCATTCAGCTAAAATCGCTAACTATACGAAGTATTGGAAGAATCTAGACACATATTCCAATTCCAATTCCTAATCCTAGTTGAATCAGCCACAAGCAGTTCGAGCTTATTGTGGTTTCGTTTTTAAACTGTACGAAGCGTTGTAAGAGTAAGCATTCCTCTCACTTGAAACAGTGCTGAAAATGACCGAAACCATCGGCAGTTGGAGCTACAATCCTGCGGCTTGGTTATAGTCAGCAGTCACAGAGGGCAGCAGCTCACCGAATGACTTCCTGGTGGCGATTGACACACTCCCCGAACAGACGACTCATCTCAGAAGACACCGCTTGGTCGAAGTCGACGAGACGAAGTGCTTCTGCGCTTGTCTGGGCCGAAGCTGCGCTAGAATTACTTGCCCTGAATGCCGAGGGTGTTAAAGACGTTGGCACCCATGCACATAGACACGCTTGTCAATTTCAATGCTGAGAAAATCAGTTTTAAAATACAATAGAAGTGACCTGGATTCGTGGGTGACCGTGGTGTCAGCGTGGTCATCCGTTGTCGTACTAACAGAGCGAATCGTCACCATCTTGACGGCGTCCTCTCGGACGTGCCTGAAGTCGTGGCCGAGGAGACGGAACTGGCCGGTGAGCTGCACCATGAAGGCGACGAAGAGACAGTCGAAGGCGATAAACCAGGTGGACGAGTAGAACACGTGGATTGACAAGAACGCCATGGCGATCTCGTATGTCGGCGTCGCGTATTTGTCGGTGGGCAACCAGACGCTGAGGAAGATCAACACAACTCTGGGTACTTAGAAAATAATATTGCAAGGCTTGATCAGGGGTATTCTCGGGCAATTTTGGTTCTAGCCATTGTTCCAAAGACTATATTATTCTGATCACACGAGGCCAAAGTTCCGATGCCGAATCAAACCGCAAGATCATATATTCATTAATTTGTCGCAAAAATTGCACCAACAACCTCAAGTTTCACCGGGGCTGGATCAGTTGCACCTGTGTGTCACGTTCTTATAACGTTCTGATGGTGTCTGATTGTTTCTGATTAATGTTGTGTGTTTAATTCTGATTTTGGTTAATTTTGATAATTTATAATTTAATTCCTCCGGTGCGGCACGTACTTGAACCAGTAGAGGCGATTGTAGACCAGGTAGACCAGACGCGCCAAGCACCCGACGTAGTACGTCAACATCGCAGGCACGACGCCTCCAGCGACGAGGTTGGTCCAGCGCTGCGTGTGGTCGGCGATCTAGTATCAGGGGACAACCCCATAGATGAGGGCAGGATGGAAAGAATTGGAAAAACAATGAGAGGGAAGAATAAAGAGTAATTAATTGGAATGATATCATCAGCGATGGAAAATAGAAGGGGGTCAAAGAAGAAAATATCTTGGAAAATGTTTTTTTTTGGTACTGAACGTCAAAAGGATGAAATGAGGGAAAGGATGGAAGAATAGACGAATGGATCTTAACTTAAATGAATAAAATGAAAGATGGATAAAAATCAGAAAAATCAAATGAAAGTAAAATAAAATGCATGTCTCACCACCATGCGAAACGCATAATTTCCAGAGGAAAAACTACCTTCTGCCTCTCCGAGTCCGAATCATTGTTCGCCCCGCGTTCGACTAACTGCTGGAGCGCCGACGCCAGTCCTTGGAGCCTCTCAGCGCGGTATAAGAGGGTGCCGCCTTTCACAATCATCATGGAGATGACACATAAGTTTGACGTGCCCTCGCAAATGAGAGCAAAGTCACCGCCACTCATCACCAAGGTCATCACAATCGACACAACAAGCACACACACAAGCAACAAACTTAGATGGAAAGATCTCTTTATAAACGTTTCTCGGCGTGTCCGGTGGATGCTGTATGACGTGGTCCAGCATCCTGAAAGAGATACCACTTTCAAAATCGTTTACCTAAAAAGGAGATTTCGTGGAATTCTGCTGAAGTTCGCCTCATCCAGCTGTTTCGCTCCGCTCAAATCGCGTTACCGAGGCGCCAGTTCTACTAAGGCCCGGTTGTACTAAAGTCAACTCCTAGTTGAGATCCCAACTAGGAGTTACAACTGAATTCAGCCGTTCACATGCAGCGAATTCGGTTGTTAACCCTATTTGGGATCTCAACTTGGAGTTGGATAGCTTGGTAAAACCGGGAATAAGTAACTGAAGAACGGCTTCACCAAGGGTTTCAACTCCTAGTTGAGATCCCAACTATACGTATTACAACTGATTTCGATGCATGTGAACGGCAGAATTCAGTTGAAACTCCTAGTGGGATCTCAACTAGGAGTTGAAAATTTCCGAAAATGCTACGTTTGAAACTGTAAGAATCAAGAAACATATATTTCTCCAATTTGAAACCGGCTGTATGAATCTAAAGTAACATGTTATTCAATGGAAGCCGTGCTCACGTTGACTTAAGAGTGCCCCAGTCAGATAATCCGTTCACCGCCACCCCCACAGAAACAGTGAATGCAGAGGTCCACGCGTGAGGAGAAATGAACCCCTAATTAAGTGATCGAATCTTTAATTTTAAAATATAAGCAGATGAAGGAACAGTATATCTTTGGTCCTGCGATCTTCTTAATTTGATTTTTACATAAATGTATCAAGTAGGTACACCCTTTCAAAAATAGCCTCAATGAGCTCTAGGCATCAACTGTAAATGATATTAATTCGTTTTGTATTGGAAAAGCGCGATTGCACGACCATGCACGCACTCTTTCGCTATTTACAGTTTTTTTTCAGAGATTTTGGAGCAAATTTAGACCCTCATATTTCCTGACTCGTAAGGGTCTGCACCCGTAAAATCGTGGTGATCACCCTCTACCGAAATGTTAACAAGAGTCATTTTGTTGAGTTTTTTTAGTTGCGTCGACATGGCGGATGCAGAGGATTATAGACGAGCCTGAAATTCAGAGCACGGATTAATATGTATGACTCCACTTTTGAAAGTCAGAAAGTTTTGTAGAATGGCCATTTGGTGCACGAAAACATTCATTCAAAATAGAAGCAAATTGGCTATCGATATCGAATCCTGTCGTATAAATTATCAGACAAAAACTTAAAAATGTATCTTTTTCAAATTTGACTGCATATGTTTATGCTGACATCGCGATACATTGAACATTTTTGTTGCATTCATATCCGAGATGTTGCTGCTTATAACCTCCTGCAATTGCGAAAACGGCGAGTACCTTTATCTTAAGCTGCGATAAGCGGATTATATTCGGAGAGGTCTCTTAAGTCCTCGATCAACCGGATATCGCGCTGATTGTGCGGTGAGCGATTCATTTCTTTGCGAACTGTATTCTTGGATCCGTTCAATTTTAAAATTTTAAAAAGTTGGATAGATATTGTTGTCATCATGCTTTCTTCATGTTGTAGCCGAAATACATGTGTCTTACCCAAGGAGTCGAGTGTTGTCAGGTACAACTCGAGCCCCTGATTCGTTCGAAGTCTTTCAAACAGCCTCATCTTTTCTCAACCGACGACGCACCAAAACCCTCGAGCTGACTTCGTCCAAACCGAACCTTAGCGCGCCTAGCCACCCTCTGTCATGACTACATGACTCTTTTCCTATAAGGATACACCCATCATAAATACCACAAAAAATGTGTCAATGCCGTATTATTGTGTCACAATAATATAAAATTCACGAAATAGTGTCGGAATACTCGAGTTTATGAAGAATTTCGTGCCACTTTATACTTTTACTGCAATAATACTTCAAATGTCAAACATATCTTATTCATTTTTCTCAAGGCATATTATTTAGCATTGTCTTTTCAACCTCAGTTGTACCTATGCAAAGATAAAAAGGTAAACTATTTGAGACTGGATTTTGCATGCTTAATAAAATTCGCACTGATTTTATTTTTATATTTTTTTTAATTACTAGTGCTAAAGATAGGACAAGCAGGCATGATCACTGCCTAAGAAATATAATACATGCTTTACGCTTTTCAAAGCTGTGTGCATTTTGAGGACGAGTAGCAGCGTCACATCGCGGCAACTGAGTTGAGAAAGAGTTAATTTTAAGTTTCCGACAGTTCCGTCGATAGATTGAGTAGCGCTCGCTCGGGGACTTAGTGCAGTGCAGCGCCGACTTAGGGCTAGTGGGTTAAATCTCGCTGATAGAGTGTAAGCTTCTTTCCCCGGACACACTAGATCGGGATGAACCTTCATTCCATGCAGCCTGCTAACGCTTCGTCGTTCGGAAGATCGGCGACTCAACTTCATGTGTGTGTGTTTGTTTTGTAAGTGTTATACTCACAAAGCGTGTTCTTAAATTTGTGAAGAATGTACTTTCATCCTGGAGGATGAGATTGCTTTATACTAGATGTAGTTTCTAAGGAAAATTGGCAAATATGTAAAAAGGGCATAGGCATTATTTCCAAATTTCCATCACAAACTTTGTTAGAATGAGTGATAAAAAATAGTACGCTTGCTTACCAGTGTTCATAGCTTTGTCAGCCGTAAAGCTGGCGGTTTTTTATAAACCTCCGCGACAAGACTCTTGAATATATTTAGGAAAATAGTAGAAAGTGACTTATATCCTATTCGCATTTTTCCCCCTTCCTTCTCATACTCTCGTCGTACACCAGCAATTTCCATAATCTACGCACGTAAAGAGGTGAAAGAAGCATCGCGGATGAATAATTGAAAGAGGCTCTGCGAAACTAGAATGACAAACTAGGCGATTTAGATAAGAGTCGAATCACACTTTCTCTTGTGCTCTGAGCGGGGGGTGGGGGGCTGGAGAAACTGATTGGGCTCGCGACGAAATGAGATGTGACGATGCAAAACCCCGCGACGAGCACCCGGGAAAGTGGTTGGGATGAGACGCCGACGCCGACGCCGACGCCGACGCCGACGCCGCGACGTCTCAAGAATACAATTGTGCCAGCGCGTTTATTTATCTTGTATGGTTGCGCGTATGGGAGAGAAGAGAATTCATTGGAGCCACTAAAAGTACTTGGCTGTGTGGTTGCAATAATTCGCGCAAGGGGATGCGAAAAGCTCGCGCGCATTCATCGATTTCAAATACGTTTTGAGAAGCGCTTCTGAGCCTCTTTATATATAACGCATACACAACAGTGTCGCAGCCTGGCGGAAGTCTACAGTACCAACCGCTGTGTTATTCCAAATTCAAATTATGGACGTTTTTTTATTGCTTTTCATATATATATTCTATATAGATTGTGAGTTTGTTGAACATGATGAAAAATACTCCAGTTCCGATAATATATTTCTTATACCATTTTTATAATATTTTCTTGTATAGCGTAGCTCTGGAAACCCTGGAATTTCCCAACAGTTTACCTATGAAGCAAAAAAAGTAGGAATATATAGCGGAGGTTGAAATAAACTCAAACAAACTAGAGTTCACTAAATTGCATTCTCCGAGTAAATATTAGTCGAGAGCGCGTTTTTCGCCGCCGACATCAGAGTGAATCACATATCGCAAGAGCTCGTCGCTATAGAGACAGTTGCACTCGCAAAGCTCTCAGTTTAGGCTTTAAATTCCAACAATTTATAGTCGCACACGACAAACCAGTACCCGTCCACGAGACGATGTAGCGACTACCGAAGACCTAGATCGAGTACCCAAACACACAGCAGCCTAACTCAGATGTCGCGCAGTACGTCTCTGTGTGCATTTCCTCTGATCTCTCGTGCCCCCCCCCCCCCCCGACCTCCATCTGTTATCCTTCCTATCCTTGTTTTGCTACTGGCATCCCATTCATTCGCCTTACATCGAACAGCGAGAAAGGTTCTGTCGTCGGCAGCGTCTAAAGATTGCACGAGTCTACACTTACATCAATTTTTTCGTTACCTCTGCCGTCTCTGTGCAGATTTTGGATAGTCAACTTGTCTTTCTCTCCAGCCCTCAACTTCTCTCTCAGTCACTCTGATCGCCTTCCTCTCAATTCGCGACTGGAGCACATGTGCGAGACCCGCTGACGGAAACGGGAAGTGTTGCTAAGAGTTCAGCAGACGCGAAAAAACGTACACACAAGTTCGTCGCTCTGCAGTTTTTTTCACTGTCGATTCATTATTGTTGCGTTTCGCTTGCTGGCTTTTTGATAGCGCTTCGCAAAAGGGTGCGAGTGCCTCTCGTATGTACATACAAAAGACAAGACGTCAAAGAGATCGGCAGGCTACGCACGTTGTTGTAATGAATACCCGCGTGTAAACATTTTTGGCGCGAATGCATTAGAATAATTGCCATGTAAAAACACTAACGCGCATGTGTTAATTTCTTTGGGCGCGTCCGCGCAAGCGAGGTGCTGTTGTACACATGAAAAGAATCAAAAGCATAACAAAATCTTGCAAAATGTGAGCGACGCGGGAAAAAGTGGGCGCCAGCGGTTTTTATTTGCGGAGAAGCTCTGCGATTGTTCGGGGATTGTCGAAGTAGGTCGATGCACCCGTGCACCGAACGAGTAATTTATATTTTGAGATAAGATCGCTCTTCGTTGCAGGACGCAAAGTATGAGACCGTGATGCAATAAGACAATGATTTTGAGGCACCTAGGATACCGAAGTCCTTTGCAATCACTGTCCAGGTTTGGCAGGTTGTGTCTGGAAGCTGCAGGATTGGAAATGACTCTATGCACGGAGAGCCGATTCGGCTTCAGGGAGTCGGAAGACAGAGACGTCGAATTGGAGTCTGTTTCAATCAGTGGAGGTAACGGCTTCGAATGGCTCCTCCGTCTGTCGAGTAAAGTAGTTTAACGACGCAATGTGCAGGGTAGGCCTATAGAGAAAGAGAGAGAGAGAGAGAGAGAATGGCAATGGGAAAAGAAAGAAATGTATTGTTGCATGAATACAATTGTTAGATAGACGTAGTATTGGTAACTTGAAGAACTTCTCTTCATGAGGAAATATGAAATTGCTTCCTATTTCAATTGTGAATATTAATAAATTCTCCATTTTTGAATGCAAAATAACTTAATATTGTTGTGGATTTGTCTGCAGCATTTCTTGCGTACACATGCTAACTTTTTCTTTGTCGTCGAAGATGAATTGTTTTTCGCTGCATGCTTCGTTCGTTGTGGAATTGAACATCGAATTGCTATTCCGGGAGACAATCGAATGTTTGGCTCTTGTTTCGTCACAGTAGCTCATGTGCTATAACAGGGACGTTTCTGATGTATTAAAAACGCAACTGTGCTGCCGTTGGCGACGTTAATATTTGACAAAGAGGAACCACCCGCCAAGCGTACACTTGTTCGAGCAAGTCGAAGAAACAAGAAATATTTCGTCGGAACTCAACTATTTCATTGAGAAATAGTGTGCATCCTCCATCTCTTTTCAATTTCAAAGTCTCGTATATGTACACAAATAGAAATAAATGCGTTTCCAACTGACATATTTCGAGTTCTTATAAAGAAATATTACTGGCGTAAAAAGAGCTGCGAGCAATTTTTTCTATAGGGACATATTTGTTATGCTTTTTGCGGAAAAATGAACAGCATTTTATATATATAAGCACTATAACTGCGATCTTTTACGGCATATTTCCCGACCTACGGGATTAATTTGTAAATGGAGGACAATTCACGTATGATTTATTTTAATTTCACAAGCCCTCTCCTATAAATAACGCTTAACAACGGCGGGCAGGAGACAGCGAACGATAAAAGTAAGCGGCTAGCTTGTATAAGCGATATGCTTACTTTGGCTCTGCTAAAATCAACAGTGAAGTTATAGCTCGCGTTTCCTCAGCGAGCCGTTTCACTCAAAACACCAAGTCGTCGTCGCATTTTGATACCCGATTCCTAAATAAAGTTAGCGGGAAAGTTGACACTCGGTGCGCGCGACGGAAAATCGCGATCCTGTCGTAAATTAGAGGAAAAGCTTAAAGCGTCGTGTTAATGATTTATGCTGCGAGCTCGCGCTGTGATGCACTAGGCGACGGAAAATCTGTGTTTCCTAATGGGACATTTTACGAGAAATTTATTCAGACCGAATCAACTTGCATGATTCGCTTGTAGACCAGAGGACTTTACATTATAATTTGCACAAATCGAAACCAATCTCTTGTAGAAGTGTCCTGAAATTATAATGCAATTAACTTCATGGATATAGATGAATCGGATTAAAAGCCCTCATTTCTATAGACTTGTCTTTTTGCCGTCGATTGAAATACCGATTTGTAGATTTGGAACATGAGCCGTACGGACGTGTCCTTAAATCAAGCTGTCGCAATGCAAGGTAGCTCTCAAACTAACTTCTCCCTTTAGTCCAGTGCTCAAAACACCGCCCCCCGAACGAAGCGATCGACGCGAAGCCAATCGGTCAATCGTTCAACCAGCGTGAATGATAACGCCGTCGACAATGGCGCTAGAATTCCTCCGCTTAAAAACAACGTCTGCGTAAGAACCAGACAATATGTAGTGTAACCAATTATAAACTATTTGAAAAGATTTCGCTTGAACTTCGCGCTGGAGACGCAAGCAACGCCCGATGTCCTCTCTCTATCTCTCACCCCCCCCCCCCCCCTCTCCCTCTTTCTCTAGTGAAGTAAGTTTACACGCTTGAAGCCAATCACGCCAAGTGCACACGCCATTATTGTGCTTGTTTTTTTGGTATTGTGATAAAATATAAAATAAGTTTGTTATTATTTCGAGATGTCTTTGAGATCTGCGCATAAAGTATTGGTAAGTTGCTTGTCTGGATGCAAATGGGACGGCATTAAAACTTTTGGAGACAGAACGGCACACACAAGAAAATTTCGAACTTGGGGAGAAAATATTTGCGTACCATCAGCAAGAAGGATTATGCTATATTTGCGAAGTGCTTGGAACTATATACGTCTCCAAATTCGATAATTTTATTAGATCGCTTCCTATTATCAACAATTATACGAGAGTATAGTTAAGAAGGAAGAAATGGTTCACAATGGACATTTTTGGGGAATTTCTTTTGGCAATTTCTAGAAAATTTTAGGGGGAAAAAATACCAAGACTACCAAGAGGGTAAATTTTTACACTAACATTAACGAAATACTCGTTTATTACAATAATATTACCTAATTCAAAAGTACATACACTTCAAAATCTTTAACAAAAATGCATGCCCGTAATGCAGCACGGCGTAACCGTCCCATGTACAACGACTCCTCTGTATAGTACCTATCTACGTTATTGGAGTAACTAGTGACTAACTAAGACTAACGAAGCTCGCGCCGCTATTTCGCAAAGTTAGCGTCGACGTGGTCTCTGTACTGCACACAGCACAGGACAGTGCATACTACTTACACGTACATCGCCGTCCGTGGCAACCTCTTCCGGGATTTTAGCCAAATGGGCATTAGTCTGGCATTCACTTCAAACAAAGTGGTTGATCAGACGAACATCCCAACCAATTAGTGACTGCCGCGGAGCAGAGAGTGTGTATATGAAGGCATCACACAGTATAGCGCAATCATTTATTCTGAATTGCAGACTCTTATTTTTATACGAGGCATGAATTTCCAATGTGCATCTGGGGAAAATGTGTGGCTGAAGGGGATGGCGAAATGTAGTTATCATTTCGCAAAAGGAAAATTAATATGCTTGTTTCGTAGCGGACACGCAAGATATCACATGAAATTAGGAAGAAACTTGGTTGTCTGTGCCAAAAAGAATCCGCGATAAGCCTTTCACTACACTATTTTTTAAATATTATTCTCTTTGAGTGCATGAATTACGACGCTAAAAGGATTGACCGTTTTTTTTTTGTAGATTAAATAGTAAAGCAAGTATAAATTTATGGGTCTCTCATTACGGTGTCTATATAATAGTGTGCTATAACTATATAGAGCGACGTTGTGCATTAACTGGGTTTGTGATTTCCTTTTTGATGCTCTTCCTTCGGCCATCGCAGCGCCGTGATCATGTGATGTGTGTCCATTAAGTGCAGAATCTACATTCGGCGTCACGTAGCACGGATTAGTTCGGCTAACTTCGGCGTATCCGAGAGCGTTGCGAGACTTCGGATCGTCTCGGGCCTCTTGACCTCGAACGGTGACCTCGTCTATGGTGGAGGTGCCGGGGTTGGTTCAAGGTCACTTCATTATACGCGTTTTTTGGGGAGAGTTGTTTTTCTTTTAATTTTATGTCAATTTCAGAAGTATATTATGTATACTGTAATAAGGAAAGCATGTTTTATAGCATATTTTTAAGAGGGACAAATAAAAACATGTTATCTCGCTGGCTCCCATAAAATTATGCGTATTTGCTTGCGGGTTTGTTCATAAAATTTCATTCGTTTTATCTTAAATTAGGAAATTATTCTTCTTGTATATAAAAAAACACTAATTTTTTGTTAGAACATTTCTGAAAGTACAAATGCCTTGTACGTACTTCTATTTTATCATGATCCCCAACTAAATTTATGTAAAATTTTGATGAGACACGTCGATTTCTTCTTGGGTTAAACTAAAGAACATTCTCTCTACTTTGCCTTCAAAAGTTTTATTTCAAATCAGATCGATCGCGAAATTATTTCCCACTGTATTTACAATATTTTATTGAAAATGTTCCAACTTTTCCACAGACTTTATCTCGAAACCGGAAAAATATGTTTAGTCGAAACAGCTACGCTTTCCCACCAGCGTTGGATGTCCATAATATTACACCAAAACATCGAAACACATCGAACGCGAAGAGGTGTATATACATATACATATACATAATATTTTATCCTCCCTGATCTCTGGATTATTATCGTGAGAGCTTTTACTTCCATGCAGTAGATTTAACATCCTGGAAAAACCACCACTGTGAAACCCACACACACACACACAAACACACCCACAAACGCAAACAAACTGAGAACCGACCGTCCTGAACATTGAGTGGTTTTCAACTCTCTTATACGGCATGCAGCTAACAAAACATATCGATAGTATACGAGTTATCGAAATGTTATCGCAACTGGAGATCGATATTATGAGAGAGTGCCAAGATAAATCAACTTCCATGCCCACTCATCTGGAAAAAGCCTCTAGGCTACGTTTTAACTGTATGATCTTACATTGACCACCGATAAACTGTTCAATAAATCCGTTGAGAAGAGCACGAATTGTTCTCACATTGTTATTATCTTCATCAACTATTCAAGATGACATTGTTATAACGTGTATACGGGATGTAGATGCGTGACATATTGCGTTGCCTGCAGGGCTGTCTTAGAAATTAAGTGCGTATCTCTACTCCACGCGTGAACCCGCTGTGCGTAACAAGGAAACTTTGTGCGAAGGCAGCCCTCTAATATCGTCATCGAAATTGCAATTTTGTGCCGGATTGACATAGCCTCTTCTGTCATTACCGGAAGATACCCGTATTTTATGAGTATGACCGCTAAGGGATTTTGGATATACTGGAGCAGGATTTATTTTAGTACGGCTCGTCATCATTTCTTCGTCCTGTACCATAAAGTTCAGAGTATAGTGATCGTATTGCTGCTGATGCAGAAGATATGTAATCTGTGCAGAGGATTTTCTTTTAGGTCCAAGATTTCAGGTCATCTAAAAAGAAGACTTTCGTATAATAAATTTGAACGTGTAAATACATGGCTTGAACTAGTGCACCTACACCACGGAAACTATGCGGATATAGCTTAACTATAAACTATCCTACAACGTAATTAACAAACTAACTTGCAGAATTATGCAAGTATCGCATAATGTATCTACGAAATAAGCTCCAAAAGGTAGTTACCTATACCGACGTCGCTACAGCATGCTCGAAATCAAAATTTATTCGACGACAAACTGTATTTATTGAACGGAAACTTTGCGTTGCGGAGAATATTGCATTGATCATTCGCTTCGCTCTAAAAGGTGATGTCAAAAGTTGATGCTCTTCTATATGACGACCTAACCATTAAATTGGCCAGTACATGAACATGCCTTGCCTCAAGTATCGTTCGCGATTTCATGATGTGAAATTTCATGTGAAATTTTAGTGTGCACTTTATCTGGATTGATATCGGATATTTAGTTTAAAGTGGGGCATGTACTGCACTATTTACCTACTGCATCAACATGACAGTAACAATTACACTGATAAAACAATGGACAAGTTAATATTATGTTAGCAAAACAATCGCTCAATTCTGTCTGATATGTGTCATAGCTAATGCATAATTACCACACATTACTGACATTCCTAATGAAAATATAATAACTATATAGCGTTACTCGACTGAAGCTAAACTATAGAATGTCTCTCTGCTGATGTCCTCTCCTATCCAATCCCAAACCAATCCCAGTCGTTATCTACAATTGCAGCTTGAATACATTACGTATACTGTAAGAGGAGTTCCTACTCTAATTAGCGATCGTAGATAAATACAGATTACAGGATTAACTTATTTATATTTTAGATTAGCGACGATTTCCTCTCCTACGTCAACAGCTTATTTTAGACTGCCAATTAGCTACCTGCAACTTCTAAGGAGGTCATTTGACTATGTTTGTAGTTAAATTGAATCCAAATTCGTTTGGCCAATAAGATTTTTTGTTGGACTTAGAACTACCAGTTAAAATGGCATGGAAGCTGGTGCGGGAGGTCTTTTTAACTGGCCATACCAAAAACGAAAATGTACAATATTTCCTTTTTTTGTGGACGAAAACTTCAAAATCCCTCTCCAGACTGAAGACATAACGCAAACCGCTGAGCCCGATCCCGAGTGACGACGTCGACGGCGGCGGCGGAGGCGGCGGCGTCGATGAGGCCAACAATGGCCCCGGCTTAAATGCTCGCGCCTTGCTCCCAGGAAAAAGAGGAGGAAAAAAACAGATTAAGGGTCTGCTCTCGGAAATCTTCGTCGCGCTGGGGGATGAGTTTTTTCGGAGGCGGTAGGAGAAAGAGGTGAAGGGGTGGGGGGCCGCGGGAAACTGGAGCTGAATTTATCTGCTCCTCTTCTGACTCTTGCATGGTCGTTCGGGCTGCGACGGTCGAATGGCCCTTGGGGGCAAGGGGTGTGGGTGGTTGGGGGTTGGTGGCGTTTAGACGATTCTATTCGAGCTCCCCACGTCGCCGGGGAGAGTGTTCCATGCTGATCTTCGACGTAATTACTTCATTGAGTATATTTTCTACGTGGAATTACTTCCGGACTTCCGGTCTCGAGACGAGATGCCGTTTTAGTCGAGCACCGGAGCGCTGGCCGCTTTCCCTCTGCATATCCAGATTTGTGATCTCAGTGAACGGCCGGAATTTTCTTGGGCTCGCGATGAAGACGTCTTTTAAGGTGGAAGTGCCGGACATGCGAAGTAAAATATTTTTAAAGCTGTGATCAGTGTGCATTTGAAATTTGCGTGTAAAGTGTTAGGGAATTATTTGCAAAACCTTTGCGAAACTAGCGATAATATCTTGTTGCTTTCCACCCTGATTTTGACACCTCCTTGGATGCTGTTGGTCTGATAAGTCTTAATATGGAGGTGCCGTGTCTAAAGAAACATATTTTTAGAGTAAGCTTGGTGTTTAGGAAGAAAATAATTGCACATTTTCTGAAACATTTTTGTAAATAAATATCTTAAGTGACTCTAGATGCTCACATGCTTTTTAAACTGACTCCCATGGTTGTACTCAGGTCGGTACGCTTTAATGTGGAGGTGCCGGGTTCAAAAGGAAATTTTCCTTAAGCTATGCATCCTTGTAGTTAACAGAGAAATTACTTGCAAAGTCTTGGTCCTTCGTACTTCTAATATATCCTCTGTTGCTTGGCACCCGGCTTAAATGTGGAATTTGTCAATAATTAATCAGCTTTTTGCTGTGTGCACGGGCCAAATACCCAAGCTTGAGCAAAGTGCGGCCCAAGATGGATGCTACATCTTTGGGGGGAAATCCATTATTTAATCAGCGATGTTTTAGAAACGAAATATTCATTTAAAAAATCACCCGGACCTATTCTTCATGCCCTTCGGCAATCGAAGCTAACCAAACAATGCGTAATGAAAAAAATACAAAATTGATCGCGTCTCGATTGTCTATGCCAACAAATTTCCCCATCCCTCAGTGCCACGAAATTGAATCCAGAAAGCTCGCTGTTATTCGTGGAAACGGGCCGGGAACGTGGAATACTGTGAAGCGAACCCGGGTCCCCATCAAACTAAAACAAACGCCCGCCCAATTCGCGAGTTAATAATCTCCACCAGCTCTAAAGAACTTCGTGCCATCAGCCAATGAGTGGCAAGATGAAAACAAGCGTCGAGTGTACACACGGCGAACTAGAATTTCAAATTTAATATCACTTTTCATATTCTCTTCCCACGTCCTTCATATTTCTTGGGTGGTGCACGTCATTGTAAACATAATTTTAGCGTTGGATGGCCGGTTTCATCTTGCCCCATTCAGAGTTAGGTACGGTGGTGTTGTCTTCAAAGGCTGCGCAGAGCTGCGCAAAGCTGCGCAAGCCTCCAGCTGCGTAGGCAGGAATTTCGACACTTTACAGTCGCCTTTGAATAGGCATTTTCATCACTAGAGCTGCCTTCAAAGTATATAAGACCAACTTGAAGATTTGCTAACTCGCGAAATTCTTTAGTTGAAACAATAATATGTCTTTCGCGCTTGAGTGGTCCGCTATATGGCGATGTTCTGAAACAAAACAATTGCTCTGTATATTTTCCTTTAGCTTTTCATTACATTTTAAACTCGATTTTCATACGTTTCGTTTTAGAAAACGTGGAAACATTGTTTGCTAAGGAACTTTTGTTCAGCATATGATAATTCCAACGAGTTGAAACTTTCATATTTTGTTGTTGTAGTTTTGCGGATTTTATATGTGACCATCATCATAACCACATTACCGTTTTGCGGCGAGCCCCGTGCGATAGAATAGAAAACAGTCGAGTTGTTTTGATTTTATTTTTGCCAAAAAGATTCTTTTACTTCCACGTAAGCCACTATGAAAGTTGTGCGGGGTGGGTGGTAGAGGGGGGATAGTTAGTTATATTTACTACTTTGGGATAGCGGAAATGACTTCCTTTTACATGGCAACCCACGGAACCTTCGACTTGGAAAATGGATAACTCTTTCTAAACAGTTTTTTCAAAGGCAGGCGATGCCTTACCAGCGCAGCGATTGCTATATTACGCCATGGCTTGTTTTTTATTGAAAATAATTGCTTACGTGCAGTTCAGAGATTCCAAGTATGGTGACATCTCTTTTGAGATAAATATCTGGTCTTTATATACAAAAGCGGGTCTTTATTTTCAAAGTGAGATACTGGGACAGTAGAATGGACTACCCCATAAGACTAATTTGCATAATCTCAAGGTCATCCCGGATAGGACAGCTACCCCCACTCAAGGTCGTTTTGTAAGTGGTTTTTCATGTAAGCTGTCAATCATAGTTTGCATAGTAATTAGTATATAAATTACCCAAGTGGATAATGATAATTGAATAATGTATGATAGAAATGTAAAAAAATTAGCATATATAAATTCATCCCAAGAAGCCTTTTGATTAATAAAATGAGATAATTTCGTCCTGAAGCCCCCCCGGCGGCGGCGGCGTGGTGTCGGCGGCGTCGGCCCGGGGGTGCCCCCCCGGGCGGCGGCGTCACGGGGGGGAGGGGGGCGGCGGCGTCACGAGGGGAGGGGGGGGGGGGGGCGGCGGCGTCACGAGGGATGGAGGCGGCGGCGAAGGACTCATCGAAAACATGTCTGTACATGCCTATAATGCGAGTCCCTTTGTCTGAAATAGGGCAAACAGAGTCCCTTTTGTCTGCCTCCGTGTTTGTTTACCTCACTCATCCTGAGGGGGGTGGGTGATTGAAAAATCATGTACTCGTTTTTGCCTATGAGATGTTTTCTCAAACAAGACAGTTTGTTTATCTGGGAGGTAAACATGTCTGTACATGCCTATAATGCGATCATGTACTCGTTTTTGCCTATGAGATGTTTTCTCATATAATATATTCAAAGAGTAATAATATATTAAAGTAATATACTTGATAGTGAAATATATCAAATATTAATAAAAGAGCTTTTGCACGAGAGGTTGATATCGTTTCTCAACCAAGTCGGCACACTTTTGTCAGATACTATTATATTCCCTGTTATGGGATGGATGATCGAAAAATCATGTCTGTACTTGTTGTTTCCAAACAAGAGTATTGAATGGGTGATCTTTTCTTCTTTTTTTCATATGAAAGACACATTTTAAAATGCACCTACACGCTAGGCTCTTAGAGCTTAAAATTGTTTTCGCCACAGGTTGTTTATCTGATAGGAATTTTATATTGATTGAGTGATAGGCACTTTAGCTCTAGTTAAGGTAATTGGTCAAGATTGAATAAGAGAGTATTTCTTTTCAAATGTTAGGTAAAAGCAAGTTTTTTGTGAGATGTAGGCCCTGTAATAGGGGATGAGTGATCGAGAAATCATGTTGTATTTGTTGTTTTTCAAACAATACTATTGAATGGGAGATATTTTCTTTTTAAATAAAAGACGCAGCGTTAGGGTTCTTGTTTTGCTTACTTTTGTCAGATAATATTATATTCCCTATTATAAGGGGTCGATGATCGAAAAATCATGTCTGTAATTGTTGTTTTTCAAACAAGAGTGTTGAATGGGAGATATTTTTTTCTTTTTTCATATGAAAGACACATTTTAAAATGTACACGCTAGGCTCTTAGAGATTAAAATTGTTTTTGCCACAGGTTGTTTATCTGATAGGAATTTCCTATTGATTGAGTGAGACACTTAAGCTTAAGTTAAGGTAATTTGGCAAGATTGAATGTGTGAGCATTTCTTTTCAACTGTAATGTTAAGGTAAAAGCTCACTTTTTTGAGATATAGGCCCTATTATAGGGGGTGAGTGATCGAAAAATCATGTCTGTGCTTGATGTTGTTTTCAATCAACACTGTTGAATGGGAGATAATCTCTTTTCAAATGAAATGTTCTTGTTATGCTCTTAGTCAGCGCTATGACTCTGTTGTTCCTCGTTAACGGCCGTTTGAAAAAAATTAATAGAGGCTCTACATACTGTCAACCCCAATGCCCGTTTCGCGCTAGAATTCTCAAAAATATCACCAAAAAGGTCATCTAGTAGTCAACTCATGAACTGAACTGTCTTCATTTCAGACAAGAAAAAAATCTTACCCTGATATGTTTTAATTATTTAATAACAAATACATCATAAACAAATCGAGCTTAATAACAGACTAACTTGTAAAAAAAGATATAGGTACTTTTTTATTGTTGTTAAAAACACCTTCTATTCTAAGTACGTTACGAAAAAGATGTACAGCAATAGCTGGATAAACTGAACGTGAAAAAAAATATTGCCAGTTTTGATCATGTTTTTTAAATACATCATTATAATTTTAACGTTTATACTAATACAGAGGGGTGGCAGCGATCATTAAAAATGGTTCTGAAGTACAAACTTACTGATATATTTCAAGTAACCTGAAGTAAGTAACCCCATTCTTTGAAACATGTGAGTTAAATGTGTTTTTTTCGGTATAATTAGGTCGTTCAAAACGGTTATGATAAATCTCCAAGGGTGAAACATACATACAACTTGAAAAATATAGTCTGGTGTTTCATATAAAGAAAAAAAACGCAACCAAAAATTTAAAATAAAGATGTTTTTTGCAAGTAGGAACGTGTCGTAGCACGCTAAGCATTGTAGGGCCTGTTTCAACCAACACTATTATATTTTTCTAAGGGATGAATAGTGGTGTGGGTGACTAGCTGACTATAAAAGACCTGTGATTTTGTAGACCAATCATCAGTTTTCTGAAGTGTCTCAAGACAGTGTCGTCACGAGTTTGTCCGAGTGTGTGTCTTCAAGTGTGTCTCGCTGTGAGTTCAGTGTTTTTTCCAACAAGATTCCATCCATTGGGTAAGTCGAAAATGGTCTTGATTTTTCATGTTTATTATTCGAATTTTTGTTTTATTTATTTTATTTTGTATTTTATATTTTTTACACATTCAATGTAGTTGATTTAAATTTTTTACTTTTGAAGAAAAAGCACTCTTAAATATTAATAAGCCACAAAAGACTTGCAATTTATTTTACAACATATCGTTAAAATAAACACTATGAAAATTTTTGTTAGGGGTTCACAAACTTGAGACTTTTTTATTTGCGCACAGTCCTATCAAGTTGCACGAATTGTAGAATCGTTTTTTTTCATAAAGATTTAATTATTTTATCTAAGTTACTGTTACCGTAAACGTCATTTCCTATTGTACGCATGACAGTAATAAACAATCACTAAAAAATAATTACACAATAGCATTCAACTATAAATCATTCCTAAACCGTTGAAAACTTTACCGCGTAAAAACATGAACTACTTCAACTAGCGACACCTAGCCGCTAGTGTAAACATATTGCTTGAACTCTACGGCTGAAAAAAAATCTGTAAATTATATTTGTTTTAATTGTTTTACCAGTCAGAATAAAATCATACGCATGTTAGACGTTTATAAGTTTTTCAAAATTCAATAAGTTCTATAAAGTTACTTTAGCAAAGCAATGTTAAAGTATGTGTTCTACAATAATCCAAAAAACTCGTTGAAGTCTGACAGCCTGTGACTTGTCACACGACTCACGACTCACGACTCACGACTGGAGTCTGCCTGGTTATCAATAGTTTTAAAAAAATGCAAGGGCTTATTCATAGAAAGATTTAGTAACCATTTATATATTTTTTTCAGAAGTCCGTCTCGGTAGCCTTTTTTCTTTTAAACATAATATTCTCGAAGAGATTTTGAAGAGTTTTTGAAGATATTTGAAGAAGGTAAATTTATTTTGAAAATATTCGACTATTTCTGGAGAAGTTGAGCTGCATTACAGACTGCAAGCCAGTATTTTTTCATAGAGTGCTTTAGTAATAATTTTTTATATTTTTTTCAGAAGCTCGTATCTGAAGTTTTTTTCTTTTTTCGAAGAGGAATTGAAGAATTTTGAAGATACCTGAAGCTATAGGTGAAAATTTTTTTGAAAATATCGGACTGCGCAGTACCTACTACATAATAATGGCACTGAACAACACAAAATCGTTCACCCAAGAATTTCTAGAAGACTCTTTAGAACCCTCGGTCATAAATGAAGTGTTAAATGAGCTTAGGGTGAGTACAGAGGCGATTGATAATAGTCAAACATTTACACAAGAATTTCTAGAAGACTCTTTACAACCCTCGGCCATAAATGAAGTGTTAAATGAGCTTAGGGAAAGTACAGAGGCGATTGATAATAGTAAAACATTTACACAAGAATTTCTAGAAGACTCTTTACAACTCTCGGCCATAGATGAAGTGTTAAATGAGCTTAGGTTGAGTACAGAGGCGATTGATAATAGTAAAACATTTACACAAGAATTTTTATCGAGCTCTTGCGATGAAAATGCCGTTAAGAATCTAGCTGAAGAGTTGAATCG
Organism: Nemoura dubitans; assembly: GCA_921293005.1. Lineage (NCBI taxonomy): Eukaryota > Metazoa > Arthropoda > Insecta > Plecoptera > Nemouridae > Nemoura > Nemoura dubitans. Next base: position 42,175,159 of record OV121076.1, read on the forward strand.
TACTATTCCGCAGTACATTTACTCAGATCTAACTCAGTCTGATTTTGACAAAGTAATTAATGAGCTAACGGGTACGCCTGCACCCGAGCCGCAGATTAATCTCATTAAAGAATTTGGTGAACTATTAGAAGGTATTTCACAGACGGATACGTTTGTCGACCAACCAGCTATAGTTCTGCCTATAGCCGGTCCTTCATACGTCAGACAAACAAATAACAGCTCTCTTACTGGCTTTACCAATGGTTTCACATTTCAAAATGGTAATGGTCGAGGTTTTAAAGTGAATGACCAATGGTTAGTTGAAAATGATAAATTTAAACGAAGCCGTTTCTCTGCAAGTGTAACCATCGACAACGTCCCAGAAAACCTATCATTGGAATTTACATCCGAATGGCTACGAGGTGTTTTCAATAACTTAATAGAGTTTTTAAAAAGCTCCAAACACAACCCCTTTGATGTAGTGGGTATGGAAATACATAGTAAACTAGACACTGGAAAACCCATTAACGTGTCTTTCCGTCGAAGGGACCAGCTCGACGCAGAAGTCTTGCTTCAGCAGGTGGACAAGGTGGTCCAGAGTAATGATAGTTTTTTGACGGCAGGCCCTCTAACTGTTATTATGACGTACATAGAAGTACCGAAAGGAAAGGGTCACTCAACAGTTCCTTCTTACACATCAATTGCCACACACTGTCACAATAAAAAAAGCATTGTAAATATTGTAAATAATGACAAGCTATGTCTAGCCCGTGCTCTTGCCGTAGGCGTAGCGAGTCATACGGCCGATTCAAAATCTTTAATGTACATAAAAAAGGGTAGACCACAGCAACTCGATCTGGCCATGCGTTTGTGCAAGCAGGCTAATGTTGATTTGACGAAAACCGACGGAGGAGGTATCCCTGAAATACAAAAGTTTCAAACTCACTTAGATGAATATCAAATAACAGTATTTAATGACTGTTTAGGTAGCTCGATCATTTTCAGGGGTCCTCCTTCAACGGCCCAGCATCCACGAAATAACATAGATCTACTTTTGGATGAGGAGAATCAGCATTACTATACTATTCTTAGCGTAACTGGCGCTTTCTCATGCAAATATTTTTGCCGTGAATGTCTGGTCAGATCTTACAAATCAGAGAGACATATATGTGAAAATACGTGTAAAAAGTGTCGGAACAAAAACTGCACTGGTTCTCGAACGGCCATTCAAATCCACTGTGAGAAGTGTTCTCTATATTTTAACGGTCAAGACTGTTTTGAGAATCATAAAAAGCCAGGACATTTCAGTTGTGGCAGGAGTATTTGTGATACACTTTTTTTATGCAAGACTTGCCATAAATACGCAAACACGCGGGACCGTAAGGTTCATACCTGCTACGAGAACCAGTGTAGTGTTTGTAAGAAACATTATGTGGGAAATCATAACTGTTTCATGATCCCTAAGGAGAAAGAGGAAGTCAAGAAGGGTAGGAATAGGGTTTTAATATTCGTCGATATAGAGGCAACTCAGTGTACACCTGTTAAGGGTATGGCATCATCAGTACAGGAACACGTACCAAATTTGCTCGTAATGCAGCAAGTGTGTCTGTTTTGTTTTGAGTTACCCATAGGACAGCGATGCTCAAAATGCTCTCCTAACCATGACAGGCAGCAAGTGTTCGACGGGGAAACTCCTATCGCTGAATTTTTTAAACATATTCAGAAAATGTCAACTAATGTTAAAGAAACAACAGTTCTCGCACATAATCTCAAAAGCTACGATGGCCAGTTTTTCCTTCGCTACATGGTGGACGTTTTGAAAATGGAACCAAAAATAATCATGAACGGATCTAAACTCATGATGTTTAACAGTAAAAATTTAACTTTTAAAGACTCTTTAAATTTTCTTCCAATGCCTCTTTCGGCTTTACCCAAATGTTTGAATCTAGGAAACAAATTCAAGAAAGGTTTCTTCCCCCACTTTTTTAACAAACCAGAAAACTATAACTATGTAGGCGACCTACCAGGAACTGAATTTTACGGCTGTGACTCGATGTCGGAAAAAGATAGAGATGCATTTTTAGAATGGCATACAGAACAAAAAGCCAGCAATTACGTGTTTAATTTCAAAAAAGAGTTGAGAGAGTATTGCATCAGCGATGTCGATATACTCCGCGAGGCATGTCTCAAATTTCAAGCCAATTTCATAGCTGAAAATAATGTTGATCCCCTGTGGGAGGCTACTACCATAGCTGGAGCGTGCATGGCTGTTTTTCAGCAAAATTTTCTACAGAAAGATACTATTGCTATCATACCAAGGGGTGGTTACAGATTAGCTGAGAATGCATCGTTTGTGGGTCGTATGTGGATTGAGTGGGTAGCTAAAGAAAAAAATATAACAATTCAAAGCGCGCACAACAACCGCGAACATAAAATTCGAAACATGAAAGTGGACGGTTATTATAAAAACGAAGACGGTTCAGAAGACCTGTATGAAATGGCCGGATGCATATGGCATGGGTGCCCAAGGTGTTTTCCCGACAGAGATGCAACTATAGGTGAATCGCAACAAACGATGAGAGAACGTTACGAGAACACTCTACACAAGGATAATATGCTGCGCTCAACAGGCGCTAAATTAACTATCATGTGGGAGTGTCAATTTGAACAAATGCGCAAAGACAACCCGGCTATTAATATTTTCATTAATAAACATAAAGACAGACATACAGAGGCTTTGAAGCCACGTGATAGTTTCTTTGGGGGCCGTACGAACTGCGTGAAAACTCACTACGTTGCATCTCCGAGGGAAAAGATACAATACATGGACGTATGTAGTCTTTATCCCTATGTTAATAAATATGGCGAGTACCCCGTAGGCGTACCAGAAGTTTTGGTCGGTGACTCTTGTCTGAAACTTGTAGGGCCACAGAACAGTTTAGATAGTGTAGAGGGTTTAGTTAAGTGCATTTTAGAATCTTTCGATTTCATTATTTAAAATTTAAAAGAATCCCAACTTATGGTATTAGAGTTAGAGCCCGAAGGAGAAAATTTTTCACTTGCACTAGCGTTAAACGATGTGTTGCGACTCATGTGCCTATCACGAATGAAGTCTTTACGTCTGATGTTGGATATAAGTTCGGTAGGCATATTGATATCACCTAGAGCTGTTGTAAAATCACGCCAACCAATAGGACTTCCTAGCCTACGATTACGAACACTGTCAGAAATCAAATCAGTTATCGATGAACCATCAATTTTTCTACCTCTAATACTAACGACGCCCATGTTGTCCCACGTTATAATGCCCGAGGTAATTAAACGGTCAAACATTAGCGAGCCCTTTTCTTTTGACATTTTAGGCAGAGCTGCAATCGTAAGGGCTTTTATATTTTGATTATCGTTGTCTGAAACATCTCTATCAGAGTGTTCTGCAGTATTGTGAAACTCAACAGACAAGGGTTTGCGTGCCTCCGAAGCAAAGTGAAAGAATCTTTGCATGACCTTATATAATTTATGTAATTTATCTCGATCACCCATGTCTGTTGAGTTTAAAATTCGAGACATTTCATCTCCAGTGTCGGACTTGGCGTCGGTAAGAGGTGTTGTTGACTGTTTAAAACGTTCGACCGTTTCAGGATCGACAAGAAGCATTTTCTTTGTCCTTTCCATAATATCTAACTTAGTATATTACCAAGAAGAGCACTCAGCAAAGGACCGAGAACGAGCGGCAAAAAAGCACCACCACGCTGGACGAATATTTTTTTCTTCTTCTGCCAAGTGCTACCTTTACGAGCAATATTTCGGAGGGTCTTCCTATATCGACTCAATTTTGTCTTCTGACTCCTTTTCAAAGGAACAGCTCCTCTTAAAGTATTATGAACGACTTCACAAAGACACTTAATGAGACCGCAATCAGCTGCTTTCAAAATAGATTTACGTTTACTAGGAGAAGCTTTATTTAATTCTTTCAGGACACTATGATGCTCCTTGATAGCTCGAGGCATCGTGAACAAATGATTACAAATTTAAAAGAAACTCTGTTTTTATAACAATTTTCTTGGGAATGTAGACAATAGTACAACCGTCTGAAGGAAATATTTTCGTTCGTAGCCTGTGTGTGTCAGGCGTGCACTGTTTGAAATCAAATAAGAGATACCCATGAGGTTCGTGAGTAGCATCTGCAAATGCTTCCTCCACATGCTTGGGGTCTTGTGGATAGACCTGTCTAGACAAGTGGGATATTTGAGCTCTGTCTCGAGGATTTTTGAACATAACAACGTAGTGTGAATTTAAAGACATGTCCCTGCTACCTTTACCCTGATGGAACAGGTTCTGCGTTATAAACATCACACTGAGTGATCTATGGTGGGATCCTTTTGAGAATAAGTCTACGATTCTACCGTCAGCTTCGCGCATCATATCGTCAATGATAACAACTCTTGCGCCTGTGTTTGGCCTGATAGTCGTAGCATCAATTAAGCCTTCATGAAATCTTACTCTCTTGTCTCTGATGTTTGTGTATAAATTCTGCCACTCTGTATAACACCATATAACCTCCACTACACTGACGTCGATCATAGAGTTAAGATTTTCTATAAAACATTTCACGAAATGAGACTTGCCACAAGAAGTAGGCCCTGCAATCAGAGCCGTGAACGGGTGTTTCCATCGTGGATCCATTACAACGAGTGAGACGAAAGATTAATATACAACAAATTAAATACTCAATAAAAGATGCGCCGGTACGGAAAAAATATATATACATATATCAACAAGGAAAATATGACTAATAAGAAATAAAAAATAATTGAGACCTATAAAATATCAATTTACACAAGACGTTGCCTCTTATAACCATAGGGTAATGTGTCGTTGTCTTCTACCAGACGTCTCTTAGTAACAACTACTCTGTACATTTTTGATTCAGGTCTTGAAGCTACAACAAAGCGTTTCACTCGTACTATTTTAGAGGGATTGTAAACTAATACTGGTTTCATGTTATTTAAGGTCATATCTTTCATCACATCAAAATTAACAATTTTGGATGTACGGTAATTCAAAGATATCCCTCTAACCTTGCACACAGTTTTTAGTTTTGCACGATCACCACCGACAGACACCACGTAAGCGTAGTTTTTAGGACCACCAGATACGAACTCTGTTATATATGACCCTTGACCATACTCTGCAAGTTCGTCCGTCATGTCGCCAAGATAGTCGCCTGATGGAATGTCAAAGTCACCTGGTCTTGTGACGTATATAACAGAGTCTGTGTCGAAGTACAGAACACGTGTTTCTAACTGGTCCAAGTATGAATACAACTTAACACGAGCCTGTGCGGTCGTGTAGGCTGCTATTACTACATTTGACTTGTTTGAACAGGCAATAGCTTCGTCATGAGACTTCCACGCAATAAGCATTTTCTCTTCTGACAATTGCTCCGTCGACAATATCTCGTTCGTCGGATCCATGAGAATGTCAAGAAGCTGTTTGCGGGAGTCTACGATAACGTGTTTAGTTAGGTTATCACGCATCCCAAATCTACCCCAAAATGAGTTTAGCATTAGCTTTGCCAGGCTCCGTAGACCGGGGTTATAGCTAATCTTACTAGGGTCGAGACTTACCCCTTCTTTCAGTTTAAAATCTTCCACATACTTTTTTTGTAAATCATTATTAGTGCACCATGAAGGCCAGCCACTAGCTTCCACCTTCATTTTTAAAAAGTTGTTAATGTACGCTGTAAATAATCCACCGGTCTGTTTAATAGTGTTATACTTGGAAGTAGAATATTGCCATATTTCATAGATTTTCTTTATTTTGTACCCTTTCGAGACAGCTAGTTTAAGTTCGCATGCCACCCATGTGCCCGTGAACTCACGATCGTCATCGGCTGTGTGTAAACAATCTGTTTGACACTCTTCTTCAGCGCATGAGCGGCACAAAGAGAAAAATAGTTTACCATTAACTCTTTGCGGTAAAACAGGGTGGTACAAGTTTGTTGGAGCTAAAACTGTGCACTTAACTAAACCCTCTACACTATCTAAACTGTTCTGTGGCCCTACAAGTTTCAGACAAGAGTCACCGACCAAAACTTCTGGTACGCCTACGGGGTACTCGCCATATTTATTAACATAGGGATAAAGACTACATACGTCCATGTATTGTATCTTTTCCCTCGGAGATGCAACGTAGTGAGTTTTCACGCAGTTCGTACGGCCCCCAAAGAAACTATCACGTGGCTTCAAAGCCTCTGTATGTCTGTCTTTATGTTTATTAATGAAAATATTAATAGCCGGGTTGTCTTTGCGCATTTGTTCAAATTGACACTCCCACATGATAGTTAATTTAGCGCCTGTTGAGCGCAGCATATTATCCTTGTGTAGAGTGTTCTCGTAACGTTCTCTCATCGTTTGTTGCGATTCACCTATAGTTGCATCTCTGTCGGGAAAACACCTTGGGCACCCATGCCATATGCATCCGGCCATTTCATACAGGTCTTCTGAACCGTCTTCGTTTTTATAATAACCGTCCACTTTCATGTTTCGAATTTTATGTTCGCGGTTGTTGTGCGCGCTTTGAATTGTTATATTTTTTTCTTTAGCTACCCACTCAATCCACATACGACCCACAAACGATGCATTCTCAGCTAATCTGTAACCACCCCTTGGTATGATAGCAATAGTATCTTTCTGTAGAAAATTTTGCTGAAAAACAGCCATGCACGCTCCAGCTATGGTAGTAGCCTCCCACAGGGGATCAACATTATTTTCAGCTATGAAATTGGCTTGAAATTTGAGACATGCCTCGCGGAGTATATCGACATCGCTGATGCAATACTCTCTCAACTCTTTTTTGAAATTAAACACGTAATTGCTGGCTTTTTGTTCTGTATGCCATTCTAAAAATGCATCTCTATCTTTTTCCGACATCGAGTCACAGCCGTAAAATTCAGTTCCTGGTAGGTCGCCTACATAGTTATAGTTTTCTGGTTTGTTAAAAAAGTGGGGGAAGAAACCTTTCTTGAATTTGTTTCCTAGATTCAAACATTTGGGTAAAGCCGAAAGAGGCATTGGAAGAAAATTTAAAGAGTCTTTAAAAGTTAAATTTTTACTGTTAAACATCATGAGTTTAGATCCGTTCATGATTATTTTTGGTTCCATTTTCAAAACGTCCACCATGTAGCGAAGGAAAAACTGGCCATCGTAGCTTTTGAGATTATGTGCGAGAACTGTTGTTTCTTTAACATTAGTTGACATTTTCTGAATATGTTTAAAAAATTCAGCGATAGGAGTTTCCCCGTCGAACACTTGCTGCCTGTCATGGTTAGGAGAGCATTTTGAGCATCGCTGTCCTATGGGTAACTCAAAACAAAACAGACACACTTGCTGCATTACGAGCAAATTTGGTACGTGTTCCTGTACTGATGATGCCATACCCTTAACAGGTGTACACTGAGTTGCCTCTATATCGACGAATATTAAAACCCTATTCCTACCCTTCTTGACTTCCTCTTTCTCCTTAGGGATCATGAAACAGTTATGATTTCCCACATAATGTTTCTTACAAACACTACACTGGTTCTCGTAGCAGGTATGAACCTTACGGTCCCGCGTGTTTGCGTATTTATGGCAAGTCTTGCATAAAAAAAGTGTATCACAAATACTCCTGCCACAACTGAAATGTCCTGGCTTTTTATGATTCTCAAAACAGTCTTGACCGTTAAAATATAGAGAACACTTCTCACAGTGGATTTGAATGGCCGTTCGAGAACCAGTGCAGTTTTTGTTCCGACACTTTTTACACGTATTTTCACATATATGTCTGTCTGATTTGTAAGATCTGACCAGACATTCACGGCAAAAATATTTGCATGAGAAAGCGCCAGTTACGCTAAGAATAGTATAGTAATGCTGATTCTCCTCATCCAAAAGTAGATCTATGTTATTTCGTGGATGCTGGGCCGTTGAAGGAGGACCCCTGAAAATGATCGAGCTACCTAAACAGTCATTAAATACTGTTATTTGATATTCATCTAAGTGAGTTTGAAACTTTTGTATTTCAGGGATACCTCCTCCGTCGGTTTTCGTCAAATCAACATTAGCCTGCTTGCACAAACGCATGGCCAGATCGAGTTGCTGTGGTCTACCCTTTTTTATGTACATTAAAGATTTTGAATCGGCCGTATGACTCGCTACGCCTACGGCAAGAGCACGGGCTAGACATAGCTTGTCATTATTTACAATATTTACAATGCTTTTTTTATTGTGACAGTGTGTGGCAATTGATGTGTAAGAAGGAACTGTTGAGTGACCCTTTCCTTTCGGTACTTCTATGTACGTCATAATAACAGTTAGAGGGCCTGCCGTCAAAAAACTATCATTACTCTGGACCACCTTGTCCACCTGCTGAAGCAAGACTTCTGCGTCGAGCTGGTCCCTTCGACGGAAAGACACGTTAATGGGTTTTCCAGTGTCTAGTTTACTATGTATTTCCATACCCACTACATCAAAGGGGTTGTGTTTGGAGCTTTTTAAAAACTCTATTAAGTTATTGAAAACACCTCGTAGCCATTCGGATGTAAATTCCAATGATAGGTTTTCTGGGACGTTGTCGATGGTTACACTTGCAGAGAAACGGCTTCGTTTAAATTTATCATTTTCAACTAACCATTGGTCATTCACTTTAAAACCTCGACCATTACCATTTTGAAATGTGAAACCATTGGTAAAGCCAGTAAGAGAGCTGTTATTTGTTTGTCTGACGTATGAAGGACCGGCTATAGGCAGAACTATAGCTGGTTGGTCGACAAACGTATCCGTCTGTGAAATACCTTCTAATAGTTCACCAAATTCTTTAATGAGATTAATCTGCGGCTCGGGTGCAGGCGTACCCGTTAGCTCATTAATTACTTTGTCAAAATCAGACTGAGTTAGATCTGAGTAAATGTACTGCGGAATAGTACGATTCAACTCTTCAGCTAGATTCTTAACGGCATTTTCATCGCAAGAGCTCGATAAAAATTCTTGTGTAAATGTTTTACTATTATCAATCGCCTCTGTACTCAACCTAAGCTCATTTAACACTTCATCTATGGCCGAGAGTTGTAAAGAGTCTTCTAGAAATTCTTGTGTAAAACAACCGTTGTTGTAAGTGGATCTTTGATATACGAACAATCATTAAAATCATCGTCCCAAATAACCCATATTTACGTGTATTGCGATCTGGTTGAACCACAAATTATTGGTGATACACTTGCACCCATAATACGTATGGTAAACACAGATTTCAACAAATACACGTTTGGTGAAAATGTTTCAAAGAGTTTTGTCTCTTTACAATACGTTCCTTTAATGAAGCAGAGTTTTTCGACGGTGGAAATAGATTTAAGAGATAACACTGGGACTCTGATCCCATTTCTCGGCGGACACTCGGCCGTTACACTACACTTTCGTCGTCGTGCTAGAGGACGTTTCGACTATCAGTAATGGCTGATTTGGAAAAGTATACAAGGTATTACCTCGCTCAGTCGGGTAATGGTGTGAACGTCTTTCGTGGTTCTAGATATCAGAGAGGTCACGGTGGTATAGGTAGTTTTCTAAAGGGCCTTCTTAGGATGGCAATGCCCCTATTCAAATCTGGCGCTAGGGCTGTTGGTCAGGAGGCTCTTAGGGCAGGAGTTAATATTCTTGGTGACTTATCGGCCGATAAACCTGCTAGGCAGGTTTTTAAAGAACGTCTCAAAGAGGCAGGTCATGCCCTTCACACCAGAGCGGCGGCGGGTGTTTCTCGAATGTCAGGGAACGGCAGGTTAAAAGGAATCAAACGACGCTGCGATGATCAGTCTGGAGGTAAAGCTAAGAGGATTCGGACGTACATCAAGCGAAAATTTGAGCGCAAGAAAAATACGAAGAAGCGGAAGAAGAATACGAAGAAGAAGAAGAAGAATATCAAGAAAAAAACTGTTACAAAAAACACGAAAAGGAAGAAAAAGAAGATTGTTCGAACTCTCAGGGATATTTTTTCGTAAAAATCATGTCGTTTCTACATGCGCATTCTTGTGAGTCTATGAAATCCGAACTGGATCTATTCAGTTTACCTCCTACTGAAACTAATTACGAACGAGGTGATTGGGTAACATATCAACCAATTGCATCTCTCAGTGATGCTGTACCCATTGAGTTTTTTATTCCAAGTCGTGGTGCTGAATATCTTGACCTGGCTCAAACTCTGCTCAGTATAAAAGTTAAAATCACTGCTCGAAACGGCGCAGATCTAGAAGCCGGGGTAAATGTTGGTCCTATCAATAACTATCTGCACAGTCTTTTCGATCATGTTGGCGTTTCTCTAAGCGATAAACCTGTATCTTCACCCTCACACACGTACCCTTATAGAGCCTATATAGAAGGTATTCTTAATTATGGAAAGGATGCTATGTTTTCGCATCAGACAACACGTTTGTTTTATAAAGACAAGGCAGGTTTTATGGATGACCTCGAAGGCAACGTCTCGGGTTTATCAAAGAGGAAAAGTTTTACTGACAAAAGCCGCACGGTTGATCTTGTAGGTAATATTCACTCGGACCTGTTCAATCAGGACAGACTTATGCTCAATGGCGTTGACTTGAAAGTTAAGTTGGTCCGTTCCAAGGATCTGTTTAATCTCATGAGCGCTGTGCCTGACGTAAAGTCCACCATAATCGAAGCATCGTTATCTGTTCGCAAAGTGCAAGTCAACCCGTCTATTCTTATGGCTCACAATCGCATTCTGGAGAAAACAACGGCAAAATACCCTATCACACGCAATGATATCAAGATTGTAACCATACCTACAGGTCTTCAGAGCAAAACTGTCGATAATCTGTATATGGGTCAGACACCTAAGCGTGTTATCATAGGATTCGTGTCGAACGCAGCGTCGAACGGGAGCTTGGCGACGAATCCCTTTAATTTCCAAAACTTTGGGCACAATTATATGGCTTTATTCATTGATGGTCAACCGAAACCCTGTAAGCCTCTACAACCTGATTTCGCCAACAATAGTTATATTGATTCGTACTCTACGCTCTTCACGGGCACAGGTATTCACTATGGTAATAGGGGACTTTGCATCAGCCGTGAGGAATATCCGAACGGTTACTGTCTGACAGCATTTGATACAACACCTGATCTCAGTGCTAATGAAGATCATTGGACTCTGCAACGCAGCAGTACGGTTCGTCTTGAAGTTCGTTTCGCAGCAGCTCTAACTGCAGCAGTTGACATTATCGTGTACGCCGAATTTGACAATCTCGTCGAGGTAACGCGTGATCGCAATGTTATCCTGGATTATACCAACTGATCGGTTCAGACCTGTTTGAACATGCACCTTGCTGATGGCCGTGCAGGGCACCTTTACAACTCTAGCTCAGGAGGGTGCTAGGCTGCTCGTCCTCTGCAGTCTGTGTTCGCTTCGCATCGTCTTTGGTTGTCTCGCTTTAATCGTCGCTAGGTGTTTCGCTTACTAAACTTTGCTTTTCATCAGCATCATGTCGTGTTGTGTTATTTACTTTGACTCTGTTAATGTGAGTCAGTGTACAGAGTTTTCGTATGTAGGACTTGATCATGCAAAGTGTAATCATTATACAGTGGTTGATTACATGAATTATCAAGACGCCACGAATAATTTCTATTTTAAACATAGTAACTTACATCAAGAAGGCACTACAATTGTTCACAAAATGAAGATTTTTCGTGAAGACGTTGCAACTAATGTGAAGCGAGATGTTGGTAATCATCAGATTATCTACACTTACGGTAAAGACAACTCTAAAATTTTAAGTCGAATCATAAATCGCCACGTCATTGATCTGCAAGATCTCAAATGTCCTCGGATCAATGCATTAAAGATCGACGAAGAGGATTTAAACACTCATACAGTGGCCAACCTCTTGGCAGCATGGTGTCGTGCTAATGGATCAAAAACAAACTTGTCGAAATTTGAAGTGAGACTCGAAACCTTTAAATCGTTCCCTCATGTAAACGTTAGTTTTGATGAACTGGCCAAAACAGGGTTTTATTTTATGTTTGAATTGGATCGCACTGTTTGCGTGTATTGTAATCTTGTGTTGGAAGAGTGGGTCAGAGGTGATGACCCTTACGAACAGCATAAACGTTGGAATAATAGGTGTCCTTTTATAGGAAATAAAACAGACAGTACTGCTAGTTCTGAACGAACCCGTTGTTGTTGAGAAGATGAACAGTTTAGAAATACTTAATTCACTTGCTAGTGATAACTTTTGTAAAACGGGGCACATTGGTGTTTACGCTGCTGATACAATACCCTCTGTTTTAAATTGGCCTGCCTCGTTCATAGCTAACACCGATGTACAGTCTTTGCCTGGATCTCATTGGGTTGCATTTCATATAGATTCCGACGGTCATTGTGAGTTCTTTGACTCGTTTGGTAGTCAACCTATAATTCCAGAACATAGGTGTTTTCTTACTCGTGCTTGTAAATCATGGTCTAACAATAACATGTCTCTTCAGGGTTTTACGTCCACAGTCTGTGGTCACTACTGTGTCATGTTTCTAGCCTATAAAGCCCGTGGTTTTAGTATGGACTATTTTCTATCACTTTTTGAACGTAATCAACCTAGTTTTAATGATAAGTTGGCTAAACAAATGTATTTGAATCATTTTGGTAAATGTACTAAATCTAGATTTAATTCAAGAATTGTAAACCAGTGTTGTTGTGCTATGTATAAGTAGAATGTACGACTTCGATACATAAAACAGGCTTCGACGTGTTGACGACGGGTGTGCACCTCTCAGGTGTTGTAGTGGGGTGCACCTCTCAAGAGTAGTAGTGGGGGAAGCTGAAGATATAAAAGGTTGACCCGTGAATCAACCCTCAGTCAGCACCCAGCTTTCGTGAACTATGGAGTCTCAACGCGTGAAACTACCCGTCTTGGACAACGAGTGCACATCACTTTTATCAAATCTACGTGGTGCTAAATCGTGTGGCTACAAATCTGAAGCATACTACGGTCTGCTTCAACGCTCGATAAACCTTAACAACTCTCAATCGAAGCGCCTGGTGTGTGCATTGAACTTTTCGGACTTTGCGTTTGTGCCGACGCTGACTATCCGGTCTGCAAAGGGACAATGTATTCATTTCGAAGTGGAAGAATGGTACGCGTTTTACAGTGAGTTGAAAAAGATGGCGAAAGAACTTTACGATTCGAAAAAAACTGGCTTCTCTCATAAAATAGTCAGCAAAGGGACTCATAGTCTCCAGGCTGTGACGTTTACACCGTGTGCGTCAGTCAAGCTGATTAAAGTTCTGAACTGTCACGACGACTTTCAAGTTGCGTATCTAGGTGAATCTACGATTTCGCGCATTTTTGAAATGGAAGCGGGAATCGCTAACCTGTGGTCGCAGTACACTGAAAATTATCAACCTAAAATCGTCGAGCGATACACCGTGTTATTGTATACACTTATGGATAAACAGCATCCATTCCATGCTCCAGGACAAATACCTCAAGATAGCATTAGAGACTATTATAGAAACACCGTGGGGCATATTTTCAGTGGCGACATCGAGTTCAATATGCCTAGTTTTGGTTCTGAAGTTATTCTGCAGGAAATTGGCTTTGACAAGATATACAGAGACTTTGTTAAATTCGTTGACTATACACATAATATGGGCTGCTACAAGACATACAAACCCAGTCTTGTTTGAGAAAAAAATGTGTGGCCTCATAGGCCAAAAATCAAGTACAGACATGTTGTCGATGTTTCTTTTTATTCACTTTTTATTTAGCACTCAAACATGTATTAGTATATAAGTTCTGAATAATAAACATAATATCTTATTATTTTTCACCATGAAAATACGTTTTTTTATTGTATGCAAAATCAAAAAACACAACTCCCTATCCCCAGCCCGTCGCAATACCTCTCCCCAATTAATAGAATATTCCTCCCAGATAAACAAACAGGGGACTATATTTGCCCTATTTCAGACAAAAGGGACTCGCATTATAGGCATGTACAGACTTGTTTACCTCCCAGATAAACAAACTGTTTGAGAAAACATCTCATAGGCAAAAACGAGTACATGATCGCATTATAGGCATGTACAGACATGTTTACCTCCCAGATAAACAAACTGTCTTGTTTGAGAAAACATCTCATAGGCAAAAACGAGTACATGATTTTTCAATCACCCACCCCCCTCAGGATGAGTGAGGTAAACAAACACGGAGGCAGACAAAAGGGACTCTGTTTGCCCTATTTCAGACAAAGGGACTCGCATTATAGGCATGTACAGACATGTTTTCGATGAGTCCTTCGCCGCCGCCTCCATCCCTCGTGACGCCGCCGCCCCCCCCCCCCTCCCCTCGTGACGCCGCCGCCCCCCTCCCCCCCGTGACGCCGCCGCCCGGGGGGCACCCCCGGGCCGACGCCGCCGACACCACGCCGCCGCCGCCGGGGGGGCTTCAGGACGAAATTATCTCATTTTATTAATCAAAAGGCTTCTTGGGATGAATTTATATATGCTAATTTTTTTACATTTCTATCATACATTATTCAATTATCATTATCCACTTGGGTAATTTATATACTAATTACTATGCAAACTATGATTGACAGCTTACATGAAAAACCACTTACAAAACGACCTTGAGTGGGGGTAGCTGTCCTATCCGGGATGACCTTGAGATTATGCAAATTAGTCTTATGGGGTAGTCCATTCTACTTGGGACGTTATAGATGAAGCCTGAAAAACAAATTGTTATGTTAAAAATCAAAATTGATACAATTTCTTGTTTTTGTAATGTCGATTTCAGCTCATTGTTATGGGAAATGCTGCACTGTGAAGGAGAATAAGCGAAAATTCGCCATAATAAACTCTTTCCATCTTTCTCCCGGAAAGGACCAACCAAAATCAACGTGAGATAGCGCAAGCCTTTCGCCTTTATACGTTATTGCTGCAAGAGCTCTTTGAAACAAATTCATTAAAAAAGTGCTTGAATTCGTCAAATTCGACGGCATACCACCGGTTGTGACCGGTCGAAAATTCAATACTTGTACGTCTCAGGTTCGGAGCTCAACAGCGAATCGGTATTTTACAATGTTATAGCATATTTTACCGAATGCTCCGAGGCCGTTACAAAAGAACCGGAGTCGTAACAACTGTAGTCGAAATTTCGACTGGTCGCAAAATCCGAAATGTGGTTTACCAAACGGAAAAAATTCGACTGGTCGAAAAGTGAAGTAGTCAACTTGCACAGTCAACAGTCAGCTTGCAATTTTTTTGTTTCAAAAGTTACATTTCATCCCCTATACCGATTCATTTATAAAATACCACACACCAAATGCGGAATTCAAATGTATGTCCTGGCAACGGAGTTAAATAATAATATAAGGACCGACGCACGTGAAACATTTTGAACGCCTCTGTACCGACGCCGACGCCGACGCCGACGCCGACGCTAACGCCGACGTTCCCTATGAATTATGCACAGTAATAGACGTTTGTTCCGACGCATTGCCCCTGCGACGGCGTGGACATGCCACCCGCCCGACACAATACAGCCCCTGTTTGTTGTTGTCCCAGCAAGCCGGCAGCCACGCAATGCCAACAACTCGGTTCTGCACATGTTATTTCAACAATCATTCTCTTATGGCGGGGAAGATTTCATGGGGTAAAAACTTTGCAAGATGCGCTCTGTTGCCTTCTCCTCTCTCTATACAAAGTGTACGATATCGTCCTCTGTTTCTCCATAAACTCGCATATTTGCCAATGCGTGGAATTTCCGAGTCACTCGCATTCCTGTGCGTTTAGATGTTTGCGCGAACGTGATTGCTGTAGAACGCTGGAATTAATGTGACGTTGTATTAGAGCAGGCAATGGCTTGGATTCGTATGCAACGTATCTCTTAACTCGATATTTATTTTTAAGAAATAGGATGGCTGTCACGTCGTGGCATCTTGCCTGTTCAAGTCAAGTGTCACTATGTAGTTCGTATCCAAATTCGTAGCCATTTGCTAAAAAAAATAACAAAGTGAGTTAGAGGAGCAAACAATATTTTAAGCGACATCAGTATTTATTCGTGCCGTTTTGACAGACGGTGTTTCTTAAACTTGGTCGACAAATCGTTGCGAGACAAGGCAATGCACGAGGTGACAGGATTAAAAAGCAGCAACCTTTACATCAAAAAGGAAATAATGTGAGTTTTGAGGTAGGATTCCCTTAAACTTCCACCAGGGACTGGATTCACGAAGCAGGGTTATCAACCCCAGGGGCAAATTTGTTATTACCACGGTGATAACCACTAAAATGCACTAAACACTGAATCAGATTGGATGAACGAATATTTAACCCTTGTTGTATCCCCAACAACTTTTAACCTAGTTTCGCGAATCCGGGCCCAGGAAATACCTCGACTCTGCCACGGTTACATTTCGGCTGTCCAACGTATACATCCACCCGATGATGAATACACAACGCCGCTGTCCAGAACACGCGGAAATGAAGCTCCGGAACACCGCGAGACATTTTCGGAGACGTGTCAGCATATTCCTACAAGACCACTAGAAACTAAACGGGGCCAAACTATACACCGAGCGCTACTTCGCTCAAAGTTTCCACGTATGTACGCGAAATGTCCGCAGAGAATACATCGTTTTCACTAAAGCGAAAATTAATTATCTCAACAATTACCTCCAGCGCTGGTCATTGTACAAATGATCCACCCGCAAGTCGGTAATCGTTCATATCCTCGCCGGACACCCAGCGCATTTCGACGCTGTTGGCCAAAGTGTACAGGCCATGGGGTCCAGTCGCAATTACGTCACTCGTCCGCCGATTCATTTGTCTTGATTTCGGCGATCCGTACGTGGCCAGATTGGTGTCGACTTCATTATCCTATTGGTTGATTACGGTGAGAACTGTGTACGACAGATGGACAGACATTGGCGCTTTACTGTGATTTGCATTTGCACCCTTCTCAAACAACCTCTCTCTCTCTCTCTCTCTCTCTCTCTCTCTCTCTCTCTCTCTCTCTCTCTCTCTCTCTCTCTCTCTCTCTCTCTCTCTATCTCTCGCTCTCTCTCGTTTGCAATTTGTCATTGAGTCTGTCTCATTTTGTCGTACGGCCGGACAGCAATGTTTTGTTTCATCGTAATTCGAAACATAGTTCTCTAAATATAGCAGAGAGTGTGTTTAGCTTTGGATTTAATTATCTATGCTAATTTTTCTAGACTCATACATTAATTAGAGTCCATTGAATCTGTGTAGTAATTAGTGGTCAGTGTAGTTCTATAATAACTGCATTGTAGCCGGTCACTTTTGAGGTCACTGGTCAGATGTGCTGCTGGATTCATGCGGTATCTCGGTTTTTGTGTGTCTAAAACTAGGAAATAAAGCATTGCAGGCGACAGGTTTAAGGTTTTGCTACCTCTTTTTGCGCAACGGACAAACTACAGTAACTACACAAATGCAATTTCATCTCTAATCACGCGTCCGATTCATGTATGAAGACAGTGCATCCCTGGAGGAAGATTTATCAAGTACAGATACCATTAATTGTCTGCGGGTGCTGGTGCAAGATTCATCCTCGTCGTCTATTTATTCTGTGTACACGCAATGGCAATGCTATACCACTAATGGCACGCTTGGTACGTTGCACGAACAAGAGGAAAGATAAAGAATTGACAGACAAATGAATCAGTTAAATTACCAATACTATAGCTGTGTTACTATTCTGGAAATATATTGTGCACTGAGTTCAGTCCATAAATCGATTGGTTTGCAGAGTTTTGGTTAGTTTCATGAAGTTCCATTGCGGAAGTCTCATTTTTCTTTTCATTTCGGAATGTTTGCATTCCAGAATGAAAACAAGCGTACCAACCGCGAGTTTTATTTGAGCAACGAGCTTAAATTACACTTTTATAACATTTTTTTTGAAAATGAACTGCCTGATGTTTACATTCGTCCTATAGTACGAGCGCGAACAAGGTGATAACGATTCAATTCACTGCACACTCCATTGATACCGCAAGCGATTTGGAATTGCAATGTTCTCTAATTTCCACTACGCTGTCTATCGAACAAGAAGCTGTTCGACTTTGCGGATACCCCGGAGCAGAAAGTTTCCAGTTAAGCGGATTGTTCCCGAGCAATTCGATATAAATTTTATTAGTTTTATTTTTAAGCATTCGAACAAATTAATCTTCCAGCTTTCTTTTCATGCAATTTCCATGTCGGTGTTCCTGAGTAGTCAAATCCATTGAGTAGTGAACAAATCGCTAATTAGTAATTAGTAATTAGCGACGATCCGTAATTAACTTTGCTTGTGCCAGCGGCTATGCGTGAAGCCTTAGCGAGCGACAGAAACATGTCTTCGCTAGCACAAACAAAGTGTCGATTACCGACAAGTAATAATTGCTTTTATCCCGCGAGACTCGCGATTCCAGGCCGGGGGGGAAACTTTGACGCAAACACAGAACGAGGAAAAACGCGGAAAAACTAATCTAAATCGTCCCACGCCGTAAGTTTCGCAATTTAATGTCTGGCGGCCCGAGAGCGCGCGGGCAATGAAAATAATGTAATCCGATTAAGAAATTACAATCAATGTTGTGGAAATATTAAAAGCATCTCGTTATAATGCGGTGTGTGAGCGAGTTTTCCACCGCTTTCCCGGAACGCTTTTCCGCGGAGGGGAAAAGTTTTTCATTAGCGGCCGGTTTCGGACCCGCGTCGCGCGTTTTCTCGAGCACAATTAACGCGTTTCATTCCTCCTGCGAGCGCACTCGATGTAATTATAAAACATTCGCAAATTGCTGGACGCACTATGCATACTATTGAGTTACGTTGAATTTTTCTTTGATTTTCCTAAACAGATGTCGAGTTCTTTTTCTCGCCGAGTGCCGCCCGACTCGTGTTGAATTCTCCATCGATTTCTAAAGAATTTTTAATTAAGGTCTCCGTGTAATTAAACATCGAGGTAAGTACTTCTTGTCTTAAACGGCTGGCTGCAAAGAGTGGGGGAGAGTAGGGCTGGCGCAATGTTGAATTTGTTAAATATGTGAAACATGGCTTTTAACTACTTTTGAGCCAGAAATAGAGTCAATGGAATCCAAAGAGCTCTCGCATATTTACAACAGAATTGTTATTGTTCAAATCAAGTGGGAAACTCAACTCGATGTGAAATTTTATTGGAAAATTCCCAAGTGATTGGTAAATAGTTTCAGCGTCACATCAGAATTTACGGCCATTCGTTATCAATTACAATTCACTAACGAAATGGATTGCCCAAAATACCAGAGTGTTTAACAGTAAATAATGCAGCGATAAATTTAAATGTTAATTGTTGTTAATTAGCAAATGTTCGTCAATCTTCAGTATAAAATAAAATGCCACACTGAAATTTCTAATTTGCTATTCGGTATATTGACCACATTTGGCTACCCGAACCAATCGAATTCAAAATTTATCAGTACCCAGAAAACAGTCCGAGAAATTTCATTAAACATGCGTCCTTCACTTTGCACATCCCGTTTGCAATTAGAAGTGGTGCGGCTTTCTCGCATATACCCTTTCGCGGAAACACGATCACAGAGTCCAGCAATGCATGCACATTATGTAATACGCGAACTCGAATCACCACCCGACCACAATTCGTCTTGTTTTTAGGCAAACAGATTAAACTGTCTGGCCAGAAATGCATATAACTCAGTTCTGTCTGACGCGATCATTCTACTGCTACACACACAAATAATCACCTCTTAAGGGGACGCCGGAATGGTAGCCTATGGCTAAGACACGGTTCACACATTATCACATTGCAGCAGTTTCTACGTAGCTCGTGACATCCAAGAAAATGCGTTGTACGTACATACTTGTTCCTACCGTAATACACCGATGAATGTGTTTGGTCAAAAAGTAAATTTCACACAATATGTAACTCCTCAAGAAAACTCACTTTCAACAACGCATATAATGACTTCACCATTATTATTTTGTAAAAATCGCCATGGCTATAAAATTTCTAGAAAAAAACTGTGTAACGTATTTAAATCCGGAATCATCTAAAGGTATAATTGCATGGTTCCATTGGTTACAGCTTACAGTGGTACGGGCATTTTAGATCCCTTCTCCCCTATCACAATTTCTTTGGATGCGAAAAAGTTATTTCACTCTGCACAAAATAAGTTCACTTTTCATGAAATCGTAAAACGTCGAAATTTGAATCGTCACAGGCTGTTTTTGTAGACCACACCGGCGGCCTCTTAATCGGCGGCCTCTTAATCGCACTCAACAGCTTTTGTATTGGCTGTGGCAAAGTCCCAAAGGTATGCACCGTCCAGACATGTCGGAACGGTATGCCTTGCTGTGCGACACCCACACATATAGCTGGACCGCTCGAAGTAGAGACGCTGCAACATGCGGGTTTCCACCACACTTGGATGTCCAGCGCATGCAGAGCCCATAACAATGCGGAAACCGCGGAGCTATCGACGTGCTTCTGCAGACAAGAACACCGCAGTCGGCGATGCATTCAAATGTTTGCGGCCGGAGATTCGATGTGTGGGCCAGGACGATTGTTGTCTCGTTTTTGTGTGTCCGGGCTCCGGAATGGCCGGATTCCGCATGGAATTTGAAAAGTAATGGGCACGCTCCGGGGACGTGATGGGGTACTGCGTCGTTTTGAAACCACTAACGGGCGAGAGGCTGGGTCCGTGGGCAGTTTCCGAAAGGGTGCTATAACTATAAGTATATTTAGTCTATGGGACGGTATTGTTTACGGTAATCGGCGTTTTACTCAACGTATAAAATCGAAATAACTAAAATCAATCAAATTCGCCTCTTTTCTACTATCCGTTTGTAATGGCTAGCTGACTGGTTATTCTACTTTAGTTATTGAAAATGCATAAATGCATTATAGAAAGAGTTGACTAGAACTAAGAAGTATAGATAGTCTATATAATCAGATTGCAGGGCCCACTTAATAAGTTTGCAAGAAAACAATGCCTGCTTCGTCAAGAGAGGTAGTACTTTGTTGGCGATGAAAGTTTCTGTAAAATGCATAATATCCACGGATGTCGCCTCTATTTGAATGGATATAATAAGTTCATTGTTGATTTAAGGTTTGTGAAGAGTGCTGTATACCTATACCTATGCAAACACCATGGTTTTACAAGATCGCAGAAGTTAAGCAGCACCAATTGCTGATACGTATTTTGGATGGATGATCGATTCTCCTGGCTAAAATTGTTCCGGGAGAAAGGTTCCTTCACTCATATCAACCACTCGACAGTATTGATTAGTGCAGAAATCCTTATCTGCCAGTTGTACAGGAAGGGATATAACTCCTTGCTATACTTTTCGGGATGATGAGGCAGGAAAAATGGGCTCCGAATCCTGGTTCCCGGTTCCCGGCTCCCGGGAATCCCGGTTAGCAGCACATTTTCCAGCTTCGTATTCCTACCATCCATCGCCTGCTGTACCCTGATAGTTCCAGAAAAACCAAATCTTGCACAATCTTTTTAGCTTTTACCAATGGACTACTACAATTCCAGAGGCAATCACTGATTTGCCCACTCAAATGCAATGCTATTCTTATGGAAATTATTTGCCCACATAATTTTGACTCTGGAACTGTAGTGTCCATTTATCCGTTCTTCTATATAGCATAGAATTATAATGTCGCCTCCTCTGTCGCAGGTACGAAACGCGACCGCCGTGTTCATCATCAACCTGAGCGTGTCAGACCTGATGTTCTGTTGCTTCAACCTGCCGCTGGCAGCGTCGGTGTTCTACAACCGCGCGTGGCGCCACGGCGTCTTCCTGTGCCGCATGTTCCCGTTGATGCGGTACGGCTTGCTCGCCGTCTCGCTGTTCACGGTGCTCTCCATCACCATCAACCGATATGTCATGATCGGCCACCCCACGCTCTACCCCAAGTACGTACTTTGCTCACTAGTTCTCATATTATACGTACACTTTTCTGTAGATGACAGCATAATCAGCTCAAAAACAAAAGTATGTGTCAAGTGTGGTGGAAGTGTGTTGGAAGTGTGTTATCTTTCAGTATAGCTTAAGAACATAATTTTGCAATTTTATTTATTTTCTTTCTTTGTTGAGTTATCACAAATGTCAGTTTGTGGGCTCGTAAAACAGGTTAGAGCAGGAAATTACAATACCGTTTTGAAAATTGTACTATCACAGAGAAACAAGTTGATTCATAATAATATGAGTTTATGTGATAAAGTATAAAATTCAGTCTTCTATCAAACCTACGCGATTTCGGATTCTACAATCCGGCAGCATTAGCCACTTTGATCCACAACAATTTTAGCACCAAACTCGACAGCTGTAATATTACAGTACGTCTCAGCATACATAGAAACCCCTTTCTATCTGGGGTAACAGGTTATTTTGTCAACAGCAACCCGGTGTTCTACAATGTTATAGTATAGGCCCAATGCCCCGAGGCGCTGAGAAAAGAACCTGAGACGTACTATAGTTACTTAATGACATGACCTAGCTAGTTAGTTGCATGTCCGGCCAAGACGTATAAGCTGACAACAAAGATAAGTCAAAACATAAATCTAGGTAAACCAAATGATTTTGAACCCACAAAGTTACATGGCCCCCAGACCGTCACAATTGACAAGAGGGAATTGTCCCTTTTACAATAATATTGGAACTTGGTTATACTGTTATAATTATTGCATGGTCTTCCTCTTTGCTACTGTCGCATATCCACTAGTTGAGAAAAAACACCAAGGCAGCATCCAATGGCGATATTGTCCGCTGTAATTAGCCACGTGGAAAACCTAGAGGAAAATCTACTACTGTACATCCGTCCGGTGACAAAACGTTAAAGGTCATTCTATTTCCATCGATATATATCTATCCTTATTGTTGTCATCACTTGAGTTGAGATATCTCACTGTCCAACATCGATATCTCAAATGCATGGATATTTCTTGTACAAGAATATGTTTTCAGTTTCTCGACGGGGAATTGCCTTGCTCTCATGCGCGAAACACAACATGAAGAAGTGCTCATCATGACAGTCGTATATCGATCTATAAGCAATCTTTTCCTGAGGTGTAATGGAAATAATTTGTGCACTGATATATATCATATAATCTCCCTTTCTTTTATTAATCTCCGAACCGGCTGGACGAGCAGCCATCCAAAAGGACGGGTCTCGGTACGATCGATTGCCTCAATTGAGTGATAACAGAGGCAACTAAAATAATCCTCGTGAAAGAGCGTTTTAAAAACCAACTTTTCCCAAATAATGGTAAATTTATGCTATTTTTGTGTTAAAAGTGAAGAGGAGACGCTGTAACTATTTGATTTTAATTCTATCTTCAAAATTACGAGTTTTAGGCCAGTAGATATGTGCCGACATCATAAAAAAATTCGGAGTGAACCGAATCATGAGAATTTTGACAGAGCAAAGCAGCTACTGATAAGGAAACAGGTTTATCAAACTAGTTCCTGGCCCACAAAAGCACATGACTAGCCACGTGTCCAGTACCTGGTCTGTACCTATACAAAGGAACCTGAAAAGGACTTGAATATTTTCCGACTGGATCACTTTATGTTTTAGCAAGTGTACGTCCATGAGAGGCATTTGCCTCCTCTATAAAGGTGTATAAAGGTATATACGATGAAAATGTCTGAAGCACTGTGCTTGGATTAGCTTAGGTTAGCTTGTGCATATGTCAGGTATAGGGTTGGGTAAGGTAGGGCGCTATTGTGCACGGGGAGCTCCTTTGATGCGTGTGAAATATTGATTACTAGTTTAAGAAGGTACTTCCGAGATTCCTTTTACCCACGCGGCGAAGCAGGAGAATTGCGTGCACGAATATCTCAGATGGCACATACTTTACATGCAAGCAGGAAGTACCGGGTTGGTATACTGAAATTTTTATAAGATGGCACTTTTCGTTCCCAGCCTCGGAACTGAAAATTGATTAAAATTGAATTTTGATTTAAAATTTGATTAAAATTTGATGAAAAAATATTGATGATAAATTTGATGAAAAAATTTGAAAATTGATTAAAATTGAATTTGATTAAAATGTTGAAATTGTCCATATTTTATTATTACACACTATTTAGTAACAAATGTAACACAATTTTTGAAAGGATTTTATATAGCTTCGTCCATAATAACCAGTATTACCAAAGTATTACTTAATATCTTCACTTTGAAAAGTTTTTGCCACTTATTTTCCACCCGGGCTCTAATTTGATCAGGCATCAAATCACGAAAAAAATGCGAATAAAAATGCGAATAAAAACCAATCGGAAAATCCTACCGACCTCAGATGGCAGGCATAATAAATATATATAAGGTCGACATGTTTATAAGTTTTGGTGAAGATTTGTAAAGACCTTTGACATTTACAGAGATTCAAATTTTTGAAAAAATCGAAATATTTCGTAAAAATTGATTTATTAAACAATTTCTGAACCAATCTTTTCCAAATACGTAGAGGATCTAGGTTCAGAACAAATCGGTTCAGGCGTTTGGACTGTAGAGTGCGCACAAACACACATACAAAAAATATATACACAAGTTACTTTTTTGGGGGGGTAGTGAAAATGAAGATTTCGCTCCGCCCGCTTCGCTCGCTACGCTCATCAATTAGCCATTTTTGCTACATAATGAGTTCTTCGAAATTAAGGAAAAAGGGCGTAGCAATGCAGAGTCAGCTTCAAGAAGCGATTTTTGTAATGCACACGCCATTTAGTCCAGCTGAAATTGTCACTTAAAGGTTGGCATTCCAAGGTTGAGCCAAAAAGTGCTCTCTTATCTTCGATCACTGCTCGGTCCAAGATCTACCTAGTGGCGAAGTGGAGGTCCAAGCCGCCCCCGCAAGGCTTGGGGTCCTCCCCATCAAGGGGCCCCTTGCCCAAACAGAGTGTTTATTTTTAAAACGCAAAATGATTTCAAGAATGTCTTCAAGCCTCTCCTTGACTTGCTTTGAAAAATGTAATAGTGAACTGCGACGTCAAATTTTGCTGAAATGAGTTATACTGTTTAACTGTACGACCACCAACTTTGCTGAATGCGGGCCTTCAGTTTCGAAGACTAATAGAGAGTAGTATTGATACAAGACTAGAGGTAGCATTTTTGTCTTTGAAAGAAACACGATTGTTCGTGAAACGTCACTGCTCGAAGCACTAGCAACATCTCCATAACTCAGTCAGTTCATAAGCTGCAACCTTCGGGGGTGGATCTTTGACGAAGGAAGATCAGGAAATATGCTTCTTGTGATGACAATTGTGACATATGCAATAAAAATAATGGATTTTTAGAGATAAGATGCCATATTTTGGACTTAAACAATTCCTTTAATTCAATTTTTACTTGTTGGAGGGGGGAGGGAGGAGGGGGCCCACAAATTTGTTTGGTGGGGGGCACCGCGATTTTGCGCTACGCCACGGAGCCTCCCGCAACTAAATCCCGGTTCGTTTGCACATTTTCCCTGCTCCGCCTCGCTTACCTTTCTTTCTTCGCATTTTTATATTTTTGAGACTCGCGTTTATTTTCCCTGACCTCAGAGTAATAAATTTTCAAAACTCTTTCCAACTGGAAATTGAATGGAAATTGAAGTCGAACCATAGAACCAAGTAAGACAGCGAAAAGTTGGAAAAACAGGATATACAGTATACACATTATATACACCGCTTTTTATTCAAATACCCTGTCTGTGTGAAAAATGGGTTGTGGATTGTTGACCAATGTGAAAAAACCGGAGCCGGCTTCTAATCCCAGACTGTGCTCCTCTCCAGGTTGTACAGCAAACGCTACCTCGGCCTGATGGTGGCTTGCACGTGGCTGTTCGGCTTCGGCGCGCTCGTGGCCACGTGGCTGGGCCAGTGGGGCAGGTTCGGTCTCGACCGCGAAGTCGGCTCGTGTTCAATTCTGCCCGACGGCGAGGGCAGATCGCCCAAAGTGTTCCTCTTCATCGTCGCCTTCGTCATACCGTGTCTGGCAATTGTCGTCTGCTACGCCAGGTAATAGCAGTTGGTAATTTGTTTTTAAAAGTGTTAAACAACGAAAGACCTTTACACCCTAATAGCCAGTAAACATCATAGACAATATACTTCGTTTTCCAATTTTGCGGCTTTGTGGCCCGATTCCAATCGGTTTTTTCGCGCTGAATCCGAAAAACATTGTTGGCATTTGCTATTTTCGAGCCCACTTTAGCTTTCGAGCCCGTGGGCTGAGTCCATCTGTAGTGTGTATTGCGAATCCGTCTCGTTCTCGGCCTCTCAGAGCGTTTCGGGCTCCGAAAGGCTTGGATGGGCTCGGACGGGCCCAGCCATGATCCCAGCCCACGGCCTTGAAAGCGTGGAAAAAGCGTCAATAGGTAATGTGTAGGTCTTTAGAACTATCAATAAGTAGGGTAGATGTTTATGTCTTTCCGTTAGTTTTCTGCCAAAATTTTGTCAATGTGATTGTTGGAAATCACATTGAATTTCACCAACACGTTGCCTAGAGTGTTACTAGTCTCGGAGTCAGTAGCCAGAGATGTAATGCAAGCTGTACAGACATCGGCCATCTGTTGGCAACCTGCTTGACTGCCGACTGGCATCATAAGCCGTCGCCGTTCCAACTTTTTGACGGAGTCGCATAATAATTCAATTATTCCTCGAGCCTTCGACGGTCGGAGACTAAACGGTTATTTAAGATAAAGATATAATAAAAATCAATCATACGAGATTGACATTGCCATTGCCCAGCGATGGAATTGAACATATCAGTTGCTGGCAGGAGCTAGGATCAATGATTCGATAGTACGTTTTTTCGATATTTATCTTCGAGATTGCGTTTTTCCATAGCCTGCTTGAGATTTGGACATGAACCAGATACAGAACATTCAATACCCACGTTCACTCACGATCACCCCCACAGACACAATCCTAATTTCAGCACCCACATTTGCTCCTATCGTCAACTGCGTCCGTCTGTCGCAGGATCTTCTACATCGTGCGCAAGACAGCGCTCAAGTCGCGAGTCAACACGCGGAGTCACGTGACGACGTCGAAGGCGTCGGACTGCTCGTCCACTCAGCGCGGGCGTCGGGGCAAGTTCAGCCGCGCCGACGACTCGGCCATCGGGTCGACCTCCTGCAGCACGGCCACCACCACCGACAAGTCCAGCTCCGACGCGGGGTGCAACAACAACTTCAGGGTCAGGTACGCGTCCAAGGATGGGGATGAGGGCGTCTGGTGGATGAGGGACCCAGGATTATGACGGACCCAGGATGATAAGGCCGCCAGAGGGACGAGGGACCCAAGGGGATGAGGGCGTCTGGTGGATAAGGGACCCAGGATGATGAGGGACCCAGGATGATGAAGGCGCCAGGGGGATGAGGGACCCAGGATGATGAGGGACCCAGGATGATGAAGGCGCCAGGGGGACGAGGGACCAAAGGGGATGAGGGCGTCTGGTGGATGAGGGACCCAGGATGATGAGGGACCCAGGATGGTGAGGGACCCAGGATGATGTGGGACCCAGGATGATGAAGGCGCCAGGGGGATGAGGGACCCAGGATGATGAGGGACCCAGGATGATGAAGGCGCCAGGGGGACGAAGGACCCAGGGGGATGAGGGACCTAGGATGATGAGGGACCCAGGATGATGAAGGCGTCAGGGGGACGAGGGACCCAGGGGGATGAGGGACCTAGGATGATGAGGGACCCAGGATGATGAAGGCGCCAGGGGGACGAGGGACCCAGGGGGATGAGGGACCTAGGATGTTGAGGGACCCAGGGGGATGAGGGACCTAGGATGATGAGGGACCCAGGATGATGAGGGACCCAGGATGATGAGGGACCTAGGATGATGAGGGACCCAGGGGGATGAGGGACCTAGGATGATGAGGGACCCAGGATGATGAGGGACCTAGGATGATGAGGGACCCAGGATGATGAGGGACCCAGGAAGATGAGGGACCCATGAAGATGAGGGCGCCAGGGGGATGAGGTTGTGCCACGGTTGAACGGTCAGCACCATGAAAATTGTAGGAAGGAATATTTTTTAATGTGTTTGTCTGACAGGAAGAGCCAATGGCTCATCTAATCTCGTCCGGACATCGTCGGTACTCGGTAAACCTTCAGAAGTAGCCATTGGACTACTAGGGCCGCAAAGGAACTCAAATTATAGCGATTCCGATAAACCCTAGCGGCTTTGGAGTTCTAGCCCACCTCCGAATCAAATCTGCCGCTTTGAAAAAAACTATTTCAAACTGGGATTTGTTTCATAACCAGTTCTAAAGATATGACATAATGAGTCTAGAAATTTAATCTGTAGCTACACTTCACAGTTTGTTTGGCATGTATCGCAGGCCGCAAGCTCATGGGTGAGACTGGTTATGATTGGTTGAATTCCTTGTGACGTGGGCTGCACTTGGCTGACCGAGGGCTGGATAATTGCTGTTGGTCATTGGTCAATGGTCGCCCATAAATGCCTTCTCAAATTACATTTTGCCGGTTGCAATAGGCAATCCCGAAGACAAAGAAATACGTTCACCTTGCGATGTGGTTCTCCTGAATGACCCTTGAACATGGATGGGTCCTGCTGAATTTCCAGGCAATTCCTGCACGAGTTCCACCACAATTCCCTAGGGATGGGAGCAAATTGTCCAGACAAATCGGATATTTAGCTCAGAACCAGGCTAAAAAATATCACGCCTTCTTTGAACAGACTCGACGTAGCCGACCCACACCTGCTCGCCCCGCCATCGCCCCTCCGTCTCGGCACCATCGAGCAAGCCTCCGACGGCGACGACGGCATCGACAACCTCTCGACTCGCAGCAACTCGTTCAGCTCCGCCGTCGAACGCAAGCCCGACCGCGCCGTCACTTCCGCCCTGACGCACGTGGCTTCCGTCTTCCGGCGAGAGGGCCGCAGTCCGCGACGTCAGAGCACCATGAACGCCAACGCCGCGCCCGTGCCCGGCAAGATGACGCCCAAAGACAAGAAACTGTTAAAGATGATACTCGTTATTTTCGCCTCGTTTCTTATCTGCTACTTGCCGATCACCGTGAGTAAGACCTTCCACGAGGCGCTCGATATAAGGGCGTTGAATATTGCCGGGTACATTTTGATTTATTTGACCACTTGTATCAATCCGATCATATACGTGGTGATGAGCTCGGAGTATCGACAGGCGTACAAGAACTTGCTGATGTGCCGGACAGGCGCTGAGATGAATCCGCAGCGAGCCTGACACAGAAAGAGTCGACGCGCCGACACGAGAGCTTGAAGAACCATGGAGCACTTACAAAAAGCCAAAGTGAAACCGGACTATGAAGCAAGGACGTTTTTGGTGTATTTCGCAAACATTAACGGTATGTTTTGTGTCACTTTTTGCGAGTCGGCTCGAGCTGGAGTCGTTCGAAATTTTTATATTCTGTGTTTTGACTTTTAAGCGACGAATTTTTGGTGCAATTGAGCTTTGAGCAAAGGTGGAGAGTGTGGAAAATGTCAATTGTATCTCAATTGACAATCGGTTGAGAACATGTATGATTTTGCTACGATAGCTTTCGGACAAGACAGCAGTTGACAGTGTGGATAAATACTCGATGTAAACAATTCATAAACCGTTTTAACCGATATTGTTTTGTGTTTGGTGTTGAAGGGATACAAAAAGATATGAAATTCGCTTGCGTATTCTTTACCCCATGTTACCTAAAATAGGGAATGTGAATGGTATTGGCATATGGACATTTGAATCATGGGCAAAGAAGAGGTAACATTTTTTAAATGAGACCCATCATTGTCCAGTTATGGCCATTATTTTAAATAAAATCAATTCTTTTCAGGCAACTCATTCAAGTATATATAGACAAGGACCTCAGATATGCATATTTGGGACGATTTTTTTTACATTTGCAATAAAAGTTGTACCTTTAACAAGCTAACTTCACGGTGGTTTCACTTATCTCAGGCTGGGGCAAAGAACAAATCTCCATTTCAGCCCAACTGCTGGCAGCGGAACCCGTCACCGTATATAGAAAAAATATATTTAAAAAATCTAAAAGTTGTGACGACCAGAACACTTCAGAATTAATGCTTAATTTCACTAACTTTCTCACCTTTGAAAAATTCACTATCTTAATTCTGACCTTTGAAAAATTTCGTGGAAAAATAATCAGAACTATCGGTTGCAATTTGCGAAAATTCTCGCTAAACTCATATAACGCATGATGTCCTCAGAAAGGTTTGTTTGAAAACAGCATAGGTATGGGCAAGGTACCGAACGGGGATGAGCACATGGGAATCTGGTTGACATGCTAAGAGGGTCCAAAGACAAGCCGGTTTTCTTATCAGCAACTGCCTTGCTCCGTGAATTACGAATCGTCCAAGCTGATGAATCGATACGCTGTGGAGGTTTAACCCGGCGAGAAAGGTAGGTTATCTGTACGAACCGGTAATTTGATTCCAAGATAATAGAAGAAATGAAATAAAATCGAGAAATGGAAACATATGTTTTCTTTATTTTTTTAATTGCATAATTATAAAATTAGGCGTTGTACGCCAGTGGGGGTGAATGGTATAGCATAAAAAACTTTTTGGAGAACAAATCCATGCGTTTTGCAAGGCAAGTTACCAAAAACAAACTGTTTGGTCAAAACTAGATTGCGACAATTCAAAGAATATGACATCAAATGCCTCCGTGTGCTTTTCCGAGTGGTCAGTATCTGGCCTACCATATGCTCATTTCAGGCAAAAATCTCTGAGGACATAGCCGATATTCGACTGGCTTATTTACCAAGGTACCAAGGTACCAAGTTATTTACCAAGGTACCACCAAGGTCGTAACGCTCGAACTAACAAGAAGCAAGGGTTGGCTATAGGCAAGTCGGGGTCACTGACACTGGACTAAAGAAATGTGAAGAAAAGCACAGAGATGCTAAGTCTTCCTTGGCCTTGGAGCTACGACAACACCATAAAGCGATCTCTAGTAAGTCCGCATTTAGCTTTGTGTGTCAGTATCAGTGGCATGGTTGCAATTGTTTTAAAATCCTTCGTCGACGCTGTCTGTTTTCAATGGTAGCTCTCTCTGTCTGCGAGATTCCATTCATGTATTTCTAAAATTACTATCCTTTGTTTACATTAAGTTACTCGACTTAAAACATAACCTTCCGCATTTCGCTACCTCTCCAGCCCTAATTCATAATAACATTAATATGGTATGGAACTACTGAGATGGTAGGCGCCCTGGTCTTTCAATGCCAGTAGACTTTGCTTGTAGTTAAGTCTGATGGCCAGTTGAAGGGTGCTAGTAGCCCGGTCGCGCAGCCTGTGCGCTATGAGCGCCGGGTCGTTGCCTAGGGAGCGGAACCAGTGTTGCCAGTGGAACCAGATTTCCAGAACGTGGCAGATCGCGGCGGGAAAACGTACTAGATTGGAAACAATTGTACTCCAATTTTCTTTTTTCGTTTAAAACCCGTAAATAATCGACTCTTGCAAAGAAAGGTCATTGCTTGTTTTGAAATATACTAGATATCGAGAAATCGTTCTAGAATTTGAAAAAAAATCGTTTCCCTAAAAACTGCTCTTTGCAGGAATTTTCAATTTTCTAGGCAAAAACGATGCATGTCTACAAAATTTCAATATGGACTAGATTTTAGAAAGGTGTACTGACGGGCCACCAACATGTACATGATCTAATGCAATTGTACTGATGCGTCAACATTGAGCGGAACGCGCAGTTGTAGCTCTCGTCCATCTGCCAGACGGCGGGTCGCCTTCCTTAGATCTAGTCCAAAGTACGTACATTGCGGTAAAATGACGATGAAATACATTGTTAAGTGATGAGATGCGTTCAGTTTTCCCTGCCTTGCAAAACACATTGCAACTGCACGCAAGTGATCGGCACCCTACGGTCAAATCCGCTGTGATGTGAGTCCTAGATTTCATCAAGTTACAGACAGTTGCGATGAAATCCGTTGTGTATCGGTGAAATCCGTTCAGTACCGATCAGTTTTCTGCTAGAAATGTTAAGGAAGGGGGTTGAAAAGTCAAATTATTATCATGCCATGCAGGAGGTATTTTTCATTTTCAACCTAATTAAAAGTATTTTTAATGTTAATTATAAACAGCTGTTATGAAAACAAGTGTATAGCCTAAAAAAACAATGAGCGCTCGATTCCTTCGCTTTTCCCAGTGAGTTTTGGCGATTTTGACACGCGTAGTAGGGATTTTCTTGTGAAAATAAAATAGGGATTATTGGCAAGAGCAGCGGTGGTGGCAGCCTGGCCTGGCAGTGGCAAGTGGCAACACTGCGCGGCACGCATCTGTCCCGGGCGTGCATTCCTTTCTGAGTCTGTTTATTTTGTCGTTGTTGTAAACTTCAGTGGCATTTTGAAAATCACTGACTGACCGAAAATCTTTGGACTAACTATCGACTTCTTTCTTTGGTGTGAGGGTAATCTTTTACTATTCCGCCGCATCGGTAATATAGGTCGCAGGTAAGTGTTCTTGGTGTTTTCTGGTTTGTCTCACGATTTTGAAGCGATTTGACTTGGCGCTGGTTGTTTTTGTTGCGATTTGTGGTCGTGGCGTTGATCTGAAATGTGTCGTAATTGTTGTCTTGTTTTCAAATGGTGGACGCCATTTGTATATTATTTCGCGGGGTTCAGTGTTGCCAACGTTGGGTTTGTATTTGGGGAATCTGGGGAGCACGTGCTAGGCCGCATGGGGATGCTGAGACCCGTTCTTTGGTCGAGGTTGTTGGTTGTTATCGGCCCGTATATAAATGCGATGAGTATGAGTAATTGTTTGGAGTGTGTTGCGATGTGCATTCCTGTTGATTGGAATGCAATTAATTTGCGGCCGTTAAACGTAATTATGGGGTATAATTGTTTGGAGCCGATTTGGGAGGTCGCGATTGCGATGCTATGCGATCAGTCTCGTTCTCATCAGTTTGAAATTAATCATGGATTGCGTTGGATGCGTCGTGAAGTTAAAGGATTTTTTGCGTGTATGCGGGGACGAGGCGGCTCTTTGCGAGTGGTTGAAGGCCCACGGTGTTTTGAGAAGGGGGTTGGATTGCGGGAAGTGCGGTTCTCCTTGCACCCTGAAAGGAGATTTGCGGTATGTGTGTGGAAAGACGGTGACCGTAAAGATGAACAAGAAAGTGGTGCGAAGGAGGTGTAACTTCAGCTTGTCTGCCCGCGCGGGGACGTGGTTTTCGAAATCGAAATTGTCGTTGGCTGTGATATGCGAGTTCACTTGTTATTGGGCCGTGATGCGTCCTCCGCGTACGGAATTTCTTATGCGTGAGCTAGAAATGTCTTCGAAGACGGTCACGGACTGGTCAAATTTTTGCCGTGAATTGTGTGTTGCTTGGTGCGCGGGAAAAAAGGAGAAGATTGGCGGTCCCGGCATCACCGTTGAGATAGACGAGGCCAAAATCGGGAAACGAAAATACAATCGTGGGAGGATTGTCGATGGCCAATGGGTGTTTGGTGGTTTCGAGAGGGGTTCCGGCAAGTTGTTCGTGGTGGCAGTAGCCGATCGTTCATCGGCTACTTTGTTGGCGGCTCTGCGGGAGTGGGTGTTGCCGGGCACCACCATCATGAGCGATTGCTGGAAAGCTTATGACTGTTTGGGGGATGAAGGGTTCCAACATTTAAAGGTTAACCATAGTGTTAATTTCGTCGACCCCGATTCCGGTGCTCACACCCAAAATATTGAGCGTTCGTGGCGCGAGGTGAGATCGAGTGTTCCGCGGTACGGGAGGAGTGCGGCCCACTATGAGGGATATTTATGTGAATTTCTGTGGAAGAGATCCGTGCCCGACCACACGAAGAGGATGCATGAGTTGTTCGCAATTTTGATCGGTGGGTCAGAGCAATACAATTTGTCGCGTGACGTGGTGGCGGAGCTTTCGGAGGTTGCTGGTGGGTCTGGTGCAGGCGGGTCTGGTGCTGACGAGGAGGTGACGGGATGTGCTTCATCCGAGGATTCGAGTGATTAATGGGTGAGTGGTTTTCCGTTTGATGTTTTTATGTGTGGGCCCTCTCTATCGTGCGAATCTCTATCGTACGTTTTCGGTTTCGTGTACTTGGGGTTTTTTTTTTAATGACAGCCCCGGACTCTATCGTACGTTTTCGGTTTCGTGTACTTGGGGTTTTTTTTTAAGGACAGCCCCGGACTCTATCGTACGTTTTCGGTTTCGTGTACTTGGGGTTTTTTTTTAAGGACAGCCCCGGACTCTCTATCGTACGTTTTCGGTTTCGTGTACTTGGGGTTTTTTTTTAAAGGACAGCCCCGGACTCTATCGTACGTTTTCGGTTTCGTGTACTTGGGGTTTTTTTTTTAAGGACAGCCCCGGACTCTATCGTACGTTTTCGGTTTCGTGTACTTGGGGTTTTTTTTTTTAAGGACAGCCCCGGACTCTCTATCGTACGTTTTCGGTTTCGTGTACTTGGGTAACGTTATTCGAATATAAATCGTGTACGTTATTTGAATGGTGTAATGGAGGCGTGAACGACCGCGAAAATCTAGTTTTTTTTTTGTGACGGACTGCCGTTGGTATGCCGTATGGCGGGACTTGTTATAGCTGGTGATTTTGCAAAATGGCGTCGTATTTTTCTTGAAATATCAGTTTATGTTGATTTATTTGGAAAGTATCCTCAGTTTCCAGTGTTTTCGAACTTTTTCTTGGAAAAAGTTTAAGTCTTTTCAAAATAGGGGTCATTTAAAGCCACTTTTTGGACTTTTGCGCGGGAAAAGTGGGCGTGGCGGATGAGGCGGAATTGTAAAAATTTACCGGTGTGAGTTTCTTATTTGGTATGTTTTAATGACTTACAGCCAAAGTGTTTCACATGCATCCTAACCTAAAATCTGCATGTCGTAGAGGTGTCCGGTGTAGAAATTCTATGTTTGTAGAATTCAATGGTTGAAGAATGAAGTGTAGTGGCATTGATTAACGATTACTAGGGTAGTGGTCTAGTACTTGCGGCCGCAAACTTAAGCGTTCTAGGAAAGCATTAATTTCTGATAATTTTCAAGTTCAAGCTTCTAGCAACCAAAAGCTACGTTTACAGCGATGCAAAGCGACGTCGTCGCTGACCGTGTCGCTTCGCAACCAAAAAGATAAACATATTCCATGTCAGTCAAAGGGAAGCGACAGGGTCGCTAAGCTCTGTGATGTCGCCGGGAACGGCCTTCTGATTGTCTATGACACCGTCGCTTTGCAACGCTGTAAACGTAGCTTAACACATATTGAAGGTATACCTAGAGCAGTGCAACAGGCGGTCCGGCCCGCGAAGAGTGAGACTGAGCAGCGAACACAGCTTCGCATGCAATGATTGCTGACTTGATTCAAAGTGTTTGCTTACATCGGCTGTGGAACGTGCAAAATCATTACCTAGGAGCCTAATTGTTGGCAAACCAGGTTTCTTTATACCTGCTAGCTAAATCAAACTGGATTTATTTGAAATTTAAATTACCCACTGATTGTCTCAGAACTAACCTCACTAAATGTTTTTTCTTTGAAGTACCTATAAAAACTCCAGAAGAAACGGTTTTCAAGCGAGCTGAGACAGACATGACCATCGCAGTCTTTCAAATTTGGCCAAATATACTAGGTACCAGCATGAAGTCACATATTATTATGAAAGAACTAGAGGTTGGACCATTACAAGGGAAATATTCAAAATTTAGGGAATATCTTCTATTTTAAGACGTAGCAAGATTGCACGTTACAGGCAACAAAATTTGTTGCTTTGCTTTGGCATGCACAGTCAGGAACAGTTTTTTATCATTCGTCACAGGAGACGGTTGTATTACGCTGTGGCGTTTTAGTTACACCTTTTAGCAATGCTTTTAGCTTTTAAGAGTTCCGCTCACAGTTAATCCTTTTACCCCTTCCGCCACTTGAACGTTGAATGGTCCATTCGAACACGGCAATGAACCCCTAAATAAATTCCAATCTTTAATTTGTAAATACCTGTAGATGAAGGAAGAGTATATATCTAGTTACGGATAAACATCACAATTTGATATTTTCAAAATTGTGTATGGTGCAAACTTACAAAAATCGCCTAAATGAGCTCATTTAGGCGATTTTTAACTGTCTTTGAATAATAATTCTGATATTGTCACAGCCCGCGCCGCGCTTTCACCGCGAGCACTCGGTCTTGCTGTCTGTGTTGAGGGTACGGTCAGAGTGCGCGAGGTGAGCACGCTCTGCCATTTGCCATTATCGAGCGCGCGTGGTGGACACTCGTGGAGATAGCAAACGCACCCAATCTAGGTAAGTAGGTACCTAGGTTAAAACAATCTTGCAGACAAAGTTTCACTCCTTTACTGAAGTTTACAGATTGCACATTTTGCTGCACATTTTCCCAACTTCTCTTTCCTTCCTTCCATTTCATTTATGATATCTTGGTATTCATTTTCCACAAAGACCTATATAATATCATAGCCATTCACTCTGACTTGATACTTCATGTGATGCCTTTTCGATGTTAAAGGGGCACACAACCCGTTTTACGACTTTTCGGCTCCAGAAAGAAAGTTCCGAGGCGAAAACAATCGTACACGCGGTTATTAGCGCCGCTCAGCGTATACCCGCCCGCAGCGCGTTGAGCAAAAAGAGTGACGTCAGCCTATCTCAGGCAGAGCCTTGCTACGCGTGCTACAGCAGGCAGCAGCCTCAGTTTGTCACTTGAACTGGTGAAGTTCGGCTGCTAATTGGACTTAATATGGTATTTTGCTCGGTCTTCGGGTGCAACAACTCCCACAAAACCAGGCCTAAGATATCTTTTCATACATTTCCACCCCGCGATAGATCGCCAGATCGGTTTAATATTTGGCTACAAAGAACGAAGCGCAAACACTTTGTGCCCGGCCCGGGAGCCCTCGTGTGTAGGCGACATTTCAAAGAGAGCGACTTGGATGAGTCCGATCTCATGAAGCATCGTCTTCTACCCAATCAATATGTTAGAATAAATCTGAAACGCGGTGCAGTGCCTTCATTGCATCTAGGAAATACTTTCGACCAGCAACATACACCACCTTCAGTGCGGGAACGCAGATCACGGATTGAGCAGAGGCGGTCAAGGGAGTTGGTGGAGGATTTGTTGAGGAATTCGGAGTCACCACAGCCCGGTCCATCGGGCGTCGGGGTCGGCGTCGAAGAGGAGGAGGACGTCGACGTCTCGGCAGTGGAGTGTGGTAGCGATGAGGGCGGTGTTTGTGAAGGAATTCAGTGTGAGCTCGGATCGGAACTGCTTAGAGCATATTATCGGTTAGATAATTCAAGCGATTTGGAATCTGACAATGGAGAAGCCGACTTAGATGATTCATTCAGACACCCTAGCGATGCATCGACAGACAGCTCATCTAAAGAGGCAAGCACTCACCTGGGCAGGTGAGCCCGTGCTAACAGCTTAACCCGTGCCGTTAGCCACGACACATTGCTAGTACCGAGCTAATGACAGCTCTGGCCAATGAAGCTAACGCACTAAGTGGCCGCCAGGCACAGCACGCTCGCGGTCGCCCAGGTGAAGACTCGGATGACGATGACTGCGGTGAAACTCCTGATAACACTTCATCTTCCAACGCAGGCGTTTATTTAGTTTTTTGGGCCTGTCTCGCTACTCTGTTTGAGATTTGTGGCGAATGTGGTACAGCCGTCACGAAAACCAGGCGGTAGACACATGGAGCGATGCTCGGCGTGACAACAACTCCACGTGGCGATCGCAGACAATGCAAGGTAACCAGCCTCGAGGAAACGTTGCCATCGCGTCAGCGTTGGTGCTGACAGCTGAGTGAATTTCACGGCATTCAAGAACTTTGCACACACTTTGCGGCTCAACTTCTTTTCGCGCGCCACATTTGATAAGCTGATCGATCGATATTTCAACAACGAAGTTGAGAAGCATTGGGTTAAACAGTGTAGCGGTTTTATGACGAAGTTGCGAGATGAGGGACATGTGCGAATCGCTGGCGACGGCTAGTTCGAAAATTTCGACAATTCGCCAGTTCGACAATTTGCTTACCGGTGCCGTTGTGGACTTCAAGAAATTGCAAAAGGGACAAGTATCTGGCAAACTTCAAAGAGCTGCTTGCCAGGAATTAATGGAAAAACTAGTGAATACCAAACAATTGCAAATCAATCTGTTTTTGTCAGACTGGCTTTGGGGAGTGGGGTATTTTATGAGAACTCTGTTTCCTGATATTCAACACGAGTTTGACGTTTGGCATTTAGCAAAAAGCTTAGCCAAACGAATAAAGGGCGTGGGAAAAAAATTCCCCGTGCTTTTGGAGTGGAAAGCGAGCATCACTAACCACTTGTATTGGAGCGCTAAAACATGCAACGTGGGTGCTGACCTCTTGGTTGCCAAATTCGTGTCACTATTACATCACGTCAAGAATCAACATTCCTGGGACACGGACTCGGAGAGCCAATTTCCCACACTGGCATTGTGCGCTCACGCTCGTTTGACCGATGAGCAGAAAAAAAGGAAAATGTGGATCGAACCCGAGAGCGACGCCTACAAAACTCTAAATAAAATTATAAATGATCAATCATTTCTGAAAGACATAAGACACGCTAAAAACTACTTGCATATCGGCCGCCTAGAATCGTATTATAATGTACGGTTAAAAATTAAAATACACACCGAAGCGGCACCACTACAGCTCCCGTGGCATGCATGTACGCTCCATGCTTGCAATCATGGACCACAACGCCAATCTCGGTAGAAAAAAGACCGCCGAGTACACCGAGTATTCAAAGGCAAGCAAATCATGGGTTATAAATGATAGATTCGAGGCGAAATCTACTCTTTGGCGCGATGTGATTATGAAAAGTGTTGCCGAACGCATCGACGACGAAGAGTCCAAGATATTTGAAGACGCCGATCTCCTGGATGCACCAGCCGAAGTTCCCGACAATATTGCCACGCGTTCCCACCGAGGAATTGCGGAAGAAACGATACACGAGATTTTGAATGAACGGTGCGGTGAGTTTTCAAATAAATTAGCCTACTTACTGACATGATCCTCGTCTATTGTGGCCATTTTGGGGTGTCTCCCGCCCGAGCAGTCCGGTACCCGACGTATTCTGTGTTTGAGGAAAGAAATTGCTCCCTTATTTTGGAAGCAACACACGACTGCAACACGATACGGTTCGATTTTCCGAGGGTGTTGTTTGCAGATATCCAAATGACGAATTGGTTGTATGCTAAGTAACGCCAAGAGTTGTTCGGTAAATCCTCTGCTGTCAATGTTTTTCTTTTTCTGCGATTGCTTGTTTTACGAATGGTTTGATGCTGCAGTAGATTCAACGCATCACTGTCAATAATTAAATTTTGAAAAGATCGATGTTCGGTAGTACATATGTGTCCCTCCCTAACTTTACGCACTGACTCGGCTTCAGAGCAACACAAGCTCTCGTGATCAGTGAGCATGGACACACAACGATTACAAGTACACCAACTATTGTTGCCTTTTCTCCGTGATAAAACATTTACAGATAATCCTGCGCGAACTTCTTGTACTAATTTTATATTTTCGATTTCACTGTCAGAATACTCCGGTTCGAATTGATACGGCTGGATCACTTCTTCTGCCATGACTGTACTATACGTACATGTGAACTCATCAGAATCTTTGTTTTGACTAGCAAGCATGGACATTTTATCATGAAGTTGACACAACAAACCTAAATTTAGCTTGCTCTTTATAATAGCAGTCAAAACTCAAAACACCCATTGCTAAAACTCTACGTCTCCGAGCAGCAAACGGAGCTAGCTGGTGCTCCGGCAGCCGCACGCTGGCTAGCCAGCATAGTAGTGCAGATATAGTGACGCAGCGGCTGCGTGCAAAACGAAAATATCTAAATTTGGTGCTTGCGATTTTTTTCCACATTGCCACATTCACAAATCCATCACACGAATCCATCCCAACACGTGCTAAATAGTTTAAAAACACATCCAAACTTTTTTGTTTCATCTTTAAGTCTAACAGCTACCCAAATTTAAACTCGAATCAAGCTCCATTTTTTCAGATCCATCCACTCTGACTTCACATGTGTAGTGCTGCATTTTCTGTGCACAGAGTTGTACCCAAACAATATTTTGAAACAAAGCTCCGTTTTCTCAGATCCATCCACTCTGACTTCACATGTGTAGTGCTGCATTTTCTGTGCACAGAATTGTACCCATAAAATATTTTGAAACAAAGCTCCGTTTTCTCAGATCCATCCACTCTGACCTCACATGTGTAGTGCTGCATTTTCTGTGCACAGTGTTGTACCCAAAAAATAATTTGAAACAAAGCTCCATTTTCTCAGATCCATCCACTCTGACTTCACATGTGTAGTGCTGCATTTTCTGTGCATTATATTATAATTTATTCAAATATTTACTGTTATGTTAATTTTAATTGTTCTTAAAACTTGTTTGCGTATTATTGGTGTAAATATTAATTATTATTACTATTATTATTATTAGTAATATTATTTAAAATTCTTTTAGTTACTATCTGCTAAAAATTATCACGCCATCTGCCTTGCGCTGACGGCACGAGCTGCCGCAACGTTCGAGTACCGCACCTCTGCTGCCTTCACCCTGAACGCCACCCGCCGCGCTCGGGCGGCTAGCGCTGCCACTCTGCGTTCCCAGCCATGAGTGCGTGGAAATGGCCCTGAATGCGAGCCGCTGTTGGACAGCATGGGATGCTGGCCTCGGGCAGACTCGGCCTGCCACAGGCTCGGCTCGCCGAGAGCGAGAGAGAAAGAGTGATACTCTTGCAAACCACGAATGTGACTGCGACGGAAGGACAATAAAATGCATTTTGGAGAACACCGAGCGTTTAAGGGTATGGAGCAGTTCAGATTGTTTATATTTTGAAGAGTTGACTCGAACTTTGTTAATCCCTAAGTATCCGCGATAACGAGAGTCACAGAGTATCAACGTCTCATATATTGTCGAGAAGCAGTTTGAGGGTCACATCGTTGAAGTAATCATTTCAATATTTCAGTATGTGGTAGACAAAAGACCTCAAATTGGGTAACCATGGCCCTTTTTTCGAATTCTCTATTGTACTTTCGTATACATGGCTCTAAAGAAGGTAAAAAATTAGTTGTTTCGGGGTGGTTCCAGCGTTCCGGGGGGGAAATTTTCGAAAAAAGGGTCATGGTTACCCAATTTCACATAGCTTTTGTTTACAACCTATTGAAATATTGCAATAATAATTTCAACGATGTGACCCTCAAACGGCGGGGGAAAAAAGGGTCTGAAAGCTACTTTCTGGCGATCTGGACCGGCCACTTAATGCAAAACTGTTTGTTCAAGAATCTCATCCTAAACCAAAACACTGCAAACAGCTGCGCATAGCAGGCCAACACCGTTACTGTATTTCACTGCCCCTCCGAGGAAAACACTCAAGGGTCCCCACTGCCCTTGGTATGAAATTTCTGTAGACTCCAGACATTTTGCCGTCAATCATTCGATGCCCAGACCATTCAATCATTTAGGGGAACAATGGGACGGCCTGCAAATGTTGTCACCTTTGGCTCTTCTAACAGCAGGGGATCCTCTTTGAGCGTAGAAAACCGCTCTCCTTCTAAATGTGCAAAATGTTTTAGTGCTAAGAAAACTAATGCTAAGGGAGCATACTCAAAGTATGTCACACTTTTATGCCACTTTTTGACACCCTCTGCCCCTTGTCACAAACTGGCACACATTGGCACCCCCCCCCCCCCCCCTCTAAAAGTATGTCACAACATATGACCCCCTTCCACACACACACGCATTTTCTAAAATGGAATTCAGACTTTTGAACTGCATACTAAATTGACTAAGAAACCAAAGCTAAAGTGGACAGCAAGGTTTTTTTTGACGTAAAAGTTTTCTTTTATCTACATCAAAAAGTGGTGTCAAAATTGTCTCCTCCCTTCCCCTGTCACAAACTGCCGAAGATTGGCAACCCCAAAGTTCCCCTTACACTTGGCACACTTTAAGTACGTTCCCGAAGGAAACCAGTGCTAAACCAGTATACGGAGAGTCCCGTGACTCAGGTGTTTGTGGCTTCGTCGACAGGTTCGGATCTTGCAGAGTCGTGCGATCACCTTGGGGCCGCGCTGTCGTTGAAACGGGATGTTGTTGGGCACGTGCAACATGAGGTAATTATTCCCATGCAATTACCGCGTCCAATTACCAATTAATTATCCAGAGTTCCCACTTCAGGGCTCCAACACCGGCAACCGCGAAGAAAAGACGGTTCCAAGGTTTCAGCCGGTGTCTCGTTCATCCGCGAATACTAATATAGTATAGTGTTACGTTCTCAGCCAGACGGGTTCATTGGATAGCTCGGGTGGTGGGCACTTGTTTATTTATTTTCTGTTTTGACCAGCAAGCTGGTATTGGTTCCATTACTTATATATAGTACATATAGATACAATAATAATTCACAACAGGTCAATATTCAAGTAGGTATGTTTGTCAACTCAATTGCTATAAAAACAACCATCTCTAAATTACTTTTTTAACATTTTTTTTGATATTTTTTTACATATAATATTCTAAATGTTATTAGTAGGTATTAGTATTACAAATTCTTCTACTAGACTGCTTCTGCTTGACATCTGGATAGATGCATGGATGAGTATTGAATGCATCAATTTGTCAGTTCCATTAATTAATTTCAAATCACATTTCATATAGGATCTTGTCTTACAGTTTTATTACTGAAATGTAAAATCTTCTGATTAAAAAGTTGAACTACTACTTTATGGCAGTCAGGGATCGGAACATAAACTCATTAGTCACTACGGTTCCGGTCAATCTTAGATCTCAAGGGTTTAGGTTCCGGTTCTGGAGCCGTTTTGGCAGGAACTGAAACTTTAAAGGGTTCCAAACGACTCCATTTTTATTTAAACAAAAACTATTTGAAACTGGGATTTGAATGCTAAATCAAAAGTCTCACTGGTTTCCCGACGTTTCATAACATATACTAGTTACTTTATCAAGGGTGAAAGCTTGACTATATCTTATGAAGTATATGTTATAAGTATATGTTAAGAAACGTCGGGAAACCAGTGAGACTTTTGATTTAGCAATCAAATCCCAGTTTGAAATAGTTTTTTTCAAAACTAGTGCTAAAGTTAGGATATAGTAGACATGAGTCTAAGAAAATTAATACTCCATTTTTATATTTACTGTGTAAAATAAAATCCCCTACGTACTTCTTTGGTTTGGAGAGTGCTTTTATGAAACTATTTTGAAACTTCTATATCAAGATATCAAACACAAAATACGTCCCTGTAGGTACGACTAGGGAACCTTTCAAACTAAATAACTCTTCTGTATAATAACAAGCTCTCTAAACATAACTCTAACAACAGAGTCTTTATCAGAGCAAACACTAAGCAGTGAGCTTGGTTATGTTAGACTTATGATTAATTTAAATGGATTTTCAGTAATTATTGTCAAAGGTTTGGGAGACAGCAGAGTGCAGCCGCACTAGATAAAAT
Source organism: Nemoura dubitans (assembly GCA_921293005.1). Classification (NCBI taxonomy): domain Eukaryota; kingdom Metazoa; phylum Arthropoda; class Insecta; order Plecoptera; family Nemouridae; genus Nemoura; species Nemoura dubitans. The sequence continues at coordinate 42,218,670 of OV121076.1, forward strand.
CCACAAAATTTGCAAAGTTATTTTTAGTGCGTTGCTCTCTCTCTCTCTCTCTCTCTCTCTCTCTCTCTCTCTCTCTCTCTCTCTCTCTCTCTCTCTCTCTCTCTCTCTCTCTCTGAATTAACTGCTATGCAATGTCGTGTGAAAAATTTTGTTTCGAATTAATAGTTTAAAACATTGGGTTGCAAGAGAGAGAGAGAGAGAGAGAGAGAGAGAGAGAGAGAGAGAGAGAGAGCGAGAGAGAGTGAAACATAATTTTGCAAAGCCTGTGGATTTCGTAACATAGTAAGCTGCAGACTCCCGACATCTTTAAGATAATAATAAAAACTCAAATTTTGTTTTAGTTAATTACTTCCTCCAATCTCACTGATCACTCTGACACACGGCCAAAAAAGCATGTTCAAAAAGAGTCATTGCATGACAAAATAGTGTCACAAAAGCACTCTCTGAACCAAAAAAGTATGTATTGGATTTTTTTTTTTTTTAGCGTGCATAATATGGAACCGTTTGAAGTTTTGGTTCCGCAGGAACGGAAATGACTCTGAAACCGGAACCCGAACCCTTTGAGATCAAATTTGTTGGACCGGAACCGTAATGAGTTAAGGTTCCAATCCCTGGCTCTGACAGCTCATTCTTCAGGACAGCATCTTAATGCCAACTACCTACACTGACCCTTCAAATTTCAAACTTTCAAATTCCTTACTTAAAACAAATAAATTTCCAGCAACTAGCTAAATAGTTATGGGAAGTGAATTGGCAGTACCCTGCATGCAAACACGTAATACTAATAGGACAGAGTTTGGTGGCAGTCATTAAATAATAAAGTGTGAAAGTTCATATTCTTTTGCAGAGTGCAGAAACCCGATCAGGCAGTGGTGGTTTGCGTGGAGCTGCAAATAAAGAAACATAAAACCAACATGGACACAACGGACATGTTTAGAAGGTAGGTAGGCTGTAGGTAGCATGTGTGGAGACTGGAGAATGGAGATCGTGATAGATAGATGATATATTGGTAGTACTTGTCAACTGGTGTTAAGATAGGACTGCAAACACAAACTAGTTCTTTTGTTAACGCTGTCGACTTCTACTATCTGCTGCACCCTCGAGGCAGTAAGTAGGATGTGCAACGAAATGCCGGGAAATCAAATAAGACTTTGTTTACATTTAAAATCGAGTTTGAAATAGGTTTTTTGAAAGTGGCTATGCTTTTTGTGCTTTGCTCTTTGATCTATGAATTGAAAATGTGGAATGAAAATGTGCAGCTGGAGAGAAGTTGGGAAACACGCAGCGACTGTTAGAGCCGATGTTCACGATAGAAGCTCATGCTGTAAATGTTCTGCTTATGGAAATATTTGAAGCCACGTTTGGGCTGTGAAAGTATAATGATATTTTTGTTACAAGATCTAATTATTAAATAATAATATATAATATTATTATTTGTGACATTTTTTTATGGTAATCATCAGTACACTTCATATTCGAATATACACATTTGCTTAACAGCACTAATACTGTACGGATGCCATCGGAATAAGTACACTGTTTATTGCTGCATTGTGTTACCCTCATACAATGTATAGTTTGAAGAATCCTTTTATAAGTGATAGTCTGCCTTCTCTCCACGTAAATAAACACCGATTTGAACTCAATGGTTTTAAGCCATAAGACCCAGTGCTGTGTAATTAACTTCATTCTGCATAAATATTTATGATATGTAGGTACATTTACATAAATTTGCCACCTACAGACAATTTTTTGTATTAGAAATGATAAGATAGTCATAGAGCTTGTAAGCTCTAAGAGTATGACTATCACTCTGTATTCATGTGAAACAACTGATTTCTGCAAATTGACCAAATTCTGCCTAAATACTTAGAACATAAGAAGCAAAAATAATCAATTATGAACCACTCCCTTGTAATTCTGTTAAATAAATCGGTTTACCACCCGTAAACTTGGCCTCCGCAAAACCTCTTGCCTTATCCAGGAAAATCCAGTGATATTGCATAGCCATCTTCAGGAGTGAAAGTTGTGACTCGGAAGAAACTTCCGTTTTGCAAAGTATGTGAGTGAATTGTATATATTTCCATAAGCAGAGCCTTTTTCATCGGCGCTTCATAGGTTGATTCTTTAGCAGTTGGCCGCTGTTGAAACATTGGCCATTTCCTTCTTTCCCACGCAAAGGTCAGTCCATTGTTGCAGTGGTTTGTTCATCACTTGATGTTTTCTCTTCCCTCTTTCTGCTCATTCAATTTCCAATCGCGTCAGTTCTGAATCACACTTACAATATCGTTGTGACTACGGCTGTCATAGAAGCTTGTCAGGTAGATTTGTAGAAGGTTTTCCCCAGTGGCCTTGACAGCTGACACTTGTTTTGATTTACAAGCTTGACCCGTGTTATTCTCTAGTTGTTGGCATCCCTGAGGCAAACCCGACTTGAGTTTTCACGGATTCCCTCTCGACTTTCAGCGACGCTGGGCTGGATTTGAGTTTCCGACGTCTGAAAAACAAACTGCCTCATGGGACAAACGTAAGGCTCGTATGGCGAAACCGTTGCATGAAATATCTCGTGGTTTGTCGATTGCCTAAGCTTTACATCTAATGCATGTTTGCCTTGACGTGATATTTGTATTTTAATCGATGAATCTCAAATCAATGCGGACATAATCAATAAAACATCATTTGCAATTTGCAATGCTGGCTTGGCAAATATTATGTAGTTCAATGAAGCTCATTAAAGTTCAAATTGTTATTGGGGATGCTCATTTATTGATATAATAATTCAGTTTGCCCCTTAGCCATCCCTAGCTAGGTATGCAACCAGTGGTACATGCGAGTATGCATTACAGCCTACTTTTGAGGCAAGCCAAGAATCCAAGTGGCCTGTCTGGTCGGAACGTGATTCTACGGTATTCAAAAGGCCGGTCGTTTACCTCATTTGGAAGAATCTCCGTGTTACTGACTACTTACACGAAGTACACCTGTATATTATGATAACTCCTATTTTGGCATGGTTCAATCCCGCCCCATCAATCTAGCGCCCAATGTAATCATCACATCTGAGTAACTCACCGTGCTCGGGGTGTTCAACTACCCCCTAGACTCCCTGCAAAGGGTGTTGATAGGGGTAGAATTTCATGGGGTGTCCAATGCACAAATTGGTTTCCTTCTCAAGGAATTGTTATTCGCAATTGAATTTTAGAAATCGATCTGAGTGGCCCATCGTTTTCAGGGAGGTCAACTATCCCATAGGCAAAAGTATACATTGTTCTTAAGTATTTCAGGTTAAAAATTTTATATTTAGTACTATTTTTGCACAAAAAACGTGATGATAGATTTTCATGGGGAGTCCAAGGACCACAACTGTCTCCGTCTCACGTCCAAACTGAGGGAGTTGTGCTTCTAAAAGCTAGAAATCGATCTCGCGACTAGTTTTCAAGTTGCGTATGATCTCGATAGCTCCCCGCATTCAGGGTACCGAGACTCCGTTGAGTGTACCTTCGCCGCCTTCAACGGGACAACACATTACTGAAGGGCCGAAGAACTCAGCGGGGAGCAGTCGGGGAAGTGAGCCGAGGCTACAGTACGTCTCAGGTTCTTTTGTAAGTGCCTCGGGGCATTGGGCCTATACCATAACATGGTAGAATACCGGTTTGCTGCTGACAAAATAACCTGAGACGTACTAAAGACCCGGTACCGGCATTGCGGGACGGACCATCTTATAGATCGATTTTGGTATGCCGCGTGCGCATCCCTGTAAGATAGGCTGCCCCGCAATGCAGCTACGCAGCACGGGTCGTCTGTGGCTTGCGAAGGGTGCTTAGGGTTGCTTATAAAGTTATAACTCTCTTAGTTTTGACTTGGCAAAGAAACAGGGGTGTTTATTGGACTTCTCACTATCAACTACCCCTATCAAAAAGCATTTATTTTGTAATATGACTTTGTAGAAAATTTTGACCTGACCTTCTTAAAAATGTAACAAACTTTTCTCTAGGGGGTAACTGACAACCCTGAATCCAGTGGACAGATCCGATTTTACGCAACACTTACACTTTAGCCGCTAGATCGATTTTTAACTTTAGATCGTGAATAACTTTCACAGTTTTTCTTTGAGAAGAAAATCAATGTGTTCATTGTATTCCCCATGAAATTCTATCCCTATTTTTATCCCTTGTTGGCCAAAAATAGTAGTTCGAAATTCCAACTTTTTTTACTTTCAATCGTGAATATCTCCCAAAGTTTTGGCTTTAGAAGAAAACGGATAGGTGCATTGGACTGCACGTGAAATACTACCCCTAAAATCACCCCTCGTGGGGTGAAACTAATTAGTCGAGAAATTTGACGTAGAAAAATCGAAAAAAAACGTGATGTATACATCACGGTTTTTCTCGATTTTTGAAGATTCGCTCATACTTTAGTCTAAATGGTAGTCAACTACCCTGAACACAGTGGGCTACTCAGATTTGATGCAACTTTAATACTTTGGCCGATATTTCGATTTCTAGCTTTACATCGCGAATAACTCTCACAGTTTTGCAATCAGATGAAAATAATTGTGCGCATTGTGCTTCCCATGAAATTCTACCCCTATGAACACCCCTTGCAGGACGAAAAGAGTTGGTCGAATTTTCGGTCTTCAAATCGAAAAAAACTGTTGTATAGGAAACCCTTAGGGTTTTTCATGATTCATGAAGATTTGCCCACAAAGTACTTTGGCCTCAGGGGTAGCTGGTCACCCTGAACACGATGAGTCCTTTGTACACCCTGTGTACACCCTGCCTGTGTACACTCAAATATAAATTGAAAACCCCAGAGCTCTCAGCATATTTTAGCCAACATAGTCAAAGCTTTACGTGTTCAGGGAATAGCTATTAGAGTACAGGGAACAGAGACTCCAGCAGTTCAGTACAACGGACACCTTCGCCGCCTCCAGCGTGAGAAGACGTGCCCCAAGGGCCGAAGAACACTTCAAGAGCACCTTCACCTACCCAACATCTCCAAGCCACACACAGCCATGTGAAATCAGTTCCGTTTGAATCTCGCCGCTGTGTCACCACCCTGTAACCCAACCACAGCGCACTCACGTAGCCAGGCGATGAACGAAGCTACATCGCCTGGCTACTGAGTGCGCTGAATTTGAATTCCAGGTCCTATGTAATTCATATAAAAGATATTTTCTTCTGTTTGTCATCTGCTCTGGTGGTCCCTTGGATAAGCGTTCAGCCTAGTAATCATTCATTTACTAGACTGGCCCGGGTTCGATCCCCGGCGTCGGCGAAGATTTTCGACAACAGCTCGTGAGAGTTTTGTCCATCAGCGTCCACCGTGCTGCTTGCCGTAATTCCACGAGACCCCCTAGGGGGTCCAGAGTGGGTGGCGACGGACGTGGCCTGACTTCGCTGTGCCCCTTCGGGGGCTTCAGCGCCATGTGAGATCCCCCGACGCTGGAGCATCAGGGCAGATACTTTTGCATGAATTGCCAAGACCCTGTAATTGGTTCTGACAAAAAAACTGCCCCTGGCATTCATACTTTTTGCCCAACTTTTTTCCAAGTTTTAGGATTCGATCCTACGATCTTTGCGTTATCAGTCGAGTGCGCTACCACTGCGCTACACCGTCCGTTGAAAGTCTGTGTGGAAATAACATATATGAAGCATGGCGCATGTGTTACAAATGAGCACATGCGCATTTAAATTGTATGATAGGACGCTAATAAGTTCATCAACCATGGCGATTACAGCACTGCGATTCGTCTCCACGAGCAAGGTAAGACTGGATGTCCTACATGAAGTGCACTGACCTAAGATATTCTCTGCACCCGACTTCTCCTTTCGTACAAACCTTGAAATCATAGGGTTATCAATTCTAGGTGAAGTTATTCCCAATATTATTCACTGAAGCCATAACACCACGAGTTGCCACAGGGTCAGTGGTCAAAACATTGCCAATGCCATAGTACATAGTTGTCATGAAGTAGGCAATCTGTGCACCAGTCACCTAGTAAAGATGTAAACAAGTGAGCTAGGATAAGAAAGATATTTGGGAGTTTTGGTTTTGCCTGATTGAAATTGTCTATCCTGTCAAGGCAGTAGATTGGTCAAATATTTTCCTCAAGATTCCAAGTAATACAAAATATTTGCCTACTATAATTCTAGCACACTAAATGTGAATCACACTCATGCAAATATATTTATCAAACATGGAAATTGAAAAATAATATAGTATAATATCATGATAATATCTTGTAAGTTCAATATCTCCAACCACAAATTGCAATCCAAAAAACTATTCTACCAGAAACATAAATAATATGAGACCAACTGACACAAACAAGTACTAAAATCCAGTCAGAGTCCCACGTCACAACACAAGGCAGCTTCCTGCAGCCGCAGATGTATTCCGAGACCTTGATTATAAGCGTCGACTGTGAAGATCTCGCCGATTCTTGCGAGTTTAGGCCAATGGGATCGCAGCCTGAAGAGAGGACAGCCAGTGGGGTCGCAGCATGACACGAGGACATAGACCTGTCATCATGGAAAAGTGACTTGTTAGAATTAACTGGTCTTGTCTTTTCTTGCAGTTTGTAAAGTTAAAAATTGTCTGTATTACACTGGGTTTAGTGCTAGCAATGTTGGTGCCATGATGTTGTAAACATTGGCTCTGCCACCAATCAGAGACTCCATGCCAGTCGCAAACATGACACCATGCACATCCAGAGTCTCTGATTGGTGGCAGAGCCAATTTTGACGACCTTGTGTCACCAACATTGCTAGCTTTAAACCCAGCGGATCTGACAGAACTCACCTTCAGAGCCAAGTAGCCACACCAAGTTGCCACACAGGGACAGCCCAAACATCGGTCACATGCTTCTTGAGCGAGTCCTCGATAAAACTAGAACAGAAAGAAACGTGGTGCCAATTTTTACAAGTGACTGGCATCCCGTATAGATTTCAGGCTCGGGCCTTGTTAGTGCCAACTGGGTGTCACCGCAAGTACCTACACCTACCTACTGTAATCGATTTATCAATGCTTCTGTAATGCATGTGGTGTGCATTTCTTAACTACCTAGCTAAAACAAGCAATGAAAAGCCTACTCAGTCATTTCGGGGGGAAGTCGATTATACAGCAACTGTCATGTATACATGACACACAAAACTAACCTAGGTAGGTACCTACTCTCTTACCATACTCACATATAGTACTCATGGACCTACTCGTAAGAATTACTGAAGGTCCACACTCCATACAGTTTATGAAGTAACATTGTACCAAGCTGACCATCTATATGCTGGCAAGGACACAAAGTTAACCGCTTTAGACTACGTATACCTACCCACAAGAATGCTCTTAGGTATATTTATTGCTCGCTTTAACCCTTGCAATGTATGGCAGCAACTAGTTTCCATTATCGAAGGCGTACTACCTGCTAGGAACCTAGGTATAACGTGGTGTTCGGAAGCATTGAAATTAAACAAACCGTTAAAATTCAATGTCACAGAAACTTTGCTAAATGTCACAAGCTCAGTGTGTCAGAGATCAAAGTGATGTGGAAATTTAAAACTGTTGAGGTTACATTGAGAGCTTAGTCCATAGCTCACTGAGACACTCTGACCTACCTTTAGTTGTTGTCGAGGTCAGAACAGATATCTTCTCCATCAATCGACGGAATAGCTTTCTAGAAAGGGAAAAAACAATGGCGTAACGTTAGTCTTTGCCCACAGATAATTTTATAAATGTTACCATCAGAAGCTCAAAGCAATCGGACAAGGTAGGTAGAAATGCACTCACCGCTTACGGTTCCATGAGCAGAGTTCTCTGCTGAAACTCCATGTCGAAGACAAGCACATGGTCTTCAACGTGACCAGAAGTCAGCACGTGAGAGCAGCAAAGGTTCGTTCTCCACCCAGAGTCACTGGAAGTTCGCTGTACACAAGAAGAAAATAATTATACAAACGCACATAAAACCAAGCCCTGAGCACATTAGCATAAGCATAGAGTAAGGATAGCTATCCTTACTCTATGGCATGAGCCATTGAATGTAGGTTACCAAACCACCTCGTGCATTGAATACACCAACCTACCAATGCGAGGACGAGATTCCTCTGACGTCTCCGCTTTCAGAACATGATGATTCGCGATATTAACGATTTCCTCGCTCGTTTGCTGCGTGTATTACGCCACATTTTCCATTTTCTTCGTCTCGGAAGTCTGAAACAGAAGCAACGCCGGCAGCCATTTTGGAATAGCGTTATGACTTGCGTGAGGTGCGCATGCGACAGGCGACGTGACTCGTGAGTGACGTAACGATATTCTGCTCTCTCGCACTCCTTGCAGTCTGCACTCTCTCACTCTCGCTCACTTGCAGTACCGTGCAAGTACCGAAGATCTTCTCCACCTTCTGCTCTCCGGATACAAAGTAGCATTTTCGTCTCGTGTTTTCGGCCAATTCCATCGAGTCCACAAGACCGAGATGAGTCAGCCTTGAGTGCAGGCTGCAGTGCATACTTCTGTGCAGAATGAGTTGCCTACCCAGCAAGGATTGAACGCAGATCTAGGACCTAGCACAATCAGTAGTATTAAACCTTTATCAGGTTTCCTTCACCAAATAAAGGAATAAAATAGCTTTAAAATTTTCTAATTTCTTCGTCTTGGCTTATATCCGATGGTTAATATAATAATAAATACTCATATAAGGGTATATGCTATAATATATAACATGCTGTATAGCATCGTAATTGAGATGGAACCAATGTCGGAAGGATGAAAACATGATGCGATTCTTAAGTTTGTTATCAACTTATCATACAGCACCATTTCATCTGACAGCCAGAATTTCACTGAGGGATTTCCTTGCAAAGCAAACATTGTTTATGCAACTGAAGAATGTCACCGTGCTGCAGAATTGCTTTGACCAGTTAGGATCGAGGTCAATGGGCTAGGGCTAGTGTACATTGGAACAATAATTTGTTTAATATCATAATATATAGTAAATAAAACATTATGTATGCAAGGTGATTCCAGTAGGTTCCAAGGATGTGAGAAAACACAAGTATAACTCTTTGGCCTTGGGATTCCGGGTCCGGAGGTCAGGCAACACACGGATCTCGATCGATCGTTAATTAATTGACATTACATTTTATTTTTCCACATCGCAAGCGACAGCTATAGTAACCAAGCTGTCGTAACACCGGATTTACACATGTGTAAATCAGGTGTAAAGTCTGCAAAAGCATTAAATTGTTAGCTGCCTGCTACAGTGGCTTTATCCTGTCAAAAACAAAATAGCTTTGTTTCATATCCACCTCTAGCATGTAAATTAACTGTGAAACAAATTCTGTTTCACATTGTATTTTATGTAGGTAATATCTAGACTTAAATTCATTGAACACTATTTCATAAATTGTGCAGTCAAAAAATGATTGCATGATTCTCTTCCATTTAATTTTTAAAATATCCTTGACAAATCAACGATATATGTAAAATAACTTTGAGAACTGGGCAAAAGGGATGTAATGAAACATGTTACTCTTTCAAAGTAATATGACGTGTAAATATTGGCTGTACGATTATATTATACTATTTTGATCTATAGATCGAAATAGTATTATATGATCCGTAGCTAGAAATTGTAATAAATGACATACATATTTTATTACAATTACCAGCCCATTCTCTTCTATTCTTTGTAGTATAAAATATAAATATAACAATATATAAAATTGTATGGAAAAGAGTTGTTTCATTACGATGGCACCAAACTTTCTTAGCAGACCGAAGTCACGACTGCTCCCTGTGAATGCGAAGACCGACAGCTTTCTTAGCAGACCGAAGTCACGACTGCTCCCTGTGAATGCGAAGACCGACAGCTTTCGTAGCAGACCGAAGTCACGACTGCTCCCTGTGAATGCGAAGACCGACAGCTTTCGTAGCCAAGACAACCGTGGGTTTTCACCGTTTCGGGGATGGCGTGGTTGAAAACCGTACTGCAAACAACGATGACAGGCTTGAATGGCGGCACCGGACACGAACTGCAACGAACAGAACACCCTGTCTTAGCGAGAGCACTGCATGTGTTGTAAGAAAGGTGCAGTTTGTTGTGCATGGCCCTTTTTTTTGGAAAATAAAGCACGGTGGCATTACTATATACAGCATAATGAAACAAAACTATTTCAAACTGGGATTTGAATGCTAAATACAATTTTCTTTGACCAGTTTCTTTGTCCAATAAAAGTTTCTAAGTCCACCTAGTGCTTAAGATAGGACATCGTAAACATGAGTCTATAAGACCTAGCACAATCATTACATATTCACTCTTTTCAGAGCAATGTAGGTACCTACATGAAATAGAAAATAAAAAAAGTTAAAAAATTGCTATTTTTCACAAAATTGCCTGACTCTTGTTTGGCACAACTAGAAGATAAGATCATATAAGACAGATATTAAGATTAAGATGGATATTTACGGTTCCCATTACCTCCAATGTTCTGTCGTGGCGCCCCATACTTACGTCACGAGCCAGTAACGGGAGCAGATAGCATGGAATAGTGTTGATCATGTACAGGCCGCCATGTCAAAACTGATAACGCAGATTTGTTATAATATAGCTTTGTTATACACTTATATGTGTGTCCAGTGGCGTAACTTCAAATCAGAGGCCTCAAAGCAAAAAAAAAATGTGAGACCCCCTACACCCACCCCACCAGTGTTGAAAATTTTGTAAAAGAAGAACCGAAAAATGAGGGCCGATGACGTTTTTTAGGGAATGGATTTTTTGAAATCTTGCACTGGGAAAACGTACCAGATTCCAAAGAGTACATTCCCTAAAAATAAATATCGCCTCTTTCTTCGGTTCAACTTCGGCCTCCGCGAGGCCCCCCTGAGCCCAAGGCCCCAGAGCACTGGTATGCCTGCTCCCCTCTAGTTACGCCCGTGTTTGTCAATGTGTGTGTATGTGTTTGTGTATAGCTTCATGGGGAATGGGTATAATTTGCAGGGGAAGCTTTGTCTGGCATACATGATTTACCTTAACAAATCATTGTTGAAAATTTATTTTTCAAACCATTTGTCTAAGAGAGGCTAGGTATATTTAAAAAAGTCTTTTAAACACTGTTTGTGCTGTGGGTATAGTTAGTTAGGTACCCCAAATATTCATGCACCTACTAAAAATTGCTGTACCTACGGGAAAATCTGCTGCATTGGTAACCAAACCTGAAAAGGCATCATTTAAAAGAATGAAGCATAAAATATATAAACCTCACCTGACGGCGAATGTCGATGGCAGAGTCGTCAACTCGAACACTTTGTGCCACTCGACTCGAGCGAGTGAAGCATACCCTTGTGAAGCTGGCAGCTGCGGGATGAGGCACCACACCCAGGGGCAAATAGACAGATGTAATGAAAGTAGTGCCAGCATCCCTTGATTGTATTCTCATACACTTGGCTTGTTGGTGAGGGGAATGCCTCATAGGAAGAGCGAGTAAAATACGTAATATAAGTAGTATTCACAATAATCCCTTGGCTTGCTACAATGCTACAATTCTTCTTGATAAAGAAACTATGAGAGTACCTAACCCTTGAGAGATGAGCTAAGTAACTTTCTTGGCATTTAATAAGCGCTTTAGTTCTTTTGCAACTCAAGTGCTAAGCACCGGTTCATGAAAACAAGTTCATATTGAGTCTTGGGAACTCAAAAACAAACTCGCATAGGCATGTGCAGAGTAAATCGTTATATACGGCAAAGGATGCACCATCAAATTTTTAGTCCTTTTGAATGTGTCAACTTGAAAAAGGGAGCGTTTTTGTAATCCAAACTTGTTTTCTCTTACCTAGCAGAGTGCTTGATATTCCAGTTTGATAAGTACAAATTACAAATCGAACTAACATCTTGTAGTGTACCCATCCCTACTGTAACAAAACAATCAAATTTAGTAAATGACTTGTGCTGAGCAAACCGATAGTAACATAACGTGCACGAATGCTTCGAAAGGAGTACCATCGATAGCTGGTCCCACAGCTGTAGTATTGGTCAGTGGCCGACGGGCACGATACGAGGCGTGGTGAGAGAACTGATGCTCACAGTTGAAATGTATTCATATAGGCAAGGATACTTGTATAGGCCACGAATTTATCTTGATAAAAATCAGACTCAGACGGGCGATTTTTAGGTGGCATTTTGCTACAACTCGCTTGCACGAACTGACTCGAATAGTAAGCATACTCCCCGCCTCATTTGGTGTACTGAACACAAACAATAAAATTGCTTGGGTACCCAGAAATGAAGATGTATGTTGCTTTAGCCGCGGCACCGCGTCCCGGCACATCCCTTTGACTCTGACCCCCCGCCGCCCGATACCGGCTATCGCAGACGGCCTGCGTGGAGTCATGCGTTGCGATCACTGCAGATCGCAGTTTCCCCGTATCACAGCTCAAAAATACATTAAATGAACTCCTAGATTTGAAAATCACAATCCTTTTCTATAGTAACAAATGAAAATGCTTAAGTATATTTCACAATGTTTAAAAAATATACGAGGGGTTGAAATCTTAGGTATGGCATGTGCCGACCCTACCGCACCGCTGCGCACGCCTATGGTTTGAACAGAGCAGAACGCAAGTGCTTTCGCAAAGCTTGGCAAGCCTTCGCTTGGCCCCTTTTAATATGCCCTAGTAGCACAACGTTATTACTTATTACAAATATTCGGTGGAGGTCAATAAGCTAATGGGGGATAACTCGCTTTCAACGTTCACATTCGCCAAATGTTCGATTAGGTTCTACCCGAAGGTTGAGAGCAATTTGGGAGATTGACAACCTGGGTGACTTGATCGATTATAACTTACCGTTGCAATAATATAGTCATGTTTCCCCGAGATGTCGAGTGTTTGCCATCAGCTGTAATCTTGCCCGTTGCGAAGATGCTGTCTCGATTGAAATCGGTGTGACATCTTAGCTTGAAAGTACCCGACACCCAACGAGAGAAAACGACTCGCATGTAAAACTAGAATCAAGGAAACTCTGGGTTAAGTTCGGCAGCAAAGTGAAAAGCCAAATTAGTCGTGTCAAATCTACAGATTCGATGGATAAAACACAGATAGGTAGAAATGGGTTTGATCTGACAAGGTAACTTCAACATGGTACAGAATTAGACATTGCCCACACCACGTCAGTTGAAAACAAATCCAACATGAGCCAACTCAGAAGTAACTGTGCCTTGTTGAAATTTGGCCCGGTAGTTAGCGGGAATTTCGATTCCTGCAATTCAATGGTATTGTTGGAAATTGGAGCTGGGTTTGGCACCAAGCCTCCATAGATGTGTCAATCGTTTTGAGCTTCAAACGTTTGCTGCCAGACAAGTAGCCAAAGCTGACCACAGCTTACACACCATTCCGTGTGTAACGCATAGTCCCAGCTGGTAAATCGACACCGCGTGGACCGACTTGCAATGACCCATCCACGAGGAAATCCAGGGTGTCCGTCGAGATATCGACATCAGCAATCATGGCCGTCAGGTCCGCTCCATTCTCCAACATCGTCAAGGAATCGGCTTGCCACTCGACGCGGTGCCTGACTCTCTCCACACCGAGGCTCGAGGAGAAGGTCCATGGCTCAGGTTTGGGTCACAGCAGAGTTACCTTAGCCTATTTGACGTGTGAGCTGTGCTTTGACAGATATGCAAAGGTCATGTGGTGAGCTGTCAACTGTAAAGTGGACACTGGAATTAAAATAGAAGAACAGTTTGTACCTACATCAAATTTTGTAGGTACCTTTAAAGAAATGTTTCAAAACCTGTAACTGAAGGAATAAAGAAATATTTAACTTTCCAATGGTTAATGCATTGAATTTAGAAGGAAGAAGTGTGCCTGTTTACCTGTCTACAAGCTGCCACCTCTCCCCACCTCTCCTGTTGTTTTCATTAATGGTACAAAGACGTGGAACCGAAATCCCTCACTACGGCCAAGCACATGTCAGTCAGCTCAGCCATGCTCTTCGAAGTTGAGACACATCGCATGTTCTCGACCCTGTGTGAGACTGGTGGGCTGCTGAGGGATTGAAGAGGAAACAATCTCACCATTGCACTGATTATTGCCATTCAGATATCCCAATTCCGTTTAGCCTTCGAATTAAACCGAAGCTACAACCTACCCACCTACACCAGTTCGTACTGAGATTGAGAATATGAGATATGATATATTAATGTGTGCTTTGTGAACATACCCAACCTGTGGCATTATCATCATCATCATGTATAAGCTTGTGTTCTGTAATGGTAAGACAGTATTCTAATCTGAACACACTTGAGACTTGCACCGTCATTTTGATTTTCTAGCCTAACCTAACTAAGTCAGCTGTGGTGAGCTGTGGACTGTCATCTAATAGCAAACGGAGGAACCAAATCTAACGTGACGCGCCGATTCATTTGAAGTGCTTAACAAATTTATATTTTACCTCATTCTACCCTGCACTTCCTATTTTAAACACACCGGAAAAGTTCAGCATTGCCACCCTAGCCATCCTTTCCTAGCTTCAACTTCAAGGCAGCCAAATGTGAGCCATGGTCTTGGCTGCCATTGGATGTCTGAAACGGTAGCAATTGGCCAATTGCCTACTTACAGGCAGCCGAGAGTGAGCCCGGTGACGCATGGCCCTGAAAGCCAGAGAAAAATACGAAGCTTGTCAAGCCTGAAAGGCAGCCGAGTTTAAGCCCTATGCTGTATGACCTTGAATGCCAGGCTTTTGACGAAGCTTGTCTAGCTTGAAAGGCAGCCGAGTTTAAACCCGGTGCTGTTTGACCTTGAATGCCAGGCTGGTGAAGCTTGACTAGCTTGAAAGGCAGACGAGTTTAAACCCGGTGCAGTATGACCTTGAATGCCAGACCGATGAAGCTTGTCTAGCCTTGGTGGCAGCCGAGTGATTAGCATGCCCTTGACAGACATTTTATTCTAAACTATACGAAGGTTACCTAGCTTGGAAGGCAGCAGAGGTTTAACCCGGTGCCACATAACCATCATCGGGTATTGCTGGAAACTGTTGAAAGCGTCTGGTGAATTTTCGATGGTCAGCGCCCGGTGGCAGCACTGTCCACTTTCCCACCGTTGACCGGGAGTGAAGAGCTCCGACCTTTCCCACAAGACACGTAAGACTGACGTAAATTTGCGGAGTGCGGGCGCTCATGCATCACCCGGCCACGCACCCTTGCCTGTCCGTCAAGCACGATGGAGTGCACTGCAGCCATAAGCCCTGTGTTATTGGACATGGTTGTTTTTATTCCCCCGAAGCAATGCCTAACCTTAAAGGCACTAATAGTGAGCCCGGTTCGCATGGCCTTGGGTGCTAGTGCCAAAGACTAGGGCCCGAATGCAGAGTCGTGCACTGAGTGCGCACTCAAGGCTTACTCCACTCAGTCCGCACTGAGTGTGAGTGGAGTGTGAGTGGGCGATTTCATAGGAGACAAAACTTTTGTCACACTCAGCCAAGTGGACCCTGCGTAAAATGTGCATGGCAACGTAGCAATATGCTTGACAACGAACTGATTTGCTTGGTTACTTTCAACAAATTCTTTGCAATTTCAAAACTCAGCCTATTGGCTCCAGACGGTGGTGTCCAAAATATTGATACTGGCAGCAGCTGTCAGACGGAACTATCACTGGCAAGGTACATTTTTGGAGAGGCCTGTTTTCAGATTCAGGTAGCTACTCTCGATCTATTTATGTTCAAAACAAATGTAAAACAAATGTGAACCACACATGTAAGTACCATGAATGATATCTTAGCGCGAAACCATTGTGGTTTGCCTAAAATTTCATAGAAATGTGGCTTGAAATATCTGAAATGACCCTTGAGTGCGCGCTGAGTGTGGTCTGGACTGCACTCACACTGAGTGTGCACTCAGGGCACACTCAGTGTACGATTTTCGGCTGTGCAATTAAAATTGCCCTCTGAGTGTGCACTGAGTGTGCACTGAGTGCGCACTGAGTGTGAGTGTGCACTGAGTGTGCACTGAGTGTGCACTGAGTGTGCACTGAGTGTGCACTGAGTGTGCACTGAGTGACGTCTCTGCATTCGGGCCTAAGCTTGCCTAGACTTGAAGGCAGCCAAGAGAGAGCCCGGTGGCGTATTACTAATGATGATTTCACCCGCTTATTTTTGGCTGCAAATCCCTAGCCGATGTATGCGCATGCGTACGCAATTCGTCTGCCTGTCGAAACGATCAAGTGACACGCAGTAGGGGACGAAGGTCATGAATAGTAACGCATTCTTACATTTAATTATAGCTATTGCAGGAATGGACAACCCCCGGTCCATTCTGACTTCTGAGTCTGAATAAAAATATTTAAAAAATTAGACCCGATTGATTCGGATATATTTTTAGTGCTTTCTGGTAGTTTTAGGGTGCACGGTTATTCTTGAACATCTCTCTCTTCCTCTTGAACAAATCTGGTCACGATTGGCAGAACAATTCAGTGAGACTGAGCTGTAAAGGAAATTCCTGATTTTGGGCTGGTTTTGCTGAGAATAGTATACACTTATGTGTGGAGGATTCGTTTCACTTTGAAGACTTGGGACAATTCATGAGGAAATGGTCTCGAAAATGAACTGTCTTGTATACCAAGTGTCACTCATTTGATCATTTTTGAAAACGAAACGACACGAAGCTGCGTATCCTCGTAGGAACTTTTTTAAAGCCTGGGGAAGGGGGAGATGTCCCACCCAAGCCTCAAATGATGCAAAAGGAACTTCTTAAAGCCTGAGAAAGGGGGAGATGTCCCACCCAAGCCTCAAATGATGCAAAAGGAAATTTTTTAAAGCCTGGGGAAGGGGGAGATGTCTCACCCAAGCCTCAAATGATGCAAAAGGAACTTTTTAAAGCCTGGGAAAGGGGGAGATGTCCCACCCAAGCCGAAAATGATGCAATAGGAACTTTTAAAAGCCTGGGAAAGGGGGGAGGTCCCACCCAAGCCTAAAATGCTGCAAAGGGAACTTTTAAAAGCCTGGGAAAGGGGGGAGGTCCCACCCAGGCCTAAAATGCTTCCGAAGGAACTTTTAAAAGCCTGGGAAAGGGGGGAGGTCCCATCCAGGCCTAAAATGCTTCCGAAGGAACTTTTTAAAGCCTGTGAAAGGGGGAGAGGTACCATCCAGGCCTAAAATGCTACACAAATGGGACGAGGACACACACAAAGATTAAAACAAATTTTAATCGTGATTCATCTATGCTTTTTAGGTAAAATGTGATTTGACATATCTCCCCCTTCACCACACCAATTTATGCAAGTGGTAGTCCGGCCCCCCGAACACGAAGAAATTTGAACCAGGCCCGGACTTCCAAAGGCATGCCCACGCCTGATCAATCGAATTAATAATAAAATAACGCTATAGTTAATCTTATCAGAGCACTGAACAATAAGTTGACGCGCTTTGAAGTTCATTCAAATGACCAGATATTTTGTAAATGTCATCTGAGCAGCCCTTGTATATGCAGACAAGGGATTGGATCCGCCTTCAAAAAAATGATAAAATACGACAATATCGTATTTTATCTCTAGAACTGCTGCGAAATTCATCACCAAATTTTTAGGAAAGCTTAATCAACGTACTAGAAATGTTTTATTTGTGATATGTTCTCTGAAATTATCGCCGAAATCAAAATATACGCATTTGTAATTTGTTTGAAGTTGATGAGATGTACATTAACTGGGCGTTTTTAGATATTTAGGGTGGTTTCTTAGTGGACATGACTCAATTTTCTAGATTAGCAAGCGGCACAATTCAGCTCAAAACGAGCTCTAAACGGTGCGCACAAAAAGTTGCATGGCTGCCCATGCTATACTGAACCACTAAGTAGGTCGCATCCGAAATGGTCGAGACTCCCCCCCATGTCTTACCCTCCCTTTCTAGTACCACGCTTTGGCGTCAGATGGCCACCGCCGCGCCGTTTCCAACGGTCTACTGGCAACGTTTGAATCGGCATGGAGCGCGGAGCGATCATCTGACCGGCTCGCCGACCGAACCAGCCGGGGCCGGCTCATCTCCGCTCCTCGAGTTCGAGGAACAAGTCGCTAGTCAGTGTACCACCAGCCGTCGACGAGCGCGGTACACTTTCCGGAGAGCTGTCCTCGAGTCTCATCTGCAAGACCGCGCGACTACACGCTTGTTATTTCGAAAAACAACCCTTACTGGCCTTCGAAACGATTCGATTACATGCATCAAGTCATCTCTACGAACTAGCAAAACTTATTCATCTCGTTCATTTGGTCGGTTGACAAAAAATCTGACAGTTCACGTGTTTTTGTGTTGTTGTTTTTTGAAGTGCGGAAACTTGCCGGAAATTTTTGTCAAAGTCTTTTACAACCCTCTTTCCGGCTTTGAACGTTTTCAACACATTACTTCTATCGACAACAAACAAGCCAGTTAGTTTTGTTTCGCGCAAAACTTAATCGCCGTTGCAAGTGTCACGTCTTCGCGCCGGTCAAGTGCACGTGTTATCCCGTGTGCTTCGATGTGCTGTTGATTGGTCATCAGCCGCCGATTGACAGCGATTGATTGCGATTGATTGCGATTGATTGCACCGCTTAGCGATGGCCAGCCGGATTGTGTTGTTGGTCGCGTGCACGACAGCGCTGGCGACAGCTTTGGCGGCCAGCGCGACGCCGATTGCCGCCACCGAAGAAATCAGCTCGCCGCTGCGAGTGGCACAGTGCAGGGCTAACTGTCTGCGAAAGGTGCGTTGAGTTTGGCAAACATATTGGCTAGCTTTGAATTGCACCGAATCCCACCAATGCGACGGTGCTGTAGCGGATATCATGCTGATTCTTCGTTTCGCCATAAATGAGAAGGAATTGAGTAGATTTACGGTGTAAGAGGGCCCACTGCTGCTAGACTAGAGCCAATACTTCAAAACTGTCCATTGAGCCTTTTGAATAATCTCAAAACATAGGTTGTAAGTTTTGAAACTCTTCTCATCGTCCAGCCAGCTGTGCGTCCTATTGTTGAAGGTGAAAATCTACTCTCCTTAGGGTTATATCTGTAGACCTCCAGGTACCTATAGACCTACATAGCCCTAGCTTCATCTCCTTTACAGATTCCGTAACACTATAACACAGCACCACCATTATAGAGCTCCGTCACATATTGATGGCATTAGTTTAGGTCCCAGAATCTTTCGAGGGGCGGTTATCGGTTTAGTCCTGGTCCATAGCAAGTCGATCATGGGTGCTGAAGATCAAGGGCATGCAGAGAGAGAGGCGATTGTCATCTGGAAACACACTTTATATATACGTGATCCCATTTCAGATTAGATCTTAAATAAGGGAGGATCGATTCTGTGTGTAGCTGGCCATGTGCATCATGGGATTGCCATTTCTAGATACCTACCGATAGACCATGGCAGAACTAAAACGCGACCAGAGTCCAGTTACAAGATTCGCTAGATCGCTAACAATGGGGCGATGTAAAAGTTACCGAGAAAAGCGCACAGTTTGACAAAAAAAGACGATCTGTAACTCGGCAGTGCACGCAAGATCACGAATCGGTCGCCTGATCTATTGTTCAATCGAACATATAAATCATCGCTAATAGAGCTCACATCGCTTGAACTTTATACCTAGGCTATAGATCGTCTATTCGATTGGGCTATTATTGTGCACATAAGACTTTCAAACTCATATCCTCAACTTCTTCATAATACGAAAATCTAATCTAGAAAAGAGTATGTAATATTGACGAGTCCATGCGCGACGTTATCAGTGTTCATGGTGGTTACAATACTTCATCCTATTAGTCTTAAAAGTGGCGTGCCATTAGAATACCAATACCTACATTATGCGATCACACACACATACACACACAAGGTTCTATCGGACTCTTCCATCACATTATTACGATAGTGGGCGTGCCGGGCTACATTGTTATTAATAAACCGTTCGAGCGCGAGCTGCATATTATTGTGAGCATGATGCTTGGAGAGTCTCTGATTGAGGGATAGCATTCAATGGAAATGAGCATTGTGCACAATTGGTGACACACCTCGAGTGCATAGTGTGTGTGTGTGTGTGTGCTTGCTTGCGTTTAGTGCTCTCCGTCAAACAAGGGTCGAATTCTCAGAGAGACGCGTGGAAATGGCCGCGAGGGACGTTCAGTGCCACTTGAAATTCGCTGTTACAACTTTGCCGGTGCTGGTACTATAGGTGTTGGTTCACTTAATAAAGATGACAAAATAGTTTCACGCGGCCCCAGCAACGTTGTTTATAGTTGCATTCGTCGTGGTCACTCTGTTGTCTGATTAGTGGTGAATTTCCCTGAAGTTGGGTACACAGAAATATAAAAAAGTGACTCTTTTTTCGCTTGCTTTTTTCTGCCATTAGAGGCAATTTCGTTAAAAACAATCTTACCATTAGCAAAGGTTCGATAGATTCGAAATCCACTCAAATCCTGCGATACACTTTTCAACACTGTCCAGCGCCGTGCTGAAAGCACGCATGTGCTCATGACAGTCATGAGCAGCGCCGTGCTGAAAGCACGCATGTGCTCATGACAGTCATGAGCAAGTACCGGCGCTGACCACGCGAGCCCCTGACAGTGGTGGCACCGCGATCGAATCCACCAGTCTCATCCCGCGCGCCTCGCAGATCTCCAAGATAGAATTACGGACGCTGCGCCGCCAGGCACATCGCACAGCCGACGGACCCTCAAGATCGCAGCATGTTTTGCCTCGGTCAGTCCGAACCTGCTGCATTCACGGACCCATGGTCGCGATCGCCTCCGTAGCTTTACAAGTCGCCTAGCTCGCGTTATATCATTAACTTAATTACATCGGGATCCGCCATTAACATATTATACACTCAACGCAACAGAGGCAGAGCTACACCTTTATGTCTATGGGCCACCCTTTTTACCCTAGATAGTGGTCGTTTGATGCTTGCACGTAGGCATAAAAGCTTGACTCGCCACCGGACTTAATTCACTGACTGACTGACCGTACGAAGACACTCTTTGACTAAATTACAGGTGCCTCGATGTTGCTGGCTGGCTTGACCGTATCTCGGACGAGCGCGCGTGGAATGAGTAATCGGCTACTGCAGCGAGTCGGTGTAATTCGAGCAATTAAAATTCTTTGATTAGTGGGTTTTGGTAGTAATGCGCGCTGTACATTGATTTCATGAGCGAAGAAGTCGCCCAGAAGTATTATATTATAGTCGTGGCTATGTAAACCTATGCATGCGTTGAAGAGCATATATATTTTTTGTAAAGGGGTAATTAATGACGTTGGTCAAGACTAATTGTAGAATAATAATATGTGATTGTGTTTTTAAGTCGTCTCGAGTTCAGGGGGATTATTTCCTAAGGTTCCGTGATGGAACGCGGACCACATATATTTTTTTATTTAAATAAATTGATTCTAAAATCTTGAACAAGCAGGAGACCAATAAAAAGTCGCGGTGGACCGAAATATCTTCGAACAAAACAACGCTGATGTTAAATGACATTAATAGCCGGTTTTACTACTAGTTTTAACCGAAAGAG
Source organism: Nemoura dubitans (assembly GCA_921293005.1). Taxonomy (NCBI): domain Eukaryota; kingdom Metazoa; phylum Arthropoda; class Insecta; order Plecoptera; family Nemouridae; genus Nemoura; species Nemoura dubitans. The sequence continues at coordinate 42,240,181 of OV121076.1, forward strand.
CTAAAGTGGTAAAAAATAGACCGAATAGTTGGAAAATCTTCGAAGATGACCTGGACTGTGGACAGATGACCCTTGCATGTAGATGGATGACTAATCCTAGAATGAACTCGCCTAAAAAGCACCGATCTCCTTTGCGAACAGGCTCAAAACTCTTGTATTTATGTTGTAAAAGACACATTTCCAGTTTGCTGCTCATGCAAAGATATTTCCAATAATAATAACTCATTTCACGTTTTGTCCACGCTACAAGCTAGCTAACATGAAAGAGGCTTCAAAAATCGAAACTCACAACCTTTGATAAAACATTTTATTACACTAGTCCGTAAAAGTGGCTAACATATTTATTGTGCAATTATCTTATTAATTAGAAGAATAATAGCAGGGGGGTTCCGTGTGTGCTCATGCAATTCCCCATATAGCTAACGTTATCTTTAGGGTTTACTATCATAATATATAATATATATCAAATCCGGTCCACTTTTTTCTAAAGTCAAAGGCCTATTTAGCGGGCCGAAAGGAGTGATGTGAATGGAGCACTCCGCATAATAACTCTACGATGCTCCCATGCGAGCGCACACACACGCACACACACACACACACACATCTCGGTGCCAATGGCGGCGAATAAAAAAGCGGCCAGCAGTCAGTTTTGCACGTGTCCTCGGCCAACCCCACGTGTGCAGTGTGTACAGCTGTCGAGCTTCGCAATGATATTGCAAGCCTATATGAGCATGCGATATCCGTACAAAAGAAGCGGCAATGTCGACGCATATAGATACGCTCGTGAAATCATACATTGTGTTATATGGTCGGTGTCGGTCGAATAGATGTGTGCCTTGTCGGCAGCCACCGCGACGTCCAAGACAAATTGTTGAAACGCGAACGGAGCTCGGGTGGCGTTTTACCGTTGCGCAGACATTATTAAGCTTTAGCCTATTTATTAAGATGATGATGATGATGTGAGAGGCAATTTGTAATAATTATTATATTAGTTTTAAAATTGAGATTGGAGCTATGGTTATTATGTAAGGGGAAAATGAGGCCACGATATTTGTATTTTTTGGCGTAGCTATGTTGCTGTGTATTGGAGGTCTCAATACATCGTATTGAGCCCCAGGTCAGTATGTTTGGATGCCTTTTTTAATCTGGCCGACGGTGGAATTGTTATAACTGTCACCGGTGATGAGGCAAATAGGAATACAGCTTGCGTCTCTCTCGTTTCAGCAGATTGAATGGCTACTGGCTAAAGCAAGCAAGAGAGAGGGAGAGAGAGAGAGAGAGAGAGGGGTATAACACAAAGGGACCGAATATATCACCCAACTATTTGAATATTTATGAAAATCTTGATGAATATTGCAAATCGCGGCGCAATCTGGCTTGACAACCGTTCGTTCGGGCTGACGCAAGAAACCGGAAAAGTGCGCCAAGGAATGGCAAATAATTAACACAATTCACGGAGCACAATTGCGCATTGAACTTTATATAATAACTCGTAATTTTATTTACCTGATTGCATTCCCAACTGGAAAAAATAAAATAGCTCAGCAAAAAATCTAGTAGAAACTATGCAGAGAGCGGGCATGCTGTGTAGAAAAATGTAGTCCAAAAGAAGTGATTTCTCCAATTTTATTTAATTGCTCTACGGCTTCGCTATCATATATAATTACGAATTACTCTCGCCCCATTTATAATAATATTAAAAAGCATAAATATTTTAATCCAGGGAAAGTCTAATATAATTTTCGAATTGATAATAAGCAGTTATTAAACAAATTGCGTTGTCGTACCTACACCATCACCGCGGCTGGTGCCCTGATGGCCTGAGCTCTGCACAGCTGAGTGCCAAGCTGGTGATGGACAAGAGCTGCCCTGTGGTTACACACCATACATCGCTAATGCATTAATGCGTTCGAGATCACGCTACGTAATTGCCCATCTCCTTCAAACACTACCGCCACACCGCCACGCTCATACACTCTCAATGACTTACTATTTACTTTAACACTAATTAATGATTAATTCATGAAGCTTATTTCCACTCTTCTCGGAATAAGTCGGATAAAATAAATTAAAATGCATTATCACCTTTTTGTTGTATTGTGTGCCTAAATGCATGCAGTGTTTATTTGAGGGGAAAAAATTAGCGCTGGCTACCTGTGCGTCGCTCGTGTCCGGTGGCATGTTTTTATTGGGGGTGTGTTGCTTTCGGTGGAGCCCACGTCCTTGTCAGCTCGGGGGGGCTAGACGGGAGTTGAAAGAACCGCCCCGGTTCAGAATTAATTGCTGCACTCTGCCTCGTTTCAGATATCAAGTCCCTAATTATCACTGAAGAAACGCAATCAACAGGAATCCTTTCCTATGTATGCGCTCATGTAGGTCTCTTGACACTTTCAAACTCGACTATACACGAGCAGCATGCACTCGAATCTTTCACTCAAAAACACTTCAACTCTTTTTCGAACCACATGTTGCTCCACTTTCAACGCGTTTTCATAAAGGCATATTTTGTTTCAAGGAGGCAGCTCTCGAGCGATCATCGCCCATCCTTTGTTTGCGCGCCTTGCAACTCGAAACCCGTGCGTTTATTATTATTTCATGCGAGAATCAGAAAAGTACGCTGCCGGCCTCGTGCGCAGCGCACCGCGCGCACTCGGTCTTTAGAACTTTAGATTACAGGCTGAATTTTAAATCGCGCTCTTAATTACAAAGGCTTATCATTGCGAGCGAACTCGTTCCCCTGCTCAGCTCCACAGGGACGTCTTGATGAGATTTGGCGTCTTCTTCAATTCGTTCCTCAAAACCCTATAACATAAAGACCTCGGCCAAAGCTCTAATAGACTCTTAACTCATTCACGTCAACCGTGATTTACATTTCAAACCGCGGAGCTTCAGCCTCGAGAAAACTCTCCCACATCAATACAAAAGTAATAGTTTTTCTTTATGGTCTCTCTCGAATAGAATTCTCGGTCATTCTCTTTCTGTTTAAACGTACCACAAAACGAAATTGATGGAATCCTTCCGATCGTCGCTCTTGCCGTGAACCCAGCAAGATCCATTCGTGCCACGGTTGACAAGCTCCTCTAGCGCTCCTAGTTTTAATTAATTGCCTCCCTCCGTCCCTGTCCCTCTCTAAACAGTCTCGCACTTCCCATCCTACTCTCTCTATTTGCATTATCTGCGGTAATTACTTATCACTTACGCCTCGCCAATTCTCACGTTACACTATCCACACAGAAAACATCGATTAACTAGTGCCAATCGAAATCTAAAGGCACCTATATAAAAACTATGGCAACAAAGGTATAGCGTTTATAAAAGTATCGTGTGGCGACAGTATTATTTATCCTCTCAAACATTCCGAGGTGTTTCCCTACAAATAATGTCCCTCTCGACATTTTTGGGATCCCCAATAAAACTATAACACCCTTCGGAAACCCTATATCAACATCAACGGCCACCCCCCGCCGCCTTGCACCCTATGGCACAAGCCCGAGCGACGATGCAGCCTATCAGCGCTCTTCATCCATAGAGAAGCAATTATTGGAGTGTCGCCCGCAGTCATAAACACTGCGTATTAGCCCCAACATAGCTTAGACTTAGAGTGTTTGTTTAATTTATAAACGGATTGTTTGTTTTTTAACAGTCTCTTCTTGTTTGTTTGGTTGACAGTTTGCCAGCAGCGGTCCGGATCGAGGAACTATGTGCTTGCAAGGACCCGACTGCTTCATGGTGAGTACCTATACAGAGCACTGAGTACTGAGCACTGAGTACTCAGCAGTGAGTAGGGAGTAGGAAGTATGTTTAATGCTTACTATGGGTGGGTGAACCCGCATTCGATACAGCCAGCAGCCTCCCCCAAGAGATCTTAACCGGCTAGGACAACAGTATATGGGCAAAGGCATTGAAAGCTCTTGCTAGTAGCTCACAGAAAGGAATTTAATTAATTGCTTCTTAAAGACGCTGAGTTCAGCAAACTAATTAAACGCAAGAAATATTCCAAAATCTAATTTCAACCAATTGATGAACGCAATGCAAGTAGAACGATCGCCGAGCAAACGAGGCATACGCGAGTAATCGCTGCGAAATTGAGTACCGATACTAAGTACACCCTCTCCGGTCGCGACGTTTACCACGCTCGATTGGTTTGGTTCGCCTCTTCTAACACGATCCCCGTGCTGGCACATGAGCAGTGCTTTGCTGCTAACGCGCTATTAAAATGATTATGAAAATCGCTTCTTCGTGGCCCGGTCCGCGCATGCGCTCTCGTCCGTGGCGCCGAATTTGATGAGTGCGATGGGTTTCATGTGCAGCCCACCTGTTACTGAGGGTCCATGCCACGCGGAGAGAGACCTGTACTTTATGGGCACCATGCAGAGTTATGTGTGCGCGATGGATGCTGGCTGGGCCGACGGGCGGACGGATAATTGCCAGGCCGCGGTCGGCTCGTCGAGTCGGAAACTGAAAACTGATGCAACTTATTGGTTTTGGTAAACAAAGGGCATGTGATGGATCAACGGTCAAAGGCATGATCATCGATCTAGTTTTGCGACTTCGTATGGGCATATTAGAAGGAAGGTTGTATTATAGCATCTTTGAGGAGTTCAGTTTGGGACAAATTAATTGTGAGTACTATATGTTCACGGTATTTCACTCAAGTTGGAGAAGAAAATCGATGGTACTTCTGGGTGTTGTCGAAGTTTTGACTCATACATACTTCATTAAAAGGAAATTCTTTTCGACTGTAGTTTTTCCTAAAAGCACATCTAGTCTTCGGAACCGTCCACAAATGCAAAAATATGACCACACATCGCCCTGGATGGCCCCTCGAGTGAGCGTTGTCGTCCGTATGTTATTTGCCCGTGGTATAAGAATGGTAAACGGGCCACCATACGCGATGGCCCATCGCCATTCTACCACGAGGAGATTCAGGTTCACGAGCCGCTCTCGGCCTTTTTTGCTCGGCTACACAGCGCCGCCGCGTAATGATTTATTATTGCTCTAGGTACACGAACTTGATACATGGCTCTAATTTCCCTCAAATTAATCAATTATACCGTTTATTCTGATCCCGAGCCGAGGCTGCGATGGAGTCGAGCGCTGTGTTGCTCGCTCTTGCAATGGGAAGCCTCACATTCGGTCCCGACATCGTCGTCACGATCTGACTTATCACAAAAGATTTTTGTTGAAAAAGAAAAGATGATCGTTCAGAATGTGATGGTGTAGCCAAACATGGGGCAGCATCCTGGCGTGTATGGACCAAGCCACTGTCCGTGGCACGCCGATGACCGAAACAGAAGCATGTCATCCATATCGGTTCCTGTTCTCTCGCTGTGGTCAACATTTCTGAAACCGTCGTCACACACTGGATGTACATTTAGATGTCTGATAAATAAATGTAAATGGGGTGGTTGGTTGGGAGGATGGGATCCCCTAAAAGTGGATTGCGCCTAATGGAACTTTCGGGAGTGCTGGCAAACCATTTCGCTCGACGTAGCTGCGAAATTTCGCACGCCAAATTGGAATCGATTACTCTAATGTGGACGCAGTCGACAACGGGCTATTATTTTAATCAAATATGACGAGCAATTCGATTCCACGGGACGCGCTATGGTAAACGAGACTAATTAGAATTTCCAACCGCGTGTGGGTAGAGAAGTTCATTTGCGCACGAAAACGTTATATAAAGGTGCAACCACCGTACCAGTGTTCGTTGAAAAAATAACGCCAGCATAATTGTCTCCAAACGTTTTATCAAAGCGTTTGAAATAAAAATGCAGTGGGCAGATCGAGCGACTAAAAAGGCGAATTCCGTCGACTCATCCAGCGTCTCATGTGCAAATAATGTGTGAACATTTAGAGACTCAGCCTTCATTATATTTCAACCAGAGACACCATAATAAACGACCCGACGACGCTGGCGCATGTAGCGACTCTCCCGTGAACATCTCGACTGGTCCATTCGGACACACAACAAATGAACTAGCACCACGAATAACACAAGACGCTTTTTTCAGACCACGAAAAAAAACACTTCCTTTAATGCAACACAGAGGCTGCACACAATTCGAACAAACGACGACGAATTTCGTTTTGTTGCTTTTCAATTGCTCGATACTTTTATTTTTCTCTCTGTGTATCTACCTCTCAAACGCGAAACACAGCTATAGTGGGTGTCACTTTGTATGCTTTCTATTAGCCTCATAGAATTAATTAAACTCCGGCCGAATGATAATTGTCCGCACGGAGGCGTTAGATACGACCGAACCACCTGTGAGCATCCAGAAACTATTGTTTTAATTATCAAAATGGGCGTTCGAATGGCCATATACCTTCACGTAATTAATGCCCCAATCATGTGTGTGTGTGTGTGTGTGTGTGTGTTTCTCTCTGTATGCTCGCATCTAGCCCACTTGATGATAACGTGTCAGCATGTTCGTTTCGACAGGGCCCCCCCAATGCCGAGAGGGCGGGTGGGGGCACTCCGACCATCAGGATTTCACAGGAGGCGACGTCTGCAAACTTGCTCCTTGGCGTACCTACACACTGGTATATACACAATGTGCGGCATCACGGGGCCGTCGTGGACTGTCCGCACTGCGAGCCGGCCTGTCCGTTTCGGTGCACGTTATTGCTTGTTGGTTAAACATTCATTATCGGCCGCGGGTAAATAATTAAGTCCCCGCCTCACTGCGGGGCTCGCGCGTTCTCGCGGGATATTATCGTGTTTGTTTTTGCTGACTTTGACTTAACGAAATAGAGGTATATATATATTTAAAAAAAACGTAAAGGAAATTAAATTCCTATTTCGTCTTTAAATTAATTTAAAGAGTGAAGACGGTCAATTAGCATACAAAATTTTCATGTTTCGTGCTCTCGCTGTTGCTCCTAGTAGACCTCGTCTTCGAGAAACTAATTGTAGCGTTGTTGGAGGACGATGCTCACGTGAAGAAATCTCAGACAAAAATCACAGTCGCACCACGTACGGCAAAAACCGAAACTATTTCCCGCGAAGAAAACTAAACGTTTCCGCGGAAAAGACGTCGCAAAGTCGCTCGACCTGCTATCGCTCGACCGGCTCCTCGCCGCGATAGAGTCTCCACACTACTTTGCGTCGAGGACGAGGTCTACCTTGTTTCAACGACGACGTACTGCAACAGCGGTGTGTCAGTTTCCTCTGCCGCCATGATGGCCGGTCTCACTAAGCCCGCCCCGGGTGAAAACCTTAGTCAAATACATGATTTAAAATGTTAATGAGTTGGCCGTCGAAAAAGCCGTAGCTTGACGCGCGCCACAGAACAGCCATTGCCAACGCGGTACCTTCATGTGTATAAGAGCATCAGTGCTCGCTATTGCATTATGCACAACAGTATATATTATATATCGGCCACATGTGCGCGGTCATATACGGCCCACGTTTGTTTGTAATTTATTTCAATCTCACTGACTTTGTTGGAGCTCCGCACCGTTTTCTTCCCATGCTGGTTATGTGCTGTCAGCCGCCCCAAGTGTGCGAGAGTGTAGATGTGTGGATAGAGGCACCCAAGGCAGAGCCTTCGCCGGTTGTCCGTTCGGGATGGAGACCGGCGGTAGAGACAGCGACGCCGGCACCGGCACCGGGTTCGCCGCCCGGGACGGGCGCTGTCAAAACATGTGCCCCGGCTATGAGTGGTGCCGCGATGAAAGCTATATTGGGTTTATGAGCTGGCATGGCCTAATGATTCTGTTGATTGCTGAGGAGGCGGGATGTTTCTGTCAAGCTCTCCGCGAAGAAGAGCGGTATGGAATTCAGATTTTTCTATCCTCGACTCGCTGCTCTGTGGAATTTGGTTATAACTTTCCGCGGCGTGGTTTTCGAATCGCCGTGGGAGATGTTCACATGTTTAGTGATTTTTCGGACATGACCGTTCCGTCGAATTAGCTTTCGCAGTCATAAATATCGAAACAGTTAACCTCATATTATTTTCCCGTATAAATTACGTACCGGAGCTGACATTTCTAAGGGTGTTTTACTCATTGTGCTTTTTTTAATCATTTTATAGATCCGATTTCCCTTGACAATTAGGGTCCAATCGGCAATAAATAAACCATGCCAAGCGATCTAGTACTGTTATTATGTGCTTATATAGGCCCCTTAATAAGCACCCACATCATGAGACTGATCGATGGCCGTACTGGAAGTGTACTGTGTCGACCGAGCGCGCGGCGCAAAGAGCAATGGTATTTTATTTTCGTTCACCCTTTCGTTCAGCAGATGGGTCGAAATTGGTTTACTTCCAAATTGTTATTACCTATTTCAGTATCTCTCTTCATGGCTAAGTGGATTTTAAGATCTCTCCAGGGAGCTGGGCTGGCTCTCTGGCTGAAAGCAAACAATATTTTCTGAGCGAACCGATGGTGGTGTATAGGTGTACCCGTCCATCGTGGATTATATTTCACTACACCTTCTGTTATTCTAAAGATTGTATCTATAAACTACTTTCGAAAAGATTTTCAACGTTTCGAACTCGAGTAGTATATACGAGCGGGGTCCCAATGCGCTGTATGGGTTTGTGTTCAAGCATTTTATCTGCACACTATAATGGAAATATTTTTACACAAAGCTCGGGTGAATGCAATTTGTCGCTAGTTTCCCTAAAAGTCTCTCGGCTTTGTGTCGGCCAGAGGACTGAGAACGTTCAACACCTGGAACCAGCCTGCGCAGAGCGACCATCTCACGGCCGATTAGGCCCGAGATGATCGCCAACCCCCCATGCGTCTACCGCCTCTCCAGTGCGACGCAGAGATGCTGACAGCACGCAGTCTACGGTCGGTACTAACCAGAGAATACGAGTTTTCTCTTATCGACAACATGTCGTTTGGGCATCGGTTATCAGATTCTTCAACCAAGTTTGCTTATTTCCATTCGCACATGTCAGTTCTGGAATCAGCACCGAACCTTCGGCTTTTTGGCTGCGCGCTGGGAGAAGCTATTTGATAGACATGCCGGGTAACTCGTCTTCTCTGGCTGGGACCGACTTTAGACAACCCACGCGCAAGCGAACGCCGTCGAAATCCGAAATCATTCCGAAAGTAATATCGCAAACTGGCCGATCGGTTTCCATGATCGCAGTTGATGGTTTGGGACGACGTGGAAGAGAAAAATAATACTCATCATTCCGAATGGGAAATCTCCCGACAGCGAGCGGATATAGCGAAGAAATGGATTGTTATTTTCTGGACAAATGTCTAGCAATCTGATCGAAAAGGACGAAAGTAAATAACGGAAATCGCGCTGGCTGCGTGCAGTGTCTTCGCCGATCGGAGAGAGAGCGTTTGGCTCGCTTCGAACTTCGAGTTGGATAACGAATCGCTCGAGAGGTCGAGTTAAAATTCCCGGCGCTATCAAACTGTCGCTCGACGACGACGCCGGCAACGGGGAAAAAATCTCGTCGTGGCGCGCAAGTAAAAAAGTTAATTGTCCAGCGAATTGCCAGCTAATGATCATAAAACTGAAGAATGTTTGCACAAACCTCGCTCGCTCAGTTGTTGCCAGCTGATAATGCGAACGCGCTCACACACAGGGGGCAGAGAAAAAAATGCGCACCACAATTTATGATTGAGGTAAAAGCGAGCATCGCTCGTGGTTCATGAGAGCAGCAAAGCATGCGCACATGTATTATATATATAAATATATATTACCTTGCGTTGTCAGATTTATTGCGTTCGGCCCGAAGAGCTGCATTCACCGAGCGACTCGCCATCGCCAGTCTTGTTAAGACGATTTTTATTATTCGTTTAGCTTTATACTCGTTGTAAATCGCTGTCATTTTGATTGTGGGCACTTTTCACCCAGATTGCTGCCCATAAATAGTCCGCGTCCCGAATCGGTGTGGACAGGACATATCTCGCTCGCGACCAACAACAAAACAACAGGACAACAGGACACCAGTCAGCGTGAGCACATTGCCGTCGGTCTGCGGGTCAAGGCTGCAACCACCCCGTCCTAAATGGACTCCCTAATTGAATAGCATGCCTCTTTTGTGTAGCGTCGACAATTTTATGCTTCACTAAGAAGTCTCCTCTCGACTCGACTCGAAAGAAAGAGCGCGCCAGGTAAAACCTTTTGCCCGCCGTTCCGTTCTCTGTGTCTGTCTGCAGTGTCCATGCCCGGAGAGAGAAAGTCAGTCGCATTTCGGGGCCCGGACTGTCTGACTAATGGACCGCGCTTGTGTCAACTGAAACCATCCTGCGCATTCAGCTTGGTATCGTCGCTCGCATGGCCTTCTCATCCTCGTTAACACATAACAGGGTGACAAATTCCAGATCCCTTGTGTGTTCCGTCGAGCCACCCCTTACGGCCATCGCTTTTGTCCTTCCTTGGCTGACACCCCCCCCCCCCCACACAAGGCGGTCGCCGGACCCAACTAGTCCCCCCCCCCCCCCGGATTTCAGGGTGACACATAAAGCCAATTTACGGGACGACTTTCCGAGAAGCGTTGTCTTTATTTATCTGTTGGGGATGATCTTTAGTTTTAACTTATCGGGTGGCCGTAGAGTCTGCGGCGAAGATAGAGTGCGTGATACGGCGTAAGGAGATGGCTAGAGTTATGGGGTTGGACGGCTACCTTGTGGCCGGCCAGCAGCCACCCCCGTGTTCCTCGAAGACGAAGGTATGGCGAGGCATGGCGTCGTCCTTCTGGGCTGTCCGGCGCCCCCACTGGAGCTGGCGACGCCTGTCTCGTTCACTGGCTCCAGTTGGCTTCTGGACACAGATTAAATGACTCCCGTTACACGAGTGCATGCGAGCGAGGCGTTTACCTTCGGTTGACTTTGGAAATGATTGTTCACTTAAGCACTGCATGATAATTAACGAGGTAAACATTGTTAGTTTTGAGTTGTTTTTTTAACGAGTCTACTTTTTCGGAAGCGGACTCGGATGTCTTATCACTGAGTTATTCAAGTAAATTACTCGGTAACGAATGTCTTTCGAACACAAAATGACTGTATTTTGAATGTGTTATCGCTCAATTATTTATGTAAAATATCGAGTAACGAAGTCTTTGAACAGAAAACGTTTCAAGCGCACCAAAATTCTCAACAATTTACAAGCCAATTTCGCTGTCCACTCATCTTGACATATTGCTCGCACAGAAAAGTCAACAAAGACCAAAGAAATCGGCATATCGTCACAAAACTAGACCCTCTGCACCCTTTGTCAGAAGTGGGCACCATTTAAACAAAAGCCTTCCGAATATAACCCGCCGACAATTTCAGTTCGCCACTACAATTCATCATTTTGCCTTTCCGTCGTTCATTTATATATGATTCATCTTTCTAAGACTGACATCCCAATAAATTCGTTCTCTCAATTACTTCCCCGGTCGTATCCTCCCTGGAGGCACGGGCATGGCAGGCATGTCGAAGGGAGGCAGAGGAATACATTATCGTGGTGCGGCGCAGGCCTGCGACCGAAGGGGGTGGTTGGTCGGGGGTTGGGACCGAGCGGCACCGGCTGTGCGGGGACCGAATGTAATTGCATTGCGACCGGGGGCACCGCACCGGCATAATGTGCAGAATATTGTTATCTCCGACAATACAGAACGGTCAATACATGGAGCCAGCGGTCGAGACGCGCACGTGACTGGCTCGGGGTAGCAGCCGATAGTGATACCGTAGAGATTTGGGGAACTGCTGGCGTTGTTGGCAAAAGTGTGTTTCTGCTGGCGCGCTATCTTTCTGCGGTGAGAGTTTCGAGTTTTAGTGTTGGAATTTTGTTCCGATATGCATGCTGGTGTGTGTGTGTGTGTTTGTGTGTGTGTGTGTGTACACATGTGCCGTGGCACACGAGTAGATTGCTTCGCTCTAAAACTGTGCGATTTAAAAGTCTAGTGTTATTGGTTTTTCCTGGGCCAATTTCTCGAGCCAATGTTAAGGATCCGTTGGATAAACTATACTGCAGTGACCGGAATGAATTCGGGCGCGGCGGCGTCCGAACGCGCAAAGAAATTGCGCTCTCCAAGCAAAGTCGGTCTAGTGTCTCTTATGCGGAGGGTCTCATTCTGCCGCGCATCGGTGAGAGAGCTAACAAGACCAATTCGCCCAATTCGCCCCATTCGCTCTGAGCAAACTCCCAAAGCAAATCAATTCCAATCTTGCAAATGGAACTCAACCATCTAATAGGCAGGGCATAAACGCGCGTACACGTTTTGGCCCACGTATACGGGGGAAAGAAAGACATTTCACGAAAATCCAACATCATACATTTTCATGAATCATGATTGACAAAACGTATTAAACTTCATCCATTCGCGCGGCGCTCTCGCCACAAAAAAACTACTCTCGAACCAAAAATACATCCCACGCCATAGTAGAAAACAAATTAACTCTGACACGCTAATAACAAACAATCAGTCGCATATATCTCTCAATTCAATTGCACTTCAAGCGCGTTGCGTCGCGTCGTTTCGTTTCCTCTTCCCTATATCCCTACTCATTCATCACCTGTCTCTTCTTTTTAAAATCATCTTCGCTCTCCACAATCCCATCTCCGCATGCCCCCAAACCCACACACACACACTGGTTCCTCTTCACTCGTTACGTTTCCCCCGCGGCCCCCGCGAGCCCGTCCCAATCACGGACGCCCCGTCACAAGCGACGCCAAGATGCGCTAGGCGTCGGTCGCAACGCATGCATAACGACGCCATATCTCATACGACGCCACCCAAGTAGCCCTTCCCCCCCCCCCCCCCTCTCTCCATGTTCCGATCTGGTCTTGGCAATAGGCAATGTCTTCGCAGTACATACCGCCGTACAGTTCCATATTGCGAATACACATATACGAGAGACGTGTGGGCTGTAGTGTGTGCATGTGTGTGCATGTGTGTGCATGTGTGTGCATCCTGTATGTTTATTCATGCTCTCATTACCAGCCTTGCACCCATGTCCGCGGTGTGTTGCGTACGACGCACGCTATTCCGCAAAGTCGTACTGGGTCGTGGCGTAATACTTACTTTAAGGTCGTAGCGTAACTTACTTTAAGGTCGTAGCGTTACTTACTTTAAGGTCGTAGCTTATGCGAAAGTCGCGTTCAAACTCGAAATAGTCATTCATAATTAGCAGCGAGTAGCAGAAAAGTGGCTGTGCCGATTTTTCGTTTATTTCTACTCTGCACGCAAGTTTTTGGCAAAATTCTCCGTGAACTAATTGGTTCATTAGCTAAGAAATTACTATCATCAAGGGAGAAGCGCACATTTTTTTTAACTTCTTAATTGAAACTTTTATCTGTGTGTAAGCACAGTGTGCGCCGTCTGATTTTAAATTTATTGCTCGACTCTTCCGATGCTGGATGATATGTTTCACAATTAAGACGTTACTTTGAATTTTATGAAAACTCCTTCTCTTGTATATTTTTGCACTCTGCATATATACTGCACATGATTTATGATTTTACGAAAAGTGCTTGTAATTTATATACGCTGCACGCTACATGAATATGAGACTAGATTTTAATTGCCTGTAATTGTCATTCAATACATGACGATAATTACTAATTATTATACCTAATTACTTGACATTCCTGTCCAAGTATGGGGTTTCCACAATGAGTTATTTTAGCTCCGAGTGCTCTTGTTTCTAAAAACAGCCGCGTGTGGACGCTGCAGCGTAATATTATTTTTCTATATCTCGATCAATCTGATAGCCCTACACTTATTCCTGTAATTATATCCACGAAACCATGTGCCACGTGAAAGATGCTCGAAACGTTACCCACACCTATACCATAGTCGTACCAATCAAGGAACGTCCGCCGCTGCAGCCGAACCGCTCGCTTCGCAGTACACTAAACTCGTACAATCCAAGTTCATCGACTCGAACAATTTGATGAGTTTGACATTTGTAATTGATTTTGTGACCTTACAGAAGTCAGATCTTAGTTTTGACATGTTGTCTTAAGCTGCAAGCTTTAGGCTTCGTCTTAATCAATATTAGAGGTTCTCTCTCCTCGGCGAGTACCAGCGATGGAACGAGTTCTAGACCTCTCGAAGACACCGCCGACTCTCTCGAGGGAGCCGATCCTGCGTCCGGATTGGGCGCTCTCTGATTGCCGGCGGTGAGATGAGAACACAACGCAAACACTTGCTGCGTCTGATGGAATGAACACGTCGCTCTGATTCGGGAGTTCGGGACACAAGGAAACCGATTATGAAGCTACCCCCACCCCCACCCCCAAACCATCCCCATCCCCGAAAACGTTCAATTTTCCTTTGATTGTATTTGAATAATATACGTACAGTAAATCTCAGATTTACTCGACGGAATAATTGTTTCTGTAATTTCCACTCGCAATTTTAAGCACTTCTCTTCAGAATTATCTACAAAGTAAAGGAGCAGATTTTGAGAGTAGCTTGAGCTCCATGCAACAAAATTAACAGAATTAAAGCCCTTGTGTGAGAATCGTCTATGCACAACGGGCTCGGGGCTTTGTTGAACGAGAATCTCAATCAAACGCGAACAAAGCTCGTTGGAGATAAAAGAGTATTGCACGTTTGTTGTGTATTATCTGATTTCCTTGGAAGCTGCTAGAGAAGCCCGTCTCGGGAAAGCCGGGCGAGGATGAAACTATACTTCACAGAGGGATGTAACTCTGGATTGCCCCGAAAACCAACAAAGCTATATTATACTATGATCACCATGTACCAAAGACATATCTGGAGGATATGCGAGTGCAAATTTTAATCACTTTTTATTCGCTTGCCGCTTCTGCAATCAAAGAACGAACGCGCGACGATATTTTCGTTTGACATCGCCGGCGAGCAGCGCTATGTGCAGAGTCTCTCTCTCTAGCGACGGGACGAAGAAGCGAAGACGCAAACATGGTTTATTCATCGCGAATTGCCCGAAGTATACGCTGGCATGAGAGCAGGGACCAGCCGCGCTCTCACTGCTCTCATACAGAGCAAGGCGATCAAAAATTGAGAGGACATTTCGAACGAAATAAACGACCTCCCCAAAGCATCGGGAGCCAGCCGCAGTGCAGCGCCATCTTGTCGAATAAATTGGCGGAACAATTCCCACGCAATCAATTACGACCGACATAAACTTGTAACTTTATTAAAAACAAGCTTTAGCGTACCGTAACTATACCTGGTCTTTGACGTCGTGGTATTATCTCTTCGGCATAACACCGTGATGAACCATTTTTTTCTCAAAGATTGCCCCTTGTCAGTTCGGTTGATTTTCCACGAGTCCGGTTTTGTCGCCTCCACTGTCAATCAAATTCAAACCACTATCAAAACCGATCGGCTACGTTGACGCTAGATTCAAACGTGATTGATCCTGATAAAACGATATAATATTTCAATCAGTCGCGATGTAATTTGTATGGTATACACACTCTATATCAGCGCCATGGTATGTATATATAGATTCTTGAAAGAAAACGCATATGGTTGTCTAGCATCTAAAGTTCAAATGACGTGATTGTCATCTGTCGATCGCGACGATATATACGCAACGTTAGCATCATAGAGAAGCCGATGACATGTTATTATTTATTAATAACTGTGACAGAATTTGATTGACTTAGCTGTCCGCGGCGCAGGACAGTTCTTTGATGAGACCGTGACGCGAGAGTTGATTTTCCCAAGAGATCTTAGAAGAGTCGAAAACCTCTGGCAACCAAAGCCATCGCGCAGTCGCCGCTCGGATGAGTGATTGAAACGTGTAACAGTATATCTCTCGGTAGGCTAGCATGCATTTGTCAGTCGTCATTTTCTGTAATTGGTCTGCTATGTCGAATAATGCCCCGATGCGATGGGAGCACCAGCGTAGTGCGTCGGTCAAATTAGCCAAAAACATGATCGCTCGCCGTGTGATTAGATTTTAACCGTTTCATCGGCTTGTCATTATTTGTGCATTAATATCTCTGTTACCATGACCGTGAGAGATGAATTTGTCGACGCCAAGAATCTAAATAATTGGTCGCATGTATCATATTTAAACTCATTGGTGAAACTACTATTATGGTATGTATATAATGGCAAATATGACACCGTGCATACTGTTTCTAATTTGAATGTATTGTTCTGTTTTTGTTGCAGTGCTGGGAAAACTGTGAACTGCTGCAAGCAAACTTTGCCGTTTGGGGAGCCATGTGCGCTGAAAAGGGCATCTGTGTAAGTCGCTATCTAAATTCCAACCCCTCTACTCTGATGTGGGTCATGCCCCTAAACACTGTCGTGTTATAATAGGCGTTTATATGCACATAGCTATGATGCTATGAGCCATGAGAAGAGATCTAATATTTTGCACGCATAGTTTTGAAAGACCTATAAACATATAAGGGATGCTGTTACATGCTTCACGCGCCTATTTTTATATTAAAAAACTTTTTTAATCACGAACTGAAAAAAATTTCCAAACTCTTTTTTTTCGAGCAGTTGAACCTATAGGAGGAATGCTATTAATATTTGTCTTAGGTCCCAGGGCGAAGGCCTGATTTATTAACGACATTGGGCGAGTTATAGTTTTCCGTTTTTTTCCTATATCAACCGTCACGTTTATGAGATCGAACATTTTACCCTACACACACTCACTAACTCACACACACACACGCACAAAAACACACACACACACTTGCGCTGGTTTAGACGTAACCAGATCCACACCAAATTTCCAAAGGGGTCTCTAACACTTCTCATGGCGTGGTTGGCTGATATTCAGATGCAATATATTTATAGGGATTTTTGACGTTGTTCCTTTTAAGTCTAATCCCCCAGACACCAGTTGTTTTTTACCCCACAATACACCATCGAGTCTCTCTGTAAAAAATAAAAATAAAATCTATCTGAGACTAAAAGTTGGACAAAACGAACAGCGCTTATACGTAAAAAAATGTATAAGAGATTAAAATATCTCGGGTATTTATCTGGTTGGACTGAAGACATCTTTCTTAAGACGTCTTTGGCTCGGTAATGATGAATATGGAACCGCCGATTACCGGGGATATTACCGGCCTATTCATCAAACGCAAGCTCCGGCCGGCACAGATGAACCCGGTCCAGCCCGGCCCGGCTCACTAAGGCGCTCATGAACAGCCGAAGGCTTCGAGCTGGCAAACGAGTTAGATTCAATAACCGCCTGCCTGAATGGAGGATATGATTGCTGTTAAGTATCGTGCAAAGAAAACAGTACAAAATCATCTTCTCTATAAATGTTTTCTCTACATACTCTTTTAAAATGCGTCGGTTCGGTGCGGTGATCCAGTCTGGATGCGAGATCTTTGAATTTTGAGCCCCGCCGAGGGTGAATATAAATTGAGTTTTCATCGTACTTTGCTGAGGTTTAATTTCGGGGGGGAAAAACGTCGTTTCTTTATGCTACAAAATACAGAAATTTTAGAATATCTTTCTCCACCCCCCTGCCCCCTTCACAAACTCGGACGTCGTTCTAAGCTGCTCTGAGCACCAAGTAATTAAATTACGCCCTGCAAATATATAACGTGTACCTAAAAACTAAGTTTTAAGCCTCAAGATTAAATCCCATCGTCAGAGGGTGTGAATCCACGAACACTGCGCGAGGAAAATATTTCATCGGATGTTCTTTTTACTGTTTATAGCAGTTTTCACAGCAAAACCCCGCCCATTTTCCGCGTTTTTCTCCCAGCCTAGCAGCGGCAGCAGCAGCAGTTCTGCTTGTGTCTGGAGGTGGAAAAGCAATTCGCCGAATTTATTACATTCTGAAAAGCAGCCTTAGCTGGCTATAAGGTTCCCGGGGCTAAGGGGTTGGTCTGCCCCCTCCCTCCCTCGCAACCCATTCCGAATGCGGACGGGCGACACAGAAGACAGAGAGAGAGAGAGAGGGAGCAATGCATGCTAAGCAGTCGGCCGAGCAATTACGTACGATTCTTCAAGCTGTCTCTTCGCGGGGGAACGCCGCAGCGCCGCAGCGCCGCAGCGCCGCAGCGCTCTGAGAGCGGACGAGAGCGTCGGGCGGGCAAAAGATTTGCGCGACTTTGGGCGCACGAGTAAATTACGTCTATCGCGCAATTCTGTCGGGCGAATTCGCGAGAGCAGAAAGTTTCCGTCCGCGTGTGGCTGGTGTGGAGAGAGCAGAGTGCTGGGGCGAACACAAAGTTTCAGGATCATTAGAGGAAAGGAAACTTGTGTGCCGTGTGTATAGTTGTCTCACTCGTCGCCAGCGTGCAGCGCGGCGGACGCGAAGAGAAAGAAAATCAAACACACTTGACGCTTTTCTTGTGCGCTTGTGTCGCTCGGGAAACTCTGTGTCGTTCTGTGTCGTTATACCGAAAGGAACGACACTGGCGCAGCGCGCGGGGAAATGTAGTCAGCTCTAACTAGCGTCCTCAAGAGCCCTCTAATCCGGAGTATTAGCATTTTCGCATTTTCGCGCGGCGGCGGCAGCGGCATAAGCAACGCTCTTTCCCTTAGACAAATTCCGCTAAGACGTTTATGATTTACGTAGGTCGCAGCGCTCTTTTTAGACCCAGCTGTTTGTTAGTGCAATGCTAATCTAGGGAAAATCTATAAACTAAAACAAGTCTATAAACCACGGATAAGTTGCTACAGAAGAGTATGACCGGGCAATAACAAAGCCAACTTATTGCAGATTAAGTCGTTACCTACACAAATGCAAGTGCTCTGAGAGCATATTACCGATATTTATGACTAGCGAAGAAGGTCAGCGCGGTGGCTAGATCCATTTTGCATGAAATTTGCGCAGCGAATTTCTTGCTCGCTGCATCTCTTCCTTTTATATGAGACATTGCAAGGCAATTTACTCTCTTATGCACATTGCAAGTACTTATTTATATAAAGTAGCCAACTCAAACCAGAGCGTTTTAAATCGTTATTCCTTTCGATCACACTGCTAGAGAGAGAGCAACCGAGCAACCGAGCAACCGAGCAACCGAGTTCTTCTGTGTGTGCTCATATACGTTCTGCTTTTACAGTAATATTGTTCATGTGCCCACCACATTTATTTTCCGATCACAAAGAGTTACAAATCGCTGCATGTCCCCGACGACCAACAAGCCACGGCTCGCGCGGTGGAACATGCTGAGCGACCGCGCTCGCTGCAACATCGAACATGGAACGTCGAACATGCAACATCGAACATTTGACGTCGCGCTCGGCTATCCGACCGCGGCGACTCATCCCACCTTCGTCGCGACGTCTTGGCCCCCAGGACAGCGCACGGGCAAATTGCTATCGATCAATTGATTACATTTCACGTTTGAAGCCGTACATTACTGTTTGCCACCGGCACCGCGCCGATATACACACACACACACACACACACACACACACACACACACACACACACACACACACACACACACACACCAGCACACCAGACGACGAAATCCTCCTCATATTTCCGCTCGAATCGCGCGAAGGTCGCGCGAGCTAAGAAAGATTTTTATCGCTACCCTATGGGATTAGTTGCCTTCTCTTCGTTCCTAGCGCGTCCACGTAAACCTATAAGTGCGATCTCGCCCCCCTTCTCCCCCAACTCTTCGCGAAACCTCGAATTAAGCTGCACACCCCAACTTTCTCGCGTGCCGCGCTCCCTCGTGGCTTATGGAACTGTCTTCGCCGTCCCCGAAAAGTTAACTAAGAAACTAGTTCGGCGTTTACGCCCGTGCCCATTTGCCCAGGGACGCGATACTAATATAACTAGAATCGGACGGGAGAGAAGAGGCGAGGCTGGAAGAATGAGCATCAGAAACGCCGATTGCCGAGTGCTCGTACAAACTGAGCTACCCCGAGTGAGAAATAAATCCGCAATCACTTTAGCATGTAAAGACAATTACATGTGTTTGCATTCTTGGCTGAGACTGGCTGTTAATTGGAATACCTGCACTTCTGGCCAATAACCGCCCATAAATGCTTCCACAGTCCATTTTTTAGCCATTTACAATTGCCATTCCAGAAGATATAAAACACAGGCGTTCTAATATGACAAAATGATTACCCTTGCCCTTCATGAAAGGCTGTCCAAAAATGCTAACCCGAGTCGAATCTGCAATGCCAAAGTTATTGCAGTTTCGTTTCTCGCCCGCGGGCAGTCAACCCCCAGCTTCGCCGGAGTGCGTTAAAGAGCTTCCCCCTTCCGACTAGCATCTCTCTAACGTGTTCGTCGTCCCCGTTTGTTCCCTGCAGTTCCCCGGGTGCCAGCAGGCGTGTCGCTTCCACCGCGAGACGGCCAAGGTGCACCAGAGCGAGCCGGTCATCCACACCCGCGGCGACGAGGTTGTGCGCATGGACGCGTCGACGGCGTCCTGGCCTCGCGTCGCGTCCACCGACGTCGCGACGCCGCTGGTCTACGTGGTGGTCACGCGGCTGCCGGGGACGACGCAGTGGAAGCAGCTTGTGCAGGTGAGTAATAATGGACGCGGTTTCGGTGCGCGTTTTTGTGTGTGTGCGTTCGAAGCGTAATGGCGGGATCGTGATGTGGTGCGAGGAGGTAGAGACTAGAGAGCACTGTTTCGGACGTCGTGGTCGTCTTGAGATATGGTAGTAGCGTTTGGTTTTAGGAGCGACGGCGTGGATCGGTGCGAGGAAGAGTATGAGGAAGTATAAAAAGTCGCTCGGCCAAATTGGTCGTAAAATTTCCATCGAGTTCTTTTCGACAACGATCTTTGTGTTCCGAGAGACGAGAAGAAAAGGAGTGGCAATCGCCTAATCGTTTCGTCCATTTCTTAGACCGGAGTGGCACATAGACGCACACACACACACACACACACACACACACACACACTCAAAGTCAAGCCGCAGCGTGGCTCTTTTCAAGAGTGTCCGAGGAATTGGGAATGCGTTTTGGTCGATTTGGTTCGCACGCGAAAACGTCAAGTTTCTTGTGCCATTTTACGAGACTCTGGATGCCCTCGGAATATATCCACGACTGTGATTGGAGCCATACGCTTCATTTTCGCGGGTCGCTTTCCGCGAAAGCTTTGCATAATATTCTAGACTTCCAAAGTTTCCAAAATCACCCGCTGGCAGACTGCGAACAATTTACATAAACGAAGCGAAAAAGTCCTGAACAAACACAAATTCTCTCTCCGGTGTAGTATTTGCAAGGAAAGTCACCACGGTCAACTTTGATATGCGCGCGATGCTGGCATTAAATAAACCTTTTCAATGTCTCCAGAGGGTTACACGGCGACCTCTCGACATTGTCACGGTCCCAAGCGGTGGCAGTAATCTAAACGCAGTCTTGTAATGACAGTCAAGTACTCGCTGCCGTAACGCTTAGACTGGTGTCAGGAATCCTAGTGACATTACCATTGGTATATAATATAAAAGAGATACAGGGCACAAGCAGCCTAAGCGCGATCGTGCTTGTGGTCAAAGCCCCTGTTACACTGTGCGATCCCCGGCGCTTTGGACAGGTGAGACGGGCTGTGCTCTGCGCTCGACAGCGTCTTGTGTAACCGGGAGTTGGCGAGCCGGCAAGGTAGTGGTTAGAGCGAAAGACGAGATAACTTCACCGGACCACAACATAGAGAACGTGACGGCAGCGAGCGTGACGTCACAGCAGCTAGTACATGCTTCTTATCAAGACTCGTTAAAAAACCAACTACTGTTTTAACAACGTCGCCTGCCTTTTCTATCTACTTCGTCTTCGTCTTTGGCTAACTTCTATGTTCTTGTGTGTATGTGTGTGTGTATTGCGAAACAGTTCACCGAAGATGGGACTTTAATGCTTTTGTTCTTGTTTCTTTTTTATGCGCGAAAGTTTATGAAGTATGAGAAACGAAATACGTTTGCGACGTGGAAAAAGGTCTTCTAAACAGAGAGCCCAGCGCGACCGGTGGCAAAAAATCGTATACCGACTCTAATGACGGCTATTTGGAGATATTTGCACGGTCGCGATTGGTTTCAAGTGGCGACGCGGCAGTGACCGCGTCCAAAGAGTTTACGTCGGCTCTAAATCTAAAACAACGCAGGCTTCTCCGCGGTAATCGTAATCGAGCAGCGAGACAGATTTGCGGCATCTGAATTAGCGCAAAACAAGCAAGTGCGGTTTCGTCCGGCAACAAACATAACCTCCAAAATATCACGTGCTAATTGCGTCCGAGATTCCGACTGTCAAACGCAAATATTAGAAGGCCTGAGAATGTTAGCCGGTCACCACCTAAACTTCTATTGGCTACGACAAAGTTTCGACCACACGGTCACGCACCCAAAACTAACCCCAAACAAATCTGTTCCCACAGACCGTCGACCTGAGCGCCCGTCTGCCCGAACCGAACCTCTCGATCCGTGTACTCGTCGTCGACCCCGAAGGCCTGGTCACCATCTACTCGCCGGTCCCCGTTCGAGCCCCGAGTCCGATCGCCACCGCCGCCTTCGAGCCGCTCGGTCTCGGCAAGACGATGCTCGGCCAACGCAAGAAGATCAACACCGAGATCCAGGCGACGACGCCGCGCAGTGCGACCACGGTCCATCACGGCGTCGATTGGAAGCTGCGCCAAGTGAGCCTGATCCACCAGAAGGTGTTGGTGATCGCCGAGGTGGCGTGGCAGCCGCGAGCGACCAGGGCTGTCTACTTGGTCACGTGGGAGGTGGACGGGGGAGGTCTCAAGGGGAATCTCTTCACGGACTCGACGTCGGTGACGCTGTCGCTGTGGCCGGACACCGTGTATCACATTCAGGTAATTTCACAAGACATTGCTTTTTTTGGAGGTGCGGGGGAAATAGGAAATGACAGAGAAAAGGGGCTGTATTATTATAGAGTTTTCTCACGGGATAGAACTCCGCGTGTGTTCTCAAAATGTCAACTTTTGGACTATATAGTCGCTGCAAACATCATTCCGCCCGAAAAATAAGACGTATACGACAAACTATCGACTGTTTCATGTGGCCGCTCAGGTGCGAAAGGGCACTGGAGTAGGCCACCTCATAAGACCATGCTCTTTTTGGGGAAGGCGAAATGAGATTGTAAATGAGCTTCCCAGCCGGCATGTGTTCATCTGGCGAGCGAATCAGTCCCAACATTGTCTGCCAAGATTGAGCTCCGTCGCGGAAAACCACAACAAGGCTAGCCTTTTGACCCATGGGTCTTTTTGGAATAAACGGCCATCAATCTACTAACGCTCCTCTCTGCTACACGGCTGCCCGGTGGACGGCGGTTATTAACTTTGTATAGAACCTGTGTGGCGTGGTGTGTATATACTCTGTGTAGGCACATCCAACGTATGACCGCTGAAAATGTTGTGTGGATCTGGAATGTGACGGTTTAACCCCATCTCATGCGGTCGCTGTTCTGTGCTAAGGGTTGAAGCACAAAGCTCACGTCACATGTGCCGCTGCCTAAAGCCTAAACATATAACCACCGCCGTTACGGATTTAGAAAATCGTTCAGCCTCTGCTCAACAGCCATGTACTATAAAGACCTCCCTTCGGCGTTTTTATTAATTGTAAAACAGTTGTGTTTATTATCCAACTGGCATTTCGTTTATATATGAGAGTTAATGCTATTTACATTCAAATTTCGACGGATTATGTTACTCCTTGTGCGCGCCATTTCGAAAAACAAGCAAAGAAGCAGTCGAAGAAAAACGTTCAAACACATAAAATCATCCAACATGCGTCGAAGTTAAAGATAACCTATAAAAAAAGAAAAAGAAAAGAAAAACGCGACCCGCTTCTTTTTATCAGCTTTTTTCTTTCGATTTTCGTACAACGGCGCAAGGTAGCAACGTTTCGAAACTGTTGGCCACGAGAAGACGCCTAAATCGACGGCTTTCTTGCTCCTGTGTGTGCACTGGAGCGGGCATTCCTGCGTGTCAGCCAGCGTTCAAGCTAACAATGCAGCCGTCTCAAAACTTTCATTAAAACATATTACGAATTTGCATTGTCCCAAGCCAAACCGACATTTCTGAACCTATGGGTGTAGTGTGGCAATGTCGTTGAATTTCATCTCTGCAGAGTTTAGAGGCAATTGCGAGGCGTCCTCACAGCCATTGTTATCATCGCTGAAAACAATGAAAATTCTTTAGGAAAACTTTTCACTCTGAACCGTAAACTTTCTTCTTCCGGACTGCACAGACAAATTTATACTACATTTGGGGTTTAATTCGTCTGCACAACAGCAAAACTCGCCAATATATCCGTTCGACATCTCTTACAACAGAACGGGAACTAGCTTCACTAATTGATTGAAATCAGTCATGGGCCGCGTCAAGCCAACACCAAACCAACGCCAATCTAACATCGCGAGTTCGTGCTGAACTGACCGAACAAACCCACTCTGTCAACTTGTCGGCCGGCACGCCGGTTCGAACCCAACCCAGGCACCTTTCCGTACGGGCCAGCGTCTACAAGGGGCATGTCGCCGTCTGTAAACCGTCCAGTCATCCCGGCCGGCGGCCCGGGCGTAGCGGCACACACCGAGAACGACGTGTACCTCCTCTCGGCCAGAAGAGACCTCGACAGCCGCGGTGCTGTGCGATCACACCTAGAGCTTCGCCCGAGATAAATTACCGCGACTACAAGACGTGGTTGACACATGCATGTGGCGACTGCCGCTGCCCGTCGTTAGAACAAAACGTACAATATCTCTCTTGGTCTCGGGCAAGCGCGGTGGAAGGACGAACATCTGCGGCTTTTTCGCCTGGAGCTGTGAGTTTTGTGACACGGGATTCGCGGATTAGGCCTGTAGGTTCGGTTTTTGCGCGGGTGTTAGGCTGATGATGTACTAGCTAACATGACTTGTTTTGATTGTAGAGGTGAAGCTCATTGATTTTAATATATCACGTAATAAATCAGTGTGTCCATGGGGCAGTCGCGGTCTGTGTGTCTGGCAGAAGAGAGCACTCTGTTGGCGGTGTCGCACAATATTTGGTTGCCAACCTCGGGAGAGCTTTTACGGAGCTAAACATTTACGCGGCAACGTTCATGTGACAGTGGGTCGTTGGCGCCAGAAATTGGTTTTGAATTTGGTTTCGAATATGGTTTAACATGATTAAATTAAAATGGGTGCGTCGCCGCGTATCGTATATAAATTTAAATTAGTTTTGCGGGCAAATAATTTAAAACTTTGACACTTGCGCGAAGTTTGTGTAGAGTTTGCTTAGACCAGACTTTACTGATATTACGTAAGGGGGTTTTGTAATTTGGACAATCTTTGTTATTACTTGAAAATTGGCAATTTGGTGCACACGCCATAAAGCATTTGATAAAGAAGTCGTCCGGGATTGTATCGCGCGTACGCGAGCGGAAAATGTCTGCACGTTTTGGCGCAGCTGGAATATCTTTCAGTATACGAGACTCCAGACTCCAGACCCTTTTGTTACACGCTGGTCGCTATATTTCCAAATTCACGAGATTCAACAGTATCCAGAGACGGGCATATTACTGGAAGAGCACCCATTGTACAAAATATGTATATAATATGTTATATATATACTCACCAGTCACCAATCAACTTGAGAAGGTACATGAGAACAAAAAATATCGTAAGCCTTCTAAATTTTTTTTGGATATTTATTTCTAGGATGGCAAAGACTAAGCCGTACGTAATAACGTACAGCAATCCGGCATATCACATAATGATTTAGAGATATATATATATTTTTCATACCTAGCACTCGGGTTAATTATTTTTCTGCATCGCTTTGCAAGGTTCGAGTAATTTCTCCAGCTGTCTAGCTGTCGTAGCGTATTTCCCTGCAGCGTAAAAACGTATATTTAAGGGGTACATTCGTTTCGATCGCTCGCCGGGCAAACATGCAATGCTTCAGCGTGGGGACGCGCAATCGCATATACGCATGCCTTCGAGTTTCGAGTGTCAATATTTAACACAGCCGGCCCGGGCTAAAGTCTTGAAGGTACACCGCTTTTTGCCTCCATCTTCTTCCACGGCGAGCCGTCAGATCGTAAACGTGTATCCGGCAATTAAAATACTCTCTGATTTCAGGTGTTCTACTTCACAGAAACACACGCGCATAAAAATATTATAATATTTCCATAGAGACAACCATCAAATATTATAACATTTCATTATTTCTATTCCGTTCGACCGTCTTAAAAGAAAGAGAAAAAAAACACTTATCAAAACATAGCACTCCAACCGGACTCGATGTAACATATATTACGCAAAATTACCATTTCCTTTTCTCTCTGCGCGAGCGAATCTACATTTTCCGTTCATCCTTGCGCGGTGCAGCAGCTTGCTGTTGAATGCAATTCCCTAACATCATGTTGTCCTTTTACGATCCTACTGCAAAGTGGAACGTGTTTGAATAATAGCCCCGTAATCGTGTACTAATATTTGACCAATCTCTGAAGAGAGAATAACATCTAGATAAGCGAGCTACGTGTGTACAGCCCAGCAGAGATCTTTCACGCTGGCTAAATATTGATCCACTGGTCGCTTTTGACCATCGGTTAAGCTCGCGAGTCGCGTCGCGTCTTTTGGCTATTGTTGTTTTAGTTCTTGTGCAGCCCTGACGCAACTTTGAAGGCAAACACAAACTTAGCAGCGGGCTTTGAGACATCAAACATTTGGAGTGAATAAGTCCCCGAATATTCATGAGGCGCGCGAGAGTTGCCGCAGAGAGAGAGAGGGGGGGGGAGAGAGGGGGACGATCCCGCGCATTCCAGCTCATGTGAGCTCCATCGGTTTTGGTATCGGAGCGAGCTAAGCGCGGTCCGAAGAATCGCGAGCGGCGGCCGCATCCTTGGTCCATTCTATCCATCAACGACTCGAGGCCCGGTCGCTATATAACGTTCGTTAACAATGCCGACAATTTGCCCCATAACAGTCACATTATCTGGAGGGACGATCGTTCAAACGGCGGGCCTCGGCTGGCCTAAGTGTGTTAAAAGCTCGGCGAATGGATTCGTAATCGGAATGGACCATTTGTGAAAATTAAAGAGACACCTATAAAGGAGGAATTCGCGATTTTGATTGGTGTTATCAATGCTGAAAAAGAGGCATGCCAAGTAATTTAAGAAGACGCCGACGGAACCGAACCGATTGAGCTGTATTTTCGTTTGAATACAAATTATGGTTGCATACAGGAAAGCGAAGAACGCTCCTATTATCGGGAAAGATGTGCAAAATACCGATGGAATTTGCACATAACTCTCTGGTTGCTACTGTAGCGCAAATGACATTGACAGCTCAACAGATTAATTAAGAGAAGTCAGAGCTCAAAACAAACTCGGAACAACTTCGAAATAAGGCAGTGGTAACGGTAACCTCAGTTTGCGTACGACTGTTCAGTGAGTTTTGCTGTTGGTCATTTGAAAACGTGTTCCTCTTCTGCACAAAGTCCCGTGTGATCTGATCATGTGATGCTATTAAAAAGTGTTCGATGGCTCGCGTTCTCTGGCCGTGGCGCGATGGAAGCAATCCAAAACAAATCTATTTTGTCTTACACGCGTGCACGAGCACCGAAGAGTTGTGTGCTTGGCATCCAGCGCGGGATGTTTTAAACCAAAACTAATCAAGTTAGATCGTGAATGTTATACGCTGGCGCGGAGAGAAGTTTCGGGGCGGACGGCCCGGATCTGGATTTATTCGTAGAGTTGATGTGTTGGATCGCTTTGGCCCGATGTCAATTTATTTACGCGCTATCGATGTCGGTATCGCTATGGGCTGAGAGTGCAGGAGCGAAGATCTTGCGGCTTTTAGTGGAGCACTTGGTGTTGTGTGCGCTCGTAGTTATGAGCGTTCAATCCCAAAGTCAAACAGTGTCCCTATATATATATACACACCGAGCTATAGTCGAGCGAAGTGCACAATGCAAATTACGTAATTCTCCACGGAAAATAGGTCGAAACTTGGAGAATAGCGCACAGTATACAGGAACATAAAACAAACAAGTATTTTAAATACATCGCACATACCCTTGGAGAATTACAATGATAACATCGCGGGGACTCCACTTTTTTACCATTTTCCTTGTTCCAATTTAAAAATCTAACCCGATGCAGGGCTGAGCAAGGCACGATCACGCTGGGATGTAAAACGCGAGCAATCCGCACCAACAAAAGACGCCATGGGAATCTTGATTCCTTTCTCGCGTCGCCAGCGCTGACAGGGCGTCGGACACACAATACCCGACCAAAACGTAGCAATTTCCCGGCTGATTCCGACGCACAAACAAACCGATCTGTTCGAATCAACGGCGCAAGTGTTCGACTCGACGGGGACCAACGCGCGCTCTTTCAATCACTTTCGGTGCCGCGCCGATACCTTCCCTGTGCTCTGTCTCTTATAGCTAGAAACACGGATCGAGCATCTACAATATATAGCACAGATGGTTTTTACTCCATCAAATATTGTCAGAGACGAAGTCTAGGGTCTGCAGCGCTCGCTGTACCATGTCGAACACGGTCGCCGATGAGATTAGGAATTTGTTAGAGGTTCTGTCTTGCAGGTTCTCCTATAGTACACAAGACTGTGGTTTCTGTGATGTTACATAAAGCGCATTAATCAGGAGAATGTTTGAAAGGATCAAACTGGGAAGTTTGGGTTGTTGTACATCGCAGGGTTCTTCGCTGGCCGTCGTCAGGGTCGAACTGAGCGTTGTGATGTAACCAAACTTGCACATGGCGTTTCGCGCATTACTAAGGTGGCCAAAATTGTCGGTTGCGTATTTGGAAATCCCTTCTCTCCGTATAACGGAGCTGCTGTCGCTTCGTGCTGCCGCATGCTATGTCAAAGAGTTGTTTATAAACTCACTCAACCACCCAAAAAACTCCCTTAATTGTGCCGCCGTTTCTGTATAAATAAATGTCTGGATTTTGGTTGAAGTATTTTATTGCCTCGGTCAGAGCGACCCGACATTCGGCCATGGTAGGTTGGGCGAGGGGGGGATTTTATACGCGTCCTACCTATCTGTATAGTACACATGCAAACTTGCGGAAAATCTACATTGCAAAACCATGAGCGACCGTAATGTACAAAGTACAAAATTCCCAACTTTATAACTGTTGTTTTGGCGCGAACTAATTTTCTCTGTGGTTTAAATGATGGTGTGTAGCGGAGCAGCTGCATTGCTAATGCAGAAAGGCTACACGGGTTTTCCGTCGACCATGTGGTGTACTTTGCAGAAAATGTTATTACTTATTAGCGTGGTTTACAAGAAAAACAGTTATTACATAAGTTCCCCTAAAAAACATGCTGACACAAGCACAGTTAGGGCAAGCACAATTGGGCAACCGTGCCCAATTAACCCAACTAATCATCCCTTATCTTCCGCCCTCAGGTCGAGCTCGTCTCGCGCACGCCGTCCACCCAATCGCAACGCAGTGCCAGTCTGATGATCGACACCCACCGCGCCGAGCAAGTCGCCATCGAAGCCACCTTCCTCGCGGCCGCCGCCCTCGACCGCCGTCCGAAGACGACGCCGACGCCTCCAGCCCACGTCGCCGACATCGCGTTCGCCGGTTTCCTACCTTCCGAAGCCGTCGTCGATCATTCCCGACCGAAAATCACCCGCGAGAAGCCGCTCGCTCATCCGTCAATGAGTTCGCCTCTCCTCTCGGTGCTCGTCAAACGCAGCGACGTCGCCGACGTCGCCGACCAGACGTTCCAGACGCAGTTGATGGCCGGCGCCGGCGCCGCGCTCCTCTTCTTCGTCGTCGCCGTCGTCCTGCTGGTGTGGAGGTGCCACAACGGCGGGCACATCTCGGCGCTGGTCGGCAATACGTCGATTCGGCCGAAGAAGTTGGTGGAGGAAGTGTGTCACCAGCCCATAGTCAGGGAGCGCGTCGCGACGCCGGCGCTGGTCGACGTGCTCGCGAGTCAGAGGGAGACGACGTCGCAGTTCCTGCAGGCGGCGGAAAGGTGCGCGAGGAACGAGGTCCAGGTGTGACGACACAGTGACTCGACCACGTGATAAAGACGATTTGTGAGATCGAATGCGAGCGACATCAGTGTGGGTGTCGTCCGATAAAGACTGAGACTTATCAGAGAGCTGCTATAACTATTGCGTCGCTATTTCTTAGTGTATCACGAGCAATTATGTCCTACCTCTAATAATCGTTTTTGAGCTGTGCGGCGTTATTCCAAGTATTCCTAATATTTACTGTGCGAAAAATGTTACAAGCAAGATAAATTTGTCGAATTCTTATAAATATGCCTGGTGTACTTAGCTGTTACCCAAGGACCTCCCTGATTTTATTTATATTATTGTAAATAATTTGCTTGTAAATATGTAATTGTTTAATAAGTTATTTTTGTAAGAAATGGCTAGCGATCCCCATGCAAACCAAATAATATTTGTAAATATATCAAATAAATCGAAATACTATATGTGGAAAATCTCAATTGTATTACTTGCTGTTGCGCGTGAGAACCATGTTATCCCCATTCAGTTTCCTTATTCCTAAAACCTGACCGACAATCTTTAATAATCGCTTTCGTATCGGCAATGATTCATTTTTAAATGCCGCTCTTTTCTACACGAGCGCGCCCAAATCAAATAACAATCGGCCAGCACATTTGCACTGCGTTAGAAGCAGCGAGAATGCCCGTACAAATCGTGGCATAAGAAGTAAGGTCGCTCTCCGCAGAGCTTATATAGGATGTGAAGCAATCAGCCAGACCCGCAGGCATCGAGAGAAGCCAGCCTAATGCAGGGTTGCACTCATCCGTACACTCCGAGCACCTTGTAGGTACCTCAGCATCGGCCATGGGTGCCTCTCCGCAACCATCCGCTCAAAAGCCATCATCAGCCGCAATAATAATCATCACAATAGCCTTTACAAATTCCGTAGAAACGTTTATCGAAATTCTTATAATCTAATAAACGTTCGGCTACCCATCGTATATTTATCTAACAAGTCACAGCGACCAGATACCGTGTTGCTGGGCTGTGTGTATGCCTGGTTTCGTATTAGCCGTTTATTCAAATTGCCTCATCCGAGCGACGGTGCACTTGTGGGCCCCCTAATCATGGCCTAGTAATTCGATACCGTGGCGGCATTAACTCCGGCGACTTAATAAGACATTCGGCGCGGAAAACGATTTCGGATCACGCCGTCGTCGTTGGTTTTTAGGGGAGGTTTCTGCGCTCGAGGCGCCGTGGCGTTGTGTTGTGATGCGCCGTGCTCTAGCGACTTCGTACGTTGGAAACGCTCTTGGAAAATGATGAAATCGACTTTGAGCAATGACGGTGGGTATGGACTATGGACTATGGAAGTTCGTGGTTGTGACGTGAGGGAATGGATCTTTGAGACGTCGGGTATAACGGGGAAATTCTGACAGAGACGTTATGGCGTCGTTTCGCGACGGGCGTCGTAGCCCGGGGCCGATTCCTTCAGCGTCTAGCGTCGCTCACCTGGAAAGTACAAGAAGACAAGTTTCGACCATAACCATCAAGTTCGTGTTCCTACTGCAAACTTGATTGCATTTTTCGAGTCCTACATGCACGTTCGAGTTCCGGGTAAAGCCCTGTGGCACCTCCACCGAAATCAGAGCTCGATGAGTCGCTAGTGGAGGCGCCGTTGGTCCACAAAACGTCGCCGTCAGGCGAATTAAACCATATGTTTGTGCAGAACCTGTACCCACGCCGCCGGCTAGATCTGTTCACTTGCCGTCAGGTTCTGCTGATCATCTACATAATATTGTACCCCCTTCGGCTAGCAGCATCACAGGCTCTAACATTAGCATGCTAGAATGTCCTCATTGCCTCAGAGCAGTAGACAGCATATACTGAGCTTTTATATTATACGGCTTGCGTAAATATTCAAATATCGGTATTATAGATTTAATTCTACCATTAATATTTAAACTATTAAAATATTATAATTTATTCAAATTGTTTGATTGGTGTTTCTTGTCAAATCGCTTGACGTTTAACTTTTTTATCGAAGGAATCGGCCATCGCATCTGCTCGGTCTCGGGCATCGCTGCTCTGTGCGACAGATACGCATTTCCATCTACGGGACTAAAGGCCTCTACTTAACTCTGGCCGTAAGGATTAATGAGGATCATTTCACCGAGCCTAATTTACAACTCTAATTGGCTAACCATTTTTTAGAAAAATAATCATGATGATATGCAATTAATAAAGAAAACTTAAACTTTTCTGTATCATAATAAAAATGGATGATTGGTTCTATAAAGCATCGAGCTATAACTACAAAAAAAGACGAGCATTATATCAGAGGATTGTACACCTACGAAAAAAGCCGAGATCATGCGACATGACAATTTATATCGATACGATTGTGCCATAACTAAAGTTGGCAGAGTGCACGCAGTTTATACGGCTTCACAATAAATGCACTTAACTCCTGTTCTACGTGATAATTGATAATGCCGCGTACCAATTATCCCAGAATTAATTGCTGGTACTGGCTGTAGTCGGGCGTAATTACCTCGCTGTACCTATATACCTACAATGAGTAGGTACTGCAGATATCTGCGCCATGGGTGTATGTATATATTGTGTGCTTTGCGCAAGTCAACGCTATCATATAATGGTGCAATGCATTCTCAAGTTCATCTCTTTCACAACTTGAAGGAAAAAGCTGCTTTGATATATACGCGAAAGATTTTCGCGGCACCAACAAGAAGGGGAAAAATTATGGCAAGTTTTATCTTTTGCATTTGAGTTGTATTTTCGTCGCGTCGTTTGGGAAAACGAACGAAAATGTCGCGCGTATTTTCTTTGGTGAAGCGGGTTTTCAGGAAATGCGGACTGAATGTATATATGTGTATATGCATGGAAAGGAAAGATGCAATATATCAATTTTATGCAGGATACCATAGTACACAGACAACTTTGATGCTTATATGAATATTTCGACTATAAGCAAAATATAAATTTCCTTTTATGACTTTATATGTATAAGACTTATAAAGTTTTCTTTATACATTTTCGGATTTCGCTTCGTTCCAGAAACGAAATACAAAAAAAAAGAGAAACTGGGCGTCGCTTGGAGAACTAAATAACACTAAATAGCCAAAGATTTACACATTATAATAAGTCACCCATTGTATACAACAAGAGTGAAGATAAATGAAAAAGAGTCTTGCTGCTCCTCCAGTATAACAAACTTGAATGAGCCATGTGATCGGCTTCCTCTCTATTATATCAGAGCACAGGTGTATAACTGACACAAGAGGCTGGCAGGAGCAGGACCCAAGAGCCCACGGTTTAATCAGATTCAAATGCACAGTAGCGACAGTTTTCTGTCGAGAAGACGGAGCGCGGCGACGATAGCCGCTGCTAAACGGTGCTGGTTTATTCATCCCTCGAGGTGTTCGCGGTCCAAACCAGAGATGCGCCGAGGCGATGAGAGCTCTCCAGCATCCGCGGTCCGTGGACCACGATGGACCGTACGCGGCCCATGAAACACACGCATGGTCGAGGAGGACGCTCACAGAGCCAAGATGCTTTTGATCGATCACCTGATCGAAATGCGCAACGTCCACCGGTGATTGATGCTGTCGACTCCGATTTCGAATAACTCGCTCCTATGTTTCACTTGATGTAATTATGCACATATATATGTGCGCCTATATATGTGATAATAGATTGGTGATAGCGATTGAGCGCGCGGTTTTTAAGGACTTAATTGGGTAGACGTGGATTTTGGATTTCGCGGACTGGTTATTGGTGGTTTTTCTCGATTCGATAACCATGCCGGTCCATGGAGTGGCCTTTTAACGGCCAAGTGCAAAGATCGGATGTAAAAATCGGTTCAGCAGCCTCATTTAAATTAATTTATATGCGACAGTTTTAACAGGACTTGGTCCAACTCAACACGGAGATATTTCCCACTTAAGCATTAAAAAAATCAGGGATACTTGCATCATCATTCGCCTTCTACATAATATAGCCATGTTCACCTGGAAGTATTCTTGATTTCCAGGATCCAGAATGCGCACTGGCTAGTGGCTACCTATAAAGATTGGGTTTACCGTATTATTGCTATTAGGAACGCCTTATTTACAGTATACACGCGAATTGTCAGTGTGGTTTTCTCAAGAAGCAATCATGCAATTGAGTTTCAAAAACATGAAATCCGTCATGCGAATGCGACAAAAGGAGAGAAGCTACTAATAAAGCAGATTAATAATTGTGGGGAGTAAATGACAGCTCCCGCTATACGCTTGAAGAAACACGAAGATGCAATAAAACGTGTCGACCATGTATTGCAGTGCAGTTTTGCGGTGAGAGGGGGGGGGGGGGGACGATGGGCTGCAAATGTCGCGCAGGTGCATCGTGAGGGTGCACTAAAAAGGGTTCAAAAACTTAATAATATTTTTGTGCACTAAAGTCGCGCGAGTGGTTTTTGGTTTTTAATAAAATAATAACCCGACGCGGGTGTTTGCATTGCTGCGCCATGAAAACCACGGCGTCTTCACGAGTTTATATCAAAACATAATCAAGTGTGACTTCTAAAAGAACAGAGGCGCAGGCAGCGGGCTTTGTTCGTTAATTCGTCGCATCATCGTCGCAGGTTTATAGCTGCTGTATCTGTTAATAAATGTAGACAGCGAAAGTCCACTTTGTTCTATTGTTCGCCGAGCATTTCGCCATTAACTTCGGTGTAAACTGGACCATTATTACATCGCAAGTGTTTCGGCATGTGTGTGGTGTAATGTGGATTTTATCAACGCTTATGATTGTTTAAGCAAATTGGGAAAACACACTCGACTAGCGCTAGAGGAGGCGCTTCTTTTTTTTGCTCGACTACTCAACAAAGTATATCGTTCGTGTTGGACGGGCGTTAGATAGAAAAGAACACAATAAAAAGGGGGTTTGGAACGTTCCCAAGTTGAAGGGTTTTGCGTTAAAATTTATCCCGATAAAGTGAGGAGCATAGCTATAAGCACGGTCATAATGTAAGATTTCCCAATAAGCGTAAACTATACTAAAAACAAGCCGATATTCTAAAAGTTTTCTTCGTCTTGTGTTTACCAGTAGCAGCAGAGCTGTATACAACAAATGACGGAAAAGCTGCTCCCGGCTCCGGAAAAACGTTGTGTTCATCATATACGAAGAAAACCACAAAGTGCCATATCTTTTTATATTTGCCAAAGTGCCAACTATATATTTTCCTCTTCATTTTCATGCGGGGGGGGGGGGAGGGAAATATATCACCATACCGTACTACCATACTCCTGCTTTCTATCATATTACGATATGCTATAAGGCATATATCAAGAACGTCGTATACTTGAACTTTACTGCACATCCACATTTATATTATCAAATTGCAAAGCCCGGCGTGCAAGAACGCTCCTAGACATCAAAAAACACCAAAGCACCGAAATTTCACCTTTCCAAAGCCACACACACGCTCTTGTGTCGGTACCTACCCACAAAACTGTACTTGACCATCCCGATCAACTAGCACACGAAAAACCGACGAACGCTCTCCATTCAAACGCCACACTTCCTTCGCCAACTCTCAATTCGACAAACGAACATTTCTGATGAGAATCTGCGGTTTCCGCATCGACACTGTTACCAATACCTCACTCGCATGCCGCGGCAACGAAACGCGGCGTTGACCCCGACAGACAGGGCACTCTGGCCGGGCGTCTGTGCTCTGCTCGCGTCGAACCCGACGCGCCCGATCGTGTACCGACGCCGCGAGTACAGAGGTACGAACGCCGAACGGTATCGCTAGGTGCTAGAGCGACGTGTCCACGTAGCGTCGATAAATAGCCCGCTCTTCTTGGACGGGGCTCGCAATTCGCACCTGTTGGCATCGCATTGCTCGACGGATACCAATGTAGAGGAGGGTATTGTGGTGGTGAGAGTCGTCGTGTTGGTGAGAGTGGCCGGCTATGAGCATGGATGGCATGGTGGTCTCGGGATAGATTGACAAGCTGGGGGGCTAGAGGACGGTTAAACACTTTATCTGCATGATTCACAGCATGTTTCACAGCGATATGACTTTGGTAAAAATAGTATTGACGTTGCTTGAAACAGTCGCATTGCGGCTGATAAACTATAATATCAGAACCGTACTGTGTTAAATCAATGTCTTGAGCGCTATCGACAATGTCAAATATCGCTGTTTTAAGCTATATTTAATCCTTGTAATCTCTATTCTTTTTGTTATATTTAGAAGAAGCGGGGGCTGCATGCTCAGAGGGTGCCGACACGAAAGTGAACCACCGAGGTCTTGAATTACACAAGAAAATGGTTTCTAACAAAGAATATTCTCGGTGCGAAATTAATTCGGTTCCTAAATGGGACATTCAATTCTTGATCAGCATACAAACAGTCCGCACCCATTATGATAGTAAACCCGCATTCTGCGCCAGGACGACACGCAGTCCACTGCAATCCAACTCCACACCGCTCTGTTGCACGGCAAGAGATTGGCAACGAAGCCCGGCTCTTTCGGACTTCCAATATGGCGCGCTACCCCAAACAACCAGTGGCACGCCATCGACGAAGCGCCACTCTCTGCACACCGCGACCCTCCTATCCTCCTCTCTGTTTGCACGGCAAGAGATTGGCAACGAAGCCCGGCTCTTTCGGACTTCCAATATGGCGGGCTACCCCAAACAACCAGTGGCAAACCATCGACGAAGCGCCACTCTCTGCACACCGCGACTCTCCTATCCTCCTCTCTGTTTGCACGGCAAGAGATTGGCAACGAAGCCCGGCTCTTTCGGACTTCCAATATGGCGGGCTACCCCAAACAACCAGTGGCAAACCATCGACGAAGCGCCACTCTCTGCACACCGCGACTCTCCTATCCTCCTCTCTGTTTGCACGGCAAGAGATTGGCAATGGAGCCCGGCTCTTTCGGACTTCCAATATGGCGGGCTACCCCAAACAACCAGTGGCAAACCATCGACGAAGCGCCACTCTCTGCACACCGCGACTCTCCTATCCTCCTCTCTGTTTGCACGGCAAGAGATTGGCAATGGAGCCCGGCTCTTTCGGACTTCCAATACGGCGCGCTACCCCAAACAACCAGTGGCACGCCATCGACGAAGCGCCACTCTCTGCACACCGCGACTCTCCTATCCTCCTCTCTGTTTGCACGGCAAGAGACTGGCAATGGAGCACGGCTCCAGAGGATCGAAGCACGGCCGCTGCACACTGCACATCTTGATAACGCGTTTGCGCGCCAGATGGATGGTTATTACATATTTCATGGCTAGGCGCTGTTTACACGAAGTGCTCCGGCTAAATGTCGGGCTAATTATACCTGTAGCCGGCAATCGGAGGGGGAGGCGGAGGGGACGCTTTGGCGGGGAGAGAGCACGAGAACAAATCAAGGGGAACAACTTACTCTCGTTGTTATATTGGCTATTATATCGCCGTTTGCGTGAACAAAATCACGGCACGTCGAAATGTAATCGACGCGGACTCTCCGAGAGCGGTATGTGCTCGTTCGGGTGTTTTCCAGTCACGGGCTAGGGCACGAGATTGAGGAGATCACTGGAAAGGTGCCATGCGCTATAATACATTAGAGTGCATGGGGAATGGAAATTGTGTGAAAAAGTGCATTTAAATTTGAGCGAATTGCATCCGAGAGAATCGCCTTCGTGGCGAAGCTATTAAGAGTATAAGAAAGCGTTTTGCGGATTTAGTTTCGATTAGTAAAGAACACGTCTGTCTGTTTGGATGGTTTCGTCGGTGGCTATCTTACCAATTGATCACAACACGCGGAAGTTGCAGAGGAATCGTCGAGCTAATAAATATGTACTTTCTGTTGGTCTATTTGGTATTTATTAAGCAAGCGTGATCGATTTCATGATAGCAAGCAAACTATATAATATATCCTCCCTAAATGATAGTCAGATCGTGTTTGGTGCATGCCTTCTCGGTTCGGTCCCATCTTCAAAGCAGCGACAGCAAATAGCTTTAGCACCTTTTCTTATGCAATCTGTTCCGCCACCTCTTTGTGCAATTCTCGTATCATAAACGCATGCTTTTAAAACATAATAAATTTTCTAAAGTAATGGAATTATAAAAAAGTATGCAGCGACAGACAGCAGCAGGCATAGTATAAGGTATACACGAACGAATGGGCAGCAGCGGCGCAGACGGCGCAGCGGCGCAGCCCACACGTCCACACTTAGATCGAAATTGCGATGCGTATCACCTCGGTGGAGCGCAGCCGCGCGATCACAGGCAATTAAAAGTTATGGCGAAGATTAGCGCACGCGAGCTGCAGAAAGCAGATCGACGCCGCGCCGATATCCATCCCCGGTGGGAAAGATGCGAGGGAATTCGCCAACAATCGCCAGAATTCGCAAGAATTCGCGTCAGAAGCAAGCACCGACGACGAGGATATTGTGTAACTTTTGTAGCTTCAGAATATTTCATTTTAAAGTGCCTGTGATTTTACATGGGCATGATTTGAAATCGAGTGATTTCGAGTCAAATCGAACGACAAAAAGTTTGCACTCGCAGCCGTGGACGCATGAAAAGCACTGCCAAGCTAAAATAGTTCCATCCCAAAAGCTATATATAGTAGCATAGTAATAAAATGGCAATTACATTTTCGGCATTCAAACTTTACACCGAAAGACAAGTGCAGTTCACCACTATAAATGGATTAGAAGCCGCCGATGGCGCCGCGGCGCCCAGTTTTTCCCCCACGAGCAAAGTTCGCCAAACATCCAAAAGGGATTACGCGTTATGGTTAACTTGGCCTAATTGCCAATTGCCATTCCGCAATGGTTCCCCCGGAGCGCACACACAAACTCTCTAAGCCTGGTGGCGCGGATTTAAAGTCAAATCTAACCCCCCCCCCCCCTCTCCACACACCCAGCCCTTATACACGGGGGCAAACTTTGGCGGAACGAGGATAAACCTGGGGCTGAGCCGCGTCCGTGGCTCGCGCTTAGTTAGGAAGCTGCGACCTAAACTAGACGCGAAAGGTCAGACTGCAGACACACTTAGCCGAGTGAGGACCCCCCCGATCTCCGGGTCTCCAGACTACTGCAGCATCCTCCAGATGTAGCCAATAAGCCGCGGGATACACGCCGGTTGACCTTTATCCCCTTAATACTTTCCTCCGGGATAAGGACATCTGGCTCATATTTCCCTAAAGTACGTATATCTGTCTTTAGCTCTCCCCCTTAAGCATACAACGTCGCGACCGTCGAACGAATTCTGTTGGATAGGAAGAGGAAGCATCCCTAACGACGCCCTGCTTTGTTTTTGTTGTCTCCGTCCTCTCACGGCCACATGTCTCTTATGTACCAAAGACCCTTCCTTCCTGTTGACCCCTAGAAATTGGTCGCGTCTCGTGTGGAACCAAAAGCCATTCGCCATCTAATATAATACACTATTGTTTGGTGATTTAGTCAAAGTCAGCCCATGTGCGCCCGGTGACAATGCCCCATTAAGCCAGGTAATACGTCTCCGCCCCAAAATGCAAACGCATCGCGGGCATGGTTTATACTTTATACTATATATACCTATATACATATATACGCGCGGCCACTTACAGGTATATGGTGCCGACACCACATGTGATTGTTATAATAACGCTCGCATTATCATTGTCAATGTAATGTATGTGTACTGTTTGTGTGCGCTCGCGACACCATGCACGGTTTAATGTGATTCGATAGAACGCCCAAAATATCGGCGCACACCCATTCGAACAAAGTCAGATGTCGATAAATTACGGGCAATGGCTGTGCGCGAACGGCTGTGTCAATGTAATTGTTATGCTACGGCCGAATTATGGAGCTAGTGGGCTTTATTGGTGCATACGCGGTATACGTGATGTGTATGTGTGGTTACCTGTATCTGTACAGATGAGACAGGCCAGTAAATTTGGATGCGCGCGGCGAGGGAGTCGATTTGTGTGTTCGGTTTTTGATGAATGGTTCAAGGAAAGTGTATACGTATAGGTATCGGGCTACCTCTTTTAGGAGTTCTCTTGTTAAGTAACGGTATAGTTTTCTCATGAGAACATTTGATGCATTGGCGTATGTATATTTCGATCGTGTATGTATGTGAATTGATTTGATTTATTGTGTTTAACGACGCACTGTTTTCGACATCGAGCCCTGTGGCAATGGTCTAATGGTTTCGGTGAATGAGAAAGATGAGGGCGTCGGTGAACCAAACCTAGCCTAGAAGCGAGTGTAGTATAAACACGGTGTCGGTACGTAGCAGTATGTCATCTTATGAATGATTTCAATGATAGAAACAGAATTTTTATTTATCTGCTGTCATCGAAAGACGTCGTCAAACTAACCGTTTATTTTCTTCGTCGCACCATCACTCTTTAAAAGAAAACTTCTGTGTATAAGAACGAAGTAAAACTCGTGAACTGATTTTCCAATATCTTCAGTTTCCCATCGAGAGCACACGAGCTAATTTTCCGACCTAGTTCATCTCGAGTGGCGTTGGCGCCAGGGTGAAAAGTCATCCTCTTCACTTGTAATTGAATATTTCCCGCGAGCCAAGTTAACTCTCAGCGTCCCCCCGTCCCCCACCCTCGACAGTCTGCCGCTTTATCGGCGACCCCCCCGAAAAGCGTTGTCCGCCCCGACACGTAGCTGTTTGTTATTAGCTTCTGCAGACATCCGCCGCGCTGCGTCGCGCGTCCGACAACTTTTCCACAAACTTTATTGATATCCTATAACGAAAAGTTTCAGCCATCGCGGGCAAAAAAATAACGACTCTAAAGTTTCAGCGACGTAGACAACTCGTAAAACACACCCTGTCCCGTCAGAATTGTTCGCCGCGTACGTATCTACGTGTTGTTCCCACTTCGACGTGGAACGTCCGAACGGTGTACCTAAACTCGATTTCAAGTTGAGAATGTGAGGGGACTTGTTGTCTTTCAACAACTGCCCATGTAAAATCCTTGGTTGCACACGATCTACAATCACCGATGAGTTGAGATCGGTGAGTCACGATCATCTGACGATGAATCTTTGTTCTGATGATGAGTTATAGATGATCTAAATCTAAACTTAGTCCATGTCAGGTATATTAAAAAGGATCAAAAAGGGCAGTTTTGGAACTTTTTATTCTGTCCCAGCAGCTACTTCACTCTTCGGTGAAAATGGAGTTTAGGCTGAATGCGAACGCTCACCTTTATATCTCTTCAGAAAATGCCGCGATAGAATTATTGAAAAAGCAAACTTTATCACTCGTTTAGCACTTGCGAGTTGCGAAGTAAATTCCTTTGAGACTTAAAAAATGTACTAGTTTACGATACTTACCTACAGGTCATGTGAAAAACCATATAAAAATCGTTGTCACTATACATGTGACCATAAAACTGTATAATTGTGTGTACTTATATTATTTTACTTATACCTATATATAGGATAGCTGCAATGTTCGC
This sequence comes from Nemoura dubitans, assembly GCA_921293005.1. Classification (NCBI taxonomy): domain Eukaryota; kingdom Metazoa; phylum Arthropoda; class Insecta; order Plecoptera; family Nemouridae; genus Nemoura; species Nemoura dubitans. The sequence goes on from OV121076.1 coordinate 42,281,451, forward strand.
GTTCTCTTACATGTGTGATGAACACCAATAATTCAGAAAAGAAAGCCGCGATGAGCTGGAAAACAAACAGCCGGCCGCATACAGTTCTGAACTTTGAAGACTTGTTAACATATTTATACACACACACACACCTACTATAAACTTAGTCAAGTAATATGCAAATAACCACCCAGGTTGCCTTTATTAACAGTCCGTTTGACCTTAACCCGTTACTAATTACACAAATATTTACCACATCACATCAGCGGCAGCAAACATTTGTCCAAAAACGATCCATCTAAATCGCAAAGCGCAGCTCGCAAATCTCCGAATGAAAACGCACCTCACGATTTCGACTCCATCTCTCTCGCCCCATGTGTTTTTCCCCATAAGATCTTTCCATCAAATACGGTCCCAGACTATATGTACCTATACAGTATCCTTTAGTGCTCCTTGCATCCAAGCCAAGCCCAAAATCGTGATGAATGCTTAATATAAACACTTTGTCCACCTTACGATTGTTATAATTTAACAGGGCATCGGTAAATGAGAGGTTGGCTTTATACGAAGGGAACAGAGCAACATCAAATACCTATGAATATCTTAATGTAATTATACAATCGAACGTTTAGTAAGGGCAGGGCTAGCCACAGATGATGGTAGACTCATGGCTTGGCTCGTTTATCGAATGGGCGTTTGAACCATTTAATAACTCGCATCATCATCTAGAGTTGGTGGTACTTTGGTACTCCTCGCGTAGCAATAAAGAAGGATGCATATATACCTATATACCTATATATACAGAGGGTTTTATAAAAATGAGGCGTACTTTCCTTGTGTTTTCTTCTAATAGAAAATGGTTGGTAATTTGGCTGGGGAATTATAATGATGGTCGATTCGAGAGCTGGAAATGGCTCTCGGGGCCGCCACATTGGTCGTCGCAACATGTTGGATGTCCCGGGTAGCTCGGTGTTTTACAAGAATGGGAGCGCGCTTGCTTGCAGGTTATGGCTTTCTCAATTTTTTCTGTCGTTAATTTTATTAAATTATACCGAGCGTAATTTCTGAGGATGTTTTTATTATTTCTCTTCACTTCCGTTCTTTAGCCCGGAGCGGATTTTAGGAATATTGTTACAGAAGACACTGGTGCATTGCACATGAGGAAAATTTCGATGATTATTTTTTAAGTTGCGACCAAATTATATTTGACTTACGAATACTTACACATGGATTCTACAATACCAGCCAGGGTTATCATAATTAAGAAAAGATCACCATTTTATACCGAAATTTTCAAGATAGTCGCAATTATCTTCTAATTTTCCCTTCCCTAATCCACAAGGAGTTAACGTTAACGCTGGGATAATTTCCCCATTCGCCTGCCGATTTCATAGTGAAACGATTAAAATACGCCAAGTAACAATTCCCGCGAGACCCAAGAAAAATCTCTGCGTTTTTACCGCTCTTCACAACGCTGAAACAAAAACTCCGAAGATGTTACCTTCGCTGGGTCATTATCTTCTTCAACTACCGAACGTAATTCGTTGCTAAGTAATAAAACAAAAGCGAACCGTCTCCGAGACGTATATACCAAACCGGCAACACCTTTACCACCTTCAATGCTCCATCAGCGGGCAATTTGAGAAAAATATCACAAAAATTCTTGAACCAACATCCGTCGGAGACCGTTGGAAAAAAAGTCCCGTCTCTCATTCGAAACGTCTCGGAATTCGGGAGTGAATTTTATTACCGCGCCGCATTACTAACAGAACGGCTATAAATAGCTATATGCAAGAGCTGGAAGCGCATTAGAGCCTAATTGAGCTTGCTTTTTCCTCTTCTTTCGGCTAGTTTCATGATTTATATCGAGTCACGTGAGATGATGGATGAAGATTGAGAGACAATCTCCCGTCACCTATTCTGCTTCCGTCCGATCTTAATCTACGAGTTAAAGTGTGATAGCAAAGTGCCCAGTATCCCGCTGCTAAGATAACATCGGCAACTTACCCCGATGCACAAACTGCATCTCCTTGTTCACTTACTGATAACGCAGCCAATGAAAAACTAGAACTGCATCCTGGAAAAATTGCATGCCATTTTATCTTTGTCTAGCATCGCAGATTTTACCGATGGCAGCGATAGAGTGAATCCTTCCTTGTCTGACCAATGCGTCTACTGCGCTCGTGATAAGCATCTCTCTCTGTCTAGCACGTGTGTAACACGCGAACCGGCCATCAGCGCTTTGACAAAACAGAACCCGCGCAGACGACAGACAAAAAACCCGGCAACACAACGAGTTTTCTCATTTATCAGAGATCCGTTTATAAATTACTTATAAAAATATTTATGATACATGTTCGTTCTTCACTTTGGTTCAGAGGGTTTCACGGACGAAAAACATAGAGACATTAGCTGTTTATATTCATAATTGTCGAATACAAGAAAAACACACATTAATTTATCATATTTAAATGTCCGCAAGACGTATGCATTTATGTTTTTCTCAAAAAATGTATGTTTCACGGCAGAGCGATTTTTTGAATAATCCGTCCGCGGTGGGTGGCAGACCGGAAGTGGCCTGTTATTGGGCGAAAAAGTGCACCAATCAGGAGCGAGTAATGCGTCGCCATTGTCGGTGGCCACTGAAGCGGAAGTGGCAAGTTGTGAACCGGAAACGTTAGGTGGGGCTTCGCTTCCTCCGCGCCGCAAATGCCGCTGACGACGAGCTGACAAACCTTCATTAACATGCGTAATGCGTAACGCTATCGCATCGGCACGCATCCACCCAGCAAGCGTTCATTAACGTTAATTTGATAATGAATTCAGATCAGATGCGTGCCATTCATCATTTTCCTGGCTGACGTGCGTTGAGCTCTCCTACAACATAATACTCTCTCCTCCAACATTACAAGAGCAATGCGTATGTAGCCATCTTTTCTATACAATCACTTCCTCGAAAATGTCGTGCCATACGGCTTATGTAGTCTTCATTGTTGTCTTTTGCCCATGTAATTTGCGATAAACTACACCCAATTTAACCTCTAATCCCAATTTGAGTCGATCATCCCTTGCGGTGGCTCCGTTAACGACCACCCACCAAAAACAACAGCGCTGCCAAAAGACGCTTACATGGGCCAATGGCCTGCCGCACCACGGATTCGAGAAACAGAAGGCATTATCTCTTATAATGTTGATCTTCACCCCTGTCGCAGCCAAAGTCGTCGACGATCAATTTTGACCTTCTCGAACAACGACTTCTCCCTTCTTGAGACAATAAAAATATCCGTCCAAATACCTCGTGGCACCGGAGGACAACAGAATGCACTTAATTTCTAATCTTCATCCCTGTCTTAATCCTCAAATTGGATGATCCCCTATCAGTACTCTGTAAGAAGGACAGCGCGTCAAGTGGTCATGACCAACATATTATCTAAAAGTCGTCTAGAGCACATACACGCACACACACCTTATAGACAAGCGCGACTCGAATCTTTAATCTCATTCCCTGTCACAATTGTCAAAATTAAATACACCGATCACGAATGCTGGTCTCATTTAATATGAACCGCGAAGCACAATGACAATAAGCACACACATATACACACACGCACACACATCGAGAAGATTGACTGTCTAATGCTAACACATGCCGGACCAAAACAGTCAGGCTCAATTGAATTTATTTCCAAACACACGGAACGATTTGCGTGTGTAACACATTAAACTTTTAAGTATCTCCATCGTGCAATAACCCGTGTCCGCCCATAATTCACACCAAATTTTCTCATAAACATGGTCCCATTTCCTCTCCCCACCACCGACATATAAACGAACAAAACGACGCACGATAACATCTCCGGGTATGAATATTCACCTATTTGCCATCTTTATTTGAGTATGACCGCCATACATTGCATCAAACTAGACATGAACCGACATAAAGTTACAAGTCCCAGATCAGGCAATCGCCATTACAATTTCCATCCGACCGTTAAAACAAAACGAAAAGGAACCAACTAAAAAAAGTGTCGAAATAAAACTAGCCTTTTTCTCGTGCCCGACTCGTCGCCATTATTGTCACCCATGCATCTAGCGCTGTTGGTGCCCGGTGCTAGCAATTAAACTCGGTTGACTGCGCAGTAACTTATGCGCCAGTGTCAGCCACGGCCAAACGGCCGGGCCGTGAGTAATACACCAGTGTCGCTATCTGTGATCGGGACACTCGATAAGAGATATCAGGTGTCGAGCGTTGGGTGGTGATGTCCGTGCCGGGGAGAAGAGGTACAGCGCATGTGTATGCCGTCGGATGTTTTAACGGCTTGGACCTAAGTGTGACAGGTCATCGTCGGGGATAGAGTTGCCGTCGACATGGCAGTGTCGAGATGCGCGGCCATATTGGAATTGCGACACTGGGAAAGGGAGTGGACTGGAAAACGTGTGGAGAAAATTGATGGAAAAGTAGTTTCTGTTTCGTATTATGCGTTTTTTCGTAAACAACCTAGTTATATCAACTATTATGTACGATTTGTGTTACTCTATTATGACAAAACGATCAGGGGAAGTTGGTTATTACCATTTTTATTTAGAACTATGATCAAAAGTAGGAATAAGATAAACAAAACGTTGATCCTATATACAGTGCATTCAATTGGCATTTGAAAATATAAGGAAACTGGTTTTGGAGCAACAGGAACACAGAGTTCAACTGAATTTCCTAAATTTCGTTGACCTCATCTAGAGAAAAATCAATTGGGTGAACTTTTACACCAAACAAACTTGAGAACCTAGATCTTTTCGGTTCCTCGCCTACCGCCTTTGCGAACATCTAACGCTGAATCAGCTGTACTTGTGTTCTGCACTCTCTGTAAGCGCCATTTGTCAAAGCGAGTGCGCCTCAGAGATCCAGACTCGCATGTAGCCTGGCCATTGCCGCCTCCGAGTAGAGAGTCAAATGGCCATTTTAATAAGGCAACGCTCATAGTTTAGAAGACAACATAGGTGCTGTACTGTAACGCCTAGAGTTTGTTGGTGCTTGAGAGGAGTTGTTTTTATTAACTAAATATGTGAGGGATGTGCCTTTACATCTCGGTATGTTTCTGTTTCCTACTCCGAGAGAGGACGCTGGCATGGTGTCGAGGCATGGACAAATTGCTGTCGAGATTTACACGGAGCTGCGAAAGGAATGTGCTGCCACTTGATACCTAGCCTGTCGCGAAGAGTTTAATCTTTGGAATCAGGATTTTTAATAGGGACGTTCAGTTATATCGTTATATCACTAGAGAATTGGCAGTTTCTGAGTCAATGGGTGCCTATTAGTGGCTGTAACAAATTATTTTTGATCCCAAAACGATGTATTTCCAAACTGGATTTCAATTCTAAAGTCTAGATAATTGAACAGAACTTTGTGTAGGTGTTCAACACTATTTTTTCACAAAGTTTCAAAGTAAACGCCTTTCTATAGATACTTTAAGGTAATTTAGTTTCGAGCAAAATATGAACACAGGAGATTCACATTCGTATAAGGGCTCTGGCAGCCAGGTTCACACATTAGATACCCTTATTTGATATCGTTTTGTGAAAAGTGTTCTTATTACAGACACGAGTAGTAAGAAAATCGTTAATTCCGTTAAAAATTTAGAGTGAAATATTAACTTGGGTATTCCCAGCCCCGTTGAATACCTAATCGCAATTACTTCGGCAGTGGTGGAGGTGCCGGGTCATCACTGTAATCCACCAACAAAATTCCTCTCATGTATTATAGGTTTATACAATAAGAAAATCGTAAGAAAATCGTAAATTCCGTTAAAAATTTAGAGTGAAATATTAACTTGGGTATTCCCAGCCCCGTTGAATACCTAATCGCAATTACAGTGGCAGTGGTGGAGGTGCCGGGTCATCACTGTAATCCACCAACAAAATTCCTCTCATGTATTATAGGTTTATACAATGACAGATTCAGCGTCAAAGTTCGACGCGGCAAACCTAACGAGAGAAGTTTAATTCGAAATTTATAAATTAACACCGAGGCAAACAGCATTCAATTAGTTTCCACCGCGGTCAGTTGACATGTACTCGCACAACAATGAATAGCAACAGCTAAAACACCGTAGCAGCAGCATCACAAGTCAGCTGACTGCCATCGAGAGACCCACCGAGCCCGCGCCCCTGCCCCGTCGCGAGCAGCGCAGACAGTCGCCGGCGAGCAAAACACTTCGATTAATTAAACGTGATTGACTGACGTTAATTAAAACTGTGACACAAAACAAAATGGCCGTCCGACGAGAGCCAGCAATAATAATTAGTGACAACTTTCGGCGCAGCCATTTTGAAACGCGGGAAGCCCGCATGGACACCGAAAAGAGCCAATTGGCTTCGCCGATTTGCACGCACAAGGTTTCTCAGCTGCCATTTGAGACCACGCTGGTGTCGATTCCTTCCGGTGCTATAGGTAATGCTGAGCGTCGGGTCTGATCTGGATGAAACCATGGAGGGTAATCCGAACTGTAGGTAAGCTACGTGGCGGAGCGCATCACCCCGTCCAGTTCTGTGGGCAGCAAAGCCGTACAATTCCTGGTGTATGTAAGGGGACGTCGTACAAGTGACTTTAGGCGCTACGTCGACGGCTTAAGACGGGACGTCGCTAGGGTGGGGTGGGAATGGGGGGGGGGGGGCGGTGAGGGGGGGGCGACAACGACACTGGTGGGACGAGCAAGGATTTTCGTGCGGCGAACGTGACGGGACCGAATTGTAGGGGCGCGAATTATGCGACTGCACTGTGTATGCGAACCCGTGTGATCAACGTATAGAGGCCGGGAAAGGAAACTGGCTTTGCTCGGTCTTGAGGCAGAGGGAAAATAGTGCAGCAATGAAAGAAATGTTGAAACGGGAAAATTCGCGGTGGTTTAGCGATGAAAATGGCTTTTTATTATACAGGAAGGGAAGTTAATACATCTTATGAAATATAGGGAAAGTAGATTTTTGAAGAATATAGATCCTAATGGTGTCTCTTTTCCAGAAGGCACGAAAACACATTTTGTGGTTTAACTTTATCTGATTGGAAAAAGAAACTCACATAATATGTCGAGCTTTTCCAGAGATTTTCCGTGATTTTCCTTCACGTTTCAAAACAAAACGTTCCACTGATTCAACACCAAAGGCCACGAAACTGAAAGCATATCAGTTTCCAAATCGTATTGAAATGTAATGTGTATCACGCGCCAATGCTCCAGTTTTGAAACGGGAACATTTTCGCAATGGCCACCAATTATAAATCACAACGTTTGCGTGATGATTGACGCTTCCAAGGCATCAAAGTGACAGCAATTTTGCCGCGATGATATGGGTACATAGAGAATGCTCGCTATCACGCCGCCGCCGCCGCTGCCGACGACGACGACGACGACGACGACGACGACGATCCCGGGTGATACGAGGGGCGCCCTGTCCACAAGCCGGGTCCCTCCTGCGCGGCGCAGCGCACGAAACCTTGTCGGCCAATGGACCAGTTTCCGCTAGATTGGAAACTGACGGCGACGACGATGGCATCTAGATCTTTGAGCTCGCTGAGCCGTCAACAACACTTTCGTTATAGGCAATATATAAAACGCTATATATAGTACGTCTCTACACAAGTTCCGATATTTAATAAAAAGGTTATGTGGACGTTCGTTATCTCGCTTATGGGACGTAATACACCGTGAAGATTTTGAGACAAGCTGAAAGCAGTTTGGTGTCACAACGTATTTCCATCCGCATGACAATCGAATTCTGATAGCCATGGGCTTAAAACATGGGAGCCGGCTGGTGGGTCCCACCTATATCAGTCTTAGAGTTGCGGGGTCTTCAGCCATTTACGATGCTTTTAAACGTGTACTTGACAAACCAATTTATATATAATTGCATGCGGATGTTTCAACAATTATAGCTTTTATAATGTGTTTTATGTATTATTTTTATGATGGCTGAGTAATACAGCTGTGTTTTACAGTTATTACTAGAGTAGTTGATGATGAAACAAGACTATATATAGTATATGCGATTATACCGGCTTGCAGTGACAATTCTTTGCAGGCGATATCATTTTGCATTTTCCAGGTGATGTCTAAAGATTTTTCTTTTTACAAGCATTTATTTTATACAGCTATTATTTCTTATTGTTTCAGCTAATACAGTTTTTAGTACCGATAATAATATATGGCAACGGGCAGTGTCAGTTTCTGAAGTTCGTCCAGGCGAAGTGTCCTTTCGTATGCAGCTACAAACTCGAGCGTCAAAGTTTAAAAATATAAACACACTCTAAACATGAAAACATATATAACTTCAGTGCCCAATCAAACCTCAATATCAGATTTGACTAGCAACTGCACCAAAAACTGTATTATAGAAAGCGTTGAATTATGTCAATCCTCACATTTCTAACTTTTAAAGTTGATAAAAATAAGTAGAGTTTGGTTCGAGTTTACTGTGTGTGGGTACGTTTTTACTTTTGAGAGGGTGGAGTCGTTAAGGATAGATCGCGTGATCGCAGCCTGCAGGATAATTAATCCCATGCCAGCATCGAGCCTGTCAGGGGTAGGTACCTGGTGCAAGGAAGGCACGGTTCCGGCTTCCGGTTCTTGCAGGAATTTTTTTCGGGGGGAATTTCAAATCAAATTTCTTGAACCATAAAAAATAATGTATGGTTCATCAATATATTGCATGCTCACTTTTTGAAATATATTGGGAGGTCACATTTTTTTAGATCTAGGTAAACCGATAGGTCCCGATAGGATAGGACCGATAGGTCCTTTGTAAAACAAGCCAGTGGAGCTTGTCCTATTATTTTTAAAATCCATCTGTAAATATTAAATCTATTGACTCACTATCCATGTTTAAAGATAGACTGAAACAGTTTTTGATTCTGAATTGTTTTTATAGTGTAAGTCAATATTTTATGAAATGACTGATAAATAGGTAATAATGTATGTTTTTTTATTCTATTTACTATGATCTGACTATGTGTTATTTCTATTTTTAACTGACAAGCATTGCTTATTTTGTGATTTGTATTAATTGTTTCATGCTCAAATGCCATACAACATTGTGTAATGTTTTACATGGGTTAAATAAATAAATAAATAAATACCTATGATACTGGCGTACCTTTACGAAGTCCAAACACAATTTTGAGCCAAACTATTAATATAAAAGGTATCTGATTCGGCACTTGATCAAAACTAACGTATTACCATAAAGGCACAAACCGTATCGACACCCATCGATACAACGCATTGTCTTAAACGTCTCCGTTCGAAATCAAAGGACCTCGTGTTCCACGACATCACTGTGTAAGTGTGTACCTATCGAAGCACCTGGCCCGAACACCTCGGCATTGTTCTTGCCCTTGCGCGATTAGCTTGTCCAGTGAAGCCAATCCATTCGGCCACCGTGTGGAGCAGACCGCGACAAATCAGCACCTTCCTCGACGTCTTCTGCAGAGGACACTCGGACGAAAGCAAAGGTGTGTGTGACGCCGAGCGCTGCTACCGCGGCTGCAGTCATTCCGTCCCGTCCCATCGTCGTCCCGGCGGCACGAATCGGTTTTACCTGAAACCGTCCGTGAGCTTTTTGTCTCTCACCTGTTCGCGGTGGTGGCTGCTGGTGGGAGGAAATCACTTTAGATCCAACATCGCCATTGTCTTCGGGACAATCACGGTGTACATGGTGGGCATGAGATGAGGATGGATTCGAGAGAGAAAAACGTTATTGTCTTCGCTTTCGTGCGGGATTTAATGTTTTGGAACTATGTCGACGCTCTTTGGTAAGTATGGCGTCCCATAAAAATCGTTCAGTGGTCCATTGGTTTTCTCGTTGCAATATTACGCGGATTCTAGTTTTCAATAGCCAGTCTTTCTCTAAGTGTAGTTCTATCACAAACTAATGAATGGTCACTGCATTATAAATACCTGTTAAATATTTCTAAATAACTAAAGTGACCGCACATTCACACCATGTACGGTATAAAATGTGCAAGTTTTCAAGTTTGTCAGTCGGTTGTATACTTGCTTGTTTTTGCTCAGCATACACTTTATCACGTGAATTCTTTAATCAAGTATTCACTCTGAAAACCGCTTTTGTATTTTCTATCATCATGCTAGATAATATAATGCAAATGGTCTCGAATTGGTATAATTTCTTGCCGTTTTATAAAATGGTAAGCGCTTTGAAAAGTCGATCAATTGCTCGCTATACTGCTTTTATCATAGGATAAATAAAACCTAGCCGATTATTTTTTGAAAAAACCAGAAACATCATGTGTCTTTGCTACTTGATAATAAAAGACGAGTGCTACCACCCAGCGTGAGCTGGGGCAACTTGCTACCAGTGTTTCTAACGTTCTTGCGTAATGCCTCTGCTAAAACGATCTCGCTTAACCGGACGTTACCAAGTTACGAAAACGGGGAACGTCACTTTAGCGGTCATCATAAGCTAGTAATCCGATGACGATTTTTAGCACAATCCCACATCGCGGTTGCGGTTTATTCACGATTCAACGTACTTACAAGTATAACTATACCTACTTTTAAACCCTTTCCACCGAAGTTGTTAGATGCACGTCAGTGAATCAGAAGATCGATTCGATGATTCGTGAAAATGAGAGCGGCGAGCGTCATCTCGGATCATCACGGATCATCACGGATCATCACCATCGTAGTGGCCGCGTCCAGTTTTTGGATGACTTGTGGTTTGTCCCTGGGATACACCCATGGGCCATGTGCCATGGACGATCGAGCCCTTCGCGCCTTGCGGTGTGAAACAGGGCTAGGTCGTCTGCGGCGAAGGTCACCGGAACGTGGGACGTGCTGGAAAATTCGTCGATGACTTCTGACCAACGAATAATCACTTTGTTTCAAGCCTTCCGGCTAAACGAGCTCTCTCACAGCTCTTGTCGCGTCCGGCATTGATGTGTTTTCTTGTTTTATTTTGCAAATTATTTGTGCATTGTTGAATCAGTGAATCGGTTCACGGTCTATCGCTTGGGTGCTTTCTTTTTTTTTCACTGTACAGAACGACCTCCCCCCCCCCCCCCCCCCCCGAAGCTCCCGCGGGAATCGTTTGCGAGAAATTAACTGATCTGCTTCAATGAACGTCGCTATGCCATCGCGAGAAAAACTACGGTGGAAAAAAAAACGTCAAAAAATCACACATTTTCTGCTGGCTCATCCTGTCAACGTTGTCAACGCCAATTTTGCTTATACACATACATAATACCCAATACGCAACGTAACATAAAAACTAAATAAAAAACTAATCCCGAGTTATTTTGCTTTAAGGACAACAAGGCCGGTATATTGTATATTCGCGACCACTACTTATATTATACAAGGATTATATAAAACCAGGCTAGGACATAAATGACCAGTAAAAGTGTCGTCTCCCATTGTTGGCTCGGACAGAGCGACACTATATAAAGGTGTATATAAGGTATAATGCCAGATACAAATCGTCTTGGTCGCGTCTCGCTGCAAGAGAGAGAGAGAGAGATAGAGATAGGCACGTTATAAACTCTCCGCGCCGCTAAGAATAGAGGAATGTAATTACGAGTGATAATGAGCTACAGTGCTGCTGCCTCGTGGACGGACCTCGCCTCACGCGTTCGCTGCCTCAGCGCCTGCGCCGTTCGACAGACCTGGACCTGGACCTGGGCCTGGTCAGGCTTGTTAATTAGGCTATGGGTGCCCAATTAGGCTGGCAGTCCGACATGGGCCCGATCCGAGAAACATTTCATATCAACCTTATAGTGTTGTAGAGGCATGGCTTCGGCTGTGTGTGTGTGTTTTTGCTCCTTTTCTTCGTTTCGATTCGCTTTACTGCAGCGTTGGTTTATGTGCGCTCATTCTTTCTCTCTCGTTTGCTCTCTCGCGATGTCTGTGGTAGAGTACGATTTGCGGAGTAAATAAATATGTTAGTTTGACACAATTGTGATTGATTGGTGTTTTAAACAGCCTGGGTGCTGGAATTGATTCGTTATATAAAAGTTGAAGAAGAATTACTGCCTCTGTAATACATGCAAAGGAATTATGATTTGCCAATTTCAGGTTTATTATATTCACGCCAGGGCGGTTGGTTCGGTTAGTTGAGCCCGGCTTTTCCGGCTTCGTTTATTTTGCGCTGTATATTTTTGGTCGGGGTGATAATGATCGAAAAAATATCAACCACATAGAAGTTGCGACAAATTCTAACTGGAATTGTTTTTTCTTCTGAGCACGCTTCGTCGATGAACACCCAGTAAGATGAGCAAGGCGCATGTGGTTGAACAAAAACAAAAAAATTAATAAACGATGTGCATTTTGTGTTGAGCAAAATGAAATCGGCCGTGTCCATCTAACAGCGTTAATTTCAGTTCCATAAATAATCCGAACCCATGGACAGACTGCAGCAACCGCCAGCGTGGCAGCCATCCGTTTTCAAATGCACGATAGATTTTAGTATAATTAATTACAATTGCTAATTAAACCGCTAGATGCCCGGCGCCTCTCTCGCACAGTATAATTAATTACAATTGCTAATTAAACCGCTAGATGCCCGGCGCCTCTCTCGCACAGGATCAAAAGAAAAGTGCATCACATTAATAACATCCGCCACTCAAGAAAGACGAAAGTCCTCACATTTTATGTGCACCACCTCGGGTTTAATTGTGACTTGTGATAATCAACATCGGGTCATAAAATAAAAGCCGCGCACATTATCTAAGCACACGAAACAACAGAACGGCCGCTCGCCGGCGCATGATCCAGATCCCCTTGGCGGCAACGTATGTGCCATCACCGTACAACGACGGTCATACCACCGAGATAAAACAACGTTCTTAATGAACTCATTTCCTTCAGCGACAACCAGCTATTCCAAAAACTTTTACTACTTTTCAAAGACAAAAAACATGCACGAGTTAAACATATCCCTAATGAACTGGTTTAATTATACCTAGAGCCATTATGATATTATATACGTGTGTGTGGTGTGGTGGTGAAGTGCTCTACCCTGCCGCAACAGCGCTCTAGTATCTATATTGTCACGTTGATTCTCTTATGTGTCAGCCCTTGCCTTATTTACTCGGTCTCATTAACATAATCGCGCCAACTAAGGGGGCGAAATGTGTTGTAATCCTTGGCGAATGACTTAACGAGTCGATGCCAGATCGGTGTGCGCGTCAATTAATTATCGGACGCCATATGCAAATGTTGTTCTTCAGCGCGATTGTGGCGCTCTGTCGTGGCACGAGTTGTAAACTCTGCGCGTGGTGCGACTGTTGCGCTGTCGTGCGGAGGTGGACCGACACTTTGGGTGGCGCGCCTTCTTTTTTGGTCACCCCGTTGTCAAATCATCCCCAAAGAAGATTCTCTCATTTTTAGCGGTTTTATCAACCTGTTTTTATTTACATTTAACAATATATAAACAACTGAATAGTGTAGCAGGAACCTATAGTTCGTATCAGGTTCTTTGGCAGCAAAAACCGGTTTTCTACAATGCTATAGTATATGCCCAGTGCCCCGAGGCGCTGCCAAAAATCGTCAGACGTACTATATGTTTTTTGATAGGTATTGAGACAAAATGAGACAGTACAATTTACTGTTGAATATTGACATTATTGTCCAGTGGCACTGGCAATTAAAAAAAAACTGTCTAAGAAAGAATCAGATATCTAGACCTATCGACCAGATTAAACACATTCCTGTACCTTTTTTATCGTGCAGTAAAGAAATAATATCCTCATCTTTATGTTTCCATCGGTATCAAAATAACAGACTGACGAATATATTTCACAACACCAGAGTTAAAGTGGGTGTAAAGTTATTTGTCACCATATGGCACCAACCGACCAGCAATCGGTGAAATTTATTCTTTCCTTGGAGTTATTGCCCAAAGACGTGAAAAATGTTGTAAAACCTGCCTAAAAAACAAGAAATGGGCGACTTGATCAAGAAAAGCCACACAACGCAAGCTCCATACCTGAAAAGTACTTGTCTACCTAGAGAGACCATGAAAACACACGGAAGTTGGTACAAATCTGTGCTATTTGCTGGAGGGACAATGCCAAATACAACTATAAGGTTTTAATAGCTTGTTTATAAAATATGCACAGACAAAACTAAATATTTTGGGTAGTTATCATCGGAATTCCGAAAGCATTTTCATATCAGTTGCATGTAAACATCACCAAAAACACTAGACAATCACTGTCAAAGAGGAATAGGGGTGGTTTGACCTTGAAAGCCAACGTCCGCCATTCGCGCCCCACTTAAATTGGAAGCTACTGTAGATCTAGCCACCAAATAATTACCGGGAACGTCGTCTCTCCTTGGCCTTGTGGATCATGTACCTATCCGATGCAACCTATCGCCGTGGTGGGTCCGGCCAGAGGTAATTAATCGACCTAGCCTGTGTGTGTGTGTTTGTGAGAGAGAGCAAGCGAGAGCCAGCCAGCGTGCATGGGTCCCTTGTAACTAGCTACCTCGCACTGTGTTACCTGGGCACACACCTATATCTTGTCACCCACCCTAGCGTTTGTTTATACACGCTTAATTAATATTAGATTAATCATTACCGCTATGCACCGGAGCAACCAGTCTCATGGCTTGTATTATCTTTTGTGTGTGCTTGTGTATGTGTGTGTGTGTGTGGACGTTTCATTGGGCAGTGTTCGCATAAAGACAAAATGCCTTTCAGTTTGCATCAACATTCATCTTATATATACATACGATGAGAGATAGTTTTATATAGAGATCTTGGATGTGCGCATGCAGATGAAAATATAATTGAGAGAATATGTGAGTGCAAGCGCTTGCGATCATCTATAAGATATGTACATGACCAAGAAGGCTACGTATATTTATATCATATATCCGATGAGTCTGCTGCTTTGTGTCTTTGTCGACAAAATTTGTGCCGCGCCGAGTGGGACTTCTTGCAAAATGTGCTCACAATATATCCATGCATTGTTGTCGGTTGACGACGACGATGATGATGATGATGATGATGAGAACGGTGAGAGAGCTAGCTTTCCCCATTCACCATGGCTGCACTTTAGGTGTGCAAAATAGGATGGACTTACAATTAGACGCTTGATTGAGCTCGTTCGTCATTCATTAATAAATATTTTTAATTGGCACTACGCGCTCGGGCTCGCGCACTTTCGTGTTTAATTGTATTTACTTTTCTCGGCTAATTAACAATGCGAGAGTGCACAGCCGCCTTTCTAATACCCCTCTGGCCCATCATCTTAAAACCATCAACGTGTCGTCGTTCACGGGAGAGTTTATCGGATCACCATGTATAGGTACCTACCTTATACCAAACCATGGCTACTCTCTAAACTTTCAAAACTATAATAAAACACGAGGTACATGGTCGCGGTGCTTGTAACGCACTCTATAAAGACGATGACGACGACGACGACGACGACGGCGGCGACCTCTAAAATTTTAAGCCCCTTGCCTAAGTAATGGGCACACATTATAACCTCCTAGGTCAAATGACCATAATTCTGCCATTTGCAAAATTAGATTCACCACCAGCGCCCTGCCTCTTAGTTATCGCCGCCGGCCACCAACATGGCGCAGAATATTCATTAATTGGGCGCTTCGCATATTACTATTATGCTGCTGGAATCTGGATGACTATAAAATAGTGTCATAGTACTTTCACGAATTACTGGTCAAAACCACTTGAGATTTTGGGGTCGGAAGTCGTGTTCCTACCCTTGTAAGCTCTGCTATGCTCTGTTGTGTTCTCTTTGAGAGTGACAACTGACGGATCTCCTTGCAAATCTTCTTCCAAATCTCATTCCAATGACAGGCAATGAAGGGGTTTCCCCGAAAATTGGCAACATCTGGGCTGTGAGAGGGACAGAGTTGGTGCAAATTCTTGACACATATCAAGGTACATATCTGACGTGTTAACAATGGCATTGTCAGAAGCCCTGAAGTGGTTTTGACCCAGTATTTCGTGAATGTACTATACCACAGATGCAGTTTTCACAGATAGACCATTCCGTGCCGTAAAATCATAAGAAATTCGGTACTTATGGCGTACGTGCATGACCATAATACATGTCCCATGTCCAACGCTTATGTTTTCAGTGGCTACGTGAATGATCATGCGTTCATAGCGTAGCCTTTGCTCCTTATGCAGATAAGATTATATCAGCTGTTTAAACTTGTATACTGTGTTCATCATATAAGGCAATGGCTACGCTAGAAAAATTGTGGGTGGGTGAGACGCAAACTTTATGTAGGGGAGAGAGAACTGTATAAAGCGACTATCGACAGAGTGAGTGAAACAGATGTTTAAACAGTATGCTGGTATCCCAAGATCAAAAGTGTGTATTATCATATTATATAGGGGTGAACCCTGCATTTTTCAAACAAGGGGTTATAGTACATCCCTGGCCCAGTTCCACAAAGTAGAGTGCAAGCGGCGTCGTGAAAGCAGATTTAGTGCAAAAACACAAGTTAGTTATCACCATGGTTACTACCCCTGAAATCTGCATATGCCCGCCTGTGATTGGCTGTTCATCTTTTTACCCCGAGGGTTAGGTATATATATAGGTACACAGTTGGCCCATCACACACACATATATATATATATATATATATATATATATATATATATATATATATATATATATATATATATATATATATATATATATATATATATATATATATATATATATATATATATATATATATATATATATATATATATATATATATATATATATATATATATATATATATATATATATATATATATATATATATATATATATATATATATATATATATATATATATATATATATATATATATATATATATATATATATATATATATATATATATATATATATATATATATATATATATATATATATATATATATATATATATATATATATATGTGATGGGCCAACTGTGTACCTATATGTGTACGCTCTTCTAAGATACTGGGTGAAACCCTGCGGGGTCGAAACGCAGTGCTACCACGCGCTGAAAGACTGACGGGACGTGCCATGGGACGAGCCAGAGAGCGAGTTTCGAAATAGTGCTCTCGGCGCTCATCCTATTAAATAATTCAATTTCGTGCACACTCACAAACAAACACACACAAACACACACACACACACTCACACACATCAAAACCAAGGGTTCGACCCTCGAGCACTCGCCGAGTCCCGGCCATGAACATCACAGATTTGTGTTCCCGCCGCCCCCCCTCCCCCCCCCATATGTAGTGCCGCCCGCTGCACCGTACGTTTAGTACGCCAGGCTGACGAAGCACCGCGCTGGCTGCCGCGCACGCGGAAAATATGCAAATCGCCGTCGTAATTGAGTTGAATAACATATAGACTACACGATGCCGGCGTCGCGGCGTCGTCCACAAATTGCACTCGACATGGATTTGCATTGCGACGCCGACGACGCCGACGACGACGCCGTTCGTTGGGCGTCGCTTTGGCGAAATCTGCACATCAAACCTATGTAAATGTCTGTAGCAGAAGGGACGCTAAAAGTTGGATGGGGGCTAGAATTTGCTACACGCACAAACCATGTAATAAATGAGAAATTAACATCTCCAATCACGGTTGAGAGGAATATCTAAGAACTTAAAGGCACCTGGCTCTCCGCTAGCGACAGCTTGCGAGCAAGGAACGCAGAAAAGCACGCGCCGAAAATGGAGAGTTTGAGATTTTAAATGTCAAACTGAAGAGAATGTGATCATAGACTGTCCGTGATGTGATTAACGTGGGCAAAAAACTCTAAGATAATATCACCATTAATATGGTATAGTTTTCCTTTTGCCATCGACATTTCCTGTTCATATCTTTTACAGATGGACAATGAGAAACCAGGGCAATGTGGACACAAATAAACGCCATTATTACTGCATTATTTGCCCATCATATAAGTGATTGCCTCTGGAACTGTTGTATTGTCGTCGCATTGAAATATCTACCGAGCAAAAAAATGCTACACGCGATCGCCAATGCATCTGGAATGTTTTTTCCCTGCGCTGTTGTCTCAAAAACGCGGTACGAAAAGTGACATTCTGTCCAGTAAAGCCTTCGTTTTATGAAATTGCAGTTCTCGTGGCGTCTCAAAGCTGCCACATAGTCTCAGAAAATGAACGGCGCCAACATATTGCAACAAAGAAACACCGATATTGGCTGTCGTGTCACCTCATGTTGGCCCCCAAAGAGGAAAAAAGCAGCAACATTGCCCCTTCAGTCCAGTTTATATGGAAGCTAGACGTATCTCATAAGATCTCTTTCCGGATGGCGTCGTCCCCTGCCTGCCCGACGCCGCACCGGCACAGCTGCCGACGCCGGCGTCACGTCGCTAACTGATGGTCGCACGACGTCGAAGTGACGTCAACACATGGACCCGACGGCGTCCCCTGTGCAGCGCCTCCCACGTCGACGCAGAGAGGACAAAAACAGTCCTAACCCTTTGGCACTAACGACTTGTAAACGGTCGCCGCCAGATGTCGTTCGGCGGCCGGGTCTGCGAGTGACGGCTGACGGGAGATGCGGGGACGTCGGCGATGAGGTGGTCCGAGGCCCGGAGGAGATGCGCCTGATTTTGAAGGATGCCGGGGGTTTTCGGAGGGTTTTTGGAGGTGGCCCGAGGCCCGGAGGAGATGCGACTGATTTTGAAGGATGCAGGGGGTTTTCGGAGGGTTTTTGGAGGTGGCCCGAGGCCCGGAGGAGATGCGACTGATTTTGAAGGATGCAGGGGGTTTTCGGAGGGTTTTTGGAGGTGGCCCGAGGCCCGGAGGAGATGCGCCTGATTTTGAAGGATGCAGGGGGTTTTCGGAGGGTTTTTGGAGGTGGCCCGAGGCCCGGAGGAGATGCGCCTGATTTTGAAGGATGCAGGGGGTTTTCGGAGGGGGTTTTCGGAGGGTTTTTTAGGTGGTCCGAGGCCCGGAGGAGATGCGCCTGATTTTGAAGGATGCAGGGGGTTTTCGGAGGGTTTTTGGAGGTGGTCCGAGGCCCGTAGGAGATGCGACTGATTTTGGGGATGCCAAGGGTTTTCGCAGGGTTTTCGGAGTGCTTCACTTAACCAGAGATTGCTTTACTTTTGGCACAGTTAAAAGAACGAGGATTTGCATTGAAAAATACAGAGCTTTCGAATGGTTTGTATATAGTATGGGATTGTAATTGAGGCTGGTTTTTTCCAACTGATTTTGGGGGATAGGGTTTTGGGGTCGAAGGTTTTGGGAGGGTTTTGGGAGTACTTCACTTTACCAGATACATTACCATATTCACCATATACATCCGTATATGCCATATACCATGCATATACACCATATTTACCATATACATTTGGCACAGTTGAAAGAGGGTATTTCATTGTTTTTAAACATAACTTTCAAAGGGCTTGACGTGAGGTTTGTTATCGAGGTTGATTTTTTGCACTTTTGCGCGTAAATGTGTACTGAAAGTGAAATGCGTTAACTTCGTTTTAGAAATAAAATGTCATCTTCATGTACATACACTGTATAATTTAACTCAATGGATTGAGAAGTGGGGTTGCAATTTTTGACGAGCACTGGATACCAGCTATCCTTATATATGAATAGAGTAATGAACATGAAGTTCGAAAACTTACAATATCTGTACATACTTGGGCGGCAGATAAAACATTTTGTTATAGTTTTCAATTATTTCCTGCTATTTTTATCCGTTATAAAAGTATACCTAAATAGCAAAATCAGTTAATTGATAATTGGTATAAAATGTTCAGTCCAAATTTATTTGACGGTTAAATATCGAGTTCAGCTCAATACTTCAGTATCATTTCGAAAATCCGAAGGACGAAATCCTACCAGTGGACGCATGGACAAATGGATGGACACTTTATGTGCAGAAAGTCTTGGCCAAATTTTTGTAGGGAAAAGTTTGCTACACTTAAGCAGACACGCCACATACATTTCCCAAGTCTAACGATCTAAATAAATCCACCGAAAAAGCCCCTGCATAGAACTTTGACTTTAACACACATAGAAAATGGGAAAATTGAACTTACTTATCGCAATCGCAATAAATAACTCCCGACCACTTCGCTCGGCGCGTATAAAATGGCGTAACGTTCGCACGATTCCACAAGTCTATTGTCGACTTCTCGAAATATAGCTGCTTCTTAGCTGCGTACTGCAATGTAGTTTATCACAATATGAGGAAACGGCAGGAAATGCAAAAAAAATCGGCAGTGAGAAACGATTTCATATCTATATATACCCCTAAAATCTAAAATGTTATGGGGAAATGAAAGTGTTATAAAAACTTATTCTATGTGATATCAGAAATAAAGGAGAGAGAATTATAACCTCTGCATAACTATCAACGTATAATATGGATAGATTCAGTTTAATTAAACTGCATCACAATTTTTAATGTTCATATCAACCAAAAACGCTAAAAAGTGGAATCTATTTTGTATTTTTTGTGGTCAAAATACGGTCGCTAAACTTTTGGTATACGGCCTTGAGAAAATTACGAATATGGCAGGGGGAGGGCGCCGAGTCATCATTTGCAGAAAATTGATGTCCGTTAAATATGTCTATAAGATACCCAAAACTTGACGTGGAACACATATTTACCCTTTTTATAGAAGACGAAATTTTACTTTCTTTCTGAAATTAAGTGGTGAGACTGGAATGCATTTTATAGTGTGTACACTAATTTGCTTGAACCCTTCTATATACAGCAATGCGCCAAAATATATCCAACCCTCTGGCAGTATATAGGTAAACATGATTGGCCGTGCACTAGCCGGTACCCAACCCCAACCGAAACCACCCCATTGTGCCCCATGCATAATGTGCTGTTACCCTTCGCAAAACCTAATACCTAATTGCCAACCCCATCGCAACACTGACGCTGCGTCACGGATGACAATACAACGCCGAATGGTCAAAGGGACGTCGCCGTCAGAGGCAGCGTGGGAGTGCGTCGACCGTGTCGGCCACAAAAGCTAGCTAAAATCGCAAGACAATCGTGCAGAAGCGAACCCCTTCATTGTCCACCACGCGGTAATGACTGACCCTCACCAGCCACGCCATATGTCATTGCGTGGAGGTAGAATGAAAAGTTTTCTAAACATCGGACCGGCGCCTTGGACGTTTCCATGAGGGCCTCCGCCGCCGCCACAGAGGAGAGACCCCCGCCATGCTGATGCCGGTAGCACAACGAAGCGAGAAAAACGCTCAACAAAAGCATCGCGGCACTGGCCACGGTTTACGGTTCAATCAATCAATATTATTTGTTTGAAAACAATTCTGAAACCTTTTTTTCCCCTCTCTCCCGCGCATACCTTTTCGTTTGGCGAAATGGTTGAGCTGACATAACAGTATCTTTATATAAATATAATGAAATTGTTGTTTTCTTTATATCGAGTTTTGCTATGGTAGGAATGGCGGACGGGGCGGTAGATTTGCATAACTTGAACACCTCGCCGTCGCCGTCGGAGCCACGGATGGCTTCCGTCAGAGCAGCGTGTAATTACAATTACCACCGTCGCTAAAACGATCGTTGCCAAAAAATAAACAAATCTATACGCGCTTTTTGCTGAATATATACTCACAGCGTCGTCGACGCCGGACAAAACGTTTTAATTTGGCAACGACTTCAAAACCGAGACGAAAATCAACATTTCCCTCCCGTTTTTTCTTCAGACTTAACGCGTATTTCTCGTCAGATCGACGCGAAACCGTATTAATAGCTTTGGAATTGACTGTTTTCGTACGGTTCATCTTCGCGGCGGCGTCTTTGCTATTTGTCTGTTTCCATGCTGTCTTTGACCAAGACGGCGAAACGCCTCCGTGATGACGCCTTCGCGGACGCGTCGGAGAGCAGCTCGCACTGGATGAAATCAATTTCCTGGACGCAATTCGTGGACAAAGATGCGCTAATTACGCCAGTGTAACAATATCACGGGCGAGCCATAACAAAAGAGCTGCGATTGTGTTTTTCTCGACAAAGAATAGCGTGGTGGCTGCTTGCTTGTGTGTTGTGGATAAAGGAGGCGGTGAAATCAAGGAGCGATTCACGACCTCTTGGAAACCGATCTCATCTCATCTCGCGCTGTAGAAAGAGCCATGGACACAGCATGCTTGATCACACGGACGCTTGAATATCTCAGATGCACTCTCTTGTGTCTTCGAGAGAATCTCGCCTTGTTCCGAACTTCAGGCCTTTGTTCATGGCATTTAAACATACAAATTGAGACGCTGTTTTTCGGCAAATTATTTCTACTTTTTCACTCGTTGAAAAGTAGGTAGACAGGAAATCTTTTTAGGCTGTCATACGTCACAGTCCGATAGCAGGGATAGTTGGTTTTCCACGAACGAACGCACACACAAATACCAATCGAAATCCAGCATCTGCCGAATCGCCAGCAGTCAAAGCGTCTATTTCATTCCAGAGTTTCGACTGCAATCCCACCGTCAAAGGGTATACCTATGCATAATACAGCAGAGAGTCCCGACTTTTCAGCTGCAAATCCAATCGCGGCTGGTTTCGTGCTACTATATATATATATATCGTTAGTTAACAATAATGGAAACGCACAACAATGCGAAATTGTTTCTACACAAAGTGGCCGGATCAGTTTCTCCCATCCCCGAAGCAGCGTAAACCGCGCCTCAAAAGCCACGTCATGATGAATCCAAGCCCACCATTTCGGGGGACTCCATTGAACATCCACACGACCGAACTTGCAAAGCCGTATTTATACCAATACAGCACGAATGTATAGCTATATAGCCATGAGGGGGCGAAAATACAAAATTGGTTTTTCTGGGGGGTGTCCATTTATTACCAATCGAACAAGGCCCTTTAATGCCCCGCACTGCATCGCACCAAACAGGATAACAATGGCCGAAAAGCCAATTGATCGAACTCCCCTATATTGTACGTGCTCGACTGCCAAATGATGCTGTATCTATGTATGAGGTAAACGTGTTATCGGGACATAGGGTGCCACGCCGGAGTACACGGGGTATCCACGAGGGAAAACAGAACGGAATATTACTCACCTTTATGACCAATTTTGCGTATTTACCCGGCTTTATATTGCCATTTAACTATAGAAACAATTTCGTATATAAATACAAGACACACTTTCTTGTAGTTTTGCATGCACATTTTACTTTTTGCTTTTGGGGAATTTAACGATTAATACTTCATTGTTCATAGAGTTATAAAATTTGTCTACACAACATTTAAATGTGAAATATCTGAATGACGGTGACCTTGGAACAATTTTACTGGCGTTTAATTAAGCATTACATTGCCCAATTATAATAACAAAATGGAAAAAGAACTCTTGCCTACATGATTCCCAAATTATTTAATTGTATACCTGATAATCTGCTCAATCTAACAGCATATGGCGCTATTAAATTAAAATTAAAAGATTGGTGATTTAAAAATATTTCTTAGTACATTATAAATCTAATTTATTATTTTGATATATAGGTTAAAAGATAAAAATCTAATGTATTGATTTTCTGAATGTAATGAGCACTTGACTATTTTCAAAAGAGTGTTTTTTAGATATTGGTACAAGTTCACTTTTTGATAGTGTGTGTGTGCCTACTCCACAGATGAGCCCAGCTCGGGCGTTGTGGTTTTTTTTCTCTATATGTACTGTCTGATTGTGTCAAGAAATAAAAGATATATTTACAAAAAAAAGGTATTTACCTAGAAACACTGGAGAATCGGCAGAAGTTGAACTATATATCAGTATTATGAAGGTACACCAATATACCTACATGCGCGTTTTACATTTTAAATATTGATTTAGTCATTTCATTTTAGCCTCTTTTTGCACACGGTAAAAAAACAAAAGTTGCATTTGCATACAGTTTTTTTCTACCTCCACCAGCTACCGAGCAATGCCAGAAAATAATCGTACCGTACAATCAAATGAATTGCGTTAAATAAAAGGACGCAGAGCTATGGGTGACAGGACAGTACACCACCGCGAACATAACCTCGAAATGCCGGAACGCGGGCACACCCGACTCATTGCTGTCGCCAGCATCCCCGCGATGTGATCTGATGTTCGGCTGATGTTCGGCTGACGGTCGTGCCGGATCGCTCACCGATTCTCCGTGACGAAGAAAACACAAGAAATGTGTTGAAATCAATTTCTTTCGATCCGCCACGCCACAACGTGTCGATGCAAAGAAAAAGCATCGGGCGCTCAGAGAGCGGCCACAGTGTCTTAGACCGTGCCAGCTCAGCGAGGCCGCCCGAAGACATTGCGCCGTCCCTCGGCCGCCTCATCGTCGGCTACCGGGCTTCACTGGGCCCGACCAGGATCATTTTATTGGCGATCAGAGAGATTAGAAGTCACATAACGTAATGACACGGAATTCAGATGGAACAGATAACGTTAGACAAGTTATTATTTCGGCCGCGATGGAGGTGCCGTTGTATATTTTAAGACAAAAGGTTCTTCGAAGTCTGTATAAGGTTTTATTTATTTTATTTTTAATAATATGCCGCGCGCTAGCGTACATATATAAAGAGATCGGGTTTCTGTAATTAGATAAGGATTTAATCTGGTGTAAATCTGATGTAATTATTAGAATTAGCCCGATCTATGGGTAGATACGGTGCAGCAGGCCGCTGTGTACGCCAGGCAATTAAGGGGCACTACGCGTCCTTCTTTGTCTGCGCGGGGCGAAATGTTATACTAGATATTGTCGAGTCATTCCACGCATCGATTCGAGGGGACGCAGAAAAACTTTGCGCCAATTATTTGCGAGCGCCGTTCGCGCCAAGAGTTGACAGATTCGCGCGCTGCACATGAGAGTTTACGCTGCGAAATTCCGCGAGTCGAAGAATCGCAATAGGACCTTCTTCACAGGATGGTTCATGTCATGATAGGCTCATAAGCATGGGAATGCCACCTATTCCTATATACAATAATATAAACTCTATATTTAAAAGATTATAGTTCAAAAGCAAAGAGCCATTTTATGATCCCATAAAATAATTATCTAGAAGTTCATGACAACAAATTCATGTATAGGTGTCTGGCTTTTAATTAGTTGCATTCTTTTCAACAATGCATTGCTCTTCATAATACCTATATAGGCATACCTACTAAAATATCGGGTATGTATGCTGTGAAAATTCACAATTTCTTTTTTACAACCCAAATGGAATGGCATAAAATATAATTCCGCGATATTGATATTCCCTTTGAGCAGTCCATATACATTTCATGACGTCGCGAAAGCGTCTCGCGAGCTCGGGATTATAAAAGGGGTTCCAACAATTTTCCGACTAAATCAGATTCGAAAAATGCAAATCCACGAGTCGGCCGAATTAGCATAATATTAACTTTGACACCGCCGGTTGCCCGGTTGCCCGGTGGCCCGGTTGCCCGGGCCAGCCTGCTCCAGCTCATGTGCAATCTTCCTTCCTTTACCTATACACATGCGGTCCCGACGGCATAGCTTCGTCGCTACGAACCCAACCACCGGGCGGCGTCGGCGTCGGCGTCGGCGTCGGCGTCGCTGGTTCACCGTCCAAGCACGCGGAGCGCCTCGGTCGCAGTGCCCTGCGTATCTCCGGTCTGAACCGTCGACTTTTAGGGCATGTACTTCTTGCAGTAGGTGAACAACACCACTTCAAAAATGTACACGTGCATGCAGGCAGCAGGATGAAGATCTTGCACGATCTTCCGATTCCAGATTTGGCACGAAAAATATTCAATCAGAGGGAATACGTATGCTTGCTTTGTTTGCTCCTCAAGTAAAAGTCGTTTCTTTTTCGGTAACCTCTATTAGGTGCATAATGGCATCAAGTGGCAAAATGTCAATGAACTATATAATTGGCAAAAACATTCCAACCAAATAATCAATTGAGATGTTAAAAATGAAAATATGATAAAAAGATTGCAATAACGCTAACCAATTGAATGCCTCATCACCGTGCATAGGAACTAAACAAACAAACTCGTTCACGTGGCCATGGATTATAAAGTCTATTGCAACCCTGTGTAGTGGAATACGACAATTCTACATTAGATCAAAGAAGAGAACATCGTTTTTGCGTAATGTGTGCCAATGTTATCGAATCAAACCAAAAGTTATCGAACCACACCAAATGTTATCGAACCAAACCAAATGTTATCGAACCAAACCAAATGTTATCGAACCAAACCAAATGGTATCGAACCAAACCAAATGTTATCGAACCAAACCAAATGTTATCGAACCAAACCAAATGTTATCGAACCAAACCAAATGGTATCGAACCAAACCAAATGTTATCGAACCAAACCAAATGTTATCGAACCAAACCAAATGTTATCGAAACAAACCAAATGTTATCGAACCACACCAAATGTTATCGAACCAAACCAAATGGTATCGAACCAAACCAAATGGTATCGAACCAAACCAAATGTTATCGAACCAAACCAAATGGTATCGAACCAAACCAAATGTTATCGAACCAAACCAAATGTTATCGAACCAAACCAAATGTTATCGAAACAAACCAAATGTTATCGAACCAAACCAAATGTTATCGAACCAAACCAAATGGTATCGAACCAAACCAAATGTTATCGAACCAAACCAAATGTTATCGAACCAAACCAAATGTTATCGAAACAAACCAAATGTTATCGAACCAAACCAAATGTTATCGAACCAAACCAAATGGTATCGAACCAAACCAAATGTTATCGAACCAAACCAAATGGTATCGAACCAAACCAAATGTTATCGAACCAAACCAAATGTTATCGAACCAAACCAAATGTTATCGAAACAAACCAAATGTTATCGAACCAAACCAAATGTTATCGAACCAAACCAAATGTTATCGAACAAAACCAAAAGTTATCGAACCAAACCAAATGTTATCGAACCAAACAAAAGTTATCGAACCACACCAAATGTTATCGAACCAAACCAAATGTTATCGAAACAAACCAAATGTTATCGAACCAAACCAAATGTTATCGAACCAAACCAAATGTTATCGAACAAAACCAAAAGTTATCGAACCAAACCAAATGTTATCGAACCAAACAAAAGTTATCGAACCACACCAAATGTTATCGAACCAAACCAAATGTTATCGAAACAAACCAAATGTTATCGAACCAAACCAAATGGTATCGAACCAAACCAAATGTTATCGAACCAAACCAAATGTTATCGAACCAAACCAAATGTTATCGAACCAAACCAAATGGTATCGAACCAAACCAAATGTTATCGAACCAAACCAAATGTTATCGAACCAAACCAAATGTTATCGAAACAAACCAAATGTTATCGAACCAAACCAAATGTTATCGAACCAAACCAAATGGTATCGAACCAAACCAAATGTTATCGAACCAAACCAAATGTTATCGAACCAAACCAAATGGTATCGAACCAAACCAAATGTTATCGAAACAAACCAAATGTTATCGAACCAAACCAAATGTTATCGAACCAAACCAAATGTTATCGAAACAAACCAAATGTTATCGAACCAAACCAAATGTTATCGAACCAAACCAAATGTTATCGAACAAAACCAAAAGTTATCGAACCAAACCAAATGTTATCGAACCAAACAAAAGTTATCGAACCACACCAAATGTTATCGAACCAAACCAAATGTTATCGAAACAAACCAAATGTTATCGAATCAAACCAAATGTTATCGAACCAAACCAAATGTTATCGAACCACACCAAATGTTATCGAACCACACCAAATGTTATCGAAACAAACCCAATGTTATCGAATCAAACCAAATGTTATCGAACAAAACCAAAAGTTATCGAACCAAACCAAATGTTATCGAACCAAACCAAATGTTATCGAACCAAACCCAATGTTATCGAACCAAACCAAAAGTTATCGAACCAAACCAAATGTTATCGAACCAAACCCAATGTTATCGAACCAAACCAAAAGTTATCGAACCAAACCAAATGTTATCGAACCAAACCCAATGTTATCGAACCAAACCAAAAGTTATCGAACCACACCAAATGTTATCGAACCAAACCAAATGTTATCGAACCAAACCAAATGTTATCGAACCACACCAAATGTTATCGAACCACACCAAATGTTATCGAAACAAACCCAATGTTATCGAATCAAACCAAATGTTATCGAACCACACCAAATGTTATCGAACCAAACCAAATGGTATCGAACCAAACCAAATGTTATCGAACCAAACCAAATGTTATCGAAACAAACCAAATGTTATCGAACCACACCAAATGTTATCGAACCACACCAAATGTTATCGAACCAAACCAAATGTTATCGAAACAAACCAAATGTTATCGAACCAAACCAAATGTTATCGAACCAAACCAAATGGTATCGAACCAAACCAAATGTTATCGAACCAAACCCAATGTTATCGAACCAAACCAAATGTTATCGAAACAAACCAAATGTTATCGAACCAAACCAAATGTTATCGAACCAAACCAAAAGTTATCGAACCACACCAAATGTTATCGAACCAAACCAAATGTTATCGAACCAAACCAAATGTTATCGAACCAAACAAAAGTTATCGAACCAAACCAAATGTTATCGAACCAAACAAAAGTTATCGAACCAAACCAAATGGTATCGAACCAAACCAAATGTTATCGAACCACACCAAATGTTATCGAACCAAACCAAATGTTATCGAAACAAACCAAAAGTTATCGAACAAAACCAAATGTTATCGAACCAAACCAAATGTTATCGAACCAAACCAAATGTTATCGAACCACACCAAATGGTATCGAACCAAACCAAATGTTATCGAAACAAACCAAATGTTATCGAACCAAACCAAATGTTATCGAAACAAACCAAATGTTATCGAACCAAACCAAATGTTATCGAACCAAACAAAAGTTATCGAACCAAACCAAAAGTTATCGAACCACACCAAATGTTATCGAACCAAACCAAATGTTATCGAACCAAACCAAAAGTTATCGAACCACACCAAATGTTATCGAACCAAACCAAATGTTATCGAACCAAACCAAATGTTATCGAACCAAACAAAAGTTATCGAACCACACCAAATGTTATCGAACCAAACCAAATGTTATCGAACCAAACCAAATGTTATCGAACCAAACCAAAAGTTATCGAACCACACCAAATGTTATCGAACCAAACCAAATGTTATCGAACCAAACCAAATGTTATCGAACCAAACAAAAGTTATCGAACCACACCAAATGTTATCGAACCAAACCAAATGTTATCGAACCAAACCAAATGGTATCGAACCAAACCAAATGTTATCGAACCAAACCCAATGTTATCGAACCAAACCAAAAGTTATCGAACCACACCAAATGTTATCGAACCAAACCAAATGTTATCGAACCAAACAAAAGTTATCGAACCACACCAAATGTTATCGAACCAAACCAAATGTTATCGAACCAAACCAAATGTTATCGAACCAAACCAAATGTTATCGAAACAAACCAAATGTTATCGAACCAAACCAAATGTTATCGAACCAAACCAAATGTTATCGAACCAAACCAAATGTTATCGAACCACACCAAATGTTATCGAACCAAACCAAATGTTATCGAACCAAACCAAATGGTATCGAACCACACCAAATGTTATCGAACCAAACAAATGTTATCGAACCACACCAAATGTTATCGAACCAAACCAAATGTTATCGAACCAAACCAAATGTTATCGAACCAAACCAAATGGTATCGAACCACACCAAATGTTATCGAACCAAACAAATGTTATCGAACCAAACAAATGTTATCGAACCAAACCAAATGTTATCGAACCAAACCAAATGTTATCGAAACAAACCAAATGTTATCGAACCACACCAAATGTTATCGAACCACACCAAATGTTATCGAACCAAACCAAATGTTATCGAAACAAACCAAATGTTATCGAACCAAACCAAATGTTATCGAACCAAACCAAATGGTATCGAACCAAACCAAATGTTATCGAACCAAACCCAATGTTATCGAACCAAACCAAATGTTATCGAAACAAACCAAATGTTATCGAACCAAACCAAATGTTATCGAACCAAACCAAAAGTTATCGAACCACACCAAATGTTATCGAACCAAACCAAAAGTTATCGAACCACACCAAATGTTATCGAACCAAACCAAATGTTATCGAACCAAACCAAATGTTATCGAACCAAACAAAAGTTATCGAACCAAACCAAATGGTATCGAACCACACCAAATGTTATCGAACCACACCAAATGTTATCGAACCAAACCAAATGTTATCGAAACAAACCAAAAGTTATCGAACAAAACCAAATGTTATCGAACCAAACCAAATGTTATCGAACCAAACCAAATGTTATCGAACCACACCAAATGTTATCGAACCAAACCAAATGTTATCGAACCAAACCAAAAGTTATCGAACCACACCAAATGTTATCGAACCAAACCAAATGTTATCGAACCAAACCAAATGTTATCGAACCAAACAAAAGTTATCGAACCACACCAAATGTTATCGAACCAAACCAAATGTTATCGAACCAAACCAAATGGTATCGAACCAAACCAAATGTTATCGAACCAAACCAAATGTTATCGAACCACACCAAATGTTATCGAACCAAACCAAATGTTATCGAAACAAACCAAAAGTTATCGAACAAAACCAAATGTTATCGAACCAAACCAAATGTTATCGAACCAAACCAAATGTTATCGAACCACACCAAATGTTATCGAACCAAACCAAATGTTATCGAACCAAACCAAATGTTATCGAACCACACCAAATGTTATCGAACCACACCAAATGTTATCGAACCACACCAAATGTTATCGAACCAAACCAAATGTTATCGAACCAAACCAAATGTTATCGAACCAAACAAAAGTTATCGAACCACACCAAATGTTATCGAACCAAACCAAATGTTATCGAACCAAACCAAATGGTATCGAACCAAACCAAATGTTATCGAACCACACCAAATGTTATCGAACCACACCAAATGTTATCGAACCAAACCAAATGTTATCGAACCAAACCAAATGTTATCGAACCACACCAAATGTTATCGAACCACACCAAATGTTATCGAACCACACCAAAAGTTATCGAACCAAACCAAATGTTATCGAACCACACCAAATGTTATCGAACCAAACCAAATGTTATCGAACCACACCAAATGTTATCGAACCACACCAAATGTTATCGAACCACACCAAATGTTATCGAACCACACCAAAAGTTATCGAACCAAACCAAATGTTATCGAACCACACCAAATGTTATCGAAACAAACCAAATGTTATCGAACAAAACCAAATGGTATCGAACCACACCAAATGTTATCGAACCAAACCAAATGTTATCGAGCCAAACCAAATGTTATCGAACCAAACCAAATGTTATCGAGCCAAACCAAATGTTATCGAGCCAAACCAAATGTTATCGAACCAAACCAAATGGTATCGAACCAAACCAAATATTATCGACCTAAACCAAATGCTATGAACCAAAAGAAGACAATGTCTAGCGAACAGAGTAGGATGCATGCCTGTGCTATACGCCCCACGTATACGTGCTAAATCCAGCAAGCACATCCCCCGCACACTCCCAACTCCCAGACCATCGAACCAGCTGGACTCGCACCAATCCTCAACCCATCTGCTCCGCGGTCCCTCCACCCAGCCCAGCCAGAACAGCCAGCTACCAAAACAGCTTCCAATGAAGACATATACGCAGCCTAATATTTTAATTATCGACCACTCTCTCTAATAGCGGATCGTAAGTGGCCGTATACGCAGCGGCCATAAGTCATCCGCGTCTCTCCATGGTTCGAATACACACACACACACACACTCACACACACACACACACACACACACACACACTCACATAGGTACCTACATTCGACGGCGTCGTGTCGAGACCACTGGGCCCTGATTATAGGTTCCATGAGCGAGCATCGCCGGTTCGGAATCGACGCAGCGCGGCGCTGCCTCTGCAGAGCGGACCTTGGTTTGACAAGTTTCTTGCCTCGTTATTTATTAACATTCAATATTATCAATTATTTCCCCTACACACTGCATGCATGATGCTGTTGTTGTTCGGAATATGACCCGAACGAACTGATCCAAGGCTCCCGCATATAATTAAGCAGCTCATGTATATGTGTGTGTGTGTTGGTGTGTTGGTGTAGATACGTTCTACAGACTCCTAGGCGCAGACCTAGCGCGTCTCTGTTTTGTGGTCATGTTCGTTCTGTCATGCTCCAGCCGTGAGCTGGACAGCACAGAATGTAAACTCAACTTGTAATCAATAATCACTTAAAATTCTCCCGAACAAGAGGTTTGTTGTAACGTGGAGATTGCGCGCTGTCTAAGAGGTAAATCCGATGCTGTGGAAAATCGCTGGCTGTGGCTGACGTATTATCTATAGAAAAACATGACCGTTCCCTTGACCAACTATATACGCGCGGGTTTAATCTCTAAGTTCTCATCGCGGCGCAATGGTATAAAGTTACACAAAAAAGTAAAGCGATTTTCGAACCAAGATTTATGTCGGTGCAGTTTCGGCAAAGTTAAAGCGAAAAGTTTTCATTGTACTGATATAAAGTGTAGGGATCTTGGACAGGGAAGGAAATTTGTAAAGATTTTCTAAGCTCGCAATTCCCCCCTTATCTGGGAAATTAACTGTGATCCGCTAGCTCCTGCCGTGGAAAGCGTCGCTCCTCACGTTGATGTATGGGCTTCCCGGCCATACCGCGGAGCTCGAGTTTTCTTCTATATGTACGCGCGCGTCCTCGCGAAGACGAATAACCCATCGCAATGTAGAGCGCACGGCACAAAATAAAGAAACACGACAACAACAAAAAACACTCTTTCAGCTATAATATACGTTTTTTCTTCTCTCTATCCACTGTCCCTTTTGTCTGCGAGTGTAGGTTTTCGGTCCACCCAGGCAGCAGCAGCGCGATGAGATGGCTGACGATTCCACGAGCTCGCCACTTCCACGATTAGGCTAATGACTGAGGAGAATGGCAAGCTCGCGTACGCGCACAAAAGATCCCGACATTAGGTCCATTAATTGAAACAGCAGCAGCCCCATCGTCAGCGGCGACGAGTCATTTGAGGCGAAATGAGAGCTCTTATTTATAGGTATATAGAAATCGGCCTCGACATGAAACCGCGCACGGCGACGTCTGTGTCAAAATCCCGTAGTTGGACGAACTGAAAGAGTTCATCCATTCATCGATGTGACGTTTATTTACACCCAGCCACCGTTAACAATGTGTCATCTTGGTTTACATTCGCGCGCCGTCGCCGCCCCCTCGAGTCGAATTCGCTGCCGAAGATGGGGATGTGACTTCGAATTGAGCGGCTAAGCTGCATTTCAAAATAAGAAACTGCTTTCGTATTCATGGAATGAAACTCGGAACTCCCCAATGATGTCTGTCATGACTCACGAGCACAAAGTTCAAAAGTAGCCAAATGATGCTTCTGTCAAACCTTATATAAACAATGGGGAAAAGTTTTGAAGCTCTATAGTCACTCCATTTCAAAGAATTCGATCAGCTGATAGACATGAACCAAATGTTTGGAAACTGTGCACAGCCTTTTGTACACCTGAAAGCGTGGACAGTATATATATACAGTACGTATCAGGCTGTTTTGTCGTCGCCTCAGGGCATTGAGCATAATGGCACTATAACATTTTAGAATACCGGTTAGCTGATGCCATCCAAACCTGAGCCGTATCATACGTTAAGACACTCTTATCCCATTTGACGTTGGGCCCTTTTCAAGAATGCAAATCTACTCTTCTTCTTAAACATTGTGCATAAAATGAAGTATAGGATAGCATCTTGAAACAGGGCAAACTTAAACGTCGTCCTAAAAGCCTGAGACTCAACCGGGCATACCTTCGACATCACACACATTCACACTCACACACACACACACACAGCCGCTCACATAAGATGCTGTAAGTATTCAGAGCGGGTGCCACGAATACATCCCAAGTAATCAAGTCGCATCTCATCCCGCAGCGAGATCAGAGCCCGTACGGTCGCGCAGAGCGCCCGCGATGAATACGCAATGTGATGTGTCGCGTCTTTCGCGTCGTCGTCGTCCATTTTGGATGCGTGTCCGTGCGTGCGTTCATGCGTTAAGTCACGTGACACGACACAGGGACGCGCAGTGCGTAAGCAACGCACCGCGCAGGGCTCGAGGGTCTCGGGTTCGATGTCATAAGGCTTAGTAATTGGTGCTAATTAGCTTCGGATGTATATTTGCCTATGGTATGAACGTTGTTATGGGGAATATACTTAAGGCATGGGGCGCTGCAGAGAATGATGTATGCTGGACGCATTGTCTATTGTTTTAGAGTCATGCATGTGTGTATAACCAATTAGACGATTATATACAGAGAAGGCGCGCAACCAATACGATATCTGACAGCGGCCGTGGATATATATTGGTAGTATTACAAACAAATTGGCAGTGGATTGGCATACTCGTAAACTAAAACGTTTTCACGTCCTTAACCGTATCTTGAAACGATCTGCAGTTTCTTCTTTTTGCGCGTTTATATAAACAAAATTATAGCATCATCATCATCATCTTGGTGTTTATTCGGCGGCTCAAAGTTGACACGAACGCGCACACGCGAGCACGCCGTGTGCAGCCGAGAAGAGAATGACACGATAGATAATTTCCGCGATTCCGATGCAATAGCACACGGCGACACGAGCGACCGCGAAACCATCTCGCAAGCCGCGAGAGTCGTCTCAGCTTCCGAGAGTTTACGAAATCTAATTTCCCCCTCTTTGATAGTTGTGTCGTCAAAATCAAGCTCTGCGGCTTCAGATCGCATTACATGCACGCGGCTACATGGCAATTACGCGGATATTGCTGTTTGCTGAGCAGCACGCCCGGCGTTGCAGTTGCATGTGCATCTGCATCTCTAAGCAAAGTGCAACAAACGCCGCCACCGCATCGTTAGATGGCCGCAGTCGCATCTCGCGAGACGGCGGCGGCGGCGGCGGCGGTGGCGTGGGCTGCGCGGCGTTTTTCGAGCCGCGCAAGTCCCGCGCTGCGCCGACATGGTGTAATTGGATATCGCTGGCAGCGTGCAACGCGGCGACGTCTCGCTGCAGAAAGGGAGGGCGTCGCTCGTGAGTTATCTTACGCTGTAAGAGAGATGCCAGCAGAGACTAAACCGCAGCGCTGCACTGCACGGCAACAGCTCAATTGTTTGTTATGCGAAAATAAACCGCGCGATTGTGCAGGCGGCCAGTGGCGTAGCTAGGTGTTGCAAGGCTCTGGTGCAAGATTTTCAATTCACCTCCTCTCCCCCCCCCCCCGCTCCCCTTCGAGCAATTCAGTTCAAGAAATGAGACCAAATATGCTAGGGTCCAAAATATACCCATGATGCATGTTAGCACTTAGCAAAGGCGGCTACGAAAGAAGTAGCGTGTTGGGGTGGGGAGGGGGGGCATATTCAGCAAAACATCTTCAAGAATCATTGCAATTCACAGATTTTATCATGCTTCGTGAGTTCTTGTCATTACTTGGCGCTGCAGTCGAACATTTTGCGATTGCAGTGCCTCTGTGTCAAAATATTACGTCAAAATCGGTGATAGATATACATGTTATGTACCTATGATTGCGGACCAGAGATTTGATCTCCGATTCATCTTTCCACGGCCCTCGAGCCAATGCTAGTGGGCCCCCTGACTGGGAAAAAGCTCAGCTGCACCCGCTGCACCCGCTGCACCCGCTGCACTTGCTGCACCCGCTGCACCCGCCGCACCCGCTGCACCCGCTGCACCCGCTGCACCCGCTGCACCCGCTGCACCCGCTGCACCCGCCGCACCCGCTGCACCCGCTGCACCCGCTGCACCCTCTGCACCCACCGCACCGGCGGTAGCTACGCCACTGCAACCGGCTTTGTTTGCCATTGCTGCACAGCACTGTGTGCAGTGTCGTATGCGAGTTTTATTTTATAACGTGCGCTTGTCAAATATGATCGCCCATTTTGTTTCCTCTACTATAAGATGACATTTTAGAGGAGCAACGTCTGTTCGGTCTACTTGCATTCAGTTCGCAAATATCATTTTCTTTAAGATCACCTCGATCGTAAGCTTATTTGCATTGTTGATATACACGAAAAGTGTGTTTGAGTTTGAAAAGTCATTGAAAGCCATGTAATATATATATATATATATATATATATATATATATATATATATATATATATATATATATATATATAGGAATTGCACAATCCCACGTCAGTTTTAAAAGGATTATCAATTATACCGTGAACTTCATTGCTTCCCCTGTTGGCATTGCTCTCCAGCACAGCAGCTCACGGTTTCCGCGTCCTCCAAAGTGCAAACTATTTTTCCGCTTCCGGGAAAACTTTCACTAAAACGACTACGTATCCCCAAAAAAATCCTCTCCAACATCGCCACCCTACCTGCCCCCATTCCAGCGTCCGCCGAGTGTGAAAATCCCGCGGAAAACGCGCCTCTATAGCTTTTGTTGACAGCCCGCTTTCCTCGACGTGCATAAACCATGGGGCGTCGAGATATGGTGCGCGTTGTGAAGCACAGAGGCTGCCCGTGTCCCGGGCACTAGGGGTGGGAGGGGGGGGGGGGGCGTCGAGAGAGAACATTGCGGTGTAGTGCGGGGAATAAAGGTGGGTATCCGGTGACTTTTCTCATCCGGTGAGGAGAGGGGGGGGGGGGGGGCACTTATCGACACTAACGTTGAATCCTTAGGCTAAAATATCCACGTTTTCAAGCTTGACTGGCAATTGCGACGATTTTCTTTTAGGTAGCACTATAACACATCCTCATCTCCCTGGATTCCTTATAAGAGCACAGATATTTTTGCCTGGAATGGGTATATTTAGTGTTCCAACCATTTAGTGTTCCAATAGTATTGGAAATTCGCAAAAGTTATAGTCGTAAAGAAGCTAGAGACTATATATATAGCGTACCAGCGTAGTACACGCGAATTTTTCAAATAAATGAATATTATTCGTCGCATACCCAGACTGCATGCCCCGGACTCCACCACTGGTTGCGATTGGGGCCGGCGAGAGCGAACAGTGCAGCGGCGGGGCGCTGCGAGGACCCGGACGGCGAGGGCGACGCCGCCGAGAGATGCGCTCGGCAGATACGTCGTCGTCGGATGCGGACGCGATAAATCCGAGATTCACGGGTGTGAGAATGAGCAAAGAGAAAACAGATAAATGTGTGTTGTCTCGTCTCTCTGCACGGTGTGTGTATGAATAATAGACAAACAGTTTGCGCACTTGCGAATAAGGAATCGCCGTAAATGGGTATTTTGTCTGTGCTTTTGTACTTTGTAGCACGTGCGTTGTAGCGTTTTGTGCGACTGAGCATTCAGATTTCTGTATTTCTGTTCAGGTTACTGTATTTCTGTATCTCTGCGTTAAAGGAACAGGAGGGTATTGTAAGAGAGACAATGCCCCTCAGCCCAGCCCTCCTATGTTCATGTAATTGTGACCACCAGTGACATTGTGACATATTATATATGCTCAAATGTTATTTATCTAAAAAAAATGACCTTGTATTCAATACCTTTTGAGGGCTTCGCACCCTTCGCACCCTTTTCGCTATTTACGTTTTCTAAACATTTTCTTCGTTGGTTTTCCCCCTTTGCATCGCGATACGCGCACCCTTAGGGATGCACCCGCGGGGATGAAACTGTAATGCGATTTCGACTATCGCTATCTGCTTTATCACCTCATGGGAAATTGGATTGCAAGCTTTTTAAAATGCGTGTGTGTTTTTGTCTCTTGCGGGAGCAATGTGGACGTGATCGTCCCAGACGCGCCTCCCGAACAGAAGTCGGATGAAAAGGAGGGGGTCCGACTGGAGCCAAGACGGGGGCGCACAGGCCCTAATCGCCTCGCAGCACAAGGTGCTGCCGGATTCACGGTCCAATCGGGTCCAATCGTACATTATAGGAGTAAAAAATGCATGAATGGAAGTTTTATGTGGTACGTTCTGGTTTGTACAAGTTATCAATAACCTTTCAATAAATAATTCCTTTATGAATACGCCGTCCTATTTTCGGAAAGGTACATTTCATATCGTCATATTACCAAGTCAGCACAATATGGCGTTGCTATATATTATTATATAGGTTACACACACAAATATAACCAAGTCTCATAACTTCTCGAAAATCGTTTACGCCAACTTAACCGTATTAGAGAGACCCGCATCCATTATGGTTCACTTTGGCTGCAATAAATATTGAATATGAAATACAAATCCTCCCCGAACGGTTTCTTTGTGGCAATTTTCA
Source organism: Nemoura dubitans (assembly GCA_921293005.1). Taxonomy (NCBI): domain Eukaryota; kingdom Metazoa; phylum Arthropoda; class Insecta; order Plecoptera; family Nemouridae; genus Nemoura; species Nemoura dubitans. The sequence continues at coordinate 42,319,846 of OV121076.1, forward strand.
CCAGACATTAAACACGGCAAATGTATTAAATGAAGACTCAGTGAAACGTAATGCTACTCAATGATTCGTGGATAATTCTTGGACAATGTTAACCTGGCAGACGGAGCTGCAATTTCGAGTGGAACAGACCTTCTGTTTAGCGATGTAGCAGAATTTCGAGTCCGCGGGGCACCGATGTTTACCGGCCGTGGATGGGAGCTCTGCTCAGCTTGAAGACCCGCTCCTTCAGACGTTCGAGATGTTAGTCTCAAGGAGGTAGTTGCCGGAAAGAGAAGCAGGGGAAAATATCAAACTAAGGTCTTCCGTCGCAAGTCGGTATGTTTGCGCAGGGCAAACAGAAGTCATCAAAAGGGCTTTAGAAACAACTTTGATACAATTTGCCCAGCTGTCGTTTTCGGGAATTGGAGATGATAGTACCTTTATTATATTGCTTTGCTTCCATAATATATAGGAAACCGTTTCATGGGTTGAATATTGGACTTTACGCTTATCGGCAAAAACATCATATCGGGATGGGTCAGCAAATATTGCACTGCAAAGACGTTTAGGATTGCAGCTTAGAATTTCCTCTAAAGTATACGGTCGTATAATCTGACAGCTATTCCGCTAACTCGATCTTCAATGTGCAAAAAGGAAATTGGTTCAAATTGTTCGACAAAACTTTGCAAATTTGCGTTTGCACAAAAGTTCGTTGATTTCTTTTGGTTTTATTTAATCATACAGCTTTATTGTGAGTTTTCATAGATATACATTCTTCAATACATAGCAGAATTTCTGTTCGTTTTATAAAATATGAGTTTTTAAATCATCACATCAACTCAGATTTTCAATCTCAGTATTTTAAAAATTGAATCGCATTTTGCGAACAGCGAGACAAGAAAAAAAAATGACGGCACAGCGTGAGTGTGTGTGTGTGTGTGTGTGTGTGTGTGTGTGTGTGTGTGTGTGTGTGTGTGTGTGTGTTTATGCAGTCCCCATACAAAATGCGAAACGTTCATCACACACACGGCACGCTCTGTCAAACCAGATCGAAAAGTCCCGCGCTCGCACCGATCAAAATTCATAACCCCATCAAATTTCTATTACACCGGGACACATGAAATATTGCTTCATTAAAAAAAAAAACGCACCAAATAAAGATTCGATCGCGGCGCAACTCGATTCGTTTCAAATCCGCCGTGCGCCGCGGCACTAAATATAACACAAGATCGGCCCATTATGGAAATAAATGTCCATCAGAGCCCAGCCGAAGCCATCGAGTTATTACATCACTTTCTTCCATCAATATACCGAAGGCAATATCACATTATTCAATAGGCGCATGCGCACCACGCCGACAAATGCGCATTACCTACACTCCATTTCACGCTGAGAAGGAGAGTGGCTTTGCATCCGCCTCGAGAACACACTGCCCTAAGAGCACACGAGCTAAGAGTTTCAAAACTCACCGCCTTGAGCCGGACAAAAGGCTCTATATGCGGTTTTAAACCTCATATCTCGTGTCTAACAGCAGACGTGGGTCCTCGAGGAAGATGCAAATCCACTCTCCTTTTCGACGTGAAATGGAGCGTAGTGCGTTACAAACGCACGTCGATTTCCCCGGCTCTACGCACAGTCCGCGCATGAAGTCGGTGTGTATAAAATAGCATGCGTGCCGTCATTATATTCCTATCGAGCTGTAAGCAATCATAAGACACCTGTAGGGCTTGACAGGTAGTAAACCAACCGCGCCAGGTATAGCACCGCAGCGCTCCTCTCGGCTCCAGACTGGAGTTAATTGGTGCAATAACGATCAGTGAAGGTCGGCCCCGACCATTATCGACGAGGAATTACAGAAAACGCGGACAAATTGTCCGCTTTGTGGGCAGGCACCATCTCGAATCGAAATGGGATAACCGCTTATATAAAAGTTTACTCCGATATAACACACAATTCAAACACTACTTTATAAGTGCTCGCACCCAAAAACTCTAAAAGTCGCGTTTGAGAGTATTTTTTTTGTGTTTTTGACTCCGTCTGAGGCAGTCAAAATGATACCCCGACTAGATGGTCACGCGTCCAGATTCGTCTTCGGCTTACAGGACGTTTAGTTACACCACGCAGTTAGGTGTACACTGCACACGCTCATCCTGCAAGGCGAGCACGTATCAGAGAGTTAATCATTTGGTGGACCCACTGCCACTTGTTCGATCGACTACCAAAAATCTGTGTAGGATAATTTGTTGGCCTCTTGTCCGTACGCCAGCGCTTGTAGGCATCGAAGATGTGAACGCTTATATATACCGAGCCGTTTCTTATTAGACCTCACCCTCGAGACGTAATATACCTAATGGCTATAGAAGGAACGAGCCCCATATTTATAATTTTATTACACTTTTATACAACGGGCATTGTTCATTGAAATGCTAATGCAGAGTGCTACGTCATACGTTATCGTAAACAATACTATTAGAAACACGAAAGCGACTGGACGAGTCAAATATGTTATTTGTATCAAGCTTCCTTTTAGCTGCCGCGCGGCTTTATATTGCGCAGATATCATCCGATCTAACGCTTTTTATCGCACGTATCTTGTTTATTGAGTGTGAATCGTCGGCAGATGTTGTTGCCAACGCGTGTATGGAAGGTGGCAAGAAGTACTTCTTCGTGCGAATGCAATGCCAGAAACTGTCGGTAAGGACTACGGTAAGGACTACGGAGGCGTGTGTAGGGTATCGGTATAGCAGCCAGCGATAATCAACGCGAGGTGAGATATATATCACCAACAGGCAACAGCATTGTCTGAGGGCATGGAGGCGCGCGAGCCATAGCCGATAACGACCGTTTCTAAACGGCGAAGACAGGCTATAGTCGCCATGCGCTGAAATACCGTGGCGTCATCAAACCAAGTGATACAGGCGTTCGGGATTTCGAATCGCTCTTCCAAACGCGAACGTAGCTCCGGCTCCCGTATAGGAAGGCGAGGAAGAGGAGGAAGAGTTATTGCGCGGTACGCCATGCGTCTTTGGGTCGCGGAGACCGACGGCGACATGCGAGAGCGGTACATTTGCTGCCCGCCGCCGGTTCATTACGCGAGGAACGCTGCCAAACAATTAAGTGAAACAATTCAAAGGGAGCTCAAGCTCGCAAATAGCATTCAATTAAAAATAGGTCAAATCGGAAGATAAATCGGATGGATGTGGGCTGCGCTTGAGACTTTACAGCTGGCGTTTGGATCAGAGGTCCGCGATGTGGAGGAATCGTCGTGACGTGGTTTTGCGTTGCTCCGAAAAGAAAGGGGAAATAACAGAGTGCTTTGCTTGCGCTGTGAAGCACCCACTGTACGAAGATTAATTGTGGATGAGAAGGATTGCGTTTAAGACAAATTAAATTTTCTAAAAGTACCTGCTGCAAACGGGTTTCTAAAAATAAACGCAATGCTGTGCAGAGTGTATATATAGAGGGAGAAGAGTGAAGCAAAGCTTTTCTTTAGCAAAAGCGTTGGGCAATTTTAAAGCTTCAATCTGCTTCAATCTTGAAAAGCAATTCAACGTCATCTTGTACAATATATATAAGCGAAACAATTTCGTATTATTCCGAAAATATAAAAGCCCATGCCTGCAGCCCCCGAACAATTTCCGCAAATAAACCCATGGCAGTTGGCACACACACACACACACAGACATAGTATACAAATTGTTGACGCACACAAATACAAAGACGAACCACTTTGAAAACTCATCAAAAAACACGGGAAAACTTTGCGGCCCGCTAAACTAATTCCCCGACAAGAATCAACCGCGCGACGCAACGCAGCAAAACACCAAGGAAATCGACAACAACGACCGAGATGCCGCGCCTGTTCCTTTTCGTCGGTATCATCCCATTACCTCCCTAATCGCTCATCGACGCCGCCGATATACCTTTAAGCAATCATTCCTGATTCATTTTCGGTCAGGCGAAAAGGATCGAAGACACAAACGCAACCACCATCCACCATCATCATCATCATCATCATCATCATCGCATAAACGAGGAACGGAAATGTATCGTTTTTTCCCCTCTCACTCTGCGGTCTCGTAACCGAACGCGATCTTCTCTCGGCGCAGGTATCGCGCTCTCCTTCGATATTAGGGCAAGGTAGTCTTCGCTTCGCTAGAGAGAACAACGCAAGGTCTCTGGTCATACACTCCATCAGCCAGCTGGTGCACAGCCACGACGAGCGCCTTCCAGCATACGACTCCAGCGCGTCCGCGTGGTGGAATCCATCATCGGATGATCCATCATATACGCACTTGACACCAGAGTTCGGCCATGGCAGTAGTTGGCCATCATCCACCTTGCTCGATGCGTAGACACGTTGGAAAGTTTTCCCGCAGCAAAACGCCGAGTGGTGTGTGCCCTGCCCGCGCTCCTAGCATGCGTTGTCATATTTTTCTGTACGCGTCATCCACGCATAATTGAGTAGCGCGTAGAGCGGCGGTTCGCGCGCGCGCGCAACATGTTGTCGGACGTGTCTGGGGAACGCATTACTTACCCACAATGACTCGGGATAAAAAAATAATTTGAGGAGTCGAGAAAATCTTGTGGGAAACGTCCGACTGTCGCAGTTGCACCGCCGCGCATTTGGTCTCATCCCACGATAATCTAGCTGGCAGTTCCGACGCCTTTCAAGTCGCAGGAGATTCGAATTCTTTCGCGCGCTTCGGCAAACTTCAAGTTTAAAACGTTTCTAATAACTAAGTGAATCGCCGCTGCGACTGAGAGTTTCTGGCTTATAATTATCTCCGCGAATTGAAATTAAAATCACATTTCATTCGCACCGTCGATACAGAAAAGTTTCGCTCGTTGAAAGGAGCAAATTAACGAGCAAAGTTGCGGAAACTCGAAAGCGTCTTGACAACTTAGCAAGTCGAAAACGGGACGAAATCTTCACTTTCCTGCGCAGCAAACGGGCGCCAATTACCGCCATTTCTGTGCTTGAAAGTTATGGATACAAGTCTAGAGACGTAGTCTAGAGATGTATAGGTGCTAGGTACCAGTCTCCGTCTAAGGATTTCAAGGAGTCGCCACATTACACAATTGCGACGACACGCCATCGGTGTTATTAAAATAATGCCGTGCCGCGACGAGGAGAGCTGACAATTATCGACACGATACTGCATAGACCTCCATACACCTATGGAGTCGAGCCGAGCTGGGACTAATTAATAAAACAGGTGAACAACCTGTGCCTCTAGCGTGCATTACAAACTGAGTGTAGGTTTTTCAGTCGCCCTTTTCCGCTTATTATCCCGTGGCGTCGACACAAGTCATGTGTTTTGTCGTACGTCCGCGAGGGGACACATTCTTCAGGTGGACGTCGCACGGAACGCGACTCCTCGAGGCATGCGCAGGACGCCGACGACGACGACGACGACGACGACGACGACGACGACGACGACGACGACGACGACGACGACTTGGTGATGGCGCACGGCCAGCTCACGACTCATGGGTGCTACACTCTGGTGTAACTAGAGGACCACAGTGTTCAAGGCAAACGAGCGAGGAGACTCAAAACATGATGCTAGAGTTATAAAATAGACCAAGAGTTATTAAATAGGCATCATAAAGGACTCAAAAAAGGACTCATAAAGGGGTTAGGACGCATGTATATGGTTTAAAGCTCAGCTATCATATACACTCTCAAAAAACTTCACATGGACCTATGTGATAGTGACATGAAATCATGGCAATGATTGTATTCTAATATGTCGTGGTAGCTTCCCATGGCTTCCTGGGAATGATTCTCTTGGTTCTCGGCTGTCATTGCAGGAGCCTGCCACCTACGGGAATTTGAGGTTAGGATGCCCCGAGGAGGTTTTGGACCTTTCATTGGGATGGTTAGCAAGTTTGGGAGCCGATTATGTCGAGTTTCCACTGGATTGCTCTAGTTACCGATATCACTGCCCGATACGTCTCGCAGCCTAGTGCATATACCCTAAACATCCGTGTTCAATTGGGCCACATGACATGCGCTCATGGGAATCATTGCCATGGCGGCGTGTATGGCGATTTTAAAATGGATTGATTAACATGCCAATTACTAAAGATCACATCGAGTCGCTCAAGATAATGCATTCACATACAGGCCATGTGAATAAATCTGAGAGTGTACGACAATATGGCTGAAGGAAATAGGACAACTTGGTAAATCGGAGTTCAGAACGGTTGTGATTACTGATTAGTCAATATCGAGACATTAGGTAAGACTTGACATGTTTCTTGCCCATGCATTTCAACCTAATTACTCCACAATATACCTATACCGATGTAGCCTATTGCGTATGCGGTTGAGGTGATATGATCGACATACGAGTCTTCGACGGACGAAGGAGGGCAATTTTTGTGGCCGAAGTTCATGAGAGAAAATTATAACTTCCCTATATTCTATCTGGTGATAATCATTGCGTTTCGGGTTACACGCTGAAACAACATTGCATTTCGCTACAGGATCTTTTCGCCGACCTTTAGCTCGCTTTTCTGCAGTACATGGGTCCTCATGAACAGCATTCAAACCATGGAACCTGCTTATTAATTTGAAAAGAAACGAATCCCTCTGAGCATCTCACGAAGCAACGAAGTGTAGGTTGTTCGCGGACGTGTGCCTACTGCCCACGGGCCTGCACCCAGCGGCTCTATACGTAGTCGGTGACCGTCCGCTGCCGGAAGAGCTCTCGTCAATCGATCGGGTCCATCGGATTCCTGCGTGGCACTCGCGTTCGTGATCGGGACTCGAGCGAGAATTGCCAAGTTATACACTCGGGAAACGTGTTCGATTGCCGCGTGACAAACCGGCGAAACTTATTCCGAACAATTTTTGTCAATTTGCATCGCGTCACGCATTTCGACCCGTGGCGACGAAGTATGGAGAAATCCGGCCAAATTTCACTTTGACAAGACACGAAATTGTGTCCTCATAATTTGGTGCATAATACATTATTATAAACTAAAACAGCGAAAAACACACCGGATATTTGTGTATAAGATTACTGCCAAGTTACGACCATGCCTGCACAAAATGCCTTGTGTCAACCATAAATTTCCCCCATTTTGCGTTTGAACTGAAGAAAAGAACGTCAGATTTATCCGAAAAGTACTCACAACATCGGTAACGGCCACCTCCAAGGCTCTGAACAACATACATAACGCGCGGTCAAATCGCGCAACTAAGGGCTGATATAATAAGCACCTAAGACTAAGACCAAAGACCCGTTCGCCGCCCAACTTCGCACAAATCCCTCCACACTCCCATATCGCACGCTACACAAATCCCCGCTAACAAGGAGCGCCCCCCCCCCCCATCTAAAACCCAAACCCCCCAATCTCGGCAAGATGCGTGCCCACTTGCCCGGACCAGACCCAACTAGCGGCCGGCGCGTCCGTCGCGCCTCCGTTGCGTGTGCCGCGCACGCAAGCCGCGACGCCCTCGGGCCGCCGAATGCGTGTCCCGGTCCACGCGACGACGCCGTCCGGAGCGCCGGCGTACCCCCAGGACAGCAGGGAGTCGCATGACTCGAGTGATTATGTCGACGGCGGGACCGTGGCCGGACCGCGCCGGCCTGAATGGTAACGTGATGGACGCCATCTGTTCTACTGGGCCAGTGGCAGTGCCGATGGCCTAGCGACCGTGAAGAAGTCGTCGATTCCGTGTCTTATCTGTGTGTTTGTGTGTGTATGTGTGTGGTTGAAATTAATAATTGCTGGTTTGAATTTCGTGTAGCGTTTTCGGTTTGTTGGTTGTGCCTTTAGGAGTGCTGGCGACACGAGCTATGCATTGAGGAACCCTTTTTTAATGAAAAGAATATGTTCTCGTTCGGATGCCCTCAAGATGATTGGTGTATTGTATGCGTTTTATTGATAGTTATGAGTGAGGGCTGCTGCCTCATTATTTATACCTACCATGTAAAAAAATTGAATGTCGAGTGCATCTCATGAAAACACAGTGTTTAGAAACAATCAATTCATTAGAGTGCTTGCCATGTGGATTCGGCAGGGCAGGTGGATTAGAAGATCGACTCGCTACGTAACATGACTGACTTCATAAAGATAAACATCCTGAATTAGTCTATCAAACTATTTATCAACCTGACTGTCAAGAGGATGCCGCATAATTTTTTGTTTCACTGCTCGACCGTGTCCCTTTCATCCCTTGCCCTTGTCCAATGACGTCTTACTCGTTGGGCCTGTTGTAAAAAGAGAGAGTTCACACGGCGCGTCCTAAAGTGATGCAAAACGGCACCTCGATTGTTGCCCACGAGTGCTAATCGTCCACTTAGTGCGAATATTAAGTGTCTGAGAGTGTCTCTGGTTCGCTCCCTTTGCCCGAACCCAGTTCCCGATTGTAACTACGCGGCGTTGTAAAAGTATGGTCCGCACCAGCGCTCCGTTGACAACTTTACTCTATAGCCATTCGACGAAAACGAAATCGTATAATTGAGGTACAGTACAAGAAAAAAGCCAATTGCTTAATACTTTTAGAGAAAACTTGTTCAAGATTTTTGAAAAGAAAACAAAAAAGCGAAGTAGAAGCAAAGTGTAGTAAGAAGACGGTTCTTTCGTCGTCACTGTAATAAAGCGAAACGCGCCATGAATTGTAAAAATTTTCGACTTCTATATTACTTAATTGCGTGCATCTCCGAGATTTTATTATAACTGTCTGAGAGGCGCGGTGGTGGAGCTTACGTTGGAAACATGGCGGCTGGAGTCGGAGGTGCAATTCAGCTGCGCGTTTGACAGGTGAACACGGGCTTTTGGCACGGGTCTGACGTGCCGGAGAGAAATACTTTTTGGCCGAGGTATTGGTCGCGACAGAATTGATATAAATTGGCGGCGAGCAAAGAGACATGGCTCAATTAAATGCGTTGCTAAATGGTTTCTCCCGGATCGCAGAGACAGCTTTAGCGTGACAAGAAAATGTGCATTCGTAGTTATTTTATTAACTGTCTGTCTGTGAGTATGATATATTTTGTATTTTTAGTTCGTGTATACAAAATATGGGAGGTGAACATGAATGATAAGCATTGAAACTGCAACAAATAGTCGTTGACAATCTCACACAAGCTTGAGGATGAGATGCAAATAGAATGCTCAATAAAAAACACGCCTGAAAATGTATTCTATTGCTTGAAAACACCCTCCCTATATATAAACGACGCACCCATGTTTGTCTCTAAGAAAATTATTCAAATCGAATCTTTTAACAAGCTCTAATAATTGTATTTGCTCTAAAATCTTAATATCTTGAATGCTTCAGACATGTTTGTCTTGCCATCGTTCTGTAATTGTTTTGCACTACGATAACGACTTCAGCATTAGAAAATGAATATGCACCACTCGAACTAAAAACCAGGAAAAACACTCATCGAATCCATCTCTCTTTTGGTTTACCATCCACTGTTGGGTCTCGGTCAACCAGTACCAGCCCACTCAAAGTAAAGCATCTTTCTTCCTTGTCATCTTCACACTCGTTGTCTTAGTTCGTTCCCTACATCTCTATCTCTGTGTCTCTCTCGCTCTGCTATACGAGACTCTTTGCTCGGTCGATAATTGAATCCTCCAATTATTGTCAGCTAATGGATACCGAAAGCAGACGACGCTGCACTCCAGAAAAACCAGCGCCGCACGATGAAACACTCAGCGCGATATAGGCACTCTCACCTCACCTATCTCCCCGAGTCTAAACCAAAGCGGCAACTGGCCCGCGAACGCAAAAACGTGTACGTCTCGGTGAACAAAAAGGGCAAAAAAGAAACTTACGAGGAAAGAAAAAATTAACACCGAAACGTTTCTTGTTTCGAAAAATGACGGCCACGTCGCCGGTAATTTAATATAATTTCGAGAATTACCATTACCCGACACAAATTTTCGCCCGTCTAATTCTTTTTTAACTCAAAAAATCCATTTAAAATGTGATCTATCACAAGTCACGCGGCCTGCGCTGCGCGGAGTACCTATACGTATATCGCACGGCGGCGTCGATCCGTGATCACCAAATTTGGTTGGCCGCGAGGGCAAATTTCGTGGATGCGCCGCCTCTGGTCGCTCATCTGTGCGCCATGGCTCGTAAAGCCAAAACGTCTTCGCTTTTATATTACATTCTTATGGGTATACGAACGTACGTTAGGCTAATGTAAACAGAGTCATAGAGACAATGAATTATTCACTCCGTATTTTACCAAGAGTGCGATGAATTATTCTCGAAGCGTAGCCGGTAAGATTTGTCTCTGTCAAAACGCAAGTCCCGCTCATAATCACAGTAATATCTCACGAGCCTCATCTTTATTCACGTCGCTGCGGTGGAAAAAAAAGTCACCCTTTTTAGGAACATTTCAATCAGGCCTATATAACCAATACAGTCACCGCCAAAACAATACACTTGTGAGCACGGTAAAGCAACACTCCAGTTTGCCCACAATGCGGTCGTTTTTGCATGATAATGAAGACGGTGCCCGGTTGAAGTATAGCAACGTCAAAGTGACGTCATTCGTTTGGTCCAGCACAAAAGGCAATGCTGCTCAACTATGGCTAGATAACGGCTTGCTAAGATTTTGGGAGTACACGTCCTCTATATAGACAAAGTTGTGAGACTGCGTTGATTGCTCAGGGACCTAATTGTGACACATGCGAAGTAATTTTAGCAACACAAATCATCCGGACAGTAACTGATTACGCTAAATAACGTTACCACGTCGGTGTGTGTAGGTATACGGACCTAACAAATCGCTACGAGTTGCATTGAAAGGTTGGTTTGCCGGCATACGCCCAAAGACCGAGCGCGACGCGTGCACTTTCGACCGATTCCAGTCGGAGCTGTGTTTCCGCCCAGGAGGTGAAATTAAAATCGGTTCTCGCTCGTCATAAACAGTCATTAGGTCGGTGGTCCGTCACAATTTGTCCCTTGGGCAAGGCAGGGGTCCATACTCCATAATATTATACCGTGCGCGCGGTACACAAAATGCGCTGGCACCGAAATGAGATCCTTTCGGATAAGACGATGAGGACCAGCTTCTAATAAAGGTACCGAAATGTGGCTACCGTACAGCAAATTGTTTCACGATGGGACGCATCCACAAGCGATCAAAACCATCGTTACGCCAGAAAAATCGTTTGCAGTCAACTTGCATTTACAAAAATGAAACAAAAACCATCTCAATGGACAGAGTCAATTTTTCAGCCAGTAAAAATTGTCATCAAGGTAGAACTGAACTTCTGTAATACACAGACGTGGTCAATATGTCGTTCATGCGCGAATTTTTAAATGATGATTGACTGATATTTTGATGACGATTGCGCCACAATGGTGACATCCCGAAAATATTTGATCTCTGCGGATAGCTGCACACATAAACACAATCTTGGCGGCGACGACGACGACGACGACGACGACGACGACGATGACGACCACGGTCGCAGTAATTAGGCCTCATTAGTCGCCGGCCGAGTTATTTATCGGTTATTTATTTAAGAACCGGTGCCATTAGTACGGACGATGTCTGCCCGCTGCGCAGAGCAGGGCTGCGCGTGATGGGCAGCTACATACAGTATTGGCCGCGCTGCGCTTAGCTGAGACATTGCCATATATCTAGCTGCTCCGTGGATGTGGCCGCAATGCAGGGGGCAAAATTGGGCAGCATTGGGCAGCATTGGGCAGCATTGGGCAGCGCAAACCAGTCATCCACTTCGTCCGAACGCCGATATTTCAGTTCGGCCCCAGCCGGACGTTTATTCACACAAATCACGTAGGACTTCGGTAGATTTTTATTCCCGAGTAATATGCTTATAAAGCAATTTAAAAGACGGGCGACCCAAACGCGGGACAGGGAGTGGGGGGGGGGGGGGAGGTTGAAAATATTACAGCCAGTGAATATGAGTTAACAGAAAAACAAACAAGAAAAATGTTAATACAAAACACCAATGTGTACGCGCGGACATATGTGATGTGTTTGCATGTATGTGTGTGTGTACAAGATTTTGATGGGTCCCTTCAAAACAATTGAATAATGTCATTAATTTTGTATTCAATTAAACGCGGACAGGCGCTCGGTGTGACACGTAAGATATGGAAGATTGCGCTAACGGGGGTCTCCATTCGTCTCCAACACGGTGCGTTATAAAGCGCGACGGGGACTGCGCACGGGGAGATATATATTAATGTCTCTCGCGCATGTGCAGTGCTGCTCATAATGCATGACGGTGCTGTTTCATTTAATCAGTAATCAAATATTCTAAATTTGGCCACAAAAACGCGGCTTGCACTGTATATATAAATAAACCTGTTGATTAATCTCTTTATGTTTTATAGGCGGTGCGGATAAAGTTAAACAAACCTTATATAGAAGAAGCTCAGCTTCAAGATTTTACACGTTTATAACGTCGGTAAAGGTGGATATTGAAAAACATCTGATAAAAATGCATGCGACAGTTTCAATCGTTAAGCGAGCCACGATGTTTGATCAACATCCTTGTACAGGGTTTGGTTGAAAAAACGGTGCTTTTTCGAGGCAGAGAAAGCAGTTTGTTGGCTTGTGACTCGACGATGTGGGCGACCCAAAGGCCAAAAGTGCATATTATGTGGCAGTCAGTGGAAGAAATATGGGCGCCTGGTCGATGCATGATGGCACGGTAGCTGGCATACCATCCTATAGTGCTAACATGTCGAGACATGCGCCTGCGCAAAGACACGAACGGGGGGAAATTGATATTATACTTTTGATTAATTAGCTAATTTACGAAACTAACTACGTTAACTATATAGCTTAAGCTAGGTAACTACCGTGCGAATGTGCACGGGCATAAAATTACCGTGTGGCCTGCAGAGTTGCGGTCATTATTTCGCATTAGGCACACTGGAGTCCAACAGGAAGTCCTGGGTCATGAAGAGATGTGGGCTCGTAAAATTATTTACTACTCGCACTTTGGTCTACGCATCAAGGAAATAACATAATTCCTACGGTGACATGGGAAGATTACTTCAAGAAAACTCGCCGAGTGTAGAATACGTGTAGACAATTTTCAGGTAGCTATACGTGCTAATTGCTGGGTATATTATGTAGTTCACGGTCGAGCGAAATTCTAGACATCAAATTTGAAACCCCCTTATTTGAAATTAAATTTAGGAAATAATTAGCAGATTCCTTTAAATCACATAGCGGTTTTGGCCGCAGGTCTATTACTTGCACATGCTGACCCTTTCAGGTGAGGTTCCTGATTCCGTAGAATTCCATAAACGAAAAGGTCCTGAAGCATTTAACAAAAATTATAGCCATCATACACAAGTAAAAAATATAATATGCAAATCGGGAATACCTTTCCTGCCTGCCGCTGAAACCGATGAAGACATTGTTCCGATGCGTCGATTTGCAACGCACTTGGATTTGGAACACATCTAACTACGCATGCATGACATGGGGCAAGTCATAAAATTAAGAGGCTTTTGTTGCTCACTTTTCTTAGCGGAAAATTCGCTTCCTACAGACTGCGACGGCCATTGGACGTAATTAACTACCTTCACGTTACTACCGTCGCATTAACTTCCACCACAAGAGGCAATACACATCCATTTCGTTCAGGACCCACCTATAAATCTACATCTCATGTTCCAGAAAACCTATATGGCAATTTCTTTTCGAAAATAACCCCGTTTAATCCTCCATGGTGAAAAATAATAGGTTTTTACGAATTGAACCGATTTTTAGAGAGGTCCAGTCTGGTGAAACTAATACAGATTCAGAAACCTCTCATAAAAGGGTCAGCTATAAGTAATAGACCAGCGTCCAAAACTGTTACCCTTTAAAAGAATCACCGTGAATTATTTCGAAATTTACTTCAAATTAGCGGTCACAAATTTGATGTCTATTATTTGGCTCGGGAAAGCTATACAGAACATTTAGCAGCCATATATACCTGCGTAAACACCCAACATGAAAGCCTCGAACACACATGCAGTTTTCTGGGCAGAAATTCTCTCATGACGACACAATTCCCTTATAGTTCATCACGGAATGTTTAACAACCATCAACTTGAACGGAAAACATCCCGTCCCACATCCTCAGGAGTTCCCGTCTATAACATCTCATTACCAGAGAACCTGGGGCAATTTCCATGTGTTTAGAAAAGAACACGGATGCACAGAGCCGAGTTAGTGCAACAACAGGAGTAAGATTGTTATCACCATGGCGATAGCCCATAGAAATCTGCAAGCGCCGACTATGATTGGTTGCCGGGCCCAAGTGAGAATGTATATTCGCTCAAAAGCGCTTGTTAAAAATTGCTCTAAAATTACCTAACTCTCATCCTTCCGTCCTCTTATATAAAATCGCAGGTGTACTTTCAATAAAAGAAATATTTTATAGAACAGTGTTGATTTACTATCATCAACATAAACTTAAATACAAAAAAACAGTCGTCAGTAGATCCCTGAGAGGCAACCCAACCAACAGACTGGAAATTCCAATGAAATTTAAAACAAAATGTCAAAATCAAGCTGATTGTTTAGGTCCGAAATTGTATAATTTATTACCAGACCATTACAAAACTTGTGCAAATCTATCTAAATTCAAAACCCTCATTACTAAATGGCTACTGGAGAAAAATGATACCGAGAATATACTTTTAATATAAATCCTAAAACACAATGTAACATTATTTTCAAACATGTTTTTCCTTTTTTTTTATTATCTTTTTATCATCAATGTGTATCATCTAGAAGCTTTAGGCTATGTTGAATGTTATAATGTCATAAACAGTCTTATCTACAAATCGCCCACAAACGAGTGAAAACTCACGTGGGATTTTTCTTACAACTTATTTATAAATTGATTTGTTTTTTGTTTTTTCTACATAGAATGTATTTGCGTTGTTTTTGTAAGAAAGAAACGAAAAAAAAAAAAATAATAAAAATAAAATAAAATATTAGGTAGGTATACTTGGTGCCCGAGCACCTGCCCGGCAAGCAGGAGGTCCCGGGTGCGCCTTTCCGTTCCCAGCATTAGCCCAGCAGACCTCGCCAAATACAGCCGTTTTCATTGGTTGAACATTCAAAATGACGTGACGTCACTCACCCACACCAAAAGCTCCGTGTCAGGAAATATTTGCACCGTATTCCGCGTAACGATGAAACGATATTCTGCGCGCTGGTGGACTCGGAAGATCACTACGTTGCGAAAATAGTGGTTAAAACCGAATTAATGGCAGGCGTTTGAAAAACCGCGCTGCTGCCAAAAGACTTCGCGCCACTCGCGCAAGTGCAGATCTGATAGTGACACTTCAAGTTCAATTGTTTGATGTTGGCGCTGAGATGTCACGTCGAAGTCTTGTCGTAGCATAATTTCACAATTACAATCAGCGTACCAGAACTAGATTATTCATTTAGTTTTCCGTTGAGCACTAAAAACGCATGCGAGTGAATAAGTTTACTCCGCGCCGAATAAGTTTACTCCGAGCAATATCCGAGTTCTCGGATAGGTATAACCTCTCTGAGCTGTCAAAAGATTGTTCAGAGTCTCTCGCCGTTTTCAGTATTTTATTGACACAATGGAGCCATTTGTTGAGCTAGTATAATAAGCACTTTGTTTGATTATTAACTACATTGGATTTGTAGCATGCGAAACTCTAGCTATAAGCACAGCTAACTTCATACGGCGTACGTAATGCAGTGTGAGAGTAAGGTTCGTTGCAGTCAGCACCTCATAACCACGCAAATAAGTCCATCATTCGCAAGCTGCGCTAAAGTCCCTGAAAAAATGGGTTTCGCGAAAGAGTGTTGAAATTCGGATATAGCCTGCAATGTCAGCAGACGAGACGCGTTCTGCCATGGAAGTCAGAATTTTATCGGCGAAATTGGGGTTATGGCGCATGGAGACGAGATAAGTCTGTCGTCGAGCACATGGGCTCTTCGCGCGGGGGAGTGACGTCACGACAGTTTGAATGTTCAGCCAATGAAAGCGGCTAATTTGGCGAGGTCTGCTGGGCTAATGCTGGGAACGGAAAGGCGCGTCCCGGGTTCGTATCCCGGTTCGGGTGCACATTTTTCCAGCTTCGCCTCCCTTCTCTATACTAGGTTTGTTCCCCGACTCCACATTCACAAGCGTTCCCTGCTACAAAACACAACGACCAATCTGATTACACGAACCGCCGTGTCGACACAGCGCGCGACAAGCGCACGCGCCCCATCACGCAGAGCGCAGAGTGCGCCGTTCGACGCCCGGCGCCGACGCTCGCCCATCGAACACGTGTGCGCGCCATCGTGTCCGTGCGCTGTCCGACAAGGTGCTCGACACGGCCCGTGCGTGTCGCGATCACGCGTGCTCGGCATCGCGAAACCACGCCACGGCGTTGCAGGGTTATGTGTCCATAGAGTTCCGACACGAGTCCAGAGTCCGTTCGGTGCCGAGAGGAGGTTACCGCCATGGGGCAGGGGCAGCCTATTTATATTAGTACCTATCTTTGGTGCAGACGTACCCAAAAATAGGTTATCGCCTAGGAAGAGGTACGCCTAGGAAGAGGTTCGCCTAGGAAGAGGTACGCCTAGGAAGAGGTACGCCTAGGAAGAGGTTCGCCTTGGAAGAGGTTCGCCTAGGAAGAGGTTCGCCTAGGAAGAGGTACGTCTAGGAAGAGGTTCGCCTAGGAAGAGGTACGTCTAGGAAGAGGTTCGCCTAGGAAGAGGTTCGCCTTGGAAGAGGTTCGCCTTGGAAGAGGTTCGCCTTGGACGAGGTTGTATAACCTTTGTTTCTAGCCTGCACCAATTGGTTCTCGCCCCTGAATTTTCTATGCGCTCATTATCAAACTCTGCCTCTGGTTGTTCTGCTAAACTGTCAATGTGATTGCCATTGTCATTTGTTATAGTGGAGCATATTATAGTGAATGCTCCACAAACCCTTAGCAAAATTTAGCTAAATGGAAAACGGATGTCGTAAAGGAACGATAATTGCTGCTTTTCTGTGCAAAAGTAAATTTCTTTCAAGTAGAAACACATTTCAATCGGTTCGGTTCCAACGGTTCATTTTCAAGTGCCTCCTGCAATTCCTTGGCATGGCATTTCTTTGGAAGTGATAAAACCAATTCGAAATAGTTAACTTTCCTAGATATATCTATATTAATTATGCAAATGGTCTACTGTCATGGTGGCTAAGCACCATTTTCACTGCATTACATGCTAGTAGGTATTGTGAGCGAACCATCTAGCTAGACTAGTCCCCTGGATCTCTATGACTCAGTCCCATGCATGCGAGGTGGCCACAACATGTGTGCTCAGTGTGGGTCGGTCCGTCCGAGATTTTACCCCGAATGGTTAATTCGAGCACGTGGTTTTTTGCGTTTCCTCCTCGTCCACACTAGCACACGCGGTCGAGTATTTATGGTGTAATTGTGACGGTCGTCGGCGCTCGGCAGTGAGCGCGCCGGGAATGGTAATTGCAAATTCCGGGATGCCTTTGCTTATTAGTTCACGTGCGGTGTCATGTCTGCATGCGTTGATGGTCTTTGAGGTTATATCGAATTTTCGGTGAACCTAGCCGGAGGCGAAATTGGGCTCGTGATCTTCAAGAAATATGTGAAACGGTGCATTTTTCGACTTAAAAAATGTGTTACAACTCATATGAAAACTGGGAGTCGTAAAGGCACGTGCATAACTTAACTCATGCAAACTTAAAATAATAAAAAAACGCATTTTTCATTCGAATACCTACATCGTTGAAATTTCTCAAGAAGGTCTCTTTTTGAGCTTTCGGGGCGTGCTCACGGTTGGGTCAGATGCCCCCAATCTAGCAACGAGACACCCAAATGCTTAATCCGTCCGTCTAATGGATTAAGCCAATTACTTTTCATTACCGGTGATTAAACGAATTCGAGTTTCTCGCCGATGTCATTCGGACTGCGAGAGACTCAGAGAACCCGAGAGCCAGGGAGCGGAACTCGCGAGACCCGGAGACCGCATTCACTTATGCAGCATACACAAGAAGTTAAGAACCCATCACGATGATGTTGTCCAACTCACATGGAGCCACAAATCACAATATATAAATACGTGAACAACCTTACAGATTAAATAATTAATTACGCGGATTAGAGCTTTGCCACCTTAGCATATGCAAGTAGGTATTAACATTAAACTGAAAAGAGAAGATTGATGGTGGTCGCATGGAGCTTGTAGCGACACAGAGAGAGATAGGCTCGAGCGCCGGCAGCAAGGTGCAAAGCGAGCAGAGAGCGAGAGGGGAGACGTCAGTGGACGGTTGATAAAGGTGGACATCAAATTTGTCACTTAGCTACAAGATTACTATTGTGCACAGCGCTCCGGGTGGCGGCCAGCGTTACCGAACGTCCGTGAGGCGGCCGGCCGCCGCGCAGCGACTATATATATATACATCCCCGATAGGCACACGGTAACATCGGCCTCTATGGTCGTCGCATGGGTTCAATTGTTTATGGGCATGGTCAAATAGATGCCTAATATTTTCCACTTTTTTAATAACCACCACGGGATTTTATTATCTTTGCCCTGTTAGACCGCTTCGATGGTTCAGCCACGACTCCGCGCAGAGCCAGTTTATGAAGAGACGCAATGGCCGCTTGTGCTTATAGTCAGTAATATAAGGTAAGGTTATTTATGTGCTGTGTGCCAACGTATTTACATAAGACAAGCAATCATTAGGCTAGAAACAAATAACTACACACATTGTAGCAAACATACGGCCGTTGTGGGGCCGTTAAGAGAGAAAAAAAGCTGTTCGCTCATGGGACGGCTGGATTCCGAAGACGACGGGGCAGCGTGATCAAGACTCTGTCGATGGTCGACTAAGATTCTGTTCTCATCATCTCCGCAGTGGTGGAGGTGCCGAGTCCGGCCCCGGGGCCTCGCGAGCTAGCGTCAGCGGCGCTGGGCAGGTCGCGGAAATTGGGTGCTTCGTCTTCGTGGACGGCCTCGTCCATGAGCGTCGGTAGGTTGGACACCGTGGGGGTGACCACGATCGCGGCCTCTCGCGGGGACGCGGCGGTGGAGGCGCCGTGACGTATGGGATGAGTCTCGTGCGAACGGCTGAGTTATGATGCGTGCTAAGTTGGAACGATAAATTGAGGATACGTCGTTAGACGGACAAGCAGATACAAGTATGGCACTCCCAAGAAACCAATATGTTTCGTTTTCTATCCGATAGAATAACAAGTTTTCAAAGAAAAGCCATTTCCACATTGGTTTTTGGAGGCGAAGAAACATCTTTAACTGTTTTTTCGCAATATATATCAGTTAACTTTTATGCAGGATTTATAACTTTAGATCGCGATTTTGTTCAGCCTTCGTTAACTCTGTAACAAGCCGTTATGGATGGAGGTCGGAAAATTATTCAACCACTTTTCCTCTACTTTTTGTCCAAGTAGACTGATTCTTTGACCTTGAACGTTCGCATTCAGTTTCCCGCGCAGCCAAGTCGGCGCATTTCTCCTATGCAAAACAACTTTCCTTCTCCGAGGTGGAGGAGCCATGCTAACGCATTTACCTGTTCGTAGGTACATCTAAAAGCGGTCATGTAGTCATACCTTTGATGGCCGCACGGCTGCCACCATAGGGGAGCCAATAAAAGTGTTTTACCACCCATCCGACATATCGTTATATTGATACCGATATATTATATACCAACAGACACGAAAAGATAAATTAAAACTTTATTGTCGCAATGCGGAGTCGGCCATTAAACAGCAGTGCGTTAAGTGTTTGACAGGTGGCATTGTCACGGAAAGAATTGGGTATCGGCAAGATCAGATATCGGCACACCGCACAACAGACCGCAGAGCAGACACGCCTAGCGCTCACGGGCTGGAGATCTAAGATGGTGACCAATTTTTACAATCCCCTCATATCTAATATAAATTTCCATCGTTAGTTTTCAATAACAATAAATTAATTTTTATAGACCAGTGGCACAATCAAAAACGAAACGTACTTTATATTTTATCGACAACCATACCTATACACGGAATCCGGTATGTTTATCTGCCACGGAGAGCTTTAACACCGTACCCATTTCAGGAGGTTGTATAGAGGGTCCCTTTGTGCCGTCACCCAGGTATATATATCACGTAGTAATATCGCATAATAGCGAGGTGTGAATCTACAAACATCAGTAGCCAGCGGGTCGATTGTGAACGCGTCAATGTTCGGACCTCCATTACTCGGAGCGATGCTCCTGATATCCTGCCACGAGGTCCTGCGAACACGACGTCCTCAATGGCTGCCTTGCTGCGTTCGGCCAGTCTCCTTTATTTTATGATGAGGGTCCAGGCCCGATATACGAATGCCATTCGCTTGTAAGTTGTAACAAAACGCTAAGCTCGACCTGCCTTCGCTCTATTTCCCAAAGAAAATAAACATGGATGCTTATATTTAATCTTATATTATAGAGGAAGATTTTCGATTGAGTAGAGATGTCACACTTCTTAGTGGGGATTTCGAAAAGAGATCAGGATGGTTTAAGATCCGTGAAAAGATCCTGAATGCTGATAATATGAACTATAAGCACTCGTGCTTAGAATGATTGTCTTCATAATGTCGGGGTTAAATAACACAGAGTTTACTGTCTCTAAGCCCTCCCCCATGTAATAACCTTATGTTATAAATGACCCACTTCGTCAATTAGACTTAATTAGTGTGTGCGTGTTCCTACCATGCGTTGCATGGTACAATTTGTGCACGCATTATATTTGTCTGATACACACATTTAGATGAGCTATATAGTAATATTACATTTCTCTGTGCACCCCCCCCCCCTCTCCCCCTTAGGCACTAATCAAACTGAACTGTACCTATACCAATATACCAAAATACTAGAGGCACGTACAGATATACCATGTTCGGTCTATAGGACACAGTTCTACCACAGATATAAGGTTACCTTCCATCTGTGGCTCTACACTATTATTTTCCAATATGCGTCTTAATTAATTTACATATAAGGTATAGGCAAGTACAGACTTTATGGCTGCACTAAACTTCACTGTTAAACAAACGTTTTAATTTCTACGGATATCTGTATTTATACAGATATTGCTTATAAGCAATACACATTATTTTATAACCTTCATGAGTTGCTAATTTTTCGTTCACTCAGTTTTCCATTGTTCTATATTATTATGGAGGTATACTTTTCATTTTTGCCAGTTATTCCATTCCGGCTCTGGCGGCGACTTACGACGTCCCCCCAGCTGGCTCTTTTGGTGCAGAGATCGCAGCACCAGGCCACCTCATCGACCCACCTGCACTGACAGTCACCCAACAGTGCACCTAGCCCAACACTCCATGCAATGTCTTCAGCTGGGTCAGTTAATATATACCTAGCAAAGATGACAAAGCCATCGCCATTACGAAATGAACGCGACTGCTTCAACAGACAATTATAGAAAATTTTACATCGATTAAAAAATATATCGTATGTTATATACCATGTTCTACATAATATCGTATTAGCCACTAGAGGGCTCGTGACCATTCCGTACGAATGCAACTAGGAAACGCTGCCAAAGTGCTCGCGTTGGAGATCAGCGTAGCTCATCGTCGTTGGGAAATTTGGAAAAAAATACGCACTTTTTCCCAATTTTGAATATTGCTCTTTTTTCAGATTTGAAAGGGAGGGGTGTGGAGGATTTTCTTGCAAAACGCAGGGGGTCTAAGTGGAGAACAAAAGTAGACACCCTGGCGTTTGGTCTGAAGAGCGCGCACAAACACTCATACACACAAAAAACAAAAAAACACACGTCTAATGTTTTTTTACCAGTAGTGAAATTAAAGATTTCGCATCGTTCGCTATACCATAGACCGTCTTAGCTATACACTCATCAATTAGGAGGGTTATAGTGGCTGAGGAGGGGGGGGGGGGGGGCACAGGTTGCTCTGTCCCTTCCTTCACACACACACCACGCAGTCACACCCATTTCAAAATGATACCGTTTATTTCTGATAGAACTATGAATGTCCGATGCATATGATCACACATGTACTGTGACCTGTAGCATTCTAAATAATCGATCACACATCTGCTCCCCCCCCCCTCCCCACCCCCCGAAAGAGGTGCCTATACTTCATCTATCATATTATAACCTTGTCCTTAGCACTGACTTTGAGCACTATTGATTTAAAAAAGCTATTGAAATATTTAACTTTTAATATTTTGAAATATGAATTGCATATTTAATTTGTTATATTTTCATTTATTATGTTAAAACTATCAGGTTACACAACGTTGGAAAATTTCATCACATCAGCACAATGCAATACTGCTCCCAGATTGATGACCCTTGTTTTCGAAAAAGTCCTTGCGCCCGCCAATCCCGTTACCAATAATACGCAAGCAAGACAAACAATTGCAACACAGATTCCTGCCCACGCCCGGTGGAGAGGCATTCAGTCCTCGGATGAAACGCCGCGAAACGACACTAGAGCGCGCAGCGAGCGCCCAAGAAGCGAATTGCACCAGTAAAGGATAACAGCTCGTCTTTATTGGCGACCGCGGTACACTTGTGCGTCCGCCATCGGTAAACCGACTTGACGGCCACGTGGGCTGTAAAGCAGTAAAGCCACGTCCGTTCATTGCATGGCTAACAATCTGTACGACTCGGTGATTGACATACTGCTCACGGACTCATGGAGCTTGCCTTTGCTAGCGGTCGGACGGGCACGCAGGCTAGTAGCGGTGGGACGCTCATGGGGAGCCTAGATGGCCACTCATTTCTCTCCTCCCTCGACCTCTTTGTCTAATTGGGTATGGGGAACAATCAACAGTCGGTTCTAGCCAGAGAAGACGTGTTTTACCGGGGCTTTCCCCCCAAATACTTCCTCGCAGCACGCAGCAAAAAGACCGGGCGAACGGTGCTGACTCCACGACTGACATGCGAATATACATTTGGAAATTGGGTTGACCCGATGGCCAAACGACCTGTTGTCGATAACTGAAAACGCGTCTGCTCATAGTAAGGTCCGACTATTGTGCCCTATCTCAGAAACGAGGTTCGGTGCTCTTTCAACGCTATCTAAAGTTAAAGAACGTGCGCTCACAGAGTCCATGTTCGTTGTTAAAATTGAGAGCTCGAAATTTTGAGCCCCAAAAAAGTGACCGTGTTCGCTGCACATTGGCATCTTTGCTCTGCGCCAAGTGTAGCTCGATCAAATGCAATCAAGAGATGGCGCTGTTATTACCGTTCCACCCGCGCTGCTTTTCACCTGGATTCTGGTTCAGTCTGAGTTTCCCCATCACACAGCCTTCTAGAGCTGGAGCTGTTATACTGGTTCTTATGACCACGGCAGTGCTAGAAGGCTGCGGGAACGTCAACCATAAAACAAATCCACTATGCAGTTACCAGGCGCGGATTTAAGGGTAAAAAAAGTGGACAGCACACACTATCGCAGGGGCCTCGCATTTTGGAGTGCCGTGGCGGTCAGGGCCTCGCTTGCGAGGCTTTAAGGCAACCGAGACATACTCTAGGAGGGGGGATCCGTCTGCATTTGCGGGAATGCTGACCGTTAAATCCACCCCAGCAGTTATCTCTGGCACATTTGGCGTGCAGAGGTGGTCATCGCGATGTCAGCGCGCTCCATTGAATGCACTTAGCAATTAGCACCAATTTGCCCACGTAGCCTTTGGTCCTTATGATAAACTGTCACTGTGTGTGGAAGCCATGCTTGTGGTTAGGTTAGAGTGAGGCTATTTTTGATGTACTCAAATTTAATAGACTGTCTGCTGTCCTTTTGATTAGCCCCGAATTTCAATTGAAAGACCTCGAGCTTTTCTTCCCGTCGGCTGTAACAATCTAGGTATCCGCTAATTTCACCGTGTTTGTTCTCTTCTACAATGAACGTCAATTGTTTTTGCATCTCCCGTCCGGCCGAAAGCAGCAGGACAAAAACGGAGCCGCCGGAATTTGCGCAAAGTGTCCACTCGTCTGCACTGCGCTGCTCGGCGAGCGAATCGAGCAGACAGTCCGGTGACCTTACAGAAATAGCAGGACGTACGCGACCGAGCGACCGCTGCGACTTTCCGCAGGAGCTGAAGCCACATGGACGGAGGTAAACAAAAAGCTGCACGGCCGCGAGAGCAAACTTTTGAAACAAAGGGGAGCATGCTGTCGGCTGCTATAAGTGATTGGATCCGTTATGGGCCCAGAGCTGGCCACGACTGTACGAGCATGCGCGCTCGGGCCCACGCACAATAGCTGCGCGATGCAAGGCAGGAACAATTAGTGGTCTGGGCCACCGTCGCCGCTGCATGTTTTGCAACACACACACACACACAGAAACAAAAACAAAACTCGCATTGCGCCAAAGAGAGCTCCGCGTCGGTCTCGGCGAAAACAAAAGGATAAACTTAGCGTATAAACTTGTTTACCGGTCGCTGTAGGTACCATGGGTTTGTTTGTTTGTTTTTCGGTGGGGGGTTTGTATTGTCTGTTTTGTTTATTCTGTGGTGCCTGTAAATTTTTAATAACAGCTAGATGGCATGGAAAGCAATTAAGCTATATGTATACAACATCCTTTAGTTGTAATGCTATATCACGGAATGAACCAGCCACGGAGATTTTTAATAATGACACTTGCCAACTATTAGCAAGAGCGAATAGATATTAACTTGGGCAGCAAAAAGGTGACTGCTCTCGTGCGTGTGTATATTGCAGCCGAAACGATTTTTATTAAACCTTATATAAGTTCCATATCTTTAAAGCGAACACGGTACCTACAGGAAAACGTGTAAATTCTTCTCCGTTTGGCACTAAAATTATAGCCAACTTAATAAAGGAGCCCCACAAAAACAGCTTTAAGAGCTGCCATCAAAGCAACACGTTCAAATTCCACGAGCCCCGAGATGCTAAAAAAACGTATGACCAAATAGCTTTCATGAACATAAAGCTCTATTTTTCTTCGGTTTAACGACGCACTCCGGCTCGATGAGACGTCTATAGGAGAGCGTCGTCCTGACCGACACGATTGCCGCGTCGAACAAGTTTGAATCGCTCATGCTGCCCGGCTACGAACCGGGGACCTCCCATGCATTCACTGATCGAGTTTCTTATTTATTATTCATAGCCGATCGAGCCTAAAACTGAGTCTTCTCCCAAGACTTTTTTTCTTCCCTTCACCCTAGGCCTCTTTTATATATAATCTTTCAATTCCATCACCGTTTTTCGTTAATAATCGCGATCGTGCACCCCAGTAATCTCTCCCCTGCACCCCTGACAATGCAGGGCCAGTTTTCTTGGGCGTCAAGACGACCTAACAAGGCTATGATGGCCCATTGTCGGGGGGTGAGAACTGGAACCCACCCCCATCAGTTTGTAAGCCACCCACTGAAAGACGAAAGTTATTTGTCGCAGCGCATTTATAAACACCTGGCAAAGCACAGGAAGTCCATAGAATGTCGCAGAGCAGAACTAAAACCCGACGCCATTGGATGTGGAGATGTGTGAGATGCCTTGCCTATAATATGTTCCCTGGCATTGAGGTTGTGGTATGTCTTTCACGTATAGCCCGGCAATACAATTGATGCTGTTTCGTGCCTGCCATTTATAGAGGAATAATAAGGTGAAAAATGCCGCCACGACTTAGTGCGTACAAGCGGCGGGGACCGAAGTGAGCCCCGGAAATGAAGTCCACGCATGTAGCAATTTATTTCTAAGAAAAGCATGTTTAGAAGTGAGTTATTTAGCGATATACACCGAGACTTTGATTTAATAGATGTCGCGCTCTGGAGGCTTCATTCTTTTCCCCCATCAATTCTTTCTTATACGTCCTTTCGTTATCTTTACAAAAGTCGCCATGTCCCCGCGTCCCCGGGTATACGTGTTTCCTCTCGGAATTGTCGAAAAGGAAATCTGCCCGGCGTGGCAACTACCTAGGCTGAATATGAAATCATTTTTATGCCCCGGAAAAGATGAGAGAGAAATTCCCGCATCGTCCTCTCTCAATTTGTAACCATCGCCCGTAGCCCGTTCCTATCTGCAGCTTCGGTCTCGGAGAAACCGGAAAAAAAAACTTTCTGATATATATCTCCTCGCGTTCGCGAGAAAAAGGTGGCTAAGAAGAAAGAAGTTTTCTACATTTTTATATAAATTATAGCCGCGGACGTGAGCTACTGAAATGTACGCGCGGTAACCCGGAGTCCCCTAGTGCCTCGACCGAGATAGAGCCTTATAACCGTGTCGTGTCGGGCTGGCTAGGTCCCAGTAAAGTGTGAAGAATTCGCCGTTGTCGATACCCAGACTCCGGGACGCAGATGACATCTCTGCCCGAGTGCAACGGCACCAAAGCGCGCGTCTCTGTACCTTAATCTGGCTTATCACACCCGAAGAAAAGCTTTCGCTAAGCCCGGTTTAAGCCCCGACGTAGGCCTGCGCCGTTGCCGTGACATGCGACAATGCTGCAGGGGGTGGGGATTGGGGATGATGCGTACCTGGACGGCTGGAGGGTCGCTAAGGGAATAGAATGTATAGTCGGTGAAGAATGGTAGGACGTAATTATTTCTCTCAAAGATCACGAGGTGACAAAATGAATGCTGGAATTATTATTACTAGGGGACAGGGGTTTCCGATTCAGGGTTTCGTAGATGGTTATTATGTTACAACGTGTTGGATGTGTTTTCAAAATTGGGCTCGTCGCACGTCCATAAATTTATATTACTTATAGTTTGTTTGTTTGTGGGTGTAGGGTTAAATATTGTAATTGGATCTGGTTTGTTTGGAAATTTGTTCCTAGAGTCGACAGAAAATGTCCCAGCCAATGTGACACAAATTGCTAACGCTGGGATGTGACTTTTGGATCATATATATCCGAACGGAATTGCCATATCGCGGAAGACACAGCGCTAGCTCACAAACCAAAAGTTAACTGGGGCATGGACAAAAACCATCTACAGCGACATTCCGCCATGGAAATTATGGAAATCGGAATCATCCAGTGCCATTCCCGCTCTGTTTATTTCTCGAATCTCCGTTGAGTTTAGCGAATGGCTGTGTGACTCTGTCTCGATTAGTTGGCTTTTTACTTTGATTTCGGTTCAATTTGACGCATCCTAAATTCGCCTGCTTCGCTGCTGCTAATTCGCTTAGCCGTTTTAAATGCGAAAGATCTCCATCGCGAATCGTTCACTTCGCCTCCAGTCAAAAGAAACTTTCGCCACACAAACTTTTTGCGGCGGCTGTACTAAACTGATTTGAAACTTTTCCACCATTTCCAAAATGCCCCGCAGTACCACGCACATAAAATTGCCATCCCCAATGTCTATTAGCCTTGCCTTTTATATAAAGACACACACAAAATATAATGATTATCGTCTACTGAGGTCCTTTATGTAGATGCCTTTGATCCACCCTATCTTGCTTATTAAATGGTTTATAATATCCCAGCATATCAAGTTACGTACCGCTGTGTATAGTCTAAAATCCTTGGTGCATATGAGTTTGTGACGTGAATCTCATACTATGTGCCATGCACATGAATAGCTATAGGCCAATAAGGGTTAAGCAGCGCATTGCTTTGACAAGTATCGAATTACCAAGCATCCTATATGTGACATGCTAATAATACATCCTATCGCTTATTAATCTATCAATCGATCTGAAAAGCGAGATTGAAACCAGACCGACTTCGGACTTAGGGTAGGTCGGCTTGTGAGTTGTGTAAGACGATATCACCGCCCTGTTCGCCGTCCCTCAAAAGTACGGACACTAAGTTTTAAGTTTACCTTCGAATCCAGAACAAACATGGTTCTTACTAGAGGATTAGAGTGTTCATTGTTTGGACATGGATGCAATAGCGAGAGAGCTGTATTGTAAAGTTGTAGGTGGAGACTATAGTCTCAGACGTTTTTTTTTGTTATTAAAACGCCAGATGCTCGAAATATGATGTCTAGAAGAGTGATGTTCTGAATCAACTGACCAAGCCCTAAACCCACTGACATCAGAGAGCACCGGGGCCTGTCGAGAAACAACATCTTATAGGGCCAAATCCGCAAACAACGTACTACCACCGGAGGCCTCATGCCTCCAGAACCATTGGCATTAGTTCGGAGGTAGGTAAATAAAAGCGTGGGACGAGCTCTCGCCAAATTTTATGGTCGTAATCTGATATCATCGGCCATAACTTTGATTCGATACTTATTTGGTTGTGTGGAGTTGAGATGATCACCAGATCACGGAGGACGGATAACTGATTTTGAAGTGGAGGGATTCAATTAGTATGTCAATAAGTACCTAGTACCAATCGAGCATGCCAATTTATAGCATAGAAGTACAGCTATCCCACCATATATTTGTAATTAAACGTTTTCCCTAGGTTCCTTTGTTTACGGTGTTTAAACAGCGCAAGCTATAACCACAGAAATAACCCTCGAGAAAGTAACTTGCAGTAAATAGCCATATACAGGTTACGAGCCGCCGAGGAAACAGACTGCACAAAAATTTAATATCCAGTCTAATATAGTTTATTTTTACCGTTTAGCAAGGATGATAATTGATAAGGACATTGCATTGCACTCTCCCATGAGAAGATATGAGGGGCGAAAAGGCAGTTCTCTAGTCAGAGGCAATGACGTTCCTTCTCATATAATATGTTGGTACTTCAGGAGATAACACAATAGCCCATTCCTTGTTCTTTGTGAAATACCTAATTGGACGAGTTTACAATCAAAGTTTGAATGTATACTTCAAAAAGAGGAATGTGTAAGTTTAGAAATTGTATTTCACTATACCTGATAACTGCACATGGCATTGCAGCCTGTGACCACGTGCATTGCAGCCACATTATTTTCAGCTTAGAATCCTTCGGGAAATAACGCCCGAATCACTTCCCTCACTTTAGTCACTTGAAGCACAAAACGTTGGTATTCTGGCATTAAAAAAATAGAAAAAAAGACCGAATTACCTTCACAATTAACGATTTTACAGAGGTATTCCGTCACATTCGTTTTCAGGTAACTACTTAATTACCACTGACTAGCGCAGCCCAGTGAGAAAAAGTGGCAATCACAAGTGCATTGCCACGGTCAAATATCAATCAATGGACGACTACAGTTCCAGAGTCAATCACTGATGTGGGCAATTAATTGCACTAATAATAAAAGTTTTACGTTTATTAGCCCACATATTATTAATGATTTACTCCGCCGGAACTGCAGCGTCCATATACTGTTGTGTGTGATTATATAGTCAGACGTCCGTCAATTTCAAAGAAGCTTGAACTTATATAGTTCTCGAGTTTTATCCCTTCTGGCGATCTCAACCAATAATTAAAATACGAGAACTCTCGCATGGGTGCTCTTGTGGCTTTACCGAATTTATTTTCTCATGCCATCGATGTAATTAATTAATGAAAGAAATTGTCTCAGATAAATTGCATCAAAACTTTCATGGATATTTATGTACTAGATGTCCGTTCTACAATCTCAAGCATAGACATAACTTCTCATGATGGAATGGTCGTTTGAGGGGGAGGGGGGAGGGTAGGCAAAGCATACTTATAAGTTTTTGGCCATAGAATCTTTACATGTCCAATAAACATGCAATGGTCTAACGACATCAATTAATTCAGATCACTTTCACGCTGTTAATATTCGCCTACCACCCAATATTGACTATGTACTTTGGTGTTGCCAGATGCTATTAATCATAGTTCAACCCTAATTTCACCGTTCACGTCAGACTAGCCTGGTGGTAATAGATCCACATTCCACGATAGAAGACTCCCGGTCTTCGTCTTTTGGCAGCTTGGCGACTTCGAAAGGGGATTTTTGGAATTAACGCTAGGTAGATCGAAGATAGATATAATGTGATATGGATCATGGAAGCAGAATTACTTCTTTATCTGCTCGAAATTTGATTTTTTGGCAATCCAACCCAATTTAATTACCGACATCGTTGGTTAGCTATTGATGATTTTATTAGAACTCTAATCAATTCAGCGACCTACTATACAAATTTTTAAGGAAGTTAGCAGAAGACCTAAGAAAATAATGATGTGCCAAAACTGTAAAAGCATAGAGGATTATCGTGAGCACTTTTTAAATAATTGCTACAATTGAAAGCAGCGTGCCTAGCGGCAGAAGGTGGAAACATTGGCAGGTAAAGCATGTGGAGCAAAAGGTTAGGACTGTTTGGGTCGATAAAAGCAGCCTAGCGCGGTGGCACACCAGGCTTGTTGCACCTTCCTCGATTTGAAAACTGTTATATTTTGTAGGAAACAAAAATGATTAGTAGACAAGTACAATTTACATGATTAATGAACTGAAGCACAAGTAAATTTCCACTTTACAAGTAAATTGGTTGTTTTTTAACGACAATCTTTTGAAGATATTATATCTGCAAAACATATAGTTCTCTGATGGCTTTCTACTCAATTTAGTGAACAAAACAATATAAAAATAAACACTTAACCAATTTGCAAACCAAACGGTAACCTATTTCTAGTTTGTATGCAAAAATTCAAGCGTCGCAATTTACAATTTGCAATTGTCACCGGCTTTCGGCTCGTCGGCTTATAGTCTCGATTCTTAACTCCTACACTTTGCGGCGTGCAAAATGGTCGAGTTAATTTGGTTTAAACCTCCCAAATATTGGGAGTAGTGAGGTTGGCAATGGAAACTATTCTTCCAAGGACGTTATAATTCCGTTCTTCGGGTTCCGACCTACTTATTAACCACTCTCGTGAAGGCTGCATTTGAAACATTTAAAAAAATATTCCGTTAAAACTTCAAAAATGCATGCTGCCTCTGTGATTGTGTTATAAAGAATATAATCAGTTTTGCATCTTCGTTGATCTCAAATCCTAACACATTCCTGATCACAAGTCGTTCTCATCTTCAAAGCTCTTCCAGTCCAGTCAAGTTAATGAATTTCGGAACAAACTCTGTCATAGTTGTGTATCTTCTACAAATTAACCATCCAGGTAGTATAGAATTCACATTCTCCAGTGAACAGCTCTTTTGTTTCAACTCATCCAGATACTGCACATTTCCCTTTATACTGTCTTGCATGACCTCCTCTACTCCGGGTAGGCATTTCACATTCTAATCTCGATCTCCGATCGTTCCTTCTCATCCATTCCCGAATCAGTTCGTTGCTTGCAGCTGGCCTCAGCTCGCAGTCCTTCACGTGTGTTCGTGTTCTTCTTCAGAAGCGTCCGTCACAATGGTCGTCACCTACGGAGCAGAAATAATTGCAGTTCCCTGAGCCTTGACCGTGAAGCTTATCAGATCTGTCTCGGTAATCGCATGCCTGCTGGCTCGGAAGGTTGTCTGCCTGGGGCCACCTTTGAGTGTCGCTAATTGCGTCCCACAACCAGTACTGAAAAATTTTTGATACATATTCGGTTTTCTTTTCGCAATATTTACAGAAATAATTGAGGTAGGTAGGTACCTAACTTTAAAATGGCCGGACGGAAGAACATTGCAACTCTTGGGGGCAGTCATAATGACAGACGGGAAACCATAGTTTATATGCAAGGGTGAAGGCGCAGTGAAGCTGGAAAATTGTACAACCAAACTGGGATATGAACCTGGGACTTCCTGATTTCCGGTCAGTTTGCCATCTGAGCCATAGATACTATTATATAATTACCTACCTAGTTTGGTTAACTGAGCTATTTATCTGACGCATTAATCTGCATACTGCATACTTTTTACTGATGAAATTTTTCTGCGGCTATGACTTAAAGATGCCATTTTGAAGTTACAACATTCGAGGGTCCGGCGATTATGACGGAGTTCTTGTAATTCCAAAATAAATTGAAGAAAACTTACAAAGTAAGTATCAATATTGTAATTTTGCAGCAGAAAACCGGGTTGCCAGAGAAAGAAACTGTCAAATACGTAGGTTTGAAATGGCATTTGCCGTGCCTTTGCCTCACAAATACACATGAATAGCTGCTTAAACCAGTAACAATTTCCTCTCATCCACCTCGTGTCTCTTCATCTGAGAACGGGACAAAGGGTCTAGTGATTGCGCCATCGCCGTCCTGGGGCCGAGTCTGTTTACCCGTCCCATGTACGGGTCGCTCGGCCTCTCGTCTCCCCGGAGATCCCCCTTGTCCCACCCAGCGAAGCAGGGAGAATGTGTGACCGAATAGCTCAGTTGGTAGAGCACCTGCCCGGCAAGCAGGAGGTCCCGGGTTCGTATCCCGGTTCGGGTGCACATTTTTCCAGCTTCGCCTCCCTTCCATCAATTGCATACTGGTAACTGCTTAAACCAGTAACAATTTCCTCTCACATGAATAGCATGTGTACACATGCACAAATACAGCATGCATAGGTATACTAGTTATTAATCATTCAGCAAATGGGCTGGATGGCTGAGGAGCTTACACGTTTGATTTGGATCAGGCAGCGATAAAGAACAAGAACTGAGGGTGTTTTAATTTAAAATTTTCGATTTTTCTGTGTAGGCATTTTTTCTACCGAAAATTTTCCCAAAACCATGCTCAGTTACGCTCAAGAGTTACATGAATCACACTTTCTTCTGTATATACTTTCCCACATTAATTATCCAACCAAATTGTAACCGTCAGTTATTGTGATATTTCCAGCTGCACAGATTCAATTGAGTAAATAATAATTTTCTCAGCCTCTTCCCCATCAGGGATCCCTTAACCCACCCTACGAAACTAGAAAATAATATATGTGACCGGGTATTTCATCGGGTAGAGCACTTGACCGGCAATCAGGACGTCCCCGGTTTATATCCCGGTTCGGGCAAAACCTTTTTCCAGCTTCGCTTCCCTTACAAATTATAATTAGGTACTTATAAACATTTTCCCAACACTGGTACCTATGTAGTATGTAGTGTTCAAGTATATTACAAGACAAAGCTTTTTTAAAGTCACAAATACCTCTGCATTACCTCTATCTATGGTATAAGCTAGTATAAGCATTACTTTTAAGTATACAAGACAAAGCTCTTTTATAGTCGTTTCAATTCACAAACACCGCTGCATTACCTCTGGCGACGGCAGGTTGCTCTGTTCGGCCAGTATCTCCGAGAAGATGCTGATGAGGTTGTTGATGCCGATGTAGTAGCCGTCTTCGTGGTTGCCGACGATCCACTTGGAGCCGTGGTCGATGTTCACTCCGCCGGGCAGCAGCAGCGTCTTTGCGAAGTCGATCAGCCACACGTTCGTGTTGCTGTTGTCGTGCACGAAGAGCAGCGAGCTGCCGATCACCTGCAAGTGGGCGGATGGACGTCAGCCACTGGCGCAGCTACTGCTGGGGCTGGTACTTTAGCCAGCGAAAGGGGCCCATGAGAGTCGGCTCGAGGGCCGCGATAGGGCGAATCAGGGAGTGAATCTCTGGTCCATGCGATCAAAGACGTTAGCATGCATATCAATCACAGAAACTATACAAAATATTTTGCTACAGAGGCCTTAAAAACGGCATAATTTTTGCCTGCGGCCCCAAAGTAATGACATTAGCTAAAAAGGCATGGGAAAATCTGTGAATTGCAATGCTGCTTGAAGATGTTTTGCAGATTATGCCCCCCCCCCCCCACCAATTGCTATTGCTAAATTTAAAATTAGTACCTATGACCGCTTTAACAGTCAAGATAACACCGTCCAGCATAAGAACAATATCTTGTAAGTTTATTTCTCATTCCTGGGCTTTGTATAATTCTTTCCTGAATAGGTACCGACATCATTATTATACATAGCCTTCCTAGCATCACAGTCCAGCTTCCGTAAGTAGGTAAGTATAGGTACCTCATGAGACGAGAAGAAATCGGATACCTCCAGCGTTGCCTTGATCGCTTTTAACCGCTGGATGTACTTGGGCTGGAAAATAAAGAAAAGCAGCAATTTAATCACTTGGTTCTACTTAGGCACCAGGAAATATGGCAGACAGTTGCAGAGATCACTATAGCAACTGAATGTAATTTGAAATTTTACGAGCCTTCAAAATGCATATAAAATACGACGACAGAATATAATACGCATGATTTTGTTAATTTTTGTCGTCCACAAGACGTTTGATCATTTCTAAATAGATATCGAAGTAAATGATAGTGAATTTGCATTACTTGCTGATTAACAAGTTAAAAGTAAACTTTAAAAATGGAAAGTTCTGTTAGAGGCTTAAAATGACAAAATTGTAGGAACTTTTGTAATATTGTACCTAATATTATTTCTTGTAGGAACCTTCGTAACCTCTGAACTAGACTTTTTTTACCGTTCAGAAAATTAAAATTATTATTGCATGCAAAAAGCAAACACAACATGAAGCTCGACACTACCTACCCATTGGTCCTATCCTACCAGATCAACCGCCAGTTCAATGAGTTAGGTACTCTTGAGGGCGTGGGGAATCGTCTGTCTTTGAGGAAAAGCTGACTGTTAAATCTGCCCCTGTTCTCTCGGCCAATCTGTAGTGTTCACATAAACGCTCGAATAGACCAAAGGTAATTTCTGAAAGTATCTTTGCTCACGACGATCTTACTCTGCAATTGGTAGGTACTCACTATGGATTGCGGGAAGCCAGCGGTGAAGTCTTTGAACGCCTGCGTGATTTGTTCGCGCGTCTTGGTCGTCTTGAAGTCCTTGCTCGACTTGCCGTCGCTTTTCTTGATGCCCTCGATCCGGAAGCCGAGTGTTGCCGTCGAAGATATCGTCTCCCGCCAAACCATGTACCTGGAGCAGAGACCAACCGATTAGCTTCGAGATTATTAGCCAATATACACCTTTATGCTTTCGAGCCCCTGGGCTGAGCCCATCGGATTCGAAAGCGTAGTGTGTATTGCAAATCTGCCTAGTTCTCGGCCTCTCAGAGCGTTTTGGGCTCGGACGGACTACACCCACAGGGCAGTGGCGCCTTTAGGCTTTGGTGCACTGGGCATGCGCCTAGGGGCCCCGGTGGTCAAGGGCCCCCAAGTTTTTTTTAAAGAACCAATTGCTAAGAAAATTAGTAGAATAAGTGAAACACCGGAAAAGAGGCGTTTAGGGAATGTAATTTTTTTAGGGAATGGGTAGAAAAATTGAGTGATAACCTTTTCTTAGAGAATGGCCTTATTAAAGGGGCCCAAAAAGTCCACTGCGCCTAGGGGCCCCGTCGATCCTAAAGGCGCCCCTGCCACAGGGTCGAACAATGGAAAAAGCGTAATGGGTACTTGCTTTGCAAAGAGTGGGCCTGTTTGTTTTGCTTGCTATTTGCAGTGATCACAGCTCATAGATGTCATTATACTTATTCTTAAATGGGTGGGACCAACTTATGGAACAAAATTGTGCCTCTACAAAAGGCCGCAAAACTAAACGAAAGACAAATGGCAGTGTGGCAGCTTGCGACAGGCAAAACAAATACAATTTATGTTCAGAAGCAGAGTGGCATTAATGGGTATAGGTAGGTACTATTCCTTCCAGTGCAATGTACAAAGAAGGAAATTAGTAGGTACCAATTTTAATCTATTTTTAATGTCGATATTTTGCAGTCGATACCCTAGCATATTGGTACACTGATTGCCGATCTAATGTAGACCATAGAACAAGTGACATCTGTGAGAAAAGTTTGGGGAGCTAGAAAAAGACATATCGAGATCCCATGTCGTTTGGAAATGAGATCAAAATATTTTCACTGTGTTTGATTTTGAAATTTGTACACTCTGTCTGGTTTATAGGATACCTAGCACAAAGTATTTGATTGGTCAGAGTTTCCACTTAACATTTTGTAAGTACCAAATTAATTTGTTTCCTTTCATGAAATTGGCACCGTGGAGCTTGGCTGGAACAAATTTTAGTACAACTTTATCTCACTCATCCTCCATATTTTGAGTTATCTTGTAATTTTTCACAATTTTACTTTTGGCCCAGACAATATAAAATACTACCTAGGATGCCTTTCAACTCGTTATCTTGACCATGCATTAATAAGTCACCTGATAAGCTTCTTAGTAACATGTTTGTGGTCACTTCAAAATTTAACAGCTTAATAAGTCATCGTTATTGTTATCAGCACATGAATATGTAAAAAAAAATTCTAAATCAACAGCAATGCAAGCAACAAATGACCAACTGTCACATAAACTTACAGGCTGAGTATGTTTTTGAAAGTCACTGCCATGCAAAAAGACACGAGTCCTAGAAAAGTTGCTACATCTGGTTAAATTTTAGACTAAAAGCACTATGATTTTGAATGCCACTTGGTGGGGAGGGAGGGAAATTCCCCCAATAAACACACAAAATCGAAATTCCATTGATTGTAGGTTATTAAACTTTTGCTAGGCAGCCGACCAGCCGTTAAATTTCCAGTAGCCGTAGCTGTAGTCAACATTTGACTTGCCACAATAACATAGATTGAGAGACTGATATTTGTTTGAATTCTGTGTTTGGTGCATGGTGGGTACAAGCTCCACCAATCACTAGCCACCAACCACCGTCCCGTAGGTCCTGTAGTCCTGAGTGCAAGAGTATGCGCCACA
The DNA here is from genome assembly GCA_921293005.1 of Nemoura dubitans. NCBI lineage: Eukaryota > Metazoa > Arthropoda > Insecta > Plecoptera > Nemouridae > Nemoura > Nemoura dubitans. Next base: position 42,356,288 of record OV121076.1, read on the forward strand.
TGAAGTATACCCGCATGGCGCAATGCCTGCCTATACCGGATGCGATATTCCGTTTCGTGCCTCGTAGACGCAATGTTAAACTTCTACGGCTTGACAATCATACCGGCAGTGTAAAATATTGGTACCACACTGGTAGCAAACTGGTATCAAAGTCAATTGGACGACTTGAATAATCATATTTACATCGTATTTAACTTTGAAATCGTTTCTTGCCTCAAATCTTCGTCATTTCTGTGTGCATCTCCGTACTACATCGTGCGTTGTCGAGGATGTACTCAAGTTGTTAATTGTATTACTCCTGAAACATCACAGTAGGTTCTCGAACTGTGTACCCGGGGTCATTTTTTAAGGCCGGCTTCGGTCAAATTGCCCAAAAAGCCAATCTAAATGTGGTAAATTTAACATTGCGTCTACGAGGCACGAAACGGAATAGCGCATACCGGATGCACGTAAAACATCCCCAACGTACCGAGGTTTCGTCACCGCCTTCAGCCTGTGCTCTTCCTCCGTCGGTGCCGTGTTGTCGATCTGGATCATCTTGTCGTACATGTCCTGGAAATCAAGAGCAATTAGCAAGGGCCGGTTCTTGTGTCTGTTCATTAGATGCTCATTACTTTAACATGAATGAACGAACTACTAATTGAACCATGTAAAGGAAAGGTACCTACGTTGTTGAACCAAGGAAAGGTCAGGTACGTTGTTTAGGTACCCAAGATATTTTGCAATTCTCTTTGATGTTGTTATGAAGAATTTGTTGACTGACTTTTATTCAAAAAAGAGATAAAAACAAATGTATACTACTTCCAGTCATAAAACATGTTTCACAATAGCCACAGGGTGGCTGGAAGTTGGATTCTAGTTTGTTTTTATTTGCTCTTGGATCACGTATTTTATTTGATCACATATTTTATTTGCTCTTGGATTACAAGCTGTCCCCAAATTGTAAAGTTTCCCAAAGTTTAGGTCATTTGCGAGAGAAACAAGGAAAATGGCCAACAAACGTTGCTACCTTTATCTCCAGCAACAAGGTAAAGTCTTGTGAAACATTATAATATAGAACCCGTGATTTTATTTAACTTGACGGCATGATGGCATATTTTATTCACTTTGCATTACATAAAGCTCTTCCCACGTAAAATTATGGGAATTTGTTTTTCCGGTTCCAGCCAGAGAACTCTATCCCGTTCTTGCTAAAAAAAAAACCTATATCAAGAAAAGCCCATCTCCCAACATTGTATAAACACACCCTGCCAATGCTCCAGGAATAAAATCCCAGATGGTGAGTAACTAACTTGAAACGCCTCCAACTCGCCAATAGTTACCTTCCTGAGCTTGGGCTTCTCTTTCGCCTTGGCAAGCTCCTCCTCGAGGTAGGTGCGCACACCGATCTTGCAGTCCATGACGCACGGCGACGTGAAGTCGCCCAGTAAGTCTTGCAGCTGAAGGTAGGTGGCTGTCGACGAGTCAAGGATCACTCGCATTGTGGGATCGTCGAGATGCCCATCACCACGCCACGCCACGCCACGCAACGCCGATCCTCCATTAACACTAATGCCTGGCTAGGTAATCGAAGGTGAGGTAAAAGGGATCTCTAGCTCGAGCACTCAAAAAGAAAAATTGCTTTTTAATTATTTCCAATTCTTAACGCGATACTTGAAAGAATAACATAGGTGTAGATGAGCTGTGAGATTTACTATACTTAGATAGAAAAAATGTGATGGGAAAGGCCCAGTTTCATTTTATGTTGCTGAATTCTGAGAGCCAGGAAACGAAGAGAAAATAACCGAACATATTTCGGAAACTATGTTTCTCCATCCACATCTAAAAACCCTGCCTGAGGAGTGTATATGCATGTCATGAGAGATAACACATTATATACACTATAATTTTCTGAAGTCTAACTATAGCTGCAATTCCCATCTATTGCCCTTCATTAGTGGCAACAAAAGATGCATTTTAATTAGTTGCGATTAAGCTTCAATTGCCTTGATGTATAATTGAGAGAATATAAGTCGAAATTTTTTTAAAGCGTTCTTCTGTTTAGAGTTCCGTATAGTGGGTCAATCTACTTCCCTTGCCGTGGGTGCTGATTTTCCACAACGTTGGCTTTTGACCTACGTCATCGACATTGTAAAAGTGGTACAGAGAGCCGTGTGTTATAAGGATACAGTCCTGATCATTGCAGGTTAGGTGACCCTTGTACTCGGGCACGTACGGCCTGAGCACGTCCTTCATCAGGACTTGAAAACAGAGCTCCTCCTTGGGACAGAGCTTCTTCAGGATCGTGCCCGGCTCGGTGCCGGCCTTGAAGTTGCCTGCAAACAATTGACCAGGATCAAGGGCTTTTACTGGCGCAAAGGGCCGGCAGGATCAAGTGTTTTATTCAGTGAAAGGATTAAGATTTATAGCCAATAAAAAGTATCCATAACATCTAAAATATGGAGCCCAAGTGCTAATTATAGCACTTTACAATGCAAACGTGGTTAAGGCTCTAGAACGATGCTCGTACATTTTAAATGTGTGAAAGAAGGGAGACCGCAGAATGATGCTGACTTGCAGTGCAGATAATGCACCATAACGCCACGCAAACTATTAATAGTTCCGCTATATTGCTATAATATTATTGCTACAACTACTCTAATTTTTTATTTATTTTTAGCTTTAAACAGCTCGCCATTCTCGCCGTAATGCCACTTTATCACACTTGAATGGTTTCAATAAACAACGTTGTAGAATATTGGAAAGTTCAAGGTGAGATATTGTAATGAATAAGGAAACCGCGCGTTTGCTGTAGTAAAAATCGCGAATAGTTGCATATCATTAGACGTGCAATTGCGCGCAATTTTATTGCTTTGCCATGGAGTGAAGTCACTGGTGAGAGGCCAGCATTTCAAAGAGTTACACCAGAGGTCTGAGAGCCTCATATTCAGCGGTGCTGAATGAATTGTCGAGAAATGCGTTGTTTTTAATCGTTCGCCCGCGAATCTGGTGTACTATAAGTACGTAACCGAACTGTTAATTCCTTAACCAGTCATTGAACAAACGGGATGCTAAAGATTGATTAGTTGTTAACCTTGTCTATTAATTTAATTACAAAAATAATTAAGTCGACCCTATCAATGACAATAAGTCCCTCAGACCATAATGTTCAGTGGCAGTTCCGCAGCACTTAAATGGTACAGGACATGGCATGTGAATTTAACGGTCAGTATGCCAGCATATGCCGACGAGGCCCCCCTTTAGAGTATCTGTAGAGGCCCCCCGTGGCTCATAGAGGCCCTTCAAATTGTCTTTCTACCCCTTTTGTTCAAAAATCTCTCGATGCCCTTTCAAATGTGTGTTGACCAGTATACTTGTCCCTTAAATCCGCGCTTGGTATAAAGAATCATGAGCTGAAATGGGAAATTCCCATCTCTTTGTAAGTTTCCTCCGTTTTCCAAAATCTCAAGGTCAACGTCGTAGTCTGCATGTTTGCTGCTTGGTCCAGCTCATCGGCGTCCTTGACTCGACCTTGACGTCCAGGACTCACCTTGGTGTCCTGCTAGTTGCACCCACGGATAGCGCTGCTTCTTGTAGGTCTGGAAGAACGGCGTCCACTGGACAATGTTGCGCAGCTTCCGCCAGCCCGATGGCTGTAAAGAAAACGAACGGAGTGTTATTCAAAGAGTGCAGACAATGTGTTCCTGAAAATATCTGAAGAATCTGCCTTTATAGTTCGTCTCAGGTTCTGGTGGCAGCAACAGACCGGTTTTCTACAATGTTGTAGTATAGGCCCAATGCCCCGAGGCGCTGCCAAAAGAACATGAGACGTACTATAGGCGGGGGAACTCATTGGCGTTCGAATGTAGGCATCTTCTTTCTGCAGACAAGCTTTTCACAAGTTTGCATGCAAAAAAATATGCTGGCTTATATAAATTCGTAAACACATGGATTCCCACCATTCTTAAGAAGTTCGTTTTCCAGGAAAAGCTGGTTAATGACGGCTCCTCGTCCAAGGACTCCCCAGGATCCCAAGGATAACTTCACGTTCCGACAGGTTGCACGAAACAATAGGGACATTTTCTATGTGATGTCGTATTGGGAAAGTATTTTCCTAAAAGCTCGCGATCCACATTCCCTCTATTCTATTGTATTGTATTTTATTTTCATACATATTCATTGAAATATAAAGGTATAATAAAGGTGTTTGTGAAAAATGCTATTTCATATTCCCTGTGGGAATAAAACTAAATATAAAAATACATATATTTTAATCTTATATACAAGAAACAAACGAGATAACCTCTATTGCCCTTTTATTAGTCTTTCATTCCATTCCCTACAACGCAGCCAAGTAGTGCGATCATATTTCACCACAATCAAATGGGAGTAGACGAGTAAATTGTTCAATTAGCGTTTTTAAATTGTCAAATTAAGTTAATTGCAGCTTAATTAACTAGAACCTCTTTGTCTGCGTCAATGGGTCAGCCTTACAATTGTAAACAATGTGCTTAAAATACGATAAAATCTAATTTTTCGCACATCACAACATTATATCAATAACTATGTCAACAACACCGACGTTTTATTGTCGGCGGTACAATAAAACGCATTCGCAATTGAGGCCAATAAAATAATGTGCAATGATGAGTTCAAAATGACTTAGAATGGTGTTATCAATAAAAATATAATGACCCTAAAAGTGGGCAGCACACGATTAACAAAAGCTGATTAGACAAGACGCGTAGAGTGACTAATTTACCTTAGCACCAATATACCTACGTGAGTTTTTACACGAAACGCATGTAATTATGGTAATGTAATTACATAGACGAGCTAAGAACGATCACAGACCTTCAGGTAGCTCAAGTATCACGATGTTTTACTACGTGTACGATGTCGTTGTCAAAAGTTATCGTCACCAAAACATTCCATCGGAATTTATTTGAAAAAAACATGTTGAAAACTTGAAAATCGGTGAAAATCTACGCGCTATGAATCGAGCAAGAACCAAAACGGATGTTAATTAACACGAGAAATTTCACAAGACTCTCGTCAAACAGCATTTTTACCTTAAAGCGTAGCCGGAACGATGGTCTTTTGTCAGCTTTATTCGAGGAAGATTTACGCCATAGCACCGTGCACATGTTTTCACTTCCATGCCAACTTGAAGGATTCTCTCTATCGTCACAATTTGTCGCTCCGGCTAAACGACAAATCGTCACACTATCCACACCTATGATGAATTTCACGGTAGCCACGAACGTTTGATTTCGCAATAAATCTATTTGCAGTGGTATATACAATTGATCAAAAACCTCCTCAGTAAAATTTCCTTAAAATTTCCGTACAAATTCTATCAGCAAAACACGCACACCGCAATCGAACTATCAACCGCACGCTCCACAAACGTTCATGCTCACAGTAACAATCGAAATGTGAATAAAATTCGGCAATCTTTCGCTCGCTCGCTCGTTCAACACAATATTGCCATAAATCTCTAGGAGTTAGCGGGCGCTCGAGACATCGACTCACTAGTCGCAGTAAGCCCCTGTCGTCAGTGGCGCTTTTCAAACGCCGCTGCTCGCATATTTCCACCGCCTATAATAGGCCGAACCACTATCAAAACTGCGATTCGAGATACTGTAACTAATTATTTGTTATCACTTGAGTACAGGTTTGGCCAAAAGTGTGCGTGCGAGTAGCATACCACGTTTGCGCTGTAATTGATAAAGTTATACTTGTTTATATCGGATAGGATTCAAAAAGTGTTTTTAAGAGGGCTCAGGTGGCACGCAACGCAGTTTACCTGAACGACTAGCTTCGTTATCACCACTTCTCGTACTTCTGCGATCAAAATTACGGCGAAGCCATTTGAAAATGTAGACCAACGATAAGAAAGTGCCAAAAATGACAACTTTGTCATTTTTAAATCATTAAGAAAACTGGCGATGACGATAATTATTTTGTTTTAGAACTACAATACTGCTTTAGCGAGTAAATTGCAACTGATTTTTGGACTCTGCTCCAAAGTCGAATCTGAATATCGTGGCGTCAAAGATATTTTGGCGGTTAAAATGGCAACCCTGCCCGCAGTCTGAGGCATGAGTCATAATTAGATGGTGGAGGAGCCAGGTTTGCATCTGATGCCATTAAATTGAGATGACAAGTAACTGTAGTGTGATGTAGAGTAGCTCTGATAAGAGAAATGAACTCGCACAAACTGTTATCACTGACTTTATTTACGGAGACGAAAACACCTGTTTCACAGCCATGACTTCATCGCCTTCGTTTGGGTCACATTGCAAACAAAAATACAAATATACCTGTAGGTACAGTATACACCATTCATTACACAAAGATATTTATCGCAACACTTACGTAGGTATTAAGGAAGAGATTGATATCTCTATAAAAATTATAAATGATTTACTTATCTAATTGAATTGTATTTGTAGCATAAAAAATGTATATCTCGAGATAATCACAAGAGATTTCGCCCAAAATACGCCTCCACAATTACGAAGCAAATGATTTAAAAGCCTGATGTAACGGACTATAAGATAAAGTTCTATACAACTATTCTCAGACCAAACAGTGATTCTTATATACCGAACAACAAAGCCACACAGCGCCTATTTATAAAAAGAATAACAAGACAACTATCAAATTCCCATCGTAATCAGAGCAAAGACAATATGAGCCCTGTGCTTACAGAGTGTGACAGCTACTGCAAGCTACGTACGTCATACTTCTGTAAGCTGAGGAGCCTCTTTGGTAGTCACCATGTGACGCAAGCACGCAACCACCTTTTAGGCGAGGACACCACGATGAAAACTCCCACGCATCTAAAGGCAGCGCTGCAGAACTGAGAAGACAACGACTATAGCCCGCGCTAGGACTAGAGGGAGTGGTACTACAGGCACCGGCACAGCCTCAGTTGTTTATTGAACGACCCATTGTTGGGAGATCGAAACAACAGCATGCCAGTCTTTGTTATTTAGCATTTTGCCCGTCCTGTATAATGTATAAACATGGAGCTGTCTCGTTGGAATATATGGTATGCATATGGGCTCTGTTGTCTTGTGCGGGAAAATTGTTACGGCAAATTGCTATTTATTATCATGCATTGTTTTTTTATTCTTTTTAATAATGGATGCTTCTTAAGCATGAGACCTGAGAGCTATTAGGTGTAAAAGGCATCTAAAGGTGACGTTGTTTGCTGAAAAATATGCATGGTAGAGTTATGTGGAAAAAGACGATAGTCCTCGCTTGGAGGGAAGGGAATGCTGCTTATGGATCGAGTGTTCTGACGAGACATTTTTCGGATGTTATGTTACGACTAATGACCCTTGAGAGGGATTCACAGATTTTGTGGCCAATGGTCATGGAGGTAGGTATGAGGAAGTTGAATTGTCAGTTATATACACAAAAGAGTCAGAGGAAGGCTTGCCCAGTCAGATTTTCTGTAAATATTACTGCATTTTTTTTATGTATGTACCTACGCCATTTATAAATATAACACTTGGTTATAATATTGAATCTGAGCTATTATAGGATTGACATTGGTCAGTGTTGCATTTTAGGGGTATATATTTATAGAGGCATGTTAATTAATTATTCACGGATATTCCCACTGCCGCTAATGTAACCTTTCAGCGCTCGGCGGTAGGAAACGGATGTGTTGCGGTTCCGCGTGGCAAATGTTTGAAACAGAATCCACTGTGTTTACCACGTTATACTTTTCAAGTTTACCTTGATATCTTCCGAATTACGCGTTATACATATATAATCAAAGCCACTATTCAACTTTAATGCTTATAAGCGACCTTTTAAGATGAATTCTCTAATTGGTATTTCGCAAGAAAAAAAAACACGATACAGATGGAGTCTCTGCAGTAAAGAAGTCGAGTATCTTGATCAATGGCTCTTTGATTCAATTTTAATGCAGCAGCTTGTGAGTGCCAGAGATTGACGTCACGTCATCTGGATTGACCAAGTATAACTCGATCAATCTACTTGACTTTCGACGCGATAATGTGGTTTACGGCGAACAAATTCATTGACTCGATTGTAGAAGATTACTCTGTGATCACGAAAGATAACAAGCCACCGCCATTATCCCAATTTCAATTAGGAAACGTGAAACAAATGTGACAACAAGATCGAATCGGCTATAAGGAAGCTGACATTATCTGTGCTATCAGATTGGTAGAGTGAAATTAGATAGGCATTTATTCAGCAGAAAGAGCCAATGTATCGCCTGGACGCCATTTTTTGTCCAAACTCCACGCTCTCACCGGGCAACTATATAGGCTAAATTGGGTTTAATATATGCTAAATATAGGCCAAAAAGGCGAAATTTAAGTTATGATAACAAATTTCTTGTGTCCCATTGTTTAATCGCCATGAAATATAAATTCATTTCATTTGGACAATTAATGGCGTCCAAAACGGGTTCAAGCATGGCCATCTCTCTGGCAAATGAAGCCTCTCGAGGCGAAATGTCAGAGCAGGCCACGCCGATAACATCTGGTTTCGGAACTAAAATCCTCCATGTCCACTTGGTCCACCTTTGGCACCGACAATGTGTCCGTGAAAATGTTACCGAACTAAAATCAAATGTCAACTATCTGAAAAGGTTATCTCCGGTAATGACGCTTCCTCTACTGCAGAATGTCAAGACAAACTGCCGACCAAGAGCACACCGGATCTTTATCGAAATACGAAATACAACAAACCAAAGTCCACATTCTAGTTCACAAAGATTTGCATGTGGATAATCAATTACAATATGTCATGTTCCATAATATCCAAAGACCACAACGATTTCCTAAAATATCTCAGCAAAATGAGCAATTCTTTCTATTTTGATACAAGTATGTCTGTTTGTTGACTGCATCACCATTGCATTAGCAATCAACGGACACATCTCGGCCAGACCACGCTCATCTCGGGCAGATCAGCGTCCTCCGCACGCGAGTGCAGCAATGAGGTAAGTCGCCGTCGCCTTTCGCCAACCAAGACTGACAGACTGACCATCGCTATGTAGGGGTTGACAGACAGGTGCGCTCACTGCTGCAGGAGAACCACAATCATGCCACCTGCATTTTTGTCAGCAACTCGAACGGTCGATGCGGATTGCCAACCAGACTTGGCACTCATTTACTTCTGCACTTTTCCATTGAACTGCCATCGCGCTGGGTATGAGTAGCAATACAAATAAATCGTTCGATAAGAAAACGTCAGCGGCTTCACATTATGTGGTGTCATTTTATGGAGTTGCTAATCGTTTCGTCCACATATTTATCGATCAATTTCTATAAAACGCCTGTTTTAATCTCGAGCTATTACACGTGGCTTAACAAAACACACATGTTATAATTCTCACACCGTCTGCGCAACTCAGCGTCGAGGGCGTCTCACTATCAAAACCTCTCAATCGACCACGAGAACCTCGAACCACCGGATTGCGATCGGAAACAAATCGCCTCCAGTCCCGAGACCGCGGCCAGCGCCGAACGCGCGCGTCGTGGCCGTCGCCGTCGAGTCGTGCCTACCTTCGGCGCCTGAGGCGGCGGCACGTCGGCGGCGTCGGAGTCCCACTCCGAGCTCAAGTCGTCGCTGCTGGCCTCGCCGTAGTCGCCCGACCAGGGCACTTCGAGCAGGTACTGGTCGTAGCCGGGCGTGTGCATCGTGCTGTTGCGTCGCGTCAACCGGGGCGAGCGTCCCCGCGAAGGGGAGGCGTTGCCCGAGCAGCTCATTTCCGGCATTTGGGTGCGACGCGGTTTGGGGGCGAGACGAGCGTGAAATCAGAGTTGTCGCGGACGATCACACCCCGTTCGGTGTTTCTAGAGCGATCGTTCGTCGATGCGGCACTTTCGCACAATTTTCAGTCCCTCTCGACGGCGAAAAGTCTGAATTTGTCGCAAACCGAGAAGCTACCAGACAATGTTGAACTGTCCGCCGTTCCCACGAAACACACTGCCACAACGAAACAACGACGTCAGTGTCCGTCCGCCATTCGTGGAATCGTCGACCTATCCTTGACCACTTTTACCAACACCAGTTTAAATACCCTAGTCAACTGTTATCTGATCCAATTACACTCTCATCCGTTTGACATCCCCAATTACTACCTCGACGAGCGGTTCGTTCGGTTCGCCAGTGCGGCGCGCTACCGCGAGCCCCTGCGCCAACGCGGCTGTGCGGCAAACAAGAGGCGATCGCTGCGTACGACGGTGCACGCCGATTCATTTTCTGCCCGCCGCGCAAGGTGAAGTGGGTCTCCACGCACGCAGGTAACGATTACCCACGTATGCGCTACACGGCTCTCTCGACTGTTACACAAGCGTGTGCGCGCCACTGTCGACGAAACGCATAATTAATATGCTAAACATGGGATGAAGCTATAACTGCAAGGTGACAACATCACTATGAGTTGGCTAGCCAAAGGCACTAGCGGTCAGCCATGGAAATAGTCGTTCTATCAGTTCACACGCTTCTCGTAAACACAACGCAGTCTCTGCGATTCGACGCCGATTTGCATATTTTATTAAAGCGAAAAGCGCGCGAGCGTTCTCGTCACGTAACACGCACACCGAGCTCTGCGTTTCGAACGTTTCACACACAAACACGCAGAGAATCGAACGTCTCGACCCGCAACGGCGTCTCTCGTTTCGTTCCGACGCCCGAGCGAGCGCCACCTGTTCGAATCGAATCGCGCGTGCTGCCGCCCACGACAGACACCTCACTAAAACCACTTGTTGACGCGTAGATGCTCGCCGCCGGTCCACTGGCTAGCAAGCAGCGGCGTCGCGTCGACTCGGAAACGTGTGCGAGCAAGTCGCGATTCACGCTTTATCCGCTCGCGCGCGCGCTCACACGTTCGCTATCTACTTTTATCCAACTCAACTAATCGCTCGACGCCGAGATAAACGCAAAACCCCACGTCACGGTCCGCAGCCAGCACAGCGAGAGATGGCCGAACGCCAAACGTGCACGCCTTGTTCCGATGTCGGGACGACGTTGCCGGGACGCGAACCTCGACGCCACCACACTGCAGCGAGAGAGGCGACGACGACTGTTGCTTCGGCTAGCGGCTCTGTGTGCACTCTGCGCGACGCGACCACTCTCGACCAGACCTCGCCGTCGACCGACACAACGCAACGGAGGAACGCACAAGGCCTGCCACTTTCTGGCACACTGCTGCCAGTGACGTCACGGATAGCCGTCATGTGTGACGTGCCCGAGCGCCGGCGATCGTGAGGAGCCGAGACGGGTTCGTTTTTGTGTGCCGTGATGTCGGTGTAAGGGTGAATGGTGATGTTCGTTGCTTGGATGGTTTGAAGTCGAACGTATAGTGACTCTGAAGGGGGATCTGAGTAGAACGACAACCCGTTTTGACGCATCGAGGAGGGTTTTCGAGAATACAGTTCGCGATGATTTACACCTTATCGCGCGTGACAATTCTCTTATCACTTGTGTGTCGTTGCAAAGTGCATCCCATAGGCAAGGATTGCATTCACTTTAATCCAGAAACCTATCAGTCGCGTTCTTCTGCAAGTTTCAGGTGTCCGAGTATAAAAGTGACGCCCGAGTCGCTACATGAAAGAACCCGTCTTTTATAGACAATAAAAAAGCAGCATTTTAATTTCAGTCCAAACTGACACATGTAAAAAAACGACTTATCATTTTGAGCGTCGTTCTGGACCAGATCAAGGGTACCGGCCAGCAGTCGGGGCTCTATCGGGACTGGCAGGGTGTCTCACAAAATTGCTTCTGGCCAATTGCAGAAATGCCAAATTGCATGTCGCATTTTTATACAATGGATATTGTGCAGATGATATTGGCGTTCTCACGAGGCAAAACTCCCTCCGCCATTGAACCGGTACTCTTCCGATTTCGACCCTCCTTGCCCAACATTTTACATCGGGATTTCACGTTGGGCCAACGTTACAGCCCGTTATGCCAATGTACCGATACTCTTCCGATTTCGATCTTCCTTGCCCAACATTTTACATCGGGATTTCACGTTGGGCCAACGTTACAGCCCGTTATGCCAATGTACCGGTACTCTTCCGATTTCGATCTTCCTTGCCCAACATTTTACATCGGGATTTCACGTTGGGCCAACGTTACAGCCCGTTATGCCCATGTACCGGTACTCTTCCGATTTCGATCTTCCTTGCCCAACATTTTACATCGGGATTTCACGTTGGGCCAACGTTACAGCCCGTTATGCAGCACCAGCGTCCCATCCGCGGGAGGCGCAGCGCGCGCAGGCAGCCGCCTCGACTGCTTCCTGCGCGCAACGCGCAACACACCGCGCACTCAAAACACACTCAAAACACACACAGGCGGCAAGGTCACCGCGCAGCGCGATCGGCGGCCACGCGATGACGTCGGACGCGGCGGAGGTGGACGCCATGTGCGAGCGAGCGCGCTTCGAGTGTCGTCCTCCAGTGGCGGACACACGTGTACATGGGACGACTCGGCAATGTAGGGAGCTGTCTCCTCTCTTGCTTGCACCCATGTGATGTTGTCTGATTTATTTGATTTCTTCCTTGCTATACCTTCGTGCTGTAGCAGGGTTGTGTTCTTTCTTACTAGCCTTCCAATAAGTGAAACATCGGAACGTCGCATGGACATTCCTTCAAAATCGCACGACGTCGAATGGATATCCCGTATCTCCCAGCGGGATGTTTATGGTACGTCCATAGAATGTATACATGTGCTGTGTGGGATCATTTCTTCCTTGCTATACCCTCGTGCTAGGTATAGCAGGGTTGTGCTCTTTCTTCCTTGCCTCCCCCCTCCCCCACGCTTCCTCGCGTGCTTCAGTCCATAGAATGTATACGTGTGCTGTGTGGGATAATTTCTTCCATTGCTATACCCTCGTGCTAGGTATAGCAGGGTTGTGCTCTTTCTTCCTTGCCTCCACCCTCCCCCACGCTTCCTCGCGTGCTTCCTCCATATCTTCCTTCTTCACCGAGGAGCTGCTGCTGGTTGCAACGACCAGTGGTGCCGGCGATAGAGGTGATGGCACAAAGTGAGGGCGCTTCACTGATTTGGCAACTATGGGCGTCACGCCATTATCTACCGATTTTGAACAGGAGAGACATTAGACAGTATGCACAGTGCAGCGCAGAAATTAACACCACTCAAGACGCGAAATGGCTCGGAAGCTCCAAACTTGCAGCTATCAGGGCAAATGTCAGTTTTGGATTGGAAAAGACAGTCCACGTATACGTATAGGCAATAGGTAAGAATATCGATGCTACTACTTTTATCATGGTACGCTATTATATAAGTAAAAACCGGTAGAAGAATATTCAGGTTTTCAACAGAAATGTAAAAACACGTCAAGATTTCCTATTAAAGCCGATCATTTTAAAACATTATTTCAATGTCAGAAGCAAAGCTCCAAGCGTTATGGTGGTAAAGTTTCATGATTTTGATTCCCATCTTTAAAGGACCACGTGGTCCTGGCCACACGGCGTCGGTGAATGGAGGGTGATGCTGGGAATGATGATGGACCCAACCTAGCCTAGAAGTAAGAAAGGGAAATCCGGTGCATCGAGGAGACCATCGGCGTAGCGCCCCTTCCGAAGTGCATGAAAGTGCTTTTAATAAAACTCGAACAACAGGTTTCCTCTACTATTTCATAGCGCCGAAAGTTTGTCGAGCCAAGTTGAGTGAAGCATTCGAATCAACTGCAGTCCCTCCACGACCTCTCTCCGGAACAGAACTGGTCACGTGGTGGCCACCCATCCAAAATCCGACCAGGCGCAGTATTGCTTAACTTCAAAGAAATCGGAGAACCTTGCTATGTATATAGGTCCTAGAAATCCCCGATAGACAGCGCCAACACCAATGTTCGAGACGTGTCCTGAGAGCATGACAAACGTGACAATGTTCCCTGTCCATGTCCAAGTGTCCTGTCCTTGACACCCTGGCGCCCTGGCCCCTTGCGCCCTAACACCCTGTCCCTGAAGCCCTGGCTCCCTGACACCCTGACGCCCTGACACCCTGGCGCCCTGGCCCCCTGGCCCCTTGCGCCCTAACACCCTGTCCATGAAGCCCTGACGCCCTGACACCCTGGCGCCCTGACACCCTGACGCCCTGACCCTGAAGCCCTGGCTCCCTAACACCCTGACACCCTGGCCCCCTGGCGCTCAGACACCCTGGCCTCCTAGCACCCTGGCGCCCTGACCCTATGCGACGCCACTGGTCGACGCCTTCGCGATGTCCGAATGCAGTAAACCAACGAGCAGCCGCCATAAAAATGTCTGCAGGCAATCCGACTATAGCACTGTAATATGGCCGTGTACGGAGAGCCGTACTTGGCGCTCAGGCTAAAGTGCCCAACAGCTATCACTTGTAATTGCAGGCGAAACAATGCGAGTAATTGGCAGAAGACAACGGCTGTATAAGTCTCGAATATTTGCTGTAGCACTTCCCGATATAGAAGAATATGTCGTTATGAATACGCTTATTTTGTAATATATTACATATTACATATTTAATCATTATTAATTATATTTAAATAAAAGATTTATGTGCATCAGTACAGGAAATGTGTTTCATTTGATTAGCTGGAGGTCGGGGTGTAATAGAAGTATTGTACTCGCAGCGTAAAGAGATATTGCAATTGGGTTTCGTAATTTTCGGCTGCGCAATTACGTCACAATGGGGAAGGAATGAAGCGATAGAATGACACCAGCCAGAACCACACCACGATTCCATAATTAATAGCATGACCGCTGAAGAGAGTAATTTAATCAACGTGCATAAAGATCCGATAACGTATTGCTTAATTGTATCAACCACTACAAATAAATATTTTCCCCCTTTTATAATTTCTTGTGGGACATGTGGACTAGCAAATTTTCTGGTATTATCTGAATTTTCTAGTTTTAAGTGCACCGTGTCTTTCACAAATGATATCACGTGAAGAAAGTACCACTGACATTTGCCGGTATTGGTAATCCCATTTCTTTTCTAAAGCCATCACTGAAGCGAAAACCCAGAAGCAAGGGTTTTAACCAGATTTACAGGGAATTCAACAACGCAGCCAAATCAATCAGTTCTGACTTCGTAAGAACATTGTAACTTATAATGTGTAATGCAAAAGCTCGTTGTTATAAAATGGGGTGAAAAGTAACCCTTTTTAATAACAAAACAAGGATCCTATTTGTCCATTCCAGGTCTTATACGATTGTAGACCATAATGGTGGAAAATATCGTTACAAGGTTACATAGTTGAAATTTTCAATTTTCAATTTTCATGTACAGAGATAATATTTTGGAAATTAGAATGTTCGACGCTCGGTTATAAGTTTTTCACTTTTCCCTATAGACTATAATATAATAGTGAGACGATGACAAGATATACATCCCAATTGTTAAAATTCCTCGTCAAATAAACCAACGATTCCTCCTTTTGATTAAGATTCTCTCCGCTAAAGACATCTCCAAACAAATGTGAATAATATAAAGAAAAATATTATTTCTATGAAGCTTTGTTTATGCAGTTCATCAACCACCGTCCGACCTTACCTTCTTCCTCCGTCTGGCTTCTTCCTCGGAGTTGAGAATCTGCAGATCGACGATCCCCAACAGACAGTCGTCGCACCGACACAGCTCGCTGCTGGTCGACGACAACGAGCTGGTCGAGTCCATGGAGTCAGTCCTCACGAGCACCTTGGCCGGGTTCGTACCCTCCATCTTCGCCACCAACAGTTGCTCCATGAGACTCCTGGGCCGGTCGAACGGCGACCGCGGTCGAGGGAGCACGCCGTGGTTCGACCCGAAGCTGTCCATCCGCTCCACGGCCACGTGCGGCTTGCGATGGTCGCACGACGCCTCCAGGGTGGCCGTCGAGTTGGCGAGGGAATGCAAGGAGCCGCCCGAATCGAAGCGCGCCAACGGCGAGTGGGGTCGCCGATGGATCTCGCAAGACGCGCGGAGCTGGTCGCCGATCGCCGAGACTTCGCGGTCGGCGGTCGACCGGCGCTCCTCTCCGCGCCAGGACAGTGAGTGCAGCGAGCTTCCAGAGTCGAGTCTGTCCAGCAGACGACGGGGCTCGGCAATCCCACTGTCCAAGACTTTGTCTTCTTGCCGGCTTTGGCCATCGTTATCAGGCCGATCACTTGACGCTGGTTTCTGAGACGTGGCGATTTTCTCGCGGTCATCCCGCCTCTGGATCGGAACCAGCGAGTCCAGCCGCACCAAAGGCGGATGCAGTCTGTCCCAAGAAGACACGAGACTCGCTTTCGTCGGCTCAGCCTCCGGACTGGCGACATCCTCCAACCGGATCCGCGGATTCTCGTCGCCGACGTCGTCCACCGTCGTGCCAGCGCCACCGGCGGCGTCCAGCGGTGGACAACTGTTGAGCCAGTCCTCGACGCACGACTTGCGCCGCTGTCGATCGCCGCCCGTCTCGGCCGGCAAGCAGTGGCGGATCGACGACGTCGCGCCGTTGTTGAGCAGCGCGAGCAGCGAGCGCGGCCGCGCTGGGATGCCGCCGGCCGCCACTGGGGGCGGTGTGGGCGCACGCACTTCCGAACTCATCGCAGATCCACGCACACACACACACACACACACACACGCACGCACGCACGCACGCACGCGGCACGTGTCACTATCTGCGCAGCGCACGCACGATTTTGTGGCGCACTTTTTTCACTGTCACCAAACTCGTCGAGCTGTCCATTGTCTTCGCGCAGCCGAACTGGTCGTGCTACTCCTATATCAACTGCGCATGTGTAGTGTAGAGATGAATTTCGTCTCCGCGTCGAAACTAGTTTTCTGGGACTGGATTTGCCCACAAATATTTCTGTCGGATACGGCGAGCTCGGTTAACCTTCGGTTAGGTAATCGCGTTCACTTCCTGAATCCTAACTCGCTGCGATCACAACAACCGCGCTACGCCCATGCGCGCTCTGGATACTAACCCGCTAAACATACATGTACGATGGGTTGCATAACTCACAGACTTAATCCCGACGCGCACGATCGAACGGCGCGCGGTTAAAACTTGCCACATGCGTCGCGACTTAATGATGCAGCTCGTAATGAGGATGCAATAATCACCCCAGCGCTGTGCATTTCAACGATGCACATTTACATACACGCTCTCTGACAATTGCAGGCCAGCAACTCGTCCGTACATTACATACCTATAGGTAGGATCACGTCACGTGCATAAACAAGGGTAGCTTTACAAAAAAAGATCGATGGTATACAGTCATATAACTCGGATTGAATTTGCATCTAACAATCCGAGTCGGCTTATCGGGTTACACGGAAAATCGCGGCTTCTTGTGTGTTAGGAGACTCGCAAACATAATTATTAAACGATCAAGCCACGAAGTTCGCGCGCGGCAGGCAAAGGCGGAGGCAGAGGCTTTGTGTTCGATCGAACGCGGAGGTATGAATGATTCGCCAAAGGCGCCAGGCGATGTTTTAATAATAGCCGATTTGTCTGTCTCGATTACCATAATGTGCTAATTAATATAACACTATCTGCTGCTTGCAATCGTGCGGCCATCGGCGATCCGTGTATTAACAAACTTGTAGTGTGTGTACGCGCGGCGAAAATCAAAGAAATCTTTGCGTTTTTAATTAGTCATTTGGAACGTGTTAATGAAACTGGGTATAGGCTTATTGGGTAATCTTTAATCTGAAACAGATGCAGGCGTCGAAGAATCGCAGAAGAAGTTGCGCGCAAATGTGCTTTCGCACATCGCAATTCTTTTTCAACACCTATTTCGATGGTTTGCCTTTGCGGTAAATTTATGACTGATTGGCAGAAGACATTAGTGACTGTCGTGGCACGTTTTATTTCATTTGCAAATCGTGAATGTGTGTGTTTTTTTATCACGGCTGCGCACACGGCCGCCGAGTGATGGTAGTAGTTTGGTAGCGACCGCGTGACCAAATGCGTTTGGGCCGATCGCTGGGAGCGTGATTTTTGCGCGGTAGGTGAGAGCCGGCCGTCGACGGCGCAGTCGCCGTCGAAGATTGGAACGCCCGCACAAGACAGCGAACTAGTCGCGGTGGAAATCAATTCGCGCGCATCAAACCACCTCGGCTAAACGAGCTGGATGCATATAGGTGTATGTATCGCTTTAGTCCAGTTTGACCGCTTCAACGAGTGCTACACTCGTACGCTCTGAGGCAGCGGTGATTTGCCGGGGTTTACAGCACTGGCTTTACAGGATGTGATTTTTACGACGCGCAAGTTTAATGTTTATAGACAAAATCGTTACATTTTGTTTTACATTTTTAAGACCTAAACCCGGCTTGAAATAGTTTTTTTTCCCATTTTGTAATTCCCATTCTCTTTTGAATTGCAACCGGTAGACTAGAGGCCGAAATTGATGTAGAAATTGATGGATTAATGACCGTGAAGAGCATAATTTCTTTACTGTATCTTGTAAAGACATTATGTATTCAAATTCCACACCAAATGCGAAATGTATCAAAACGACAAGGAAGATGCAAAACGTTGCCACACAGGTAAACAAAGTTTTACACTATATATCGCTTACCTATACAGATTTATTATAGTCCTAACCACAGAAGATTAGATTTCAATAATCCCGAACAGGTCTTTTGGGCATCGGCTATCAGATTCTTCAATCAATTTTCTTGATTTCCATTCGCCTGCCAGAGCTGGAATCACCATCGAGCCCTCGGCCCTTTGTTTGCGTATTAGCGCATTTGGCTGCATATTTGGTAGCGAATTTGAGGGACAAGCCGGGTAAAACACGTCTTCTCCGGTTGTAAGACCAACTATAGATTATCATATCAAGATGAGCAGGAATAATTGTTGCTTTCAGGTGATAATTGAGAATACATTCAATAACACTGCTGTACAGAGATGAACGTGAACAACTCAACGTGAACGAGTAACAGAAGACAGAGCCATCTGTTGATTTCCCTCTCATTTATCGAGCTTGTTGGTGCAGGGCAATGCGGTAACTCTTACGAGGAAACCGCGAAAAGATTTTAGAAAACTTTGGGCCGTTTTGTTATCTCCATAGCGACAGGCTATGGGATTCACAACACATATGATCTGATTGGCTAAACACGATTATTTATTTTCTCCCATTATATAGATATATTAAAAGTCCCCTTTTGTGAACATTATTGCCAAGTATAAAGCTGCAGGACAAAAATGCTCTACATTTATCATCGAGATAATGTAATTACTTTGATTTCACTCGAAAGATAACGATAAAAAGCGATTCTCAACGAGTCGCTAACCAAAACTACACAGCGATCAATCATAATTATACTGCAATCTAAAAAAAACGCAAAACTGTCCCCAGAAAAATAATGTGATTTTTACCAGAGCTATCCCTGATAAAAGATAAGACCTGAGAGACTCGGCTTATCCAAACATCTGTGCACACATGACACAGATAAGTGAGAGACACACATTTGATGTCGCGTTGCGTCGGAAGGAGATGGAAACATGGTGCGAAGGGAGTTGATACCCTGACGCGTGCGTCACTCGTTAACAGTGACGTTGCCGTGGTGATTAGCGAGTGATTAGAGCTCATGTATATCACACATGTATGTGTGTGTATGTGCGTGTGTTGACTCAAGTGGTAGGCCAACTGACATCTAGCTGCTAACGCTGGAAAGTGTGAAGAAAAACCGCGAGGAATTTCAAACGCTAGATGTACGCAGTAGTGACATCTTAGGGGCGTAGCTGGTTCTGATTTTTACACTTTCAAAACCAATAGCCGTCAGCTATTAAAGAAGACGGCATCCTGGACTCTATGGTCGGGTACAGCCAGAGAAGACGAGCGATGTGTTGTTGATAACATGTCGTGTCGGGCATCGGTTATCATGATAATTGAACCAAGTTTGCTCGTTTCCACTAGCATGGACCAGTCCTGGAATCAGTACGCAGACCAGTTTGGCTGACGCCAATGCGTTTTTAAACTTTCAGCCATCTAAAAAGCATTTAGTATTTTAAGTTTTATGTGGACCATAGGTATCTTTTTTAATGCACATGTCGTCTCAAAACTCAGTGCATCTCTCTAAGAGGGTCCGAAAAAACTAAAGTCCATTAGCTAAATAATTAAATTCGAGTTTTATTAGCAGCTTGGCAGGTTTGCAGTTTAGCCGCATCACAGAGGTGGTGCACCAAAATCATAGTTTGAAATTACTTCTGTTGATTTCTTTCGTGTTTTAGGTGCCAATAACGGGTTGCTTTTAAAACAAACCGCCACTGGAACTGTGGTGGATTCTGGTTTGTGTACTGACGTATTTGTCCTTGTCTGAGTTTTCTGAAGCAGTCATAATTACACAGTTTACTCAGACACATCCTAACTTTGAGCAGCGAAAATTGTAGTGTCTACCACATTTTATCTGGTTGGAAGAAAACCGGCGTGATTGCCAGAGCTGTAAAAGGAAATTGTTGTCAGAAATCATAAAAGTAGCGACATTCGTCCTGGTTAGTGCTAACTGATGTTGCTGCTTGCTGGTAATGACAGCAATTGCACTCTTAAATACGCTCAAAAGCGACAACTTCAATATTTGAAAATGGCATTAACATTAGCGGTTAACCGTTATCTCATTTTCAAGGTCACTTATCGAATCTTGAAAACCATCTGTCTGTCATAGAATTTAATAACCAATTTCGCGATTTAATCAAGCTCCAAAAGTGCAATGCACTCCTAGCTTTAAAATGCCATACAAGTAAAACATTTCGGTCCTCCTGTTCAAGGTCACACACTTCTGTCTCTTTGAACGTGCGTGAATTTTTTAAATAAATGGAATTCGCACACGTAGTTTAGAAGAATTAATACGATCTAAAAACGACATGATTCTATTTCATCCTAAAATAATTAGAGAATATATTTTAAGATATTTTGTTTCTCTTATAATTTTTGCTATAGATATATGCATAAGGTTTAAAAACTGAGCTTTTCGTCCAGCTCAAGAACTTGGATCGTGTGTTTTAAAATTCTTATCTCATTAAGTGCTGTCCACAGAGAGCTCTAAAAAAAGGCTCAAAGCCATCTACCTCTTAGAGCGAAATCGCATTCTTTGCAGCCACCCTGTTCAAGAAGGTCAAAAACTTCCTACTTTTAAAACTAATAACGATGGATTTTCACCCCTGTTCACCGTATACCCTTCGAGGTCGTAAGTTTTACAACTAGGCTCATGTCCAGCATTAGGGATATTGGTGCGGTTGTTGGTGATTATTGCATGAAGCTTTATTTTGAACTTTCCTCTGGTATTCCGTGGTTATAAATCACACAATTTGTTGCTAAAAGTGTGAGGATTCCTTTGACCCTGGTTTCGTTGCAATCGGACAAACGGTGTGGCCAGAAGTCAGTATCCAGTAGGAGGTAAATTCTGCGCGGGAAGCGGCCCGAATATACGCTCAATAATACGGCGTAACAGGATTGTTATACAATGCTTGAAAAAACTAGAAGAGTGAATATTTTCGAGATTTGCAAACACACAATTTGTTGCTAAAAGTGTGAAGATCCGTATAGACATGGGTTTCGTCGCGATCGGACAAAAGGTGTGGCCACAAGTTAGTATCCAGTAGGAGGTAAATTTTGAGCGGGAAACTGCACACACCAATAGTCTTAAAGAAGATGAAAATCCACTCTCCTCTTTACAGGGTGAAAACAGATCACGTATTTGCGGCTATTGCCGGTCGAAGATGACATTCTTTCGACTCATAAAACGCGTCGACAATTTTCACGGCCTGGCCGCCCGGTCACAGGATTCACCCACCCACTAAGAGACTGTCAACACACAGCAAGCCTCTTTCCTATACCCACATCCTTTACATTATCTCGCAGCCCGAAACGCAAGATTAGCGGCAGCAACCACGGTATAAACGATGGGCCCATATACCATGGGCAGCATCACCACTCGGCGGGGACGCAAGACGCAAGCTCGCGAGTCCGGCGACAAGTTCTCACGCCGTTTTACAATCGTTTAGAGAACTGGCGCGTCGTGGTCGCAGAACGGGCCGTCACCAGACCAATCACGCACACGCGGGCAACACGCGACCCTATGTGTCTATTCCTAGAGCCGGAGAGTGTCGATTGCAACGACGCAACGTGAACAAGACGTATGGCAATCAGCTCTGAAATGCAACACGCGAATTCCGCCATTCTTCCAAGAGATTCGCTACGTTGGATCCTATATACCGCTAATAAACATTCGTAAACTCCATTTCACGTTAAGAAGGGATATGTATGACTCACTGCTTCTATTTATACACGAGCTAAGAGTTCCAAAAACTTTTAAGCCATGTCTTGAGCCGGAAAAAAGGCTCTATGGGCAGTTTTGGCATTCTTAACTCATTTCTAGCAGCAGTGGGTCCTCGAGGAAGATGTACATCCACTCCCCTTCTTGACGCGAAATGAAGTATAGAAGGGTGTAATTTTGAGTGCAATAAATAATCATTGTTGTGTGACGTTTAAAAAAGTCCAGTTATGTAAAACAAGAAAGTGTTTGCCATTCGCGAATCGATACGGTCTTATAATGAGATCCTCTTCGCAGATGCATCAGTGATGTATGGAGAGACACAGCATATTCTCAACTGTACAGCGAAAGATGACTATCGCTCGGCAGCAGCAATAAGCGCATGCTGCCTCGCATGTACCACAAGCAATGCAACAATGCGAGCGGCATGTACGCGCAAAGACAAAAGCAAATGTAGACGTTACACCGACAAGTACCTCGCCTGCACACACGCGAAGACGTCGTCGCGACGGTCGAGAGAGGACTCCAACCGCAACTGGGTTCGATCCTTGTACGCGCTTATCTCCGCATGACATCCAGCTAATTAATGCGATTCCACCTCTCTCCAGCTCGAACATTACACGTTCGATTATTTAATTTGTTTGTTTTAAATTGCAAAACGTCTTCGTCGCTGGCTATAGCCGCGACGTGTTGCCGGTAGGATCGGTCAGCCCCGCGTGCACGGTGATAAATAAGAAGATTTAATAAAATGCGTTATTATACGTCTCTCTCGATTTGGATTTGTTGCAAATAAACAGCTTCGTTTTTAAACAGAAGGAAATATCCTTTTACGTTACGGCAACTGAATAATAATAATGTTACAAACATATTTTATCTATTGGTGTTGTACCTATATATACGTGCTATACGTAGGTACAACATCCTCAAACAGGTATTGAAAAATAGCATTGCTTTCGTACAATCGGACGTCGCACGAAACAGCCAAAAGAGGACATTAGATTGAGCCCACGCAGTCCCAAAAACCAGGGAATTAGCGAGAAGAGAGTGGGCGCGCTGCCGATATCAATCAGAGTTTCAGAGAGATCGGTCAGGTCCAGAGCGACGAGATGACATCAGCGCCACTCAAGTGACAGTCTGACAACGTCGATCGAGTAGTGACGGGCACACGAAGTGTTGGTCGCGTCAAACACAAAGTGACGTCGACCAGAAGGAACCGGGTTCGCGACAAGTTCGCATGACAACGCGACACTGTCGCAGTACCTCGTCCGTTATATAGAGTTGTGTTGATAACAATGCTACTCTTTTGTATAATACTAAATCTGTCGGGTACAGGTATACATTGCGATGTATTGCATCGCGGTAAATCGCTATAGGAGAGTGTTTGTGAGTTGATTTTGAGTGAGTGAGTGAAGAAAACCGCATTAAGTAAAGAGGGTTATTCAGCGGTTCTCGAACGAAACGTGTCTAATACATAGTGAATGAGAATGGGCAGCAAAGCAAAACGAAAAAGAAGCGAAAAATACGAGCTCGAGAGGCCGTCTCGATCCCGATATCAATCAGGGGACATAAAGCGTTCCCATTGCGCCGACACCGGTCGGCCGCCGCTGTAGGTTGGGCTATAAAATTGCGGTAACCAGCGTTACCGAACGCCCGTCGGGCTCTCGCACATCTATGATACAGCACAAAGGTGAGTCGCGGCGCAAGACTAGAAGACATGCCCGACAACGCTCGGGCGCGGACGCAGCTACATACGAGAGACCGAACCGCCGGTGATTAAAAAAAGAAAAAAAACTACAACGCATTTTATTTTCTTTACAGCGATGCGACAACGTTCTAATCTTTCCTCTCGACGTATACACGCCCAAAGTGCCGTGTACGCGACTGTGCGCCGTTTGCGCGCTAGGCGACGAAAGAGCGACGTCTCCGGCGTTCGCGTGAGAACGGCTCGGCATAAACACACATCGCTAAACTGGAACATGAAACGTCTCGCGTTCGAGCGCAAAAACGCTCGCCGAGAGGCGTTTTCCCAATCGATTGTTGTGATCGAAGCGAGCGCTGCCGCTGGAACGCAAGCAAACGCGCACGTCTGCCGCCCTCGACTCATTAACGTCGTCGGCCAGCTCCAGCCATCGTCTCAATCAGCGAGGGCGTCGCACAGCCTCGACGCGGCCGTGCTGCGGCAGACGGGAGGTCGTGACGATCGAGCGGACATGCCATGCACAGCCAACATACTCGTGTGTGTGATCTAATTGACATCGCGCCGAACACACTTTGCACACACCTCGCCGACACGCGTTCGCACAAATTGGACGATGAGAAAATTGAAAAGGAAAGACGCACCACGGATATATAATTTCACGCGGATTTTCGCAGCACGTTTGAAAATAGATATTAAATCAATCACAGATTGCACACATCGTTTTGAGCTGAAATCAAATGGCTGCGTGAAATTGACACTGTGCACACGCTGTGTTGGTCACTGGACATGGACGCCTCCGCTCGGCGGTCGAGGCGTCGCGACGCCGCGGGGGAGACGGACGTCGACGGTGGCGTCGCTGGCGTGAGGACGACGGAGCGCGGCGCGCACTGCTCGCACCAGAGCGGTCGAAACGCGACTGGCGGGGGAAGCGATAAGCACACGCGGTTTTACGGCGGACCCGCGGCGGCGGCGGCGGCGGCGGCGGCGGCGGCGGTCGGGAGGCTGCGCAAGCGGCGCATGCGTGATTCTAACACGTCCGAGAGATGTTTATTGTAATTTTATATATCACAGATCTGGACCGAATGACATGTGATTTTCTGTAAAGAGAATGAATTTCTGATTGGACAGGTTTTACTTATATGTGTGTTTGATTTTTGCACTGCATGTGTTTGTTGGTTAGGGCGAGTTTTATCAACGATATTCGAGACATACAGACATATTTTTATATATTATTCGAGATATATTCGACATATACGAGATATATTTGATATATATTCGAGATTTTAGAGAGTATTGTAATTTTATATATCACAGATCTGGACCGAATGACATGTGATTTTCTGTAAAGAGAATGAATTTCTGATTGGACAGGTTTTACTTATATGTGTGTTTGTTTTTTGCAATACTGTGTTTGTTGGTTCGGGCGAGTTTTTTCACCGATTTTCGAGATATAAATGACGTATAGTAAAAAATATTTTAATTGCATTTGGGTAATAAAAACTGTGGGATTTTCGGTCAATTAAACCTCTACATGCCATGCGCGTAAGTGAAATAGCCTGTTTTTAACTAATGAAGCAATTAGCGTAAAGAAATAGGGCCCCTAAATCATCGGCAAGTTCAATTGGAGCAGAAATTCGGCTGCCAATTATTCGGGATCGCCTTCAAAAGAGCTCACAGTTTCTGATATCGGCCACCAACAAACTTCTTACGGATGACATCTAAAACTCGAAAGACGTCCACTTTCGAATATTAATTTTTATGAATCCATACAAAATATTGATGCAGGATGTAAGAATTGACACATCTCTGGCAAGAAGTGGAATTACAAGCCACGAGAAGAAAAAGTGTGTGGACCTCCCAGACGCAAAGATTTACGCCACACTTCACTACATCACTTGCGAAGGAAATCAAACCGGACACCAGATCAATCAACGATGCTGCGGTAGTCTGATAGTCTGATAGTCTGATGGACGAACAAACGTATACGATTCAAAGGCAAGCAATCCAATCCTGCCAATCTTCAATCAACTCTCGGCTTTTCAGCTTGGACGGTCGTTGAAAAATTGACCGTCTTCGAGCCACCATTTAAAACGCACAATCACCGCCCGCCAGCTTTAAATTGACGCGGACGTTTAACAATCAAAACGGTTCCCAGGTGAGCATGATGGCACCGAAATCGAACAATAGGTCACTTCCTAGAAACTGTCGTCGGCGAGCAATGCACGCTTATATAAAACGTCACAAAAGAAGCCATTATATACGTACACATCGCAGTGTCAAAATAAACCATCACGAGCAATAATGATAATAACTGTGATTTCTAAATAACGATTTGCGAGCGGCATTTATTCAATTATTCAATTATTTATCCAAACTTCGTGAATGAAACCTGCTCCCGAGAAGTGATAAGTTCTCGCGGCTTCGTTCCATTCCTGGATTGCAATTACGTCCGATGGTTTAAATCATTTCGCGGGCAGTGTGCAGTAAAAGTTGACCGTTTGCCTTTTAAATGATTATTCATATTAGTTATTGTTTATGGCACCTTCAGGCATAATGTACGTGTATTATCGTAGTTAAGTATCCACATTAACTGTAACTATATGTAACTTTCGCAAAAAAGTATGCTCAAAGTCATCACTTGCATTGGAACTATAGTTTAGTTTTTATAGCGGATATCCCGGGAAAGTTTTTTTGACGTGGAATTTTTTTATCAAACGCTAAACTTGGTCAATAATTGATTTAAAAAGTGATCGCTTGACGGAATGGAATAATCGTAAGCCCGGCATTCTTCAACACGAGCATTTGAATATGGCGATCATGTTTCGTAAGGTTTCATCTCGAAGGCGAAGAGTTTGTGTATCTCGCAGTCAGCGCAGAGGTGAACACACATGAATTATTCCTGTTTGTTATTACGCAGCTGACCGATTTGATATTCCACTGGCATTCCTCTAGCCAGCTAGTTCACTGTTTAAATTTACAGATTCGAATTTCAACATTTGTACCTAGCTCATTGATCAAAATCACTTTGACATTTTGTTTAACCCAGCAATCACTCGGTCTGCGGTCTCCCATTGGGAGCGGTGGTCACCTCTATATAAAGAGCAGTAACACATCACCCATTGGTCTCACAGATACATACGTGCTAAATATAAAACTGCTTCATAAAACCAAACTAGTTTCTTTCTCTTCATCTGTTCTGACATCAACTGACATCGCTATTAAACTAGCGAATATCACAAAAAGAACTTATTCAAGTCATAATAAAATCAGTAATCGCTTTAAACGAAGCAAGGAGTGGGTCTCTGCCGAGTATTTTCAAGTACTTGTAGCGGCGGCTGGCCGTATACTCATCGATCATATGCATTTACCACTGTGTGAGACAAGGAAAGGGATGCCATCTATCATGCATGAGAGTAAGCGATGGAAAGAGACGCCACCACAAAGCTAGATGTCAAATCAAACAGTTAAAAAATTATCCTATTTATGAGCAATGTTATTTCTTGCGTTATACTTTAAGACAAATGATAAAACCACTCTTGAGCTAACAAGGTGGATCGCCGGTTCGAAAGGCAACGGTCGTACCGGACAGAACTAAGCAAATACACGAAACAAATATATCTTCGAGCCGACGCTTCACGGACTGAATTATTACAGGGGCATTGCTGGAAAAATGTGAAATTTCCGTGCAGATGTGGTTTTGTACGAAGAACTTTGCCTCGAGCATCACTCATAATACACTCAGCCTTTCTCGTTAGCAATTCGTTAAAAAGTGTATAAATGTAGAAACGTTTTAGAGTGATAGCATTCTTAGGGAACCTCTAACCTCGCATATAGATAGGTAGAGGCTATCATGAAATTAATCGGTCGTATAAAGCTGAGAGGAAAAGGGCATAAACCAAAGATGTTTCGCGTGTTTTAGAGAGGTGGGTCTCAGGAGCAAAGTCCTCCCCTAGCGGCGCCCGTCGAAGCTAACGCTGGACGGTGGCACAGCCTGTCTGCGTTTGATGACTTGTGACTGGTCAAGCTGGTAACTCATGCAAGCGGTTATTAATGCACAGATTGGTATGAGTGTGTCCGATCTGATTGCTTGATATTGCTAATATAAACCAGAAAAAACTCTCTGATCGAATGCATTGACGGCGAATGGGTATATACCGTATAGCTTCATACTTCAGCCGAAGAGCACGCTGTTTCGGTTGGTAGACGAACTACAAAAAACAGAGGACTTAAAAAACGAGAACTGGATCTGCGAGAACGAACAAATCAATGGCGAAACAAATCACACCGGTCCTTAAAAGTTAACAAATTAAAATTTATAACTCTTGTTGTACCGTTTGCTGTTTAATGCCCTCATGCTTCTAGCAAACCATGTCCGCCTATAGTTGCCTTTTAAGCCTCGGCTCCAAAAATTGGTAATCGGCTTCTCCAACGTATGCACCGGTCCATTCAAGATCGTAAACAGAAAAATGTGATTGATAGTCACCCAGAAGAAACATTTAATTTAGTGAATTCATGAATGATTTCAAGAATCAATTACAGAGACAGCACAATAACCAGCTGCCAATACGTCCGATGATGAATCGCCTTTAGACCACAGTAGAATGCTCATTGAACAAATCAATCTGAAGTCGTATATCTCTACAGAGCAACGGCGGCCTATAAGAGCCATAACTGACGTCATGCGAAGACTGCGCTCGCCGTTCAAATGAGTCCGTTAATGAGAGGCATTGTTAGTTGCCGTAAGTGGCCAACAATGAGTTTAAAAATCGAGAAAGACTATATATAATGCGGCTCGCGATTCATGGCAGGACTGGAGAAATGCGATAATGAGTGGTGCATTACGTTCCATGTGTGTGCGCGCTTATCGTCGATGAATCGCGGGAATTGAGAGAGGTTATCGACGAAGTTAACGAACCTTCAAGATGAACTTGGCAATGTATACGTACGTCCGTGTAAATGCTGCCCGAGGAAAGAACAGAATGTCGCCGCCATTGCTCTTAAGAAAATTAAGTGCGTTTTAGATTTTGAAAAGTAGGCCTCAACTCAACAGTGAATCGCTAGGAATTTTTATTGTGTTCTGTTATGGTCAATGAGAGGTGGCCGTTAAAAAAACAACGCCTCTATTGGTATAATAGCGACATCATCGGCGTCTCGGCGACGAGTAAATTGATTTTGATTTCGTGTAGACATTCGCGTTAATCATGAATTGTGGTAAATCGTGATTTCCAAGAGTCGCCTCTCGCTGTGGCACATGCGTACCGGTTGTTCTTTGGTGGCATCGCTGGGTAATTGGCTGGGATAGTTCCAATTACTAACCGGGCATCGGGCTCGGCATTCAGGAGATCATTCATACCCCAGCCAGCCTGCCAGCCTCTCTCTCATATCCTCTCAATTCGAGTTGCGGCTTTTCTTATTTCATTTCAGCAAGATACTCGTAGACAGCCGCAGCTCCTGATTAATCAGTTTACTCGAGTTAACGACTCGGAAACGAGAGAAAAAAACAGTTCAGGTTCATCACCGAACATACTAATTCGAAAGGAGTAGAGTACCACGACTTTCCAGAATGCCAACCGCCAATGGCTAAGTACACCTGCCGTACATAATTCGCATATCAAATTCGTCTCGGGAAAAAAATCAAGAGCACTTCGTACCGGTAATGGCAGCACTGCACCTTCCAGCTCTTGTTTATCAGTCAACGTCTCTAAGAATTACGAGGCTCGCTCAGTTC
Source organism: Nemoura dubitans (assembly GCA_921293005.1). NCBI lineage: Eukaryota > Metazoa > Arthropoda > Insecta > Plecoptera > Nemouridae > Nemoura > Nemoura dubitans. The sequence continues at coordinate 42,385,948 of OV121076.1, forward strand.
TCTGCCCGGGTTTCGAACCGGGGATCGCCGGTCGAGTTTTTCCCTTGTGTCCCAGACCGATAATAATTGTAACAACATACAAAAGACAAGAGAATTAATCTCTGAGGCTATCGATACATGGACAGAATAACACGGCACGTTGTATGCTACGAAGGGAGGGCGGAGGAGGCGGAGGAGGCGGAGGAGGCGGAGGAAATGAGAATAATGCGAGCGGTCGTCTCTCTAGCGGCGATCGAAATCCGGATCGTCGATGTAAACAACTCATGTAGCGCAAAGTGTAACTAAGTTATTGTCGCATCTCTGGGGCGAAATTGACATGGCAAAATGTCGTTCGCAATTTGCTAGATCGCGATTGGCCGTTTGAAATACGGCAACGGCCTCGTATAGTTTATCGACAAAGTAGAGTTCATTTAGGGGAGAGACGACTCTGTCAGCACTGCTGCACTGCGTGGTTGTCTATGTCTCGGTCATCACGACAATGGAGCACTTTTGAAAATTGCAAGCCTGCCACGTCCACAGTTGCGTTGTTACACATTGCTTGTACAATTTCTTCTCACACATAAACACACAGAGTCGAACTGCAAAACCAATAACTCATATTGGAAAACGTTATAATATATAGTTAAAAGGCAGCGCCGTTTTCTATTAGATCGAATCACGATTTATGTTCGGCATTACTGCTAGTGCAATATCGATGCCATTGGCTGCAGTTGCCCGCCTTGCCTCTGCAGAGGTTGCCGCGATAAGACTAAGCGACAGGTGTATAATAACATGAAATGTGTGTCTGGCTCCCAGTAAATCATCTCATCGGCATCGATTAATTAGCTAGACGCACAGTTGTTAATTTGCTGCTGCGTGGTTTGGTAACTCGGCGATGATTATCCCGACCAAAGGTAATTAGTGCATTGCGCCGTGCGCGGACTGATATACCATCACACTCTGTTTCCCACGCGAGCAAATATGGCGTCAGCGTGATCTTTCATAAGCAATGAACAATTGGCTCCAGTTAAACACGGAGACGGAGAATAAAAACAGACAAGAAATGAGCATTAATTTTTCTAGCCGCTGAAAAAACGAACTTTGCAACATTCTCTCTCACTCGCTTTACAGTATTGACGTTTCTTGTATGGTACGAACTAGCCGGGTTAATGAATGGTTTCGCCAGATACGTATATTATATTGTAATGCGTTCAGATGAGAGAAGATGCCGATTTTGCAAAAATTATTACAACCACGTTTTGCAGCACAAATCGCCAATGAATGATGTGCAAAAAGGCGGTTGAAGCTTCGACCATTGCTAGCCGGGATACGCAACTAGCTCAGCGCTGTATGTTTCCCATGCAACGTTAAAGTATAGGCCTTACCAGCTGTGATCATCGGTCAGATCAACTCTATAACCATGATTATGTCGTTATGTATTGCTATTTAAAAGATTAAATATTTACTAGTCCATTCTAAATAAGTAAATTGAATTTTAGAAGTAGTAAAATAATCCCCTTGTTTGTTTGTTTTAATGTTTATCCAGTTTTAAGATAACGTAAAAACGGCAACATACATGTTGAACGCAGTGAGAGCTGCCACGGCATACTAGTTGCCTATCCCGTACCGGAGCAGTGATCGAAGGTTGAAGCGCGTCATGCTGCTAAACTGCCCAGGATCTGGATCTTGCCGATCCGGCCGATCAGATCAGACGATCAGATCAGACGATCAGATCACCAGGCGATCAGATCATCAGGCCGCTGAACGTGGGATCGCATCTTTGATCGCCGCTCGCCGCGATCTCTGAGCGTACACGGTGAAAACGCAGAGGTGGCGTTACACGTAAATGCCGCATTGTGTTTAGTCTAACGCTGTAAAGCTTTTAATTAAAGAAGAGTTCTAGATGAAATGAAATGCAGTATCACTTTGCCCATTTCGGGATCGTGTAAAAAACAGAAATATCTCGTCGGGAACTGGGAACGTTTATAAAGCAACCTCCACTCAAGGTAATATAGAAATATATAGAGTATGTCCAAAGGTTCCACACTACCTTGATATTGTCTTTTGTTGCATACGTCTTCGGATAATCACGCATGAGAACCACAATCATTGGAATCTGTCAGTGGCAGTATCGAGCCGTTTATAAAACCTATAAAGAAAGTCAAACTTGTCCTCATTGGTTTATAGGCTATATCCTGGTCGAAAAGACCTCCAAAATTTTATGAAAATTGTGTGGAAAATTGTGGGAAATGTGTTGCTTTTTGGATTTGAGTCATGAGAAGATAGTACATTAACGGTTAACACGTAACATGCAAGCACAACCGATCGTCGTCAGCAACCTCATCCTCGAATCAGTCTTGGCCAATATGCACTCCTAAAACAGATCTCCAATTTCGAGGCGTACCAAACATCCGCATACCAAAATTCATACATTCGGTTAAAATCATACTGAAATCTACAGTCGCTCTATAATTAGCCCCATTGAGAAAATAACATGTTTGCCTTTCAAAAACGGCCAAATTAGCAAGGTATACCATCCTTTCAAATTTCATAAAATTATACCCTTTTGTATGGAGCATCAAAGTTCAGTCTGGTATGTATTTACTTTGCGACATATAATTACATTGCAAAGTGCGCGAACAGCCTGTATATAGTAATGTCGTCTACATAATTATACAGTTAACCACTTGGCGATGGTCAGTTCTTAGCTTTATGGGAAAATAAAATCTTCAGTACCTAGATAGTATTTAGAATCTTTCCCGACCAATGGAAAAGTGTAACTTGTCGGTAGGCACTCCGATTCCCTAATTGCAAAACCTCGTATCTGCAAAACGTAAAATTTCAAGTACACCGAAAAAAAGCGTTAAAAGTATTACTTGTGGCGATTTTTTAAAATTATTTTTATGCGTTTAGAATGCAATGTAATGTCATCTTTTAATATTTCATTCAAGTTCGGGGGTTTGCAGAAGGGAAGAGGACTATTCTTCCAATTGTACGATGACGTGTATATTTTTCAAAAATGCAGATACGAGATTTTGCAATCTTGGTATCGACATGCTGGGAGCTCTCAAACATATCTTTGGAACTCCTCAAAATAGGTATACAATCACGCAAAATCACAGTGAGGTATTTTGTTATTTGGTTAGTTTTTGGACATGCACTATGCGACCGGATAATAATGAGAAGCTCTCTGATAGCAGACCACTGATCGCAATGATTGCACATTGGTTATGTGTCTACGCCCTTTGGGATACGTCTTGACATGGGTCAGTAATAGAACTCATGCCAAGCCCAAGGAGTCTGTATTGAATACTGAAAACGTGAATAAAGTGTCAACAGGCTAATTTATCTGCCCTTGCGTACAAAATCACTGTTCAATCCGTGCGAAGTTTTCAGATGATATAGTGACACTAACTTGGGATCAGATTTTACGAGAAGTTCCTAGCCTCTCACAATAATTGATTGCATGAGTGACGTTAAACCAATTGATAAACATAGCACATGATATGCCATATGGTAAAAACGTGCAAGGTACACAAAAGAAGAGAAAAAAAAACAGGATTATTGTAAAGTAAACTATTTCATTTCATTTCATTTCATTTTATTAGCACCAGATTGAACATATACATGTTATTGGGTAGTCATTTGTCTTTGTTAAAAACAAATTCAAAATCTGATATGTCCTCACAAATGCCGCATTGCTTAAAATTGCTAAAGATAATTTTTTAATTGCAAGATGCTGAAGTATTGATTCTCGCAATGAAAATTGATATGATTGGGAATTTCAGAGGGCTGGTATATGACAGTGATACACCCGTTGTCTGCTGTGGTCATCCTCGTACGATTCTCTAGCATGGAAGCACCTCTCTCAGCGATGCCCAGCTCGCATCTGCGGCATGCGAAGCGAACGCGGCGCTATCTGGCGCGGAACGCGACAAGCTGGCGATCGCCACCGATGGCGCCACCGGTCGACTCAGCGCGATCGACGCACGTGCACTCGAGCATTGGGTTTGTAGGTTAGGTTAGGTCACGTTACGTTTGGTTAGGTTAGGTAAGGTAAGGTTAGTCCAGGCCTATGAACCCAATTCCTCTAGCCTTGCGGAACGAGTTAGGGTCCTAGTCCATCGAACTGTGGGGCAAGTAAGCTTCCTAGCCTTTATTCTTTCGGAGAAAGTAAGGGTAACGCCCTTTCGGAGCGAGTTAGGGTCCTAGTCCGTCGTACTTCGAGGCAAGTAACGGCCATAGCTCTTCGTACTTAAGGGTAAACAAGGGTCCTAACCCTTATTCTTTCGGGGCCAGTAAGGGTCCTAGCCATTCGTACTTAAGGGAAAATAAGGGTCATTACCCTTATTCTTTCAGGGCAAGTTAACATCCTAGTCCTGTGCACTTAAGGACAAGCAAGGGCCCTTACCTTTATTCTTTCGAGGCAACCCACCCATCAACGCAAGCTCACTGCTTCAACAGTGTCAAAACAAAGAGCGTGTTACCTACAGAATTGCATTACAGGGCTGCCACTGGTCAAGGCTGTCCAGGAAAGTGATCAAAGTGATTCAGTGGCAGCCCTGCAATTAGCCTCCGGCACTCCAATTAAATCCCGGCTTCCTCTCTGGTCGGCTGGCCAGCCACAATGAGCGCGACGCGCAATCACCGTCCCTCATTACGCGCTGTACGCGATTACCCTCATTGTGACGCAATCCCACTCTGCCAAACGCGAATCAATATAGAACTGCTCAGATTTCCGAAAATCGTCTTCGGTGACAAATATACCTAAAAGGTCGGACGAGAGTGCGTCAAGTGTCGTAGGTGCTACGTCTGGATAAAATAGTTGTCGGAAAAATATTGTCAGTAGGTACGGCAATATTTGTACACAGGGGGGTACACAAATGTACACAAATTGCGAAGAGGGCAAATATAGCAAAAAATGTTGAGGACGCATTCATATGTTGCACGACTGTGATGCACACTCTTGTTTCGTGTTGTATGGCATGTGGGTGGCACTGTCTCTACTCTTGTCACCCAACGGCTGTGTCATCCCAGAGAGCGCATGCGTGCTTGCGTCAAAGCATTGTTTGAGGCCGTGCAAAGCAGGGAAGGGGGAGAGGAGGGGGGCAATTACGCCGTGGGGCAACATGTGGTGCGGACATACGTGTCAATTACAGCCCAGTATGACGAGTCCGTCTTTTCGTTTCAAGTCTCTGTTTTAGCTTGACGCAGATTGAGCGAACACTGATGGGACCACAGATATAGCTTATGCAGATAGTGCATGCTGCATGTGGAGCAACGTCTATGCAATTTACATTGGTGCTGGTATAGAACTGCATAGTGGCGATTGGTATGCACGGACTAGTGAAAAATATAGAGCGACAGTGGTAAGGGAGTCGGCATCCCTTGATCATGATAAGCTATTGTCTGCATAGGTTACGGGACTCCCGGAATTCCCTTGAAGGGAGATTTCCCGCAGCATCTGCAGCATCCCCCCCCCCCCTATCTGCAATCGCCTGTGACGATAACGATAAGATGGCACTTGATAGCCGCGACCGCATGTATGTGATAACGACATGCGACTCCTACAGAGAGCTGTCAAAATTGAACAGGATAATTCTCACACACACACTATACTGCAGCGCCACGTCATCATCTATCGGGTTTACCCTCATCACGGCTATCGCTCTGTATTCGTCATCTCCACCTTCTTATCACTCGAGTACAGTGCACACACACAGTGTAAATAGAGTACCAGATATCATAAGTGCAAGAAAACATGGCAATCAGCTGATTGTCGATCATTCCCATCGATATGGGTCACCAGTTGCGTGGAATATTCAATGCAGGCATCCCCGAAAGATGAGTCAGAACTCAAAATGGTCCAAATAATAAGATTGCAGTCCTCTTTGCCACCAATAAAGATAACGGAACATTCGCTAAGCAGTGTACGTTGTACACAGTCAATGGCTCAGGATTTTGGGGATCGCCGTAGAATCGCTCCTCAATTCGCCTGTCTTAAATATAAATGTTACCTGTGAAGCTAAACCTGGAGCTGGAATCCTTATTAAAATGTATAGCGGGAGGACTTTTTGAAGCTAATTACAAATCATGAGCTTCTAGGCGAATTGACTCTCTGAATAAACCCGAGTCACTGTTAAGAATATACGCCGACGATCTCATTTTTCAGAGGACGTTTATACCTTGTCAAAATATTGGTCCACTTAATACACCTATAGTTTTCACATGGCATAGCCGGATATGAAAACAATTACAAAATATAAGCAAGTCCTACCTTCTTGGCGTCGACCTGTTGCAGGCCCGAGTCGCAGTTCTCCTCGTCGCCGCTGAGCGTGCTGCACGACGAGCACGACGCCTTCCTGGCGAGCGTCGAGCGCTGCGCGAACTCGACGTCGAGCACGCTGACGCTCGAGCAGCCGCTGCCGGTGCCGATCGACGAGCACACGTCCGACGACGTGCCCATGCCGCGGAACTGCTCGACCTCCTCCAGCGTGACCGCCAGCGTCTCGTCCGAGTAGTCGCTGACCACGACGCTCGGCGTGCGCCAGTAGCGGTACGACGGCGTCGACTCCTCGTCGTCGGTCGCGAAACTCTGCGTCGACTCGCGGCGGAAGTCGATCGAGATGCGTCGCGAGTCGAACGAGTCTTTGCGATAGTCGTGATCGAAGTCGTTGTCCTCGGTTTGCGTCGACTGGCGTCGCAGCTCGATGCAGTCGGGTCGGAAGTAGATCGATTCGCGTCGCGAGTAGAGCGACTCGGAGTCGTTGAAGTCGGTCTGCACCGAGAAGCGTCGCGAGTCTATCGAGTCGCGACGGCAGACGGCGTCGGCGTCGGCGTCGTAATCGTCGACGGCGTTCGACTGGCGTCGGAACGCGGCGGGCAATTTCGCGAGCGAATCACATGGTGGGAAGTCGTCCTCTTCCGTCTGCGTCGACTGCCAGCGCAGTTCGATCAGCTCGTCGGCGTCGTCGTCGTCGCCGGGGAACGCTCGCGGGTGCAGGTCGAGACTGTTGGCGCGCTGCTCTTCCTCCTCTTTCAGCGTCGACTTCCGCCGCGCGTACGGGAACTTGTCGCGACGCGCCGCCTTGTCGCGCAGCTCGACGCGCTCGTCGGCCGGCGTCCGGCACGGCGACTTCCGCGTCGTCGGACTCGCGTCGTCGAGATCGCCGAACCCCCCGCACAGCTCTAATATCTTGGGCAGAGCGCGGAACTCGTCCTCCAGCCCCATGTCCATCGTGCTCGTGCTCCTCGATTGGGTCTTGGCGCACACGTCCGTGACCGCCGCGTCATTCTCTAGGAAACTGTCCGGATAAACTGGCTCGTAATCGTTGAACACACTCTCGTCGACCACACTACCGACGTCGCCGTTGTGGTGCAGCGTCAGACTGACGGCCGAGTCCGAGCTGAGACATCGCTTGTACCCGACGAGGTCCTCCTCGCTGCTGTACGGCGTCAGACTGCCCGAGTCGAGCGGCGGCGCGAGCGAGAAGCCCTCGTCGGAGCCCGAACTGCGCGGCGACCGAGACGACCGCGACGCCGACGTCGCCGTCGTCGCCGTCGTCGTCGTCGCCGCCGCCGCCGCCGTGCCGCTGACCGAGTTTTCCTGCCGCCGCGATAAGGGTCTATCAGATACGGGTACACGCGTCATTGGCTCCGCTTCCGGCAACTTTGGTTCGCCGGTCGCCGGATCACCTCCGCACGGCGTCGTCGTCGCAGTCACGGCTTTGCGCGCCTTCCACACCGCACTCTGACGACTGCGCTCTGCCTGCTCGTTGATGATCGCGGTGTACTTGTGTATCAACTTGCCGACCGACGGGAACGGCGTCCCGGCCACACGCACGCCTCTCGTGTTCACCGCACCGGTGCGTCGCTGTCGCGACGCCGACTCGACGCCGCCCGGCGAGTCGCGCGGCGGGGGCGACGGCGGCGGCGTCGGCGGCGGCGTCGGCGGCGGATGCACCACCGGGTCCAGACGCGGCGTCGCCGAGACCGTCGCGATGGTGACCGTCTTGAGCGGACTCCCGTCGGTCACTCGACACACGGTGTGGCGCCGGCGGGTCCGCGGACGCGAGCGCTGCGTGCACGACGGCGTCGGCGCCGCGTCCTTCGCGTGCGGCGGCATGGCAGAGTCCGGCAGCCGTGTGAGAGTGTCCGAGCGGATCAGGTGGTTCATGAAATGTCGGTACGAGCCGCGGACGGGGGTGGGGCTGGCCGGCGCCGACGTGCGTCGATGCTTCGTCAGACTGGCGGGCCAGTCTTGGTGCGACACTTCCATGCGGTCGCTCCAGAAGCCGGGCATGCTGCAGCAAAAAGAGAGGGATACATCGTTAAACATACACTCCATGTGTCATGAGATGATATACTTTCCCCTCCAGCGCGGGTGCCGCTTTTGTATGCTTTTTTGTCACAGGAAGGAGTGCCGTCTTGTAGGTGGATAAGCAAAAGGCATGCAAAATTGCGACACCAACGCTGCAACGGTAAGTATATACTTATTCATTAATGGGGGCGTTGCGCTCTCAAGGTCAAGTGGTCCGTCGCCTAAGATAATTACCAGGACGTAACATTTGTATTATAGATCAAGTTAGGGGATTGGAAAAGAACGGCAAAATTTGGGACCATACTCCTCAATATATAAAAAATAATAATATATGTTAATACCAGTCTATCTTAGCACTATATGGCTAAAAGCAGTCTATGTAAAGCCTTACTTCTCGCTATAACTGTGGATCGGATAGTTCCTTTGCCACACGGCAAGGCCGCCTATACCAACCTTTTTGCATCACCCAAACATAATAAGTAAAAACCATTCGCAGCATCGGAGTTTGTGTGGCTTTCCAATAAAAAAAATCACTCATGTCGGTATGTGCTTACGTAGGTAATACGTGTGCATAACAACTTCTCAAGGAATGAACAACTTCAAATAACTCATGCATGTGCGTTAAACGTTTGCAAAAAGGTAAAAACTCTATACCTCACTTTATATACAAGCAACGGATGGCATGCAAATAAAGCATAATGCACGAGGTGAGTAGGCCAAGGGAAAAGTAGTTCGCGACGAGTATCTTGTAGTCTTTTTGTCCCATCACCGTCATCGAGCTTGATTGATCGTGGCATCGCGATTGCTCTCGTCAGCGCGGGCAGACCGCTGCTGTCAGCACCTGCTCCACGCAGAGAGCACGTCGATTGTGCACCGTTGCACACGGAACTGCAGCAGCTCGCGGTTGCTCTCGTCAGCGCGGGCAGACCGCTGCTGTCAGCACCTGCTCCACGCAGAGAGCACGTCGATTGTGCACCGTTGCACACGGAACTGCAGCAGCTCGCGGTTGCTCTCGTCAGCGCGGGCAGACCGCTGCTGTCAGCACCTGCTCCACGCAGAGAGCACGTCGATTGTGCACCGTTGCACACGGAACTGCAGCAGCTCGCGGTTGCTCTCGTCAGCGCGGGCAGACCGCTGCTGTCAGCACCTGCTCCACGCAGAGAGCACGTCGATTGTGCACCGTCGCACACGGTACTGCAGCAGCTCGCGGTTGCTCTCGTCAGCGCGGGCAGACCGCTGCTGTCAGCACCTGCTTCACGCAGAGAGCACGTCGATTGTGCACCGTCGCAGACGGTACTGCAGCAGCTCGCGGTTGCTCTCGTCAGCGCGGGCAGACCGCTGCTGTCAGCACCTGCTTCACGCAGAGAGGACGTCTTGTGCACCGTCGCACACCTACCTGCGCTCGGCTGCCACACCGATTGTCTGACGGGGTTAGGGGCGTTGTACGTCGTTGGGTACACTCATGTGTGCAAATAATGGTTCATGATGGACTCGTTTCGTCTGCTTGTCAAGGATCCGCGGTCCATGACTAATTCTTTCAGTGAAGTTCAGTAATGGCATTTCTCATTATTTCAGTGATGCTCAAAACAGTCGTACGGAACTCATGGCAAGGCAAACACTGTAGAGTTTTAAACATTTTTGTGTCCATCCTTCGTTTCTTTGCGGAATCTATTGAAAAATGTAATTAGGCTTAATGTGGCTTAAGCCATACCTGAACAATCTCATAATAGAGATCGTTCATAACTTGCATTTCGAATCAGCGGCAAAGGCAGATTTAATGAACACTTTTCAGACAGCCCAATCAAATGAGTGGAATTCTGCTCTAGATCGCTATGTGCATGGTGGTTCCGTCTAACTCAAAACGCTTCGGTAAAAGAAAAGATAAACCATCAATATTTGGTCATGTTCGAAAACTGCGCCGGAGGTATTGGAAGTTGTACAAGGCCCTAAACATAAATCAGTTGCAGTTACAGCCCTGTTGATTTGACGGTTTTGCCTCCAGAGTGTAACTAAGTAACTAGCGAAGCCCTGAAACTTTGCAAATTTCAATTATATTGACGAAGGTACTAATGGTATGCACTTTTTCTCAAAGTTTACAAAATTTTCCTATGATAACGACGTCGTCACTGAAATAAATTCTAATGTAGCACCACCACGGTATATTCAATAGGCCAAGGCCTCAAAACATGCATAGCGTTATAATTACACCGCCGCTGTAATTGACGTAACATAGTATTCATTATACATCTTTGTAATTATAATTAATAATTCCTATTTAGAGACCAGAATTTTCTAGCCGATAATGGATCACAGAGTGTTATGAAAATTATAGCACCGTGCAGTAAAGTAATACGTAGTTGATGAGCGTAGCGAGCGAAACGAGCTAAGTGAAATCTTAAATTACACTACTGCTAAAAAAACACGTACGTGTTTTTGCAACTTAACCCCCCTGCGATTTTAAAAGAAAATCCGCCATATCTCTCTCCTTCAAATCAGAAAAAAGAGCAAAACTCGAAATTTTGAAAATTTTGAAAAATACGGAAAATTATCTACAAGTGCGTATTTTTCCCAAATTTTCCCGAAAATTTATTGTGACTTTGTGTGTGACATTTGTGTGTGTACAAACCACTACGCTCATCTTCAACGCAAGACAAATTGCGTTAGCGAAGCCCTAGTAAGAAGCAAAGGTACACTTGCTTTTCTTTCGATGAATTACAACATCGCCAGCAATGTATAGAATTTCCCAGCAGTTGAAGCCAGCACTGAGCTTATCTTTTGCAAATGAGACACCACTGGGACTTCGCGGACGCAAGTTGCGTTGCGTGGAACTGGAAGAAGAGCGTAGCAGTTCGTCACGAATAAAAGAGAGATGGCAGAACGTCGTAAAGAGAAAAGAGTGTGAAGTTTGTATTAAGTTCCATGGAAAAATATAGAAAACTTTGGGGTAAACAGCTAGGGCAAATTTTCGAAAATTATGAAATTGCTAAAAAAACTTAGATTTTGCTGAAAAGAGCAGGATGTCAAATAAAGAACCTAGCGAAGGGTGAATATTTTAAAGATCCCACAAATGGGCACCAATTGTAGTGCGACTATGATCCCACCCCTGGGCACCAATTGTAGTGCGACTATGATCCCACCCCTGGGCACCAATTGTAGTGCGACCATGATCCCACCTCTGGGCACCAATTGTAGTGCGACTATGATCCCACCTCTGGGCACCAATTGTAGTGCGACCATGATCCCACCCCTGGGCACCAAATGTAATGCGACTATGATCCCACCCCTGGGCACCAATTGTAGTGCGACTATGATCCCACCCCTGGGCACCAATTGTAGTGCGACCATGATCCCACCCCTGGGCACCAATTGTAGTGCGACCATGATCCCACCCCTGGGCACCAATTGTAGTGCGACTATGATCCCACCCCTGGGCACCAATTGTAGTGCGACCATGATCCCACCTCTGGGCACCAATTGTAGTGCGACCATGATCCCACCTCTGGGCACCAATTGTAGTGCGACCATGATCCCACCCCTGGGCACCAAATGTAATGCGACTATGATCCCACCCCTGGGCACCAATTGTAGTGCGACTATGATCCCACCTCTGGGCACCAATTGTAGTGCGACTATGATCCCACCTCGGGGCACCAATTGTAGTGCGACTATGATCCCACCTCGGGGCACCAATTGTAGTGCGACTATGATCCCACCCCTGGGCACCAATTGTAGTGCGACTATGATCCCACCCCTGGGCACCAATTGTAGTGCGACTATGATCCCACCTCGGGGCACCAATTGTAGTGCGACTATGATCCCACCTCGGGGCACCAATTGTAGTGCGACTATGATCCCACCCCTGGGCACCAATTGTAGTGCGACTATGATCCCACCCCTGGGCACCAATTGTAGTGCGACCTTGATCCCACCCCTGGACACCAATTGTAGTGCGACTATGATCCCACCTCTGGGCACCAATTGTAGTGCGACTATATGATCCCACCCCTGGGCACCAATTGTAGTGCGACTATGATCCCACCTCTGGGCACCAATTGTAATGCGATTACTTTTAAATCCCACTCCTGCATGAATTAGATTTACTTTATATTCTGTTTACATGCTATTTATAAATTAAAAGATATTGTTGCTGTGTATAGGGTTTGGTCGTAACTCCTATACCGATTTTAGTTAATGAAGCCCATGCTAAACACATCCAAATTAGCTTGTAAATAGATAACATTTATTTTTAAATCTAATATTATTGTTATTTCCACTCTAATAACAACCGTATGTAATTGTCAGCTTAAGTGTATCACACTTCATAAACATTTGCTCGCGAGCGCTAGAGTATTCCAGATCAACATCTGATTACTTGAATTGTTTGAAGTCGGTGTCGGCATGTAATCTTCTCGGCGGCTTCGAGCGCAAGGTCTCACCAGGCATGTGCCGTGGGTTGTAAAACAATCAAGAGATTACACCGACCCGCCCGACTCGGTTATAGGTGTAGTACCTGTGCACTCGAATTCCAATCGGTAATGGTGTCAAGCTTATAAAGCGAACGCTGGGCGGGTTGGACTCTATAAAAACGTCTGGAACGTACAAAGATTCCAACATATTTATTCACATTTAAAAAGAAACAATGCTTCCTTTCGTAAACATTTATTTTTGTAACGGTTTTTGAATATTTTCTCTACCAACATCTTAACACAGAAGCTGCAGTTATAACCCCACCACGACGGTGAGCGCCGAAACATATTTTTAATGGTAAAGGTTTTTTTGTAAGGGTAATGGATTACTTCACATTGCTGTCGAAAACACAACGTTCTCTGCTAACCCATAAGTCACAAGTCACCTCACTTCTCTATGGTCCGAGATTTCCAGAAAGCCATAAGCAGAAAACTTCACCTGAGGGGTAGTATTGTTATTACCAATCGGTAATCTGCGTCCCTAAACATCTGCTAATGCCATGTGTGATTCACAATATTTCCCTCGACATATTATTTTCTAAAAATGATGATGACAGATTTAGCCATATACCGGCCCTTTAAACGCGGGAACACTGCATGTGAAACCCAGGGATTCCCTGGTGAAATAATGCATACAGGGACCACAGACGAGCTGTCCTTCTGAAGGACGACAGTAAATTGCTGTGCTAGTTAATCTTATCATCCGTTCAGATTAAAGTAAGACTCTTTTATCTGCAGCTTCAAAGTTCAACTCTTTTATCTTCCTTGTGAGTCATACCTGTAGACACCTACTCAAATTATGATTTAGCACGATTTATCAGCTAATAAAAGAAAATGCTTTGTAATTTGGAATATGAGGAGGGGAGATATGAGCAGGGGGGGGGGGGGCGAACGCAGGTCTGGGACCCTCCTAAAAAAAATTCTGGAACGCGTAGATTTGCTTGAAAATAACCTTGATTGTTCAAAAATATTTCCAGGAGCTGAGCACACGCCCCCTTCCCTCCACCTTCTGAGGGTCCTGTCCCCCAGACCTGCACCCTGGTGCAGTCTCAATGCAATGTTCAATGTTCAATGTTAAATGTTCAAGTCTCGCTTGATGATACCGCAATGATTCCTGTCTCGAATTGCAAGTTTTCCTCGAAAAATATATCACCTTACAGAACAACTATAATTTCTGTGGATTGTACATTATCGCCCCCCCCCCCCCCCCCCCCACCACCCGTGACTGTTTTGCCCCGAATCTGGGTCCCTGTGCGCGTCTATGATGAGAGGTGTGAAAATATGTTCGATACACCACTAGTCCCATCCCGTGATACTTTCGCGTCGATAAAGTCGACCAAGTTAAAAATCTTGAAGTTTTTTAAAAGTTTGCAGAGCTTTAGCTGTGCACACTTTCATTCCATCGTTGAATCGAAAAAACGAGGTAAATGCAGTGGCACCTTCGGGTCTAGGCGCACCAAGCGCGCGCCAAGGGGCCCCGGTGGTCGAGGGGCCCCCAAGATGTTTTAAAAGAACCGATTGATAAGATTAATTACGTTTTTTTAACGAAATGGATAGACAAATTAAGCGATTACCTTTTTTTTTTAGAGAATGGACTTATGGAAGTGGGCCCCAAAAGTCGTCTGTCGTCTGCGCCTGGGGGCCCAGCCAACCCCAAAGGCGCCCCTGGGCAAATGCCACTTTGACTAATCCGCTACATCCCAATAGTGCAGCATGCCAAACTAATGCTCCTGATCGTAGCCGCCTGTGAAACGGATTGTCGGTGCTGAATATAGTACTCTAGCTCTGAGCGAGTACCTATACGTGTAAGCGTTATTAGGGCGTCGTTTATGAGTCAATAATGTTTTACTGAGTTGTTAAAATAAACAGAGGACATAACAGAAAACAATCGTGCGCATGGGCACTACGTTTGGTTTCTCATTTACGTCACATTATTATTATGCCAACACTTGGTTTCGAATGGTGTTCACAAATTGATAGTGCATATCGGGCATGCATGTCTAAAGTTAGACGTGGGTGTGCTTGAGCCGAAAGCAAGAGTAATGCCATGTAAATGTTGCCATAATTACTGGCTGACAATAAAATTGAAATGAGTTGTAATTTTATGAACGAACGTTATCGGTATAATCTGTGCATTGAGAGCTTTTTAGAATTTATATGGCGTTCGCATTTGCTGGAGATTTCAATGCTCTTTTATGAGCATAGATTTCATTCATATGTGATATGAGCTTTCTGCACATAACCACAGGGCGTCGTGAGAGCCATTTCAGCTGTGTTGTAGGATGAGCGTAGCTATTTGAGGCAGGTGAAAAGTGAAGTAAAAGAGTCGTAAAGACCAGGACAAGTCTGTCTGTAATATTTATAGATATATTTAGTTTGAAATTTTGGTAATCGGAGCATAAAAAGCTTCACACGAATATGACATTAAAACTGCAAATTATTACTGAAGAGTGGAGGAGCCATTGCGTGTAAAACTAGAGGTATAATCCTTTTATTTAGCATTCAAACATCAGTGTCAAATTGTTTATTTTAACTAGTGCTTAGATGGGACAAACAGACATATTATGAGTCTTAGAAATTTAATAGCAGAGAGAAGACGTTTTCAGATATTTTCCAACACACGCTAATGTTTGGAGAAAAGGTTGTGGGGGGGGGGGGGGGGGAGGGAGAGAAGCATTTTGGACTTTTTGGTATAAACTATATAAAGTGCCAGTTAATTGTGCAAATTATAAAAAGCGCCGTAGAACTTGTTTGAGTAAACATAATAATATAATAAGAAACATACTACTACAAGAAACTAATACTAAAACTATGTACAGTTACATCCATTTTTGACAACCGTATGAGGTCTGACTCTGAGACCTCACTCGCACCACCGTGACCGAGAAGCAATGCAGCATGGGGGTGCATTGTGAGCCGTAACTGGGCGGAAGATTGCCAGTAGCAGGCACACAGTGTCGGGCAAGTGTCGGCTACATCTGCAGTTTCATATGAGCGGAGGGCATTTTGCCACGTGACTGAGAACGCCAGCGTTTTTTTACATGATCTGCAATGGCCATTGTAAATGGCTCATATGGCGAGTTGTACATGCATTTATAGGCGGCCATTGACGAAACGAGTCCCAGTATAGAGTCCATTCCAAGCGAGATCCAGCCAATAGCATTCATCCTCAGCCAAGAATGTAATTCTTTCTAAACTAAAGTTATTGAAAATGTGTTTCTTGTTCATGCCGCAAGGAAGGCAGTACTTAGGCAAGGCAGGTAATAGGTACCACCAGATTGAAGTCAGTCAGGAGCATCTGAACTTACAAGTGACTGGCAGAAGACGATGCTGGATGCTTCAATATGCTTCAATGATCTGACACAACTATGGCGAGACTGGATGGGTGACTTACGGAGAGCTATTCGATGCAAATTCAATTTACGTCAGAGTAAGGCGAATTTTTGGGAAGGGAAGGTTAAACACGTGTGCTCTCCACGCCTGGCAATTACGTTGAAAAGGTAATTATTATAATTAGCAAGTGAGTGGAAATCTCTATAGAACATATTTGGATGAAAGCAATTGAAAGTATACCATGTATTTTCTTCCTGACATGTTTTTAAAACAATTAATTTCATCATTCCCGTCATTTAAATTTGTCTACCCTGAGGCCGGGGTTTTCGAAGCGGGCTTTTCAGGGGCCTTGAATGATTTTGGAGCAGCCAATCAATTTCAGGATGCTGTCGTTGATTTTCGTGGCTTAAAAACGCACTGTGTTTTACAGCGAGTCTTGTTGCACTGGCCTGATGGCGTCGGTGAATGATAGGGCAATGATGATGGGAGACGGTGAACCTAACCTAGCCTAGAAGGGCGAAGGGTGCCGAAACTTAGTCTGATGCTGTTCTGGGTCCGGATCCATGAAGGAGTGTGGTGAATCCAATCGGATATCGTCTTGGAGATCACAAAATTGCCATGGGGTTTTTAAAATACCTTCTACGTGGATCTTGGCCCTGCCAGTGAATTCATTGACAACACAGTTGTGGATAGAATTTAAAAAACAACGCCCGGCACGATTTGAACTTTTCATTTTGGGAATTCTGTGAATTTACGTTTATTTAGGTATATACTTCGATGTGTTTAGGTGCGTTCGTAATCTTAGATCATTGCATGCGATCCAGGATTGATCTGAATCAACGGATCACATCTGGATTAAATCATCAATCCCAATCCACTTTAGAAACCTAAACGATCTGGGCCCGACCCAATATCAACAATCGGTAGGGCTACGGTGGTGTTATATTCTAGCTCTGGTGCTACTGCCATGTTAAAAACATACGGAAATCAGTACCACCACGCGGTAGCCCCGCCATTACACCGCCGCATGGCGATATCAGGCCGGTCCCCTGAGTACTTGTGCACTTATGCTACTTATTTACCCACAACAAAACTGTATACTATGCAAACACTCCAAAATCATTGCATGGGCTAATATTCTCATTACCAGATAGCCAAAATATCTCACAGTTCTTACAGTACTTTTGCCATGACCACACTGCCTCAGAAAGCCCATGGCCCAAACACACACAAACCGCTCTCGACAGCCATAACGACTAGCGACCTTCGCGGCGATCATCCTAAAGACGCGATAATCAATCAAACAATGCAACCCTCGATTGGCAAGCGAGTAAAAGTGAGGCGCGTGACTCGCGAAGTCGGCGGGCGCACGGGGGCCCGATCGCCGGCACAGCGCGAGGAAGCCGACTGCCTTGGGTCAAGCATGCTGCGGCGAGAGGTCAAGCTTCTTGCTTTGTGGTAACGACAGGCAGCCAGCGAGTTGGCCGGCTACGAGTGCGACCGGCTCAATGAATTGGTTCGTGTCGCGCCGCGAGCGTACATGCAATCGACTTCGCAGCGTCTCATGCCTTGAATGAAATCTTATTTGCTTTCTTTATATGTATACTATATAATATATAGGTAATGGCTGCAATGTGCAATTCCGATACTCGATATTGTGTGTTCTTTCTCGAACTGAGTGCACTTGTGAGTACCTACTGTTGTTACGCCTAAGTGAATGATGTGACGCTGGATATGTACCGCTAGAAGGTGTACGCTGCAATTCGCGTTTCAAAAGCGCGGCGTTGTCACGTGATGAAGTCTGAGATGAATGGTCGCGAAATGCACTTTTAGTCGCCGTGTACGAGGTTGCCTGCGATTTTCGAGCCAGAAATGGGCACATTCAATCGCGAATTGTGTGACCACCTGTCAGCTTGCGATTCCACCACATGGCTAAACGATATGGCCCATAAATTATCAGTTTTGATTGACGTCTTGAAACTTTATTCTGCAACTAGTCTTAAAAACATGTCAATGATAGTGTATACGAGGAAGACCACGACGGACCTACCTATGTACATAGACAATTATTTCAGCAAAGCAAAAAACTATTTTGAACTCAAGAAATCTGATAAATGCAGCGGAAGAAGATTTTTTACAGAATGAAAAGTTCAGTTCCGAACGCGTCACATGAGATGTTTGGAGATTGCTGCATAGCGGCCTGCCCAAAACGTCGCCCACTCAATCTCCCAATGCTATCAGACTCCACAGCAACCAGCAAACATCAACCGAACCAGCGACCATCTACACGCGGTCCACCGGCGTCACATGTTTTCTCGATAGCTAGTATTTTTTTCGGTCAAATGATGTATTTAGGTCAGTGTTATAGTAAGGCAAGGTAAAGCAATGGATATATTTTACGTCCTTCGCTGCGGTGCACACGCATTGATACAAGACGCTTCTAATCTTGCGTCCATATTAGGAGGAAAAATGCTCTTGTCAACTCCGTTCAATGTGACTGAGATGCAGTGCAGTTACCTCTGCTCTGGGCGCCGGTTACAGTCTCCCTATACTTCCAGCCAAACCAACTCTCAAGACTCAAGACTCCCAACAAGATCTAAGTGATATGACGCACAAGAAGTCGATTACAGCACCCAACCGAACCTATTCAGTCAATCAAAGTCTGAAATTTGATACCACACCACAGTACACTTAGAAATTTGTCCGCCACTTGGGCGGCACCCCATTGTTATAAAGATGATCAAAATGCAGCAAGTGATTTATATTGCTACCTATGGCGTTCATGGTTACAGCAAGATTTTGATCCACTATGGTAATTTTTACAATCAGCTCCTTAAAATTCCGGTTCCCTATCAGATAAATTCCATATATCCAACGTGCAAGCTTAATAATGTGCATATACTTCTTATCCAATTTCTTGACTTTTTTTGTAACCTGTAATTTTGCTCTCAACTCGTTATAAAGACCATCTCAAAGTTTTAACTCTGTTCCTTAAACGCTAGATAGCAGGTAATGAAGAATTATGGAAGCCGAGACTTGTTTTCACAGAAAGTACGTGCACAAAATTAGTTGAAAACTCAAACAACGGTTTTATAACCGTAACGTGAACTTTCCTTCACAATGATCTCGATGAGATTTTTTTTGTCAGACTCTAGACCACCGCTTGGCGAACTGCACATTATCATTTAACGACTTGCACTGGAAGGTCGTGACATTTCACCGTTTATTTCTTTAGTGGCTTTTTAATAACATTTTTCTATCGCATGCATAACACACAAGAGAGTGCAAACGATACGCTCAATTCGCACTTTGAATGATGCGATGTTCAATTAACACGTGTTAAGAACAACAGATTGTATCAATCGCAAACGGTGTCAACCTTAAACTTGGTTTCGGCGTGTAAAAAAATGAAGACCATCACGGTCATTTGACGTGGACATCAGATTTCGTTCCAGATAGTTAATATTAATAATCAAGCCCTTGCAAAGTCAAAGATAAATTAACCTAAGAGCTAATTCCACATGTGTGAATTGCTTTTAAATGGGTCAAAACTCGACAGACTGTACAAATTCTTCGTCTCCATGCACCACCCGTGCTGTGTGCAATTGAATTGCCCCATGCACTCCCACTGAACCCATTCTGACACATCGGCATTGTATGACGCCTGACACATGGGATGATCACACTGCTCTGCTTTAGACCTAGATCTGATAGAACTTAGCCGCGATTTCTGCAATCGGTGCGATCTGAATCTGATAGGAAAATTGGAACACACTTGCATGCTGTTTACCAATCACTTGAATATTAATGGAAGTTCAATTTGTGAATACAGATAAGGCACGAGTTTTTTTTTGTATTAAAAACACTTGTTACTTGGAATCAAAAGTGTTGCACTTTTTTTAAACTAACGTAAAAATCGTATGATTTCGTTAGTACCTACGTCGCCTAAATATTACTGATTTCGTTGTAACAGCTTCGGCCATTTTATTTCGCTTAAAACAATTTCCGATAACGACTCTTACCCAAAGTGTTTGACAGCAGCAGTCGTAATATTCCATGCATTTCTCAGGTTCTTTTCTCGCCTAGTACACAGTTGCCACCGTGGCCAAATCCAGTCTCCCACAGCACGTATGCAAAACCGACCACTCAATTACACAAGACAAACGCATTACACATTTTAAACGAACACTAAAAATACACCACAGTTTGTTTAGTCGACGCACCTAAAACTAATTGCTTACTCGCTATTACAAACACCTATAGCTCCCCCAATTCACTAGCACAATCACCAACTAGCACTGATAACGAGCACTACAACACTTACCATGCCATCGTTGAATATTATTATCCACGAGAACACAAGGACGAAGCTTTATCATAGTTCACCCACACGAAACGAGCATAGGAAACACAGGTGTTTTCAAATAACTTCCCTCTCACATTATTACTGCACTGGCATTTGACCGAAGAGGTTGGCACACGGTTCAAAACTCTTGCATCTAACGAATTCACATCGCGGTGTTTTGCCGTTGCAAGATGCTGCTTCTGTTTCGTTGCACCGGCGTTCACGTCACCGGCAAGTTAGCTGCACTCTGCGCGATGGATGCAGTTTAAAAGTGCATCGCATTGCGTGTCTAGCTGCGCGTTGCAGTTTTGCTTGTCTGTAGAATTGCGAGAGCACACGCGTGACGATGGCGAACGGCACTGCACACGACTGACACTAACTGCAAGCACGCTTCCAAGTTCCAACGTGCCCGGCCGCCAGTCAGGGTCGACAACCGCGCGTCGAATATCACCAGAACTCACCAGATTTCACACTAGAAAATCTGAAAACGCGCGCTCGAGCTTGTAGGTATAAGTGAAAGTGAGTTTATATTATAAGAAAAAAATTGGGTTACGCAGATTTTAAGATTTGAAATAATTACAACGGCATTTGTGTGTACTATTACAGTATACTAATAAAACATGTTTTCTTGAAATGTATCGATTTATTTAATTGGCATTTTATATGATACCGACGTTCAATGTGGTTCGGTTGTGCACCTATCGTTTCAGTTATTTATAGCCGGTAAAGAAAATATATCGATTGAAGTTTTTCGGGAGTGCCGATATGGTCGAAACAGCATACCACTCAACCTTCGGTATAATCAAGGCTGATGAACAAGATATCAACAATTCAGACTCTTTATATGCATTAAATTATCCAATGAAGCAAAGAAAGGAGAGCCCGGGTTCGAGTCTCGTCGTCGCTTGCGAGGCTGCGTGAACATCAAGTCTACAGATGAATGAGGCTAATCATAGATAATCTCGGAGGCGTCGTTTTCTCGCGCGGCAGATGACGTAGGTACATGAAGCTGCATGATTTTGACGTCAAACCCCTGGGGGATATAATGACAGGCTTTGTGATAAGGCGACCGCGAGACTTCGACTTATCGCATCGAATCAAATGCAGACCATTGACCCGATGCGATCGCCGAGAGGATCTGGTTTTGATTTTAGACAGATCAAGCAGTGGCGGTGTTTAGTTGAGAAATGTTCTCGTGGAAAAAATTACGGCTTTTTTCAGTAGAACTACATTTATGCATTACTTTACTTGCCCCTATGACAAGCCTAAAGGCTTCGTGGACATATGTTTACATTGTTGTATTTTAGAAGATGTATTCTTTGTAGCAATAAAAATAATAACACAAAGCATGTGTTTAGCAATTTTGCAGTTTGATCATGTAGTTGACTTCAAAGCCTTTTTAACATCCGTTTGAGGGATGTTGCGAGGATTCGATTGACATACAGCTGTGGAATATGCAGATCCCCACGGAGCAGATGAAAATTCACAAAGGAAACGTAATTGGAAAATAGCAGACTTCCTAAAAAGTAAAACATTCATATGCCCCAACCGGTTTGTCAACAGTAATGTCGATTTGCACTAATGATACGTTCACGAATTGTGGTTAGAAACGTTACAAATCTGAATACTTCAACGCGCTGTCAAATGTCTATGAACTGCGGCTAGTAAATTGATTGAAAAGCGACTGCATAATTGCTTGAAGGAAATCACGGAGCACCAATCGACGTATAGGTAATTACTAAATTGTAAATCCCAATGGAAGCCATGGGTGCAAGAATCGCAAACGCTCGTATAGCTGATTCACTCTGAGACTCTTGCCGATGCTAATTGCAAGTTGCAACCACGAAGTTGTCCGAACGTTTTGTACGTTGGTTTATCCTAAAGGAACGTTATTCGTGCTGCATCTAAAGTAGTTCGGTTGCAACGGGGACTATTCTTGGAATTGATAGTTGGAGATAGGTATCTTAAGAGCCTCTAGAGATGTTATGCTCCCAATAATCAACCTATCTTGCTAATTTACCATTATTACCCTATTGATAAGACTATACCAATTCTCATAGGTTATACATATTATTATACTCAAGGGTCAAAAAGGATAGGACATTTTGGTAGAGCAAGCTCCTAAATCCCTCAATGTGGCAAGCACGGGCTTTAGCAAGCACGTAGCTACTTCGCAAGCACGTCATCGTCACCGACGCCGACGCCGACGTCGACGCCGACTCCGTCGTCACAGGTGCCAGCGACGCCTTCGACGCCAGAATGTCACGGGGGACGCCGAGGAAATTGGACAACCGGATTAATTTACTTGGACATGGTACGGTACGTGTTGTTTTTCACAGAATACGATTCGACGTTGAGTGGTTTTAAAACTGCATTGACCCTATAAGTGATTCTTGCTTCAAATTTGAGTATTTTTGGCAGTTTAGATCAATTTCATTATTATTTTACGATTTAAAATTAGATGAAGTATCTAAAGTAGTTTTAATCGTAGCACATGACCAATGCCAAGATTTTTTAAATCGCTCATCTGGATGGTATAGAAACACCCGGTGTTCTGGCAAACTGTTTTAAAGTTTTACCAATTTTACCCATCCCAGGCTGGACATTTATAGCTTCCTGAAACCAATTAAATCCAGTGAATTCCATTGGAATTGTTGCCATCAGAATTATAAACTTGGCTCCCAGCACCATTGACACCAAGGAAGCTCCGCTTAAATTTCCTTGATGTCAATGCCCAGCACTTTCCGTCTCAAATCAGAGCTGAGAAAAAGATATACCTAACAGACAATTGATAATTTAAAAAATAGTTTTAAAAATAATACTGCTCAATCAAATTATGTTTCCTTGTGTGGCTCGTAACAACTTCTTAGTAAGATTTCTTAGTCCTGCAAACTTAAAAGCATAATTTAAAGGTTGTAAAAGCTTGTAAAAGTTTCAGACCGACCTCCGTTAGTCCGCTATGGACTAACTCGGAACCAACTCGGAACCGTGTGTCAATTAGAAACAAAGCAACCATTCAGACGCATGTCACAGCACGTGGCCAGTGGCCAGTCCGAAATGTCTTAATTTCTGTCGCCACGCTAACCAGCGGATATCCTGAACCGACGCACAAACAAAGATATGACCCCTGCCAGATGGAGTCCCGTGCTGGAATTGAGCCATTTCCACTCGGCCAATCTGTTGTCCGAACGAAAGTGAATCGGATGTCGCGAAACAGTTCGCACGTCAGTCTGTGTTTCGGCGAAGAGGTGACCGGCATAGGTCATCGTATCAAGTTCGCTCGCTCTAGAACAAAGCTGTGCTGCTGATGAGATTGTGGAAGGCGAGCCAAAAATCTATTCGACGAAAATGAGAGCTGCGTAGAGCTGTGAAATGTTTCAAGAATTTTTGATGGGATGGGAAGATAGTAAGAAGTGAAGACGCAGTATGCTACACTGAAGAAAATTACGCGAAATGTTTCAAGGTAATGCGAACTAGAGCTTTGCTAACGAAATTTGTGTTGCGTTGATGATGAGCGTAGCTGTTTGCTGCTGATAAAAGGTGAAGGCCGACAGTCGTAAACAGAATGCCATGCGTAGTATTTATTTAATAATTGGCAAAGGAAAAATACATTCAAACTGATTTTAATCGAATTTCGCATGAAATCCACACAGTTTTCATAAAAAAATTAATGTAACGCAAATTTAAAAAAAGCAGACCGAAAACGTGTAGTGATGCTTTATTTCAGTATGCTTAACGTCTCTCTAAATATGACAATGTCGTGAATTTTGATTGGTTCATAAACAATCAACGCGATTTTGATGGAAAACGCAACTGGCCCTAATTTCAAACAAAATTAGGTCCTCTGCAAATTTGAAAAAAAACCAGAACAAGCGACTGCATGGGCTGTAAAGCGCGGAACGTAATTAAAGAACAAAACAAACTACATAGAAACTGTATTTTGGGGGTTAGGTATGGTGAAATGCACGGATCGTCCAGACGAGACGATCTAGGTATTCATTTCGGTACGAAACGCTCTAGACGGCGATTTGTAAAAGATTCAACTTCCCAAAACCGATCTCAGAGGGCGATACAACTAAAGAAATGAAACATCTTTTCGACCCACTGCACACAGCTCGCAATAAAACGCTGCTGTAAAACTTGAGTCAACACTATTATCATTTCAAAGTCAACTTCGCCAACACCTGTCCCAGATGCAGATAACAGTTTGACATCTTCCATGCAGGTACCAGCAAATCCAGCGACAGAATCGAGTTCTACACACATCAAGCCTTCAAACAATCTGGAACGAACATTTGTTCGGAACCATTTCTGTGCCAAAGGTATTCACTGTAATTTTAAATAGATCACAAAGCCGTAGCAATGCACGCGATTGATTATAACCCAAATTCCCGGCCGCGAGCAGTATTTCCATAGCAGCTCGGTAATGCGGCGAGTGTGAACCATCCTTGCCCCTTGGTCAGGACCCCTCCGACAAAGTCCTTGGAGGCTGAAAGCTGCGTCGAGTCTGGTGATCTCTCGAGCGTGCAGGTAGCAAGCTCTTGCACAGTTCGGGCCAAACGTCCTGCAAGGAAGACGGAGGATCGCGACGAAAGAGGTGAGAAACAGCAGGAGCATGTCTTCTGTCTTGTCTTCTGTCATTGTCACACTTCCATGTGATATTTTACTTGCACTGACTGCGCTACACTTTAAAATCCATTTCGTTCTGGCATGTTCAAAGTTTAAAATTCCAATGTCAACGGTTTGTTTTGAAATGCACATCTTTGAGATGGACGCGAAGCATTTAGAATTATTAATCCCGGGAGAATTTTCAATTTTTACCCTGTATTTGTTTTTCGAGCAATTTGGTGTTATTTGTGATAGACTTTCGCTTCGTTAAAGGATGTACAAGAAGATGAAGGATATCCGTCATGTTTCGTTGTCTGTAATAAATGGATACATCGCTACGGCTGTTGTTGCCTATAATTATGTAGATTCCTTTGCGTGTGAGGTTTTATTGTGGTCTCGAAAACAAAAGCGGTGCCTTCTTTCAAATACAAATCGTGCAAGCGGTGGAACAATGGTCAGGTTAGGCTGGAGTTTTTTTCGAAAAGCCGCGCGGTAAATTTGAGTGCATACACTACGTGCAAGTTGATTCGGTTAGTTACTTTTAATAAAGGCGATTCGTGACATAAATCGTGAATTCTACGATATGAGCTCGTGTTCCCACTTTCAGGCGAGGGATGAAAAAAATTTAAAGCTGCGATGCACGAGAATTAAAACCCATGAGTAACGAAAAAATCTCTGGAAAATGGAAATACGTAAACACCAGCATGTCGAAGTGTTAGCTTTGCAATAGAGTATACAAATCGGCGGCAGCGAATTGGTAATAATTTCGGCGTAAAGTGTTTAACATGGGCGTGAAGGAGCGTTAAACGTCGAATAACACGCTTGTCCGATCCTGCAAGTTATCCGTATAGTTAGTTAAGTTGTTAAAAATGCAGTTCATAAAGTTACTTAAAAGCCCATAATTTATATACGGTCGCTTTTGTAAATCATAACACCCACACTTTTGCAAAATGAAAGATATACCTAAAGGATGAAATGTACTTTTTAAACGACGTCGCGCGAAAAAGAAGCCCAAAGAGACGATTTTATTTTTAGTGAGTAAGTTTGAAATTATTTCATGTTTATCTTTAGACTAACGTCCTTCTTTTCTCTCCTTTTAGTTGTTGGAAATATTATAATTACTCCGGTGAGTCGTCTATACTCGCCGATCGCAGCGTTCGGCTCCGTTCGGCAGCGCTCGTGCAATTGCGGCCGCGACGTCGGCGTCTCGCTGGCAGCGTCGCGACGCCGTGATTCAAAAGTACACGTCGAGCGCCCGCGACAGCACCGTCGTCGCCGTCGTCGAGTGACAACAACGGCAGCCTACTAGAGGCGACAAAACCAACTTGCGCGTGCGTCGAACTTAAACCAACCGAACATGTATCTAATAAGTCCAGGCATTTAAAAGTAATTTTCTAAACAAGCAAACTCATTGTTCACAAACTAAAGGAAACATTGTGTGCGCAAACAATTCGTATCTTGGCGCGAAACCCCGCGATTCAAGTGTTTCGTCTCTGGGTGCCTCCAAGATGTCGACCCCCGAGTTGACGATCAGCTACGACAACGGCGTGCGGCCTCCGCGCCCCGCTCGCCCCCGCATCGCCATCCCCGTCAACAACTACCCCATCAACTACCCTCCCAACTTCAGCAGCTCCCCTTCGCTGCAAATGCCGATGTCGGCGCGTCCTCGCACCCCCGGTACCGCGTATCCCGTTGTGTTCCCTTTTCCGAACGTCGCCTACCAGAACAAAGCTTCCGAGTTCATGTTCAAACGCTTCGAAGGGCTCAAAGACTTTACGAAAAACACAGCGAAATCGGGACTTAGTTTCGGAGAGAAGTTTGCGTTCTGGAGTTACGGTAAGTTGAGAGCGTGGTCGAAGAATTGGTTCACACACATATTCTTGTTCTTAGTGGTGTTCCTGTACACGATACTCGGGGCGATGTTGTTCGTGGCCATCGAGCGGCCGATGGAAGTGAAACAGCTTGACGAAATCAGGAAGAACAGATACGACCTCCTGAACGCGTTGCTCAAAATTGTCAAGGACGGCGTGATTGTGATCGACGACGATTTGATGATCGGGAGAGGAGTGAACAAGATGCTGGCTGATTACGAGCCGACGGTGATCGAGAATCATCTCAAGTATGGCACTCCTGGACCGGACGGGGTCTCGCAGGAAAGGTGGGGCTTCTGGAACGCCGTCTTCTATTGTGGAACCATCTACACTACCATCGGTGAGTACTGGCATGTCTTTCCTCACCTCTCTTTCAAGAAAATAAAATATACAAAATGTGTATATTGTGTGGTTTTGTAATCCCAATTATGCCGTCCTCACAGTGCAGACTTGTCGACGAAAAGAGGAGACCACGAAGAGCTCTTCCTTGAGTGATAAAAAGTCTTAAAAGTTCATCCAATTATTTTCTCATGTACTTGCACATCTAAGGACTTTTCCATCAACTTTTCTTTTGGAAGTTCACTTCAATTGGCATAATATGAGTACTCCAAGCTATTTTTTTCTGAATATTGATTGAACTGAAGCAATTGGCACAAATATAGATATGGAATATTATCGAAGCTGGACAAAGTGCAACCGAACCGGGAAACAAAACCAGGACCTCCTGTTTGGCGGTCAGATGCCCAACCATCTGAGCCATTCGGGCCCGCATTCTCCCGCTTTTCCGGGTGGGATAAGGGGATCTCCTTCTCAAATTTAAATATGTTCAAAGTTTAAAGTGCTTGTCTTACTTGTCTCGGCCTCTGCTTGTCTTCTGTCATGGAATTCTTATGAGCGCGCTTTATGCTCTTGCAGTATTGAACTTGAACTGCCAGAGAGTGCTCCTATACCCGGAGTCCTCTGTCGTATGCATAAACAATGCTCTGCCCCAAGGCAAATGCTTAAAGTGCATGCCAGACGATGCTTCGTAGCACTGCAGCCGAGTATATCGTGGCAACCCGAGCTCCGACGCTAAGGATTCTAACTGCATCTACTATATTGATTGCGACGCGGTAGACCAGGGTTGAACCCGGCACCTCCACGCCAGTCCACGCCAGTCCAAAGCCGCACCGCATGGCCCGAATCACAGTCTTTGCCAGAGGAAAATACGCTAAGCTCGTGAGGAAATTACTTTTCTCCAATATCCGAGATCATTGACTTGCCACGCCATTTTATAATGTACCTTAGACGTACGCGGGGATCCGAAAATACAACTTGAAATCGGCCGTGAGATAATTAAACCTCAGTGACGTAGCTTTCTTATAAATTAACTACGTCACCGTTCTGCGTAACGACGCATTAATATCTAGTGTTGGCATCCAAGTCTCAGTTGATCTCTGGACGTGTTTTTTTTTTCTTTTAGCGTGTGAGCAATTTTGAGATTGCGCCAAAAGTTAGTGGGATACAGCTAGATGATTATCGCTGTTCAAATATCGCTCATCTTCTTCGTCCGCGATATTCTGGCTCGGGCAGACGCGAGCAGGGATGCTAATGCTGTTTACATCTGCCACCCAAAGTAAATATCAAAATGGCCAGGACGTCTAGCGAGCTGCGGCTATTGGGAACAACAAGAAATGGTTGCATTTAGCTTTGGGCCATGAGGAGATTCAATATTAAGGCGTGACATGTCTGCTTCTCGGAATGGTATTTGATGGATTCGTACGTCTACATACGTATGCACCGAAACTGACAGATTTTTATTTTTATCCGTTCTATTTCAAAAACGGGTCGAGAGAAACATCTCTTTGAAAACTACTTAGCCGCTTGGTCTCATCGGGGTTGCTTACTTATTTTGCCATTTAACATGCATCTTGTTGGGAAAAGTCGTTTTTAGATTCTTTGATGCGTGCTTTAAGTATAAAGTTATAAGTAATTCAAAAGTGGGACGGGATCTCAATATACCACATGGCATTGTCGATTCAAAGGCATATAACGAAAAGCGGCGTCACCTTTATTCCCATTTCGTGTCTGTTGGGAAGGAAACGATTTTTCGGTACCCATACTGCCACATGACCTCTCCGCCAAGTTTCGGTGAATACCTAGCGTTTGATTAGACCATTTCAATGGCAGAGTATATGTATACACAATATAAAATGTAGCAATGTTATTCTAAATCCAATGTATTATAGGTCAATGCGTGTGACACCACAATGTATCCCGATCGGTTTATTTAACCAACACAAAGTCAAACGGCGTTTTCTAAACAGAGCCAAAAAAAAACCCGAATCCGTGACAACGCGGTCTCGTTATTTCGGAACACCAGCAGTCAAAACGGGTCTACTCCCCCGCCAAGAGACCACGGCGACCACGTCGTGCACACAGCCTGCGTGAACCGCAGGAAGTTGAAAAACAACAAGTGTACGAATGCTCGGTCTGACTCCAATCCACAGGAAACTTGCACACTAACTTGCAGCGAAACGTAACTTATTATTTACATGTTTCATTACATTTCCAAATAAACTGTCAATTAGATTTTAATTTTATGCATCACCTCGTTTAGCCCTTCGACTTAGTATACCACAATTACCCATAATAAAGTTTATAAGCATGGCTTATAGCTAAGACTAAACGATAAAACGTTAAATGCAGACATCTAATATGTAAATTTAGACGCCGCGCGTCGGTTCGCGTGAAGGCGTCGAAAATTGGCTCGACACACGACGCCGCTGCGCGAGTGCAGTGGACGCCGCCGACGCCGACGCCGACGCCGACGTCTGCTAGGGGCTGACTCATTCGGTGTGCATCAACGATATTAATGCCTCTTCGCCTCGACATTTTGTGATTCCCAGTCCCCAGAGAATCCGGCCGTTCGCCTCTCTGACAGCCATGCCACAACTGCTTGGCAGCGGACCATAATGAAAAACGAGATGTGCCCGCGAACATTCTCGATAATTTACTCTGAGATAGGCAATAATTAACAACTAGTTTATGAGGCTGTTTAGTGCCGTATTTTAGAACGTATTTATTATATATGACATATCGCATGAATTTTGCAAGATTGAATTTCGAATTTAGTCTTTGAGGAATGAAGTAAATGAGCAAGTATTTTTTTTTTGCTGTGAGTACGTATAAATCACATGCGAAACGTACTGTCTGTAAGCGAAAGAACTTTGTAATGAAATCCTCGCGATGTGACTGCGGAAATGGTCTCGAGTTGTTTCTTCAATTCGCAGAGAGAATACATCAGCACGGGGATGGGCTGACTTTCGCAAAACTTGGAAGCAGATAAATAAGGAACACGTCCACGCCAAATAGATAGTCTTGCAGACCGGAACGTGGGGGTGGAAATCGCGAAACCGGATTAAAGTTCGACTTGGAAATACGCTCAGCACTTGGGTACCTACACGCGGCTCGGGCAGGCTCAGAAATAACATGAAATAGCTGGAATGTGTGCGATTGTTGGGACGGAATCGGCTAGAATCTAGAGTGAACGCCGCGCCTGTCTTCATATATCTGTGCAATTAATAGACGCTCAATGAGACTGGGTTGTAAATGTATGGTTTCTTGCTTTAGGGCGGTGCACTTTGGATTTAATTTTTTATCTACACAATTCTAGGAAGATGGGCTGAATAATATAATGCTCAGTAATTGACCTATTTTGCAAAGTAACCATCACGTACCACCTAAAAGGCTTTTTGGCACTGGAACTGTTTAGGCCGTATAGCAACACACCTACCTATTATTAAAGCAAAATGGCGTAACAAAGAAAATTAATATGTTTAGTAAATTATAAAACATATATATTTTTTAATTAAAAAATATTGCAAAAAGGGTATTTTCCTGGACAAGATTAATAACTTATGGTGCGTCATTTTCATGACCAGATCCGTGTCTTGATAACCATCAACGACCATTAAACTGGGGGAGCGAATATACGCTATGATTACACGAAGCCATAGTTCCATATCGTGCCACTTTCCTATTTCGCAAGGGCGAAATCCACATGCGATTTGCATTGTACCTTGCGATGTTTTCCATTTTACAACAATGCATACAATATGAAGCAACATTTTATCTTGAATCCGATTACTAACATTTGTACCAATTATGGGCTGTTCAGCTACGAAATAGTAAGCAAAATCAGACTTAACAATTGACCGAAGTTGAAAACCAATGTCAAATGGTCAACACACTTATGTCGACAAAGGTGTAACGGCCGCGCAACCCTCAAGGCGATTGCAAAACTCTAGACGACTTCAATATTGATGCAATTTATCAATTCATAATTTAAATTCCAAACACGGAAGGCTCTGTCGCAAAGGGGTGCACGTTCATGTGTGTGTTTCTGCCGTGCTTCAGTAACAACACCCTCAGCATGCATTGTGGTCGCTTGGCGGCACGCCACACTCGTGCAGTGAGTATAGGAGATGCATGTGCGTCAGTGTAAAGTCCCACTGTACTGAGCAAAAAGAAAACCTACGAATAAATCTAGAATTTTTAATGATAAAGCAAAGATATGGGTTCATACTTTACAATCAACATATAGCCAGAGGGTGGAACTCTGGAGTATAAACGATGTCTTGAATAAATTGATACCCATGTATTCAAGTTTCACTTCCTACTCACTGAGTCTCTGACAAAGGATCGTGTATTTGCGTAACTCTGGCATGGAAACTTGTCAAATTGTCTTTGTAGGTTAAAACTTTATACCTCAAAAATCGTAGAAGAGTATACATTTCTGAAAGTCTGTCATGTGTTTGAGGTGACGACTCTTGAATTTGCATCTTCAAAGTGGACATACCGCTGTTAGACGTGAGATATCAGAGAAGAAAATCCATTGTATTTGTTTCTTCGGGAAAATAATGAAGCTGTAACTTTGTATAGTTGTAACGTCTTTCCATATCTGCTCATTTGAAACATCACGGAGGAATATTTGGTTTTATGGAGTATTTTGCATCTTTTGCAAACGCAATTTTCGCGTCGTCTTTCACCACGCGATCATCGTTCCTCAACTGTTACTTTCCTCCGAACGACCCATAAACGTCATCGCCACCTGACTCTATTTCCAAAACATCATAAATCACGACCAATTAGCACCCAACCTATCGCGCTACCGAGCCTAGCTGTCGCCTGCCACCGCCAGCGCGCTCTACCAGTAAACCACCGCACCAAACACCGACGCTATCCCACACTAGCGCGCCACCGGCGACGTTTCGCACCACGCCTCCGCGCCGAGCCCACCCGCTTCAGTGTTTCCAACAATGTCGTCCGAGGCGGAAGGTTTCGCCGCGGCGACGACGCCGGAACAAGTGCTGAACGCCGGCGGCGTCTCGCGGCGTCGACGCAACCTTTCGAACCGCAAGCGAAGTCCGTCGGGTTCGCGGCCGCGTCGCGCGCAAACGCCGGAACCGCCGCCGTACGTCGACGAGGACGCGCCCGTCAAGGCGCCGAGGAGCAAGTCGAAGACGCGCAGCCAATCGTACGGCGACGAAGAACGTTTCGACGTCGAACCGTCGGGGGACGACGTTTTAGAGGCGTCGTTGACGATTTCACCGACCGAAGTGCCGAAGAAGCAGAAGGATACGGTTGTGGTTGTTAAAGATAAGAAAGATAAAGAGAAAAGCGTTACTGTCAAAGTGAAACATGTGAAAGAAGCTCAAGAACAAGCCGAAGAACCGGAAGTTATCGAAACAACAGTGACATCCGTTGCCTTGGAAAAGGAATCGGCGACCGTAGCCGAAGAGCAGCCAGAGAGAGTCGTGGAAGTCGTCGCCGAAAAGCGCCGCTGGTGGCAGATCTTCAAGAAGACGCCGTCCGCAGTGCCGCCACCGGTCGACGCCCAACCCTCTCCTCCAAAGGACGCCGTCGCCGCCGCTCCGTCCCCGCCCGTCTGGTGGCCGTTCCTCAAGGACCTGCGCCGCGAATGGCTGCTCTTCCGCCGCGAAAACCGCCAGCAATACGTCAAGCTGCGCGTGCAGGCCAACAAATGCGCGACGGCGTTGTTCATCGTGATGGTCTACTGCGGCATCGGCGGCCTCGTCTTCCGGTTCACCGAGGGCGCGTTCGAGTCGTTCTACAAGTGCGGGGTGAAGCGCGTGAAACGTGACTTCATCGACTCGCTGTGGAACGGCAACATCAATCTGAGAGAGGACACGTGGAAGGCGGTGGCGCGCCGGAAGCTGATGGAGTTCGAGGAGCAGCTGCACACGGCGCACGAGGCGGGGATGACTTCGTACAGTGGCCAGCGGTCGTGGAGTTTCCTGAACGCGGTCGTGTATTGTCTGACTGTCGTTACGACTATCGGTGAGCGTTTCGGGCAGATAGTTGAACGTCGATAAAAGGGTAGACCGTATAGACCACGTATTCTTTGAAAGCAATCTCACAAGAGTTTATATAACTGACTTTATATAGGCGTATCACCAAAAGTTGAAAGCTCATCCGAATATTATTATATACAACCTAAGTTGTAAACTCGTGTGTTATGTTGTGCAGATATTTAGCTAGGACGGTGGGCATTCGCTCAATTTTATTTTTTATATTAACCAGTTACTACCATTTAGAATGGAGAGTAGATTTTGTCTCTCATAAGAGGACCCACTGGTGACATGTTCAATGTTTCAAAACTGCCCATAGCGAATTTCGTCTGCCCCAAGAACTTGGTTGTTAGTTTTGAAATTTTGACCTCATCATCAGTAGACTTTCCAAAAAGATGTAAATCCGCTCTCTTTTAACTGCGGTGAAATGGACAGATTAATAAAAGGCCTTAGATCGAACCATATTAGCTCTTGTCTCAGAGACAGTGCAAAGTCGCTGAACTCAATTTGAAAGCAAATTCGATTGTCTGGTCTTGTTTTATCGTACGGCTTCCTTCCACGACGAAAACACCAATGAAATGTTGGGCACAAACACGGTAGCTCATTCTCATGCCAAACGTGATTAAACAAAACGGGTGTGTTTATTTCCGTACACTTTTTACGAGGCGATCGGTATTTCATCGGCTCGGGCACAGGCTTGGGTCGCGATATGCATTCGGACCCCAGCGAGTTTTGCCGCAATGAGGGGGGTTGAGAGGGGGGGGGGGGGGGCGCATGACGCTTGGCGCTCGGAATAGACCGCGAGTTGGCAGCACAGCGAGCGTCGCGACGCCGACGTCGAGTGGTGGTTCACCTGCTAGCGTCGCCCGCGTTCCAGACAGATGACAATTATTTGTGCGATAGAATTTGCCCACGTTTTTTATTTCGATATTTTCGGTTGATTTTGTTTAGGCTGTCTTCATTAAGATTCAAAGCAAGAAATTATAGCAAGCAGGGACTGTTTTCTCGAAAGTTGTGCGTTGCCATTTGTCACTATGGCTCCAGGCTCCTTCGAAATGTTTTATGACGCCTTGATGTTCCCTGGCGACGGCGTCCATGCAGTTCTATCGAGATAGACTGGCCTGACGAGTCGTTAAAGAGTCAAATGTTTAGCAGTTATATACTATTGGTTCGCTTGGGAGTTTTTTAAATGAACCTATATCCAACTCTCAGATGAAATAAAGATTAATGTCCATGTGAATATTGAGAGTGAGATAGCAGTCATCAAGTTCGGTATCTAGTTCCAGGGAGCTCACGCAATCAGAAACACGATTTTATGATTTGCTTACAATACAGTGACCGTACCGATATCTACCTACTTTGACTTCCGAGACTGCCAATTGGTACCTGAAGGAGCTCCATTGCGTCTTGGGGTTCCCATTCATTGGTGGCGTTTGATGTTGTTTCACTGGGTTCATTTCTTGAGGGTGACAGCATAAACAAAAACATCTTTCCTGCCGTCACCTCACCCCAAACGTTTGTCGCCCAGGCTACGGCCACATCTTTCCTGCCGTCACCTCACCCCAAACGTTGTCGCCCAGGCTACGGCCACATCTTTCCTGCCGTCACCTCACCCCAAACGTTTGTCGCCCAGGCTACGGCCACATCTTTCCTGCCGTCACCTCACCCCAAACGTTGTCGCCCAGGCTACGGCCACATCTTTCCTGCCGTCACCTCACCCCAAACGTTTGTCGCCCAGGCTACGGCCACATCTTTCCTGCCGTCACCTCACCCCAAACGTTGTCGCCCAGGCTACGGCCACATCTTTCCTGCCGTCACCTCACCCCAAACGTTGTCGCCCAGGCTACGGCCACATCTTTCCTGCCGTCACCTCACCCCAAACGTTTGTCGCCCAGGCTACGGCCACATCTTTCCTGCCGTCACCTCACCCCAAACGTTTGTCGCCCAGGCTACGGCCACATCTTTCCTGCCGTCACCTCACCCCAAACGTTGTCGCCCAGGCTACGGCCACATCTTTCCTGC
Source organism: Nemoura dubitans (assembly GCA_921293005.1). NCBI lineage: Eukaryota > Metazoa > Arthropoda > Insecta > Plecoptera > Nemouridae > Nemoura > Nemoura dubitans. The sequence goes on from OV121076.1 coordinate 42,421,245, forward strand.
CGTCACCTCACCCCAAACGTTGTCGCCCAGGCTACGGCCACATCTTTCCTGCCGTCACCTCACCCCAAACGTTGTCGCCCAGGCTACGGCCACATCTTTCCTGCCGTCACCTCACCCCAAACGTTTGTCGCCCAGGCTACGGCCACATCTTTCCTGCCGTCACCTCACCCCAAACGTTGTCGCCCAGGCTACGGCCACATCTTTCCTGCCGTCACCTCACCCCAAACGTTGTCGCCCAGGCTACGGCCACATCTTTCCTGCCGTCACCTCACCCCAAACGTTTGTCGCCCAGGCTACGGCCACATCTTTCCTGCCGTCACCTCACCCCAAACGTTGTCGCCCAGGCTACGGCCACATCTTTCCTGCCGTCACCTCACCCCAAACGTTGTCGCCCAGGCTACGGCCACATATTTCCTGCCGTCACCTCACCCCAAACGTTTGTCGCCCAGGCTACGGCCACATCTTTCCTGCCGTCACCTCACCCCAAACGTTGTCGTCCAGGCTACGGCCACTTCTTTCCTGCCGTCACCTCACCCCAAACGTTGTCGCCCAGGCTACGGCCACATCTTCCTGCCGTCACCTCACCCCAAACGTTTGTCGCCCAGGCTACGGCCACATCTCGCCTGCCGTCACCTCACCCCAAACGTTGTCGCCACGTCTTTCCTGCCGTCACCTCACCCCAAACGTTGTCGCCCAGGCGACGGCCACATCTTTCCTGCCGTCACCTCACCCCAAACGTTGTCGCCCAGGCTACGGCCACATCTTGCCTGCCGTCACCTCACCCCAAACGTTGTCGCCACGTCTTTCCTGCCGTCACCTCACCCCAAACGTTGTCGCCCAGGCGACGGCCACATCTTTCCTGCCGTCACCTCACCCCAAACGTTGTCGCCCAGGCTACGGCCACATCTTTCTGCCGTCACCTCACCCCAAACGTTGTCGCCCAGGCTACGGTCACATCTTTCCTGCCGTCACCTCACCCCAAACGTTGTCGCCCAGGCTACGGTCACATCTTTCCTGCCGTCACCTCACCCCAAACGTTGTCGCCCAGGCTACGGCCACATCTTTCCTGCCGTCACGTCACCCCAAACGTTGTCGCCACGTCTTTCCTGCCGTCACCTCACCCCAAACGTTGTCGCCCAGGCTACGGCCACATCTTTCCTGCCGTCACCTCACCCCAAACGTTGTCGCCCAGGCGACGGCCACATCTTTCCTGCCGTCACCTCACCCCAAACGTTGTCCCCCAGGCTACGGTCACATCTTTCCTGCCGTCACCTCACCCCAAACGTTGTCGCCCAGGCTACGGCCACATCTTCCTGCCGTCACCTCACCCCAAACGTTGTCGCCCAGGCTACGGTCACATCTTTCCTGCCGTCACCTCACCCCAAACGTTGTCGCCCAGGCTACGGCCACATCTTTCCTGCCGTCACCTCACCCCAAACGTTGTCGCCCAGGCTACGGCCACATCTTTCCTGCCGTCACCTCACCCCAAACGTTGTCGCCCAGGCTACGGTCACATCTTTCCTGCCGTCACCTCACCCCAAACGTTGTCGCCCAGGCTACGGCCACATCTTTCCTGCCGTCACCTCACCCCAAACGTTGTCGCCCAGGCTACGGCCACATCTTTCCTGCCGTCACCTCACCCCAAACGTTGTCGCCCAGGCTACGGCCACATCTTCCTGCCGTCACCTCACCCCAAATGTTGCCGCCCAGGCTACGGCCACATCTTTCCTGCCGTCACCTCACCCCAAACGTTGTCGCCCAGGCTACGGCCACATCTTTCCTGCCGTCACCTCACCCCAAACGTTGTCGCCCAGGCTACGGCCACATCTTTCCTGCCGTCACCTCACCCCAAACGTTTTCGCCCAGGCTACGGCCACATCTCGCCGTCGACTACCACCGGGCGAGCCATCACCATCATCTACGCCATCTTCGGCATCCCGATGTTCCTGATCCTGTTGGCGGACTTCGGCAAGCTCTTCACGCGCGGCATCAAGTTCCTCTGGGCGTTCGTCCGAAGGGTCTACTACACGGGCAGCTGTCGCAAAGTGCGGAGGACGGGACCGGTACAGGTACGTCGGCGTCACGATAGTTTAGTTAGCTTCAATGCCCTCTAGTGCAGTCTCGTTCCATTTTATTCATTCCATTTCTTTCATTTCATTTTCATTTCATTTTCCCTCTAAGCCCACATCCACAAACCTTCGGGGCAAAATGATGAACAGCCAACCACAGGCGGCGTTTGCAGATTTAAGGAGAGTTCACCTTGACCATACGTGTTCCAAATCACATGCTAAATCATTAGCTGTGTCACGACCTTCAACTGAGTTATTGTCGTCGTGAGCCGCCAAAATCAGAATCAGAATCAGAATCAGAATCAGAATCAGAATCAGGCCCCTTTCTCGCTGCCCGTATCTATATTGATATCATTAGCGTAGCTAGCTGGGATGAGTTGAAGGACCAAGGAACCAACATTTAATTTCGTATGTCCTTTTTCTTCATATGCAGGTCTTAGCTCGTTCCGTTGTTTAATCGCTAATTAAATATTAATTGATTTACCAAGACTATGAAATCAATCAATTAATCCCACACCACGTTTCAAATTTTCTGATCTTACCTTGCGGGCACCGAAAATGCTGGGTCATCCATGATCAAGTTCAGTTAGCACACACACACTGTTTGCAGTTTGCACACAGATTTAAAGTGCGTATTGCCTTCGCGGGTTGTGATCGTCTACTGCAGACATTATAGACAAGGGGCAGGGTATTGCGCATTAGTAGCTCAGTTTGGTTGTCCACGAAATCTAGATGTTATCTAGATTTCTTGCGTTTGTTTGTCCAGGTTAGATTTCGTTTAATGCATGATCGCCTATTATGACGTATTATGACGAGTTAATAACTACATTGCATCTTGTTATGAACTGGGCAGCCAAACATATTATTATCAGCTTGATAAAGTATATCGACAGGTACGCGAAATTAATGACCTGCGCCAAAACAAAATATTTACATTCATCGAAACTCGTAGTCAACAAGCGGCGACATCGGCGGAGAGGCAATAGCATAATATTATATAGAAAGGATCGATTTACGGTTAGTTTTTCTAATCAAAAACTACTAACATTCGTTTCCGTTACCGCCCCGAGCTTCATTAGATTACAAACAAAACATAAACATAAATATAATATAAATATATTATTTTTTGAAGAATAACATTTTCAATGACAGGCAGAGGCCCGGGATGTGAAACGCCCAGGGTACCTATTCTCGAAATGTTATCATCGTGATAAGCTATGATTCTGGTCACGTAATGTCTCAATAACAAATCGAATCACTGGATTGTCCGTCACGTGACCCTGAATGATAACTTATCACGTGGTAACTTTTCGAGAATATGTACCCAGGGAGCGCTAGCACCCCCGCACCTCTGCCAGTCCGCCTCTGAGCATTGCGTATTTTATTACTTCATAAATGAGCACATCATAGTGTCCCTTTGTGAGTAATAAGCTTGCAAAGCAAAATACTTTCATCTGAAACTGTAATAACAAATACACGATCATATGTATACATTTGCAGGTGAAACCATTTCCCAACTAAGCGCCAGAAAAGGTGATAAAAATAAGAAATGTGATTTCTGCATAAATGTCTCCCCGTGTTCCTCGGTCAGGACGTGATCAAGGGCGTCCAGCTGGTGTACAACTTCGCCACCAACCGCCGCCCAAGCGAAATGGATGCTGGGGAGGCTGGGATGCGTCTGGAGACGCAGCGTCCCCGAACGACCTCCCCAGACATGCTGACAGTGCCCCCCCACGTCTCGCCGGGGATGCCGCCGCACGAGATAGGAGTGCCCCTGGACGGGTCGGTGCCCGGCACTCCCATACCAGAGAATTTCGAGGTAGGGAGATACTGATTTTGTTTTTATTGGTGTTAATTGCAGTGGATGCGTCGAGTTATGATGCTTTGATTATAGAACTGTACACGTATATGAGAGACAGGTGCAGTTTTTTGTTGGATCATCATGGTAATCAGCCATGTGTGATTTTGGGCTACATTTTCGGAAGATGTTCGCTCATCTTTCATGCATCTATAGAATGAAACAAAAACTTAATACCTATATAAAGTTTTTGTTTCATTGCGTTGGAAAATATACAATGTTCAATATAAAGTTTGCTACAAGAGTTTAAAATTTAATAAGACAGTTCCATCCACCCTTTAATTAAACTTAAAAAATTATTAATATGTCTGTTGGCAACAATTTTATCTCATAGGAGCTCCATAAATTGGATCAGTAGATGTAAAACATGTTACTCCAGGCGACTTTGCAGTTTGGCTACAGAAAGGCTACAGAAACATGGCAGAAAACCAGCCATGAAAACATGCAATGTCCCTATCATCTCTGATTATATAAACTTTTATGTTTGTATAACAGATATGATTTTAATGTTTACTCCATTTCACGTTAAGAAAGGGAATGGATTTGCAGCTTCCTCAAAGACCCACTGCTGCTAGAAATGAGTTAAGAGTCTCAAAACTGCCCCTAGGGCCTTTTGTCCGGCTCAAGATATGGCTTGTAAGTTTTTGAACTCTTAGCTCGTGTCGAACAGCAGTGGCTCCTCGTGGAAGATGCAAATCTTCTCACCTTCATAACGTGAAATGGAGTTTAGGTTGCTATGAGCTATATTAAGAATGCTAACACGTCCATTGTTTTCCGCCTGGAGGTCGACGACGAATTCAACCTGCCGATCTCGGTAGCCATCGTCGTCTTGCTCATCTACATCTTCGTGGGGGCGACGATGTACTACATCTGGGAGAACTGGGGCTTCTTCGAGTCGTTCTACTTTGTCTTCATTTCGATGTCCACCATCGGCTTCGGCGACTTTGTGCCACAGGTAAGGAGGCTGGAGAAGAAGGAGGAGGTGACGTCCATTTTGTGGGGCGCTCACAGATTTGTGGGGCGATTAGGAAAATTGGTTTCACTTGTTGTCATGGAGCTGTTTATACGACGCTAATGGTGCAACTGCTAAGTTAGTTTCATTTATTGTTTGATACGGGTCTGAACGATAAAGCAATTTCGGTTCAGGGATATCACTTTATTTTCGGAAAAGTGATATTTTTGTCGACACAATCGACAAAAGTATGCCTATCGATCATTTTGTGATTTCAACCTCATTTGTGGCACTTTAAAGTTTGCTGCTTTATTCAATATGAATTGATGAGCGTAGCGAGCGAATTTCACACTGTTAAAAAAACACTTGTGTGTGTTTGTTTGTTTGTATGTGTGTTTGCGCGCTACAGACCAAACGCCTACGTCGATTGCGATGAAATTTACAGGGTGTTTACTTTTGTTCTCAACTTAGACACCCTGCGTTTTTAAGAAAATCCTCAATACTCCACCCCTTCAAAGCAGAAAAAGAGCAATATCCGAAAATTGGGAAAGTTTGGAAAAGTACGGAAATTTATTTAAAAGTGCGAATTTTTTCCAAATTTTCCCAATTTCGAATATTGCTCTTCGAAACCATCGAAACCACATCGAAACATCACACCAGCTTTGTTGACTTCAAGCTTGTCAGAAAATTAGTCTAATTCGTGCATTCAAGTTATTGTAAGTAAATCCGCGACTGAAATAATTATCCGAGGGTTTTTGATGAGCATAGCGAAATCTTCAATTTCACTACTGGTAGAAAAAAACACTTGTGTGTGTTTTTACTTGTTTGTATTTGTGTATGCGCGCGCTCTACAGACCAAACTCCTGCGTCGGTTGCGATGAAATTTACATGGTGTCTACCTTTGTTCTCAAATTAGTACCGCTGCGCCCATACGCTCCACCCCTTCAACACTTCAACGCGAACACTTTGGCAGCGTTTCCTAGTAATTAGATTGGAGATATATTTCTGTCATATTTTCGCTATCTGACAACTCGGAGAGAAACAATGAGAAAGGTCAGAATCGTCTACAATTTCCAGAATTTTCGAAAAGGCTTCGTCTGGCTTGGTGCTCAATGGTTTTTATCGGTTTTCTGCCTCCATCCTTTTTACCCGCTATACACAAACCGCTACGCTCATCTTCAACGCGAATACTTTGGCAGCGTTTCCTAGTAATATATTTATGTGATAATAAAGAGTGCTTGTAAAGTGTAAACCCATAGTTTGTGCAAACTCAGAAATATTGATTGTTACTATTAGAACAGAGCCATTTTTGGAGAACTTCCAAAGATACAGTACCCCTTTCTGGAGGGCTACAGTTAACCCAAATTACCCCATGGGCATCTATCCAACTGATCAAATTTGTTATTCCTATAATGCAGACCAGAAAGTAACAAACCATTTTTGCAACGTTTTTTGTGTGTGTGTCTATTTCAACACTGACTAACTTTTAGTGAACGTTGAACATTTTACTTGCATTAAGCCACAATTTGACAAGTATACATCTTTTTGTGCGATCCTTGCTGGCATAGACTACATTGATTCAAGGACGAAACAGGGTGAGGACGACCACTTGAAATTTGTTTGATTTTCTAACGATAATGTGCTGTACTGTCCTGGTTGCGCCCACGTGCAATGCACACGTTTTATTTGTTTCCACCCTTGCACATGCGCACAATAATTGTGTAGTTTAGCTGACGTGGCTTTTATAGTTGCACTATCTCGCGCATGTCCAGTTTAGTTTAGATTATAGACACCCTGCCCAAACAACCCTGACTAGAGTATATATTATATAAAACTGTGTTTACAGCTAGCAATGCCAGTAACACGAAGTCATGATTATTGGCTCTGGACCAATCAGAGACTCCATGACAGAGTCGCGAACATGAATCATGCACATCGAGAGTCTCTGATTGGTCCGGTGCCAATGTTCATGACATCGTGTCACGGACATTGCTAGCCGTAAACCTCGCTCTAGGGGCCACGTATGTTTTGTGTTGTCTAACGTTGTAAGAATAGTTCTCTGGAATAATAGAGGAAGACCATTTTCCATATAAGAGAAGAATCGAGGTGATTTGTATTCGTTGAACTCAAAAATCGATTCCGTTCAGACTGACTTTGATAGATGAGTAGAGATAGGGCTGCCTTCAGTTGAGATCCTTCCGGATAATAAATTCGTCTAATTTACTATTGAAATAAATGCCGTTTGCCGGAATATTTATGGACACATGATGGTTTTCTATTTTGGGAAACACCATGCTCTGCGAGTGAAGTGTTCTTTTTTATCTTGCTGAAAGCCAAAGCCAAGACTGTCAACATAGAATAAAGAGTAAAGAACAAACGAGTTTTCCGGGCAGTTCCTTGTATAAGTACTAATGATTTTTACAACACCCGCTGTATAATAAGCCGATGAGACTTCAGTGATGCTGAAAGTTTACCCCGGTCGAAAGAGTCACTTTGCAAATGAGTCAAATAGTCAGAATGGTCCAAATTGTAGCTGAGCCAAATGACGCATATTATCTGCAGTCACTGTGATGTGTGCGGTATTTCTCAAAACATTGCGACAAGCCTTGCAATGTTTCTGTTCCCTCACTCATGGTATATGAGTCAATTTTGGCAAGTCCCAATGGCCCAAGCTGCAAAAGGCACTTCCTATAAAGAATTTTTGAGTGCGTTTTGTTTCACCACCATGTGCGTTTTAATCACTGCCCCTGTGCATAGTAATAGAAAGATTGTAGTACAAAATCTGGCCGATCTGTGACCAAAATCAATCCAGAGTCGTAAACGCAAATCTTACACAGCTCCTTTGTTAATTAGATCTTTACTCCTCCTTGGCAGAGGAGACGAAAGAGAGTCTAGCCTTCTTATAGGTCGCGGTCTCGCGTATTTGATCTTGGTCTTGGCTACTTTGTCTCGGTGACTTTACTTGTTACATATTTTCTACTTCATGACAGAATTACGGTTGAAAAGGACCTTAAGGCAATATTCCACTAGGTTTGCAACCTGCCGATCCATGGCGCTCTAAATGGTTTTGTTCCATTGGTGGTGATAGTAAATGTGCGGTAAGAAAGCCTAGGATCAGCAGGTTGCAACTCTAGTGCATGGAGTATGGCATTTACGGTTGGCTCATTCATTCTAATTACGGTTCCGTCTGCCATTAAATGGCCATTAAATTTTGAAACCCGAGACCAAGTCTGCCAGACTGCATCGTCGGAGACTTGCGTACTCGCCCTGCTATACGTAAGGTGACTTTGCACTTCGGACAGTACTTGTTATATCAATGCTTGCCAATTCAGACAAGGCCTGAGCCGACATCTAGCCTGAGTTCCCCCACTAAGTTTCTTGGCAACCACGTGGCAGTTCCTCATTGGCCATCTCCAAGCAACGTGATGTCGGCTCTAAGAGTGCGTTCTCTGTTGCAGCACCCTATGTACATGATGGCGTCGATTGTGTACCTCATCTTCGGGCTGGCCCTCACCTCCATGTGCATCAACGTCGTACAGGTACTAGAGCTACGTGGTGTTTAACGACGCAATGCTATAGCAACAGGTCCTAGAATGGGACTGGGACTGGTCTTAAGGCGTCGGTGAATGACAGGGTGATAAGCCATGTGGTGTTTAACGACGCAATGCTTCAGCAACAGGTCCTAGAATGGGACTGGGACTGGTCTTAAGGCGTCGGTGAATGATAGGGTGATGAGCTATACGTGGTGTTTAGCGGCGCAATGCTTTGGCAACAGGTCCTAGAATGGGCCTGGGACCGGGAAAACGATAGCTGGTGATGAGCGAAGTGGTGTGTAACGACGCACTGCTTTGGCAGGGAGATGAATCTTATCCAGTCTTTGAAAGAAGGGGAACCCGGTGCCGGCACTTTGCCTACACTTTTGAGGTCGATCACTACTAATTAGTCAGGGGATGATGGTGGTGGTGGTGGATGATGATGTGACGGTGACAATGATTCTACTTTTCGTCCATAAGGGATGTAACTAGGCCCCTCTTTTTGAAAATTAGTTAGCGCCAAGGGCTTATTTTCCTTTCGAAAGATGGTAGGAAACTCGAATAACAGGATCCCCCCACCAATCCGAGCTGTCAAGAGGTTGATAAACAAGGTGAGTGAAGCTATTGCACTAGCTTCAGTCCCTCAACCTCTCTCCCGATCAGCACTGTTCACCCAGCCAACACCCGACTCGGCGCAGTGTTGCTTAACTTCGACAACCCTCCAACTCATGTCTCGTCCGCGTCCTGACCGTCGCCGTGTGTCTCCAGGAAAAGCTGTCGGCGAGCTTCCAGCAGGCCAGCGCCAAGATCGGTGCCACCATCGGACTGCACATGGCCGAACAGGAGGCTGCGATGGATCCCGCCGAACCGCCGGAAGTGGAGGTACAAGAAGCCGGGCCGGAGAAGAAGACGAGTCCCACGTGATCGACAGCGCCCTTCGAACACTGCTAGCCGAGAGATGATGGGGTATTCAAGTTCGATATGTCGTTATGTTGGAGTCTGATTGGAGATTTGAATTGGTAACATGGTTAGGTATGATAATATATATCTAAGACAAGGTTTATAAGAATGAAGATATTAACTTTATATGAAACTATCCTCGTTTTTATCTGAGCTCTCAACCAGGGCCTTCTAAATAGAATTGTTTCCCATCGTATTATGGCTGGAATGTTGCTTAAAGGCTTTGGGAAATTGTACACTCAAAAAGATCAAAACCTTCTAGAAACAATTTCGCCACTGAAGTTTGAAAATAAATTCATTTAGAGGGCTGTGGCTTCAGTGCTTTCTTCCAAAAAATTTGAGTTTTGGTGTGGATATTTCTCAAACTTTTGCATGGACGGTTGTAGAACTATAATAAAATGTCAAAATATAACTCGTTTTTTGACCGAGATGGCTGCAAGTACCATACTCTTGAAGTTGAGTCTTAATATTGAAGAGAAAACAATAAACTCACAGAAATAGAACATAAATTTATGTGATTTTGCGTTGTTTGGAGCAAGGGGAGTTGTGGGTGGCACGGGTTGTCTATCCTCTCTGGCTTGCAGTGGTCAGTCTTCAAACCAACCCCTCCAACCGCTTAACTTAGAGGATCGAACTCTTCAGACGACAATTATTATTATTGCATGTGACAGGGAATGGATGTACCTACATTTTACTGACAAATACGTAATTGCAAATTTATGTTTCAATGTATTTTTAAATCAAATTTAATTGTGTTAGTGTATTGATTGACATATTATGTACTGATGATGGATACCTATTCTTCTTGTATTTCTCCTATTTCTGTGGAATCTCATCTAAAATTATTTAGGCCAATGTTATACTGTTTATGAGGGGCCTTACTACATAAGATAAGTACTTTTCTGATCATATCGATCAAGCTACTTTTGCTCAAATGTCAAACAATATCTTATTGGAAGCTAGAAATGACTGTAAATGATTTAGATCTAGACGTATCTTTCCTTGTGCGCGCTATATATTGCTCAGATTACTTTTCTACACTTTTCTAGAATTACTTTTCTAGCCTTGATATAGCCGATCTATCTTCAGTTTCATGGACACCACAATTTGCACAAATTTCGCGCGCAATTCTGAAGCAAAAACCGCCTTGCATTATAAGGATATTATGAAGTAATATTATCTTTGTTACGTCATAAAATAAGACTTGAGAATCGAAGAAAATGTGATGAACGAGCGGCCTGTTCTGCTGGACGATTATTTTGTGTGCCTTTTTGAGAAAAGAATAAAAACTGCATATTAATGTATGTGCCAATTTCTTTGAAACTATACCAATACACACCGAATGATTGAAATCGAACGTGCAGTTGACAAACTACTCTTTGTGGATTACAAAAACCTCGATGAATCTGGGTTTGGTGCAGAGGGATTTTTCGAACAGCACAAAATTCCTCTCCTGACAGAACTCGTTCACAAATAACTCCTTGCTTGGGTCATGTTAGTATTTTTTGTGTGTTTAAAAACAAGGGACGTGGGTAAAACGGGTCGAAAAGAGAGTTGTAATGAGAGGGAGGTTACCTTTCTGGTAACGTGGCTAGAGGGCACAACCCCTCAAAGTGATATGCGTATGCGAATACAAGTATTAGCTTGGGTGGCCACATTCTCAAATAGAGACATCTGAACTTAACTTTGGTCATCAAAAAGTGCTAACCAAAAGGGGGTGTGGATGAGGGCTCTGTCCCTCAGTGGAAGGTGGTGAGGGGTTCAAGCCCAGTAGATCTTTTAAACAATCAAGGTCATTTTCAATCCAATCTACGCGGTGTCCAGAACCTGAAGTGATGAGCTCTCAGTCACTGAAAATCAAGAAATAATATAAACATTATCAAAATTAAGACAGCCATCACTGCGCACTCTAAAATGCAAACTAGTCCTCTCTCTTTCAATATCGATAGCGATCCGGTCTATGACGCAACACTAGCAGAACAGCTGGTTTAGCCACGACGATGTTTTATCTCCTGGTCGTGCATGCTGTGATCGTGTGACGTGCCCCGCCAGTAGTCGCCAAGTCGCCGCGGTGAGACGACGCTGAAGACGCTCTGCGCTGCCCAACGCAATGGTGTGTTGCAACTGGCCGGCGCTAGGGGCGTGCTTGCTGCCCAACGCAGCCAGCTGGGTCCACGGCGCCCGCCTCGCAGACAGCATGGTTTGGTACCAGGTGGGTTGGGCGCTGGCAGATGCCGTTTATCGTTATCACTACCTGGTTGTAGATTAAAGCTCGCCTCCTTTATTGACGCAAGTGGTGCTCAAATGAATGATTTGTACTTTGTGTAACCCATAGCAGAAGCAGAGGCAATCACATGGAAATCAAATGAAAGATTTGTACTTTGTGTAACCCATAGCAGAAGCAGAGACAATCACATGGAAATCAAATGAAAGATTTGTACTTTGTGTAACCCATAGCAGAAGCAGAGGCAATCACATGGAAATCAAATGAATGATTTGTACTTTGTGTAACCCATAGCAGAAGCAGAGACAATCACATGGAAATCAAATGAAAGATTTGTACTTTGTGTAACCCATAGCAGAAGCAGAGACAATCACATGGAAATAAATGAATGATTTGTACTTTGTGTAACCCATAGCAGAAGCAGAGGCAATCACATGGAAATAAATGAATGATTTGTACTTTGTGTAACCCATAGCAGAAGCAGAGGCAATCACATGGAAATCAAATGAATGATTTGTACTTTGTGTAACCCATAGCAGAAGCAGAGACAATCACATGGAAATCAAATGAAAGATTTGTACTTTGTGTAACCCATAGCAGAAGCAGAGGCAAACACATGGAAATCAAATGAAAGATTTGTACTTTGTGTAACCCATAGCAGAAGCAGAGGCAATCACATGGAAATCAAATGAAAGATTTGTACTTTGTGTAACCCATAGCAGAAGCAGAGGCAAACACATGGAAATCAAATGAAAGATTTGTACTTTGTGTAACCCATAGCAGAAGCAGAGGCAATCACATGGAAATCAAATGAAAGATTTGTACTTTGTGTAACCCATAGCAGAAGCAGAGGCAAACACATGGAAATCAAATGAAAGATTTGTATTTTGTGTAACCCATAGCAGAAGCAGAGGCAATCACATGGAAATCAAATGAAAGATTTGTATTTTGTGTAACCCATAGCAGAAGCAGAGGCAATCACATGGAAATCAAATGAAAGATTTGTACTTTGTGTAACCCATAGCAGAAGCAGAGGCAATCACATGGAAATAAATGAAAGATTTGTACTTTGTGTAACCCATAGCAGAAGCAGAGACAATCACATGGAAATCAAATGAAAGATTTGTACTTTGTGTAACCCATAGCAGAAGCAGAGGCAAACACATGGAAATCAAATGAAAGATTTGTACTTTGTGTAACCCATAGCAGAAGCAGAGGCAATCACATGGAAATAAATGAAAGATTTGTACTTTGTGTAACCCATAGCAGAAGCAGAGGCAATCACATGGAAATCAAATGAAAGATTTGTACTTTGTGTAACCCATAGCAGAAGCAGAGGCAATCACATGGAAATCAAATGAAAGATTTGTACTTTGTGTAACCCATAGCAGAAGCAGAGACAATCACATGGAAATCAAATGAAAGATTTGTACTTTGTGTAACCCATAGCAGAAGCAGAGGCAATCACATGGAAATAAATGAAAGATTTGTACCTTGTGTAACCCATAGCAGAAGCAGAGACAATCACATGGAAATCAAATGAAAGATTTGTACTTTGTGTAACCCATAGCAGAAGCAGAGGCAATCACATGGAAATCAAATGAAAGATTTGTACTTTGTGTAACCCATAGCAGAAGCAGAGGCAAACACATGGAAATCAAATGAAAGATTTGTACTTTGTGTAACCCATAGCAGAAGCAGAGGCAATCACATGGAAATCAAATGAAAGATTTGTACTTTGTGTAACCCATAGCAGAAGCAGAGGCAATCACATGGAAATCAAATGAATGATTTGTACTTTGTGTAACCCATAGCAGAAGCAGAGACAATCACATGGAAATCAAATGAAAGATTTGTACTTTGTGTAACCCATAGCAGAAGCAGAGGCAATCACATGGAAATCAAATGAAAGATTTGTACTTTGTGTAACCCATAGCAGAAGCAGAGGCAATCACATGGAAATCAAATGAAAGATTTGTACTTTGTGTAACCCATAGCAGAAGCAGAGGCAAACACATGGAAATAAATGAAAGATTTGTACCTTGTGTAACCCATAGCAGAAGCAGAGGCAAACACATGGAAATCAAATGAAAGATTTGTACCTTGTGTAACCCATAGCAGAAGCAGAGGCAATCACATGGAAATAAATGAAAGATTTGTACCTTGTGTAACCCATAGCAGAAGCAGAGGCAATCACATGGAAATCAAATGAATGATTTGTACTTTGTGTAACCCATAGCAGAAGCAGAGGCAATCACATGGAAATCAAATGAAAGATTTGTACTTTGTGTAACCCATAGCAGAAGCAGAGGCAAACACATGGAAATCAAATGAAAGATTTGTACTTTGTGTAACCCATAGCAGAAGCAGAGGCAATCACATGGAAATCAAATGAAAGATTTGTACTTTGTGTAACCCATAGCAGAAGCAGAGGCAATCACATGGAAATCAAATGAAAGATTTGTACTTTGTGTAACCCATAGCAGAAGCAGAGACAATCACATGGAAATCAAATGAAAGATTTGTACTTTGTGTAACCCATAGCAGAAGCAGAGGCAAACACATGGAAATCAAATGAAAGATTTGTACTTTGTGTAACCCATAGCAGAAGCAGAGGCAAACACATGGAAATCAAATGAAAGATTTGTACTTTGTGTAACCCATAGCAGAAGCAGAGGCAATCACATGGAAATCAAATGAAAGATTTGTACTTTGTGTAACCCATAGCAGAAGCAGAGGCAATCACATGGAAATCAAATGATTTGTACCTTGTGTAACCCATAGCAGAAGCAGAGGCAATCACATGGAAATCAAATGAAAGATTTGTACTTTGTGTAACCCATAGCAGAAGCAGAGGCAATCACATGGAAATCAAATGAATGATTTGTACTTTGTGTAACCCATAGCAGAAGCAGAGGCAATCACATGGAAATCAAATGAAAGATTTGTACTTTGTGTAACCCATAGCAGAAGCAAAGGCAATCACATGGAAATCAAATGAAAGATTTGTACTTTGTGTAACCCATAGCAGAAGCAGAGGCAAACACATGGAAATCAAATGAAAGATTTGTACTTTGTGTAACCCATAGCAGAAGCAGAGGCAAACACATGGAAATCAAATGAAAGATTTGTACTTTGTGTAACCCATAGCAGAAGCAGAGGCAATCAGAGTGTTCCGTGTTCGTCTGCTACATTTTCAGTTCCCCATCCCTTCTACTCATCGGTTACTGAATATTATAAACTTCTCACGAAAGATGAGACAACTTACATCAATACTCTTCAACACTTTCACCTAAGGTTCATTTTTATTCGTGTGTATGGTGTAGTAGGTATAGGTCATCAAAAGAAGTTAAAATAAATTTGCATCTGGGAAGAGTGAAGAGTACAATATAACGAAAAACGTGTAAAACTGCTGCTCATCTTAGCATCCACAAATTGTTCTCCAAAGCGTCTGGTAGCGATGGTATGAGTGCCAGGTTATTGACTCCGATGTCCCCGATCTTGTCCCCTTCCAGACGCTGAAGAAGCCGTGCTGGACGCCTCCCGACGTGGCCTTCGTGCCGGTCTGGACGGGTCTCTACACGGGCATGGGGTACGCGTCGTACCTCGTGTGGCGCGACGCCGGCAAGTCCTTCGTGGGCGTCGCGACGCTGCCCTTGACCTTGTACGCGTCGCAGCTCGCCGTCAACTGGACGTACACGGAGGTCTGCTTCGGGAGGCGAAACCTCAAATGGGTGAGCGTTGTTGATTTGTTGTTGTTTTGTTGTTGATTTGCGATTCAAATTATTTGTTGGACTGCTTTCGACAACTCTGTGACAGTTGACCAATGGCTTACATTTCATTTCACGTATACCACAAGCTACCGCGGGGCTCTTCCGTCTTAGCTGAGTTAGGCTATCATCTCGATTATCGTCATCATCATTGTCACCCGGATGTAATCGAACCCATTGACCCAATTTGCAATCTAGTTTGACATGTTTATTTTATCGATATTTGAGGAAGATTGTTAAGATTTACTTGATTAAAAGGATAGATTTCAAGGGTTGTTGTCGAAGTGTTTTCTCTGAATGTTGAACTGCACGCTCTGCGAAACTGGGCTTATTTTTGTGTCGTTCTAACGCAGGGTTTCTACTCGATGCTTCTTTTGGACGGCGTCGTCGCTGCTTGCTGCTACAGCTTCTACCAAGTGAACCAGAAGGCTGGACTGCTGATGGCACCTTGTCTGGCGTGGCTCGCGTTCGAAACGGCCTTCCACTACCGTCTCTACGTCGACAACTCTGTCCAGGATGGGGAGCAAGACACGTCCAGGACAAAGAGGAAAATCAGATAGTTTGCTAAGGGCGATCACCTGATTATACAGAAAGTGGTCGTGCTTTTTGAGAATTTGAAGAGTTTTGATTCCATATAAAACATTGGAAATGGATAAGTGGAAATAAAAGTAAAAGTCAGGATTTTTTAAAATAAACCTACACATTAAGACTTAACAACATCGAAGAAAAATAGTGTATTGTTATTTTTGTGTCTGTTTTAGAAACTATAATAACAAATAAAAAATATCTCAGATGCCAATTCTGCATTCCAAATTATTTATAGCAATCGCTTAGCCTTCATATGTCATATTAATTATTAGATTATTCAATCTGATATGAATTATTCAGCCGGCGGTAACATTTTCTGTGGATAAACAAACGAAACTGATAAAATATCTGTCCTACATCCAAACAGAGAAGCAGCTGGCTCAGCCACGATTGCCATGATGATATTTTTATCTCAACTTTGCCTAACCAGTCACAGCGTGTTTTCCATGCAGAGAGGACGCTACACCCAACGCAGAGTGTTCGAAAACTCCGTGACCGCCATCGTGTACCAACATCCCTGCAGCTCGACATATCGCAAAGTTCGGCACGTCCAGAGTGAACAGTAAAGAGTTTCTCGAGCACTGTGACCCTTCGCTGCCCAACGCAATGGTGTGTTGCAACTGGCCGGCGCTAGGGGCGTGCTTGCTGCCCAACGCAGCCAGCTGGGTCCACGGCGCCCGCCTCGCAGACAGCAAGGTTTGGTACCAGGTGGGCCACTGCAGTATACAAGCCGATATCCTCAGATCACACTGGCTCAGGACCAATCCGAGACTCAGCATCATGTCATTCATATCTAGAAACTCTGAAAAGTTCAGAGCCAGTGTTCATTACATCGAGTCACTGACATTGATAGATGTAATCCCAGCATTGGTTCTCAGAGCCACTGTTTATGACATCGTGTCACTGACGTTGCTGGCAGTAAACCCAGCTTGATTGGTCCAGAGCCAATGTTCAGGACATCGCATCATCGACAAAGCTATTTCTATAATCCCAGCATTATATTCCTTATCGCGTTTCCCCGTTTAGGCGCTGAAGAAGCCGTGCTGGACGCCTCCGGACTGGGTTTTTATGCCGGTCTGGACGGGTCTCTACACGGGCATGGGGTACGCGTCGTACCTCGTATGGCGCGACGCCGGCAAGTCTTTCGGGGGCGTCGCGACGCTGCCCTTGACCTTGTACGCGTCGCAGCTCGCCGTCAACTGGACGTTCACGGAGGTCTGCTTCGGGAGGCGAAACCTCAAATGGGTAAGATTTTGACTGAACTGCAAAAGGTCTTGAGAGGTCCGCAAAAATTCTTTACTGCGCAGAAAAATGAGCAAACGATGATTCGACGAACGACGTCGAACTATGATTTTCTCTCCCCTGCAAACCCAAGTGAAAGGGATTGATCCAAGGAGTTGTCAACTTTCCAAATCCAAACTACTGTGGATTTTGTTGACATTACGTGTCATTGTAATTATTCGCATTGAAGTTCAATTTGTTTCTGAATTGTCAACGAAGAATTTGTCAAGTTGTTTAGTTGGCAAAGGTGACTTTACTGTGGACACTGGACATCTTCATCTGTAATATATTTGTGTTTTTCTGGCGCAGGGCTTCTACTCGATGGTTCTGATGGACGGCGTCGTCGCTGCTTGCTGCTACAGTTTCTACCAAGTGAACCAGAAGGCTGGTTTGCTGATGGCACCTTGTCTGGCGTGGCTCTCGTTCGCCACGGCCACTTGCTATCGCCTCTACGTCGACAACTCTCTCCAGGACAAGGACTTGCCCAAACGGAACAAAATTGAATAAACAATTGTAACACAGAGTTCGATTGCCTGTTTTTTTATCTTCATACAGCTCCGTGAATTAATACAGCCGTCGTTATACAACCATATTATGTATTGACCCGGTTTTCGCAGAGGGTATAAGAAACCCAATGACTTTACTTTTTTACTTTGATCGAGCACAAATCCAAATACCAACGCTCGAAATCTAGCCACACGTGGCCGCATACAACTGTTGTGCCGCGTCGGGTCGCGACACAACCCCTTCCCTAAATTCTATCTTGGCTGACGCAACATCTCTCGCTAGTCACGTGACCTTCGGGCCGCCACTTGTTTCGGAGAGGAGGAGGAGAAGCGACAAGGGACCGCGCTCCTTCTGTCAGCTGCTACCGTCTTCCTGACCTCGTCCGGAACACGTGCACGCGGACCCCACGGAGGCTCACCATATGATCAGCTGATTCTTCAAATCACATGTATGCATCTTGGTATAAATAAGGGTTCGCACTCTTCACTCGTCAGTCACATTGGGAGTTTGGCCGATCCAACTCCCTCCTAATCATCCAGTAATAGTCACATTGGGAACTTGGCCGATCCAGCTTCCTCTTAATATATTCAACAACAGTCACACCAGGAGTTTGGCCGATCCAACTCCTTCTTTATTCAGCATAGAATCAAAGTCAATATTTAAATTCAAACATTTTCTGACTTGCATTATTTCTACAACGTGAACGTGAACCGAAGTGTAACCATTTTTACCTTATAAATATTTGTGCAATTTGACATATATCAATAAAACATAAACTCAGTGCAAATTATAGGTGAGTCCAACTTCGTCGCTTCGTCGGCGGTTTCGATGATTCTTCTTGCGTTTGTCTTTCACCGGCCGCTGGACCAAGTTGCACAAGAATCGTTATTACGAACGTTCGGTGGACGTCGCTAAGCAAACAGGGTTTAAATTGCGTTCAACCATAATTGAATGAAACTTTCATTCATCTGTGGTTCAACGTTCGGGTAGAACCTAATCGAATATTTGCCAAATTTGAACGTTGAACGAAAGTTTTCCCCCATTAGCTTTTCGACTTTCACCGAACGATTGCAATACCAATTGTCTAGGAGGTCTAGGCGTTCTAGGCGAGTGTGTCGCCGCTACGATCACGATGACTCCTTTCCCTTTGAAATTAGAATACCAGCCATGACGGTCGTAGTGTTGTTGGAGGTATAAAGAGCCAATGAGCAAATAGCGGCCATGTAGCGTCGTTCATATTGCTGGCCACGTGCATTCCAATGACATCTTCAGATGTTTAGGTAATAATTGTGATCTGTCAATCACGGGCACCAGCCCCTTGGGGACATGCGGCTGCGACACCTGTTTTTCACTCTTTTAAGGCCTGATCGGCGGTCGGACACAGTCCGATATCATCAATCTGTCGGAAATCAGTCAGAAGTGTCATGTGGTTGGAAGGAAGTAAAAAGCTGTTCGTGAAAAGTAGAAGCTGCAAATAAATTAAATTATAACATTATGTAATACGTTCCGAACTCTGCGGAAGCTAATACACTGTACAGAATGATGGACTTCTAGAGGTAACTCACCAAGCTTCTCAACGCTACTAGGACATGTGTAATAATGCATACCTTTGGCATGCCATGTATTAATCTTGGGACCCTAAAGCTGTGTTTACACGGTTCAATGTTCCGTTCATTGCATTGAATTCAATGCATTGAACTCAATGCATTGAACGAAACATTGAATGCTCTTGAAGAGCCGTTTACACGACTCAATGTTCTAAATTCATTGAAAATGGTGGCACAGCCTTCCAAAATCTTTGTTTCTAGAAGGCAGTAACATACCCTTCCTTCTGTTGAAAGGAAAATTTAACGATATTTAGAACACGTCCTAAATGAGAAAACATTGAATGAAACCTTGAATTCAAGCTTTCATTCAATGATTCATTGAATTCATTTGTTGTTTACACGGTTCAATGCATTGAATTCAACCTTGAATTCAATGCATTGAACGAAACATTGAACCGTGTAAACACAGCCTTACCTAATATATTTCACATTTAATTGATCAACTTCACACGTGCCCGCTTCTGCAACTACAGCCATAGTGCCACGGACTAATGGTAGCCTATGATAATCACAACAGATTATCCAAAAGCTCCATTACACATGCACGAAAGGTTAGAAAAATTTATATTCAAGCACCTAATCAAGAACAAGTTTTTGATCTAAAATAATTTCTTCCTTTGACCCATCGGCAGGTATTGTGAAGCCAATGTTGGACGGGTAGCATAACGTTTTATTTCAAACGCTGAATGTATAAAATATTGAATGTTTTTGTTACCAATTCCGTAATACCTATGTCATTTAATAGCTAAACTGAACCACTCATAAATTGAAAAGTTTGAACTATATTTTCGCGAAAAGATATAATAAAAATTTGACGCAAATTGTCATGACTTTGGTATTTTGTTGTCAAAAAGCGTACAATCGACAATCACATAACAATTCACATTTCATCACAATCATCACCACAATCATCATCATTGATGAGCGTAGCGAGCGAAGCGAGCGAAGCGAAATCATCAATTTCACTACTGCTAAAAAAACACTTGGTGTATACTTGGTGTATGTTTGTGTGTTTGTATGTGTGTTTGCGCGCGCTCTACAGGCCAAACGCCTGCTTCGAGTGGGATGAAATTTTCAGGGTGTCTACTTTTGTTCTCAACTTAGACCCCCTGCGTTTTTCAAGAAAATCCTCCACACTTTTCACTTTCAAAGCAGAAAAAAGGGCAAAATCCGACAATTGGGCATGTTTGGAAAAGTACGGAAATTTATTTAAAAGTGCGTGGTTTTTTCAAATGTTCCCAATTTCGATTTGCCTTTAGAAACCATCGAAACCAAATCGAAACATCACACCAGATTTTTTCCAATAAAAACCAACCCAATAAAACCCAATAAAAACCCTTGGGCATGAGTTACATCTATGTATTAACATGCACATTGCTTTTTGACCTCAAAATGATCATATTTCCGCTACCCTACAGCTCGGACAGAAGCAAAGAAAGGCCAGAATCGTTTACAATTTCATGTGATAAGAATTTTTGAAAAAGCAATGGTCCGGCTTGCTACTCCATGATTTAGGCTTCTTGCCTCAATCTTTTTATGCGCTAAATACAAATCGCTACGCTCATCTTCAACGCAACACAAATTGCGTTCGCCCTAGTTATCATCATCACAATCATCATCACATTCACATTTCGATTAAATTGAAAATCACGATTCTGGAAAAACAATTCGGAGGTCAAAGAATGACCTGCCTTTAATGGCCCATTACACTATTATTGATAAGCGGAGCGAAATCTTCAATTTAACTACCCCAAAAAAAGTAACTTGTGTATGTTTTTTTTGTATGTGTGTTTGCGCGAGTTCAACAGACCAAACGCCTGAACCGATTTAAATTTTGTTCTCAACTTAGATCCTCCACGTTTTTGGAAAAGATCGGTTCAGAAATGTTTTAATTAATAAATTTTTACGAAATTTTTCGATTTTTTCAAAATTTTGAATCTGTAAATGTCAAAACAACACCCATCCATTCACCTGAACCACGTATATATAATGTATTGTTTTCCTAAATAAAGAGAGTATTCCCATTCTATACTTGCCATGTCTCGAGCGTCCACTACATAAAATGGTGTCAGAAGTGGCGATCCTAGCGACGCAGTAATTCAAAATTCTACAAGTTCAAAGACTACAAATTCTAAATCTACAAGTTCAAAGACTACAAATTCTAAATCTACAAGTTCAAAGACTACAAATTCTAAATCTACAAGTTCAAAGACTACAAATTCTAAATTCTACAAGTTCAAAGACTACAAATTCTAAATCTACAAGTTCAAAGACTACAAATTCTAAATTCTACAAGTTCAAAGACTACAAATTCTAAATAGGTACAAGTTCAAAGACTATAATAAACTCAAATTCAACAAGTTCAAAGACTACAAATTTTTAGTCTATAAGTTCAAAATCTACAATCTCTCTTCAAGCAACACTCTACAGCAACACTCTACAAACTCTCACAAGTAAAAGATCTACAAATTCGCTGCACCGTCTCCCAGTCTACCAGTTCTTCCAGTTCTTCCAGTTCTATAACGTCTTCCAGTTCTATACGAGTCCAGTCCGTCTACCAATCCTACAAGTTCTTCGATGAGCCTTATCTTCGCAACGACCCTACTGTAAGTCAATATACATCTTATAATCTACGTATGTACAATTTTTTGCAGTTTTCTGTCTACCACACTCATACATACACAAAAACACTGTATAAAAATCAAAATCAGAATGGCTAATATCTCAATTGGGCACGCTGAAAAAATGATAGGAAAAATCGATGGTAATAAATAAAACATCTTTGAATTGACTGATAATTGTGACAAAACATATGCATTGGTCAAAGATGAATTAAAACCAGCCCTTTTCACCATCATTGCAACGAGAATTGTTAGAGCACTGCAGGAGCACTGATTCGCTGCCGCTCTTGCAACAGATGGCCCTCGCTACGCGAATACCTCTTTGAAGCATATTCAGAAAAACGAACTGCAGGTCAATGCCGACTTGAACTAAGTTCTTGTAAGCAAAACCAGCATGAAAACGTTTGTTATTTGCTAATCGACTTCTGATAATAAATTCTGATAATAAACCTGACAAAAACCTAAAACAAACCTAAAACCCGATACTTTGTGACAAAACCAAAATATCTGCGCAGAAATCAAACTATAAATAATTACCTACTCTACAACAAGACTTATCCTTTTTCAAAACGACGAGTTTTAATTTGAGGCCAGGAAAAGTTACAGCGTTTATGTGAGAA
This sequence comes from Nemoura dubitans, assembly GCA_921293005.1. Classification (NCBI taxonomy): domain Eukaryota; kingdom Metazoa; phylum Arthropoda; class Insecta; order Plecoptera; family Nemouridae; genus Nemoura; species Nemoura dubitans. The sequence continues at coordinate 42,443,835 of OV121076.1, forward strand.
CCTAAACCACAACCGAAGCCAACGTACTTTTTTCTCTTTAAGTAATGCTTTATTTTATTTCGACAACACAAGCTGATAATGAGTCGACAATCTTCTGCGATTGCAGTTGGTCACTCAAGAGACACAAACAAATGAGTTCCTTCATTCTCATCAAACTGTTTCGCAAGTCAAACCTCTGCCAGTCTGATCTTCAAACCCTTGATGACTACAGCAATGCAGTCAGTTCGCGCAGGAATCCCATGAGAGAGCAGTCATCCGAAAGCCGCTGAGATGGCGATTTTCCCGAGATGGACTGCAATTGCGACCCGAGTGTTTGCACAAATTGGCAGACTGCTCAACGTGCTGCTCTTCAAAGCCAACGGTCACAACTGGTACCAGGTAAGAAGCCAGTGGCGTTACTGCCAATCCGAGGCCCTCAAGCAAAAAAACACTGGGGGCCTCCCCCCCCCCCCCCAAAGTGTTGCCGTTTTTGAGACTTCCAGAATTCATACATTGCGGATTTGCGGGGGAAGAGCACTAGATTTGAAAATGTTGTACCAGATTTTTGTCTCAATATACATTCCCTAATAAAAGGTCATCGCCTTCTTTTCGGATTAACTTACACTAAATTTTAGCAATAACAAATCTTCGTGCCCGGAGGGGGGGGGGGGGGAGTCGAAAATTTGCATCGCTTGCCCAGGGAGGCCTCGTACCTTGCAGAGGCCCCTCTAAGCTCAAGGCCCCCGAGCACTGCAGCCTGCTACCCTCTAGATACGCCACTGTAAGAAGCTCACTTGGCGAGAACACTACAAAGGTTTGCTTGTTCCTTAAAAAATCTCAACATCAGACAATTTAATGGCCTGGTGAAAGCCCTGTAATTAAATGTGGTGGTTGGTCAATTGATGAATTTGACATGGATAATGACCGGTATTACAATATTTTGCAACTCTTTAAGCATCTATCCCTACTTCTACGACATTCTTTATCGACAAATTATTAAGCTCCTACTTTAACTCAGGGCTGACGCTTTTGTGTAGTCTCAGTGTGCCTTGAATGTTGCGTCGTTAGATTGCGGCAAGTCATTGAAAGCGCAGTGTTTTGGACAAAGTTCTTTGAAACATTTTACCAAACTGCAAGCAAACAAATACCTAAACTGTCCTGCTAAGTTTATGACTCCATTATTTCTGTCCCTTCAGATACCACACTTTCGACGTCTCCGTGCCGTTTCGGATGACGCTCCTCCGTGTGTAGGTGCTGAAGAGCCACGCCGTGACCTTGCAAGGCGTCTCGACGCCGTCCTTGACCTTGTGTGCTCCTTGGGAGGCGCTTCCGTGGGCGTGGTCGGAAAAAGCGTTCGTATGTCAACAGCCCTTATCGGTAGCGTTGCCGATTCTTTGAATGATAGGTACTTGTTTCCAACTGCAATTATCACGTTGGGCCCAAGCTTTTCCGTCTCAATTGACTTGCCATCCCTCAAACCTTCGTTCATATAGTCAAACAATGACTGAACCGTATCGGTTTGCTGACAGGGGGTTGAATCTATGGCATTACGGCATGTCGACAATTGCCATCACACTTTTCTTTTTCAACCCAGAAACGGAAGATTGATTTTTTCATTAAAACCTCCTTAGTTCTTACCCTGTTTGTTTCTTTCAAAGCTCATGGAACAAGGCCCGAAATTACAATAGCTCATGATGCTCCGGAGCATCCGATAGAAAAGTAACATTCCTGGAGCTTAGACCAATAGATAGCGTGTTCGGTTGATATAGTATAGTCCATTAGCATTAACATGGTAATCACTATCCAGACAATGTATAATACGCGAAAAAATGCCAGAAGAAATCCTCAGTTAATTGTATCTGGAACAATGCCTGTCGACGTTGTTACTTCGGGTCTTGGAATAATACCTTTGGTTTAAATTGGCAAAGCTGATACTATATTGATCCTGTTTCAGGAAAACTCCTTCGAGCTGTCAAGCTGTGGCTTGCTTCTGCAAATGCATCAGAAACCATCTTTAAAAAGAAGAAAAATAAGGTTAAGTTCAAATGGATGCCTTTCTGGTTGCATGAAAAATGTAAAAAGAGAGAAACATTATTCAAACAGTGGAAAAACAGCAGCACACCACAAACACAAAATGAGCTGCGAGAAAATTACGAAATCTTTCGTAATAAACTCAATAAAGATATGAGCAAAGCAAAGAAGAAAATATTTCCTAGATTCATTGTATACAAAGCCAACATTGGCATTTGGGTACATTTAAATGGAGGCATTCAGGAAATCACCCTCATTGATAGGCACTGATGTAAAATGATGTAAAATGCCTGCATGGAGATGCTTTATGATGTCTCGCATGATGTAAGATGCAGACGAAACATTACAATTCAATTGAAATTACTTGTTTTGTATAAATGTTAAATTGTTCGGGCCTCAATCGGGCCCAATTGAAAGGGCGCTGTTCGGGCCTCCGAGTCGCCGTCAGCTGCTCAATAAATATTATAATTAATTTGCAGCATAGCAATGTTGTTTGTGTTTATCAGAACAATGCTTCTACCCAGGAAAATTACAAAGTTCGATACATTCTTTGTCAAAAAACGAGATAATACATGACCGGAATTACACATCAGTTTTTTCAATCCTCGTACACAGAAAAATTAACCCCGTTTTGGTGGAAACATAATTCAAACGCCAATAAACTGTTTTCCAATTAATGTAAATATATATATACTTGTGATTCTTTATTTCTATACGATATCTAACACGGGCGCATGATGAACCAAACTGTACGATAGCTCGCCTGATTTCCATTCGAAATGGCCCGCGTTTAAGATCAGGACACAAAAAGGACACGGAACCAAATCGAAAAATGTTCTACCATATGCCTTCAACCAATGAATAATATATATTATAGTCTCATGTCCCAGTGCAAAATAGCAAAATACATTATTGTCCCTAACTCCGAAAGAATGACTTCTTTTGCTGGCACATTGCTGATAAGCAGAAGATAATTTAACCCCAACGTGTTAGCACCATAACTGATCACGCATTCATCGCTGATAAACAAAACTTACGCAGCTGCCCACAGCGCAAACACATGGCTCCATTCATTCTTTACGATCTCGCAGCAGTCACACTTGAAACTTGAACGTAAATATACGCACAATCTTTTCGAGCTGCACAGTTCCAGCCAGGATTCCGTGGAGTGAAGGCCGCTTCGGCTGGTTGAGCGAGCTAAGGCTGAGAATGTTCTTGAATTGGCCTGCAATTGTGGCCTGTGTCCTCCCAAACATGGGATGTATCGTCAACGGATTGCGACTGCAAGACAGCGTGTATGTCTGGTTTAAGGTAAGGGCTGACACAGCATTCACCGACACAAAACAACAAGGCAGATCATGCGGCGTAAACAAAGAAAAGTGGGGCATAGCGCTACTTTTAGCGGTTGGACAGTTGGACTAATATATTTAGGATTCTTTTGTGGAAACACAAATGGGAGAGACTAAAGCATAATAACAAGCTCAATAATTTCTTTAAAAAATTAGAAAAAGTTTGACAAAATGACAACCATCGCTTTGTTTGTGAACGAAACGTCTGTTATCGCCGCAAAATCATCTCACGAAGATGAACATGTCCTAGCCCTAGAAGAAGGACGAAATACTTGATAGATATAACTCAAAATTGAGACATGTCCCGTCTATAACGTGTCGGTTCTCAAATTACTCATCTACTATACTACCTACCATTCACTAATGTGCACCCATGCAGGGAAGGAGATAGGTTTGTTTTGAATCTTGAATTTGTATCTTCTAGAGATAAACAAAACTGAGCCATTGGTTGTAATTTTTGACACTCTTAATCCCGTTTTACATGGTGATCGATTTTCATATTATCTATCATTAGCATCTTTGATAACATCTCTAACGATATCTTTGATACAATCATATCGGAAATGAGTGGTCCAAGAAAAATGTGAAGGAAAACACTAGAATTTGACAGAAGAGTTGCAAGCTGCATGTCTGATATTCAGAAGGCAGTTGACAGAGAAAGTTGTACATTTCTTGAGATGCGGTACCTTGAGAATTGAGATATTTCAACTCAACTCACGCCAAACTCACGCCAAACTCACGCCAAACTCACGCCCAACTCACGCCCAAACAACGCTCTTCCAGACGCTGAAGACGCCCTCGTGGTCGCCTCCCGACGCCTACTTCGGCTCGATCTGGGCGCTGTTCTACACCACCATGGGGTACGCGTCGTACCTCGTGTGGCGCGACGCCGGCATGACCTTGCGGGGCGTCGCGACGCTGCCCTTGACCTTGTACGCCGCGCAACTCTGCGTCGCCTGGTCGTGGGGGGAGATATGCTTCGGATGGCGCAGTCTTAAGATGGTAACGCTGCACGTCTGTTGGCAGTTTTCATTCTCTGCTCGGTATTGAGATATGTTTAATATTTTTACTTTTGAGAAATCACCTGGCTTTTCTTTTTTATAATGAATGTTCATTCGTAAGATTGACTACGTTATTTGATCTTAATACCGGCCGAATTCGGTAAATCAGTACGGAAAATTCAGTCACGTAATTCACTTTTGAGATTTCAAAAGCATTCGTTTTAAATTTGATTTGAAATCGAATTATTTCGAGCCAAATCGAACGAAAAAAATGTACACTGTCGCCAAATTACAAAGCACCATGGTGTTTAAGTCTGTTAAAAACTGAAAACCCCTGTAGAGGAATTATTCCAGCCTACAAGCAAATATATAATTGCGAATTTTATGTGAATACACCTCGAAGTCCTTTTAGATAAGGTGGCCTGCATTTTGTGTTCTGTGCAGCAGCTGCATTGCAAGTCCCAATTGTAGCTCGCAATAGCACTTAGGTTGGCGAAGGAATCATGCTGATGAGAAAGCTTTATTTTCTTGTTAGTATGTTCCTAATTTGCTATTTTCCCTGTTAAACTCTTAAAAAATTTTGCTTCAAGTGAACTTTATTGGAATGGTTAAATTTTTTCATTGGAAAGTTCTAAAGTCTCCTTTCATTGTATTGGCATAGCTTCATATTGCGTCCTGCTTGAACGGGTATCAAAAAATTACTCTTTCAAGGTACAATCAAATACCGTAATATATAAGCTTATATATTACGGTATTTGGTACAATTACAATGTCACTGCCCCAGGGGGTGACTAAGTGACACGCACGTTCAAAACTGATGAGGCATCCCTATTAAAAATTGACAAGTCATGCTAAAACACAGCATTATAGAGTTTTGCCATTGCACAACAGGGCAGTGAAAGCCTTACTGAAAATGATCCCCTTCCAGAGTCACTACGCCATGCTATTGGCTGACGCCATCGTCTTCGCGTGCGGCTTCAGCTTCTACCAAGTAAACCAGACGGCTGGACTGATGGTGGTGCCGTACTTCGGATGGCTCATCTTCTGCACACTCGTCACGCACCGCATGTACATCGACAATCCAGAACAAGTCAAGAAAATGTAAACCCACTCATTTTGTTCCCGTGACTTCATTGTTTTTTCGTTACTAAAAAGCTGACGCATTTTGACAAGCAATGTGAAAACAATCATAATAATGTGTCACTATCTGTGTTACTGATTAATGTGCTTTTATGCTGAGTTAGAGTATGTTTTATTTCATGGATAATAAAAATTATACGAATTGACCACACAAACTTGGTATCTTGAAAAATGCATGTTACTTTTGTGGACGGCTGAAGGCAAAACCCGACCCAAAATCGAAATTTCTGAACAGAATGCAGAATGCAATGATCGAATATCGAAAAAAAATTTTTTTAACAAGTTTAGTTCGCCAGAAAATGCCTTTCAGACCAAAAGTTGCTTATCATTTCAATATTTCAGTATGTTCTAGACAAAATACGTAAATAGGCGATCATGGCCCTTTTTTCGAAAATTTGCCTCTGGAATGCTGGAACATACCCCGAAACTCTTTATTTTTTACCATTTTTAGGGCCATTGTATACGAAAGTGCAAATAAATTATGGGGAAAAGGGACATTAGCGCCATTATTTACGTATTTTGTCTACAACATACTGAAATATTGAAATGACAACTTTAACAGTGTGGCTGTGAGAACTCGGCAAATTTTATTGTTTCGAGAAAAATAAGTGCTTATTGTGCGATTTTGTCCACCCTGAAAATAATTGTTCAACCAAACTTGAAAAAATGTATACTGCATGTACATCTACATAATATGTGTCTTACAAGTGATGTGTCTCATGCCGATAGGAGTCGATTTACTGAAACTGTTATCTGGAAGTGTTATTTTATTTACAAAATGAATGCCACTAGAAAGAGATGGAACAGCAAATTTCTTGTTCGATTGGATATCAGTGCCATCTATAGCTACCATGGGAATCTTTAACTATAACCACTTATTTGTGTAAACCACTTATTTATGTTATTATACATCGACATGTCATAAAAAGCTTAAAAATGCCGATTGTAGGTAACTCAGATAACCTAGCCTCGACTGACTGTTGACACATAAGTTTATCGCAACATTTCGCTGCTATAAAACGTGCATGGCAGTTGGCTGTACAACTATACAGGACAATTGCTTGCCTTGACTCGTCTAGTAGGAACCACCGAGGGAAGACGTGTTCAAACCCATTAAAATGGTGTTCAATTGGGCGGCGGTGGGAGCGTGTTTGCTTCCAAATATCGGTAGTTGGGTGAACGCTTATCGCAACAAAGACAGCATTGAGGGATGGTACAAGGTATGTGATTTCAACTTTCAAGTGAGCAAATTCTGATATTTTAGTGTCAAGTAAGACTTTTTTATGGTCGGCTGCTATACCTTCACTGTTACAGATTTTAGCAAGCTCTCTCTTCCATTTGACAATTCCAAAAACTTGCAACTTTCCAGTGTGCCGCCTTCTGCTTGCTGAGACGTGTGCTAAAAGATTCAAAACTTCACGTACATAGATAGAAACTTTTGGAACTTTTGCAACTTAAGGCACCTGTAAAGTAGATATTATAATTCTCTTTATAACTCATATTAAGAAACCCTATCGATCAGCGTGATATTTCTTACTATTATTGATTTGATCTTTAATCGTAAACTGATATTTAACCGTCCAACCGCAATTGTGTAATGGCGCCAAACGGCATGCTCAAAACACGTTTGAAATATTTATCGATCTTTAAACCACACGCTTGCCAACTGAGGGTAAGCTCGCGGGATTTTCAGGGTACAGATTCAGATTTGAACCGAGCTGTGCGAGCCACGGTGAGAATTTGTTTGAAACATTTCGGCAATTTTCATAGCTTTTTAGTTTATTATCAATATTGTTGTTGGATCTGAACCACTTCGCCATTAAATCAACATTTCCATTTCCATAATTAATGAGCAAGCGAAGCAATCAAGTTTAAGCATGGCGGTCACCCATTCAAGAATCAATGCCAGCGCAGAGTGCTTAACTTTGCTGAAAGCCCACAAGGTCGCCAGGAAATAAATATTTTGTCCAAAGTCTCGCATTCAAAGTTCCCCTCACAAGTATGACAATACACCGATAAAACTCCGTCCCATTCGAACTCATCTGGCAAAAGACATTGTAATACGCAAGCCCGTTCTAATCGGACACGTCCTTGGCGCCTATAGACGTTGAAGAAGCCGTCCTGGACTCCGCCCGACTTCGTCCTGATGCTGATCTGGACGAGTCTCTACACCGCCATGGGGTACGCGTCGTACCTCGTGTGGCGCGACGCAGGCAAAGGCGTCGCGACGCTGCCCTTGACCTTGTACGCCGTGCAACTCGCGCTCAACTGGGCGTGGTCGGAGATATTTTTCGGGAGACATAATCTCAAATTGGTAGGCCTTCTAGTCCTTGGGCATCTTAACTAAACCCTTCCGAAGTCCAAACCGTGCGTTGAATTCAACAAATCTATTCAAAAAAGCTCGACTGACGTTAAAAACGCGAACAAAATAATTATTTTGTTCACGCTTTTAACGTCAGTCGAGCTATCACCATTGATAAAGTAACTAGCATATGTTACGAAACGTCGGGAAACCAGTGATACATAACTTGATTTAGCATTCAAATCCCGTTTTGAAATAGTTCTTTTCACATTTGTTGCCCATCATTTGATTGGATGTACTGGCCCCAGACAAGAATGAATATCCTTGACGTTTTTCCAATTCTATCTGAAATTAAATGTGTTTCTCCCAACAAAAAATAGATAATGTAATGGACGAAAACAGTTCCAGAGTCAACTCATTTCAATGCTTTCTGGTGGCAATTATTTGCCCATATTATTGATTGAACGCACCACGGCATCTAATTGCAGAGTTTCTACGACTTGATCCTGTTGAGTGTCGTCGCCTTCGCGTGCGGCTCAGAGTTCTGCAGAGTGAAGAACTTGGCTGGACTCCTGATGGCACCCTACCTAGGATGGCTGCTCTTTTACCTGGCTCTCAACTACCGCATCTACAAGGACAACCCGGTCGTGTCAGCGTGGAGGAAGTGAAGATCTTTTGGACGACATATTTGTCGATTGCTCTCTGCATTGTTTTGTTTGTGATTTTTAATTTTTTTGTACACTCATGACCACGAGTCATTACTAATTATTGAAGAGTTTACTGATTGTTTTCGCATTTTCGATAACTGTTATCAATATCAATTTTTGTCTGGACAATTTACACAAGTTTTATCAGGATAGCTGCACCTATACACTGTTACATGTGTGAATGTGATTGGCGATATAATAAATAAATTGTTTAATCTTGATAAATGCAATGATAACGATGTGAAACACGCCCAGTTTTATCTTTCACAGTTGCTGCAGTGGTGGTTTATTGCAACTTCTTTAGAATTAGGACGTGATGAAAGAGAAACACAAACTTCATTAATCTTCACAAATTATTTTTGTATTTATTTTCAGCCTTGTCGCAAAGTGTGAATTTAAGGGAGGAAACGCAGTAATTTTGTTGTTTTATGACTGAAAATAACAGAGTAAACAGCACACTTTTTTGGGGCAGTGAATAGCTAATTCGAGCATCTATATTCCTTCGTTGCCAAAAAGCAAATGTAATAATTTTGCGCTTTCTTTCACTATATTTTTACCACACTGCTCCATACCTAAAAAGTAAAAACGCTTGTCAAAGCACTGTTATCACCAAAAATTTACATAAAGCAGTCCTATCATTTGTCGATATATGCATAACGTTACACGCGATTACTAAACTTCGCATAAACCAAGCCCACACAGTCAACATTACGTACAATTCTACACATGAGCAACCACGTATTTTACATATCCGAGCGTAGCACGTGATAAACAGACAGGCCCGGCTCATCAAACATTACATAACCACATCAAGGCCTAGCGGTTTTGGCGGCCAAGGTTGGCTGCACCGTCCGGTCAGACACCAGTGAGTCGCGAGCGAACACGGTACTTCTGTCAGACAAGCGCGCTAGGAGTTTTATCAAGTTTCTCGTTTAGATCTCGAGCAGAAAATGATTATCAATTGGCCAGCGATCGGCGCAAGTGTTCTGCCCAATTTGGGTGGTTGGGCAGGAGCGTTCATAACAGCAAAAAACGTCAAAACTTGGTACAAGGTAGGTTCATGTTTGTGTTTACGTAACAGCCTATTAGAGGTGCGATGTAGGCATGCCAACTGATGAAGAAAACTACCAGGCCGGACGTAATTTTGTGTGTGCTATGCGAACTAATTAAGCCAGGGCCTTTTTCGTGTAATTTTTGTTTAATCCAATTTTATTTATTATACTGCGTTGTGTTTGATGTAGTTCTCGTATGTATATTATTAACTCCGGGATAGAATGCTTAATATTTCTCTCCCTTGATAAAATCCTCCGTTATTTTATTTTTAAAAGGGAGGCTAGATCAAAGACGGAATTAATTCCATTTTCTGATTCTACCTAGGGTGAGTTTGGTTTTTTTTGTACTTTAGTACTTGCACATTGTGTGCGTGTGTGTGTGTTTTTTTAGCTCTGAAGCAAATCTACCGAATCTCATCACGTCAGGTTGAAAATCCTGAGCCCACCTACCCTGAGCTCTTCGCCTAAAATAAACAAGGAAGCTTTCCGCACTGCTTCTAAAAATAAATTCCTACTCAACCCACTCATACGAGACGCAAAGAATTTCAAACCGAGCCACAAAATCAATCAAAAGCGTATTTGAAAACGTAGCCACAACATCTACCCACTCCCACTCCCAAAGTGCACTGAAGCGCTTCACGACCTTATCAATATCAGCCCTCATCAACGTCCAGGCAACCCCCATGAGATATGTTGGAATCGGACATCGGATACCGGGCTGCCCCCGAGTCCACCTCAACGGGGGTGAAATTAGAATGTACACCGATGCATCGAATTAATTGATGTGCCTTCAAATTCCTTCGTGACATAATTTATCGCACATGACACCATGGGGTCGAACGACGGGCTCCTGCCCTTGGAGGGGGTGGGGGGGGGGGGGGGGGGCACCTGACCCCGAATTACGCACATGGCCTTCTCTGTCGAGAGTTGATCTAATGAAATTTCATTACGCAACGAGGCCGGTAGCTTCCACGCATTAATTTGTGATGTTGTTTAGAACACAGCATATGACTGAATCAGCTGACTTTTTACGACATGGGCATCCCAAAGGAAGGGTTTCATTCTCTAATTTAAATGAAATTTGGCAGAGATCTGGGTATTCCGAAATTTGAAGGTCTGAAACTCAGTACTTTAAAACATGTTTACTTTATGCTGACTGCTAAGGCTATAGGAACATTGCTAAGTGCAGGCGCGGATATAAGGGTAAAAAAGTGGTCAGCACACACTATCGGGGGGGGGGGGGCGGGGGGGCAAAGAAATTTGGTAATCCATCTTGCAACACTCATAATCGTAATTGCGTCCCAACATCCATTCATTTCATATATTACATAAACAAACCACCTATGCGTCTGCAATCGAGTGGGAAGCGGTGAGGTAGATAAAGATGTGATAAAACTTCAGCAACAGAAGTTCAGCAAAATTTCGCCGAAACACGTATTGGATGGGTGACCATTATAGGTTGGAGAGTTCCGGTGACGTCTGAACAAAAGCATTTCGCGCCTTGGCTAGGTACTTCTCGACACCTCGGATAGATGGCGGACCCTGCAGCATCCTAAGAATTCTATCGACCTAACACAAGCGTTTGCTGACACCGGGTTTCTCCTCCCTTGTAGGCTCGGTTAGGTACACATTCGTCATCGTCCTGATCCTTTCACTCAACGCATGAATTCATCACCAGTTGGCACACTCGATTCATCTGTTATAGCAGTAATTTGGTTTATATTATCTTCTTCTTAAACTAATTAATGAGCGGCTAAATTGGATGTGGCTAACGGCTAATAAGCTAAAAAGCCAAAATTAAAGATACGATAATTATTTTCCCGTGTCACATTGTTTAATCGCCATGAAATATGAATTTATTTCTTTTGGACGATTAATGGTTTTAATGGCGTCCAAAACGGTTTCAAGCATGGCCGCTCTGTGCCAAATGAGCCTCTCCAGATTGGACCAAAACTATCAATACCAAAACTACCAACCGCTCTGTGTTCCCGGTCTCCCTCCAGACCTTGGAGCGGCCCTCCTGGACGCCTCCCGACTACGCGTTCGGCCCCGTCTGGACGTGTCTCTACACGGGCATGGGGTACGCGTCGTACCTCGTGTGGCGCGACGCCGGCAAGTCCTTCGGGGGCGTCGCGACGCTGCCCTTGACCTTGTACGCGTCGCAGCTCGCGCTCAACTGGGCGTGGACGCCGATCTTCTTCGGAGCCCACAATCTCAAATGGGTAAGGTCAAATTCTGTGATGGTTTCAATTTGCAAACAGCAATTGTACAGCAACGTAAGTATTGTTAACGGATAACAGCTCCAGTTCTAATCTGTGTGCAATGGTGAACAAAGTCATTGCACTTTTGTGGCTCCAGCCTTGTATAATCTCTCTTTCCAAAACTTGGATTTAACTTACAAAAACACTATTTCAAATTGGGAATTGAATCTTCAGTGAAGTCATTTTGTTTTTCTAGCCTTTCACAACACCTGTATACTAATGGCTACGAAACGTTAGGAAGACAGTAATTAGTTTACTAAGAAAATTGTTTTTGACGAAACTGCTTGCTCACTTGTAGGCTGGTAACTTTGGTGGGTGTTGTAATTATGCCCAGTTTTACCAAAATTAACAACTGAATCCAGCCAGTCACATGCAGCGAATTCAGTTGCAACTGCTATAGTTGGGATCTTAACTAGGAGTTGAGAAACATAGGTAAACCGGGCATTAGCCTTCTTTCTCGAATTTGGAAAACTGAGCTGGTCCATACTTATAATTTTCCAAATTTGAGAGTTTTTGGGGAGCTTTGTGTCAGCTCTACCCTGATGGCCTGCTCAATAAACACTCACAAGTTCTCTAATTATATATAACACACTTGTTTTAATCTCCACACAAAACTCAAAACACAACTCTCACAATCCTCAATGCACGCGTGTAATTCAATTCACGGGCAATGGCTGTTTGCCTCGAGCTGCAACCCATCCGGCTGCTCCTCAACCCCGCTCACTGCTACTGAGCGTTCCGCTCCGCTTTCTGAGCGGCCACATAACATTTAAATTTGAATTTTTAACCCTGATTTCTGACATTTGGGAGCTTGTGAATGATTAGGAGGAATGGGGTTCAGTATGCAATGGCAACCAATGCAAATTATTTGAAATGTTGATCGATTGCTACGTATGTTGTTGTTTTTTATGGTGAACTTTAATGGTTTCCCTGTGTAACGATTCGCACTTGCGTTGATTTGCAGAGCACGATCGAGATCGGCGCCCTGTGGACCACCGCCGCTGCGTGCGGGGTTGCGTTCTACCAGGTGAACAAGACCGCCGGTCTCATCTTCATCCCCTACATGGTCTGGCTGTCCCTGGCCTCCGCCCTCAACTACAACATCTATGTCAATAACCCGCCAAAAGCGATCAAGGAGTAGCCGTTCTTTCAGTGCGATTCTACTGCATTTCCTGGTAAATTACACTTTTCAGTGATTTGCCAGTGTATTTCTATACTTTAAAAGTGCTTTTCTAGGGCATTTTGCTTGGGGGATTGGTCACTTCTGACTTCACATTTAGTATTGTGAAAGTTTTGCTTGGGAACTGAATTGTTAGTTCATATTTACAGTGAAAAATCTTCATTTTCCAAGTCAAACAAACGCTGATTTCATGTGCTGAAGACTGAATTCCATAGAGATCATGCAGTTGTTAAAGATAAACATGGAGCGAATGAAGTACTTGGTTCAATAAATCTGACTCCTCCTACTCTTCTTTCAAAGATTAGACGTATGCTACTGGCCGAGTTATCTAAACTTTGAGAGTGTATTGCCGGAGATGGACATATGTTAGTAGGTCACATACTCTCCAAAGACCCCAAGTTCTCGCTCTCTCTTGATCTTGTGTACCTATAGTACATATCAGGATATAATGTCAACAAAAATCCGCTTCCTTCCCTACATTGTTATTGTACCATTCGCAATGCTCCGATGCGCAGACGAGAGAACCTGATACGTACTACTGGTAAATTGCATCTGGACAAAACAAAAATCAATGCAGAGAGGAAAATTCGTTACAAATAGCTCATGCATGTTATTCTTAAAATGAATTGCGTTAATTGTATGTGCCTTAAGCAAAACTGTGAAACTGTTCGCTATCACGTACCAACACAGAACATGAATAGATGTAGTTGATAACGTGATAATGTTAATTTTCATGTGAAGTTGAATGAAAACGTAACCAATAAAAAAACATTCGTGAACTTTTGTGTCGAGTTTGTTTTGCTGTTATATGGAGTACCTACTGCAGTGCACTTGTGTGTATCGGTAACATGCTGTGATATCACGCCATCCACGCTATAATTTCGTACAATAACGATGCAAATCAAATATTAACTGAAATTTATGAGACCTTTGCACGGTATTTTTCTCGTCTCATAAAATTTGCGCGAACAGTCACATTTTCGAAATAGCACACATTTGAAATCAGTCGGATATGGAGAGAATACCCATAAAGAAATACGATAAAATCACCAAATGGCTCGTATCCAGCAGCAGCATACACTGTGTAGGACCCACGATATTGACTCCCTTCTCAGAGTAACTGCCTAATGGTAATTCAATTCCCACAACATGAATGCTCGAGCAGTGTAAAGAATATCACGGGGATAACGGGAGAGCACTCTCACGTGCTCTCAATCTCGAGCGGCCACACAATCCAGTCGGTGTGAATAAGTAATTTCTGTACAAACGTCCGAATTGTGCCGAGCTGCTTTTGGCCCCGACTTTTCTGCGGGATTCTCTGTTTTTTCACTTGATTTTATAGCCGCTATGAGCAAGACCTGGAACTTTATGTGCGGCACGTCATTTGCATCTTTTACACGGCTAACGCGCCGCAGAAAGCTATGTGCTTTAATCACAAAATCCTCGTTTCCCTATTTTACATTATTTTACAACAATGTAACAAGACTACGGTGAGTAAAACTTCGCCATACATTTCAAAGCGACGATAAAAAATTATCTGAAAGCTGAACAAGAGAACGACAGAACTTTAAATGAGAAACAGATTGAATATATTCTGTATATATACCTCTTCTTTTCAATACAGCTTAAAGCATGGTCCAATATTCTCCAGAGCTTCGAACAGCTTAAGACCACGCTACCGACCGACCAATGCCAAGACGTACATAGATAAATCAAGAAAATCCCACTCTCCATGTGGTTACACCGGCTCCAGCGACCCATATCCTAACACATCCCGCCACGGGATTCCAGCCCTAAGGCTAGCAATGATCCCCTAATCCTAGCTGTCCGTGATACGTCTGCGGGCAAGAGCGCTCTGTCAGCATTGGGAATGCAAATTTTGGACAGCGCCCCCCGGATCGACTTGCCCTCTGGGGAGCCCCAAAAACGCCACCGTGCGTTTGCCCTTCGCCATCAGCGATTGCGATTGATAACCACTTTACAAGCCTGCAGCGCCGGGGGGTGTTTTTTGGTTTCTGCGTTGAATGTTTGAATGTTAGATGAGCTGGTCATGTGTAGCCTAACACATACCTCAGACGTCGTGTAACACATTTCGGGACGTTGATAAGGGATGGGGGTTGTATATATTTTCCACTGACCAAGGGAGAATAAAACGGTGTTATCTTTTGATTCATGGTTCTTTTTAATTTTACTTTATACATGGATTGAGCCCCAAAAAGTGGATGAATTTGGTAGGGGACATAGCTATGGTTATAGATTTACTTACGTTCCCTTTACAATTACATTCCCCGAGAGAATAAATGTCAAAGGGCTGCTTTTTGAAGTTAAAAAAATTGCGGGGAAGGTCTACGAAGGGGAAAATTAGTATCCATAGTTTTCCTTTCTTCAGTTAGTTCATCTCAATTTTATCTGACTGCACGCTCGGAAAATTGCGAGTGAGAATTCGCCGAAGAGAGCGAATTTCCAAGAACGGCATCAACGCTGCGACACTGCGACGAAGCGCAGACGGGAGTAATATAGGGGGTGTAGATTTCGACCCGTCTTTCGGCATCTGCTTCTTGATTAAAAATAAATTCGAAATGTACGAACCACCAGGGCACACCAGCGGCCGGGGATTATGATTCAGTGCGAAATCTTCGATTCGCGAGATCTGGCGAGCACGTAATTCGGAAAACCTTTTCCAGGCGCAGTGCGACCAAGCCGAAACTAACGACGAGGCACATCTTTTAGCACATAGATTCTCATTTCCGTTTTCTTTCTCGTGACTCGTGAGACGTTCTATAAAATAAAAATATGATTTCATGCATTTCATTACTGTTGGGTTTTCACCTGGCAATGTAGTGACACGATGTCGTCAACATTGGCTCTGCATCAATCAGAGACTCTGAATGTCCATGACGTCATGTTCGCAGCTCAGCCATGGAGTTTATGATTGGTTCAGAGCAAATGTTCATGACATCGTGTTATTGACATTGCTAGTTGTAAAATTTGACAGTCTTTGTCAATGAAAGGATCAAATTTGGTGTAGCCATGAGATGGATAGACATATCCATGTTTCCCAATGAACAATTAATGTTTGTTTACGAAAAATAGTATAATTTTGTTAAGAACGCTTGTATGCTGCCAACAAAATATGTCTTATGGCATCTGGCATGGAAGCAAATTGAGGAGTGATTGTGAATGAAGTCGAAGGAGCTCATGCAGCCGTGAATTCTAAATCATTAGTTTCGATATATTTCGCTAAAGTACATTGCTTCTGACAGTCTATCAAAAAAATCGTTGCCGGCATGTGATAGAACCTGACAGTTTGTTATTTCAATACTTGATACATGTTTGTCAACTTAAAGAAACCGGACTAGAAATTTCTCAACCGGTTAAATATCATGGGAACTTAAAAGATATTAGTTCGGTAGTACGTATAAAGTACACAGACAGATGTTTACTGACATGTCATTGATATCCCGTCGAATACTCGGGGTATCCAACATTTCCCGTGATTCTGAAACATATATAATTTAATTCACAAAAGAAACTGTTTAATTTCCTTACCAGTAAAGAGAATACCAAATTTCAACCGAGTATTCTTTTTTTATTATGGTCTGTTTTCTCTCTTCCTCCTGATCCTTTTTAAAATTAGTTCATGCATCATGACAAAAACCAACAAACTGAAGGTTTACCTAGCGTACGTATACCTATACGGGTAGTTCAACAGCATACATGGCAGTGGAGTTTTTACCTTCCTTTCTGTCCAGTCATTCATTAACTGCAGCGAAATTAAAAAAGGATATGGGAGAGACTGAAATATGTATGAAAAGCACTAGATAATTTCCCATTTTCCGACGCATGATAGCCAGCTTGCGTCACAGTTCACATTCAAAATGCATAATTTAACGCTTGAACAATGGCTTGATGTTTAATTTCAATGTTGGGCGTTATACAAAGTTTTAATTTTCCTAGCCCTTGCTAACAGACTATCCTCTTGAACCCCAATGCACCCCAATGGTTCACCGCAACGCGTAATACAATACCGCTCCATGGCTCAGAGAGTGTATCAATAATAAGGAAATTGAATTAAAGGGAAATTTAGCAAATCGCGTTAAGCTTAACCATAGCATGCGGCCTTGAGTTTAATGCCTGGGTCGACGGGCCTCATTATTTGCTTGTCAAGCGTGAAACCTCAAGCCAGATTTCTTAGGCCATGACGCTCCTTGGAGGAACCAGGACGTATTCAGGCGGAAGATGCTTTCTGAGAACGCAGGCCGTGGTGTTCTCCAAGTTCGAAGGCTTAACAGCGGATATTGATAATGGATGAAGCTTCTATTTACTCTCGGTGTTCGATAGCGAAGATGGGCGCATCTGATCAACACAAAACGAAAGATTGATATTTGAGCTGTGCCGAATGAAAATCTAACACCTTGAGCGTGACTGGAAAGAAGATTAGGACTTAGGAGTTGGGACTTGGGACTTGGGAGTTAGTCTTGCCCAAGGTTTTGTGTGTTTTTGTCTTCCAATATTTTTGTAACTTTCGTTTAGGGAAGTTTGGATGTACTAGGGCTTCGCGAATGCAATTTGTGTTGCGTTGAAGATGAGCGTAGCGGTTTGTATATAGCGCATAAAAAGATTGAGGCAGAAAGCCTATGGAAATCATGGAGCATGCAAGCCGGACAATTGCTTTCTCAAAAAATCTGATCACTTGAAAATGTAAACGATTCTGAACTTTCTTTGTTTCTATCCGAGCTGTCGGGTAGTGGAAATATGCTCATTTTGAGGTCATTGAGTTTCGCTCGCTTCGCTCGCTACGCTCATCAATTAATTTCAACTATAGCAGTAACTCAAAAGGCTTTTTCGAACCGACAAAGTTTGAACTAACAATTGGTCTGATTTTAAAATAATTATTTGAAAAAATTGGAAAGAGTAAACTCGAAAAGGTAAAATGAAACATTCGTGAATGAGCAGACTTCTTAATCGGTTACCTCCCTGAAGCACAGATCTACAAGTTAGGACACCAATTTAAATCATTTTTTATAATATGACAGTGGAAAATCCATCACAGTCCACAAGGAAATTAGAACAAACAGCGCTGCAAATTCACACAGCAACCCAGACGTATGCAAATATCCTTCATTCAATTAACCACAAGTCATTACCGCTTTTAATTATGGGTACAACAGTAGCGTCATCGAATTAACCCCAATTCTCATGTCTTCACAGATTTTACTCTAATCTTGCCTGTTCCACCACTCCTACCCTTGCTCTTAATACCGATTCTCCTCACATGACATTATTAAGATGTTTGATATTAAGTTTCTCTCTCATCCCTTCTCTCTCTCTCTCTCTCTCTCTCTCTCTCTCTCTCTCTCTCTCTCTCTCTCTCTCTCTCTCTCTCTCTCTCTCTCTCTCTCTCTCTCTCTCTCTCTCTCTCTCTCTCTCTCTCTCTCTCTCTCTCTCTCTCTCTCTCTCTCTCTCTCCCTCTCTCTCTCTCGTGCGAAATTACCACTGCATCGATTTGTGTCCAGCTGCAGAGAAAGCCCCAGTAACTCGGGAGATGTAAACGGATCTGCTACCCGTGGTTGATGTGTGGATGTGTAGGTTAATAAGTTTACATCAACACCGTTGTGACTTGGTGAGCGTCGCACAAGAGCTAATGTCGATTAATTGTTCTCGGGACGTGTCGAGTGGGACTATATGGGGGCGGCATTTGAATTAGGGTTAGGGTTCAAATTTCACTTTGTTTTGGCATTGATGGCGACTGATTTTCTCTATTGATTTTGTCGGTCACGAATTTCAATTGCTTGATTTACCTAATTGTGAGTCAAGTTTGGAAACAAAGTTTTTCAATGTGTGTTGATGGAGCTTCCTTGAAGTTTTCGAATGCAGCAACTGTGATTTTAGTATTTAGTTTGCAACTTGCACAAACTTGGAAAACTCAGCAGCGAGAAGGCACAGTTGGTAACATTATTTATAAATAATGCACACAAAAACTGAAAATATAATGAAAACTAAAACTTTGCTTTAACTAAATTTTAAATGCTCATCATCGTGTGTGGTAGCAAATATATTATTTATACGTTTACAGTTATATATGTGGGGAAAATAGTCGGATTGAAAGAATATTTACCTTTTTAATTAATACATTGGAAAATCATAAATGCAACACCTCCATAAATTTTTCTTTTGCATACATTTTGCATCTGCAGATCTCAAACTTTTAGGACAGTTAACTATGAAAATTATATGTTCAACTATATTATAAAGTTTCAAAATAATATTTTGTTAATGTTACATACATGGATAAAGTTGATAAAGACTAACATAGTTAATTCCAAAGGTCATCTCAAGAGAGAGAATCTTGGGAAAGGTCTGAGTCAGAGTTAACTTTCAAAGTTTCACCAATTAAGCATCTTCTAGATATAAAATGAAAGATAAGAGATTTGATGCATAAAAATATTTTAAAATGTATCCACTGAAATTAACATCCAACCCACTGGTGCCACTTACAGTGCAAATGTATTTCAATTACCCACCCCTGGCCCCCAATAGACAAGTGCAGGTAGCAGGAGCGACCCTTGGAGCCGTGTGTTTTCGCTTGATGGCCGATGCCAGGGTGTGGGAAAGATTGTGAGGATTGTGGGGTACTTTGCACTAAAATCGTCCTTATTTCAAACCTTTGCATCAATGGAGATATCCATCAAAACGTGATGTCATTTTTATTCGTAATATAAATAATAGTGATTCGTATGGAGTGTAAATTTCAACATCATTGAGACCAACAGGAGCTTGTTGACAGGCTTTGAAACCGGGCTAAAACCCGCTTCACTCCTGTGCTATTCGTTTTCCGATTCCCACAAACAGCCCGTCGAGCAAGTCAGACCGAAGCGCTGTGACGTCAGAGGGGCGGACAGGAGGGAGTCGTGTATTGTAGTGCAAATGCATTTCAAAGTCCCACCCACTGGCACCAAATGTAACGTGCATTTAATTTTAGATGTCACCCACTGGCACCAAATGTAACGTGCATTTAATTTTAGATGTCACCCACTGGCACCAATTGTGGTGCATTTAACATATCCCACCGGCAATGGATTCAATCCCAAACTATCATGTGACATTTTTTCGTTCAACAGTTCGGTGAAGAGTAGCCCAGCGCAGCCCCGCGCAGCCCCGACGAGCCACGTTGAGATAGCAACAACGAGGGAAAGCGTGAAATTCCACGCAGTCAGGAAAAGGTGATTACCGGCTTTGTCTTTCTTTGAACTTGCAGAATAATAATGGCGCGTGGTGAATAATTATCAGCCTTAGACGACGAAATCCCTCCCCCTTCCCCCCGGCCCACCATCCACCCTCTTATGCGCCCGAATAAATGCTGGATGTTTCCACGGGGCGTTTGCAGCTTTTCGTGTTTTCCTTGGTGACTTCTTAGTTCTTAGCGATGGTGAAACGACGGCAACGGTCCGTGAAATACAAAGACTCGGGCAAATTCTCATGACTGTAATTCCACGTCTCTTGCGAACGGCGTGAAAAGATGGCTCGCTCGCGTGAAATTGTGCAGCGCGCACGTGCTCTCTCCGAGCTTTCTACAATTTTCTTATGTATCTAGGTTGCTCCGCGTTTAAAAAATAAACAGCTTTAAGGTGTAGGTATTTATTTAGCGTGAGTAAATAAAGTTTCAAACAATAACTATTTGCCAAGTTCGCTCAAACCTAGTTTTCTTGCATTATTGAATATAATATTTCTACATAAAAGTTTTCGTCAGCGTAGAAAATTTCCGTTGGTAAAACCGTCGGGCAACCGGTTTCTGAGCTTGGTTTAATATTGACGACAATTCTACGACATTTTGAATCAGAATGGCCGCAATTCTTTTCAAACTGACAACTGCTATACCTCAAACTATTGTCTCCGTCAACGAACATAAGTATAATAAAACAAAAGATTAAAACAGACAAAGCAAAACGAACACATCGGGACTCGAACCGCGGACAAAAGACTGCCGCTTGTCGCATTGTTTCAAGATTTTCTTGTGAATTATTAGCCTCAGGTATTATTAATGCCTACCGTTAGCGGCACAATGGCGCCCGCCTTTGAGTGGGGCAGCAGATAAAGTGATAATTACACTTTTATGGCCGGTGCCGTGATAATGCATAGCCTAGGAGATCGGGGGGTTGGAAAGGAAGGGTGGTTTTTTCATTTCGTCGAGGTCGAGGCATTCACTAAACGTATCAAACAGAATTCGCGACCTCGCCACGCTTTTCTCGTGTTATTTTACACAATGCGCATGGACTTAAAAAAAAAAGTTGGGCTCTTCAACGCGTCAGCGTCTGCGCCCTTGTGTGAGTTGTGAAGCCAATTGGATTCATTTTGACATGCAAGTTACACGAGAGAGAGAGGGAGAGAGGGAGAGAGGGAGAAAGAGAGCGATTAATTTCATTTTGAGCATGTAACACTCTCTGTTTTACGCACAAATGAAAGTAGCTATTATTACGCAGTTTAAATCTGTTCCCACGCACGCTCTTGTATTCTGCATTAAAGGGTGAAACTTAGTGGAAAGCGGAGAATTTTCTTTTGGAGAAACGTGAACAAGCGGGGCAACTGCCATTTGTGATTGCTCGTGAACGCTTGTCTAAACCTTATTACTGTTTTCAAAAAAAACATTCCAACTGGGAATTGGTTGCTGAATTAGATTGGCTTCCCAATCTTACTTTATATTTAGACTGTATTTCGAATCAATACACAGTAACGATTCGTTACTTATTCAATAACAGATAGTTTAAATGGGAAGCTTATCTTGTTTTCACCATCTTATACTACTGGTAATTACGAAAAACACCTACTCCAATACGCTAACGTAGTATTTTGAAATTATTTATTGGCCAACGATGCGAAATGCATCAAAAATACCATGCGTTTACTGAAACTATCACTGGCAAAGTTTTTAAGGAACCTAAAAACACATGTTCAGAGAAACAAAAATTACATAAACATCCACTTCCATGCTAATCGCTATCAAAAACCGATTTTTGATATTTTTTTAACGATCTGGCATTTGTCTAAAAACAAGCATGACACATTGTGTTTGAATAAGCGTGTGCGCATTTCACCATAATCTTTACGACTACATTAAAGCTGAGGTAGTTGAAGCTTTGATAGGCATTTTTCATTCCTCTCCTGTGTCTTTTTAACGAATTCGAATGTGTATACCCGTAGCAAAAAGCCGATTCTCACCCCTATCGCGTCGTAAAACTGGGTCACAATCGTTTTTAATTAGCAGATTCGCCGCGTCCTCTTTTGCCACGTAGTATCTAACGCAAATTGATCAGCAAAGCTATCTTCCGCCTTTGATCGAATTGTCTTTCATCATGCTATTCGTATACAAACACAACACACTGTTCCATTAGCGCCCCCAGGTGCAATTGTGTAATTCTACTAGAGTCTAACGGCATGATAATTATAAGCATAGGTACTGACACTCAGGCGTGCTACTCACAATAGACATACCCTGTGATTCGCTCTGCTTATTTACTTAAAGGATCGAGAGCGGAAGAGAGAATCTGTCACTAGAGATTCAATTAATTTACTCTTTTAGTCGCGTGTCGTTTACATACGAATGCCTTTCAAATAAATGAGTGCACATAATAGCACTTTTGGAAGTTAATTGTTATCATAAACATCACCGATGTTACATGTATGATAAACCATTTTGGATTGCCACCCTTGAGCATAAAATAATGCTCAAATATTATGAAAGATCCCACCCCTGGGCGCCAATTGGAGTGCTAGTTTTTTTTCAAAGATCCTGTTCCTTTCAATTACGAAGTGCGAGACATCATTGTATAGAAAATATTTGTTTATACAAATATGATTTGCAATATATTAAAACTGGCGCAGCAATGTCCCCCCCCCCCCTTCCTTTCAATCTAGTCTGATGTGAAATAAATAGCCATGCACTCGACAGCACATTTGAGCACATCGACCAACACATAAAGAACTCTACTTTTTCAAGTCTCACAGAGATGACATTCGAAAAGTTATTTCTGGAGGAAAATAGTGAATAACTAATGATAACCTTAAAGTTATATTCCCGTCTAACAAGTCACCTCGCTCATTCAGGTAATTCACCTCAACGCCAACGCACACTTACGCTACTGACACCAACCACAGAAATCAGCGTGGGAGGCAAGTAAACTTGAAAAACCCAACATGCAGCCACAGCAGTTCATTTCCTACCAATAATTTCCTCCAGAAAACGTTTAGTTCGACATTGTGCCGCGTAGCAGCGCGCATGCGCTGTTCAATTATTATAATTGAGTATCTTTAAGATAATTTCGCTTGATGAAACTCGACGACGCTCAAACTGAATAACCTGACGCCTAATGGTGTATCAATTAGTACGTTCGCTGTAATTGCATTCACCGTCTTTACCGGCGTCGGCGTCGGCGTCGGCGTCGGCGTCGGCGCCGGCGTCCCCGAGACGTCGCGGGAATCTCGAAGAAAGTTTGCGAGACTTTGGTGAAAGGTTGCTATCCACACAATGCATGTAAGATAAGGGATGGTTTCTGGGTCGACTGTATTATAACTTGACGATTAATGCAATTCGGATGGGATTAAGTTTATGAAATGAAGTAATTTATTTGATTTATATTTGTTTTTATATGTCGTTTTAATGATTAACGCGAAGTTACTATCTTCTCTTTAGTATCGAATTTTGTCAGATCGTGGTTGGGTATAGTATAGAGTAACTTAGTGTTTCGTTGAAGATTAGCTTAATTAACTGTGTGTAGCGCTTAAAAGGTGCATTCAGATCTTCGTAAAGATTAGGACATTTTGAAAATTGATAGCCGGTGCGGACGACGAAGCTTGCCTAGCCTTGAAGGCTGCGGAGGGTGTACCCGGTGTCGCGTGGCCTTGGCTGACATTGGATGCTATTTTAATGATAATTTTACCGAGTTTGAAGGCAGCCGAGAGTGAACGCGGTGCCGCATGACCTTGAATGCCAGTGAGTGCTGGCTGATGACGAAGTTTGCCTTGCCTTGAAGGCAGCCGAGAGTAAACGCGGTGCCGCATGACCTTGAATGCCAGTGAGTGCTGGCTGATGACGAAGTTTGCCTTGCCTTGAAGGCAGCCGAGAGTAAACGCGGTGCCGCATGACCTTGACTGCCAGTGAGTGCTGGCTGATGACGAAGTTTGCCTTGCCTTGAAGGCAGCCGAGAGTGAACGCGGTGCCGCATGACCTTGACTGCCAGTGAGTGCTGGCTGATGACGAAGCTTGCCTAGCCTTGAAGGCAGCCGAGAGTGAACGCGGTGCCGCATGACCTTGAATGTCAGTGAGTGCAGGCTGATGACGAAGCTTGCCTAGCCTTGAAGGCAGCCGAGAGTGAACGCGGGTCGCATGACCTTGAATGCCAGTGAGTGCTGGCTGATGACGAAGCTTGCCTAGCCTAGAAGGCAGCCGAGAGTGAACGCGGTGCCGCATGGCCTCGGCTGATATTGGGTACAAATATAAATACGAAGGTTACCTCGCCTTGAAGGTAATCGTGCGTGAACCCGGTGGAGCATGAACTTGAATGCTATTTGATTTTAGGCTGATGCCGAAGGTTGACGAGCATGGAAGGCAGCTGAGGGTGACCCGGTGCTGCATGAACAACATCCGCAATAACCGGAAACTTTCGAATTATTTCAATTTATCCTAATATTCGTGCTGCTGTTGGAAAGTAATTTTTTTATTTGGCATTTACATTATTGTTTTGGGTATATATTGTAAAAATAACTATATATGCATAAGTATTAAGTATATTTACTATTAGCATGTAATATGCAATAAAAAATCTAAACAATACCACAGGTGTAAAAGGAGAAGAGACCTTTGCAAGTTGCCAATGAAGAAAAGGGTATGGGGTGGCATATTTGCGCCTGAAAAACATCAGGTAACACTGTATCATCGTATATAAATTCTCTTAAATTTCATCCACTACTCCCAAAATGAGGTCAGTTTCTTTTCGCTTTGAACGATCGAAAAAACAAAGCGTGCGAGCTCCAACGAAGATAGCTAATCGCATTAGCAAAAGAATGAGAGAAATACGGGATAAAGTGTCTCGAGCAAATAGAGTAATTGCAGCCAGCTGACCAAATGCCTCTGCCAACCAATTGATGGTATTGCCTGTGACATGTCTCGCTCAGCTGCACCTGGCCGTTTCCAATTGTAACCTGATTCCTGCACACTGCAATTGTAAAGGGCGCGATTCTATCGGTACACGCGAGTCTGAATTCGTGGAATTCCATACTCGTTTGTGAAGGACAACGAGATACGCTAACTGAAAATGCCCCGAAGTTACCAAAGTATTTGTAGAAGGAGGGAGAATTTTATGAGATAATCCAAATGGATTAAAAGTTGAAATGTGAATGTTGGAAAGGGTTGAGCACCAGGAGTACCAGGACTAGCGCCCCCGCATAGAAAACTAGCAATTAGTCTAAGTTGTTAAGCTGTTTGAGAAGTGAGCTCGACCCGAATGTTCTTTATGTAACAAATTTGGTGCAATTAGCTCACCTGGGCTGGGCTGGGCTGGGCTGGGCTGGTCTGGTCTGGGGCTCGAGTTATTCTGCGAATTGCTAGACGTCCCCTACGTTAGCTACGCGAGATAATTTATAAACGCAATTGCGAAATAAGAATGTACACGTTTCGTTTATTCTTCGTTAGAGTTAAACTAGCTCAACTTCAAGTGCACAATCGTATCTGGGAAAAATCGCGAGAAAACCACATACGCAAAAGTAATTGTGGCGGTTTTTCAGTGGCCCGTTAAACTACTAACGGTCCATTAGCACGAAAATTAAAGGCTCTGATTGGACGTTGTTAAGCAAATAACAAGTTAACAGCCCATTAGATATTTAACGTGCAACTGAAAAACCGGGTTAGGTAGGTATGTATTTTAACTATTGCTCAAGAACGAAATGCTTCAGCACATTCCATTACCTTGTTATATTAACAATGGTTTAAAGCAAATTTGCCAACATTTTAAGAGATTAAATGTAACGTGAAAATATGTGTGTTCGCAAGATTGTTCAAATACTTCCTTGTTCACTTTGTATAGGTATGCAATTGCTTTGACATTGTTGCTGGACCTCCACCTATACTACACCAGGGTTCACAACAAAATTGACTTTGACATCTAAAATATGGATGAGGAATTCCCAGGAGCGAAACTTTCCAAAGAATCTTGTAAACAGGGGAAAGCAGCAACTGAACTGCAAATGTATGCCCGAACATGAACACAACTGGACATCGAACATTGTATCGAACCAAGATATCGGACATCTATTTTCATTCAAGTGTCACTGCTATACAAAG
Organism: Nemoura dubitans; assembly: GCA_921293005.1. NCBI lineage: Eukaryota > Metazoa > Arthropoda > Insecta > Plecoptera > Nemouridae > Nemoura > Nemoura dubitans. Next base: position 42,470,170 of record OV121076.1, read on the forward strand.
TTGCTATACAAGTTCGTAAACTGTTCGAGTTGCGCGTATGAAATCTAAGATACGAATTATTCGTGAGAGCAAACGCGAAAGTGATGCTCGCAATGGACGTAGCTTGCAACAGCACGATCAATTAGATCCCATGCGCGAGTAAACACTTTGGCATAACGCTGGGCCGGTGGATATGAAGGAGCCGGGCTGGACTTGGGTCTGTGCAGCCCGGGCTGGCCAGCCGCCATGTTTGTTTTCCCTTCTGCCGGACACACACGATGAATAATGTCATGCTCGGCGGCATTCCATTTAGTCGAACTCTGGACCAGTGGTGGAGTGCTAACTAATTTGTGGGGCATCTACCTAAATAAAATACTAAACTGGGTGAATTTGATTTATAATATAAAAAATTAAGCTTTGCTCCAGTCAATAGTCATGCATGTCATGCATGTGGTTTTCTTTGCTACTTGGTCCTACATTTGGTGATCCGTTTCGAGTTCCCGAGAAATACTTTTAAAATTATTTAACTTCAAAGGGTTGGTTGAGTCATGTTTCTTATCATATCTTTTTATCATGGATATTTTATGTGTAGTTGTGGCTTAGGTAATACTTTTTCGATTTTCCCCCTTTTTAACAAACTCGTCTACAAAATAACCGTGCTCAGCCCGACATTAGCCCCATTAGCCCATTAATTCGACAGCTTGAGAGAGGGTCCTCCTTGACCGAAAGGGCCAATTCATGTGCCCGAGAGGCCAAAATATTTCTCTTTGATTTCTGCGAACTCAAGGAGATATAGTTTCAGTCATCTTCTTTCGTCCTTTTCTGCATAAAATCGCTTTCTTGGGCCTCGCGATATTTCGTGCATAGCTTTCTATCCAGTCTCTCAACGAACGTAGTCAGTTGCTACGAACCCCGAGAATTTTTTTAATGACTTCTCCGGAATATTTCGCTCCTAAAAAATATCCTGTTTATCGACAACTTTAGCCGCCTGGGTCCGCATTCGGGTACCTATATATTCATGTACAGTACGTATCAGATTCTTTATCCAACAGAAAATCGATGTTCTACAATGTTATAGTATATGTCCAATGCCCCGAGACGCTGATCTATGAACCTGAAATATACTGTAGTAACCTCGCGGTCCGCCACAGCACCAAGTGCTGTGTAGCCAGCACAACGCATCAACCATGCTGGGAATGGCGCTGGAAAAATGGATGGTGTACTCCGTGAAATAACAAGGTTTCTTCGCTGGGCCGTGCCAGGCCGTTTCGCATGCAATGTTTACGAAATGGACCACGTTATCCGAGCGGGTGGAATTTATCAAGCTTCACAGCGATATAGACTGCTTGGGATGAAATTGGAAATGGCTATAAAAGCCCGTGCTTCATCCAGCAAGCATCATAATCAATCTGTACATGCAGTACGGCGTACAGTCGTCAAGCAAATGGCCTATCCGAACCCACCGACATGAATGCGGTTTCTTTAAAAAGCTCCGAAATTCTAATTCCAACCGGTGAACGCGCGGACGATTTTTAATATTTCCCCACCGCGAACAAATAGTGAATAGAACATTTTGACATCTCTCTTTCATCGCTGTCGAGCCAATCCCACGGCACCGGTCATTCATCGACTATGCGTAGAACTTAATTAAAAATATATAGCCCACTTGTACAATCTATTTTCGTACCTTGCACACACACTCACACACATAGGTATAGCATAGAAAATATGTACCTCTTATACGTGGCTCCCATTAATAACTGCCAACCGTGGACGCGGCACATTTCTTTAGCAATCAGTCGACTCCTTCGTCTTGATGCTTCGCTTCATATCATGCCCACTCTTATTCGCTTTTCACAAACTCATCAAAACACTGTTTTCGTCACCGAGTGGTTTGTGGTTAAAAATATTTCGCAGGTGTCACAACACTGTTATCCCAATGGTGGCTGGATTTGGATCTGCGATCCGTCACGGTGTCCGTATAAGGACATCGTTGCCAAACTTGTATACATGGCAGTGGTGATTTGTTTAGCTAATTTTTTTGTTATAAGCACTTAGAGATTTTCCGGTAATAAGTCAGTGTCAACATGCAACATTACACTGCGTCAGTACTTTGTAACTTTGCCGTATATTACGTTGAGAGCGCCACCTGCATTTTTGGACGGCCAGGTTTAAATTTAAACTGATTAACTGAAAACTGTCATTAGATTTTAACGTATCAACATGCGCTGTGAAGGTTTCTTGGACGTTGAAGTTGATGAATTAAATGAGAGAATAATCTATTTCGAATTATTTGCCATTTTATTATGTAGTTTTTTCTGGACACGGAATCAGCAAGGGACCTAAGGGAGTAAAGCGCAGCAGCAAAAATGTGGCACCTAACCGAAAGGAAGTATCGAGTCCTCTGATTGCCACACCTACAGTTTTCGATACCAAAACAATAATTCAATAAATAAAATAATACCAACATTAATACCAAGATTCGATTTAGCTATTTCCAATCCCCCCCCCCCCCCCCACCAGCTGGCGCCAATTGTAACGCAATACACAATTCACGAATAAATACGCTTGATAAGTTCAGATCGCTCGACGCCTTGGTTCGGCTTACATTCCTTAAAATATTGGAAATGCGATAGCTACCCATCTGCCGAAAGCTGATATTGTAGTTCCAATTCCGGTTCGTATTCCTTTCAACCTCAATACAAACCTTTAGCGTCCCACACAAATGCACTTAGCCAGTTCCAACCATCACATTGCTAGCTCAGATAATTCTCACACAGAGTAAAATAGCACAATACCATCGAGATCTTATAATATGCTGACGCTAATAAGTCTTTAGGGCCAGCTGATTTTGAGGGATTTGCCACAAATAAATAGTGTATATGTGGTAAAATAACACGGTAAAGCCAAAGGAAACCGATCACGATCACGATCGAGATTTAAGATCTTGATTTGATAATTGAGCGCATCCACTTTACAATAACCAAGTCTACACACATTCATTTTTACAACAAACTGGCAAGTTTTCTTCCTACGCGTCGTTAAACTGTATCAATAACTCCGCCCATGTCTTGGGTGCGTTTAATTTGATGACTTTGATCCCTGCAGGCTGCCTCCATGAAAAGAAATTGCCTTTATTTCAAAACATATTATTCCATTGCAATTTGCTCCTGATGACTAAGAGGGCTAGATTTTCTTTTCTTTCTCCAGCTCTCAAAAAAGAATCACTATTTCTTTCCACTCCGTGTTAATAACCTTTCATCAACTAAGTTGTTTCATCACAGTCCGACAACACCTGGTAGTCAAGCCAATCAAATCGTTCGAACGCACTCGCGAAGCAATTACACTTCACGAGTTATACAATTATATATTCACTTTTAGCGGAAATGACATTCGATTCCTATAGATATAGAGCCATATCATCTAGAATCATTTATTTTCAAAAGGCTTAGAGAAAATAGACATACTTTAAATTCCAAATTTGGTTATCTGTAGAGGTCCTAAGCTGTGACCAACAATTCCCAATAAAAAAGATTTGTAGGTGTTGTAAGTTGCTTCGATATCGAGAATGCGTCGTTCTTCGAAGAGACAGCGGAGCAACAGGCCTCTTACTAACGACCTTGCCGCCATTTCCCGCGCCGAAAATCCCCGTCGAAAACAACATCGGTCGGAACCAGAGGAATGGGGGAGGGGCGTTGTGGGGTGTTCCGTTTCCCGTCTTCCTCACATACACGCAGTCTTTAAGTGCACCGCGCGGCAATAATATGATCCGCGCCAACGATCCGAGCGCGCGAACCGCGAACACAGCATCTCAATTAGCGGTAACACAATCCCGCCAACCATTAACCTCACACTCTGCTGCACACACGTACAGCCAGCACCATCTAGCGTGATCTTGCGAGTTCTGTGCACGGGTGGAGAGTGGTTATCTTATCTCACTCAATGGACGCCATGTTTTTTATACAATTTTTATTTTGGTATTGCGAGATGATTCAGAGCTACGATTAAATAGTTGAGTAGTGCATCGCATTTGCTCTCAACTGACATACTTGTGTAAAATAGGCATTAGGGTCCTTTGTGGAAGTTTCGTCGGCGTTGGCTCCGACATATTCAGAACTGGAGACTTCAGGACTGTATATAGGTCCTGCAGAAGATGTCGGCGACAACGCCGAAGAAACGTCGACTCCAGTTAATTTTAGGGCCACCGGTCTGACAAAACAGAGCAAACCCTCAACTAAAAACCCACTTTTAATTTAGTGTTGTTAATGAATCACTGTTTTGAAAAGGGTGGCTTTGATTTAATAGTGACGATTGATTAGAGGTCAATTAGGGGGAAGAGCTTTGCCTAGCCTTGAAGGGAGGAAGAGAACCGAACGTAGTGTAAAGATATGTTTAAAACTTCGGCGTTTATATGGATTCAAAAAATTGAAAAAATCGAAAAATTTCGTAAAAATGTATCTATTAAGAAGTTCACATTTTCCAAAAACGCAGGGCGTTTATCTGTTACCACAATTTCCAAATTGCAGTACTCGCAATGCATTTGAACAGCCATCCTATAAGCCCAGCAGGTTCCTTAACTTCGGTTTTTACTGTAGAACAGGCCACAGGAACAGGCTTTCAGAGATGCTGAACCGTTCGGCCATGTATGTTTTCCTCGAGGTCATTAACATCTCGCCATTCGTTTTAAAGATGTCTTCTTTTTTCGTAAGGCCTGTGCTCACAATAAAGTTTCAAGTGCAAAAGTATACTAACCATAGTTACAAACTTATAGACACTATTGCTGAAGGGATATCAGCAATTTTGACGATTGTTCCATGATGGCGGGAATTGCGGGAAGATGGCCGCTCTGTATGCAGGAGCTCGCTCTGGCGCCATGGCCAAACACTTGCGATCGCTACTGGCCGGATGCCGAGAGATATTCGGCCCTGCAAACGGCGCCAGCGTGCTGTTTTTCCCTTGAATTAGTGCTGAAAGGAAATTCTGGTCCCATGCCCATGCACTCTATACACCATACAGGTCGAAACCAGACATATGGCGTAGAAATTTAATATCTTCATTAGTGCCTTTTATGCCCTGGCGAGTGTTTATTGACGACTTTTCCTGAGATGATGGATATTTTGTTTCCATTTGTTATTTTTATTATATCGCTCAAATCAACACCGGTTCGCGCGGACTATTTTTGTTTAAATATTGACGAAAATGAAGAAACTGGTATAATAAACCTACTGGTACTCATTTAATGAGATTTGATAAACGAGATAAACTAAAACATTCCAAATTAGCCCGCAAATGCATATTGATACCTATAATTGTGTCAAATTCCAGTGCAAAAGCACTACCCTGTTAATAAACTGCATAATATATTTCGAATTGCAACGGTGCTGGAGTCCATCAGTAGCGATCTCTGCTTAGTGTGCTCACGACCTAATTGCAATATTTGCATTTCCCGGTGCATTTGGGGCCTCGCATTTAATAACATGCAGTCATGTCGGTGACATGTTGATCGTTAACACAGGCTGGTTGACAGCGCTGATGATACGAACACGGACATTGGATTTCTGTTCGACATTGAAATGTATGATGGCTGGCTTCATCCATGATCAGTTTCAGTCATAACAAACATTGTATATTTCGTATACAAATATGTAATGACTTCTACATTCATGTACTATCAAGTTTGTCAACAATTTGTTTATTCATGTCCCTTTAATTGAAGTGAGAGATTAATTAAGGGTCTTGAAATAATTATGTTATACGATCTGAGCTACATAGACATACGCATTGCGCCTCTTTAAATTGATCTCCTTCACAGCGCAATTATTTGTTTATAGACTCGCTTTTTATAGTTTTATGTAAATAGAAGCATTACTTTGACGATTTGGCAGAGAAAAACGCAGTGCAATCGTTCTTCTTCAAAAGATCTTCAGACAGCGAATGTGCCGGGATATCAGCAGTCACATGATTGTATTGCTCAAAGCTTTCCGCCTTGAACCATTTCATTTTCCTACCGAGCGCATAACAATAAAATCGGATTCCTTAATCTTCATGCATAACAAGAATTGACCTATAAAATATACCATCTTCCGCTTGTTACTTCATAAACTTGCGATCAAAACCATATTCGTTTCGTCACTCTTGTTTTGCTGCGGAAACATTTGAGTTCTGAAACAGAGGTTGTTATTTTATATCGGTATGCAATATCTTGCTTTAGATGACATGTCCACGCACTAAATACTTAATTATAAATATATTCCTGCATCATTTAACTTGAGGGATACACGACAACCTTTTCTATATGTGGTACAACGTTTGTCCAGTCAATTAATTTTGTCTTAACGGTGACAAAATGTATTTAGGTACTTCATAATATCAAAATGGGTATAGGTATATAGGTGAAGACAGTAAGCGGTTGGGTTTAGGTATACATTCGTTTCAGCGATGGTCCATCTCCTAGAAGAATGTGTACAGTTTAATTATACCAGGATAGCCCAAAATGATAAAATTGCCATAGCACTAAAACCACACCACCTAAAGCTAACCACAGTTGCACCTATGAAAATGTAAACATTATAGAATTTCCTTCAATAATTTATAAAAAATAGAGATGTCATTATTAAATTTCTTAGACTCATATCTACTCGTCCTATCTTCAGCACTAATTTTGAAATAAACTATTTCAAACTGGGGTTCGATTACTAAATTAAGGCTCACTGTTATGCGAGCATTTGTTACGAGCTTTCAAAACCCAGTTTGAAATAGTTTTTCTTTTCAAATGGGGATCTCGTGTTTAAAATGCAAACAATGCCATCCACCATTGGAATAACGCACAATTCCCTGCACTCCATCCAACATCGCGACCGCGAGCATCTTCGACGCCCCCCAATGTTTACCCGACGCTAGGCGTCGCTCGGCGTCGCTCGGCGTCGCGTCCGCGCCGACACGTTCCGCGGCTCATTACAAAGCTCCCGGTTCGATTCCCGACGCCAGCACCCGTGTTTTCCAAGCCGAGCCGCTCGTCTTAAGTGCACTCGTAGACGCCGGGCGTCGGTAACGCGACGTCGACCGACGCCGCCGCACGGGCGTCGAATCGGACGCCAGCCACCAACCAACACGGATCGATAACTAATGTTGCGTCCTATATATTTAGCGTGGTTTTTGCAATAGTTACACTTATTATGCCACTGGTTTATGCCGCATGCGTTATTTCCTTTTTTCTTTTTGGATATACCTAAAGTACACTTACTCAATTTGGCTGATTGTGCTACTTCACTGTTCTCATTTACATTTTGAGAAATGTACTTCAGCTGTCCTGCTTTCCTCTAGAGATGTATGTACCTAATATTTAATGTTTAAATTTTAAGTGATTGACTTAAGTCATGCAAGATTTCAGGGAAAAGTAATCGAGCTCAATTTATAAACGAGTCCATAGTTTGGTTGGCCAGAATTGCATACTGCCAAAATTATGCGGAATCGCACACGGAATACGGAGGTAATTAAATTACATTTACCTTGCTATGTGTAACGTATTTTCAAATTAGCATGGAAGGAAGCAGTTTCAATTATGAAGAGACAAAAACAAATGATTGTGTCTCTCTGATATTTTGTGGTCATAATGCCATCATGATCAATGATATCAATTATTTAAATCTTAAAAGGGACCTGCGTGAATTAATTAAAACGAGGGGCATTATGTTTTTTTGTGGGTGTACCTACACTATGCAATAATTTAGCAAGTAACATATTCTGTTTGTGGGTATACAGCCCTACAATCCCCCCCCCCCCCCACACATTCCATGTATTGGGTGCGAGATCTTTCAACCAAAATATCGATTCTAATTTTGGCTCAAACTGGACCATGATATCCAATGATATGCCGTAATGATTATAATTTTTTTTATTTATCTTTGAATTAACATTTGTTCGTGGGTTCCGCTTCTTCTACCCTTTCTCCCCACCAGTGGCATACCTTAAAATCGGAAGCCCCGACTCCGGCACGAGGCGCCGAATCGCTTCAAAAAACCCATTCTCTAAAAAAGGTCATCGCCTTTTACGAAGTTTCATAGAAATATGTTTCAAATTTGTGTTGCGGTACTGTACCGTTGTATGCAGTACTGTAGGTAGGTGCATGCTACAGGTATGTGAATCACACTTTTCAGAATAGATGTGGAAACAAAATTGCAATCAAATAGGGTTTTTTTTAATGCATTCTAATCAATTCTTATATGTGTACAACAGCGCATGTTCAATCCGAGAAGGCAGAGTAACACGGAAGTAAAGGAGCAGTGCATTACCGGACGTGATTGACTTTTTGTAGCTGACTTGAAAACAAAGCCCAGAACAGCAGTAAGTTAGCAGATTGTACCGTCGTCTCTCTCTCGGACATGATCCCTTCCCAGTGGGATTGTCGTACATTGCAGGACACACAGAGTAGAGAGAATGGATACACACGACCAAGGACCAGTGGACGCGGACATGCTGTAAGTCCTCAGAGAAGTTAAGCTGCAAGTTATCTCCCAAGATGGCTCGTTGTGGCCGAGAGAAAAAACTTTCGAAGTAGAGGATTCGTATGTGGCGGCCCGGGTTTGCGCTCTCTTTGCTACACAGAAACTTCACATTGAAAGTTAACTATCCGATTAACTTTAACCAGGAGTTAGATATTTTGTTGTCGCCGGCGCTGGTTTAGATGCAAAAGTTTAGCCATTTCAAGAGGAAATGGGTATCTTATTTCCTTCTTTTTATTATCATTTTATATGATGCATGAAAAGAGCAATATTCATCTTCTTATATATACTTAGTTCTTGTCAAGTGAATCTATATATTAAGCCACGGGCATAGATACCCCAACCAAGTTCAACATCTCAGTTTCAAAACAATGAACGTCTTTAGAATAAAAGCGAATAAAATGCAAAATTGAGCGCTGAACCAATTTAAACATTGAAACGTTAGACACCTTCATTCATTCAGCGGTCCTCATTCGTCATGACGGAATCAAGGTGTTAACTAGCCGAACGCCAAAATGAGAAGCAGCACAGCAAATATGAAATTTCTATTTACTTCAAACCGTACTGGCGTAAAGTGACTTAGTACGCAGGAACCTTACGTCTTAACAGAAACGAATGGCATATGAATTACCATAAACACATTAAGGTGTATTAAGACTGTCGGGTGTGTATATAGGTATTTATGAAGCGTCGTGGTCTGGGGGCACACAAATCTCGACGACGCCGACGACGCCGCCGACGACGCCGCCGACGCCTATGCAAATGGCAAGGTAACGGCGTCGTGCAAGGAAAGTCGGCGAGTCATTTGAGGAAACCGACATCAGCATTATATTGTGGAATTCGCTCGATATTCACCCGTGAATCGCAGACGAAATGCCACCAAGCTGGTTTTAAAGCTTCGAGCTTCAATTTCAAACTTCAAGAATCACTTGCGAGCTTCTCCCACCGATGACATTATGTTTATTTTAGCATGTTTTACACCTAAATAACCAATGTCAACAAACATAACCTTCTAATTTCGAATTTCGTGGCAATCTTTGCTAAAATAGCTACATTAAATAGCAATATGATTGAATTTTGTTTATTTATACTTCTGTGACATTTCCTTTCCCAATGACAAATTGCGCTTTGCTAATAAACGATGGAGCTGTTACCTGGTTACGGGGTAATTAAGTTTAAATCGAATTAGTGTTTGTGTGGGAATAGGAAGTGGCTTCGGAAAACGGGCTTGGATGTTACTCATTTTGTACTACTTTTTTCAGGATATAATTACGCTTTCATGTTTACACATATTCGCCAAAATAACATATTAAACATCCACCATTCACAAAATACTTCATGCAACTGCAACGAGTAAATAATAAAACATTTATAACAATCACGTCGCGTACCGGAAGGAAGTGATTGCGATTGGCAATTCCCAGGAAGCAAACATCGTGTTTAGGTACTATATTAGCGCTCTCGGGCAAAATATCGTGTATACAACCCTTTCAAACGACCGTACTGTAATAACGTCAAGCAAAACAAGGGCGAGGGTGGCGTAAACTTATATATAGACACCCATATAATATATTACTATATACGACGCTAGGTCTTTCTCGATAACTCAGGTGATTTTGTGTGTGCCGTAAATCTAGTTTTGCCGGCGATAAAATGATCAGATGGTTAATCGCTGACGTTCTATAGTGGATCGAGTCTGGTTGAGCTCGCTATCAATAACCAGGTTAAAGCCGATGGCCCCCCTAAACCATCAGACATTGGAACTAAAATGGTTTGAAAAGATTTTTGTTGCAACTTCGATAAAATAATCAACTACCTATATCGTGAATTGTATTATGTCTAATGTTGTGGCTTTCCGCGTCAAATTATCAATTAAAGTGTAATAATAACAATCATTGGCAGAAAAATATTGGGATTGGGAAATTTTCTGCAGAAAGAAATGATCTGATAAAGGATTGATCAGAGATCTAATAACATACCTAATGGTTGTGTTATTTTATAGGAAGTCAATTAGCTTTACCGCTGTACCGATATCTATAACAATATTTATGGATTTGAGGTCAATTGGGTTCTCCGCAACTTCCAATAATAAAGCCTGACCCTTGACCTCATCTGAGACCGGAAAGCGCTGTAAGCATAGACTGGAATTTGTGCAAGCCAGCCATCCATGAGATATTTCAATGAAAGTAAATGAAGCGGAGACCACTGATTTTAAACTTGTTATTAGATTTATATATAATACACTATAAACAGATAAATTTATGTAATCTCTCCTCGAACCTCAATTTCAGTCTAATCAGTGATAGTGGATTTTAGGTAATTTTAAATTTCAATTCACTTTGGGCTCATTTAATGGAATTTTGATCGTGCAGTAATTGGCTGTAGAGGAGCGCACCAGACCATTAAAGATTTCCGATAATCGATGAATTGCAGCTAGTCCGCGATTCGACTGTGACGCGACGGAGTGGAATTTAATTATTGAAGACGTTTATGAAGCCAAGCGGAGCGTGGGACACCGAGGGATCCATTCTTGTTCCCAGTCGGAAAACACAGAAATGTTTTAATGTTGGATAAAAAATGTTGGATTAGGAATGAGGAGTCAAGATGTCTTATGGATTTTCAAAATCTTTGTTTTGTACCTGTCAAATAGGCAACTTTGCTCATAGGTGGTAACTTTGCTACTGCTCAACAAGATTAAAATAACCCTTCCTAACCTTCCTAACTTATCTTGCTGATAAACCTTTTGATTTTGGATACTCTAGTTTGGAGAGGGGCTGGGGAGGGGTTTGGGGTTTTAAGAGAGTCTTTAAACACAATTTTAGCCACAGGCAAAGTTACAGTTGACGATTTTGTTAAAATAATCTCTCCACCCACCACAATATTTCTATTTTCCATCCCTTTTGTCCTTGGACTTACAATATTGAACTCAGTTGGTAAGTATAAGTAATTATTCAGACAAATTAACAACCTACAGTTTATTTTGTACTGTGCATGTTCAAAAGAAGGAAATCCTAAACCCGTTTGATGGTAATTTGGAAAAAATAACAAAATATATAAATATTGCTAGTAAAAATAATAAATATAAACTTTCACGGTGTAAACAAAGTATACTATCTTTCAGATTCCTATCGCAAAGTGAAGGCATGGCTTGGATCCAAGTGCACTCCCTAAATGTCCCATCTTCCCTCGCCGAACCGGGAACGAAACGCTATTGGCAGAGGAAAAAAATAGCTTTTTAGCAGTTCACGTAAACTTTGTGATAACAAGCACATGCCCCTAAACAAATCCCCAACATCAGATTTAAAACAGCACACAATTCTCATACGAGAGTCACACAGAAGTAAAACGAATTTAACTGCAAGGAAAAAACGTAATGGGAATCTTCTTAACTTTCAATTACCTGCCCCCGAAATGTACGTCTCCCCCCGTGCCAATTAGGCACCGCCGGAGGGACCCCCCCCCCCCCCCCACGCAGCCAACCAACCGACGGATAATTTGAATCCCGACCGTCTTTGCGACGTCGGCAACTTCAGGTGAAATGTGAATCATTACTAGATATTAATAAGCTTCAGATTGGACACGGTTCTGTCAAAGTGTACACCTCCAAGTTTCGACCTGACAGGTCTTCTGTAATCCTGTGTGAATTCCAGTGGCGTGTATCGAAGAGGCAAATCCCCCGTGATATTTGAGCACAAATACACAAAGGTGATAGGCAATTGAACCCCCCCCCCCCCCCCCCCCCACCCCCAAGATCAATTTCTCATCTGGCACTGTTCAACCTCTTGTCTTAAATAATGGCACAAAATATGGGTGTGTTGACACACTTATAACATGGGGTACAAGTAAAAAATTCTCAAACATTCAAACAGTTTTAAATGCGTGGCCATGCATGCAGCATATACTTCTTCTCACAAGATATATCGTTTCCAAGTAAAATTGTAGGAGTTTAAGTGGTTTTTGAGGGTAAAAGTATTTATTATCACACAATATCGATTGAACATTCTTGAACGATTTTTGGTTTTTCTCATTCCCGCCATTTCACATTCGTATAATATTTATTTTCATGATTTCGGTGTAGCAAAGGGACACAAATTATCTTCCTTGGGTGGGTCCGAGAATTTTGACATGCCATTGATGTTATTCAGGATCAAACTCATTCACTCCGATTATACTCAAAGGTCAAAACATTTCTCCACTATGGAAACAGTGTTGTTGTCAATTGAAGTTCTCGCCAGCCCAGTTGTTATGTGTTTTGGCGAGACCGCAACAGAGATATTCCATGATCAGGGCCAAGCACAGAAACGAAGTGGTAGGAAGTGATGCTGCAGCGGTCGCTACTCGCCGAACATGGCAGTCGCCATTGTTTACACACCTCTGACAGGCCACTGCTAGTCCACTGCCAGCACGGCTTGGCTGCCTGCACTGAACCCCGGTCTGCTCGCCTTGACATTAGCCGTGGGACAAATGCATGTCGCACTGTGTTCGTCTAATTGGATACGAATTATTTTAAACAGAAAATTGAGTGACTTTGAAATGACGCCAAGTTCAGAATTTATCTAATTATGTCAATTTATTTGTGTTGATTGGTTCTTCTCTGTGTGGTTTTTTAATGTGGGTCAAATCTAAATTCATGTGTCTTCGAAGTGCTCTGCTTGAGACAAAAAAGTACTCTCCTAGTCCTCGTAAAAAAAATTAAAGTAATCTTTTCACGAACGCCTTTTCACCCTTTTTGAACCCAATTAATGCGATCTGCATCACCAACAGGTAAAGTGCGAAAACTACACACAAACTCGTCATGCGGACGCAATCAATTAGTGGCACGTGCAACAATGGAAATGACAAGTACAAAATTCTCGTACGAAAATTACACGATCAACAACGTCTAGTTGCGGAATCCGATGATGTGCGTCTTATATGTTTCATCTGCCCGCTTTGCCCAGCAATCAGTGTCGTCTGCGCTGCTGCAGTGTTCGGTGTGGGCGCGAAATCCAGAGGCTGAACGCTCAAGGGCTCGTGACGCTGCAGGAAGTGCTGGAATATTGAAAATAATGACTTTTTAATAATGGATTTAAGTGAACAGCAGCGGCCTCATAGCTTCTTCAAGTTGTCTGTTTGAAGATTTGCTGAATTTGCCGAAGATAAACACGGTAAGGCTGGAGGCATCAACTATACATGTATATTTAGACGTTCTTTTGAGTATTTTCCGATAGTTGGATGTGAATTTTTGACAAATTCATGTGCTCTGGAATCTTGCGAGAAAAGCGCAAAGGGAAAAGTGTGTCCCAATTACCTGACACACCAGCCATTAACATCTGCCAGAACGCTCGCGTTTTCCCAAACTCACGGAGAGAAAACAATTTGTTTGTCAAGTGGCAAAAGTTTTCCGTTCCTTTTTCTGAAGAAAAATGCGATAATATATTATAATAAATTGCACCCCCCCCCCCCCCCCCCATAGGCAATTCACAATACTCTCCGTGGTTCACCCAAGCAACGCCAACGAACGATTTTAAAGCGGTCGAGTCATTATTTTCACAAGTACAATTTTCTTCGAGTGTATCCACTTTCCGCGGGCTGCAAACACCTAATTCGGGAAACGCGAAGTGAGTGGGGGTTGAGAGGCGCTTTTGCAGGCCACAGAGCCCCCCAACATACGAATATAAACACCCTTCGTGAATTGGCTTCGTTAATGCCAACTCTAAATTTAGTCGGGAGACAAGCGCCCTGGGAAAATATGCATTTACAATAAATTAAGAATCATACTTCCATGGAGAGCGGTCGGCTTTTTTCCTCATGGCTTCATATTTTGCACAAATCTTATTGGTCGCTTCACCCCGCTGTAGGTTCTATTTTTGCCACGACATTTCTAGGGGTTTTTCACCGCTGCATTTCCGAGGGTAAGACTTTAAGATGTTTAATCCTTGCCGAGGCATTTTCGCATCCGACGTCAATAATGTAGTTGTAAATGGAATGTAATATGGCGGGCTTAGCGAGCAGCACGTTTTCCACAGCCACCTCGGCACAAGGAATCGAGGAGAAGAAAAGACGAAAACGCGACGAAAATGGCTGTCGGTACTTGGTTGTCTGTAAATGAACAGCGATTACTCAGTACATTTCAACTAACCAGCTGGCATCTTCCAGCGTCCGAGGAAAGAACTAGGTTAGGTGCTTGGACGTCAAAACTGACTGAAGGGCTAACATCGATACCTCGATGGGCAGCCAAGCCTGGTAGCCCTACACATTCAAGAGGGCTCTGACAAACCATGCAAAGGGCCAAAATTTCGGAAACAGACTCATAAGGCATCTGGCACTATGATAGTATAAGTAGTATTAGTGAGAGTGACTATGCAAATAGAGAAGGATCTTTCATATAAATAAAGTTCCAAACACAAGCACACATGGTGATAATATATTAGTCTTCTGTTGAAATCAGAGCGAATTGGTAGGGAAATTAAGGGGAGATTTCGAAGCAAGCCCAGGAATGCTGCAAGAGCTATAAGCTGAAATTTATAGTTGAAGTACATTCTTGTCTATCAATACACCATGCGAGAGTCCTGAATGAAAATCCCTCTATCACCAACGACTCCTGATTTGCAACGAGTCAACGAGTCAGGTGGTATAACTTCTTGCGGCGTAACGTGTCGCCTCATATGCCCCACTCTTCCAATTACACGCGAACTAATGTAGTTATTTATCGGCATGCCCATTGTCATCCCCCCTCCCCCCGCCTCATCAGTCCCCACCCGCCCCCGCCCCTCCCCCCGCCCCGGCGGCGGCGTCGCGCGGTATAGGAGAGCGGCCGACAGCGCTCAGTGCTGGGCAGACCACGCTGGCGAGCAGATTGTTGGCGTCGCGACGCCGTCTCTGACAACGACGCCCGCCGTCGCCGCGTGCTCTAGAACGCGACTCGACGCCTAGGCGCCGCGGCCAGTCACTAAACCATCAGGTCAGTATGCGCGACGTCCGTCGGCCGGGGGCGTTTTCAACGCTTGGGGTGGGTCAGAGCAGACGGGGGAGATTGATGAGATTTGCAAGAAGGCTGGGAATTGATGTTGGAAATAGGTTTTTGGTTTTTTTGCCGCTGTGTTTTGCATTGATATGCACGACGAGAGTTTCTATGGAGTTTTGCGAAAGTGACGTGTTTTTTTTCTTCTTTCTGTGTCTGTGACAAGAGTGAGCTTGGTAGGAGTTGTTTGTATTTGCGTCTGGTTTAGTTAAGAAATGTATTTTTCTTCTACGCTAATGGTCTAGAAAAGTTTAATCGTTCATGACGAATACGTCACGAGATTAAAAAAAGCATTAAAAACACGAGATTACTAAACCAATATAGACAAATATATAAAACTACTACGGTTCTATATTTCGATTGATCTATTATACCTATACGTGATATAGGACTATAATATTAGTCCATTATGTTCCATTTGATGTAATCGTCATTTAGGCATGGAAATGCAAGTGAATTGAACACACATCAAAATTGTTTAGCCGAGTAAACAGGCAATTTAAACCACTGTTCGTCGCTTTGAATAGAGCTACTAACAATTGCTCGTTTAACACCGCAGGTCTTATCTATTTGCCAACAAGTTCATATGATAGCGAAGAAGAGGTAAAGAAAGAGAGAGAGAGAGAGAGAGAGAGAGAGAGAGAGAGAGAAATAGCGTTGGGAGAGGAGAGAAACAGGACGTACTAGAGAGATGGAAGATACATAAGCGTGGCAGAAATAATGCCATGTTTACGAACAGTCGATGTGTTCTATAATGAAAGAAAAAAAGTCCAACACATTTAAAATACTCCACATCTGTGTATATATTTTGCATAAACAAAGACGATATTTTTAGCTTCTGTATTAAAATACACCTGTGCCCTTTCTGTTGTAAACGCGCCTCGTTGAATAGAACCGAACTTATGGTGGCACGACACGCACTCTATATTCCAGCTATAGCGAGGTGTGTGAATGTGGAAATGGAGATCTGCTTTTGTCCGTCCCTTTGCTCTGTGGAAATGCCGAGGGCTGCGAAGAGATTAAGCCAGTAAAGTGTTTCATTAAAAAAAAAACACCTCCCTCATTCACCAGTAATGATCAACCTTTAGTGCAATAAATAATTCTTGCCATTTTTTTTTAAAGCAAACGCGATGAGGACGACGCTGAAGTAGGGAATAATTCACTCGTAAATTTCTGCGTCATTTGGGAGAACACAAAAGTGTGGACATAAATTCATGTCGTCGTCATATTTTCACACGCGGAGAGCGGAAGAATGAAGTGCATGGGAGGTGTGTGATGTTTGTGGTGATCAAAAACACCTTTCCTTTTCGCCAGGGCCGCAGTGAGTAATTTACGCGTACAGCCGCCGTCAGCGCCTCCTGTGCAGAGCTTGCTGATGTTCCCACTCTGGTGGAGATCTTAGCTAGGTGGGGAACAGGAAAACTTTGCGAAGGAAATTACTGGTATAGAAAAAAACTGTGTAGTGTTAAGGTGGGTGTTGTTCGGAATTTGTGCACATAACTATTCCGATGAACTTTAACTGCCGTTTAAGAACGGCGAACAATCTGTTAGCTTGCTAGTTTGAAATGCCAAACTTGTAAAGTTTCGATTTTGCTAATTAAATAGAGCGAAACTTGGAGGTGAGAAAAAGTAAGGTTATGTTATATAATATTTATTTGCTGTTGCTACGCAAGCAAACAGGAGTATTTTTCTCAAACAAGCTGATTGAATTATCTTCCTTGCAAGCATTTCAATATGGGTATTTTTATTTACTTCATAAGGCAAAGAGTTTCTTCAACTTTATTTCACATTGATAAATCATAATTGTGAAACATAATCTTCGAATCGGTCTGAAATCGGAATTACTGATAATACTGTATATAGATCAAAACACGAGTAAGATATGTCATTGTCAAGTAGATAATCGATTTTTAATAATCTCAAAACCAAAGGTAGCGCTGATTACTGCGTAATCCGTCATTTCTCAAGTGGTTTGCAATCAATGAACGAATGCAATAAGGTGAAAACGTTAAAAATTCAGTATCCGCGTATCCTGTGCTGCATTGACGTCTATATACACATCACCTTTGGTACCCGTCCCAACGATCGTTGCAATAACGGTGAGTACTTTTACGGAAAACAAAATCATTATAAAAGGCACGTCGACTGGGTCGTAAACATCATTTCAAATATCGCTCATGAATATTGAGGTAACCATTCGTAGACGAATCGGAATCAATACGCGTGTGGTTGTGCTGCTCTATTCGAGCTATGATTTCTTCGAGTGCTCTGATAACCACCATGTACTCTGCTCTTTATCTACGAGGGGGCCTACCGGGTTTAAGTTAAACAATAACAAACCAATCTGGCCATTAATAGTCGTAGAATGAGCTAGAAATACAAAGAGTAATGAAATTGAAGGCACTTGGTATTCTGGTGAAGAGCAGTGACATAATTGTACTGTTAGGGGACAGATGTGAGTTGTGACGGTCGTAAAGCAAATATTTTCAGAGTGCAACTGCATAAAAGTGTTGGATTTCAGTCTGGGTGTTATTCACGTGAAGGGCTCACGGCAAGGATATCTCTTTGTGTGGAATTCCGCAGTGAGTTTTTCATCCCTTAACACGTCAGGATTAATTTTTAATGGAAAATTATTCGTGAGCTGTATGGAGGCGTACGCGCTCACAGCGTTGCTCCAAGGAATAAATCTGTTCTGTGAATGGAATTGCGTTCTAAATTAGTTACATTTGGCCATGCCAACCGTCTAGTATAAGCAAAGGATCGAGCATTATATTACCTGTGATATTTCCTCGTTCAATCGGAACGCAAATAGTGTAATACGTTCCCAGAAAATCGTGGCATGACAGCATTTTTACTTCGTTTCGTGTTCCCAAATCTACATGAAGTAGACAGAATTGTCTGTATTCAGGGTTCCAAAACAGTCCCTTTAAAACTGTTGTCTAGAACAGCAGCATCGGCTTGCGTTTATTTTTGGTGAGGTGCTCTTCGATTTTGACTTTGTTCGCTTTATTAACCGAAAATCGGCTTTGGAGACTTGGTGGTTTAGCATTACATGCACCGAAAATGCGATCTCGACCGTATTAAAGAAAGAAAATGTATTCAGACTTTTGGTACCACGAGCGTAATGATTTCTTCAGATTTCTGGCAATCACATTACACCAAATACAACTCTACTAGGTGTAGAATTGGTGCAAAAACAAGGTGTAGAATTGGTGTAAAAACAACGCGTAGAATTGGTGTAGAAACTATGCGTAGAAATGGTGTGATAACTAGGTGTTTCACTATGGTGTAGAAATAAGTCAAGCCCACCTAAAGGCCAAAAGCCTTCAATTACTAATTCATGTAAGTTAGTTATAATATAGACTGACGTACGGATAATCTGAATAAATGTTAAAACTTGAAAGGCGCTAAAAATACACCGAACATCATGTTTAATTGTTGTATTCGTTGTGCATTCATTATATATTATGTACATACATCGGTAAATTGAACATTTCCATGTTATCAGGGAAGCTCGTTTCTTCTTACCAACAAAATGTGCGACCAATAACAAAAGCTGAGTTACAAGTTGGTTCGTTCAACTCTTTTTCAAAACAATACAAAAGTACCTGGGATCTGAGCCTGATGATATGGCTATAATTTACAATTAGTATTCCGAAAATTGGGTTTCATTTTTGATGTAGCTTGTGGAAAATAAAGCATCACACTCAATAGCTTCACATTTCGTGGCAATATCCCATTTTCGTTAGTCGAAAACTCCTGCGAACCTTCCTCCAGCTCATTGGAACAGTAAGCCCTAGTCCGTACCCACAACCACCTCATACCGTCCAAAACCTACGTGCCCAGAAGTAGTAATTTTGATTGAGCCATTGTGGTAAACGTCTCTCACAGATGTTTGCTTAGACAGATGACAGGTCACTCTAGTAGGGTCGTATGACTCCTTCGTATACCATATTGGTCCATTCATCATCTCCGTAACCACTCACGTATTATAACCTATCTCGCATCGGCAATTCGCGTTTATTTTTGAGGTTCTGATTGATCGGATTTCTGGTCGGCGCTCGTGGTAAACACCAATCAATAAGAAGTTTCGTGGCGCTGCGATTTGTGCCGCGACAAAGTCTCTTGCTGTGTGTTGGTGGGTGGGTGGAGGGGGGGGGGGGGGTACAGGCGGAATGATGTAATTTTTACGTCCACGAAATCTACATTTATTTTTTCAACCGATCGAACGAGTTTTCGAATTCACTCTGCAGAATTGAAACCATGATTGACTTGTAGACTTGATTGAACACGTATGTAAAGGTTTTCTGACATCTATAGATCGTATGGAAAATTCATGGTCCAAACCTTAGTCACAACTTTCCGGAAACTGCTCCTATACTTCAGGGAAAACAAAACTAAAGAGTGAAAAGCGATTGTGGAGATATTCCGTGATATCGTTACCAACTCTTGGGTTGCCTAAGAATTTGACACAAGATGTTTCGTACGAAAACATACAGCAGTTCCAAAAAAATAATCATTTTCAAACACCACAGAAAGAAACTACACGGAAAGTGTGCAGTATGACATCTACACCACTTAATAGCGATTCGCCATTGTTTTGAAAGAAAACACATGTGTACAGCCACAGCGCTTGGCCGGCTTAATGAATCGCCGCAGAGAAGGCAGTGACACGCACGGACAGCTTCGGCCAAACAGAGTATACCATTGTGTAGCCAGCTGTCGGTGATGGATCCGCCGTGCGTTTTGGGACAACGCATCGATAACAAATGTTGCCGGCGCTGCGACCGGGCCCAAAGTATCTTGTTCAATTAGGAATTTGACACAAACACAACAGTGCTGGCTAAATGGGAACGAACGATCGGCCCTCGCATTTTGACGTTGCGATTCGCGAATTTTCGTATCCGCTCGTGGAATTTGCGAACGAGCGCGCGCGAATGACGATAATGCAATTATCGTCGATATTAATTAAAGTTTCGCGCGTAGTTTGACGTGTTTTGCTCGCGCGTATAGGCACCGAAATTGATGGATGCAATTGTTCGGTACCGTCTGATTGGTCCAGGAATTATCCATATAAGCTTTAACCTAGCATACAAATGGTTATATTCTACATTTAATTGAATCAGCTTCAACAGTAATTAATGACAACGGTACAACGAAAAAAATTAACACATTTAAAATAAACGCACAGTAAACTTCATGATACTGGGTGGGCTTCTAAATATATGCCTATCAAGCTCCGTATTAATGATAAAAACGAGGGAATTAAACGTATTATACAATGTTTCTACTTTTTTTAACTAGCATATGGAACGACGCATCATTGCCAGCTGTTCAATGTTGTTGCACTTTTCGAGATGCAGCTGAGTGCAGGCGTACCAATTGCAATCGCGAATGCAGCGTACCAACTGGAGTGGAATGCTTATACAGTTTTCGCACAAACAACTAGCGCTCACTCCTTGTTAACACCGAGTCCAGATCTGTACTTTTCGATGAATAATTTAAAAGATAAATGAACCAACCATTTAAACATAAATAATGCACAACGTCGCATTGGGCAACTAAATGTGTGTGTCCAGATAATTGAGCTTATTTTGTGTAGTGCAGTGAGTATCGGGTGTACGGATACAATTAACACTGTAACTATAACCATTAGTGTTCAAAAGATTTGTCAACATTTCGTAAGGGGTGGAGGTGCCGTGATCCAAGTGAGCACTACATGAAACATGTCTTTTGAAATAAAACTTTCTTTAAAGCGACGCGATTTCGCAAAAGAAACTCATCCCCGCCTGCATAGAAAGAGAGAGAGAGAGAGAGAGAGAGAGAGAGAGAGAGAGAGAGAGAGAGAGAGAGAGAGAGAGAGAGAGAGAGAGAGAGAGAGAGAGAGAGAGAGAGAGAGAGAGAGAGAGAGAGAGAGAACGAAAGAAAGAAAGAAAGAGAATGAGAAACACGGTAACGAGTATCAACTACAAATATTGAGATTTTCAATTTGAATACGGGACTCTCCTCTCGTCCCGCCATTATAACATTAATCGGCTGTGCATATTCCTGCTTTCAACATGAAGTTAAAGGAAAGAAGGCGGAGATAATATTTGCTATCAATATTAAACCTTGCACAAAACTCTCTCTCTCTCTCTATCTACCTCCTCTTTTCATTTTTACCCACCCCTGACCCCCCTTGCCTCCGTCTCGATCTGTCGTCGGTAGTGGAACGGTAAATATTTGAGATTTTACATTGAACCCGATGGAGTAAATCAACAGTGGGGCCCGATTCTTGCTCAAAACGCTGCTGGATTCGAACCTCCGAACGTAATCTCTGCATGTTATGGCCGAGTTGGGAGTGGGAGGTGGGGTTGGTGCGGGGGGGGGGGGTGCATGGGACTGTACACGCGAAAATACTCAAGTGCGAAAGTTCAACTGTTGTGTTGACGACATACTTTTCGCCATTATCAATTGTGATACGTGAACAGTCGCTGTATTTAGTTTGTTTGAGTCAAACAAAATGAAAAAAACGACGATTTGTCAAACTGTGTTGCATCAAGCAGAGAAAAGCGGTGTACTGAACCGATAATTTGTTTAGCTTATATATATATATATATATATATATATATATATATATATATATATATATATATATATATATATATATATATATATATATATATTATACTGCCCGTCTAAATGAAAATGTGGTCGCTTGGAAAATGACGATCGTATTTTGAAGCGATAATATAATCTAAAAATTTTCAGTCACTACACAATGAGAAGCATTTGTTAAATTGTATAATTGAACGAATTACCCTATTAGTAGATCGTTGCGAATTTCACTAACCAGCATCCACCATTATCTACACACCTACACAAGACCCTGCATTGAATGGTTGGGTTTTTTTGCAGCACATTAGCGCCCAGTTTTGTGATCTGGAAAAGGGGGATTTTGTATTGTATTATCTCTTATAGGACTAAAATATAATTCGTTTCCATTAAAAATGGGTATATATTACACAAACATACCTATATAGATACGAACAACACTGTAATAAAAAAGAATTTGGTATGTGCTTTTAGAATGCTAGGTCAAAGCAGAAAATTTCGTCAACTCAATTCAATTAATATTTATAACAGATGCAGTTTCCCCTTTGTTCCACTCGTTTTCGATTATTGGAAAACCCCCACAAATGCGAAACCATATCAAACATCACATCACTTCGTGTAAAACCCAAAGGCAATATAGAACTAAAAAAATAATAACACTACGTTATCGAATATCCCAAACGATTGCTCTTTTTGTGACAAAACAGCGCCAGGGAACCCCTTCCGAAACGATAAGCGAGTAATCCTCCCACCCCAATTCCACCTGTGGCATCGGTCAAACGTGGACCACTGGATGAAATGCCAGCACCCACGTCCTCCCCCACCCCAACCTTTCCGGCCGTGCCAAATGCGTGCGTGCGTCCATGGAGCCAGCAACTAATGTCTGCTTTGTTCCCCGCAGGCCGAACTCCGATATGACAGCTGCCGTCCAGGCAAACTCCCTCGGGAGCACCGGGATTATTCGCCTCGGATCAAAACAGGAGAGCGTCGCCTGATTTCTGGCCCCGGCGAGCAGCGAGTGTTATCAGTGCGGCTACCTGTCTCTCTCGATCTGCGACGATGCTGCCATCTGGTGGCGGCGTGGCGAACGTGACAAGACAATCCGACCTTGAAGAACCGACGAAAAGTGACCGCCTGCATGCGTTTTCCGTGTGAATCATGAGCGATCTCGATTAGAAATCAAAATGGATAGTGTGAAAGCATCATCGATTGGCTATTTCACGACGCCAGTGAAATAGCCTTCAATATCGACGACAAAATACACACGCAAACACATACACAAACAAACAAAAAACGTTAGCTAACCTAAAAATATTAAGAAATCAACCTAACTCCCGTACAAAGCTAGTCATCTTTTATGGAGGGAAACATCTCGCTCCATTACTCGACAACATCCAGTTCTTTTTCCACTGCCTTCTTTACCACCGCCTCCACGCCGGACTCCCTCAACGACTCCACGTCGACGACATCGTCCTCCTCCACCGCCAACGACACCTTCTGGTTCCCCGGCGACGACTCGCCGTACTCAGCCGCGCAAGCCGTCATCATCGGCCTCGTCTTGCTATGCGTCATCGTGGGCACGATCATCGGAAACATCCTCGTGTGCATCGCCGTCTGCATCGTGCGCAAACTCCGACGTCCCTGCAACTATCTCCTCGTCTCGCTAGCCGTCTCGGACCTATGCGTAGCGCTACTAGTCATGCCGATGGCGCTGCTCAACGAAATCTTCGGCAAATGGACGTTCGGACCGATCCTGTGCGACCTCTGGGTCAGTTTTGACGTGCTCTGCTGCACGGCGTCCATTTTGAATCTGTGCATGATCAGTGTGGACCGTTATTACGCCATCACTAAGCCGCTGGAGTACGGTGTGAAGCGCACGCCGCGGAGAATGATCCTGTGCGTCTCGCTGGTGTGGCTAGGGGCGGCGTGCATCAGTCTCCCGCCTCTGCTCATCCTGGGCAACGAGCACGCGATGCAAAACGGCAAGGGACCGTACTGCCAAGTCTCCCAGAACATGGGGTACCAACTGTACGCGACACTGGGCAGCTTCTACATCCCGTTGTCGGTGATGATTACGGTCTACTACAAGATATTCCGTGCGGCGCGCAAGATCGTGCTCGAGGAGCGGCGAGCGCAGAGCCATCTGGAGACGCAGCACTCGTACCTGGAGATCAACGTGGCGAAGAACGGCGTCGGAGGCGCGCCCGAGACCAGGGTTGCCAACGCGTCGACATTGAGCACGTCTTCGTCGCCGGCCGCGCGGCAGCACCATCGCACGAGCACGACCAGCACGAATACAACGGTGAGTGTTTGGCGATGTGTCTTTAGTCAAAAAAAAGCATGACAATGTTTCTTGTCTGCTGTTTTCAAAAATATTTGACCTGCAGACGTTGAGTTTTGGATCTGTATGGCTTAGGGAAGGAGTTAGAGTATATAGCTATTAGCTACATTTAATTCAAGTATTGTCTCAATCGCATCCAATATGGCGACCGGATTTGTCATAGCATATTTAGTTGACAGCCGGACCATATAAAAAGAATATTTGAAACACATTCCATCTCCAGTGTGTGTTTGTGTGTGTTTGTGTGCGTGTGATTGCGTGAATTCAGGTGGGAATGGCACTAAATATTTGGCACTGGTGTGAATGAATGAATCATGATTTCCACTCGCGCATGTTTTTGGTGTGTGCTTATAAAAGATATAACGACGAGTGATCACCGTTCCGAGCGTTCGTACTTGATCACTGGTGCAGAGGTTCTTTCAATATTTGATAAATCCGGCAGTGCAATTTTTTATCCAATTATAAGAGGATTCGGAACGAGACGGCGATGGAGCCACAGCGAAATAGAGGATTAAATATGGCAGGGGAAACAAACTCTCCTTGACGCCACTAATTAAAATTAAATAATAATTGGATGCCTCTCGCCTCTCGACCTCTGATTCTACTCGAGCACTGCTCGGTATTCGGGGGCACCTAGATGACAACTGCCTATCACAGCTTATGCCGTCGAGCGGTCCGTTTCAAATAATCATAAAACGACTCTTTATAAAATGTATATTAAAGCGATCGTGTGCTCTATATAAGGGCGCCGCGCCGGACAGAACACTCTTGAACCCAATGAAAAATGCATCAGCGAGACGCCATCACATATTCAACGCTCTCCGTAGCGAGATGGTCGATGCTCGAACGATCTCCCGTAACGATTATATTTTAATAAATAATCGACTTTCTGGCTGCAACAGCATAATATGCTGTTATATAGACGCATACGTTATTAGAGACAGTGGCGACGTCATCACCATCATCGCCTGCGGTCAAAGACGCAGACGACTCGCCTCATGGTCCATTGCGTACATGCATAATCTGCCGATCCGATCTTCTT
This sequence comes from Nemoura dubitans, assembly GCA_921293005.1. Classification (NCBI taxonomy): domain Eukaryota; kingdom Metazoa; phylum Arthropoda; class Insecta; order Plecoptera; family Nemouridae; genus Nemoura; species Nemoura dubitans. The sequence continues at coordinate 42,495,630 of OV121076.1, forward strand.
CCTACCCCCTGCAGCCTAAATAACCAGAAGCTAAATTTGCATCGGCGCCCTTCTGTTTTGTTTGGCTCCTCATCTGAAAGTCAATTAGCCACATACAGGCGTATCTTCTACTGAGCTATACGGTGTTGTACATTACGAGTGAGTGCGACATCCTCTTTGTCGCCGTCGCCGTCCAACTCGAGGCGATCGACATGTCTTTGTCTCGGTCTCTCTCACTGTTTGAATCGGCAATTAGTATGGCCGCCATTGTGATGGGCTACGTGGTGGTCTTCCTGTACTGTCCTCTCTTCCGCACTGGATCTCGTTGGGGAGCACCGCGTCGACTTACCAACCACAAGAATGGATTACCACAAACGTCATGTTCATTTTTTTTCAATTTAGAATTTGTGTGTAGGAGGGTTCGTGCTGAATACCAACGAGAACCATTGTCAAGGTTCCGAAAGTCTGGTTCCCAAGGGCTCTGTGGGAGAAATTAGTCTGCGGTCTCCGCATAATAATAATGTATAAATGGAAATGCGATAAACTTTTGAATTGGGTCAGGATCACTGAGCCGTGCTTTTACAGAGGAGACGATCTATTTCCAGCTGACAATGGCTAATAATAATAATAATAAGTGTGATACTTGGACAGACACCAACGCCCACCGCCTTTTTATCTAGGCTCTGCCTCGTTTGCTGAATGTAGGTTTTCAACTTACGATGGGGGAACGCAATCGGCGCTTTAGTAAAAACCAAATCATTTTTAAAGGCAAACTGAATGAGACAGCTTCACACAAAATAGCTAGAGACCTAGCTAATTTAAGGGCTTTCAATAATATGAATTGGATTATTGTTAGATTTGCTGAAAATAATTCATAATCGTATAGAAAACACATTTACATCACTTTTTGACAGTTGTACCTAATGTATAATTTTCAACAAGCTTTTATTTGAAAGACTATTATATTACATCGGTTCATAGCTACTTTGTTTTAGGCTGTCACTAGTAGCTTCTTTGTAAAAATTTTTTTGTAAATATTTGTAAGTATAAATATTTTTGTTATATTGAGTAAGGGATCTCCCCCCCCCCCCCCCCCCCCCGCCCCACCTTAAGACGGTAAAGTTATTGACAGTAAATACAACCGGTCACTGCTATTACTCGTTGACATAACATATATATATATATATATTATAGTGTAGGTACGTCTCAGGTTAAAAAAATCAGCGCCATGGGCATACACTTTAACCTGTGCCTCAACATTGTAAAAATCCAGGTTTGCTGGGACTTCGCAATATGAGCCGTACTGTAGTAAGCGTTCCGCTACCTTTCAACGTCACCTGATTCACACCCCAACCTTCTAGCAATGAATCAAAGTGCAATCGCACAACTCGCCAGACAGCCCGCAATGTGCTATCCTTGGCCTGTCATTTAAAAATACATAAAGCCAAATAAATGAAAATTTATACACGCAATTTTCTTCCACCCGAATGAAAGCTTGTTGATAATGCGCCGCCACAGAGCCCGGCCCTAAGGCGCGGCCCGCGTAATTTTAACTCGCATCTAATAAACAATCGATGCCCGATTCAAAACCGCTTCCAACAAAAACGCGCGGCGCTCTATCGACTTTCGAGCCGACGGCCAAGCGGGGGAATTGCATCAAGACGAATTGCGATTTCCTTATCGCCGCAAGCACGTTGCATGTCCTAGACCAGAGCATCATCGGCAAATGCATCGACTGCCGCATCTTCTTTAGCGTTCTCAATCCACCTTTATACCTTAGACCCACCACTAACATCCCTGCTTTATATAAATAACTCTTTGAGTGACTCTACACATCTCTAGTAAACATAACGTGGCCAGGCATAAATCTGTGTGTCTGGGCAGGTTTTTTGGCGGCTACAGAAGCCATGCGTGATCTAGTTTGCGTCGATTCTACAGTGGTTTCAGCATAAGCTGCCAGCGTTCTGTGTAGCGAAGCCACGATCAGATATCCGATGCCTCGCTTAACGTTGAAGGATACAACCCGAGCGTTTGCGAGACGACTCCAGGTTTAAGTGAAATAATTTGACGAAGCTCGCGAACGCACGATAAGGCGAACCACTTTTCTTCCAGTTTCCGATACTTGTGGAAACGATTTAATGACTTATTTTATTTGGGGAGAGCTCGTCACCGGTGTGGAAATGATAGCGTTTTCCGGTACCAGTGGCGGCTACTAGCGTTTTACACGCGTTTTTACCGCTTTAGAAGCACTGAAATAAAAGCATTATAGATGAACTTCTGCAAAGAAGGGCGAGAGATAAAGATTATTTCAAATACGGTATAATATTAAGTCCGTCTATAAATATTTACGGCAAATTGCGCAAATTGCTTTCTTTATACAAGAAACCAGCAAATTGCAGCCAAAATGAAAATAACAATACACTACGTGGGCGACGGTTGTTCTCAAATGAAGCTTGTTTTCAACGCTCAAAACTCTGCAGCGATAATTGGAATCTTTTTAGCTGAAAATGCAAAAAAGCTTTTTTACAAACAGAATATCTCCGTTTTCGAGCAATTCAAAGCTCGCGGAACAAAGCGAAACTTTTTGGGAACCAGGGAACTCTCTCTCTCTGCACTTACCGAGAAACCTCACGCCACAGCGTTAAAACTCTTGGCCGATTCCCTCTGCGGACACAACGGCGGACACGATCGGCCAAACACGGGTGGTGATGGGGGTAAGCTAGGTGTGGCAACCTGGGATAATGATAACAATAACAGCTGGTGGTCCGGCGTCTCGCGGTCGTGTTTTCGTACCGCCAATTAAGCGAGCGCCTATTGGCTTCGGCGTGTTATCGCCGGGCACACGCTCGCGTTACGTGCCAGACCGAACCCGGTAATTGAGAGTCGCACGCCAAAAAGAGCCCCCCGCGCCAAGTCCGTGCAGTCTATGGCTAAACCCAATGGTCTAGCCCGCGAGGGAAGATGCCACAGCAAGGCCTGCCTACCCCCTTTACTGCTACCAACTCATGAAACTTAATTTAAATGGTGGGGGGAAATTCTTTTTCGGTTACAAACAAATAATGACAAAATGACTATGTCACAATGTCACAAATATGATATCAAAAATATATATACCTATATACAAATACAAATACAAGCTTTGGTAATATGAGAAGGTATTAGAAACCAATATGGCGGAATAAAGATGATGACAGGATTTCAGTTGGTTCTAGTTGGCGCTTCTGTTGTTGTTTCTTGTTGGCAGTGACTGCCAGCGCTCCAAGCGGTATTATATGTTGGTATGCTCCGTTGCGTCTGGAGTAAATATGAATCATGGAAATAGTCTCCTTGCTAAATTTCCAAGACTCGATGTCTGCTTGCCCTATATTTTTAGTGCATAGTTTTCAAGAAAAAAATATTTCAAACTTAGTTTTAATGCTTAATAAAGTATCTGCATTGATTCGGTGATAAAGTATTAGTGCGTCTTTATTTAGCGTTCAATCCCAGTTTTTAAATAGTTTCTTTGAAGTCTCCGTGCTGTCTTAGGGCCAAAATGTTTCAAAACTGTGCACCTATTTGTCTGCTTCAAGGCATGGGATAGGTTGTAACTTTGTATTGTATTGTAAGTTTTGAACTTTTAATTTTAGCTCATGGCTATCGCAGTGGCAGGTTTCTATTCGAACAGTGTGCCGTGGTCTTTAATCATAATCGATGTTTTCCCATTAGGAAACGATATATAAAGGGTTTTCCAATAAATACATTATTAGCTGGCATTCATGTATACGCATGGACCCGTAGATGTGCACCAAAAATAATTACTTATGTGATGAGTTAACTTCGAGGCTTCATCCCACAAACCCAAAATTTTTCGTCCCACCAGATACCCATATCTATACTCACCCCTAATTAAAATTGTGCAAATGTTTACCTACTTAAATGATCAAGGTTATACAATAGTGTACGCGAGCTCTCATACAATATGCATAAATCTGTGCATGTGTTATGAAACACATCAGCCTGGTTGACTTCATTATGAATCAACTTCCAGCCCCTTTATAGAAAACAAAAATCGATCTCCAATTCTCAAGCCGAAATGCAGTGTACCCGGTACGCGTGCCCTGCTTAATGGCATGATGGCATGATGGCATGATGGCATGATGGCATGATGTCCGATGGCTCAACGAAGGACTTCGTGGCCGACTTGACAAGTACACCACGCGGTTATTGAAGCATCATGCACGATGCAGCAGCTAGCGTCTTGCACTTGACTTTGCAGGTCTGGTTGCAGCCGTTGATTGCACCAATTACCCGCAGAGAACAGCGCGATTGTGCGCTATCACGATGCCAGCGCTAGAGATTGCCTCGGGGAATCGACACACTAGCCATTAGTGGGAACTTCCTGCACTCGGTGTTTGAGGAAATCGAATTTTCTTTGGCTAACTGACTCGACTGTATACTTATCGAGGGTATTCAATCGAGATCCGTGATTTATTTTCTTGGTATAGAATTAGAACGCCGCGAGTCACTATTAAAATGTGCATGTAAAAAGTCCTAATGTAGTACGGTAAAGATCGATAGTGCATCGATATGCATTAGCCGTATATCAAATAAAGCCAGTAACAGGGCAGGTATTCTAAATTGTGGGGTAGAGCTAAATAGACTATTATACAATTCACGGAGAGGAGTTAAAAATAAAACCAGTTGTTCTTCTTTTTATTTTCCAATCTGACTGTGTGCATGAGCTAGTTGTCACTGGCTGTCACCAATTTGGCGATGACAAAATTAACTGAGGTGCTAGATAGCCCAGACCACGTATGTAAAATTGGCCGATGGAATGAAATTTTGACCCGTCTAACAAAAATGCCACCCACTTCTCTGGCATATACGTTCGGATATCCAGATCTGAATTAGAATTATCTGTCGATCACGCAATATCGATTGCTAATAAGCATCAGGCCTCATTTCCACGGTTGTCTGTAATGTTACCATCATTACCGACGCCATAATGAAGAGAGACACTCGGCTGCGGTAACTGGTAACTATCGATAACGTGACCCATCACAGCATAGAGCACATTCGCGTGGTATCCATCTTCTGTAGCTGCCACAGTCGACGGTTTGTGTATGTGTGTGCAGTAACGAGCGGGCGCTGGGATTCAATGGAAATTAATACAATAGGGAGGGCAATTTATCATCGTCTTCTTCATGTATCACATCGCGTCATATATAGTTTTGCTCTTTTTTCTTCAAGACGACACAGATGTGTGGAGCTTTATTACTTAGTCATCGATCGGGGGTGCGAAGGAGCTGCAGCCACCGGCAGATTACGGAAGGAAGATGAATTTTATGCGGAACATCACAGACTGGTATTTTGTACAAGACACCAGTTTAGTGATTCGGGTATCCTTCAAGCAGATCTTAATCTAATAACGCACAGTGCTGTAACATTATCAGTACTAACAATGATCACTGCTCCTTGCAACCTTCAAGGTCATGTAAGATGTTTTTCAAGACAGCCTCCATGACCTACCCTGACTACAAGTCTGTTGCTTCCTTGACACCGTGCCTCGAATGAGACACGTAAGACTCGAAGGACGGCATCCATCGTCGAGTCCTGATGTCCTGAATCCCATGCCTGGAGGAAAATTGACCACTCCTATGCTGAGTCACGTTCCAGTCCTGGCATGCAGCGCGCTTGGGATATCGGCTTCCATGGGCATGAACCTCGGGGTGAATCCGTGGACTCTGTATTTCCCTCTGTAAGGGGCTTAGCGGCGATCATTAGTGATTCAATACTGAAACCGCATTGAGCACACACATGGATGCTGCATAGTAATGTTTTATAAACACCGACATAGCCGTGTACCGCCATCCATATGAATCACGGGAGATCGCGTGCCATTGGCAGAAATGTAATTGTATTACTGTCCATCTCGATTTTTGCATAAATCACAAAAGCTAAAAAAACATTTTTAAACAAGTAAACAGTTTGTTTTGTTCAATGCGCAACAAAAGTATGCGATAACAAAACACAATTCAATCGAGCCTTGTGCTAAGGAAAGTCTCGATAAAATTGTAAGACTAAGATGATTCGATCTTTATCTACAAGGGCAGGTACGTAACTGCTTTCTACCGTGCCGCCATGACAAAGAGCCATCGCAATTCGCTATTTATTGGCTCAGCTGGACTTCATTTCGTCCTAACATTAAAGTGGTGCCCCCAAATAAGATAAAAAAAGGAGATAAAAAGCGGAAAAAGTGATGTTGTCCATCTTGTCGCGAAAGTGTGTATCGCCTTGAAGGCCCGGGCACAACAAACTCTAGACATCGTGTGCGGGTGTTAAATCCAATTCGCCTTGGTGCAGAAGAATGGACGGACCTCTGCGCCGAGCGTCCTGTATACCAGGGCCGTCAGGGTGAAGATGAACCCGACTCGACAACTCCAAGTGACAGTCCCATTTCCTCTTCGGGCCACATTAACGGTGACAAGAGAGCATTCGTCTTATGCCCAACAAGACTTGTCTCCCCGCGCTCCCTCGCTATGTCTCTCCGTCTCTTAATGACAATGCCGTCCTCCCATCTCTCTCAAACATCACTTTTATCTCTTATTTTTAGAATCGCACACGCGGGCATCCTTCGTTATTAATTATTACCTCAGCTTTTGCTGTCATGTATAGTGCTATGCAGCACCAGCGAAGATAAATTATCGTAAAGATCAAAATGTCAGGAATGACATTTATTATTTGGTGTATATAGTAATATTTTTCACGTCATTACAGGCGAGTTACGCGAAGGCTACGTGGAATGAACCTGCACGGGGTCGGGACAGGGAGAGGTGTCCGAAGGTTGTTCGGGATGCTGTGTCTTCCTCCGGGAACGGGAGATAGGGTCATGGTGGGGAGCGACGTTAACGTGAACGTGATAAGGGTGCTGGGAATTGCTCTTCACGGAGAGCTGCTGGCTTCGTATTGCGCTGTCTGGTTGGAAAATGTTAGAGGAAAACATGTGTGTATAATATACAGGAGTGAAAAATTTTCAAAAGCAAACCAGTGACTAATTGGATGTTCACGCAGAAGCGACAAATCACTTGTTATTGCTCGATAATTCCTAATAGCGAACCACGTCCATGAGCTTTACACTGATTGACAATGCCAATAGAGGCAATTAGTGGAAGAGAGTATGAATCTACAGGCCTAGTCAAGTGGAAATCAAAATCAGGTGGGTGGCCGGGAAGGGGGTGCAGGATATAATGTTTTCGCCGATAAACGAGCCAATTTAGCGAGAGCCTCCCACGCACATTTCGGTCGTGGTCTTCCATTTAACCTAAACCCACGTACAAATTAGGTCCGATTCAAATATAAATATACCAATAACGTAATGGACCATATGCTTGGCAAACTATGGAACACAGATTCTTTTAATACCCGCCATGAGCAGCACATTTGCGGAATCAAACGACAGCTGGACCCTAAAATCTAGTCCATCAAATCATTCCGGACTAGAACCTTTCGTCTTCATTTATAAGAGAGCGCAATCCAATGCAATCTCGGTCCATATCGGTCCGCCACGGCGGCTCGCGTCGTATAAGTAAGTGGGCCGAAAATGAAACGACAGCATTGGCTACCACCAGAATCGTCCTCTGCAAGAATCTATTGTGTTGTCCAACGCCATCTCCTGATTATTATTGGGAATCGATATATACATTCTTCCATCTATAGCCAGCAGCGCACTCTTTATACTTTATTCCTGACAATCTCCTGCAAGGACTCTGTTGTTGTGTGGAGGCTGTGGGGCCGAAATTCTTCCGTCGGCCCTGAGAAATGGACAGACAATCATCCCGTGGATTTTCAAATAGTGGAGGAGGTTCGGCCGAAGAGCAACAGCATTGAGAGCATAGATACACATGGATGGACCATACCTTTCATTATTTCTCTTAATGCGAGACATTTTGACAGAACCATGAGATTCAATTTGGACAATTTGGTGGCACGCTCAATGTAAACATTTTTAGATCTTCTTTTATTATCGTCGCTTGGTTGGTATCGAAATAGGCTCACTGCTTTGCAGTAGATATATCCCCGCCTTTTGTGGCCTTAAAAAAGCAGAGGCGGATTTTTTTACAAACACCGCCCATCCTATATAGTACCTACACGATCTCTGAAAAGAAACGTGATTTCCATTATCAAATAACCGTGTATAACGACACAGCTTTTTCGCGACGAAAATGTGCTTTGCGTTTTGTTTTCTCTTTGCGCGAACGTGAGAGGCAAATTCTGTTAAAAAAACATCAAATTCGCGCGTTCGCTTCACCGTGTATTTCTCTTCCAGCCTCGCACTTTCCGAACATAGGTAGGCATTTTCTGTACACTCGTCAAGAAACTGTCTGAACATTTCCTTACTGCACACTCTTGACATCTCTCATATATTTTTAGACTCGAATAAACTAAAACACGAAACTGGCTCATATTCATATTTGGCCCATTAGCAAACGATCCAAACGCAGAGCTCTCGAGACCACCGAAGGTATTTCAAATCACCAGGATTAAAAATAAAAATAATCACATTCGAAAATCGAAAAGCGAGAAGCGGATTTAGCAGTGCCACAGTAAGCGTACTCTTTTCAACCGCTTTTTGCCCCCATGCCAACCATGGGATTCTGCGGCGCAAGGAATTACGCAAAACTGATGAGCCTGATGGTCGGTCGCGGCCGTGGGGTCGGTAATTACCACGTTCACTACCAAGGTCACTGGACCGTGCAGCGCTGCACAGACGACGTCGCTCTCGGTAACTAAACGGCGCTCCTTTTTTGCCCCCAACGCCAAAGGGTACGTCGTTTAAATGATTCACTGATCGATGCCACTTTTTGTTGACTAGCGCCTATGTAATATTCCAAACGCGTAGTCCTCTGACTGTGACCGGTACACGCATTCTGTGGTCGCTATGGACAATTCACTGCGTTCACGCACAAAAACTGAACGTGACTCCCATGTTTCTGCTGTTTTTTTCTCCCGTGTTCATAGCTGTTTCAAATTAGTTTCAATACTGATTTCGCAGCCACTCATACTAATTTTTTTTAATGCTCCTAATCCAGTTTATACTCATTGTATAAACCATACATAGTGACCTATACTGCAAATGGGGCCGATTGCCCACAAAAAAACAAACATGATTTTGACCTGTATGTTTTTCCGACCCCCATTGCCATTGTTTCGAAATTAGTTTCTGCTAATTTTGTACCCGTCATATTAGCTCCATCTCTTGCATCTCTTGCATCACAATGCGTTTCTCTACTAAGTGCATTGTGATGCATGTAATTACTGCAACATGTTATTTATTATGAAAATCAATTATATTATTACTATAACGGCAATGGGTTTTTTAGTTTCATGCATTACACTCGAATATAGCAAATTGCATACATCACCTATACGTGTGACGCTACACCTAAGTATATATACATGTCATGTAGCCTTTGCTGTCATGTGTCAACCAGCATGCCAAGCACATGTCCGACCAAGTAACATGTACGACTTCTTATTACACGCAGTCCCCGCACGTGTGGCTAATTTCAGTGTCTGCGATGTGTGTGAATTAGTTTTCAGGGACAATCGTCAAAAGAAAATCTAAAATTAAGTCCGTGAAATGGAAATATTACCACTTTTTTACCCTCGAATTAAACAGTAAATGTAGATATGCCGAAGAAAGTCGATGGTGTTGCTGGGACTGAAAGAAATAATTGTATGCAATGTGTTCAATCATTCTGAAGTGCAAGTAAATATGTCGAAATTCTCACATCTATAGCAGTGCAGGCCGTTTTCAGCGTTGCCTAAAACTAGCACTGCAATGCATTGTTCCATTTCAACAACAAAAGACATCGCGAGCGCTCGCTCCAAGAAGGAACAATGCTCGCGGTCGATATTCACGGTGTTAACTGTTAAGTCGCTGCTTTGTTGGTATTAAAATAGCCGTAGTTTGGAATCAATCATTCGCCCTGCCGTCAGATAATCTATAAGCTGCATGCCAGCGCTCCACATAATAATGAGAGTTCCCTTCGTGCGGTCCCCCACTCCTAGCACCTCCCAGAAAAAAGCTACTCGACGTTGCCTGATTCGAAGTTGTCATGTTGTTTTACATTTCCATGCAAGTCAAAGTTCGGTTAAAAGTTTCCGCAGTCACACACATACTAACAGATTGTCAGGATTTTTAAAAAAGTGTGTCTCGTAGTCCAAAACGAATGGCAAGTATAAAAAGAGATTTCATAACTGCGATTGTGAAAATAAGCTCGTTAAAATTGTATAACAAAGTGAAGTTTGAAGTATCTATTTTTGTGCGTAGCGCTGTTTACGCATTCCGGTATCCCTTTCAGGACCCTGCAGGGCTTGTGTGGGTTGAGGGCGCCAGCAACATTCACCGTTTATAGCGCATCCAATCAATTTAAATTTGATTGGCCGGAAAACGAACCAACACTTTCGCAAAATTCGACAAAATTTTGCCTTTATTTGCATCTCCAATATACCGCCACGATTACCGTGCATGAAAGAGCATTATTATTTTTATACCAAAAGCCTGCGTGTATTGTGTTGAAAAAATATATTCCCTGCGCTACATTCTTCAGCGAAATACGCAAATTGAAAAATATCGTCTCCCATTTCCAGCAAAAAGCGCACAAATGTGTGTATGGGTTTTTCCAAAATCAAAACTCGATTCCTGCAGTGAAAAAATAAAACCGATTAAAGGAACTCATACAACTTCTCGTACACGTCCATTATATTAAAGCGCATAACATCCAAAGCAAGAATGTTATATCTCGACTACAACCCAAAAGGCACAAAAACAATTTACTCTGGTATTCTGCCTACCCGGCTCGAAACACCCACGCAAAGACGCACAACATTTTCATTGCCGACAGATATATATATTGTCCATTATAACATGGCTCGATCCATACGCCCTGCACCCTTCCACGTGTCCGTTCCTTCCAGGGCATGCCGTCCACCTGGCGGTCGGTTCCAGCAGGCGGCGTTCGTGGAAAGCTTAAAAGCACTCGTAGTAATTGGCGAGCGATGCCGGCGAGCAAGGCCCGAGCGTCGGACCCTAACGCCGGTCGACGCTAATGAAGAGTTGGCGCATCCTATCGACGGGCGCAGCCATGCAGTCGAGACAAATTAGAAAACATACAATGTTGTTAGCGATAAATCAAAGTGTGAATCAATTTGGAGAGAGTTAGCCTGTGTGTATGCGCGGAGGCTTGGCCGAAAAAACAAATAGAGAGCCGGTGTGATGGAACTTGAAAGGGTGTATAGTTTTGTATATTTTCCGGGTTGAGTTCGATGGCTCGGCGTGGTTTTGAGGACGACGTCGTCGACGCCGGATCGGGTGGCCCACGTGTGTGTGTGTGTGTGTGTGTGTGTGTGTGTGTGTGTGTGTGTGTGTGTGTGTGTGTGTGTGTGTGTGTGTGTGTGTGTGTGTGTGTGTGTGTGTGTGTGTGTGTGTATGAAACATGTTTTATTTGCAAACATCAGCGTGGGTGATCCCGTCCTGGTCGAAACGTTGCACCTTAGACTCCGCGCTGTTAAAAGAAGGGATTATTTCTGTGCTGTGATGCTCGACGCTAGAAACGCAAAGAGAATCTCGGATGGAGCGGATGGTGTGGCTGGCTTTAGCTTCGCCCTTCGTGTGTGATCGCATATGGGGGCGAAGACATATGGGGGCGAAGACTTTATCAAAGCCCGAAGCACAAATATGGCTGGGTTGAGATAAACCTATGAGAAAACTCCATCAAAAACAGGATATTTCCATTTTTTAAAGTATCTAAAGGCGATGGGGAAAACTAAATCCTTCTTAAGGCGAGCTGAGCGAAATGAACGAAAGTTGTATTATAAAGAATCGAAAACAATTTTGTACCTTACGTTTATATAGCTGTCGGTTAGAGATCGTCATAGACTAACAGGAGCGGAAGGAGATTCCAGATATCATGCAGCATTGAGCATTATTTGCAAGTCTGTTTCATGTATATGAAACTTCACGGAGATAGAATTGGCAAATAAAATGTGCAATAGCGTCATGGCAGAGATAACTGAGAACAAAAAGAAACTCGTCCCTTGCGTGTATTCTCAAGTCCTATTATCTTCGCAACAACAATAATAATGCACGTCTCTACAGCTTTGTTTTAAAGAAAGTCAAATCCCAGCGACAAAAGGGCAGACGACTTTTTCAAACTCGCATTCACAGCTCAAACTCGCATAGCAGAGAAAATGAGAGGAAATTCTCACACGCAGCAGCATTTCCTTTTACTATATACACCCTCGTCATTCCACATGGCGCGTCCCCTCCTAACCAAAAAAAAACAAATCTTGAACAAAACTGCCCGCATTATTTTACAAGAGTATTGTCTCTCACGCCCTCCCGCGCGACGCCCGTAAAGATCACGGCGCCCCCACGCCCTCGACGTCGAGTGGCCTTGGGGCGGCGTCGCCAAGAGTAATGGACGGCGTCGCACCGCACGCCACTGGCTGGACCCGCGGTCAAAGTGCGTTGTTTATTACCGCAGCGGTGCGTAGCCAAACAGAAATCTTGAAAAAATGGTCACAGTGGCCGGATAGTAAAAAATATAGGTCGCGTATAGTGTACTTATAGGTGGATTAACTGACTTAGGGCTATAACTTGACCACTTTACGTTGATCTATACGATTGGCTTGGGCTCTGTAAGTATGTTTTGTGCAGAGATATTTCACGATCTCTATAAAAGAAGAATCATGGGAGCGTAGCCTGTTCTGTTAGGGGCTCAAGGCGATTTTATTTTTTGATAGCTAATCCATTTTCCATATCTTTCTTGAACCATAAAGGAAGTGATCTCATCTCTGGGCCTGCTAGCGAGCTGTCAACAATTGTGTCGTGACGTAACATCCGCTTTCCGTTAGATATTTTCCTAAATCTATATCCAAAGTGGAGATGAGTGACACCACCAGAAGAGTCGGGCCGACTGTGTATTTGTTTGTTCTTTGTTAATAACCGCCACATCCGAACAACTATATCTGACGTCGGGAAGTAAATATATCTTATGGAAGTTCATTACTTTTTTTTATCGGAGATGGCGAAGCTTTCTTTGGGAACGCGAATGAATGAATTAGATTTTGAAAACCCTATGTAACCAATGCGAGCCATCGCAAAGCTGCGGCATTCACTTATCGGGTGAATGCTATTCGTTGACTGACTAAGCTTTTCCCTCAAGCTTTAAGCAGCAATAAGCCTGTTTGCTGTGTCACTCACTGCGGCGCATTGAGCTGCCGTACGGCGCAGGAATTTACTGTCTAAGTTCTTGGGGTAAATGTACAGGAAGCCATTGGTGCAAGCGATGGTGCTGCCACCGCTTCTAACCGTCGAAATCGATTAATTCTGTTTTTGTCAGCACGTTTAACAAAAGTGCTCCATGCATTTCCTATATGTGGCTAACGACATCGATAAATGATTAATGTCGGCTCTGCAGCTAAGGGGCGGCTACAAACGACATCGACGTCTTATTCGCTCACATGGTTGTTGTTTTTTCGAATTTTTCTAAACTGAAAGGTTGTAAAGTTCAGGGTGTTTGCGTTTTGTTTAGTACTGGGAAATTCGTTTTTGGAAAAAAAAAACTGCAAAGTGGTATTGATTTTCACTCATGTCACTCAAACGCAAAGTAAATGTCGACGCAAATGGGTTTACTTCGCGCATTTCAATTCAGAAGGTTTCATAAATTATGTGTATATAAATTCGTGAGCGCCATAGGAAATATGTCACTTGAGCTTTTCATGTGTATCGCGATACACAAGGGTCCATCAAAAACTCCCCAAACGTTATTTAAGTATACACCTATATACAACTACAGCTCGCTTAAAACGTTTTAATATTCAATTCCAATAGAGTAAAGAACAACAAAATCTGCGTGAAACCGTTTACCAAAAGGGCCCTCTATCTCGATGCTGCTCGCTCTATCTCTCAATCTATCTCTCGCTCCCTCTATTTGAATGAATCCTTATAAATGGCATAGCTATATATACTACAAAGTTCAATGACAATTTTATAAACAAGCTTACAGTACGAATTCAATTTTCCACGTGAGAATCAATAGTGGTAAATATTATGTCCTGAGCTCACGTGTGGGCTACGACATATGTTTGGGCTACATGATGAAGCCCGTGAAGCTCATATATGGGCTACGACATGAGTGTGGGCTACGTGATGGAGCCCACATGAAAAAAATAAGAAATAACAAAATATCGATTTCTTTAGAGAATATAATATTTTAGACGGGTTCTTAAATTTTGTTAAACTAAGTTTTTAAGAAACCACAATTTTATTGATACTTTAATGTGTGTAATTTTTTCAAATCACGGGTTTCAGTAGAGAGCGTACTAAATAATTGTTGGCCGTTGTACAGCATACTGTTAACAATCTTGCGCCATTCCCGTGACGTTGGTTTTCCAGTGGGGAGTTTGCTCTGCTAACTCACTTTTCCCGCTCTCGCCCGTCTTTATGAATTCGGATAGTGGTTCCTCGCCCCCCCCCCCCCCCCCCCAATTTCCAACAACTGCTACGTGACTTTCGGCCGTTTCTGCGCCTCGTCTTCCGCGGCGCGGGCGGGCTTAATGCATCCTCGTGTTATCGAAACATTTGCTAGCGACAGGAAAACAATCCGGCGCGGGAAAACGCACTATATATAGACACACTCGTCGCGGCAATCTCACGCCCTGGGCGGACAAGTTGGCTAGCTTTTCCGAGAAACGGCAGTCGGGAAACAAGTATATTCGAATCTGGAAATAACCTGTAATCTACCCTGAATACAGTATGGTGGTTTAATATAATGGCTGTGCACAATCAACAAGTTGGTATATCTTTGTTAGAAGAATAGCTTTAAATATCTGCCCACAATCAATTCGTAGAAACATTATGTCCAAGCATAAAAGCAAAAGCGTAAAGCGTAAGGAAATGAAAGCAAATGGAATAATAATATGGAGCGTTATATGAAAGCCGAACTTACGAGGAAACATGGCGCACAAGGATGGTGAAATATCTCCCTAAAGGATCAATGTGGAAATAATTGGAAATACAATGACATACGCAAGCAGAATGAAAGACGTATGTATGACATTGGACCGGACTGGTCTATATACATCTTGGCCGAAATAAAACCTAAGCAGCCAAGTGTTCTATCAAACGAGCCAATTTATAAAGACATAAATCCACATTACAATGACTCTCAAATCGTGGCATAATGACATATCATGACTGTCTGGTTATATGCGCACAGACAAAATGCTATACAGGATATTAATATCTCTTCTCGACGCTATATATGTAGATATGTATTCCAAAAAAGCGAATAATAAAGCTATACCCGCTTCGTATCATTAATTATTTAAAAGCCCTCAATAAAAACGTCATTCAAGCTGACAATCAAAGCATCTAAAAATGGAGGCGCACAGTGCAAAAAGCTGGCTGGCTGCTTTTAGCGGGTCGATGGCTTGTTTTTGACGATGGCTTTCACGCACAATGCTGGGGGAGGGGGGGCTATTCTGCGTGCCACACACGCGGCGAGGGGATGGGGCAATCACAGATTCACGCTCAGTCGAAATTCCGCGGACACGCGAGAATGTATTGGGCGGGGGGGGGGGGGGGGGGCAGTCCAGTTTTAATCTGTGCATTAACTCGCAAACAGGCGATAGTATGTGCTACAAAGTGTTGGTTGTTTGGGGGATATTTGTTGGCTTTGATGTGCTTTGACTCAAAAAAGTGGCCCAAGAATAAATCTAAATATCAGAAATGTCATGAAAGATGCCCGCAGCTATCAATAAATGCGCAACATAAAGCTTGAAAATGTTAATGTTTGGAAAAGCTGGTGGAAATTTCCCGTTATTGAGCACGCTTGATGGGTAGTCCAAGTACAATTCAATATAAATGTGAAATGTCATGGGTGAGCCCACTAGTCTCTCGGGCAACATCATTAAGGTTTAAAACGTTCGTTTTCAGAGAACTCGTGGCGTCGGTTCTTAAAAGTGTAATTCAATAATCAATCAAGATAATCGGCCAATTCGTGCAACGAAACTCAGGTTAAAGTACCACATTACTGGAAACTGAAATAAGTAAAGTTGCACTTAAGAATTTCACTAGAAATCCATACGCCAATTGGATTCCGTTTTGATGCGACAACGGAGCGTGCCGAGGCCGTTCCCTCTCCTTTCTACCAGACGGACACGACATTCTTTGATAATTCCTCTCGCACACAAATCACAGCCCTTCTGTGACCACCGGTGGGGGGGGGGGGGGCATTGTCTACGTATGTGGCGTCCCGCATACCCAGGGATGGGTCAATCAAACTTTCAACGACGGCGCCCTGGTGGGGGGGGGGGGGGGCTTTGCTTGGCCGGTGGTTTGATGTCGCCGCCGACGCCGACGCCGACGCCGATCGAATCGATCAATTTCAGCGACATCGCGTGGCTGGTGTTGGACGGCGGCCACGTTTGACATGCCGACTCGGGCCTCCGCGTGCGAGCGTGCACCGACCGTTTGGGAAGTTGGAGAATCTAAGAAACAAACATTATTTTTAGTGACATCTGCGTGTGGATCCACTAAGTTGGGTTATAGGGCTAAAACAGGGGTATACGTTGCCCCTAAATATCTGCAAGCGCCTTCTGTGATGGTAGTTAACACTGCCTTGTGGATTATTCGGGCTATTGTATATTCCTTTCAGAAATGATTGAAACTTCGTTGTCGATACAAACTTGCAATTATTGGTAGAACTTAATTGAGGAATAGTTCTTTGGCCGTAATTACCTTCCCGAAACACCGATTCGCTTCAAACTTTCGGTATTGACTTTTTACAGCGATCACTTCGCAATATTAAAATTTGGAATAGATGTAACAATTTTAAAAATGTATTTTGAAATTGGAAAGATGAGACAAAACGGCAGTTGGTGGACTATATTTGTTTAAATTTAAATTGCTTCTGTACTGGTTACAATTAAAGAGGCAAAATCTTTAATCTGAGCACAATTTGTGTGAACGTGAGAGAATTACTTTAAAGTTCAACAATTGCAAAGTTTTTAAAAATGTTCAGAATTTTTCTTTTTGAATCCTCACACACACTTAAACGTTTTAAAGTAATGCTTAAGCAAGTAGGAAAAAACAACAGGCTATTAAAATTTAAAATATCATTAGCGTGGTCATGATTCATCGACTGTAATGCCGCGAATTGTACTTCAGCCCTCGCATTGTGGCTTCAGTGTCAGTGGCCTGGCAAATCTTATCTCCCTCAGTTGTCAGAGTCATCGAGGCCTAAACAAGCTCCTTCTTGTCTCTCCGAAAGTCAGTTAACTCGTGGCAGCCCGCGAACAGCGCCAAGTCTTATGAGCATCTTCTCAAGCTCTTATTTTTCCCGGGTAAACCGAGCGAGGACGAAAACGATAGACGAAAGTTCGGATGGTTTGCTAAGATAAAGACGAACGGCCGACACACAAACCCTGGAAAGGTTAATTGAATTTTTTAATTATCTCTTATCGGTGATTGAAAGGGAAGAGGGGTGTTGGGGGGAGTGGAAGGAGGGGGCAGTTTAAAAGAGTTTCTTCCCGAATATTTTTTGTGTGCTTAAGCGCACGATTCGAATTTTTAACGTGCTGCCTCATTGATATAACATGATTATGGTGTACTTTGAAAAATATAACGAGGTTTTATTTATACTTTGCCGAATTTTCGCGTTCGGTTCTTTATAAATATTAAATATAGTTCGAATTTAGATGCAAGAAAGCGGCTTTGAAATGAGACTTCAAATGAAACGCAGATTTGCGGAAGGAAGTACTCGAGCGCGAAGAAAATTGGCTATTGGATTGAAATGTGAATTCAATGGTTCATAATCAATGAAATTTGTGAAAACTCGAGAGTGGCATAATTTCGCTGAGAGTAGGAATTTGTTATGCCGAGGAAGACAATGTTTATTTCATGAAAGAAAAATGTAGCCTGCATAATAACTAATTATCCTCCTTTAATTATGCCACATGGCTAATCAAAGAAAATGATAACCAAGCATTCTAGTTTCCCCAGACCAGTTTCCCCAAACAAAGGAACACGCTCAGCGAATCTTATCCAGAGATCCACGTAATTATTTATCTTCTCAACAAAAACTTAAAGCATTACTACCGAGCCTGAGTTCTTTCTTGCAAAGCCGAATCATCGCACGGCGTGATTATTTTATCAGGACGCCAGTTGGCTCTAGTTTTAAAACTCGGGACGAAAATTAAGGTTTATGGGGAATTCCTGATGACTTTTGTGACTTCATGTCGAGGACCCATGTTTAAAGCTTTGCGTGACTATGTCTGAGCCTGCAACTGCTGCTGGATGAGTTGACACTCTTGTGAATTATTGCTCTGTAACTACATTAGTGTTGGTGTCGTACGTAATGCGTGACATGCTTTCGAAGTTCTGATGGAGGTGCCGTTTTTAAAGCTTTTTACGTTTTAGGCTTGTGGAGGTGCCGAGTGTAAAGCTTTTCAAAATGCACATTTGGTGGAGGAGCCTTTTAAGTTTGCTATGCAAGGGGTGCGCATGCAGCGATGCTGTGTTTTAAGCTTACTATGCTCAAGGCTGGTGGAGGTGCCGTGTTTTAAGCCCACTATGATAAAACTTGGAGAACATGCTCTGTCCAAAGCTCTGTAGCTTACGGTGAAGATGCCATTTTTTAAAAGCTTGTCATGCTTACTTATGCATAAAGCTTGCTTTGCTTAAACTACTCTTTGACTTTTGGTGGAGGAGCCACGTTTAAAGCTTATCGAAGACAAGGCTCTTGGAGGTGCCGTTTTTAAGCATATCGTGTGCAGTGTTGGTGGAGGGTCCTTTTCATAGCTTACTCTTCCCAAAGAGCTATCATGTGCTTTTAACACTCTGCACCTGTCGATGCAAAAGCCGAGACAGATGTCCACCTATGAAGCACGCAAATTCTGTTCGACGTCCTTCTTCATGAATATATCGGGGCACGACAAAAAGCTGGAAGACACATACAAGCGACAGCATTCATCCGGAGAATCGTGAACTTGAACATGAGGTAACCAAAGTCTACGCTCTGGATTCTTAACAACGGTCATATTATTATAGTACTGAAGAACATGCGGAAAATAGTGAAATCTATAAACTAAAGTTATATCAATCGATTATATTCTTCCCGGAATGATTGAGATTGTCTAGCATTTGTGAGTTTGTGAGTAGTGTGCATCACTCTGTTGTTCTGCTGGCAGCCATGTTTGGTTTCCCGCACCGCGCACTGATTTTCTGCTGTCTTTCGCGGCAAAATGCTTCCGGCAGTGAAAGTCCCTTCCGGAAAGTAGCTTACAGCAACGCGAAAACAATCGCGCTCTGGGAACCCGGCCTTAGGCAGGTCAAGCCGGTTTGGGCTCACGACTAAAGGCCGAGCTGCAGAAGGTTTATTATTCAAACCTTTCGAGTTGTGATACATTGTTTATCATTGAAACATCTCGAGATTTGACTCAGTTTGGCTTAAGGTTTCACCCGTCCAGTTTGACCGTTTTTTTTTTAACTTTATAGATATACCTGTAACCCTTGCTGAACCGTAGGCCAGTGAAACTCTGCGATATCTTTGACAAAAACACTCGGGGAAATTTTGCAATATTTTAAATACATTTATTGTGAAATTGCTATTTCTTGCTTTAGTTAAATTTTGAAATCAGTTTCTCTAATGAAAAGAATGCGTGCTTTTTTGTCACAAAGCTTGTTGATTGCAAAAAGGGTTATCGGAGTTTCGTGCGTTTTCCTCTTAAAGTTGAACTTCGTTACATTCACCATATCGAACAGTTCAGGCGGCGGGGAAACACCAGTTTTCATGAGATGACCGAAGTTAAGCCATCCTCCGCCGAGTCAGGAAACGGATGGATTACCGCCATACTCTTGGCCAGTTCCGTTCTTACGAGAGGTTGATAAGAACGAAGTTATTACAGCAGGAACTACCCGTTCTTGGGAAGACGTTAAGCAGGTGATTTTCTTTTCGACAGTAGTTGTCTATACGCATGCCAGCACCGAGAGATCCCGACACCACGGAGGCCGTTGTCATTATAGCGTGTCCGAGAACATCGCAATTCAAATCTGTGATAAACTCAAACCGTTAAAATTCAACAGAAATATAACTGCGCAGACCACTGCATTAAAATTAAACACATGATGCAAAAGTGTAGATCTTAGATTACAGTTGACAAAGCTGGAAAAGCATGCACACGCCCTGTTTTAGCCGTCCACTGAATCTACCTGTCGACGATAATAGAATTTCATCTGTATGACTTCATCGCGTGACCCCTACAGTACGTCTCGGGTTCTTTTGTCAGCCGCAAATCAGCAGCTGTATTCTACAATGCTAAAGTGTACGCCCAATGCCCCGAGGTGCTGACAAAAGAACCTGACACGTACTTTACACAGCGCCGTGAGTGTTGAGTGGTGGAAGTGCCAAGTTCTTGGGCACTCCCAAGCCCACTCCTAGTCTAAGGCGCGTTGAGGTGACGTGGGCTAGCGGGCACTCCTCAACCGTCGTCGTCGCAAATCAAGAGCGGGGCCGAAAGTCAACACCGTTATTAGCCCATGGTTCACACTGCACGTCACAGGCTTCAGATCAATACACAAAGCATCGATTAACTGTCGGGCAAGGTGAGAAAAAATAGCGACTCTCAATGTGTTTGCGCGTGTGTGTGTGTGTGTGTGTATGTGTGTGAGTGTGCAGGATTATGTCTTCGATAAGTTAGACGCCGTCGCGTTGAAACTTTTCACGTTATCGCGCGCGCAAACGACGAGAAAAACGTAAAAAAACGCATTTTGTCGCATTTCAAACAATGTGTCACATATCTGGAGTTATCGGCCAAAGCTTGGGATTTCTGTTACCGGTTTTAGCTGCACAATTTAAAGTAATTCCTTGAGATTAGCCGAGTAAATTTACAGTGTCCGCATTTTGGCTATAAACGGGAGCTCGCGCGCAATATGGTATACCGAAGGAACGTTTTCTAACCATCTACAATGGTTTTACACGCCCGAAATATAACTCTTCGTTAGCAAGACGCAAACGAATGAATTACATGGCGTTGCATTTAAGTCGTCGGCACTCGATTCTCAAGTCCGATCGGCTCCCGAATGTCGGCGAGAAAAGGCGTTGTTTCTGTTATCTGCTCTGCCCTGCACCGCGAGCGCCGGTCCTGACTGTAAATCCCGGCGTCGCTGGAAACATTAATAGGTTCTGATCCGTCGGCGATGAAGACAAATCGCTTGTGTTGAAATTCATCCCCCCCCCCCTTCACACAACCCCCTGTTTTGTGGGTCGGCACCCAATACCGTGATGGCATGGACAAGCACGGGGGGGGGGGGTTCAACCCTCTCTGCAATCGCGTGAACCGCTGCGGCATTCCCTTGAAAGTTGAAACGTTGTGGCGAACGAAACAATAGAACATTTCTATTGATATTTTAGAGTACGAGTTTTATTTTACCTACACTTTTGCCCGGCTGCAAGCCAACCGCTGCACGTGATTAATTGAATTCAGTTGTTTAACTGCTAGTTGGGATCTTAACTAGGAGTTGAACTCAACTAGGGGTGGAAATTTAGGGGAAAATATCGTCCACATTCTTTACCGTCAATAAGTTGATCAAAGTACGACTCATGAACCACTTTTTCCCTAAATCAGTCCTGTCTCTCTCTAGCTTCAGCATTCCATGAGCAGGTTTTACCTCTTAAAACTCGGTGGGCTCTACGTAGTAGAAAACAATAAAGGGCTTCTAAGAAGTCCCTACGGCTCATACAAATTCACTTTTGTAGTCCAGCATCGCTTGAACGAAGGCATCAACACGAAACCTTAATCCAGTGCTTGTTTGCGGCACGCCATCCGGTCCGGTCCTTCACACAAAGAATGCCATTACCGCCGCCACTGGACACTCTTTGCCACATACACATCCACTCAGAAGTCGTCAAACGCCCCTCCACCGCGCCGAGACGCAAATGAAGACGCCTCTGGACACCCCTTGCCACGTGCACATCCACTCAGACGTCGTCAAACGCCCCTCCACCGCGCCGAGACGCAAATGAAGACGCCACTGGACACTCTTTGCCACATACACATCCACTCAGAAGTCGTCAAACGCCCCTCCTCGCGCCGAGACGCAAATGAAGACGCCACTATACACCCCTTGCCACGTGCACATCCACTCAGACGTCGTCAAACGCCCCTCCTCCGCGCCAAGACGCAAATGAAGACGCCACTATACACCCCTTGCCACGTGCACATCCACTCAGACGTCGTCAAACGCCCCTCCTCCGCGCCGAGACGCAAATGAAGACGCCACTGGACACCCCTCGCCACGTGCACATCCACTCAGACGTCGTCAAACGCCCCTCCTCCGCGCCAAGACGCAAATGAAGACGCCACTGGACACCCCTTGTCACGTGCACATCCACTCAGACGACGTCAAACGCCCCTCCTCCGCGCCGAGACGCAAATGAAGACGCCACTGGACACCTCTTGCCACGTGCACATCCACTCAGACGTCGTCAAACGCCCCTCCTCCGCGCCAAGACGCAAATGAAGACGCCACTGGACACCCCTTGTCACGTGCACATCCACTCAGACGACGTCAAACGCCCCTCCTCCGCGCCGAGACGCAAATGAAGACGCCACTGGACACCTCTTGCCACGTGCACATCCACTCAGACGTCGTCAAACGCCCCTCCTCCGCGCCAAGACGCAAATGAAGACGCCAAGTGATGGAGTCTGTCCACGAGGCGCCGTCAACATTTGCACGGAGCGTGCGAATTAAGGCACGCCGTCAGTGACGTCAGTCGGGAGGTAGACAGAAGCAATCAGACGTGGAGCGATTACCTGCTATCCGATGTATTAATTATGAATTCGCCTCGAGCGACCGAGGGTTTCGACATTCCCGATTAAAATTGCCAGCCATCTGATAATGACGGCTGTAACATGGAATGGAAGTATATATAATCATTATTGAATGTAATGGTTTGTGTTTTTTTGTGTGTGTATCAATTGATGTATCGAGATAAAACTCATGTTTCTCTGTATTGTTTTGAAATGCCACTCACTTGTGGAGAGTCCGGCAGCCTTCCTGATTCTTTGTGTGTGTGTGTTCTTGAGACAAAGACCTTCGCAGAAGTCGACTGTCATGGCGCGGGTTCACGAACAGCTGCTGTCATGGAAACGGAGAAAGTTTTAGAAACAATACGAGGAAGCGCTTCGAAAATAGAGGGCTTGTAATTCCAGGTTGACCTTGAGGGTTGAAGGTCATCAAGGAGCACAAAAACCCGTATTACAAACGTTCGGTGGACGTTGAAAAACTTTTGGTGGGATAACTTGCGTTCAACGTTGGGGTAGAATCCAATCGAATTTTTGACAAATGCGAACGTATTAGTACGTTCACCTTTTACTGGTCTAAACCACTTGAGATTTTGGGGTAGGAAGAAGCGACGTACCTTTGCAAGCTCTGCTTTACTCTATTGTGTTCTCTTCGAGAGTGACAACTGACGGATCTCTTTGCAAATAGCTGCGTTGTCACTTTCGTCCCTCTTGTGTGCTTACCTACCTGATGATTGGCAATAACCCGAAAATTGGCAACATGGGGCTGTGAAAGGGACAGAGTTGATGCAAATTCTTGACACATGTCAAGATACACATCTGTGTTAACAATGGCATTGTCCGAAACTCTGGAGTGGTTTTGACCAGTAATTCGTGAACAAATTATACACGCAAGTTTTCCCCTGTTAGCTTTTCGACGTCCACTGAACGTTTGTAAAGACGTTTGCAAAACGATTTGTGCTACTAGGGTTGGTTGAGATGAATGGTCGCCTGTTGGTCTTTGGAAACGTGACGATGCACAAAGCTTGCCAAGATGGCTGAGCTATAATAAGCTGTTCTTGATAGCTCCAAACTCCAAACTCCAAACTCCAAACTCCAATGTCTCAATATCGCTGATTGAAAACGATCTGATAACAAACCGCGGTAGCAACTTGGCCAATTTATTAGTCACGCTTCTCGGAGTCGGTTTCTGATGGAAACACTAACGTCAATTTCAATTAAGAAAACGAATTCGACATGGCATGGCTCCGCACAGTAATTCTCGAGACGGAATAACGCCAGAAAAAAGTTTAATTAAAAATAACATTATTTCAGAGAACCGCAAGTGCATTAAAAAGTCTTTTCGACTGAATAAGTAATATCTATTTTGTGATTTTCACTTTCACAAGTCAATATTTTCATAGGGCGCACACGCGGGTTTCCAATTAAAATCTTTAATAATTCTCTCCGAGTTTGTCAGGGAAAATCAATTATTTTCGGGACGCCATAGTGACGTCTGTTATCTTCTTTTTTCCCGCCGCTGTCTGCGTTCTCGAGTCTCGCACACGTGGGCGCCGATCTGGCGTGGACCACTTGGATGACGTTGCCTCCCGACAAAACATCTCGCGTCATTCGTTAGCACCACGAGCTCTCGAATGCAGCCTCCCAAAAAGCAGTGCAAGCGCCAAAAACCGGCCGCCTCTCGACCCGCTTTCAAAAATCCAATCAGGCGAATCGTTTTCGCGATCTAAAACAACATCGGAATGCATTTAGCATGCAAATAATTGTCAATAGTCGCAATTGAATACAGTAATTTATTTCGCATTCATCAAACGATTCCGACCTATAACCCCTCTATTACAATTTCCAGTCTAAAACTAAACATGATCAACGAACAATTCAGTCGCATATAAACAACCACTTAATAATTCAACATTGCTAAATTAAAACAGTTACGAACAGCATTTCATATATAACAAAATACAAAACACAAATAACACAATACAAATAATGAATAAGTTAGGATTTAATAAATGTGCACGGGATTTGTTGGTCGGGTTGCCATGCATCGTCGGGGACCGCATCGTATTTGCTTATAACTGTACAACGAGGCAGAAAAAGAGCGGCGACGGTTTAAGCACAGTTTGAAACTCGGCGTTTGAGCCGCGCCGACCGCGGACACATCTGCTCGGTACCCCGGAGCAGCCGAGAACGCGGAATGCTCGAGTGCCACCGGGGCTCGGTTCGCGTAGAACCTCGTCGAACAATAATCTAATGCGAAGGCGATATTTGCCAGAGATATTAGGATCACCACAGTTTGGTAAAGACGCTCTGCTGTGCCACGGCTCGCTATCATGTCTGTGCAAACTCGTGAGCGGGTGTGCCAAGGCGAGGCACGTTGTGTCGTCGCGTAACGGAGGCTTAACCAACGAGCTCGTCGCTAACTAACTCACTCTAATTAACTATACAACAGTTTGCGGTTTAAGCTCTGACCTGATGGTTATTTCTGGAGTTCATTTTGAACGCTGTAACACTGCCAGTGCCAGATATGTATGTATATTTGGTGGTTTTGTGCTGTGTTTTTTGCTTTCGATTGCCTTACAGCCGGTAGCTAGCTATGTTATCAATATCAATGACAATATTAACGACACTTTATAAACTCTGATTAATGACATGGCTAGCATGTCATGTGTAGTTGGTGCTTATTTTGGGCCTGTCATTGATTGAATGTCAGATTTCGTGTCTTGTCGCAGCTTTTTTCGTGATAATGACGAATGTCAATCAAGTCATTTTGTTTAGACGCAACTGTCATTGTGTACACTGTTTCCAATTGAAGGATTCGATTGTCAAAAAATCGTTATCTGCTTTTTTTGCCGCGCGATATTAAAGCTTGATATTTTTCAAAGTCTGTGAGCGGTGAGGCATGTAGCTGAAGCATCAGACCGTCACTAATCCCGCCCTTGCTGTTCATTTTAAAGCCAGACACGAGCTGGAAAATGCTTTCCTGCTCGCAGGAAACGAGGTATGAAATCAAGACGAAACCAAAGAAAATCATCAACGCTCTCCAGACATCTTACCGACAGTCTTATCTTCTCCGGCGAAAGTTTCTCATTCATAAACCAGGTTTAAATGTAAATCCTTTGCTTAAGGTAGCGAGAGACGAACCACAGCGCGGCGTTACGGTTTACCGGCGGAATATCATCCAGAATTTAAACCGCGAGCATCAATACTTAAATCCTCTTTAAATTAATCTGGCGCGAGCTTAAATATGCGCGAGTACACTGAGATCCACTAATCTCCATATTATTGTCTACCGCACTGTCTGCTATACCGACACGTGCATCAGTGAATGGCGGCTTCTGCCATGCACACGTGGGAGAACGAAGACGACGTCGTCAAACGTCAGGAGCCAGCAAAGAAAGCGGCGGCATAATCGAGTATTTCGTTCCATTTAGCGATTCCAAGCGCGCGCAATCTGTTCGACGAGCGTCTTTAGAAACCCCCTTTATAACAGCATCTAGCTCTCACTAATTATCCGCGTACACACATGATCTATTCATGGCTGTGTACCTGCCCATAAAAAGTCTCATTGCGCTCTATAGTTAATTTATTTGAGTCCATTTACATCTCGTGCATAATTGTGTCTAGTAAGTAGACATATGTGTCTATGTATGTACATGAATAGCACATGAGTTATGGGCTCACAACACACGGCAATTGGTGCTGAGTGGTAGAGCCCATCGCCGGCGTGACACCCGTATTTAAACACGTTTAGGAATCCGTTGCCCGACTGCGGGCGTGCAAACAGCGCGCCGCGCGGTAAATTGTTGAAATGCGTTTGATTAACCGCGCGCCCGACTACAATGAGTGGTGCAGAGGCGTCATGTGCTTTGAAACGGCACGCCGTCCACTCGTCGGTTCAATTGGCGAGCCAGCAAGATATTTGCATTCAACATCAGAGAAGGGCGCAATAAGCGCAGCCCCAAACAACAGGGCCCTAAGGCCATATTATATTCGCAAGCGGCAATAGGTTCATAGGTGCACACTCTATCATCAAAAACAGCAATGGGACTAACAGGAGCTTGTGTATTTACCCCCGCAAAAGCTCGAATGTTGAGTTCATCGTGAGACGAGACCACAACATTCGTAGTTCGAGCGTCCCCCGCCGATAGCGCTCTCTCGTGGGTTCCTGTAAACAAATGCGATTGTCTTCGGGGTTCGCTCACGCCCACCTTGCCAGATTTAATTAAAGATGTGCGCTGAGCCCTTCTTCACCCAGCCCCCCTTTTCCCCCTGTCAGCTCCCCCAGGGGCACAATGGTGACCGATTCGATCCGTCCTCTTGAGAGCTACTAAACTTTTCTCTCTGCTAGATTTGTCAGTAATTCAATTTCATGGCGGGGACATATTTCATGGAATCTTTTTTCCCGGTTCGCTATAGACACTGGCGAATTCTCGATAGCTTCGTCGACGTGGCATGGCCCATGGCTTCGAGCTGGATTGAAAGCTGAATGCTGCACCGGTTTTTCCTACCCCGCCCGACGCCGATGCAATTATTGTGACTCCGGCGACCAATATATTGGAGCCGCGACGCCTCCGCACCGGTGCTCTTATACGTCCCCATCGAGATTTGAATAAAAATTGCACAGAGGATTTGATCATCTCGCGATTCATTCAATCGTTTGGGTTCTACCGTCGAGTAAACTTCTCCCAAGTTCAGCACCGAAATCAACCATTCCTACGAACACAGCGCTATATGACGTAAGCTGATCATCAATTGAGTGGAAATTTATCCAGCGCCGTCGAAAAGTGTTCTCTCTAATGGCAAGATCTCTCTAGGATGAACTTCACTACAATGTGTGTGTACTTGTCTGAGTGTCTACACGCGCCCCTTGAAATGCACATCCTTCTGAATAATTCACTCTCCTCGAAGCGGCCGTATTGGAGCAGCTAATCAGTTCCGCTGAAAAGGCCCATGCTGCTAAATACTTGAACGCCATCGGAGACCTTCGCTAGAAGAGACCCGTTGAGATAAACGCATGAAAGGATACATTCGCGTGTCGTATACGTGTGTATCAATAATGGAATTGTGATATACTCTAATCCAACTGTGCCACCATAAAGCTTAGAAAACCAATTGACAAAGCATTTTTATATTTTATCTCGTGTATATTATGAGTTTCCTCGGTGCATTTTCCTGGTGCCCGTGCGTGGCTTTTCCATGATGCATGAACCGCTAGTCTTTGTTAGGAACCGCGCGGATGGAACGTAGAGTCTCCGAGGAGCGGTTAAACCGCTCCGCAAGTACATAACTTGAGTGTTTAGGTTACGACGCCCTCAGGAGCAAGTCTACATCAATCTACCCATCGGGCAGCGGCGAATTTATCTGAAATCGAACCCGCCCTTGTCGTGCCACAATTGCAATGTGACCGTGAAACCATAGAGAGAATTCCATTCATTTCAAATGATATCCTTCGCAGCTCGCAATTCAACATACAATAATAATACACTCATGTCACATAAATTACAATGCTCTCGCTTGTGCCGACAAAATTAACAGCTACACATACACACGTTTTTGTTTCCAAACATTACAAAACAAACCAAAAAGCGCCACGTGTTAATGTATTTTACCGTCGTTGTAATAACTACTTATTCCCTAATGCCATTTGATATAGCACACATGCAGTTCTATGTGATATTGCACAGTTCGGTCGGTGTAGAACTAGAAGTATGACAATGGAGTATTATAAAAGGTATTACATGAAGATATAGCTTTATTTCATCAGC
Source organism: Nemoura dubitans (assembly GCA_921293005.1). Classification (NCBI taxonomy): domain Eukaryota; kingdom Metazoa; phylum Arthropoda; class Insecta; order Plecoptera; family Nemouridae; genus Nemoura; species Nemoura dubitans. The sequence goes on from OV121076.1 coordinate 42,524,228, forward strand.
TGTGCACGGTAAGTGAGGTAAAGAGGGATGATGAAGGGTATCTATCGTCTAGGGTAGCATCATCTCAAAAGTATCTATATCCATATTGCAATGCGCGGCGTGCTTGAGAGCACTTGTGTGGGTATCTGTGACTGTACCGGATTTGCTCATATAGCCTATAGATACCTTTACATTTTCCATCGCTAAATAAGGAGGAAAATGCGAATGGAGGCATATTATAGCAGACGTTAATAATGCGCGTTCGATTGCGAATGGAAAGTTCTTGCGTTTAAATGAAAACTTGTTGGCGTGGAAATTAATTCCATTTCAAATTTCAATGGGATACTGGTTTTTCTATTTTGCCTCTCTCCCACGGGGCCGGTCTTTGCTTTCTATATCACGGGTAAACGTGTGCAGCCATTGTTGGAAACTGCAGATATGGCGACGCAAAGTGGTTGCCTGCGCGCATGCGCCTCGGAAACGATGTGAAACGCTGAGTCTCGTGTACGACGGCCGTTTATTAGCGCAATGGAGAAGCGCTCTCAACAAGGTGGTGATAACCGAATATGTGCCGACTTCTTGGCAATGAGACATAACTAATTTGAGGATTGCGTCCAAGCCAAGAATTAACGTTGCAATACGTTATGGTATCGCGTATATGGTTTAATATACATCGGTTAACACAGTGTGGCTGCACGCTTCAATTTTACGTTAACTTCGGCTAGCGCGCCGTGGAACTTAATTTCAAACTTGGTTAAATTACATCCTAAGTGCTCTTGTTTCTAATGGCTTTCACCTCTGCTACATATTTCAGCTTTAACTTATTGTTTGCTGTCCGTCCGACGTTAAACTAAGTGAGATTAACGCGCTGATCTAATTTGAATTTAACAAGCAGAATTTGTGTGACCATCCAATCAGAAATGTACAATGTATAACCATAACATTCTCTGTGCGCTGCAGGTTTGAGAGGACACTGAGTGTAGTATCTGGTTGGATTATTTCCTCCAATTGCAGCATTTGTGCACGGTGGTTTTAGAGCCCGGAATCGGACGCATACCAAAACCCAGGTTAAGATATGGACGTTTCCACTCTTATGGATGGGTGACCCTACATAAAAATAAAATGACAAGAATTACTTTTAGGATAGAATTTTACTTCCAATTTCTTTAAAATTAAAGATAAAATATGGAATTTCCTCTTGATCAAAGACACCAAAGCCCTGATACAACAGAAATGCGTTCGAAATACTGTAATCAAGTTAGTATATTACATTGTCTTTTGAAATATGTTCTTCCACTCTCAAGGAATCTCCGGCTTTCGCGGTCGACCACCGACATAAATTGATAATGCATTTACGATGAAATCATTTCATTAGAAGACGCACAAATCTGAAGGATTCTGAAATCAGTGAATCTAAATATCGACAATTCAAATCTCATAAAGATGAATATTTTTATATTTCTGGAAAGCCACAATACATTTCTGGAAGGGTCTGGCTGGGGGTCGTTAGTCTCGAACATTGGTGGAGGGACCAACGCTGTAACTCGAACGAAGTCAATTCTTTTGATGAAGTGAGAGCTTTTTGAGCGCAGGTTTTAGCCCTGAACATCCACGTCCTGATTTGTCAGGGTTCAGTCCAGAATTGCTACGTGTCCTGCCTGTCCTCTCCATGTCAGAAATGTTTTCCCTCATCTCCTCGAATTTCGTCACTCATTTGACCTTGAAATTTCCTCGTGTTTACACGTTCTCATCCCGCTCGACCTTGACGTGTCCTTGTGTTAACAATATTCCCCACCTGACCTTGAATTATCATTGCGTTAACAATGCTCCCCACCTGACCTTGAATTATCCTTGTGTTAACAATGCTCCCCACCTGACCTTGAATTATCCTTGTGTTTGAAATGCCTCCCCGCCTGACCTTGAATTATTCTTGTGTTTGAAATGCCACCCCGCCTGACCTCGACTTGTTTCTGCTTGCAGTGCAGCGGCTACACCGGCATCTCGACGCAGTGCTTCAAGACGTCGTCGGCGCCGCGACGCTCCAACGAGTCCCAATGCCCGATGCTGTCCTCCCACGCCAAGGCCAAGAAGGTAACCACCAACCACCGTCAACACCATCCGCCGTTCACCAACTCCACGCAGCACAAGAAGCTGCGGTTCGTGCTCGCCAAGGAGCGCAAAGCGAGCACCACCCTCGGCATCATCATGAGCTCGTTCACCATCTGCTGGCTGCCCTTCTTCGTGTTGGCGCTGGTCAGGCCGTTCCTTTCCGACGACGCGATACCTCCGCCACTGTCCAGCACGTTCCTCTGGCTGGGCTACGCGAATTCGCTGTTCAATCCGATCATCTACGCGACGCTCAATCGGGACTTCCGGAAACCGTTCCAGGAGATCTTGTACTTTCGTTGCGGCTCGCTCAATCACATGATGCGAGAGGAGTTCTATCAGAGTCAGTACGGCGACCCGGAGCAGTATTGCGTGATCAACAGCAGCAACGTCGGCGAGCACGTGGTCGTCAGAGACAAAGACGAGGGAAATGGCGATTACGAGATCGTGGACACGACCACCAGGACCGACGACGAGAGTTTTCTATGATAGTGAGAGTTGATAAGTCGAGCTGTATAACTTTTGTTGAAAACGTGAGATTTTTTTTGTTACAAGCGATATTTTTTGGTGCCGTTTCGTGTGTCGCGTGGCGAAACGCATGGCATGTTTAGTGATTCTTTTTTTTTTCTTCGAGAAGCTAGTCACTGCGTTACGGAATCTGTGTACGGACGTGTGTAGCGTGATTTTTGGCTGGCCGTGAATGAGGGCGCGAAAGGGCGAAAAACTTGACGGCGACATTCTCTCGGCGTCGTCTCTGATATTCTTTCACCGCGACCTCGGCCCATGCCACCACATAGTTCCAAGTCTTCGAAAAGTCTATCTATTTTACTGGGTTTTTTCCCCCGCCTACGCTCTTTCTCCCGCATTCTTTCTACACTCGACTTGATGTTTCGTATACGCGCTGACAAACGGCGACCAGTGCGAAAAAGTTACGCCTCAGTTTTTTTTTCTATCTCTTCGTCGTCTGCGCTTCTATATTTGAAGCTCTTCCCTATAAGTTTGACGGGGACTTTTGTAATGTGAACACTATTCATTCGTTTTTTTACTGTGCGCGCGTACGATAGATCCGGATACATAGATATATTTTTGTTAAACACGGCATACGGCTATATAGTAATATATTTAAACAGATCATATACCTAGTTTAGAATATAGCGAGCCAAGTTCCTATACTGAAATTGTGAATGAGCCGCGTCGTGAGTCGGCACACCCGAACAGTGAGCATTGTCTTCGAACCGTAACGACCGAAACGGAGAGTTAAAATATCCTGTGGCGTTCAAAAATATACAACTAATTAAATCCCGCTTGTTTGCACAAACGCGCGTAGCGACTTGAATCAGAAAGTTTAAAGACAAAAGAAAAGACGGCATACATATATTGGGAGAACAACGTCTACGCCAAAGCGTCTACCTCTTCCCCACGGTACGAAAGTGTTGTCTGAAACTTGTTTCCCTGGCAGCCAAGCGCCGTCCGTGACCTGCTCTCTGTAACGCGAAACTCGGCAAAGGTACACACACACCCCGGACTCGAGCAAATTGCCGCAATGCCGCATTACCATCCGACGCAATTACAGAATGTGCTCGGCCGGTAAGAGCTATGCGAAGAATGCCTCGGCCACAGCAATTTCATTCCATCGACATTTCCCTTCGTTATAACCCGTCGCGCTATGCCGATCGCCTGCGCGCGCCCCCTTTGAAAATCGTCTGGTAAACCTCTGGAAAACCACTGGAAAACCTCTGGAAAAGCTCTGGAACGTCTCCGGAAAGCCGCAGGCATTTTCTTTCGATTCCACGCACCCCGTTTTTGTGTGTCGTGCATGGTGGATTCGCGACCGCACTTCGCGCGGAAAATGCAATACGACGACGAAGTCGCGCTGGGCTTTTCCGCGCGCTGCGGCGTGTGTCCCGTGCGGAAAATGGTGAAACCCCGCGTGTGCAAGCGTGTGTGCGCGTGCGTGCTCGTGGCTCGGCGAGCGGGAAACGGGAGGGAAAAAAGTGTTTTGGAAAGAAACCGTCATGCGTTACCAAATGTTAAGTGAAAGAAAATATTGTATTTCCCGCGCCAATGTGTATTTTCATGTGCAGTGTGGGTGTTTTTTCTAGTCCTCCGTTATTTTTGTTTGTTTTGTAGAGTATTTATTTTTTATCATAAGCTCCGCGATAAGTATATACATTTACAAAAACACACGAGAAAAACAATTAAGTAACATACCAATTACCATCATCAGTGTCGACTGTGACATGGCTGGGTGTTTCACCTCTGATCAAGACACAAAATATAAATAGTTACCACCAACGCATAGTTGGCTATCCATAGGTAAACGTGAAATGCAATATAGACACGGGAAACAATCTGAACACGCCTGAACATCACAAACAGGTGGCTAGACTTTGTTGTAACCCTCGTGTTTTACTAGCAAATTACCATGTGCTTCAATTAACGTGTTTACTTGCGAGTTGCACTTGTCGAATTGTCTGTACAATCATTGCCTAAAGCAAGTCGTCTACCGTTACTATACTTTGTACCCCATGCACTAAATTAGGGGTGGATTTGTGGCAGAAACAGCTACGGTTACCAACTTTTAATCGCGTCATCACTTTAACCCACATCGCACCCCCAAAATAGTGCTGACTATTGAATTCTATGCGATGCTCGTAGGCGGAGTAATTGCTCTATGAAGGAAATTTTCGGATGAACTAAGATGGATAACGAAAATTTATCAAACGCAGGGGTTGGGATACGTTTTGGTAAAAATGAATCGGAATAACAGAGTAAGCGAGATGAGTAAACGGGAAGAGGCTAATTATGAATTATGTGACTTCAGCAATATGTAATGTGCCATAAATTGGTGGGATTTCATTGAAATTTGTATTAATTAATGTCCGTGATGTTGAGTCGTGTGATTTTGTGGATTTATAGTGATGATGTGAGGTTACGTATGCCGTCCCCCCTCCCCCTCTCCACCAGGTAATAGCTCTCTATGATGAAATAGGCCCAAAATCACAGAGTGGTGTTTCCACAATGCGATCACCGATCGCAATTGGCGTGTAATATTAATTGAATGTAATAGACCAAAATGCATATACACGTTTATTTTAGAGAGTGCTCGAAATAATACTCAAGTCCGAAGCCAGCACGATAAATTGTAGAGGACGATCAACATTGTTGCAAAAACCAAAAATCCCGACAAAAACGTAGAGTTGAAGAGATTATTGTATAATAATGACTCTCCCGTAATTTTTAGAGAAAAATTGTGTAAATACTGAACGAGAGACGACTTTCTTAATTGCCGATTTGTGGCCCGGTCATGCAAAGTAAATTTAAAACAAATTTAAATTTACAAAAAAATCAGCTGTAATTATTATTGCCGGGTGTAACTTTCCGGTGAAAAAAATGTTTGGTTCGAAACTCGGTAAGGGCACAATTCGCCTGATAAAAAGTATTAACATTAGTTAGATCATAACTAGATTACAGTAATTATAAGCCTATATAATGTAAGCCTAATCTAGGCTATGTGATGTTATTTATATAAATACAGAAAATAAAAAACTATTTGTATATATAATATACGATTGATTTAATATTATTATTCTCTATCTCAATTGACACAAGTGTATAAAAGTTAGCGAGTCAAAGCACAAGAATAAAATGGTAAAACTATTATAGCCAAGCAATTGTACATTTGCTTCGTACTCGTTACTTATTCTCAAGTAGCATTGCCTTTTTAATCACAGTCATCATTGTTCACCTTACGCTTCTTTCTACGGCGCCTCGACAAGGGAAAAAACGTCGCCGTAACTGGGAATTAATTCATCAATCCTTGACCCGCAACCGCCTGCGACCTTTGAAAATTACAATCGTTCTGAAGACATCGATTTGTTTGTTTGGTTCATTGATTCACACGCACACATACACACATACACACAAACACACAAACACCTAACTCTGCACTCTGACATACATATAGGTAGTACGTGTGAAATAATTAATTTTGCTAAGAAAGTTTTGATAGAATCGACTATTTTTAGAGTGCCAGTGCTACTTCCAAGATATACATCGTCAATGTTGAATGAGCTGTTTAAATTCAGTCTAAGGATATTTTTCCAAGCACAAAAGGAATGGAAATTAACCATGCTATCTTTTGAACTCATATATACTTATACGCTTTATAAATTGAGTCCATTGCAATATGTACGAGTTCTGCATGAAGCTATAGCGTTCACGTCGAATTCTCCAAAACCAACGGAGAAATCAAATATCCACTAATGTATTTTTATCACGTGAGCACAAACTAAACGTTCTGAGCCCTGCTTGATCCATCGACTGGTTAAGGAATTAACTGTCCGTTTACTGACATTGAAGGCATCTGAATGGCTGAACAACGTAACGTAACGTCAATTCACAAACCGCACCTGAAATTAGGGCGTAATGCAATTTTGGCTCTTTACTCTTTAGGCTCTAAAACTGGATTTACATCTCGCAATGTCCGTGACATGATGTCATGAACATTGGCTCTGGATCAATAAGTGACTCTGTGCATGACGTCATGTTCGCGACTCTGCCATGGAGTCTCTGATTGGTCCAGAGCCAATTTGTTAGTGACATCGTGTCACTGAAATTGCCAGCGGAAGGCCCAGCTTGCACAGAATTGGCAATGCGACATCAAACTAGAACAACTCACGTATTGACACATTTGTCTATTTATTCGCGGTCGAGGGTTGAGTGGAAATCGCTGCTGCAGTTTGCACTGAAAGATCTAATCTCGAGCGTTTCAAGTGGCAGCAAACAGGAGTCGAGTTGACAGATAAGCGGCACAGTTTTACAGATGGGGACTGATTTAATTTCCTGATAAGCTTATTAATGAACCCTTCACCAGTGATTGCTTCATCAGACTCTATTAAAAATTACAGCACCTCGCGCCCTCATCTGTGTATCTGTGTAGCTAAGCACACACGTGGACGTCAGTTGTTGGAGAATGTTGCTAGTACAGCCGTGTTTTTCTCCCGCGGCCCGTTATCATTGAAATTTAACCAAAATATTGAGTTTTAAGTAGCATACGGAGCTAAAACGACAGAGGCGTTTATTATTAGCCATTAAAATTCGTTTTTAGAGTCTTAGAATCATTGTATTTTAATGTGAAACGCTGAATGATTCCCAAAATTTTGAGAAAGTTATGATTTCAACATTTACTCCATAGACCACAGCAAAATTTCACCAACATGGCATGTAGAACACAGCAATGATTGAATTCGAGGAATAAGTGTAATCCTTATCTTATTTCCTATAACATTCTCTAACCTTTAAGTATTGGAAAACTTATCGAGGCACAGAAATATCGATTAAACAACTAGACCATTAAATTGCAACTGATAACGGTGAAACCCGAGCATCCACCCAAATATAGGACATTCCTGAATTAAGTGGTTGCGAATTGCGTAATCATGCGAAATGCGAAAATGTAGTCGCTATATTTGCTTTCGTAGCTCGAATTGAGACGACGCAGATTTCAGATTTCCATCAAAACTCTGCTTCGACAATTTACAGCAAATTTTTACACCCAACTCTCAGAAAATTTGAGTAGCCACAGGCCAGCGAGCAGCAGTTTGCTTTCGTCCTTTTAGAGAGCGCTGAGATCGCGGAACTTTGCCACATAAAAGATGGTTTTAATGGTACATGACGGCAATGAAATGTGTGCAGTAAATACGTACTTTCCTCAATGATGAAAAGAGAACGATCATTAAATAAAACCGCGAGACGGCAAATTCGTGTCCTGTGAGAATGTATACAGCGAACCTGGTGTTCACAAACAGCACTCTTTCAAATAATTCAGAACAGAAAATTGTCGCGTGTACGACACTCATATAAAAGGCAACACACGTTTGATTACGAGTCGTTATTTTATTTGAGTTTTGATGGAAACGTAAATATGCGGAATGGAGGCGCATTGTGATTCGCATTTCCTGTCGCAGTAAAAAGAGCGATTGAACTTGACGTCCCGTGTGCATTTTCGAATACTAATGTCAATATGCAAAATCGACTTGATGGATAAACTAGGAAACTGCATTATAATTTGCTAATAATTCAGTTTTTAAGTACAATAAATGGGCAATAAAAATATTAACAGTGTTCGATTAGTATTTAAAGATCAAAGGTAACCCGATATTATTTAATAAATTCTTCATAAATAGTTGAGTTGATTTCAATTTACATGGAAATATTGCTGCAAAATACTTGTACTTTTATATAATTTTAGATCGGTTTAATTAAGGATTCAGTGTATTAGTTAGATAGACTTTCGAATTCATAAAGGCTGCCATGTCAATATCATCTATAGTCATTCACACTCCTCTGGTTTGTACAGATATGGTAGGGAAGTATTTAATATCTCCATATATATGCAAACAGGCAGTGCCATAACATCGAGAAAATAGAAAACATGAAAAACTCACATCATACACATGAAAAACATATTAAAACATAACTAATGTGAGGAGGGGGGGGGGGGGGTTGGAAATGTCTGGAGTGTAGCTTTGAACAGTATCGACTGTAGGATAGTATTATTAGTCCCACGCCTTAGGTGAGGTTCTACTAATTCGGTGCCTGAGTCACACAGGCAATACCTGTATTGTGGCGAACGCAGCCTGTACAAATAAACAATTGTCTCACAGTTATTTGAAAACGTCCAGCTTATTGTACGCAAATGCGCCTAATCCAGCCTCGAGGCGATAGGTTATCGTTGTCGATTTGGAATTCGCGGTTTTTGGAAACAGGAATTCAGGTGCATCAATGTCCCTCAGCGACTGACCTTGGCTCGAATTGGGCCAGACAAAGAGACCAAACTATTTAGTTTGTTTAGTAAGGGAACAAAACTCTGTGACACTAGGCAAATTATTTCTGGAAGTACGATATTGTATACTATATCGAGTATCATATACTATCGAGTATACTATACTCGCTCGCTTCGCTCGCTACGCTCGACAATTATGTTAAACTTTGATCGAACATTCCGATCTCAAATGAAATAAATCATCGGTCATTTCTTTCTTGACACCGTCCCAAAAGCAACATAAATCACCACCCATCGTTAAACCGAGTTGCGGTGTTTAGTCTGGCCGATAATTTAATCTGGTTTCTCCACGGATCTATCTTAATCTGGTAATTGAGCGTCATTTAATTATAGCCATACCATTTTGTAATTGAAAGGAAAAAATACCCCACCACGTTTATTATAGCGCACACGATGGTTGTTTTAGGGGTGGCTAGCTACAGCTTACTCATGGAGAAAGAGAGAGAGAGAGAGATTATACATTTTTAAGTCGCCGGCTTTTGATTTATGTTCATACTTTGTAGCTCCTTTACTTTCACCAAGCACGCGACTGGAATGAAAACCGCCATAAAACTTGCCGCGACGCAGTGCGAAGAGAAACTGGGTAAGCAAACACTGTCTTCCGCACACTTTACACTGATTACATTAAATTAATGCTACAAATTTACAAGGGGGAGGGGGGATAGTTTTCAAAATAAATTGCGAGTTTCCCTTTTTTCTCTGGACTACCTCATGGATCGGCCATTTTGTTTACGGAGTCAGATGCTCCGTACGCCGTTGTATCTATACGAACATCCTGCTTGTTTTTTCCCCAAAAAATCCGTATATGTAGCGTAGGTGCAAAGAGTATTTAAGTAAATACTCGACTGTTTTTACATCCCTTTAATTGCAAAACACATTGCACACAGTCTTGCTTCGCTTTGTCAAATCCTCAAAATAATTATCACATCCTCTCTTCTCTCGAGTGTGTAAACCCCGACGGTATAGTTGCTAAAGTCTAGACCACTTTAAAGTTTATAACAGAACAACAAAGCAATATTAGTCTGCATGCTGTCTAGTGTCGTCAGAAACCTTAGGGACGTATGCCTACACAAATTACAGCAAGTACGTTTGTAATTTACAAAAAAAATCAGGTTGTGTTTAACTATTACATTAGCCGACTAAAATACACAACATAAAAAGTGTACTTACAGAACTCGTTTTCCTTCCCTCAGCAAATCCCAGAAACGTCGACTACCAGTAAGTGCATTTATTTGTAACCTCGTTTCGCGAAACACACGACCATTTCGCAAATAACTAAAGCTAATTTCCGTCTTGTGTAAAGTTTAGCGGTGTCTTAAGGGTGAAGCCTTTGTCTCAACACTTCGCATTCTCCATGATGCACTTCGCTATCGGGGTTGCTTTTAATGTCGCCGCCAAAGACCAACCATTGGTATTTGACTCAGAGAGTCGGCATCTCCCTAGAAATGGCTCCCTGAACCGTCATTGTCGTGAAAGCTTTGTTTTCTTGAGGTATCGCCGGCTCTCTAGGCTGGGACGTATAGACAAGGTCTTAAGATACCTCCTAACAATTTCCTGGGAATGGCACCACCGTGGACGACTACCATTATGTAATATAAATACTTGCCCTACTGTGCTCTCAGGAATGTCGAAAATTCGTACAACAATGTGTAGATTGTTATTAATTGCACGGTCCGAACGTGTTTTATGAACTATCCCTGTCACGGTAGCGAATAATTAATCACATTCCATGTCTTTTGTTGCGCGAAAACTTGATCTGATATAAGTAACAATGGAGAGCTTGGGATTATTGTGGTTTAAAGCTGGAAATAGACTGGTGGTGTACATAGACTGGGTGGAAGACAAAGCTCTGCTGGCTGGATGGAAACGCTCGCGGAACTGGAACTTGTCTTGAAACTTTTCAGCTACACCTCCCACCCTGGTTTTCAATCAAAAGCCTTTTCGCGCCGGGCTATAACGGAGAGATTAACATCGTGCTCGCGATATCTACTGCCACGCATTTTCACGCTTTTCACGTTCTCGGGCTTTGATCGGAAACAGAGATGAAAATGTGGCCTCAGTTATAGTAAAACGCTAGAAGTATTTCTCATTTTGTCGAACACATGGATACTCTTGTTGATTATCGCTCGACAATAGTAATTGCACCCTGCATAAACACTGCCCTGCAAATATCCATCGCCTGCATTTTTAATCTGCAATTTAGACGCACACAATACACATTTCAAAGCCACAGGAATCGATTTCAAATAACCATGTGCTGTTTAGGAGTTCACAGTATCACCATTGCCCGAATACCTGTATTGCTACGTTAAACTAAACTCGTATCAAAAACAGTGTAAACCACAAATGCATTGTACCTAACGTTAATGTTCGTTCCCATTCGAAAATAAGAAGAAAATAGCTACTCTGGCAGCCAGATAATTCTTTATCTCCTTCATCATGCCATCTCAACTTCCTTTGCATCTTGCCAAGCAAGCGTCTCTCAGCAGCATGGAGATTCAAGACACACATCCAATTATCCCTCAGTACATTTCCACTGGTTCGGAAAACTCGTGTTGTCTTCCAGAACCCGGATAACCCTTGCGGGCCCGAAAACCCCGTCGTCCCTGTCTTCCAGACCAGCTGACTCGAGTCCCAGCACCCACCCCCACAAAAACTACCCCCTCTTGGCTTGACGCGGCGCTGCCATCAGCTATCACAGACTCTGTGCCCTTCGAGGCAATCGTCTGTTGTGTCAGTAGCAGAACTCAGAAGCACACTTGTGACAATGTCTTGGTACTACGCAATGCTGACTTCGTTTACTAGTACAGGTTTCCATTCATCTATTTGGGCGTACAATAACGTACAGTAACATGGGATAGCGATAACGCCAGAAAGTATATATATATATATATATATATATATATATATATATATATATATATATATATATATATATATATATATATATATATATATATATATATATATATATATATATATATATATGCCCTGCAGCTTTGGCTGAGTGTTTTCGAGTGTGGGAAATCATCAGAAGCTAATTCGATTGAGAGGTTGTCAAAGAAACCAGCTTTGTGGAATTGCATTGTGGGGAGCATTGTCGTGGAAAGAGTGGGGAAGTCGTTGAAGTTTGATCGTTTTCTTGTATACTCTTGTCAAGCGCACGCTTGTTGTGGTAAATGTCGGCTCAATTCAAACCAAAGCACTTTTATTTCTCGAAGAATTGCAGTGAATCTGAACGTTGTTCGGAAGCCATGCTTGTCAATATGGGACACGTGTGCACGTGTGCATGTGTGCACGTGCGCACGAAGCACACGTGCACACGCTGAGAGTTGAAATGGAAATGTTGAAGCGTTCTAGAACGGTTTCCTCTCTCAAAAAGATGTCTACTACGTGGCATTTATTTGCTTTCTTGTCTTTCCGGTCAAGGGCACAATTGCCCTCAAATGCAGGAAGAAATATATATTTTTTTTTAATTATTATTATATTTCTTAAATCCATTTTTCATGTCAACAAGAAGCACTGTATAAGAAAGATGGGAAACAATTTATAGTTTAGTAGGATAGTACGATAGTACTAGTAGTAGTAGTAGTAGGATTAGTACGATATTCTGCAACGATTCGTAATTTAAGTAGTTTTTCTGCATTTATATTACAGCGAGAGAAATGTATGAATTTTGACTTTTGATAATGTATATTATGTATTCGGCACTACATTTACAACGACAGCCAAGTAATAAATGGAATTTTAATGACCAAAGTATATCCGTTATAAAATGAGCCACACCCATTTCATAATTACACTGTTTGATGCTGCATCACAGATCTTGTATTATAATAAAATTTGATGGTTTTTTGTGTTTATAGCAGTGGCACCAAGCTATAATCGGACTTGGCACTGCAAAATAATTCGACCAAGAAATTTCCCATTCCATGTTTTGAATCGCAATGTCTAGCGCAATCTAATGTGATATCCATGGAACATCTTCATCTTGCCTAAGAACAGGTGCACGTGAGATGATCGATCCTCAGGCCCTATACCGGCATGTAGGTAATTCGCATTCACCTTAAAGCAGCCGCTGTGAACAAAACATGTAGCCATCAACTAAGGACAAAGCCGTGAACAAAATCCTGTTTGTGGCATGAGATTTAAACACAAAGCAAGGAGCAGTCATATGTGTACTTGTCTATGGCCTGCAGATTGGTGTGCTGCGTTATGAGGAGAAAAATATCAAATGATATAGTTGTAATCACCTTTTTCACATTATAATTGCTTTTCAACAGAGTTCTAGCTGGGATCACGAGGGTAAACATTATTCACAAGAGAGCAACGTTGGAAAAGTCAAGTTCACTACCAACTCACATTTGTTCTAATCAAACACAATCAAGAAAACGTCAAGAACCCCCCCCCCCCCCCCCCCTCCACTCTTGCTCCTGTTTCGGAAAACCGGGCGGCGCCCGTCGTTACAGGACCGTAATTCCTTGTAGCGCGACTCGAAAGTTTACGCTTAAAATATTCATGGAAACTTTTCTTTAATTTCCCGGCATCTGCAACGGTTTTCCACCGGCGGTCACGACGGTGTGAGCCGGGTAGGAAAAGTCGCCGACGGTAAAACCTGTCTGACCGACCAAAGCTGCGACCAAAAGCTCGTAAAACACCGCCAACTTTTATTGTTCGACCATCCATTGTTCGCTGATGCGTCGTTAAGATTTGTCGTTAAACAAGATCGCGGCGGCAGAACGGGCTGGAAAAACACATGGTTCAATTGTGTGCTCTTGGCACCTTCGACGTGTATTCGATTCGAGTGGAACGACATTTAATTTAATCAAAATCGCACAACTCGCGGGTCGTTACTCGCGTTTACGATCGCCGTCTCGCGCCATCGACGTCGATGCCTCTTTGACAACACAGATACGCGATGAAATATGAAACTTTTGGCATAAACGCGCACGAGCGCCTTTAAGTTAGCCAGTTGGTTGGTGGCTTTTAAATTTAGAAAACTTTGGCAAAAGCGCTTTAAGTGCTGTACTTATAACCATCTGTGTTATTACGTGTTTTTATTAGATCGGGCTTATAAAAATTGTGGACACGGTTACGAAAGATAGGAGGCGCAATGAAGAGGCAACGAGCTTCAAAATTATTTTTAATTGACAGCCAATTATTTTACCAGCAATCGTACATTGATAAAGCACTGCAAACAAAATAAACATTAAATGGATAAACTCACTTATTATGTTAGGATTTGAGAACAAACTGTTAAGTAATTTACCGAAATGCTAATTGCAAAATGCCCAACATCATTGTAGATTAAGAAAGTGGTTCATTTGAAAACTTACAAATGACCGCATAACTTCACTCCTTGCCAACAGTTGATCGTTTATTGGGCTCTAGGATAATGTTACCGATGTTTGTCTAACACTATAAAATAACATGTAAATTGCAGTCAATTTTCTTTATGCTTCACAAATACGTTATGACCCCTGACTAGTATCTATTCCCAAGCTCACAGCAGCACTCTAGCAGCTGCTGACGTATGTCGAGCAAGTCTCGTCTTCATAAGTCAGTAGGAACAGCTTGATGGCTGGGTGACCTCAATCTCCTGAACGCAACCCGCAGAGCAAGCTCGGCTCCTCCATCACGGCTCCTCCATCACGGCACCTCCACCTGAAACAGAGCAACACGGAAGACTGGGGTAGCTATGTTTTCGGAGTTCTAAGGAAGTAATTTGCAACTAAAATAATTTGTTTCGGCCTTTATTCTCATCGAGTTTAGACAACAATAACAGGAAATCGATAGGTATTCGTATAACATTGCGACAACTGCATAATGTTGCTTTAATATTAAGATTGCAATTGAGATTAAAACCATGCTAAATATTTTAATGAATTTTCTTGTGTATATTTCTGTTTGTTCCTATTTGCAAGAATGTGTGTGTGTGTTTGTTTGTTTGTTTGTTTGTTTGTTTGTTTGTTTGTTTGTTTGTTTGTTTGTTTGTTTGTTTGTTTGTACAGAAGATATTGGTAAACTCCCATTTTCGGCGCAAATTCCATCAATTTCCAACGGCTAATCCCATAAAAGTAAAAATATGTAACCATATATGATATACAAGACGCGAGATAGACGCTTCACGAATGCTTTGCCCAATCGCCTGTCTTCTGAAATTAAAGCAAACATCATTTAATCAAACCCAGAACCGCGATCGGTCGACAAAAAAGGCCCTTTTGGCTGATTACTTTTAGCCATTTTATGACTTTGCCGCCACGAAAATAAACAATTTCATCAATCTTCCAGCGACGTGGATGCTGTTACTATGACAACGCCAATTTTTGGCATCACGTGACCCAATCAACTCACATTGCGTTCTGTAGTGCGGCGACCTTAGCACACACACACACAAAAAATCAAATCTCAATTTTCTCTAAACATGTCCAAGTCCGGCAAAAGCATTTTCCCTCTCTCTTGACCACCAAGGAAATTCACTCCGGCATGTATTATATGACAAAAAAACGAAAATGTCGGAAATCCTCTTGAAATTTTAACGAGCAAGCTCTTGCTATCGACGGTGGCTGCGGCGGCATTCAAGTTTAGCAAGAAGCCTGCCGCATAATATAATTTATCGCATGTTTTATATTATATAAAACTTTCGACGTATCATGCCAGTCTGTTTTGACAAATTCGACGGCTCGCCGAATGTAAATCAACCGGATAGTCAAAAATGCTGCGCGAAGCTTCCAGCTTTATAACGCGAGTCCTACTTTTTATGGGCAACAGCGGACGTTTGCAAAAGGAAACTAGAGTAATTTCTGCGAAAGTGAAGTATCATGCATTAACGTCAGCTTAGAATTGAGCTGCATTTACATTCATTTAACTTTCGACGATATAACTAATTACGTTCAACGGATTTAGAAATGGCATCGTTCAATTCAACCCCCACACCCAACGTACGCCTACATACATGCACCCATGCATAATGTAATTACGTTGGGCTATCGTTAATATCCTTGTGCTTGTGTAGCGTTTGCAACCGTGTTTACCAGTGTAGTGTGATACTTGGGGCTAATTTTCTGCACAACATTCGCTTTATTTCTCTGCATAATCACCGCAGCAAAAACAAATTCGAGCTGGCCAATCCTGTATGTACCCCGACCGCGAAATTTCAGTACCTAACCGAAACCACGAATAGGTGAGTGACGGTAAGTATCAAAGTTGAACACATTACACAATACAGAGGTATTCGTGTTGGAGCTATTTGTTATGCATCCAGGCAACTATCGAGGCTGATAATGGCAAATCCTAAATGCGCACCTAAAAGCTTTAAAAGTATAGAGCAACTGCAACAGCAGCCTTTTTTAAACTCACTGGTGGACAACTTCAATGTTACTTCCCATTTAAAAGCAAATGCCAGTATGCTGTCCACCAGTGAGATAACATGTATTGCAGGAGCTCAATATTAGTACCCATGCAAGAGCAATTTTTGTGCTTCAATTGCATATCTATGCTGGATAAGATAGTTTTGTTTCGGACGAGAGCTCTGAACCATTTATTGAAGTTATTATTTATCAAGTATTATTAATTGCTATTTCCAACACAATATGCCTAGCTACATTTCTTTTGTTAGAAAGGGAACATTGTGAGCAAACGATTTTTAAGCAGCAAAATGACTAAATAAACACACTTTATTTCTCTTACATGCGCCTCAAATTGTGAAGAACGTTCTTGAGACTGTCAGAGTCACACACTTATATGGGAAATAAACAAAATGCATTTCTTAGGGAATTTGTTTGCCCACACTCCGCAACTGTAGTTGTCCACAGTCATCTTTATTTTGTTAGTTATTCCTTGAATTTCCCTAATAGATTCCTAGGTGGCACTCCACCAACAGCCTTGAACTGTAATAACTTTTCGATCGCCCCGTGCCGAGAATGTTACAAAATGTCCGAGTGGCATCCGATCGTGATGGGGCAATCCACTCAATGCGGCAACAGCTTGAAGACTTCATCGCAGCAGTTGCAGTGTTTACCCAGCGGCAGGTGGATCACCGGGCGGGGTCCACCACCGCGTGACACTAAAGGTAAGGATGGCAACAAACACTGCAATTTGTACATCCAATGTCCTATGAATAATTTTTTCCATTAGCTAAAATAACAAATGTGTTGTACTGGGAATACCTACGGCTTAAAAAATTTGAAGTCAGTGCAAATTCGTATATCTGCCATTTCTGTGAAGACTCTATTTGCTTTCAGAGGGATATGATGATTCCTGAGACGCATGCTTTCATTTTCCTACCAATAACTCTTGCCGAAATTATTAAAAACATTTCAAACTGTGTTTCAAATAACACATGAGGCACATCCCTTACTGGTAACGAAACGGTACCAATTACAAAAATATTTCTTGTAACGAAACGGCACTAAAATTAAAATAGTATTTTTTTTTAACGTGCATATGATGAATTAACGACTGCCATATAGTGACCGACTATCAATCCGTCATCCGACGTCAGCTCGTTTGAAAATCATTGTCTTTTTTGGCGCTGCGGCGATTGGTAATCGCCAGCAGTAAATAATTGAAACAGCCGCGGTGAAATTCCATCAGTGCTGACGTCGAAGGCCAGCAATTAGTCAGTGTTCGACCATTAACGGGCATACATTACAGGGTAATTGGTCACTTCGTTTTGGGGGCAAAGGCAATGGTTTATAGGGAATCGCTATTATATAGCCGAGTATAAATCGCTTTATATGCAACGATATTTCAAATGGACGAGGTATAAGTTTTGAGGTTGGTAAGTTTTTGAGGTTATATAAGTTTTGATGTGCGTCATATAGGTTCGTACGTCAATGTGTTGGGGCATTGGTTACGCTATAACATTGTAGAATTTACCGTTTTGTTGTTGACCCCTGAACCTGTGACAAGGAGTCGTTAAGGAATGTCGTTAAATTGGTATGTGGGGTGTAGAATTTGAGTCACCCATTCATAAATTTGCAATGTTTGCAATGAAATTAACAGTTATTTTTTTTTCTTGCCCCAATTCTTATGCGTGTATTTATCTGCATGTTAAATTCCACTCCTGGATGATCTACAAATTTAGTTTCTCTGCATTGTTTGGTCGATGCCAAGCCATGTGCGTCAGAAAGCTCTTCAACTTTATGTGCTTCGAAAAGATAGAATTAGCCGGACATTTCTAATTCTTGAACAATATTGTTAGTTGCGTAATTTCGGTTTTTGCGCTGCTCTGACAATTGTTGTGCATTTCTGAAAGCTTTGGTATCTTTCAACATTTTTCGTCTAATGCGCTTATAAAGACATCTTCAGCACTCGAGATCAAAAGGTCATAAAAGGTAACCATTCCGCCAAACATTTCAGCGATTCCCAAACAACGACACCATGATACTCAACTCAAAACGCACCTTGACTAAACCTTGAAAAACAGCAGAGAATTTATGAATGAGCGATTTTCACACCGATTCAAACACGTGAGAGTGACGTTTCAATATACGCTAGCCGATTAACTCTCGTAAATGTGCGCGTATTGCCTACGCCTGACCGCGTAATTGACGCGTAAACGTCAGATTCTGGCACGCATTCTCGCATTTAGGCCGACTGTCCGTCGACGAACCCAATCGACGATTTCCCGCGACCATACAGACGACCGTTTCGGTCCAGCGAGCGTGATGGTCCATCAAGGGGTGGTCGACACACGCAAGCACGGGCAAGACCAGATTGGCGGACGCGAGTGGACGAGAACCAAGCCAATGCTGCGCCGATTGACTCGGAATAATAGAGATATTAAGCGCGTTACAACGGTTATTTTTTATCTTTTAATGGCCCGTTCGCAACAATTGCGCGTCTTCGCTCCCCCCCCCCCCCCCCCCTTGGTTATATACCTTGCTGATGAAATGGCCTGTTTCACTTTTTACAGCTGAACAAATAGAACGATTCTGTGTGCAGTGGTGGAAAGGTCTTCTAAATTTAGACGCGCATCGCTGCGAGTGTTTTACGTGAAATTGTTGTACACGAAACAATAAATATAATCAAATTTTCCACTCACACATGTTCGAGGGAACAGAGTACGTATAATTCTGCAAGCCATGGCTTGGCGAGACCGGGTGTTTGTTTGAGGTCGATTCAGCTCACCGCGGTTATAGTGCAAACACATCTTACAACTTTAAACTTACAAATGTGTATATTTATTTTATTTCGAACTCATAGTTGGCTGCAAAGTTGGTCTCGGTTCGTCCATTGAATAAATATCATATCAAAGATAATCAAATCAACGGCATCGAAGGTGATTTGCATAACCAAGAGTCGCCGTTCTCTTCGCAAACGTCCAAA
Organism: Nemoura dubitans; assembly: GCA_921293005.1. Taxonomy (NCBI): domain Eukaryota; kingdom Metazoa; phylum Arthropoda; class Insecta; order Plecoptera; family Nemouridae; genus Nemoura; species Nemoura dubitans. The sequence continues at coordinate 42,543,492 of OV121076.1, forward strand.
GTTGGCGATTCGTTCCGCCGACGCGGACATAATGTTACCGAAGTCGAAGGCTTTTTATCGCTGTGCGAAACGGCGCAGCGTCTCTCTGTACGCTTGCCCGGCTACACGCGCGCCGACAGATGAAATATCGTCGACGCGAAGGCAGAAGAGTCGTGACTCGCGATGGTCCACAGGGAAAAAACGTGCGAATCTGAAACCACCTCGTCCCATGAGAATCGGAGAATGAAAATGTACCTGTACGCATATTGAACGCATGGATCTCCGCGAATCAATACGACGTGCCTAACACCTCGTCGGCAACGATTCTGTTGACAATACCTGCATCTCTAGCTTTCAGGGAAACGTTTCCCGTTACTCCCTGTCAATATCCCGTCTCCGCTAAAAGTCAGAACCGGGTACGTCGCATCATTGGTTGAACGTGTCGTGTATTTTCGCGAGCAATATAGAGGATAAACGTGGATAGCTCGGTCTCCTTTAGGCGGAAATACGTCACTCCCAACTGTTATGGCCTGGAAATGGAGATTAATAATTCCGGGAGAGAGACGAAGCTCTTCCCTAAATCCCGGGATCGATCCCGACTGTGCGGCAACGGGATGTACTATAGCGTTTGCCGGCAGACCCAGCTATTTATAGAAGCTGCTTTATTTGGATACAGTTTTCGGGAAAGCCGCAACAATGCGGGCCACATTCAAAACTATTCAAGCACAAGAGGAAAGTAGGTACATCTCCGCTTATACTTAGGCATACAGCACTGCCGCTGTTTTGGTTGCCGCAAATGAGACATTCTCCCGATGGCAGTGTGCGAAATTGTCCTGACAGAATTACACAGCAAAGGAACGGACACAGCCGAAATTCTACCACCATTATCTCTGAAACGCTGAAGCTAATTTACAAATCGATTGTCTCAGTTCTACGAGTGAAAACAATGGAGCGAAAATAGCAAAAGTATGTCTAGAAACTCATACAGTGGATAAATATCACTCGCCGCAGTGCTGCAAGCGAAACAAGTATCTGAACAGCGTGCAAATCACAGATGAAGCAAACTTAATTAACTTGTCAATTGAGATATCTTAATTTAATTAGTTAAGATTGTTATAATTGGCAGACAGACAGCAAATGTCTTGTTTTATATTATGTCATTAAACCCGTCGGAGCGTCTTCTAGGCGTTAATTTGCAACCATTGGAACTCGCGCGCTGGGAGCACACATGGATGTTGCATTTCCGAGGGTCGTTTCGTTGTACGACGGGGCTTTGTGAAGACCTCCACGCGAGATGCCTTCGAGTCTGGATTGCGCCCGACTTTGATTGGTAGGGAGGCATCAATCTTGAGGCTGCGCGAAATGGGGGCGCCAGCTATGTACACACACACACACACCCTCACACACACAATGTTCGTTCGACGTAGACGGACATGGCCAAGTATGGCATCGCTGGGGGCCAATTTGACATTCCCAGAAAACTCATCGCTTTTTCAAAATGTTTTATATGTGTAACGTTGGTTGTCCTTAACAAGTTCGTTGGAGATATATGCAGCCCTGGTCCAAGTTTCCAGAGCTTAAATCTCATGGAATGTTATTAGTACAAAAGTTTATTTTGAATTTTCATGGATTTTTAGCATCATGATAATTGACAATGTTTATAATTTGACTATAATTCGCTTCAAAACGCTGAAATTCTTAAACGTTTGTGTGGATATGTGCCTTTTTCGATAGTGGGTTGGCTAATAGAATCTATAATATAATATGAGCGTTGCAAACGATTGGATTCACAAGCCACGCTGCGTGGCCAGGGGTCGGTGCAGAGGTTCACGCGGGAACTTCCTACACCAACAATTATTAAAGTACAAATCTGGGAAAAACCATAGACCGAGAAAGAACCGATCGATGTCGGATGGCAGTTTTTAATACAAGTTATTACATACTTTTTCCATGAGAGATACGTAAAAATGCTGTAAACTAGGGCTTCGCGAACGCAATTTGTGTTGCGTTGAAGATGAGCGTATGTAGCGGTTTGTGTATAACGGATTAAAAGGTGCTTGCAGCAGTCACAAGAAAACCATGGAGCACCAAACCTGACCATTGCCTTCTCGAAAATTCTAATCACTTGAAAATGTATGCGGATTCTGACGTTCCTTTGTTTCTCTTCGAGGTCAACAAAGCTGGTAACCAAGGAAACGAAGGAAACCGGACTCGTATTGAATCAGCCGTCAAATCTCGAAAAAAACACCACAAAAATGCTAATAAAAACCAATTGGAAAAACCTACCGAAATAAGATTTGCAGGCATGATAAATATGTATAAGGTCAACATGTTTAGAAGTTTTGGTGAAGTTATGTTCAGAACTTTGAAATTTACAGGGGTTCGAAATTCGGAACAAATCGAAAAATTTCGTAAAAATTGATTTATAAAAAATTTACTGAACCGATCTTTTTCAAAAACGCAGGGGGTCTAAGTTGTGAACAGAGGTAGATACTCAGAAATTTTCATCCGTGTCGGTTCAGGCGTTTGGTCTGTAGAGCGCGCACAAACACACAAAAAAAAAAACATACACAAGTGACTTTTTTTTTGGGTAAGTGAAATTGAAGATTTCGCTCCGCTCGCTTCGCTCGCTACGCTCATCAGAAGGACTTTCGGCACTTTTGAAAACGCACACCTCTGTCTTTTTTGAAGGTATAATTACATAACACACCATCCGACATCAAACAACCCTTCAACTACACATGTATTTTTTTCCAAAACTCTGTGTTGGTAGGTATTTGTGGCCAGGAGAAGTTCCCGCGTGAACCTCCGCGTACGACGAAAACACTGGCGTTTGGTTTCCACCTGAATACCTTTAATCAGTATTGTATATATTTATTTGGTTTTCGTTTGGTTTGGTATAGCAATTCAATCCAATAGGTGGCATCGATGTATCAATATTATTATTTTATTATTTGTTTTATATTTATTATTACTACCCCTGATGATTGCGTTTTGATGCATTTCGATACCATCATGCAGGGCTGCAATAATGCGATACGAGAAGTGTATTTGCATACGAATTGCTCCGTAAATAGCGGGACGTTTATGATGCAGCTCTTGAGAACAGAATCAGGGTCAGTGCTAAGTTGGCACGAGAAAATATAAAAACAAGATAGAGCTGTCTATATTTTATGTGTATCTGATAGATATTGATTGTCTGGTGGTTTATGTGTCGCTTTTTCGCCTCTCGGTGCTCTATCACTTCTTGCATTCAATATTCAATCTCAGCCACTGGCAATGCTATTTTTCTTTGTTGTCACGATATGGCTAGGAAATGCATCAGCGTCGATATAGCACCCATCTAGGGAAGTTTAAAATAAGAATTCTGACTTGGTACGGGATAAAGAAGGAATTTATGACTTGACAACAGCGTTTTAAAACCTAAGAATCCAGCAATTCTATTTCACCTTATACAGAACACCTTGTACACTATACAGAAGTAAGTACCGGTACTAAAGGAACCAAAGGTTGACTTATAAAATTGTTGAAAATGGCTTTGTTTTGGTGTAGTTTTTGATAGAATATCGTAATTTATATACGCAGTAAAAAACTTTTTAAATTAGAAAATAAGATTGTATAAACTTTCTGTCGATTTCATTAGAATTCCCGGTTTCTTTTCATCCATTCCACGATTCCCTGGAAGCACTTTTTTTTTGTTATATGGTGCATTTAATTAAACCCTCTTCTTCCAGTTACCTTACCTTTTATTACACCAACATATCTTCCCGCTTTAAAACTCGAGTAGAAATGTTAAGCCATTGCATACGGGAGCGCGTCGTAGCTAGAATGTACGCTCGCAAACCCCATTCCCCGCCAACCTTATGCCATGACCCGATGACACACTTACACCGAGTTTAACGACACGTTTTACGACAACGTCGTCAATCTAACGCCACCCTGTGTCATCTTCAGCGATCCTTGCGGACCACCCAATCTCCGCCCACCCCCACCCCTTTCCATTGTTTTCAAATTGTTTTCACTCGACTCAAGTGCTCTCGAGGTGTACGAGCAAGCCTAAGTGATGCCCCAACCGCGCTCGAGAAAAGCTCTGCCTGGAAAATGCGCCGGAAAATGCGCCGGAAAATGAGACTTACGGCGAGCCACGTGCTATTTTACAAGCTCGCTGGGGTCCGTTTATGCAAAGTGTGATGATATTAGTCTCAGAAGAGCAGTGCAGGCGCCAACGCAACGGCCGTACAGGGCGGAGAGGGTCGGCCCAACTTGTGCATTGATACAGATAAGGAAGAGACCTGAATGTATGGAGCGGATCGGGCTTTGTGAATTCGGGTGCGTTTTGATCGGCCAAATACCGATACGGTTCCTCCTCGCTAGTCGTTTAGATGGGACGGGGACGACAATGTTGTACATTTTGTAACGGTTTCGGGCGGTCGGACATGTTTTGAATGCCATTCCCACTGCTTCTATAGCGATCATAAGGAATAGGGAACGATACATTTCCGTAAATGTCATATACGAAAGCTAAACTCTTGCTGAGTTCCACAATATAAACGTGACTGGAGGTTTAGGAACTGTGCATGGTGTGCTGTTCTGTGACAAGCATATTTCGAAGGTTTTTTCAAACTGCTAAAATTAGCTCTTTCTTGTATTGCTATAGCACTAACCGTATTGTGCCGTACTGGTCATTGTGTGTGCCCTGTATGTGCAATGCGCGCCATATTTGTGCTATGTTTGTGCTATGTTTGTGCCACATATCTGAATGCTTGCGCATGTTCAAGCCATGTTTCTATCTTGTTTGTGTCACGCTTTGTGATATGCTTTCGCCATGAGTCTACCATGTTTGTGCCAAGTGTGTGCCTAGTTTGTGCCATACTTTGTGCCATTGTTGTGTTATGCGCTGTACCTCGTCTGTGCCATGTTTTGTGCCACGCTTGTGCTCTGTCCGAGCATGACTGCGCATCGCAACGCGACAGCGCCGTTAAAGTTGACTGCGGCGGCATCTTGGGCTGGGAAATTTCCCTTACTCAGCTCCGAGTGAAGCTGAAATATTGCCGTGCGTTTCACCTTTTTCGCGGTGCCAGATTTGAAATTGAATAAGTCAGCGCAACGCTTGCAAAGTTCATGCTCGCGTCCGCCCCTACCCCAGACCCGGCTTTAAGCCTTTAAAAGAGGATTTTTATATTCATAAGCCACAGTTTACTTTATATTATTGTCGAGATGTTGTATTTTTATTTCAGTTATATATTTATTTCTGAAATGGATGGAATCAAAAGTTGGAGCCAACGGAAAGCTACCTAGTTGCGAAAACTGTCCGTTAGTCAGGAACACCGATTATCATTTGATCTCACTTGATCCTTTTATATGGATGGAAAACTTGGAAAAGACGCACAGCACACTCTGCTCTCCCATTCCACGCTTTTTTGAATGCGTAATTAACTGCTCGGAGAGACAAGAAAATCTGAAACCGTCGCGGGAAATTTGAAGAACACGAGTGCAATATTAGTCTCGTCAACTCACTTCACTGGCTCGATTTTCAACGGAGCAGCGTCGAAAGTTTTCGCACCAAGTTCAGAAATAAGCGATCTTGTCGCCATCATTGGAAATAAAAAATATGTGATTTCTTAACAGCGGTGCATATTATACTTTTTTTTTAATGCACTAAAACAAATACAATGTATGTGCTACTGCTATACCGGCTCGTCAGTTGTATAATAGCGCTGGTTTACACGATATACCATTTATTTCAATTTCATTAATAACAAACATTTCTTATTCTTGTGGACAATGTAGATTTCAGATTTCTCAATTTCATTTCACTTGTGGTCTACCTTCTAAAACGATTGGTATTTTTTATTTTTTCATCATGGGTTTATAATATACGAAAATTTCCAACGTCTACAGATCGTAATTGGTTTTGCATATCTAGCTATAATAAAGCAGTCATTGAATATCGGAATTGTATAACAGGTGTTATACATAACATGTTATAGAGATCGTCTGTGGAACTAAACATGAAGTAAACTTACTACTTCCCGTTTTCCGGGAACACCTTAAAGGTTGAGCATTTTTCGCACGAACACTTGTAAAAGTTTTACCATTTTGCTCATAATTTTTGCAAGCTACACTTTTCCCCACTATACCCACCCCCCGCCCTTCAGATAGGTTAGGCAATAAACTCAAGCTAACGCCGCGGTGCTCATAAAAAAGGTATCGGGTGTTATCGTAAAAATAATTAGCCAGTGCTCGTGACGGCCGATGGTTTTCCGAGTGAAGCGTTGTAAAATGTCGAGTTGCTCAGAAAATTTGATGGGGTTTCTCGGTTGCAGGCTGACAGCGATCGCGCCCGTGGCCGCGGAGCTATACGAGAGTTCAATTTTGTTGATGGGACGTGTTTTTGTTGTTTTTTTAGTGAATGGGGGGGAGGGGCTTAGAAGCGAAACTTCCTTTTTTGTTTTCAAGAAAATCCGCGTACGCTACAAATTCCAAGGAAAATGAAAGGTAACTGGATGCGCATTTTCTTTACGGGAAATTTCTGTGATGTTCTGACACTTTGATGCCCACGCGGCAACAATGAAAAAGTGTGGCTTCGAAATATATGAGTTCATCAGTAATGTTGAGACAGCAAAGCGAATTTCAATTCCAGGGCTTTCCAGGAGGGAATTTGCGTAAAGCTATTTATTCACCGACATTAAGTATTCTTGCTTAATATCCCTGGCTAGTGATGTGTAGTTAATTTAATGTTCCTTGTCCTTATGATTTTTATTCGTGGTCAGAGTCTTGGTCAACTCGATATAACACATATACGATTTGTATGTGAATATACTTACGTTTCTGCCCTTCCACTAGTGTTTAAAGAGAACTTTAAATTGCCAAGTAATGCACTAAATAAACACGTAACAATTCAACAGATTATTATACGTATTGACTCACAAACTTGACTGGTTAGTCAACATTCAACGATCTGCCTCGACCGTCCTCACGAAGGATCACATTCCCTCCAGTATTTACCATCCGTCCCTCGGCTGGGAAATGGTCCATACGGCGCTCGGAGAGTGATCACTGATTTGAATACAGGTGTGCAGTTCACCCGACACGGGATCAGGGGTGGGGTTGGCTTCAAGCCGTGGATCATTGCCGAGGGCAGCCGGATGATTCCCAGGGAAGCGCCGGGCATTCTCGGGGCTTCCTCATCTCATCTGCACATCCGGTGGAGTCAACGCTCGTGGGTGAGGATCAAGTCAGTCTCGAAAAGGTACAGTCGATGCTGTACGCACTAGGAGCTGGGTTGGATTGGGGGAAAAACGGTACGGACGTTTCAAATAAAATCAGCCAAAGACTCTCCTGCCCCATCCCCCTTGGATAATATACATTGTGTAGGCGGTAATTGGCCAATAAATATAAAAGACCAGCGGGGCAGGGACAGAGCCAAATGATTTACCTCCCAGTTTGTTTCGTTTCGACAAAGAGCAGCCGCCGACCAATGCTTCGATTCTGCAGAATGTAAAAATTAGACCACGAAGCATTTTTCTAATTTAATAATTTAAAAAAAAAAACATTTCTGGTATAAAATTTATCCAGCCCAGAACCATACTAAAAACCTTCTGGCCTGTCGGGAGTCCAGGCATTTGCCCGGTCGCCTAAGGACAAATCAAATCCTACCAAGTGAATGACTGGAGGTTAACGAGAGGAGAATACTTACTTCACTCTCAATAATTTGCAATTTGCAGTGTGAATTAGAAATATTAATTTAATAACCCATTAATTTTTCAGTCAAGGTTATGACACTGAGAATTCTTTACTTCGTCAGGCTTCTCTAGGAATAAAACAGCTAAGGTTTAATATATAATGGTACTTCAATAAATTGTATTTCAACTATTCGCGTTATTCTAATAAGAGATAAATGTATATTTAGATATATATATATATATAGTTAGAAAGAGAAAGCAAGTCGTTCGTAGAAGTTAGCCGGGATACGAACCGGGTCAGGCGTCCCTGTTGCCGGTCGGGTGCTCTGTACCAACTCAGCTGTCCGATTCCAGGCACACAGCATCTCCCGCTTCGTCGGATGGGATAAGGGGCCTCGCAATTCTAGCACGAGATAGCGTTTCCTAGCCTTGCTTTGTGACAGAGAATTCATTTGTCCTGGAAACTTTTGCATCGGGAATGAGCTGACTTATAGTGGAGGTCACAGGATATCAAGGTCATTGGTTAAAAGCATTTTCATAAGCTTTAGCATGTTGCATACTTGGAACTTAAATACAGCAACAGTGTTTATTTGCGATGAATTCTAACGGTTCAACTAATATTTTATTTTCTATTCACTATGATTAAATAAAACCACCACCCCTTGAGTGATTTCAATAGAAAACTGAAACCAATATTTCTTGAATCTCTGCATCCGGCAAATTGAATGGGAAATAACAAGAAAACCCTATAACTCATTTACTTTCCTCGATAAAAAAACTAATATAAATTCTAAACGATGTTCGCCAATCAACGATATAGAGCAAAGCTAACAAATTTGGCAATTGTAATCTGAAGAAAACTACCTTGTAAAAAGACTCCTCGCAGTTTATGAAAAGAGTAATTCTTTGGTCTCTGATGTCCGCGCAGCATCTGATTTCCCTCTGGGTACCTGGCTGCATAACGGACTGACTTCAGCCCGATAGTGAGGGAGGGGGGGGGGGGACTTTCCCCGCGCTAGAGTATAATTATTTCTCTTTCTTTTCATCTCGGCTTATTTCCTATAAGATCAAAGGAGACCCGGGGTACAGACGCCAGACTCGGTGATGCTCCAGTTACATAAACTTGCCGACGCCGTCGACGCCGACGCTGACGCCGACGCCACTGACTTTGGCCTTAGTTGCGACGCCGCATTGCAGGCCAGAGGACTGTTCTTAAGGATGGAAATTGCTATTTCCCAGCTTCCATCGTCCAAGCGGGGATTCGTGCTACGTTTTTTTTTTGGGCAGACGTGTACATAATTTTACCCGTAGGGTCTCTTATATCTGTTATAAGAGCTTTCAATTTCTCATATAGTTATCCTAAGCGAGGCTTCGCTAAATTTTAAACTTCTGATGAGCTCCTAAATCTATTGACATTGACTTTCCACTCTATGTACACATTGGAAAATCAAACACTGCCGCGAGTTTCCCTTGGAAAATTTCAAAGCTGTCAGGTGAAATTTATTCCAGCCGTAATTTTAACTGTAAGTTATGGATTTGATACGTTTTCGCAAATTACTAAATCAAAATGTAATTAACGTTTCAACTTTTAACGAATCCGTTATAGGGTAGATAAATTGAATTACTTCAGCAAGCATCCACATAAGTTAATACTAAAGCTTGCTTGTAAATACTAAATCGAAAACGCTTTGTTCGTTTACTTATTATGAAACGCCCTTAAAAAACTGGCGTCCCCTAATCGAATTGTTGATCCCCTTTGACATCACTTCCAATAGATTGTTGACCCTCTCCCTCATCTTGTCCAACGACATCTCAAACTCATCACGCCAAATTAGTCATAGGCAATTGACATCCTCAAGATGGACACTATATATAGACGGTCCATCGTAATCTTCCTTAACATCTTCAATCATCATCACTGGCCTTTCATTACCAGGAAAAAGCTTGACTAGAAACCCAAAGTGTTAGTAAGCTGCACTTTCCGCTCTCGACAGAGTGCGTCGTTAAACAAAGAAAATACTGTGCAGACGTCCATCAAACTTATTGGAAAAATCATAAAGAAAGCCTTCGTCGCAAGCAACGTTCGAGTTATAGAAATTTTCCGAGCGCGATTCACTGCTACACGCGAATCGATGAAGCTAGCGATATTTTCCAAGAGATGATTGATGAAAAACGACGCGCAGGCTTAAAATTGCGCCTTCGGTATTTTCTTTCGGTTCGGGTGAACAGAACGAACGTGTGCCCCAATCAAAGAAGGCGTGGGGAGAGCTTAGTACTTTGAGTTCGAGAACCTCTCGCTATAGGTTTTTCGGTAGATGCTGTTCGTATAGGTGAAAAGATGCTGGCATGTAGTTCAACATGTCTGCTCTTTATTCTGCTTGTTATAATCAATATGGTTGACCTCGTAGTTTCCACTGCTAATTATTACGATGTGTTGGTTTCAATTTCAATATTACAATATTTGACAATGACATTTTTACTCCATACAAAGGTAAAAAGGCTTATAGGCTTTTAAGGTTTTAAAGGCTTTAGTTACGCAAATAAGCACTTTAAAATTTAAATAACAAAATCTCCTTCCCATGGCGATACTTTTGACATTATCTTCTTTTTGTATTATTAAGTAAAGTACTTATAGTTATAGACCTGAACATTGTCATCCCTGTCTCCAAACAAAGCAACCTGCTTCTAAAATTCACTTTGAGCTAGCCGTCAGCGAGATACATCCTTAGTCCTTGTATCTATCTAAAGCTCAGCCGTGAATCCATTTGATTCGCAAGGGCGAGACAGGCTTTGTTCCAGACTCTTGTGCTAACTGCCAGTTACCCGTAAGTTCGGTTTAATCCCGAGGGATTGCACGTTGACATGTAAGATTCGGAATTTCGGGGTTCAACATGCTCCGTGCGTCGCGTGGGCTACCTATGTCTGCAATTCTCATGGTAGCGCCAAGCAGGTCCTCGCTCCTAAACAAGCTGGCTGCAACTGATGGATCACTACCCTCCAACATCGCCGTCGTCGTCGTCGTCGTCGTCGTCGTCGTCGTCGTCGTCGTCGTCGTCGTCGTCGTCGTCGTCGTCGTCGTCGTCGTCGTCGTCGTCGTCGTCGCCACCGCCGTCGCCGTCGCCGTCACACCAGAATGTATACAGTGGAGAATGCCGAGGTTGAAGAGTGCAATTCACAGAATTCACCGAATGAAAATTTTACAGCTTTGCCGTTGTGCAACGATTTCTTTCTTTCTTTATTTTTTATTTTATATATTGGTTTATAACCTATACATTGTGTACAACTATGGCCTAGAGGATTGCTCACATAAGTTATACCTAATGGTGCGTGAGCGATATGTACTTACATTAAATAGTATGGTGGATCGAATAAGACATAGAAAAGTTTTATCCAACAGATATGGTTAAAATAAACAGATTCGTTTAAAAAATATCAACATTCAATCAACTTCTGTGCAAAAACTAAATGTTCATTGCTCTTTAAACACTGTTTTGTTTACAGCAGTCATTGCCCTTATTATTTGTATCCGATGAGGTTATTTACCTGGCTGACCCTCGGGTACCTGCGAGTCAGTCATCGTGCAGCTCGCGCTTGTGACGGAGCTTGCCTATTAACTTGTGACGTCATTCGAGCTTTGCATTTAACTCATATCTTGATTCATTGAACTTCGTGTGATTGACATTTTGTCTCCCTCGTGTTACCTTTTTTCCATATCGCAACACATTGATTGTAATACACTTACTGACTGAATGCACTCGCTACGCATTGGCAAGGAAAACACTGACATGGATAGGATGTATATAACGGACTGTGTCTTGACGCCACTGAAGACGATTCAGCGACACCACTAGTGAAATAACAGCTACGCCACTGCGACGTGTATAAGGTAAGGACTGAGCTGAGTGCTATCTTAGATTGCAGCGCGTTCATGCGGAAAAGAAAATACACGTTCGGAGTTCCTTTTTTTAAGGTAAATAAAGTGCAAAGTTCAGATATTGCTCTCCGCGTGGCGAAGGAAGTAAAACCGCACATGATCTGAACGCCTCCGTTTCGAATTTGGAAGCGACGTGTGCACAAAAGTTTACCCGCGAACGACGATTGAGATGGATCGAAAACTCGCCAATATCAATTTGACATGCATTCAAAAAGGAACTTTCCATGTGTAAACCATTTTTAGGCTTCGCTGTTCTGTTACTTTGCGTATCCATATGACCTACAAGTGGTATTTTCGTTCTTTCGTTTTAGTTTAGCAGTGAAAAGAGCAGTTTATTCATCAGTATCTGTGACTCAAATTTCAGCAGCGCCATTTATACGTCATTGTCATGGAAAATGTACTCATGTTTATCAAGAAACGATCTTTCTACATTCCTGAGAAATTTGACTCTTTTGACAACCAAGGAGTTTTCTACCTATGCAGGTAGTCATTCTACTAATGTACGAGTTTTCGGGATTTGTTTATGCTACAAACTTCATCGTTTGAGTACAAATGCATGGCATTGTTACGTGATAGCTATTAATTCATCTACGGTGATAAACAAAACTGGGTTGTTTTTAAATGGGTAACAAAGATATCAATCAGGTATCAGATGTAAACAAATAATGTATTACTCAATGGTATCGACGAATTTTTAAGACGAAGGAATGTAAGCAGGGTTATATTGGACCATTAGGAGACCGTGCAAATTCCTGAAGGGCCAGTAGGGGTTGAGCTTGGTTTTGGGCCGGTTGAATATTATCCATGAAATTTTAAATTATTAAATGTGAAAAACACATCGATGACTTAACGCATTCCCCTGATTCGAGGTGTCTGCCGGCTGATGGCCGCTAGGATGGTAGGAATCAAATCGTACGTTGTGTTGGTCCGCCAGTCTTTTCTAGTGGCTGATTACTGCCTTGACAATTTATGGAAATAGTAAATACTTGAAATAGAGCACATGCTACTATAGTATAGTACAACTATAGTACATCTCATGTTCTTTTGGCAGCGCCTCGGGGCACTGGGCCTATACTATAACATTGTAGAAAACAAGTTTGTTGCTGCCATCAGAACCTGAGACGAACACTATATAGTAGCATGTGCTACTCTTTCAAGTTTTGGGTTACATAATGTAAAGAAACAATATAAACAAGTATATTACAAAGAGCAGATGTAGGCCATACCCACATTAATCCTAAAATGTAAAAAAATTTCGCCTGCGGCTCTAAAGTAATGGCATGTGCATTTCGTGCATTTTCTCTTGGATTTTTTCCTCTGTTGGGGTGGGGGAAGGATATTAGGCCGATTTTATTTGAATTGCCTGGGACGGATTTTTCCCCAATCTAACCCTGGCTGTGCATGATCATTAATGGCTAAAATACAAGTCCGAACGACTCATTGCCACTGTATGATCTTATGGACTTTAGTCGGATGCTTTAAAACGTTTCTAGAGAGCAAAACTAAGAAAATATGTAATTCGCTACAATGGTGTCAGCGTGTGGGATTCACTGACCTTGAAAAATATAACCTTGGTTTCGCTATTAGTAGGATATTTTATTGTCCTTGCGAATAGATATTAATTCCTATAGTGTTAATTTCCGTAAATAATTACTCTATTACTATGGTGCCAGCGGTGGGATTTTCCCAAACAACAGAAAACATTGACCCATGCCCATGCATTTCGTGCATTTTTTGTCTCCTCTCTGTGGGGTGGGGATTATTGGGCCGATTTTCTTTTATATGCCCGGTCAGTTTTTTCCCCCAATCCAAACTTGAATGTAAGTGCAAGGAATGCACACGAGTTTCGAGTTTTAGTGGCAACTTACAAATTTCAATGCTTGTAAAAACAATATGATTTACGCAAGGGTATGAACCATAAGGGTATAGTTAAATGTATAATAATAAAAACACATACTAAAATATGGAGTTAGCATGAGTGTTTTTCAAAAAATTACATTTGATCAAGTGGACCCCAGCGTCCTCTGAAATTAATTCGGGCCTTTCGTCTAATGTTAAGCACAGCGACGCTAATGCAACCACCCACAACATACCATTAGAAGTAATAAATCAGCCAGCTCGCTATCCAAACACACCGCAATACAAATTAACACATTGTGTTAAATATCTGTCCATCCAAAACCGCTACACAATCAGCCACATCGACGGAGATGGACACAGCCTACACCAGTGAGGCAGAGAGAGAGAGGAAGGGACAAAAGAATAAGGTGGCCACTTGTGGGATTCCGTGCAAGCAAACTCGACTGGCCTATTGTCGAATTACGTTGTGAGCGCGCCACACGGACGCGGCCAAATTGCGAACCTAGCGGTTAAACAAACCGAACGCTTGGTGCGCCAAGATCGATTGAACACACAGCCCTCTACGAAGTGTGTTCTGTGCTCTGGGCGGCCGAATTTGTGGTACGAATTCGTGTGCATATGTATTTGTAGAAGGCGCAATTCGCAAAAGGTCTCTACGTACTGTTTCAATTAGAATCTGTTGGGAGCAGCTGATGTAATGATAATATAAAGTGTATATAGTTTATATTATATATACATATATATTTTGTAGCATTTCATGTGACTACGTCATCCGTGCGAGTATGGGATGTCGGGTAGCGAATTAACTTTCATGCCAGCTGTGTATAAGCAGTGGCAGAATTCCATTACTTTTAACTCGCTAGAATGAAGTTATATCTCTTGAACCGCGATATGTGGAATTATTATATCCTAGACGGATACTGTTCTATTCTGAATATGTCGTGGCAATGCAAGTCAAAAATAACTTCCGCGAGAGCGAGGAATAAAGCTTCAAGACTTTTATTTTGAAAATAAAAGTAGGTGAACTATTATTGCTGAGTAACCAAAATAAAAAATTAACAGCAAAGCAGACAGATTTTTATCGAAATCGAAACTTTTCCCAAAGTGGAGGAAAGGAACGGGATGTAAGTATATGGCAACTGGAGATGTTAACCAACTCTGTTGCTGTATGCATAGATACAGAACCATCTAGTCATTTCGTATTCTTTCACCAAGGTCTGTTCGCTTTTCTCTTCAAGAAAACACAACATACATAACATTAAATTTGTTGAATATTATTTTTTCCGGCGAACATCTCTTCTTTCTTCGTTCACCAGACAATGCTATAGCTCGCCGCAGCGTTATCATGAGTTTCAAAATGCGCTTCCTCTGTTATTCAAAAATGCCACTCGAAAGTAAAGAATCGTTCCACGATCATATACATTTTCATGAACAATGCAATAATTTCCGGTGAACGTCTCCTCGAACCGCACCAGCGCAGAAAGGGAACATTTTAAAAATGTATTGTTTCTCTCCTATGGAGCTCCAATCCCGTAAGCTTTTGGACACCGACCAGTGAAGACGTGAGATCCTAGCTATCCGAAGCAAGATCACAGCGGCGGCGGTGTCAGCAAAGCGTGTTTCCACTCACGGATGATATCTGAAATGAGTTTTGATATCTACCAGCCTTTGGTCGGGAGTCGTGACGGTCCCGAGAGGCTAGTTTCATCAACGCTACGCACTACCTTTATGCGTGGCTAGAGACCAGAACCCGGGTCCCTGGCCCATAGAGACAGCATTGGCAGATATTTCTCTAGGGGATATTATTGTCAGAAACATTGAAAAAAAACTTGAACAAAGCGCTGTATAGCATGAGTGAAATCAAAGTTTGATCTCTCCTAGATAGAATTTTGTCTCGGGCATTCACGAAAAGAAAGAAAACACTGCTACCGAACGAAATATAGCGTTAGTCCAATGCTGACTTTTCTTGATACATGAATGATGTGGTAAGTTACAAAAGTTACAAAATATCGGCACTTCATGGTTTCCACATGAATTTCCCAGAGATTTTCTTGCCCATGGAAAACCGGATTCTAGCAATGACTAAATAGAGCCACAACAATGGAATATTTGACTTGTCAATCCACACAGAATTTATCGAAAGCTGACAACACTAATTAAAATGCCCAGAATCCTCTCAACATTTCTGCCGCAATAGACCGCGTTTCATCGCTGCCAGTTCAAAGCAACCCATGACAAAGTTCCCGACTGCCTCTCTGGATAATTGTGAATACCTGCGGGCCGAGCTGATATCGACAGAATGCGACAATGTTCGCCCTCGTCCGTGGCTGAGGGCCGCGGGAATATTTGAGGGGTGTCGACCCCCAAAGCGAGGGAGTGATATTATCGACCTGTTGCATCGTGATGTAGAAGTGCGGGCGGTAGCTCATCTCTCGTGGGTCCAGGATAATCTTCTGTACAGCTCAGTTCGAATGGCTTGGGTTTCATTGCGAATGGACGTATAATCAAACGTGCGTGTTTAGCTGGGTGGTTTTTTTTAGGATGTTTGGTGGTGTATGAAATGCTGGAGGAGGCATTCATCTTCTGGATCTTTGCTCGAGGCGTTAATGGAATCTGTGATCGTTGAGTGTGGTTTGGAGTGGACTGGTTTAGATTCGCGCGCTGGTAATACGCGCGCTCGCCCGGCTGAAAAGCTGGCCAAATGCGCGCTCAAAGGTGGGATTTATTTTTCCCAGCTTCCCTCTTTCAATGAATCAACGTGAGAGCGAGCTCGTGCGTTTTTTTTCTACCCGAGTCTGTTTATGATTTTGTTTGAACCGATTCTTTTTCGCCACATACCTCCGCCAGAGCGAACATACGTTACTACAAACAAGGAATATTAATTAGAGCAATTTGAAGACGACTCTCCCGTGACGCAATCGTTTTTTTTTGCCAGCGAAAAACAAAAATGATTATGTATCCAGCGCCAGTTACTCTTTTTTAATCAAAGAGTATCAAGTTTCTATCAAACTTGCGGCTTCAATTATTTATGATTGATGGCTGAACAACGCGTGTTTGTGCTTAAATAATAAATCACGGGCTTTAGCATGTAACGGTAGCTCATAAGTAAAGTAACGCTCAGCAATTCATTATTCAAACATCTGCCACGTTGGGCGGTTTTAATAGCTATGCTCATCTGATGCCGTTTCGACGGTTGCATTAAAATTCATGTCTGGAGATGATGCACTTTGCAGTGCTGACCTCCATTCACAGGTTAGTGCAAGAAGCATGCGGATCTTAACACATTTTGGAGCTCGGAATGCATCGAGCACGGAATTCAGCTTGGTGAGAAATTCAGCGCCTGGGGGTTTTCAATCTCATCGCAGCAAACTTTCCGTGATCAGATCTTAATAGGTCAATAAAATGGACGAAGAATGAAATAAAAAAGTTCGTATCTGCTCACTTTTTCAGAAGAAAAAAACAGTGTTCTGCTATCGCGATCGTGAATTCTAATAGTTTGAAAAGTTTTCAATATTCCCTCTTCACCCTATAGAGACAGCGCTGTACCATGTCGTTCTGTTTACATGTTTGTGTTTTCAATGTAATGCACAGATAGAGTACATACCGCGAGAGATGTAATATTCATATGCGGCAACATACGTATTGCGGTGCATTTCCCGGCTTTTCCTGGCTTTTCCTAGCTTTCCCCGATAGTTTTCCCCGTACTGGAACAACAGAACTTTACCCGATACACAAGCCCTGTGTTGACTTCTCCGTAATGTCATTGATTGGTCCCCGTGCCCGGCAATGTCAAGGTTTGCCGATCGCTGATTGGTCAAACTAAATTACACATCTGTCACAAACCGAACGAGGAAATTGGTTTTCTTCATCGAGTAATTGTGTTTCACTTCACGGTACGGCCACGCTGCAGTCCCGCGAGATAATTTTCTTTCTCACTAATTTCCTTTCTTAAAAAATCACAAAACTCTTCGAATTCTTCGAAAAACAAAGGGAAATTTCAGCGAATCAGTTTTCGTCTATTATACGTTAATTTCTTTGGGACACAAAACAAGCGAAAGGTTCTTTTATTTAACTTTCACTAACTATACACACAATGCCATTCGTCTCCTAGCTTTAACATCAGCGCCGGCCAAGTTTTCCTTTCTAATTTCGCAAGAGTGCTTTTGCGCCGCGTGGAAGTTCCTTGCGACTTTCCACGTGCACTTGAAAGTTTTTCACGGCTTCACACCGGCGATTCGTTGGACCTTTTCCTCTCCACAGTTTAGCGCTCTCGTTGGGTGGAGCTGAAGCGTGAAACGAGGTAGCTGCCCCGATCGCGCTGCACATTGCCTTCGCCCTCGGCTCGTGGCTCGTGGCTCGTGGCTCGTGTCTCGTGTCTCGTGGCTCGTGTCTCGTGTCTCGAAAAAGTACTTTCACTCTAACGTAAACGTACGTAAACGTACTACGTGCGTTATAGGCATCAAGGAACTTCTAGGCTTCATCTGCTTTACTTTACTAAGTTTGCAGTGAGGCTCGTAAACCCGAATCGTCTGTCGCCTTTACTCGAATTCACTTACCTTACATATTATGGAAATGGTGGGCACCAACAGCACTCGCGCCATTTGAGATCGCTTCAATTTACTTGTGGGTGTAAAAAGTCCTAGAACGTGCTGTGGGGGGAGGGGGGTATCTCTCCAGATCCATGGGATGGGGTCTTTTGCTTGTCATTTGCATATACAGCATTCTGCAGTCTCTAAATTACACTGAAACAGTATACCGAGCTCCGATCAAACAACATTTTCTTTGCCTCGCTCAGCATTTCCTTGGACTACAAACGTAGATTTTCCACTTGATTCCAGTGATACCGGGTTAGTTTTCTTTGAAAATATTTTTCCGTCTTCAACTGAGCGAAAATACAAGGGCTTTTCTTTAATAATTCTCTTAAAAGAGAGCGCGCTGGTTTTGGCAATGAGTGGTTATAATTAATTCGAATGAGTGACTCAAGGGCATATACACTTCAACAAAATAAAAACCCAAGTGCAAAAAAAACCCTCTACAAAAACAAACAAATGAAGATAGCACCATTTGCAATCAACTCGACCGGATCAATATGCTATCAAACCAACCAAGAAACAAAAACACAACATAACAACACAATAGCACAGTAATTAACACCACAATCACAATTCAATTCCACTAAAAGTGCAGCACAAATAACACACTTCAAATCTACATGCAAACGATCTCAAATGCAGCCCATCATCCCACTCATCTATAGTTACAAATTTCCTGCCATCATCCCCCTTTGATTGGAGAAACCTTTCAGAATCTGTTAGCCCAATTTTCATTTTTCCGGTCCCCCTACCGGCCCCCCCCCCCCCCCCTCTACCATTCACCCCAACCCTTAAACGACTTAGGGCGATTACGCAGCTCCGCTAATGTTCCCAGCTGTCTTACGTATCCCGGGCCACACCTTTCTGTCATGGAAGCCCAAATCTCTACCCCTCCCCCCAAAACCACGGCATTTATACACACCTGTACCCGTGACCCATCGTGACCTATTGCAGGTCACAGGTCACGACCTCTGGCGCGCAAGACTGATGAATGAAAATGAATCACGTGTGTAGATTTCTCAGTGAGTCACCTCCATGCTTGTCGAGGCCTCGTGACGTGAATAGATCGCGTACCTGCCGTACTTTCATTAAGATCTCTTATGCAAATTACTTAGCTGCATGCCGCGTGCCGTCTGTGCATACAGCGCGAACCGGCTGCGTCCGGGCTGACTTAACAATTATCTAAATGCCTTCCTACAATTCATTAGGGGTTGCTTCATGTTAGGGCAGAGGGCAAAGTTGTGGGCGGAATGAAGGCATGACAAGAAAGCATGTTATCATTATACGAAAACTCCGCAGCGAATTTTCTGTTCTTTTAAATAGCAAAGCTATAAATAGTAAGAGACAAGATAATACCATACAACATGAAGCAACCTTTATTGAACGTAAAATCGTTATAATTCGTTTGTCATAGGTTTAAGCAAGTTTTCTAATACAGACGACGAGTCTTAATTTTGTTTAAATAATATCAATATATTTAAAACTTTTTTGACATGCTAAACCAATTGCGTGCGTCTTAGCACAAACCAGCTGTAGCACTGACAGAAACAATGTCAAATCTAGCGGGATTTTTCCAGGAGTCTCCAGCTTTCCACCAGCCTCAACATTGACCATTCCAGTCCTCCCTCCCCCCCCCCCCCCCCCCCCACCCCCACAAACTGGACAATGGCCACAATTCCCATCCAAAACCCAAGAGCTGTAAACATCGCGAATTGATTCTCGCCTGTCCTCGATCACGCTCATTGATCTGTCCACCGCCACCGCCACCGCCGCCGCCGCCGTTGAGGGACACGCCACGACACGTCTCCTCCGGGCGTCGGGGGTGGAACGGGGGCGGTGGGGGCAGTGATTAAAGCACGGGGGCTCGGAGGCGGCCAGGGGGGGGGGGCGGAAACACGTAGCGGGGTGGCGCTACATTAGTTAAGGAAAGGCATCCATCATGCGGCGACCTGACAGCCCTGGCGACGTGGGTGCACGTTGTGGCCGGGTGGGGGGGGGGGGAGGGCCCCAGGGGGCGACCAGGAAGCTTTGATAAGGACGCTATACAGCGGTCGAGGTGCTGGGACAAAATGCCGATGTTTCCCTGTGTCGTGAACAACTCGCGGCGATCTGGGTCAGAAGTGCGGATGTGACATGGGGAGGGCGTTTGACGGAGTGATTCGTTTGAGCGCCACTGGCCGGCGCCGAGGCCGGAAAACTCTGCGGGGCTTTTCCACGCGAGGCTTGGAGCGGGAAAGAAGTTAGAACAACCTCTCTCTCTCTCTCTTTCTGTATGTGGTTCATGCTACTAAAGTAGCGAAAGGGAAATAAATGTAAAAATAATCCGACTTTTTAATCCTAGAATGCAAATTCGAATTGTATATTTTATATGAACCCACCTCTAAGTATGTATATAACATGTTTTCCATATACATAAACTTTGCGCGTGGTATTAGAACAGACTCGTTCTTTTACCACTCAAATTCAGTTTGTCTGCTCGCGAAATATTCCATCTTTTCATAGCGCCGAGCTCCATACGTAGTTTCGCCCGCCAATTTTCCATCCTGCAGAAACCTTGTAATGCACATCGCTTACAGCGCCAAAATCCGATTGGGTGTTTTCCCTGTCGCTAGCGAAAGCGCCCCCGTCAGGCGTCTGTGCTGGGCAACTGTGCTGGGCAACTGTGCTGGGCAACTGTGCTGGGCAACTGTGCTGGGCATTTGTGTTGGGCAACTGTGCTGGGCAACTGTGCTGGGCAACTGTGCTGGGCAACTGTGCTGGGAAACTGTGCTGGGCAACTGTGCTGGGCAACTGTGCTGGGCAACTGTGTTGGGCAACTGTGCTGGGCAACTGTGCTGGGAAACTGTGCTGGGCGTCTATGCTGGGCAACTGTGCTGGGCAACTGTGCGGCAAGGGCAATCATGCAGACGTCAGTTACCGAATTTCTGTACACACTTCAAGGTTGGTTCCGCCGTTCACAAACAACGCTTTTCACTATAGTTTGTAACCAAACTTTGTTTATAGATTCGCGCCAGAAACAATCGGAATTAAGTTTGAACCACGCCACCAATTGTCTGAGTTATAAAGGCATATAAAGCCTCGAGTTTTCTTCGCAAGTCAGTTTTGCCTGGCACGTGACATGTGGCGAATTGGTTTTGGCGCGAATCGACGGGGATGGCTTTGTTTGTCCTCAAGGTCACGTTCGGTCAAGTTGGGGGAGGGGGGGGGGGACGCGGCGTCAGTGCCGTAGGGGCGCAATTGACCTCGTTGTAACATAATTATAGATCGCCAGCGAGAGATGTGTATGAGCTTAATGTCGACCATATTAGATATATATACTTGCTTGGAAATCTCACTAAATGCAAATGTTTATAGCGACATTTTGAGCGGTATAATGTGGATGCATGTCACTTTGGTAAACTTGAATATGAAACACCATCTTGCTTCGTGTATATGTTGGTGGCTTTTGGGTGCTTTTGGTAGGTACTGACATATCACAAAATATGTTAAAAGTAAATAAAATGCTAAAAAGAAATTCCCTAAGGGAGGGCTTTACCAAACGAGAAAAATTACTTTCCAAATTAGCCGATTTGCGTAAGTAGATCGCGTCACGAAAATTCCACGACGCCTAAGATTCCCTTGACATTCAACCGAGAAACTTATATTATACGCGCGTGCACCTTATTTGAAAGAAGTTTAAAACCGTTTACCGAAGTTTTCATACACTAAGACGCTTTTAATATGTGTACAAGGAGCAAGCAGTGTGTTATTATATTTCGATAAACGGCGACGGTGCCGCTGTTGCCGCGCTAGCAGCCCCAGGCTCAGTTTGAAAGAAGTTCCTACTCGTGAGATTATTACTCTAAGGGTCCTTTGTCTCCACTTTTTAATACACTCGGGCAAAAAATAAAGTCTGGAAAAGCTGTGGGGTTTGGTAAAAGGAAGAGAGAAAAAAACCATCTTTCAATTATTCAAATATTCTGTGTGTGCAAGTATATTTTTAGCCGGAATCGTATCGACCGCCGGTGCAGTGTGTGAGCGAATGCCGGCTGGCGAAGTCCACACTGCGTGCCGGGTGAACGGAGCAATGCCGGGACAAGGCCCGCGTTGTAAGGAGTATTTCTCCAGCACTGGCAGACGTTGCCCGTCGAACAACGCGCGATTATTGGATATGTAAAACAACGCTTCATTCGCCGCGAAAAGACTGAGGTGAAATTTCCATTTGACATTTACGGAGGCGGCCTTTTGTTCTTTGTCATAAGCGAATCGGGGAAATGCACCGTGCATAAAGGTAGAGTTGGCTGTAATGTAACGGAGACAAAAAATATATAACATTTGGCAGTTTCTCATTTCGTAATATAATATTTCCATTGCGATTTCCACAAAGGAATGTCCTGGTATCGTAGAAAGAAATCAATCATTTCCGCGTGGATCGCATTTCTACTCTTTTGACGCGAGCTTCGCCCATTGAAAGATTCCTACCGAAAGTCCCAATATATTATGTAGACCCGAAAATTTAATTTTGGCAGCTTAAAAGTAAGCGTCGCCAGCGAGCGGCGCGGCAAATTGTCTGCTATCAACATATTGCTGATGAAATTTTCTACAACATAACTTGCGATGATTTGATCACTTCGCGCGCGCCCGTAGGGTTATTTCCATCTCCTATGCGACTCACGCAAATATATACATCAAAACTTTAATTTTCCCCAACTTTTCTTTAATAACGTTCCGTCTCGCCTGCGCTGTTGCACGACGACATTTATTAAACAAAAAAAATTGAAACGTCTTCTTCGAAATTTCAATATCCCGAAATAACTTATTATAAATTCAAGTTGTTCCATCAAAACCAACGGATCGCTGTAGCACCCGCATTTGATATTCGAGCCCGGTAATCCATTACGGGTCTCTCTAAATAGACTCGTCACGCACCAGTGCATAACACAAACACCCCCTCCCCCCCCCCCCTTCCCACCGTTTCCAAAATCACACGGACAGACTTTTTGGCCAAAGATTTGCAAACAAATCGGAGCGCGCACGCACACACACACACACACACCACACACACACGCACACACACACACACCCACACACACGCACACACACACACACGCGAACTGCACTCTATAAATGACGCGCCACTTCCGTCGGTATCCGGTAGCAGAACGACGCTCGTCGCCGCGCCAAGGGCGTCGGTGAACGAGGGGGGGGGGACGACGACGAGGCGTCGTCGCCCATCAAGCGACGTCGGTGCTCGACGACGCTCCTCAATCACTTCTTATTGACTGCGTTTATTTTTGTGAAATCTCTTGCCATCAATTCGAGCTACGCTTGCAGATTAGCGAGGCAGCACGCGAAATCTGTTGGGATCACACCACAGATATGCGCCTAACAGATTGGCCATGGCTGCGTGTTATCTTGCGATCTTCTCACATATAGGTGCTGACTTTATTTTGAGTGCTTTTTACACACTTTCGAGCCCGAAACGCACTGAGAGGCCGAGAACGAGACGGATTTGCAATGCACACTGCGCTTTGGAACCCGACGGGTCCAGCCAACGGGCTCGAAAGAGTATTACTTGTTTCACCCTCTCTGGCCATCAATGCTATACGGTTCTCCAGCTCACTCCACCTCACGGTAATCACACAAAATAATGCCATGCACCTAGACGACCGTCGGCCCAACTACAAGCGCCAATTATTCTACCGTAGCCTTAGCTCCCTATACACGTTTGCTATCTGTAAACAAACTGTATCTGTGGTCCGGGCGAAAGTTCCGACTGTCTGGTGTGTTTGACGTGTGTGCGTTGGGAACGGAGGTAGCGACGAGGTGAATTCTGGGAGGCGGTGACGGTGGGAGCCGTCCGTCGGGAAGCCGGAAGCGGCGGCGTTTCCGTTTCGCCGCCACTCCAGAGGGAAATTTTGCACACATGCTCGTTGGGAACACGTTTAGGCACAACATATTATACTTACATACGTAGAGTACATACGTTCACCAGTTAACACGAACTTTATATTCGGTGCCCCCTTGTCAAGCAAAGCTTATAAGTTTTGCAGTGCCACATTATACGGTTTTCTGGCCGCGGCTGTACATATACGTTTCTCTCTTTTTTTTTATAGAGATGCTCCTAAACTTTGCAGTCACTTTTGCTTGCGTTTAGCATATAGTTGAAAATAGTAACGCACGGCTCGTACACGACAAATCCATGTCAACTCTCGTGTTTACATCGCGCAAGAGACGAGACCGCGCAGCTGTGTTGCTAAAATGTAGATTAGAGGGCCGTGTGCGAGCTGCGAATTATTTGAAGTCGCGCCGACAGCGACGCCTCCCGCAACGTGCGGTGAGCACAGGTACTACTCGACAGTGCTGGTCGCCGCGGTCGTTTGCTAAACAACCCACGGGCGGAATATGCCATCCCCTTCAGAGATGCGAGACTAAGCGACCAAAAGTTCCTGGAAAGCCAATAGAAATCAGAAAATTATTACCGGACCGCTTCTGCATTCATCCATGCATTGGTCAAAGACGATCGTGATACGCTCTTTCATCTTGTTCAAGACTTGTCCGGTCCAATTAAATCCGCGCAACGATGTTAATCGTAGGAGACGTCGTTAGTGCTTCGTTACACTCGGGCGTCTTCCTTTCAACGTCACGTCCTTTAATTAGTAAGCGACCTTAAACTCTAAAGTTCGTGATATCAAGCTGTAGCTTGGTTAACGACGGATGTTAAATACTGTGGCATCAGACGCTCAAATGAAATTACTAATACTTTTTCAGTGTCGATGATTAACGTCAACGTATTGAAGGCTTGGAGCACCACGCGTCGTTAAACCGATTATGAGCGCTGAGTTTACAGTGCGACAGAGCGGGGTTTATACTCAAATGACATGACCGCGCATCTCGCGCCTGCGTCGTTGGACTGCGCAGGGCTCACAGCCCCCCCGTGCGGAGATAGTCAAGATCATGTGCGTATACCTATACACCTGCGTTGCGTATTTGCACAGTGCGTATAAACGCTGCGTATGGTCCTGCTCAAGACACTGCACACATTGAGACTCTCCTATGTGTTTTGCCTTAATAATAATTTTTTCAAAGTTAGCAAAAAAAAAAGATCTGTTTGCATATTCCCAAGATCTAATAAAGTAAATGTTTTGAATGACATCCTTTAACATTCCTGACAGCCTTCTGAATTCATTGTTTCCTACTATCTCCTGTCAAAATAGCTTCTAGGTGGCTTTTAATTATAAACGTCCTTCGGAAATGACCTTGTGTTGACCTTGTGTTGTAAACGACCTTGTGTCGGTGTCACCTCGGTGAAATTTCCGGCATCAGGGGGCAACATGCCGGCACTGGATTCCCCCGCCTCCCGTACAGTATCTGAGCTGAACCGATTTGAGCTGAACTTGATACCACAATTTCAATTTTCAACAAACTAAAACGGCGATAAAATGTAAAACGAGCCAATTTCTCTTTCCATATTTGCCATTTTCACAGTCTTGACCTTGAAACGTAACCTTGCGAAACACTATCCAGTCCACACATGGGCAACTCACTCTAAACGCACTGTAAACCCCCGGTTCGATTCCGGATGGATACCTGTGTCGCTTACTGCGTTGCGGTTTCTAGCGAATCATGGGGGCTTTGGGGGGGGGGGGCTTACTCGGGTGCCTCGTAATTACATTATACCCTACAGCGACTGTGGTGGGGGAGGGGAGGGGTCTTAGACATCCTCGGTACAGAAGACGCTAAATGTCGTGATAAGGGTGGAGTAATTATAAACTAGGTGATCAATGGGCAGGAAATTGGCACAGAAAGTTTCTTTGCTGGAAAGATTTTTGCAGCTCATCCATCGTTGTGTTAAATTGGGCTCGTATGTTATCCCCCCGCGTTAAATCTTTATCTGTCAGATAGACGTTTTTCATGCTGGGTTATGACAGACATTCACCGCAACTGAACGTATTGCACTGTGCGTGTACAGATCTGCCGTGTTCCACAGGTGACTTTACGAATCTCATATCGCTTCCGTTCCGACGTCTTGTCTGCAGTTTGAGTGCGTTTTGAGCTAACTTCTTGGCGGTACGCGTGCGCGTAAGCTCGAACGAGCCCGTTCGATCCTCATTTGACTAAAGCATTCAAATTTCAGTCCCATGCTAGGGAAATTTTATTTAGAAAAGGTTTGCTTCGTCGATTTCCTTAAATTGTTTATTCAAGTTATTATTGCTCGCTAGCATTATTTCTTTACCTAACGCATAGTTGATGCATTCGTTATTTGTCCGTATATAGACACACAAATCCACACTTAGTTTGTTGATTCGTATGTCTCGACGCTTGCCTAAATTTTCCGCTTCATCCAGTTTCCAAACAGCCGGCGGCCAGGCGAACATGCCCTGTCAAGTTCACATGAACTGGGCTCTAGTTTTGACAGCCAGGACACCAAAGTGTACCCGTCTAGATACGCGCACTGAGCCCACATAGAAGACCTACCAAATGTTTACATGCAAACGATTAGTGACAGCCCACCAAAATAACTTACCTCCTAGGTAATATATAAGGCTCTCAAGTTCAGTATAAGAATAATTTTGGTGCTATGGTTAGTTTTGCTAAATAACGACCGTAACTATGGAAAACAATGGAAATATGGTAAACTATGGTCACTATGGAAACTAATGATTCCCATAGTTACGGACGTTATTTAGCAAAACTTTCAATAGCACAACATTTTTTCTGATGGCGAATTCGGTTGGGTTCATGTTCGATTGCCGATTTTATTGACGATCTTGATTAAATGATTGATGATGATATCGATATTAATATTGATATCGATATGATTTCGATATGGATTATTGATTATATCGATTATCTTGATAGCTTGTTGATAGTCGCTTGTTCGAGCGGTCGAAGGATTTGGAATGTTCGGTTGGTATTCGGCTACTCGCTCTGAGAGCACTATTTCTTGCTACGGGAATTTTGTCAGATCCGTATCCAAATCTGGCAAGATGGCCGCGCGAAGTTTGACAGTGATTTTGGAACTGCTTCTACCTCTTCCAAGCGTACACAGTGCAGAAGAAGAGGAAATTGATCAAACCCTTAAAAAAAAATGACCCCAAAAATAAAAAATTATGTTGTGAATGTAGAGCATATTTTTCAGACTCTGGGGTAAAAGAAGTTTGGTTAAATATATCAGTTGTCACTCTGTCAATAAGGTGCGTGTTCGGTTACGATCGCTCTGAAAGCAAATCTGCGAGCGTGCGTGACGTCATAGGGCAAAAACCTACTGCTCTCAGAGTACACCAACCGAAAACGCCATTACTCAATTTGAAAGCCTTATATATTACCTAAACTCCATTTCACGTTAAGAATGAGAGTGGATTTGCATACTCCCAGAGTTCCCTCTGCTGCTAGACACGAGCGAAGAGTTTAGAAACTTA
Source organism: Nemoura dubitans (assembly GCA_921293005.1). Classification (NCBI taxonomy): domain Eukaryota; kingdom Metazoa; phylum Arthropoda; class Insecta; order Plecoptera; family Nemouridae; genus Nemoura; species Nemoura dubitans. Next base: position 42,570,943 of record OV121076.1, read on the forward strand.
CAAGTCAAGCCAATTGAGCCGGACATAGTTGCTCGAGGAGCAGTATTGAAACTCTTAGCTCGTGTCTAGCAGTGGGTCCTCGAAGAAGATGCAAACCCACTCTCCTTCGTAACATGAAATGGAGTTTAGGAGGTGAGCTATTTTTGGTGAGGCTGTCACTAATAGTTTGCCTGTAAACAGAAGTTTGGTAGATATTCGTAGGCCAATGGCGCTATTTCCAGCCTGAAACTTGTTGATGTCACTGTACTCAGACAGGCATTCGCGGCGCGGCCCAAGTCTACGTACTGTGTTAATTACATTAGCTGACAGTCGCATCTCCGACACCATGGTGTTGCGTCGCGGTTCCCACCACAGTCGACTCGAATCATCTCCACGAAGCTCATCAGACTGTACCTTGCGACGGGACTGGAGGACGCAGGTACCGCGACCTCGGCTACATCAGGCCTAGCCTTTGAAGATTGTCTTCCCTCTGAATTAATTATACGCGAATCATTAATGTGATATTAATCAGTATGTCTTATGAGACGTTAAATAGAAGGGTGATACGTCGCGTGTTAAAGGAGTTGACCGTATATATATATATATATATATATATATATATATATATATATATATATATATATATATATATATATATATATATATATATATATATATATATATAAAAACGCCATTACTCAATTTGAAAGCCTTATATATTACCTAAACTCCATTTATATATAAGTAATAGTATAAGCCTCACCATATATAAGTAAGGCTCTGTGGAATTGAGACGGGGTTGGGGCTTCGAGTTATGAAAGGTCTCTCCGTTAGGTGTCTTGGACGGGCGTTCTCATGGTAAACCGTACGTTAATGTGTAACCAAATACGGGATGAAGGGATATTTCTGGCCAAATGGAAGCTTATAGTTTGCCAGAATTCCGTTTAATTTTATTAGTGTGTTGATAATGATCTCGTGTGTATACGCACGGCAAGCAATGACGATTATTTTAAGATAATGCCCGCCATTAGGGAAATGACGCCTTTCATATGCAAAACATAACTCGACGGCTTTGGCTTGAATCGTGCACCTGTTTATAGTCGCGCTTCCGAATATCTTAACGTCCCTTCTGGCCATGGGGTTCATAAGACTTTCTGGCGTCCTTGGCTTTCCAATTTCCACGTCCACAGAGGCGTCTCTGTGATAGGTCAGATGCCGCACCGCGCCGCGCCGAGCGAATTGACAGCCTGGGTAAATAAACACGGCGAACACCGGATGTGGAATTGGAAGCCGATGTGGCCAGCTAGCCACGTGGACGATGGGGGTATAGTTCGAGCGATGGGGAAACAGTTGCGACGACGCAAAGGTGCCAACGATAACAAACGCCTCGCTCTAGCCGACAAAGTGGTGTAAATTGTCTGTGACACTAGAGTTTGGCACGCGCTGCGTTTTGGGTGGCAATTGGTCCACGGCTGGTTGCATGGAAGTGAGTCGAAGAGGCTGGAGTCGCATGATTTAGTCGTTAGGAGTGCCGGGATGATGGCTAGGGGCAAATAGTTTTGGTGATCGATTGTCGGATTGCAATTTTAAGCACACATCGTTTAATCATTTTCAAGATTTGTGTTTTATTGTCAGAATTCTTTCAGCTTTTTGTGTGAGACTGATACACTTCATGATCCTCACACTCGATCGCGTCTAGATGAATGTTGAAATTTCAATAAACACCTTGGTGGTGTTGAAAAGCGAAAAGATTCGCTTGACGACTTTGATGATTGTTCTGTTTCTACGATTGTTTGCGCAATCAAATGAGAAATCAATCTCTTTCGCATCAGGGATTGAGTGGATATACAGATTTTTGCTTATAATCTCATTGTCATGGACTTCGAAACTTGCTACATTATTACAAAAGCAACAAAGATGACAGACCACCTAACTATATCCTTTCCATAATTGAGAACTTGCTTAAAACCTGCCAAGAATACAACACCGGGCACGTGTCCGCTGACAACTGGCCAATCCCGCGGCAACGGCAGGGGACCCGGGCGCGCAGCATCTCGACCAGATCCAGAAGATGCGACCCACGTTGTCGACCGCCAGTCGTGCCTCCTCGCGGCGACGGCAGGGGACCCGGGCGCGCAGCATCTCGACCAGATCCAGAAGATGCGACCCACGTTGTCGACCGCCAGTCGTGCCACCTCGCGGCGAGTCTGTCCACACATCACCACGTGGTCCGTCACTCCCCCCCCCCCCGCGCCCCCCACATGTTTGCCGGACAGACTGACGGGTGTCAAGCACAAACGTTGGGCATGAGGGATCGGGGCTGGAGGTGATTTCTGGCGGCTTCTTTGACACTTTTCGCTGTACATTTAATGTAGCAGTCAGTAGGCAACCGGTGTCGCCAATTTTAGCCAGCCGTGTGGGCCCTGTTTAGGAAAAAATTCTTCTAGGTCACATTTGGGTCTGTTTGGTGCCAGGAATCTTAGCAAGTTGCGCGATTTCTTGGACGGAATAAGGTGAAAAATTCGCAGTGTCGTGGTTAAATTTAAGCTCATTACCGAATTCCATGTGTCAATGCCTGAACGCTCTATATTTCATCATTGCAGCAGTTCTGGTTTCTAGTCCAACTGCATCTGGCGGTCTTATTGGACCGATGAAAAGTCCAAGGTCATCTGTGTACGCTGTCTGATTGGATGAAAAGAAAGTTTGTTGCTACTGACAACGCCCAAGGTCATCTGTATCCGCTGTCTGATTAGAAGAAAAGAAAGTTTGTTGCTTGAAGTTTTAGCAATTAGTTCTTTAAAAATCCATATACTTAGAGTTGAATGGTAACGCCTTACTTTACCATCCCACTCAATACTCTTGAGCTATAGTGTGCCAATTTGGAAGGCAGAACAATTCATTGCTTTCTGACTGGAGGTCATTAAGCTCACCCAAAGATGAAAAAATTCGTTATCTGACCATAAGTGAACTTTAACTGAATCCCAAAGTTTCAATAGCTTTGAGTTACTTTTAAACGTATGTAACGAAATAAAGCTCACCAAAGGATGAAAATATTAGTTATCTGACCATACGTGAACTTTAACAGCTGCAATCCTTAAGTTTTTAACTGATATAACGAAATCGGTTAAAGCAACGGCAACGCTATCCAAAGCGCAACTATCGAAAATATCCAACATTCTTAAAATACAAAGGGACACCAGGCAAATCTTCCTGCCATCCCAATCACTACAGAAATTAGTTCCGGACACGCCAAAATAGCATCCTCCGAATCGCCACAGTTGTCTCCTGTAAGCTCGCCACTCACAGCGCGTCCTCCTCGTCCCCAGTCCTCACCTCGAGCAACATGGCCGACCCGCGAAACCACACGAAGCGGTCTCGTGGCGCGAACGGTCCCCCGTCGTCTCCACAGCGTCCCGCCGATTGTTACTCTTGGCACCTCCGTCGGCCGCATCCATCATCGCGTCTATTCTCGACCGTGTGCCACAGAGGCGAGGTCGCGCCGGCGTTGACCGTTGACCCGCTTCACAGCTTCAAGGTCCATTGGGCTGGCTAAAGATAGCCACGCACACGAAATGATCAACCTCACTGGGGAGGTAATTAAAAAAGTTGATTAGTTAAGTGAAATGCTTTTAAGTGGATACTTAATTCGGAGTGTGAATTATTTGTGGGAACGTGTTTAGCCCTGTTCTCTCTGTAGTGGCTAGACGGCAACCTGTGATCGTTAACCTGCACCGGAAAGTTTTGGTCGTAAAGCAAAGAGCGTGGATGACTCGAGTTTAACCATAAGCCAATGTTATATAACTTCGCTATACACACGCCCTATACCCTGCTTTATTATTGCTTTTCAGATTATGGGTTAAAATCGGTTTTACTGCACAGTATCTATAATATATAGAATCTTGTTGTTAGGAAGACAATTTTGATCTGTGTTGATACATAACTTCTCGTGTTGGGTTGACTTATTTCGGGCTTTGATATAATAATTTGATAAAACATGTTACGGGGGGGGAGGGGGGGGGAAAGAGCCCACTGGCCAATGGAGGGGATCGAGACATGGAACACTTTGTGGTAAAGTTTCAACTTCCCCGGGAGCCTCGCTGTTGCGTCACTCATACACCCTTTGGATAACGATGCATTACGGAGGGAGTACATCAGCCCTGGCTAGTCTCGGTTACGCCCGAGGGTGGTTTCGGTTGCCGGCAGTTGCGGTCGACGTTGCCGGCAAGTCTCCATAGTGCTCGATCGGACTTTTCAACGAACATGTTAGTCAAGAAATCAAGAGTTTTGCCACTGGATCTCAGCGGTTGTTGTTCAAAGTGGAAGTGAAATTGAAATTGCAATGGCTTAAAATGAGGATAAGCTCTTTTGCGGTATGCGAGCGCATTGTCTAAAGCTGTAATCTGTTGTATTTCTGTATTGATCTTGAATTTAACGGCAACAACACAAGGGAATCGTATTTCTGTGAACCAGTAAGCTCTTTTACTCTCACAGATATCCGTCATTAATACATTTTTATTTTGAGTGCAGGATTCCTTTACTATATACAAGTCTCTTATTTTCATTATTTTGAATAAAAAGTCATATATTATAATATAATCAAGTAACATTTAAGCCCATAATATAATCTTTTCTTTTTACAAAAAACATTAAATGAAACAATCCACTGACGTCAATTTCACGTTTATACTGCCAAAAATTTGCAACATTTGACAAAGAAACAATTTTTTACCTACCATTATTTACGGACATGCCAGAAAAGAGAAATTTACAACATTCCATTAACCCATCGCTGGAGGACTTCTTTGACGCTAAACAATTAGCATAATACTAATGTGCGTTACATGCATAAATAAAGCTTTCGTGCTTCAAACATGCGAACTTGAATACAAAAATAGTGACCCGTAAATTGACTTGAAATCACCTTATAAATAAATCTGAGCGCTATTAATCGTGTCGAGTCGAGCCGCGGCTTATGCGCGTTGGCGTCGGCGTCGGCGTCGGCGTCGGCGTCGGCGTCTGCGTCGGGCATCTCTACCCAGCTGGCGTCTTGCATGACATTTAGCGTCGGCGACTGACAGGCGTTTGCGCGACGCTTGGCAAAGGGAGCCCGACGCTCAGAGTGACGCCGACACGGGGATCGTGTAGCGACGACGTCAAGCGAAGCCCTATTACCATGATAATGACACACGGGGAGGCGGCCGCTAGCCGCGTGGTGCGTGGATGTATTATTCACGCAGAGCTGGAGATGGTGTTTTCGCAAGACGGTGACAGAAACAGTGGCGGTTCCGGAGGACGATTCGTTTGGTGGTCTTAGGGAGGTACTTGATGATCAAACTGAGTTGGGTATACACATCATTTTTATAAAGTATTTTATTACATTCCTTGGTAAAACAGCAATTAACCTGATTTAGCCTAAGCTATAACTTAACCAGAAATTTGATAGCAGATCATTTACTTCGGTATCAAATCCACAACCTGCATCCACTTGCGACCATGAAATGGTCCCTGCCAACTCTCTGCCAACTCCCTGCTGCCATGAATGCCTCCTTACGTATTCACCTACTTTGGTATGAATATTTAATAATATTACTTCAAAAACTTAATTTCCTGCACTTTGTTACCAGTTCCATCCACATTTGCAAAGTTTATAAAACTACCTCACAGCATGTATACGTTTTAAAACTGTTCAATGTCAACTTTAAAGTTTTTTGCAGTCATTTCCTGTGTATAACTTGAGCCTTCCGATGAAGCAGTGTACCGGGGACGCTCCGACCCCCACTCGATGCGCTCTAAGATCGTATTCACGAGACCCGCTCACAAGCACGACAGCTAACATGTCAGCAGTGTACATTCCATGCACAGGTACTAGCACGTCCTATACATCGACATGTGGAAAGTTTCACGTTGCAAATTCTAGCGTCATCTCCGAGACTCGAGAGTGAACCCATAAATTGAATAATGTTATGCCTTTCCACGGTACCTATAAAGCTGGAGCCCATCTCCTATATAGGTACTACATAAAGCCATTCTGTGTGCACTAAGGCGTAAGTACGAACAGGTCGATGTATACATCGATGTCGTCGAGTAGAAAGTACACCCTTCACATAGGAACAACGACGGCGTCGTAGGCGAAGCGGTCTCGGTAGTCACCTTTGACACGAGAATTGCTACTCGTGGATGTATGTTGAGGCACGTATTACATTTCCCGCGCAGGCTTTTGACAATGAGAGTGGAGATGAGAAAGGGAGGTACATACTGATAGACAAACTATGCGTTGTCCTTGCTCGTGCAATATAGATACAGGGTGGATTCGCATGGTAGATCTAGATTAGATGTAGGAGTGATGAGATAGAATTAATGAAACAGAAATACTGGTACATGTGCACTGAGGTACACCTTGCCTTGCCATACTTAGCTACACCAATGGTTGAAGTAGACAGTCCTAATTTGCGCGTAATTGATATTGGGGATCATTTTTCTCCTAGTCTACAAAGGGGTAGCAACTATAACAAGCTTAAATAACGTGGTATTTGTCTTGTTACATTTCGTATCCTATCTATTGTAGTTTCAAACGGCTGTTGAACTTAACATCTCAATACCAAGTAATCTTACCAATAAGAGTTGAAAAACAGATAAATCCACGAGTAAGGCCCGAATGCAGAGACGGCACTGAGTGCGCACTCACACTCAGTGCACACTCAGTGCACACTTAGTTGGCATTTGCAATGATAAATTGTCCCCAAAGTGCGCACTGAGTGCGGACTCAGTGTGAGTGTGCACTCAGTGTCGACTCTGCATTTGTAATTCCTCATATTGCTACCAAAATACACGCTAATTTAGAAACACGAGGATCTAGAATATAACGTACTGTGTGGTTCTAGGTACATGATATTATAACATTTTTGCTTAAAAAAAAATGAAATCTGATAAAACTGGAAATTGAAATGCCTTGCTTCAGATAGCCCGCGCTGCAAGGCCGTCTGGCGGGGTGCTCACTTTGACAAACCGCTTTACAAAGAAAACAAATAACCTTGAAATTTTACTTAGCAATTGAATTGGTTTGAATGGTTTTGGCCATGTTCCTAGAGTATAAAGTGCTGAACAAGTTATTTGTACTTACATTACTTGGGCTGAGTTCAGAATTGGCCAATTTATCAGCTATAGTTCATCAAATGGACGCATTATGAGAGATTGACAGTCAATAATTGGAATGTACTGGATTCCCCAAGCGCCGATTAGACCTCCCGTTTGAAACATCGCATCTTTGTCGCGTGTACGATGAGTGCCGTATTGGGTTGGGTGCCATGGCGACGACGTAGGTACGCAATCTTGCGACAAACGCAATCGCAACGCGGACGTGGAGAGATTCAGTCGGCAATTACGCGACAGAGGACGAATTGACTCGGAACGTTCGCCCAAATCAATCGTCTTGCGTCGCTCCATCGTCGCACCGTCGTCGTCATCGTCTTCAGCCTTCTGCATATTGCGCCCATCATCTACTTCATTCGCTGGATGTCCGTTGCCTACTATTACTTATTCAATCAAGTAGACTTCAGACTAATTCATTCTACAGTCTGTGCATGTTTAGTCATGCCCGGTAACTCCGAGTTGAGATCTCAACTAAGAGTTGGAAAATTTTGTGAAACTGATAATTAATCTCGCCTTTGTGCGCCATAATCAAGATTTGTCCTCGCCGCCGACGCCATCGCCCTCTTGCAACTCTGCGCGTCCGCGATGAGCAGCCCCACGTTGGGCGCCAAGATCTAAGAGCACGTTCACGCAGCTAGCACCGATACTCGAGTCGGAAAGCCGCGGGGGGCAGCCCCACGTTGGGCGCCAAGATCTAAGAGCACGTGTACCTACACAGCTAGCACCGATACTCGAGTCGGAAAGCCGCGGTGAGCAGCCCCACGTTGGGCGCCAAGATCTAAGAGCACGTGCACGCAGCTAGCACCGATACTCGAGTTGGAAAACCGCGGTGAGCAGCCCCACGTTGGGCGCCAAGATCTAAGAGCACGTGCACGCAGCTAGCACCGATACTCGAGTCGGAAAGCCGCGGTGAGCAGCCCCACGTTGGGCGCCAAGATCTAAGAGCACGTGCACGCAGCTAGCACCGATACTCGAGTCGGAAAGCCGTGGTGGGCCATGAAGCAAAGAGTCATGACCCCGACCCCGACCCCGACCACACGCATTTTGCTGTAGACCAGGCATTAGACCAACCCCCGGCGCGTGGGACTATTTTGTCCGCCCCGCCGGGTCTTGGACAAATAACATGAAAGATTGGCCCGGACTCTGTCTGAATAGAAATATTTATAACGTTTATATCAAACCGAAGTTTTTGGATGTATCTTTAGTGCATTTCTAGTATAGTTTAAGGGCTCATGATAATTCTTCAACAACTCTCTCTAGTGAAATTATTTTCACGATTTGCATGAAAGCATTCATTGAGGTATAGGATATTTGTGATTTTCATTTTGTGTAGATGGGATAAACTAATTTAATGTTTACTTAGCTATTACCATTATAACTGGAGTGCTCAGATGGATATATTTTGGATATATTATTGGATATCTTATCAATTTTCGAAAGAGAAAAGAGAAGAAACTGCGTGGAACGTTTTTATTCAATGTACGTTTTTTGAATTCATATCTTTGCTGAATAGGTCAATTACGAACTACTTTAACATATCGAATCATTCCAAAGATTGGGTTCGAGCGACGAATAGAGTGACTTACAGCACGCTGTGGTTGAACCAATTCAATTTGCAATCACTTTTTTCATCAAGTTGGTTTCCATTGCTACGACAAATTGTTGTACATTTCAGAAACGCCAGACATTTTGGCCTAACGGTTTTCCCGCAACCAATTCGCTAAGATTTTCTTCGATTCTCCTTATCGAATACCGATATCGCATATAGAAATGTTCTATGAAGTAAGAAAATAATATACATTTTATTTCATAGAACACCCCTTCCAGGTTACTGGAAGGCTTCGCCTCTATCTCAAAATCTCTTCTTTTGTGTGAACCAACGTAGAAACTAAATTTTCTCTCTAAATAGGAAACGTGAACTTTCAATGCACACAAACTGAACCACCCACTATTTTGTGCAAAGTGATGGGCGGGAGATTTGGGAAGTGCAATTTCCCGGTAGGTACGCAAATTTCCCGGGCTGAGTCATGCAGGATGGAGGCGAGGGTGTAACCGTTATAGTTTGCAAGTAGGTAGATTGCGGAGTTCGTGCCACCTATAAGAAGACGTTATCGACGAAGGTGTAGCATGTTTGAATTGAATTCCTCGAGCTTGTATATTGGTGCTCCAAGTTGAATGAGGTTCTCAAAAAGAGCAAATAACATTCGTACCTAGATCCACTTGAAACTCTATCCATGGGATGTACATAAGAATTGAAGTGTTTCTAAAACAGCTTTTGAAAATGCACACCTTTTTGACGCTGTATACCATCTCCTACCATCCAAGATAATGGATGTTTAAATATATATGTAGATTTTTAAAAACCAATAACTTTCCCAATCACGTACGTAATCATTATGTATCGCACAATAATTGTAAATACAGTACAAGTGTGTACAAACTAACCATTAAAAAAGAAATTGTGCAGCTACAATGAAAGAAATATAGAAGAGTAAAAAGAAATATCGATTTCCGTGAATCATGTCTTTGTCCTCGACGCCTTCGCCGCCTTCTTCGGGTTGATCATCTTGTCGATAATCTCCATCCCATTCCCGTTATCGAGCAAAATCACCTCGTCTCTGGGCGAGGACTTCGGCGCCGAATTCCATTCGGGCATCATCGCCCTCGGCACGACCACCGTCTTCAGCCTCTGCGCAGCGAGCATCAATCGCTTTTCCGAACGCGACCTCCCAGTGCACTCGCCGTCGTGGTCCTCGAGCAAACTGCCCTCCGACCTGGTCACTTGGGCCCTCTTGCCCACAGCACCTCTCGACGCCGACGGTCGCGGACTCGGCCTCTGCGTCGACAACTCTTCCAGCAATCTCTTATCTCCCTCGGTTCCCTTCGTGGACTCGTTTGTGACCTCCTCAAGACAGTACAGCTGATTCGGGTTGTAAAACGGACTTTCCCACGGTCTAATGCATTCCTTGAGTCTATACCGATGACCCCGCTTTCCCTGTTTTCCAGTCATAACTGTTCGATTCCCTGAAAGGACACATCTGTCATTATTCGCGGAGAACGCACTGACTGCTCGAACGTTGCTGTTTCCGTTCGGGTCATTCCCGGGGTATCCCTTTGCTAGGCTCGAGGGCGGGTCAAAAGGGTAATCGGACGAAGCCCTCGCTGTCGACGCAATCGTGGGGTCCATGTAGCGCTTCGAGGAACGACGACAAGTGTCGCCGAAGATGGAAGACACGCGCTGCTGTCGTCTTTTGGGCTGTTTAGGAGGCGGGAAATGGTCGTCGCCAGACTCGAATTCGAGTGGCATTTCTGCCCCCTTTGGCGTGGACTCTTGACCAGCGAACGGCGCCTCCATTTCCCTATCTTCCGTGGAGGTGCCTTCCACGTTCTGCTGTAAAGCAGATGCAATGAAGTTTGTTATATATGGAAGGTAAATGGAAGGATTATATTGGTTTCAGAATATTGGTTATCAGATATTGCCAACAGCTCGTTTGGGCATCGGTTATCAGATTACTCTGCCAAGTTTGCTAATTTCCATTCGCATGTCGGTCCTTGAATCATCATCGTACCCTCGGCCTTCTGCCTGCGTGCTTGGAGGATATATATGGACCGGGTAAAACTCGTCTTCTCTTCTCTGGTTGGACCCGAATATAAGTACCGTCTTGTCGTTTTCGAGGGTTCTCTGTAGCGAGATTGGCTCCTTAGTACCTACTACACTGCAAAGGTACGTACCTTATTTACGTCATGCTCGACCTGTGAACAATCCTCGAGAATCGATTGGAGGGACATAATTTCCCAGTCATTTTTCCGCGGAGAAACCTGGGTGACGGTCTCGCTGGAATTATGCAGGTGCAATCAATAACATACATCCTAAGTGACGATGTTCCAGTCCTAGATTTCCTTTTGCTAGTCAGTATAACTTTATACTAGGTGTATAATATTACTAGTTCGTCTTCAAACGATTATCATGTTCGTCATTATTTGGTTCGGTACCTACCTAAGGTGATCTTCACCTGGATTTTCTGGATTATCAATGAAAATGTCGTTGAGGGGTACACTTATCTCCCCATCCATCACCTCCCCGATCAATTTAGGAACATCGCTCACGAAAATACAGTTTTTTGATGACACTTGAGTGATCTTTTCCTTCAGGATCAGATCAGGAAGATCTTCGGGGTTCAGTATTGGGAATGATTTCATCGGTAAGTTCCTTGACCTCTGCAGTATACGTGACACAAGCGGAGCTATCTCGTCTTTACTAATCGAGCTTGGACATCGCTTCTTTGTTTTGCACTTACTGCCAGGCGCGAAAGTCTTGTGACCACTTTGCCCGTCTCTGGGAGACCAATATACTTCACTCGACTCCTCGTCACTTGTATACAAGAACCCATCGTCTTCTGAAGCTACATTATTTGCTGGTAGCAACTCTTTGGCGAGTACGTTGTGACAGCGATGCTTGATTATGTGACGCATAAGTCGAGGGATGTTATCTATGTCCAAACACAGTAGAGGTGAGCCAGAAATAAGACTCTGAGCGTCGAACGTTGTTATCAATTCGTTGAGAATGCTTGTCAAGTCGCTTACGTGGATTATATGAATCTGTTGAGCATTTTGCGAACGCTCTTTTGATTGTATCAGAGTATTTGTTGGTGTTGATGAAGGCTTATGCGGGGCATTCATGTGTTGATGGTCATTATGATCGAAATGATGAGCAGAATATTGCTTTCGTGATTTCTTACGCGCTAGTCGTGACGTCTCTCTATCCTGCTTTGACATAGTATTTCGTTTTGAGAAATATGTAGAGATTTATAAAAAAAGTATTTCTAAAACAGCAAATATCTACGATGAAAAAATATTTCTTTGAAAACAATTGATGTAACAAAATCTCGCGCCAAATTTCTTCTATGAGCGTGCTTCACGCCATCTGTCGGATGTAACTGCAAACAACACAGAAATTGTTTAAAAATGGCCGTCAGTTTTGTTGATTGAGTTCGAATTGACTATTTTGTCTACTTTTTTGGAATTTAATAGGAAAAGTCCGACTCCCTCGTTCTGATATTTGATATACGATGGTAAGTTACAAACGATTGGATTAAATTTGGTGTTTAAGAATCTAATAATTTTTCAAGAAATAAAATAACATCATACCTAGCCTAGCTTCTGCATATTTTCCTGACACATACAAATGCTAACAGCCTCATGAATATATGATAATCTTTAATGGTTTTGCCGTGTTTTTACATCTTTCCAGGGATTGCTAGCAATTCTTCGCAAGCTGAAGGCGCACAAAGATAAAGAACTTCGACTTCTCTTACTTGGTCTCGACAACGCAGGAAAGACTACAATTTTAAAGAAGTTAGCATCAGAAGACATCTCGCATATCACTCCTACTCAGGGATTTAACATCAAGTCGGTCCAGTCGGAAGGTTTCAAGCTGAACGTCTGGGACATTGGTGGGCAGCGCAAGATTCGTCCATACTGGCGCAACTATTTTGAAAATACAGATGTTTTGGTGAGTACAGATGTCAGTAAAGAAATGGACAATAGAGTGGCTAGATGTAATATTTTAAGAACCTTACCCATGCCTTTACACTAGAGGTTTTGCCCTAATTGACACTTGATAAACAATTGTTGTCCCTCTTACACCCAAAACATTTTCTTTTGCAGATCTACGTCATTGACAGTGCAGATGCAAAACGTCTCGAAGAGACAGGTCACGAACTCGATGAGCTCTTGTTGGAAGAGAAGCTGGCCTCTGTACCTCTCTTGGTTTATGCAAACAAGCAAGACTTGGGAGCTGCCCAATCTGCAACTCACATTGCTGAGGCCCTTGGACTTCACATGATCAAAGATCGACCTTGGCAAATACAAGCATGCTCTGCTCAGATGGGAGAAGGAGTAAAGGTAAAATTTCAGACTTTCAAAAACTCCAGTTTTGTTTTAATGCGTTTAATTAATGCTATAAGGTATATGAATTAAAATTTAATATGAATTACAGGATGGAATGGAGTGGGTCTGTAGAAACGTGAAGAAGAAATAACACAGCGACGCCTGGCAACCTCTTTTAAAATTGACCACAATGCGATCTCCAAGAGCTTATTCTTTCCGTCCGTTATTTCCTAATTCCTATTCGAGTGAAGGCATTTGTTAGAGTTTCTTTTTCAACATTCCACACTGCACTCTTGCTCAAGTGGCGTGGTACGTTCCCTTTCGGCTGCTTTTATTGACGGCAGAAATATTCCTATCTAGTCATGAAATGATAATTACTACGCCGTAGAGGAAGTAAGTGTATTTACACTTTCGGGCTGGGTTGCACAATGTTTCTGTTTATATTTTAATAATATGTCTTTTTATTGTATTTATATATAACATTTTGTTGGGCACAACATTTGAGATAACAAGTCATTACATTCATGTGCTATTGCACGTGTTCCTAGTCAAAGTAATCTCAACTCATCACAAGGATGCCCTTGCCGCACATTTAAGGTATCGACCAATTTCCGTCCAGCGTTTACGTCCACTGAGTTCAGTACGCAAATTAGGTTTTAATAGCTCGGCATAAAAAAATAGATTGATACTTCGATTCAATCTTGTGTGAAAAGATCTTCGATTGGTGGTTTTGATCATAAATAAATTGACCAACCACAGTAAACATGTTCGTTTGATACGTTCCTTAGCACCTGTAATCAAAACTCCTTCCTGAAAACATACCAACAAGAATAAACTGGTTCTTCAAACATCAGAACCACGTCCTTCTGTCAAACTCGACGAAAAATCATTGATACATTTTCCAACATCCAAGCACTAACAGACAAACCACAGGGCAGAATTCAGCATGCCCTCAGCATGGTACGTCACGAGGTTTCGTAAAAAGGTTCCACTTTCAAAAGACGATCGTCCGAGTCCGTATGACGGGTGTTCTGTCTCAGAGCTCGTTGTGGATGTACTCTGTGGTGGTGGCAATGTCGAACTCGTGGTACCCTTCACAGGAGCTCTCGAAGTAGTTGGCGCATGGCTCGTGTTCGGTGGCCGCGTTGTACAGTTTCCAGAACGGCGTGTGCGTCACGCCCGACATGAACCAGCTGGCCGCGATCCTGTCGATGAGATATCAGATTGAGTACCGTGTTTCTCAATGCCTCATCTCTATCTTTGGCAGTTGGGATGCAGCAGAAATAACTGAGATATCACATTTTTGCAAACATTCATATTGATATTACTGGGATCATTTCTCAAAGAAATAATTTAGTACCTCTGTGTTAGTACTATAAATACTAAATAGCTTAGTACCAAAACAACAATAATTGTTGTTATGTAGGTACTAAGCCCTAACACCAGATTTTAAAGTAGACTGCATTTCTGATTAAATTTGTTCCTCTTTCTTGTCAAGAGATACACTATTCTCATTGCACTGCTAATTTAATCTGTTATGAACTGTCTATTATTTTGCACAATTTTTATATTATGGTCGGACATAGGTACAAGTATCTTTGGGTCGGATATTCAGTTCAGTTCTTGTCAATATGACAATGTGTGAGGGTCGAACCCAATTGTATTCCAGCTAGTATGACCGCTGATTCGAATGGAAAAGATATTTCTACTATGAAATTCAAATGTTTAAGTTGCATTTCCTGAAAATTCTATTGAATCAAATGGAAAATACATTTCTATGACAAAATTAAATGTTTGAGCTAGACTGATACCAAAAATACATACTTGTTGCACATCTCAAGTCAATTAAATCAATAACTTTTGCATAATACGACGATAAGCGACGTATTAATTATCTCGCTACCCCGCCTCATCCGAATCCGGCTTACGTTGCGATCTTGGTGACTCCGGGCTTGAGCCCTCCCCCGACGTGGCCGTCCTCGTTGATCGTGCACACGACGAATCGGTCGCACGTCGGCTGCTCGCGACAGAACGTGAAGCCTCGCCAGACGCGGAGCACCGGCTCGATGACCTCGCTATTGAGCGTGTCGGCCATCTTGCTCTCCAGCTCGCCCGGTGCCAGGTGGCTCAAGCTCAGACCCTTACTCTGGCCCATGCGGAACACGTCCTGCGAACGGCGCCGATAGGGGATGAGGAAATAGTACCGAAGAAGAAATGTTAAATCGGACATGTAAAATTAGGGGCCTTATCAGTATCACTCTGTATATAACTCAGTGGCAATATCAAGTCTGAATAGATTTCCCACAACAAATTGTCTATGATGTGGCATAGAAACTAAGTTACTTTACTATTTAAGGGATATTTGTACCTTTTTTAAAGCGATGTTAATTTCTCCGTATATGGACATTTACTGCACCAATGCACAAGAATATGTCTACCTCCTATAAAGTCAGTAAAGTGTCGGGAACACTTTCATATTAATCATTGATAATTTACTAAATATGTCCGTACCTACCTACCTAGCTACCTACCGTTTCAATAGGTAGCAATTATGATCCATTAGTTCTATGAAAATGATGGCATAAAGCAATAATCAATTAAGTAATGAAAAATTTTCAGAAATTGCCAATCAAGACCAAAGATACCTACTATATAATAACCTTTGGACTGTCCAGTTTGTTGCAGTAATTTGAAACTGTGATTCCACTTTCCAGCCGATGTGGTGACGACATTGCTTGAATTATCTACCTACCTATTTGGGTTTTGAGATATGGCAAACTGTATGGTATTTTGCCCCTTCAGGGACACGATTGACCAGGATACTTTCTTGGATTCTCCATTACAATAATTCCCATTTGTACAAAAACTGGAATTGGCAATGCATGTCAATGGAAAATGTAGAGAAAACTTCCCCCAGGGCCAGGAACACGAGTTTGTCCATCGAGCAAGCACAACCTTGATGATAACCTTGACAGTAGGTTGGCTATCCGAATGAAAATATGACGTTTCTTGTTCACCTGTAGGTATGCAACAGCAGGCTTGATGTACGTCTTAGCCTCGATCTTCATGCCGAACTGTCGCTTGAAAACGGCGTTGGCCAGATTGCTGAGGCTTTCCGCGGGACGGCTGGAGTCGAACTTGGCGTAGCCTTGCGAAGACAGGAAGCTGTTGCCGAAATACTGTGCGGTGCTCATGTATCTAGAAGCACGATATGCAACGCTATCAGGACGGTTCCTATTGTCTAAGCATTCTTTGGGTGTGTGGGGGAAATGTTCAGAAAAGTAAAGACACGATGATGGGCAAGGAAAATTTTTCATGCTTGGTAAGAGCTTAAGAGGCCAATTTAAGTGCACATAATTTCGATAAAATTTGCAGGTTTCAGACCATTTTTGAACCTGAGGATATATGATGCAAAAAACCTGTAATGTAGATTTTCTATAGAGAAACGCTGCTCACTGTGGTGTGTAACGTAATTAAGCACTTCAGTATTGGATAATTTTTTATAATATATTATGCTAATGCTAGTGTTTTTCCTGGACTGCAGCAACAAGAACATTGAGCTCAAGGAAACTACCCCCCCTCCCCCCCCCCCTCCCCACCATGACCACAAGGGTACTATATTAATTGGTAGCGGGGAGGGCATTGTCTTTGAAAGGGAGAAGGTCTTATGATGACTGTTAATTTGGTGAAAGAAATTCTAAGCGGTTTCGTGGCAAGTTATGATGATGGTCTGTTGGAACTTGAAAGAGAGATAATTTGAATAAAATAAATGTTAATTTACTGGAGAAAAGTGAATCAGTGACAAACTAAATATCAATTCGTAATATTCGTTGTATATCATCTATGCCTCTACTTGGCTCACAGATGATTAGTGATCTAGCACAATTATTCCAAGCTCATGCAGATACCATGTAGGTACCTGTCCGCAGCAATAAATACAAATAAAGCCTTCAAGAGCTAATTAATGTAATTAAAACTTCAGTGTGCATTGCCAGAAACAGATCTGCAAGTAAAACCTGCATTCTGCAATACAGCAAGACAAGGTGGCGGTCGTATTGCCTGGTCTCCGACTATCCCAATCATGTCGTGATGTTACAGAAGACATAAATAACCTGAACCAGGATGTGAACTGCAAATCACCCGCAATTATACCGACTATATTTAAGATATAAAAATGAACAGCAAAAAGTAGAAGTGGTTTCCATATTAAAATTCACAGTTTGCAATCGAAAAGAAGCCACCAGGCATTACGAGGCAAAATACGGGGTAACTGTGAATGTACTGAGGTGTTGAAGCCAAGAGCGTGAAACAATGTCTTGCCTAATTGCAGTAATTATTCGAGGGACGAGCAAGTGAGTGTTATCGCGCGTTGTAGATTGCATCATTTCAGTTTTCATTTTGGACGCAGGATTCGATCTGACACAAATGAGTCATCGAAGGGAATCGGATCTAAGCCCCTCAACTTTCTTTACCAGGAAAGGACCAGATTTATGATTCACTGGTTCACGTGTTGTTGCCTGGGTACATTAGGGGTCCGATTTCTAAATAATAATCATAGGAAATGAAACTCAAGTGCGGGTGTGAGCTGAAGCAATAATTTCGAATTGTTTGGGATTTGTTGGTCGGTTCCGGCGTAGCTGTCATGTTGTAAATCTACGGCAGCTACTTCTGAGGGATGTGGGGCAAAAATATGTCAATTGCGGGTCCGTGAATATGTTCCTGCCCCCCTCAAAATTCCAATCCCACCCCGGAAAAACCATAATATGGTATGCCTAGTACAATAGAATTAATTTGAGTTAGCCACTTTCTGGGGATCTCATGTCATAGAGTAGTACCACCAAAGAGTCGAATGGTTAAGTTTTATCACTACCATTAAAAATGGTATTTATCGTTACCATTATTTACCATTTTACTCTTTACAAACAGTACAGAGTCAAATGATACTTTAATTGGAAGTCCACCAGACGGTGGTAAAGTAAGGCTAACACGACTGTACGTTCGCGAAGTACTGGTCAAAGCCACTGGGGATTTTCGGGTAGGAAGTCGTGTTCCTACCCTTGTAAGCTCTGATGAGCTCATGTGTTCTCTTCGAGAGTGACAACTGACGGATCTCCTTGCAAATAGCTGCGTTGTCAGTTCGGTCACCTTGCGTGCTATACCTGATGATTGGCAATGAAAGGGTTTCCCCGAAAATTGGTAACATGGGGCTGTGAAAGGGACAGAGTTGGTGCACATTCTTGACACATGTCGAATACATATCTGTGCAATGGAATTGTCCAAAGCCCTGAAGAGGTTTTGACCAGTAATTCGTGAATGAACTATAAACGCCTACGGTAAATGCTTGGCGTAATGGTACGGGTAGGTAAAGCTGGCTATAAAAGATCCGATTTATACGATGAGGTTTAGGTTGGTAAGCGATCAGTGAGCCAAGTGCCAATATATTCAAGCCATGTCCAGACACATTTGTTTTGCCAAAACAGATTATGGAAGTACATTCATAGGTACCTACAGCAGAAGTCTTTGACGACTGGCGACAGGGTGGGGAACTAGTGTTAGGTACTGGAAATTGCATTCGAAGGCCGATATCTCTGCGAGCATGGAAAGCACTGACAAAATGCATAAGTATACTTTCGCGTAGTTGGGATTATGGGATACCAGTACGTTTATCTATGGCAAGGGAAGAATGGGCAATTTTGCAATTTCAATTAGGTTATCAACTTATCAGCATTCCTGGAACCAGATTGCAAGTCACCCTTGATATTTGACTCAAGAGCCACTGGACAGCGAAGGAAGGAACCCCTAAAACGGCCGGCCACCGACCACGACACGTCGTCGCCGGGCGCGGCCACTCACCTCGCCTGCGTGCCGGGATCGGCGATGTGCGTCACCCATTCGGCCACGAAGCTGGTCAGACTCTTGATCCATCGCCTCCTGAAGCTCGGGTTCTGCAGCGATCTGAACACTTTGTCCACGTCGAACTTGCCCGTCTCGTCGGTGAACAACTTCATGATCGCCTCCAGTCCGCTGTTCTTCCACAACGCCTCCCCCAGCTCGGACGTCTTGAAGTGTTCCCAGTACCCCATGAGGTGCTCGACGAACGGAGGCATGAACGACGCCGGCTTCTTCGGGCTGCGCTCCTGACGTACGGCGTCGTTACCGCCCCCCATGCCTTGCATGAGGACGGGTAGTAGATTCATGATCGTCTCCATTCCAGCGCCCTGTTTGTTACCTTGTCCCATGAACGTACTGGCAAGTCCCATGATTGCTTGCAAGTCGATGCCCCCCGACTCTTTCCGCCCGTTGACTTCGTTGTTGTTGACGTCTACGGTGCTGTCTTGCCCGGCAAACATGCTGACCACTGAGCCGATCATGTCGCCGCCTCCGGGTTGTGCTAACAGCGACCCCAAACCCGAGAGGATGTCGGCGGCAGGACTGGGCTTATCCCCGTCGGCTGGTTGGGTCAGGAGCGACCCGAGCCCTGATAACAGGTCGCCGGCGACGTTGTTCTTACCGCCACCTCCTGAGAGCATGTCGCCCAATTGTTTACCGCCTCCCGATTGCAAGAAACTCGCTACCATACCTCCCATCGCGCCGAATCCTTGCGCATTCGGGTTATTCTGGATTTGATCCTGGATTAGCGATTTGGCCGCCTCGAAAAACGGATTCGATTCTTCTTCGACGTCATTTTCGGATGCGACGACGGCTGAAGACGTCAAAGACAGAAGCACTAGACTCGCGAGATACACTTGTCTCATCCTGAATCCCATTGTGTCAGTGAACGATTGACGTTTGCCAATTTACTCGTGGGAACGTCGGACGACGTGGACTGCCTTCTTTGGGGGTGCGGACACTTCTGACTTGGTATTGGATTGGCGCATCCGAATCTTACGTGGCTCTCGGAGAAATAACTGTACCTCTTCGGATGCAAGAATGCTCGTTCGAATAACGTCCGATCCAAAAACATTCTGATGTGTTGTATAGACTTTATTTTAGCTCAACGTATGGTCCAAAGATAGGTAGGATTCAAGGTTGACGGGGATACGGCGTGTTATTGTTATTTGCGGTGCATCGAAAGGTCCATAATACTTTTTAAATAAGATAAGAAAAATTGCTGTATTTTTAAAGATATATTTTGCAATTTAGTTGAACTAAATCAGCATACAATTTTTAAGCACACACTATAAAAACTTAAATCACAACATACATTTTCAAAAGCTATTATAATACAAAACGAATGCGAAAACGGAAAACTGCAAACAGGACTCGATGTTAGTTTGGCATCTTCATCCCTTTATCGTTTACCATTACGCAGCCGATGTTTTCACCCCAGCCGCTAGAGCTGGCCTGCCAATGACCTTTCTCCAAGTCATCTACCTGTCCGGTAACAGCTGTTTTGTCCGCTACCTACTGGCTGGCTAGTCTAGTGTTTGACTGTGTGCCGATGTGAAGTGGTGAGGGTCTAATCTCATGGTGGCTGGCTAGCCGCCTCCTTCGTAATCATTTCCTAGCCACATGCTAACCCAACTGTCACGACGACGTGCCGGCACTAACGACCTCGGCAGCGACCAACGTTATGCTGACACTGATGGCTATTTGAATGAAATTGGCTGAACATTTGCATGTTGACTCGTTTCGATAACTGTTTCGTTTTTGCAGATCACAGCTTTATTTACATTTACCTACAATGGTTTCAGTCAAGGTGCATCCATACTATCAAATAAAATCAGCTAGATGGTCCCAGTACGATCTAAAAGACAAAACAACATTGTGTACAATCTTAAAGACAGGATAACATTGTGATGAAATTTATTTCACCTAAACAGTTAGTTTTATTTTATCACAAAGTCATTGAGTAAGTCTTTCACAGCATACAAATATCACAGAAATTTACCATTTAGCACTTGCAATGCTAAAAATGCAGTATTATAAATAAAAGTTCAGATTCAGAAGTTGGGATTATTACCACATTCCAGATTATCGCCTTCAAAGTCTGGTCTCTTTACTTTTGGTTTAAAGTCCTTCAACAGCCGTAGGATCATTGCCTGTGAAACGTTTGTTACCACGTTAGTTTTGAATAGCAATACTGCGTTCTGACAGAAATTGGGTGGGTGACCTACTACACAAGAATTGTCATTGATCAGGATGGCGACTACTTAAAGTTTTCGCTGGGGATACCATTCGTTATCTCGAGACTCGACCCAATAGCAAAAAATGCAAAAAATGCTAAGAAGTTACCAACATGCCACACAGAAAAATGATTAAATAATACCTTGTCTTTCTGGTCCCATTAATCGATTGATATGTGGAGACCTTTTATGGGGTTTAATGCCCTGTTTTGGGTATTTAGGTATAAGTTATAAATTTGCTGAGGTATCCCTGTTGCAATAGATACATAAAATAGGAACATGCAATAGGAGGTCTGGTGTTATCACTGCTGTCTTCCGACAAAAAGTTTTTACAGGCGATGCGGTATCTTCTGATACAGCCTACAAGCATTCGTTGCAGTACCCCCTTCTAGTCTATGCTTGTCTTTCATTGGCATTCATGACTCTTTCATTGTTTACTGACAAGATTAGGCCATCACCAAAACTAATGCCTGTATAATGATGATCCATTGACAACCAAAAAAACGATTTTCTCGTTGATGACATTTCTCGTTGATGACACTTACCATCGCCACCCAAGTTGTGTTGCTCACGCACTTCCACACGAGCGACCGATTGCTGTTGAAAACGCCGTCAGACACTTGGCATGCCGTCCGAGGGAGGCTGTGCAGAAAAACCCAGTTTACGGCAGCTTCGTTGGCTATCTGTAGGATACATCACAGGTGTTAACAATGAAGCCCTCCACTTAATCGCCATCAGAAGAATCAATAGAAACCACTGTTGCTTATCAGAATCCAATTGGTTTGCCATTTATGAAACACGTGCTTTCATGCCAAAGTTAAGCAACATTGTGCGGAGTTAGGATTGGATGGGCAACTGCAAAACAACAGCACAACAACAAACACAAGCACAAACACAACAACAACAAGCACAACAGCACAAATCAGTTTCTTTTCAACAGAATGGATCAGTGGAAGAATCCTGTTGTTACAGTTGTAATTTCTTTTGTAAAGGAATCTAAGTCAACAGGGAGGACAGTACTTTCTACAAGCACTGAATTTAAACAATTTCCAACTAAAATGAGCTGCAACGTAAGATAGGTAGTTTCACAAGCCACGTGTTACATAGGTATACCTCGTCAGTTATGCAGAACCCCGGTTCCTCGTGATACGCTGTCGCAAGAATATCGACCCGGTCCAACGCCTCTTCAGTTGTAAAAAACTGGTGCAGGCATGTCTCGTACTGTAGGCTGTACTTGCGCGCCAAATCCAACTGCTCACTAATATCCTGCCAGAGATGAAAATATATAGTATTCATTTTATAAAGTCAGTCGAAAGTAGAGTTCACAAAACTATTTCAAACTGGGTAATGTTTACTAAGTTAAGCTTTTAAACTGTTTTCTCCACGTTTCGTAAGCTGTACGAACGTAGTAACTTTCTAGTACATTCCTTCTGTATACAGATATAGACTTTTCAGTTAGAAATAAAGATATCAATGAATAAAATGTTGATTGTACCTCATTGCATCCTGCATTGAATCGTAAGTCCATCCCGAGGCGTGGAAGTGTGGTCAGATACGAGTTGAAAAGTGGACCAGGCAAGCCGGAGAAGCCCATCCCAAGCTTACGAAGCCGGCCGTAATGCTCCACGAGCGTGAACAGATCGACCAGACATTTGACGGGCGCATAACGATCGCTAAGAAGGCTAACAACTGGTGCGTTGGAACCGTCAGCTAGCAACATAGTTTTGCACTGAGAATCACCCAACGAGAAGACCACATCTGCCTGCATGCTCACAAACCTTTGAACAAAAAATATAAAATGTGTATGTAGGTATATTTTGGTTGTGTCATATTTGAAATTAGAAATTGACTCTTGGTCGCTGAAAAGCAATGACGTTGTATTTTTACCTTCCTATGTCACAAACACTGGGAGACATTTCCCAGTTGTCTACAAAGATATTGCATTGTGCACCTAATAGCTTAGCTGCAAACGGTATGGAGAATTGGGTCTTGATGCACGGTCTCTTAAGAAGAACAGCCACAGAACGTCCCTCCAGCCAAGTATATGACTCCTGACAAAAGTTCAATGATTGGTTAGCAGAATGATGATTAAATTGGAAGTTGATACATATTCGGTTCATGGTTCTTACCAAGTTCTTTTTTGTTAAAATACGGTCTTTTAAATCGAGTGCTGTCCATAGTAGGTCCTTAATCTCTTCGCCTGTCCAGTCGTTAAGGTCAATAATATCTCTCCCCACCACTGTACAAGGTGCTTTCTTTCTCCTGTAATATAAAAGGTGTAGTGTGAGTAATATACACAAAATATGCTAAATATATATTAAACATATTTTGTGAAGAATTTGTGTTAAAAAATATTATTATTTGCCCACCAATAGGAACAACTCTAGGGAGAGGCAGTGCCCCCGGGGGAAACACTAGGCCCCCCCCACAACCACTGGCCGCGTCGAAAAAAGATTTTGCCAAAAAATGTATGCATTGGGAATTGTAAAAGTTGATCTTTTTTTTGGCAATTGCTTGTCATAGTTCTGATGTCATAGTTCATAGATGCCTGGATGTTTGTTTTATTATAACAATTCTATGCTCATAACCAGCGGCTAATATCTCATCCCCTATTTTAAAGAGGGGTACCCGGTAGTACCTACGCTGCAAATTTTCGTGCTGTATCACGCACTAATTTGGATTTCAACACAATTTTATGCCCACACAAGATGTACACATTATCGGAAAGTAGAAAACTACAGCATGCAGATCTAAAATATAAAGTATCGAAATATGATGGTGACCAAATATGAGACTCCAAAAGCTGCAGGTGTTACTGTCAAGTGAAAAATTTTCGCCTGGAACTCTAAAATCATCGCTTGGTCATCACTGCCAACAAAGTTATTAAAAAAATACTAAATGATCATAATAAATGGTGGTGTTGGGTAGTTGATACTCTGAAGTTACAAGCTTACTCTGCATGGGTCGAAGCCGAGCGATATTTAAAAATTCGTTTTGAAAGGTGCAAAGCACGTGTAGGTAAAGCCATGCTGCCCGCCGGTAAAGTTTGATTTGACAGCTGACATCCAACATCTGCTTGTCGGAATGGGCGCACTGCCACCTATACACATTTGCCTGTAAATAAAAAAAATGCTATACGCACAGCACAGTAACATTAGAGCATGCTTATATGGGCTCGATAATCAATAAAATTATTGAACGCATAAACTGGAAAGCCAGATTAGAATAATTCAAATTCCGAAAGGAATGTGATTGCGAAGCGATTCGCACGTTCGCAATCGCAGGACATGCCGCGTGTACATAGCCATAATGTGGATGGTCCCGAACCGCCATTATGTAAATTTGATGATGGGAGAATAAAGCAATTTTTCCTGGGGAAAACATCTCATTTCGGGCTTAATTTACCCGCGTTTGTGAAAAGTGTATGCGCAATTTGAAAATGATCGATTGCTTTTCTAAGTTTAAGTGTGGCAGATTGTAAATAAAGTTTTGAAATAAGTGTCGTAAAATAAGTAGGGTTAGCTAGTTGTTTACTGGCTTGTTTTATCTGATATTCCATCCAAACTTGTCATTTGATTTTGTGATCTGATAAAAATCTTCTATCTCCCCATAATGGGACTGGACTTCGACGTACTGGAATTTTGCAAAAAGCTCAAGAATTCTAAACAGCCTCCGTATCAATGCCCAGTCGCAGAATGTGCCAAGCCGTACAAAAGTATGTGTGGTTTGCAGTACCATTTAGTAAACTTCGATCACAATGCACCACCACCTCTTACACCTGTTCCAACTCCAGGTAAGGATTTATAACTTTTTTTTTCAAAAAATCAAAAGGCCTTAGGGCATTGATTGACTTGCTACTATTTGCTTGTTGACTATTTGCATGAACCATTACCTACACAACTAAATGTTTACAGGACGAAAGAAAGGAAGAGGGTCCCACCATAGCAGACAGCCATGCAAAACCTCAGACCTATTAAACTCCCCTACACGAGAAGGTCTCACCTATGCAGAAGCTCAAAAAATGGTTGAGTTTGAATTCAATGGACGCGCTACAAGAGTGAGCATAACAGATCCACTTCCGCTTCTCTCAACCGAAGAGTTTGAGGCCAAGTACAAGAACTGTGTCATTCAGATTGCTGGCCAAGGTACCACGGATGGTCGGCCAGCAATCGCAGAAGAGAAAGTGCGATTGCCCGAGCCAAACTTTTCCGTGCTTGAATCGTACAACATTCCTGATGCACCTCCACGGCCAAATGCCTATATCAGGTACTTTGACTTGCAATTGAGAGTATTCATACCTATGTACCTTCTGAGCTAGAGTTTAAAAAAATATCCAAAAGCAAAAATGAAATTCAACATTATTCAAGGTCCTGCTTGTCACACCTCTAGGCCATAAAGGTGGTATTTCTGCACTCTTCTGTGCATTAAGTTTCATGCTAGCTGACACTTGGTTGCGTGCAGGTTCATCGAGCGTTCGGCGGAGGAGCTCGATGCCGAGGTTGAGTACGACATGGACGAGGAAGACGCCGCGTGGCTCGGCCTTGTCAACGCTCGGCGAGGCTCGTCGGGCGTCGGCAGCGTGCCCATCGACGCGTTTGAACTGCTCATGGACCGTCTCGAGAAAGAATCCTACTTCCAGATGCAGGTGCGTGCGACTAGATGCCGACTTCAATTCATGGTTCACGGCTCGAAGTAAACGGTTTTGGAAGTAATTTTGATTTTTGACATTTATTGGGCAATTAAATTTCTTAGACTCATACAGTACATGTCCTATCTTTAGTTATGGTTTAAAAAACAACTTTCAACCTGGGTTTTGAATGCAAAATAAAAGTTTCTCCTTCAAGGGTGATAGCTCGACTAACACCATTATGCATGGTGTTTTACGATGGTTTTACCACGGGTTTTCGTCGCATATCTTCCCAGCCGCGTCTGTAATGTTGTGTGTGCCGACGCAGGCATGCGGGCCAAGCGGCGAGGCCGTGGCTGTGATCGACGACGACGCCGTCTGCTGCATCTGCATGGACGGCGAGTGCCAGAACTCCAACGTGATCCTCTTCTGCGACATGTGCAACCTGGCAGTTCACCAGGTTCGTTCTAGCCAAAGCAGCTCTTGCATTCAAGGTTGGCCAATTGAATGGGCCAATTGAATAGGCATTTGTTTTATTGTGTATTATATATAAACGATTTGCAGAATGTCAATTTGTCCATCTTCAGAGAGGGGTGAAATTGGACCTATTGCTTGCTACAGCGATACAATTTACTAAGCCAATTTGGTAAGCTCTTTGCTCAACAATAATTGAAAGTTTGTTACCTATATCAAACTTTCTCTATGCGTTTCGGACCTGCTTATTCAGATCTACCGATCAGAATGAAGATGTGTGTACCATGAAAGCATTCAAATGTACCCAGACATCCACACGGTAGCAAACCCGCCAGCAACGATTGCAACACAAGCGTCATCATAGCTATTTAATTTCTTAATTTCCTTTGTCAAAAAAAAAATTTAAAACTGGGTTTAAGTCTTGCTAACACATGCTTGCTACATCCTCAAGGACGATAGCTCGACAGCTAATAACTCATCATATCATCATATTTATATATTCGGGCAGCAATGCCACCGCGAGGGTTTGGGAAACTGAAGCTAAACACCCGTGCCTTGCCTCGAAGGACTGCTACGGCGTGCCGTACATCCCGGAGGGCCAGTGGCTGTGCCGGCGCTGCCTGCAGTCGCCCTCGCGCGCGGTGGACTGCGTGCTCTGCCCCAACAACGGCGGCGCGTTCAAGCAGACGGACCGCGGGCACTGGGCTCACGTCGTCTGCGCGCTGTGGATCCCCGAGGTGAGACGTCGTCGTCGGCTGCCGGGCAAAGATAGCGAAACGGCGGACCGGTGATCTAGATTTGGTCGACGATTCCTGGCATGAGTGCCAAGGACGACATTTAGTAATAGAGAAGAGTGCTCGCAACTTCGAGTCTAATGCTCACTTCGAGGACCCTGGAGAAATTCTAATGCATGGCGGGGCCTCCGAACTTGTATAGCCGCCAACTATGCAAGTCGGGGGTACCTGCCTACATAACAGACGGTTGCAAACTAGTCTTGCTTAGCAGTTAAAGGGTTATTTGTGAGGGTTCTGAGCTTGCGGCTAGTCTTGTGCAGCAGTTAAAGGGTTATTTGTGAGAGTTCTGAGCTTGCGGCTAGTCTTGCGTAGCAGTTAAATGGTTATTTGTGAGAGTTCTGAGCTTGCGGCTAGTCTTGCGTAGCAGTTAAAGGGTTATTTGTGAGAGTTCTGAGCTTGCGGCTAGTCTTGTGTAGCAGTTAAAGGGTTATTTGTGAGAGTTCTGAGCTTGCGGCTAGTCTTGCGTAGCAGTTAAAGGGTTATTTGTGAGAGTTCTGAGCTTGCGGCTAGTCTTGTGTAGCAGTTAAAGGGTTATTTGTGAGAGTTCTGAGCTTGCGGCTAGTCTTGCGTAGCAGTTAAAGGGTTATTTGTGAGAGTTCTGAGCTTGCGGCTAGTCTTGCTTAGCAGTTAAAGGGTTATTTGTGAGAGTTCTGAGCTTGCGGCTAGTCTTGCTTAGCAGTTAAAGGGTTATTTGTGAGAGTTCTGAGCTTGCGGCTAGTCTTGCGTAGCAGTTAAAGGGTTAT
Source organism: Nemoura dubitans (assembly GCA_921293005.1). Taxonomy (NCBI): domain Eukaryota; kingdom Metazoa; phylum Arthropoda; class Insecta; order Plecoptera; family Nemouridae; genus Nemoura; species Nemoura dubitans. The sequence goes on from OV121076.1 coordinate 42,598,724, forward strand.
TTGTGAGAGTTCTGAGCTTGCGGCTAGTCTTGTGCAGCAGTTAAAGGGTTATTTGCGAGTGTTCTGAGCTTGCGGTTAGTCTCACATAGCAGTTAAAGTGTTAACTATAAGTGATCTGACTCTGTGACACGTCTGGAAAAGCACTCGCGAAGCAGTGAAGGGTTACACCGAGTCTGTTCTGACCCCGGGACGTTGTGTGCCTGGCCAGGTGCGGTTTGCCAACACCGTGTTCCTGGAGCCGATCGACAGCATCGAGACGATCCCGCCGGCGCGCTGGAAGCTGACGTGCTACATCTGCAAGCAGCGCGGCGTGGGCGCGTGCATCCAGTGCCACAAGACCAACTGCTATTCGGCGTTCCACGTCACGTGCGCACAGCACGCCGGGCTCTTCATGAAAATGGACACCGTCCGCGATTCACATTCGGCCGGTGAGGGAACTGCGCTAATACATTTCCAACTTTTGTGTCTGCTTGTCCTGTCTTTAGAACAAGTTAAAAATATATAGGTATTTAAAACTGGGTTTTGAATGCTAAAATAAAAGTCTCCCTGATTTTGTTACATTTTGTGAAATCTACTACCTTGGAAGGGTTGGCAGGTGCTTGCCGAGCACCTGCCCGGCAAGCAGGAGGTCCCGGGTTCCAATCCCGGTTCAGGTGCACATTTTGCCAGCTTTGCCTCCCTTCCATCAGTTGCATACTGGTATCTTCTTAAACCAGTAACAATTTCCTCTCATCTTCTACCTTGTTACTTCCTCAAAGGTGATTGATGGCTTAAAGCTGCGTTTACAGTGATGCTAAGTGACTGCGTCGCCAACCGTGTCGCTTCGCATCCAAAATGATAAACACATTCCACGTCAGTGGTTGCGAAGCGACACGGTCGCTAGGCCGTGTGACGTCATCGAGATCGGCCTTCTGATTGGCTGTTGCTTGCGAACTCGTCTACGACGCTGTCGCTTTGCAACGCTGTAAACGCAGCTCAAGTGATGGTCGAGTTATCCCCCTTGAGGAAGTAACTAGGTACCTAGTAGGCGTTACAAAATGTTAGGAAATCCGTGAGACTTATATTCACCACTGCCAGTCAAAATCCAGTTTGAAATAGATTCTCCAGAAGTCTTGCGGTTATTTTCAGCATGTGTTTGGTTTTGTTTGGTTGGTTAGTCAGGGTTGGATACGCCCATTAGGCGGCGGGGCAAATGCCGAAGGGCCGGTAGTTTCTGAGCTGGTAGACCGGCTGGGGGCCGCCCTCGTGGTCCGAGACTCGAGAAACAAACAACGGATGGAAGGCCTCACAGGAGCGACGACGTTTTTTTGAGGGAATGGATTCTCTTGGCTCCGACGACGTTATTGTAGGGCATGACTCTTTCGGAAAAGCCGGGTGACGTTTGTTTAGAGATTGCCTTCGGAAAAAAGGAGGGTGATGTTTTGTTAGGGAATGCCCTCGGAAAAATTCGGGTGACTTTTTTTTAGGAAATGGATTTCTCCTGGGCCGGTCTTTTTTCTTAAATGCCCGGGCCAATCTTTGCCCCCTATCCAACCCTGTACTTGGTGATGATAACTGTTAAAGAATAATGTTTCTTTTGGTAAAATTTCATAGAACAACAAATCATAGAAATATTGAAACCTATGGTAGGTATCTACTTACTTGATGAAATTTTAAAATTCTAAAAACTGATCTACCCTTTGAGACATGATATATTGAGTTGACCGTGAAGTCCTTGGACCTGAGCGCCTGTCCCGCGCAGCGTCGGTGGAGGGCGGCCCGGTGATGGTGCAGAAGACTGCGTTCTGCGACACGCACACGCCCGCGGACGCGGCGCCCCGGCCCGCGCCGCCCGGCCGCAAGGACAAGACGCCCGACAGCGACGACGCCCGACAGAAGATGAAGAAGGCGCGGCGGATCCTGGCCAAAAAGCGGTCGACCGTGCCCGTCATATCCATTCCGACCATTCCGCCGGACAGGTACCTACACAGGCAACGGCGTGCTACCAGTTGTCTACCCGCTTTCTAATCCAGTGTCGATGACGTACCCACTTACTACCCCGTGACAAGTAAATCAACTTAAGGAAGGGAAGCGTAGCTGGAAACGTGTGCTACTGAACCGGGATACTACCTCGGGACCTACTGGGCCTGGATCCTCAAAGCAGGGTTAGGGTAAAAACAGGGGTAAGTTTTTTTACAAAGGTTACTTTACTGCCTCTGAAACTGCAAACGCCGTCGGTGTTCATCATTTTACCCCAAGGGTTAAGTCTTAACTCTGCTTTGTGGATCTGGGCCCAGATCGGCAGTCAAGTGCTCGACCATCAGCTTACCAGGCTCATAATCTCCCGCTTCACCAGGTGGGGTGGGTCAGACTCAGAGCACCTGACCGGGAAGCAGGAGGTCCCGGGTTCTTATCCTGGTTCAGTTGCACATTTTTCCAGCTTTGCTCCCCTGCCATCTATTGCTTCCCGGTATCTGCTTAAACCAGTTACAATGTCCTTCTCTAAAAAACATGTTTGCTTCCAGAGCCGATTACAAAGTAAAATTTTACGTGTATTTTATAAATTGAAGGACTTGCTATCAAGTGCGGAAACGTTTTAATCGAATAAATGTTAATAGCTTTTAGTACTAATGGGACGTCTTCAGACTAAGTGCCGGTTTTTCAATGGTCCGTTAAGATACTAACGGTCCATTAGCAAGAAAATTAAAGGCTCTGATTGGACGTTGCTACGCAAACAACAAGTTAACAGACCATTAGACATATAACGAGCCTTTGAAAAACCGTAACGAAATCAACGTTAACCACGGTCGTTGATCAGGATCCAGGAGATAGCGTCTCTGGTGAACGTCCCCAAGAAGAACCAGCTGATCCAGCGGCTGATCGCGTACTGGACGCTGAAGCGGCAGTACCGCAACGGCGTGCCGCTGCTGCGTCGGCTGCAGACGAGCCACCTGTCGCGGCGCGACGACGCCCGCTCCGGCTCCGAGGTGGGGCCCAGTATCGTAAGTGAACCACGCCGCCGCCGGCGCACCCAGCTCCTCATGGCGAGACGGCAGCGCAAGGCGACTTGGTTTCTTGTCTTTTGCGAGGTTTTCAAAGAAGATTTTGCATGATCAGGTTTTTGCTTAGGAAAGGCACGGATGGAAGGGCTACCCAGATATTCTACCTCACCTAACAAACGGCTACTGCAAAAATTTTTTGCAAGTGACTTTGCCGTCAAACGCTGGGGAACTTGTTTTAACATCGTCCATCATGCCACGGCACAAGGTCCAGGCTGCTCCAGTTACCTTGGCTCCAGTGCTGTGACATCCGGTGAAACTAATACGCTTGTAGGTGAGGGGAAAGCCGTGAATCTTTCGGGGAGAGAGCTTTCGCGTTCCTGCTGTTAGTATAGGAGTGGACAATCTGGATAGCTTTCCTATTTGTGAAACTAGCTCATTTCCTCAAGTTTTAGGGAGCTAGGTGCAAATGCGCTAGGTTTTACCATTTCAAAGAATGAAGTTTAATGTTTGTGGGAGATAGTTGTAAAATGCAGTGATGGAAAGCTGTGAGGTAAATATGTTGAAAAAAATGGGTGAAAGGCAAACTGATCTTGAGCAACAGACAGAAACTAGTACCCACTTAACATTTGAAATGTTACCTAAGAGAATTTCTTTGAACACAATATTGCTCAATTTGGTAATTCTCCAGCTGTAGCCACACTTTAGATTCTCACTTCTGTCTTCTATTTCGCTGCCTTCTCGCCGTGGTTATATTTTTGTTACTTGGTCCACTTTATTGTTTTGTTTCTGCCCTTCCCTTACCCTTCCCATGCGGTTGTGGTTTGCTTGCTTCGTTTCGGTGTTGTGAACGTTTGGTGTCGTGCACAGATCGCGTTGTCCTCCCTCTGTGCGTTCATGCCTCAGTGTAGATTTAAATCGCCCTTCATTCCACGATGATTCAGTTGCTTGGCAATCAGTTAAACGTGAACCAAACATTGTGTAACTGTAAATCATATGAAACAGAGAGTTTAAATGTGCACGTTGACATCTTGTATGGTAATATATTGCTTGTAACTGTCTCTCCCTCACTACTTTACTAACCACTTATTGTTGGTTTTCAACGGGCATTTCAGTAGCAACGATTGCGTTAGCTGCGTATCACAAAGACTTGCTCTCACACATTCTTAGCTGAAACTTTCTGTGTCTATGATGTATTCTGCCCGTTTATTGGTGCAACATACACCACATCCATGGAAACATATCCAACATCCCAGTGCAGAGATGTTGTTACGTAATTATTAGGAGCACTCTTGTGACACGCAACTAATAGACAGTTGTTTCACTGAATTGTCTTTTGATAAGTCATGCAATTATAATATAGTATATGCAGGATGTGTCCAGGCCAACATGTACGACAGGTTGCCGATCCACTCGGTTCAATCTTCCATGATGTGTGTTTTTGTAAATAGACTAATTTTCAATCCATACCATGGGACACATCTAGTTCATGGATTGGCAATCTGTTGGTTTTCTGGGTAAAATCTTAGCGATTACAATGCCATATTTAATTATAAGCTGTCCAACAAAACAAAGAAATTCAGCAATCTTGTAAAAATTGCCTGAATTGTTGTTTGAAAGTTGTTCAAAAGAGCCATCGTGTTTGGCGCCTGTCGTTTGAAATGACGACAGAAGGAGCTAATGTTGTGTGTGCGGATAGGACGAGCTGTACAGACAGCTCAAGTACTGGCAGCAGCTGCGACAAGACCTGGAGAAGGCTCGGCTGCTCTGCGAGCTCGTGCGCAAGCGGGAACGCCACAAGAACGAACTCACAAAGGTGTAAGTAGCTACACCCCACTTCTTATAAGTTTATGAATGACAAACTGTAAGGACGTAGTCTTTGCCCTGAGACAAAGCAGAAGTGGTAGCTTCTGTGTTACGTACTCTCATAAGTCATAAATTATTTAAAATTGTAATGTGTCTTGAATGTCTATTTTTGTTTCCCATTAACAACCTAAAGTACACTACGATTTTTGTAAGATTATAAAAGCCGAGCCTTCTAGCTTGAGCACACTCGGTTCCTGTCAGATCCGCCCAGTCGCTAACCCTCCCTGTCCTGCCAGGTCGGAGCTGGTGCTGATGGGTCGCCTGCAGCCGCTGGCCTGCTCACTTCGTCGCCTCCTGGAGCTGATTCAGCTGCGAGACACCGGCGACATCTTCGGCGAGCCCGTCGATCAGACAGAGGTGCTGGACTACTCGGACGTAGTCAAGGAGCCCATGGACCTGTCGACGATGAAGGCCAAGATCGACGCTCATCAGTATCACAGTTTGGATGCGTTCGAGGCAGACTTCAATCTGATGATCAAGAACTGCATGGCGTACAATTCAAAGTTAGTGCCTACTGCAATATCGATTTCATGTTTACTGTCTATTTCCAAATTGTATTTGTTGCATATTGCCTGTCGTGTGTGTTCATTTGAGGTTCATGGGTGGTGTACTCGGGCCTCTTCCCGCGAAGAATATACCTCGCCCTGGATACAGGATACATCATGATTCATGCCACAGCTTTTGTCGGATCGTGACTATCCCTATATCTACAGAATCCTCAGTCATTTGACAGCTAATTGTCACCCTTGTCCCTTTGTATCTCAAAAACATTATGTTCCAAGTAAGTGTCAAGCGAGAGCGGCCACTCGTAGTCTTGTGATTACAAGCAGTAGCAATATCCCCTGACTAATTAATACCACCATAGCACCAAGCAAAAACCCGGATGTAGTGCGGCCGAGTTATGTAACACTGTTTTCAGAGACTCAGAGATGGTTGATTTTACTTCACTGAACAATGATTATTGTTTAAAAAGCAGTAAGCCTTCTTGATAATGCTGTCATCGTAGCACCACCGTATTACTGGTTGCTAGTGGTGCTAAGAAATCAACGACCTGCCATTGTTGAAATGGCCGCTTTAGGTCCAGGTTATTTAAACAGGCCAGTCAGGTTAAATCAGCCCCATGACAACCCCACAAAATGACCGCTCTAGATAAGGCCCCAGAATACGCCATTCACCCACCAACATTGGATCCCACCGTTCGCTCGCAGAGACACGATCTTCTACCGCGCGGCCATCCGCATGCGGGACCAAGGCGGTGCGCTGATCCGCCAGGCGCGGCGCGATCTGGACGTCGCCGTGGATCCCGGCACCGGCATGCTCTCGGACGGCACGGCCGCCACCGCGGGCAGGGACGGCTCGCAGCACAACGACGAGGGTCTCGCCGCGGAGGTGGACGCCGAGATCGCCGCCGTCGTAGACAACGACCAGAACCTGGTATGGACGCGGCGCAATACGCAATGCTAAGAAAATAACAAACTGGGTTTTGACGGTGAAACAAAAGTATCACTGTTTTCTCAATGTTTTGTAACATAGTTACTTAGTAACATAGTTACAGTCCTGAAGATGTCGGCGCCATTGCCGACGAAACGTCGACCACGGTCCTTTTTAGGACCAAAAGTCATTCAAACCAGAGCAAAACCTCACTGCACTACACCATAGTTACTTAGTTCCATAAACTTTTGGTTTAATCAAGCGTTCACATTTGAGGAAGAAACTGCGTAGTATATTATGTTAGGAAAGGTCCGGAAATCAGCAAGGCTTTTATTGAAAACCCAGGTAGAAATACTTGTATTGAAAACTAGCGCTAAATACAGGACAAGCAGACGTGAGTCCGGGACATTTAATACTTGTGGTTGTTTCTTGGTGATGTGAGCTTGAAAAGTTTCAGTGTGTAGGTACGGTTCAATCCCGATGTTTGCAGGCGCTCGGCGACCGACTGGCCGCGCTGCTGCGCCTGCAGGACCGCAGCCAGGCGCTGAAGCCGAGCCTGCGTCTGCGCCGTCTGCGCCACATCAAGAACGAGGTGGCCAAGCTGCGGCGCAAGATGGCGCGGGCCGCCGACGACGGCGAGGACTCCGAGCGCGAGGAGAGCTCCGACGACGAGAAGAACACGCGGCACGCCAGGCACGCTAAGGTTGAACGAGGTACGGGACATCGGACATCCCATCAAACTGCTGTTGGTAAAGAGCCAATGGATGCTGGCTCATATGGAGTCTACACAAATGTTCCAAGTGTTTATGATTGTCTACATGAAATCTTCCATGAGTCTATGCAAGAATTTTCACGTTCCCCTCTCCAACAAGGTCAATAAATGAAAAGCAATAACGATACTTGTTAGCTCCACATAATTCTGCCGTTACTACATATTTCGATAAATTTCTGTGCCACCGTTATCTATCTATCACGTGTATTTTCAGTCCTCACATTCTTGCACAAAGTTTTCTCACCCAGTCTCCAGAGTCCACATACAGCAGACTATCTAAGAAGTGGGCATTATCTGTAGTGCCTTTCACGTTCTTGTCTCTGCATTTCACTTTGTTTATTTTACATGAAAGAAACTCAAAAGTTCATTAATGAAATAAGGGCTTAAGGAACTCCATTACATCATCTGAGCTTAGGGCGCTAAACACTTTAAGCATTAGTCATTTAAGTGAAACAACTTGCTAGTTTTTAGTCTTAAAATAAGTGCAACTAAATAGCAATATGCATGGCATCAATGCATTTTCGAATATTTGCAAGTTTAGACACAGGAAAGGAATCTCGGTTGCAACTCGCCCGTCCGTCTCGTGTTCCAGCCGAGCCCGTGCCGCCGCCCGACGCCAAGCGTCCGCGCAAGAAGAAGCCGAGCGAGAGTTCGCCGCCTCGCGCCGCGCCCTCCGAGAGCCCGGGGACGGCCGAGTTGGCGCCCGCCACGCCCGTCAAGGCGGGGACGGCGGAAGGCGCGGTCGCGGCGTCCCCGTCGGGCGTCAACCGCCGCACCGCCGTGCTCTTCACGCGCAAGGCGCAGGCCGCGTTCCGCAAGTCGGATCCGCCCCCGAGTCCTACGCCCACGTGAGTCGCGCGGCCTTGTGGCCTTGTGTCTGCAGGGAAATCACTCTTGGATGGAACTTCTGCGCCTGGATTCAGGAAATGTTATTTTAATAAAGTGGGCAAAATATTTTTTCTGTCAATCTGCCTAGCAATTGCGTAACTTTTACCTCAGGTGAAAGGATACCCAGATTTTCTACCATACCTAGACATGGCTACGGAAAACATGTGATGCTTGTAATTTCGCCGGAAATCGATGGGGTGCGTTGCTACCTGTTTTAACGTCATCTACCAGGCCCTGGCACCATGTCAACTACACTCTAGCCAGTGAGATCTCACAGCAAGGACTGCCCCCTCATGAAATACCAGCTCATGAATTTAAATTTTAGTGGCGGGAAAACAAAACACTATTTCGGTTACTAATAAAAAAATTACAACATGAATCTATTTCATAATTATGAGTAAAAATATCAACAAATAAATAGTTGAGAGATAAAATCATAAGCTTGGGTAACATTAGAACGTATAAAGACAATGACAGGATTTCAGTTTTGTCAAATTGGCGCTAAAGTAAGCTACAGTGACTACTAGCGCTCCCAGTGGAATGGTATCTTCTTAAATAAAACGCAGTGTATAATCATGAGACCCAATGTTCCTCAGCTGGTTACAGTTTCCTTGGTTACAGGTTATACAGCCGACGAAACTATTATTTCGGGCAATGGGTTTCGTGTGGCTGCTTCAGCCCGTATTTTCAGTGGCATGTTAAATATCTAATGGTCTGTTAACATGTTACTTGCTTAGCAACGTCCAATCAAAGCCTTTAATTTTCTTGCTAATGGACCGTTAGTATCTTAACGGACCACTGAAAAACCGGTACTTAGTATGGGAGTGGAAAATCTGGGTACCCATTCTATATACCTATATGCTTTTACATTATCGGATCTGATAAATAAAATCCCGTAATGGGATTCAGCTTGCTTGGTTCTTTGATTTGTTTTTAAAGATAACACAACCAAACCAGTGAACCTTTGTCCCAACGCCGTGATGTCTGTCTCAGTGTCGAGGCAGCCGTGTCTACCGGCTCCGGACGCCGGCGTGTGGGCCGCCCCCGCCGCCACCCCGAGGCCTCGGAGACGGCCGTCTCATCGACAAATCAGAGCCTGGGGGCGGAGTCGCAGGACGACAGCGAGAGCACGCTGATGCCGGCGCCGACGCTGCCGTGCTCGGAGAGCTTCCGCGTCTACCGCAGCGGAGGGGGTGAGTTGAGGGAACCGTGCTATCGCGATCTACGTCACAGATGCTCTCGTTTCCTCTTTCTCCTGATACGAGCCTTATCAAATTTTTGCTTTTTCGGTCAATATCTTTGCTGGAATTGGTTGGACGAGGCTGCATCAGAATTTAGTAGATTAAGAAATGCAAACAGAAAAAAAAATTAACTTAATATCGGGCAAACGGAAACAGGCATATAGACTAGCGCTAAAGAGAACAGCTGAAGTGAAAATTCCACAGTCGGTGTTCATTTCTGATATTGTGATGACTTCTTTCCATAATTTCAGCCAGTCTCAGACACAAGTGTGCAAACCCAAGTCATATTTCCTACTCTAAAGTTATTGATTACAGATTTCAAAAAAATTATTTCTGAAGCTAGTGCTAAAGACAGGAAGAGAAAACATGAGGCTTTGAAATATATTTCATACTTGTTTCTTGCTCGTTGGGTCCCTAATGCACGTTTTGCCTTTGTGTGCGCACGCAGAGATCCCCGCCGAGACGGACGACGACTCGCAGTCCGACTCGAGCTGCTCGAGCTGCTCGTCGACGGACGCCACCTCCAGCTCGGAGGCGAGCTCGAGTCTGGACCTGCAGCCGCGCGGCACCGAGTCGTCCACTGAGGAGGACGCTTCGGCCGCCGCCGCCAACAACTCGTCGCTCGAGCCGCTCGACCTCGTCTGGGCTAAGTGCCGCGGCTATCCGTGGTATCCGGCGCTGGTAAGTCCGGATTGCATTTGGGTCAGACTTTGGGTTTTCCCGTCACCTTCCAAATGGATATATACTTAGTTTTAAGTCTATTGGAGGTTAATTTATCTACTTTGCCTGTAGGTGGTACCTATACTAATTTGCCTATAGAGGCTATGGGGGGTAACTTTGCCAACTGTACAAAAGGCATTTAATAGGCATTTAATCATTTGCGGAGAGCTGCGATAGCTGACCCTTTTCGTGGTGCGATGCTCGCAGATCATCGACCCCAAGATGCCGCGCGGCTACCTGCACAACGGCGTGCCAATCCCGTCGCCGCCAGTAGACGTGCTCGCGCTCGCTGCTAACTACACCGAGACTGTGTACCTCGTGCTCTTCTTCGACACCAAACGCACCTGGTACGTTGTACATCTAGCCTTCGTCTTTAGTGCGCAGGATTCAACTGATCTGAACCCACTTTTGCACTGTTTTGCTCAGTTTGTAAATTCCTAGTTGAGCTTAGCCCAGAGCGAGTATTTAAACGATTGATTTCGCTGCATATGAAGTTATCAGGAGTTGCCCTGGTATGAGAATGTTTTAGCTAACAGCTGCGCTACTTGGAGATTTAGTTTACTCATCTTAACAGCTTTCACTTCCGGTTACAGTTCATAACAATTCATGAATAAAGGTTCTGATTTCGGTTTGGGCTCCATTAAAAAACCGGTTCTTTCAGGTTCCAATACAGGTTCAGGTTGGTTTCCTTGTCAAAATCATAGAACCATAGAATCACCATAGAACCATAGAACCAAATCATAGAACCTCTACGAACCGATATTTTTCAATCCATATACATGGTTCTGTTGCCATGAAAAATATTGCTTTTCATCCAGTTTGTATCTGTGATTGGAAGTGCTGACATGAAAGCTGTAAAATGTAAAGCTGTGCAATGCTGTTTGCCCCAGGCAATGGCTGCCACGCACCAAGCTGGAGCCGCTGGGCCACTCGGCGGAAGTGGACGAGTCGAAGCTGACCGAGTCTCGCAAGCCGACGGACCGCAAGGCCGTGCGCAAGGCGTTCCAGGAGGCGCAGACGCACCAGGGGCAGGTGTCCGGCGGCACGCGCCGCAACCGCGCCAACAGTGCGGCCACTTCTGCGGCGGCAGATGCCGCGCCAGCGCCGGAGAATTGAGTCTGTGTGGACCACATGGCGCAAAGCAGTGAGGCTGAAATGGTGCATAAGATGCACAAATGCCATAGTTCAGGAGCCATTCTTGAACTCCAAAAAACTATGCCTCTGTAATGCACAGGGCACAGAAATTCGATGTGCCCTGAGGAACTGCGCCACCGTTGTGGTCAATGAAGCCCTGTCTATGTCATAGAGAACTGAACCGTTTGCGATGATTCCAACGCCTCTTGAGGTGCTGCCTGTGTCGGAGAACGGAGTGTCGGTACACTTGAGACATTTTGTATGCTTTTGACGTTGTCGAATGTGCACGGCGGCTTCTGTGCCACTCGAGGCGTCTTTGGCGTTGGAAATATGATACCCGAATGAGGTGCTGTTGATGGTCAGACTGTTTCGTGGTGTTTGTTTTTTGGGGACGAAGAGGCAAACGGGATTGTGCTATGTACTGAGCGATGTTGTTTAATTCAATTCAATTTTGTGTCTATTTACTATTTACTTTGTGTCTATTTTCCCTAACTTTTGCACTAGTTTTCAAAAAACTTGTATTTACTTGTTCAAATCAGTCAAGCTTTAAAGTTTAACCCATGAAAAAGTAACTATGCTGTGTCGCAGCTGGGTGTTTGCACCAAACCAGCTGATGTCTACAATGTCACAGTATTTGCCCAAAACCCAGAGACGCTGGCATCAGAACCTGAGACACAGTTTAGTAGGTACATGTTACCATAGAATTTGAAGGCTATAAAAGCTCAGCGGTTATGTAAGGTGGGTCACTTGAAATGTGCCTTAGTTGAGCCGAAAACCATCGACATTAGTGGAGTGCTAGTAGTAGCGCTCCACAATTTTTCCGTCTGGCATGTGGAAAAATTGTCGAGCGCTATTACTAGCGCTCCACTGATGTCGATTGTTTTCGGCTCAACTACAGCTCATTCCAAGTGACCCACCTTACATAAGCACTGAGCTTCTGCAGCCTTCAAATTCTATGATGTTACGGAACATTTGGAACACAGTTAGCTTAACTTAGCATACAATTGCAATTGTTATTTTGAGATGTTACATAATGGTGTTTATTGATTGATTGGTGGTGTTTTTTGATGCATTGTTTTACAACAAACTATTTGGCAGTAATTGGGATCAGTGAATGACAAGTGAAGATTGATATTCGGACATGGACTTTACCTAGCACTCCTCTTGATGAGCCCCAAGGGAATCACTGGCTGCACAACCTTTTCAATGGGCAGACTAATCGATCAGCATAATTACTCCACTATCCTTGCTGCTGCAAGACTGGCTAGCTAGGTGAGTGAAGCTGTTGCACTTTTGACAGTTTTATCAACTTCTTCATTAATGTAGTCAGTGTAGTTATAATATTATTTCAATTGCATTTTTAGTGAACTTAATTTGTATTGGGAAGTTGAGAAAAGGTTGAAATAAGAGGGTATTACTATTATGTCATTCCTACAACCAAACACTTGATGGTGAAGATGTATGTCAAGGAAGTGTTTATAACCGTTGCTGTTGGTTTGGTAAGTCTTCATTACTATGAGGAACTTTATTTTGTAAATTAGTGAACACTACAGGTACTACAGTTGACTATGGTTTTGACTTTTGAGTTTTACTTCTCAGTTACCTAAAATAGGGTAAATTATTTTTGTTGCATTCTCCCCCATTAAATGATCCTGTATTTTGGCTTTTATGTTTGCACACTGTTGGTATTGTGTAACATCCTTTTTAAAGATAAGTCAACCTAAAATGTGTATAATATGTTGTCTGTTAATGTATTAATTATGTCTAGATCTCAAATCCATAATTGGCATTGCGTCCAGATCCCCATCTATAGATTGTTACTTTTCAAATGCTTGCTGATAGCTATAGGTAGGAAGGTACCTATAACTTTATTTAAAAATGCATTGCACAAATTAACTTTTTAATTTTTATCAATTGATATTATTAGCAGTACAAAGTGTAATTAAATTGTAATGTAAGTTTAAACCTGATTAAATGTAATGTTTCAAGCTTTTATCAGCTTAGTTTATGTAACTATTTATGTCTTAAAACCACACAAAAAAAACTTCAACAAGACCCAGACCCTAAAAAGTTACTTCCTCATTGAAACGCAATTCTCTCCCCTTTGCCGAGATTAGGTACCCTACTTTGATTTAGCTGTTCTGGAATTCAATTGGTAAATATTGGTATTGATACAATTGGTCATTGTTAAATCAGTTAAATAGTGCATTTTTAAACTGGAACCAATTGGTTAATGTTACCATTATCATGTTAATGTTGTTATGTTATCATTGCCATGTGGCATCACTGTTTTGCCCAAAAAAAGGTGCAATGCAGTGAGGTTCAAAGTGAATACTTTTTCTCTCCATCCATGAAATTGGTTACGTCTGTACTCTTACATCACTTGTGCCATAGATCATAAATTCAATATTTTTCAGCATATCGCTGCAATGCTATTCCAGCCAGTCATTAGCAATGCAATACTTTTTGGGTTTTCTCAACGAGAATGGTTTACCGTTCCCGCTCATTTTTGACCAAAGTGGTCTAGGGGGCGCTGCTGACAGATATTTTCATGACGCGCGATTGAAGCTGGGAAAACAACAGAATTCGGAAAAGTGCGAGTTTGGCGGTTCATTAGTGCGTTTTAAGACGTCTTGTAATTTCAATTAATTTACGATGGCAGATGAAAAGGTGAATTTCTTTCTTCTTGACATTTCTTTTTTTTATACTGATCCATTTACTTTCGCTGTTCCGAAGGTTCTCTTTGTCTGGAATGCTGATCATCCTGGGTACTGTCGAGGTTGAGGTTAATATCTCCAACTTATCCTTTTTTAGGGGGACCACGAGGATCAAGCAGTAGTAGGACGAATAGCTGCTAATTTAAATAACGGCGATGACACAAATGGAATTGATCATGAGCACGACCCTCATTTTGAACCTATTGTGTCACTGCCAGAAGTCCCGGTTTCAACTATGGAAGACGACGAAGTTGAAATGATAAAATTGTAACATACCCATACAAGTTTTGTCATGTTAACTAGGTACTTCATTCAATCCTTTAATAATCTAATTGTTCCTCTATGTTACGTTTTACAGGAGGGCAAAATTATTTCGGTACGATACCCAGGAAACGCCGCCAGAATGGAAGGAGCGAGGCACAGGAGATGTGAAACTTCTGCGACACACTGTGAAAAACTGCTGTCGAGTTGTTATGAGACGTGACAAGACCTACAAAATATGTGCCAACCACTACAGTAAGTATCTAATCTACCTTTTTACATTGACCAGGTTTTCAGTATTTACTTTACCCACCCACAGTAGGTAGATGAAATCTCATTGACCTAGGAGTAGATTCAATTCAATGTGTTTATTTTTTTAACTTATAATTATTTAATAAACATCAATGCATGTACATGTGGTTTTGTTATCCAAATCGAAGTGTAACTAAGTACCTTTAACTAATTGGATGTAGTAATTCATTATTACCTAGTTGTTTGTTAACAATTTGGCTTATGGTATAGACCTACCTACCTACAATTGATTTATTGACGTGTACAAAAGAGTGCCGTAGAAAGTTGAGTGATGTCTACATATTTTAGTGCAATACAATTTTTTACTTTCCAGTTACCCCATGGATGGAACTAAAGCCAAACTGCGGTAGTGACAGGGCCTGGGTCTACAGCGTAGCTGCCGATTACGCTGATGAACAGATTCGATCAGAACTCTTAGCCATCAAGTTTGGAAATGCTGAAAGTAATTTTAACAACTTAGTACCTACTACTACTTCTCTCTGTTTTTTTTTTAATATCAATTTTAATGGCTTCAGCTTGCCAGTAAATAACTAGATACATCTAAGAGGAGAGTACATTTAAATATAACATGTAGGTACCTACTATAAAGAATTTAATATGGGAATTTTCCTATTAGCTCAGATAGAAGGTTACCCAGATGTTCCATTCCCATACTAAAGCAGTTAGGCAAAAGCCCTGTCTGCAATGATCGTTTCGCCAGCAGTCGATGGATGGAGGCACTGTTTGTTGATGAGCGTAGCGAGCAAAGCGAGCGGAGCTAAATCTACAATTTCACTTACCCCAGAAAAAAGTCACTTGTGTATGTTTTTTTTTTTTTTTTTTTGTGTGTTTGTGCACGCTCTACAGACCAAACGCCTGAACCGACATGGATGAAAATTTCTGAGTATCTACCTCTGTTCTCAACTTAGACACCCTGCGTTTTTGAAAAAGATCGGTTTGGTAAATTTTTTATAAATCAATTTTTACGAAATTTTTCGATTTTTTTAGAATTTTGAGCCCCTGTAAATTTCAAAGTTCTGTACATAACTTCACCAAAACTTCTAAACATGTAGACCTTATACATATTTATCATGCCTGCAAATCTTAGTTCGGTAGGTCTTTCCAATTGGTTTTTATTAGCATTTTTGCGGTGTTTTTTTCGTGATTTGACGGCTGATTCAATACGAGTCCGGTTTCCTTCGTTTCATTGGTTACCAGCTTTGTTGACCGCGAAGAGAAACAAAGGAACGTCAGAATCCGTGTACATTTCCAAGTGATTAGAATTTTCGAGAAGGCAATGGTCAGGTTTGGTGCTCCATGGTTTTCTTGTGACTGCTGCCTGCACCTTTTAATCCGCTATACACAAACCGCTACCTACGCTCATTTTCAACGCAACACAAATTGCGTTCGCGAAGCCCTAGTTAATTGTAACCAAGGTAACTGTAACCACCTGTACAACAGTGGGTCTCTTGATTAAATTGAACTTGTGCCATGGCCTGGTAGATGAAGCCATTACTGTAACCACCTGAGGAACATTGGGTCCCTTGATTATTTATAATTGACCTTGTGCCATGGCCTGGTAGATAATGTTAAACAGGTTACCAACAAGCCCCAGCGATTGCCGGTCAAACTACTATCATCCCGGTATGTGTAAACAAGATCTGAACCAAAATTATGGAGTCAATTTTGTCTCATCAACTTAATTGCAGTTCTCGGATAACGCAGTACAGATAATGCATTGCAAGCCGTAAGACCCCTTTATTTTCCAAGTCGACGGGCACTTTTACATAATTCGTGCCATGCCATTCAATGACTCGCTAGCGGACGTGACAAAAGGGAGGGAGCGCGTAAAAGTGTTATCTCGGAAGGAAGTACCTATGAATGTGTGAAAATAATGAATTCACAAAGTATCTCTTGTCTTTCACTTTAAGTTCCAGCATCAGTGGTATAGTGGGAACCAAACGTGTTTCTATCTTTCAATACCTTGTCACTTGACCACATTGTCACTGTACATTACAACTTCAACTCGTGGATGTAGTTCTGTGTGATAGTTTGCAGAAAAGCAGATCTAATCTCTCCTTGTTGTTTGTCTTTCAGATGCATTGAAATGGAAAGAAACATTTGAAGAAGCTAAGAATATTGTCAACTCTCAGTGTGATCTGTATACCAAGAATGGTGAGTCTAAATTGTTTCTTAAACAATGAAAAAAAGTTTTAAAAGTGCCCTGTCAGTTATTTTTCATAATTTCTTGTGACAAAGTATTATCCCATATTAAAGTCACATTGAATTTGAATACTAGTTGGGAACTACCTATCTAAAGCTTCGACCATTGCTAGCCGGGATATGCAACTAGCTCAACGCTGTATGTTTCCCATGCAACGTTAAAGTATATGGCCTTACCAGCTGTGATCATCGGTTAGATCAACTCTATAACCATGATTATGTCGTTATGTATTGCTATTTAAAAGATTAAATATTTACTAGTACATTCTAAATAAGTAAATTGAATTTTAGAAGTAGCTAAATAATCCCATTGTTTTTTTGTTTCAATGTTTATTCAGTTTTAAGATAACGGAAAAACGGAAACATACATGTTGAACGCAGTAAGAGCTGGCACGGCATACTAGTTGCCTATCCCGTTCAGGAGCAGTGATCGAAGTCTAAAGCTTGGTGCCTGCATGCTTGCTACTTGGTGCCTCCTAGTACCTAGCTACACCACAGCTATATATGATTACCCAGATATTCCACCTTAAACCTAGCTATGGCTACGGCAAACATTTGATGCTAGTAATTTCGTCGGCAGTCGCTGGGGTGCGTTGGAAACCTGTTTTAACGTAACCCACCAGTCCATGGCACAAGGTCAATTATAATCAAGGGTGATCAATGGAGGGTCCCTCTGCACATAATGTTCCACAGGTGGCTACAGTTATGACTTCATCTATCATGCCCACTGATCTCAATATACCTGGATAGCTGTTGCCAGGGGTAGCGTTTGATAATGAAATCCAGGTTGAGGTTGAGGGTATGGTCAGAGTGTCCGTGGTGAGCGCGCTCTGCCATTATCAAACGCTACAGAGCGCATGCGGTGGACACTGGTGAAGTCAACAATCAACAAGTAGGAGCCCCAAATGCTGAGCCTCCCCATAAGATTCCATGCTAATTTTAGTGATTTTCCTTACAATTTTTGTAGCTTTTGATCAGATATTTACATTAAATTGAAGTGTGAGGCATTCAGAGAGGCTTTTAATGTATTTATGGTCTCTGTTTGATGCTGAGGCTCAAAATATGAGCGTGAATAGCACATAATGTTCTACTGCTACTGTTCTATATTCTACTGTTCTGGATTGCTACCTGTATGTCATAAAGGCTTAATTAATTAATTAATTAATTAATTAATTAATTAAAGTCAATGCCAAAAACATGCTTCAACAAACTTAATAAAAATTCACAGAGTAATGAATTTAGACCAGTGCTGCCTCCCAAAATCAAATTTCATATAACTAGACATTATTTTAGTGCCATCATAGGGTGTCCACAGATTTTGGGACTCTTACCTGTTGCTAAAAATGACTACTTGCTGACTACTTGCTGTCATCTGACTTCAATTTTTAGCTGCTAGCTGGATACTATGCCCCATCCCAAGGTGCATACATACTTACCAAGGTTGCCTCGATCGGGCATTTTCATTGTATCAAGTTTTTAGGTTTGCATGACGTCAGCGGTGCCTCACTGCCTGTAGTGATTTTCGGTGTGAAACAAACTTTTTCAATAAGTAGTGGCGATGTTTTTGGAAAGGATGACATTTTGAAATAGCCTGTAATATTTTTGACAGATATAATATGTAGAGACTAGAAATGATGATTGCTTGAAACGACGAGCAAATTGTAGTATAGGTCTACCAATAAAGGATCAAAAGGGAAGTATCTTCGAAATAAGGTTTCAATAAATTCAGCATTTCTGCCCGCATGTCTCACAACTGCTCACTACTATTATGACACGTTGACAAATGTCAAAAACGTTGTCGACATCACTCGACATCACGATGATTCTTCCGTAAATTATATATCTATGTCAAAAGAAAATACATCAAGAGTTTGATGTTACATACTAACATAAGCAGGGGCAGGGCATAAGCAGGGGCAGACTGACTGGAAAAAGCCCGGGGTGCTGTACAAAATTTAGGCCCTCAAATTTTGAAATGCATAAAGGCGATGTTGAAAAAGGCGCAACCTCATCCTGCGAATATGTTTTTCTGTACTATTTATACACTTATTTTGTGTCTCTATTTCTATAGCCATGCTATAACAAATACTTTCAAACAAATCAAGTCCCACTTATTAATAACAGGCAAATAAGTTAACAGGCTTTTAAGTCATTCTAAAGGTCTGCTCTGTATGGCAGCGTTGGGGTGTAAAATGGGGATACTTGTTTTCCTTGGCTTGCCAGCATGTCGACTGGATCCTTACTGCTTAGCATCGCCCAATTCATCTATCAAATCTTTCAACTCTCATTTACTCTCTTCATTGACGGTGGATATGCGGTTTGGGATCAAGGAAAATCATGATTACATCATACGATTTTAACTCCAATATAAAGCAAAACTGCCTTCAAAAATAATTTTCAGCTACGTATGTGCGAGTTTTGATTGCGAGGCAGTAATTTCAAATGTTTCTGCAGAGCAGATATTTTTAATTAGAAAGAAACGCTGCAATTTGCTACAAAATGCTTTGCTATGAAAACTCAAGTACCTAGTTATACCTAGTAGTACAAAACTATTGTTTCTGTAACTAGACACAAACAATCCACTTGTTGACGTGGCAAACTGTGTTTGGTTCTCATTGTGAATGGCACCAAAGTCTTTAATTGTAGATATGGAAGTTACGTGGGTAAAATAAGTAATCCAATAACCATTTAAACCCTTTTAAGTTGTATTTCGCGGTCAACTTTGAACACGAACATGTCCTTTCAATTTCATGCACACATGTAGCCAGCAGAAATGAGGCTTAATTTAGACATGAACATGGTCCACTCACCTTGGAGGAAATGACTGCTTTTAGAGTAAAAATTGCATATTGGCTGGACCAAGATTAAAGTCAGTCTTTTCCCGTACAATTTTAAGAAGTCGGTCATAAATACTAATATTTTAGTTTTTTGGGCCTGAATTTTCCCTCTTGGCTTTGTTTGTCAGATTGCTGCTAGATATTTTTGAAATAGATAAATATGCCCGGTTTGCAGAACATGCGGCAGGATTAGTAATTGGTTTGTTGCAAAATAGGGTACAACCATTGTTTTGTGCCTCCCTCGTAACATATATTCTTTGTCTACAGGCCCGTCTGAATCTGAGAGCGAAAGTGATTCGGACACCGCAGGAGAAGACTCGGCAGACGAGGGAGAGAAACCGGAGTGTGATAAGAAAGCGCCGACCGAATCGGAAACGGAAGTGACACAGGAACTAGAGAAACTCTCGGTCGCAGAAGCTACCGGTGAGCAGGAAGTGTAAGGCCACGAGGGCATTTTCCAGTACAAAGCATTGCAGTTTGTTTTTATAATGAACCAAGCATATTTTGTTTTCCTACAAACATTTATTTTATTCAGTACATTGAAAAAACCTTGACAACCTTGACAAACTCTTAATTTGCTTGTGCCTTCATTGGCATTGAATCATTCGAATTGCCAAGTTATCTCTTTTTTTTACTACTTGATAGTCACGCTTCGAAATATTGCACATCCCCTTTTATACTGGCTAGATTTGTAAGTGTGATAGGATTATTGTTCAGTTCAAAAACACAGTGTTTGTGCTGACTACTTAACAATGGTTTGTCGTTGTTGCAAAAAGTTAATTTGTTTTGAAAACACATTCCAGTTTCTGGACAAGCTTTAATTAAGTGTCACGCGTTAGATTTCTTTCGTGATCTTTTTCATTTTATATATAAACATTTGTATTTTTATTAGTTTTTTAGTGGAATGTAACAATTAAACATACAAAATATTAACAAAATATTAAATACTGTTCTGGTCTTACAGTTCATCGTGGTTGAACGAGTTTAAAATGTTAAGACGCTGCTGCATTTCTTCTTTTTTTTCGACACTCAATTTGCCTTGTGTTAAAATTTGAACTCGTTTCAATTCATTTGACACAAAGTCGTCACCTTTTTCTAATACTTTCCGCATTGTTTTTACATAAACCTCTCCCGTTTTCTGATCGATTCGGCCTTCCGTTTTGTCCCAGAGTTGTTCAGCTTCTTTCAACAATGCTTGCTGTGCTGCTTTTGAGGTGCTCTGCAAAAACTTTGCAGCAATTTTATCAAAAGCCTCCAAACACCCTGGCAGACCAATGTGTATTCCCGATTTAGAGCGGATAAACTTTTTTATGTTGTCGGCAGTGAATTCTGCTGAACTGAATGTGTAAGGTTCTGGTTTTCCCGCTACAATCATCTTGATGACGGGGAAATCATCCTTGTTGATATTGAATCTTTCAGCAAGGTCTGAATTTTCCTTTTCTCCATAATCTTTAATGCCAACTTCACCGATTACAATATCTGGAATGTCATGAGCTGCGTCTGACACTTTAGCGAACTCATCGTGCTTTGCTCCATAAGGGTATGCCACATCGAATTTGATAACCGACGCTTTAAACTTTGTCACGACCTGTAAACAATATTGAACATTTTAGAAGTTATGCTAGTTCAAACTCAAGAAATTGAATAAAAAGCTGAATGGGAAAAGACTGTTGTTTGTCTTGTACCAGCCTAGCGATTTTGTAACTTTTACGTTATGCCGTTATCGGGTCTGATGGATAAAGTCCCTATTGTTGACCATGTTAATTTTTTAACTTTGTAACCGAGAACGGCAAAGTCAGAGTTACGAAATCGCACGACTGGTACTGCCACTGAGTTGTTCCTTTTGTCGGTCCAAGGTAATTTTGGTAAGTACCTACCTTGTCAAATGTGTAGGAATCTAGAGCCAAACAACCCTTGCAGTTCATAGCATTTGTCGAAATAAATAAAAGAACTAATATTAAAATGCATCGCATTGCTCTCAGAGACATAATGGACTGACTCCCTATCCTAATCCACTAAACTCGAGAACGGAAAATGCAGGAGCGAAACTTTTCACCGGCTGAACACCTAAGCCTGTGATTAGCGACTGATTAGCAGAGGTGTCAATGTTAACGAGGTTTGACAGTTGCCAGCTGACGATTGACTTGGCACGCGAAAACCTGCGCACAACTTACTGCGCAGTGTGCCGTTTTCGTCAACGACAACGACGTTCGAGCCAGCCATGTGTCTAGTCGTCGCAAATTTTGCCATGCGTTTAAAGCTATTATAATATTCAATCCATTGTATTTACCAGTAAACTCAACATGAATGTCGATTGGAGCCATTTAACGGTTCCTCTGAGCGTGCCGGTGAAAGAAACTATTAAAGATCTAGGATTCAAAACCATGACTCCAGTTCAGGTGAGGTTAATGGTTACTGTTGGCACAACATGTTCGTTCAATATATTTTTAGTAACTCGGGTATGAAATCATCTTTCCTTTGTATTAGGCTGCTTGCATTCCACTCATGTTGAAAATGAAGGATGTTGCTGCAGAAGCCGTGACTGGGAGTGGTAAAACACTGGCATTTCTTATTCCACTTCTGGAAATTCTTCAGGTTTGTTTGAAAATTCCTACCATTGAATTTGAAGCCTTCAAATTCAATGTTCCTACCCTCTTTCAACCATTCCTCTCTGCCACTATGTTATTAAAATTTGAATTTCACTTATAGTCAATTCAATTGATTTGATATGACATTTAACAGAAACGCAGTGCTTCACTGCGAAGCCATGAGGTGGGCGCGTTGGTTATCTCTCCAACGAGAGAATTGGCTGGCCAGACTAGCGAAGTGCTTGCCAGTTTCTTGACTAGAATCCCCCACATCAAGCAAATCCTTTTTGTGGGCGGAGTTGATGTTGAAATGGACGTACGTCGATTCAAAGAGCATGGTGCTAACATCGTGATTGCGACGCCAGGCAGGCTGGAAGATTTGCTGACCAGAAACAACAATGTCAGTCTGCCAACAGCTTTCAAGACTCTTGTAAGTACCCGCTTATATCAGTTAATAATTTCTACCCAACTTTTAAGATTTTTTTTACAATTTGATTTATTTCTGTAACCAAATTTCTTAAGACTATTGGAGTGAGTGCTTACTCGGGCCACTTCACGCTCAAATTTTACCTCCTACTGGATACCAACTTGTGGCCACACCTTTTGTCCGATCGTAACGAAACCCATGCCTACGGAATCCTCACACTTTTGGCAACAAATTGTTTGTTTGCCAATCTCAAAAAATATTCACTCATGTAGCATTTTCAAGCGTTGTAAAACAAGTCTGTTTCGTCGAAATATTGAGCGTATCCTCGGGCCGCTTCCCGCGCAGAATTTACCTCCTACTGGATACTAACTTCTGGCCACACCGTTTGTCCGATTGCAACAAAACCAGGGTCAACGGAATCCTCACACTTTTAGCATCAAATTGTGTGATTTACAACCACGAAATACCAATAGAAGTTAAAATAAAGCTTCATGAAATAATCACCAACAACCACACCAATATAGCCTTAAGCCTGGGATACTTTCGTACCTTCGTTTATTTACCCAAAACTAGTCTTTATGTAAGGTAGGGTTCTTCCTATCTGGCTATCTTTGTCCAGTATTGTGCTTGATTCTAGCTTTTAAAATATGAAAAAAGGCCAGGTATCTATAAATGTTGCCAAACCAAACCCAAAATCTTTCGAGCAGGAGCTTTTGATTCTGGACGAGGCCGATCGCCTTCTGGACATGGGCTTTGACAAGACGCTAACGTCGATTCTGCGCTACCTTCCGAGGCAGCGTCGGACCGGCCTGTTCTCGGCCACACAGACACGAGAGGTGGAGCAGCTGGTGAAGGCCGGTCTGCGTAACCCTGTACTGGTGGCTGTCAAGGAGAAGACCAACGTACGTAGGCCTCAAACGCGGGACTCGATTCAACCAAGTTGTACCCAATTGCCATTACATTTTACTTTATTTATAATCTCACAAAATCAAGATCCAATGCCCAGTTGGCATTCAATACCCAGTTAATTTTTTTTTTTTAATCTAAAAAAATAGTTCCCTGGCTACAAGTACAGCTGCAGGGAGTCCTGTATCCCATCTTGGGACGTCTCTGGCACCTGGCAAGGAGATTTAATCGCTTGATGCTTTTCAGCTGGCTGAGACATCTACCCCGACTTCATTAAGCAACCACTACATAATCTGTCAGCCGGAAAACAAGCTGGCTACGCTACTGGCGTTTCTCAAAAAGAACGGCAAAGAAAAAAAGTACATGCTCTTCTTGATGACCTGCGCCTGCGTAGAATACTTCACTGTTGTCCTCAAAGCGTGAGTACAAATCATAAGCCTCAGTGTCATGGATTTCTAGTTGGGATTATACACAGTTTTACAAATTCCAGTTGAAATTGAAATAGAATAATCTTACAGTCGTGTTAGCCTAAGATTACCACAGCCTGGTGGGCTTTGAAGAAAAGTATCATTTGACTCTTTTACGATTTGTAAATAGTAAAATGGGTAATAATTGTAATGATAAACAACGTTTAAAATGGTAATGACAAAAACTTAATAATTTGATTCTATGGTATAGTACTCTATCTATGATTAAGAGATCCCTAAAAAGTGGCAAACTCAAATTAATTCTAGTGTATTGCTGGGAACCTTCAAGAAACTACCTGACCTTCAGCTTACTATTAAAGTGAGCTTAGTGGGCTTAGTGGGCATTGTAGTGTCAGCTCTGACAAATCTTTAAGGATATTCATAGGAATTTTATATCTTAGACTTTGCTGTTGTTGATAAAGTTGAAAGTAACAATTAACTAACCAATAACGGTGGACAGAAAAATTACGTTATCCCTCTGTAGGGCCAAACAAAATATATTGTGTGTTATTTAGCCAAGTGGGCAGAAACTACCATCCTGGTTTTATCGATTGGTTTCCTTCTCGAAACTGTAGGCTCCTTCCCGAGATGAACGTATTCGGCATCCATGGCAAGATGAAGGTGAAACGATACAACGTCTTCGACTCTTTCCGCGCGTCTGAATCCGGTATCCTGCTCTGCACGGACGTGATGGCTCGCGGCGTCGACATCCCCGAAGTGCACTGGGTCGTTCAGTACGACCCGCCGCGAGCGGCCGCCTCGTTCGTCCACCGTTGCGGCCGAACGGCCAGAGTCGGTCGAGAGGGTTCTGCGCTTGTGCTCTTGCAGCCCAACGAGGATGCGTACGTCGACTTCATACACCGCAACCAGAACGTCAAGCTGGAACCTATGGGGGCTCCGGAACCGGTGGACGGTGTTTTGGAGAAGGCAAGGAAGCTGCAGATCGACGATAGGCTGGTTTTGGACAAGGCGGAGAGAGCTTTTGTCTCGCACATTCAAGCGTACGCCAAGCACGAGTGTAGCGTCATTCTTCGGGTGAAGGACCTGGACTTTGGCAAGCTGGCGACAGGGTTTGGGTTGGCTAGGCTGCCGAAAATGCCGGAGATGAAGGGGAAGGATTTGTCTGGGTTTGTGCCTGCAGAAGTCAATTTTAATGACATCAAATACAAGTAAGCAGCTGTTGAGTTGTTAATATGCAATTTTTATTAACCTTATTACTAGGTTTCATCTTTTATCTCTTTACAGAAATAAGGAGCGCGAGAAATCGAGGCAAGACAAGCTTAAGGTGTTCTTTGAGACCGGCTGCTGGCCTGGCACAAAAAACAAGATACAACGAATGAAGCAGACAGAAGCTTGGGCTACGACGAAACAAAGGAAAGAAGAAAAGAAAGAAAAGAGAGCTATTAGAAAAGGGAAGAAGGAGCAAAAGGTAGCGGAGGGTAAATTAAAAACTAAAAAAGGCAAGAAGAGAAAAGTTATTTCCGAAGAAGATATGGCTGATTTAGCTAAGGATGTTGCATTGATAAAGAAATTAAAGAAAAAGAAAATTACACAGGAGCAATTTGATGAAGAATTTGATGAGGACAGTGATTGATCTTATTTTTTATGTTTATTATTTCAAATAAATATATCTGAAAAATATTCTTATCAATACTATGAATTGTGATGTGTGCCACTTCTCGGATTTGAAATCCGCTTCCCTCCTTCCTAGTTCCTGCTCATTGTTGCTTTACTGCTTATCTGTCAGTTTCACAAGGTGTGTCATCGATGAGTCATCTCGAAGAAGAACGTCTTCCCTTCACTCCTTTAATCAGATTAGTAGTGCACAATGACTACACCAACATCTCCTGACAAACCTCCGCCCCAGTGGATGTTATTACTGGAGAAAAAGAAAAATCGAGTAAGTTTTGCATAAAAATACTGTGCGAGAATGGACCTCTAACCAAAGATATGCATGCTGACATGGATACCTGTTTGATTTCGTAGCCACACCGACTTGCTCATGAGATAGGGGCTGGAGCCCCATGTCTGACTTGCGGGGAAAAATGTCCTGGACTAGATCTGCACTTCTGGCGGAAAGTTTGTCGCAACTGCAAGTGCAAGAAAGAGGAGCACGACGTAAAAGACGACGATGGCTACGAACAGTTTGAGATTCTTTTGGGAGCAGGAAACAGGCGTAAAAAGCCTGGAGCGGTACTGAAAATGAAGGTGCCTGATGTTGATGTCGCTGTCTCGAACAAGCAGTTTGACTGGGTACCTCCCAACGTTTCTGATGACGTGGCTGCCGAGTACATGCAACAACTACCAGCTTCCAAACTGCCAATCAGTGGAAGCGATGGAGCTTTGTATCGTAGACAGCAGCTAGAGAAGCAGATGCCTCGCCACGATTTGGATGCTGCTCATTGCCATAATCTTACACCCCAAGAGATTGAACAGTAAGCGATTTATGTGTCCTATACTGATCGAAAACCTAGTTAGGGCCCCTGCCTCCCTAGGTAAATTTTCACTATATTACCAGAACTGATATTACTGTAAGAAGACAGCTGTGCATCTCTTTGGTGTGGATTTTGCTGGATTGGATTGGATGTTCATTTAATAGCGCTCCTATTTGCAGGCTCCAAAAATACTTAGACAATCTGAAAAACAACGTCGTGGGTCAGGGCCGCGTCACAAAAATCCCCGGCCTCTACTTGGAACAGCGGCACTGGTACGGCGCCCCCGGCATCGATCAAGCCTCTAGCACCACGCTTCCCTCGTCACGCTCTGACCAATCCCTGCACCCTCTGCCGCCACTGCCCCACCTCTACAACGCCGTCCCACGCCCCTTCAAGCCTGCCGTCCACGACGAAAATCTGCCACCCCCGCTTCCCGACTCGCTGCCCCCAGACCATGAGAGTTTCACGTTGAGGACTCCTGGATCGTTCAATCCGTCGGGCCAAAAGCCGTACGGAGGCTCGTTGACCAGTTCTCAACGGCCAATGGATCTGGCGTACTCGCAGGGCCGAGGACAGAATCCTGAATATTCAGAGCCTTTCGGAGCTAAAGACGGTAGGACTGAGCCATCCCAGTTCACAACCAGCATCGTCAACTCGACTAAAGTGCCTGGCTCATTTTTCTCTGGACAAGGAACCGTGGGTCAACAATCAGGTTCTAATTCTCAGAATCCTTTGGACGGGTCTGCCATTTACTCAAAGAGCCAGCTAGAAATTGCCAACTCGTCCGCTGTTCCTGGGAAGTTTGTACCCGTAGGATCCAGACTTTTTAATCAGTCAGACAGTTCAAATGGACTAATCGCAAATGATGGAGTAGCTGTTTTCTCGAGTAATGGATCAAGCGTTGAAAATTCGTCAGGTGTTGCTGGGCAATTTTATCCCGAGCAGATTGGTACAAACAGTGCTTCTGGTAAAGATGGCTCAACCATTCACGCCCATGGTCAATCGAGCATCGCAAATTCGGCAGGTGTCGGTGGACAGTTTTATGCAGGGCAGAGTCAAAGTTCTGGACAGTATGAAAACTTCCCTTACATTAACCACCCTCACGATAAGGCCTTTGGGGTGCTTTCTTCAGCAGTGCCCGGGGAATTTCATGCCGGTTCGAGTCAATCCTCTAATCCTGGCAGCTTCCTGAATCCAAACGACGGTTCGGTAAACTTCGCGCGTGGTCAAACAAACGTTGCAAACTCCTCGGGAGTGGGAGGTAAATTTTACCCTGGAGATAATCAAAATTACAGCCAGCCAGGAAATGTGAAACCTCACGATGGTTCAGTTATTAACACACATGGCCAGCCAAATATTGCAAACTCCTCTGGAGTGGGAGGTAAATTTTACCCTGGGCAAAATAACAACAATGTACAGGCAGGTAATGCTTCCAATACTTTAAATCCCGTGGCCGGTTCAGTTAAGCATTCCCACGGCCAATCTAACATTCCACATTCATCAGGTGTAGGCCAATTTTACTCCGGACAAAATCAAATTTATGGCCAGGCTAGCAATGCACCAGACAATTCAAATCCTCTTGGTGGTTCTGTAATTCAATCCCAAGGCCAATCAAACATTGCAAATTCAACAGGAGTTGGTGGCAAGTTTTACCCCGGACAAAATCAGACTTATGGCAACAATCCTAACATCCATTCCTTTGATCCAAACGCTGCTGATTCTTTGAGAAAATCCGGCCAATTCCCTCCCGGCCAAATCGTGCGCGATCACACTTACTCCAACGTCACATTCCCTAACGAACGGACATCAAACCTGCCACCTGACCAATACCTCCCTGCCGACCAATCGTATGCTCCTGGTGAATATCCTCCGGGAAGCAACCGTCATTCCAACCAAGTGGATCCATCACAAACGTCGGGAGCAGCAGGCGATCCAGCAATGGGCGGGGCCGGGAACTGGCCGCACTCTCAGCGCTCCGAGCCCGCCAGGTTCGAGCACTCGTCGGTGCCGCTGGGCCTCGCGTCGTCGTCCGACATTGGCGGCGATTCCATGCCACGCTCGGCACAAATCATCCAGCAGAGCAACATCGTCGACAACGAACTTGCCTCGCAGCTCGAGGTAATTGACACCGAACGCATATAGTTTTTTTTTCTTGTGCTACCTGATTCAATCTAATGCCATTAGGAGTCTGGAATAGCATTGCAATAATTGGGTACAGTGGATACAAAATAAGAACAATTAGTACCAAATCTGAAACCCAACATTTCTTTTAAGTTCTTATTTTATATCCACTAGTGTTTCCAAGAGTGTAAAGATAGGAATTGGACACAAATTGAGTGCTGTGTAATATAATTAAGTTGTTAACCAGACACAATGTATTTTTACTAACCAATACTACAATACGATTGATATTAGATAGGGTGTTTTCCGTAGTAACGAACCAGAGCAACCAGATTGTTGCGGTTAGCCGAGGTCCGTTCTGCAATCATCAGGGCGCTGGTCCCTAAACGGAGCGACCCAAATTGGTCGGTCTCATTCATCAGCCAGTCGGTTGGCCTTGTCGCTCTGGTTCCAAATGCGGAATACCTCTATTGACAGTGCACGCCCACAATCCGATACTCCGATTGCAGCTGCTGTCCGCGCAAGAGCAGACAGCGGGCTCGGGCCTGCGTTGCCGCCGCTGCGACGGCTCGCTGGCCGCGGGCGAGGTGGCCGTGTTTGCGGACCGCGCGGGACCCGACGCCGCGTGGCACCCCGCGTGCTTTGCGTGCCGCACGTGCTCCGAGCTGCTCGCCGATCTCGTGTACTTCTTCGGGCGCGGCGACGTCTACTGCGGCCGGCATTACGCCGAGCTGCTGGACATCCCGCGGTGCAGGGCGTGCGACGAGGTAAGCTTGGTT
This sequence comes from Nemoura dubitans, assembly GCA_921293005.1. Classification (NCBI taxonomy): domain Eukaryota; kingdom Metazoa; phylum Arthropoda; class Insecta; order Plecoptera; family Nemouridae; genus Nemoura; species Nemoura dubitans. The sequence continues at coordinate 42,627,806 of OV121076.1, forward strand.
TTCAAAATCGACTACCTAACGATTTTCTCACTTTCATTGAGGCAAACTTGCTAAATACTATGTATATAATATTCAGTAACCTCAGAAATTTGTATAATTGAATTTAAAACTATTGCGGCAATTCTGGTGTTCTCACCTTTCCTGCATGGGGGCGCAGCTGGGAGTGGGAACCGCCTTGGGATCGCTCGGCGGCCAAGGGATGACAGAGGGGAGAGGATTCTCCTCGTTTGCACTAAGCAGTCGGCCTTCACTATGTTCGAGCTCGTTTATTCGTCGCTCCTTGTCCCGCTCCCCAAAGCGTGCCCTCGGACCGGGTGGTGACGGGCTCTCCACCGAGGGGTAAAAACTTGAAAAGACTACTCGAGACTTCCCCAGGGACCTGGTACCAGGAGCAACACGGGGCGAACACATGTGGACATCGCCTCTTAGAGGGTACCGACCGGCGGTGGCGCGGAGGGCGATCTTGTTCCTTCCTTGGATGTCGCGCAGCGAGGGACGTCTTGAGCCTTCCGCGGTTGTGTCGAGAGAGAGTCCCGCTCGGTCATCGATCGGTCCCGCTGAGCACACGAAAGTGGAAATGCGTGCTCAGCGGGATCTGCTCCTTGCCACCCAGGCAACCCATGGTGTTTTGGTGTTCGGCGGGTTGCCTAGGCGTTCTGTTCTTCTAGTTGGAGGTGGGGTGCTTGCGCCAAATGAAACGACGTGGACGAATTAGCCCCCATCGTAACACTATTTTCTTACACCAAAAAAGTGTTTTTTTATATGAATAATTGAAAGTTTTTATTCTGTAATGTGTACCCTTTGGTTATTCTCATAAACTTTGGGTCCCTACATCCATGTGTACCCACCATTCTAGCCCCTCCATTATTTTTGAACTGCAAATATTTCAATTCGTTTTTTAAACCAATTGCTGGATTATATCCCCAACTCTTAAACCTTTCGAGTTACCCCTGTACTTTGGGCTACAATTATCTGACGAGCGACATTTGCCCCGCAGTTGATCTTCGTGAAGGAGTACACGGTGGCGGAAGGAATGACGTTCCACGTGAAGCACTTCTCGTGCTACGAGTGCGACGAACCCCTCGCCGGCAAACAATACGTGCCCGTCGATGACATGCCCACCTGCCTCGACTGCTACCAGGAGATCTTCGGCAAGGTAACCACATGAGTGCGATTAACACAACACCCCTGCCCCAAAGAAAGTAACAATCCGCACCACCGCTATAAAGTGACATCTTCTTAAACCAGTCGACCCCAATTTCCGGTTATTATCGCAAAACTTTCCGCTGCTGTGCTTTTTGGGGGAGTTCTGGTATTGATTTATTTGACTGGCTGGCTTCTTGAATAATTGACATCTTTTTATATTTTACATGAAACCCCAAGACATCTCTTCCAATATTTGTAAACTATTTGTGATTCAATCAAAGGTGAATGTAGAGCCCGTCGGTTTTACGTTTCAGATTTGCTTTGAACAAAGAGGCTGTGTAAGACTCTGTAGTTCTCTGTTGTGTTCCATGCAATCTTCTAATCCCCACACCTACAATTAGACTTGTACTAAAGTCAGACAAACAAGTGATAAAACCTCTTATCTCATGTCACGAGGCATTGCCGAAAAGTCAGCGTAGTTTTTTCACCCTCAGACAAGTTGCGTAAGTTCTTGTTTTGTACAATTTGTACTGTTGTACTCGACCGCTTTGCACTCATGGGCCTTTAACATCAACAAAACCCAACATAGCAAAGAGTTCTTTAAGATCAACATCTTTTTATATAGGTAAACCATGGAAGGTCTTTGATTCTTTTGTTGAATTATTGATTAGGCTGTCAGCCGTATGATATCGATTTCTGAGAGCCGCTTGATCCGATCGTTGCCTCCATTTCAGCGCTGTGCGACGTGCCACCTGCAGATCCCCGCAGGACACCAGCGCGTCGGCTGGAAGGAGCTCAACTGGCACGCGATTCCGGAATGCTTCTGCTGCGCCGAGTGCGGCAAATCGCTGCTCGGCGGAAAGTTTGTCATGAGCGAACAGAAACCGTTCTGCAACAAGGAGTGCTCTGCCAACTGTCCCCTTTAAAGGGGGCTGCTTATGCTTTGGTGGACTTATTGGGCCAGCGTGTCGATTACGTAACTTTGCATTCACCATTATTGGTTCTGATTGCAATCCCTATTAAGTGGATTTTATTTTTTAACTTTGCTACTGAGAACAACAAAATCAGAGTTTACGTATCCACAGCCTGATCCATATAACCCTGGGTGTAAAAACTTTAAGGGTGAAGAGCCAATCACATAAAATGGGATTCCAGATAATGTGGGGAAATTGCCATAAAAACAAAAAATCTTTGATAATGTCACGAGGATGTTCCTGGCAAAAGCATTGCTGACCTGGGATCTGGCTCTCTAGGTAATATGGTCGGCTAGATAGATAGAGTGATTTTCCTATGATTGGTCAATAGATCGTGACATAACATCTAGGCCCAGGGTGACCATGGTTTAACTTTTTTCTAAATTCGCCTCTACCAATAATGAGATGCACAGTGGCGAAAGAATAAAAGTAGTTGGGAACTTGAAAAATGATCATTGTTCTCTCTCTCTCTCTCTTTATCTCTGCAGTTGTTACTTGTTTTGATGGGTCTAGAATCTGATCTAAATGTGATATTTGATTTTTTTCATTCCTTTTTTTTTTAAATTGTTGGATTAGCTAAATCTGCTGCCTTTGCCATTTTATTTATTTCTATTTAGTGACATTTAGTGAAATTAGTTTTACATTGGAGCAGCTAGTTTTATCTTTTCTGAACAGAAAATTTTGGCAAGGCAGGTAGTGCAGGATGGTGAATTAATTGAGAACTTGAATTAATTATAATAATTAATAGAATAGGTAATGAGTGTCAATTTGTGGGAAGTAAAATTGTAAATGAATAAAATATAGTTCATTTCAAAGTAGTGGATCAAATCAATTGAAGCAATCGATTAGCTCTGTTTGTTTAATCGATTTGGTTATTTGAGATAAAATTACTAGGTATTGTTTATAGCATCTTTGGTGTTATATAAGTAATTCTAATTACTCAATTCTTCTTGGTTTTAGACTTAAAATTTACATAATAATGTGTGACTTTGAAGTGAGAAAGAAACTGTCATTGAGAAAACTAATTGTTGCTTGATAGTTGATACATTCCCATTTACTACTTTTATATCTAGCTTTAGAAATACTAGGCCAACTAACATTAACCCAAGTGCCAAGGCTACAATGCTACATGTACATGAGCTTCATTTTAAATTTGTAGTGGTATATTTGTGAACAAGTATTTTTGCAAGTGTTATTTTTTACTGTTATTGCTCTACCAAATTCAAAAAAGGAGTTGTGTAGGAACTGAGCATAATAAGATACCTAGTTGAATTAAATTTGTTGTCTTTAACATTTTTGCCCAAGTTATATTTTTGATATCTAATCACTCAGATCTTATCAGATCACATAATATTATGGTCTTATATTATTATGGAGAAATATGCAAAATATAATACTAAACAAATATGGGGATACCTTAACCCACCAGGCGAAGTTGGAGCAATCCTGACCGGCAATCAGGAGGTCCAGGGTTCATATCTCGGTCCGGTTAAAAACATTTTCCGGCTTCGCTCCCCTTACAAATATGGGGTTTTAATATTTATAAAATTATACATAGGTACCTATATAATATACATATATATTTTTTTTTCATAATCTGCATTTTATTTCTAAAAAAAACTCTGAAACTAACATGAATAAAGGAAGTCAATTAATGAACATATTCAAAACAATACATTCCTTGTTAACTTTCTTCTTTCTCACTACATCAAAAGCCTCGCAAAGAGTATTTCTGATTGAATGTTCCGTGTCCTGTGACGTTAATTTCCTGATGCGCTCCCGGAACAACTGTCTTGACCAGCACCACCACGTTGTATTCGCCAGGAAGTCTGGGTGTAAATCGGATCCCCACGCTGTCGCCAATGTAGATCGCCGGCTGAGGCCAAGGAGGCAACAATCCTCCTTCCTTGTCCAACACGAAGCCTTCCGTGTCACCTTTAAGCGACAGCCAGTACCTCAATGGTTCGGGTCCCATGTTCTCAACCTCGAACAAGATACGCTTCGTCTCGTGATACACAACGGGGCCAAAGTCTAGGTAGGTGTCCGACAAACGCAGAATAGGAAACGTTACAGTGAGACAAAGCTGCAAAATTTGGTCAAGGAACCCTTTCTGGCTGATGGTTAAATTTCGTACGTGAGTATAGGACAATTCGTACGGCTTTTTGCGTGATCTTACGGAGTCTTCATTGGCTTTCAACAGTTCCTCTGTTCCAATAGCATTCGCCTCTTTGAGTTTGCAATTGACGTAGACCTCCAAAGCGTTACCTGGTTCCACAGTAATGCTATTGAAACTGGTCACCCCAAGAGTCTTCAGCTTCGTTATCATAAACGGTTCCGAAGCTTGAATATGAGCATTTATCGCAACGTCGCGGTCGTTCCTTAACAGAATCATCCTGGACAAAGTTATGGTTTCTGAGGGTGGCAGCGATAAAAGCTTTATAGCGGATATTTCGAAACAGAAGTCGGCTTCCGGGCAATTGGGGGTGAATGAGGGAATGTCGGTTCTCGTTTCGCAGTGTACAACGAGATGGGCGGTTTCGTTGCCTTGTGGCCGATAGAAGCAGTCGCCTTGCGCCTGCGATTCCTTGCCAAGGAACACAAAGCCGATGGCCACCGCACGCAAGTTCTCGGTGGCGGATTCATTGTTGACACGGTAACTTGTGTTCAGCATCATCGTGAACGAAATCTCCGACTTGGCTGGGATCACCACTTCTCTGGGGACCATCTGAAACATTCAGGCGCTCTTAAAAATATTCAACAAGTGCATAGCTGATAAGATGAGCATAGGCTATTTTGAACCAAGGTGGTTAGGAGCAGGGAGAGGGAAAATCATACTTACAATAGTATCTTTGGTCCACTCCAAGGTAAAGATTTTACAGCCTTTGGAAGTTAAGTCAATTTTTGGGAAACTAATTGAAAGGGAATTAGCGCTAAAAATGAATCTACACTACGAATAACTTTTATGCATGTGTTCAGTTTATGCAATTATTATATTGTTATTAAATATATGTTCAAAATAAGTATATTTTTGCTATCTGAATGCCTAGAGCGAAAAACAAAGAAACTTCACAATCACCGTATTTTTGGCATGACCAGAATTTTCGAGAAGGCAATATAATATATTACAGGCCTTGGCTGGCGTGATCTTCCACGTTTATCAGAATGCGCACCGCGACAGTGTTTGTGTATTTATCAAGTTTTTACGCACCGATTTGGATACAAAGAAAGTGTTTCACAGAAGAAAGTAGTTCAGATCTATAAAAGGGCATGCACGTCTGATTGACTCGCTCATCCTTCAACCTGACACAGAGCGTTTGGCATGGCCTTAGTTATCACTTATCAGTATTAGTATAAGTATGTGAAGTATGTATGAAGTATGATTAGTATGACGAGTGCATTGATACCTACTTGAAACAACTTCGACTCAGGCTGCCCGTAGCAAGGAATGAGATCCATCAGCGGCTCCAGTTCGTTGCTGTCCTTCTTTGTTAGTTCAATACTGTCGACGCTTGACGCCTTCAGCAGCCAGGGGTTGAGCTTGACGGCAAACGGCTTCCACTCTTTGACCTTCTCGTTGTTGACGTCGGTGAGAAACACCTGCCATTGGAGTCTCACGTCCACTGAGCTCGTGTTCATTGCACGAAGTCTCCTATGCACAGGCCCACTGTCTGAAACAAAGTGGACAGGTAATTCGGCACGATTTTTACTTCCTCAGACCTTTTACCTAACTGGCACTTAGTTCAATAGTCTGATTTTTTAATTGCCACTGATTCTATGTTTGGAAAACTTCATTCCCAAACTATAACAACTGACAATGGTACACATTTGGTTATTATCAGCTAACATGTATAGATAGAATTTGCTGATGACATCTATCCAGCAAACTCTTATTTTCATTCTGTAATTGTACATTTCCACATGGAATCAGCAAATACAAGTCAGTTTGTAATTTTAAAAGTCCTCAATTTAAAAACAATCCATAGCAATTGTTATTAAAATTACCAAAGAGCACAGTCCCGAATCTGATGATTGGATCCGATTCTTTTGGAGCAGCTGGGAACACGATGGGACTGCCGTTGACTCGAACATTGAGCCGAATCTCAAACAAGGGTAGACCCTTCACTTCGCAGGTGATCATTTCCGAGTAGAACCCCCAGGTGTCGGCATAAACCCAGATAGTGATGGGGATCACGCTCTTGGCGGCAATCTTCGAGCGGGAAGGCTTCACAAACACGGCCAGCCCTAAGGGGACACACAATGTCAATTATTTATTGCTTTGCTTTTTCCTTATTCTCAATACATATGTTTTCATACCTATTTATTTTATTTGACCAGTTTTAAACATTGGAATAAAATATGTGAAGAAGGATAAATGAGCGCCCAATTTGATTTTCCCTCGGTCATTGACAATGTGCTACTGCTACTGAACTTTTCTCTAAATATCAGAGATGTTACTGAAAATTTTGCCAATTTTTGTAAAGACCAAAGGTAAAGCTATTTATCAACATTTTTGTCACTTGAGATAGTGGAAACGAATTAATTTTGGAAGAGTTTGGCTAGGTGCCAAATATTTGGTTTAGTAAGCAGGGTGGTTTAAAAATTAAAACATCTTTGAGATTTTTTGGATCCAAGTAGAACTTTCTCAGACAAACAAATAAATAAAATTGAAGACATTGATTCAGACGAACAAGTTTTTCGGTCCCTTGCTCAAGCTCAACCAACTATAGTTTTAATTTCTGATTTTCAGCCGAAGGCCTCAATAAATCCTATACTGGCTCTGCGGTCACCTAAAGACAGCGATTGGTAAGACCGACAAACCCTTTTCCTTGTTCACTCGCGCGCTCCATTTGTCAGGCTGTTTTCCCGCCAGCCGATTCGCGATGTCCTCGACCGTGTCGCCGCCGCCGCCATCGTCGTCGTCGTCGTCTTCCAGACCGGCAAAGTTTGAGGCGGTCACTTGCATCTCTGTCCTCAGCGGCGTTTCGTTCCTTAACTATCGGCAAGATAGAGAGTGTGGGATACTAACTATATGGAGTGTGGAAGAAATTGGTGAACAGAAACATTCTGGTGTTACACATACATTAGAAGAATTAATTAAAGTAATGGACAGAAATAATAGTTTTTACAATATTCTCGCCGCATTTTTGCCCACGGACCTTGTTACCCCTTTTTGATAAACCTTGGAATCAAAAATTCCTGTTCCAAGTATCTGTATAGGCGGACATATGTATAGGGGTAAATAAATAGTGCTTATCTGGGACGATATCGCAAAAAATGTTCAGTTAAAATAAATTCCACAAACCCTACAATGCTTCAAATTTCATTCAATACATTCTGAAACCGGCTGACCAACGCACCACAAATGTCCGACTGGTGGGTGTGCAGACTGGCACCTCGATCTCGATGACTGCGTTGGACTCGAGCCAGCCAGCAACGGAGTCGAGCGGCGTCCGGGGGAAGCCGAGCAGACTCTCCTCGGACGGCGGAATCGGCTGTGGCAACGGAATCTCGTCGACGTCCAGCACCTGCAGTTCCCGCGGAGCCACCAACAGGATAACGTCGCGAGGCACCAGCTCGATCACCTTCTCCATTCGAACCTCGACTTTCTCTTGCTCGACGCACGGCGGCTCGGATTGTTCCATCGCTTGCTCCAGATTGTCAAGATTGTCAATATCGCCGTGGCAAATGCACGGGTGGACGATTTTCGGAGCCACTTCTTCGGCGGCAGCATTTTCGATGGCATTTTCTGGTGTGGTAAGGCAAATTTCTGTATCGAGAACATCTCCCGTTGTTTCCACTTCTCCTGGTCCATCGCCGGGCAGATCTTGTTGTGACAGCTTGACGATTTCGACTTCCTCGACAACTGGTTCGATACCTGTTTCCACCAGTTCTTTAACCGTCATGTATTCACCATCGAAGCTAGTATTATCCAGGTCTTCTGCGACCACGGCCGGAAACGGAACTATCATCCCCTCTTCTACGTCTGGCTTTGGGGGTTTTGCTATCCAAGGGTAGTTTATATCTCTTCCTCTCGTCCCCCACGATATCGGCTCACAATTCAACAAGTCCAACGGCGTGAAGCTTTCTTGGTGTGGATTCCTTGGCATGTGGAATGTAACGTTCAAACAATCCACCTTGCAAATGACCGACAATATAATGGGCTGCGATTCCTTCTCCACGAAGCAAGGGACATAAAATTCGTTGACGTCCCCAGCTTGTTGAGGTTTTATGGTAACTCTGACGCAGCGTTCGGCACTGCTATCAATTTGACCTGAGTATGGTGAGAACGCAATGTCGAGCTTTCTTATGTCAGATCCTGTGGGTGTATCCCATTGGAAGTGGGTCTCAACTCTAGTCAGATTCATCAAAGTAATCTTGAATCGTCTGATTTGGCCTACGAAAAGCCTATCACAGACTGTAAAGACGGCCGAGTTGCTGATTGGAGCTCGAATCGCTAGCTTTGGGGTGACGACGGTGGCCGTCACTAGGACGTAATCGCAAGGGATGCATTGTTCGTTGAAGAACGTAGACACTTCGAGCAAGAAACAGTAGATCCCTGGCACTCCTGTATCCAGGTAGTATTTGATCGGTTGGCTGTTTCCCTTGTAAAGTAACCAACCAAACTCCTCGCTTATCTGGGCGTCTTTGACGTAAAGTTCTCGATTTTCAATGTCGTAAGCATATTCTTTGATCGACCAGAGAACAGGTAGCATCGACATACTTTTGATTTGAAACTCTGTGCATACAATCGATCCTTTTCTGACAACTCCGAAGTCAAGTTCTTGGGTGTTACTTGAGACATAAGGATACCACACCTCTCCAACAATAATAGTATCAAGTACCAAATCACCTTCGTTGATAATGCAGATGAGTTTTTTCGTAAACTCTTGCGGCTTTATGGCTTCAATCGTTATAATGCAAGAAATAGATTCACCTACATCCAGTACAAAACTTTTGGGGCTGATGGTAACATTTACAACCTCTGTCTCGCTCACAGAAATGTCAAAGGCTACGTTTATCATGACTACTGAGTTGTTGGTCACAGTTATCACACGCTCGACTGGTTTACTTCCAATTCTTAATTTATCGCCTGTAATTGAGATGAATGTTGGTGCCAGGGTAGCGCTGAGTTCTAGGACACTGACCCATAACTCTACCTGTTCTAGAATCAAATTAACAAGCCCGTCTTTGTCAGGGATGTCGTAATGGACTGGGCCGCTATCTTCGCTAATGGCTTCGCTGGGAATATCCAAGATAACAAAGTTCAGAGCGTGTCTGTATTTGCCAGAGTGAGCCCCATTCATTTGGCATTTTACTTGAAAGGTAGCTGTGTCTTTTGGAAGAATTTCTCCTGTAGCTGGTGATATATCGTACGAGTCTTTTGGAAGTTGATACAAGTCTTCTTTGATCACCATGTTATACCGCACATCACGTTTGTCCCAACGGTACTTGAGTTTTTTGCATGTTTTGTTTCTTACTGAGAAGCATTTGAAAACTAAACCGTTTGACACAGTGTCCCCAAGATCAAGCCACGAATCACAGTCTTCGTCGTCATCTCTGTCAACAGCGAATGTTTTTCTCGTATCAATAAACTCAACGATTCTTTTCGTGTAGATAATTCCATCGCCAAGGAGTTCAAGTCTCCTTACAGTGCAGTTATCGCAGAGAACGTACACTTGTTCGATGGCAGAACCGAACTCAGTCGGTGAAAACGTCAATGTGAGTTCAACTTTTTCTCCTGTTTCCAACAAGAAGAAGAATGGGCTGATTGTGAAAGGGGTCAGCGGCAAGATATTGTCTGGAGCCAGGTTGTTCAGTTCAGCAAAACACCAGCCTTGTTCCCCGCAGATCCAGAAGCGACCATTCCCACCAATGTTATGAAGGGGAACTGTCGTTGTTATGCATTCACCAACGAAGCACGTTCCACATTCAACCGAGCATCTTTTCACAACTTCTCTCTCAGTGAGTTTGGTATTCAATAAGTAAAGTGCAAAGTTGAGAATTGGAGGTATTCTGTGCACTTTTATTTTTATGGTTACTGGATTTCTGTTAGGTATTATTATTTTGAATTCTGTGGTGAGTTCTTGGTAAGGATCTGCTCGGTACTGAACTGTGAGTGAGACAGCCATTCCAGGAGCAATAAACTTCCTCGCACCTGGAAGAGGCGTCCAACGAACAAGGAAATTCGAGCCCTTTGGGAAATGGCTTAAATTGAATCTGGCAATATTACTACTAACATTTTTCAGCTTCACTGTTTTTTCATATGTTTTTCCTTTCTTACAATTGAGGAAGACAATAACATTGGGATCAGCTACTAAGATTTCTCTATTCTCATGATGTTTTCTTTTCTTTTTAGGGATTGTGGAAGCTATTTCGTTAAACAGTGAAGCACACTTTTTGATTGGTTGACTTATTTGCAGTAAACTGCTAGGAGTTGAGAGAAAATCCAAGATTTCGGTGTCCACAAGTCGGAAGTCCATTGCTCGCTCGTAAGCCTCAGGTAACAGATCCCCTGCCTGGAGCAACGCATATTTTTTTACGTCTACCTCTCTCAAATTCATAAATATCTGATCTCTTTTTAAACGTAATCGCTCTTTCAGAAAGAATTCACTGTTTATTGCATCTTCCTTAATTATTTGTTCTGCATGGGTTTTCATAATTCTGGCTTCAACACGTTGAATGTCCAGCATCAGTGAATCATAGGATTTGTATGTTGACAACATTTTGTCGGAATGTTCCTTGCTTGTTGATCCAGGTTTCGAAGCCTCGGATATGTCTTCCACCATTTCTCTAATTAACCTTTCATCACGCAAAACGTCTTGCAAAAGGCGGCTTATTAGGCTTACAGAATCTACCGAAGGCAAACCCTCCGTATGCTGTATGGTAGGAATCAAATTATTTGACACTTGAAATGTTTCTCCAAAGAAAAAATCTTCTTTATTAGATAGTTCACTCATGTTGTTTGAATTTTTCTTACTTTAAAAAAAAATAGTAGAAATCAAATCTACCAAGTCTTGTAGTAATCACTGAAGTAAAATAATTTAATTATAAAATAAGTGAATGGATAGAAAAATCTAACAAGTAATGAGGACAAAGAGTGATGCTCAATTTTTTTTAGAAGCTCTAGGAATTCCAACTAAAATGGGGGTTGTTTCAGCACCAATAGGTATTTGTGGGAACCTTCAGCGAACATGTGAACCTTTCCGTCAGTAGAACGTTCACAAAATTCAAAATTCAAAGTGTGCAAATCATTTATTTTGGTGAATTAAGTACTTTTGCGGATTTTTGAAAATGATTCTCGGGATTCCTTGTGGAGCATGACGAGAAATTGAATTTTTAGCGCGCCACTGCCACATTAGTTCTGATCGCTGCCGCAGCTGTCGTTGGTTTGATATCCGTAGTGACGTCAAATAACAACCAAGCCGAGTGGAACCTACCCGCCATTACGTTCGCCGAATTTCTGGGCTATTTCTATTTCAGTATATACAGAGCATCCTAACAAGTTATACATTTTTAAATACACGGAAAAGTTGTTAATATTTGACACCGATGGCCGAAACAGACAAACTTAATATTGACAGCATAATAGCCCGGTTATTGGAAGGTAAAGTTTTTCTACTTATCTTCTGCCAATGGATAAATTTGTCATTACAAATAATATGAATCATTTGGCATTTACCTGTCTTCAAACATGATATAGCTGAAAATGTCAAGAAAACCTAGCATGTACGATAATTTTCATTCGGCGAGATGTAATTCAAAATGGGTTTTGTCGAAAGTTTAGTTTATGATGAATTGTTTACCCTGTAGCTAGATCGACAGCCTAAAGTGCCAAGCCCTAAAATAGGTCTAGGCTGTGCCTCGGCCTAGGCCTAGTGAATGATGTAGACAAGGGCATATGTGCTCGATTTACGTCATCTCAAATATTTCTGATGCATCCCTTCAATTTTTCTTAAGTGGGTGTTTTATTTTTCAGTTCGTGGCGCACGACCTGGGAAGAATGTCCAACTGACAGAGAGCGAAATTCGTGGACTGTGTCTCAAATCTCGAGAGATTTTCCTATCCCAACCAATACTTCTGGAATTAGAGGCACCTCTTAAAATATGCGGTGAGTTTCTTTTAAATTTTCATTTCCAGAAGTTTAAAGTTTCTATTGTGCAGGGCTACTGTGCCGAATCAGTTGGAGTAAATAATCGAAGAGTTACCACCTACCCATATTGCCATTGATTAAAAAGATTATCTGAATTAATGTATGTTGAATGTTATAATACACATATATTCAGAATCGTCAAATATGAGGCACAATGGGATGCATATCTGTGGGGATGGCATTCTGTACATGACAGCACTAAGCATTTCCACATTGGACCAATCTGATATAATAGCACAGCACTTTTGACATCATTGGATGTTACCTATGAAGGTGGTTTGTTAGGTACCTACCATGATAGTGGGTGGGGGGAAAAGATTTAAAAATAAATAGGTGTCTAGCTAGCCACTCAAATTCTGTTTGGATTTACTAAATTTAGTTAGTCACTCGTTAGGAGTATTGTTTCCACTCAATGAGTTGTATATTGTAGACTTGTACCATAGATTAATGACCATTGACTGTAAGTTTAAAACATCATATGTTTGTACCTTAAAACCCTGTTGCCTATGATTATATTATTATCTGAAAAAAATACTTAAATGTTGATTGCTAAAATAAATATTCAGAATCGTCAAATATGAGGCACTTGCTCATACAGTCTTCATTGCGACTTCCTAGATATAGAAAGGTCTAGAGATGTCAGTAGGTAGGTTGATCACTTTTCTTAAATTTGATCAACCTGTTTGCTGCTTTAGTAATTTCCCCTCAACAGTAATTAACAACATATTTTAAGTTAAAGTTTCCTATACCTAGCTGAATTCCTTTTTAAATTCCTGGGCTTGAAACTTGTTCTAACTTTTGGGTTTTGGGTTTTGGGTTTGGGAATTGGGATGCAACTATTGGGTGTGAATCTTGTTGCCTATGATTATAAATGTTCTCTGAAAGATACAATATTTGTGTTGATTATTAAAAATGTATTCAGAATCGTCAAATATGAGGCACAGTCACAAGATATAGGACATTGCAATGAGCGGACTAGGCTACATGTTTTACATCTAGTCTATACCTACTTGATTGTTGTTAAGCAGTTGGATCCTTGGGAACTTTCCACTCAGTTTCATGGTTCATTTTCTGTGAACTCGACATTCTGCATTTTCTTTTATTTAGTTAAGAGAAATGTGCAATCACTTGACCCGGTTGGCAAAGTTTACCGAGCCTACCCAAGACCGAAAAGCCTTATCTGTCCAGCTATAGATGGATGCTAACTTTGGTTCTGCCCTTGTATTCTTATTAGGTATTTCAATGTCGTAATGTGTTTCGAGTACAATCAGTACCACACAAAATATATATAAAATAATATGAAATCGTAGTGATTCTAGACAACCTTTGTTAACCAAATTAGTTAGCATGTTTAATATTTAAATCAACTAACATTGGTGTTTGTGAAACCAGTTAAATAGTGTGTATAATCTACTCAGTGTTAGTGCTTTTCAAACACATTAAATTTCCATACTGTTTACACGGAATAGATTAATTTTTTATTTGGTTTCTATTTTACATGTCAACAACTTTCCACGTGCCCACTGAAATGTGAAGTTGGCAGCAAAACAGAAGATTGCCTAATACTATTTTTCCTTGTCGACAGGTGATATCCACGGTCAGTATTATGATCTCCTTCGGCTTTTCGAGTATGGTGGCTTCCCCCCAGAGTCCAACTATCTTTTCCTTGGAGACTACGTAGACAGAGGGAAGCAGTCACTGGAAACAATCTGTCTCCTTCTTGCATACAAGATAAAATACCCGGAGAACTTCTTCTTGCTCCGTGGCAACCACGAATGCGCGAGCATCAACAGGATATACGGCTTCTACGATGAATGTAAGCATGCTGTTAGCTGTGCGATTCTCGGTGTTGCTTAATTGGAGCCAGCACATGGAAGCATAACTCTATTTCTCATTACAGGCAAGCGACGCTACAACATCAAGCTATGGAAGACGTTCACAGACTGTTTCAACTGCTTGCCTGTCGCTGCGATCGTTGACGAGAAGATCTTCTGTTGCCATGGTGGTCTAAGCCCCGACCTGCAGAGCATGGAGCAGATCCGGCGGATCATGCGGCCCACGGACGTCCCCGACCAGGGGCTGCTCTGCGACCTGCTCTGGTCGGACCCCGACAAAGACACGATGGGCTGGGGCGAAAATGATCGCGGAGTCTCGTTCACGTTTGGTGCAGAGGTCGTGGCCAAGTTCTTACACAAACACGATTTCGATCTCATTTGCCGGGCGCATCAAGTGAGTTTTTAAAAGAAATGAATCTACCTTTGTTCTCGTGCTTTTTTTGTTGCCAAGTAAACACACTGTGAGTTCCTCGTGATTAAGCAATTGACCTTTCAATAACTATACAACAATATGACTTCCTCGTTTCTACATACTACTTCTACCGAAAATTCCAATTTTGTTCATCCTAGTTGTTTGATACCATTAAAATAAAATAATAGATAGGTCACAGGTGTAATATAATATAATCTGGTATATTATCTTTTACCTTGCCAATGATTATTTCAACGGATCCGATTACCGAAAGTCTTTGAAGACAATCTCCGTAAATGAGGCAGCTTGACAAACTCCTTGCTTGCTGCTTGAACACCGACTGCCACTAACCGATTGTTTCTCTGCTCGCAGGTGGTGGAAGATGGCTACGAGTTCTTTGCTAAGCGGCAGTTGGTAACGCTGTTCTCGGCGCCCAACTATTGTGGCGAGTTCGACAATGCAGGAGCCATGATGTCCGTAGACGAGACACTAATGTGCTCGTTCCAAATCCTGAAGGTACGTTGGCATTTCGCTGCTGCTTTGCTCTGCACTCTGCTTACGGCTACCCGTTGAAGCTTTTTTTACGGTGTGTTCCAAACAAATCGTGTCGAGTTGGGAGAGTGCTGTCACTTGCCGTCAGTAGGATTTGGGTTGTGCAACGGGTTTGCAATAACATCTTTCGGTCCTTTCAATTGGTTAACATACTTAAATTATGTCACACTTTAGAGGGGGCAGGTTGGACTTTTGTGATGCCTAACTTTCTCACAGAGAAAGGCTACATTTTTTCCATCAAAATTTAAATCAATTGTCACAGCAAGATGTTTTTTTATCTTACTGTTAAATTATGCATTGCTCCATTTGTTGATTTTCTGTTAACTGTTCAATGTTCAGTGCAGATTTTGCTGAGATGTGCTGGTAGGTGTTTTGCATCAGATTTATGTGCAGTCTTAAAAGGCAGAAATCCATTAAAAAATTAACTTCCTTTCAGGGGTGGGGGGGGGGGGGTGTCATGTATTGTGAACCTATGGACAACAATTTGGTATGAGGGGGTTAAACTAAACTTGATATAATTTAATTAGGTTTCCTTATCTGCTTGTTCTCAGCGATCAGTTACGCAACCCTTCTTCTGTATTTTGGCAATCGAAGCTCCTGAAGTCTCGTGTTCAGCCATATTGCACCAATCATTAGAACACGAATCATCCTTTGCTTTTGAGAACCCTGTCACATGGGGTTTATTAGGTTTTCCTCCCACTTGCTCCCGTACTTGTAGTTATTTTTTCTTTTTTTCGTGGAGGCATCTGCTTCCTTTGTGATTTCGAGTAGATATTTTACTCTGCCATTCTCTCCACAGCCGAAACTTACGGGCAAACGTACGCGATGAAAAGTAGCGGGGCCTGGATTTCCGCATGTTTATCAAATTTTAATATGGCGACCTTTTAAATCTTGTAATGCATGGCTTCCACCTTCTCTGACGTGAGATACAATACAAAATGATACATACATAACTTATTTAAGATTGATATGGTTATACAAATCTCACAAGTACAGTACTTATAAAATTGTGGAGTCAAATTTTATGCACTTGCAACTTTTCGTTTTTGTGTGATTGGCGTATTATCTATTTATAAAATAAAATTTAACGTTTATCCCTACTTATGAACTGGCCGCAAATTTTTATTGCCTGTGATTATATGAAAATTTTCTGAATAAAGTAGAAGATGATTTCATAATTATTCAGAGTTGCTATTTGCCAAGTATTCAAGGTATTGACAACTACAGTACTACTCGTAACCCATCCAGTTCAATACAGATTTGTCTGTTTACTAATTATTTAAGAGGTGCTATCAAGGAAACCTGTCTGCTTTTTGCCTGCTTCACTATCCCTTGGCTAACAGTGTTAAGTGTTTTATGTAAATACCTCCTTTTTTGTGGCCAACTGGCCAAAATCTTGATGGCATCTCTTGATTACCCAAAGACCCTGTCACAGAATCCTCTCTGTACGTAGGGTAGGATTAGGTCATAGGTGCAGTCCATACGCTCGTTATGTCATTAATACGTAGTTGGAACCAAACTTGCGGAGAGCGTCTTCCCTATCGACAGGTGTTTCCTGTGAGCAGGAAAAGTAGTTCCATAAGCTTTGTTCAGCTTCTATTGTGGCTACTGTACATGTGGATAAAGCTGTTGATAGTAGAAATCTTTGTGTAAAATGGTATCAAGTCCATTTGCTCACTATGGGAACAAAATATGATGCATGGTGGGATTGTGAAGTAAAAATTAAGCCAAAATAACTATGGTCTTCATGGAATAGTTTTAATGGGCTGTTAGTAGGGCACAGCTAAAATGTTCCTTTTAAAATGGTTCATGGTTGATACTTGGATCAATGCTTCTAGGGGTGAATTTGTCATTTTGACGTTTCAAGTATAAGTCAAAGAAAGATATTAGAGTTTGAATTGCCATGAAGGTAAGGTTGTGTAAATATGTATGTATTTGGCTAGTTGGGCTACTTCAGCACCTGTAACTTGATTGTTGATTCTGGGAAAAATGTATATTGAGCAGGTTTTAATAGTACTTT
This sequence comes from Nemoura dubitans, assembly GCA_921293005.1. Taxonomy (NCBI): domain Eukaryota; kingdom Metazoa; phylum Arthropoda; class Insecta; order Plecoptera; family Nemouridae; genus Nemoura; species Nemoura dubitans. The sequence goes on from OV121076.1 coordinate 42,644,895, forward strand.
CAGAGTAGTTTTGTATTTCTAGAATTTCCACATTGTCAAAAGGTATTTGGGGACTTGAGATTTAAGGTGCATGCTGATTGAAGTGGATTATAAAGTAGTCGGTAGGTTGAATCTAGTGTATGAATGTGACCTACAACAGTCAGTGAATTTCATACAGGTTGCCAATGATTATAAAGATTCTCTGAATTCAAACATGTTGAACTTTAAACACCTATATATTCAGAATCGTCAAATATGAGGCAAAATCGGAGAGCATATCGGCGAGCCGCTGGTGTTGTTTCCGTTTCCGCTCAGTATTTTGACGGATGTGTTTCTCTTTGAATTGCAGCCGGCGGACAAACGTAAATTTACCTACGGGGGACTAAACGCGGGGCGGCCTGTAACGCCGCCCAGGGGGGCTACAAACAAGAACAAAAAGAAGTGAAGTGTCGTCTGTGAGCGAGCCAAGCCCAACGTGATGTGGACCATGTCATTAAGTTCGTTTAGGGATTATTGTTTTCGATCCGTTATGCAGGACGGCGAAGTAACGACACCATTGCGTACCAGTGAAGGAGTGTATTCTCTGCTAGGAAGTGCGTGGGGAAGATTATTTAGTTATTTGTATATTATGATTTTTGATATTCTACAGGATATGATTTTTTTCTACGGGCGGGGAGGGGGGAATAGAATCAACTTGCGTCTCTGTGTGGAAACGACGTTTTAAAGGATTTCTCTGCGATATGTTTTGGAGTTAACGCAAACGACGCCAATTGAAGGTACCAATAGCAGTCTGTATTAACCTTTCGTCCAATGGTACTAGTGTTTGTAAATTCACTTGCATTTTGTAGCGATATATCTCTTTGCTGATAGCTAAAGAATATGACTTACTAAGACAGTTGACAATTTAAGTACTTTTGTCGTAGACACAAGCCCTTTAAATAGTTTTTAAAAAGGCTGTACAAAACAATTACGAATTTAGTTAATGCAATAGCCTGTTAGGGGCGGATGATATATTCAAGCAGCATAAACAAATTGTACTATTATTACTAATTAATATTATTCTATTATTATTGTAGTACATGGCCTGTTCGAAGATGTAACTAGCACCAATTTTATTGGCGGTAGAAACTTTCGATAAAAATTTCAAGTTGTGTACCTTTACATAATTAATTTTAGAAAAGATTCCTAATTTAAATGAGAGGTATCCAGGTATTGATATTTCTCTTATCATGTCTAGCCGGTTTGTCCTCATCACCCCTGAATAAAGCTGTCAAAATGTGGAATTTCTGGTTTAGTCACCTTTTTGTACCCCACAACTGCAACCAATTTCTTCTGCCCACAATGGTTCTACGTTTTGCCTTCGTTATAAACACAATTTGGGTTTTGGTCGGGGATTGGTAAGTAGCAGCGTCGATGCTAGCAGCCAAAGATCTTAGTCCGTTTGAAATAATGCGCAATTAGTGGTAGGCGGTTAGCCAATCGCTATCACACTGGAGAATTGATCGAAGCTTATTGGTGTTCTGCTTTTGTGGTCCGAGGGTTCAGCAGAGCAGAGAGTTGACATCAACTGACAGCTTGTTATTTACGAAATGGTTTCTAAAAAGAATTTCATAAATGCTTCAAATGAAGAATATCTAGTTATCAAAGCGAAAGAGGCGCTTCAGGCTGGTAACCCGGTGTCGGCAAAATCATGGATGATAACAGCAAAAACCTTGTATCCCAATAATTTCGGCGTGCAGTTTGAAGCGTATTTAATCGAGAAGTCGGCCAAAAATGTGAAAGAAGCGGCAAAATGCTTCGCAGCCGTGTATGTCTTGAGGACTTTTCTCACATTTAATGTTTTTAAATCATTCTTTCATTGATTTCCTATTTGATATAACCTCACCTTTTTGTAGGTAGCCGTTGCCAATTCAAGTGGGTTTGAGCTGGAGGATCCTACCAGCAGTGTTTAGAAGCTTATGTGTGGTAACACATTTTTAACACAGAATTTTACAGATTCAAAAAGTTCCAGGATGATACAGAACTATGGGCCGAAGTACAATCTATCACTACTGCGCTACGATCCGACAGCGGAGAGCCAGAAACGGAATTCCTACGAGAAATGTTTGGTCACATTCCATCGGGTTAGTTTTTGTTGTTTCTGCAATTAAAAATTCTCTGCTGGTTCAAAAACTATCCTACATTGTACTTTTTTGTGCAAGATTAGTTTAAAGTCAAAGCGTAATTTCCAGATATTCAACGAGAGCTTCTTTTGATGACTGCCGAGCGCAGTGAAGACACAATGGAACATTGCAGGCTGCTGTTGTTACTTCTGAACAGATTTCCTGAAGCTGTTGCGTTGCACGGAGTGCGTTCCAGTACTACTCTATTACCTAAGTCCATTCTTACCTTTTTTCTATCTTCTACGTTTACAGACAGTTTTCAGGGTTAATTGTTTCTTTTTTCATAGTCTCGATTGGTCGATACTCTTCTAACTGCAGAGAAACATTGCCACTACCAAAACTCTGTCAACTGTTATCGCAAGCTTTTAGGTGGGTAAAATGCTTTAAAGTATTTTACTAACAAAGCAACTTCTTTGCTGACTACCTTGATTAGTACTACAGCTTGTAATTCTTTCGTACGTAGTGTGTGACCTGCTGCCGCTTCTCGGGCCTGTCCACGTGGAAATGCAACCAAAACAGATGTTGCGACTCCTGCACAAGTCCATCGAATTCTTCTTCTTCTATTTGGCCGCTCCTAGCCAAGCTATCGAAAATCTCCCAGAAAGCGAGAGCCGCATCGAGGATCCGTGGCGATGTCTCTTCCAAATACTGGAGCTCACCGGCAGAAAGTTGCGCTGGGAAATAAACTGCGCCGTATTCAGCCAAACCAGGTGCATTTATGGCAATTATTTAACTAATGGGACTTATCTTGAATGAGTCTGCTACTGATTGTGATTGATGTTGAGAGGAATGAACTTCAGTGAAAACTTAAGAAATCCAGCTATCTTGGATCCAACCTACCTTTTTCACATAATCGCTGCAAGAAGAAGTTAAATATCACCACTTTACTCTGAGCTTCTTTCTCCTCACCATTCAGGTTGCTTATTGATGTTCAGAGCTGCAGCACTTCAATTTGATAACTCTTGATTTTGTTGTTTGCCAGTTAAGAGTTAACAAATAACATTGAAAAAATACAAGTGTTATTTTATCAGTCAGACCCAATAATGGCAAAACATGAAAGTTATTTAATCACTAGGTACTCATATATAAGTGATCATAAACACCAAATCACGAGTGATCGTGGCACGATTATGAACCACTTGTATGTCAGCACCGATAGTGTAACCGTCGTCCCCCGTTCCAGCAACAAGGACGTGTGGTGGCAGACGCTGCACGAGCCGGCACCGGGTGCGTCCGACGACGCCGTCCTCTACTGCGCAGTCGCGTGTTTCCTGCACTGCCTGCACGAGTACAAGTCTCAGCTCGGAGGCGACGTGCCGCTCGCGCTCGTCGAGCTTCTTGGCGAGCGGGAGTCGACAGAGCCGCCTGCGAAACGAGCCAAAGTACGTCGAGAGGGAATTCCCTGAGATATCCCTGAGCTCTCTTCGAAATCCCTATATCCCACCCGGCCCAGCGAAGCGAAGCGTTGTGGCGGCACTTGCGCCTGGCCCAGTTGTATTCTACACGGGTTGTGGGTTGTAATTTACATTGCAGTACAGACCAAAGGTACGGACATTCAGTCATTTCATTCAGTACATTTCAGTCATTTCATTCAGTACATTTCAGTCATTTCATTTGGACATTTCATTCAGTCTGGACCCATTAAATGTTAAAGAACACATCAAATAAACAGGTCATTCGAACAATTCTCTAACTTAGTCAGTGAGAGAAATAGGATTACAAACTAAACTGGTCATCGAGGTACGTGTGATGTGAAGCAAGTTCAGAAAACAAGAGTGTAATTTACCATCGGGTGAAGTGGTTGCTGAAAGAATTAAAATTTTAAATTGCATAAATGTTTCGGCAATGCCTTGTTAATGCGGAATGCCTAATCCTAGTTTGTATGCTCTTTGCTTTACTCCGTAGTCCTTCCACCACATAAACTCATTGACAACCTACCTTCAACAAATGGTTTATCTGTAACAACATGAAAGGTGATTATACCGATTGGATCAGGGTACAATACCAAACCTTTGACATTATCCAGCAATGCCTGGTGAGATTTGTGCCAGGTGCCAGCTGAAGTCGACGTGGGAGCAGTAGAGAGCGGGGCAGGCTGTTAACGGCATCATCAACTGCTGGCAGGTGGAGGACGATGCCCCGGTGGTGACGGTGGACAAGGATGCGGCCTCGCCGGGCGTGGTGAATAGCTTCCTGATGGCCGTCCGCTGCTGGGCGCTGCTCCATCGCTCGGACGCCATGGAGAAGGGTGCGTGCGTCGGCCAACAGCACGAACCCGCCCCCGACTGTGTACACTTGCGTAGGAAGGGGGGGGGGGGGGGCAAGGAGGATAAATTGCAAGCTCTGGGGGGGCCCGGGGGAAAACAGTTTCCTCCGAGATACATATTTTCTTACCGGCCATTGAGATTAACGCTAGGGATTGAAGGATGGTCGAATTAATATTTCCACAATTAACATATCAGCATTGAGTTTTGAACAATAATTTTTGTTCTTGCATGAAAACCACGAAAAGGAGGCGAAATGCATTCAAAATTGTCGAAAACTAAGAAGGGAGAATCAACTCAAGACGTCTATTTACCAAAACGCTCCATATGTTATGCTTCATTTCAACGTTTTGATTTTTAAACACACAAAGCCGTGCTAGTGACAACATAAAAAAAATCGTTAAAGCAATGTCGAAGTTCAAGTTCAGCCTTGCCCCCCCCCCCCCCCCCCCCCCCTTAACAAAATACGCTCCTATATGGCAATCTGGCAATCTCCAAAAAAAAAGGCTAGATGGAGTTATTTTCTGATATTGTACCTATTCTGTTGTTATTAAAAGTTGCAAATATGGCATTCTCCACTCTAATTAAATTGGAAAAGTTCAGTGTTGGTCGAAAAAACAGATTGCTCCAGTGGTCTGTAGTCTGTTGCAAGCCAACCTCGGCGTCAGAAAAATTGGTTTGTTATTTGCTCCAGAACACACAAAATGGAGATTGTCGGTTTTGAATGATTCCTGCCGGGTAACAATACACTACACAGACCATCGTCCGCATTCCAATTATTCCACGCAAGTTTCGGACCGGTTGGAGTAGCTCCAGCTGCTCTGGAGGAGTTTTTTGGGTGGGCTATCTTTAACTGGCAACATTTTTCCTAAGCAATAATATCGTTACGTTAATGAGAATTTACAAACGGTGATCAATATTGATTTCACCATCATTTATCATCCGAGCTAAAAACCTGTGCCTCCCGCCACTCGCAGAGTTCTCGAAGCTGTCCCGGCAGCTGAAACTTGACACGTGGGTGTCGGATTTCCTGGTCGACGCGACGCTCTACAACGGGACGCACGCCGACATCCCGCGCGGGCCTGATTCGGGCAGCACTGCTTCTCTGCGCCGTGCCTTGCGACTTGTCAGCGTCAACTTCGCGCGTGGCGCGTATGTCACCATGGCAGAACACATCTTCCTGGTCAGTGAACTCGGCAGAGTGGCTTTGCTGTATGTGAACAGCATGTGAACAGACTTGTGCACCATCAGCCTGCAAAAGCTGCGGCTAAATGAAAGAAGGCGGTAGAAAATTGGAAGCTGTAACCAAATGCAGTAACCGGTCAAGTAACCTGTTACCATTGATCACTGCTCCAGTACTGGATAGGATACTAGTATGCCAGGCCAACTCTTGCTTCATTCGACGAGACAACAGACGTGCTGGTTTTCGCTACATCTTAAAAATGAATAAACATAAAAACATACAAACTACCTACAAGGGAATTAAAGTAACTTCTAAAATTCAATATACTTATTTAGAAGCCACTAGTATACAGTTCAGCTTCCAAAAACAAGTATAATACAGGGCTGGCAGCAAAAACTTCATACGCCGGGTGCTTAGCTATTTGCATAGGTATTACTTTACGGCTAGCATTGACTGAAGTCGGTACTGTCTTGTTACCTTCCTGTCATGCTAGAAGGATACAGGCTGATATAGATCATGGCAAGGCTCCATATAAGCAGGATCAATCTTCGAGCTTTGTTTTAGCGAACTTTGAATCCTTAAAAATAGCTCCCATTGTAACCCGGCACACATTTGGTGCGCAGGCGGTGGCGCTGATCCCGGCACTGACGCACGCGGGCAGCGCTTCTGCACCGGTTGCGAGCCGTACAAACAGACACCTGCACTTCCTGCCGCTGGCACGCGCTCCTGTGCTGCAGTACTGCGTGCGAATGTTCATCGAAACGCTCAAGGTCAGTTCTGACGTATTTGCAGGCTGATGTCATCATTAGAAGAAAAGCAGAAAACTTTTTATCCCTTAAAGTTTTGACATTGAAACCGCCCATTGTGTTGGAAGCACTAAAAAGTAAAAACATAACATTTACACTCCATCACAAAAAATTATCTCACAAACAGTATGTACTACTAGTATGTAGGAGTATGTCAGTAGGTACTAACTAAATAATGTTTATAATTTTGTTGTGTGCCATTTTGTTGACATTTTGTTTAAATTGTTTTAACACATTATTGCATTGCTTTTACTTTCTTACTTTTTGACTTTTAAAAGTAAAACTTGTGGTAAATTTTTTCAGAAGAAAAAAAAGCCAAAATGCACCAACATGACACCCTCAAATTACGATGTCAATATTAACATGTCGTTAGGTACCTAAAAAATTATTTCGGTGTTCCCAGTTTTGTCTTGACTCAATTTTTCAAACAAAGCTCTGCTATCAGACAAGTGACCTGATCCCCCCATATTATAATACCGTTGGATGATGATTGATGCGAAACTGTATTGGCTGTAACCAACAGAATTTGAGGTTTTTTCAAGACCTCTGAGTTTCCTTATGCATTTTGAAACTTAAAGGGCATGGCACTTCCTCTCAAATCAACACAATATGGCGACTTCCGTTATACTCTTCAAAAGCAAAGATTGATCAAACACGCCGCGGTTGTTGCAGAAATACCGAGGCAGCGATCTGGACCTGTGTGCGGGACACATCCTGACCCTGCTGCAGCTGGACTGGCCGCTAGACGAAGGCCTGGCATGCCGTCTGCTGGAACAGATTGGCCGCCGCGGCAGCTTCACCTACGTCATGTTCCAGACCTACATGATCAATGTCGACCTCCTCGAGGAGTTCATGTTCCTTTCGACGGAGCAGGGCGGCAGTATTACGCTGGACATTATTCCGTCTGCGCAACTACTGAGGTTTGGATATGTTTGTCATGCCATGTCATGTAATGATTCATAATCATAGGTAGTAGGAGTGCAAGAAAAAGTTTATTCTCAAGGTTTTGAGTGCCTCCTTAAAACTAGTAAGGCTTTTATGTGTAAAGTGTGTTTCAAACATACTCTGAAATTTTTTATTGCCTTTCAAAATCAATTCTGCAAAATTGCATGGTAGAGTAATATGTAAATGCTTCATTTAAAAAAATGAAGTTTCAATAATGTATTCTTTTTTCCCCCCAGTCAACGAAGAATTTCCACGCGGGGAACTGACAAAGGAGTGAAAGAAGACTTTAAACTAGCAATGAGGAGACAGGCTGCACGCTGTAATGAGCCAGTCGATGTGCTCATCATGAAATTCATGACCTATGAGCGCGAATCGTTGCTAAGAGTAATTCAAACTGGTTAATTCAGTCAATCAAAATGCAATGTGCAATGCACATTTTATTTTATTGTGTCAATTGATCTTTATTAAGCCACCTGTCCAAGAAATGCCTGTGAATGAGTGGTGGCAGTGCCAGCACGTTTTGTAAATAATAAAATCTTATTTGAGAATGTTTTATTATTCATCATTTGTGCTAATCATTCAACTCTGATAAGTGACAAAGCGATCAGCATCGAGAACAAAGAGCCAAGGGCAAGTGGTCTCGAAGGTTTTGAGCCTAGCTACTGTTTGGCGGGCTGTCATCGTTAGCATCAATCAGCTGTTCTATTTTTTTGACAAAACAGTAGCCAACATGGCTGGCGTCTTTGGCAGCAACGAGAAGAAGTTTACAATAGACGATGCATTTGAAGAAGACAACGATGAAGCGATTAGAGTATATGGTTCGACCACAGAAAGATCTCCACTGAAACCAAAAAACAGGAATGTAATTGCGGAAGATAATGTAATCGTGAGGATCGAGGATCCTTCAAGAGCGGGTACCCATACTGTAACGACTAGCACTGTTCCTAGGTTCTGCAAAAGTCCCACGGCTGATGATGTAAGTGATGTTCATTAATTATTAAAGGACCGTCTGAGCGATTAGAGGGCGTTACTTTGTCTGATTGGTAATTTTTGTATTCTGTTAAAGACCACTTCTCGTGACAGCGACTCGCTCATTCAAGATGGTGGGTTTTATTCCGGCACTTTCGACCCTTCACAACCCTGTTGGCGGCATCCAAAAATACGAGAGAATTGGAAAATGGTTTTGGCTGCTGTAGTCCTTCTCATTATAGGAATAGGTGAGTTATGCAAATTAACCATTTCCAGGAGCATTGCAAGTATGGTACAGGAATCCAAAAATAGCTAGCACGGTACCTACCTCTCCTCGCATCTCTGCAACATAGGGTACCTGTCGGGAACACTCTCAACTAGGTACAATTAAATCAATTGGAATCGATCGCAGAAGACCGCAGCGTTTTATATCGTTGATCTCTTCCGACTGGCATTACCACACTGTTGCAATTTCATCATGTAATATGAGTATATGGATCAAAAGGGTCAAATTGTGGGGGTTTCCCTCTCGAATGAAGGTACTGGATGCCATGTGCTTTGGTGGGTCAAATCTCGTTATGATAAACCAGTTTTATTATCAGTAGGTACCTGCCTTGCCTCATGTGAAACGAAAAGAGAATCGACCAAGCGTCTAATCGGGATGCTATTGAGCTTTGCAATGTGATTTCACACACTTCAATGGTCTAAAAGACATAATTTTAAAGTCACAATAAAATTTGAAAAGTGCCCTGTATTAACTCTGCACTGCAAGCAGGTGTATTCAGTATTGCATTAATTTTTTTGGCATTTGCAAAAAAGTAAGTAGTCAGGTACCTAATCACTTTGCGATTTAATTTAATTTTCGTAATTGCTTTTTTACCTGTAATAATCTCTGACCCGCCTGGACGAGGTAGCCATTAGAAAGGTAGGGACTCCCTCCGGTACTACGAGATTTTGATCGATAGATACCATAGGCAATATAAAATTAAAGTAGGTACATCAAATTGTGGAAGCATACTTTTTTTTATAAAATACTGCAGAAGGAACTGAAAAAATTAGTCTCTTGCAACGATAAGGTAGGTACAGGGAGTTTTTAAACTGACTTCTAGCCCCAAAATTACACATTTTAGGCCAAGAGGTAAGGGCTAAACACATTAATTTAAAAAGTCAAAAACTCTTGTTGTTCCCTTTCATGAAACAAGTCCCAGATAATAAGGAAACTGTTTTGCCAGACATTCTCATCAAAACACATAGGTAGCACTTTCTCTGTACGTGGCCTACCAGTTGCTTTTTTTGAAGGACCACTTACGGAAACACACAAATTATCGAATGACTCTTATTATTTTGACGAAATATATATATTTAAAACAATAGCCAAATGAGTCAGCCTAGTTTGCTAATTGGCAATTGACCAACTCAACCGAATTGTGTCGTTTGCCGGCAGTAATAGTTCATTTACCCAAACACATAAATAGTTCTTTAAATGCACACCGAAAAAGTTCGTATCTTCAGTGATTTCCTCTTTTTTAGCCAAATAACACGCTTTACTAAATTGCCCTTTATTATTCATGCTATTTACGTGAAATGGTATTTTATTTCATGCCAATATTCATGCTGAAATGATATCACTCCTACTTTGTATGTGGCCAGCCAAATGTTTTATTTCAAGTTCGGTCAAATTTTACCTACTAGTCCATCGTATTCCTAGCTCACTTAGAAGAGAATCCGCTTAGACACGTATTATTTTTATTAAATTGCAACCCAGGAATTGTCCGGTACTTATGCGGTCTGTTTCAATCGATTTGAATTGATTTAATTGCACCGAGTTGAGAGTGTTCCCTACAGGTACCCCCATGTTGCAGAGATACGAGGAGAGCGCTGATGGTAGTGCGCGACCGAACAACAAGATGCGGAACTAGACCAAATATTGGCAAATGGCGCGGACCATTTGAAGTACACCCTCTAACATCGGCCTGATATATATATATCTCGAGTATTTTCATTCATCTATGATGGTGCCTAAATATTTATGCAAATGGTGTTGCTGGGTTTTTATAAAATGTTTTCATGTTAAGCCAGATAGCTGGGTTAGTTCATGTAACCATCAAACTTGTTACATTCAAACATGGTTAAAAATATCATCACTAAGAACAAACTGGGAATGAATGCTTGCTTGCTTGCAAGCCATAGGTTCACTTCTAATTCCCTCAACCTGTGGATAAAGACTGTTTTGCTTGTCAAAATAATTTTATGTTTACGTATTTAAGGTCTACTCGTAACCGGAGTGGTTGTGGTATGTGTACCTACGTCGAGCATTCAAGGATTCGTCTTCTTCCTTGCCGGCTTCATCTGTTTCATCCCAGGTGCCTATCACGTAGTCTACATCTATTGGGCTGTGAAGGGAAAACGTGGTTATGATTTCTACCATCTACCTCTTTTTAACTAAAGTATACCGTCTCTCTCTCTCTCGTGGTTGCTATCGCACTACCATATGTTGTGTACATACATATGAGTTGTAACTTTTCTCTCAAATCCTATGTGTAATTGCTCCCTCCTCTTTCCTATGCACAAAATGATGTTTAGGGTTTGATGAGAGTTCCACGGAATTGAGGAAAATTCATCAACTCTTACACATTGTCACACCCCCGATGAGACTGATTCCCTAAAAATTTAATACTTTTTGGTAATGTGAAGTGCATGTCATGTGTGGTTTAAGAACCGCTTTTGACGATAACACTCGACTGATGAATTGCTTATTTATGAATCTGTGTTTTCTTGAAAATGATTGTAGTGATTTGTACAAAACTAGGTTCTACTAATTGCTTAGTAATATAAACTGTAAAGTTATATTATAAGATTAGTGTCATTTCACCATAAAATATACATTATAATAATTAGCAAATTGTCGTTATTTACCCAGTCTTTGTTCCTCGCCATACTCTGATCCCTTACGTCATCATTGTTCGTCGCGTAATTTAAAATTTATGCGCAAATATTATTTAATTGGGTATTTTGGAATATATTGGATCTTTTAAATTTAAAATAGTTTACAAGCCAGCGAGCTAGACGATTTTGAATTTATTTTCGTCTCTTGACTGAGAGACGTAGCGTAGGTGGCGCTACTAGTGGCTTGCATGAGAATAGGGTTATGTGGTGACTGACAGCTCCCCACAGTCAGTGGGCAGTTGGTATTTTCTCGTTGGTGTAAATAAAGTAACGTTGTGAAAATGTCTGAGACGTCGAAAAATAACCCATACGACATTGATGGGCAGCATTTTGACCCACAATTGTATCATGACAAAGTTATCAAAGTAAGTGTCCTACTTGAATCCTGCGACGGTTTTGTCGCGTTTTGATGTACCTACCACAAATTTTTGAAGTGTCAATTGAATATTTCCTATCATGCCTTACTGATGTTGTGTAATATTTTTATTCAACAAGGAATTTTCTCTGCGACAAATTATGGACCAGGAAGCGAAGATTGTCGGAGATACGCAGGCGTTGCATTCTGACATGCAAACCTTGGTTTACGAGAACTATAACAAGTTCATTTCAGGAACTGATACCATAAGAAAGGTCTGAGTCTATCCCATTATCCTTTCTGATTTGTTATGTTAATCCATGTGATTTCAATATGAGACAGTAACTTTTTCTTTGTGCAGATGAAAACGGACTTCAAGAAAATGGAAGACGAAATGGATCTACTGGCTGCCAATATGGAGTCGATCACTTCATTTTCTGAGCAGATATCAGACACGCTACAAGTAAAATTAAAACACATTGTCCACTACACTGTGCTTTCACATTACATTGTTGATTTTCACACTGTCTATTACTATTCGGTTACAGGGTACACGTCAACAAATAACAAAACTCTCTGGTGTGCATTCATTACTCAAGCGTCTCCAATTTCTGTTTAAACTGCCAACTAAACTGAAATCTCGAATCGAAGATGGACATTATTCGCAGGTAGCTAAATACATTGAAACCCTTTTATCACTTAGATTTACCTCTGACATTCTCTAAGCCTACAATATATCTGTAGGCTGTTCAAGACTATAGTCACGCCCAAAGAGTCCTCCGCCAATACGGAGACATGGCCTCGTTCAACGGCATCCAAGCCGACTGCGAGCTTATTGTCGAGGAACTCAAAGTGAAACTACGCGAGAGATTGAAGAGCCCCGATGCCGGCGCTAAAGAGTTGGCCGAATCCGTTGATTTACTCTTGCAGCTCAAGGTAATTTTTCATTTGGTTATAGTTCATGTATAAGTAACACAGCTAGAGCTACAGAGACAAAAATAATCATGATTAAAACAGTTCAAAACATTAACACAGGATCTGCTGCTTTTATGGATAATTAAATTTTTCTGTGATCAATAGGATAGCAGAGCTCATATTTAGCTTCATGAGCCAAAGTACTACTGCTGGTAAAGAAGCTGGAACTAACACAATTAAGTTTAAAAGCCACACAAAAAATATATTGTGGGCAGACAGTGGGCATGCAATATAATCAGGATGGGCAGCTATTTTAGACAAGTTTGTGTGTAGTGAGGGGGATATGGCTTGCCCCCTAACAAGCGAACAGTGAGAGTGTGATATTAGGCTGTAATAGTAATTCCCCATCACCGACTGCCGCGCCAAAGCCTAACGTGACTTCCAGGAGCCGGCGGGCGCTCTCTGCGCCGACTTCTTGTCACACGCGACGGTGCGGCTTGCCGAGCGCCTCGAGACGCTCAAGTCGTCGCGCGACCGCGACATCATCGAGTTCGTGGACGCCGGCAGCGCTGGATTCCTGGCCGACCTTGGGCTCGTCGTCGGATCTTTCAAGGACATGTTCGTCAGTCGACCGCCAACCGACGAAGCCAGGTATTGGTTGTTTTTTGTGTTCTGTGTAGAACATTGGTACCTCCAGGGATCTGACTGTAAAATCTTCCAGAGAAATGTGGACTGGCAATATTTCTGGTTAGCTATCTCCAAGCAAGTGTGTTGCAATATGCCTTGCAGACATTTCAAAGAATTGCTTGCTTCTCACTCACTTCCAGACAATGTTTCAGGTCTGCCTCAAGGCTAGGGCTCGAGCCCACTCTTTTTTTAATATAGGTACTCAAAGCGAAACTCTACCAAAGTAGGCTTCCTAGTTAATGAAGTTGAAAACCACAAGACAACAGTGCATATTTGATCCTCCCTTCAAAATCCCATTAAAAGAAATGAAATAACAAAGTGCACCTTGTCGGCGGTGCCCGCAGTGAGGAGCTGGACGCCGTGGCTCGCGTCCAGCTCAGCAACTTCGTGCTGCACAACATGCAGCGTTACTTCAAAGTGGTGCAGGCGCGGGTCAACTCGGAGCCCGACGGCGCGGACACGGTCGTGCTGGTTCGCGCACTCGACCGATTCCACCGCAGACTGCAGGCCACCAGCTCGCTGTTCACCGAGGCTGACTTTGCCAGGTGACCACTCTACGGAACAATAGATTGTATTATCACCCTTGTCGAGCCTTCACCCTTGAAAAAGTAACTAGTATATATTACGAAACGTTGGGAAACCAGTGCGCAGTTAGCATTCAAATCCCAGTTTGAAATAGTTTTTTCAAAACTAGTGCTAAAGATGGGACATATAATATACCTAGTGGACATGAGCCTAAGAAATTTAATAGATTGTATCGTCACCTAAGTTACAACTTACAATATGGTTTCCCGATTGGTGAGTAAATTTAATATATTAGCAAAGATGTAAAGCAAGAAGGAACACATCGCAATTAAGCAGAGGGTGAAGAGGATGCTGTAAGAAAAAACTGTGTCAGCGGTTCGTAAGTGCCCAGTTGTAATGCCGTAAGTGCACTGAGCATTGCTTCTCAAACACAGTGAAATAAGTGTCTTTTAACCCATTATGCGATACGGATTCGAAAACCGTGCCGCCGCCTGACACCCGTCTGCCTCCGACCTCTACAGGACGGGCACCGAGATGGTGCTGACGGCGGCGCGGCGTCAGTGCCGCTTCCACCTTTCCGCGCTGAAGACGCACCTGTCGGACGCGCTGAGCCGCGTGCGCCAGTCGCTGTCCGCGCCGAAAGCGGCGGGCGGCTCCGAGCAGGAGGCGGCCAACACGCTGACCGAGCTGCTGGCGACCTTGGTCATTGCCACCGTCGAGAAGGTCAAGGGCGTGCTGCAGGACCTGCTGGTGAGACGACGGACAACCTGATCCCAGGGTGGCGATTTTGGAACCACTTACCTGTTGGGATCTAGGGAAAACGATGAATATCAGGGGGCATTTCAATGTTATTTGGTTGAGATGACCAACTGTACCTCCAGCGAATACTTTACATAATCGTGACCCTGGTCTTGGTCTCAGCCCAATCAATTGAAATACTGCACCAGCCCTCGCAAATTGACAGCAATAGCGGTGACTTGGTAGAATCCTGATACCCTGTGCTGCAGTTCCAACTTTGGCCAATGCAGTGTTCATTTTTTTCTAAATGTTGACAAGCCACTTATACCTCGTTCACACTACACGAGTTGATCATGGTCAAGTCCTCAACTCGATCAATATGGCGTTGACTGGGTTTCAAAAATCTGTTGGTGTTCACACTTGTTTCCTTACTTGATCACGAACAACTCATTCGGACAAGTTCGGAATATGCTCGGGATACGAACACAACCGGAAATCGCGACGAATCTAACCACACTTTGTCACCGAGCTCATAGCACACGGAACACGCACCCAGGTTAATGTTGCAACGTTTCCGGTGGCGGATTTTGAAATAATCACGCACTCTTCCGAGCGTTCACGACGATTTCGGAATGATTTCATCACGATCAAATAGATAACTGAGTTGTGGAAACCCAATCAACGCCATCTTTGATGTCGAAGAGAGTTGATCTTGATCAAGTCTGTAGTGTGAACGAGGTATTAGAAATTTAAATATATTCTTACGTTTAATAATTAAAGCTTCGAAACACTTCAGAAAGTAGGGTGCCTTCTGTTTGGTCAGTACCTACTGTAATACAGGCATGAATGAAAACTCCCCCACCTGAGCGTCTGCCCGTGCCACCTGCAGGTGTTCTCGCAGCCCGACCTGACGTTCGGCGCCAAGCCGCACTTCCGCCAGGCGTTCTGCGTGGACGGCGTGCGCGAGGAGCTGGTGGTCGGCTTCTTCCACCACCTGACCGCGACCGCACGCGGCTTCTGCACGACGCACGACGCCAAGGCGCCGCCCGCGCTGCTGCTGCTCCTCTCCAAGACGTGCATCGAGTTTGAGACGCACAGCGTCAGATATCTCGTGAGTGCACGTGCCGAATGATTTTATATACTTCATTTCTTATTCTAATATACTTGAAGTATACTTGTAGTTTCATATATAATATTCTTCATTATTTTGAAGAATATAGTACCTACGCAAATATTATATGTATAGGTAATATCTACTTGAAGCCATAGCTTGTCCACAAATTTTATTAATTAAATATCTTCTCAAAAAAGTGCAGAACAGAGACGGGAACAAAATATGCCTTGTTCTCATAGGTAGGTAAACTGAAAATCCTGCGTCATCTGCTCACCCCCAGGGCCTGGATTCTTGCAACGGGGTTAAAGTAGTGGCTAAAATCGGGGTTAAATATTTTTCAGCCATTCCGAATAAATTGTCAGTGAAATTTGTGGTAAACACCAAGTTATATTAACAAATTACCCTCACAGTTATGATAACTCCGTTTCCCAGCCCCTGCCAAGTAAAGTTCTTTATTGCATCGCCCTGATCCATGCAAGCCTCCTTCGCCCCCTCGTATCTCCCGTCCACACCCGATAACTCGGTGGCTTGACGTGCCTGCCCCAGCTCGGGGTCACCGACGAGTGGTTCCACATCGAGTCCCGCGGCGGGGAGGTGACGACGGAGGCCGAGCTGTGCGTGGCCATGCGCGAGGCGGGGCAGCGACTGCTGGACCACTACGTGCGCATGCAGGGACTCGCCGTCTCGCAGATGCTCCGCAAGTCGGTGGAGGTACGCTCACGCTCGCTCGATGAACCGATCACTTATCTCTCACACTTTCCAGATTGGTCCAGAGACAATGTTCATGACATATTGTCACTGACATTGCTAGCTGTGAACCTAGCTTAATGCTCAATCCCCAAAAAAGCAATTTAAGTCTTTGAACGGTAATTAGTTTGAGCTGAGAGTGACGAGGCTGGTTTCGTTCCGACAGACTCGAGACTGGCTGCACTCGCTGGAGCCGCGCACGGTGCGCGCGGTGATGCGTCGCGTCGTGGAGGAGCTCGCCGCGGTGGACACGCAAGTCGGCGCGCTCTACGAGGAGGGCAGCCGCGCCGAACGCAGCTCCGACTCGAGCCGCAGGACACACAGGTCGGGCGGGTTGTCTGTCATTGGCCGCGTTCTTGCTTTAGGGAAGGGAGTGTCGCAAGTGTTGCCTCTTTCCTCTCAGTCACCTACTAGCTAAGACAATGAGAATTCAATCATGGGATGCAGTTACCGGTATTACCACGGATATATGGTTACCCAGACATTCTACCATACTTAGCTATGGCTACGGCAAAAATTCCATGCTTTTAGTTTGGCCGGCAATTGGTGGGGTGCGTTGGCAACCTGTTTTACCTTCATCTACCAGGCCGCGGCACAAGGCCAATATAATCAAGGGACCCAATGTTCCACAGCTGGTTACAGTTACCAGGTTACAGGTGAAATATCAAACAGTGGCTGCATCCCTTGACTGCCGGCGAAACTATTATTGCGGGCTTTGCGGGCTTGCCAATTTGGTTTCTCGCAGAGCAACCCGGTATAGCTAGAAAGTTGCGCCGGGCCCTCCCTTTATCTCTTCCACTTTTTACTGCATGTGTCCTTTGGCACTATGCAAAAAACAACCATAACAAACTTAGTGTCTTCACCTAGTCCTAAATAATTCATTAAAGCTTCAATGTAACAATCTCAAGTACTTGGATGAATCAGGGAATGTTACCTAAGAAAATTAATTGGAGCTCTATGACGTATATCCATTATTTCCTCCACTGCTCTTTGTACTATAAAGCAGTTTGTCACGAAAGGACTTTTGGGATTTTGTGTGACATCAACGATCACTTGGTGCCTCGACTCATAGAATAACGCTTGAGCTTGCCGGCTGTTTGGCAGCGTGTCTCGGCACGCGGGCCACTCCAGCTACCGCGGGACGTGGGGCAGCCACCTCGACCACTCTAACCACATGAACATCCAGAAGCTCTTCTCCGAGCGCATCGACATCTTCGCGTCGGTGCAGTTCTCGCGTACTTCCGTGCTCACCGGCATCATCAAGATCTCGCTCAAGGTCGGTACCTACTTGCTCGGGGATCCAACGTTTTAACGGGGACCCTGAAAACGTGAGGTTTTTCTTGCTTCTCCTTGACGGAAATTTTCGTGTCCTCAGTTTAATTCTTATGGGAACGAAATTGTTCTAATAAACGAAAACGAAATTTTTAAAATAAATGTGGTCAATAGTTGTCCTGAATACACAGCTTTAGGAGAACATTGTGTATGTTGTTGGTAGATATATTGAAATTTTATTTGAATTATATATATTTCTCGATTTGCTTTGAATGTGTGACTGACTATGTGCTTGTATATTTTTAATATCTTTTCTTATTGTATTAACGTCTTGAAAAAGCTGAGCGTAGCTCAGTGAAACGCCGACAGAATAAAACTTATTACTTCACAGTAGCATTAACCGAAAAAATGTACAATACAGATACAATATCTGTACAATACAGATAATACCAATCACAACCTGTAGTTAAATATTATGGAAAAATGATAAAAAAAAAGAACCCCTATTCTCACTCATAATTCAATAGACATAGGTAAACAATACAATAATCAACGCAGAATATACAAGCTTATCCCTTGAAAAATTACACTGTGTGTTTGTGGGCCATTCAGTGGAATTAGTTTGTAGAGTCTGCAAGCCTGACAGCCAGCATGCACATACAGCATCTGCGTACATCATAAATGTAGGTTTGTGTTATTTGCTTTACTGTGGTACAGTAGGAAATTATCTACCTATTTTAGTTTACCATTGCAGAGCCAACTGGAGCTGTTATCCTTTGGCTCTTAGTGCCATTATGTTGCTAGAAAGGGGCTGTGGGAAGCATTGGCCATAACAACATCAACTGTATCCAGATCTACAAACTGTTACAAATAGATAATAATAATAATCATCATCATCTTTTTACTGTCTTAATTAAACTATAGATAGGTAAGGTACAGGCATTTTTACTTTAGGCCAGACATGCATTGAAACTGGCCAGCCATGAAAAAAAAATATATTTATATATAAATATAACTGTAGGTTACTAGGTTCATCATCTAGGCTAGACAAGCATATAGCTATTATTATGATTATTGCCTAATAGGTTGCAGCAAAAAATTTTAAATATAACTTATTCTACATTTCTTGGTAAAAGTGCCCTGGTAAGTGAATAGTTTGTGTAGATGCCATTTTTTCCACAGACATTCCTGGAGTGCGTTCGATTGCGAACATTCAGCCGCTACGGCCTGCAGCAGATCCAAGTGGACACACACTATCTCCAGCTCTACCTCTGGCGGTTCGTGGCAGACGAAAAGTAAGCGTAGAAAACACCTTATTGTACTTCGTACCCTTCCCCGTTTATAACAGATCACCTTTATTTCCAGCTCTACAATGCTGGATGTAACTCTATATGTTCTTTTGCTCTAGCCTGGTCCACTTCCTGTTGGATGAAATTCTGGGAAGCGGGGTGCACAGATGTCTGGACCCAGTTCTCATGGAACCGAGCGTGATCGAGATCATCTGTGAGAAGGGCTAGCCAATTACCATTCACCACTGTAATTTTTAAATAGCAACAGATCAGCTTGTTGATAACTTGATAAGAAATTCAATTTAGTTTAATCTTGTCATTCAAGCTTTGTTTCCAGATAGTGTAAATAACATTCCTATCCCTTGTGCAGAGATGAGCTTTCTGCTGAATATAATTTTTTGAATTTCCTGATATTTGTGTCAAATCTCATGTCAAAATTAAGGTATGGCATGAGTTGTGGCCCATTGTTATGAACAATCGACATCCAAAAATGAAAATGTTATTTACTTATGTACATGTATGTATACACACTGCAAATTACAATATATTATTGTGTTACACTGATTTAGATATATTTTGGGAAGGGCACCATCACCATATGATTTTCACTCCAGATCTTACTTTAAATATAGACGCTTTTTCCTATATTCATGTATTAGACGTAGGTATTAGTCTTGTTTAGGCATTAACTTCTGTAAGGCTTTCATGGTAGGTATGTGTAGTCATCTTGAGTGTTATGCTACCGCTATAGCAATCAAAATTTCCTGTAAAATAAGTTCATGCCCTTCATGTTCATGGCCTGCTGAAAAAGTACTTCAGTCTAGCTGTGATGGCATCGATTGACTGAATTAAAAACTAGTTATGCGTGTTACCAACTGCCACGGCCTCGTCCAGAAGGGGCAGGGGAGAGACAATTGGCAAGCAACAGCAGGTGCTATTAATTAGAGTATTGTGTGGGAGGCTGTGTATTTTGTACACGTACTTACCTACCTGAAATCCCTCAGCCAGTCTCGCACGTTGGCTCGGAGATAATGGTGAGTTGGTTTAAGATTGGGTTGTACCATCTGATAGTTTAGGCTCAACTATTAGTTAAATTTAATTATAAGTTAGCTCTTGAGGGCTATACATGAGTTGCTAACTAATTGTTAAATTTTAACTTATAGTTAAGCTTAACTATCAGTTGGTACAACCCAATCTAAGTACACTGTAAGTTGTTTGCAGCAAGATGCAAGTGACAATTTTAGTAGGTACCTACATTTTAACTTTTTAAGATGCACTGTGAGTTGGGAAAAGAGCAGACAATATCAAGATTTCATACAGAGCTTTCAAGAAAGAACTACATTTACATTTACAAAAGAATGGGACTGGGTGGAACTGCAGCCGGGACAGCGCACCGGGGCTGCTCAGGGGAACCTTAGGTTTCCTTGCTGTGTTAGTTATTTACGAAATTAAAAGTATTAAAACAAATATCGTAATGGTCACCCACCCAACGCACTGATGCGGTGCAATGTTGCTTAACCAGAGGAGAAAACCCCCTGGGAAGAAAAATCGATTTTTTTAAATTTTTACTTTGAATTCCACGGGGAGTCCCATGCACACCACTGTTTCTTTCGCAAGTCAAAACATGGAGGAGGTATTCAAGATTTAAAGTTTGAAATTTATCTTGCTGCCAAACTAATAGAGTTGCGTCATATCTGAGTAGCTCATCGTGCTCAGGGTGGTCAACTATCCCTCAGACCAAAGTATGGGCGAATCTTCGAAAAACGGGAATAGGACTATCGACGGACGACAAATATCGTGGGGGTCACCCATCCAACGCCCCGACTCGGTGCAATGTTGCTTAACCAGGCATAAACCTAGGGGGGAAAAAGATTTTTCTTGTCCCGCGAGAGGTGTCAATAGGGGTAGAATTTTACGGGGAGTCCAATGCACGCCACTTTTTCCTTTGCAAGTCAAAACTAGGGGAGTTATTCAAGATATAAAGTTCGAAATCGATCTTGCGGCCAAAGTATTAGAGTTGCATCAAATCGGAGTAGCTCATCGTGCTCAGAGTGGTAAACTACCCCTTAGACCGAAGTATGGGCAAATCTTCAAAAATCGAGAAAAACCGTGATGTATACATCACGATTTTTTTCGATATTTTCAGGTCAAAATTCTTGACTTGCTCTTTTCGTCCCGCAAGGGGTGTAGATAGGGGTAGAATTTCACGGGGAGTCCAATGCACACCCCTGTTTCCTTCTCAAATGAAAACTGACGGAGTTATTCACGATGTAAAGTAAAAAAATATTGAATTTTGACATGTTTTTTTGCCCCAGGAAGGGCGATTTTAGGGGTAGAATTTCATGGGAAATCCAATGCACTCTTTGTGTTCCTTATCAAGGCATAACTGTATGGGTTATTTACGATTTAAGGTTGAAGATCTAT
Source organism: Nemoura dubitans (assembly GCA_921293005.1). Lineage (NCBI taxonomy): Eukaryota > Metazoa > Arthropoda > Insecta > Plecoptera > Nemouridae > Nemoura > Nemoura dubitans. The sequence continues at coordinate 42,666,215 of OV121076.1, forward strand.
CTAGCGGCCACAAAAAAGTTGCATTAAATCTGAATAGCTCATCGTGTTCAGGGAGGTCAACTACCTTTTATGCCATAGTAGGAATCGTTTTTATAATACATCGTCAGATAAAAAAATTTTAACTAAGGTTTTCGCTAAAAAAAGTTTGTTTATAGGGGTAGGGTTTCAAAGAGAGTCAAATGTACACGTCTGGCTCAGAGTGTGGTCCTGGTTCAAGTCAAAACTCAAGATAACTGATTCTAGCGGAATCTAGTGGATAAAGGTATTTGAGTTGCAGCTTATATGTCTTATCTAAATAACTCCTTGTGTTCAGGGATCCGAGGGTAGGTACCTACATCGCCTGTCGCGTGGCAAGACATGACCAAAGGGCCGAAGAACACTTAGGTAAAGGCACCTCTGCCGATCGGCACCTCCACCATTGGGTTTATAGGTTTATAAACCCTATGCCTCCACCACACACGGCCACACGCGGATTCAGTTTGAATATCGCCTCCACAGCCCCGCTCTGCTCTCGGCTGCTCGGCGGAATTACAGCTGCTATGAAATTGATAAGGAAGATTTTTTTTCTATTAAGTATCTGCTGTGGTGGTCCCTTGGATAAGCGTTCAGCCTAGTAATGATTCGTTTACTAGACTGGCCCGGGTTCGATTCCCGGCGCAGGCGAAGATTTTCGACAGCTCACGAGAGTTTTGTCCGACTCAGTGTTCACTGTCTGCTCGCCCTAATTCCACGCAACCCCTTCGGGGGTGCAATAGTGGGTGGCGACGGACGTGGCCTGACTTCGCTGTGCCCCCTCGGGGGCTTCAGCGCCATGTGAGATCCCCCGGACGCCGGAGCACCACAGCAGATACTTTTGCATGAATTACTAAGACCCTATATTGATTCTGACAAAAAAAACTGCCCCTTGCACTTATACTTTTTGTACAACTTTTTTGCAAGTTGTGGGATTTGATCCTATGATCTTTGCATTATCATCTGAGCGCGCTGCCACTGCGCTACACCGTCCGATGAAAACTGATGTGGAAATAACGTATAATTATAAGTCCTCGGAGAAAAGGTAAGTAAATCAACTGGCTACCAGGGCGATTGCAGCACTGCGATCGATTTCCACCAGCAAGTCAAATCAAACAGCACCCTGAGCTGGATTTGAGCTGGACTTGAGCACCGGAACCACTCGACCAAGCGGACTCGATGAGTGAGAGGAGAAAATTGTTCTAAGCGAAGTACAGGATAATATTACAATAAAAAATAAAATAAAACTATAAGTAACTATACTAACAGCTGTATGAAGATCGCCGATCGCTGGAAAAATCCAGCACTCCATTTCATGTTGAGAAGGAGAGTGCTTTTGCATTTTCCTCATGGGCCCTCAGCCCTCTGCTACTAGACATGAGCTAAGAGTTTGAAAACTTACAAGCCATGTCTTGAGGCAAACAAACGGCTCTATGGCAATGGGAAGTTTTGAAATTCTTTGCTTGTTTCTACATGGGTGGGTCCAGGAGGAAAATGCGAAGACACTTCGTTTCTTACCGTGAAATAAGGTTAAGCGCGTCCATGTTGTTTTTATTGGTGGTAAAGGGGGGGGGGGGGGGGCTAAAGGGTAATGTTCTTTTATGAAATTGGCGTTCCGGCACCTATATTTTTACCCAAAAAAAAAAACACTGTCTATACCAAAACCAAATATCGCAAACCCATCAAATCTGATACCCATACCATACATTAAGTAATGGTTCTCTTACCTATTCTCGGTGGTGTCGTCGGTGAGGACTATGGAGAAAATTCGTTATCTTCACAGCACCGACAAGGGACCTAGGTACAAATCTCAATTCGCAACTCTCGTGATAACATATACATAATACAGAACGCAATTTTATTTTATTATCTTTATTTTCATAATTATTATACCAACATACAATGTTCGGAAATGGGCCGGAATGTGAAAATCCCGGGGTGCGATAGGCTTCAAGAAAGGGGACCAAAGGTTGTTCATTTTTGCCACCACACAATTATAATATGCAGGTAGTTATTTCATTGCTATAGTTTACATTTTCCAACCAATTATGAAGTATATTTCCCTTCCTAACAAAGATTAATAATTGACTAATTTTGACGATCAGTAAGGAACAGGTGTAGGTAACCGTGGCCGCGACATCACTGTCAGTTCATCAGTATCTATCCCTAATTTCACACATAGTCCAAATTTGGCCATTGGTAAATGTAAACTACGAGCGGAAAAGTCGACGAGTTATGAAAAGTCGGCTTCAAAAGATACCATATACAGGGTTTTGGGGGCAAGGTAATGCTGCAAAATTTGTCCAAATATCCACTGACTTCACCGTAATTTGTTTTTATTACTTACTTTGGCGCCGTAGGTGAAAATTTTTCTGCATCTACGGCCGCTGCAGTCAAATATAGCAAACATTGAAGAGGGGCCCGATGGATAATAAATGATGACCGCGGGGGCCAAGCGTACCGGGCCAGGACGCCCCTGCCTCCTAGTCCTGTCACAAACCTCCAAACATTGGTAACCTGCCCCCCCCCCCCCTTAAATATCACAGAAGAGCTCTCAGACAGTCGACACATCTTATCCAGTCATAGAATAATTTCATTCAAATAATTTAGGACTTAAGCGATGGTAATCTCAGTTAGTTGTCAATAGCGCGTCATTTCCTGTTTCCATTACAGCTTGAATGAGTGCATAAAGTTTGTCTGGGCTATTACGGGACATAAAAGACTGGAGGTAGGGGCATGGGGGTCATCCCTTTAATCTGCTCAATCATGTGCCATGGAAAATCGGAATCGTTATTAAGTGTGGGCTTGTTTGTTTTCAGCAATGGAACGCGAGTTTTTGGGCTCGCACTCTCGCAGATTGTCAGCTGCCGGTTCCAGCTGCACACAGACATTGATCCCATTTTGTGACCGTACAAATGGGCATTTTTTGCATATGTCTAACATGTTCATTTGGACGTTCACTGATTGGAATCTTTGCAAATATTTGGTGACTGGCAAGCTGGACCGATGTAATCGGCATCCTGTACTCTGAAGGACCACACATATATATTTTCCATTTCCATAAGTGTTTTGCAATCATGATATCAACGAATAGCACCCTGCATAGTTCTTTTTATGGGTACACCTACCCGCAATCCATAAAAATGATAGGAATGTGACGATACGGGTTCCGAAAAGTCTGTTTACTTTTTTTTCCAGAGTATGTTTCGTTTTCAGTTAGCTCTCATTATTTACGTTGAGTTCATCGAGAGATGGTGCCGTATTTTAGGAATCTGCTAACAAAATTAGATTTTATATCCCGGTAAGTTCCTTCGTGTCGTATAGTTATATTGTGTATTTTGATATCTCTCACTATCTGCCCGTCTACTAATTAGGCATATACTGCTTATTGTTTACAACAGTTTCCCCAAAACAACACTTATTAATAGTACCGGCAAAGGTCGTCCTCCAGTAAACTCACTCCAACTTGAACTTGCAGAGTCGTGTGAATCATAGACTATCAGGCGAACAACGAGCAAAGATTAGTTGACATCTGATAACAGATTCAAACATTAGTATGTGCGATATGCATGTGCATTTCATATACCTACTCCATGTGAATGTCCAACAACCGCATCACTTTGCTTGGCGACAGTTTGGGGTACGTTCGCAGTTGACCAGTGCTAGTGCATCTTCCGAGTTCCGAGTTCGCTGGTTCAAGGCATACAATTAAAACGTTTGTGGTGTGAATGTGATAGTCGTGGGAAGCACTTTATTCTACAGAGTACCTACCTTTAAACTTTAAGTTGTAAGCAGCTGCTGTGCCTCCAGGTAAAGCATAAAACAATGTATTTAAAAATGTTGGTATATTTTGACATATTATAATGATAGGAGATTGATGTGGCAGAGAAGGTGTTCGTTCGCTAAGTAGTGGTGCCGTAGGTGAGTGTATTTTATTTCACCTATGCAACTCTACTTTACGCACTGACATTCGAGCAACTACAACGAACGAATTAATGGCATTGAGGAATGTGTGGAGGTAGGCATCATATGTACCAAACATACCAAAGCTGTTAGTTGTTATTAGTATAGTATAGTATAGTATAGTATAGTTGTTTACTAACACGTTTGGCCAAAGCATGAGTTACGTCAAATTACATTAAGAATACAACAAAAAATAATAATACAATCACTACTGTCACATTTTCCATACATTACTGCAGTGCTTTTTTGTGCCGGAACGCACCGGAACGCCGTTCCGGCACCTCTTTTCGGTACTCTAAAAGAAAAATTAAATAAGAAAAATGTATACTCCATTTCACGTTAAGAACAATAGTGTATTTGCTCCTTCCTCGTGCGCCCTCTGCCACTAGACATTAGCTGATTTTCAAAACATACAAGCCATGTCTTGAGCCAGACAAAAGGCTATATATGACCCTGGACAGTTCTGAAACTCTTTGCTTGCGTCTAGCAGCAGAGAGTCCACGAGGAAGACTCTCATCTCAACGTGAAATAAGGTTTAGGTCGTCCGAGTTGTTTTTCGTGTGCCCGCGTGCTTACCGAGTTTGTGGACATAATGAAGAAAATTAGTTTTTTTATTTGTAATTTTCTATTATAAAAATTGGCGTTCCGGCACATTTATTTTTACGAAAAAAGCATTGGTTATTAGTATTTCCAATGTAATAGTGCTTTATCCGAGAATATAGGCTCCCTGATCCGATGTTACGATATTTCCTTACAAACAGATGAATTCGTCGGCATCCTATTGGCGGTTGCCATGACAAATAACTTAACTCCTACTTTAACTCTGGATTGAGGCATAGTAAAATCGGCCTGGTACCTATTATTTGACGGACCCAGCTTTTTGACAAAATATTATATGTCTCAACGCGCGCTCGTATTATCATGAAAGAATCCCATTATTCCCTAAGTGGGCATTGTTGCACAGCACATCGCCAATTTAGCGATACGGGCTCTGACGGACGCCCCTTCGAGGGGTGCAGCGAGTCAAACATAGGGGTGACATTCATGGTAGCGAGCGCGCCGTGTGAACCTACACCGCGGCATGCCACTCATACAGGGTAACTCGATTACGCTCGGAAATTGACTTCATTACTGCATGCGGGCACATTTCAAATGGCGTATGCTCCTCAAACGAGTGATATTACTATCCATTTGGGGAAACTGTAGAAATCTACAAATGCATATCAAAGCACTAAATCAGTTCCGATAAAATTTAGTGGTGCGATAATTTTGTATAATTGAAATTATTGCATAGGTATATATGATTTAACATACACCTATAATAAAATTTACACAAACTGTTAAAGACACTGGTTATTCTGCCAAATGTGCGGATATTATGGTATGCAGTAAAATTCCACCTGCATGTCAATGCATACGAAACCGTTATAAATTTATAACAGATGCACTCGTGTACTTTTGGTTATGGCAAAATACCTACAATTGGTGACCGTGTACAGGTTGTCGGGTTAGGTTAATTCCCCGATTAAGCCCTTTTAACCACCGTTTTCTAGAAAAACATCGTTTCAGCCTAGGGCAACAGCTGTACTGTATATAAGACTCTCGTCTGACGTCCAGAAAAAAACAATACTATCACCCATTCCGACCAAGGTTTACCCAACAAGTAGTAGAAGCTGCAGTATTTTGTTAGTCGCTGGAGCAGACGCACGATGAACAGAGCGAGCACAAATTTCAGTGAATGAACGTCGAGGAGATAAATGGATTAATTGAGAGTCTTGCTCGTCCCTAGCCCCTGCCCCTATGCAGGCCAACTGGGTGGTATATCAAGCCAATCAAGGAATGCCGGCCCCAGTGATAGCAGAGCAGGGATAGTGGAGAGAGCTCGACCGAAGTTGTCGGGGTTATACGCGGGTTTGGAGCTAGATCGCCGAGGATGTGAGTACAGTGCGGGAATTCGCACTTTATTTTCTTAACAGTGATCGTTGTCTCTTGGATTTGGGGCTTTTGCTGCAATTTAGTGTTGTGTAGCCATAGCAAACGTAGGATCTGATTATTAGTAAATACGTATATTGACCGAGGGTACGAAAAGGAGTTTAACTACCACTTTCTTACATGGGCGCGTCGGACGCGTGTTTTGTTTTTGATGAATGAATGAAGTCATTTGATGAGCGAAGGCCATCCGTTCTGACCGTGCTAGATTGAGGCTAGAAATTGCCGTCCCATTTTAAAACGTCGTCATTCGAATTCGGTCATCGTTTGTTCATAATCGAAGCAAATTTTTAACAAATCTGACGAGATATGAAAATGAAATCCCTGAAAAGAAGCACGTAGCGCATTTAAAATAAATAAATGGGGCTCGCTCCGTCAATCTGCGTTCAATTGTAGATTCGGCGGAGTCGTGTAATGTGTTAAAAGTTATCGCTGATCGAGTGAATTTAAATAAGAATTTCTTTGAGCAGCGTCAGACTAATATTAATGGAATGCTTGGTGTGGCTAAGAAACCTGCCAATGGCATGAGGCAAGCGCGATAGTCTGTAATCTCGAGTCTATTAAGACGACCTTTGCGCTCCGGTCCCACTCGGTTAAATGGTGTGACATTTGACCCCTACCCCCCCTCTCTCTTTGATTAGTGTAGCTCTCTTTTGTCACCGAGCTTAATCACGATCATTTGATCAAACTATAATGCTCTCTTTACGATTCAAAGTAAGTTAGAATATTTTTGAAAATCGCGAGAATAAGCATACACCAACCTTAATTGCAAATTGTGAGTTGAGCTTGTGCTATTTTTTGCGTAGGATTCTGTACACAGTTACATTTCCGCAGTAAGCGGAGATGCAAATTTCAAAGTCGGTGTGTCGGTATACACCTAGGCCGAAGTGATTTTTTATCTGGCTGATTTAGATACGTAATTACTAGCAACGAGGAAGATTTATTATATTACCTATTGCGATCATTTTGTTTGATAAGAATAAGATATAATAACAAGATGTCAAACTCAAAGGGTTCTGCAAATGCGAGTTTGCTTCAGGAAACCTTGCCCTTTTGTACGTAATACGGTTTCAGCAATGTATAGACAAAAAATGTAATTTGTTCCTTTAATGTCGTCTCGTTGGCTGTAAGCCGGTACGGGATGGACTTTCGAAAGAAATTGCAGCCAAATAATGTTTCACTTCAAAAGCGAATCCTTTCAACATTATTGACGGTTATTAGGTACAACAATTTCTTAGTGAATGAACGTCAACAATCCCGTCAAGTGTCAACAAAAGCTAGGTAGTATATACTCTCGGTAGTATATATTTTCATTTGTTGTAGAAAGTACAACGTATTTGTTGATATACCTACCTATACCCCATCCAAGCCGTTTAATTATTTTTAATATTTACATCGGTACCTGTGGCATCGGACCACAAGACTTTTACATATAACTCGAATAGACACCGCAACATGCAGCCATATTACCTAGGTATTACCCAGGCATACTTTCTCGTAGGATTCCTCTAAATTCTAGTAGTAATCAGTCCACTGATCAGCTGTTAGTACCTGGCAGCCATCCTGCCACGTGAGACTTCAAAATGTGAACTCGTTATAAGTTATATTAGTATGTACGAGACTTGGATAACTATTTCCGTTGTAGGTACCTCCATGACAGTGAAAGCCGAATTTATTTTCTATTTATCAATTATTTTCCTAGATATTTCTCGTGTCGTCAATTAGGAGGACCCAAAAACGTCTTAAACACGGTGCATCTGCCCAGAGTGACATGACGTAACTTTTTTCGGGAGATGTTTTTACGTATCAACTCGTAAGGTCAATCCTGGACGGACCCCTTTTTTAAGACCGATTAATCAAGATTTATTAACATAACAACTCGCCTGTGTGTAGGAATATCTACAGACTTCTAGCGCGAGTCGAATGAGAATGTGCTGGTATTTCAACAAAGGCGGCATTGTGCCATTGGCCACACATTAATTAAGCACTAACCAGTGAGTAACGGATAATTGCATTTCTTGGTCGCGCATTATACCCGATGGGTTTGATCCCGTCCTACCACCAGAAGCCAACTCCATTCATCCCGCGGGAGGAGGAATGCATCCGGCGTGAGATTGGACTAAGTGCGCACGCGTAGGCTCATCATGAGAGAATCAGAACAAAACGGCTCACGCGGCCATTTGTTCCAATTAGTTTGATTCGGCGTGAATTTAAACTGCTCATTGAAGTCAAATAGACGGACCTGGATGGGTGAAAGATTGGAACAAATGATCATTATCAAACGTGCTTCTTTAAGTGTGGTTGAATAATAATCTCGATATTCAGCAGAATTTTTAAGGAGCATATTCTTTGATCATGTCCAAATAAGTGCAGAAACACGAAATTTGATTTTAGCAATGCATACCACAAGAGAATCAGGCATAATTAATTAACTTTAATTAAACAAAGTTAGGAATTAGGTAAAGATGTAGGTTCCCTAATTATTGCGATCATGAAAGTAACTGAGAACCACAGGCCATAAAAAAGTAAAAAAAAGTGTTGGCCTTCTCGTGCATTCCTGAGATCAATGCCACCGCAGCCACTAACGTTTCCAAAACGCTGTTCTCACTTCTCTGGGACCAAAACCGGCGTTGCCAGCCCGAGATTCACGTCGCAAGTGACATCGCTATGCCGTTTTGCCGTGCAGACCTGTGACGCGGTGTCAATTGCACACAAGGTCGCTAGATTGGCTCTGATTGGCCGTGGCATTCGGTCTGACAACGGCGACAGCCTCGGCTCAGACAGGACGCTGCAATGAGTGGGATGAGTCGACTCATCACCACTCGTTCGGCCAACAAACTCACAAAACGACTCGTTCACTCGTAGACAGGAAGCAGGACATTATCCCGGCTAATACCATAATCATGATTGAATCATTGTGTTGTTAAGCCGTAGATTGTAGATGTGATTTTAACTGTTTTAGATTGAGCATACCGTGCACAATGAGGGGAGCCTGTGTTAGCGGGAGCAAGACACAAGACACTTCAAGATGTGGATCTGCAACAGAAAATCTTCGTCCAGTCCGTTGCTTCACTTCCTGCGATGAGGCGGCTCGGCTCGGAGTGAAGACTGCGATTGAAACCTTTCCCGTTCCTAAGTACTAGTGCCGCAGGAGTGTACTGTGTCTCGATTTCTCCTGCCGCTCAAGTGCTTATCAATGGGGAGGGACTTTCAGCGTTACTTGAACGCTAATCTACGTTGTTTGTTTGGAATGGGAGGAATTCTGTCGTGAAAAACAGAGGTGCTCAGTCAAGTATTAGGACAAGGATAAGATTTTCAGTCACCCAATGGATTTTAACTTAAAACAATTTTTATTAGCAAAACTAAATGTTTGATCATGTAAAAAATAGTATTTGCATTCTACAGAATATGTCAACAATAACAGTATTTCTCTATTTTTGTTTGTGAATAAAAAAAACAAAAACCAGCCAGAAAAACCAATCAGCTTTTAGTCTTTAATCATATGTTTTTTTGCCAGTTATAAAAATATTTGAACATTGTTCTGTCAAATGCTTGTTGCAATAAACTTTGTCTTCCTAAAGTTGAGCGAGTCGATTGTGTCTGTTGAGTTGGGCACTGTGGCCACTTGAATGTGGTGTGGGAGTGAGCATGGGCTTTCGGTCGCTAGATGACGCTCTTGCTGTTTGACAGGTTCACCGACCCCTTCAGCACATTCTTTTGCAGCTTCTGCAATTGGACGAAACGAACGATAAAGATGAAATAGCAAATAATATATCTAAATAGTGTATTGTACCTTAACTTCCTTTCCAACACCCTTGTGCTGTATATAAATATACCTCTTTCGACACAGCTTTCATCCAATTGAGGATCAAATCGTCGGACGTAAACAAGGCTCGCTTGACATGCTGATAAGTTGTGTTCCTTCTTGCAATAGTACTTCTTCCCCATTACATTTCATACATTTCATTATTTACATTTTACGTATCATTTTCCTTTCATAAGAGCCTACCTGTGCAATGCCAGTAGAAAAGCTAGCTAAGTGTTAGCAGAGTAGCTGTAAAGTATTGATCGATTATACACTCAATTTGATCGTTAATCGAGTTCCTTGCATCGACAAGGACAGTGAAATCATCACAGGCAACCCTGTCACAACCAGATTAATACCTTCTCGATTTAACATAGGTATTCCTTTCATGTGACTGTGAAATATGTAGTCATCTGTTAGGTATTAATTACTCTCCTTAAAAATTAACAATCAACAAAGGTGATTTCGATGGCAAACCAGAACCAAACTGTCACCAATGCGCCTATAAACATAAAGCATTCCTATCTCCATGACTGTCCTAGCGCCATGGTCCATTACGCTCGTTAACTTAGTGTAGTTGCAGCGATAACTCACTCGAGCGAACATCTCAGCCATGAGCCGATTGGTGCGGTAGTCCTCCTTGCGCTTCAGCTCCGACCGCTTCTTCCCGACCTCCTCGGTGCGCTGGTGCAGGCGCCGGGTCTGGCGCAGCATCGTGCGCTGGCTGAACACCCTCTTCGTGGCTGGAACGCAAAACAAATGACGTCACGCTACGGTACTCGCGGTACTACGGCAAGGGTGGGAACGGTATTGACAAGGACTCTGGAAATTACTGTGAATTTGAATGGTGTTCAATTTGAAGTAGGAAAAAATTATTAGAAACCGTATCTATAGCTTTGGTCGCCAGCCTTGCACTTTTTACACCAGTTAAGAAAAGCGCAGTGTCAAGTTCCGTCAGCTGATTTTTGGTTCTGAACTGGAAAGCACGGCGCCCTCCATTTAAATTATGATAAAAATGTTGGCAGGCAGCTTGACAGTGAGGGAAATTGTTTTTGAGTTAATTCATATGAGAGAGGTTCATTTAAAATAAACTCTCTTATGGTCCATTTACCACTTAAAATTAACTTTAACTATCGATTAGTAATATAGTAATAACCTTTGGACTAATAACCATAGCGCTTTTCCGACCCCTAGCACCTAGACCACAACCTAGACAAACTTCTTGACAGATAAAATTCAAATAATTTGGGCATAGTCCTCCATCCTTCTTCTGTGTTGAAATAATTTGGCACTTGGATAAGATTATCTGGTTAGCCATGGTAAGCGGATTGCTGCGGGTGTGTAATTAGCGTGTTGCATATTTCTCGTGCAGTGCAGCTCTGAGCGTGCCGCGCCGAGCCGTAGCGGCAGCGCTCGGAAGGGAGAATCGGCGGGGAGGGGATAGAGTTTCTGTACAAAGAGAATAATACTAATCTCGCAGATCGCGCGGAGCGAAAAGTCAGAAATCTTAGATACATAATTACCTACAAATAAATCTTTTCAGAAAATTCTTTTAAATACGTCAACTTACCAATATATGGTAAAAATTAATTTTAAGTGGTAAATGTCCCTTTAAGCATAAAAAAAAAAGCCAAACTCAAAATGCTGAAATGTATTGCAAATCAAATATATGTATGACATTCAATGCCGAATACGGCAAACATACATTTTTTAAGTTTAATGTGCATTGACCTTTTATTAGACTAAACTTACCATTAATTTTGAAGAAAAAACGTTCATCTTCGGCAACAACAGAAGCTGTCTTCACAAATTGCGCCATTTTAGCGGGCACTTGTTCCTACACCATCTCCAGGAGCTAGTGTCGCTTGGACCTGAACTTTTGACACTAAGAGATACTAACCACAAAATAGTGCAAGAACTTTTGCAAAAACAAATGGGGCAAGGACTACTTTATCAGCTTAGTGTGAAAAGTGCCGAAAGTGCAAGACGGGCGAACAAAGCTTATATGCACGTGTATGTGTTCGAATATCAGAACCATTAGTGTCAGCCCCACAGAAAATAGCTTGCCCCCAAGGTAATTATCAGGCGTTGAAAGAAATTGAGAAGCAATGTTGTGTTACAATTATTAGGCTTGCTGTAAATTATCAACAACTCTCAAACATAAATTACCCAGGGTGCAAGCTATTTTGCTTAGGGCTGTCACAAATAGTTGGTAAAATATTTGATAGATATATTTATAATATTACCTATATCAATGCCCCAACCCCACATTAAATAATTTTATAAGGGGATTGTGAACTAATGATAATACAAAATATATTAAATAAGATTGTGAAAGGACCAATTTGACCTTTTAAGGACCAAAAGTCAATCAGAACAGAGCACAACTGTAGGTACCTTGCACCATCATCTAATCGCAGTTCTGAACCACTTTGCTATTCCAAATCTAGGATTCTGTCCCTTTTTATGGGCTAGCCACTCTGCCATGATAACCCGCCTCATCTCGATAATTTCGCCCCTTTCTCTCGGGCATGCCCCGCCCACCGCCGCAGCGCCACGTACCTAGCGGCGGAGGCGGCAGCGACGACAGCGCCTCCGCACACTTGCCCGGGGCGGAGGTCAACGCCAGCAGCTTCTGTCGGCTCTGGAGACGCAGCTCGCGCAAGTGGGCCAGCTCCGACAGACACTGCCGACGGAGCTCGGCCGTTTCGATGTAGTCGGGACGGTTTGAACGCAGGTAGTCCTGGCGGGAAGAGAGCGAGCAGAGTTCAGGCTTCGATCGCTGCTCCCGTGCGGGATTGGCAACTAGTATGCTGTGCCAGCTCTTACTGCATGCGACGTTCGTAATGACTATGATGAGTCGATGAGTTATAATGTAGACCTAAAATATCTAGTTTTAATGATGAATTGGATGGACTGTCACGTTGAGTATTTTTTAGTCCATGACGTCGGGACTTGTAACATTTTGCGGGCTCACTTAATGATTTCAGAAGGGTTCCTATTAAGAAAACTTACAAACTTCTATTAGATAAATTGTTATTTATGAAATAGTTTATAAAGTTGTCATACGTGTCAAAATAACGTAATACCTGGAGTGTAGGCCGAGCGCTCGAGACTGATGCTTTGCTCCCGGCTGCGGGCTTGCGGGCCGAGTCGCTGCTTCCGATTCGGCTGCGCACTTCCGACACGCTCTCTGTCGAGGGCGTCGACGTCTGCATCGGCACCTCCACCGACGACCTGGCGACATTCACCAATCAATGGGATCACTCAACGCAACAGCTAACGCGGCCACCAAGTTTACTTGCAGCTGTCTAGAAGACACTCATGCAAAACCTGTGCATAAGATGCATGGGATTGGCATGTAGCAAATATAGCAATCAAACTCTGATGCTGAATTTCTAAGTCTCTTGTCTGCTTGTCTTATCTTTAGCACTAATATTTAAAAACACTATTTAAAACTTAATTTTGAATGCATAGTAACTGCAGTGCTTTACCACATCAGTGCTAACATTGAAGCAAAAATAACTAATTGAAAAACATGCAGTAAGCATCAAAATTCACGTCAGTAAATCTAATTTTCTACTTGCCTCTTGTGCTCGGGCTCATTTTTGGTGGACGGCCGTCCCCTTCGCGCCGCCTTCATGCGAACCTCTCTGAGCGGCGGGCGCGGCGGCGGCTCGGCAGTCGAGCCTTCGCTGGTCGAAGGCGTCTCGAAGGTCAGCACGTAGCCCAGCGGCCGCGGCGCATCGGTCTCCGTCGCGCGCGACTTGGTGCTAACGTTCGCCTGCCGCTGCGGCGCCAAACCCTTGCCGCTGATCGCCGAAACGTCCCAGACCCGGTTGCCGCCTTCGCACGCGCAAAACCTCGACTCCCTCAAGCAGACCGCGCACCTGCACGGGCAGTTCTCCGCGGCCCGGGAAACGTTGCTGCTGCCGGTCGACTCCGAAAGGACCTTCGCACTGCGGGCCTCCTTCTCGTTGCCGCAACACTGGCAGACTTGTTTCTTCTGCGTCGATTCGCGATGGGACCCGCTGGGAAACCACCGCGGTTGGATGATGGGCAGCGCGGCCACCGAATCGGAGGTTTGCACGGCTTTTGCGTCGTTGGACGTCGTCGAAGTCGCCGCGTCCGCCAACCGTACGTCCCTGCGCGACGGCTGCGGAGTCTCCACGCAGACGCACGAGGATTGGGTGCTGCTCGTCGACGACTCCTGCGCTGGCGTCGGGCGCCGAGCGTGGCAGCCACAGCGGCACGAGACCGACGGCGACTTGGACATCTCCATGAGCTTGGTCAGCTTGCGCTCGCACTGGCAGCAGCAGAGTGGGTCCACACTTGCCTGGGTGACATGAGATTGGTAGGTATTGTTGATATCAGCTAGGTAGTACCTAGTCCCTATACAAGGAACTCTGGAAAGCAGTGTTGCTTAAATTGTTTATTTTATTGAATTTAATTACCTAAGTACTTCTTTTTGTTAGGTGTATGTAACAAAAAGAAGAGGAAAACAATGAACACGTTTTTACGATTGGAACCGGGAATCAGAAATTATGTTGACATCCTTGTCAATCCTAAATTTGTGAGTCAAAAGTCGATACACAGGATCAAACCCAGACCTCTAAGTTGGTACCCAAGTGCCGTACACCTACATCGCTACCAAGCCAATCGCTTAATCGACTTGATAATAGTGCTAGATATTGTAATACAGGATGATTTTCTAAGAGCAATATTGAGTAGTGAAACAAGGACGCTCTTAACTCAACACTGTGCTAGTCAATTCGGTTATGTAACGCCATTGGCAAGGTAGGGTGGGTACAGCACTCGGATACCATCCAGGAGCCCTGGGGTTTGATTCCTTGTCAAGACTGAACATTTTCATTTCATATTTGTAAAGTAGGTAGTAGGTACCTACCTATTGATATTAAATACCTAGACATAAATACATGATGGAAGGCAGTAAGATTTTAACTTGAATCACAGATCATGGCAGAGTTGTTGAAACATTTATCCGAATTGTGTTGATTTCCGTAATACCTGCTTCTCCGCGCTGCGCCGCGAGTCGGCTTCGCGCCCGCTGGTCTGCACGAACACGTTGATGCGGCCGTGCCGCGCGCGATGGTCCAGACTCGAGTCCCACGACTCGCTCGCCGTCGTCGTCGTCGAGGAAGTCGCGCGGTCCGTCAGCCGCACGCCGCTGGGGAACTGCGTGGTGACGTTCCGCGTTGGGCCCATGCGATGGTGCGACGACCAGTTCTCGTCGGCGGAGCTTTCGGCGACGCGCGCGGAATCGTCGGCGGAGCTTTCGACGACGCGCGCGGAATCGTCGGATGAGACGCCGAGCATCGTCATCACGGTGTACACGTTCGGGCTCGGCGGCCGCGCGCCGTAGTCCTCACGCTCCAGCAAGTGTTTGAGCTTGTTGAGCTGGTGGATCTTGCGCGAAATTTGCGCAAGCTCGTCGTCGCGTTTGTCGGGTTGGCGACGTTTCTCGGACTGCGTGAGTGCGGCGCGCCAGTCTCGCGTCTCCAGCGTGGTGGTCGAGCTGGTCGAAGCACTGCCTCTCGGAGACGGCAGACTCGAGCGCCCCGAGCTGCTGGCCGCGCCGAAGCGGTGCGAGACGGAGCGCGAGTCGCCGCGGTCCGACGTCGGCGATATCGGACGGTGTCGGCGTCGGGCAGAGTTCCGATCCGAGCCGTCGAGGTCGTCGGCCGGCCGGTTCGGCACGTATACCACCGAGGCGCCGGTCGTTGAGCTTTCCGCGTCGTCTTGGTAGTCTGTCTCGATGAGTTTGCGGACCAGCCGCTTGATCAGCTGGTCTTTGGTTTGCGGATCGATTTCCTTGCGGTTGCCGAGAAGAGCCTTGAAGTTTTGCACGCCGTCTTCGAGGTCTCTCGCCAGCGTGTTGGACTCCACGCCCCACGCGATCGCGTCGCTCGAAGTCCGCGCGACGGGACTTTGCAGCTGCCTGGCGTTGGCCGTCTCGTACACGTCTCCGGGGAGATACTCGAAGCTGTTCGCGCTGCCGATCGTGCCGTGTTCGTTGGTCACGTTGACGGAGAACGGAGTCTCGTTGAAGTCGCTCGAGCTCGACGAGCGTTCTCGATTCGGACCTCTGCTAGCTGACGGTGCGCAGTAATCACTTTTCTTAATTGCGCCTGTGCTCTTGGCTACGCCCAGGTTTTTCTGTTTAATCTTGTCAATGACTTTCTGATGCTCGGATGCATTTCTTTGGATTTGTGCGATAAACCTCTCAGCATCGGCTAAAGACACTTTGTTCAGCGACTTGTCTGAACTAGAAGAAGAGCCGTTTCTGGATTTCTTGTCGGTGTCGCTTCGCTCTCCGGCTTGTACGCCGATGGAGGATTGCTTAACGATAGGTACTGTTTCTGAAGTCTGAACAGTTTGGTCTCGAGTGTTGTGGGTGGACTGTTTTACTGACGTTTTACTTCTTGGTTCAGTGGGTTTGTAACTAGAATATGCATCTTTTTCTAGGGAAATATTTGTGTCACTTTTCCTGCGACAATGAACTATCGTAGTTTCAACATCTTCCTGTAGACAAAGATCAGTAGCAGATAAACTCTTCTTGGTTGGAAACTTAGAACTGCCCCTTTGTTCTTTACTGCTTTGCAAGGGTGAAATATCATCTTCGACAGCAGCTGCTGCCAAAATGAGTGATCTTCGATCTGCTTCTTGTGGTGTGGATTGAGCAAGTGGTTCGGAAATTGCTCTTGCTTGAGACGAGTTACTCGCCAGGGCAATTTCCAAAGAAGCAAGCGATTTACTCACAGCTTTTACAGCATCCTTCTGGTTCAAAGAGATTGACATATCTCCACTCTTAGAAAGGCTACCAGTACCACTTGAGCCAAGCTGGAATGCAGCAGATCCTCTGGCTAGTGCCAGGCGTTCAATTACGCTAAGATGCGAACTGTCTCGTTGTTCATACTGGTAACCTACATCTGCGCCACTGTCCCACTCTAGACCGCGTTTGTTAGACGCAATACTTGAAGCAGGGGACGGTACCCGTGGCCCACTTGTGTCTAAGCTCGCTTGCAGTGCTGCCTTTACTACCTCGTTAATATGTCTCGATTCTGCCTCGAGCTGATTTAGCGATTTAGCCCTGTCGCTGTAGTCACCTTGTTCAACATGCACTTTGCTGTTGGAACCATGTCGAATTTCCTCCGATTTCGAAGCCGATTCTGCTCCATGATGAGAAGTACCATAATCGCGACTTCTTTGTTTAGGCAAACAATACTCTGGTCCAGCTACATCGGTTAAGGAGTGGAATGCGTTGGCCCTTGCCCAAATATCCTCTTTAAAAGATTTTGTTGGGCCAGTCGGTAACGACTTTGACTGAGGTTTTGCTGAGACCTGAGCGTCAGAATATGAATAAAATTCACGAACTTGAGAGGAAATACTCAGCTTGCGAGCTGATGGTTGATCCACCGTTGTTTTATGTTCGGCAGGAGTATTTGAGGTTGGATTGGAATCCATTAGTGGTTTCCGCAACGTACTGATTTCGGAAAGCTGTCAACAGACAGCTAGCAGCAGAGCGAATGTTTAGTTATGGTGAAGTGTCATAAAATGACCATCCTATTCCAACCGAATTGAATAAAAGCACAAACTTCACCAACAAGACTTCAAAAGCCCAACCGTTAAACGTGCAGGACGTAAACAACAATGGCGGTCATGTCACGTGACTGATTACTACAACCAAACTACAACCTGTTGGCAATTTTACGAAGCTACTTCAAATTTTATAAAATCATTATTCTCTGGGAAAATGTATTGGGTTTAAGTATTGAAGAAAGTGTAAGTAATTAAGTACATGCCTTTTTTTTCATTCCATCTCGTAATTGATACCCTCTTTTATCCACATGAAACTACAGCATGAAAACACTAAACTCTAAATACCTAAAACCTAAAGCATACTTCCCGAGCACCACAAACTATTTTTTTTGCATTGTTCATATTAGTATTTTTTTATTTTTGTACTATTGTATGGCCATTTGGTAATTTATTAGCAATTGTTTACAAATCTATAAACCCAGTGAATTTTACATAACAAATTTACTTACAGTTACACACAACACATAAATAAACTTATTACACAAATATATTATGGACTTAACAAAAATATTTAACAGCATTTGCACATTGTTATAATTTTTGAAAATTGAAATATTTTAATGCCAGCCACAGTACTTTTGATTGTACCTATACTTACAGTAAAGTAAGTCCCACGGTTTCTTCCCTGAAGGCCAGAATGTTTCTATGTTGGGTCTCACAGCCTCAAAGCAGGCTCATGATCCCAAGAAGACGTCAACGGAAAAGAAATTTTCTACAAAGCTGTGTAGTGGTTCCATTAGGCTGTGGTAAGAGTTTTGGCTACTGGATGCAAGGTTAATACATACTTACCAAGGTTGCCTCGATCGGGCATTTTTATTGTCTCAAGTTTTTAGGTTTTTAGGTTTTTGACGTCAGCGGTGCCTCACTGCTCCCTGTATACTGTGATTTTCGGTGTGAAACTAACGTATTCAATAAGCAGTGGCTATGTTTTTGGAATAGATGACATATTGAAATAGCAAGTAATATTTTTGACATATATAGATAGAAATTAAAACAGCTTGAAACGACAAGCTAATTGTAATGCCTATAAAAGATAAAAAGGGAAGTTCCTACTAAACATAGGTTTCAGTCAATGCGGCATTTGCGCCCGCATGTGCACTCTCACAACTGAAATTTGTTAATAGAAAATTGAAAGTTCACCAGACTGACCCTTTTACAAACGTCATCCAAGATGCATGTCTGGTTTTTTTTTTTTCATTTTTCACGATCCAGCTCAGCACTTTATGGGATATACAAATTTAGTTATTGAAGTGTATATGGACTACAATGAAGCTGTAAGTTTACTAAATCACTTTCACATCATGGAAAACAAGAAATAAAGTTGAGCATTGACAGCAAATGTCAGCAATGACAGTTCTATGAAAATCGTGCTTGAAACTAACTGCGTGTCTCTGTGTGGCAGAGCCAAAGCATCGGCCAGAGTCTAGAGAGCCGGGTGGCACCGCTTACGTCTCAGAAAAAATCCCGATCGAAGCAACCTGTGTAACTATGTATATTAACCTTGTACTGGATGGGCTTAAAAATCAACCTGTTAGATTCCAACGCTTTTCTCTCTCGGCCTCTCAGAGCGTTTCGGGCTCCTACGGTCTCCGGCGACCCTGCAGCCCCCGGGCTCGAAAGCGTGGAAAAAGCGTAATGTAAACGGGCTATAACCATGGTGTAAGTATTGGTCTATTACTTATACCATGGGCTATTACATAATAATGTAAGCAGCGAGCGCCGGAGTCGGAGATGATCAGTCAAACCGAAGGTCAAACGATATGCTTCTTTGTTTTTACGCCTTTATCTTCACGTTGTTTGTTCACAATAGCTCTGTTTGGTTGTCCACGAAATCTAGATGATAACTAGATTTCTTGCGTTTGTTTGTCCAGGCTAGATTTCGTTTACTGCATGATTTCCTATGATGACGTCACAACGAAAACCGAAATCTAGTTAATAACAACATTGCATCTTGTTATGAACTGGACAACCAAACATACTTATTATTTCCATACACCTGTCAATTTAATGAAAACATTGGGGATCATGTATCTATTCTGAACCACGAATCGCCGAGATGTACGTGCAACGTTCACGCCCGGTATGCGGTGGTGACATTCATCCGTTTGTTGGACACCAGTCCTGCACGGATCAGCGTCTTGCTGACCGACGCCCCCTCGATGGAGCCGGGGAGCGGGTGGGGAACCTTAGGACCCGAGTCCAGCTCGCCCTTCAGCAAGTCTTGGGTCACTTGCACTCGACGAGCAGACACCGCCGGCACCGTCTTCGAGTAGCCTGCAAGGACAAAAGTGCCAACAAGTTATACGGATTATTATGCTTAGACCAATATCGTACAAAGATCTCGGCCGAGATCTTTGTATGATATTGGTCTTATATATATATATATATATAAATATATATATACATTGCGATAGCGATCGCAGTGGCGCACAGTTCGGACGGCGCACCTTTCGGACTGGCCGTCAGTCCGAAGTCCGACAAAACGAACGGCACATTTAGGTATAGGTACTCGGATATGTATATTCTTATATATATATATATATATAAATAAATAAATAAACCTTATATATATATATATACATACTCCGGAGTATAAGATATGTATATTCTGCAGATTTGTAATATACCTATACATTAAGCATCATTCATCCTGACGTCTAATTCGTTATTCTTGATTCTTAAATAGTTATACCTATAACCGTAGCCCGCATTAGGTACACTTCTCAAGACAAAACGAATCGGACGGCGCACAGTTCGGACGGCGCACAGTTCGGACGGCGCACAGTTCGGACGGCCTTCGGACTGACATTGCGATAGCGATCGCAGTGGCGCACAGTTCGGACGGCGCACCTTTCGGACTGGCCGTCAGTCCGAAGTCCGACAAAACGAACGGCACATTTTGGTATACTTACTACTTATAGCCATGCAGTAAGGCTTGATTTCAGGTCATGATGTGTTCAATGGACACCTTTTAATTGGAAAGCACTGTTTCGTTTCTTTATGAGAAAATGTCACACTGTGCTTCTGGGGAAGGCTTTCATTACAACATTATTAATCGGTGTTTTAAATGTCTGTACTAGAATATGTAATAATGTGACAGTGACACCACAAATCAAATGTTAACATTTTACACCAACTGCATCTGTGCCAACACCATGCAAAATGCGACTGCCGACTAACGACTGTTTATTCGGACTTTGCCAAAAAAGTAAGTCATACTTTTGCAGAGAGCTGAATAACCGTTACATAACTGTGACTAAAAAATTTGTATCAGAGCCCTTGGAGCTCAACTGCGGGATAGAAAAATACGTGTCTTCTGCTACGATAAACATGATAAGATTACAAGAACCTACAGAAGAATTTATATATACAATGTTATGTTAAAAATTTTCAATTCACTGAATTCAATCGGATTTCGGGATTATTTCATTGGGGGGGGGGGGGGGGGGGGGCAGTATAAATATAGCCAGCTTTATACCAATCTTTAAACATTCTTGTTCAAAAATGGACATCAAAATATGGATAGCGAATGCTGATCAGTCATTATCAAATTTAATCTCTATTCCTATCATCCTATGTGGAAGAATGGGAAATAAACATAGTTAATATCCAACAAAGCAGTGGAATGGAATGGCATGTGACATTTGTTGTCAATATAGAAATTACCTATACAGAGGGCACGAACTGATCGCATTCAGTGAAGCCATTGATATCAACTATAAATACGCACCCCTGGGAGGCCGTGACCACATCCAGACTTTGTTGCTGAGTTCCCTGTTCAAGAGAATCTCTTTGTGGTCGGCCGCTGTGCCCTCTACCAGGCAGAACTGCGAGCCGCAGTCGTCGATCTCCTCAACGTCTTCAGCCTCCTTGTTCTTCGAGCAGCAACATACCTTCGGTCTGCCACTCCGCTGGCTCTCAGACATTGTGCACAAGATAGGAACGGGCGACCGGTTGATAACTAGGAATTTGGGGGGAGGGGGATGCGTAGGAAATTGATTGGCTTTAAAATTTGTATTTATAGTTTCGCAATATTACTTAGCAACATTTGTATGTGTTCAACAATACAACGATTCTGTGCGATTGGCAAGAAATACAAAGCAAGGTAAAGGAAGTCCTACCTATTCCCAGGTTCTTAACTAGAGGGGATCAGACATACCAGTGCTCGGGGGCCTTGGGCCCAGGGGGCCTCCCTTACATTAAATTTTTGGGGCCCGTAGAGGCCCAAGTTAATCCGAAAACAAGGCAACGACGTTTTTTGAAGGGTATTGATATTTTGAAGCGAGACTGGAGACTATATAGTGACGGGGGGTCTCAGTTTTTTTCTTTCTCTGGGGCCTCTGATTTGAAGTTACGCCACTGCCTGTACCCACAATATTATAGGACATCGCGAACGTAATTTGTGTTGCGTTGAAGATGAGCGTAAAGCGCTGTATGTAACAGAGACAGAAGTGAATGAGGAACAGTAGGCTGGTGTGAGATATAACTATTTCTACAATAATGGGTCAAGAGAAACTTTATTCAAATCAAATCGATGTTAATAGATTTTCGTTGTTTACCGAAAAACAATATACTATAGAAAACAACATTTTAAAATATTAAAGAGAAAGAAAATTCATGAGACCTTAACTCTTAAGAGATGCTTCTGTTCAGTATGCTCCACATCTTTGAAAATTTTCATCAAAAATATTTAGAAATATTGGCTCATCAGCCGAATTTTGCCGGAAAATTTTCGAAGATAACTGATTGGTTAGCCCGAAATGAAACCAAGGGGTTTTGCAAATTCCCCATCTACTCAAAACAGTCATTTCGATTTGGGAAGGAAGTGCTCCCTTCCCAATTAGTTACATTTTTGAAAAATGTGACAAACATATAAACATATTAAAAAAACTGTGGGAACGATCAATCATGGCAGTTTTGTTCACTACATCATAGAAATATGACTACATATGCTGGCAAAGAAACATGTTAGCAGGAGATTAGTTTTGTTTGATTGAGTTTTAATTTCTAACGCTGCGGTTTCAAATATCGACGAGCAATCCTTGCTCAAGTATTAATTTGTCCCTCAATTCTACTGCCGCTTGTCTGAGTCGGCGGACGGTTTCTTTCTTCTTCTCCAAATCTGCTCTGAACGCTGGAACATTTGCCGGGGATTTGGTGTTAACATTAACATTTCAAGGTACGAGAACTTATATGCAATATCAGATACACGATGTCATGAACATTGCCTCTGGACCAACCAATCAGACACTGGATGTGAATGACGTCATGTTCGCTGCTCTGACATGGAGTCCCTGATTGCCCAGAGCCAATGTTCGTGACATCTTGTCACTAGCATAGATTAGTTGTAAACCCAGAGGCTACGTTTTTAAAGTGGGGGGGGGGGGGGTGTTGTAAGATGGGGATGATAAAACACAATAACAATAGCCAGCACCAAAGTCATGACCACCACCAGAGTCATGTTTGTGGTATGGCTAGGCGTGCTGAAAATTATGAATTACTGATACAAAAGTAAATTTAAAAATGTTTCAAAGTTTTTTCGAATATTTCTGCGAGACTAATGATAACAATAATTGGTTCTTACATTATTTGAACGCCTGATAAATAATCTACGGTGCTTTTATTTTAAATCTAAAACGTATTTTGAAGATATATATATTCGTAGGACAATGAGTTGTTAAAATACACAAATTATTTTAAATACTACATAGGTACACTCCTGCAAGCAGAAAGTTAGCTTAGTGGTGTAATATAAGGAAAGAGTTTGATAAAATCAGACCTAGGCCCGCAAAAGCACATGGCTAGCCATGTGTGCCGGCCTGTTTCAAACCATTGGTGCAAACTGTTTACACACAGCATGTGTAAAAGACCTGTGGCTGAATTCAAACCAACCCTTAAAAGGACTTGTATTTTTTCGTCTTATTTGACTTGATTGATTGATTGATTCATGATTGATTGATTGATTGATTGATTGATTGATTGATTGATTGACTTATTTATTTATTACAAGGATACAAGGATACAATTCGGGATATGTTTAATGATTCCGCAAGTGTTCATACAGTACCTCCCTATACACAAGTGCCCTGATTATCATGGCAATTATATTTTTACCGAACATTATGGAAATTTTCATGACTTGTGGAATAATGCCATTGACCTACTACGAATTATGTATGTACTAAAAAAATGTGCATGCAAACTATTAGTGCCAGCTCTACCAAAAAGGCTTAGCACATAGGCAATTCATAAAAGGCATTCAAAATTTAAGTATACATAATGTTTGTGTCATAATAAGATTTGCTAAAGAACCTCCTTAACTGTATATATAGGTAAATAGAATAGAAATGTTATTCGCTTTTCCCAACGTTTCGGACGGACTGTCCGTCCATCCCCAGGGATGCCTATCTTCTACAAGATACTTGCTGTGGTTCTTGTAGAAGATAGGCATCCCTGGGGATGGACGGACCTTTTATTTTGGTGGGGCTGTCTTTAATAGTTTGCCTGTAAAAAAAATATATTTTATAGATATTCGTTGGCCAGGTGAATACGAGAATACGCTGGGATTCCGCCTTGTCAAGTATGCTAGAATATCCAAATTCAGGGGTAGATCAACCAACAATTTAAAACTAACTGCTAGAAGCTATAACACAAATGTTGGAAGGTATTCATTTGTAGGTGCAACCATATCAGATTGGAACAAAAAATCGAAAACCTTCAAGAACTGCCAAGAAGGGTAGAAGAGTTTAAACTTATAACTTTATGAATAATCATTAATTGTGTATGTTTAGTTCTAAGATGTATATAACTAAGCATCAATACGTTAAAGATCTATTATGAATACTGTGTACTTATTATCATAATAATAAATTATTATTAACCACTGTAAGATATTAAAACAAAGACATTGTAACAGGGTTAATTGGATGCCCAAAACAATAAAGAACATACAATACAAAACCACGAAATTGGAATGCCTATACGCGAGTGTTAGTTCACTTCCTCGGCCTATCCAATAACACCAACTAACCTTTTTCCGCAAATTGATCGAACTCGATCTCGTGCACATTTTCAAATGCCGTGAGCTCATCACCCTTGTCGTCATCGAGGTCGAGTACACCCAGATCATCGTCATCGGGGTCGCAGGGAACTGCGACGTTCGTGCCCCTCGGGACCCTGACGACGGTGCTGTGGTCAGCTGTGGCCACTTCCGCGGGCACCATGATCGAGCGGCCCACCGCCCCATCCTTGGCCACCACGTTCACCGGGATCAGAGGCTGGGCGGTCAGACCTTGCTCCTGGCGATGGATAGGCTAACGTCAGATTTGAGGACAAGGCAGATAGAGCAGGAACATACGTTTTAGTTACACCACAGATATAGCTTTACAGAAAGCCCACCGTGTGGAGCGACTTCGGCGAGAGCGCTAGAGAAAAATATATGCTACAGTAAACGTCCTAGCCCGAGAAGCGAGTTCTATCGGAGTTGCCCATCCAATATCTCCTCCCAGCTCGCCCGCAATTAGCAGGCGAGATTGATTGAATCTGATAAAAGTTGCTCTAACGATCTGTCAGTGGTAAATGATAATTTTGTTTTAGGTTAGTACTTATTAGTATTCGACTCGGAAAAGATAACCATGCGTCAAAGCCAGAGATATAGAGATCTATTCAGCCAGCTAGTATAGAGAAGAGAAGAGGATTTAACCATTCCTCTCCTCCTTTAGCGAGCACACTATAGCTTGTAGGTTAGAGGAACGCCGGGAATCTTGCAGAGTGAGTCCACAAGATTTCGAATAGTCTGACCTCTGGTCTGACTGTTAACATGCAATGAGATTGGGAATATTTAGAATAGTCTGACCTCTGGTCTGACTGTTAACATGCAATGGGATTGGGAATATAGTGTAATATAAGTTGTAAACTACAGCAACATCACTGCGTCCTGCTTACAAACAACCGAAAGTTGGTCTTCGCAGGCATTCGCGGTTGTTGCGGCGGCGGCGCTGCCTGCGGTGGTCGTTCTGAAAGGCCTCTCTGGATCTGCTTCATTTTGAGTATCCTCGTCTGCATATCATCATGGACAACCACCTTCGTCTCCGTCTCGACCTCTACCTCCCCCTGCGCGGCTTCGGCTTCGGCTTCGGCTGCGCGCGCTGGCGCTGGCGTGGCCGCGGCCTGCGCATCCAGGACATCACCTATGTACGCGGGCCCGTGGTACCCGGGCGGGGGGCCGCGTGCGACAGCTGGGGGTCCGGCAGTCGCGGGCTTGGGCTTGGGTTTGGCGCCCGCGGGCTTGGGGCCCGCGGGCGTGGCTTTGAAGGCCGCTGGCATGGTACCAGGGCTTTCTTCGACGCCCGGCGGAAGGAACCTGTTGGCGGGTGCCTTGCGCTGTTGCGGTCGTAATGACGTGCGCTTTGCGGCGATCCTTGCATCTCGCTCGGCCTTTTCTTTCTGCGCCTTTGTCAAGGCCTTTGCCTTAGCGGGGGGTTGGTTTTGCTCGGCTTCCTCGGCAGCTTCGAAATCTCTCAGAGTGACCATGTATCCACCGACACCCAGAAGGTCGTCGTAGGCAGGCACTGGCATGCCGAACCGGTATCCTGGATACGCTTCCAACTTCACTTTGTCTCTGCAAAGCGGCCAGTACTTGTGGTGGAATTCTTTAGTCTGCCGCTCGAGCCGATCGCGATTTTTCTCCACTAGCTCGTCCATTATATCTCGATCTCCTTTCCTACCGGGGGTTTTCGCCCTTGCAGCCGCTGGCGTCCGGGACATCGGCCTTCCACTTCTAGCGGGCGTCGCAATTTTAGCTTTAGCGGCCGCTTTCGCAGCGGCAATTTTTTGAAGCCTCGCCTCTTGCTTTTCAGCTTCTTCGAGATTCATTTTGTACACACCTAAAGCGTGTATGTCATTTCGGTCTGGTGCTGCCATTCCAAATCGATATCCAGGATATGCTTCGAGTTTAGTTTTGTCCTTGCAAAGACGGTAATACTTGTTGTGAAATTCTTCAGTTTCTCGCATTTTCCTCAGGTTACGTGCATCTCTTTCTTCTGTCGCTACGCGCACCCTTTCCGCATGTTCAACCGCAGCATTGATCTCCGCTTCGGTAGGTTCTTCGTCGGAGTCCTCAGCTACCGGTGGCGCACGGCCGGCAGCCGTCCTCCGGACCGGCCTGGTGACTGTCGCGGACACTCGGGTCTTGGACGCCACACGTGTTGTGCTCGGAGGACGCTGAGGCGGCACTGCGCCTCGTTTGGCGACGTTTTCACCGGCAGCGAGAGTCGGCCGATCCCCTGTGATTCGCCTGCCGTTCTGATCGAACATGGTGGTGTTGGTGTCCTTCACCCCGGAGAAACGGGTGGTGCGGACGAATCGCGACATGGTTTCTTAGATGCTAGAATCGATGTTAATTGAGGCTTTAGGTCAGGGTTCGTTCGTCATGATCATATACTTTAATGGTAGTCAAGAAATACATCTTACCTTTGGGAGAAATGTGTATATAAAAGAAAATAATTGTGTATAAAACAGAACTATAAATTTGTTACCCAAAAATGTCTTCGTTAAAAAGTTATGCTTTATTTAATCGAAATTGAAGTATGATATACCAAAACAGCAGCCATTTTACAATACGGCATGTAAATTTTGTCACTTGGTAGAATTTAGATTCACACTGTTTAAAATTTGTATAAAAAATTCATGATTTTGTAGTGTGTGTATGACACACAGCGAATTTGGAAACCAATTGAAACTTTGTTGTTTAAAAATTCTCAGAGCTTCCTGCTCCTGCGCTAGGATTAATTTGATGACATGTTCAAATAAGCCTTGACTTGTTGAATGCTACTTCGCTATCAAAAATCAAAAGTTCACATTTTAAAAACTGTCCATCTGAGGTAACAAAACCACATGCTTTATTTTTATGAAACCCTGAAATCAAAATGCATGTTGTAAAAGAATTTGTAGATACCAAACAGTTATTGTAATGAAACATGTACTCAAAGATTTGCACCTTCGTCCATCTCACTGCCTCGGACCCGGCATATTCAACTTATTTCTTATCGCTTTCCTCTTGTCAAAAACATCAAACCTCTCCTCAGATTCCCCACTTTCGTCGAATTTCATTAAGTCACTATTCTCCAACTCATCGATGTGGCTCTCTAATTCGTCGGCTTCGTCCTCGAAGCTTTGGGCCATCCTTGACATTAGTTCGACGGCTCTGTCATTTAGCTCCTGAATTTCAGTCATGGACACTTGAGCCAAAGGTTCGGGCTCAGGCTCAGGTTCAAACTCACGCTGAGGCTGAGGCTCTTCGAACATTGGATCGAACTCTTGAAGGTCATGTGAAACCGGCTCTTCAATCCCTTGAGGCATGCAGAGGAAGTACTCATCGTCATCAGGCAAACGTAAGTCATTGGCTGCGGTGCTAACGTCAGGAAGGTCTTCAATAGAATCATCTTCCATACCCAACATCGCCACATTGGTTTGAATGTCTAAATCGGGCAGGTCCTCGTAGTATTCGGCGTCAAGCCGCACCGCTCCCTTTGCCGTTTCGCGTGCTGCTTGCAATGTATCTTGGACATCATAGTCCAAAAGCTCCTGAGGAATAGGTTCGGGCTTCCACCCTCCTATTTCTTCTATTTCCTCTTCCACTTCAAACACCGGCATAGTCGCTGCAGCCGCGGCTGCTTTCAATTTTGCAATTCTTTCCTTAATTGCATACGTCTCTAATACTTTGTCCGTTCGTCCATATCCGGTTAACATACCAGTCTTTTTTTGGAACGCATCACTAACCAATTCCAAATTCCTCCTTACTCCAGCAATGATTTCCTGTGCCGTGGAGGGATTTCTGGGCGATGTTTCAATTTTCTTCGTTCCGCGCTCGAACAATCTCCTCGTGTCTTCGTCGGCGCCGTCCAGCTCCAGAGTCTCCGTCAGATCCTGTGCCCCCGCGCGCTGGAAGATGGCTTGCGTAGAGTAATCAGCGGGTTTCATGTATTCCACGTAGCCCTGACGGATTTCTTTGGGGATGGCCGCCGTCGAGGGCAGAAATTGTTCTTGGACAGCGGCGTCGATTTCGTGGTCGTCGAGATTCCAGTCGTCATCGAAGTCGAATTCCACGCCCATCAGAGTCTCGTTCTCCTCCAGATCAAGGCCTGGCTCCTCTATGCAAGAGAAAACAAAGATTTATAGTCAATACTTTTATAAAATCACAAATCACAAACGCAACGAGGACTTGATCCCATGGTATTAGCTTGTATTCGTACTTGCAGTTGCAGCTGTTATAAGCGATGTCAGACCTTAGATTAATAAAAGTTATCAAAATCAATGACATCAAGGAAACTCAGCTTTAAATTCCGCTATTAAAAATTTAGTAGATATCCTCTAGAATTCTACTAGTAATTGATGAGCGTAGCGAGCGTAGCGAGCAAAGCGGAGTGAAGCGAAATCTTCAATTTCACTACTGCTTAAAAACATGTGTGTTTTTTTGCTTTTTTGTATGTGGGATGCTGGGAATGTACTACGGACATTGATTTAAAAATGCGTTTTTTCCAAATTTTCCCAATTTCGAATATTGCACTTCGAAACCATCGAAACCACATAGAATCATCATATATACCAGCTTTGTTGATTTCAAGTTGGTTCAAGACAAAAGTTTGACAGATATCAGAAATTTTATCAATTTCACGTGCATCCAATTAACTATGGTATAGGTATGGTAATTGCTAATCACTATGGTAATATACATTATTTGTTTTTATTGCCAGTCTGCCTCCACCTTTTTATGCACTATATACAAACCGCTACGCTCATCTTCAACGCAACACAAATTGCGTTCGCGAAGCCCTAATATAGTATTAATCCACTAGTAGAAATCCACTAGGAGAAAAGAAAGCGGAGCTGCCTTGATGTCAATGATCTGAATACCCATTAACCAATGTATGGAACGGAATTACGATTGGCTCTTTCGGCAGCAAAAATAGTAATAAATAAATAGTAATAGTAATAGTAATAGTAATAATGAAATAGTAATTTATTAATTTAATAATATCCATAATAATGTACATTTTATTCGCAACAATTTAACCTTATCATATATTTTCAAAGTGTGGTGTGGTGATGTGGTGGGACATAGTGAGCACATATTGTGTTCCGAGTACTATTTGATTCCATTTTGGTATTTTATTGTGCAGAATTTTTGGCTATGGATGTACACAAGAGTATGCACCTAAACTGTCTTTGATCAGGAACTTTCAATATGCTCAGTTTTACCAACTGTTTAACTCCTCGTTGAAGTGTTTGTTTACACATATGTCATAGCAACAGCCAATCAATGCATCTAATTCAGAATTATCAACTAGCTACTAGTTGGGATCTCAACTACGAGTTGAAAAACTTGGTAAAACTGTGCCTTTAGTAAAAATGACCATGGTTTTTGTACACAAAACGGTTAACTAATAGATAGATGCATGTAGGGTGAAGTTGTGAAGAATAGTACAGTTATGCTGATTTTACAGCTAGTAATGTCAGTGACACGATGTCACGGACATTGGCTCGGAACCTACTAGAGCGAGTCTGGATGTGCATCTCGTCATGTTCGCCACTCAGCCATGGATTCTCTGATTGGCCCAGAGCCAATGTTCGTGACTTCGTATCGCTGTCAATGCAGCTGTAGGCCCGACTTAAAGGAGCCCTCCGAATTGCTTTTTGAAGAACATTTAGTTTACAGGTATTTCCTGTCAAGTAACTCTCCTTCGTCTCCTTTCTTCGGCTAGTTTTACATTATTCTCCGCGATTTCTGTTGAGAGAACTTCGGATCCAAACTATATGGTGGTCCTGCCATATTCACTCCAAATGTCAAGAGACCCGACCGCGAAAGCTATCGGCCTACGCCTAATACTAGACACTGCGTAGCGCGGCCGAGCGCGTGCTGCTGGCGCTAGCCGTTCCCCAAGGATACGTCACGAGGAGGTGCCGCACCAAAACAAAAATGTGCGATTATTCCCACGCAAAAATTTTTTTTTCAAAAAATTCAAACGGGATGTTTATAATTAATTGGTATTCTGTGCACTATATGCTCTTTTAAAAGCAATTCGGAGGGCTCCTTTAAGAGTGCGCATTTACCAGGCGGTAACTCTTCGACGAGCTGTGCGACCGACTCGCCAGGGGGCACCACGACCAGGGCGTCGTAGGGCAGCGCCGCCATCTCCTGGGTCACCAGGATCTCACGCGCCTCGCCGGACGAATCGAGCACGGGAACGTGCACCAGATCGAGGTCACCTTCGTCCGCAGAGCTATTGGGGTAGGTATCCATAGTTTATTAAATTTTCCATTTCTTCTTCACGATCAGCACGAGTATAGGAGTATGATTTTCTTTACCCATAAGGCGACCTTGGTCGTCTTGGCGGACTCGGTTGTCGAGGGGGTGGACTCCGTTGTCTTGGCGGACTTGGTTGTCGAGGGGGTGGACTTCGTTGTCTTGGCGGACTTGGTTGTCGAGGGGGTGGACTCCGTTGTCTTGGCGGACTTGGTTGTCGAGGGGGTGGACTCCGTTGTCTTGGCGGACTTGGTTGACGCGGGGGTGAATTCCGGCTCGCAGGCTCCCGCGTTTCTATAAGATAGCACATTGTCAAACATGTTGCAGCAGTTCTTTGATTTCGGCTGGCAGTTGTCACCGCCAAATAATCTAAGTCATCTTGCCTCGAAGCCTAATACCTCGTTCACACTACAGACTTGATCAAGATCAACTCTCTACGCCATCAAAGATGGCGTTGATTGGGTTTCCACAACTCAGTTATCTATTTAATCGTGATGAAATCATTCGGGAATCGTCGTGATCGCTCGGAAGATTTCGTGATTATTTCAAAATCCGCCACCGGAAACGTTGCAACATTAACCTGGGAACGTGTTCCGTGTGCTATGAGCTCGGTGATAAAGTGAGGTTAGATTCGTCGCGATTTCCGGTTGTGTTCGTATCCCGAGAATATTCCGAACTTGTCCGAATGAGTTGATCATGATCAAGTAAGGAAACAAGTGTGAACACAAACTGATTTTTGAAACCCAATCAACGCCATATTTGATCGAGTTGAGGACTTGATCATTATCAACTCGTGTAGTGTGAACGAGGTATAAAATGCATTTAATTAAATAGATTTATGAATACAGTAATGTATATACACTGAATGGGGGAGGAGCCCCAATTTTAACAACACAACGTAAATGTTTGTGCTCGAATTGTCAATTCACAGAATATGACGTGGTCCTCTGACATGGAATCCAGTAGAGCACTTCGTGTTTGTGAAAATTGATCAAAAGCAGATATTTTCGATTACAATATATACTGGTATTTTAGTTTTTTTAGCGTCTACACCTACCCGACGTTTCTTCAAATTCGTTGGTGGTGACTATAGTATCTCCACTGGTCGGATCAGTAGTTTTCGTGGTGGACGTTATCCGAACATTCGAACTAGGTGATTTTCGCGGAGGAGCGCCGCTTCCAGGTCTTTGCAGTCGACTTCCGGGAGCTTGAAGTCGACTTCCGGGAGCTGGTAGTCGACTTGCCGGGGCTGGAAGTCTACTTGCCGGGGCTTGAAGTCGACTGGAGGGCGCTTGGAGCTGCCTCTGCTGCTGAACGGGAGGGGACGGTGTCCTTCTGGGCGGCGCCGACGGCGTTCTTGATCGGGCAGCCGCTTGAGATGGAACTTGAAGACGACTTGATGGAGCTTGAAGCTGTCTCGGTGCTTGAAGCTGTCTCGGCGCTTGAAGCTGTCTTGGCGCTTGAAGCTGTCTTGGCGCTTGAAGTTGACTGGGCCTTTGCGTTCGAGTCGTCGCATTCATTGTGTTTGTCATTTTTATCTGGGACGTCGATTGTTGAGGAGGGGATGGAGTTCTCCTAGCCGGCTGCGCAGTCGGACGAAGCTGCGCAAGCTGTCTTTGTGGTGGCGCTTGCATTTGGCTGCGGGCCACTTCAGTTCCACTCACTCTGGCAGAAGCCTTTTTGACCGCATTACTCGCATCTTCCACCAGCTGCTTCGCCGACTCGATGACATCGTCGAATCCGTTCCCCGTCGCCGCTTGGCGTGGCGTTACCGACGCTCTCGACGACGCCGATGACGGTCGTCGTGAGGGAGCCCTCGACATTCCCGATGGACCGGCACCTGTCTGAGGACGCGCCCCGCCGGCGGCGGCTTGTCTCGCTTGGACAGCCTGACGAGCCCTCTCCTGTTGCAGCTTGATGTCCGATGCTTTCGCAGGCTTCGAGGGCGCCGCAACGGTTTTCTCTTGAAACTTTTTGGCTGTCTTGAAGCGGGGATCTTCCCATTCCTGGGCCCTTGGTGCTGGTGCTTTCTTTGGTTGAGAGGTTGTTCTGAAGCGTGGGTCTTCCCAGCCCTGCGCCCGCGACGCTGGCGTTTTTTGCGCTTGAGAGGCTGTTACTTTCTGTTTGACCTTCGTCGTGGTCGTGCTCACTCGGCCGGAAGGGGCAATCTCCGTCACCATTCGGGTTTCGCCTCTCACGGCAGTCGTTGAATTTCCTTCCTTGGGTTCATTCTTGCTTTTTTTGCTTCTCTTTTCCTTTTTCTCGGCTTTGACTATTGCTTCTAGTTCCTTCTGGCGCTGCGTGGCTTCATTTATCTCCGCTCGCAGCCTTGCAATCATGTCATCCCTCTCATCAGGGTTCATCCGGTCGTAAGACGTCTCGAGATCCGGCTCATCGTCGGCATCCGAGGGTAAGTTGTGCATGTCACCCATTTCCATGTATGCTCTTTCGATCTCAGAGAACGACAAGTCCAAGATATCGTCATCTTCGTCCATTTTTAATGAGTTAGCCGAATCGGTTTAACTGAAAA
The DNA here is from genome assembly GCA_921293005.1 of Nemoura dubitans. Lineage (NCBI taxonomy): Eukaryota > Metazoa > Arthropoda > Insecta > Plecoptera > Nemouridae > Nemoura > Nemoura dubitans. Next base: position 42,699,437 of record OV121076.1, read on the forward strand.
TTCAAATTAATGTTTGAACTGCACGTTTCAAATTGGGCATACCCGTATTACACGGAATGTTGCTTTTCTTTTGTTGCATTTTAACGGTCTGGTCCTCATCATCACAAGTTGACCTTGAGCGAAACAGCGTCGACTCAAATAAACCATGAACCATCACAATGACTGCATTACTTCCAACCTGAGGCTGGAAGCTGGTAAGCCATGCATTTGATCATGTCCCTATTCACTCAGTAGTTTAGTTTGATAACCTCATCCCCGCATAAAAGTGCTGTTAAAAGAAAGTATTAAACTTCCCAAATAAATGCCGTTTATATCAGAGAAGTTATTAGTTTGTCAATGTTACCAGAATTGTTTTCAAGGCCTTTGAGGAACTCATGGCAAGAATCACATTGTGTGTGTGGGGGGGGGGGGGGGGGGATTTTCCAGGGAAAAAAATACATGCAAAGTCAGGAGTGTATGGCCTATTTTGCCTTGAGGACCAGATGGAGGAATCCCAAGGCGTCGAGCCTTGGGATTCCTCCATCTGGTCCACTGGTCCACTGGACCACTGCTGGCTCGGCCAAGGTCACTAAGAAGAAAAAGAAGCACAAGCAAAGCGAACGATAGCTTTTCCATACTACTCATCACTGACGCTGACATCGCAGTCTAAGTTCAACACTCCTATAAAGAAGGTGATTTTCAGATAGATTCTATACTTTTTGCATGACTGAAGATTCTGTAGACATAAGATTTTATGAAACATAATGTTACTAACCGTTGTCTATAGGAAAATGTTCAGCGACGTAACCAAAGGTTCAGTGGAGTTGGTTTATTTGAGAAACACGTGCAATGAACAAGAATTTTGACATTATTTTGCTAATATTTTTTTAAGTTGTAAAGATTTATAAAAGTTCACTGAAAATTTTGATGCATTTCCTAAAGGTGATGACGGATCATAAAGTCCGCATTGTTTCTGAAAACCAAGGCTTGCTTGATTTCGCACTAAAGAATTAAACGATGTGATCCAAGCGAAAAAATAAAACAAGATCTCAAGAAACCTTTCATCTCAAGATCCATCTACAATCAGATCAACAGGCATCAAGTGACAAGACAAATATGAAAGCACACCACAAAAATTTATTGATTGCATGAATTCAACTCACATCAAGCATTCTAATTCGACTTTGTCGGATTCATTTGGTCCAAAATCTTCTTCATTCCTCTAATGTTAATCGGCAGTTCGTCATCGCCATTCTTGATTGTCGCGAGATACGCACTGGTCGACGACAAATGAGTGTCCGGCACTTTGCCTCCCGCCGCCAGCGCCATAATGGTGCTCACAGTCATCGAGAGCACGAAGCAGTTGTCGGGGGTGAGGGTACCGATGAACCCGGGGGTCTCGGCCGCCCCCGATCCGTCCCAGGCAAGGGCACGCGCCCCGCTTTGACCGGGCGGAGGAGTCTTGGACGACGCTTGGCTGTCACTGCCTTGCGGGGGGACGACGGCTTTCCCTTCTGGACTCAATTTCTCTCTGGAAAGAATTGCGTCAGCGGTCAGGTGTCAAGTAATGATAAATAACGTGCACTGAAAACGAAACAGCACGTGATTAGCGCAAACTACAGCTAATTTAGGCACTTTTTTGTGGTTTGTAATAGCAGACATTTTATCTGCCCTTATTTCCTCAGCGTTTCACAGTTTCAAAAAGGGTTTAGACCACCACCGGCGCCGAGAAGTCCGATTTTGAGCTGAACAAAGCAGTATAAATGTATCGAACTTTAACAGAATTACACATTTCATTATGCTAATTATTAGTGCATTTGATTTTGTTAATCAAATCTGAATTGTGGTTTGATTCGGTCTACTCAATGAGAAAGCAGAGTAGTGGTTAGCGAATTATCATTCATGATTGTATTTGTATTTATTTCTCCAGACATAGTCTGTTGGAGCGTAAATTAATTAAAAAGAGAATACACAATTTTTAATAAATAGACATCAAGGTAGCGCGAAACCTTGATCGGAGACCAATTTATTTATTTATTTATTTATTAAAAATTGTACCCTCGTACTCGGTGAAAGTGAAAGTGAGTGTAAGTGAGTGGGAGTACTCACGAATTCCGAGGTCGCAGCGAGCTGTCAGGAAGTCCAGCTGGGTTGATGCTGGACTGGACGGCGTTGTTGGGCGAGACCATGGTGCGGAGATAGCCTCCCATTCTCGGGGAGGTCTTGTAGGCGTTCGGCAGCCCCCGACTCAGAGCGTCGGGGCTCACAGGCGTTCGGTCGCTCATTTAGACGCCGTCGTCGCACGTTCCGGTTACAGTCGCGAGTCTAGAAATGCAGTGATACTAGAATTTTGTATTGACATTTGTGCTGGACGTGTTGCGCTCGAGATTTCGGTTGGCCAGCAACGGGTGTCGTGATTTTTGTTGGTTAATTTAACCTTCTGAATGACGAGCCCGTTTCTTGTAGCGAACATTTCCAAGAATGAAATTTGCTTATAGGTAATAATAAAACTGTGGCTAAAGAAATATATCCATAGCTTCTGTGAGCAATCGCAGAAGTGCTTTTGTAACAACTATTCATTTGATTCTCCAAGCCAAATCCTTAAAGTCATGGAAGACGAAAACCACAGCGACATCAATGAACACCAAACGTCCGAAGAAAACTTGGTTGAAAATTTATTAACCATGCCAGAGGTTTCAACCGTTATTATCCAAATCGTGACGGAAAGCCCAGAAGTGGAGGCTGCCATCTATTCCCTGACGGCATGCCCAGAGGTCGAGGCAATCAAGACTGGTCTAGCAGCCATGTTCCTCGACAACTTCTCAGACGGGAACCTGATCGAACAGCTTAGCGCAATCGCCAGCGGTGGAGACGTGCACACGTTCCTCATTCAAAATCCCGGCGTCTTAATCTGGAGAGTATGAAGTTCGGTCTGTTGAAAGCTCTGGGCAGATCGACACACGAGATTCCGTCCAATCCTCGACTTGCAGACGAATGCTACAAGCTGGCCCAACTCCTTGTGAGTCACCCCGCCTTTCAAGGGGTGTTGTATTGTCTCGACTTCTTGGCAGACGAGGTCAATGAGGAGAGCTTTTAGACTGATCGTTCACTGTTAACTGTATTTGTAAACTGTATTTCGATATTTGTGTTGCTAAGAAAATAAATTCTGTGTGCTTATACAATTTTATACTATGGCCTGTTGCGTGGCGTAGCCCCCCCCCCCCCCCCCAAGCCGCCCCCGCAATTGATTTTTAGAGAAAAGATACCATATTTTGGACTTTAAAAATAATATCCTTAAAATCAAATTCGGGGGGAGGGGGGGGGGGGGGGGCAAAAAAAATTTGTGGTGGGGGGGCCCCGCGATTTTGTTCTACGTCACTGACTATGGCTGAACTAAATCTCTACCATCTCTACTATATATATGTCCGTGTATTACGTTACGAGCCATGGTAAATCCGGACCTTATGATGTATAAACTAGGAAACGCTGCCAAAGTGTTTGCGTTGAAGATGAGCGTTATTTATTTTTGTTATTTGTTTATTTTAGCAAATTGGACATATAGATTGTATTTGTATGTGCTAGTGTTTGTACGGTAGGATATAGGATATACCTATATACATATTTTTATTTATTTATAAATTCCTAGTAGGTGTGTATTAATTACATACATATAATTAATTAAGGAATAAGAAATAAGGATAAATTACAAAAGCGTATGGGCGCAGCGGTACTAAGTTGAGAACAAAGGTAGACACCCTGAATATTTCATCGCAATCGACGGAGGCGTTTGGCCTGGCAAACACACATACAAACAAACAAGCACACACACGAGTGTTTTTTTACCAGTAGTGAAATTGAAGATTTCGCTTCGCTCGCTACGCTCATCAAGAACCCTTGGAGAATTATTTAAGTCACGGATTTTCTTTTAATAACTTGCATGCACCAAATTGACAATATTTCAGACAAACTTGAAGTCAACAAAGCGGTGAGATGTTTCGTTGGTTTCGAAGAGCAATGTTCGAATTTGGGAAAATTTGGAAAAAATACGCATTTTACAAAAAAAATGTCCGTACTTTTCCAAACTTTCCCAATTTTCGAATATTGCTCTTTTTTTGCTTTGATGGGTTATTGAGGATTTTCTTGAGAAACGTAGGGTGTCTAAGTTGAGAAAAAAAGTAGACACCCTGAAAATTTCCTCGCAATTAAAGCAGGCGTTTGACCTGACAAACACAAATACAAAAAAAACAAGTTATTTTTTTACCGATAGTGAAATTAAAGATTTCGCTTCGCTTGCTACGCTCGCTACGCTCATCAATAAGGTGTTCAATTTGACACATTTTCTCATAGCCCGGTTGCAAATCGGAATGTAATAGTATATAAGCTTCCTTGAAGTCAATGCAGAAATGAGAACAACCGTAAAGCGACTCTCTCAAAATTATGGAAGTGTATCAATTTTATTGACCAACATCTTTGTACGTTTATCGATTCAGCATCAAAATTGTTAGTTAATTGAAAACAAATAGTTCCGTGTCGTTTCATCCGAAAATTTAAGTTTTTTTCTCTGAGGAACATATTCAACCGCCAAGATGGATGAAAGTGAAACAGACAAAACACCAACTGAATCGTAAGTGTCAAAAATATCAATGTTTTACATTTCCCTTTCACCTGTACATATCGACAGTTCATCTGCATCTATGGATATCCAATAAAGTTCATTTCATTTAAACTATATGTTTATTTCCTTTGTTTCTTTGAAAATTCAGACAATTTTACATGGTCAGATCATGGACATGTTGCATCAAGAGAATCTCAAATATTCATTTGAATTTACCTGTGTGTTCAACTGTCATCCTCATCCCCATCCCTCATTTACCCTTATCCAACCCGACGTCCATCAAACCCCCATATGTCCTGCACCCCAGCTCCGAAAAGGTCGCCGATCCCGTCACCCCCCCAAACGTGACGACGACGCCCCCAAACGAGACGACGACGCCCGACGTGACGTCGACGACGCCCGACGTAAACGACGGCGATTACAGCCCGCGCCTGTACACGTTCCACTTGCAAGGACAGAGCGTGGGCCCAGAGGGGGCCGCGACGCGCATGCCCCCCTACTGGCTGCTGGTGGACCATACCCTCGCTGTCGTGTGGGCCATGAGCTCGCCCAAGAGCAAGGACTTGCAAATCGGTGAGTCACGTGGTAGCTGGCCGGCGGCAAGAAACAACTCTGCAATTACTTTGGAAAGGACAAAACACTTTAGTTTGCATTCTCGGCGGAGGCTGGCTCCTATAGTCTGGATCTCTGATGGTACCTATGGGCTCTATTGAGATGTTCCATGATTGTTTCTGGCCAACTGCATTCATTTTCATATCACCATTTCTGCCATTTACAATGGCGGTTCTGGAAGATATTATCATACATACTATACTGGCCATTCTAATATGGCTAAATTTCTCAGCCAATGTCATTTTATGATTGCATCGACCCTTGCTCATCGTTTTAGGTTAGGGACTAGCAATGTTTCAGCCAGTCTCGATAAAATACGAAATCTGCAAAAGTATGCATGGACGATTGACCACTAAATGCCAATAAGATTCTTATAACAAGCATGGATTGGTCTTTATTTCCGACAAACTTTTGGGAATAGGCGTCCAGAATTTGCACCGCAAGATATGATTGACAGTTAAAGTATTTTTTCCCTGGCCTCCATTGCAGGGGGTACTTATTACGAGTCGACAAGTAGGTAGGTACCTACACATTTGCTTGGCGTCAAATGCCACCACTAGAACCATTCGAAATGCATTCGGAAAGTTGCGTGCTTGACGATTTTAGATCTAGATACGTTAAGTAAAGTTACACTCAAGTCTTGATATGAATTGCTAAGTGCAGATGTGATTACCGATGTGGAGGTGCCGGGTTTGCTCTGCGGGCTGCGTTCAGGGGCGTTATATTTTTTAAGTTGTCGGGTTTTTTTACTGAAGCTCATATATGAAGGCTCAAATCCAACAATGAATAAGATAAAATACAAGTTGTGCTTATAGAATGAATAGTGCTAAGTTTGCTCTGAGGGCTGCGTTCAGGGAACATTATATTAAAGTAATTAAAATAATAATTTCAATGTGTTTGGATGCATGTAGCTAGAGAATAGTTGCTATAAACTTATTTAATCCAAAGTTTTTACAACCATGCAATTAGAATTAACTCAACTTGAGTAAGTAGGATAAGGTAAATAAATAGATAAACCTCATAATTTAGCCAAGATCTCATTCGATTATGCCATTACACCAGTGTCACTAAGGCCGAAGTCGAAACAGTGCGTTGTCAAACACCACAAAAACTATCTAAGCACGACACACTTCCCAATAGTCCCGTCATCTAAGCAGGCGCCAAACAACTGCAATGGGCGTTGCTGTTGTTGTATATGTAGGGACGTAGAAGACTACTGAAGATAATTAGCACTGGCATTCAGTACACAGAACAGTTTCACGCTTTTCGCGTTCTGAAGCACTTTACCATTGATGGTTTAGTATCGTTACCTCATCTCATAGAAAAGAATGTACAGGAGAGGTATTTTTTAGTGTTTCATTTGTGGTTATGCACTAGTTAGGTAACGCTTCGATTCTATTTGAACGACATTCAAATCCAACTGGAGATGCCAGTTTTTGCCTACAATTTACAAATACCTACTAGTCGTTTTTCTGGATGTTTCGATAGCTTTACCTGTTATAAAACCAATTCCGAGAAAAGTGAATACAGGATCTTTATTTATACTTAACTTCAATTCACTTTAAAAAGGAGAGTAGATTTTCATCTTTCTCGTGGACCCACTGCTGCTAGAAACGAACTTTGAGTTTCAAAACTTCCAATTGCCATGTATTGAGTCGGAGATAAGACTCTATGGGCAGTTTTGAGACTCTTAACTCATTTCTAAGGGTCTTTGAGGAAGTTGCACACCCACCCCCTTCTCAGTGTAGGACTGGCTACCCAAGGGCCCCCATCATAGATTCCATCATCTAAAAAAAAGGTCATCCCTGTATTTTTCGGTTCAAAGTCCATTCCCTAATAAAAATGTAATCGCCTATTTCGGGGGCCCCTGAAATCTGTCTCGATCGTGGCCTCTTCTTCGAGCGTTTGAATCCGACGGGCTACTCCCATGGCGTTGAAAGCTTTGCGCACATACTACAGCAACAACGGTATTTTCCTTTGGCGTTGCAGGCATCAACCAGCTGCAGTGGGCGTTGCTGTTGCTGGGCGCGTTGAAGACCCGTCGCGGAGACCACACGCCCGACGTGAAGATGATGATCGACGCGGTCGAGGACCGTCTCCTGGATCTGTACGCCGCCGTCGCGCGACGCACGGCGCAGGACGATACGTTCCGCGCCAACCACCACAAGACGTTCCCCTCCGACACGCCGCAAAAGGTTGCTCACTGCACTGGCGCTTTGTTTTTCGAACCTTCTCCATTCCGATCTCGTTGGAATGGAATCGCAAATAATGTTGCTAATTTTCTTTTTAATCGTTTCTGCTTTTTCATAGCCTTGCTATATAAAGTTAAGAAAAAATTATATTTCAAACTAGACACAGAGGTGGTCTATACTAATTTCCTAACGTTTCCAAACGGATTTTTCTAATCTATAACTCTCCATGAAGAAACTACATCATGTACTACTGGTTACGCGACAGTGAGAACACTTTCCGAAAGAACTAATATGTATTCATAAACGTTTCCGTTTTTGAAGGGAAAGTATCTCGCTATAACTCGAAGAGTCGGTTCCGTCCATACCAGACTACTTGTGAAGCGCTGTATACAGTGCAAAGTCTCCTTGCAAACGTCGGGAATTTTAATTCCCATAAGTCAATGATGAATTGTTGGGAAATGTAACAAGAACGCAAACTGACAACTAAAAAATAGATTTCTTGAACCAAGCCAAAAGGCAAAAAAAACAGGGTTATACAAATTAACAAATAAACGTCATTTTGATCCCTTATGCAACAGTCTTATGCATGATCTCAGCTTGATTATATATTTTATAGTCTGTTTAAGTTAATGATTTCTGTGCCTACCTAAATGCAACTGTGTTCATACAAATTCGTCAATGTGAATAAAAAATGTTTCAATTTTGACGTCACAAAACTATACCTATAGATGGGTGATTCTACAGTAACTTGCATATTTGAAAAAGCTTTTTACTCGATTTTTGTTGTAACATTTTCCAATTTTCAAAAATTTTCCCTTATTCGCAATGATTAACAACCCTTATTTCACAGCCAGCAGCGATCGTTTCTTCTTTTACACACCCTTTTCAACCCCTAAATAAAATGGCATGCCAGGAGAATTACAGATGTGCCAGGAGAATTACAAAAAGGTTGAACTAGGCCCAAAATGTTTCCAAATATTTTATTTAAGCATTCTTTAATCACTTTATCATCTGTCTTACTTCATAATTATATTTCTGCTAATTTACTACTCAAGTCACAAACATTTAAAAAAATCCAAAATGTCAAATCCGAAGAGTAAGTTGCACTATTCTGTATGGAAAATGTTAAATAATGTTTAGCTTGACAAATGAAATTAATACATTATAAAATTATGTGAATTATATTTGGCATAATTAGCAGAAGCACTCTCATAGTTCCCAAGGCCATGGAAATTTCATGGAAAGCCTTCAAATTTAAACTGGGCCGCACGGCTGCCGCAGGGAATTGGTGGCGGAATTTTCGCTACGACGTCCTCCATAGCGTACAGTAAAACATCCTTTTTCAGTGGCCACTTGAACGTATGTTGCCCACTTGAAGGCACCATCGAGTCTACGGATAAGTGGTCCTCAACAACTTCTAGTATCTCGCCAGGGTAGAGTTGACCATCATAACGCACCACCACCCACTCTCCCCTCTTCATCGAGTTGATATCTGTAAAAAAAAAATTACATGACTTGATTCAAAGTTCATCTGCATCTAGTTTGCATTTTAAGCATCAATCAATCACCCATAATCAAAAGTACTTACCGATGGATTGAACAATCGCTTCCTCCAATGGTGCCGGAGAATCCACATCTACATCATCCACCTCCTCGGTAGTGCCAGGATCTGCTTCTACCACGTGATCAAACCAAGGCTTCCACAGATCACCAATGCTGTAGTGGTGGCAATGATGTCCAGGCAAACAGATGAAGCATGACAAGAATCGCATGCTTAGAATTTCTGCTCCACTCCACGACACCTGGTGAACTTTCATTGTGCCGACAAAAGTCTTCAGATTGACATCAACAAAAATTCGGTCAATTTCTTCTATCATATCTGTGTTCACCTTGTAAAGCTGAACACCGGTACAATTCTGTTGAAGAAAATCATAGAGAGTGCCGAAATTGGAGATATCCTTGCCCTCAGCGACAATTCGGTCGGCCGTTCGTTTCAAAACGGCTCCGATACCATCGGGGGCCCCTTTGCCGTGACCGGCCTCTGAATAGTTCCATGTAACAGTGGTTATTTGCGGAAACATGATTTGTACGTGTTGCGCAATGGAGTAAAACATTTTCTTGTTCCTGTATTGTGTGCAGGGGCTGTCACTTAAAAAGTGTAATGTTGTAATCCCTGGAAATTTGCCCGTAACATCTTTTATTACTGGGATGAGATGTGCCCATATTGCTGACGGATCGTGGCGTAGATCAGCTGACAGGGAGCAGAAGGACAGCGTTTTTTTCTCACCGTTGTGTTGCGCATAACACACACCTGTGTGCAGCGTTACTTGGTCTCGAGACGCACCAAAGTGAACCGATTGGACCTCTGTTGAGTACTTGCATGAATAGTTTTCACTAAAGTCAATGTGCACCAAGATTTCTGTGTCTTTAAGATGGTCCTTTAGTCCGTCCATGGCGCTATACTGGTGCTGAATATACGCCACATGAGTCATGTACTTTTCCATGGTCTTTTCCAGCTGATCGATCAACTTGAAAGAATTTGTGGGCACGCTCTCCTTCACAGTCAATTGCACCATGGCTTCTTTGCAATTTTTAAGCAGCCGTTTTTCCTTCTTCGAAACCCATTGTTGAAATGTGGTTGGTTCATTTACAAATTCATTGTACATAATCATGTTATCCTTGCATTCTTCACATTTCCGGAGCAAACATTTTTCGCTAGATGAAACACAGCAAAGTTCCTTCACCACATCGCGCGGGGATTTGCTGGCGGTTAGGTGCATGGCATACATACGATCTACGAGCAGCTTCATGTTAGCGTGTGTAACACACAAACACGTATCGCGGTTTTCCACTTTGGGGCTCACCACCCAAAATGGGGTGAATTTACAGAAAAGAGAGTAGCTTATTTGATACCAACGGGTTTTCAAAAATGTAGCATGAAGATTCTTTAGAGTATCATTGAGAAGCCGTTTCTGCACCTTCACTCCATTCCTGGTTATTGTATCCCGCTTTCCAGGACATAAGCGAGTGTTTATGTCGAGGGAAAGGAAACTTTCAACTTGGCTCCTCACTCGTGGACCCTGCGGTGTTGTACGTTGCTTCCGCTGGTATGAGAAAGAGTCTTGGCTGTTGGACTTCAGGCAGCGACTTTTGTAAACATGAGCAAACTTGCTTACGCAGCGGTACCGCTTTAGAATGCGTCCTGACACAATCCTGTGAAACAGCTGCCGTTGCCTCTGGTTTTTTTGTACCTTATTGTATGTATCTGCCAGCTGCGCACTGAGCACATTGCCAAGAAATAGTTGCCTCCTAACGGCGTTCGTGACATTAGTGCCCCTTAGCATCCTTTTTGTTGCTGAACGCGGTGTTCCGGGATGTTCGTCGGAACCGCGGAGACGATAATACTTTTTTTTGTATTTTTCATACAAACTCGTCATTTGCACTAATTCTTCTTCTTTCTTACGGAGACGGCGGTAAGCTGCTGACCGGTCCTTCCGTACCTTCTTTCTTCCCGTAATTTTCCGTGGATGCATCACCACTTCCGTTTGTGTAGGCGTGTCAGGCAGGGGGACGGCATTCTTCAATGAAGCGCGCTCATTCTCCCTAAACGTGCGAATATTCTTACGGTTGTTTTTTCTAGTAACACGTTTTTGTCGAGCAGACTGCTTGTCTACGGCCAGAACTTGGCCTTTCTTGAGGCGGTTTAAGTATTTCAAGTGGCTCTTCTCTTTTTCAATTTTTAAACGCTGCGGATCGGCTCTGATACGTTCTTGCCGTTTCCTTTCAGCTTCTCGCTTTTTTAGCAAACGCTCCTCCACCGACTGTTTCTTTGCCGGAGCCATGGGGAACCTGTAGGGAACCGGGCACAATGTTTTATACTGACTGCACGTCTGAGACTGCATAGATATACACAGCTAGATTAGTTGTTTGTAATTCTCCTGGACTGCTGTAATTCCCCTGGCATATTATTTTATGGCCATGCCAGGAGAATTACAGCCAGGTGAATTACTAAATGTTGGGTTATGTGATCTAGCACTTTCCCTCCTTAAAAATCAACACATTTTGAAGTCCCACATTCAATAAAAACAGTAGTCCAGTGGTATAAAAATGAATCAGATGATTAAAATACAAAATTCTGGTAACTAATACCCCCAGTGTAATTACATGCAATAAGCATACTCACCAAATTCAGAGAACTTTAAGCTGTGAGACTCCTTCAAAGCACGTCGCGGGTGATCAAACAGCCATTGAGTCGATAAAGCAGAGTACCTCTTTGCTATATAGAATCACAAATTTTCACTTTGCCATCTGTAGGGACTTTTTTGGACCATTTTGAACCATGCCAGGAGAATTACACAAAAACCCAGGGACAGACTTGAAGCAAATCCGTGGGCCACATTTTATAATAAAAATTTAAAAAATCGATGGCAACACACAGATATAGTATTCGATACAAATGTTTCTAATTTTATTTATAATTACTGCTACTATTAATACCAGTAACATTAATCAGTGAGAATGGACGTAGTAAAAGGACATGCCAGGAGAATTACATTTGACCTATTCACAATGGATTCCAACCAAAACAATGGACACTAAACTTTTATTTTTTTATTGAACATGTTGCCCTAGTGAATCTGAATCTGAAACTTCAAACCCCGCTCCAAATAAATTATTTTTGTGAAAGTTAGGGCCTAGGGACATGAATATGCAATTTACTGTAGAATCACCCAGATAACCAGTTGGTTCTCAATTTCCACTGTTTGCCTCACGATCTCCATTGGCTTGAAAACGTTCCTAATTAGGTACCTTCAGTAGTGGGTATACTGATACCACACAATCCGTGAAATCAACCCCCTCTGGACATCCTTGTTGTCTAATGTCTACTATAACCATGCACGACGCCTTTCAAGTCGGCACTCAAAGACGCTGACACCGACGCCACCGCCAGGGCCGACAAGACGGTGACGTACTCACCGGACGTGGAGGCGACGCCTGGAACGCCCACGACGCCGACGCCCGTGACGCCGATACAGCGGCCGCCGGGGACGTCGGGGAAAGGTATTCTCACAGCCGCTGGATTTACGAATGTGAACCTGTGGATAACATCAATGATGAATTATGGCTGACTGGACGTTTGGGTATTGGTCATCAGATTTTATTAATCTCACCTGCTAATTCCCATTGGCATGTCAGTCCTCGAATCACTCGAATCAGCCGAACTCACGGCTGCGTGCTGGGAGGAAATATTTGAGGGGCAGCCCGGGAAAATTGTTCTCTGCAGAATTGGGATGGGTTTTGCCATAGTATACTTTGCAGCTCGCACGATCATGATTCATGATTATATCTGTGGTCTAGAGTCTAGATAATCTGGACACAGACATACATTAGAGGATTGAAAACCAGGCATTACAGGGCATTGCAGGGCATAGCAGAGCAGAGCAGAGCAGAGCAGCGCAGGGTAGGGCAGGGCAGAGCAGGGCAGGGCAGGGCAGAGCAGGCCCAGGGTCTGGCAGGGCAGGGCAGGGCAGGGCAGAGCAGCGCTGGGTAGGGCAGCGCAGGGCAGGGCAGGACAGGGCAGGGCAGGCCAGGGAAGAGCAGGGCAGGGCAGAGCAGGCCCAGGGTCTGGCAGGGCAGGGCAGGGCAGGGCAGGGCAGGGCAGAGCAGAGCAGCGCAGGGTAGGGCAGGGCAGCGCAGGGCAGCGCAGGGCAGGGCAGAGCAGAGCAGCGCAGGGCAGGGCAAGGCAGGGAAGGGCAGAGCAGTGCAGCGCAGGGTAGGGCAGGGCAGCGCAGGGCAGCGCAGGGCAGGGCAGAGCAGAGCAGCGCAGGGCAGGGCAAGGCAGGGAAGGGCAGAGCAGTGCAGCGCAGGGTAGGGCAGGGCAGCGCAGGGCAGGGCAGGGCAGAGCAGAGCAGCGCAGGGTAGGGCAGGGCAGCGCAGGGCAGCGCAGGGCAGAGCAGAGCAGCGCAGGGTAGGGCAGGGCAGGGCAGGGCAGCGCAGGGTAGGGCAGGGCAGAGCAGGCCCAGGGTCTGGCAGGTCAGGGCAGGGCAGGGCAGGGCAGAGCATTGCAGCGCAGGGTAGGGCAGGGCAGGGCAGGGCAGGGCAGGGCAGGGCAGGGCAGGGCAGGGCAGGGCAGGGCAGGGCAGGGCAGGGCAGGGCAGGGCAGGGCAGGGCAGGGCAGGGCAGGGCAGGGCAGGGCAGGGCAGGGCAGGGCAGGGCAGGGCAGCAAAGTACACGACTTGATTGCATCCCCCAGGCCAGCTCTCCGTGTGCTACGACGACATCATGAAGCACTGTCCGCTCGGCGTCGAGCGCAAGATGCAAGCAACGCGTGGAGGACTGCGTCCGCGTCGCCTCTTCGACCAGGACAGCGACCAGGACAGGGACGACGCCTCCGACACGCTGGAGGACAAAACCAGAATGTGCACGGAGGGTGAGTGTGAGGCGTTTACTGCAGATTACCTTCTGCAGAGATCTCTCAATTCAGTTGGGAGCGATTGGAGAAGGGGTGTACCGTGCACTATATTTATTCAGCGGAATCCATACTGGTTGCAGTGTATATCGTCCGGTCCGGACTGTAAGTCAGTGGTTTCATCGTACATTTTTAATTGGGTCTGGCTACACTAGAATTAATTTGAGTTTGGTATCTCACAGCCTTCTATAATTGGAGCTGTTATACAATGGCTAATGGGCTTTCTTTGTTATTGCTAAGGCTGTAGGGGCGTTAACCATACTGGTATCTGGCTTCCCCTCCTGCCTTATTCTAGACTAAATCTAGGGCCCAAGTGCCACTGGGCCCGTTGTCGAAAGTGCGTCGTTAGTCAGCTAGACCTCCGTCAGCATGTGCTCTCTCTCTCTCTCTCTCTCGCGGATTGCCAGGTGGGGCGGAAGAGAGTTGAACTTGCGCTGTTGACGCTGCAGGGCCTGGTCCTGAGGGTCAGTTCACCAAGGAGTACCTGATGAGCTTCATGACCGACTGGCGGGCAGACCAGATGAAGCGGCTCGAGAACGATATGTCCCGGCTGGCGGCGATCGAACAGTGAGTGTACTTTAGTTCAGTTCACTTCGCTACCTGTTCAAGTTTTTTTTTAATTCAATTCTTTTTTCACTTCTATTATTGACAAGTGGACATAACGTAGCAACATTTTTACTCGACAGTAGGTATATATTTCTTGAATTTGCTTTCTCGTATATTGGTAAAAGAGAGCCAGTCGAATTTCGGCTATATCCTCAGAAAGGTTGTGTCATACCAGCTTGGTCGGTGGTGCAGTCAACTAATCTGAAAACTAGAGCGGGCTGGGAATGATCGTAGGATGCAACCCAGAACCCAAAATATGAATTTAAAGTTAAATATAGTGCAATAAAAAGCACGACAGTGCTCAATATCAAAACGCTGATTCTTTACCGAAAGGTTGCGAGCCGTCGGTTCCTAAATATAAACGATTAGGGCTTACAATAATGAAATTAATAAAGCTAATTGCACGTGAACTTAAATTGAAAACAAAACAACAAAACAAAGGCAGAGAGCAGGTAAAATTAATAGTTATGTCCAACGAAAACGATACCGTCATGATGAGAGCACGAAGCGTCGCGGCGTCAAAGGCGCGAGGGCCACTCGGTCTCAGCACCGTACGGACGGCAGCGTGGCGTCGGCGTCGGCGTAGGCGTCGAAGTCTCGATGAGCACGAGGCAACAATGCGAGGGAACTGTGGCTATAAAGCTGAAGCGTGGATCCGATATCCCATTGTGGCACTTAATCGCCTCAAAGAGAATTACCATGCTAAACTGTGACTGCCACCGGACGGCCTTGGCCGAAGTCCGGCATCACACTCCGTCGTTTGCACCACGAGGGGGCTGACCACTGCAGACGAACAGTCGACGTATACGGCATGTGCCGAAGTCGAAGTGTCTCTCCGTCCTCCGACCGCGGACCGCCTCGCGGTCCCGGCGAGGGTAGCAACCCTTGACTCGCGAAATACCTGCTCTCTGCAGTTTCTACTTTCTTAAGTAGAAAACAGAGGCAAGATTTGAGCGCAATTCTCTAATCGCGAATGATGTGCATTTTTCATAGGTGTTGCAGAGAAGGTATGGGACGGGGAAATTAGGCCAGATGACCACCAGCCAAAGAGATTATCGGTCTCAAGGTTTGCCTAGAAAGAGCAGATAGAACCTACGGTCTCGTGGAAGAGCACCATGGTCGTAATCTAGTTTTGACAAACCAGTTTTATTATCAGTACCTACCTGCCTTGAAAACTAGTGCATTTGTTCCTTGGCAATTATTTTGTACACAATTCCACACACCCGCCTCTGGCGTAACACACCTAATTTTCCAGTTAGAAGAGAAAATAAAACACCCCTCTCTCTCTCTCTCTCTCTCTCTCTCTCTCATCTTCTCTTTGCTAGGAACACTTCTCTACGTTACTATTTTTTAATATCAAAGAAAACATATGTTACCATATTCAGATTTCATTTTATTTCCGTTAATTGCTCCTGTTATCTTTTAATCAAGTTAATGGTTATTGGTGGTCGGAGATGATGCGACATAACAAAATCAATACCTACTTGAAATAAAATTAATTCACATTTTGAATACCAACTGTTTTGCAAGCACCAAAAAAGTGAAGGTATAAATGTGTTTTTCGTATAGAGAAGCTTTTTGAATTTTCTTCTTGCTTAAAAATTACGTATTGTAGGCTATGGACTTGCGTGAAATCTAAAGCAAAACTCCACAGTCTACCAAATTATCAGCTCGGTAAATTATTCTCATTTCACGGAGCAATTTCATACAGCTGATAAGAAAACTGGTTTGTAGTTTTATACGAGTCTACCTATAGATATTAGACTTGTATACAACTACAAACCAGTTTTATATTATGTTGTATTTCAACATCAACATATGGGAAAGAATTGATGTAGGTACTTAAAAAGGTAGATTCTCTGATATAACTATTAATTGCTGAAATAAAATAAAAATAATTGATAACAGTCTTCTGTCGCAGATTCATGACAAAAATCGACAAGGATAACTTCGATCCGTACGTTGACCCTCAAGTGGTTAAGCGACTGGAGGAGATCACCAACGATGTGAGTGCCTTTATGAACAAGATTCCTCAATACGTTATTGAAGGTTCTGGTTATTGATAAGTGTGCAGTAACATGATGGTGTACTTATTCCAGGGCAACGCTTCCATTTAACGCATGCTCGATTACAGAAGTGATGGCGTCATCCTCTGAAACTTTAGAAATGTACCTTCATTTAGAAAAACTGTCCATTACAAATGAAATTGATAAATCCTATGTAGGTATCGATGCATTTTTATTACAATTTTCCTGAAATCTTGAATTTAGCAAAATATTTGTTATAGTATTTAATACAAAGCTGTGTTGAAAATTTCTGCCTTGCATGTCGCCTAACATGTAGTTCCTGTGCCCCTGTGGCAGTCCTTGTAATATACGCGGAGTTCAGATAATGCGCCTCTTTCACT
The DNA here is from genome assembly GCA_921293005.1 of Nemoura dubitans. Lineage (NCBI taxonomy): Eukaryota > Metazoa > Arthropoda > Insecta > Plecoptera > Nemouridae > Nemoura > Nemoura dubitans. The sequence continues at coordinate 42,716,317 of OV121076.1, forward strand.
TCAACGGAAATATAATCGAGATCTTTGCTGCGAGCTTTTAGCAAGTTCTGTACGAATTTTAGAGGCTCAATGAGGGAGCACACCAAGACATAATATGTATATACCTGCACACTCCATTCCATGAGAGAATATAGGTATAGTTCTTTCTCTTTTGCATGCATTTTGATGGTGCAGCAAGGGATGTGAAAATGCACAAGCAATAGGCATTCAAAAGTGACTACCTACACCGGCACTGCAGCGGAAAGTACACTCTTTCCTGCGTCTTGACACAGACTGTAAACAAAGGTGGGTTCACAGTTTAGCAATTGCAATGTCGATAGGTATCCAACTATCCGAAGAGAACATTGGGTAAACAGGCATCAAGTAGGTAGTTTGGAAACCCTTGGTTGAGGACGACAAAGATGCCACTTTATTTTTTCTTAACATTCCAACATATAATTTCCCACGACGACGCATTTATATTTTATAATAATAATAAGTATGATGCAACCGACCATTCAGAAACTCATTTGAAGTACCTTTAGCATAGTTCATCAACACAATGATCAAACTTACAATAAAATGAAACCTTAATAATGACAAGATGGATGAGAAAAATATTACAGAAAGTTTGGGAATAATGGAAAGGTTTGTATCCAATCAAATGATAATAACATTCAAAGATAATAGATGTATTAATTAAAATTTAAAACCTATTCAATAGTTTTAGTACAACATATAATAGGTATTATAATATCTTATTACTACAAATTTCTAGAACCTTTCACCAAATCTACACAGAATACTGTCAAAGGTACTCTACAATATATTATATTATACTATTCACACTTATTTTACAGCATCGTAGCCAGTCGACAATAACAAAAGAATTCACCACAGATAATTTGGAATGTTTGATGATAGTATTTTCTGTTACATCCAAGTTTATGACTGCCCATAAACCGTTACGTACCCAAAAACCGACGCAACAGTTTACAAAGCAAAAGCACGGACGAGAACAACAAAACAAAGTATGCACGCTAATTAAGTGATTTCTTTTCGGCTAATTTTCCACCAATCTACAACTATACTAAACCCATCGATATTGTCAGAATGTGGCATCGAAAAACATGCGTAGGTAATCACGCCATACACGAAGATTATCTCATTTTCAAGACAACGACGACAGACAAACGCAGCTACTGTGACAGCGAGAAGGGACGGGAGACTAAACCTAGGAGCCGTCGACGTGCGCCCTACTTTCGCGAGTCTCGCGGGTAGAACTCGGCCAGTGTTTGCGCGGGGATTCGCTTCAGCATCTCCTTGGGGAAGATTCGGAGCAGCTGCCAGCCAATGTCCAGACTCTCGAACACGGTGCGGTTCTCGTAGTTGCCTGAGGACATTTGTTGTTCGATAAGACACATCCGTGGAAATGCGACAGGAAATTCACTGGTGCCCAGAAGTACATCCCACTGTAAATCTTGGCCCAATTAAGTACTTTGAGGATTTTGAGCCATTTTGAAAAATGACTTATCTATGGAACCGAAGTTGGGGTTTAGCTAGGTCTTTTAAACCTAGAAAGTACAGTTTTGGAAAGCAGGCTTTTGAGACTTGAAAGACTCTGGCAGAAGTTCAGAACCAGAAGACAGTAATTGGACTTAGTTACAGGGTTGGGTTGGGGTCCCAAACAAGATTGTTTTTTTCACACTAAACCAAATCCACCGCACTCATAACATCGTTGTCGTTCTTACCTTGCGCGATGAAGTTCTTCTCGAACTTGCCCAAGAACTCCAGATAGAGCAGATCGTCGGGCGTGAGCGCCTCCTCTCCTACGACGGCCTTCATGGCCTGCACGTCCTTGCCGATGGCGTAGCACGCGTACAGCTGGTTGGAAACGTCGGCGTGGTCCTTGCGAGTCATGTCTTCGCCGATGGCAGACTTCATCAGACGGGACAGCGACGGCAGCACGTTGACTGGCGGGTAGATTTGTCTGCGGGATTAGTAATGAGGGTCAGGTGGATGGACCTGTGATGGTAGATGGATTAGGAAAATTTTCAAGAAGCCAGTAAAACAAGTCAAAATCTAATGATATTTCAAGTTTAAAGAAAAGTCCTTGGCTTCAATGTACACCAATAAAATCGTTGCTGGTACGGCAGTTTTTTTATAATCAACTTTGCATTTACACCTATCAATGCTCTTGGTTCAAAGAAATGTCAAGAGCTACAGGCAATACTATGCTAGGGATTTTTTTGGACGAGATTTGGACGAGGGAACTTGGACGAGATTTTGCATGTTTATCACAAGATACCTGTTGTTGTTTACCTGTTGTGCAGCTGCCTGTCGACGTAGATCTGCCCCTCGGTGATGTATCCTGTGAGATCAGGGATGGGATGGGTGATGTCGTCGTTGGGCATGGTTAGGATGGGGATCTGCGTGATGGACCCGTTGCGTCCCTCCACACGACCGGCTCGCTCGTAGATGGTGGCCAGATCGGTGTACATGTAGCCGGGGAAACCTCGTCGGCCGGGCACCTCCTCACGGGCAGCCGATACCTGTCGGCGGGGGACGTCCATTTAGATGTTGGCTGAGTTTGACGGAAACTGTCCACTTCAAAGCAGATTATTCCCCCAGTTCTATATCCAGTTCACCACTAGACAGAGGTGGCAAAATTAGAACATTGAATTTGGGGGCCTAGTCTCATGGGGCTCTTGTTTACATAAATTTTATTTCCCAAACCAAATCAACCTCAGAAAATGAAAGTTTCAAGCAACGAGAGTTTATCGAAGAGTGTCACCGTTGATCGGTGGACCCACCTCTCGCAACGCCTCGGCGTATGAGCTCATGTCGGTCAAGATGACGAGCACGTGCTTCTCGCACTGGTACGCGAGGAACTCGGCGGCGGTCAGCGCCAGACGAGGCGTGATGATACGTTCGATGGTCGGGTCGTTGGCCAAGTTGAGGAACAGACACACGTTCTCCATGGAGCCATTCTCCTCGAAATCTTGCTTGAAGAACCGAGCTGTCTCCATGTTAACACCCATGGCGGCAAACACGATCGCAAAGTTGTCTTCGTGGTCGTCGAGGACAGACTTCTGCGGTCCTTTAACGAGACCGGCTTGACGACAGATCTGGGCAGCGATCTGGAGGAAGGATCGTTATTTAAAAAGCCATTTCAAACAACATTGAAAAACTAACTTCCTAAGTTTAGGAAGTAGACATGACTCATGACTGAGGTTCAAAAATGTAATAAAGGACATTCATTGTCTGTCTGTTGAAGATAAATTGTTTCAAAAAAAGCCAAGATTTCATTTTCACATACGTCATTGTGAGGGAGACCAGCAGCTGAGAAGATGGGGATCTTTTGTCCTCGGGCGATGGAGTTCATGACGTCAATAGCAGAGATTCCGGTTTGGATCATCTCCTCGGGGTAGATACGCGACCAAGGATTGATGGGCTGGCCCTGGATGTCAAGGTAGTCCTCGGCAAGAATCGGTGGCCCCTTGTCGATAGGCTTTCCACTGCCGTTGAAGACACGACCCAGCATGTCTTCCGAAACGGGAGTTCTCAAGATGTCGCCAGTGAATTCACAAAGTGTGTTCTTTGCGTCAATGCCAGATGTGCCTTCAAAAACCTGAGATAAAAGGCAGAATTTAGCCACCCATATTTAAAAAAAGTTTGTCCCAGGAAATTGGCAGCAATCTGCATATGAAGCATAGGTACCTGGACAACGGCTTTGGAGCCGCTGACTTCAAGTACTTGACCAGATCGAACGGTGCCATCGGCAAGTCGGAGCTGGACGATCTCGGCAAATTTGGGGAACTTGACCTCGTCCAAGATGACTAAAGGACCATTTACACCAGACACGGTCTTGTATGCTGCAAAGTAAGAAATGGATTCACAGTATGAGCATGATTGATGAAAAACAGCTGTAAGTATCCTGTACACGATGAATGAATCTACTAAAAAGCTGATTTATTCCAAATCTTAAGATCCAGGTATCAAATGTTTCTTTCAAATCTATGGGCGATTAGTTGAAGGAGCAGAAGCGGATTGTTTTTTTAATTTTTATACTGAATTTGTGGAAATAAAAGGGGTTTGACCTCTTTCAATTTCTACCCCAGACCCGCCCACTGCCTAGCATTAACACTTGTTTTATCCATTTTTGAGCGATTTATCCCACGAAAAGTTACAAAAGTTAATTCCTAATACTCACTGAGTCTTGGTTGTGATATGAAATCTCTTGAAACTGCAAGAATATGTTCTTGCATAGCTTGTTTAGCCCCAATTCCACTTTTGTACGACATCTTTCAAGTCAAGAAATTTCTGTCTCAAGAGTGAATTCACGTGCCATCACGTGATGACGACCGTGTTGCCAGATATTGCCGCTTGGGAAATATCAATACTTTCGAAAAAGAAAAATAACTTCCTTATCTCACACGAAAAATATGTTTTAATCCAATTTTAATATTTAAACAATAAAATGCTATAGGTATACATTTTTATCTTACTAACAAAAAATACAAAAAACCTCAAGCTGGCATCAGCTGTTCTCGTCATATTGAATTGACTGACGCGCATAGAGGGGAAAAGGGGAAGCTAGTGACGGCAGTGCCGAGATTGGAAATAGATAATCTGCTAGTGGAAGGATCTACCTTGTAAAGTCCAAGCTTATTTGCTTCTCGCTCGTTCAGGGAGTAGTTTGTTTGTTATTATTTCATGACCATGGCTGGTGTCGCCCATCGTTGCTCTCGGGCCCTGAATATTTTGGGGCCCCAAGTGGCTAGAGCGGCTTCCCGCACATATTACACGTACAGCCCAGAACCATCGCAGCCTATTCCCAACAAGGAGCCGACATGGGTGAACAGCGCCCAAGATGCATTCCAATGCCTCAAATCAGGTAATAATTTAATTGATTCGCTCCTTAGCAAAAAGCTCAAAGAACCAAAATAGTGTCACATTACATAATGATGACAAGCTCACCAGCCAAGGTCAGACTATTTGGTCACCGACACATAGCTCCCAAAGAGTTTCTCCCTCCTATCCTCTTTTACCCATGGTCCCTAATCACCTTCATCCTGTCGAGGCCCAAGTTTTGGCAATTGTTCTAGTACTTCTATGCCTAGCACATTCCTACATTTTTGTCTATTGCTATTGCCAACTCTTCAAAGCTGCTCTAAAAAGATTTAAATAACTAAAAATTTCTTATCAGATTGTGAACACCAAAGTCCAAACACTATGAATTGATAACATGGTGTTCAAACACATTCGGGGTCATATATCCTGAGATGTTTTTTTGGAGTGTCTCCCAAGCACTCAAGCTTCATTGAAAGCTCCTGATTTTGTTTGGAATACAATCTGCCCTACTTATAAAGCAAATAAAATCTCGCAAAAACCGGGTTTTTTCGTTTTCAGACAGCACTGTGTTCATTCAGGGCGCTGCCGCCACTCCCCAGGAACTGGTAAAGGGGATGACAGCTCAAGGAAAGGCTGCAAATCTGAAGAACATCAAAGTGTGCCACATGCACACCGAGGGAAAGGCTCCGTACACAGACCCAGAATGTGAAGGTGTGGGAAACTAGGCAAAATGATTGACATCCTTGATGGTGTTATGTTTGAAAAAACAATTTTATCCGTATCACTTGCCTGACAAGTTTCTCTTTTTTTCCCCAGGCATCTTCCGGTCATGTTCCCTGTTTATGGCAGCCAACGTCCGCAAGCCGGTAGCTGAGGGCCGCAGTGACTGCATTCCTATCTTCCTCTCTGAAATTCCTTTGCTTTTCAACAAGAAGATATTGCAGCCAGACATTGCCCTTATTCAGGTAGGTAATACCTAAATTTTTCAGACTTTTTGGGTTAATTTTAGTTTTGTTGTATGCTGAAAAAGTAAAGCTCCAGTTGATGCAACTTTTCCCTGCTTTGTAACTAGTGAAGCAAGTTATTTGTTCGAGCATTTGCTTTTGGGGAATATACTTTTGAGAAAATGCTCGACCCATATCTCTTTTGTAACGCATCACACATTGTTGCAGGTTTCACGACCAGACAAGCATGGCTACTGCAGCCTGGGGACTTCGGTGGATTGTGTACGTTCGGCATTGGCGCATTCGAAGATCATCATCGCGCAAGTTAACCCGCAGATGCCGCGCACCTTTGGAGATGCCACCATTCACTCCTCGCACTTCGACTTTGCATTCAACGTGAGTACCAGCCGAGGAGATTTGCCTCGTAACATTTAATATGAAAATGAATTGGCTGATGTTTGTTTGCAATTTAACACATCTTCATTTAATCGGTTATGTAAATTACAATGCATATCCATTTGTCTACTAGAGGTAACAATAGTTGATTAAACATGTTTCCACTATTAAGTTGCCAGTTCACAGCTGGCTCGTATTGCTCACTTGTGACTCCATGCCTTGCTAGCTATTAATTGCTTTAACTGGAAATTGCATACCTACCTCCATGTGTTATGAAATTCTTTGATCTTGTTAGCAGAATCACATTTCTTTTGACCTTGGCGTCAATGTGGCATGTTCGCTGGTGGTGTCTAAGGTCCCAACGGATAATTTAATGATAATATTTTACATTCAATTTATAAAATCACACTCTGTTTCTCTTGGTAGTTATTTAATAGTTAAACAAGCCAATTAATTAAACATGTTGCTCAATGGAGTTCTCTATTGTACCGACATTTATAGATAAAAATTGCAAACATTTGCAGACTTGTAGGTTCAATGCATTTTGATTACATTTAATTATCGATACTGAAACCCATTGACCAATCAGAACAACCTCATTAAATCTCAAAGGGTTCCTCATCTTTTGTCCCAAGCCTTCACCTAATTCTATCTTCACTCTACACTCTACCCTGCCCTGACAGTCCTTTCATGCATTGTATTGTTGTCGTTGGCAGGTGGACGTGCCCCTTCCCGAGCACGGAGACAAGCCAGCGACGGAGGAGGAGACCAAGATCGGCAAACTCATCGCCGAGAATCTCATTGTGGACGGCGCCACCCTTCAGATGGGTACGTTGGCGAGATGCCAGGTGCTTGCGGGCTTACCGCGTTGGCTGGGCCGAGATATTCGCTTGGGCTTGTTTCGAGTTTATCTGGGAGTTTTATAATAAATTGGATGTATCACGCAATCTAACATGATCAATATCACAATTAATGCACAACACCAAATGGTTAATTTGTAGTTGTCAGACATGGGCGTACCTTATCAATGCAAAGTTCTGTAACATTCTGATTAAAAAAACATTTTTCCATCCATCCTAGAAACTGGTGGAAACTGGAAGAAAGAGCTATAATTTGGAGTTTAAATTTTGTATAAAGGGTGGCAACCAAATCTACAAAAAAAGGCCAAGAAAATATTTACTGGTGGGCTAGTGATCAGATTAAGTTTGTAGGCATGCCTGAGTGATAACCTTTTTTCCCCCAGGAATCGGCAGCATTCCCGATGCCGTTTTGGCCGCGTTGACGGGTCACAAGGATCTCGGCATCCACTCGGAGATGTTCTCGGTGGGAATCATCCCGTTGGTTGAGAACGGCCTCATCACCAACAACAAGAAGACCTTGCACAAGGGCAAGATTATCGGCAGCTTCCTCATCGGAAACCGCAAGCTCTACGATTTCGTCGACAACAACCCTTCTGTCGGTAAGCTTTCAAACCTTTTTAATGTCCTCTTATAACTGGCATAATACTGAACAGTGCCCGGATCCACAAAGCAGACGTAGTGCAAACACAGGGGTAAGTTTGTTTTTACTTAAATCACCATGGTGATTACCCCTTAAATCTGCAAGTGCCGTCTGTGATTTGCTGTTCATAAATTTACCAAGAAGGTTAACTGCCAACCTTGCCTTGTGGAACCAGGCCCAGAGTATTAGACATGTACTCAAATAATTACTCAACCAGGATCTCAAAGGATTCTTTTTATTGTTCCTATTCCTAACATTCTACATGTCTCATGCTAAAGTCTCTGCTAATTTTTTTTCCCTTGTAGGTACCATGGTGGTTAAATCGTTTGAATAACTTGACTGTATATTTGCAGAGATGTTAGTTGTCGACTACGTGAACAACACCGAGATCATCGCTCGTCAGCCCAACATGACAGCTATCAACTCGTGCATTGAGGTAACTCCTCGAGCTCGACTCTAGATTAGTATGACCTTCTAGGTCACAAGTCTCTCACATTATTAAGTCTGACAATAAATAATTCTTTGATTATCTGTTTGACTTGACCCAATTGCACGGCTTTTGATTGGTCAGACATTGAAATGTCAATCTTTGTCAGAATTTAAATTATACACATGATTATACTGCACAGCGCAACCAAACTGTACGATGTTTCTTAAAACCTGCAGTGTTACACCTAAATATTCTAATCTCCATGATCTTGCTTTGTGGTAACTTACTTTTGGTAACTTTAAAAATCTGCCTTCTTGCAAACTGTGGTTTCATATTAGGTAGTATGTCATTGTCTCATCATGGGGTATGTTTCAAAATCGCTCCATTTCAGTCCATTCATAACTGCTCCTTACCAGTAGCAAACAAGCACTACTAGGAGAGTGCAGATTCACTGGACATTCCACCAGATTGACTGAATGAAAGATAGATAACCACGATCAATACCCTGATATTTACTTAACTCTGCTATGTGAAATCTGGCCCTGAGCTGAGACATCCACACAACAATGCGATTCATGCACCGTCGTAGAGCGACTTCGTAATGATGGGCGTTGCCGTTTGCAGATCGATCTGACGGGTCAAGTGGTTAGCGACTCAATCGGCACGCGCATGTACTCGGGCTTCGGCGGCCAGGTGGACTTCATCCGCGGAGCGGCACAAGCCATCGACGGCAAGGGAGTGCCCATCATCGCACTGCCCAGCGCCACCAAGAAGGGACAGAGCAAGATCTCGCCGACCATCAAGGAAGGTGGGTGTTCGGGCCCTCGTTAGCTCTGTCACTCCCAGCAGACACAGTGGCCATAAGGTCAAACTTTTGTCTGAGGACATGGCCAGAGTCTTGTGAATGTAATCATTTCCCATTGCTCTAATGGCTCGAATGTAACGAGTAATAACGTTTAAGTTGGCTTAGGTTTCTCTAATTTTCCATAAACTAGCATCCTTTAGAACAAGATTTACCCATTGGCCAAATTTGTTACATCTCCACTGCTACCAGTGCTAATGTTGACCAAGTGTTGATAAAACAAGTGGCCTTTTTTGTGGTGAGGAAAAACTATACTGCTGATCTTATATTTCATTCAGCTTGTTGTGTTCCTTCTTTCTCAACTTCTTTCCCAAAATATGTACTGAGCCATTTGGTACCTTACCTTCAACAGCAAATCAGTAAATAATTGCTACTGGTAACATCAACATTGTCTGAATGTTGGAGGATGAATAACATTTTTTAAATTCGTGTCCCTCTTGCCAACATTAGAATTAGTTTTCCAAAAAACTGTTTCAATCGTGTGAATGTACGACTACAGTTCGAGAGTCGATCACTGATGTGGGCAAATAGTTCCCATACGAAAGGCATTACAATTCTTTGCCCGCATAAGTGGTTGACTCTTGGACCCATTGAATGCGAGGCAAAGTCTAAAAGGTCGGCCAACATTTCGAGGCCCGCGCTCGGGTTACAGCTGGCTGTTGTCGTTCCCAGGTGCGGGCGTGGTGACTTCGCGAGCGCACGTCCACTACGTGGTGACCGAGCACGGAATCGCGTACCTCTTCGGCAAGACTCTGCGCCAGCGGGCGCACGCGCTCATCAACATCGCGCACCCCGACCACCGCGCCGCGCTGGAGAAGGCCGCGTTTGATCGACTCAAGTGCATGCCCTGCGCCTAGGCGCGCCAAACGCCTCGTTGAGAAGTGCCGTGCGATGGTCGGGTTCGGAATGGGGAGGCAGCGCTCTAGCCGATTACACTCGGCCCGGATATAGCTTGCGCGGATATCCCGTTTTATAGGGAAAAGGCTACACGAGGAAATGTGGTGCTAGTGGGTGAGATTACTCGTAAAAGAAGGTGATGGAATCGGGATGAACGTTTCTGCCGCATGTGACAAAGAGAGCTGTAGGTACTGAAATAATCATCGGAGTGATTCAAACAGTAAAAGCAGCACTATCTTTTGGGGTATTCTCACTTAAGTAGCTGGTAGGTGAGTAGAATGCAGCAATTCTCGTGGGCTCCATTCACGTAAGTTTTGGATATAGTACGTCTCAAATTGGGAAGTCCTAGAAAACCGGTATTTTACTATGTTATAGTATATGCCCAATGCCCCGAGGCGCTGACTTCCGAACCTGAGACACACTACAGTAGTAGATTTTAACGTAAACCTGGGTTATCTGTGTAGCTTTGCCTGTGGTATCGGGGAAACAAGCTGGGAATGAAAAAAGTATTGTTGCTGGAGATCGGACATTCGGAAAATATCGGACACTCGGAAATTTATGTTCCGAGCAAGCTACACAATAATATCAATCCACTGAGCTTTAAGATTGGCACTTTCAGGTTGTGCAGCAGCTCCACATGGTGATTGGAATATTAGACAGAACATGACATTGCAGGGGAATCGATTCCAAGGATTGAAAAATTTGCTTTATTATTGGCTGGCACTTCTCGCTAAGCGTAAATTTGCCGAAACGTTATAGACCGGCTGTAGGCGTTAGCACTACGAGAGTTGACTGCTGGTTCACTTTATTCAGCTATTGTTAATCGTAGTTGTGAGGCCGTTTGGGCTAGGCTGTTGCGCGTGGAAGTTAATTCGGGCACATCCGTTGGTGATAGAAACAAAATTCGGAATCGATTTAATTCGGGGTATTTGTAAATAGCAGTGGTGCACGGTCATAGGTACCTAAACCTATTCTGTATTAAGTGACAAGATGTTCGTAACAAACAGCACGTCAAGATGCCTGAACAGTTGCATCTCCCATTGCTGGCTTGTCTGGAGAAGATGGAATTAGTGTGGGAGGAGAGAGCTATTTCGGTTGAGAATTCCCATTACCATTATATTCCGACTCCAGAGCCGAACCAGGGACCCTCGTTGACAAAATCAACGTGTTAAGTAATTAATTTCAAATTTCCTCCTGCTAATATGAACCACATCTGTGCACTGTTTGTTCGTCCCACTATATTTCAGAGAGCAATTGTGCTGCTATCTCCAAATGTAGCAGCTTAATTTCTCAGGCTTGTGCGCCACTATACTAATATTGCAAGGCAAGTAATTAAGTATGATATGAAAAGATTGGTTAGTTGTTACGTTGGTTCAAGACAGACTGCTGAACCGAGGAACAATGCGCAGCTGCAAATGGACAATCACTGCATGTTGTTTGCTCGTACGTGGAGTCAATTACATTACGTACTCCTATTTTGCAAGACAATATTACGTCTTGCACGAATGCCAATCAAGACTGGAGCTACCACTTTTGTCATCCGACTGCTTTATTTTCATTATTTCTTTATTTTAACAATGTTTATATATATAATGCATTTATATTTGTACATTTACATGCCATAAGGTGGTGGTGGCTTTGCGAAAGAACTTGATGCTTAGCGATCTAGTCTCGATGGCGGAAGGAATAGGCACTGTTTTGAACTAGCGTTTGCAGTAGGCAGGTTAGCCGGAGGTCTTGCCACCACCCGTAAGTGAGTAACACAACATGGTAACTTGTTAAAAATGCATGCCAGGTCCTGTAAGGACTTGTACCAATGCCATATTAATGCGAAACAAATAAAAACACATCCAATGAAATTAGCGTGTACATATTTAATTCATGCTTTCGTGAGATGATAAATTATTATTTTATTGTTGTGTGTGCATGACAATGTTGGTTGCCATTGACTTAAAATTCAATCCTAACTTAAGTGGAATGTTTCAAAATTCTTACACAAAATTAGGGCAAATATAATTATAGATAGGTAACAGGGGGTAACAGGGTTAATTGGATGCCCAAAACAATAAAGAACATACAATACAAATACCTACCTATTAATTAAATATAGATATTAAATGTTTAAGAATTTTATAAACAACAGTTAATCTGGGGTTAACAAAACGGAAGGTTTTCACAGGGAAATCTGTTAATCTGAAAGCTAGAAATAAAGTAAGTCGACGACTAGAGTTTCTTTGGCGCAAAATATGTTCTGGTTGATCTTGGGTTGATGCGCCAAAAAAAAACTTTTTTTGTTTTGATTAAAGCAAGAGATCAAGGCTCTCTGACATTCCTCAAATGTTCTCTCTGAACTACCTTCTTTTGTTTTCTGACCAGGTTGGCTTTGAGCAGTTTGACCCTTTAACGATTACTGTGCCTGGGATTTATCTTTATATTGCCCGATAGTTTTTAAAGAACATGGCTGGCATGGCTCGATATAGCTCATGTGCTGCGTTGCGTATGGGCATTTGGATTCCAAGAACAGTCCCGCGTACATATTTCACATACAGCCCTGAACCATCACAGCCGATTCCCGGCAGGAAACCAAAGTATGTGGAAAACGCACAAGAGGCATTTGGATGCTTGCAATCAGGTAACTATTTATTCTTTGTACTTTATGGAAATCTAATGTATTGCATGGTACCTTTTCACTGAGATGATTAGTTCGCAACAGACGCCTATGAAACATTTCACCTACAGTTAATCATGTGCCCCAACTTTCAGGATCCACAGTATTTGTTCAAGGAGCGGCTGCCACCCCCATCGAACTGGTTAAAGCCATGACCAAACAAGGGAAAGATAAGAAGCTGGAAAACATCAAAGTGTGCCACATGCATACCGAGGGAAAAGCTCCTTACACGGAACCAGATTGCGAAGGTTTGTTCTAGGAGCTAGTAAAAATGAACTAAAAATATATTGAGTTTGTTTTGAGCTGGTAAATAATATAGTTAAAGCTCTCTTAATTCTGTGCCCAACTAAAATATTAAATAGGTGACTTGGTAATATTAAGTAGGACGTAGGTACACCTCTGGACTTGGAAATCTGCCCAGTAGAATTTCGGCTATGTGCTCAGAAAGGTTTATCGGAAAAGAGCATAGGCAGGCCGGGAACCACGTGGATGAGAACATGGTGGCAGGAGATGTCATGTTCATTGATCGGTCGCAATCTGTTTTGATAAACCAGTTTTATTATCAGGGCCTCCATCGCAAAACTCGCGAATTTGTTCTCGGGCAAGTTTTGTATCCGATTCCGCACCACTGGCATACAAAACCTAATTTTAGAGTTAGAACTTAGATAATAAAAAAACATCTCGAATCCTCTCTTTGATAGGAACACTTCCAAATCACCACTTTTTTAATATTAAAGAAAACATATGTTTCCATATCTAGATTTCATTTTATTTGTATTATTTGCTTCCGTTATCTCGATATCAATTTAATGGTTATTAACCTATACCCTACCCTACCTTTCCGGTGACAATTCCTTGTCCAGGCGGGTTGGAGGTAATGTTAGATAACAAAAGCAATTATGCAATGTAAATTAATTCACGTTGCGAATACCACCTTTTTTGCAAGTACCGAATATGTGATGGCATAAATGTGTTTTTCGTACAGAGAAGACGCAGGAAACTTTTTCAATTTTCTTCTTGCATAAATATGACGTATTTTAGGCAATTGGATTTGCGTGAAATCTAATCGCATAATTCCACACTGCACCCAAATATCAGTTTAGTCGATTCTCATTTTACGGAGCGGGGCAGCTACTGATAAGAAACTGGTTTGTCAAAACGAGATTTCAATCCCCTAAGCATGCCATTCAGTTCCTCCATGTGTTTACCAACGTGGTCGGTACCTGGTCTGCCTATGCTCTTATGAGACGAACCTTTCTGGGCACCTAGCCGAAATTCTACTAGGCGAAGTTCCAAGTCCGACATTAGACTTCATTGTGTTTTCTGAAAATATATTTAAAAATAAGTGTGTCAAATAGTACTTGTGTGTATGAACCTGGGAATTCATATGGCATTGGTAAGGATAACATTGTCCAGAAGTTTGTACACGCCTTAGTACAGCCTCAGTATTTTGCAGGCATCTTTCGATCGCTCTCGCTGTTCATGGCTGCAAATGTTCGCAAGCCGGTCGCAGAGGGGCGCAGTGACTGCGTGTCCATCTTCCTCAGCGAGATCCCGAAGCTTTTTACCAAGGGCATTCTCAAGCCGGACTATGCCCTTATCCAGGTGGACCCATGGGACTTAGTTACCTACAGAGATAGTACCTAATAAAGTATCTTGCTGTCTCTAGGTTTCCTTTAAAAATTATTTTTCCTTTCAGTTTGCCCCAGTTAAAAGTTTATTATTCTTCATAGGTACTGTATTTATCTATTATTTAAAGTTTCTATATCTAATATATTTCTCTTTCCTCTGTACAGCTTTAGAATACACTTCAGTACATATGTATATTATACAGCTTTAGGTTTTCTTATCTAGAAATCATTTTCTACAAATTACACACACACAAATTACAGCTTTTGATTTGGGCCAGGACAAGAAAAGATTTTTGAAATTCTGAACATTTTTTCCTGGATCAGAATCTTGATCAGGGCATCGAACCGAAATTAATATTGGTTCGCGAACCAATATTAATATCGGTTCGAACCTGAACCCGCGGGTTCAGGTTCGGTAAATTTGAAATTTCGGGTTGGGTTCTTTTTATTTTGCTTATTCTGGTTCGGATTCGGATTTTTTCAATTTGGTAATTCTGTTTGGGATTCAACACAGAATTACGGTTTTTTCGGGTTACAGGTTCGGGTTCGATGCCATGCTCATGATTAAATTTGCAAATTTACATTATAATAATCATGCGTTACAGCCATCTAGCCTGCAACTAGATTCCTTTCTGACGTATAGCAATAACTAAAATATTACATTTTTGTAAAGTTCCGCAAAAATATATTGCCTTACTCCTGAAAGGAAAGGATACTGCACAATTCAATAAAACGAGGGTGTTGAAAACTCGAAAAAACACGAAAAAAAAACCGATTCGGGTTTTTCAAAACTAGAATACACGTTTCGGGTTTTCAAATTTTCAGGATTCGGGTTCGGGTTCAACACAGAATTACGGTTTTTCGGGTTACGGGTTTGAGTTCGATGCCCTAATCTTGATTTTATTACAACTAATGTAGATCAACTTGTAAAAGAAGCAAGGTGAGAATGTGAATGAAATGTAAACTGTTGCCGACAGGTTTCGCCCCCCGACAAGCATGGCTACTGCAGCCTTGGAACGTCGGTGGATTGCGTTCGCTCGGCCTGCTCGCATTCGACGTACATTGTCGCCCAGATCAACCCGAAGATGCCGCGCACATTCGGTGATGCCGCTATCCACGAGTCACACTTTGACTTCGCCTTCAAAGTGAGTGACGTTGCATGTTATCAGATAGGTTTCCCTGTATTTGTAGTGATAAGTGTTTTAACTTTTAATCGAGCAATACTCGCTTATAATTAAGCCAACCAAATCACAGATGTAGGGATCACCGGCCTGGTGACAGAAATATGAGTGTACAAACTCAGCCAGCAGATAAACCATGGGAAAGCTCTCAAATGTATACTCATCAGTAGAGCTAGGATAGTTACGCACAAAAAAAACGCAAAACATGCAGGCAAAAGTGCCAAAACATGCAAAAATGCAACTTTGAAAAAATGTCGTGCAAAAAAAATGCCGAGTGAATTATCTTGTAATTTACGGAGCCGTGAAGGGTCTTGATACGACAAAATGTGTTTCACTACGTCAAAACTAGTAAAATGTTGTTCCTTTAGCCAATTGAAATTAGGTTTTTTGAAAAATCGGCCTACGGTTGGGACTGGGTATGCGCAAAACAGTAGGTTACAATCATCATTTTAATATTTTCTGATGCGAGGCTGTGTCGTTGGTCAGAAAAAAGGTTTTATGCACCGAAAAACAACGTTCAAATTCGAGATGTTCTCCAGACAATACTTTAACGAGCTTGCAAGTTGTGGAGTCACATTTTGAATTACCCAGATCAAATTCTTGGCCAGAAAATTTTTCGAAATACCACGCAGGAGCTTGTAAGAAGAATTCTTTGCTAAAACTAGCGCGAGCTAGTTGAGTGCAACTTTCGTCTTTGGCAACCTTCGGCTTTTAGGGGCAGACCATGTGTCTCGAGTTGTTTGATGTAACTCGGGTTGGTTCCGAAATTAGCATTGATGTATGACAGATCACAAGCTATAGAGTTCAGCAAAAAAAGCCTTTGTGTCTCTCTAATACTGGCTGCATCGGCTGCATCAAACGTGAACAAAAATTACAAATCAACCCTTGGTGCGAACAAAATCGTTGGTTTTAGCAATCCGTAGAAGAAATTGCCAATAAATCGAAGAAAATTTGTTAAAATTGCTTAAATATGCACAAATATGCACAAACATGCCAAATGAAACACACATTTTTGGAATCCTTGGGACTCAAATCGGATCTATATCTGTGACGGCATGTGCTCTGCTTCTTAATAAAGAACATGCAATTGCATAACTATCCTATCTCTACTCATCAGTCATCAGTCATCACTTACCTACACAAATTTCTACAAACTTGGAAGATGAACCTCTGCTGAACACTCTGGAGTCACCAAAAACTGAAGTCATCCATCTAACTTTTTGATATAACGGCATTAGAATATTGAATTGACATCTCAGTTTGAGGGTGACATTTTTGGTGCACTTTTGCAAATTTTATTTATGAAAGTAAAGTTGTTCACAATGTTGTTATGATTTTGAAAAGCAAAAGATACGTTTTACTTAATTTAATAAAATTAGACACGTTTTTCAAATTTCACTTTTTTTTTGCACAGAATCCTGTCCCGAAATTGTCTGGATACAAAGACCAAACAATCGAACCAATTATCTATTCAAACCACTTCTAGCTCTGGTCTCAGACATTGTTTATTTCAGGCAGATGTGGCTCTACCTGAGCATGGAGACAAGCCAGCATCCAAAGAGGAGACCCAGATCGGCAAGCTGATTGCTGAAAATCTTATCGTTGACGGAGCCACCCTACAGATGGGTAAGACCACGCCATATTGCCTTGATTAAAAGTCAAGATCAAAATCTACTTTATTGGGCATCAAATAGTGTGAATGACTACATTTTTATGGGCTAGTTTTTAAAAATATGTCCAGTTAATTCAAGTGACATGGAAATTGAGAAGAAAGACAATTTGAACTTTGTGGTGCTTTCGCCCAGGAATCGGCAGCATTCCCGATGCAGTTTTGGCCGCGTTGACGGGTCACAAGGATCTCGGCATCCACTCGGAGATGTTCTCGGTGGGAATCATCCCGTTGGTTGAGAACGGCCTCATCACCAACAACAAGAAGACCTTGTACAGGGGCATAACCGTAGGCAGCTTCCTCATTGGAAACCGCAAGCTCTACGATTTTGTCGACAACAACCCTTCTGTCGGTAAGTCACTGTTTAATGGTACGGCACACTTGAGTTTTTATGACTGCACCATGTTTACCGTTGAGTGCGAAACTCTTTGATTTTACAGCAATGCTTGTGGTCGACTATGTAAATAACCCTGAGATCATTGCACGGCAGCCCAATATGGCAGCAATTAACTCTTGTATTGAGGTATGTATCATGAAAAGCTTTATTTACAAGGAAAATTTTTGTCTCTACTGCAGAGAATGTACTATGGTCCTGTCTCGTGACTATAGGTAGTCTGCTTATTAGTCACAAGTCTCAACCTTTGTCTAGTAGGTATACATACATACAAGATACAATGCCAATGCAAGCTAGCATGTGGGCATACAGGCAGATACAAATTTCTGTTACTATACAAAAAAAATGTTGTTACTATAGGCTGCAGTTTTACCAATTTCTCAGCTGGGGGTGCAAGACTGGGCTGAGGAACATTTTATCATTACAATTACCAAATCACTTTTTTTTTTCATTTGTTAATTTTGGGGCAACTGAATGCGCTTATTTATAATAAAAACATTTCATTTACAATAATTGGTACAGCTGTTATACGCAGGGGCCTTACCCAGCGCGGCCATTTGGAGCGGCTACCATGCGGCTAATTAGCCGGGCTGGCGGTGTTATATAACCCGGACCTAGAGCGGCCATTTCAACAATGGGCAGTTTGTTGATTTCGTAGCACCACTAGCAACCAGTATTACGGTGGTGCTACGATGATAGCATTATCTAGAAGGCATACTGCTTTTTAAACGATCAGCATTGTGCAGTGAGGTCAAATCAACCAATCTCATGGCTTGTTACTAAAGTCCGTAACCCGGCCGTAATACTGCCGCTCTAGCTCGGGGTTACTGCTTGGCGCTATGGTGGTATTAAATAGCCAGGGTAGATTGCTAGTAATCCCGGGACTACAAGTGGCCGTGCTAGGTAAGGCCCCAGTACACTAGAAATAATTTGAGATAGTCACTTTTTGGGGATCTCATATCAGAGTACCTACCATACCATAGAATCAAACAATTAAGTTTTTATCATTTCTAATATAAATGGAATTTATAATCACCATTATTTACATTTTTACTCTTTACAAATCGTAAAGAGTCAAATGAAGCTTTACTTCAGAGTCCACCAGGCTGGGGTAAAGTATTAAGGCTTACACGACTGTAGCAAATGAGTTATTGTGCACTCCACAGCTTATTAAAAATGCTTAAATACCTTTATAAAATAGAATTATTACAGCTATTGATAGTATATATGCATAATATGGAATGAATACTGTATTGGGAACGTAAAATCTTGTGCCCAGAGTACGAAAAAAAAGGTAAAAGTTCAATCATGGCATAATGTTTGCAGCTCGGCAAGTCTCGAATTGTTTTTTTTTTGCTCCGTGGTCAGATCGATCTGACGGGTCAGGTGGTGAGCGACTCAATCGGCACGCGCATGTACTCGGGCTTCGGCGGTCAGGTGGACTTCCTGCGCGGAGCAGCACAAGCCATCGACGGCAAGGGCGTGCCCATCGTCGCTATGACCAGCACCACCAAGAAGGGAGCCAGCAAGATATCGCCGACCATCAAGAAAGGTGCATGCAACAGAACTGGTGCCTCTCTATTGGCGGGTCTCATTTAGCGTGGTCTGGATCAGTTATGGCTGATCGTGCAAGCATGTGCACGGTGCCCGATTTATACCATTGGCGCCCCTAGGCTAGTATTATTTCGGCGCCCACCCCCTCCAACGATATGTAGTGCATAATTTGTGGTACGGCACGTGGTAAGGAATTATTCTAGCATAGTTACTGACTATTTTAATATGATACAACTACAATGATATCAGTAACAAATTGGTATCAGTAATGGTAACATAGTTATACTAGCATGAATAAAATGGAACAAAATAGTGGTGTAGATTATGGTTAGGAACAATCTGAGGAACAAAATAATTTTCTAGAGCTGGCAATAGTCAGCCCTTTGGCTCTGAGCTCCTGCTTCAGGGAATGCCACTCTCTATCGTTCTGTTAACCTGGGAGAATTTGCCCACGTTGCTGTTAGCACCTCTCTCTCATATGTTGCTCTCTTTTCTTGAGGAGACTAGCTTGATTTTCCACTCTTCCCATCCTGGGTTGCCGTCTACCGCCCGTTTGAGGTTGCAGAGTCTTGCAGTTTTCCTTCTATATTGTAGCGTCTCTCAGCCCAGCATCTGTATGATTTCTGAGGGACTTTCCCATACTCTGATTGCGTCTCCACCCGGGCCCTGCACTGTCGTCCACTTCCGGTTTCTGCCGGTCACTCTCCGAGCAGGAATTCTCTGGACCTTTTCTATATGCTAGTGATGTTGCTTTTATCTTGTGGGGGTCCCATAGCACCAGCGTATATGATTTTAGGTCGGATAAGGGTGAGGTACCTACCTGCTTTATCCTTTGTTGTCGTGGTGGCTCCCTTAATTGCCCTCATCACGAAGTTTAAGTTGTGTGTGGTTTTCCGTTTTTTTTTGTGGTGGGTCCCACTGTAACACTTTTCCCAATATCTTAAAGTAACAATTAGGTAATTAGTTTTCCCAATAACTTTAATTAATTATTGAGCCTTTTAGTACCCTACACTAGATCTAGTTCAGGTTACCTTAGCACCCTACACTAGATCTAGTTCAGGTTACCAACCTACCAGAATAAATAATACAAAACAAATCTTGAAAGTGTGAAACTCAATTAGAATTCCTTCTGCTCATCGGCCCTGTACAGGTGCTGGGGTAGTGACGTCGCGAGCAATGGTACATTACATCGTGACGGAGCATGGCATCGCATCCATATTCGGCAAGACGTTCCGTCAGCGAGCGCACGCACTGATTAAAATTGCGCACCCCGACCATCGCGAGGCACTGGAGAAGGCGGCCTTCGAGCGTCTCAAATGCATGCCGTGTGCAAGCTAAATATACAAAACAATTGCTGTTGCAGGGAATACCTTTATGAGAGAGCTCTAGATGATGTCAGAAATAAATTTGAGTTTGAACTCTCTTCGTAAAATTTTGTTTGATCTTTAACACAGTTACAGTTCTAAATCATTTTAAATTCAACATTATATCTCATAGTCAAACGTGCATACATTTTAGGCCAAAACCCATTAAAATATATTATCCAAATAGACAAAAAATATTTTTAAACTTGAATCTTTTGCACATCAACTTCTTCATCTCAGTTTTTATATAATGTATGTCGTGTACGAGCTGACATTGAGCGTACTTCTAGTTGACATTACAGTTTGTGCTTTCTAATTAATACCCATATACACATATAATTTTTTGGCTGTGTCCCAAACCCTCTAATGCAAAATAAGGTCACGAACCAATTACAGAGGTTTCAAAATAAAGTTTCTGTCACGTACTTTATGACCAAGTCTTGTCAATAATTATTGGTCTACATAAAATAATATCACATTCATTGATGAGCGTAGCGAGCGAGGCGAGCGAAGCGAAATCTTCAATTTCACTACCCCTAAAAAAAAGTCACTCGTGAATGTTTTTTTTTTTTTTCGTGTGTTTGTGCGCGCTCTACAGACCAAACGCCTGAACCGATTTCAATGAAAATTTCTGAGTACCTACGTTTGTTTTCAACTTAGGCCCCCTGCGTTTTTCAAGAAAATCCTCTATACACCTTCCCTTCAAAGCAGAAAAAAGAGCAATATTTGACAATTGGGTAAGTTTGGAAAAGTACGGATATTTATTGAAAAGTTTTTTTTTTTTCAAATTTTCCCAATTTCGATTGTTGTCTTTAGTGACCATCGAAACCAAATCAAAACATCACACCAGACTTTTTGACTTGAAGTTGACTTCAAGATTTGACAGATATTAGAAATTTTATTATTTTCGTGCATGCAAGTTTTTGAAAGTAAGTCCACGGCAAAAATATATCTCCAACCTAATAACAACCCTTGGACATGAGCTGCATCTATGTATTTACATGCACATTGCTCAATGACCTCAAACTACATTTTACACTTTACACTTTACATTTTCAAGTGATCAGAATTTTTGAGAAAGCAATGGTCCGGCTTGCTGTTCCATGAAATTACCATACGCTTTTTGCCTAAATCTTTTTATGCGCTATATACAAACCGCTACGCTCATCTTCAACGCAACACAAATTGCGTTCGCGAAGCCCTAGTTGTTATATAATGTCGTGTTCAAGACTATGAAATATAAAAGATTGTTTTGGAACAAACTAGTAGTTTTCCTGGATAGCATCACTCGTCGAGCAAGGACTCTTCTCATCGTCCCAGCTCCAGCTAGAGCCACCATCTTAATGTATCAAAAACTTAATTTATGAAATTGAAAAATTTTGTCTAACACTATTTATGTACAATGACTTTGCACAATATTCACTTATTAATAATAACATAGGTAATTGGAAGAAATGAGACACTAGAGGCAGAGTCTAAGATCAGTGCTATCGTTGCGTCAACGATGGGAGCGCCGTAGACGTTCTTCTTCATGATAGCGACGCCCAGCCTCCTCCGAAGCCGCTAAGAGTCCGCAGCAAAAGGCCACTTCTTACGATGGAGGGACCTGCAAGAACGGCACACAACACGTTGGAGATAACACTTTCCAAAGCGGCACACCGCACAATGCAGCAAATCATTGTCATGTCTATGAAGGATAGCACTTACATGGTTGATATTTACATAAACCAGCGGACAGAATTGTTTTGGGTGCACTAGTTGGCACTTCTCACAGACTGCCAAAACAAAACCGACATCACTTACACTAAGTAGGAACTATGATGATCGATTGTTGTCTGGGCATTGACAGCTATACTTGCTTTCAGCTGGAAAGTATACCTATACCTATAGGAGAGGGCTGCAAATATAAATTCTCTCTTGACATTTTGATATACCAGCAAAACGCTGCCAAAGTGTTCGCGTTGAAGATTAGCGTAGCTGAACGAGAACGTTGTAAACAGTTGATGTTACAAATTTTACCACCACCACCGCCACCACCACCACCAAGAATATAAAAGCACCACTGCAAAACATGCGTTGCAAAATTATGTGTACAACTACAGCTAGGAAACGCTGCCAAAGTGTACGCGTTAAAGATGAGCGTATGGGCGCAGCGGTACTAAGTTGAGAACAAAGGTAGACACCCTGAAAATTTCATCGCTATCAACGCAGGCATTTGGTCTGTAGTGCGCGCACAAACACACATACAAACAAGACAAACAAACACACACAAGTGTTTTTTTTAGCAGTAGTGAAACTAATGATTTTGCTTCGCTCGCTACGCTCATCAATAATAGTCAACATGGGCATAACTCATAAGTAATCATTTCCCGAGATGCGAGATCCAATGAACTTAGAGAATGTTTAAAGGTGGCAACCGATTACTCTGATAATACCCTATCACCTCATGGTCCCAAAAACTAATGCACACTCGGCTTTCGGAAAATCGCTTTCCCAACAATGAATTTTCTGATCGTCATTCCCTGAGAACCAATGAACTTAGAGAATGTTTAAAGGTGGCAACCGATTACTCTGATAATACCCTATCACCTCATGGTCCCAAAGCTAATGCACACTCAGCGTTCGGAAAACCGATTTCCCAACAATGAATTTTCTGATCGTCATTTCCCGAGAACCAATTTGAACTTAGAGAATATTTAAAGAGGGCAAACGATTACACTGACAATACGTAGGTACCCTATCACCTCACGGTCCCAAAAACTAATGCACACTCAGCGTTCGGAAAATCGCTTTCCCAACAATGCATTTTCAGATAAGGGGTTTCAGAAACACCTGCCAAACTAGAAATTCCCTTTTGCGTAAATGCTTTCACTTGTTCCTTATTTAACAGTGCCCCCTAGGACTCTTGGTTATTTTACGTGCGTTACGTGTCTGGATAGTTTATACTTACGTGTCAGTTTCCCAAAAGCTGGTGTACCAAAAATTTTAAAATAGCCCTGCTGTAAATACTTACCAAGATCTTGCAAGATGTTACGAGATCTTGTCAAGGCCACTACATCTGGCGAGAACCCGCCGAATACCTTGTGGACCGCAAGCTCAATCACGAGCAGCAATTGACAACTGCTCTGACGCGATCGTCTTGAAATACGAGGAGTATTTTATTAGGGAGCCATGGGATGGAGGAAGGGGTGATCGCCATTTATAGTTACTTTGAATTATCTATGGCTGAGTACGAACATGGTCTTTATGCACTTCGCGACCTATAGGACTTATGTTCGTGTAGCAGGGAAGCGGTGGAAATCTGGCAGTCAATTGGAGTGGCGCTGTAAGATGGCAACGTAGGTATAATGAAAATAAATAGCGCCACCAGAGCCGGCGCATGAATACAATATTAACTACCTTACCTGAGTTTACCTGTTACACGACATGGTCTCGACTGGCAGTTGCTGCTCGGGCATGCGTCAGTGTAGGTACACTCTTGCTGTGTTAGTACTGTTCCAGCTTACTAATCTACCATTATACGTTCTTCGTTAAACGCACATTTGCTGTATTATTTTCTCCCTCCTAACAAACATTACAAATTGGCGACGAGGATAAAAAGTGAAAAAAAATGGCAACGAAACACAGATTCCATGCGCTCGCGGATCGTACATTGCGACGACTTCATCTAGAGGAGGAAACATGGAATTCGTACGATAGATTCGAGAACTTTCGTAAGGCCAATAAAATATCAGACGATCTGTACGCGTCCGCATTACTTTCAGTGATTGGTGTACACGTTATTAGCCAGTTTGTGCGAACCGAGCAAACCATCGGCTAAAACGTACACGCGCAGCTCGCCACGTTGCTGAGAGCACATTTCCATCCAACGCCATCCGCGTGGTCGCGGAGCGATGCAAGTTCCATATCAAGCATGCCAAAAGGATCAAGAAAATATCGCGAATTTCGTTGCGCGCGACTTCAAAGTCTTACGGCACATTGTGCGTTCGGGACTCGCTCAAAAGACGCCCTACGCGAAAGGTTCGTGTGCGGAATTCGCAGTGCAGCCATTCGGGAACGATTGCTATAGAAGGACAATCCGACATTCGAGGAAGTTGTGGCGTCGGCTAAAGCAATCGAGACGGCGAGGTGAAACGCGTCAGAGCAGAGCCACGAGCGTCAACCGTGACTACAAGTGCACGACTTCGAGTCTGCAGGGAAGTCTGCATCAGCCAAGGGTGCGTCGTCGTCTTCCGGGGGTCGCAGCAACGCCGGCGGATATTCCTGCTACTCATGCGGTAAGTAGGTATAGTCCAAAGCATGCAAGGTCTAAATGGAAATGTAAGGACTATGTACAACGCGTGTCATTCAGTTGGACACTTGAGCAAGGTGTGTGGCCGTTGATTAGCAAATGAATCTAAAAATGCTAATTTTGTCAATAGTAAGCAAAAGAATGCAGGT
Source organism: Nemoura dubitans (assembly GCA_921293005.1). Classification (NCBI taxonomy): domain Eukaryota; kingdom Metazoa; phylum Arthropoda; class Insecta; order Plecoptera; family Nemouridae; genus Nemoura; species Nemoura dubitans. The sequence goes on from OV121076.1 coordinate 42,741,080, forward strand.
AATTCAGGCACACAAAAGCTTATGGCTTGTGACATATCATCGCACGTTTCTGATAGCGAGGAATTGTTTCTCATTAATGTAACGAGTGTACCATGCAACCTTGTTACAGGTAGATAGAGGAATAATGCGAAGCCCATTATACTTAACATTGATAGAAACAAACGTAATGTAGATAAGGAATTGGACACAGGGTCCGTTGTATCCGCAATATCAATAGCGTATTTCAAACATTTCAGTGCAGAGGAACTGCTCCCCACTGATTTGAAGTTACACTCATACACAGGGCAAAACATTGTGCCCATGGGTGTGATGCGAGTGTGTGCGACGCATCACGCAACCAGAGACCAAGTATACCTGTGTGTGTTACCAGGGACCCTATTCTGTAACTTTTCAGATGTGAGATGAAATGAGTGTGAGAATCTTCATTTGTTCCATCGAAAACATAGGCGACCTTGAAGTTGTCACTCTCATTTCTTGTCATCTCACTTGGAAAAAGTTATATAATAGGGGTCCTGGTAGAGACCCACAGTTACTAGTAAGGCAGTTCATGAAGCAACTAAACGTAACATTCCCAGTGCAGTATGCAGGGGTGGACGACCACATGTCAGGGTTAATTGATGAATTTTCCGGCGTATTTAGTGAGGGTTTAGGCACGTACACCAAAGGACAAAGGTACAGTTAAATTACACATGAAGGAAGCTAGTAAGCCTAAATTTTGCAATGCGAGGCATTTGCCCTTCGCGAGCAACTGTAACGCCACAGTGCAGATGCAGATTTTAGTGCCAGTTGAGCATTCGGATTGGGCGACACCGATTGTCCCCGTCGAGGAAGCTGACGGAAGCGTGGGGATTATAAACTCACGTTGAATCCATATATTTGGATATCGATAGATATCCCGATCCACGAATTGACGAGTTCTCATCCGTCGCTAAGGGGAAATATTTCGCGAAACGCGATCTTTCTCGTTGCATATCAGCAAATCCAGCTGGACGAAGAGTCTCAGAAACTCTGTACTATTAAGTCTCCCAGGGCCGGGGTTGTTCAGGTACACCAGCGTCCCATATGGGGTGGCTTCAGCCCCTTGGCTGTTTTTTAAAATTATTGAGCAAACCGTTCAAGGAATTGAAGGGGTAGTAGTATACTTTGATGACATTCTCATTTCCGGTGCTACATTGTCGGAGCACAAGGAGAGACTCATTGCGGTCTTACGTCGATTGAATGAGCATGGTTTCCGTATTAAGCCACAAAAATATACACCTCTGGACACGGAAATCCGCGTAGTAGAATTTCGGCTATGTGCTGAGAAAGGTTTATCTGAAAAGCGCATAGGCAGGCCAGGTACCGACCACGTGGAGGAGCACATGAAGGAACTGAATGGCATGCTTAGGGGATCGAAATATCGTTTTTAGAAACCAGTTTTCTTATCAGCAGCTGCCTCGCTCCGGGAAAGGAGAATCGACCCAAGCTGATATATCGGTACAGTGTGGAGTGATGCGATTAGATTTCACGCAAATCAAATTGCATTAAATTCGTAATTTTCAAGCAAGCAGAAATTTCAAAAAGTTTCCTGCATCTTGTCTGTACGAAAGATACATTTATGCCATAAATTTTTCGGAACTAGCAAAAAATTTGGAATTCGCAATGTGCATCAATTTAAATTGCATAATTGCTTTTGTTATATCACATTACCTCCGACCCGCCTGGACGAGGTATAACCACCGGAAAGGTAGGGTATAGGTAATAACCATTAAATTGATATCGAGATAACGGAAGCAATTAATATAAATGAAAAGAAATTGAGATATGGAAACGTATGTTTTCTTTAATATTAAAAAAGTGGTGACATAGAAGTGTTCCTATCATGGAGAGGATTCGAGAAGTTTTTTATTTTCTCTTCTAACTGTAAAATTAAGTGTTGTATGCCAGTGGGGGTGTGTGGAATCACTGGAATCGGATACAAAACTTGCCAGATAACAAATTCGTGAGTTTTGCGAGGCAGGCACTGATAATAAAACTGGTTTATCAAAACTAGATTGCGACCGATCAATGAACACCAAGTGCTCATCCTCGTTGTCGGTACCAGGCCTGCCTATAGTCTTTTCAGACAAACCTTTCTCAGCACAATGACATAGCCGAAATTCTACTAGGCGGATTTCCGTGTCCAGAGGTGTACATTCCTACAAACTAGAGTCAAGTACTTGGGGCATGTCATAGACAGTGGCGTGCCGACAATGTATAAGGTGGCGCGAGCCGCGCCACCGCAAATGGGGGTGGGTGGGTGGGTGGGTGGTCAGTAAGATGCTGGGTCCCCAGAAGGGGACCCAGGAGCTTGCAGGTGTTGGAGGGTAAGATGATAGCCAGAATCTATTGCACCTATGCAGCTATACTTACGAGGGATAGCGATTATGGATAGCAATAGGGATAGATTAAAAGTATGCTATTTGAGACAGACATCATGCTGTGGATCACTAGCGTGTAAATTTGGCGATATATTATGTCTGTGACTCTAGGCACCTTTGAACTGAACGTGCGATTTTTTAAATTTTCGTCAGCCCGACCCGACCCTGCCCCGAAAAGTCTGGGTCGGACCCGGCCCTGCCCGAGAGGCCAGATTTTTTTGAGGCCCGAACCGGCCCGACTTTTTCCCGGAAAGTTGAGTCGGCCCAACGAGCCCGGAAAACCCGGAAATATCCCGAAAGCCCGAAAAAGCACGATAGCCCTAAAAGCCTGCAGTACTTGGTAACGTGACTAGGTAGTATAGGTAGAGGTACGTAAATCATTATCAATGGTAGCTCCCTTAAGTGAGCGGAACGTTGGGAAACGAGTAATCGGACTTCTCTTACCATTCTGTTGTGAGCAGCATTCACGAGTTCCCAGCAAACCGACTTTGTACGTTTTTCACAGTGAGTGTATTTGTGTTTTTCAGCCCGTGAAGTTGATCAACGCAGAATCCCTTCGTGGTCCAGCACAACAAAGTCCCATCCCTGTCATGGGGGAACCTGGGAAACCATCCCCAAGGATCTAGTTCATGGAGCCAGCCTGCAATTGTGAGTACCTAACGTAATGGAGTACTCCGTTCAGTTGCCTTGTTACTCTGTCATGCTCATCAGTTCGAAGAGCAACACATGAGATCTTGATTTGCTTGCATTTAATTCAATTACCTGTTAGCCTAGAATATATCAGTATAGGGATCAGCTGCTAATGTGGAAAATGTCCAAGCAATAGGTTTGATTGACGGGTATTGATGCAGTGGATGTTTCAATGTAGTTCTACAGGATTTCACCTGCTTCATTGGAATGTATTCTCACATATTCATTGACTGTCAATTGTGTCTCTGCTATTTACTGTTACTGGGTTGATGCTGTGTGTCCAAAGTGGAAATCATTTACAAGTTACCTTGTTTAAGAAAGACCATTATATAAATTGTACAGCCTGTAGGTTTAGTAGCATCTCAGCAGGAAAAATTATATGGAAAATCATTTTTGACGAGCTCTAGTTTCTACTTGGCTCTTACCAGTTTTCGTGATAGTTTTACTTCTTAAATAGGAAACATTGGGAAAAGAGTAATACCCCACAAGCGTCCAATACTCAGTTTGAAAGAGTGTTATTATACACTGCCCACCAAGAGTTGGTGTTTGTGCCTCTTTAGACCGCTTGCTTGTTTGTCCTGCAGGCTCCAGCAACGCAGCATCCCGTGTGACGACGATCTGGGAGGCCGAGACAGCATCTCGAAGGCCTTGGACGAGTGTGGATCGCATTGACAGATGTCGGTGCTGGGATCTCGAGTCGTGTTTGCGTTCCTGTCGTCAGCTGCTGAATCTTTAGTGTCATATCTCTTGCATTTCCTGGCTTGGCACTGGCTTTCCAAAACACTTTCAAACAGGCCAGCAAACAACACGTCAATTCCAGTCTGTTCATTGGAAGTTATTTACGTGGGATCTGAATACGAAAAGTGGTGTTTGTATATTTAATCTGTGATATGTGTGAGTCCGAAAACCTCTCAAGAGAGGTGACTTGTTTTGTGGCTAGCACTATTACTGCCAAGAATGTAAGTCCAACAGGTAATCGGTACAAAGTACAACAATGTAATTGAAGTCAGCTTTTATGACAACTTACTTTGTCAAGGCAAGCCAATTATTGTGATTCCTGTACACACCAACGTAATGGAATTATGATATCTGTCAGATAATGACAACTTGCTGTTTCCAGGGGTGATTCCTGTGCACAACAATATATGCAGCCCAACTCTTAAATACCGAAGTGAGCATCTCATTCAAAAGCCAATAAACGAATCTGATTGTTATCTTATCTCTAAGTTTTTATCCAAACTTGTAAAACTATAGGGATAGGACAGGAATCCTCACCAAGAAGTACTCCACAGCATCCTCAGTTTTAATGTTATTGATGATCAATAAGACAGTCCTACAACGTACACAGCACCTAAAGATCTTAAACGGTTGCCGTGCACTTTGTATAGGACTGTCTTGTCGTACTTTTCCCACTCCTTTCCGATGACAAAAGAGATGACAAAAGAGATCGAAGCAGGGACCTCCGCACCGAAACCCGAAGCAATCCTCGAAGGTGGTGATCGCTTGAAGCCGGTAGGTGCAATATACGCTGCACACTCTCTCGTCGCATCGCGGCTAGTCGATCTCCACGCCGTCTGGCAGCCAATCGGACTCGAGGACGACATTTGCCCCCGGTGCAATTGACGGGCCCGGGATTGGATCCCGTCGCCACCGATGTGAATTGTGACGTGAATCAAGCTCCTTGTTAATTATGTGTGCGAGTGTGCAATGCAGAATTAGATTCGTTAATAATACCCTTTTCGATGTACAGAAGCCGCGGTGGCCAAGTTGCTCGCATGTGGCAGCTGCTGTTGGCAGCTTCAATGAATTAACTAGCGACTTTGTGATTCGCAAGTGCTCTCGATTTAATTGCTCTAATGCACACTGAGAGCTCTTAATATATGTCATTTCCCTTCTTTCTGTCATCAGACATTGCAGCGCATTGGTAGCGTGCTCGACTGGTAACCTAAAGGTAGCAGGTTCAAATCCTGCTCAGTGCAAAAAAGTTGCGCTAAAAGTATAAGCGCAAGGGGCAGTTTTTTTTTCGCAATCAATGAAGGGTCTTGGCAATTCCTGCAAAAGTATCTGCTCTAGTGCTCCAGCGTCGGGGGATCTCACATGGCACTGAAGCCTATCGGGGTCGCCCCCTACGGGACACGGCGAAGTCAGGCCACGTCCGTCGCTACCCACATTGCACCCTCTAAAGGGTGCGTGGAATTACAGCGAGCAGTACGGTGGGTGCTGAAGGACAAAACTCTCACGAGTTGTTGTCGAAAATCTTCGCCTATGCCGGGGATCGAACCCGGGGCAGTCTAGTAAACGAATCATTACTAGGCTGCGACGCTATCCAATGGACCACTAGAGCAGATACTTATGGCAAAAATTAATCTTCCTGATGAGTTGCATAGGAGCTGGAATTCACATAAAGTGTAGGTTCATCGCCTGGCTACTAGAGTGCGCTGCGGGCAGTTATCGGGAAACGGAGGCGAGATTCAAGCCTGTGTGTGATGGAGGTGCCGGGTCGGTGGAGGTGCCGTCCCCGACGAGTTCTTCGGTCACCTCTCGTCACGCTGGAGGCGGCGCAGGTGCCCGTTGAACTTAACTGCTGAAGTCTCGATTCAGTGAACACTATAGCTATTCTCTGAACACGAGGTGCTTTAGAGATTCGAACAATTTTGCTATCAGATGGCTCTAAGATTTTGCTCTTGAATTCGAGTGTAACTTTCGCCATGTGCAAAGGGAGTACATGGGGGTAGGATTTCTCAAGGAGTTCAATGCACACCTTGTTTCATTCTCAAGTGATGACTTTCAGAATTATTTACACTAAAAAATGTAAAAATCGGTCTAACGGCTAACTATTAAAGTTGTGTTAAATCTGAGTAACGTCCCATCGTGTTCAGGGTGGTCAACTATACCTTAGGCCAAAGTATGGGAGAATCTTCATGAATAATGAAATACAAATTTTTTCCATTTGAAGACCAAAAATTCTAGCAACTCTTTTCGACTCGCAAGGGGTGTTTTAAGGGGTAGAATTTCATGGGGAGTCCAATGAATACCGTTAGTTTAATGTCATTGCAAAATTGAGTGAGTTATTCGCGATTTAAAGATAGAAATCGAAGTAGTGGCCAAAGTATTCAAGCTACGTCAAATCCGAGTAGCGCATTGTGTTCAGGGCGGTCAACTACCCCTTAGACCAAAGTATGAGCGAATCTTCGAAAATCGAGAAAAACCGTGATGTACACATCACGATTTTTTTCGATATTTCAAGGTGAAAATTCTCGACTAGTTAGTTTTACCCCACGAGGAGTGTTTTTAGAGGTAGAATTTAACGGGGAGTCCAATGCGCCCATCCTTTTCCTTCTAAATCCCAAACTTTGGGAGATATTAATGATATAAAGTAAAAATTTTGAAATTTGACTTGCTATTTTTGCCCAACAAGGGATGAAAATAGGGGTAGAATTTCATGGGGAGTCCGACGAACTAATTGGGTTTCTTCGCAACGCAAAACTGTGAACGCTATTCACAATTTAAAGTTACAACTCGATCTAGACCTTTTGCAAAAAAACAAAATTTTTATATGGTTAGAAGTTCACGAAAAGTCCAAAAAACACCCCTGTTACTTAGTAAAGTCAATACTAAGAGGGTTGTAACTTTGAAAGCACCCCTAAGCCACCCTTAGCAAAACACAGCTAATACGCAACCTATGCTACGTAGCTGCACTGCGGGACAGTCTATCTTACAAGAAATCCCCTTGATAATCTACCCCTAACAACACCCCTCACGGAGCAAAACAAAAGGTGTGAAAATTCTGTAATATTTTTGCATAAAATCGTGAATAACATCTCCAGTTTTCATTTGAGAATGAAACAAGGTTGTGCACTAGACTCCCTGCAAAATTATATCCCTATCTACACCCCTTGCAGGGTGAAACGAACAAGTTGGGAAATTTGACCTGAAAATATTGATCCAATTATCTAAACCCACGGTATTGATCGACATTCAATTTGATTTAAAACTTTAAATCAAGAATATCTCCCCATTTTTGACTTGCCAAAGAACCTGGTCCCCACCAGGGGATTGACTTACTCTGGTAGAAATAATATTTATTGTTTTGAAGGAAAGTTAAGCAACAGAGGTTAGAAAGATTGACAGCAACTGCTTTACTCTCTTTGCGTAGGTCTCCGTGCACTGACAAGACATAGGTAGTAGGTACCTACAAAAAACTTGGGCTTACAATTGGCCTTCGTGAACACAATTTGTGTTGCTTGGATTCCACAAGCAAACAAATGCTTTATCTATACAGATACTATGTGATTGACTTCTGCACTAAGTATTTATTATTTATAACACTTGATTTTTCGAAAATTTATTTTCATTTGTAGAACATTTCAGATAAATTCAAATAATGTGTAAACATTGATTTCAGAAAGGCAATGTTTTCATTGCAATGATATTAATTTAATCTGGAGGAAATCCACAATAGTTCAAAAGAGAATCTCGAAGCTCCTGCAACAAAATAAGGTTCACACATCAGATACCAGGATGGAATTACCTGATTTTGATTAGAGCCCTTGAGTATTTTTGTAGGCTATATAAATTGAAGGGACTGGAAGAACAGTATTTTTATACTGACTAGGGCTTCGCGAATGCAATTTGTGTTGCGTTGAAGATGAACATAGCGGTTTGTGTATAGCAGATAAGAAGGTGCAGGCAGAAGTCCTATGAAAACCATGGAGCCCCAAGCCTGACCATTGCCTTCTCGAAAATTCTGATCACTTGAAAATGTAGACGGATTATGACGTTCCTTTGTTTCTCTTCGAGCCGTCGGATAGCGAAAAAATGCAGATCATGAACTCATTGAGTCAATCACGTAAAAACATAAGACATAACTTATGCCACGGATTTGCTTACATTTACTTCCATAAACGAAATGTTACTGTCAAATCTTTGCCTTGGCCAAACTTGGTGTCAACAAAGCTGGTAACCAAGGAAATGAAGGAAACCGTACTCTTATTGAATCAGGCGTCAAATCACGTAAAAAAACACTCAAAAAATGCAAATACAAACCAATCGGAAAGTCCTACCAGCCTCAGATTTTCAGGCATAATAAATATATTTAAGGTCGACATGCTTATCAGTTTTAGTGAAGATATGTAAAGAACTTTGACATTTACAGAGATTCAAAAATTTGAAAGTCAAAAAATTTCGTAAAAATTGATTTGTTACAAAAGTTCTAAGCCGATCTTATCCAAAAACGCAGGGGGTCTAAGTTGAGAACAAAGGTACGTCCTCTAAAATTTTCATCCAAATCGGTTTTGGCGTTTGGTCTGTAGAGCGCGCACAAATACACACAAAAAAAAAAAACATTCACTAGTGACTTTTTGGGGGTAGTGAAATTGAAGATTTCGATCCGCTCGCTATCTCAAATATCGCCTATTTTTACTAGTTACAAATAAAGTTGCAAAAAAAAAAAAATAAATAAAAAATTGCGATTATTGCATTTAATCACGAAAATAAAGTGTTTTTCACTGTCAAATGCTTTCAAAGATCGTGAATCAAAAAGAAAAAACCCTCCTTAATGACTATTTAATATTCATCGCGTTTATCGTTTATGCGAATTTTTCATACCTCTGGCTAATACAGTTGTTCCACCCCCTCCTGCTCTCCTCTCTCTCACTCCCCCAATAACTTTATCCGACTAACCGACCCCCTGCTCAGTATTGATGAAATGAAACGTTTCACTTGCCTGGTTCCCCAGCGCGGCCACTCGCTCCCGCAGCGAGCGCTGGTAGCCGACGAGTCGCAGGTCGTCCTGCTCGCTCGCCAAGAACGCGGCCAGATGGTGCAGTGCGACGGCGTGCGGCACCGGGCACCACTCCTGGCGCACCGCACCTGCACAGCGCACGCGCAGAGCATCAGCCACCGAAGACCGATTAAGTTACCCAGATTATCAACTCCAATGTTGGAGTGGCTACGCAAATGCATGCCAGGCTTTGCGAAAGCCCTCACCCAGCAAGATTCACTATATTCCTATCACCTTCAGCCTGGAATGGTCCCCTGGCAGCCAAATGATGGAGCCACTTATGCTTTCTGTTCCGCTGGCTCTGTCGATCATCGCTATTCAGTTGTCTGGAAGCGCGGCATTCCTCGCGATGCCATCACACCATGAGGGCTGCCGGGGAAACTACTATATTTAAATATTTTCCAGGAGACGTTACTAGGTATCCGGTGAGATATAAGTATCTATCAGAACTTTAACACGTAAAATGTAAGACACAATTGAAGCAAGTCCCTAAACCCCCCCCCCCCCCCCTCATTACCACTCACCGCGCGCTAGCGCCGATAGATAAGCGTCGAGCAGCGCAGGCTCGGTCTCTGCGGGCTCGCATAGACTCCGCGCCGACACGGGCAGCTGCGCCAACGGCAGCCGCAGCACTCGCAGTGCAGCGCCATGCTCGCCCCATGCTTGGCGCCGGAAGCTGGCGCTGTGCCGTTGCACCAGGGGCACCACTAGATAGCGGCAGAACGTGGGGTCGCCGTACGAGCATGCGGCAAACTGCTCCAGCAGCTGGGTGTAGCTGGACAGTCAGAGACGGTGTGTTAGCAGCAGTGGCGGAACTAGGTATACTTGGGCCCCGGGGCAGGAATTTTCCTAGTTTCCTAGTTTCCTAGGGAAGCGTACGCTGGCGACGGAAAAAAGCTATATTGTATATTATTATTGTTTTGCACGACAAAAAAATTTATTTTGTGTCAATCAATATGCCCAAACGCAAAGTCATTAAACGAAACCTGCATCTACGAATGAAGGGACCTACTAAGTTGTGTTCGTGTTTTCTGTTGCCACTTTATGAAACCCCTGACGTAGAACTGAAAATTACGTTGAATTTCGAGACTTTCGAATTTCGATTCGAGACTGGAGTAGCCAAATAACATTATTTCATCTGCTGGCCTTCGGCTCATGGGCCCCCCTTAGTTGGGAAAACCTCTGGGCCCCGGGGCAGCCGCCCCGCTCGCCCCTACGGTAGTTAAGCCACTGGTTAGCAGTGGTTAAGCTTCGATCTCTGCTCCGGTATGGGATTCGCATTAAGCTAGCTCTCACTGCTCCGGTAGGGGATAGACATTAAGCTGGCTCTCACTGCTCACTGTTCCCGTACGGGAACAACTAGTATACTAAAGCAAGTTCTCACAGCTCCGGTACAAGAGAAGCAACAAGTTTGCTGAAGCCAGATCTTACCGCATTCGAAGGTAGTGCCAGTTTCCACTTCATCTTTAAAGTGAAAACATGAACACAAGAAAACTATGGAATTATCTAGCAACTTCTACATATTCAATTTACTTATTTAGTAAGCCGCTAGTATACGTTTCAGCTTTCAAATAACAACACATAACGGCACAATCTTGGTCACGGAGTTGATCTGACAGCGTGATGACAGCTGGCAAGGCTTGGGTTTGTCCTACTTTAATGCTGCACGGCGACATTATTTAGATTTTGATCTTGCTAAGCTCGTTGCATATCCCAGTTATCCCAAGGTTACGCACAAGTACTCTACTGCTCAGGAGTGGATCGAAAGGTCAAAAACTGGTTGGCACAATCTCGGCACATATTACTTGTTCAAGGTCTTAATAGGCTGTATGCAGCAGATATAGTAGTAGATTTAAATAAACATGCGGATGCCATTTATTTTCAAATAAATACATTTATTTATACAGTGCCAAATAAATTGATTTATTTCAGATTTGTTTGGATATTAGGATTTCTCACAGCATGGACTGCAACTTATGAGACTTTGGGCATATTAGTATGGCAGCAGTGGTCACACCATTTGGTACTAGCATCCTATTTATAGGACATCTAAAAAATGTGTTTTCAACTAGAACAATTTGAACAAAATATGTAGCTCTATTTTTTACACTCTCATAAAAAAATAGGCCACAACCTATCAAAAATACGTTTTCCCCAAGTTCGATTTGTATTTACTATTTTTCTTTTTAGAGATGTTTAAAAAATGTATATATAACAAAATTAATTTGGGTTAATGGGAGTTTAACATGCTTGCAGTTGCAGTCAAGAATGAATATAAAAGTTGTAAGAATCAAAGGGTAGGTTAGGTTTGAGCTGATTTCAAGCCTATTTGCAGACAAAGTGTGACTCACAGATCGTAGAAGCTGGTCAGCCCGGGTATGTCGGCGTTGAAGTCGAGCATTTGCTCCGAGAGCATCAGGTGTCCCAGGATCGATTCCAGGTGGGTCCGGACGACGGAATCCAGGAAGACATCTGGCCCTGAAACCGACAAGTGGACAGTTCGTTGACGAACGTTAGCAGGTCGTAGAGACGTTGGAAAGAGTCCAAAACCCGATCTCTGGCTTCGGCGGCGCACAAAAGGCTTGAGTTGAGATTAAAATTCAATCATCAGTAGCACAGTACTCATACACTGAGTACGTAGCAACCTAAAAACCAATTATAGAGATTACCTGATGTTCATGCCCTGGGTTTAAAAACATTTCACTCTGCGATGTGATTGAGTAAAAAAAAATCCTTAAGCTAACATAGATTCCCTTCGAATTGGTCATATTTGTTTAAATAAACCAAATAGAGGAACTGAAGATCAAAATCATCTCAAAATTAGAAAAATTTTTAAGACTTTTTGAAAAGTTTCAAATGACCGCGAAACTCTTCAAACATATCAACGAAAACATTCCAAGCTCCCGTCAATGGACTCTGGCCCCGTGTTCCCCCGCCAACCGCCAACGCACCCGCCAAGAACACGGTGGCCACGCGACAGAACCGCGCCGTGACGTCGACGCCGCCCGTCAAGCCGCGCGCCTCGCAGATCGAAACCCACGCGAGGCAGTCGCGCGTCTCGTCCAGCTGGCGTTGTGCGGCGGCGGACGTCGCGCCGCCCATCAGCGGCAAGAAGCACCTGCGTGCCCCATCGGCATTGGTTAGCTTCCTACACTCCAGCTCTCTGAGTGGTATTTTTTATTAATTTAAATGCAAGATGATTTTGAAATATCAGTAAAAATCAATGTAAAAAATGTAATCAACAAGTGTTACATCTCCTACAATAAGAACGAATGTCCGCAAGGATTAATTAGAGTTTTCCATCTTGCAGCCTTTTGAATGGAGCCTTTCTACTTTGGCTCTAATGGCCATCATTGGTCAGTGGTACAATGCTACAATGCTACAATTCTGCAAGGCTGTTGTCGTGGGAAACGTTAACCACAAAAAATTCAACTGTATCCACAAAAACTAATAACCAAATGAAATTGGGCGCAGACAATTGCCACAAATTCGTGGCACCTTTTTATGACCCTGTAGCTATTGACTTTTCGAAAGCTACATCTTTTAGTGGTATTTATCGCGGTATTTCTCACCAATCGGCAGGCAGGGCTGGCTCGGAACCTTCGTCGGGGGCGCAGTCTTGGGGGGCGGAGTCCAGGCCGAGGGCGGAGTCGTACAGCCGGCTGATCGGCTCCAGGGCGGGCCCGCAATCGGGGAACAGCAACGGGTTGAAGATGACGTCGCGGAGAAGAGTGGACAGGAGCGGGCGGTCCGATTTCGATAGCAGCCACGTTAGCTGAAGGAGGAGAAGCAATGGTATGTGTTATTTTGTGCTTATACAGGAAGCATTTAGTATGATCAGTCGGTGAGTGGTGTTATATTTGATGGACTAGCAGCCTTGGGCAATTTTTGATCAAAAAACTACACACATCTTCAATCCAGTGTGATTTCCAATATTCTCTGGATGGGAAGAAATGCTGGAAAAATGTGCAACCGAACCAGGATACAAACCCGGTACCTCCTGCTTGCCGGGCTGGTGCTCTACCACGAGAAAAACAAATACATCCATGAGTAATGCAAAACAAAACTTATATTTCTTAGACTCATGACAACTATCTCCCATCTTTAGCACTAGTTTTGAAAAAAACTATTTCAAACTGGGATTTGAATGCTAAATAAAGTCTCACTGGTTTCCCCTGGAAGGCAGTGAGGCCTTTTAGCATTCAAATCTCAGTTTAACATAGTTTTTTCACAAACACAACTTATTACATTTTTGAGTCTGAAGACACAACTTTTTCCTAGTCACAAGAGTCTGCACTAGTAAAAAGAGAAAGTATTTTTAAATGCTTACTATAATTAGAGATGTTTTCTATAAATACTTTCTTTGCATTCTAGCAATCAATACCCAGTTTGGACTAAATTTCTGAAGTAATCCCACCTTGATAGCCAGCCGATGGTAGAGATCGGGCGACTGCGTTGCGTCGGGCTCCGACCGGCTTCCGCTCGCAATCAGCGCCAGCCGAGCGAAAAGCCGAGTCTCGAGCCGGGTGAAACAGTTGCTGGTGAGCGCCGGCTGGCACGAGACGACCGCCTCGACAGCAGACAGCATGGCAGGGCTGTCCAGCAGCAGTCTTGTGGACTGCACGCAACCATTAGTCATCTCAGAGAGGGGAAAAACAGACAGCATGGCAGGGCTGTCCAGCAGCAGTCTTGTGGACTGCACGCAACCATTAGTCATCTCAGAGAGGGGAAAAACAGACAGCATGGCAGGGCTGTCCAGCAGCAGGCTTGTGGACTGCACGCAACCATTAGTCATCTCAGAGAGGGGAAAAATCTATGTAATACTGGGTTTTGAATGCTAACGGGAAATCATTGAGACTCTATTTGCATTCAATAAGCAAAATCCAGCAAAATCCAGCATGAAATAGTTTTATTTAAAATAAGTGCTAAAGATATGAAGTGCAGACATGAAGCTTTGGTATTTAATGTCAGAGAGGTATTTATCTCAAACTATTTTCATCATACAGGCCAATGGCAATGTGGGAAACATTGATGTTAGTTAGATTATGGGGACTCATATGTACTTAGCTAAGATGAAGAGCACTGAAATACTATAATCAGCAGAGCGAGTGAAACAGGATAATAATAGTGCCGGCATCTCATTGTATTCTTTATCTACCTACTTTGCTTGTTAGTGAGGTAAAAGTCAGATTATAATTTTGGGGTCAGATTGTGCAGAGGGAATCAGTATACTATTCTAGAAAATGTTTGTTATCACTGTTTGTCATCAATGCCCCTAGCCTAAGGCATTATGACCGGCAGCATTTCATGCAAAACGACCTCGCACCGCGAAAATGAAATACTCTACTAGTCGACTTCCAACGCAAACCCTACCTGCGCGTGTTGGGGGCGGGCAGTGAGCAGATAGTCGGCGAGTCCGAGCAGCAGCATGAGTGGGCAGTCGGGACGCATGGCGGGCACCAGCTGCCCGCCAGGCAAGACTCCACCCAGCGAGGGCAGACTGGGCGGGTGTCGACGACTGACTTCGCTACGCCGCGCCAGGTTGGAGCACGGGCTGGGGGCAGGCAACCAGCGAAAGGCTTTAGGCTCGGACCCATTTTAATAGGGACATGTTAATCCTATTTCATATAAGATTCCCATTTCCCCGCCCTACAAGGTAAAATGTTTCGTGACAGGGTCGTGAGACGGAGAATACAATCCTAACGAATGCCAAGAACTCACATGAGTTTCTCGATGAGATGCTTGTCAAATGTCCCTCCTTCTTTGAGAAGAGGCACCAAACGCCGTTCTGTTTCTGCTCGTCTGGCGTCGCCTGCTTCCTCCTGCGAAAAACAGCCAAGGTCCGATCAACAACCCACACCACAAGTCGACACAATTTATAACATTCTGTCGATGTAGGTATTACCAAAGCTCACTCGGTCCACTTTTCACAAAACAATTTTTTCATTATTAAATCCCTAAAGGTAGGTCTGCATCTGCAAAAGTTCAGTAAATCCAAAAAAATATTTTTGAAAAGTTATAAGCATAGAGCATTTTAAATTTGACTAACTACCATTTCCAGTGATAAGTTATACATTTCAAAGTTTAAAAGTCAATAATCTCAGAACTTTAAATGGTGGTTAGTGAGTTATGGCTGTACGCCGACAATATGATATCTGCTGAATAACTCACTTGCTGAGGAACGTTGCTGAAGAAGACGGCTGCACAGCTGAAGGTGATTCCAAGAAGCTTTATCATTGGAAACTGAAACAAGAAGCCAAGAACCTGATTTTATTGAGCAATAGGTATATTTGTTTTTGGATACATAATTAATAACAGTTCACACGCTGTTTAACATTAACATAAATGTTAAGTATTCCACGTCAAGCATGTCATACATAGAAGTTTTAGTTTTGAGTAACATTTTTAGGGGTGTGCCAATATTCGAAATCGTCGAATTATTTGACGAAAAAAATTTAGAATTATTCCATATGTATGAAGAATATTTTTTTTCCTTGACTATATGTATTTAAGAACATTCATAATCACAGATATTGTTTCAAATAATTGGAGTTTGTTAGAATTATTTCAGTTCACAAGTTTGCTCCAGGTGGCAGCACAATAGCAACAGGCGGCAAAATTATATCAAAATCAAATATAACAGCTGGAAAAATAGGTATTTTGTGATGAACGGCAGAGCGACAGGGTCCGTGATTATTTCTTAGGTGATTAATTAAGCTTGTGCGTGAGGCCAATGCCGGAGTTGTCACGGTTGCCCTTTCCGCCAGGATTTCGTGGAGCCTTGGACTACTTCAGCTCCAAGACCGCTCACCGTGGGCTCGATCCCATCGACCTGCGCCATCCACTTGTGCAGACATTCTACGAGCTCGTTGTGGCAGGCGGCGGCGTCCCCCGCACCGGCGGCGCAAGCCGAACGCAGCCACGCGACGATGGCGCACGCCAGCTCCAGGTCCCCCGTGCCGCTGCGGAGGTCGGTCAGGTGCGCCACACGTCGCCACAGGGACATTGTCAGCGGCCGCAGCGAGCTGAAAACGTGGGGATCGCGGTTTCGGTGCTGAACGTTTCAGACTTGTGCTACTGTTTCCATCTAAGAAATTGTTTTGAAAAATCCTGAATCATGGCAAGGTACCCAGTTCCAATTGCTTGGGTGCCAACTTTTCCCCCAACGTTTTGCAACCAGTAGGTTAACTTATCCATTTTAGTTTTACAATTTCTACAAATAATACAAGGTAGGTATTGGTGGCCAAGAGAGAGAATCTAACAACATAAAAAAAAGTAACAAACAATAATTTAATTTGTTATCTGTTCATCAAACTCTTGCCTGAACTAAATTATACCTAGACTAGACTTACTTGTTACTTTTTTAAGGACTTGAACGTCGAATAATTTGATTCAATTAATTTGATAGATTTAATTTTATTTCATGGTTATTTTTTTTTACACTGTAACTAATAAGTAATAAGTTACGCTAGGTATATATCACAAAAGTTCCTAACATTTTAAAAGTTAGTGAATTTTGCTATTCTGAAATCATTGACAGTAGATTGACAGATATGTGATTTTTGCATACACTTCAGTGCTACTGTACTGACCTGACATGTTCTGTGGCAAGTCCAAGGTCCAGCAGACGCCGCCACAAGTACAGGCTCTCCAAGACGAGAGGAAGCCACGAGACAGAATCTCCGCTGGAAGCACATTATCACGTGGGTGCGGTCAGCATGCATCTGCCTTTTGCGGTTATCTTAAGATTCAGAACAAAAATCATCCTCTTTTACTCTCTGAAACGTTAGTTTTACGTTTCAAACTGGGAAATAAGATTTACAAACAATTAGGTACCTAATTGAGTTCTGACAGCTGAGTAAATAGAACAGAAAGGATAAATGTTTTAAACTGTATTTCTAGAGATTAAAATATTTAACAATAATTATCTTCATAATTATTGACAGCACAACCGACATGTGACAAAAACTTCGACAATTACCTGATTTGGAAATAGAAAGATTCACAACTATTATGAACAATAATATTTTATGCTAGAAAGCTGATTGTATTTTCGATTACGGTGGACAGGGGAGTGATTCACGAGTTCTAAGTCGCGCTAAAAAGTGAAAGTGCAAATGCCAATGAAAGCAAGCTCACTCGTCCATTGCCGCTTGCAGGTACGCAGCTATGGTCGCCATGACGGGCAGTCGCTGCACCAGTTCGGTGGCCGACTGTCGACAGCGGCACGAGAGTCGCAGCAGCCGCAGTGCACGGCACGACGGCGCTACTGTGGACACGGTTAGAACAACGTCACGTTTGCCAAGGCTGTTTCAACGGCAGCAATTTCGATTAGCGTAAAGCAGTATATTTTCGAAAAAGTGGACATTTCTGACTTCAAAAAAGCACTAGTCAGAAGACACTGTAGGCCAATCGTTAGCGGCTTTAAACCCATTTTTTTTCGTTTTCATTAAATTGTTCCGACAAACTTACCATTGCAGTGATTTTGGTTTTCTCTGGCTGAAGCAAAGAATGTAAGGAAAAGCAATGCTGGAAAAAAGTTCGGCCGAGTAGGGACATGAACCCAGGGCCTCCTGATTGCCAGACAGATGCCACCCGAGCTGCCATGTCACACATTCTGTTATTCCCTTATGATGTTACCGTCGGCGCCACCACTCTTGGGACTTTTGTGACGCCACGATCGACCATCCAATCGCAAAGAAATCTCCCATCTATAGGTAGTAGTGTTAGCCTTACTTCACCACAGCGGGTGGACCCTGATGTATGTATGGTATTCTATGATATGAGATCCCCAAAACGTGGCAAACTCAAATTCATTCAAGTGTAGTCGGCCTTGATGTCCATTGTCAACCAAACGTGATCTAATCGCATAAATTTCCTCGCCCAGCCGCAAGGAGCAAACTTGCAATAGGCTAACATAGGCAAAACGAATTGGGTTTGCTCTCTTGGCTGAGACTGGCTGCTAGTGCTATTGCTCTCGTGGCAGGGCCTCCACCAACCTTGGTCCGCGGCCGGACGCACAATGCGGAAGGCGGTGTCCAGCGCTCCCGACGCCGCCAGCGCGCGGCACGACTCCGCGGAGTGGCGACCCACGCGGACCAGCACGTCCAGCGCGGCGGCGACGGTGGCCGACGGAGGGCGCAGCGTTGACAGCACGTAGCTGCGAAAGGGCCACTTTGTTTTGCCTGTTTTACTTAATCTCGGTTCACACTTATACCTCGTTCACACTACACGGGTAAATCATGATCAAGTCCTCAACTCGATCAAATATGGCGTTGATTGGGTTTCAAAAGTCAGTAGGTGTTCACACTTGTTTCCTTACTTGATCATGATCAAGTAATTCGGACAAGTTCGGAATAAGCTCGGGAAACGAACACAACCGGAAATCGTGACGAATCTAACCCCACTTTATCACCGAGCTCATAGCACACGGAACACACTCCCACGTTAATGTTGCAACGTTTCCGATGGCAGATTTTGAAATAATCACGAACTCTTCCGAGCGTTTGTTCACGAAGATTCCCGAATGATTTCATCACGATTAAATAGATAACTGAGTTGTGGAAACCAAATCAACGCCATCTTTGATGGCGTACAGAGTTGATCTAGATCAAGTCTGTAGTGTGAACGAGGTATTACCTTTTGATTTGGAATTCGCAACAAAAAGTGGTGTATGACAATTTGAGAAATAAAAGTAAATAAAAATAAAACAAGTAAAGCAATCCCAGGTGGAAGGTTCGGGCACTCACTCGAGCCTGTCCAGCAGCCCGGTCCGCAACGCCCCCCGCACGACGTCCAATGAGAGCAGCTCGTGGTCTTTGAGCTCGGCCGCCTCCCGTTCGCTCAGCTCGGTGTGCACGGCCAGACTCGGCCGAAGGTCCAGCACGGAGCCATCGCATCGAGACAGCAGCACCTGCACAAGCGGACAACGAAGAATGGGTCAGGCACTCACAGGCGACGCCATGTGCTGAGCTTGTTAATTAGATGTGTGCTGTGCAAGATGTATAATAAGCAACAGAACAGCTATTAAATTTTTAAGACTCGTGTATGTTTTTCTTACTGGTTTCATTACAAGTTTTCAAAAAAGCTATTACAATCAAGGGCTAGAATGCCAAGTAAAGTCAAACCTGTTTCTATGGTTTAACGGCTCTAGCTGGAAACCAGTCACAGGAAACGTGACCCTCTTTCAATTAAGACCGGTTAGAAAATTACATTCCATGCCTTCCATAATTCCATTTCATGCCAATAGGTTCTCAACTACAGCGAAGCATTCTGGAGTTCCATCGCATCTTGCCTGACGTCAGGCTCAAGCACTCACCTCGTCTGCCGAATCACAGAATAAATGTCTAAGCGCAAACACTGCAGCGCAAACAACGGACAGGCTGGCGTCGTCCAGCGCGAACCGCACAAATAAGAAGAGTTCGCGCTCGAGCAGTTGTTGCAGAAGCGCGGGCTCGAAGCACTCGTCATAGTAGCCCAGCTTTGTCTGTCGGAGAAGCAGGGATGTGCGTGGTAAGGCATGGCATGGTCAGCGTGTCATCATGTCAGGAACATTGGAGCCTGCAAACCCAGCTTTGTGCTTGCCACTTGCACGGAGGGTATGCCAAACTATGGCTGGTGAAGTTAATCTCAGAACAAGCTGTCAAATATGATGATGTTATTACAATAACGCAGACATTAGTGGACATGATAATGGTTTCATTTCTTATCAGTGGCCTAGCACAAATGTATGGACACCAAAAACGTAAATTAAATAGAATTATAATTAAATGAAAGAAGAAGAACTAAATGCCGATCTCTGTTTAAATATTATAATCAAAAAGCTTTGCTGCAAGTGCAAGATTACTGATTCTCTGGCTATCACTAACAGGCAGAAGGAGAAAAGCAACAAAGCGTAAATTTCTTATGTAGATGTAGTGCAGACTAAAATGCTGATTTGTTATGATTCTGCTAAAGCCTCTTTCTCTGGAGAGAGATGACTCCCTCAGTGTTAAAATTTTGTACCATTTCAAGCTTCCTGGAGTGTCTTCGCAGGCCAGCTGTCGAATCTGACAGATCGCAGAGCTTTACTCGCCTTGGCCATTACCGAGTGAAGCCAAAGTACTTTGCAAATACAGAGCCTGCGCCAATGACGGCAGCACTTGACGCTGCTCACCTTTGCCAGAACATTTCCGAGCGTGGTGAGTGCCGTGACCCTCTGCTGCGGCATCGAACTCCGTCCGAGTATCAGCAGCTCCTGGACCGTGTAGCCAGCGCGGGCTGGCTCATCGCCATGGTGATGCAGGCCTCGGGTGACAGGAGACTCATCGTCGGCAGCCAGAAGGAAGCCTGCAACCACCGGCAATTTGGTTAGGCGGGACATATGTGGTAGTAACAAGTTATTGTTTAGAGCTAGGCAAAAAAGCTGAGACTCAAAAGTCTTGCTTACAATTAGCCAACCACAATCCACGATTTGGTCACACACTGAGGCCAAACGTATGAGCATTGGGTTTATAGGTTTAGGCAGAGTCCCACCGCTAATGCTAGGGTATCTGCGTAGCCACCGAGGCCGCTACCGAAAAACAATTTTTGGCTAGCACAAGACAAGGCATTATATTGCAAACAGTGTACTGAACTGCACAGCATCAATACGAAACCTTGAGTTCTCGGAGTTTAGCGTCTCACCTCTTCATTGGCGGCTTAAGTCACCAGTTGGCTGCTGCGTTGCGTTGGATACGAGACAATTTGGAGACGATAAAAGTTTGGTCTAAATTTGACTTGCACCACCTACAGATTTGTGGACTTTCCAGCTTCTACATTTCAAAACATTTAGCAGGTCAATCTTTTGGCACATTCTTCATGTTATGTATACCAATTTTTCAGCTAATGGATAACTAGTGGTTGGCATTTGCAGGCACAATTCAAGCTAGGGTTGCAGTGCATTTCTTATTGCATATCTTTTTTATCCTTCAGTTGTGAACAACTTTGAAACATCAGGGTTTTAATTGCCATTCTGCACTAATTTACTCCCATTGGTGGTGGAGGGGGAAGTTGTTCCATGCAAAGTACTAGTTTTACCGTTGAAGTCGAACCGTGCGGAGACGCTGTCAGCAGGAGTAGAGCCAGCCGGGAGCGGAGTGGTCCAGACAAGCTTGTCTTCTTCCACGACATCCATGTGTGGGAATCGGCCAGGATCTTCCAACGTCCACTGATCTTGCTGCTCTGTCTCCATCGATTCTGGAGGAAGAGCCACTTCTGGCAGTTTCGAGGTGGATGGAGATGAATCAGAAGGTCGCTCTTGGCCGCTTATGTCTACCTCCATTTCTTTACTCTCTGCTTCTGATTCCTGTGAGAAGAAATGAGGAAGATATTCTTCACTTCTCAAATTTGCCTATTTCAAAATGTCATCACATACCCCTATTCTAAAAAAAACTCATCCAGGTGCGTTTTCATTGGGTAGGTTGCACCTTTTGGCCTTAATAAATGAATAGTTTTAAAAATGGAAAATTTGCACAGCATACTTTTTTACGGCGGCGAGACTTCAAGAAACTCAAAACAGATGGATCCAGCTGAGTTTCAAGAGCTTCTCGCTCTTTAACAATGTCCTCAACGGTCATTGCTGCTAATCGCTGCGCATTTTCTAAATGAATCTGTGTAGCTTCTGGTCCGGACACGACATAGCTGCGATCACCTGTAGACCATTAAGAGAACGTTATATAACTTATATAACTTCAGAGTAGGGTTGTATCTACTGTTGGCAACTTAGACTAGGTGAAAACAAATGTCAAAACAACTTACCGAATATTTGCGTGTTTATTGGCAGTGCTGTTGCTGAAGGACTGGGTGATTCTTTTTTCTTCATCCCTTGTTGATTAGAAAATATACTGCCATTTGTCTGCTGCAGCTGTGAGAACAAAATATCTTGTTGGTGATGATTGCATGCAGCTTTCTTCGGTGATAATTGCATGCAGCTTTCTTCGAACTTTCAACTGGTATTTTGAATTTAAAAACACACAATTGTTGCTACAAAGCGAGGAATCCGTAGACACTGGTTTAGTCGCGATTGGACAAAAGGTGTGCCAACAGGGTGGTATCTTGTTCGAAGTACATTCTGTGCCTGAACCGGCTGGAGTATGCGCTGAATAATACAGCGTAACAGGAATATTTTCGAGATTTTAAACCACAATTTGTTGCCAAGAGTGTGAGGATTCCGTAGACACGGGTTTCGTCGCAATTCGACAAAAGGTGAGGCAACGGGGTGGTACGTATACAGTAGGAGGTAAATTTTGAGCAGGAGCGGCCTAAGTATACGCTCATACCACAATAACAATAATGACATATCAATAATGGTAACAATTAATGGTAATTGATTAACAATGTAAAATATATCTAGGACTGAGAATTGGAATTAATGTTGAATGGGAAATAAGAAAACAACGTACTGATTTGTCACGAAAAAAGGCAGAGGGAAAGCCTTTTTCATTTTCAAGCTTCGGGGGTGCTATCTCCCCAGAAACATTTCGCTCACGTATTTCACCGAGAAGTTGGGTGCTTGCTGGAGCTTGTTTGTTTGCACCCAATCTTTCTCTCTCGATTGAAAACTTTGACTTTGGCTTCTTTGCAACATTTTCTGGATTTTCTGAAGAAGAAAAGGCGTAAAATGATTTGATTAATTGAATGCTCGGCTGGCAACTACCATACAACACGAGCAAAGCTAACCTAACTTACCAGCTACAGGTTGTTGTTGCCGTTTGTTTACTACAGTGGCCGCTGGTTTCTCAGATTTATTCTTCAGAAATTCTTCTTGCTGCTTTAGTATTTCACCCTCATCATCACTTGGCGTAGGACGTTTAAACATTTTTTATTACTCTATGATGAAAACTCCTCACTAGCCCGAAAGACCAGGCGCAAAGTATCAGTCAGACGCCATGCCTGCATGTGCTTTTCGCATCAAGGTCAAACTATTTTAAAAACGTTATCATTCCTCACGATTTTTAAAACTTTTATTATTGGCCAAATCTCATCGCAGCTGCACAAATGCTGCGATAGACTGGTATTTGGGTAGGTACCTACGCCATCTATTTCTGCACCCATTTCTTCATATATACACTAAAGAATAGCTTGAGCAAGGGTTGCCAAAGTGCATGGCCTGCAATGCATCCAATTCAGACAATTCTGTGCTTTCTCTTTTTTTGACAAGCATGCTCCTACCAACCTTATTATAATCGAGTCTCTAACTTTTCTCTTATTTGTAAAAAAATCAGATTTTTTAAGGTAAATAGGAATTGAAATTGGAACTTATAAAGGTATGCTCCGACTTCAAGCTTTTCGAAGCCATAATTCAGCCTTGATCTGAACTGCCAACCTTCTACAAACAAAATTTAAAGATTCTCTAGTATAAAAAATTTATCAACTTTATTTGACATCAAACGGTACTGTCTAATGGGACAGCAATCAAAGGACATGGGATTTCAAAAGGGTGCTGGGTGAACTGACGGTCGACCTAAGTGACCATCAGGCGAGGCGCAATGTTCATAGCCATGAGTTCTTGGAAGAGAAGTTTAGCTGCGTATGGTAGCTTCACCTGCGATATCTGAAAGAAGAAAAACAAACAATGTAATTTGAGCATGAAATGAAATATTGAGTGACTGAAACCTAGTAACACCCATCATGTATTTCTCATTTGCTGGAAGGTAGCGTGCAAAATGGCTGGAGAATCAAACAATGAAGAAGAATTTAAGGAAATGGGCGCAAACTGAATGCTTCACATTTGACCCGTAGCCTTGTGTAATTAGAGTAGGATTTGATTTGTAGGTATTGAAGTTGGAACAAGCACAGTTGATTCAGACAATGAATAGAAAACTTTCAATAATTTGACCTGTGTTTTGTTCTTGCAGCCCTTGCACTCGAAAGTGTTGTTCCGCAGGTTGGCGATTGCGATCAGCCCGCAGAGGTTGCAGATGTGTATGCGGTATGGGTCGGAAACCTCGAACAGACGCTCGCGGAGGAACTGCGCGGCACCGTGAGAGATCTGGCAATCTCGCTCCATCTCACCGAAACGCAAACCGCCGTCGCTGAAACGCAAGCATTCGGTAAGAATTGTCGGCATAATTTTGATCAAAAACATGTTTATGTCTGCAGTTCTAGCTTGTTGGTGACCTGCAAAGAAATGACATCCAATAAAAAAACAAAAAATAGTGTCCAGCCAGATGAGTTTCAGCCAAGAAAGCACTAGGCAACAGATTTTAAAGTCTGTTTCAAAAACTGTAAACAGTGTCTTAAGATCATTAGATTTTATTGATAATATAAAATTATCTCTTTGGGACAGTCTATAAGGAATGTCTTTACCTCAAAGTATTGTTATAAACTACCGCTGATAGGTTTACTCCCTGAAAAAGGTATAGGTAACCAGAGCTATGACTACGAGTCATTCTCACAGAGATAGAGAAATCCTATTATTTATCTACACTCATCCAGCTGTTCTCCCTCTTTAGCCCCACTTTAGCACGGCTCTGGGGGAGTCGGCATGCCCCGGGCACCGATACGTACCGAGCTCGACCCTCCATGGGCTGTCGCACGAGGATCTGCACGGGGCCGCGTGCCCGAGAATGGATCTTGTCGTCCACCATGTGCTTCAGACGCTGGTAGTAGGTCGGCCCCAGAAACACCTGGGCGTTGATCTTGCGCCCCGTGTGCCCGTTGTACATGATCTGCACGCAAACACAAGCGAGCATGGCCAGTCAGACAAATGCATTATTTGTCGAAATAGCCTGTGCTGGGTTTACAGCTTGCGATGTGTGAAAAGATCACTAGTTTTGGCTGTCTACTAATCAGAGTTCATGGCAAATTTGCAAACATTAATACATTCACAATTAAAGTATTTGATTAGCCCAGAGCTAATGATCATGACATTGTGTCACTGACATTGCCAGCTGCAAACCCAGCTTGATTGGTGCAGAGCCAATGTTCATACAATTTTGTCACTACTCAGTATTCACTAACATTGCTGGCTGTAAAAATCACATGTATTTCCCAATTGAATACAGACTTACTTAGACCACAAACATAAGGCTACCCAGACATTCTACCATACCTAGCTATGGCTACGGCAGACTGTTTTAACATCATCTATCAGGCCATGGCACAGTGTCAATATAATCAAGGGACCCATTGTGCCACAGATGGTTACAGTTACCTTGGTTACACAAAAAACAGTGGCTCCATCCCTTGACACCCGGCAAAACTATTATCGCAGGAGGAGGGCTATCGCGTATCTGCTTTAGTATGGGAGTGGAAAATCTGGGTAACCTTCTATCTGTGCTTAGAATAGAAGTTAAAACCAAAGGGTGATCTAAAGGTGAAATTAAATGACAGCAATACATCTTAAGACCACATAACACCAGCCAAATGCCAGGAATCACTGTCAGCATGTTTTCCCCCCCAAGTTTGCCCAGGAACGCACCTCGTTTCCTCTCAACTGGTAGCCGTACTCCTGCAGCAGCGACGAGATCTTCTGCACGTTGACGGCGTCGTTGAAGGGCGTAGCGTCGCCGATCTCGCCCTTGTTGGCGGACACCTTGCCCTGCAGGCACTCGATCAGATGGCCGATGGTCATCCGAGATGGGATGGCGTGCGGGTTGATGATGATGTCGGGCGCCAGCCCTTCGCACGTGAACGCCATGTCCTGCAAACCCAAACAGTGACCAGATTTAGTGGCCGGGTAACGAATTAACGGCACTCAAAGCCGAGCCGTAACCCTCGATTCCAGTAATTAGTACAGGTTACAAAACGCAGGGAAAACATATAATTCTTTCTAATTTCAAATATTTATTATTTTGATTGTTGTGAGTGACATCGATTAATCGTTTCTGTTGCTATAATCGATTAACCGAATCGGTTTAATCGAACCGATTTACACCCCTACTTTTAAATAAATCTCAAGCTCAAAAGCCTAGAGCCATGTTAAACCAGGATTAATTTGAGTTTACCATCACACAGCTTGCTAACTGAAACTAACAAACGTTGGCTCCTATAGCCATTATATTGCTAGAAGGTCGTGGGAAACGTTAACCATAAAAATCCCGGTGTAGAATTGGGATAGCGTACCTCCTGTCGATACTGGATGCCGCAGGTTCCCTTCTGCCCGTGGCGCGAGGCAAACTTGTCGCCGATCTGCGGGATGCGCACCGAGCGCACGCGGATCTTGCAGAACTTGTAGCCCTCGGAGTTGAGCGTCAGCATCACCTGGTCCACGATCCCGGTCTCGCTGTTGCGGAGGAAAGTCGACGCGTCTCGCTTCGTGAAACGCTTGGTGGCGCCTTCCAGCTGGAATCGCAGGCAACACACGGCGTCACTTCTCTGTATTGCTTTGGTTATAGATTATAATGCAATTGTATATTGTTAACGTATCACCCCTCCCCTCTGGAATCCATCATGCTAAATCAAATCTATTAAACAACTCCTGTTGTTATAGTACATACAATAGCAATAAAATGATACCTAATCTAAAAACATAATGGGAAAATCTTTAAAAACTAATCACTTTCAGTAAAACTACTGTAACAAAAAAATCTTTAGTAGCTTCTCCGATTGCGTTTGTCACCCACAGGCCACAACTATCATCTAAAGTTTGTGCAAGTAATTAATGGCCTTATACCAGATGGCTGGCCTTTCTCACATCACCTCAGGCATGCAAAGCACCATCACAACTTCTTCTTTGTCCGGCAAGCCTCTACTTGTACATTTCTAACCTCTCATATCTTCCAAAACGTAGCTCACGGCAGATGCCTTGTCTCACTCTCAGTCAATAGACACTAAACTCACATTAAAGCTAGAATACAGAAGTCAGGAACCTCTATATTTGAATCCCTTCCCTGGCCGCTCCCTCGACTCTCCGTTCCCACCCACCTCGTCCTCGCTGTCTGGCAGCGTGATGGTCTTGCCGATGACGACGTCGTCGCCGGACACTCGGATCCCGGGCGAGATGATGCCGTCGTCGTCCAGCTTGTCGTACAGCGCGTTGCGCATGCCCTGGCACGTGGCGCGCGTCGGCTTCTCAAACTGCTCCTCCTGGTCGCCTATGCGTTTTGACTCGGCGTCCTTGTACGACCGGTAGAACACGGACCTGGAGCGGGCGGTTACGTTACTATTACGTTTTGCCGCTATCGGTTCTGATTGGTAAAAAACCTGTTGTTGCCTCTGTTATTTCGTTAGGTTTGAAACCGAAAAAGGCTGGAGCTGGCGGCGGGCCTGCGGAATCGACTGTGGTTTTTATGGCTGGTTTTACCGTTAACGCAACTCGAGCGAGAGAGGTTCGGTTGGAACACTCATGTACAGTAGCAGTTTTTGCCAGATTACCAAACAAACGGGGAACTCAGATGTAGTGAGTACCTACCTCTATGTGCCAATTAAGAAATCAAGATTTTCCCACCATGGCAACAACCATAATATGCAATCAAATTCAATTTGTTTTTGGGAGTCAAATGCCAAACAAACCCAAGAGCCAAAGCTCGGCCAAATCCCAAGCACCCACCTGAAGAAGCCCCTCTCGACGGCGGACGCGTTCAGGATGACGCTGTCCTCCTGGTTGTACCCCGTGTAGCAGAGGATCGCAACGATGGAGTTGATGCCGGCCGGCAGCTCTCGGAAACGCAGGTACTCCATGGAGCGGGTGGTGACCAGCGGCTTGTGCGGGTAGTAGAGCACGTGCGCCAGCGTGTCCATCCGCACGTGGAAGTTCGTGATGTAGACGCCCATCGCTTGCTTTCCCATAGCGCTCTGTCGGACGGGAACGGGATAGTGGCGGAATTAAGCACGGTGACGGTCAATTTCTTAGACTCGTGTCTGCATGTTCTTTCATTAGCACTGTTTTTAGCCTATAAGTTACAACATATACAGCTCCATTATTTGAGCTATCACCATTGAGAAAATAACTAGGTACCTAGTAGGTAGGTATATGTTGTGAACCGTCAGGATATCAGTTATACTGTTATTTAGCATTTCAAACTCAATTTGCAATAGATTTTTGGAAGTAAAGTGAAAATTGTGTACAGCAGCAGTTCAATTAGTACGTTTGATATCGGTACAAGGCTACTAGATATCTCACGATGGCTCTCCCAAGGTATAATACAAACATTGGGCGCAATTAATTTCTCGGAAGAGCTATTCGACAGTGGAATGCCTTTCTAGCGAAACTTCAGTTTACAACTCAATTTAAAAACTTGATGTTGCACTAGCACAACCACCGGAGGAATATTATGATGTAAAAAACTGTAAAATTCCTAAGTTGTAAAATACACAAAAACAAAATACCACTTTGATATGGCATCAAAAATGGTTGAAACAAGTACAAAGTATTTGAAAGAAATTAGACAGAAAATCTGGCACCACTACCTAAAAAATTGAACATTGCATTTGTCAAGTCCATAAATGCTTTGCACAGACAAATTTCAAACTGGGTTTTGAATCCTACATAAAAGACTGTTATTTAGCATTGTAAACCCAGCTTGAAATTTCCTTTCCTGAAAGCACAGTCTTTGTACCTGGTACGTGTTTCGGGGGCTCTGGTTGTGATCGGGGAACGGTATGATGGACGCGCAGACACCGAGTATCATCGCCGGGTGGATCTCGCAGTGCGTGTACGTCGTGCAGTAAGCGTACTCCTTGTCCTGACGCAGATCTTCGGGCGACATGGCAATCATCACCGTCTCCTCCTCGAGCGTGTCGATGTACTCCACCACGCCACTCGCTACCAGCACCTGCCATCTGCAGGAAACACGGCACACGTTAGCGGGCAACCGAGGACGTTAGCGGGCAACAGCAGACGTTAGCGGGCAGCCGAGGACGTTAGCGGGCAGCCGCGGTTAGGACTTGCACAGATTGGAGGGAAAGAGAAACTGGGAAAATGTGCAACCCAAGCGGGTTACAAACTCAGAACCTCCTGAATGCTGGTCAGGTGCTCGACCATCTGAGCTATTCGGGCTTGCTTTCTCCCGCTAAGATAAGAGGATCTCCGAAGATTATAGTATGGACTCACTCAGGGGTGGCTAGAGAGTTGGTGCTGCACGGCTGCTGAACTTC
This sequence comes from Nemoura dubitans, assembly GCA_921293005.1. NCBI lineage: Eukaryota > Metazoa > Arthropoda > Insecta > Plecoptera > Nemouridae > Nemoura > Nemoura dubitans. Next base: position 42,770,009 of record OV121076.1, read on the forward strand.
CTAGCACCCATCCGTATTAACATGCACAAAAATGATAAGAACTACAATGCTATGCACAATAAAATATATTTCAATGATAACATATATAAATTATTCTGTCAAAAAGCTAGAGGGGGAAGCAGCTCTACAGCAACTCCTCACGAGCTGCCCCTGGACACATTTGATAAGAAGGATACATTTGGGGCTTGATGACTACATTGATGTTAGTTAGATGGATAGTTCTACTAGAAATGTATAGTGATGTTTTGCAAAGTGAGTGAACTAAATATAATGAGAGCAGTAGCTAAATTGTCATAGCAAAAGTACTGTATACCTAAGTAAAAGTATTGCTAAACACATAGAACACAGATAGGAGCACCAGCCGCCAAGAAAGAGACAATTGATCTAGGAAAAAACATCCAAAATAGCCTGCAAGGACATCCATAATTACAATAGAAGCAACTCTCTGGTCTTACCCAGGGCACTTGGAGCAACCATGCGGCAGGGTTACGGTGGGGTTATTAATTTGCCTAAGTTTTTTATGTGGTCACAAAACCCGGATACAAACCCCGGCACTGGCCGCTCTAGGTAAGGGACCTAACAAATCTCACATCTCCTATTTCATCGACCTCCGACAGCATCGGGGCCGCCGAGTCCTACGGTTTCCGCTCACCCGTAGTTGTTGTACTCGCGCTCCTTGAGCATCTCGACGTGGCGCTTCTTGAGCAGCAGGTTGCCGTTCTCGACGATGAGCAGCGGCCGACAGATGCGTCCGGCGTCCGTGTAGATGCGGATCTCGCGGTCGCGGATGTCTCGGATCATTGACACCTCGCTGACGATGATGTCCATCTGACGACGGAGCTTGCGCAGCGTTGCCATCAGCTGCTCAGGGTCGCGATGGATGCCCACCTACGCGGAGAAGGGAGGGGGGTCAGTCACGGCTCGGATCGGCTTGCACTTTTTGTCTCTTTTGCCTAGCTATTGATCATTTTGTGTCTTGGGATACATGAGAAGGACAAACTAAAGATATATTTTAATTTTACTTTGAAGCTTTTGCACAAACAGACAACTATAAAAACAAAACAAAGCAATACAAAATATACCTTTTCAAGTACCTATCCTATTAAATTTCTTTGTTAGTTGGCATAAAATAATAATGCAACCCAGTCAACTTTTAATTCTATTCTAATAGCATCCAGAGCATTAAAATAACCATACATTGGTTAATTTAAAGAAGAATTAAAATGAAAGCCAAGCAAAAAAATGTAGGTATTTCTTTTCGTGCTCCATTTCATAGGTGGTACGGCAAAAAGAAGCTAAGCACTGTGCGAGTGTGGTTTTACCAAGTTTCTCAACTCCTAGTTGAGATTCCAGCTAGGAGTAGCAAAACTTGGTTAAACTAGGCACAAACAGTCTGCAAAGCTCTGCTCCAAACAACAAATCTCTCAAAATCGCCCTGAAAACCATTCAAACTCACCCAGCACCCGTTGACGAAGATCTTGGTTGCGTCCGCAATGGCCGAAGGCGCAATCTCCTCCAGGTTCTCCATGGACCACTCCTCGAGGAACTCGAGGATGGGCGATGGCTGTGACCCGACCGAGATGTACGCCATCAGAGCCAGGTTCTTGACGAGCCCGACGGCGGCGCCCTCGGGCGTCTCGGCGGGACAGATCATGCCCCAGAGCGTGTTGTGCAGCTGTCGCGGCTTGGCCAGCTTGCCGTCGCGGCCGATCGGCGAGTTCACGCGACGGAGGTGGGACAGCGTGGACGCGAATGTCAGCCGGTTGAGCACCTGGAGGGGACAACGATGAGTTTGACACAGTGCCGATTTCCTTTCGAGGAGTTTCGTCTTACTCTTGTTACGTTGCCTTGATTCAATGTGGGCCCAGCTTAAAGCATGCTATTTCCTTTGAGGCAACTTTGTTGAATGTAGGGTGGCAAGTGGCTGAGTAAAAGTGATGGAGTAGGTATTAGGTAGTAATGAAGCTGGAATGTGGTGTAATACAAGTTTTCAGAGGGTGAGACAGGTTTTGCATCTCTGTATATGTTGCACGAACCTTTTTGCATTACTCCTATAAGTTATAACCTTTACCGATCACATGTATACGTTAATGCTCCACACTTACCTACCAGTTGACTTGACTGGTAGGTACAACCACAGACATAATCCTAAAACTAGTAGAACAAGTACACAGTAGAATAAGTACACGATAGTTATAACTTATAACTTATAATGGGTATCATATAAACTAAATATTGAAGGAACACAACTGATCACTGATCAGTGATCAGCCTTCATATCCGTAGTTTTTCCCCACATAAATTGTTAAAAGGGGATATTTAAATTCCCGTTATCTCCAGAACCCAGTGATTGGGCCACTCAGATAGGTTAGAGAAGATTGAACGCCCCTCTGGCTTCGAAGACCATCTCCTGGGAATAGTGTGCACCAGCTACTAACCTGCGAGACCCCAGCTCGGGCCTGGTGAGCCTTTTTCTGGTCGCCCCAGTTGCCAGTGGCGAGCGAGTAGCGGAGACCGTCCGTGATGATCCTCGTCTTGATCGCCAGCTCCAGGTTGAAGTCTTTCCCGCGGTCGATGAACTTCTGGGCGTACATCCGCACCTCCTTCATTAAGTTCTTAAACAGTCTAAGCACACAAGAAACGGGAATGAATGCCGAAGAAGTTACTCTGAAAATCAGGAACATAGGGACACCTCATCAGATTTCAACCAGGCAACTGGCCAGACATTCATGCCATTCTAATCACTTATTTTAAGTTGATGTGATTTTATTGGCTTGGTCAAAATTGGGCATCTTTTTGAGCTGGTTAGCCCAGCTTTGGTCAGAGACGTGGCCACAAATGGGCACAACGCTATGCCAGTTCAGGTCACGTGCAAGATCACTTTCAAATTGTCCCCTTGTTGTTCTATGTTACACAAACTAATTTAGCCTGTACATTGTTGTGATGGGGTAACTTTCTCGAGTAATGTGCCAATTTGATAGTTTGCTTTACACCCCATTTACAATACTTGGATATTTGAACGTCATCATTTTTAAGTGTGAAAACAGGAAAGTTGGATAAAAGGTTAGCATTCTACTTTCTAGGCAGCCATACGATTTGGTTACGTGTGTTAGGTACCGAAGCTCGACAAGGGTGGTTTGAATTCAAACCTAGTTGTCTAGGGTTGAACAACGGTCAGATAATTTTTTTGCTCTCCAATTGCTATCGGCGTTCTCACTGCCAGTGTCACCAATAACACAGTTCCGTTAAATATATACAGGTACTTCCGAAGTACGTAGTTGGTATCTAAACTACGATAATGCAAAAGTTTAACCGGGGTGCGAGTGGGAGAGCAGCAGATGCCACACAGGGATCGCTGCAGCAAACTACAAATCTCAGGATTCAGGTCTGGCACACTGTATGTTAATGGGAAGCATTCCTATTCCAGCTTCCAGAATCTATAAATCAGCACACTTGTACAAATTTTTGTTTCTTGAGCCTAATATTAGTAATTTTCCCTTTCAATTTCTTTGGCACATTTTGTGAAAAGGTACCAAGTAGAAAACTAGTAGGTAACAACAGAAAAGAAAACTCTGCAAGCATAGAGTTTTACTGTGTTTTGAGCCAAAACTGGTTCTTTCTAGAATATTATTCACTTCCTTTCAAAGCTCTATGTTTAAGATGGTTTATAACAATTAAAAGTACCATTATTATTTTATTTATTACCTAATATCAATAACATGAAATTTTACCATAGCAATCAGGGTGGCCAGAACTGGGCAAGACTGGCCAACACTGAGCAATTTTAGCAGCTTTCAATTCAAGTTGGAAAATAAATCAAAGTCACAGAAATATATTTGGTTGGTGTACTAAAAACTGTTGTAATATTAAGTTGAATCCTTGTATTATCCATTCGAAAAAACCTTTTGTCAAAAAGTGTAATTGGTAGCGTCTCTGTCCAGCTAAAAAAGTGGAAATTGCCTTAACCTGGCCACGACTGGGCATCCTACCCTACGTACTTCTAATCCCACCTGATTGTAATATATTATAACCGATTTGATCTATTTTCCCCATGTTTGAGCCACGAGTCTTTTAGCATGTTTAAGTTGCCCAGATTTCGAAAATGTAACAAGTGCATTAAATGTCTAGTTCAAAGCACTGTTGGGTTTGCCGAGTCCCAGGGAGTGGCTTACCCTCTGAACAAGAACGCCAGCAGCGGGCCGGCGAGGTCCAGTCGCTTGTTGCCGTAGTGATCTCTGTCGTCGAGCTCTCGGCGACCCAGCGCGGCCAGCAGCAGCCGATGCACCATGTACCTAGACGAACAAACGCAGTAGTCGAGGATTATCAAGTCGATCTTAGATCTTGAGTGGACGGCATTGTTAATTGATATAAATGTGGAGATTTTTAAGAGCTAAACTTTACAACTATTAATGGTAATCTCCATTATTATAATTTGTTGTAACTAGTCGAAATGTCCGATTGACCAGACTTACAGTGGATCGAGACGAAGCCAAACAAAACATGTATATTAATACATTATTCATCTCTATCCACTTTAAGGATGTGCTGAAAATTTGTGAAAGCTAAATTTGAGCAGCTACTGAAATTAAATGTAAACGAAATTTCAACAAACTAAGAAGACATTTTGGTTTTGGAAGTTGGTGCAACTGCGAGGTTCCTATTCAGGATTTCGTATAGGTCACGTACATGTCCCATAATGCCATTTGAGCCTATTTATAGTTGTAGGTAACAATTACTCTGAATCAAGACAAGATATAATTTTGGTGGACTCTGTTTGGAAAAAAAATCAAGATACGGAGCTGGGTACAACGTTTTCGAAAAGTTTGAAAGTTCACTGTTAAACTTCTGACGTAGCCACGCACAAACTCTGGCACTGCATAACCGATCCCTTCCCACGTTGCATCAAGCAACTCACCCGAGGAAGTACGCCTTCTTGGTCTCGCAGAAGTCCGAGACGCCAACGTGCGGCAGCATCTCCTTCTGCAGGATCTCCTTGGCGTATTTGATGCGCTTGTCCTTGGTGACGCCAGGTCGCGCTCCTCTCGCGCCGATGAAGTTGAGCGCCACGTTCTGCTCCTGGATCACGAACGCCTCGTCGAGGGACGGCTTCACCTGCAAAACGACGGAAGAAACGTCCGACTAAGTCACTGGCTGTGTAATGGAGGAATTACGTTGCACTTTGACGTAAAATATTTGTTGGTGCCGGGATCAATCAAAACAATTCCCTCTGTCATCTTGAGCAAAAATACAGCAATCAAATAGATCAGCCTCATCATGGGAAAAGGAAACTTTTGCCAATAAGCTAGAAGAAATGTCAAAAAGTTATTGTTACATTGCAATTAATATGGTGTTCTAAGATAATTTGCCCCCCCCCCCCCCCCCACAAAGGAACCTATCATAATGTACCTAATACTATGGTACCTACTGTGCTTGTTTCAAAAGATTAGGTTGTCGCTACAAATTCAGAAACTCGAAGACAGTACTGAGGACCGTAAGATGCCATCATAGCTTCTAGATTCAAAATCTTCCTATGGTTCTATTTATTCCTTTGTTTTGGGTTATTTGCTTGTAGGTAGTAGTAGTTTTCCCCTTCTCTAGTTGTTATTCCATAAACTCACCATCTCCATCATCTCGGGGTCGTCGAAGTCATAGATTATGTGCTCGAGGATGTCACGGTCAGCAACAAAACCGAGAGCTCGGAAAACTATCATGATCGGAATCTCCTGCTTGATGTACGGAAGGATCGCGATGATGCGTTGACCAATAGCCGACTTTTTGATGCTTTGGCCTGCGTGGCAAAAGAATCAGCAATATAAGTACACATTTACCAACACTTCTCTGCCATTATCTCTCCACCCATATGCCTTTAAGGTACTGGTCAAATGGGTATACTTTGGCTGTGATCAAAAAGCCCTTCCAAATCAGTGGACATGTCTTTCTCTAACATCTTGACATCTGGACTTCTTGATAACAATTCCATTTTTTAAATTTTATATAAAGCAAATTAAACCATTGTCAGCAGTGCCAGGCAAAGTGTTCTTATTTCATAAGGGCCTCGTGTACGCAACTTCGGGTATTTACCTAATTATGAAATGAAATGTAAAGTGGTGTGATTTCGTTCAAGTACCTACCTCCTCTCGCCATCATGTTGACCCAGAGCGTAGATGTTGGTCGAGACGAGTGTTCCAGGCACGATCGGATCTCAGCTTTGAATGCAAACTTTCCGTCCTTCATGCTAAACACATAGACAGTGTTGGTGGCCATCTTCTCTTGAGCAATCAACACTTTCTCAGAGCCGTTGATAATAAAGTATCCGCCCGGATCAAGCGGACACTCGTTTAACTCTGTCAAGTCTCGATCGGTTAGCCCGCTGAGGAGGCAGTATGTTGAGCGCAGCATGATGGGGATCTTGCCTGTTGGAAGTCACAAGGGGAAGTAAATAGGCAAAGCAACATGCTTAAATCAGAATCAGATCTATTTAAAAAAATTTTGGCAAATAAAACAACGTGAGCAAGCAACAGGTGCATTGATTCTTATTAGATGATCTTTTCTTACCAATGAACGTCTTTTGATGTTGAGTCTCTATTGGATCCTCCCCATCTTTTACTATGGTCTTTGTTATATCAACATAAAGCGGTGCCGAGTACGTGAGATTTCGTAGACGAGCTTCATTGGGCATCATCGGTGATGGTGCACCATCTTTTTCCCAATGTGTCGGTTTTGATAAATAGATTTGTTCAAACTTTAGCAAGTAGCGCGGAGGATTTTCAACCTCCCCAGACGTGTGTTGTGCTTCAGCCTGGAGGTCGATCTGTGGGGAGTCTTCCACAATCCGCTGCACCGACATCTGAATGAATTCATCGAAAGAGTCGAGTTGCTGCCGTACAAGACCCTTCTCGTCAAAGTAGGCATTGATTACGATCCAACAGGCCTCCTGCCACAACTCCGAGGAGATTTCTTCGGCATCTTCTTCTTCATAGTTATCTACAAATCAATATTTAGATTCATTTCTAGTTTCAAGCCATTGTTTCAGCAGTTGCGCGTACATAACCAACAAATACTGAAGCACATACAAGCGGCACTTCGGCAGAATGATCAGAATATAAACATACGATAAAACGACAAAAATATTTAATGCTATTACAAACCTTCGTCTGCTTCGTACATGTTTTAAAACTTAATGCAGCGATGACTATCGCTAGCCCAAAGAAACTAGATATTCTGTCTCCAAAATATTCTACTTCGGCGTCGGCAAGGACGCCATTGGTAAAATTGACAGAATGCGCACTGCGCACTAGAGATGGCCGATTCAGAATCGATTTTCTCGAAAATCGATTTTTTGCCTTTCGATTAATCGATTTTTGAATCGATTTTCTGTCTTTCGATATATCGGTGAATCGATTTTCTGTCTTCCGATTTTAGAGGTCGACCGATGTAGGCAATGAAGGTTAGGTTGGTTTTAGAGACCTGAAAATGGCGCCTGGCAAAAGTGATTTGTGGAAGTTTTTCATCAAACAGAGTGGGAATACGGCCACGTGCAGACAATGTTCCCAGTTGATAAAGACGGGGGGGAACACGAGTAACCTGAAGCAACATATGGTTCGGAAGCACTCCAACCACAACCTACAACAGGAGGTCGATCCCGATGATCCCGCTGTAAATGTAGTTTTGCCAGACACTGACAATGACATTGACATGATGCCAAGCACAAGCCGTACACATTCTTCTGCCTCTGGCCCTGAACCTGAACCATCCGGAGTCTTGCCTACAGTGAGTTTTAAGCTCTACCTATTCAACTTGACTGTGATTTAACTTGTCTAATCTGTCCAAAAAAAAACTGTGAGAACCTATTTTCCTGTAACAGAACTTACACAACTACTTCAATTCACTGCCAGCATCGACGTCGGAGTCCAGCTCCAGACGCAGCTCAAGTTCCTTGTCAGGTGGTCTGCAAATACCAATTGACGAAGCTATTGGAAATGTAAATTCGTTCTCCTCACGAGGTCATAGACACGCCAGCATCACAGATGCCATTATATTTATGGTCATCACCCATTTCAATAGTCAATTCCGAAGGATTGAAGACACTGCTTAAAGCCACTGTACCATTATATAAAATCCCGTCACGTCAAACTTTCACTAAGCTCATCGATGGGAAGTTTGAAATTTTGTCCGAACAATTGAAGACTAAAATCGCCAGTGCTCCTTACGTAACAGTTACCACGGATGCATGGACAGAAGAGTTCAATACCAAAGGGTTTTTGGGGACCACTATTCACTATTTACAAGGAGTAACCATGCGAACCGCCACAATTGGACTTGTAGAGTTGGATGAGAGTCACACTGCAGACTACATCCACATGAAATTGCAATCACAATTGGAACAGTGGGGAATTTCTAAAGAAAAGGTAGTTGCAGCCGTCACAGACAATGCAGCAAACATGGTTAAAGCTATTGCCGATTATTTGGGCAAGTCTAAACACTTGCCATGCTTCGCCCACACCCTAAATCTCGTGCCAGTGAAAGCTATTCAAGGTATTGAGGACCTGACAGCTCTAATTAGTAAGGTAAAGACTATAGTGACCTACTTTAAGCAGACTGTGAATGCTGCCGACTCCCTGCGTAAGCTGCAGAAGGATGCAGGGAAGACAGATGGGCAGATATTAAAGCTAAAGCAAGAGGTACCTACTAGATGGAATTCCTGTTTTTACATGCTAGAACAATTCATTTTATTAAGCCCAATTGTATCATCGGTATTGACAACAATGCGCAAATCTCCGCCTATGCTAACTGCGGATGAAATTGATGAAGTTCGCGAGGTTATAGTCCAACTAAAGCCTATCGAGAAGGCAATGAAAGAGTTATCGGGTGACAAATATGTCACATGCAGCAAAGTTATACCTCTTGTACATTGCATTACTAAGGCAATTTCGAAGGCCAGCCCCCAGTCCGAACTTGCAATCAATTTGCAAGCAAATCTGTTGCAGGAGCTGGAGAAGCGCTTTTCAATGATAGAGAAGGTCTCCTTGCTGGCGATGTCAACCCTGCTGGATCCCCGGTTCAAGCGCTTACATTTCCAAAGCCCTTCATCATGTGCACAGGCAATTCAAGGCATTAATTCCTTGATGTCGGATGCTATTGTCAACGATGTAGCAACTTTGCCGAGCAGAACACCAGCAGCTGATGATCTGTGGAGTTTTCACTCCGAACTGGTTGACAAATCAAATACGAACGACAGTTTGGGAACGGCAGGAGGTATGTCTATCGAACTTCGACAATATCTGAACCAATCGGTAATTGGAATAAAATCTGACCCTTTTCTTTACTGGGAGTCGGTAAGACACGTGTACCCAAAAGTTTATTTGGCTGCAAATAAATATTTGCCGATAGTGGCAACATCCGTGCCTTCAGAGAGACTGTTCTCGAAGGCCGGAAATATTATGACCTGCTCGCGGAACCGCCTGACGGGCAAAAGATTGTCCAAGATTCTTTTCCTTAGCTCCCTTGATGTTTGCGATTGGGATTTGGGAGCTTAACATTTAAAATTAAGGTAACTATATGATTTTTCGGAAAGTGATGTCACCTATTATGTACTTGATTCATAAATAAATGTATTCCAAAGAGAAAATGTATTCTTTTGTGTTTTTTATGGAAAAATCGAAAAAAATCGGAAAATCGATTTTTGAAGGTTAAAAAATCGATTAATTGAATCGAACTGTTTCGATTTAAATCGATTCACTGAATCGATTTTTTGCACAAAGTCGGCCATCTCTACTGCGCACCCTCAAGTGTCAGCTGCGCAGTGGGGAAGTGGTGGGGGAAGGACTATTGACAACTGTCAGAACTCAGAAGAAGGATGGGCATTCGTTTCGCTTAATCCTTTGTGCCTGGGGCATATTCGATTCTTTCGATAATTCAGCTATAATTCAGTTTATGTGCCTGATATGGCTGATATAAAGTCTTTGGAGCATCCTACCTTAAAGGTTAGCATTTTGAACATTAATTGGTAGGAAGCAATCGTGAAACAGCTGGCCAGGGCTGTACAGTCAGCATACCTAGATTCACTGCAGCAAGATCATTAAATTTTCCATATTTTAGGTTCCATACGAATTACTGAATAAAAAATTCCGAGCTGCCCAAAAACAATTGGATCGTGAAGTTTCACACGTTCAGACAACTACGGGAGATATTGAACGAGACTTGCAAGGAAAAGGTGTCCGAGCGGAAGATATCACTCGACTCCTTGGTGGGATGGTCGAGCGCCTTCACGTCCTCAAGCGCAAAGTAAAATACTTTTTATTTTTATGAAAATATTTTTAAAAATTGCTTCTATTAAAATACTCTCCCCTGACATTTGTGCCAGGCTGAGGAGAGCATCTCTGAGGAGCTAGAAGCGGCATACGTTTGCAAGAGGCGTCTTGAACACTTGCGCGATTACTCTGGCCCACATGACGCATCAGAAGCTGTTGCCAGCGGTGCCATCAACGTCTGGCGCCGACACCGATTGGACCGGATGCTCATAGAGTATTTCCTGCGTCGGGGCTACTATGGGGCAGCTACACGACTGGCTCATAGCTCCGACCTTCGAGATCTGACCAATATTGGTAACCAGAAAAATATGCAGCGCTTCTATTTTGTAGATTGGCATGCTTGGGTATGGACATTTTTGTTTACGGAAGTGTTTTTTTGTAGATGTTTTTCTCGTTTCTCGAGAAGTGGAGAAGTCATTATCTACTCGTGAGACTGGGAAATGTCTCGCCTGGTGCCATGACAACCGTTCCAAGTTACGCAAGCTGAGATCCACATTGGAATTCAATCTCCGAATCCAGGAGTTTGTCGAGTTTGTTCGAATCGACAGGCGCATGGAGGCAGTCCGGTAATGAAGCTAATCCTTTTTCAGCATGGCAGACTGCTGTTGCATAACTTTTACACTTTAAATAAAAATGTCAAATGACCTTAATTGGTGTATGCACACAGATCATTTGACTTTCTCCCAATACCAAACTTGGGCAAACTTGCTACAGCTGTGTGGGTGATCATGCAGAACAATGCACATATTAGCATCATTTTGCATCATTAATTAGTTTAATTTGTGGTATGTTTCAGCCACGCTCGCAAGTATTTCTCATGCTTCGAAGACGACCAGCTACAAGACGTGCAACATTGCATGGCTCTGCTGGCATTTCCAACAAACACGGGTTAACATTTTACACTCTAATTTTTTTTGTAATTGAAGTTGCTTGATGAAACAAAAACTCAAATCCCCTTCCACTTTCAGAGATTCTACCGTACAAAGACTTCTTCGATGAAAGCCGCTGGGAACGACTGGTGGAACAGTTCCGCCAGGAAAACTATCGGCTCTTCCAGCTAGCATCTCAGTCCGTCTTCACAGTTGCATTGCAGGCTGGGTTGTCAGCTCTGAAGACACCATATCCTTTAAATACAAGGCTCATATGAGCAACCATTATTGTTGGACCATACACAGTGGTTGTTGGCCTTATAAAAAGTTTAATTATAAATTAATAGTTTACTATTATATTTTGGTCCATCTTTCTGGCACATTCCACAACATTAGTTTTTATTTGGGAACTAGTTACTTAAAGGCCATATCTCATCTCCTAATAAGCTAAAGATTTTTACTTTTTGTACCCCATGGCAGAAGCAAAAAGATTTTCTGAATATTTTTAGGCCGCTAACAGCATTTTAAGTGGAGCCCTCCATGGCGTCATCGTGGGCTCTAGGAATAGTTTTTTGGCCGTAATTACCTTCCCGAAACACCGATTCACTTCAAAGTTTCGGTATTGACTATTGACAGCGATCACTTTGCAATATTAAAATTTGAAATTGATAACACAATCTTAAAATTTTATTTTGAAATTGGAAAGATTAGACAAAACGGCAATTGGTGGACAAAACATTTTTTCTAATCTTAATTGCTACTGTATTAGTTATAAAAAGACAAAAACTTTAATCTGAGTAGATCAGAGTGAGAGAATTCCTTTAAGTAAAAAGAAAGGCCCCAATGATCATTGTGACAACATACGTACAGTAATATGTACCTTGGCTGATGTGCAAAACCATCAAGGTTTACCGTCAAAAGGTCATGGTTCATATATATCATATCTAATTTTAAACAATATTTCTAGCTAACTGCCTCCTCACTGTTCCCATGTCATTACAACTTACACTCTCTTCCAACGGTAACGAGATCAACACCTTAACGCCGCGCACTCAGTGCTACAGCACTCGGGAGAACCACAACCCGTCCTGCCCCGTGTGTCAGGAGTCTCTCAATGCTTTGGCGGCACCGTTGCCGTTTGCGCATTGCTCGCAGTCACGACTCGTGTGTGCCATCTCTGGGCTGCCGCTCAACGAGCACAACCAACCGATGATGCTGCCCAACGGACATGTCTACGGTGCTCAGGTCGGCCTTATTAGGATTGATAGTAAATGTCTGTTTCTAAACTGCTACCTATAGACATTTGTTTATGTGACAATCCAATAGGCACCTAACGGAACTAGAGCCAGAGCGGGACAGGTTTCTATAATTTATTAGTTACTAATGGATCATATCATATGATGAAACATATCTCTAGTAGGCTTCCAGTTTCAACTATCTTCCTTATAAAAATTCATATCTGGCTAGGTTTAATTAGTATATCGAGTTCTGCAACTAACCTTTTCTTGACAGTATCCATACAAATTTTAAATAAAGCCTGCATGCTTGTATGACGGTTCTAATCCTTGTAAAACTTTTCTGTTAGGTAGGTACCTGGTCATTTTGTGCAATATTTACTTGGGCTTACCTGACCTACTTCTTTAATTTAATTCTCCTATAATATTTTGTATTTTGCTCTCCATAAATTTTATACAGAAGCAATGTTGGCAAGTCACCAAAATGAGAGAATTTTCGAGCTTACCTGACGTGTGATTTGTTGCAGGCCTTGAAGCACATGGCTCTTGAACACAACGGGCTGATCGTCTGCCCCAAGACCAAGGATATTTACTCGTACTTGAAGCTCGAGAAAGTCTACGTCATGTAGGCATCTACAGTCGCACCCAATGTACAATCTATCGTTTCAAGATTTTTGTTTTTTACATTTGCTTGTCTCGTGATACCGATTTTGAATTCCAGTTTGTCGAGGACACAACCTCTAATCTCGATGTTGTCAGCCAACTCTTAGACGGAGATATATTTATTGATTTTGCGTGTGTCCTTGCAATTTTGTTTTTTCTATCCTTTATTGAATCATTCATTATTGCTTGCCATGATAGTTTATCTTGTAAATAGATAGTTGATTTTCACTGTTCTATAAAATTGTTTGTGTTAGATTAACTATTTGTGGAAAATGTAGACAGTGCCAGCTCTTTGCAGGAGAATAGAGCACCAATAATGTAGCTTCCAAAATTAGATGTATGCATCATCGATTCTATTTACCCAAGTCCTCGTTATCGGTTGGATACCCAGCTCGAGCTACTTAGTAAGCTCCCTTTTAGATGCTGTTGATGTAACCTGCAATGATATTTTTCTCAATATTTGAGACTCAATAAAACTATATTTTGATGCACATTCTCTGCTGTTAACTTGTTACCTTTTGGGATGAGAGAAAAAGAACACCATAGAAAATAGGTAAGTAGGTATGTTAGCAGCTATATGTAGTTTTTAATATCTTGTTTATAATCTAACAAGTTGACAATTATTTAATTAGAATCCTCATGAAAAAGAACAAAAAACTGGCATTAACAATGTAGATGCATTAAAAAGATTTGTCGTAAGTAATAGTAGTACAATACCTGGGTATCATCAGGTACATAAATATTTCACTCGCGTAGAGGTCCGCAAAAGCGCACACTGGATTGTATTCTATGTTTCGGTTTGATTTTGCGTGTGGTGCCGATACTACATGTTGAAGTACGAAACGTGGTCCTCCTTTCGTCTCAAATGTCGAGACATTGAACTAAAAACAACTCGCTATGCTACCAAACAGCTAACAAATAACAATGGAAAAACAGGTAAGACATTCCCAAACACAAGGCGACTGACATGTCGACCCCACAATAATTAATTGATTAATATTCAATAAGCATACCCGACATACTTTTAGCATTATTAAAAATATAAAGCAATTCGGTTATGTTCGATAAAAATATAGTTCGTAATAGAACAAGATGGACTGGTGTTGGGATCGTAAACTAGGAACCCAAATGTTTAAACCCAGGCAAACACTTGAATACTGCTAGCCTACTAAAAGTATCAAAAGAAATTTAGTATTTTATTACTGTAGATTATTGTCCCATTAGATGGTATAAAGTATTTTCATTTTTCATACATCCCTTCACGACTACAATATTCGATAGATTGTCTTGAAACGACATTCCTGCCCCGAAACGGATCTGAACTCGATATGTCATTCAAGAAATCGAAGCCTCGATAGACGATAGATCGGCGAGCGGTACCACACCGCTGGCGCCCAGCCTCGTAAATGCGACGCACATCAAACTACCTCCTCTCTGCACGTTACGCAGACAGCTACTTCCAATAAACATCCACGAATCACGTGACCACACTCAGGCTGCCCCTTAAGACGTTACAATAGTTACTTAACATGCAATCTACTACGTCAGTCTTCTATGTTGATATCAAAACAATATGAGCATAGATTATTCGTCGATACTACACCGGCTCTAGTTAAAAATGCATTTTAAAAAGAATAAAAAGAGAAAGAAAAAAGAAAAATTGAACCGTGGCTTTGAAGATCAAAAAACTGTCCCCTGAGAGTCGTTTCCCAAGCTGCGTGAACGGTACATGAGAAAAAAGAGGAAAAACTGTAAAAACAAAATACCTTCGTGGAGCATCGAGTTAATTCCAAAGTAACTGAGGTCAAAGTTAGCTTAGAGGTTACAGCAACGTTGACGAATAAAAAAGGTTTCAAGTCACGAGATGGTAAAAAAGGTTAGTAAAGTGAGAGAGCGGCTGCCGACGATGGGGGTCGGCCGCCGGAAAGCGAGTGGACCGAGACTGGCCGCCGCGGAAGCGAGGTTAGATCTCCCACGCGACGTTTGCTACGAACTTTGGCAGGAACATGGAGAAGATGATGCCGCTGCAGATGCCAGTGATCAGCGATGCCGCGCCGAACATGCCAGCTGTCGCAGCGTGCTGCGGCTCCACCGTTCTGCGGGCACGGAATAGGAGACTTGCCGTTAGAAACTAACCACAATACAGCATGACTCGGCAAAAGCCTATCGAAATTGGGTATATCTTTCATTTTAAGTGAAGACTATACTGATTTCCCAATGTTTCAAATAGTAAGAAAAAATGTAGCCTTAAATAAGAATACAATACCCGATTTGCTAGTTTACACAAAAATAGACTTACAAGTCAAGAATTTTGAAGCATGACTCGGCTGTTCAAACCGTACTTAGCCTTCCAATTGGTGGTGTGGTATATTGCGAGGGTTTTTGACTGTATATTAGCTTATTGGCCTCCCTGGTTCCAGATTCTGTTTCTAGATTTTAAATACTTGCCATGAGGTAAACTTAGGACATACAGCAAATTGTAAAAACATATCTTCTCAAGATGTAACAGAGAGAAGATCCCATGAACAGCAATTCATTTCAAGACTTTTCACCATACGGCTTAATCCAGGAGCTGATTTTCTCTGTGATTTCATAGTGGACACAAATGTTAGCCGTGCTTTTGTCACTGAACCAGCGATAGTTTGCTTATATAGGGACACACTCTCCGCTGCAATGCGGGCAGTCACTTTTGCATGCCTATTGCATAGCCTTGCATCATCAAGTTGGCAGCCCTTATAGTGGCATTTTAATTCACCGGACAGAGTGTACTGATCTGGCAACTAGCATCAGCACTCAGCAGCATCCCCACTCTAGGGATAGCAGGTTCCCTGTTGATCCAGCTACTCACCCCGGACAGTACATCATGCCCAGCGAGCTGAAGTGGCCGCTGGTGAGGCCCATCAGCATGGCGCCCCCCCAGTAGACCCAGTCGTTGGTGATGAAGATGGGGAACAATCCAGCTACTCACCCCGGACAGTACATCATGCCCAGCGAGCTGAAGTGGCCGCTGGTGAGGCCCATCAGCATGGCGCCCCCCCAGTAGACCCAGTCGTTGGTGATGAAGATGGGGAACACCCGCTCGATGCTCGCCGGCCGGTAGTTGCACACGAGGTAGAACGGGATGAAGAGCGCGCGGAGCACGACGCCTACCACCAGGTATTTGCGGCTCGGCTGGAACGCAGAGCGCGGGCCGTCAGTACTATACAATCGCTTATGTTTGTACCCTAAAGTTAGTGTTCACAAATTTCATTCAATTGATTGTTTTGAAAGTTTCACTGTTAGTTTCATAGACAGATTCAAAGAAACTTGAACGTTTGGTTAAAAGGAAGGCCGTTCTGTTCGAACCGAACGTTCATCGACGGTTGATGACGCATTGAACGAAGCTTTCTTGGTATTTACAGGAGATATTTCGAGATTCTGTGGATATTTGTTTCGTCGCGATCCGACAAAAGGTGTGGCCTATGAAGTGTATCCCGTAGGAAGCGGTCTGAGAGTACCGAGATTTCGGTGAACCGGCTTTTACAGGTTATAAAATGATAGAAAATATAAGACGGGGGAAGTACTCCGAAATTCAAAGGGTGTCAATTTGTTGCCCAAAGTGCAAGGGTTCCGTAGAAATAGATTTCTTTGCGATCCGACGAAAGGTTTGGCCTGGAAAGTGTATCCCGTACGAGGTTCATTCTGTGCAATAAACAGTCCAAGTAGGTGCATTGCTCAAAGACAGACTCAACCAAAAGCGTTTTAAACCATTTAACGACGGTGCGGCCGAAAATCACCCCTAGGTCAACTCACCCACGTGACCCACGACGACAGCAGACTCCCGAGCATCGCGCACAGGTTGAACGTCAGGAAACACGTGATGTCGACGAACAACGACGACGGCAGCACAAAGTTCTCGTCCGACGGCTTGATGTCCGAGTGGACGGCGGGGAACACGGAGAGCGTCACGAAGAACGTGAAGAACACGTTGAACAGCTGCGGCGAGCACTGCTTGAAGATGGTCCAGTAGGGGATGGTGGGCGTGACGCCCATGTTGGCCTTGCGCTTCGACAGCTGCTCCTTCTGGTAGACCAGCTCGTGGTATCGGTAGAAGCGCTGCTCGACAAACGACCAATAAAATAATGATCAATCATATCTTGTCTTAAAATACCAACAGGTAGTACATACAATGGGACATTAATGTATGCCAACATTAATTAAAATGATACAAAATTGTGTAATGTGTATGCTTTTCTGGGTACAACCTCTACTACAATACTTTATTAATATTTAATATTATAAACAGTCTATAAACTCATTTACGCAGTAGTGTGCTATCTATAAATCAATCGGATTGTTTCTGGTTATGTTAATCAGAGGACTCAAGCATCTCAAAACCTTTGCATTACTCAATCAATGCTGTGGCAATTCCATTCTTATCTCAACGTTGCTCATTGAGTCATTGCTTCATGGACAAAATCTCATGGACCCTACACTTTCAGGCCAATCCAAACAACCAGTATTTTGGTTACATTGCGTTCTGCAACCCTTTTCATATTTAATTTCCTAGGGGTGAAAGCAGTTAAAACCCTCAAGTAAAAAATCAGCACACAGTAGATTACATAACCAGGTTGTAGTTCCTTATTAATAATATATTTACTATAACTAAACTTTAATTCTTATAAGAGATGTCGGCGGGTACCAAAAATTGTACCCGGGTACCCGTGGCCATTACTCGGGTACCCGCGCGGGGGTACATGGGTTAGCTAAAAACCAAAAAAAAAAATTTTTCAAAAAAAATTTCAAATTTTTTTTTGTGTGTGTACCAACATGGAATATTATAACTTGCAGGGTTGTTTGAGATTGTGTAATAATTTGATCATTTGCATGGACAAGATATTTAAGAAGAAGTCAGCATAATATTATCAGACATGATTTTTATCTTTATTACCCCAATAAAAGAAGCAGTCAATCATGCTTGTGAGTGGTGAAGCCATACAAAGTGATTAGGTGGCATAAACAAACTACCCTAACCCCACACTCAGCTTGGCCTTGGGCAACAGCCAATAAATATCATTCAGGGTCACATGATAGACAATCCAGTGATTCCATTTGTTATTGAGTCATCATGTGACCAGAATCATAGCTTATCACAATGATAAAATTTTGAGAATAGGTATTCTGGACAGGTTCAAGTGGCTCCAGGTGACTGTACTCTGCATTCCTTGGGCCATGAGCTTGACCATGCTCCGACCATGCTCGCGGCAGCGGTACAAATCAACCCATACATAGTGACTTGTACAGTCGCGCACAAAATTATATTTTACAAAAAAAAAAAAAAAATTTTCAAAAAATTTTTTTCAAAAATTTTTTTGGTTTTGAGCGGTTCCGCGGGTACTGATTTGTACCCGGATACCCGCCGACACCTCTAATTCTTATGCGCATTAACTTCATTTCAATATTGACTCTTCCCTATTCGAGAATGAGTCCCACACGCTGTTTCAAAACCGCAACGCTTAGCTTCGGAGATTTGCTTTCGCTGCTCGGTCAAAGCAGGCAATCCTCCCAATCATATCCAGCAAACCTGAACTCTTCCCGATGTCGGTGCCGACGCCAAAGAAACATCAACCAAGGTGCAGTTTCAAGAACCGCACACCTACCTACCTACCACTGAAGTCGACTACACCACCGATCATTTCACGGCTACTCACGTTGAGCGGCAGTCCAAAGTACGTGTCGAAGCACGCGAGCAGCACGAACAGCGCCATGATGAAGTAGTAGATGGCGGCCGTCCGCGCGTTGGGCGCAAACAGCTCGGCCAGGATGCTGACCACGGCGGTGAACGTGCCGCTGATGTTGGAGCCGAGCACGATCGCGCCGGTGTACTGGCACCAAGGCACGGAGGTCAGGCAACGTCGGCATGGTCATTACTAGCTGGGATATGCGACTAACTAAGGACGTGACTGAATTGATTCGGAACTTGGCTTTGGTGATTTAATTTGTCCCATATTCAACAGATTACTTCCACTACCTGACATAATCACGGTACCGACCGCCATTTGATAACAGGCAATCCACCGAGACCAAGTCTGCGAGACTGCATCGTCGAAGTCTCGCGTTCTCGCTCTGGTAAGCGGTCTTGGCCAAGGTGGCTTTACATTTCGGACAGTACTTGTGACGTGTCGGGACTGGTGTGACGACCGGGAGGCAAGTCTCACCTTGAAAGGCAGCTTGGCGGCCATGCCGTAGACGGTGTTCTGGTAGATGCCGTTGGCCATGTTGAGCACGACCACGGTGGCGAGCGTGAACCAGAAGAAGACGCCGGGCCAGAGCGACGAGTCGGACATGGCGAGCACGACGGTGACGACGAACACCAGCACCTCGACCAGGATGCTCCACACGATGCGTGTCGTTAGGTTGCCCCTGTGTGTGACACCGATCGTGACAACGGGTGTCAGTTCGCTAAAGCATGACTCGCTTGGGAGCAAGCTTTAACAAAAGTCTACCACAGCAATTTTATGCTGGCTTATATAACATGGCCATATTTTCATCTAATATTGATGTAGGTATTGTACATAATATATTGCTATTTTATGCTATAGGTCCTTAAAAATATTATGTACATATAGAAAATAAATTACATACCTGTACTGTCTGTATATATAACAAAAATACATTTTATGTAACAAAGGCTTGTTATTTTGACAGTATAAAACTGCCATGGCAGACTTTTGTCATACATTCTCCCTTGTATGTAGGCAATTGAGCCTAATCCAATGGCAGGAAGGGCAATACCCCAAAAATCTACAGACAAACACCTTTTTCAGTTTCACCATGTCGCTTTGTCTATATTTTAATGCCTTCTAGACAAAAAGTAACTATTTGAGTCTCTGTTCTAAAATTGTGTTCAAAATCGGTGGAATCATTGGGCACGCGATATTGGCTAATGAAAGAAGGCTGTAAATCGCCTGGAAAAATTATTGACGAAAAATCATTGACGTCACAACCAAGAAAGCTAACAGAACCCTCCAGTTTGTGATGAGAAACCTGAAAGGTGCAACCAAAAAGGCCAAAGAACTGGCATTCCTAGCCCTAGTCAGGCCGCAACTAGAGTACTGTTCCAGCATTTGGAACCCGTTCACAACAGCAAACACCCACAAACTGAATATGGTGCAGCGCAAAGGGGCTCGGTATGTCGAGAATTCCTACGGGATCTTCCCGGGCCCGACCGAGTTGATCAAGATGCTCAACTGGGAAAGCCTAGAACAGCGCAGGGCTACCTCGAGGGTGACCGCAATATACCGATCCGTCACCCATGAGGAGGCCTGGAGGGAGAAAGGCGAGATGCTCCGCGAGCCTACCTACATCGGCCGAAATGACCACACACGGAAGATCCAGATGACCCAACCAAGAACCGAAATTGGGAAGTTCTCTCTGGTGGCAGACGGAATACGGCTGTGGAACGAGCTCCCTGCCCCGGTCATGTGCCCCTTCCCCAAGAACGCAAAGGAATTTAGACTCCGATTGAAAGAAATCCAAAGACGGAACAATTCAAAAGACTAGCCCTGTAAATAATGTAGCTAACCCCAAATAACTTAGCTAACTTCATTATATAACTTCATTATAGATAGGTAATACTAAATTTTAATTTAATGTAATGTTAACTGGACACCATACAACCAGCAATCATGATTTAACTGAAATGTACTTTCCTATTATTTTAAGTATTAGTATAACAACATGTACCTTGCCTAAGTATGAGAATAAATAAATAATAATAATATAAATAATAATTTATCACAAGACGTCCGACTTTTTATTATTGATTCCCGAGAGTCAAAACTTCAAACAATCGTAGAGCAGCTGCAGTCGTGCACATGGAATTCCTTACTGTCACGCTAAAATGCAACCCCCATTTCCGAATCTGTCGCTCTAGTAAGCCGGCGGCTTTGCTCACCCGATCTGAATGAAGATGTTGAGCCAGTTGAACACGAAGTTGGGCACTTGCGAAGCGATACTGAGGTATGCCATGAAGTTGGTGGCGTAGTTGGACTGCACGTGCGTGTACGACTCGCTCAGCTTATAGTCCAGGAAGTACTGCGGGCAAGAAAGTCAGCGTCAAGGCTAAACTGGATCGGCCGTGCACGGCGTTTCCAGGATCGCAAACACCTCGGTCCGTATCCATAAGGCAGGGTTAGGGCAAAAACAGGGGTACCTTTTGATATCACCATGGTGATTACCCCAGAAATCTGCAAACGCTAGTCTGCGATTGGCTGTTCATCGTTTTACCCTGAGGGTTAAGTCTTAACTCTGGTTTGTGGATCCGGGCCTAGATGTGGCCGGCTTGCACACCGCCTACTTCACTCATTTTAATAATGTGGTTCTAGTGGGAAAATGGGATAATGGTTTGTAAGGCGGTGGGGTAACAAGTGATGATTGTTTTGGAAAGAGTGTACCTATGAATTTTCTGTAAGATATTTAGTTGTAATATGGGGGGAAATTGAAAGAGAAATTGGAGATCGATTTTGAAGCCAATAAAAAGATGTTGTATGGGTTAATAAAAGGAAAAAGAGAAAGAAGAGAGGATGTCATGAGTATGAAAGAACGGTCATGAGTATAGAAAGACGAGGAAAGTGGAATGATGTGAAAGATGGAAAGTTGTGGGAGAACAGAGAGCGATGGAAGGACTTAGTAGAGAAGATGGAGGAAAACAATGCAGCCGAAGAAGAAGAAGAAGAAGAGGATCGTGAAGAGACAGAAACGTCGTCCGGGTGGGATTGCCCCCACCCCTTGACCCTGTATGGAAACAAGGAAAGATAAATATATATATGGGGGGGAAATGATAATAATTTACTGTTACTTTCCTTGCCTAGCTTGATAGCTAAGCTGTCTAAACCAAGATAAGTTGGCTGCCTTGTATGAAAAGCAGGATTAATTTATATATATATGAAGTATTTATGGCAAAGTTATCATGACAACAGCAGATGCAAGAAACATAAATATGCGAGATAATAAAAAAAATACATTTGCGAGACTCGTAGGTGGAGAGTGATGTTCGGCAAAGCAAGTGAAACAGATATTAAAAATACAGTGCCAGAATTAATGCGGTGCTCTTATAATGTACGCGCTAGGTGCGGTATCCACTGCTTAAACCACAAACTCCCGACTGACAAGGATGTATTTAAGCCACCGCACATAGTAGTGCACGGGGTAGGTAAATGCTCCGACACGGCACAGCGGCAAATGAAACACAAAGCCTCAAGACGCGGCCCGTGCCGTCGTAACGGCGAAACAGAGCGGCGATCGCTAGCGCACTCACTGCCTTGGCGGTGATGAACATGTTCCACGGCATGAGCGTGCCGACGCCGTGCAGCAGCAGAGTGAGGTAGACGAGGTTGAGCCGATCGACGGGAGGGTTGATCTCCAGGTCGGCCTGCTCCATCGTGACTCCCTTGAAGTTGAGCTCGTCCTCGGGCAGGTTCGTCTCCTCCCAGGCGGGCGTGAGACGCACCGGCTCGGTCGGACGCTCGAACAGCGGCTGCTTCTCATGGTGTTCGGCATCTGCATCGGAGATTGATCGGTCAGGTTCACTCTTGACGAGGGTTGTGTAAATTGCTGCTTGGGTACCTACCTAATTTGCAAGGGAAATTACGATAGTTACGATTACGATAGTCTTCAATGCATCATCAGATTGACCAAGACGTACCTGCTAGTACGACAGTGGCAAATTCCACAAAGACTTGCCGATGCATTGGTTTTAGGTGTTAGAAAAATTGGCTTTTTTGACCGAGCTATACACCCTGAAAGGGGGTGGAAAAAGCTCATGTGGCAGTTAGCTCATAGTTACACTCTCTTGTCAATAAACCTTCTCTTATCAGATCTACCTCCTATCCAACAACATGGTGTCAGGGATCACTGGCGTTAAGTTATTTCTCTCGGTCGGTCAAACGACAAGTTCCCAAACGGACCAGCAGTGACCATGGTTATGATAATTATAGTACCTGTAGGCACCTAGTTATTGAAAAGAAGGCTAAAAACAGGGCAGGCGGTGTGTGAGCGTTCTTGTCCTAGAGTCTGACTTTCCAGTTCAAAGTCCCGTATCTTGCATAGATTCACAATGTCCTGCTTGAACAAAATATTTACAATTTTACTTTATAGTAGGCACCTAATAAAAGTTACAAAATTTCAATTGGCTCAATTTTGATCTAAAATAGGTAGGTAAGAGAAATCACATGAAAAAAAAACAGTCTCCTGTGCCTGTCCAGAGCAAGTTTGCCACGGTCACATGCTGGCAAGAAAAGTATGCAAGTTTGACAAAAAATGTGTTTATTTTTGTAGGAAACAGGATGTGATGGCAGGTTATTGTATGAAAGTAGTATCTTTGGTGATGAGTGATGATCAAAGGTTATTATAAATTTATAATATCTTGAGTGACCATAGATTGACCATAGATTTTAGCAGTTTGCCTATTAGGTACCTGCAAAAAATCTCTGCTATTCTAGTTTTGCATCCAATGTGACTGAACATGTAAAAATGCAAAGGGAAGAATTGATTAAATAATGAGAAACGCATCTAGGTAGATTTGCTTGCAAATGAAACCCAATGCCTGGCGAGTAAATCCCGAGTCTGAGCCATATTATACCAAATCACTCTGATGTCATGGGCAAAGAAGACGTAGGTACATACTACAAATTATGATCTTTCCTTCTACGTTTCACAATTTTAGTACATGATGACATTTTAGCGGTGACAGCAACAGGGAAAACATATCGCACGCGCTAGCATGCAGATTTTACGAGCACCCCCCCCCCCCCCCCCCTCCCCATCCCCAGTAACGCGACGATCGACCTTGACCTATGAGCACGTGATTGGTTCCTTTGGTTGCACACTCGGCAGTCGACACAGGGGGTATTGAACTCGTAACTTTTGTTGTTTTGTAAACACATGATGGATAAGTCATCACCACCGACAGCCATCAAAATTGTAAAAAAGTGCGGTCAAGGTGACCTATTGTAAGTCGCACTGTACGTTGACCACACACATTGATGTGGGAGGCCCACTTGAAACTCAACAATGGAAACGAAACAAAATTTTCATTGGTATTCAGGGCCAAAAATGGAGTGCTATGTGGTGCTATCTAGTTCACAATCAATGCTATCCCTGTTCACATAACTTTACCTACCAATGTATATCAGTTTTTCAACTATGAAATCGAGCCATCTAGGCATTATCAACAAACACTTCCAACTGAAGCATCTGTGTCAAGGTGTGCAATATATGAGAGACGGGAAGCAAATACTGCTCGAGCTGCACACGTTTTGCAGGGAAACTCTAAAACCTGTTCCGAAAGCAGGACATATAAAAAAGCATGCGCGATAGAAAGAGAGGGGGAGAATGGGAACGAAAAGATAGTGTCGTTTTATTGCCCCACGTGTCTTGGGAACGCTTAGTCTCAGAGTCGTTAAAGACTTCAAGTTGATGATGACACGACTGTCAACCACAGCGCGCAATAAAAGATGAGACGGTGACATTCATCAATTGGACAGAATTCAATCGACAAGACAGATTTCATCACTGCGGGCAAAAAAAGCGCTGTGTCAAAAGAGATTTACCGTCGTCGAGATGACGCAAAGTTGAACGCAAGAGACGCGACTGTCTGACCTACGAATAACCTCTGAGAAAACCGCAGTAATTAAAAGTGCAGTGGCCCGACTGGGAGTTAGCTGAGTTTAATCTAGCGTGATTTAAGCCCTCCTCTGCTGATTCGCAAGTGCTAGGGGCTTATCAGCTTGGAGGCGCGAAGGAAGTAGCTGGATTCGCATGCCGAGTGAAGTCTGGAGCTATTATTATCGCTGTGTGAATGACTTGCGGAGGGGGTCTCAAGAGACACACAACACAAGGCAGTTGATATTTTTAGAAGGCATTACGAGGATTGCATAGGCTCCCATGAGGATTAATCTGGAAGCTATGGGACACCAGGATTAACTAGAGACTATATCATATGCGTTGTTATAATAAATACAACCGGTTGTACATATATTGATTATATATATTGATCTATCCCAAAATGTAAGCTTCAATGAGCCCGCTACAAAAAATCAAGAAACCAAAATCATTTCTGGGAAGCAATTTCTGAAATGGTAACAAATTTCTAAATTGAATTTTTGATCAAATTCAATTCTTGTTCTGAGAAAGCAAATGTGGCGGGAAAGTTATCAGAGCCACTTCTTTGTATTTCTGAGTAATTCCCATCCTTATCTGAGTTAGGAAGGAAATGGGGCAGTTATCAGAGCATTGGGAAGTACAGTAGCAAAACAAATATAGGGAAAATTCCAATGGCAAATGGAGCACGAGCAAACTATTTTACAGAACTTGAAAAGGGGTAATTTTTAAAGTAAGTAATAGGGTAAAGATTGTATAGAAGGAGGAAGATTAATTACAGAATTGAATCGGCAGCAGTTACAGGCAGGTTTGACTTGGTTTGACGCAAAAAAAAAAGTATTTTAGTCATGGTGGTTTTCCATGCGATTCACAAACAAGAATACCCTGGCCTGTCACCTAACTACTTCCTTTATTGATTTTTCTGAAACCATGTGGCTTACTCTCTAGATAGCAACACATTCCTAATTGAGTTAGTGGTAATTCAGCAATTTACTGGGTCTGTGGGCACTAACTGGCAAGTAATTAGTGTGATTACTCGCATTTCTGAGTGACTTTCCTTAGGCTAGCATAGAGTTAGTCAGGGCCAACCCACATTCCTAATCGACCCTGTAGTCTCTGTGTGAGCATTCAATGAAAATGACAAACTTTTTCTTGGCCAACAGTTCCATTAGCATGATAAAGCTGGAAATCAAGGATACTATTAGATAATCAGTTGTAACAAGTTATGGGCATTATCTCCTCACTCAGTTATACTTGAGTCTCAAGAGGGCATGCTGATTAGGATGTTTTGATAGCTTAGGCAACTGTAATAATAATAATAATTATTATAATAATAATAATAATAATAATAATAATTATTATTATTATTATATATATGAGTGTGTGTGTGTGTGTGTGTGTGTGTGTGTGTGTGTGTGTGTGTGTGTGTGTGTGTGTGTGTGTGTGTTCTACGTTAGCTCAATAATATTTTGCCAACTACTATCTTGCAACTTTTGAATGAATGTATCAATGATAACACATATACATATATAATATCATATATAATATACAGTAAGTAGTATGCAGGTATATATTATATTGATAAGGCAAAAGACATTGAAGTATACCTACTGGACATTAATCAAATCTGGTGAAGATAGTGTGCAACCTCTGCTGTGGGAACTCATCAGTGTAGGTACTAGTATTACTATCTGGACAATATTAAAAATGCTTGCTAAGGCCAAGAAAATAAATTGAAAGTTGCTACCTACAGACAGTTCTAATAATTCGAAACCTAACAATTTAATATTGGCCCCCGCAGTCAAAAATCTAGGGGCCCCGGCCGCAATCGCCGCCTAGCCGCCCTGGCTAGTCCGACACTGTCTGTTAGACTACTTACCTACCTATATGTTTACCTAGATATGCTTTGCTTATTGTAACTTAAAATCAATTAAAAACAAAAAATTAAAAAGCATTGCTCTGAAAAGCATTTTCTCTGTTCAGCATTTTCTGAAATTAAAAGCATTGCTATTCGAGGAGCACGAACCTAAATGTCCTAGGTTTCAGAGGAACTACAGTTGGAGAACCTTTCAACCAAAGTTTGCAGATGATTCCCAGATGTAAGCCAAATCACAATAATTTTGTCAGAAACTCTGCAGATGATAGGAGGTAAGGTAGGTAACTAGTACTTGTTCGTTTTGACTCACTTTTCCGCGAATCCTTCGGTGTGGAGCCATTGCGAGAAAACTCGTTCAAAGGAAAGCTATTGTCGGCAACAGGAGCTTTACGTGAGCTGCTGTAGCTAGTGGTGTGGCTCATGGTGGTGGCAGTCTAGAAACTGAACACGTTTTGCAATTAGTAATATAATATACAATTCTAGTAGGTAGGTACTACCTTGCACAGATTAATGATAACTTTGCTATAATATTATCATTGAATTTCGAGGCTCTAGAATTCAAGAGGTCTTTAAATTTAATGATATTATTAATACATCCTTAATCAATGATATTATTAGTTTATAAACTATAGTAGGTTACAATGGTAGGTACATTTAGGTACCAAACACCTGTTCAGTGAGTCATTAAACAAGCCCATGATGAAGAGTTACCGGCCACGGAAACAAGGTATACATTATGTAAAATTGAAAAATTCTTTGCTTTGCAAAATTAAAGAAATTTTTTTTTGAGGAATGCAAAAAAATATTTGTTGTCCTAAATTCAATTTCATGAATGAGCCGTCCACTGAAAAGAGTTGTTTGGTGTGAGGAAACCATCGGATATAATTAAATAAGGGTGAAACCCCATGCCCCAAGGGCCGTGGATGAAAAGGGTGGATCTAAAATTTTGGACACAACCCGAACCGCGGACATGCGTGCGTGCAAGGCTTAAAATGAGCATAGTCCCATCACTGCGGTAAACTTATTTCGAAGATATTAAAGAATGTACTGGTAACAACGAGCTCACCTTTTGTAGTGATGTTCATACACAATTTATACGAACAATACTATAAGTTAAAACCAGAAAACCGCATTATCTATACAGAACTATTAAGTTTCTGCTAGGCACAGTCAACCCTGATTGCCACTCTCCGCCATTTTTAAGCTTGGGTGGAACAGCCAGTTCGGCCCATGTGCTCACGACCACTCACGACCGTCACTTCAAACAAACATGTCTTGGGCGCCGTTTTACAGTAATGCGGAATCTCTTCAAGCTCATTTACGAAATAATAGTAAAATTCGTGACTTTCAAGCACACTCTGCTAAAGTCCATTCTGTTGGTTGGAGTTGTGATGGAAGACGATTAGCATCAGGTTCTTTCGATAAGTCTGTGGCAATATTTATCTTAGATCGTGACAGATTGGTAGGTTATGTTTGTCCATAACTTTACTTTTAATTATTCTGCTTGAAACATGTGCTAAGTAGCATAATTTGCAGAGATTAAGATCAGTTCATACTTTGGAACGTACAGTTTCTCGAATTTTAAGACATTTTTTTCTTCAGGGAAAGGAATTCACATTCCGAGGGCACAGCGGCAGTGTTGATCAACTTTGTTGGCACGCAACACACTCCGACTTATTGAGCACTGCCAGCGGCGACAAAACTGTTAGGATCTGGGATGCTCGAAGCCAAAAATGCACAGCAACAATAAACACTAGAGGTGATTTTGCTTCTCTCATTCTTCTTTGGTTTTTCCCAATCCAGCTTAGGTATAACTCATACTTCAAGTGCCTCAGCCTTGATGCTGAACAACAGTCCAAAAAGGCAACATCAATCAATGAATTAACAGAGTCTCAGTTACTTAAAAATTTGTAGCTTTAAATCAAAAAAGTTATCTATTGTCAATTTCACTAGGTAGGTACTACTACCTAGTGCCAGTTTCAAAGCACCTGCACCTAGGAATCATTCCAATTTCTTCTGGTATTGTAGACAGTTAATACCAATTTTAAACATTTCCATTATTTAATCCGTAGGAGAAAATATCAACATATCATGGGCACCGGATGGTAATACAATCGCGGTCGGGAATAAAGAAGATCTAATAACATTCATTGATCCTCGTACAAACAAAATTAAATCAGAAGAACAATTTAATTTTGAAGTAAATGAGATCTCATGGAATAAGGAAAGCAACTTATTCTTTATCACCAATGGACAAGGA
This sequence comes from Nemoura dubitans, assembly GCA_921293005.1. NCBI lineage: Eukaryota > Metazoa > Arthropoda > Insecta > Plecoptera > Nemouridae > Nemoura > Nemoura dubitans. Next base: position 42,798,862 of record OV121076.1, read on the forward strand.
TGTGTTCACATTCTCAGGTTTGTGTTTAGAATCTATAGTGTGTAAATTTTTCCATTTTATTAACTTCCTAGTTGCCCACATGAAATCTCTGGTACCTAGTAGTAGCACTAGTATAGATGATAAAGCCATGTCCAATGGATTGAAATTTCTTCTCTGCTGACCTCAAAACCAAAACCAAAATCCCTCAAAATGCCTCTTTTGTGTTCGTCGTTTTGATTCTCCCCTTTTGGTATTTCATTTGTTGTGCGGCCATTTCTAGCCATTAACCCTGTGCATGCCCATGCTAGTTTCTATGTTATTTATCATAGCCGTAGAGACAGTAGGTACTTACTTTCTCCTAATGTTTATTGAACCAGCTCCATGTCAGGTAAACAACTTTTCGCCCTGGAACTTCTCTTTGACATTTTGATAGATGGTAAGGTAATCAAATAAGTGAAGAGCAAATTAGTCTTAGGAACTTTATGCCGTTGCAGCTATCCCGAACTGCAGCTGCAAACGACATTGAAGGCGCATCCCGGCACTTGCATCTGCATCGAGATGGATCCCACCGGCCGGTATTTTGCGACGGGTTCTGCCGACGCACTGGTCTCCCTTTGGGACGTCAAGGAACTCGCGTGCCTGCGCACGTTCTCGCGCATGGACTGGCCGGTTCGGACTCTCAGCTTCAGCCACGACGGGGAACTGCTGGCCACCGCATCCGAGGATCTCTTCATCGACATCGGTACGTCAGTGGATGACTTGCTTGGGACAATTTGGGGGAAGGGTGTCAAATGGCAGGATAGCTACGATGGGGAAGAAGTAAGGATAGAAGTAATGCAACTTATTAGAAAGTGAAGTGAGTAGAATCATAGAATGAATGAACGTTTGACATTTCATCTCGCCAAACCTTCTTCGCCTTGGGGTGAGTTGCGTTCCTTCTGTTCTTACTTCCTCGTCAAGGAGAATCTAAGCAATTAGTATCAATATCAATTATATCATATTATATCAACAACTCAAAAATACCTTAAAAATGTATGTCTTGTTTGCTGTTGGTGGATGGTATACAATCACAAGATGATTAAATTACATTTATGACCATGAATTGAAGGATCATGTTAATAATTGAATTGATACCTGTGGCTAGTTTATAATATAATATAAATAAATATTATATCCAACAAAAACAAATAACCTAGTATGCTAACACAAAACAGAAGATGAAATAAGAAGGAAATTATTACTTGCAAGTAGATAGCTAGACAAAATTAAATATTTAAATTTAAATCCTTTAAAAACTGGTATATTAGTTGAAATAAGTACTGAGCTATTACATAAATTTCCAGCAAATAACCCAACTAGGTGTCACTGCCCTGACTGAATCACAACTCAGTTAAACGCCAACTGGAAGTCCCTCATCGTCTCGCGTAACGGCAATCCCTCTCACCCGTTGTCCTATCGCAGGGGAAGTGGCGACTGGCGAGAAAATCACAGAGATCGCCGTCGAGACCGCAACGTTCACCGTCGCCTGGCACCCGAAGCAGTACTTGCTGGCGTTCGCGTGCGACGACAAGGATCCGTACGACAGGAAGAGGGACGCGGGAACACTCAAGGTGTTCGGTTTCCCCAAGGAGTGACTTCGGAAAACGTGTCGCGATCGGTCCTAATTGACATGCTCTTTTATCGTTTAAGTGGATTATTTTAAGTGTATCCTGAATTTTGTACGTCCGTTCTTCGTAATAAATATAAACTTAATTGGAAGTCAATACTCCATCCACCATTGCCATTGAACATCCAATTCCAAATTATTTTTAATTTAAACTGATTTCGTAGAACGTACTGTACCCATTCCTATTTCTACCACAGAGCATGTGAGTTTTGTCAGAGCTCCGAGCAAAAAATGTTTGGGTGTGCCTAGAATATATTAATTATTACAGTACCAAAAAAGGCTCTAACGAGGAACAAATGTTGCTGGATTTGCAAACAGAGTAAGGTGCCAACAAGAGATTTGCACTGTTTTTTAATCAGGTTGTTGAACCCGAAACCAGTAACCCGAAAAAACCGTAATTCTGTGTTGAACCCAAACCTGAACTCGGAAAATTTGATAACCCTAACCTGCATTCTAGTTTTCATAAACCTGAACCGGTATTATTTTTTGGGGTTTTTTGGGTTTTCAACACCCTGTGTGTAATTCAGTTGTGCGGTACCTTCATCCTTTCAGGAGTCAGGCAATATATTTTTGCGGAACTTAACCAAAATGTAATATTTTAGTTATTCCTACGTCAAAAAGGAATTGAGTAGCAGACTGGACGGCTGCAACGCAATTATTTTGAAGATAAATTTGCAAATTTTATCAGAGCATGGCATCGACCCCAAACCCGTAGCCCGAAAAATTAATTAATTCTGTGATGAACCCGAGCCGGAATTACCAAAATGAAAAGACCCGAACCGGGATGAGCAAAATAAAAAAACCCGAACAGAAATTTCACATTCACCTAACCTGAACCCGAACCAATATTAATTTCGGTTTGACTTTGATGAATGATGCCCTATTTTAAATAGATATGAATTGCACCAATGATTAATGAAGACCAACAAGCCTAAATGCATTTTGTAATCAGTGTGAAATTTTGAAATCTAGTTTATTAATAGGTATATTATAATTTATAATTAATAATTGAAACTCGTGAAGAATCAAGAGCCGATTCACAGACAGAATGTATCTCATGTTCACATAGTAGGTAGTGGTACTAGGTACCCAAAGGCCATAAGTACTGCGCTCGTTTGGACATCTTCCCAAAGCGACTAGCCACCTCATCTTCGTTACGACCACGTCTCGCACTGGTACCGACTCGTGTGCTCGAACCTCCTGACGACTGCCGAGGCCTCTTCCATCAGCATGCCCTTCTTGACGAAGACGTCGTGGATGAACGCTTCTTGAACGGCCGCCGGCATGTTCTTGGCGTTCCCCGCCACATAGATGTGTCCGCCACGGAGCCACACTGCATCCCACAGGAGTGCGGACTGCTCGCCGATCTTGTGCTGCACATAGCTGCAAAAGAACGGGGACGGTTTTTGGGGACTTCTGCCGCCACAAAGAATGCTAGAGAAATTTAAAAAACCAAACGTAGACTGTGGTAGGCTGATAGCCAAATATATGTTTCATTTATCAGAGGCTTTTTTGCTACAGAACAGCACGCATAAAGGTACAAAACCTTCAAACCCATAAACTTTACTCACATCTTATTCTCGGTGTCCCTAGAGAATGCGCAAAAGAGTGTGAGCAATCCGTGATCCACCAGTTTCATCCACTCGTCCTGGAAGTGGAAGTCCTGGGCCTCGTTTCGGCAGCCGAAGAAGAGGATCAGCTTGTCGGCGGCGGCTGTGCCACGCATCACTCGATCGTGGATGTAGCTTCGAAACGGGGCGACGCCCGTGCCCGGTCCGATCATCACCACTGGAGTCGACAGCTGAAAACAAGAGGGATGAGATGAAACGATGACCTTTAAGTTTATTATATTAATTTTTTTAAAGATAAGAACATTTACTGCAGATTTGTTTAAAATTTTATCCACAAAGTTCAGGTACCTATATTATTTTGTACAATGCTTATTTACGATTTGTGTGATGTTTTAAAGAGATTGAGTGACTGATAGTTGAACAAGAAGTTCTGTAGTAGGTTCATCGGAATACACGTACACCGAAATGGTAAAATCACATCGATCTTAATAGATTAAGGTTCATTTGCCAAAGATCTAGTTCTAGGGTAAAAGACTGGGGGATTGAAATAGAAGTACCCAGATGTTTTATAAACCAGCTGATAGGTGCATTTGATTATTTCAATTAATACATGCATGCAAGTGATAGCCTTTGCTCCGTTAAGCATAAACTCAAAATTGCAATTGGGAACTGCAGTAAGCAGCATTTGAGGGGTTAAAATGAGCTAAAAATATAAATACCAAACCAAAGGTACATTTGAGTTAGCCTTACTTTACCATAGACTGGTGGACTTCGAAGTAAAGTGTTATTTGACTCTTTACGATTTGTAAAGAGTAAAATAGTAAATAATTATAATGACAAATACCATTTTTAATGGTAATGATAAAAACTTTATCATTTTACTCTTTGGTATGGTACACTATGATATGATGAGATCCCCAGAAAGTGGCTAACTCAAATTAATTCTAGTGTATCTAGTTATTAGTCTGTATTACTATTAGCTAGTGCTGTCTGGATGCTCAGCACATTTTTAGCTGTGGCTTTCTTGGCCGAAGTGATGGCACTGCTACGGCACTGACCTGATCCAGAGGAAACTTGAACGAGCCCGAGTAGAGCGTGGCCGCGGTCGTGCACCCTTCCTGCATCGACGCCAGCCAGTTGGAGCAAAGGCCCAAGCGAGGTTCCAGCAGCGAGGTTTTGTACGAGACGCGAGCAACCAGCAGATGTACTTCGCCGAGATGCATGCGAGGAGACGACGCAATCGAGAAGGACCGTGGGCGGATGGGAGAGAACACCTGCAGAACGCAACTTGGTGTAGTAGTATGATTTTTTATATTCTTATTCCTAAAGATAAGAAGGTATTGGAGAGGTATTTGTGGGACACAGCTAGGTGAAAAGGTTTTTATTTTGATTACTGGAAGTTTGTGTTTAGTATGGATATACTGCACATTGTAAATATTTTAAATTCGTGAAGCAAGTTCGGGCTGAAATTACTATGCTTTCGCGGGGCTGGGATTGGTTACAAATTGCACGGAAGTAGGTATGCCAGATTTGAGCCAAGTTTTGAGACAATTCAAGGTGCTGCTGTCTCCATGGGATTTCCACCACATGTGCACGTTCCAAAGGTTAAAAGTGAAAGTGGCTTTAAAGCCAAGACCATCCATCTACATCTATTTCTCGATCCGCTCAAGGACTAGAAGAACTACCTCGAACAGGAACTGTGGTGGGATGTTCTCTGCCGCTTGCCAGAAGTCTTCAAGCACTTCGATGACTGTTCGCCGCGGCCGGTTGGCGTAATTATACAGCTCTTCTTGGCCCTCTGGCGTTATGAATTCCCGCAGCTTGTCTAGCATTGGTGAAAGAACACATTTCAGGTTACAAGTGTGTGCAAGGTGAACAGGGACGCTAAGGGGAAAGGAGCAAGATTTCAGTGTTGAGTATGCTGTATGCATAAATTTGGCAAGGGGTTGGCTTTTTCTGATACTATCTGGGTAGAAGCTTTGGGTAGGGATATGATAGTAGCACATTTAAAGTTAAAGAAGCTTTGCCATAAAGGAAGCAAAGCTGGAAAACTGGATCCCATTCTGTATCACACTTGGTCAAGGAGGACAAAGTGTGCCCGACAACCCAAGCTGGTGCGAGCACCCGATTGTTCCAGCTGTTTGTATACGTACCAGATTTGCCGCACATTTTTTCCTGCTTTCCTTGGCTTATAGGTACACGAGTTAATTTATTTTTAAAGAAAGACTAGGATCGCAATTTGATTTCTAGGTATTTCCGTTTTTCCATTGAATGATTGCTGTTAGCAAATAATTGTTATCAAATGTTACTCAAAGACAGTCCATACTGTTTTTGGAGTCCTTGGTAGAAAACCTGCCATTTTACGGCGAGCCCTATTCGATGAACGAGCGCGTGAATATTTGTCAATTATGAATTTCCTTATTTAATTTTAAACATAGCAGCTTTACTTATCTTAATTTTGTCTAATCTGTTGTAAAATTCAATTCTGTAGGTCATAGGCAGGGTTTGGATGGGTTAAATTTCATGGCATTTAGACTTTTGCTTGATTTAAAAAAAGAGGAAGCGCAATATGACGTACATTTCTGATGCAACACTCATTCCCTTTGGAATGCCTCTGTGCTTTGGCACAACAAAGATCCTCAGCTACTTGCCTTGCTCAATCGTTGAGGTGGTGAAGTGTGACATCAGTTCAAAGAAGAATCGTTTTGGCACTCCGTTCAGGTCCCAATGCCGCTCGGCGCACTCCCCAACAGTGACGGGACGCCGCAGTTCCGGCGGCACGGGCATCTCGTGAGTGGCCTCTGTTACCGTCAGGAACATCTCCGGCTTTAGTTTGCAGACCTTGTTTTTGGAGAATATTTTGAACAGTCTTTCTATGTTTTGTGGAGAGTTTTGAGGCCTGACTGATATCACATCTCCTGGTTTGTATTCGAGCCCGATGGCATAGAATTCCAGGAGTCGAACGTCCTGCAATCACACCAGATTATTAAAAGGAAAACTCATGCTACCTGGAAACAAAATTCTGTGGATTGCGTATTGACCTGGAAATGCATAGCGGCAGTAGTCCTTGTATTTTTCTTAAGTGTAATTTCAACGGTTTTCGTTCGAAATCTATCTGTTTTTATTGGATTTGGAAATATCCTTGTAGAATTTGAAATACCTGACGACTCTTTAGTGGTATTTGGAGGTTTCCCCACAGTAACAAGCCACCTGTAAGAATGGCAATAACACGTCAAATATCATAAACATCATACAAATAATGTTAAACACCTCCTTTCCGAGATCCCCACGACCTGCAAAGGGGGGCGAATGTGTTCCCTAATAGCTCAGCGGTAGCGATAGAGCACCTGACCGGATATGGGGCATTGATATCAATGTATCTTGGTTTGGTTGAACATTTTCCCAGCATCATCTCTTTTTCATCCATTGCTTGTAAGTTCAAGCAATCCTGATGGTTCCAGAAACACCAAAAACTTTCATTTTCACGCACAATATTCTGGAAATTCACAATTTTGTAGCTAATTTTCTACCTAATTGTATTAGACAAGAGTAAAATAAGTAGTATAGGTGGTACTAGTGATGAGATCTTGAAAAGTTTTCAGTGAAAAGCTTAATTTGTATGTTATCAAAAAAGCCATGAAAAAATGAAAGTACTGTTCTTAGTTTGTTATTCCCAAATCATTTTCCAAATGTATTGTATTGTATTTGTAGGTACTGTATTATCTTAATTGTTTTAGGCATCTAATTTACCTGGTTTCAATTTCTTTGTTATTTCAATATCTTAAATAATAATTATTATGATAAGTACACGTACGTATGTATACAAACATACTCTTCGATGATATTTGCTTTGGGCAATTTCTTCAGAAATTTAATATAAAAGTGCCTCTGAGAACTGCAAAATTAACATGTAATCTGCTGAATTATCAATGCCCACTCCCAAATCCTTGGTTCTGTTGAAATAAACTTTTCACCCAGCCATAAAGTTTTAAGAAAAGTTACATGAAAAGTTCTACAAAATCTCATTTCATGAAATTTTACATGACTAAAGCAATTTAAGTAACGAATTCTGAGTTCTTCAAATTGGTTCCAGATTTGTAATACCTACATGTGCGTAAGTCTTGATACCTAGTATGTTTCAATATATGGTATAGGTAGAAGGTACACACATTAAGACATGTTAGTGCCCAGATCATTTTCTTGTCAATAAGCGATTGAGCTACCTTGGTGTCGGAAGTGCTTTTTTGTCCGGAGGGGGCAAGTCACTGGATACTGGGTACAGTCCAGACAGCCGATGCCAGACGTTGGCAAGCCAAGGATCAATGGCAGCGCTCGCTCCTAAGTCGTGCTGGTCGTCGGCCAAGCCAACGGCAAGCAGAGGTGTGCCACCAAGTTGAACAAGACGAGCATGCAACTTTTTAGCGGCAAAGTTGAATCGTGTGTACGATGAATCACCTAGTCCTAGCACTCCGAACCTGATCCAATTATAATAAATGTTTTTTTTTTAAGTTAAGAAGATAATATAGGTAGGTAATTAGAACAACTGAGAAAGATAAATTTGAAAACTTACGTCAATCTTTCCAATGAATTTGATGGCAAGTTTTTCTTTAGTAAAAATTTCCAGAAACGTTTCATATTGTCTGGTTCTTCCCCTTGGCCAGTCGTAGAGCAAACGAAGATAATAAGATTATCGTGGATTAGCTTTTCTATCGGATATTCATCCATTGGCATAATCGGCCCGTGAAAATGAAACCTGGGAACAACAATGCGTTGTACATAGAAATGACTGGAAAAAATAATATGGAGGTACCTATCAAACAAGATACCTATATTGATATTTAGAAATCTGTAATCATTGTACGACCTTACCACTTTGATTCCCTCCATATCATCTCTGCAACTTCTTGAGCTGTTCCAGTTTGGCTTCCATACAGGATAATTAGCCTACGAGGAACTTGTACTGGCTCACTTTCGCCAGACATAAAATCAATCGACATGGTAGAAACAGGTAAAAAGTGGACTTAACATCAAAGCTTTACATTAACCACATGGCTGTCAAGTTTAAATGGTACCTAAACCGTATAACAGGTTGGAAATATAGGGCAACGTCCTCTCTTCTCTCTCTTTGGCAGATGCCAGGTAGACTTCACAGAAGGAAACACTAACCACACAAAATATTTATTATTGTGCACATGTTAGAAGAAAAGTTACATATCAAAAATTAAACTCAAGAATTCGATTTGAAACAGCCAATAATTATCAGCTACAATTCCCTAAAAGTCGACTTAACCGTAATTCGTCGTCCACTAACCCTTAAATAACAACAAACGACAGCTGTGAGCTGATCACCAAGGAAATGAGGCTGTCAACAATTCTTTTAATTTTGAGTGCCAACTTTTTTGGAAGCAGGGGCACGAAGATGATTTCAGTGGAGTTTGAAGTGTTTGGCAGGGTACAAGGTGTATTTTTCCGAAAATATACTGCCCAGCAATGCAAACAGCTCGACTTGAAGGGATGGTGTTTGAACACTCATCGGGGAACTGTTTTGGGACTTATAGAAGGTGAAATAGACAAGGTTGACCAGATGAAAAATTGGCTCAAAAATAGGGGAAGCCCACAATCAAAAATAGAGAAGACAGAATTTCGCAACGAGAAGGAAATAAAGGAATACTCGTTCTCGGACTTCAAAGTACGCCGTTGAGTGTCTGTAGGATGTACCTAAACTGTTTGTTGAATCGCAAATTGCCGACTTCCGATTTAATCCCTTGCCACATACACCAAGGTTTTGGCTATTTATTGTATTTATGTACCATGGTCACCGTCACCTACGAATAAAATGTTACACTCTTATGTAAATTAAATATATTCAAAAATAGTTGAGGAAAAATAAATCAATTCCTCATAATTTTGAGTGTTATTTATTTATAAAAAACATTAACTTGGTACTTATCTGTTTTCTACATAGCAACTCCTAGTGATAAAAGTGTTGTACCTACAACAGTTTCCAAAAACAATTTACTCTGCAGCACCTAAGAAATAATGTACCTACGCACGTATATAATATAATATGTCAATACTAAATGTACATAAATTAAATTCAGTTCAAATGAAGACATGTGTAAGAGGCAAAATTATGAAGTTCGCAACATCAACTAGGAATGAATGTCTGTAGGTATCCTTAAAACAATTACTGTTTACAATTACAAATTAGGTGTCTTCAGGTAATAAAAAACAAAGCATTATTTTTGCAACAATTGCCTGGCTTGTGTAGCCACATAACTGCAAAAAATCAAACATTTTCATACCATGTATAATGAAATTAAATGAAGGTGTAGCAAAGAAAACTAATAAAAAATCTTTACAAAAAGCTGTCAATGCAACATGAAACTTGCATATTATATAAAAAATCCTAGTTCTACACTTTGATCTTTGTTCAATGACATGAGCAAGACCTACAGCTAGAAAATGACGGTACAGCTATAGCTGTACCGTAGCTTGGTACATCTAGGTAGTAGTGAACTTGGTTTCTTTTTAGACGTTTATATGACAACTTTGTACTTTTCATCAACTTTCCACCGGTAGATGTTTCGTTTTCTTCACAGCGTTCACGTTGTTCTCTTTAACAACTCCGTTAACTTTAGCCTCACTGAGCTCTTCACTGGTCCCATTTAACTGGTTGGATTTGAGTCCAATCTCTTGAATAACATTGGCATTCCGTTCGGTGGACTTATCACCATCAAAAGGTGCATTGATGTTTCGCGGATACAACGATTTCAAAGTTAATTGCGTCATTGTCTTACTTGATTTTTTGCTAGCTTTGTTTTTTACCTTCCGTGAGGTACCCTTCAATTGATTATCGAAACGGGCATTAGAATTTAGACCATATTTAGTAGATTTCAATTTTACCTTGTGTTCAATTGGTGGCAGAATATCCAAGCCACTATTTTGATTAGAAACATTATTAAATTCAGATTCAGTTACCTCCTCGTCCACCCTAGTGTTACAAGCCTCGGCTTCAATGACGGCTGCAGCCTGCCGCTCGCCAATCTCTCGTGTCTCCCTCAAACTTAAGTCTTCGTTCTCGGCCGCATCCCCGCTGGACCCTTCGTCGTCACTCACCTCCATCTCTGCCGACACCGACGAGAAGCCATTCGTCACTGGTTCACTCTGTTTCGAAGATCCAATCGAATCCTCGTCAGCTGCCTCCACGTTCCCACTCTGACCGACAGAAGGCGCAACTTCAACGAGACTCTTCATACGTTCCAGACTTGACGTTTCTGCCGCTTTCCCTGAATCAACAGAATCCTTCTTTGGTCTTCCTCTCTTCTTTGCAGCTTTTAAAGCCGGCTCTGCCGCCGACATCTCATCGCTCTCTGCGCCTGCAACCCATTCCTTCGCGAACGCCTTGACAAGGGACGCATTGCCCAATGCCGGATACTTCCGCGGACGTCCCCTGGGCTTAGTTTCAGACGTCCTCGTCGCCTCCATTCTGTCGCCAGTTCCGTCAGGCGGCGCGGTCAAATCTGTGTCGGCAACGTTGTGCGCGGCGCAGACCATACCGAGCGACGCGTGCAGGAACAGGGCATTGTCCGCGTGCTTCTCGCAAAACGAGTTGATGCAGAAGCCGCAGCGCCGTGCCGTGCGCTTGTTGCAGATGTTGCAGCGGTGCCACGGGCACAGCCACTTGCCTGCGACAGAGAACGGATGGCATTTTGTCTACGGTTGCATTTGTTTTCGACTTTCGTTGATAAATTGGTTTGTGAGATTGTGTATTTTGTGGATAAAGTTGCAAATACTTACTCGGTAATACAGAATTGACTTTGAAGCCGAAGAAACAAGTCTTTACAGCTTAGATCATCATCTCAGATTAACAAACACATACCTATTGCTAGAGTTAACCAAAGTTTATCTTCAAAGATGATAAAAAATAATTTGAATACTGGGTTAAAAATAAAAAATCTCAAATAACTCCCATAAAACAAGGATATATCTGAACCTATGCAATGACACCTAAAGTCCTCCTTGTAATAGTAAAATCAATAGAAGTTACCATTTTAAGACAGGAAGGAATGCCGTATTTTTCAGTAAATGTCTCGCCAACAAAAACGACCTAGCATGGAAAACCTCCACGCCGTCAACTCACCTTCCGGCCAGCTCTTCAGCTGGATACAGTCGAGATGATAGCCCTTCGGACAGGTCTTGTTGTCGCACAGGATCATCTCGCCGCCGTCTCCGCAACTGAAGCACGTGTCTTCGCTGACCACTCCAGCCAGGATCTTCCGCTGCTTCTTCTTCACCTTCAGCGGCCGCTTCTCCGGCTTAGGTTCGTCGGGCCGCGTGGCCTTCAGCCCGATGAAGCCCGAGCAGTTGGCGGCCCCGCACAGACACGGCTTCTTGTCGCTTCCGGTGCACTCGAGGTTGTAGTTGAAAGTCAGCTCGCTGCCAGACGGGATGTCTTGCCGGGCGAAGATCCCGATCCGGATGTCGTTGTTCACGTACCACTTCTGGGTCTCGCAGTTTGGCTGGCATGAGTGGTTCATGAAGCTGTGGACAGTGGTTCAGGTCGGTTAGTACACCGACATGGAACTCAAAGAACAAGGGCCAAATTTAGTGCTCAACACTTCACGGAGAGAGCAATGAGACAGCATTTGAACCAACAATCTTTTTTACAATTCATTCCATAATGATTGATAACATGTTAGCCCTATTCTTATTTTAGTTCAACTCTATATCAGAAATTTTATAATGTCTACAAAAACTAAATATCCATTTATTAATAACCATGTTCAGAGCAAGGTATTTTAAGAGTTTCTTTGAGTAAACAATGCTTAGACAATGTTCCAGAGCAAACTCAGCCCCAGGCTTGCTTGACGTTAGCGTAGCATTGGGGTACAGCACAGCTCAAAGTACCGAGAGATGTTGCCTCTGGGCCCGGCGTCCAGCATCCTGTCCTTGTCGACCGTTAAGAAGTAGAAGTTCTCGTCCTTCTCCTCGTGCTTCTTGTCGATGCGTCGGCGGAACTCGTCCTCGTCGATCATCTCACCGACGTATTCGATCACAAAGTCACCTGCGACAAGCACAACGTAGACGGTCACGCTTTACCTACCATCAACCTCTTTATAATGCTACCTGTTGCTCATGTAACTTCCCTACCTTAACTTGGTTAACGCTGAAACGTCAAACATTCAGCAATTCTCCCTGTAACTATGGTAAATAACCTAGAGATCACTTCTTTCTGCTAATACTCTACCAATGCAATACTATAGGTACTACTTCTTCTCATCATACATAATAAATAATAATCAATGATTAATAACAAAGAATATAGTTTCAATTATAAGATGTTTCCACCCTGTCCTAGTAGGCACTAGGTACACTCCTTCACAGTAAAATATAGTTACAGTTCTGAATTCCGAAACAGTACTCCCTGTCCTTTCCTTTGTTTTGGTTTCACTTTTCCTTGTATGAAAATAATTTAATTTCTTTGCCAAGAATCAAGTATCCGAGTAATGATGATTCTACCTGTAATTTTCATGTGTTCGTGTGTTGTGTGTGTAAGTCAGTACCTACTTAGTCATATTTGTTTATAGTCAATGGTGATCCAATACAAGCAATGCTTACATGAAATCAGCCATGAAATCAGGACACACCCATCCCAAATGCAATGCATGCCAAGCAAGTGGCATGGCTTTGCTTACCTTCCTTGATGTCTGCCTGAGCGTACAGTCCCCAGCCCTTGCCCGCGGTCCGTGTGGGAGCCAGTGGCGGGTACTGCCGCTTCTCAAACTGCTGGTTGTTGCAGCGCGGGCCCGCGGGGCAGACCTGCACGAAACGCAACGGCGAACCATTAAGCTGGTTTATAGCTAGCGATGTAGGTGACACAAAGTTGTCATCTTGGGCTCTGCCACCAATCAGAGACTCTGGATGTTCATGACGTCATGTTCGCGACTCTGCCACGGAGTCCGTGATTGTTCCAGTGCCAATGTTGACGACATCGTGTCACCAAAATTGCTAGCTGTAAACCCAGCTGAAGGTGCAGGAGTAGGGAGATTATTTGGAACAGGAGAATATTGGGGGCAAATTTAAAATTATGCTTGTCCTATCAGGTGATTATCACTTAACAAAATACCAAAATATCTAGGTCTGGTATGTAACTAATTATGTATTCTAGGGCTTTGCAAACGCAGCCCATGAACAAAAAACACACACATTACATGTGCTTTTTTTGGGACTAGTGAAATTGAAGATTTCGCTCCGCTCACTTCGCTCGCAACGCTCATCAGTCATCACTCATCAGTAAGTAGGTGCCAAATGGCTGTGTATATGTGCATGGGCTGATGTTTGGAAGGAATGCAAACTACTCTTTTCACTTCAAAAAATTTTAAATCAATCAACTATTGAGAAGGTAATGATAACCCTACAAATTGGTGCAAGTTTTGCAATTATGCAATTCAAACAGGTAGGCACCAGAAAACAGGCAAATTAAATGACACCGGCACAAACGGACACCGCACTAGCACCTAGCACCTAGGTCTGATTGAACCGCACCTTCGGATGGCACTCGACCAGCAACATGCGGTTGATGCACTGGCCGTCGGGCCCGCAAGGGTCCTCGCCTTCGGGATCGCAGTGGCACGCAGAGAGCTGGCTCACGTCGCATTCCACCGCGCGGACGCTGCCCACAAGGCGGTTCGTCTTGATCTTGATGAACGCTGGCGGCTTCTGCAAGCCGAGAAAGCACAGGGTGGGAGGTTAATTAAGGTGCCCACTCAAATCCCACAGCGGGCCGAGAAGGTTCAAGACGATGTAACAAGCACGCCACAGCGATCGATAGGGAATACGAGACTACAAAACAATCAACCATTACAAAAAGCTCTGTTTTGCCACTCTTATCTTCACTGCTTCCTCTACACATAAATAACATGGAGGTACAAGAACAGGAAACTTTTGATTTCAATTTTCAATATTGACAATATCTATACTTCTTTTACTCTATTTAGTGTGATGGGAAAGTAGCACGAATTGTAACTTTATACAAGAACAACAAACTACAAAATTAATTTTAAATCAAAATATTTTTTCTTGGGTCATGCAAATCGAGTTGTATGTTGGTGCCTCCAGCGCCGATCCCTATCATTGTGCCTCCCTCGGAAGCAACGACAGCTGGCGCTTACCATGCCGGGCTTGGGAATCATCTCGCGCGACGCCTTCTCCGTCTTGAGCATCGCGTAGACCTGCGCGGCCTCGCTGACGGCGCGGAGGAACGTGGCGTCGGTCGACGACTTCTTGCCCGGCCTGGCGGAACCGAGACTAGTCAGAGGCCGCGGCATCAACCGATACCACATGGACACCAAGTGTCAAGCAACAACAGTTCACTCGAAAATTAAATTACTCTCTCTTAAAATTAAAATAACTATTTCAAATTGGGTTTTGAATGCTGAATAAACGTCCTACAGGTTTCCAGACGTTTCGCATCATATTAATATACTACTTCCTCAAGGGGTGATAGACTGACGTTGACAGCTTGTACAAAAGAACCAATTATTGTTTTTTAACCTAGACATTGTAAATTTTAAAGGTCCTGCCAAAGAAGGCTTTCTAAATAATGAAATCCAACCCTCTAGCTAGAAAAACTGTACCTGGCTACCACATTTGAGTGAGGTACCTATCCAAAATTCCAATAAACTTTGTTTGTCCATTAATACTTGACAAGGTTATCTTATCTTGGATATTGATGAAATGATGAACTTACATATTTTCTGAAGTTCCAAAATAGGTACGTACTATTATTTTGCGAATTACAAACTAGATATGTTTTAAATTTCCGCCACAATAATAAAAAATACAGAAAAATGAAAACGAATGCGATTGGCTGACCATCTTTTCGCCCTGAGAAATAAAGACTTTAATACGGAACAAGGAGGAATGAGGTGCTTCGAAGTGCTTCGAGGCTGGGGTTCGAGGCTAGGGTTCGAGGCTTGGGTTCGAGGCTTGGGTTCGAGAGCGAGGGACTCACTTGTACTTGGGCCCCGAGTCGCCGTCCTGGTAGAGGAAGACGCGGCCGCGCGACACCCAGTAGAAGTCGTGTGAGCCGAAGAAGCGCACGGCGAACTCGCCGCGCGAGTGCGGCAGGTTCATGATGTTGTCGGGGATCTGCGCGGGGAACTGCACCTGCGCCGGCCACCAGCGGTACGCGCCCAGCTTCACCCACACCACCTGCACCAGACAACAGCAACGGAAGTTTTAGACGAACGAAGCGGAGCTGGAAAAATGTGCAGGCGAACTAGGACACGAACCCGGGACCTCCCGATTGCCAATTAGGTGCTCCACCATTTGAGCTATCTGGGCACTCATTCTCCCACTTGGCTGGGTGGGATAAGGGGATCTTCGAGGGAGAGAAAAGACCGAGCACTAGTTCTTTAAACGGATACATCTCCATGCTATTTTAGCAAGAGACTTGGCTTGGCTCCATGGACAGCAATGAGATCTGTTGTCTAAGGGAATGAGATCTCTTAACACTTATTTGTTATACTTCTAGAAATTTCAATCATATCAACTCAACATCATAGAGGTTAAAAATAACAGATCTTCGATCATAAGTAGCAACTCCCCATGCTTCAGGTAGGTTCTCAGTGGCCATTACCTGTGTTGTATGGTAACTAAAGAAATAGCATAAAGATGACATTTTAAAGATATCTTGTGACATTTACAACATTTAACCATTCAATTAGGCATTGAATAAGCATATTGTATTGCAAAGTGTCAGGGGTGTCCTTGTATGCATTGGGAAATAAACACCAATAGCATGATAAATGTAAGTGATAATGCATGATCCTAGATGTACACAGGCAAAATTCTTTGAATAAAAGTTGTGAGCGCTCAGCTAGTGGCCACTATTACAGGGGCATCACTTTAATCAACTTCCGCGGTTGTCTTAAGTAGCGCGTGTGCTCACCTCGCTGAAGAGTGGCAGCCTGCCGGTCTCGCATTCCTCACAGATGAAGCTGCCCTCTGGCGGCGAGATGCCGAGGCATTCGGCGTGGAACGACGTTGGACAGGTGTCGCAGCAGATCAGCGAGCCGCCTGCGGAAAAGGTAAGAATGAGATCATTACATTTCTGAGACTCATGTCTGCTTGTCCTAGGTACAAGTTATGAAAAAAACTGTATCTAATTAATATAGATATGTAACAGAACAAAACCTCAGGAAATCAGTGAGACTTAATTTTGCATTCAAAACCCAGTTTGAAATATATTATATTTAGCTTGCCCACACATTTAGGCAATTTTAGGCAAGTTGAAAATTGTATCCGTCAATGTTGAAAGAAGGGTGTCAAATGGCAGCTCTGTCAATATGTTTTACAAATTTTCCTGCACTCTTCACCCTCTGGTAAGTTGACTTACGTCCTTAGGAAGTCTCACATATGCTTTTAGTATAGTCAAAGAGCAAATAAAAATGATTTCACAACTTGCCTTTTGAGCCATTTGCAACGACCTTTCCAGCCGAGCTCCCCAATATGGCAAAATGCACATAGACACATAAAGTACCTACTTCATAAAGTACTCATCATTAATATGGGATAAAATAAACATTATTAAGATTGGATACTGGCAATTTTCCAACCAGTTTTGGTACGTCCCTAAAATTATTGCATTTCCTAATCCAAGGTAATAATCACAGATTTTTTCTCGGTCCCGGAGGTCCACTAAGCAACAGATACCGACGCAACGAGTGCAAGGAGTAGTGTACGCACCAATGGCGCAGATAAAGCACCAGGAGGCATTGACGTGGCTCGCGATGGACCGCTTGGCCGGACGATAATGCTTCGGACAGAGCATCTGCGTCGAGGTCAGGATCTCGGTGCCGGCCGCCACGCAATGGTTCGATGCGTGGTACGCAGTCGGGCAGCGAACGCACTTGAGCACGCGGTCGTTGATGCCGCTGAGGAGGCAACCGCAACACTTTCATAGGTGCTTCATGGCAAAAGCTCAAGTACATCATATACTAGACGGTTTATCTTATGGAGCTAAGGGTGTGCGAGAATATTTGCAGGTAACTAGGGGGCTAAGAAGCACACTAAGTGCCGATTTCTCAGTGGCCCGTTAAGATTTAACGGTCCAGTAGCAAGAAAATTAAGGGCTCTGATTGGACGTTGCTAAGCAAATGACAAGTTAACAGACCATTAGATATTTAACGTGCCACTGAAAAACGGGGTCTTAGTCATGGTTGAGGTGACAGAACTGTACCGGGAAGATTGGCTTCAACTGATGTCATCACAGTGAGCCAGCATCCCAAGATTGAATTTTTATTTACGTAGCTTTTAGCTAAGAGAGGGAATGCCAGAACTGAAAAGCGTGACCATCTCAGGTGAGATTTTGCATCTGCAATATTATTGGTACGGACAGTCTCTCTGTGCTAAAGATACCAATTTCTTGAGTCGAGCTTGAATGATTGAATGTAAGAAGTACAGACTACGAAGCATTGGGACTTCCAAAGGACGACTGCATTGCGACTGCACTGCGTTTTCTTGCCCACACACGTAAATTGACTGTGGAACTTTAGTCGTCCATTTGGTTTATTTTAAACATGAGCTTATGTTAGGAAAATGAGTCTAAAAAATTTAAGAATTTCATAGGTGTTTGTGTGATGAACTTTAGCTAGAAACGATTTCTTAAGTTGAGAGTTCAAGCACAGTAAAAAAACTCTCCGTACTGTGTTTTGTACAGTCAGCAAGGACAGTTATCAGCAGGTTTCACCTCCTATACTCCGGACTTTATTTAATATTTCCAAACAATGCAAATGCATTGTTTTAATATTTTTGTTATCAAAAATTTGCTTTACACTCGTAAATCTAACCGTTATGAAGTTTGTATGAATGCGGCAAACTCTTTGAAATTGAATGCAGCCATAAGAGGGCACCTAGCCATAGCGATCTGCAAGAATTTGGTTCAATCATCTTACAAAAATGTTTTCAAATGCCTTTGACTTTTGCCTAGACTGATGAGCTAGATGGGAATGCAGCTCAAAGCATGCATAAAAAAAGGGCAACACATTTGATGGCATTATTCAATGCACCAAGCCAAAAGTGATTTTATCAGAAAACACTAATTGAACTGCAATACGATGCATTGATTTGCAAGTGTGACAACCTTGAAACCATCCAGTAATTGCCATCCACCTGAGTCATATTATCATCAATGGAATATAAATCACGTCACGGCTAGTTCAAGGCAGAGGTAATATCTTTTATACAAGGTCAACAAAACAAAAGATACTATATGTTTGTTGTTTAGTAAACATATACTACCTGGAGTCTAGGGCAAACAGCAAAACTGAGACTAGAGTTGATTTTCCATCCATTCAGCCACAACGAAACAAAGTTAACTTTTCCCTATCAAATATAAAGTTAAGAAGTAAGAACCACAATCAATATAAAACTGAAAATCAATATCTAAATATCAGACAAATGATGTCCAATTTAAAGATTACAAAATAATTTATTAAATGCCGTTAATTCCTAGACATGCAAAGATCACTTGATAGACAAAACAAGACATAAAGCTCTTTCTGAAGAACAGAGTAAATAAGAAAGACGTCTACGCCCGTAGGCGCGCACGCCTGCGTCCTAACCGAGAGGTGTTGCGCGGATCGTCGGAGATGCAGGTGTGGCAGGCGTGCAGCGGGCAGTGCAGCGTGCCGGGGTCGTTGGGCCGCGAGCGCACCTCGCTCGGCGCGAACTTGCTCTGCGGCCAGCGCTTGAGGCAGTCCAGGTGGTACCACTTGGTGCACCGCACTGCAATCGACCAGGTCGGCACAACGTGTTGACGTCGGTAGCAAAGCGCGGGTCTTTTCTTAGGGTCAGACGTCGGCCGCGTTGGAATGGATGTGGATGTGAAGTAGCTTCACCAGCCGACAACAAGTGTTCGTGGGAATTTGGAAGTTTTGGGGATTAGGACTCCACAATACGAACATTGGCAATTTACTAGAATATTAAGGTTTGAGTAAACTGATTGCAATCATTTGTTGCTAGTTGGAAAAGGCTTATGCCCTGCCTTTTCACCTGTCTGTATTGGTATACAGGTAAAAAAGAAAGGGACTTGGAAGTCTCTTGCTGCTAAATTTGAGGAGAAATCCATCATATTGACAAGGAGGTAAAAAGAATGCGGCAATAAGACGTGGAGACTGTAGCGGAAAAGGAAAATGTAAAAATTTGAGAGCTATTTCATATGCTGTCAAAATACCTCCTATGATTTTGCTTGCATCCTATAGTTTTTCAAGTAATGTGGGGTGATCCCCTTAGCAAAATTGGTAAAAGTAAAAGAATATTTACCAAATAAAGCCCCAAACGGGTAGCTAGGGTCAGGGACAAGAAATAGGTAATTTAAAAGCTTTCAAAAAAAGTACGAGTGAGTCATTTTTGTGTTACCTATGATTAGATTAGCTGAAACTTATTCATAGAAATCATGTTTAAAAATTACTTTGCTACAGTTGTGGTCTGTGGACAAGCCGTCACTAATAGTTTGCTGTAAACAATTATTCTTTAGATATTCATAGGATCATAGGCCAAGGGAATCATTCCACCACAGTTACAAGGTAACGCAGATATCCACTCCCATACTAAAGCAGCTACGCAAAAGCCCTCCACCAGAAATTATGCTTTTTCCGGCAGTCAAGGGATGTTGTTATATCACCTGTAACCAAGGTAACTGTACCACCTTAAGAACATTGGGTTCCTTGATTATATTGACCTTGTGCCACGGCCTGGTAGCCAGGTTGCCAACGCACAACATCGATTGCCGGGGAAACTACAAGCTTCAAACTTTTGCCGGGGAGAATATCTGGGTATTATAAATGTAGATGCAATTACACCTTAATCTCGCAAGTAAGCAACGACCACTCACCCGTGTTGCAGCACTTGAGCTCCTCGCTGCCGTTTTCCGGACACTCGACCTGATGGCAGACGAAGCACTTGGCCTTGACCCCCTCCTCGCAGTTACGGCACTTGAAGGCCACCTCCTTCTCCACGTCCTTCAGCAACTCGGTCGGACTGTTTGCTACCACCACCCGCTGCAGATCCACCAGCCGTTTCCGCTTGCACGGCTCCTCGTTGTCCGAGTCGACGCACATCGGGTCGACGATTATAATGTTGGTGGCCTCGAGCTCGACGATCTCTCGCTCGCCCTCGTAGTCGGAATCGGCGCCGTTGCAGTAGTCCGACGGGGGGGCGTCCGCGCCAGTGTCGGCGGATTGCGGCTGCGGCGGGTGGCGCGAGGCGCAGCCGATGTGGTAGAAGTCGGCGCACGGGCCTTTGCACTTGACGGTGCCGCCGGGCGTCTCGCAGGCCGCGCACACCTTGTCGCCGCGCAGGTTGTTGAACAGCCCGAGGTTCTTGGTCTTGGTCGGCGCAAAGATGCCGGCGAGCACGTTGGAAGCCTCGGACTCGGACGACGCGCCGCTGTCCGAGGAGGAGTCGTTGTCGCTCGCCGCGGGCTGTCGGGACTTGTATCTGTTCGGAGCGGATGGCACAGATGAGATTATGTTGATTGCTGATTTTCTGAAGGCTATTTTCCTCTACGTTTACAAAGTAAACCTTAATGATAACAGGGGGCGAGTGGGGGTTGAGCGAGTGGGAGCAATTTAACTTAAGTACAGAAAAGGCAGATTTGACATAGTTGTATTGAACTAACATAGTTACACATTTTAGAGACCTAATCTGAGCATATTTCCTAGAATATGAGGGTAGGTACTAGTAAATGACTTGGCTTTTAAAATAAAAAATGGGGTAGATAAATTGATGTACTGCTGACTCACAATATCAGCAATTTGTTTACTAATAAGAATAATGTTATGAGTTATATAACCCAGTTGGGATAGTTTTTTGGAAGATTAGAAAGCAATAGCATCTATTTTAAAACTATAATTCTTTTGATAAAGTAGAGAAAGTAGCACTTACGGTTTAAGACAAGTTGACATGTTAGTAGGGCTACTTCATTTAGTTGGGACATAAATATTAAATTGAACCCAGCCTAAATAACCACTATTTTAGCACTCGTAATAACAATCAATAGGTCGTGTGATGATACTCACTTGGCTCTCTGCTGATCAGACAACTCCAGCCAGTGCTTCTGCAGAAACCGCTCCACCTCTTGTGGCCCGAGCTCCGGATGCTCGTCCGAGATCCGGTCCACGTTCTTGTCGAAGTACTCCTCGTAGCCGGGCCCCAGCTTCTTGGCGAGCTTCTTCTCTCGCTTCTTGGCCTTCTTCTCCGCCTCGGCCGTAGCCGCCGCGTCCGGCTCGCTCTCCTCCTTCAGCTTTTTGGCCTTGGCCTTCTCCACCATCGACGACTTGCGCTTCAACGTTGCCCGTCGCGAATCACCCGAAGCGACACTCTGGTCGTCACGTTCTTCGTCCACCGAATCGGCGCTCGGCAAATTCGAATCGTTCTCTTCGAGATCTTCTTCGCCGAGTGTGCTTATCAGCCGCCGCTTTCTGTACACTCGCTTGGGGATTTCGGTTTTCATCGCGATACGATCGGCTAAGCTTCCGATGAGGCCCAATCTACCTCGTCTAAATGATTTCGGTGAGATTTTCTCCTCGCCCTTTCCTTCGCCTTCAGAAGTTTCTTCAGGGACAGGAGTCACAACCTCCCGTTTCGTCCACTGCTTTCGCTGCGTTCCGTCCTTGTTGAATGTGACCGGTCGAGCCTTTAAAAGTTGCGCCCTCTTAGCGGCAAGCTTTCTTATCTTCCATAGGGCTCCGTCCTTCTTTCGCTTGTTGAACAGCGGCTTCGGCAATTTCTTTTTTAAGTTCTTGACCTTCGGCGGAGGTGGGCCCGGGTACAGCTCGCAGAAGTAAGGGAGCCGAGCCTCCTCCGGCATGGCAAACGCAGTTTCGGCCACCTTCACTGCCGAATCCCACTTTTCCTTGAGTATGGGTTTCACCGTGAAGGAAGAAGACATCTTGCGATCGGTGTTTTTCACCTTGCTCAGCGACTCGGCGGCCAGCTTCTCGAAAGCCTCGAGTCCTTGGAAAGCGATCAGGCAGTGAATCGGGGTCCAACACCGGCGTCCTTTGTCTCCATAGAAGAAAACGTTGATCTGTGATGACAGGCCCGTGTTTGGCTTGAAACCTGCAATCGACACATGCATTCATGTTATACGCAGACACAAAAAAAGCAAATAAATGTAATAATTGTTTGGTAGTGACATGTAACTAATACTACTGGCATTACCTACTGCTCTCTCACTCACTCATAAAACTTGTTTGTAAAATGTGGCAACATACAGGTTGCCCCTAAAAATTATTTCTCTTACAGCTGATATGAAGACCAAAGCATGTCATGTAGAATATCAGTGATCAGTACCACATTATTTCCGAGTTGAAAATAAAATGGGTTTTGTAAAGTTTTACCTACCTATAAAACATATATTATTTTGCAAATAAAATAGGGCTTGGATAACGCAATTTTTGTTGTGTTGAAGATGAGCGTGGCGGTTTGTGTTTAGCGGGTAAAAAGGTGGAGGCAGAAGGCCGATGAAAACCATGGAGCACCAAGCCAGACCATAGCCTTCTCGAAAATTCTGGTCACTTGAAAATGAAGACGATTTTGTTTGACCTTTCTAATAGTTTCTCTCCGAGCTGTCCGATAGCGAAAATATGACAGAAATATATCTCCAATCTAATAAACACCCTTGGAGATATATTTCTTTCAATACTTTCAATACTAAAATACTTTCAATAGGTAGGTATCTTGCATGCACAAAATTGACAAAATTTCTGATATCTGTCAAATCTTTGCCTTGGACAAACTTAAAGTCAACAAAGCTTGACCTGTGATGTTTCGATATGGTTTCAATGGTCTTGAAGAGCAATATTCGAAATTGTGAAAATTAGGAAAAAATATGCACTTTTAAATAAATTTCCGACCATTCCAAATTTTCCAAATTTTGAATAAATTGCTATTTTTTTAGCTTTAAAGGGGAGGGGCATGGATGATTTTCTTGAAAAACGTAGGGGGTCTAAGTCGAGAGCAAAAGTAGACACCCTAAAAATGTCATCGCAATCAAAGCAGGCGTTTGGTCTGTGGAGAGCTCGCAAACACACATACAAACAAACAAAAAACACACACACAAGTGTTTTATTTTTACCAGTAGTACCTAGTGAAATTTAAGATTTTGCTTTGCTTGCTTTGCTCATTAATAAATCTTTGGCACCTATATTATATGTTTTGCTAATTTTAGGATAGGACACGTGTGCATCCGATCTGTAGGTATGATTTTCTTCACTTATTTTCTGCAACCTAGACTTCAATTTTACCAAAAGTTTCACCGTTTTGTCAGATGCCTTGAAATAAAGTATTCTCTTTCTACTTATTACCTACGTCATCCACAATTTACAGGTCTATCTAAACTCTTTTCTGAAGCTGCAATTATTGTAGTACTGTAGGAACTTACGAATCAGTTTGTGGAACATGCCGGTGCTTGGGTCGTTAGCGACGATGCAAGGCCAGTAGGGGTGTCTACCGATTCGAGCCCACGCCATTTCTCCAATCCTCCAGCCGCAGTTTAAGTGCTCTTCAGATCCATCACCCTCCATTTCTTCAGCCTGAGCAGGGTCTTCTCCCTTGGTATCGGCGCCACTATCGGGGCTTTGCGGCTGCTTGCTTGGGGATAGACACGCTGCCCTGATAATGTCCAAGTCTTCCATGATAGACTCGGATAGTGATGACTTTGTCGATGGAACGGTTAAGTTGGACTTCTTTTTAATGGGTATTCTTCGTGTACCAGCCGATTTACGGCCGATTCCTACCCTATGTGGGGATTTTTTCACCGGTGAGGTTAATGACGAAGAGTTTTTCTTAGAATATTTCTTGATCATTTTTTGTAAACCTTTGGCTGATTTTTTTACTTGGACTTGAATGGGACTAGTACTAGGTAAAGTGTCAGATTGAATATTTAAAGAAGTGGATATATTTTTTGTTTCAATTTGTCTCCCTTTCTCGACAGAACCTTTCTTGGGTGAGTTCTGGCCAAAACTTTTGTTTGCTTTAGGACTCTTTTGCTGGCAAAGTACAACTCCAAAGTCAGAAGTAACAAATTCTTCTGAGTAGACTTTTGGTTTGCGCGTTCGCCCATAACGGCTTGTGAGTGGCGAATTGTTCTCATCAAACGAAGTATTCAGTTCAATCGGCACTTTCTCGTCAGTATCTTCGGTTTCCTTCACAATAGGCTCTGCCTTTGGCGACTTTTCTTCTGACTCGGGCCATAACGAGGGAGAGTAAGATGGTGATGGATCCTGAATCATGCCCTCCATTTTTGGCGTTTCCATGAATGCCTAAAAATAAATGAAGTTTTGCTCAACAAACTAGAGGCAAATGAGGTAGTAGGTATGTACCAGGTAAGATCCAATACTCATACTGCATAAAAGATAACATTTAAATAGAATTGTAATAACAAAAAAGAGCATATTTGAGAATTCAAGAAACAGTTTACCTGTCGTATCGGTACAATATTATATGGTCATTGGAAGATGGATTTCTTCAACATATTTGACAACAAAAGTAAAATGGCAACCCGAGGTTTTATGCAAAGTTAACCTCTATCAAGATCTGAATATATAGTGGAATAACGGACAACGTTCATACTGCAAGTTGTTTTGTTCAATTTTATTTTCCAAGAATGTCATCGTTAAAATATATAAGAGACTATAATATATAAAATGCTTCATTACCTACTATGAAGAATAGCAAATCTATCCACTACTATACCTACTAGATATTAGGAAATTGAAGAAATATGTTTTTTTCTTCTCCGATGCTAAAAATTAAACAACCACACAAGGAAAGTAGGCAAGGTAGGTAGTAGATACCTAGCAACTAGTTGATATACTTACTATGGTTTCAGTTGCTAGCAGTATGTGGAATTTTATGTGTTTCGTCCACAGCCATCAATGAATGCAGCCCACTTCATACACTCGAAGCGCACACGGCCTCTACATTCTAAGCACACATTGCATTCCACCCAAGCAAGTTAGAATAATAATAGGCTAGGAAATGCAGGCTAGCACAAAATGCAAAATAACCAAGAACCACAAACAATAATGGGACCCTATCCTAATCTATAAAGAGGATCAATCACACGTAAACGTTTCTTAAAACGCGTTGATACGAGTAGATTTTACAATGTACACCCTACTTTCCAACACGAATAACAAACGCACAAAACAGCACCATACACCGCTCAGTCTAGCCAGAGCCACAGCAAATCAACGATCGCCATAGCTGCAACCAGCACCGCACGGCTCTTCCCGCTATTTTGTGTACCTTCATGCATCATGGAGTTTGGTCACCCTTTGCAAGGCCAAAATCAAATAATAACCCTACTTGACCCCTCGTACCACCTCGTACACTTTTCCAGCTGTGGTTAGAGCTGTCAATTTTCTCTAGTTACAGTTTTTTTTAATTATGTCGAAGTGTCTAATGAAGGAGTATCACTGAAAGTTATTTCATGTTAATTTCCTTACACGAATTCAATCCACTTGCCTGGTGAAGAGCACAATTCAATGATCTCCAAAAACACAGGAAGGAGGTTGGTTTCCTACTCGTTAGGATTGTTGTGGCTGATTACTGTATTCAGATAGCAACTGTGCTGCGTGTACTAGGTAATTGGTAGAAGTTTAATTGACAATGATCTGGTCGTGGCGGATCAAGCCGAGAGGCCGAGGGCAAATAATAACCGCTGCGGCAATGATTGTAGCTTTCTTAACTTTGATCATCTACCGCATTTCATCGAATGAAACGAAACCTCATGCACAGACACTTCATACAACAGCAAGACATCACATAAGAAAGAGTGACAGTAAAATGGAAGATATCAACGAATTCTCTACGATGACTCAAAGTCCCTTACATCTCGCCAAACAAAAAGCGTATGAAGCAAGAATAATGGCAGATGTGAAAAATAGAGCCGAAGAGGGTAGAATGTCAAGAAGGTTGTTATATCCAAGTTTAAATAGTTTTAGCGAGAATAAAGTGGGAAAGTCCATGGAGTTGAGAAGTGGGCCGCCAATGTTTACAGGCGATCGAATAGTTCATCTCGATTTAAAAGGAGCGCCACCGAGAATGGGATATATCGAGGAACTGTTTCCTCTCCTACGAACATTGGGTGCGACAGGTGTACTAATCGAATACGAAGACATGTTTCCGTATTCTGGGCCACAACTCCAAGACTTTCCAGCGTACAATGCATATTCTAAATCGGACATTAAAGGAATATTGAAGCTGGCAGCCGCTAATGGACTTCAAGTCATTCCCTTGATACAAACTTTTGGACACATGGAGTTTATTTTGAAGCTTCAGAAGTACGCAGAAATGCGAGAGGTTCACAGATATCCTCAGGTTCGTATGACTGTCGAAGCACACTTCCAAGTGGTGCCCAATTTGTCGTCGCGCTAACTGATTCCAACATACCAGGTGATCTGCCCAACTCACAACGCTACGTTTTCCCTGCTGACGGCAATGGTGGACCAGATAGTCGCGGCGCACCCCGGCATCAGACACTTGCACATCGGCTGCGACGAGGTCTATTACCTCGGGGAGTGCGTCCGGTGCGGTCTCGCAATGGTCGACAACAAATGGAGCCGAACAGAACTCTTTCTGTACCACGTAACTCGTATGGCAAAGTGAGTCTATGCAATTCCGTAAAAATATATGCATTGAAACCAAGTATCAATAAAACAGACTTCCCTCTTATTTGAGCACAGAACAATAAATCTTTCAGCCACTCTACAGTCCTAAAAGTTAAAACTGTAAATTGCCGACATAGGTTGCATCCAAAAACGTAAACAGAGCATCACCTCCAGCTGTCCATAATTTTGCTACCATTTTGAATCAAATCTTAACAACATCATACAAAATTCTAAAGCCCCCAACAAACATGTAAGAACTACTATCCACGCCCCACTGGATCTGACCCGACACCTTATTATGGCGAAGGTACGTGAAGCACCGTCACCCGGGCGTGACCGCTCTGACGTGGGACGACGAGTTCCGTCGTCTCTCCGAGACGGAGCTTCGTTCGTGGGGCGTCGCCGACCTGCTCGAGCCCGTCGTGTGGAAGTACACGGCCGACGTGGTCGCCGACATTCCGCCCGAGGTTTGGGACAAGTACGCGGCCGTTTTCCCCGCCGTCTGGCTCGCCAGCGCTTTCAAGGGAGCCACCGGCGCCAACAAGTACATCACCAACATTGGTATGTTGACTTGCGTTGACTATGTGGCTGGTCACTTGTTGGCTAGAAAATGGTTTGTCCTAATAAATATTCCTGAGGCCTACAATTTTCAAGAATGTGCAGAACGATCAAGGATTGAGTTAAAAATAATGATTTATAAAATAAAAATTGTCCTACTCTGCAAAGCAAGAGATTGTGTGCCCAGGTGGCTCTCAGCTGGTAAGAGCGCCTGTACGGCAATCAGTAGGTTCCTCATTCGTATCAGAATTCGGTTACACAATTTCCAGCATTAAGTTCTTTCCATTTATCCAGCTGGATATTTAGATCAATTAAATTAAATTAAAATCACCTGGGCAAGCACTGACAATCATTGAAACAACATACGTGTATTGACCTGCTCGTGTGCGGCCAGGCTACCATCTGGAGAACCACCGCGCGTGGATGGAGATCGTGACTGCGTACGCGGGCCGTCTCAAGTTCAAGGGACTCGTCATCACTGGCTGGCAACGCTATGACCATTTCGCGGTGCTCTGCGAACTCCTGCCAGTCGGCATCCCGGCGCTGGCCGTCACGCTGGCGTACATTCAGATGGGAGCTAAGGGTTAGTGCATGACTGGATAGAGAACCGACTTTGGAAGTTTTTTTTAGTGCAGGGTTGGCAATGTCCGGTTCAATAGTATTGACTGCTAGATAGCGTTTTATTGCTGAGGTCACAGGCCATAGCCATAACCTACATACCTAATTCCTTTTTAAATTTTGACTGACTGTTAATTATTAACTGAGCTTAGAAGTTACTACTGGCTTTTATACCCAATACACACCTCTGCTTTTGAGTCTTTAGGACTGAGCTCGTCGGATTCTAAAGCGCAGTTTTTATTGCGAATCTGTCTCGTTTACGGCCTCCCAGAGCATTTTCTGAGTCCAATGGGCCCTGCCCATAAGCTCGAAAGCGTTCAAAAAGCACTATCTGTATTGGCAATTATTCTAGCGCTTGTTGCCTTCGTAGGTCAAGTTTTTATTTTTTTTATTTGTCAAATTGCTGAACTACTTTAATGCATTGCTTTCTTGCAGTTTAGTCCCTGTTTTAGCCGCTAAGCAACTAAAATTCTGTTTTCCATTGCAATGCCTGCCTTTTATAAGTATTACTTTACAGGGTTGTAACTTTGTAAGGGCAAATTACAAATTTTATTTTTCTAAAAATAGCAGATCTATGCGAGGGGCTCAAAGACTCCCCGAAATTGAATTTCGATTGGTGGTTTCTTTCGGCCGCTTGGACGGTTCACCCAAGACCAAGATAAGTGACCGTGACCTGTGGTCTCGCAGGCGCCGTTGGCGGCATCGCCGAGCTGACGTCGGTGCCGCAAAGCGTTCTGGACGCGCTCAAGTGCGACGCGCCGTTCGCGCTGACGCCAGGCGGCGGGCGGTCGCGCTGCGGCTTCCCCGGCGCCGCCGTGCTCGACGCCGCCGAGCGGCTGCACTCGCTGCAGCTCTCCGTCGAGCGGTTCACCGCAGACTCCACCGTCATGGGCTGGCTGCAGCCGTACAACGTCCGGCACGGCTTCTCCAGTCCATCGCACGTGAGTTCAAACATCCGTGTGCTGAAATCCAACGAGGCAGGGCAACCTGCTTCTTCCGCTGGGTCTACTGCTAGCAATGTCAGTGACACTTTATAATGAACATTGGCTCAGTTAATTTGACGACCAATCAAGCTGAGTTTAAAGCTAGCAATGTCAGTGCCACAATGTCTTCAACATTGGCTGTGGACCAATCAGAGACTCCATGGAAGACTGCAAACATGACATCATGCACATCCAGACTCCCTGATTGGTCCAGAGCCATTGTCCCCGACGTTGTGTCTCTGACATTGCTAGTTGTGACCCTTTGCCTTAAACCAGGCGTGGGCAACCTTTGGAAGTCACGGGCCTGATTTAAATTTTGTGGATGTTCGACGGGCCGGAAGACCACTTTCGTTAATGGGGGGGGGGGGGGGGGGGGGGGGGGCTAATATCTCAAACGAAACAACATTGAAATTCAGATGCTCAAATTGACCGAAAAAGAATAGATACGGGCTCCAAAATCAACATTGAATTTTTTTAAATGTCTGCTGTGCCTGGGTATAATTTTACCAGAGAGAGGGAATAAACTTGAGCCCTGAAACTACTAGAAAGCGCTCAAGAGTCGAGATATATTCGAAAAATTAGGTTTTATTTTAACTTTTTAAATATTTTCATTCAGTAACATCCTGGGCCTATCTTTCATGCTGATAAGTTGAAAGCCCATCTGGCCGGACAAAATGTCATGCGGGCCAGGGGTTGCCCATGCCTGCCTTAAACACTAAAAGGTTCCCTATCAAAGTAGTTGATAGCAACTAATTAAAAAGGTAGCAAAACGATGACTGTGATTGCAACTGCGATTGGCGTGCCCCAGGTGGAGCATGCGACTGCCGAAGTGGACCGCTGCAAGATGGAGCTGGTGTACATCGAGCGGGACATGGCGACGGCAATGGCCGACGTGTACGACCGTTTCACCGCCGACGAGTGGATCGAGACGTATCTGCGGCCGCTCGACGTCCAGCTGCAGACCCTGTGGGACGCCAAGGAGTCGCTGCTGGCCCGAGATCACTGGCCGAAAAGACCGCTCGACATTCTTGCCAAGAAGGAGAAGGAGTTTTAGACTTTGTGGCTGGGGGAGGTTGCGGTTGGCTTGCGATTTTCGGTGGGGAAGGAGAGAAATTAAGCGCGGTTGGTGAAAGTAGCAGCTCGAATGGTGGACAATATAAATTAATGTTTTGGCTGGTAAGTTTTTGGATGATTTTGGCACATAAACTGGATCATTAAATTACCAACACCACTTTAACCAACTCTTCAAGTTGCTCAAATTTGTACTTCTTTCTTCCTTGATAAAGTTCACGACTTTGGTAGCTATGCTTTCGGTGCACAAATAGTAAATACTTGTTTGTGGGGATTTTTTTGCATTTCATGGATTTCTTGTGTATGCGTGTGTGTTTTGGTAGGAAATTAATTTTGCATGTCAACATTTCCACAGTCATTGTGTCTAGTTAACTTGAAATGCTGAAATGAAAACAAATTCCCAAAAATCGACATTCTCGTATGCATTGTAATATTTCCAATATAGTTCAATCCGAGAGAACGAATGTCGCTGGCTGCCGTATTGCGCCCACATGCTCTCATCGTTGCTAACAAAATCTTGCCCTCTTTAAGTGAGCTGGTTCGCTGATGAAGAATACCGGCAAACTTAGAAGGAACGTAATCAATTAGACACAAAGCAGTATAGGCTTGCTGTGCTTTTCTACATCACATTCATTATTGAATGGACTTCTTTGGTGAGATTACTAGTTTAGACTTTCAATGAAAACCAACAGGTAGACAATACTAGACTGTGCATTTATTCAATTGGGTGCAGGAGAGTCTCAAAATGACTGTTGGCATTACTATGTTGAGCTTGTGGTTTTCTGAGTTTTTGCTTTACAGCTTGCGATCGAAATTGTATTATTATGGATGGGATTGACTGACAAAATGAGTGATAAGATAACTGATAAAGCAACAGGAAAAAATTGAATAATCTCACTTGTGCACACAATCATGGGAAATGGGATCCCATGAACTCTTGGCATAGGCTGTAGCGTGTTGTGATTCATGGCTTAACCTTTGGATCTAAATGGGCTTTTTATTATAAATTTAATGGTTAGGAGACCCTTGATAATATTTCAATGTGTAAGCTAAATTTTATTATAATAATGATTAAGGATCTAGTTAGAGTTACCTATATTCAATTTTTGGTACCTCTACCTTGCTAGTTGCTACTGCATCTAATATAAATATTATGGCAATTCTTTCTCAAGTTGTGAAACCAGGCCAAAAGCTAAATCTGGGCTTACAGCTGGCAATGTTAGTAACACGATGTCGTCAACATTGGCTCTGAACCAATCGGGGACTCCATGACAGAGTAGCGAACATGACGTCATGCTCATCCAGAGTCGCCGACAGATGGCAGAGCCAATGTTGAGGACTTCGTGTCCCCAACATTGCTAGCTGGAAACCCAGCTTTAGGGATAGAAGGATCTGTTTACTGAACACTCTTTTTCTACTGTAAAATACTTGTAGCAATGAATGAAATGTTTGATATATAGAGAGAAAAAACAACGAAATGACCTTTTTGTAAGCAGTTATTAAAATATTTATTAATTATACTCAGATCTGATGGGCCGTGTAATAAATAGAGCTCGCTGTGGATTTAGCTTTCTCTAGTTGATGGGAGTATTAATATTCTAGTCGTTGCAATAACTTCACTTCTTGAAGAGAAGCCGGTACAATCATATTATAATATTATATACATATAACATAAACATACAAGTAATATTATATTATATTGTAGCAAAAATAATAAAAACCCAGACACTGAACATTGTTTGAAAAGACTTTTGGAACATTGTGTACAATTTGGCTCAACCTGCAAAATTGTTCAGTTGGTGATCTAAACATTTTATTTATATCAGGATTCCTTTAATTGGTTGATCTCGTGTTAACATCTTTTAGTGCAGGTGACTAGAATGACAATGAATATCTCATCTGGTATTTGTGACATGTCAAGGCAATGGTTTGTGCAATCTTACATTATTATCTGTAATTACGACTGACAATTAAAATTATATAGTAGGCACAGTGCAGTAGTACAAACAGAAATTACAGGTGTTTACACACCACCAATGATTGTGTAGTTCTTGTTTAATCAATTTCATGTATCATCAAAAATCACATTATATTGTCTTTACCACATGTACAATGCAGTGTTTTGTTTGTTTTTCATTTAAAATGCACATATCCCTTACCTTGATGGGGAAGTAGTAATGTAAGAATTGGAACACGGCTACCATATGGCGAGGGAGGCTTTGCATCGAAAAACCGTGCAGGCCTTTCGGCAGTGCCGCATTTTCAAGAGTAGTTAGGATGTTTTGAGTGCACCAAAAACTCCCACACAAACAATTTTCATTCCCAAGAATGTATCACCAGTTTTTTCTTGTGACACCCACTTCACCCTCTGATAATAACTTGCATTTTTTGTATCTTTACTTCTTCCACATCACATTGACTCAGCCATTGGCACCCTACCTCCACCCTACCTAGATTCCCATGCAAGAATCAAGATGCATACCTCCTTTCAAAAACCCAACACAACAAGATAGCCAGGTATTAATGGATATTATCTTCTGAAGCATCCTAAACAGATCTACCTACTTCAACCAAATTGTATATGTGAGATCAATTTAGTTTGAACATAGGATATGTATTGCAAATGCCAGAAAAAATTACAACATTTGGACAAACCAGGAAATGAGTAGTATTGTCATCTTTGGTATTGTCCATCCTCTCCGGGAATCGAGCACGGTGGTAGTAGTAGGTACTAGGTACCATACCATGAGAGCTGAGCTAATACAATGGGCAAATTACATTTTCTGCAAGGAAATTGTGAATAAAGCATTTCAAGTTGCCGGTGACCTGACTCGTGTCTACTGCTAAGGGTTGCTGGACGTGTAAAACCTTGACATGTATATTCTTGGTTTTCACCCCTGGCACTGGTTCATCCTTACTCTGTTTTTTAAAATAACGGTTGAAAAATTCCCACAATTTTTAGCATGTAGCTGAGGGGAATTTCAGAACGCTTGTATAGAATCCCTCCAGCAAGATAAAACATACAGCCAATTTTTATACAGTAACATAGTACAGTAACAGTGCTTACCAGAATGGTGGTTGGTAGTTCCAAGATGTTCCACAATATTGCTTTGTTGGGAGGAGCGTGCTGGCCCTAAAAAAGACCGTTAACACAGACAGATGATCTGTGTAACGATTGCAGTTTCACTGTATGACGCATAGCACGGACGGTTTGGATAATGGCGCGGGCGTCGCCCTCACAGCTTGACTTTCCGCTGCGACGTGGACCAGTTCGGCACGCATCACCGGCTGCTGGTCTTCCAGCTCGGCACGCGACAGTCGCACGCCCAATGCTTCGGCGACGATCCGCTGGAACGCAGACGCCACGTTCTCGCCGGTCCGCGCGGAAACGACGTGTGCCGTCAGGCCGTGCTCTTGCGCAAAGCGTTGGTGAGCGTCAGCACGCACCATTCGTTGGTGCTCCATGTCGCCTGCCAATTGCGGCAGCAACAAATTAGATTTCATTATGTTTATCATTTAAACACTCTACAAGAAGGAAGAATTAATACTTTCAACCAACCGCAGACATTCAACAATAGCTCCAAAAATCTCTGTTCACTTCGTACACAAATCTACCTACAGCAAAATAATAGTCTAAGCCAGCGGTCGCCAACCTTTTCGTACACGCGGACCACTTACCTCTCACTTGGGTATATCTCGCGGACCACTCAGCGCGTAAAAATACGATTGTCTACGAAAATACGATTGTCGTAAATACGATTGTATAAGAAGCGAATGGCGGTCTGGGGGAGGGTCCCTCAGCCTCATGCGGGTCCGGGCTGCGAAGCTCCGGGAAAAATTGGTTTCAGGAATGCATTTGGTGCATCTTTTTGGTGCTTTTTCAGTGCATGTGGTACACTGATAGTTTCCAAATTTCTCTGCGGACCACCAAAACTTTCTTGAGGACCACCTGTAGTCAGCGGACCACTGGTTGGCGACCGCTGGTCTTATATTATATTATTAAATTATATTATATATATATTATTGTCTTCAAATTTTTTCATAGAAAAATCCTTGAACTATGGTATAATATATTCATTGGGATTGTTAAACCAATGGTATATACGTATATGGTATGTGTGGGTAATGTAAAATGTAATTTAAGAATTACTTAATTATATATTGCAGGTACACAAATTAAACAGTCTGTTAATTATAATGTTTCTGCGTTACCTATCTCTTGCGCAAAATAGTATTGTAAAGGATAGCTAGTCTCAGATTTACTGATTTGTGATTATACCAAAGCTGAGTATGTAGTACCTATCAACAAAAATAATTATTACCAAATTGTCAGTAAAAATATGAAAAATAAATTTACCTACCTTCTTCAACATCATTAGTCATTACTGTGAGGACTATGAGGTGTTGATTCATGATTGTGCCTTGTGCATTTAAGTGTGCTCTTGTGCTGTGCCAAATCAAACTTGTATGCAAAAGTGCATTTCATGAGTGAGGTGCTCGGGTTTTCCAAGCTTACACTTGTTTCCGACGATGGACACCATAGGGTTCCCTCCCTGTGATGATGTAACGGCACGAACTGCATCCAGCCAATCCTCAAGGCATTCAAAACTTGCTGAGTTTGTGACATCATACACCAAGATGATCACCTAAACAACAACATTTTTTTGAAAATCTAGTATTTTTTGTCAAGAGAGGTGCAGTAGGTGATTGCAAAGATTTACAGGGTTTCTACAAATACTTAGCAATGAAGGCTGTCAGTAAATGGCTTCAGATTTAACTCACATTGGCTTCAAACACATACTTGTCCAGCATGTTGCCTGCTGCACCAACATCCCATATTTTTAGAGTAATATTCCGCGCTCCCGACAGCACGGTGCGTTTAAGAAAGAAATCAACTCCGGCAGTGGGCAAGTACTGCCGAGAAAAATCGTTGTGGCAATATCGAGATATTAAGCAAGTCTGAAATTAAAATTAACTATTAATTATATCCATGCAATAGGTAGGAAAATACGATAAAAATATCACAAATTGCTGGTAAGCATAAAATGAGAAATAAGTATGTAGGTACCACCAGTACCATTACCTTTCCTGCACTAGCTTCGCCGAGAATTACAACTTTGACTTGCTTCTCTGCAGCTTCTTCGTCCGAATCTGACATGCTTGATGAGAAGAAGCGTGAACTTGCCTTAATTTCTAAGCAACCTCATATCTATTTGTTTCGTGCATTTGATAGGAGGTGCTTTAACTTAATGTGCTAAAATTGTACTTTTTGACGTCCACTTGTATTTTGTGCTAATTTTGTGACCTCGTTACAGCCAATGTGAAGCTGGCTCTCGATCAGTCGTTAGTGTTTCGGAGAAGTGATCGACGTGTTTAGAGACTACTTCACACTCACACGTAATGCTTCCTAACCTAAAAATTCTGTGAAATCTCCCACGAGGGTCTGAAAAGTGACAAGTATCTTATACTCTGTAGTTGTGGTTGTGTGATGGATAAGTTACCACGGATAGAGGTTTTGGTCGGGGATTCACGAAAACCTCCAGAGTGTCCGCATGGTAATTGCACGTTTCGTACTCTCAATAGATGGCATAATCTAGATCTACCAGCATGGTTGGATTTGATAACCAAGTTGGGTCAGGATCAAACTTAACTTTTCAAATAATTTATATTTGGTGGTAACAACTTCAAAAATATTTACAGGACCATGTCTACTATTCAAGCGCATAGTCGACGGCACTGAACGTTTGTTCTACGCCTGCTCCGCTTGTCGGGACAGAAAGGATTGTCGATTTTTTCTATGGGCCGACGAGCCTTTATCAGACACTAAGAAGAAGCACTGGGAAAATGAGAAGGAAAAAGTAATTCCTAAGATACAGCACACCAAGCTGTATGTGAAGCTGATGAAACTGGCCCAGTCATCTTCCAGTAGTGGCATTTATTATTGCCACACCTGTAGCGAACTGATTGGCTCTCAAGACCTCGTCAAACATAGCAAACACGATTTGTCTTGTAAGCTAAGTGAACATCAATTGGCGCATCCATCTGAGATCTTGAAACCGCTGCAAAATGCAAAAAAGGAGGCGCAATACATGTTTTCGAAAGAGACGTGCAAGACCATTGTAACATCGTTACAAAGTCTCGGAATTAAGCATGTACTTTGTATTGGAGCACCAAGAATAGACGAGTACATTTTGTCAAATACATCTGATGCAATGAACAGTCTACTACTTGACATTGATCACAGATATGTAAGTCAATTGATGTAACTGTCTATTGCATAGTTTCTGAAGAGTTAATATGGTAGGTACTACAAGGACAGGATTGGTTGTAGGAAATCTTATTTCACTTAGATTTTGCTTTGGTTTCCCAGCATCACTTCCACGGACCACTCCAATTCTGCTGGTACAATGCCTTCAACAACCATTTCTTCAACGGCACCGAGAGCGAAACGGTAGTACATGACTTCCTCTCGCAAGACTCCGGCAAAGATATTGCCATCGTGATGGATCCGCCTTTTGGAGGCCGAGTCGAGCCACTGGCCAACTCGATCCAGGTTTTGACCGATCAGCATCAGGCGCTCAATCCACTCGCAGCTAACGTTAGCGGTAAGCAGACACGAACTACAAGGTCCAAGTCTCATTTCTCACTCATGAAACCTTCCAAATTAAACAAAAACACGACTGCCTATATCACACACTGTTATAACATACACTGTTTGCTTAACTTCTATCATAAAGACAAACTAGGTAGTATTGCCAAAACAATGTACAGAGGATTTACTGGCTAGACTTGTAAAGAACTTAATTCTGTTGCAGTCATGTGGATCTATCCGTACTTCATGGAGCCGCACATTTTGGCCAGCCTCCCTGACTTCAAGATGATGGACTACAAGGTGGACTACGACAACCATCCGTTGTTCACTACTGGTGAGTGCGTAGAACAATGCTCAACGGCGTAGAGTTAACTAAGTTGCTGCATGTAGATTATCAAACCTTGATGTCTGAAGAGACAATAGACAGCAACACCTTCCTTGAGCCCTAAACCATACCTCCAAACCATGTGCAAATAAGTATTTAAACATTCCAAAAAACAACCTTAAGTTTGTAAGGGGAGCAAAGCTGGCTGGTTAAAGCTCCCATCCAGAGAAAACCGAAAAACTGCAACTTCAAGTTTGTTTCCATTTATAAGTACTACTACAATTTTATTTAAGGGGGTTGGTTCTTATATTTCTTTCGTCATAGTTGATTATCAATACCCGTGCGATTGTTCCATTTAATTTTGCAAGTTGTAACCAATGAAAACAATCAGTAAACTATCGAAATATATCGATGCAAAACCTCGTAGGTAATCGCACACTATACTGCATTCACCGAAAGCTCTTTCACGCAACCGCACCCGAAAACCGCCGCCAACCAGCTGTTTGTTTCCGCAGGCCCGCAAGGCCGCAAGTTCGGCTCCCCCGTGCGCATCTTCACCAACGTGCCGCTGAGTCGCATCGCGCTGCCGCCGTCGCTGGGCTACCGCCGCTGCACGCCGTGCAACCGCTGGGTGGGCGTCGACAACAAGCACTGCAAGCGCTGCGGCACGTGCCCGTCCAAAGACGGCCGCACCTACGTGCACTGCGACGCTTGCCGGCGCTGCGTCAAGCCCAGCTGGAAGCACTGCGACGAGTGCGAGCGTTGCTGCATGCAGTCGCACAAGTGCGGGGAGTTCGTACCGTC
Organism: Nemoura dubitans; assembly: GCA_921293005.1. Classification (NCBI taxonomy): domain Eukaryota; kingdom Metazoa; phylum Arthropoda; class Insecta; order Plecoptera; family Nemouridae; genus Nemoura; species Nemoura dubitans. The sequence goes on from OV121076.1 coordinate 42,836,713, forward strand.
GGAGGCTTGCTACCATTGCGGGGCCGAGGGCCACAAGAGGGCCGATTGTCCGAGCGGGGTGGCGGCGAAGAAGAGGAAGATCGAGAGCCGTGACGGGGCGAAGGGCAAGGTGGAGAAGGCGGTGGTGAAGGCGAAGAAGATTAAGAGTAGTAAGAAGAGGAAGATGAAGAAGGAGATGGAAAAAAGTGGTGGGATGGTAGGGGTGCAGAAGAAGGGGTCCAAGAATGGGGTGGTAAAAAGTGGGAGCAAGAAAAATGCATAGGTTTTTGTTGACTTGATAACAAATCTGATTTGTAACTGATAAGAAATAAAAGTGTTTGAAACTAATGGTATGGCTTGTGAGATTTGGTGAAATATGTAGTACCTACTCCTTACTTTATCAAAGTCATCAATTTTTGTAATACTCCAGTCACATGATGTAAAGCTACATTTGAAGCTAAAAGTATCATCTTTATTCTTTTACCCTACAAATTCCACTTCCTTGCTCAAATATCAAGATGCTAATTAAAGTTATAATAGTTTGAAATAAAACCTTGGTATTGCAAATCGATACTAAAGGAGCCCTTTGAATTCCTTTTAAAAGAACATATAGTGAACCGAATACCAATTAATTAAACATCCCGATTGAATTTTTTGAAAAAAAAATGTTGCGTCGGAATAATCGCACACTATCGTTTTGGTGCGGCACCTCCTCGTGACGTATCCTTGGGGAACGGCTAGCGCCAGCAGCATGCGCTTGGCCGCGCTACGCAGTGGCAATCGCATCTCAATGGACAGCGACATTACATTGAATTGTTGTGAAGAGCCATTTCAAATACGAGAGTTGTGTCAGGAAGGCGAGTGCATTACTGAGCACGGCCTTATCGATGTAATTACAAAAAACATTGATGTGCTAAACAAAACAGACACCACACGGTTTTTTTCTGTCAAGTAACTCTCCTCGTCTCCTTTTTTCGGCTAGTTAACATTATTTTCTGCGATTTCTGTTTGAGAGAACTTCGGATCCATATACTACATGGAGGTCCTGCCATTTTCACTCCTAATCGACAAGCGACCCGTCCGCGAAAGCTATCGGCCTAATACTAGACACTGCGTAGCGCGGCCGAGCGCATGCTGCTGGCGCTAGCCGTTCCCCAAGGATACGTCACGAGGAGGTGCCGCGCCATGACGAAAATGTGCAATTATTCCTACGCAAAATTTTTTTTTCAAAAAATTCAAACGGGATGTTAAATTAATTGGTATTTGGTTCACTACATGTTATTTTAAAAGCAATTCGGAGAGCTCCTTTAATGTTTAAACATCCATTGGAAAGCGTTACTTTTTGCGCGGAGTGGTTAGTAGCGCTCCTCGCGAAACGAACAAGAACACAAGTTGCCATGCTGAACACAGGACCACCTTCACAAAGATCTCTGAATATAGGAATTGGCTGAATAATATTGTCTTACAATGCAACATAATTGCCGCCAACCACTCATCTATTTAATGTATATTCTAAAAATATAATTAATTAATTCATAAGTTGATTTTATGTTACCATATTTTCTGTTCTTTCAAATCGCTTAGGTATTTTTAAGAAAACCAAGAAAAATAATCACGAAAACTTTTTACCTATAGACTATTTGGTAAAAGCCATTCATGCAATGGTTATATACTATAATATTATATGCTACACACATTTAACAAACCACGTCTGAAAAATATATATTTTTAATCGGCTGCTAGAGCTCGACAATAAGGCTCGACAGTGAGGTATGTCAGTCTAATATTTTGGCAAAATTTGGGCACTCTTACAAAGTTCGAAAATCAGGATTCCAAAAATAGTGGGCCACAAGATGGACTAGTGTAGTTTTCGGAGATATCGATATAATTATTGTAAATCAACACGACTATTAACTAATACATTTTTTGATACGATAGCCGTATGGGAACGAGAACCTCCCGTGCTGCTAGCAGGCGACTGTCGGAGCTAGGCACTCGCGGTTACCCCGCCAAGCACCCTTGCGTGCCCGCCAGCGTCGTCGCCCTCCCGTGCTGCTAGCAGGCGACTGTCGGAGCTAGGCACTCACAGTTACCCCGCCAAGCACCCTTGCGTGCCCGCCAGCGTCGTCGCCCTCCCGTGCTGCTAGCAGGCGACTGTCGGAGCTAGGCACTCACAGTTACCCCGCCAAGCACCCTTGCGTGCCCGCCAGCGTCGTCGCCCTCCCGTGCTGCTTCATCGGGTCCAAGCTAAGGTGCACCGAGTCGTCGGTTTATGTCTGAAGACGAAGCTTGCCTAGCCTTGAAGGCATCCGATGGTGAACCCGGTGCCGCATGGCCTTGACATCCAGTGAGGAAGACGAAGTTTACCCAGCCTTGAAGGTATCCGATGGTGAACCCGGTGCCGCATGGCCTTGACATCCACTGAGGAAGACGAAGTTTACCTAGCCTTGAAGGCATCCGATGGTGAACCCGGTGCCGCATGGCCTTGACATCCAGTGAGGAAGATGAAGTTTACCTAGCCTTGAAGGCATCCGATGGTGAACCCGGTGTCTCATGGCCTTGACATCCACTGAGGAAGACGAAGTTTACCTAGCCTTGAAGGCAGCCGATGGTGAACCCGGTGTCTCATGGTCTTGATATCCACTGAGGAAGACGAAGTTTACCCAGCCTTGAAGGCATCCGATGGTGAACCCGGTGCCGCATGACCTTGACATCCACTGAGGAAGACGAAGTTTACCTAGCCTTGAAGGCAGCCGATGGCGAACCCGGTGCCGCATGGCCTTGACATCCACTGAGGAAGACGAAGCTTACCCAGCCTTGAAGGCAGCCGATGGTGAACCCGGTGCCGCATGGATATCTCCCTTCATTGCCGGAAACTGCCGACAGCGTTCGGTGAATTGCCCAAGGTCATCGACCGGTGGAAACACGTCTCCAATTTTCCACCGTTTAGAGTGTCGAGCTTCCACATTTCTTGGACGACAAATGTATTGTTTTCGTAGTTCCGAGACTAACGTTTAGTGTAATAGTGCGGGCGCTCATGCATCACCCGGCCACGGACCCTGGATCGCCCGACAAGCACGTTGGCGTCCCCTGCCACCGTGACTGCCAGTGACCTAGTCGAAGCTTGCCTAGCCTTGTAGACAGACGAGGGTGTATCCGGCGCCGCGTGACCTTGAAAGTCAGTGAATTGGACAAAGCTAGCCTAGCCTTCAAGGAGTCTAGAGTGAACCCGGTGGACATGACTTTGAAAGTCAGTGAATATTAGACAAAGCTAGCCGATACTTGAAGGAGCTTAGGGCGAACCCGGTGCCGAATGGCTTCGACAGGCATTGGATGCCACACTGAAGACGAAGCTTGTCTAGCCTTGAAGGCAGACGAGGGTGGCCCGGTGCCGCATGACCATTAGCGCCCAGTGGAAACACTTTTCCAATTTTCCACCGTCGATCGCGAGTGTCAATTGCTTCGACTTTCTCATAAGACTAACATTAATTTACTGAGCAGGGTCCGACCCCTCCTGCCCCCATTAGTCCTTTGTGTTCGGACACAAAGTGCGGGTTTTTATTTCTCCATATGAGCAATATAAAAGGCTTGTTGACTTGGCTTCAAGGCTACTAGTGATGTATTCTTTTGAACATCTTCTCTTGGTAAAAGGGCCGTATGAACGCTTTCGCTTCTACAAATCTATAGAGTTATATTTCTTACTTTTCTTATTGTAATTTACTTATCAGGGTAGTGAAAAGTGTCGTAAAATTATTTTATTATTGATTGAAAAAAAATCAATTAACCTATTTATTGAATTTTTGTACTCATATCTACTTTTCTTTTATTATCTTTAGCACTCGAGTAGAGAAAAAAATATTTCAAGCTGGGTTTTGTATGCTCGAAAAATTTTCAATAAATTGTTTGTTTCAAGCCTATTTATTGATTTATCGATTTTGATCGACATCTCCGAAGCAACAGGAATCCATCCTGTGCCGTCTATTTTTGAACTCAATGTTTTACCCTTATGTTTCCTTATGTTGTTTATATGTACAAAACTTCATGGTAAACTTACTATTTGCCCGATGTTTGTGAAAAAATTACCCCACTAAAGAAGGTAGGTAGCTAATATGCAGACTACGGAACATGGCGAAACTAAAACCGCCATAACATCCCACCAAAACGTCGAAGTATCTGCCAATAAGAAACATAGTCTTACAATTTTAGGGGCTACACATATGTGACGTCACACTTCGTTGCCGTTAAATGAATTTCTTCTTCATCAAAATTCAAAATTAAATTGTCATTGCAAAATAATTTTAAACAATACTGTTGAATTATGCTTTGTTCTGTTTGGTGCAACTCACTGCTTAGTGCAGCTTATGTCACAAACTTTGTTATGGTGGTGTTTTTTGTCAAACTTGTATGCAGTTCCAAAAGAAAGAATAACATTAATTAAAAATACAATATTGTGAATGGGGGGGCATAAATCGAGGCGTACTTAAAAGCGGATTGATCAGCAATTTGTGACAATTCATGACAAGGGGGTCAAACAGTGGCCTGAAAGTGTGTCCTACTTTAATAACGTACTATAACCCTAGAGCGTAATAAGGTCCCTGGTTCCATGGCACCTCGACCAGTGAATCGCCTGTCAGGCCACCACCAAACATACAGTCGTGCGTTGCGGGCTGTCTGCCGCACAGGGGCACACGGCAACTCGAATCTCTCAGGCACACAACCGGCCATCGGTCAAACACGAACGCCACACAAATGAACATCGCTCGCAGTCGGCTCGGCGCGAATAACTAATTCCGGCGAGTTTTTCCACGCGCAGCTCGCGAAGAATACGAAATTAATTGCAACCACTTTTTCATTTCACGCTGGAGGTTCTACACGAGCGCTGCCGATTTTATTTTTAGTCCATTTTAGGTAATTTACTGCTCTTGTTTTGCATGCATGCGATACTGGCTTGTATGACCCTTTGTGAAATTGAAACCTCGGACAGACCAGTTTCTGAACGAAACGTATCAAAATTCAATTAGCTTTAGACCCGGTTTTTCAGAGGCACATTAAATATTTAATGGTTTGTTAACTTGATATTTGCTTAGCAACGTCCAATCAGAGCTTTTAATTTTCTTGCTAATGGACCGTTAGTATTCTCATGGGCCACTGAAAAACCAGCACTAATTCGATAATACTTATGAAAGATTCGCGAGCACAAATTCGCAATAAGTCTGAATATACCGAAGTCTAATGATTACCGTGCATTTTGAGATATGCATATCACAGAATATGAAATCTGACAACTGGTATTATACGTAGTATTTGTTATTATCATCTCAAAATACCATAAATGCCACAGGGGTGTCATTCTATTCCATACGCTCTCTAAATATAGAAAGAGAAAGCCATCTTGTGCCAACTGGGACAATATCGGGGCTCCAAATTTTAAGGGCGCCTTATTTTAGGGGAACCAAAATATGATATAAAAATTTTTTAACTGAATTTAGGATAATTGTGTCCCATAGAAACATTTTAATATACATACGGATCATGATATCACCCCCCCCCCCCCCCCCCCCCCCCCCCCCCCCCCCGACGCCCGGGTTGGGTGTGGTCCGTCCCGGCCGGGCGTGGCCATCCCATGCCGTTTCAAGTTTACCGTTTTCAAAACCAAGGACGCGCCGCGCCGGTACCGGAGCGCAAGGTCCTCACCTCGTCCACCTTGCTACCATTCCTCCCAATTATGCCAGCGCCGGCCGCCGCGATCTGCCATCAATTGCTCGCCTGCTGGAGCGTTTCGCGTTCATTATGCTCGGCGAAAAAAGACCACTGAAAGACAGCGGTTTTCGAATGTGAGGAGATAAATGTCAAGTTGGATCTAGACAGATAAATACCAAGGCAGCAATGAATATATGACGACAGGTGTTGTGTGCCTTTATTCTTTAGTGCGCTTAATCATATTTTGCAATTTGCTTTTAAATGATGATGTTTGGGAAATTATACCTACTTAAGTTTCAGGCAAACAAGAGTGCATTAAAGACGTTTCTTGCGAGTCAAAATTGGCCCAAGATTGATGTCGAATTGGAAATACTGCAATCGAATTTATTACTTTCGCGGTATACTTATGAGTCGGATATCTTGAGCATGAAGGTGTTCGTAGGTATGAGAGGTTAAAGGTTGCAGTTTTCCGTGACTTGACCAAGGCCCTTTCATTTAACGATCAGTCGATCCTCCCACAATGCGATCATAATTACAAAAATAACTAGCGTCGCCACCGCCGGCCGCGAATTCATTCTCCACAAAGCGTCTCGTTTTCTCAGCTCAACCATACGCAGACATAGTCTCAGATCGAAAGATCTGCAGCGCGTCGCTGCACCCTAGTTATATATCCCAACCGACGGCCATCAAGTATAGTTTCGGCCCAGTCACGTGAGCGTCTGATGTGTAGGTACTCCGGGCTGATCACGCTACCGGGCGTGTCCGTCTGAGGACCGTGTCGAGACCTTCGACCACACCTTTGCGTTGTTTCGGTCCGGAGAGCTGGTCGTGAATTTACCCTTGACACTGGAGCATGGACCAAACGACGGGAGATGAGATGTGTTGGTCCATCGGTGGGGTTACTCCCGATGCCGGACGGTGAACCGTATTTGGTATCATGGTATGGGACGACGAGTGGAGGCGTTGTGGACTTTGTTTAGCGGGGTCACGGAGACAGCCGGCGCATCAAGCTGTTTCGTATATCATTTTCAACCTAAGAAGAGTGGGTTTGGATCAAGAGGGCCTATACAGTGCTGCTTCTGCTGCTGCTGCATTAAGCACGTGTTTTAACATTTTTTAATCCACTCTTCTTATTAGAGCAAAAAGGATTATATACATATGAGTAACACATTGTAGTTGAATGAAGATCCCCTTAAGAGATGCCACTGCTAGCAGTGGAAGACCAAACTGGAGAGGGAAAATGAAAGAGAAAACCCATCAAAGTGGTTAACAATTACCCAAACCACTCAGGTTATACATGGGTAGTATACATTCAAGCAGCGATAACATCCTTCCCGCCCCAAACAACATATCAGATCTCAAGATTATTTGTCTACAGCCACCTTCACAGTAAGTGTCACCTGCAATTGTCTTTCTTTCGCACCTGCGTGCATAATTACCAACCAAGTAATGGCCGCGTCAACACCAAGAAGTCCTCCTATTAAACATCCACACCCATTCAAGAATATGAGCTGCTCACCTGTGACAACTATCTCATAGCAATAATTACTTCCCATATCTTACAGAATGATCTGACACCACGGGCATAATATATGCTAATAGCATAATAAGGTTCAACTCCGCTCTTATGCACATAGCGGACCGAATGAGTCTCGGCTCATTAACCTTCTGAATGTCGAGCGAATGCACCGTGCCAAGACGGACTCCAAGGTTCGTAGCAACACACCGCGAACCCGATGACCGATTTCACTCTTTCCAAACGTCTGCTTGCACTCGGGGTCTCGCGCCATCGGGCGTTGCATCAGCGCATGTGTAATCGCACGTCTGTCCGTTCGCACTGCCAGCGCTGGAATGTCCGACTCCGCGTTGCATGCTCTGATTGCAATCGCGCGATCCCATTGGAGTTCGCGTCGTGGTATGCAGAGGGTGGTTTTATAGTGTCGGCTTTTCAAAGGCGATATCGAATTTGTGGGCTTTTCAAATTGATGTTATAGAACTTTTGGGCTTTTCAAATTGATGTTATAGAACTGTTGGGCTTTTCAAACTGATGTTATAGAACTTTTGGGCTTTTCAAACTGATGTTATAGAACTTTTGGGCTTTTCAAACTAATGTTATAGAACTTTTGGGCTTTTCAAATTGATGTTATAGAACTTTTGGGCTTTTCAAACTGATGTTATAGAACTTTTGGGCTTTTCAAACTAATGTTATAGAACTTTTGGGCTTTTCAAATTGATGTTATAGAACTTTTGGGCTTTTCCAAGACGTATGTCGGTAGCAAGCTCAGCGTACGATTCTCAATTGCGAGAAAACATTTGGGATTATTAATTGGCGGTGGGGGGGGGGGGGATACTCGGATGAATTGGATGTAGGTATAGAGAATCATGATAAATATCGAACAGCCAGGGTAAGAAAATTAACATAATTTAAGAGTAACTGGAGTAGATTTTGAATTATTCCGTTAGGGTCGCCCATGCTGTCCCAAAGTTTAGCATGATTCAAATTTGACTGAAACGGCTCGTTCGTACTTCAGGAGAAGAAATAATGATGTGAAAAGATAGTTTTCCCACGATATCTTTAGTCGCCGACAATACAACTGTCCGGCTACCGTTTAAGATACTAACCCAAATCCTGATACTCGCTCATTATACAAGAGTGTAAGGTGCAATCCAAAAATAGAAAAACCGCTGGTGTTGGTGGAAGTTGGAACTATGAGGTGACCACACCCTGCCCTCCGGCTCTTTCGAGACAATGAGCCGGATGGCTCAGCAGTTAGCGGTCCTCAGGAGTCAAGAGTCCTTGGATCGGACACGCGTCTTCGTCTTCGCCGTCGCCGTCGTGGTCCAGTGCAGAAGATGACCAATACCTTCTTATACCATTCCGTCTTCAACCGAAAAGCATCGACAAAACCAGCGGATCGGCTAGAAACATTCGGCCTTCACTTTTTATTCTCCTTGCTCGTATGGAGCTCGATATTTGAGAAGTTAGCGTGGAATTCTTGCTAGCGCTGCCGGCGTGTATTCTGTGTACGACACAACCTTCAAGAATCAAGTTTTTGTCTAGCTTTTGGCCATTGTTCGGCGGGCATCTCCCACCGGCCGCACGAGAGATGCAATTTCGCGATCTCTGGCCGCTTCCTTTCTGGCTCGAGACGTTTGCTAAATTTTAATTCTAATCCTAGCACACAAAAGTACGTCAATTTTTCCTTTTACACAAAAGGACTTTTTTAAAGCGAATTCTGCAGCGCAACGTAGCATGAGTAATATGAACTTAAGCTGCATTGGAGGCCGAGTGTCAAAAACGTGAAAGATTTTACCACAGAACTTTACAAAACATTAGCGATTGCTAATTGAATTATAATTCTGTTCGCAAGAAAACCAGTCACATTCGGTCACTTTTTGTCAGGCGAAAAAGAAACTCGTTTCCATTATAAATCTATCATTCTCAAATCGTAAACAATAGAACACATACTCGCATTCTGAAATCGATTTCCAATGCGGTAACGACGAGCACTACCAAAGTATAACTTCATTACAAAACTAGCGCACGGTGTACAGCTACTACGTAGCTAGACGCTCTGTAAAAAGGTGACCAACACGTTTCAGCATAGAGTAGCCCACCCAGGAATGCTTCTCAGCCGTGTGGGCATTGTGTTGGGCTGGCACAATGAGCATGATACACTTGGCGCTATCAAACAGCGAGAGCGAGTGCCGAGTGCCGAGTGCCGAGTGCAGCTACACGCTCGACCGACCAACGCCGACGCCATGTTAATGCGAAAGTGCGTCCACAATCCACATGTTCGCTCGATAGTGGCGCAACCCTTGCATCGCCACGGATAAATAGGGAAACACATAATTGATCAAATTGCTCATACAACGCTGACAATTACTCGAAAAATGTAGGTCCCTGAGAGATTTCAAAAGATTTCCACAATCTGGATGTAGTATATTGAAACTCTGCCAGAATCAGATTTCAAAGTCCACTTTAAAGCCACACTAACGCGAACAAAGCCAAATTTTACACGCACTTAGGGCAGGTTTGGCAGTAATCCGCATAGAAACATATCATTGAAAGTCGGAAATCAAATTTTACATGAGTGGATAGATGCCTATCTGCTCGAGTCTGGAAAATGATGAGCCTTAATATCATAGCTTGAAACTGAATATGAATTTAGAACGACTATCACGTGAAAAGGGAGTGGAATGGTCCAGCCCTGTAGTCGAAGATCAAACAAGGCATGCACCATGGACCGCGTGGCGAACGGGAGGCTGAAGCACCGTGGGCGCCCCTTCGATATGCCGATGGTAAAGTGCAAGGCAACAGGGACCCTAGACCGCGGAGGGATCGCGACAGGACCGCTAATTCGTGGGCGACAAAAGAAGGATTTACAAGAACAATGACACTGAAACTGTGGTCGATGCACCTTCTGGTTATGATGTTAATATTTATATATGGCTTAAGCATATTTCTGTTAGGTTTTGTTTGCGGTCTTTGAGCTTGCTTGGCTTTCATATTGGGGTAGGTCGACACTGGAGCATTTTCTTACACTCTTCTTCCAAGGCAGGATATACGCAACGTTTTTGATTTTGGGATTGTTACACTGCTAACTCGTAAACTCTCAAATGTATTTCAGGTAGTATTTTCTGCTTGTACTAACAATTATTAGAATTGAATGCTGGGAATCTCCTGCCTCAACATTAATGTCTAGACCCGGAATAACCCAAGCAAGACATTTAGAAATTATCGACGACGCACGGGCCGTCATCATCAGGAGACTGAAGACTCGAAACGACTAACAGGGCCCTTTTTAGGGCCACCAATCCGCTTAAATAAGAGCAAACCCGACAAATACAACTTACCATCCACACACAGCTCTGCAAACCTCCATCAATCCAAATTCCAAATTATTTATTTCCATTTTTCATCAATAATATGAGTGAATGATGCATGAGTGTCAGTTGGTGAAAATCATTATTGCCATGCTCTCTGACTCCGAAGGGCAATGGTGCAGTGAACCATTTTAGATGGACATCCTATATATAATAACATGGAAATGCTGTCAGCACCGTACAAATATCTGAAAAATTGCACATATAAATTCAATGATAAATGATTTATCGCTCTTTCCTCACGTTTGGAAGTATATATAAGAAATTGAGTTCTATAAAACGCAGGTAACGGCATTTGAATTGATGTGTAACATATTTGCAGGTAATAACATAAAGGTATGTAGTTATAGCAAACAAAAACGCCACATTGTATTTTCTTGAAAAGAATGCGAAAGCCATTAGACCATACGTGCGTAATGACATTCTGCAGGCCACACTAATTGATACGGGTATAATTAATTGCATAGAACTCCGATCGAGGATATAGCCGACACCAAATGTGATTCGTAACATAATCTTAATTGCACTCGGTGATCTTGTTGAAAATGAAACAATCGACGAAGCTTCACTCGGAACAATGGGCACCGACGAATTGGCAATAGCTTGTGTCGCAGGCATCACAGGTATATATCACAGGTGGTCATCCAATCAGCTGTACCATCGCTAAAGATAATGTGATAATTACCGTCAACAGCATTGATAACCGCCGATAATTAAACGCGTTCTAATTGCGTTTTCTCGTTTGATAAAGTCAATCGTAAAGCTTGCTTCGGCAAAATGTTAAGGTTACAATAATGGATAAATAGCTATGCAATTAATTATAAACACTGATTGTGGTTATGAATAATGTCCGAGTCCTTGATCCAATCATATTATAACCTACCCATTGTTAATTCCGTCTTCTCCTCGATATCCTCATTGAAGTAAGCGAGAAGACACCACACCCTAATTACCATCTTATTCCCGCATGAGGAGACGCAAATGATACGTGCATTTTGCTGCCGATTTGGTCAATGCTAGGTATTTTGTCCAAATTTGGTCGTAAAAATCATGTTTTGTAAGCATGCTTTGCTGCACTGCCGCAAGCCGACCTTCGCTGGCAGTTGCAGTTCCAAACAGTTTCAAGCGTCTCGACTTTGAAACTCATTTCTGTCATTCAGGATTATTGAATAAAGATTGAAATCGTCAACTTAGAGGCGAGGAAATGAATGCCGATGTATTTTTAACGAAGTGGTTTACCGTGGAGGATGAATTGATTCCGATTTGGACACTCTTCCGTCCCAGTTTATGCAAATCCGTTTTATTTTATTTCTGTGCGTGGCCGTTTACATGGGACAGGGAATTGCACCACTTTGTGAAAAGCAAAAAATCGTAGTATTTATATAATCTTATAAAAGAACACACTTGATTGGAAAATCTTGAAGAGTTTTTTGAAATCACAGACGAATTCTGTTTGTAGCGAATTCCTAGCCGCGAAAGTGAGCACAGGATGCGTTTGTTTTAACAATTTGCTCAATAATTTGATGCTTGCAATTCGCATTAATCAGGAATTCTATGAAATTATGTGTTAATTCGATATATTTTTTTCAATGGTCTGGAGTGTAATAATTTTGTTCAACCTTTCCTACCTTTTTTATGTTATTAATGAATATAATTATAAATACGGCGGGATAAACAATGTGGCTGGTGCAAATATATTATAGTTAAGATTTCTTCGCCAGAAATTAAATTTTGTAACTTGGGAATCAATTCCACTGTACGAAAAGAAAATATCTGGAAAATGGGAAATAAATAAAAAATAACGGAATATAATGAGGTAATTTTTAGATAATTTTTAGCAGTCTCAAAAAAGTTCAAAAGTTGTATTGTGTGAAAAAATTTGTCTTTGCATCTAGCAGCATGAAAGAGGTTCTTCCAAGAACTCAAACGTGAGTATCTGATGTGCAAAGCCCGCATGCTAATTTCGAATAGAACAACACACCTCTGTCTAAAACTAGTCTGCAAATTTATTCAACGTTTAGCTATCATCGCTCGCATGGACTCCGCCATCTCAAGAATCAGCTTTGTTACCGCAGAGGAAGTAAAACTGAGAGTCGTCCTTCACAAATCAAAGTGCAGCATCCCAATCCAAGAGTCACGAGCGTCACGAACGCGAGAAGAAGAGATCTCCCGAAAGTGAGAACCAATAATCTAGCGAGCTCATCACGTGACATACAGTTTAATTCGCAGCACAGGTGGCTTACGAGTTATGATTTCTTGCACCGATTGTAATGATCCGACCGCTAGCTAACCGAAGGCCGATTTCTGCTAAATATCAACCGACAACTCCTCACGCATTAATGTGACTCGCATCAAATAATCTGGTATTTCGGGACCGATCCGAACAAGTTGGTCTTGAAAAACGAAGGACAATGGAGTAGATTCGGCCCGGGGTGGAGCACGAAGCTGACGGTGACAGGATTACAAAGTCGTCAGACAAACGATACTCCCTGTTTTGCATATACAGTGAACATTGTATAGGTATATGTATAAAGCACACTGGTTTACATGCATTGCTTTTGTGCAGTTTTAGTTTGCAAAGGAGGTATATCTAAGTTATCAATCAAGAATGAATAATGGTGGTAATTATGAGCTCTGAAAGATCGACACATGCACGCTCAGAGGCAATTAGCAATTAGGCGTAACGATGGTTTAATTACTTATTACAGACATACAGGTCTAGGGAACGCTGAACGGGCGCTGGCCGATTGCGGTTTAGCCAGGCGAAGATTTGAATGCGTTGAAGAGGAACCGGCCAGCAAAGAGTTTACAGCGCCAATTACTATTTTATTTTTATTTTAATTACGTTCGTCAACTAGGTGCACCAGAAATAAGATTTTTAATGCAATTAGACTTGCGATTTTCTGCACGTTTTATGGAATTCAGTTTTGTGAAATCGAGCATATAATAGAAATTTGATAAATACATCGGCGAGTATATACCCATGCTGATGCAAAGAGAATATGAAACCAATTAAAGCCTCTAATACCGGACAACATTTTTTGTGCCCAATTTGTATCATTTTGAATATTTTCTTTAATGCTATAGCCTATACCGAAATGCATCTTGAGAAATTCCCTGTAAAACATCTCAATCGGTTTCGTTGGCTGGACGGACAACGGTGACTTGAGGTGAAATGAGATGACGGTGACAAGACGAGGATATCGTAGAACACAAGAAAAATGCCATTCCTATAGGAATGGCATTTTTCTTGTGTTCTATCTATGGAGTTGTCTCAATTGCTTGCAGCTCTGGCTTACATCACCCGCTTAAGAACGAAATGATCATCGATGTTATAATTTGACACTAAAATGAGTTGTTACTGACGCAAAGGCATTCCCAACAGTATAATTCTAGAGATGAAAATAAAAAAAAGAAATGTGTGTGTCGCAAACACTGCAAACCTCTCCCTCACGTATCAAATATTAATCTATATTATCCTTTCGATCCTGGGAAACAAGGCACTATAGGGAGTATGCTCAATCAACGAGGCACCCTGCTGTAGCTTTAGACGTCACGAACTATACCAGTTCCATACATTTTAAAGTTTTATTATGCTGTTTGTCCACCCAGGGGCGCCTTTGGGGCCGGCGCGGCCCCTATAGGCTCAGTAAACTTTTGGGGCCCACTTCAAAAAGCCCTTACACTTATTTCTTGAAACATTCCCTATAAAACGACGTCATCGCATTCAGAAAACTACATTCCCTAAAATAACGTCTTCGCCTCTTTTCCAGATAGTTTCACTTATTCGTCAAATTTTCTTAGCAATCGGTTCTTCAAAAACAAAAGCAAACTTGGGGCCCCTAGGCGCGCACCTAGTGCGCCTAGGCCTAAAGGCGCCACTGTGTCCATCTCATATATAGAAAGGGTTCAAAGGTTTGGAGCTTATCATTCGACATGCTATGAGCGTTCAGCAAGACCTTCTCAAGGTGAACTGTGGAGGAAGATTTCACATCACAGTAAAAAAACATATATTACAATGTGTAGGTAGAGGATAGCCAAAATAGCTATTAGTATAGCAGGCTCAAAATCTACAAGAATGCAATACACATTTTCTGGATCCCTAAATTCCAAGTAAACTTACGAGCAGATGACACAAAAAACGACCTAAGCCACCTCAGACCTGTGACAATAAGAGACACGTCTCCGGGAGTGTCCAATGTTCATCCGGACGAGTCCTCCGGGGCGCCGACTCGCTCCCTGTGGACCCCGACACAAGGGCAGCCATCCGGGCACCTTTCACCGTGCGCCGAGAAGCAGCATCATGCGTCCAGGTACACACGGCGATCGCACTCTCGGCGTCGGCCAATGAAAAAACCGCGAAACAGCTAGCCATGAAAATCGCGTACTCGCTGGAGGAGGTATAAAAGAACATGCATGGAGGCTGATCGTTCACAGTTCTCCAGTTGTTGACTAGAGAAGCACACTGCAGCCATGAATTCCTTGGTGAGTTTTATACCTACAATTTGTAATTAGTGAGATCACACAATTATCAATGCATGGATATAAGAAAGGAGCAAAAAAGGAATTAAAATGCATCTCTTTACGAAATGCTCTTTACTCAGGACGATTCTCTTTACTCATGGTCAACATGCAATCAAAGAGCAATGCTCTGGATTTCTTTGACAATGTCGCCAATGCGTTTTTGTGTACCACAATGCATTTTCAATTCATATTGTTATCCGGTCAATCTCAAACCACCTCAAAATATTTTTGGTCAAAATATTTTTTTCCGGGTCCAAATTACAACGGGTTCCTAACGGGTCACGTTATGGGAAGTATACTAATATGTTTCCGTCCTTCCGCAGATCATCTTCGCCTCCTGCCTCCTGGCTGTGGCTTCGGCCAACCCTGGCTTCGCCGGCCTGTACGCCGGTGCGTACGCCACCCCATACGCCGCCCCGTACGCCGTCCCCTACGCCGCCCCCTACGCAGCGTCGGTCTCCAGCCAATTCCACGCCCAGGACGAGCTCGGCCAGTACTCGTACGGATACTCGGGCGGCCCGAGCGCCAAGACTGAGTCGCGTACCGCCGACGGCATCACCCGCGGAGGATACTCGTACGTCGACGCCAACGGCATCGTCCAGAGCACCACCTACGTGTCTGACCCGATCAACGGATTCCGCGTCGCCGCCACCAACCTGCCGGTTGCACCCGCTGCCCAGGCCGTGCCCGCCGTCCACGCCGTCGCCGCCCCCGTGCCCGTCGTCGACACCGTCGAGGTCGCCGCCGCCAAGGCCGCCCACTTCGAGGCCCACGCCGCCGCCAAGGCCGGACTCTACGTCGCCGCTGCTCCCGTCGCCTACGCCCACGCTCCCATCGCCCTCGCCTCTGAGGCTCGTCTCGTAGACCCCGTCGCCATCGCCGCCGGAGCCCCCCTGCCCACCGGAGACACCATTGAGGTCGCCGCCGCCAAGGCCGCTCACTTCCAGGCCCATGCCATCGCCAAGTCCAACCACTTCCTGCGATACAAGCGCGGACTCGGTTATGCCGCTCCCCTGGCCTACGCCGCGTACGCTCCCCGTAACTTCGGCTACTCCTCGGTGACCGCCCACGCCTCTCCCCTGGCTTACTCCGGCTACGCTCACGCCGCCCCTCTGGCCTACGCCGCTGCCCCCATCGCCCTCGCCTCTGAGGCCCGCCAGATCGATCCCGTCGCCATCGCCGCCGGCGCTCCCCTTCCCACCGGAGACACCGTCGAGGTTGCTGCTGCCAAGGCTGCCCATCTCCAGGTCCACGCTCACGAGACCGCCAGGAACTACGGACTCTACGCCCACGCCTCCCCTCTGGCTTACACCGGATACGCGCACGCTGCCCCCGTGGCCTACGCTGGATGGAACGCACCTCTGGCCTACGCCGGTGGCCACATCGCCCTCGCCTCTGAGGCCCGCCAGATCGATCCCGTCGCCATCGCCGCCGGCGCTCCCCTTCCCACCGGAGACACCGTCGAGGTTGCTGCTGCCAAGGCTGCCCACCTCCAGGCCCATGCCACCGCCAGGGCTACCCATGGAGCTTTCTACTAAATTTAGGGACAACGTGGGATTGTCTCCGACGACTTCCTCGCTCAATATCGAAGTCGTCGCGAGATGATTCCGGTCAAGAGGCTTTACGGATCCAGAGTACATCTTGGATGAATTCATGAGGAAACAACCAATCTGGTCAGTCGCCGGGAGTTCCCGAGATACCCTCGGGAAAGTCCTGGCGACAATGAGACCCCAATGCTAATTAGGTCAACAACTGGGACTCTCTCGTCTCTTCGGGTGAATTTTATATGATTTCAATCAGCTGGATTTAACTGTATCAGAGCTATTGTTAATTAATATGAATTTGGATTGTTATACCGGAAATATCTGTTCTCTTTTCTGTCATCTGTTATTCTTAAATTATTTCTGATGTTTCCTGTACGTATTGTGTACCGCACCGATATTATTTCTTCACCTTGCAAAACATTAAATATAAACAATGTAAAAATATCTATCTGCTTCTTTAACTGCTCCTCAAATCACGTTTATTTATCCTCAAAATATAACAAAACAATATTACTCTATATAGAACTGATGCTTTCCTCAGCTCTGTATCTAAATTACATCTGCAGGTTGCACAATTCCATATAAAGGGACATGGAAAGTGGAGTTTCATTTTTCAATGCACCTGTGTTTCAATGATCATTTTGATATACTAGGGCGAACGCAATTTGTGTTGCGTTGAAGATGAGCGTAGCGGTTTGTATATAGCGCATAAAAAGATTGAGGCAAAAAGCCTAAATCATGGAGCAGCAAGCCGGACCATTGCTTTTTCGAAAATTCTGATCACTTGAAAATGTACACGATTCTGACCTTTCTTTGTTTCTGTCCGAGCTGTAGGGTAGCGGAATCATGCTCACTTTGAGGTCATTGGGCAATGTGCATGTAAATACATAGATGTAACTTATGCCCAAGGGTTTTTGTTAGGTGGGAGATATATTTCTGCCGCGGACTTACTTTCAAAAACTTGCATGCACGAAGTTGAAAAAATTTCTAATATCTGTCAAATCTTGATGTCAACTTCAAGTAAAAAAATCTGGTGTGATGTTTCGATGGTTTCTAAGGGCAACAATCAAAATTGGGAAAATTTGAAAAAAATACGCACTTTTAAATAAATTTCCGTACTTTTCCAAACTTGCCCAATTGTCGAATATTGCTCTTTTTTCTGCTTTGAAAGTGAAGGGTGTGGAAGATTTTCTTGAAAAACGCAGGGGGTCTAAGTTGAGAACAAAAGTAGACACCCTACAAATTTCATCCCACTCCAAGCAGGCGTTTGGCCTGTAGAGCGCGCGCAAACACACATACAAAAAAAAACAAAAAAACAAACAAAAAAACAAACAAACAAACACACACCAAGTGTTTTTTTTATCAGTAGTGAAATTGATGATTTCGCTTCGCTCGCTTCGCTCGCTACGCTCATCAAAGACAAAATAATTTTGCCTATAATACACAGCATCATTTAGGAGTATAACAGTAAAAAAATATGTTCATCCTGCATGAACATACTGCACATTTCTGTTGTAGAACGATTGCACCCTAAAATAAAGTGCTATTTGGGGCATTCTAATTTACTATAGTTAGTTGATTTTGTTTGTTGTCCACGAAAGGTTGGAACGAAAATCACTCATTGCATTCATCTTTTCGATCGGTGTTTTATGAGATAATTGACATTTCTGTCAAGAATCCAGACTGCGGACGTAAGAATGACAGAAGAGTCAGCAGACTTAAACTCTTAATTCTAATTAAATGCTTAAACATTATTTAGAACACTCCATGCATTCCAGCAAACAATACAGTACACCCTATTCGTCAACGTATATTTGTGCGGGGCCCGTGCTTAGCCACGGGGCTTATTTTTTAGGGGAAGGATGGATGACCATTGTTATCATCGAACGGGGAGTCAAAAATTTCCAAAGAAAAGAGTTTAGATGCTTTAAGTTAGATGCTTTTCCGAATTAAAGGGTCTGCATGCTTCCACGACGCGAATTGATTTAGTGTATGTGGACTAACGCAATGAAACAGAAGCAAATTAGTGCATAGTGCAATAAATTGCATTTTTATGAAAATAATTAAGATTTCAGAATGAGCGCGCGGAGACTGTAGGTACATACCGACGCGAAGATATAGCACGATAATATGATAAAATGAACACACGTTGCTTCGTTTACTTATAATTTGATATCAAAGCGGCAATATTTGTTTCACTTTGAAGAAGAAAGATGAACGAATGTCACACAGGAAGTTTGAGGTTTTTCAAAGCATCCCTTGTGCCTCTGGTCCTATAATCGAATAAGCGTGTAAGCTGTTTTTCATACAGGGGATCGTTTTCCAAACAACCTATGGTCGAAAAAAACCAATTTCGAAAATGTTTGCTGTCACTTGTGGAAGCCATTTTTAAGACAAGCGACAGGAAAAGTATAAGGTACACATATAGATACAGCGAAGGTATACGTTTCATAATTTCTAATATGAGCAAAAATATTGTAAATGTGTGTTACTTGACAGATCCTTGCCACTGAAATAGCAATGTGTGTCAATTAAAAATACTGGCAAAAAGGTCATATTAAGCACAGTTACCCGTTCAAAATTATTAATTCCAAAGAAACGACACGAATGATTAGGTACTCTTTACTAAAATGCAGTTTCACTGACAACACTGCAGTACAAGAGTTCGTATGCACTTTTCAATTGGGGGCGAACACCTATGGTGATATGTTAAGTTATCATACACACCAAATTCGAACTATATATTTTCGTTAGTTCCGATAGCAGACATCACTATCTTGTCTCATATTAATTCACGGTGAAGAGTGAACACATCACTTTTTGGAAACTTCACTCGATCGGAGATCATTCAATTCAGAACAAAAATAATTATTGGCGCAGCCCACGTTCTATATTCATGACGTAATTCGAACCCAACGGTGCATTTCAAATTGAATTTAATGTACAGGTAAAACACAACTGCTCCGGTAAAGAATGCACTTGTAGAATGCAGTTGGCAATTGCCTTTCCACGCGTCCTATCACCCTCTGTCAAGGGCGTCGGTCCTTTCTCCGGCACAATATGAGGCAAATTGTTTCGCAGCGTTTTTGTGTACGCCACGTCGGCGATTTCCACGGAAACCATTGTCGCAACCTTCCGTGAGGTTAACTATAAAATGATTTGCTGCGCTGCAAATGGCATCAGTTCTCTCCAGTCGTTGACTTGAACCACATATCAGCCATGAACAGTTTGGTAAGTGAAATTAGGTATTCTTAATCGCACCTATCTGCATTAAGTAACACATACATGCTCAACTGACTATAGTTGCATTATACCAAGCATTGAATTGAGCCAAATGAAATAATATTAGTTAACGACCATAGCAGAACCAAGTACCTATAGATAGATAATTCCACAAAACGAAAGGCTACTGTATTCTAACAAGTATTTCGAAGAGATGAATGCATACTGAAAAACTGTCTTTCGTGGAGATCAAAAAATATATTTTACGAGTCAATACAAATGGATTTTGTACAGAGCTATTTTATTGCATGCACCCAGTTCATGCACCCAGTTTATAAAATTTCATACACAGTTCTAGAAAATAATCAGTCAAAATTCAGACAAAAGCTCGGCCATTATTGAAAGCTAACCGCGTCCGCTCCTTGCAGATTGTCCTCGCGTGCGTCCTGGTCGCTGCGTGCGCCGCCCCCGGCGGTCTCTACAACGGACTCGGTGCCTTCGGGTACTCGGGAGCCTACGCCGGACCCTACGCCTCCCCCCTGGCGTACAACGGATACGCGCACGCCGCCCCCCTGGCTCTCGCCTCGGAGCCCCGTCTCATCGACCCCGTCGCCATCGCCGCCGGCGCTCCCCTTCCCACCGGGGACACCGTCGAGGTTGCCGCCGCCAAGGCTGCCCACCTCCAGGCCCACGCCGCCGCCACCGCCAGGAACCACGGAGTGTACGCCCACGCCACCCCCCTGGCCTACTCTGCTGGCCACTACGCCCACGCCGCCCCTCTGGCCTACTCTGCCGGCCACTACGCCCACGCCGCCCCTCTGGCCTACTCTGCCGGCCACTACGCCCACGCCGCTCCCCTGGCTTACAACGGATACGCGCACGCCGCTCCCCTGGCCCTCGCCTCTCAGGCTCGTCTCGTAGACCCCGTCGCCATCGCCGCCGGAGCCCCCCTGCCCACCGGAGACACCGTCGAGGTCGCCGCCGCCAAGGCCGCTCACTTCCAGGCCCACGCCATCGCCCGCTCCAACCACTTCCTGCGATACAAGCGTGGACTCGCCGCCATCGCTTACGGAGCGCACCCCATTGCTCACTCTGCCATCGCCTACCCTAGCGCCCACCACGCCGTCGCCTACAACGCCCCCCTGGTCGCTGCCCCCCACCCCGTCGCCCACCATGCCATCGCTTACAGTGCGCCCATCGCGCACCACGCCGTCTACGCCCCCGCCCTGAGCCACGCCACCTCCTACTCGACCGTCAGCCACGTGTCGCATCCCCTGACGCACTACGCCGGCGCGTACGCGCACCACTACTAAGCGGTCGACGCAGCGCGGAGTCCGGGCTAGTCGCGAACGCCGCGAGGGCGCCGGACTCGAGGAAATCATGTAATGGTCAACACTGGAGAGTTTTGAAGTCTGCTAGCGGGGCAAGGCTGGGCGACCCACGTGGTCGCCAGAGCTGGCCGCCGGATTTCATAGCTGGACGTATTTCGAAAGAAGTTTCGAATAAGATGCTAAATTATTAAATTCCTTACACATATGTTTCAAAATGTTGCTCATTTTGTAAATACTCCACATAGAATATGACGAAACAAAAAATGTAAAATAAAAACTGCATTCTACAAGAAGTTTCTGTTCCTGTTTTTGGCAATTCAAATTCCATTATTTTCTTTACATTTTTCCTATATAATGCAACGCACAGAGGCGTTTTATGGTTAATATACAATATATTTTTACGGGCGATGTGTTAGCTACTTTGTCCATACACACGCCATTTACACACATACACGTACAGATATATACAGAAAACGTACACTCCATTTCCATTAGCATGGAGTATCTTAATGCAGTATAAGTTTAGGCCCATAGTTTATGTTGTTACATACATGACGCAAATTTTGAATGACTATTGTGAGAATTCGAATGTTTCCGCGCATCTTACAAAACTTGTATCTGTGCTCGTCGGACAACTTCTCAGGTTTTTTTACAGATCAATTTTGTCAATTTATGCTTTCATTGGTTCCAGGACAACAGGCGTCGCTTGATTATAATCACAATAATTACACTAACTGTTCTTTCCGTCGCCCTGACTGACCGACTGCCTGCTCAGCTGCCGGTCTGCGACCCTCCCCGAACTGAGCACTTTCATCTTAATTTTTTCATTTTCACTTTCAGTATTGTGTACAAGTCCCGTCACTGCCAAGTAAAAATGTCGATCAAACCGACCTGCAAAATACTCTTCTTATATCTCATGCCGACATTAATTGTCATTCACCCATTAGGTATTCATTGTTATCCAATAATTACCTATCACAGAGCAAACATAGACTGCAGGGTTGAAGTGGTCTGCAGATAAGATGGCCACAATGTTGCAGTTTTCCCTGATAGCGGCTATTTAAAGGTATCAGTCTCTTACATTGAACCACATTCATTATTATATCCATTATACTTGTGCGCATAACTGTTATTTTCGCAATGAAGGCTTCATTTGCAAATATTGGCATACTGGTGGTCATCGGAATCCAGCTCATATCTGACGTTCAGCTTGCGGGTCTCAATTCTCGCTTTATCAGGTAATTATTTGGGTAATTTCTAGCACTGCAATTTGCAAATAACAGAGGTATCCATTTACATCGAATTTGTATATTTTTGTGCTGGTCAAAAAATAGATGTAAAAAATAATTTCGCCGCACAAGACAGAACCAAAGTGGTAGCAATTTCCATCGAATTTCGTTCGAAATGTCGAAGATTATAGTTTGTAGTATAGTAAAATTATATTGATTTTTTATAAACAAATACTGTGATCACTTGGGTCGAGTTTAAATACCTCCGCATACTCTTTCTGATGGGAAATCATTTCATTGGAACGTGGTAGAAATGTTACAAACTAAACATGTTTTTTCGAATTGGGGCATTGGCCGTAAAAATGTGCTATCGATAAAAAAATTTATATTATGGTCTCTATAGCTCTATAAATTATTTTTCACAACAGCGCCGTCTCTTCAAGCCCAGAAATGCCCAGCACTGACAATCCATCGACGTCCGACATCACTCTAGACAAGCCCAGCACTGTCAATTCATCGACGTCCGACATCACTCTAGACAAGCCCAGCACTGTCAATCCATCGACGTCTGACAGCACTCTAGACAAGCCCAGCACTGTCAACCCATCGACGTCCGACAACACTCTAGACAAGCCCAGCACTGTCAACCCATCGACGTCCGACAGCACTCTAGACAAGCCCAGCACTGTCAATCCATCGACGTCCGACACCACTGCGATGACAACACACAGCACGACTACCACCGCGTTTTCCTTTCAGTTTTCCCCACAGTCAACAGGTTCCGGGGGATCGAAGACCAAACCGGGTACGGCAGTTATAATGTCCGTGTTCGCCAGCCAATTACTGTTTTTCGCCATTCTGTATGGCATTTATTGCCGGGAGTGTTAATTTTATGCACGAAAAAATGAAATATGTGCGGATGGTGTGAAAATAATGCGTCACTCTACGTTTATATTTTACAATTCAATCTTGCAACGATACGAATTTTATGTTAATTAAATACACGCAATAATTATTCATGTTTTACCGTTTTAAATTCAACGAAATAAGTTTGTTTCAATAATTAAACTAAAGTTAACGCACTAATGTGACACAAAATAAATAGTCGCATTCTTTTACTAACACACAAAATGAACAAATCGCACATCAGAAATGCAATTTTACTAATACACTAGGAGACAAAGGGAGAAGAAATTCCAGAAGCATGGCGATAAGATCTAGTTGTAACTGCAATTTGCTTGGCCATCTCACGTTTTAGGAATTTTGTGTAGTAACTATAATTGGACGAAATCCAAGTCCTTTCCTGTACCTAGCCTGCCCATCCTGGTGTCAGTGAAAGAACGGATGATTAAGAAAGTGACGTTACAATATAGAGCATCCTTGGTGGATAGTATACACTAAAGATGGATATCGCTGAGAGGATATGAAGTTCGTTACTTGCGAAATAATGTGCAAAATCATCAGATATCATCTAAAATATTCGTAAAATGAAAACAAACTTGTATCCATGATATACCCGATACACACGACCTACTCGCATTTGAGGAATGGATCCGCGGGTTTACAATCCGTCGTGTGTATAGCCAAACTAGCAACAACATCGCCCGTAAAAATAAATTGTACTGACCATAATCCGCCTCTGTGCGTTGCATTATATAGGATAAATGTAAAGAAAATAATGGAATTGGTATTGCCAAAAACATGAACAGAAACTTCTTGTAGAATGCAGTTTTTATTTTACATTTTTTGTTTCATCATATTCTGAGTGGAGTATTTACAAAATGAGCAACATTTTGAAACATAAGTAAGGAATTTAATAATTTATGTAATTTATCCTAAATATCAGTCGAAATTCGTCCAGCTATGAAATCCGGCGGCCAGCTCTGGCGACCGCGTGGGTCGCCCAGCCTTGCCCCGCTAGCAGACTTCAAAACTCTCCAGTGTTGACCATTACATGATTTCCTCGAGTCCGGCGCCCTCGCGGCGTTCGCGACTAGCCCGGACTCCGCGCTGCGTAGACCGCTTAGTAGTGGTGCGCGTACGCGCCGGCGTAGTGCGTCAGGGGATGCGACACGTGGCTGACGGTCGAGTAGGAGGTGGCGTGGCTCAGGGCAGGGGCGTAGACGGCGTGGTGCGCAATGGGCGCGCTATAAGCGATGGCGTGGTGGGCGACGGGGTGGGGGGCAGCGACCAGGGGGGCGTTGTAGGCGACGGCGCGGCTGGCAATGGGGTAGGCGATGGCAGAGTGAGCAATGGGGTGCGCTCCGTAAGCGATGGCGGCGAGTCCACGCTTGTATCGCAGGAAGTGGTTGGAGCGGGCGATGGCATGGGCCTGGAAGTGAGCGGCCTTGGCGGCGGCGACCTCGACGGTGTCTCCGGTGGGCAGGGGGGCTCCGGCGGCGATGGCGACGGGGTCTACGATACGAGCCTGAGAGGCGAGGGCCAGGGGAGCGGCGTGCGCGTATCCGTTGTAAGCCAGGGGAGCGGCGTGGGCGTAGTGGCCGGCAGAGTAGGCCAGAGGGGCGGCGTGGGCGTAGTGGCCGGCAGAGTAGGCCAGAGGGGCGGCGTGGGCGTAGTGGCCAGCAGAGTAGGCCAGGGGGGTGGCGTGGGCGTACACTCCGTGGTTCCTGGCGGTGGCGGCGGCGTGGGCCTGGAGGTGGGCAGCCTTGGCGGCGGCAACCTCGATGGTGTCCCCGGTGGGAAGGGGAGCGCCGGCGGCGATGGCGACGGGGTCGATGAGACGGGGCTCCGAGGCGAGAGCCAGGGGGGCGGCGTGCGCGTATCCGTTGTACGCCAGGGGGGAGGCGTAGGGTCCGGCGTAGGCTCCCGAGTACCCGAAGGCACCGAGTCCGTTGTAGAGGTTGCCGGGGGCGGCGCACGCAGCGGCCAGGACGCACGCGAGGACAATCTGTAAGGACCGGACGCAGTTAGCTTTCAATAATGGCCAAATTTTTGGCTGTTTTTATTGCATGAGAAGTAAATTTTCTGGAATTTTTACTCTAAAAATTAGTAGCATGCTGTATGGTGTATTTTTATACAATGTACATTTTATCTTTTAGATATGCCATTATGAGTATCCTGCAAAATATGTTACATGCACCTCATCCATCAACAGTGCTTTTGCTATATGTTAAATTTCAATTAGAACCAAGTCCAGCTCCTTGCTCATCCAATTATGCAAAATAAAATACGTTTTGGTTTTATTTAATTTTAATTTCATGCACAAAGTTTACTTCAAATGCTGTTGCGTTTGGTCAGAAGAACCTATATACAATACAATGAAATGTGGGTGATTTCACTTACCAAAATGTTCATGGCTGATATGTGGTTCAAGTCAACGACTGGAGAGAACTGATGCCATTTGCAGCGCAGCAAATCATTTTATAGTTAACCTCACGGAAGGTTGCGACAATGGTTTCCGTGGATATCGCCACGGTTGGCATAAAAAGCAGCGAAACAATTTGCCACAAATTGTGCGGGAGAAAGGACTGGCGCCCTTGCCAGAGGGTGATACGACGCGAAGTGCCGACTGCACACTAGTACTACAATGGTAATGCCGCGCTGTCTTATTTCTGCATTTTTTGTGGTGACACAGTGGACATAGTAACAAGAGGCATAAAATTGCCGGTAATAAAAAAATAGTCAACATTATCGATAATATTACCAAAATGTGGTAAAACCAATGGTGCATTTATATATATTCTTAATTGTGTGCTATATGTTGATAACTTTATATAGGTTTCAAGGGCATTGCCAGATATGTTACCAGCACAGTAGGTGCAAATGTTGCAATGCCTATCAGATCAGTGGGATGTCACCCAATTATGATCAATCACTCATTCATTTACCAACAAGCATTAGGGACAGAAACTACAGAACCCATGCATTATCCTTGCGTTGAAAGGGTTAGATAACGGTCACAAAAATAGTATAAATTCAAAAGTATTTGCTAAAGAGAAATTTTTAATGGTAAAATAACCGTTAGACATATTAAACATGTTATGTAACATGATATTATAACAATATCAGTAATGGCAATATCCCTGACGTTTGGAAGTATTTTAGGGAATAAGTCCAATGAAAATCCAAGACGTAATATCCAGAAATTCAGAAATCTACTATGGTGATCCAGAGACAAAATAACATAACTTTCCTTCCTTATTAATAGATTTATTTTATAACCCCCGAATCATTAACATTTGTTTTAGATGTTCAAAGATACGCTGTTCTCAGAAACTAAGTTATCTATTCAATTTCTTAGACTCATGTCTGCTTTGACCTTTGTTTAGCACTAGTTTTGAAAAAAAATATTTCACCGAGAATTTGAATTGTCAGGATCATTAGAATTTGAGAAGCCTACATTATTACCAACAATGTGGTTCTTTTGTTCAAGTTGAGACTTTTATCAAATCTTTTATTTAGCATTCAAATCCAATGTTGGGTTAGTTTTTTTTTCAAGAAAATGTTTTCGCTCGAAAATATAAGTGCCCAGGGTTGGGATCGAAATATTATAACAAATGGTGCCCAGGGGTGGGATGTTAATATGAGCAATACAATTGGTGCCCAGGGGTGGAATGTTACTATAGGCACTACAATTATTGGTGCCAAGGGGTGGGATGTTAAAATAGGCTAAACAATTGGTGCCCAAGGGTGAGATGCTAATATTGGCACTACTTGGGGCCCAGGGATTAATAATGGCACTACAATTGGTGCCCAGGGGTGGGATGTTAATATTGGCACTACTTGGGGCCCAGGGATGGAATATTACTATAAATACATAAATCAATTTCTTACTTATGTTTTATGCAAAGTAAAATGCAAAATTAACGAGATGATAGTCAAGCACAAAGACACAATAATCAAATTTTAAAATTAAAACCTTAGCAGTAACACGCCGCGATACTTTCAGCATCTAAGCTTTGAGCGGTAAGAGCGTAAAAGCTCTAACAATTTACTTTTTGTGTGGCTGCTAAACTGTGCGTTTCCCAATCGAGCTGATGGTAAAATATTTTGAAGTAGCATTATCAGATTTCACAAAGCTTCATGGAAACGTCGTTTGAGTTTGCATGCGTTGTCCTAAGGAATGGAGGAACATAAGCAAATTTTGAAATCGGGGAGTCGTGCATACCAAACGAAGAAAACAGGTAATTTTTTGTAGAATCCAGTTATTATTGTAAAATGTTTTGTGTTTCATAATAATGATACGTGGAATATTTACAAAATGAGCAACATTTTAAAATCTATATTAGAAAACAAATAATTTAGTATTTATCCAAAACATCAGTTGAAATAAGTTCAGCTATGAAATCCGGCGGCCAGCTCTGGCGACCACGTGGGTCGCCCAGCCTTCCCCCGCTAGCAGACTTCAAAACTCTCCAGTGTTGACCATTACATGATTTCCTCGAGTCCGGCGCCCTCGCGGCGTTCGCGACTAGCCCGGACTCCGCGCTGCGTAGACCGCTTAGTAGTGGTGCGCGTACGCGCCGGCGTAGTGCGTCAGGGGATGCGACACGTGGCTGACGGTCGAGTAGGAGGTGGCGTGGCTCAGGGCGGGGGCGTAGACGGCGTGGTGCGCGATGGGCGCGCTGTAAGCGATGGCGTGGTGGGCGACGGGGTGGGGGGCAGCGACCAGGGGGGCGTTGTAGGCGACGGCGTGGTGGGCGCTAGGGTAGGCGATGGCAGAGTGAGCAATGGGGTGCGCTCCGTAAGCGATGGCGGCGAGTCCACGCTTGTATCGCAGGAAGTGGTTGGAGCGGGCGATGGCGTGGGCCTGGAAGTGAGCGGCCTTGGCGGCGGCGACCTCGACGGTGTCTCCGGTGGGCAGGGGGGCTCCGGCGGCGATGGCTACGGGGTCTACGAGACGAGCCTGAGAGGCGAGGGCCAGGGGAGCGGCGTGAGCGTATCCGTTGTAAGCCAGGGGAGCGGCGTGGGCGTAGTGGCCAGCAGAGTAGGCCAGAGGGGCGGCGTGGGCGTAGTGGCCAGCAGAGTAGGCCAGGGGGGCGGCGTGGGCGTACACTCCGTGGTTCCTGACGGTGGCGGCAGCGTGGGCCTGGAGGTGGGCAGCCTTGGCGGCGGCAACCTCGACGGTGTCTCCGGTGGGAAGGGGAGCGCCGGCGGCGATGGCGACGGGGTCGATGAGACGGGGCTCCGAGGCGAGAGCCAGGGGGGCGGCGTGCGCGTATCCGTTGTACGCCAGGGGGGAGTCGTAGGGTCCGGCGTAGGCTCCCGAGTACCCGAAGGCACCGAGTCCGTTGTAGAGGTTGCCGGGGGCGGCGCACGCAGCGGCCAGGACGCACGCGAGGACAATCTGTAAGGACCGGACGCAGTTAGCTTTCATTATGGCCAAATTTTTGGCTGTTTTTATTGCATGAGATGTAAATTTTTTGGAATTTTTACTCTAAAAATCAGTAGCATGCTGTATGGTGTATTTTCAACCAATGTACATTTAATCTTTTAGTAATGCCATTATGAGTATCCTGCAATGTTACATGCATCTCTTCCATCAATAGTGCTTAAATTTCAAGTATAACCAAGTCCAACTCCATGTTCATCCAATTATGCAAAATAAAATATGTTTTTACTTTTATTTAATTTTAAATTTAATGCACAAAGTGTACTTCAAATGCTGTTGCGTTTAGTCTGAAGAACCTATATACAATACAATGAAATGTGGGTGATTTCACTTACCAAACTGTTCATGGCTGATATGTGGTTCAAGTCAACGACTGGAGAGAACTGATGCCATTTGCAGCGCAGCAAATCATTTTATAGTTAACCTCACGGAAGGTTGCGACAATGGTTTCCGTGGATATCGCCACGGTTGGCATAAAAAGCAGCGAAACAATTTGCCACACATTGTGCGGGAGAAAGGACTGGCGCCCTTGCCAGAGGGTGATACGACGCATGGCAAGTGCCGACTGCACACTAGTACTACAATGGCAATGCCGCGCTGTCTTATTTCTGCATTGTTGTTGTCACAAAGAGGACATTGTTTAAAAAAGAAACGCAAAACAGTAAAAATATCGATGATAAAAAAAAAAGCATTATACTGATAACATCTCCAAAACACGGTAAAGTCAATTGCCATATTGTGAGATTTTGTAAACTTTGTATTTTGTTTCATTTTACAGGGATGTCCGTAATATGTTAGGCACAAGCACAGTACAGATGGTGAAATACCTATCAGATCAGCGTAATGCCACTAAATATATATCAATTACTCATTAAGTTACCAACTGTAACATAACAAGTTATTGTAATTTACCCGATGTAACCTTACCGAATTTCATCTCTGATCCTGAGGCACAAATACACAATTTTCGTTCCTTTTTAATGATTTTTTTAACACTATATTTAAAAACTAGTTTTAACAGATCAAAGATTCTCCGTTCTCCGAGAAAGATCAGTGAAATAGCCGCATCTATTTTGCCTAAATCAAAAATACCAAACCAGATACCAAAACACACTAAAACACAAAAACCACAAAATACCAAAAAATACCAAATCACATAATATTAGTCAAATTCAGGAATAAAATAAACGAAAAATTTATTATTCGAAATAATTGCTGTCGGGTGGGATTTTAATATTAAAACTACAATTGCTGCCCAAGGATGGGATATTAATATTTTAACTACAATTGGTGTCTAGGAGTGGGATATTAATATTTTCACTACTTTAGGTCCCCAGGGGTGGGACATTTATAATTGCACTTCATTTGGTGTCTATAGGGGTAAGATAAGGTGACACCAAAGATGCCTGGGGAGGGATTTTATTTTTCACACGAAGTTGGTGGCTAGGCTAGTGATAGAGTAGGTATAATTAATTTTTCTACAACCAGGTAAAATGGGTAACGAGGAATACCTATATTCACAGATAACTTGGTCAGGACACGTCATGGGCTGGTGGCATATTCTCAGAAAATTGTAGGTACTGCCATTATTTTGCAAGAATGAAATTACAGCAGCGAGATGGATATAATGATTTTAATATGATAATTTGTAATTGGATAATTTCATTTGAAATGGCATAGAAGTCAATTGTCAAAAGAAATGTTAAGTGATGAAGAAAATAGAGAAACCCTCGATTACAAAATTTACCATTTATATTTAATACGAGGCATAATGTACAAGATACGAGGGAGGGTCAAACCCAAAAACCCAAACACCAAATCCTAAATCGTTAAAAGCGGCCATGCATTCAGAAGAAAGCTGTAAGCAATAACAAATTCCTTGTTCTGAAGCTGTAAACCAGCTGGAAACTGTGCGTTTCCGAAAAGCGATGTTGGTAAAAACATTGGAAGAAGGAAACCCAATTTCACAAAGCTATGCATCGTTTGCACATTTGCTAAAGCTCGTTTGCATGCGTTGTCCTCAGGAATGGAAGTACCTAAAGCATATTTAGAAATCTGGGAGTCTTGCATAAAAAACAGACGCAACAGGTAATTTTTTTGTAAAATGCAGTTTTTATTGTAAAATATTTTGTCTTAAATCATAATGCTAAGTGGATTATTTACAAAATGAGCAACATTTTGAAATCTATGTAAGGAATTTCATAATTTAGCATTTTATCCGAAACATCTTTCGAAATACGTTCAGCTATGAAATCCGGCGGCCAGCTCTGGCGACCACGTGGGTCGCCCAGCCTTGCCCCGCTAGCAGACTTCAAAACTCTCCAGTGTTGACCATTACATGATTTCCTCGAGTCCGGCGCCCTCGCGGCGTTCGCGACTAGCCCGGACTCCGCGCTGCGTCGACCGCTTAGTAGTGGTGCGCGTACGCGCCGGCGTAGTGCGTCAGGGGATGCGACACGTGGCTGACGGTCGAGTAGGAGGTGGCGTGGCTCAGGGCGGGGGCGTAGACGGCGTGGTGCGCGATGGGCGCGCTGTAAGCGATGGCATGGTGGGCGACGGGGTGGGGGGCAGCGACCAGGGGGGCGTTGTAGGCGACGGCGCGGCTGGCAATGGGGTAGGCGATGGCAGAGTGAGCAATGGGGTGCGCTCCGTAAGCGATGGCGGCGAGTCCACGCTTGTATCGCAGGAAGTGGTTGGAGCGGGCGATGGCATGGGCCTGGAAGTGAGCGGCCTTGGCGGCGGCGACCTCGACGGTGTCTCCGGTGGGCAGGGGGGCTCCGGCGGCGATGGCGACGGGGTCTACGAGACGAGCCTCAGAGGCGAGGGCCAGGGGAGCGGCGTGAGCGTATCCGTTATAGGCCAGGGGAGCGGCGTGGGCGTAGTGGCCGGCAGAGTAGGCCAGAGGGGCGGCGTGGGCGTAGTGGCCAGCAGAGTAGGCCAGGGGGGCGGCGTGGGCGTACACTCCGTGGTTCCTGACGGTGGCGGCAGCGTGGGCCTGGAGGTGGGCAGCCTTGGCGGCGGCGACCTCGACGGTGTCTCCGGTGGGAAGGGGAGCGCCGGCGGCGATGGCGACGGGGTCGATCTGGCGGGCCTCAGAGGCGAGGGCGATGGGTCCGTGCGCGTATCCGTTGTACGCCAGGGGGGAGGCGTAGGGTCCGGCGTAGGCTCCCGAGTACCCAAAGGCACCGAGTCCGTTGTAGAGACCGCCGGGGGCGGCGCACGCAGCGGCGAGAACGCACGCGAGGACAATCTGCAAGGAGCGGACGCGGTTAGCTTTCGTGTTGTCAAAAGACTACCCGACTTCAAGCGAAGAAACATAAACTGCGTTTCGACATGCTGTTTGGTTTGTATTGAGTAGAAAATTTTGAATTTGCATTCATAGAATAGTGGCTTCTGGCTCTGACTTGTTCATTTATGGATTGAATGCAGATTTGAACAAGTGATTCAATGGGAATTTATTCGACAGTACGATTCACTAGTGGTGCAAATGTTACAAGAAAGTATTGGACAATAATGTAGAAAACTTATAAAAATAAACTGATCAATTGCTTACCAAAGTGTTCATGGCTGCTGCTGTTTATCAAGTCAACAACTGGAGAGAACTGATGCCGTATGCCGCCCGAACAATTCGTTTTATACCGATCCACACACGGAAGGTTGCCACAATAGATTTCGTGAAAAACATCGACTGGTAAAAACCGCGAAATAAGTGCCCCGTTCGTGCCGGAGAAAGGTCGCCGGTGCCCTTGGCATAGGGTGATAGGACGCTAAGGAATCCAACCCGACCAATGCAAAACTGGCTAATACACCAGTACCTATCACATGGGTCTAAAAACACACATGCCCACATGCCTCACCCTTTCTTCACCGCGCAAGCGCGAGAGACAGGCTCTAAGGTCGAACAATTTTACACTACACGTTATTGTTTCTTGATTGTCGATTAAATTGGTGAAAAATGCGTGGAATTGTTGTGCGCCACTGCACGGTGTTGTGTTGTAATTAGAAATCGAATATCTTCTATGCGCTCCAGCGCGACGATTGAGGTAAAGGCAGGCGTACGTAGGTAATGGGTGTGTACTTGCAGGTATTATCGATATAATCGACATCTGGGACAATTATTACGAGAGCGAATTACGCGCACGTAGCTATCGAAAGCGATCGACGCCAAGCGGCTTGACCTTACATGCTCGATAGATACACATGTCAATTATATTGTTAGCATATCAAACCATGTGACCTTAAGCTCAGTAAATTGCTAGAGGACAATAATTATTCGATTTTTGCCACCTTATCCCGGAAACAGTAGTTTATATACACCCTATATATGTGTGATCTGTATCATGGTATACACAATCTTGATTACACAACGAAATGGTCTTATGGTTTTTTGGACAACATCAAGTTGGAAGTGCATGAGCAATTGTACCCAATTGTACCCCTTATTGCAATTGTACCCTTTAAAAATGGTAGATATTTCATTTCTAAATACATCGACATTAACATATTATATTACGTGTCCAAGCCTCTGCCTTATGAGTTGTATTTGCATGTTAACTGTAACTGGTTATTCAATTACAGCCTGGCAAAAGTTGGCAAAAAAGAGTGCTAATTTATCATGTCGTATATACCATACTTTGGCATTGACTTTCATGCAAGGCCACATTTTTAGGAAGTTGCCATTTGAGACGGGTGCACCCAAAATCTGCGAGAACTGGATCAGTTTGAAATGTAATATATGGGTGTTAACCAGAGACAGACATTCTCACGTCAAGAAACACATGTTTTATTATCGAATTGTGATTTATTTATATGCAATTGCATTATTGCAATCGCACCTCTATGGTACTTACAGAGAGGAGAGGTGAGACTGAGGAATGCAACAGCCTAACTTTGTCGTCACGATTCAAGATCAATACAGATTTGTTTGGAGGTTGCTCGTGGAACAATGCAGTAATGCACAGTGTATATCTACTATCTATTGTATAATGTTTGAACAGCTGATACTGCCAAAGAACGATATTTTAGGTTAGGCCTCCAAGTTCCATCCTTCCCGTCCCAGGCTGTAATGGAGTTAAGAAGAATGAAGACCATGAAAGGGGATGGTCGGGACGAGGCCCGACTTTCGGGCAGGATTTGGACCCAACTAAACGACAAAAATATCGGGCACTGGGCAAGACTATAACGGTTGTGCTCGGCGCGCAAGGTGTCGAGCTAATTTCCTCGAGATTTCGGGTTATTTTCAAATATGCGGAGTGCGAACCAAATGGACTTTCACCGGTAATCAGTAATCGGAATTTTTATGCATTTTTGATTTCGGTATAACTTCTAACCTGGGATGTTATGCAGGGGGGTGGGGGGGGGGGGGGACCTTTAGAGGTAGACTTTTTTCGTCGGCACAGGCCGACGAAAAAAACTGATCTCTATACACCCTAAACCAGATAGCGGAGACATTGGTATAGGTATTGTCATATGAAATGCAGTCATTCATAATAATATGTCTCATTATATCATGCCAACACCTTGCAGAAAACTGTAAATCATTCGCTACATTATAAATAAGAGGTTTATTCTGAAGTTGTGAATGAGAAATATAAGTGTATTGGGACTATAAGATATAGGTAATTATTCACGAAGTTGAAAATTACCCTGCGACAATGATAGCGTGCTATCGATCCATTCATGTGCCGCAATATCCATTGACGGACGCCTTCAAACGCAGTCACGTCTAATTATCGTTCATCATAAGACAGTAATACATGCGGTCGTACTGGTGCAGAGATCACTAAAAGCGCGAGGCGGCCAATTACTTTTGATTACAATTCCGCATTTGCATACCGGCCGAGAATCAGCTCCAATCAATCAATTATGTCTGGTATTTATGAGTTAAATTAGCTTTCAGACGCTTTATTGACTACTGACATAACCACCTTGTACCCTGTAGGTAATTAAGCAATAATATATGTATCGCCAAAGTCTAATACTTTACGTGGCCAACACGGACGCAACCATCAGACATCAATTACAGGTTATATTGCAGGAACTGATTGGCATGTTACAAATCAGGATGCAAATCTGCAAAGGTCATCTAGCGCCACCTGACTCATCTGGTATCTTGCAGTGAATGCAACCATGCAATGTCTTTATTCCTGCAGAATTTAACAGGACCTTATTATTGTCCGTCAATTAAGATAAGCATTTAGCTAGTGAGTAGCTTGTCCAAATCTTGAACTAACAGTGACAGAGCACCTGCAACACTATGCTCAGTATAAAGTATACTTATCGCAAGACAAGAGATCGACCTTGCCGGCGGCTTTAGAGGTAAGTCGGCAACTGGACCGAAAGAACTCGAGCAAAAGAACTGGACTCTGCGGTGGACCCACGGCCACTGTTCGTATCGGCACAGACGTCACGGCAATCTCGTTTAGATCGCGATCGATGCGCTGCTCGAGCAAAAAGACCTGGACTCTGCGGTGGACCCACGGCCACTGTTCGTATCGGCACAGACGTCACGGCAATCTCGTTTAGATCGCGATCGATGCGCTGCTCGAGCAATAAACATCGAATTGCTCGCTCGCGTCGCGGAATTTGGTTCAGAGATCGACCGGTCGCAGCACGTTTTTATCTCAGTTTCACGGCGATTCGGAAAGGTCATGGGAGTCCTTGTCTCAAGGCCGTCCAAGGGCGTGGATGTCGCCTCACTTTCATTATAGAGACGATCGCAATGTGACCATCTCGTAGGTTTTTGCCAAAGGCGAATTCAGATCAGCATGGAATGGAAGAGGCGCCATGGAACGAGATTATTGTAACTCGAGCGTATGTACGTGTCTTCTCAAGACGTTATCTTCCAGCAATCCAAGCACTGTCTCTTCGAATGATTGTTAAAAAAGACAGCTTTTTTTCTCAAGCCGAAACAGAATCAGTTCCACCCTAACAATGCTCACAAGAGTCAATTAAATCAGTCTCCTGTCTGATATTTTTGATCGGCAGGACATGTTTACGATCGCGTTGAGATGACGGCGACGACGACGGCGGCTCCATTCATGGTCAGCTCTCGCAGACTCACAATCAAATGAACTTGAGGCTGTTCGTCTGCCCCCGAAGAGCACCTGAAAGTGAGAGCGCCGCGCCGCCGCAGCTTTTTGTCTCCCGTGTCAATGATCCGTGAAGATCCGGCCGATTTCGGTAATACTAATCATCTTGAGAAAAAAACGGTTTCGAAATCACTTTGTCGATATAGTCCGTGTATGCACTGCGTAAGAAAGCGTTGACAATTTTACACAATTTCTCACCACATTCAAGGACCGTAATCGAAATATCATATTATGAAATAAAAGACGGACAACTTACAAAAGAGATATAGAGCGACGTGATCGACTAGCTTGTTTGTAAAGTGTGGAGGTGCCACAATCTGTTTAGCAACGACAAGTTTATGAGTATAAGATCGAAAATGGCAGAGAATTACCTTCTTGCGTTGGCATAGCCGGTCATAGCCAAGACAAGGCGTCGTCAAACCAAACCAATTCGTCGCATAAAACAGATGGCAGACGGTTTACCACTAAAAGCGTCGCACTCTCGGGCGCTGGGGTCGGCAACTCAGAATACAAAGCCAAAACGAAAGCCCCAAAGCGCCATGATCCGGTGGATGATGTAGGAATTCAACATTTTAAACCAAATTTGCATGTTTTTAGAGAAAAACATCAAGAAATTCTCACAAAGCGTTTTCGTTGGCCTCCCTTCGCAGACCACGGCAATCTTTCTGGATGCTGGCCTGCACATACGCAGCGAAACAAACCTACCTAACCGCTGTCGGCACCGAAAGAAGAAAAAACATCTAGTTTTCGCAAAGCACGTTCGCGAGGGGCGGGAGCAGATCGAGTCGCCGGTGCAAACTTGCTCCAGTTAGCGGTCCCCATGGTCGAAACTCACGCATCTCGTGGCTCAACGTGAGGATGTCGCCAACTGCGATAGATGCCTCCGAGTGCGACGGTGGTAGAGTGGGGGGCTGCGATTTTGACGCCAGCACCGAATAGCGAAGACGGGTTGGTCGCGCGTCCCGACGAAACGACGCCCGCCGGTTCGTGCCCACTGACCGGGGTATAAAAGGTAGAGGATGAGACAGCAGAAGCACACTTGAGGCATTAGCGAGTACTGGAAATCAGCAGCGCTAAACGACAGAGCAGCATCATGAAGTGTATGGTGAGTACTATTTGTGTGTGTTGACTTTATTTTTGAAAATTTACAAGAATTAAATGAAGTGAGTCCTCTGGGCATCTTTTGGAAAAGCTGGACTAACTGGTGGGAAAGCGCCGAAGATAGGCGACTTAATGGAAAATCACGGAAAACCAAAATAGGGAGCCGGTCAAGTCGGTTCCAGTAATGGGCGCTTGGACCTTCCTGTCTGTACTAAAAATCAGACATAGGGAAATGGAACAGGAACAGGAACAGAGTCTTTAATTGGTGTAATTGGTATTACCTGAGGTTGTACATTATCATTGAAACCTCGTGGCTACTTAAACGGGGTTGCCGCCCAAAAGACTCTGCTTCCCATCCATAAAAAGGGAGAGGGTTTGCACACGACCAAGAATTTCGATCACACAGTACTAATCACAAAGTCTGACCTCCCAACACCATCAACCATAAACCCCCCGTGTTCATGAAAAACCACAACCCCACCCCGTCTTTCAATAGCACCCTTGCTAACCGCCGTCCGGCTCTTGTTCCAGATCGTCTTGTCCGCCCTTGTGGCCGTCTGCGTCGCCGCCCCCGGCTTCTACCCCGGCTACGTGGCCGCCCCCCACGTGTACGGATACAAGGCGGTGCCTTACGCTGCCCCCGTCGCCGTCGAGAACCAGTACCACGCTCAGGATACCCTAGGTCAGTGCGAACGTCTGGGCATTTCGTCGGCTCACGCTGCCCCAAGGCGATGGCCGAATGCCGTTCGGTTCTCATGCCGTTCCTCGTGTCAAATCATTGCCATGAGGTGTGGGCCTGGCTGCATCGCGGTAATTTATTCGATTCGGTAGTGTTATCATGTTGGTTGGATCAATTTTGACTCATGACGAGAATACACGCGCATTCAAAACACGCTTCAACTTCTAGCGCAACAAGGCTTAGCCTAACGACAGCCAACCGCATATTTATCCTGTATATTCAAACGGAATATCACTTACATTGCTACCTTAAACTGCACTTATCGATATCACTTAGGAAACGGAAAGGAATTTGCATCAGGACACGCGCCTGAAACCAGGATTCTTGCTATCCTTATAAATATTATCTGGACAAATGGTAAAATATCATTACTTGCAACAGCATGCTATTATAATTTTAACGTGCTGTTAATGCAGCCGGGCAAACTGTCTGAACAATCGATCGGGATCCTGCAAGCATGTTTCTGATTTCTAAAGTGGACCGATCTGACATTGAGTTGTTAAGCCAGTGATCAGAAGGTTAGGCCTTCCTTCTATCTACAGTGCCTTTATCGAGCACTACCAGAGCACTATCGTCCAGCCCTAAACGCGCGTCATCCACAGCCAAACCTAACCAAACTCCTCGCTCTCCCCAATCTTCCAGGCCAGTACTCGTACGGCTACTCCGGCGGCCCCAGTGCCAAGACCGAGTTCCGCTCTGCTGACGGCTCGGTCGCCGGTGGATACTCGTACGTCGACGAGAAGGGAGAGGTGCAGAACGTGCAGTACACCGCTGACGCCGTCCACGGATTCCGTGTGGCCGCTTCCAACCTGCCCGTCGCCCCCGTCGGACCTGCCCCCCTCAAGGTCGAGGCTCCTGTGCCCGTCGAAGACACCGTCGAGGTTGTCAAGGCCCGCGCTGAGCACCTCGCTGCCTTCGAGGAGGTCAAGAACCGCAAGGTGGGTGCATTTTGTGCATTGGGTCGACTGTCCATTGGAGGAATTGGAGATCTTCATTTGCACACACCTGATGTTAGGTCTTGTCACTATTGCAACCCTGCTTGTAAGGGTCATTTCCCCACATCTTCTTCCAGGTGGCTATTATACAACTCTTTACGATCACCTGTCTGTCTGTATCTATAGATAGGAATAATGATCGGTATCTAGGGGCATTTCAATGTTATTTCGTTAAGATAACGAACCTTATATCCTGCGATTACTTTACATAATTTCCTCCCTGGGCTTGATTGATGTACTCAGCTAGCAATTTTGGAAACACGATGTAAGCTAAGCTAGGGCTGACTCATGGTATAAGAATCAGTGGGGTTAGCCAACTCGTTTTATCACAATCCACGGCGTCTGCTTACAATACAACCTGTGAATTAGAACGAGATGCATTTTTGTAGTGTTTGGTATCGTCAGCGTGAGCGATAGATCGTCCTACACTGATTCTCAGAACGAAACGAGAATGAAAAAGAATCCTGTGGGATATATTCTGCAAAAGCATAGGAAGAAAGACTTCTCATTTACTTCATGAATTGATGAAAGCCACAGACAGTGATATTTAATGTTGCTTCACCATAATCCCCTAAATGTTTCGTAAAGACAAAACGCATAATCTCCCAAATACTAGGTTTAGTACTAATCTCATCTCCGGCCGTTCCAGGTCGATGAGTTCGTGAAGCCCGTCGTCGCCGCCGCCGTTCCCGTCGCCTACTCCGCCCCGATCGCCACCCCCTACACCTACCCCACGTACAACTACGTCGCGCCCGCCGTCACCTCGTACGCCGCCAAGGGATTCGCCTACTCCGCGCCCGCCTACTACCCGTACAACTACAAGACCTACGCCTACCCCGAATCCAAGGCCATCGCTTACTCCCAATTCGCCTACCCCGAGACCAAGGCCATCGCTTACTCCCAATTCGCCTACCCCGAGACCAAGCCCATCGCCTACGCCCCGTTTGCCTACCCCGCGGCTAAGGCCATCGCTTACACCGCCCCCGTCGCTTCTTACTACGCCGCCCCCGCCGTCACCAGCCAGTTCCACTCCCAGGACGAGCTCGGACAGTACTCTTACGGATACGCCGGAGGTCTGTCCGCCAAGACCGAGACCAAGAGCTTCGATGGAGTCACTCGTGGAGGATACTCTTACGTCGATGCCAACGGAGAGGTCCAGAACGTGCAGTACACCGCTGATGCCGTCAACGGATTCCGAGTCGCCGCCTCCAACTTGCCCGTGGCGCCTGCCCCGTTGAAGGTCGAGCCTTTGGAGACCGTGCCCGAGACCGCTGAGGTCGTTGCGGCCAAGAGCGCTCACTTCGCTGCTCATGTTGAGGCCAAGGAGCGATTCGCAAAGGCTCTGCTCTAAAGTGGGAGATCCTGACGAATTGGAACCCTAGTCGCTATGCGTTCGAAAGCTCTGCTCGATCGGGATTCGATGTGGAGGAACTGTGTCGCGGTGATGATCGAACATGACTTGGCCATCTCATAACTGACGATGATTTTTGATTGAATTCGATGTCATTTTTAGATGTTACCGAACTTTAAACTATTGTACAAAATAATAAAACACGCTTTTTCCATTGAGATGTTGTTGTTGGCTAAGCCTCCATTAGTTATCCTTATCATTGACTCCTAAATCCTTGTTAATTATACCTTCGATCATTGCTTCGAAGGTTTTACCATGCAACCTGGCAATTAGCAGTTAAATGGAATTCGGTAAGGTTGTATCAACAATTTAAACACAAGTTTGAAATTTTGCTTTGTTGTATATTTTCAACAATAATATCATAAAAATTCTAGAACTAGTTTCACAAGGATTTGGCGCGGCTCGTTAGCTAGGATTCACGTTGTTTAGTGAAGGGTCGATCACGATTAATATAATGCACAGCTTGATATGAGAAACACGGCCGCCACTCTCATGACTATGTTACGACGTTGGTATTAAAAAAATATCAAATCATTCACACACAGATAATAAATAAACAATCACATGGCCAGTTGGTTACAGTTTGCAGTTGTGAAAGGGAAGGTTTGGATGAATGCGCACCGAAAAGACTTGGGTATGACGTTGGTAAAGGGAAGATGGAAGCCGGTAAGATGACGCTGGTAAAGAAGGAAGGGTGCACAACAGGCAAAATAGTACCTTTATCATTATCACCATCATAGGATTATTTGTGGGAAATTAAATTAAGGTTCCTATGTCGAGACTTAAGCATCGAAAGGTATCAAAAGGTAACTAGAAGCGTAAAAGTGCGGTATGTCTAAATAAACATTGCGGACACGGTACTATGGTTTCGATTGTGAAGCCTGTTTCACAAACTCAAATGTTTTTGTCAATTTAATTGATGCACATTCATCACAACTGTGATTTCAGCTGCCCAAACTTAGTGCAACTTATTATTAGAGAGTCCAGGAACTGTGGATAGGTACATTAATGAAAAATAAAATTTGGTTTAAACAGATGACTGATCAAGAAATTAATAGTCTTATGCTCGAGTGAGATGTGTTATTTTGGCGGGTACAGATCAAACTGAGAGTTTAATGATTCGCCCCACGAAAAGGGTTGAGAAGCCTCGAGTTTAGTTTGCTTGAAGGACGCAATGTCACCTATAGACTGCAGCCATGGGGAATACAAATATCGGTGCTAGAATCGCTTAATTAAGAACCTGTTTAAACAAGACAGCAAAAGGTCAAGCCAAACCTCTGTTTTTTAGACACTGTTCAAAGAATCGACAAGGCCCGTTATTCGCTCAGGGCTAAAGTCATACAGATGCAGTAACTCCAATCTAGATTATTAAATATCAAAATGCTATTTTAAAGTTGCCTCCGAAAACCGCGCTTCAATGAAAATTGGCACGAAAAAACGCAAACATTTGAGTGAGTGTAAGAGGTCGTCGTGTAGCGGGGTGATGTGTTCCAGCGAAGACGGCGGCGGCGTCGGTTGTCAGGCAGTGTCAGTTCGGACGTGCGCCGGGTCCCGGGCGTTGGGCGCTCAGAACGCCCGGCCCAGGTAGGTGACTGCCGGGTCGGCGCCCGGGCAGAGCTCGACAAAGCCCAGCCGGGCGTACATGTCCAGGCTGGCCGAGTCCTGAGAGGCGATAGGAACGTGGACCCCGAACGAACCTGCACACGGTGCACAGTCAGTGGCAATCGGTAGTGACGCAACATTTTGTCCAGGTTGATTTTGTTGAAACTTTTCGACGAGGTGCCTCAACATTCAGGTCATTTTGCATCTGTACCTGCTAAAAGTTTTAAAATTGATATAATATAATGAAATGATTTGTCGATGGCTCTTTTCAGCCAGTTTAAAAATGTTCAGCGTTTGTACTCTTGATAGGTATGGGTGTGGACTGCAGGTTAGTTTTGCACTTGTCATTCACTTTTGGAAGTATATTTGCAAAGAGAAATTACCCAGGGCAAGAACCTTGGAAGATTATATAATTGAAAAATCAATTGGTAGGGAGGAATTGAAAAACGCAACCAGCAAAAACAATAGAGAAACCCAGGATATGATGCGCTGGGAAAGCAGGTAAGCCGGTTCATTGGGAAGTCACCTCATATTTTATACACTTTAAGACCACACCATTTGTCGGATCGCAACGAAACCTATATCCACGAAATCCTAAAACTTTTGGCAACCGATTGATACCCTTTGCATCTTGACAGATTTCACCCATCTCTTAATTTACAAGCGTTATGAAACAACCCTGTTAAGCCGGATCTGTGAACGGTGTACACGGGCTGTTTACTTATATTCTTAAGAAGCCTGACACATTTAACAACAAATTGACACCCTTCACGTCAATTCAAGATCATTTCAAAATTCAACCAACATTCATCATCAACAACTATCAATGGCCGACCTTAAAATCACTCAGCATCCAATTCCCAACGGGAATCAAACAAAACTAAAACTAAACTAAGACCGTTTCCAGGCCAGCAAGAAGTCACGAGCCTAAAAAATAAAAACGAGCATAGTCGTGCCGTGCACTCACCGTTAGCGCGGAGAGCGGCCAGCAGACACGTGACCTGCCGCTTGGCCACGCTGCCGTCGGTGACGTTCGGCAGCAGCGCGCACGCCACCGCCGACGGGTGTTGCGCGTGCACCGCGTCCGGCACCGCGCCGCGCCACGCGTGGAACCACTCGCTCATCTCCTGCGCCGCCGAGCGAGATTCGGCGTCGGCCCGCGGATACTTGGCGCACATCTCGGGCAGCCACGCGACCTCCACCTTCTTGTAGAACTGTCGGGCATCGAGCGCGGCCAGCGCGTAGCCCACCACGCCCGCATCGTCTTGCACCACGAAGCAGAAGTCGGGACTCAACGTCAGGAACGAGCCCGCCAGTCTGCGCACAAAACGCAATCTCGTCACAGACGAGGCCAGCATGGGTCGTGTTGGCCATGGCTTGCAGTCCTGGGAAGGACTAAGAAAGTCTACGGAGGGCTTGAAAGGACTAAAGAAATGGTCCTCAAACTTATTGGATCCATGGCTGCCTTAACAAAGGAACGAATATTCGCGGCTCCCTAATGCTATCACCGGTTTTACATTGCAACTTATATAC
Source organism: Nemoura dubitans (assembly GCA_921293005.1). NCBI lineage: Eukaryota > Metazoa > Arthropoda > Insecta > Plecoptera > Nemouridae > Nemoura > Nemoura dubitans. Next base: position 42,879,953 of record OV121076.1, read on the forward strand.
CTAACCTTTTGTTTTTGCAAGATCCCTGTGCAATTAATAATACATCTCAAGTGGTCAAATCAATGCACGTCTAGATGCGTCATTTGACAGGGCAAGGATTTTTATCAAACGTAATCATGTCAATTGTCAATTGTACCTACATATCGAGAATAAATATTATTTCCATACAGAAAAATTGCGATGCATGGAATCTTGTGGAACTTTTTCGACGCCCCTGGGAGCCGCGACGCACGGTTTGAGAACCACTGGTCCAGAGAGAACCTTAGCGATGTATTTATTTGAGCCGTTAACAGTTATGCAGTCCGAGCCAATCCAAACACTTGTTTTCGAAGTGACCAAAGCCATCCAAGTCCGCCTGACTTGTTTTCGAAGTGACCAAAGCCATCCAAGTCCGCCTGACTTGTTTTCGAAGTGACCAAAGCCATCGAAGTCCGCCTGACTTGTTTTCGAAGTGACCAAAGCCATCCAAGTCCGCCTGACTTGTTTTCGAAGTGACCAAAGCCATCCAAGTCCGCCTGACTTGTTTTCGAAGTGACCAAAGCCATCCAAGTCCGCCTGACTTGTTTTCGAAGTGACCAAAGCCTCCCATTTCCGCACGCCAGTCCTCGACACTCACTTGTCCCCGGGCAGGTCCGGCCAATCGGCAAACAGCTCGGCCGCGAGTCCGCACGTCTGCCGGCACACCTCGTAGACGGCCGCCTCGTCGGCGGGCGCGAACGGGCGCACCGTGTAGATTATCGCGTCAGGCGTCTCGGGCGCCTTGTACGAGAACAGGTCGTTGCTGGAGTCGACGGGCATCAGCCGCTGAGGAGGAGAGCAAGCGCGATTACGGTTCGTTGCTCCATCTCGGTGCAACGTGAAACATCATATTGCACGTATTTGTAACAGTATTGAGTTTATAGGTTCCTTTAAACTCAATGGTAACAGGTTTAATGTTTGTAGGTCATGTAGTACCTACCTATTACCTACCTGAAGACCCTAAATGATTACTACTTGTGCCATAGAATGCTCGTGCCTACAGAGAGGGAGATGATATAAAATATATATAAATAGGTAACTGACGTGGTCTAAGCATTCTTATGCATCCCCCAGACCAAATAAAATGCAATACAAATACAAATTCTAGAAGCTTTGGGAGGGGATATAAAAGGACCTGGTAAACAAAGCTAGTCAGTCAAGATTATTGCAGTGATGAGTGTTATTACTATTAGTTACTGAGTTTAATATTTGACAAGAATATTGCATGAATTTAATTGCGTAGTGAACTTTGTAATTGTGTTGCGGAATAAAAAGTGCGACTCGCCATTGTAAACCCAGGTACAGTACTTTCTCGTAAAAATAGGATGGCGCCCTGAACTGCTTACGAGCAGTCACACACTGTGTTGACATCAGTGCAGTTTTTCCAAGCGGCCACATGTGAACTTACTCGGATGGTACACGTCTTTTTAAATATTGGCTTCGCAAAGCTTTGAAGGAAGTGGCACCACGATTAAGTTTCTGTATTCCAGTGAGCCATAGAGATCTCACCAACCTGCTTTTTGCACCAGTTCCGAATGGTAGAAATAAGATGGCTGCAGTTGTCCAACCACCGTTGGTGGGCACACTGCGTGTCCTTGGAGGTGGTTTTACGAGCCTGTTTGTGCCGACTAGGCAAGCAATAACATTCTACGGAGAATTTTTATAATTTTGGTTTTCCTTGTGTCAGACTCAGATCTACCTATTACTGTGAAAATAATGTAAAAGTAGGAACCTTTTATTTACCCACCCACTCCAATTAAAAACAAGCCAGAGGACAGAGTACTTATTCCATACGCACTCACTCCACTTGAAATCAAGCCAGAGGACAGAGTACTTATTCTATACACACTCACTACACTTGACATCAAGCCCGAGCTGGCGAACGCATTTGATCCGCTCACCTGCAGGTCAGACGTGAGCCCGCCGCGAAACACCCAGGGCTCCTGGTCGCCGGACATGAACGACTCCTTCCACCCTTTCGAGAACCCTGCAGACAAGACATATCGCGGGTCAGCTCGGCACGCCACGCAGCGCGAACACAACCGAACCTTACAGCCGGCCCGGTCCGGATCCGTTTGTAGCTCGGGGCCTCGGGTTTGTAGCCGCGGTTTCAATCGACCATGTGGATGGTAACGAAACAGATTCCCCAACAAGATACAGTTCTACTTCCTTACTATGGATCTTACTAAGAGCACATATAGGTAGAGCTCACACAGAGAGTAGAAGCTTATGTTACAATTGGCTTCGCAAAATCTTGAGTGAATAGTGCTCCGCAATTTATCAGGCACTCCCTTTGCTTCCAAGCCAAATAAATATGAAAAAGGTCACTGGATGGATGGACAGCTCTGTCTCATCAGTTATCACTTAGTTATGAGCTCATGACACTTAGTTTTACCAATGCCAGAGAAAGCTGTAGCTTTTTTCCCAACCTGATTTAGAAGATATACTACTGAATTATTGACCCTCATGTATCTTGCATGTAGTCTTTTGTCTGTCTGTTAAAGATGTATCTGAAATTCAAATATTTTGGGATTGAGGTATTTCTTATCTAGGTTAAAAAGTACTCCTAGTTAGGTATTAGATTAGGAAGTAGGTAGTAGATTGGATATTACGCTATATATATGGGACTGGAAATTGGTAGCTAGAATGTATAAATATCTACGTTCAGGTATCTAGCTAAAGTAATTGTCAAAGTTGATTTTATCCCATGGTAGAGGGCAAGTTCAATTACCATTAGAGCAGGCTCTTGTCGAGGAATCTGTCTCGCATTCTAATATTTCTCATTAAATACTTACTAGGAATGGGCCAGTGAACTACGAACGGAGTTTACGAACCAGACCTTCATGCAAAGAGCGACATTGTGATGCAATAGCAAACCAAGGCAAGCAAGCAGCATGCATCAAAGCTTAATTTAGAACCCAAAGCCTATCATCATTGCAATTGAGGTGCTGGAATGTAGCAAAACGTGAGTGAAACCTCCAGAGAGGCATGTACAAAATCCCTCATGCAACCATTGCGTGAATAGTTAGTCGTGGCAGAGTTTACGCAAGAAAACATCGAATTATCATACACGTAATATTAAATCTGAATAGTAACGTTACGAATAGAATACTATGTATATAATAAGTGATGTGTAATGCATACATGTATAGGCCCCAGTCGTGAACATACTCATAAGCTGGGGGAAATGCCCGTGCGCTGCCCAAAAAAAAAAAAAAAACACGACAAAATTACACTCATGAGCCGACCACGATTAGAGCGAGGACAAGAGAAATGGAAACCGAAGGCAAACGCCGAAGCCTGTCAAAGGCTCTGCGAGGCCGAAACATAAGCAAGCTACGTTGCATCTCTAATCTTCGACCACTACTAGCCGTTAAGGGATCGGCAACTACGACGATATTCCCTTTGCTTTGTGCATGTATTGATTTAACTAACTATCATGGGCCATTCTAGATGGCTGCCATTACAACTTCAGTAGGTAATCGCAAAAAGTTTCATGGTTAAGTATGTCTAGACATAATCTGTACAGATTTTACTGACAAATTTGACTCAAAGAATTTTTTGCAAGTCCCAGAACACAACTTGAAATCTTGGAAAATAAACTGTGTACTTAATTTAATCAACCAGTGTCTATGGAAGAGACAGTCAAGCAGTCAAGAAATTGCGCGATTGGAACCAATGGAACCATTCGAACGCTATATTGTTTCCCTTTGAGATATTGCGAACTTAATTTGACCTCACTCTGGCGGAAATCTAGCCACAACTTGAAGAGTCGCCAATCTCTTTACTGCTTTTAATGAACGAAGTTATAATAAGGCCGTGTCTCAAAAGAACCTTCCTCGTTTCGCAACCGATAGCAAAACTACTGGCCAACTACTCAGCAATCATTGCAAATTGTGGTGGGCTAGGAACTTCCCAATAGCTGGTCCTGGAATAGTGTAAGACCACCAAAATGTCTCAGAGTTGTTGCACAATTTCTAACTGCGGTTTGGATGCTAAATAAGTCTCACTGAATTCCCTGCAAGCATTAAATTTAAAATCTCAGTTTGAAATATATATTTTTGAATGCATAGCTAAATATAGGACAAGATCACAAGTCTTGATATGTTTGACTAGAAGTTGTAAGCAGATCTACTTCCTTGAAGATCACTAACTACATCAAATCATAATAGTAGGAAAGAAGGAGTCCAGATCCTTGCATCAAGTTGTTTTCCCCTTGGACTGAAGCTGCCACCTTGCAGTAAATGTCTGTGCCAGATGAAGTCACAGAAATGGTGGATTTATGAAGCAAATTTTTTTTTTTTTTTGCCAAATGCCCAAAATGTTTTCAGCATGACATCTTATTGCATTGACAATTAAAATTAGCACAATAGTTTTCATGGAAAACCAGACATGAACAAAAATATAAGATAGTTACTGCACTATAGTATCACTCAGCATTCAGATTGTTTGAACTGTCACTAGCCAGGTAAAAAAATATTTATTTACAATTGAATGTCAATATTGCTAGATCAATTTTCTTAATGGTTTCAGCAAAAACTACCAGCGACTATCAGAAAATTGAGTAAAATGCACTGGTTGACAAAATTAAATTAAAATTTGAAGCTATTTACGTCCCCAAAAACAAGTCTGACGCCAGTGACCCCATCGAACGTCGCCCCTCACTCACCCAGCCACTTGACGTACGAGTTGAGCAGCGAGACCACGCCGCGCATGTCCCACACGTACGGGTACAGGTCGTACAGCAGCTCGCGGTTCACGACTCTCGTTAGGCGCGTGAACAGCGCGTCCACCGCCGCCGAAGCGTCCGAGAGCTTGTTCGCGCGGACAAACCACTCGGCAACCTGTGCAGGAATGGAATGGGAGTGTGTTCACAGCTTCGGACAATGCATGGGCATGGGCATGGTGCATTAAGCATAACTGCGTGTTACTTCCTGTGCTCATACGGGACTTATTTCATCTTAATTGCTTGTAAATGCTTGTTGCTGACCCACACAAAAGCAAAAATAATTAAAATAATTAACAATAATTTGGATTTTGGACCACAAATAGCCGTTTTTTTAAATCATGCATGCTGATGTCACAAATTGTTAATTGTGGTGTTTCACATTAGGAAGGAGAGTGGATTTACATCTTTCAATCGGACCCATGGCTGCTATATAAATGAGCTAACAGTTCAAAAATTGACAAAACCATGCTGTGAGCGGTGAGCCGGACAAAAAGCTATATGGCAGTTTAATACTCTAAGCTCATGCCTAGCATGAGCTTCTCGAGGAAGAAGCAAATCCACTCTCCTTATAAATGTGAAATGGAGTACAGTAAATATTAAATACCTGCCTACTACATGAAGAATTTCATCTAAATCTTAATAGGTTATTAGTTAAATACTTATTAGGTATTGTTTGAATTGTATTTTTATGTGGACCAAAAAACCTTATTAAATTTGCATAGAATATCCCCACACTACTATGCCCTGGGTGGTCACCCAACGCCACATGCAAACCCTCAATGTCCCCGGTCCCACTGACCTCAGGCTTGGATCCGGCCGTCTCTTCTCCGGCCTTGTTGGTGGCTGTCAACAGCTGTGCGTTGGTCTTGAGCCAGTTGAACTCGTGCAGCAGCTGGACCCCCTGGCCGCCGTGCTCGAACGGCAGGTAGAACAGGTCGCAGAGCAGCGCGAGGTCTTCCACGGTCAGCCCCTTGTCCTTCGGGCAGCCGTTGCTCTCCACCACCATCGAGTCGGGACCCGAGCCTGGCCACGAAAACCTTACATCACCGCTCCGCTACGGGATAGACAACTAGTGTGCTAAATTCAACTCTCACTGCAATGAGCGTTTGCGGGTACCCGGGTCCCCTAGCGAGCTCAAGCACTCCAAGCACAGAAGGCAGTCCCAGCATACATAGAAAGGCTCTCCAGATTATCTACTCCTATACTAACAGCAGCTACGTGAAACCCTCCCCCCGCAAGATTCACGGCGTTCCCCTCGCCAACAAGCCAAATAATAGTTTTGCTGGCAGGCACGCCATGGTGCCACTGTTCGTTGTTTTATCACCTGTAACCAAAATAACTAGAGCCACAAGACCTGTGGAACATTGGGTGCCTTGATTTTTTACCTCGTGCCGTGGCCTGGTAGACAAAGCCAGGTCATTGTTTAAACAGGTTGCCAACGCACCCCAGTTCCTGCCGGCGAAGTTGAAAGCGCCAATCTTTTGCCGTAGCCATACCTAGGTAAATAAGAATATCTGGATAACCATTCTATCAGTGGTCCAAGCACAGAAGACAATGTCTCACCCTCGAGCTCCATCTCCTCAGGCGGCTTGTCCACGGCGGTGCACTCCATTGGCTCGAGCGGCGCGCCTGGCACAGGCGGCACAGCCACCACCTTGTTGTTGGAGAGCAGCGAGTTCATGCGTGGCGCCGGCAGCGGCTGCAGCAGGCTGTCGTTGGGCGTCGCCTGCAAGGGAACCGCACTCTTAGCTTGCCGTCAATTTGTGTCGAGCTTAGCGGTAAATGTTTTGAGGATTTTGTGATTGGTTTTCTGAATCTGTTGCACATTGATTTTCTTTGGATGAGGCCTTAAGTCTCGAGTGAATAATCAAAATAGTTTCATAGGTTTATGTGCTGGAGGATTCCTTTGGTCAACCTTTTACTTGTTTCCTTACTTAAATTTACTCTCATAGGTAGCTGATTCAGCCAATTGTTTCCTAACAGCTAAGATACATACATCGGGTGGTTCTAGCATAGATGATATTTTAAATTTTGAGTGTCATATTTACTCATGCCAACTTTTGATTGCATTCTTCACTAAAATTTACTCTCCTAGGTTGCCAATATGAGCAAGCTGGTGGGCCCAGTGCCCAGATCCACAAAGCAGAGTAAACAATTAACCCTCTGGGTTAAATAATGAACAGTCAATCACAGACAGCAAATTTGCAGATTTTCAGGGGTAATCCACATGCGGTAAGCTAACTTACTCCCGTGTTTGCCCTAACCCAGCTTTGTGGATCCCGAGCCTGAAGGCTAATGGTTCTGGCACAGGGCCGACACAGGGAGGTTCCGGTGCAAATTCCATCGGGCAACTCACGGTGGAGCAGACTTCGGCCAGCGCTTGCAGCTGGCAGACGCTGGTGTTGCTCGTGGAGACGGTGGTCTGACTGACGCAGCGGCTGATGGTGGGCGTGGGGGCCGCCGGGGCCACTATCTGGAGGGGCACGATGCGGGCATTAGCGAGCACGGAAGAAGACGGGTACAGGTAGCGGGAGCGACCCTTGGAGCCGTGTGTTGTCACTTGTAGGCCGATGCCAGGTTTTGGGAACGGAGACATTCAACAGAACTTTATACAATTTTTACACGTAATATAAATAAAGTGATTCAAATGGAGTGTAAATTTCATCGTAATGAGACAAATAGGAGCTTTTTGACAGGCCTTCAGAGTCGGCTAAAACCTCCCTTCCTTACCCACGTGCTGTTCGTATTCTGATTCCCACAAACTACTCGACGAGTGGTGTATTGTGGTGTCAAATTTCATGATATTTGATTTTGGAGAAACTTTTCACGAAACTTTACAGCATGTAGAAAAGCTTTTTTAGATTCTTATGACTCCGGAGTGGCTTGCAGGCTGAATTTTAATCTTGCAGCTCGAGTCACTTTCAGTTCCTATTGCAAGCATTTCTACAGAGAGAAATCCCCAAAACAAGATTCTGTGAATTCCCCTGGGGTTTGTACAGAACCCCCCAGAGTATCTGCCTCATTTCTTATCCTTACAGCAAGACTCTGTCTTCTTTGGGATAGTAACTCCCCCATTGAAAGCCCGTGCTACTGAGCAGGCGTATTATCAAACACCAAAACAAGGAGAAAGATTTTAACTCGACTTGATCTTTTAACACCATTTCATGCTTTCCATGTTTCAGCCCTTGCTCTGGCTGGCTACCGATGGTTGCGTGCACTTGCCAGCGGCTTGACGATGGGACCCCATGCGGGCCGCGGCTGCGAGAACTCGACGAGCCAGTCGTTGATCGCGTTGCGGAGCGCGCGGCGGGGGTGGTACATGTTGGGCGTCAGACTGATGGGGTCGTCTTCGCCGAGCGCTCCGTCCTCGGTCTCGGTCTCTAGCTTGATGTCGGCGCTCACCGCGTCATCTGCACAAACGCCAAATACCAAATATTCACTCGTGAAGAGGCTACCATACTAAGCAAACACAAGCTGAACTAATTTTCTCTCAACTTATAATAACAAATCAAAATAGCACAACTTCCATAGTATTAAGGACAAAGATCAGTTCGCCAGAAAGTTGCTTTCATACCACAAGTTGACGAGTTCTCAAGGCCACATCGTTGAAGTTATTGTTTCAAAATTTCAGTATGTTGTAAAAAATAAAAATAAAAATAGGATGCCAATGGACCTTTTTTCGAAAATTTGCACCTGGAATACTACCTAGGCCTAGAAACACCCCAAAACCAAAGATATAAGGTTACCCAGATATTCTACCATACCTAGCTATGGCTAGTGGCTACAGCAAAATTTGATGCTAGTAATTTTGCTGGCAGTCGCTGGGGTGCATTGGCAACCTATTTTGGCATCATCTACCATGCCATGGCACCAGGTCATTATGATCAAGGGACCCAATGTTCCTCAGGTGGTTACAGTTACCTTGATTACAGCTGGTAGAACAACAAACAGCAGCACCATCCCTTGACTGCCGGCAAAACTATTATTACGGGCGGAGGGCTATCGAGTAGGTAGCTGCGTTAGTATAGGAGTGGAAAATCTGGGTAACCTTATATCTGTTCCAATACTCATCATTTTTTACCCTGTTTAGAGCCATGTTTATGAAAGTGCAAAGAAAAATGAGGAAACCCATTGAAATTATCAAACAATTTTCATAAAAATTGGAATTAGGAAAATACGTGCACCCATTTGTATGTCCTTGAATATTGAAAACTCGAATATTGGAATGAAAACTTTAACGGTGTGGCAGTGAGAACTCGGCAACTTTTGGCCTGTTTCAATAATTTCCACGATCAATTTTCAACTTTCTTCATCCTACAAATGCTTCTTGACAAAATGTGCATAATTTTTTACTGTTTAACTGTTCAAATTTAGTAACTAAAGGCCATTTTCCATCAGGGCTGCGACTCGCCGATCCGAAACACCGATTTCGATCCGCCAGAATGTTTTGCTATTCCACAAATTCCACAAAGAAACCTCTGACTTTCCTTTCCTCTGACTTTGCCATGCTTTGAAACATGACAATGATCTGGCAAGACAAGATTTCATGCAAGGTATAGCATTAAGTTTTCAGCTAATTTACTTCGTAATACTCTTCAAGCTGGTCGCTGGCTAATAGTCTTGAATTTACATGTCAAAATGAGGGTACCTATTGAAACGAATTTTTCTGTGAAATCAATCAATAAATTCAAGAACTTTGATGTATTTTCACGTCGATTTTGATAATTAATAGATGGCAAGAAAACAGCAGACCACCTTCAATCAATGAAATCAATCAATAAATTCAAGAACATTGATGTATTTTCACGTCGATTTTGATAATTAATAGATGGCAAGAAAACAGCAGACCACCGAACACGTACAAATACAGTGGAAAAATGTATCGGCATGGCTCGCCTTGTTCCTATTGGTTGTATTTCGAAAGCCCGCCGGTTCCAATCGATCGGAAAGATCCTTTCTCTGCCGAGCTGTCGGCGCAAACTGTCCCACGCATGCGCACTGTCGTTGAAACGAACCCGCAGTTTGCAGCCCGCGGGTTGCAGCCCGAGTGAAATACGGGCCTTCAGGGGGCGTGCAAAGTTTGTAACAATCGGAACTGCGCTTGAGCTAAACCTAAGAAGACTAATAAAATGCAGAAAACGGATTGCCACATCCTGGGAGCGCAACTCACTCAGTGCTGGGTCCCTCTTGCCGTCGACGTCGCACCGACTCCACTGCGCGAGCGTGTGAATCGCGATGAAGTTGGCGCCGTACTCGCAGTTGGGATTGGTGAGCACGCCGCGCAGCTTGGGGATCAGCTCGGGGGAGCGGCCCGCGTACGGCCCGAGGAACACTCGTTTCTGGTCGTAGTCGTTGGCGTGCAGGTTGTCCCAGATGACCGGCGGACGGCGCAAGACGTCCGTGATCTCCTCGATCGACTCCACGGAGATGAGTTGCGATATCACTTTGGGGCCTGCGCGGGGAAACGTTTAGATGATTAAGAATGGCAAATGTCTGCAGATTCCTACGTTGATTTAAATTATTTTTTAAATTTCATGATGCAAACATTTAAAAATCTAATCTGATTGGGACCATGCACTTAGGATTCACTAAATAGCAACTTTTTGGCCTGGTGACCAAAGAAACTATAGGAAGAAGTACCTAGATGGGCAGTGGCGGCTTGGCTATGGTAATTTTTAGCCATGGCACCGGTTCCAAAGGGTGGGTCTCGCCGGCTGGCCTTGGGGTAGGTGTCCAGGGGTGGTTGGCTAGGCGGCAACGACCGGTAAGTAAAGAGCCCATGTCACGGGGTTGTGAAGCCACGCATACCGAGCCCGGAATCAAGCCACGATCATCACGATCATACCCATGTCTGTTTGTTTCGGCGTTGTCTCGACACTTGAGGGGCCCTTTGTCGGTGCATTGAAGAGAACAAATTTTCCCAGTATAACCGAGTCCTTTCCCTGACCCACCGCCGCACCGAGATCTGACGGTGTGGCATCCTGGCAATGTTTGGTTTTGGCGTAATAGAAAATCCGACTAGACTAGTTTTACCCAATTCCAAATTTTCCTATTCTCGCATACTGCATGCACTGTCTTAGCCTGCAGTCGACAATCGCTTGATTATCATACTTAACATGCCTATAAACCATAGATGTTAATAATGGGAAAATCAAAGGAAATTGTGAGTTTGAGCAACATATCAAGGTATAATTGTTATATTGTTGTCAGATACTTAAAACGTAATTATTTTTTTTCAGATAACTCTACCTGCTACAAAAAAGGTCGCCTGCTAAAGCAAACAGATAATTGCATTGATTTCAACAACAACAACAAAAATCCTTTAAATCCTCTCCCCCCTTTTGATTGGAATGGGTGGGTTTTGGGGGATCTAAGGAGCTGGCACCGGTTACCATCCAAGCCCCAAGCTGACATTGTAGATAGGCACTAAGAAGGAACAAGTATATTATGTAAACCATTTTCTAGAAAAGAAACTAGAAAACACTGTAGGTACCTACCTAGGTATATATTTTGCAAGATTGACAAGTTTAACAAATTACCTGTCCACATGATGTCTATCTCAGGAGCAAGTTTGGCACCCAATGTGTTGAGATATTCCGAGTTTCGTACGTTAGGAACAGCCCGAGCGGCGCAATACTGTGTTGGGCACAGCATAAACTGTGGCTGGCCCAGGTGACGGTACGTTTCGTTGCTCACAGAAACCTGAATAAAACGTCACATACCGAGATTCAGAATTATTCCCGACTTGATAATGTAAGATTTTATCCTTATATATAATACCTATATATATATATATATATAGGTATATGAGTGATTGAAAGTTTTGGCAGTTCATATATGTGCTTAAAAATGCTTTACGGTTAAAAACTGCAAGGATAAAAACGTTTTGAATATATGTTTTTATTCGACGTTTCGCCAAGGAAATGTCTTGGCATCTTCAGGGAAAAAAATCGTCGAAAAAAAAATCGTCGAAACGTCGAATAAAAACATATATTCAAAACGTTTTTATCCTTGCAGTTTTTAACTGTAAAGCATTTTTAAACATATATATATATATATATATATATATATATATATATATATATATATATATATATATATATAATATACCTTTCTCCGTTGTACTTTTAGAGAAAAATTGTAAAAATTTGTGTTCTTATTATAAAGAAACCTGATGTACCTAGGTAGATTGGTATATAGTATTTGATGATGCCGGCATAAGAATTAGTTTAAAAATTTAAATTTTTCATGATGTCGGCAACACAGAATTTTCCAGCTTTTCATCGATGGCTAAAATCACCTGTTTGCTGTTATTCTGCAAAACTGACACCTGCCTTGCGTTGGGCACGCAATTCTAGGTACTAATTAGTTACGCGTTTCAAATATGAACTGAAGTTAATCATAGGGATTATCCTGACGTTTATAGAACCTCTTGCTAGATTGCTCATTATGCCGTTCGCGTCCCACTTGCCATTTGAGGTCCCATATTGAAATTCCGTGCGTAGTGCATCAAAAATGGTTCCATTTTTGGGTTCATTTCGAAAAATGTATACCTACTGCGAATACGATTGTATAAATAATAATAAACCTTTCTATTTAACTATTATCTATCTATCTAAAGAGCAATTTATGGTAGATATGTTACCAACCTGTGCATGTGCAAAGGACTGGAAGACTTCCTTGTCCGACTCTGACATTTCCGGTTCAATGTCATCGAACAGCAGTGCAAAAGCTGTGCACCCAAATTGAGATACTTGTTCCAGTTTTCTTTTCAGTATGCCCACTTCTTTGGTGCTGGAGTAAGATATATCTAGGCCAGGGGAAAGAGCATAGTAAAAGGCAATTCCGTTGTCTCTCGCAGCAGCTATTAGTCCGGTGAGATGGTCCGCTTCCTCGACAGTGTACAGCTCCCGCCAGTATGCTCGATGCTTGTAATCATCTTTTGGTGCATAAAGGTATGAGTCCATGCCCCATTTTTTCATCCTGTTACGGAAATAATTTTTGGTTTAAAATTACGGGATTCTAGTCATAGCCGAGGCAAATAGGTTACATTAAAGAGTAACTAGCTGTTCCCTTTATCAATGTCTACAAGCTCTGCTATGGTACAAATAAGCTGCCTTACTTTTGAAATAAATCCTTGCGTTGCTCTGTCGTCCATGGTCGGCCATAAAATCCTGGAATTTAATTTGAACAGTGTAAAAAAATCATGAACGTGCAGCATTTGGCAGCAACACTCGTTTACCAGTTAGAGTTTCTTCCCGCTTGGCTGGTAGCGAAACCGCTTGCTTAAATAGAATTTAGAGCAATTGCACGACAAAGAACTCACCCTCAACAACACCACAAACGAAATTGCCACTATGAGAATTCACATGATCATTGCTTGTTGGTATTTTCACATCCGCCATTCTAGCATTGAGGAGATGAGCAATGCAAAAAATTCTGTGACAACAAACTGTATAAATGTAATTTAGCGGTCTGGCTTTATGCGATGTGCTTTGAAAGGAAACCACATGGATATATCACTTTCTATTTGTGCATTATTATTGAAAATAAGGAAACCACTAAAATTTAGACAAGAGTAAATACAGTAAAATGAACCAAAATGTAAATGTCGATCGGTCCTCCAAGAACTATCTCCGACTGTCAAGTGTCAACCATCAGATGTTTCGTGTGTATCAAGGTCCCACTGTCGCCAACCTCCCTCCCCCATTGTTACGTACTTCCTGTCGGTTTACATCTGATCTCGTAGTCCGAAGTCGCATGCAACTTTGTTTTTCTGTATTTAATGCTGCAGTGTGATTATCAAGTGTTAAATTCGTTATTACCATCAATCGATTCGACCATGAGTGATAAAGAAGAACCACCTGGTACAATAATTTTTGTCCATTTTGTTGTGAAATAGCTAAATGCCGACTGCCTTTTTCACGTCAATTTTGGCAAGGAGGTTTGGCTGACATTGTAGGCAATGACAATACCCCTTCAAAGGTTAACTTTTTTTTTAATTGCAGCACAAGAGCATGCCGCTATCGAAACTAAGCGTAGCATTCGCAAGAAAGTATGGGATTACATGGAAAAAAATGATTTATGCAATTACCCTCGGCCTACGACGGGCAGGATTCCTAACTTCAAGGGTGCCGACGAGGCAGCCGAGAAGTTGTCGCAGTTAGATGTATTTAAGGCAGCTAATGTTATTAAAGTCAATCCTGACAAGCCTCAGGAAGCCTTGAGATTTTTAGCACTTCAGGTGAATGAACTTTAAATAAATAAATATAAAAAGAGACTGATTAAAAAATAATATCTTTACAATTTACGAAATATTTATTTTCATCTTGCAGGCCAAGAAGAAACTTGTAATTCCAATACCACGACTGCGCACAGGGCTCTTTCAGCTTGTAGAGCTGCCAGAAGAAGCTGGACTCAAGGAGATGAAGATTGCAGCCTCTCGTAGAGGAGCTGAGCAGTATGGGGCAGCTATCGGTGTTGGCTCGGATGTTAAAGCTAACCTAGTGGTTGTAGGAGCGGTAGCAGTTTCACATCTGGGTAAAGAAATTTTCCATACACTATCTTAATAATTTACCCCTACCTACTCTTTAACAAAATAACAAATTGTTAACAAGGTACAAACATGGCTTAATAGGTACCTACTACAATTCTGCAACGTAATTTTTGCTACGTATTTTTGCTACGTTATTTGTAATGTAGTAGGTACCTATTTGTATTTATTTATTGTTTTCAGCTTGCTAGCATGCTTAGAACATAAAATTACTTTTATGTCTGGCCATATTTGTGATTTTCATCGGTACGGTACCTAACCAAAATCTTCCTTTCTATAAGGTTTACTATTAATTTTGGTTTTTAACTGTGCGTTCGTCTCTGGCCATGCATTGAAAAACGTCCCCGTCCGGTTTAAGATTATTCTTGACTAATAATTACTTTTATGTTTCAGGTCAAAGGATTGGAAAAGGTGAAGGGTTCGCCGATCTAGAATACGGGATGCTAGCTGGGATGGGAGCTTTGGCTCCAGACACTATTGTTGTTGCAACCGTACACGACAGTCAAGTATGTGTAATAATTTAAACATGTTTTGGACAGTATTGTCAATTAACTAAAAAGTATCTAGTTACATGTGGCTGATATAATTTGTCCATTGCAGGTGTTTGACTCACTCCCGGCTCACTTGTTTGAGCCTTACGACGTGCCAATAGACATTATTGTGACGCCTACGCAGGTGATCTATGTGACTCCTCGTGCCGTCAAGCCGAAAGGAATCATTTGGCGATTCCTCTCACAACGTAGGGTGACCGCAATCAGCATTCTTCAGACATTCCGTGACAGCCAGATTGCGTAAGTTGCATTTTTTTCTCATCCTTCAAATTATACTATAATATGGTATTATTGTTCTAATGTTAATGCTGCCTTGCTGTTCAGTGTTTTACAGCAATTACGTACAATGCTGTCAATTACTTCTATGTTTACATAGGTAAACATAGATATTTCTTGCAAATTGCATCGAATAAATTTATGTGGTTAACTTCCTATATTGTGAAGTTGGTAGGTAGGACACAGTATAATTTTTAACTAGGCACATAACCAGGGCACCTATTTTACATATATTTTCCCTTCTTTTTGTTTTGGCAGGATGCTGCTAGCAGGTTTTGAAAAATGGTTAATAATCTAATGTTAGGTAATGCACTACCTAGGGACCTACCTAGCAGATTATTGCTGATTAGGTATCTAGAAAGTTGATAAAACTCAGTTCCTTCTGAGCATAGAGCTGTAAGAAACAACATTCCAAATTTGGAGAATACGTCATGTTATACCTACCTACTCTGCCCTATGTTGCAACAACTAGTTTCCTAATGCCCATTTCTATCAGACTTTGGTCAGTTGCAAACTTTCAATAGCCAATATAGACAAATATTTGAGAGAGTAGGTGTACTTAGTCGGACACCGAAATACAAGCTATGATTCATGGGGTCATTCACACTGACATTGGGATTTGTTTATGTTCCAACTTCTTGATGCTATTACAGCATGTCTAAATTCAGTTCCATGTGTCACTGTTAACTCCATGCGGTCATCTAGCGCATTGACGTGGTTGGGATAGCCAGCTGACGCAAGAATGGAGCAAGCAGGCTGTGTAGATTATGTTAATTCACCATCTACTGTTTGGTCTTCTGTGATCCAGCTCAACATACGTTTTTCAGTCTTCGCTTTTGGTCCTGATTTTTCGGCAAGCTGAATGAAATCTTCAATTCCATTGATACTTGTGCTCTCAATTCTCCAAATAGCTGCTGTGATTTTGATCAAATTTGTTTGATCAACATTGTGATAAGAAAATCATTTGTTTTCAATATTGCTATCTATGGTTTAGCATGGGCAGTGATATGAAATCAAATGATTTCGAGCCAAATCGAATTAAAAAAGTTACATGATCCCTACTCTGGTCCTTTTCTAGTTCCCAACTGGGACCACAATCTTACCATAAAAATCAATTTCAGGCATTACGTTTTGAACCAACTAAAACTGACAAAAAAATTTGCAATATTTGCTAATTTGACACCTTTCAGAAATTTTCAGGCATACATTGCATTTCGTTCTCATTTTAGTCTTGTTATTCAATATTTATCAGGGTTTGGGTAGTGACGTGTAGAAAACTAGTTTTCGACTTACGCGTAGAAAACCGCGTAGAAAACTGTAGAAAACGTAGAAAACTGTTTTCGTATTGAAATTCGGCGCTAATCATGGCTGCTGTCATGTCCAAGTTCGTGGTGATGGGAATCCCTGAGATAGGTGCGAACTCAACGATGGTGGGAGGCAGGCCACCTCATAAAATTTGGGCCCTGCAGAGGTTTAAGGCAATTAAAGGAGATAATAAAAATGCGGCATTTTGCATGGTCTTAACCATTACCATTCTTTACCATTACAGATTGCAGTTTTTTTTAATGATGTTATTTTAAAGTTCTCTTGTCAAAGTTACTATGATAGGTATCTTACAATGACCTGTGTGAAGCCAAACATTATATTTGGAACATTTTTTCAAATTCAAATTTTTTCAAATTCAATTTTATAAATTTAATTCAATTTAGATTATGTTCTAGATTATGTCCTGACCCTTTTTTGTAATCTTTAAAGGCACTAAGTGCCTGGTTAGTGAATGCATGTAGGTAGATGTAGAAAAAACTACCTACTTTGCAATTTCACTGTTAAAGATGCATCTTAACATCAATTTATTTTTCTATGTGTAGAAAACGTAGAAAACTCAGTTTTCTACATAACGTTTTCTACTGTCGAAAATACGCGTAAATTACCAGTTTTCTACGCCGAGTTTTCTACCTACCCAACCCTGATATTTATTAAGTAGAAATTCTGAGTTTTCAAACTGAGTTTAATAAAAATTGATTTAAATTAAGATTTCTTTGGTCTTATTTATTTCACACTTGTAAGTTTTTATATCTACCCTCATTTTTTCACTGCAAATAGCTATGCTAATCTAAAACTACCAAAAATTGTGTATGAAAATCTCTAGTGTAGTTCTATTGCTCATAGCTCTTGCTGATGCTGGGACTGGGATGTATTTGAATTTATTAGTCAGATGTTCAAAGTCAAAAATACATTTTATGATCTGCAAGATTGCAAATACCCAGCAGTAGTTGGGACATGATTAAACAGTTAGGTAGAACTACTGCTAGTGCTTTAACAACACCGGCTATCCTAACCATGGACAGCATGGCACTTTAGCAAATTGTGATATTTCGAATTCCTAGCCATGTGTACTTGACTCGACGAATAACGCACGCCAAAAGCCTAAAGGTCCATTGTTTTGATGTTAGATTGGCAACAGTCACTCATAAGATATTGTTTTGCTGTTATCTTTAGAAAAAACATGTACCTACTGGCTCGAGAGTTGAGCCATAGATAGAGCTTACGCAGATAGTCCATTTCATTAATATTGGCTACGTATGTGCCATCTTCAAGGAAGTAGAGAACTATTTGCACCCCGGCTTGCCTCTCTAATGCATCCTCCCAGCACGCAGCCAAAAGGCCAAGGGTTCGGTGGTGATTCCAGGACTGACATGTGAATGGAAATTGGTAGGCAAGATTATTAGAATTAATGTCCGATGCCCAAACAAACTGAAAATAATTGTTTTTCTCAGGTTGGGACACAGTTGCAACAAGTTTCTCACGTACGCAATGAACATATTATGATGATCCATTGCTGGTACCTGTCTTTGTAATCATAGCGTGTGCCTGGTTGCCCTATTGCTGCAGCCTCGGCATGGATTGCACGTTGAAGGAGGTGGACTCCGAGGTGGAGGAGCGACCGCCGCGCGTGAGCAACGGCCGCGCGGCCAGCGGTGGTGGCGGCGACGCCAAGCCGCGCGTGCGCCGCCGCCGCGTGCGCTCTGCCAAGGTCGTCGGCGAGGAGAACGGCGAGCCGCGCAAGGCGGGCGAGGGCGACGAAGAGCCGCCACGACCGGCGCGGGCACAGCGCAGGCGCGGCAATTCAACGCGCAAGCCCAAGGAAGGGTGAGAATCCGAAAAACTGTTTGAAACTTAGTATTGATTGCTCAAGTGCAGCCGCTAACTGTTTTCCCTAAATTTCGTAGCCTGTAGTGTAGTAGGTATAGTACCTACTAGGTACTAGTTACTTAGTCAGTGGTTAGGGACATGAGTTGCCATGAGTTTCATAAGTTAAAAAGCTAATTTTGAAAAAAAAATATTTTAAACTGGGACTGGAATGGGGATATTTGACAGGATCATTAGAATTTAGGAAGCCTAGATTAAAAACAACTATTGGTTTTTTTTTTCACGTTTTTAACGTCAGTCGAGCTATCACCCTTGAGAAAGTACCTCTAACATATGTTACGAAACGTCGGGAAAATAGTGAGACTTTTGATTTAGCATTCAAATCCCAGTTTGAAATAGTTTTTTTTTTCAAAACTGGTGCTTAAGATAGGATTTAGTAGACGTGAGTCTAAGAAATTCAAAAAGCTAATTCATTCAAGGTAGATTGGTGATGTAAGGAAGCTTTTTTGAATTTCTGTAGGTTGTGTTTTGAACATTCAAAAAGTGTCTATTAGTTGTCAAGTCTTGAGAATGTGCTCAACCACATTGTTTTACAACTCTTAAAAATAATCTTTCGAGATGCATATGGTGTCAATTTGTAGCCATAAGAGTGAGGATTCCGTCGGCATAGATTTAGTCGCGATCGGACAAGAAGGACCTATGAAGTGTATCCAACACGAGGTATGTTCTGCACGGGAAGCAGCCCGAGTACGTCACTCAACGAACCGACTTACATAAGAAACGAAACCCCCTCACAGCCACCGATAACCGTCTGGACGTCGTGATGCTTTCCAGCGAGGAGGAAGGTGCCGAGTCCGGCGATCGCGTGCGCCGCCGCCCGGTGCGTCCGCGCCAGCGTCCGGCCATCGAGTTCAGCCTCCGCGTCGGAAACATCTCTTCGGACGCGCGGGTGCGCGACCTCAAGAACGCGCTTGCCGAACGCGGTGTCAAGCCGTCGGACATCACGTGGCGCGGACAGCGCGGCTTCGCCTACCTGCACTTCTGCGCCGCCAAGCCGGGCAAGGAGCCGCCCGCAGAACCCGTAGGCAAGTGCACGCGAGGCGGTTTCGCGCACGTCCATTTCGTTCAGTCGATACCAGGGCTGTGTTTGGAATCTCGTCTAGGTCGTAGTCTAGGTCTTGGTCTAGGTCTAGGTCAAGGTCTTGATCTAGGTCTAGGTCTAGGTTGTGGTCTAGGTCTTGGTGTAGGTGTAGGTCTTGGTCTTGGTCTAGGTCTAGGTCTAGGTTGTGGTCTAGGTCTTGGTGTAGGTGTAGGTCTTGGTCTTGGTCTTGGTCTTGATTTTAGCCCAAACTCCTTACAAACAATTCACCAGCTTTTTATGACTGGCAGTATCTGATTTGCATTACCGAGGACCCAAACAACAACCAAAATGAAGCAACCAAATCTTAAGCGTATTTCTTAATTAAAGCACACAATAATCCCCCCTTGGCAGCAACCAAAATGCAAAGTGTCTCTTCAAGCTTTATCTGACATTAGATCAAATGCCAACTGTGAATTCTATTATTAAAAGTTACTGGTTTGTTGCATTGGGCTTTTATAACTTGTCTGCCTGTATTATTGTTCCTCAAACCTTCTGGACAGCAAACACATTGCAAAATGTAGTTGTAATTACCCGCTTTGCAATATGGACACTTGGCTTGATTGCATACCAATGGGTTTAAGGGATGGCCTGACAGCATTGTTCGTTCGCAGACCCTCTGGACAGCAATCGCATCGTCGCTTCACTGCAAGACATGAGGCTGGTGTCGGAGGGCGGAGAGGAGACGGCACTGAAGATCGAACCTGCCAAACCCGTCACTCGCATCGAGACCACGGACATTACAGCCGTCTAGACGCCGGCTTTCCAATATCAGGGAATTATATTGTGATTCATATTGTCGTGTTATTTAATACGAATAAATAAGAGGTATAAATTGTTACCTTCGATTAATTATCTGAATTAATCATCTTAACTGCTAGACTTAATTTAAATTGGGATGTAACTAAGATTTTATTTTGTTGTCAATCGTGTCGATCGTGCCTCCAGCAGAGAAAGTTGCCGAATTGTTTCTAAATGTCGTGGATCGTGTTATGTAACTTGCAATCGGATCACTTAACGACGTTTCGCCACTAGGGGTCAGCGTTCGCGCCCCGCCACGTTTCACAATGTACTAAATCTATTGTAAGTTGTGCTGTGAGATATGCAACCTATTTACTATATACAATAATAGGATATATATATTAAATATAAATATATATGAAAAATAAACCTATCCTAACAT
The DNA here is from genome assembly GCA_921293005.1 of Nemoura dubitans. Classification (NCBI taxonomy): domain Eukaryota; kingdom Metazoa; phylum Arthropoda; class Insecta; order Plecoptera; family Nemouridae; genus Nemoura; species Nemoura dubitans. Next base: position 42,900,551 of record OV121076.1, read on the forward strand.
TTAATTTTTTACCGTTACTGATGTAAGGTAATTGCCAAATAATTATATTGTAGCAATTGGGTATGAATGATTTACATTATTTTTCTCTGGATCGTGCAAAAGAATAATTACTATCAAGTCAGGGAATTTGAACTTGGAGATTATTTTGATTGCAGAGTGTTTCATGTTAGGAATAATCAAATTGTGTCTGTTTAACTCTAATAAATTGACCTGTACCTAATACTGAATCAGTGCATAACAACTTGTAATAAAGGTAATCTCAAAAAAACAAAAATAAAATTGTCAAATCAAACATTGCCTTGCATTTTTATTAGAAATCAATAGGTAATCAATCATTCTAAAGAGGGATAAGGAGCTTTCATGCTGAAGGCACTTCAAATGAAATTTTAAAAAGCATATAGATAACAAATATTTATTTGTCCTCAAGAAAGGAGTGAGTACTGCTTGCTGCCCTCTCCTCGGGAGAAGGTGTACGGTCAATAAACTCTAAATTACTAGCTATTTGATCATGCTGGATTCGAAAATTACTTCCCAAATCCAACCCGTCACTATCGCAAAGTCGTGGAAACCTCGAAGTTATCGTATTCCCCTCATCCTTCGCATTCCTTGGCGTTTTTGGACTGACAAGACACGTTTGAAACTCCATAAACGGCTTCTCGATATGATTTTCAACTCCTGAACACACCGACACCTCATTCCCTCGCGATATCGAAGGACTGTCGCTGCAAAACTGTGCGATTCTATCGTCAAGCAGCCTGATTTGGCCCGCAATGTCGATAGGCGAGTCGTCCGGACTCTTCGAAACGCCATCGACAAACGAAGCACCTTCGCTGCCGTGCGATGTGATTTCGCTGGGCTTAGGACTGCCCATTGGATCGGAAGCTCGCATTGCTTCCAGGAGTTCTTCCTCCCACGCAGATTCCTTACTCTCCCGTGCGCGGCGAGCCATTTCCCGCTGCCGGTTGTAAACGTAGAAGTCGGGAAGGTGACGGAGACCCACGTCCGACGGGCTGTCGCAGTCCTGCTGAGTATTCAGATAGTCGGAGTTCAGTGTTAAGAGGAAGGTGGTGGTGGAGGGGTAGAGATGGCATTCTACACACTTAATTATGAACATTCGATGGAGGTCTGAAACTAATGGGGGATAACTTGCTTTATAGTTTGAACTAGGATAAATAATACCAGTCATCTACGTACCAGGTCTAGGCTGTATGCTTGGGTCTCGCGCAAAGAACGCTGCTTAGCCAAGCGCTTCTTTTTCTTGTGTAGTGGCCGAGATTCGATTATCATTTCCTCGAGCTCGAAAGTCGGATCGCAATTTAGGTGGTCGCTCTGTAAAAATCAGGTGTTATTTCATTATTAGTAGGTACTATGACAGAAAGCCTTTGCAAATATATGAACGAATGCCAATGTTAAATATGTTGAATTTGTATTTCAGGTTTTTCAACTAGGTACCTATATTGTCACACCTCATTATTTGTTTGCAGAGTTTCACATTAAAAAACTACAATACCTAGTAGGTAACAAAATGACAGGATTAAGGAATTGATAGATTGATGGACAGGATAAAATTGCAGGATTGCAATTAATAAACAACCATTAATGTGCAATAGCAGCAATTTGGGCAGCCTGAAAGACTTCGCGAGTACGAAATGTTGGTCCAATTGATGCCGCGATTGCTTTTTTTGTTGGTTTTTTGTTCTACCACAGAGAGGCCTAATGGGTTTTCATCTGGTTCAGAACTTGATGGAGTGATCAATTGTTCTGAAGACCTGAGGCCGATCACCCTGTAAATTTCCATGTCAACTAAACAAATTTTAAACCCGTGTTTTTTCCCCAAAAACCAGCCAAAACAGAGCGAGACTTGGCGAAACGGAAAAAAACACACAAAGTACCTATTTGGCCAATATCAGACTATTCGCTTGAAAGTTCGTTGGGTGCGCCAAATCCACATTGAGACTAGAACACGACTTTCCCCTATATCGCCAATCCCGGCTGCAACGCAACGTTCGAGGAAACGTACCGGAGGACAGAAGGCCGGCTTGCTCTTCTTGGCGGCGACCCTCGCGAAGTCCAGGTGCTGCAGACACGGCGTCTTGCGCAACTCGACCAGCGAGCTGAGCCGAGCCCCTGGCCGGACGCTCAGCAACTAGCCACGGGCAAAACCACACAGGTCAGCAACACTCGTGTCAGCAAAACCATTTCATCATTGCAAAATGCTATTTGAGTTCTGCGCAATTTAAAGAAATAACTAATATTTCGCAATTGAATTCTAGTGAAAATGCCCAGACAAAGATGAAAGAATGATGAAATGACATGACTTGTTTTGGCTTGAAAGATATCTAGCCTCTCTATAGCTCTAAAGTCTAAACCTGCTTAGAGTTGCTGTTGTAAACAGACCCTCATAAGCCTGAAACCACCCAGTGTTTTCTCATTCCCACGCTGAGTGCTCCTAGACGCAGCCCGCAAAGCAATTATGGCACCTCCACCTCTTAATTATTTTACATTTAAATGTGTGGCAGCAGAATTGTAACAAACAGTATTTGCTTGCAATTGCGTCACACTTCAACCTCCGGGGCAGCTCTGGATGCTGCTTAAAATGAACTTGATTAAAACTTCACACTCAGCAGGGTAGAGTAAACCTACTCCTCCACAGTTGAATATAAACCTATAAAAGTGTGAAATGTGCATTCATTTCATTACGTAGCCTGTGATGCAACCTCCCCACCAACTACAACTTGTTTTAGTGGATATCTGTTATTGATATCGCTCCTACTTCTAAGTCATTGAAATTCGGAACCGTTTGGTCCAAATAATTCTTTAGATTTTTCAGTTATACTAGAATGTTTTTGCATTTTTTAGGTATATTTATATATTTTTCAATATTTTACTTGTGACCTATACTGTTTTATCATTTATTTATTATATTACCTACTGGACGAGCTCATATCATTGGCTGTAAACCATAATTTGATCAAAGAGCAAAATAAATAAACTTGAAACAATGTCCCCCTCCTCTCCAATGCAACTGACCTTTGCAATGAGTTCCACCAGTCCCGGACTCCACGTGGCCGGGAAGTGGAGTCGCTCGTTGAACAGTCCCCGTACGTCGGAAATCGAGGTGGCAGAGTGGATGTCGTAGGGTCTGGAGCCGCACAGCATCTCGTAGGAGACGACCCCCAAAGACCACCAGTCGACGGGGAAGCTGTAGCCGACGCACTCGTCCACGGCACAGTCGAAGATTTCGGGAGCTGTCGGCACAGTCAACATACACAGTCAACGTCAACACAGGCAAAGCGAACACTGGCACAGTCAACACAGGCACAGTCAACACAGGCACTGTCAACACAGGCACAGTCAACATGCACAGTCAACGTCAACACAGGCACAGTCAACACAGGCACAGTCAACACAGGCACAGTCAACACAGGCACAGTCAACACAGGCACAGTCAACATGCACAGTCAACGTCAACACAGGCACAGTCAACACAGGCACAGTCAACACAGGCAAAGCGAACACTGGCACAGTCTACGTCAACACAGGCAAAGCTAACACTGGCACAGTCAACACTGGCACAGTCAACATGCACAGTCAACGTCAACACAGGCAAAGCGAACACTGGCACAGTCAACACAGGCAAAGCGAACACTGGCACAGTCTACGTCAACACAGGCAAAGCTAACACTGGCACAGTCAACACTGGCACAGTCAACACAGGCACAGTCAACATGCACAGTCAACGTCAACACAGGCAAAGCGAACACTGGCACAGTCAACACTGGCACAGTCAACATGCACAGTCAACGTCAACACAGGCAAAGCGAACACTGGCACAGTCAACACAGGCACAGTCAACACAGGCAAAGCTAACACTGGCACAGTCAACATGCACAGTCAACGTCAACACAGGCACAGTCAACACAGGCACAGTCAACACAGGCACAGTCAACATGCACAGTCAACGTCAACACAGGCACAGTCAACACAGGCACAGTCAACACAGGCAAAGCTAACACTGGCACAGTCAACACAGGCACAGTCAACACAGGCACAGTCAACATGCACAGTCAACGTCAACACAGGCACAGTCAACACAGGCAAAGCGAACACTGGCACAGTCAACACAGGCACAGTCAACACAGGCACAGTCAACACAGGCAAAGCTAACACTGGCACAGTCAACACAGGCACAGTCAACACAGGCACAGTCAACACAGGCAAAGCTAACACTGGCACAGTCAACACAGGCACAGTCAACACAGGCACAGTCAACACAGGCAAAGCTAACACTGGCAAAGTCAACACAGGCAAAGCTAACACAGGCACAGTCAACACAGGCACAGTCAACACAGGCACAGTCAACGTCAACACAGGCACAGTCAACACAGGCACAGTCAACACAGGCAAAGCTAACACTGGCACAGTCAACGTCAACACAGGCAAAGCGAACACTGGCACAGTCAACACAGGCAAAGCGAACACTGGCACAGTCAACACAGGCAAAGCGAACACAGGCACAGTCAACACAGGCACAGTCAAGCATGGATCAAACTGAGATCTGAATGATAAATAAAAGTCTCACTGGTTTCCCGAGCTATCACCCTTGAAGAAGTAACTAATAACTAGCATATGTTACGAAAAGTCGGGAAGTTTAGCTCTCAAATCCCAGTTTGAAATAGTTTTTTTTTTCAATTTAGCTGAAATATGTCGCTATTTCTTTAAAAAACTATAATGCGAAGCCCGCTCTGTGAGTGTAAACGCGAATTGGTCCAATTTAACATACAATTTTAGAAAGTGCCTTTTCATTGTTTCCATTAATCTCTTATATAGCTATAGGCAATTCCACTGTCATTCTCAGGAAAAGCTGTCAAAATTGTTCGATGCCCATAAAACTCATGTTACTTAGTAAAAAATTACGCTTCCTAGTCGACCCATCGCACGATTTTGACATTTTGTTGTCGTTGCTGTTTTGTGTTGTGTCAGAGGTCTAAACTCAATTAGCCTGCAGACATTGGTGGTTTTAGCGGCACCCCCCCCCCTCCCCCCCCCCTTCCGCGTCGTGACCAGTTACGTCTGTCCCTTACAGAAGGCCTGCAGCATCCTCATCCAGGATTTGGATTGTGGCGTACTTTACATAATTCGGAATACGATGGATAATTTGCTGTTCTGTAGGAATACGTCATGAGAAGGTCTATATAGTTGAAAGGACCGAACTGGCAGGATTGGCTTAGAAGTTGGAACTGATGATGTCTTTCTCGCGATTCACTGCCCCCGGCTGCGTTGCCTGTGACTGGGTTGGTCGTCAAAACATAAAGCAACCATCACAATTGGTCGTCAGAGCGGGCCGTGTGACACATTGATTTCGATTTTGATAGATTATAGAACGCCGCTCGGTGTTGAAATTGGTCCAGGTATTGGCATTGGTGACCGATGACCACTTGGAAGATCGATGAGCGAGACTGCAGGAGATAGGACACAATGTGAAGTTTGGCTTGTTTGGACAGTTTGGACATGTCCACGCGCGGTTAGCCAAGTTCGCAAAGAGTATCGGATATCCCTGATTATCTGACTATAGCAGAAAGCACTCCAAATATCGAGCGGAAGTATATGCAGGGAAACTTTCCGAGAATTTCTCTTTAATTAGAGGAGCTATGCTGACGTAATGCTGCTCATGTCGATGTCTAGAGAGCATAATGACATGTCCCTTTGACGCACGACGATGCTAAAAACATCTCGAGTAGATAATTAATATAGTTATGTGCAAATTACAAAATCCCTTTGAATTATTTTTCTCATCGGACGCGATGACATATTTTTACGCTCTGTCGCCGATGCCGCGTGTGAGGGCGTAAAATTCGCCTATTTTCTTTCGTAGAGGCCGTGGCGGGGGAAAAAAGTGAAATTTATGTAAAATAATGCATGTATTCTGCATGGACCACCGGGATTGTGCAGGCCTAAGCGAATTCGCGATCAAAAGCAGTCCGTGCAGCACACCGCCCGGTTGGTTCGCTTCTAGTCGATGCTAATCGCACGGCATATCGAGACGAATTTGAATAATAATAGGCACTACTACGCGAGTCGGCGCTGACAGCCGCGCCGCGTGATTTCATTTTGCCGTCGAGCGTCTGTCGAGCGCGTCATTCGTCGCTCGTTTCGCGGGAAATTCCCAAGGAAAATGCGTGAAAAGACGCGACATGGTTGGCGCTGAAAGAAAATTTTGTGAAGAATGCGGATTATTATTTTGGTGAATGGATCGCATCCGTTGTCATCCGCGTTATTTTCATATGGAACGGTTTTGAGTTTCTGGAAAGACCGTTCATAGTTAGATTCTAGTGAGAGAGATACTGATGATAAGCGGCATGGGCTAGCCCAGCTGTATACGACCTAGGTATTACACCTTAAAATTGATGGGGTGTTCGGTTAGAGAGAAGCTGGCATTGATGTTAGTATTGAATCCAGAGGCTTTTTTGGTTTTCATGTCCGCAGCCATTCCATGGACATTAACATTACCATTACCATTACCATTACCATTACCATTACCAGTTCGGTATCACCGTATCATTCACTGAACACTGGCAAGTGGCCCGTTGTCAAAGGAGTGCGTCGTTAAACACCATGCATATCAAATTATACAAATATGCCAGTCATAGCCTATACCGCGTCTCTCGATCATTTGTCAACACCTTATGGCAATGGTTATGTTTATACTGAAACTTGGCAGACACCTAAACAGTTCAAACAAGCTACCCTTTCACACCAGTGGCAAGATACAAATCTGCGATAACTTTAGCATAGACTATAAATGACAGATGGAAATTCTTGGCTGAGAGCGGTTGATATGGCTGGATATCTTGTGGCATGGTCAAGATCGTCAATACCTACATGCTTTCACATACTCGCCATTGAGCAATTTACAATGGCCAATCCAAATGATAAAACACTCGAGCGTTCTTATGTGGCAAAAATCCCTCAGCCGAAGCCCTCTTCTGATTTTGATGACCATTGCCCATCACGTAAGGGGACAGATCAGTTCCCCAAAAAGTGGCTTTCGGACCAAATGTTGTCGAGCTCTCAAGACCACATCGTTGAAGTCATCATTTCAATATAGCAGTATGTTGTAGACAAAAGACGTAAATAAGGGCGATTATGGCCCTTTTTCGAAAATTTGCCACTGGAATGCTCCGAAAACATACCCCGAAACATAGGTATCCCGAAACTCTTCATTTTTAAACCCTTTTTAGAGCAATTGTATACGAAAGTGCAAAGAAAAATTGGGGAAAAGGGCCATGAGCGCCCTTATTTATGTCTTGAAATATTGAAATGATAACTTTAACGGTGTGGCCGTGAAAACTCGGCATCTTTTGGTCTGTTTCTACATTTTTAAATTGTCAATTTTCGACTTTGGTCACCCCATGTGAAATAAATGAGACACGAGGACTTGGATCATTTTACACTGATTACATCTACTTAGGGGTGTACCAAGTTTTGCGTCTATTCTTCCAATAATTCAACAATCGGAACTGCCTTAATCGGAGCCGTAAGGTCGGGCCTCGGCAATTTTCCAGCCAGTTTCGTGGTAAGCCTATAACAATTCGAACCTGATTCGTATTTTCTATTCTAAACTTATTGCAGCTTTGTTTCTCGCGCACCGGCCAATAAATCATCATGGGAGAGCATGAACAAAGATTACCACGAAATATCTAAACAAATATCTTCTCGCAAACGATTAATAATATGAAAACTATATTAAACATGCTCGGGTTTTCAAACTTGTCTAACTCCTACATGTTGAAAGTGTGTTTACTTTTATGTGATAGCAACTACAATCACATGCAACTACAATCACATGCACAAACTCCTAGTTGGGACTTCAACTTTAGTACTTGAACAACTTTGTAAAACCGGACACAATTATACCTCTGAGTCAGCGCAGAAACTATCAAATATCTATACAGTATACGTAACGTATCAGGTTCTTTTCTAAGCGCCTAGGGGCATTGGGCCTATCATTCAACATTGTATAGATGCCAGTGTGATGTGGCATCCGAACCTGAGACGTACCATATAGATATGATTTGTAGGAGGGGAGGTCGATGATTGATTTTGTGGGTAGGTACTCACCCATGTAGGGTTTGGTGCCTGACATAGAGGTAGCCAGCTGTCCGTCCTTCAGCACCGCGGCGATGTTGAAGTCTGTCAGATGAGCGTGACCTGTTGGTTTCAAGAGAGACGGCACGTTAATTCCAGTGAAATGTTCATTATTACCTAGCTACGCGTGGTGTATATCCATCATCATACCGTCAAGTGCAGAGATGGTAATTGGTAATGTCTATATGTATATATACTCAGTCATGATAACAACTATAGCTAATTATATACACTACACTTCAATTAATCTTGTCTGAATATAGTTGCACTTGCATCTCACCAATCTCACGTAGTGCATTACATATTACCATAGATGAATGTGTCATTCATCTATGATATTATCCTTCTTTCGGGGATATTATGAACAATTGTCTAAAAGAAATTATGCATGCTAATACGCGTGGGTCTTTTGAAAATTAATAGAGACACGCGTAGAAAGAAAATTGTCTGAAACTTCAAAAACAAATTCAATCAGTGCGCCTCTTTTTTTAAATCTCAATTTCTCTTTTCCATTATAATTAACAGGTAAAGGGGTGTAAAACTCCAATATGCAAGCTCCATTTCTCGCAAAGTGTACTTGAGCTATTGTACACAAACTTCTAAAGTTATATAAAGAATATTTTCTATATTTATTTCTTCACGTCATATTTCTCTCTCTATTCACCAACTCCATTCACCTTTCCTCATTCTAAATTCCACCATTTGTCTGTTTTATTCTTCATCCCAGTTTTCTCCTCTCACTTCGACGCCTTTTCTAACTTGATCAATCCATCCCTCTCTATATTTTCTATCTTAATATCGCCTCTATATCTTAAAAAATAATTATCAAAAATTTAATGATATTGCAAATAAACTTCAAACTATTTGTGTTATATGTAAATAAAAAAGACCGTTATCAAATTTAAAAATTATTTCACTCGAAAAAAGCGTTGAATGCGGTGAACGGTGCGAATGGTTCAGTCCGACCAACCTATCCTTTTAACATGAGTCAGACCGTTGGAGTTTGTTTGGCGATTTGATAACTTGATTCTCCCGAAATAACTTCAATTTTACCCATTCGGTGGTTATCAGTGCCCGAAGAGCGTGTTTCGTGTGTGATTTGTTTATACTTTGTATGAGACTAGCAAAGTAAATAGAATTGTCAACATGCGTAGGTAGAATATATTGTTCAGTGTTTCAGCGAGTGGTTATATAAATATTACTATCGGGGTATGGGCGCTCCCAATGGTGCTGCGTATGGTAAGTTCTTCATGCGATAAATTGCCCATTCGTTGTGTGTACATCCTGAGTCGTGCCGATATTATTACGAGATAAGGTCACATTGGGATATTGCAGGGGTTTACTACCCCTTTATTTCACAGCTGATAGCCACATGGTATGTGTTTTGGAGAAACAATTTGTGTAAACCATTTTGAAGAAGTCATACTATGGTCATTCACAGTTCTCGACATAAATTCCCAACTTGCTCCTTTATGCTCCAGATAATAATAATATAAGTGTAACTCAGTACAGGAGGAAATACACCCCCACCACAAACTCCATACGAGGAAGTATATTATATGGTCGCCTCAGATCTTTATGATTTTTGTGGCACCCCTTCCAAACATGATATTGATATTATCACAGACATCACGATGGTGTTAGTGAACAGGGTGTCAATTATGTATATATTGTTTTCTTGTGTAGGCAGTGATATAAAAAGCATTAGCAAATGTGGGCTGTGAAATGTGAACGGGCGAGATACTACGACTGTTTTCTGGGACTTTCGATTCGATTACCTACTTGTAGGCGGACTTATGATTGGCTGTACAGCAGTTTATAACGGACAGTGCTCCATACGTTATCATAGCAAATAAATGCGCCGGTCGGACTTGCCCCAATCGCAACTGCAATTCGTTTTCATAACGCCACAGCAGAACAGTTTTGGGTCAAAGGGGACATTATAGAGATGCCTGTCTGGTGCCACTGGCGGATTAAGAATCTGTCCGGAAAATTGAAGTGAACGTGTTCAAGACAGCAATCTGAGTGCTTTCATGATCGACGCCGCGGATCGCAGAGACGACCGCAACCAAAGATTGGCGTCGCCCCCAAGGCGTCGGCGTCGGCGACGGCGTCGGTGTCAAAGTCAGAAGGAGTTGACAGGCATGGCGGTCACCACCGTCGCAATCAGTTTATTAAACTGCATTTCATGCACTGTGCTTCGTTGTGACAGTTTTCCAGTTTTCCAGTTTGCCAAACAATTTCTTAGTCAGAGAGAAAAAATGTTGCTAAAAAGGGATTAATAAATATGCGTTTTTTAAATATACGATATTTTTTAAGGCGTATTAGAGGGATTTACACTAAAGTCCGTAAGAGCCGGCTAGAAACAATTTACTCTTTGTCTCGTTAGGATGTTACAAGTGGTGACCGATATAAATTTGATTGTTCATGTGGGAAGATAAATTTTTCCTTTGCTTCAGACCCAAACAGATGTAACCTAGAGCAGCGGTCGCCAACCAGAGGTCCGCGAGAAAGTTTTGGTGGTCCGCAGAGAAATTTGGAAATGTACTTTTTAACTTTCAGTGTACCAAAATGCACTGAAAAAGCACCCAAAATATGCACCAAAATGCACAAAGTGCATTCCTGAAATCATTTCTTTCTTGGAGCTTCTCGCCCCGGACCCGCATGAGGCTGAGCCCCCCCCCCCCCCCCCCGACCACCAATCGCTTCGCAAACAATCGTATTTCCCGCCATTCCTATTTCAAGCGCTGAGTGGTCTGCGAGATAGACAAGTGAGAGAAAAGTGGTCCGCATTTAAGGAAAGGTTGGCGATCGCTGACCTATGAGTGGCGGCAAGGGGAGTAAAATTGTTTGTTTATTTTTATATGTGGCGTAACGCACCTATGCACCATGGGAACAAAATTTGTATAGTGATGATCGGCAAAGCAAAAGAAACGGTGTGTACGGACACAAAAATATAAAAACTTGACTTGTAGCCTAAGGGCTTGTGTTTACATTCGTTTGTGGACAGACTGAAAAAATGTTCAGTCCAATTAATATTTAAAAATTAATATTTTGATTCTACACAAGCAGCGTTGGCTCCAGTATCCAAGGGGGCTCATTATATTATGGAAGTCAATGAGAAACGGTATTTAAAATACGAAGTCGAGATGTATTGAAACTTGAAAGTGTTCGTAGTGGCGATGCTACTCATATTTGAAATAACTTTCTTCAAGTTCCTCGCAATTCCGTTTTATATATGAAACACTGCTAGCAGTTTAGTTTATTTGCAAAATCCGATATCAACGATAACGGCATTTATCAAAAGATTTTACTTTGCACAGCAATGATCTGACTTGTGACTTGTTTTAATTCCTGTTATTCAACAAATGATATTGAAATCACAACGTGTAACTTCATTTTCCGCTGTGGAAAACTCGAAACGAACGACGGCAAAGTTTAATTTACTCTCTCGATCCAAAAGCAGCAAGCAAAGAATTGAATAAGATTCGCAATATAAAGCGACCGAATGCTTCTTGCAAATAAAACTTTTTAGTTATTTGGCTTGATTTCTGTTAGAGATAAAAGCAGTTGATGTTAAAAGCCAATACCTAATAATAGTTTGCAGCCTCTCTGCACTTTGTGGCTTCAACATCATTCCGCAATCTCTCGAATGGAAACCATTTTACATCTTCACATCGCTCAGCGTATTCGCTATCGTTTGACGTGGTTTTAAGTATAGGTATCCGTAGATACTAAAATAGGTACAGATGGAAATTTCGAAAGCTATATTTAGAATCTCATATAGTTCGAACCGCATCTATGAATCGATCGGGTCGTTTTGAATGTGGCACTTGGGTGGCATCATGCATCAAGCAAAGTCTCTCGTTGACCTTTCATGTCGGTCGACGTCTGGGCTAAGTCTATAGCAAGTCACGACCGACGCCACGACGTCGGCGTCGCGACGCCGGGATACGTCTTCATAATGTGGTACACGAGCGGTCTCGTGCCGTTGGCGTTTCAGACGTGTTCAGTTTTTCTCTTTGCTTCGTTACCAGACAGGTAATTGCACTCTGCATACATTCCACACAACAACGAGCAATTGCTGCAGGCAGTCCATTATAAAATGTCATTCTTATGAATGATTTGCGTTTCAGAATTCTGTATGGAAGCTTGAAGAGGAAAAGCGTTTGAGCTTTCATGGGGTACCGTTTTCAAAGCACAGAAGAAAATGTAAAATATAAATATAGCTTGAAAATTATTTAGAGAATGGAGAGAAAATGTTCAAGCTAAAACGAGCCAGTTACACTGTCAAAATGAGTCTCGATATGGATTATATTTTTAATTTAGTAGGTTTATATATTGTCACGAGTGGATTTAAATGTCATTTTCTTGTGTCAAATACTTTATCCACGGTCGATAAAGTAAAAGATCGACGTGTAATATGTTGTGATTTGGAAATGTCTAATCGTAGGTAGTTCTTTTATATTATTATTATTAATATTATTATTATAAGATCGTGTTCTTTTCTTGCCGGTGCTTTCGGTCGACGAAAGAAACGACAGGATGCCCGGAGCGCAGTGAAAATACAATTTCATCCTGCTGCAAGCGAAAGCACTCGCTCGGAATTTGAATGAAAAAATCCATGCTTCTTTCAAAAAATGTAATTCCTTGTTGCGCTTCGTGGCTCCCAAAATTTGAGCGGATGTTTAAAGGCTACAGCGCGAGCGAGCAAAAAAACGTACTTCCTGAAGCCAGCAAACGGATGTAATTTAATTTCCCGATAAACTGTAAAAGAAATAAATAGAAGTTAGCTGAGTAAAAAAAGGGAAGATGAAATCATTCACTTTCAACAACATAAAACATACTTCTGTTTGGAGTAATTCTGTCGCTGACGTCTCCGATGATATCAACAAGCAAAGTTTTGGGCAGACGGTGAAGTTTTTCCCCCTAGCTGCTCGCCCTGGTGATATACGTATAAGTCAATAACGTAGTGTCAAGTTTTTCTCGTGTTCTGGGATAAAAGCAAGCTGCAAGCGTTGTATTTTTACAGACCCAAGTATAGGGATTTAATATACCTGAGTCGAACTTCTTCGGGGAAAACATATGTTATCTTGACCATATTCCAGTGTCAGCTAGGAATTTCCATCACTTCCGTAAGAAACTTTCACAAGAGCATCAATTTTGGAGTGCGCTGCAAAAATGTCGAAACTACGTGAGAGCTTTGGCGGGAGGATTTTTAAAACACTTCAAGCTCAAATGTCTTAAGTTTCGTCGAACGAGAGTAGTTACAGTTGGAAGTGTCCAAGTCGTCACAATATCACACCCTCGGTCCCGTCCATATAAGATTTCGGGGGAAATGTTGAATAAAAACCACGTTAAGTGTCCCAAAAGTGCTCGTGGGCGCTCCCGAAACAGGCTTTCTCCAAAAACTTAAACGCGTGAGCAATGGAGTTTATCCTTTTTAAACTGTCTTCCTCTCAAAACATCACAAACGATGAAGAAATAATAAAATTTTATTACAAACCAATAGAGAATCTCCTTTATAAGAAGCTTATTTTTCTTACATTTCAAATGCGCTTTCAATCCCTCCTCCTAGAGCGTATTTCGTGCAAATTATCCCTCTTCCCACCCTTCTCGAGAGGCCTTCTGAAATAAGCCTCCCCTTCCGCATTTCAACACGGGCTGCAAGCTCTCCTTCATTTTCATGGCATGTTATTATTCGGTGGAGCATGAGCACTGTGACGGGGTGCCATCCGTGAGCTTTTAGAGCTTTTAGCACGGCTAGCTGAAGCTGACAAAGGTCAAAGGTTCGATACACGCGGCTGGATCCGAGACATCAGTGATGCCACGGCCGCGGGTAATCGGCGAGGAAAGCTGAGACACATTTTGCTTTCTACTTAGTTACTTTATAAGGTTACTTTTCGGGAATTCCATTTAGAGAGAGAATGGACCATTTGGGACACGAGACAATGACTGAGGGGTCTGTCTGCAGTTATCTTTAACAGGAGAAAATGTATTGGCGCCTACTTTGATTGAGAAACTCAAATATGTGAATTACTGTGCAGTCGTGAAGAAAGATTCATTATGTTATTCTTGAATTTTTTTGCTAAAGAAAACCACCAATTTTATACATTTGTTATTGGCATGTAGGTTTTGCTCTGTTTTCACGCCAGCTACTTGGTCATTTTTATGGCCACGAATAAATCACAGCAGAGCCAAGTTATGAAACATATCTCTGAACCGTGCTCTTTAATTTTCTCGCAATAACAATGCATTTTCTGTTTTGTTTACTCGCAAGCAAACACTTTTCGGTGATCTATATTTTATATGATTTCAAAGCAAATGATAGCAGCATCCTAATTACAGGCATATGTTACAAATCTTTAAAGGTATTCAGAGGTATTAGGTAGAGAATGAACTAAAACTGATGGAATATCATTTATCAAGCATTTTGAACATTCGGGTTGAAAATGAAATACAAAAAGGTTTTATTTTATGTATGTAAAAAGTGTAAGTGTATCAAATTCAAATCTACCCACACTCCATTTCAAGCCAAACAATAATATGTAAAAACACCATAAACTGACCAGTTTGAAAGACGGGATTTACACTTTGAACTTTACAGTGGGCACTGCTCCAGGTCTATACTAGTTCTCGATGTACTTGGAGATTACAACTTACAAGTTACAACTTCACTTCAGTAACTAACACGTTTGATTTGCAACAAAATAACTGAATAACCATCGTTAGCCGTGTCATGTTTCAATAGGCAGTCGTCTCGAAGTTAGTGCGAGAGTCCCGCAGACTCCCTGGACCATTGAACCATACAGATGCTGGGAACACCGCATTAATGTAGTCTTCGGCCCGTGAGACTTGTCTCGAATACACGGTTCATACTGGTGCTCGTAAAACTTTGATGAGATCTTTGTACGCTTCAGAGACCAAGACATGCTTGCCGTGGCGAGACATCTTCTCATCAATAATTAATCGTGTTTCATTTGCCAGCTTATGTTCAGACAGTCGCGAGCTGGGCGTGTGCAAGATGGACGTACATGCTTTCTGTAGAATTTTACTAGGCTAAACCTTTTGGTTTCACAAATATTTCTAAGAGTTATGCGTATTACTTTAAAATGTGTGAGTGCTAGTTTTCAAAATAATATACAGAATTATTAGAAATAATGTCGTATAATTAATAAAATAATAGTAATTTCTATGACTGGATAATAATACATAAATAAGCAATGTTTATATTATAGTATGCAGTTTGTAAGATTTATTGAGGTTCGGGAAAAAGGGGCTGCTGCCTGTTTCGCAATCAATTTGAGCGTTCTTACTAATAAAATGCGAAGAATTATTGATCCCGGCAAAAAAATAATCTGTACATGACTTTGAAATTTAAAAATCGAAGCAGAATTAAGATTTCGTTATTCACTAGGAATATTATATTGACGACTGATCACTTATAGTTCGTCTCAGGTTCTGATGGCAGCAACAAACCGGTTTTCTACAATTTTATAGTATAGGCCCAATGCCCCGAGGATCTGCCAAAAGAACATGAGACGTACTATAGTTTTTTGATCGTTCATTAGATTTGTATAGGTATGCCATGATATTATGTTTAATGGCCAGACAGCAAAGACCGCACCGAACCGATTACTGTTTAGAAAACAAGTTATCCAGACCGACATCGGCCAACTCTACACAATGGGAGAGTAAGGGGTATGCAAAACGAGGGTTCTCGCGGAAATATAAAAAACGCTATGTGGACTTCCGAACCTGAGATGTACTATACTACTGAACTTTGAAGTGAGCCAGTCGACTTTCGGCTGACTTTCGAAATGTCTGAAACTGGACAAAATAGTTTTCTTATCAGCAACTGTCTTGCTTCTCGACCCAGCTGAAAAAATGGGTACACTGTGAGTTTTTCAATAGATGTTACGCAAGTCCAAAAAGGCATGATTATACATTAAAAAACTTTTCTGCACGAAAAACACATTTATGCCATCACTCTTTTGGTACTACCTACTTGCAAAAAAGATGGTATTCGCAATGTGAATTAATTTAATTTGTATAATTGGTTTTGTTATCTCACAACAAATCCGACCCGTAACTGGACGAGATAACCGCCGTAAAGTCACCGGAATGGATGGGTATTTGTAAGAACCATTCACTTGATTCAGAGATAACAGAAGCAATTAAAAGAAATACAATTAAATACGAATAAAAAGCAATAAATCAAGTAATTCGTCAACAAAACTGCGCAGTCACAATCACAGCACGGCATACCAAGTATCCACTAAACTATAGGTCATACCGCGAGGTCCTGAAATCTCTGTGATCATGTACCATCTCTGTGGTCGTGTGCTCAAGTACCAATACAACTTTATTTGAAGTTATGTAACTGTGATTTCTGAACCTTTCAAACAAAGGAAATTGTCTTACTATAATTATTAACCAAATTATCCAAGTCAACCGGGTGGAAAATAGCATGGAACGGCAGCGTCTAGTTTACTCGAAATATAGATAGGTACACATTTCAACGATTTTTCCAGTTTTAAAGCCTCTTTGTTTTGTCATTATAGTTATTGTTTTAGTTGTAGAATGTCTTCCTATTAAATAAACATATATCCTAAATATTTGGGTATATGCTCAGAAATTTGAGTGTTTTAACCCAACGAAAATTGCATAATTGAAATCCTACATCGAACAATTTTACAACAAAGCAGAAGCAGAATCATCACCTGCACTATGGTTGAAAGTTCCAACCTTGTACCAAAAAAGTCGGCTAGATCAATAGAAACTTTCAGCTCATCAGGTCGGCAAATCTCTTCGAATCCCCTGTCGTAATCCTGAATCCGATAGTGAGAATTACGTGTACAGGCCATCAGCGGCATGGGCAAGGACCTCAGCTCGTATGTGTCCTCACTCCTCACTCCACACTCCTCACTACAACAAATGTCCATACACTGGAAACATGCTCTAGCATGGTGCAATACACACGATGAACAGTGTTGCCAGTTTTGCCCTGCTCCAGCTTAGGGCGACAGGGTACACGAGCTGGTGGGCCGCTTTGAGCCCAATGGTCTCGGCGAGCTTAGTCTTGGTAGTTGTGGGTTTTCTGTGATTTTCTGTGATTTCCCGTGATTTCCTGGGAAGTGCTGGACAAGTTTCTACCAAAGGTATGGCCCTCCATCTAGAGGAACGACAGTTTTCGGATCCTATATCAGGTTTATACCGAAGCTTCCTCAAAATTGACTTGAGGATTGAGCCTATAGCATTATGGAAACTACTTCGCAGTTTAAAAGTGAGATAATGTCTTGAAATTGGGAATTTTCTATACCTTAAAAGTTAATATTGCTTTTGCATTTTGATTCTGATTCTGAATCGCAACTATTCACGTACTGGATTTGAAAGTTCAGGAATGAACATTATTTTTTAAATGATGTATCTAATTTCCAGTCTATTTCCTGAAGATATTTCCTGCTTGAACTGTAGGTTCAAACCTATATCCTGTCGAAATTCATGTTAACGTTATGTACGCTATGTTACTCTTATTTCTAAGTTAATGATTTGTTTTCGGCTATATTAATAATGTAAATGGGCATATTATACTCGTTCCAATGTTCTGAGCACCATCGCCAAAATAGGTATTCCGATTTCCGATACGTATTTTGGAAAGAAGAGAAGAGCACCATATTAATAAAATGAAAAATAAACAAAATAAAAGTGTATAAAACAATCTCTTATTGCAAAACTACACTGTTTTTCATAAACTTTTCGCTCGTTTTCCTACTTCAGCCCTTACCTTTTCGTTTAAAGTTGCATTCTTTCCCGTATATTCGCGGCCCCTCGAGACAAAACAAAAATGAGGCCCTCTAAAATGTTGTTCAGTTTCAGTATGTAATTATTTCAGCCCTGCGCGCCATTCGACGTAACAATGTGCCGTTTGCAAAGCCCGCTACTCGAGCCGGTAAAGTGCCCACTTTGAATCTCGGCTGATGCATTGTGCTCTGAACTCGAGTAGCATGCTTCTTTCGTGCACGTCCACATTTTTAATTGTCTCTCGACTAAATATTACATTGTTTCACATTGTCGTCAGGTTTCGTTATTTGACAAGCACGTAATCGTATAGCCGATAATGCCAACCTAAGCTCTCGGCGTGAAGGCTAAACATGATTCCACATTGAGGCAACATCTGTATGCATGGGATGAGCGGGATGGATAGTCGATACAGGCTGGCCGACTTTTATAATCACCACACACCATCACAGACTCATACATCATCATTATGAGATGAAAGTTTGGTTTTGTTTCAAAGTTTCAAAGCTATTTGGTTACACAAAATTGTGTATGGGAAATTGCATTACGAGTCGTTTGTTATGTGAAGGCTGTTTTATTGGATATTTTGTACCAAAAAGGAGGTGTTTGATGCGAAAAACGATAGACAACGATGGCATCAGCACTTGCGGTGGGTGGTGTCTGGAAATTCTTATTCTCTTTGTATTTTTTTTTTCATATTTTTTATCTAAGTAATGTGTAATGTGTAATTCTTAAATTTATAATTTTAAGATTTTTGATACCAATTCTTAGGTTATCTATACTCTAGTCTGATCGACTTAATCGACTGAATCGGATGTAAAGAAAATGTATCAAGGTACATACATATTATGTACCGGTATGGTGCTAATAGTGTATTACAAAACAAACAAAAATTTGTTAAAATTTAAAAAAAGATTCCTATCTCAATCTGCTTCACTTATATCCAGTTTTACCAAGGTTTCAAACTCCTGGTTGCGATCCCAGTTAAGATTTGCCAAGGACTTCAGCCTATGAAATACAGCGAATTCAGTGTTAATTCCTAGTTATGAATAACTGGGGATTGGAAAGCTTGGTAGACATTAATAAACAAACCGCTAGGAGCCCGAACATGAAAAGTTGGCGTTAGCGACTCCCACATGGACATTGGAATATCACCAAAATGTATGTGTTATCATCCATAACATGCACATTTGTTTTACGATTATTACGTCATTTTACGTACGATAATGATAATAAACCCACAAATCAAACCCCAACATTAACAAAACAAACCCTGATAGACGCACCAGCATTCCGCCTGCGGTGCATCATTGTCTGGTGCTAACTAGTGTTTATTTAAGCACTGTTTGTTGAAGTTATGACAGGCAGACAGACAGACAGACAGACAGACAGACAGACATACAGACATACAGACGTGTAGGCGTGACTCAACCAATAGCCAAGCATAACGTACACCGGCATAAATATTATGCCCCGTTTGCGAGCGCTGCACCGAATGTTTATGGATGGGAATTGAGGGCGTTGGCGGTGTTAC
Organism: Nemoura dubitans; assembly: GCA_921293005.1. NCBI lineage: Eukaryota > Metazoa > Arthropoda > Insecta > Plecoptera > Nemouridae > Nemoura > Nemoura dubitans. The sequence continues at coordinate 42,920,034 of OV121076.1, forward strand.
GTGTAATTTCCCATATGGTTTATGTACTTGGTGTAGACAAAAAGTAAAAGAGGCGCGATGAATATTACATCACTTGAAATCGCTCGGGAAACGGCTGTGATGATAGCAATTTTCTTATAGCGTGGTGCCATCCTGTGAAAATAACCCTATGGCCACACACATGCATAGGCGTGCGCTTTGGATCGAATTTTGTGAAAACAGTTTTTTTTAAGGAAACATACAATTAGATACAAGTTTTTCGATCACTTGAATTGTCGACCAGTCAAATTTCGACTAGTTTAAGAAACGACCGGTTACTGCCTAACCATTTTCTCATCTTTGAACGTCACAGTGTTTAAATTAATCGACCTTTGTCCAATTTAGCCTTCGAGCAGTTGGCTCGCCCAAAATACCAATTACCCCCTGGGGCTCGGAGACTCTAAAGAGAAGACAGGGCTCGTGCGATGTTGCCGGAATCCCGAGGGGTAGCCTGCCCCATAGTAAAACGATTGGTTTGCCAGGTATGCCACAGCTCATCCTTTCCATGCCTGGTAAAATAATCCTTATACCATGGTCTTCCACCAGCCAAGACAAGGTCAGACTGGTAACATGATAATGACCTTCCGGTGGTCACAAGTAGGCTCTGATCACAAGTATAAACTCTGATCACAAGTAAGCTCTGATCACAAGTATACACTCTGATCACAAGTGCGCTCTGATCACAAGTACGCTCTGACCACGAGTATTTGGAGTACAAGTAAATTGACAAAGGGAATGATAAATCCTGGAAGATAGCTAGGAGTGGTAGAAGTGCTAGTGTTTTGAAGTGTACATGGAATTGTAAGAAACATGAAGGGTGGATCTAATATTTTGATAAACTAACCGCCAAATACTTTGCATATGAACATAAACATGTAATTATTTAAGTTTTTGGAAACACTGCAATTTTGCTATCAATACTGTTATTATATATTATCTAACAATTATATGTTATAATACGCTAAGCCTGAGGGTTGAACTTGAATTCAAATTGCGGGAAAATTAGTTAAAAGTTTACTCATAATTGAACGTGAAGCCTCAAGTTTAAAATAGTAACAGCTTTTCATCGCGTTTTGGTTGTGTTGTAGTATAAGGTGTTTTCTTTGCATGGGTGTGGTCTGAAACCGCGCGAGATCGATTGAATAAACTCTCAAATTAGTTGAGAGCTTTCGTGCTTTCGTCCAGATGCGCGAAGCATAACACTATATTTAGGGGTTTATCTATCGAGGAAATTGGATTAAGTCGTCTATTACCTCGTCCCCGATCAGTTCTGTGTGCATGCATAAATCATCGGGAGGAGACCGGGCGAAAAGGCAGGGCAATTTGTAACTAGCTTTCTGGCGGCAGTCCGGCACAGTTAATGTGCAATTGCCAACGAGAGTGATTTCTAAGTTGTGGTTTGGACTTGTGGATAATAAATTGCACGACGATTAAAACGCACTGGACTGGATTTAATAGTCTAGTGTCAGAACTGGAAAGTTTCAAGCGTTCGAATACAAGATCACTCAGTTTAATATAACCAGAATATTATACAGCCATATCTAAGGAATTATTGGCATGACTGCAATACTTACAACAGTTTTCAACTTTTAAGTCAGTTGTCAAACTACGTTACACAATTTTGTTATTGATGAGCGTAGCGTGCGAAGCGAAATCATCAATTTCACTACTGCTAAAAAAAGCTCTTGTGTGTGTGTGTGTGTGTTTTTTTTTGTATGTGTGTTTGTGCGCGCTCTACAGACCAAACGCCTGCTTCGATTGCAATAAAATTTTCAGGGTGTCAACCTTTGTTCTCAACTTAGACCCCCTGTGTTTTCCAAGAAAATCCTCCATACCTCTCCCCTTAAAAGTAGAGAAAGGAGCTATATTTGAAATTTGGGAAAGTTTGGAAAAGTACAGAAATTTATATCAAAGTGCGTTTTTTTCCAAATTTTCCCAATTTCGAATATATTGCTATTCAAAACCATCGAAACCACTTAAAGAAACATCACATCAGCTGTTATTGAAAGTTTCTTTCAAAGTTGAAAGTAAATCCGCGACTCAAATAAATCTCCAAGGGTTTTTGATGAGCGTAGCGAGCGAAGCGAAATATTCAATTTCACTACTGGTGAAAAAAACACTTGTGTGTGTTTGTTTGTTTGTTTGTATGTATGTGTGTTTGCGCGCGCTCATATAGACCAAACGCCCGAATGAACCGATTGCGATGAAGTTTTCAGGGTGTCTACCTTTGTTCTCAGCTTAGTACCGCTGCGCCCATACGCTCATCTTCAACGCGAACACGTTGGCAGCGTTTCCTAGTAACTAGGGCTTCGCCAACGCAATTTGTGTTGCGTTGAAGATGAGCGTAGGTAGCGGTTTGTGTATAGCGGATTAAAAGGTGCAGGCAGCAGTCACAAGAAACCATGGAGCACCAAACCTGACCATTGCCTTCTCGAAAATTCTAATCACTTGGAAATGTATACGGATTCTGACGTTCCTTTGTTTCTCTTCGAGGTCAACAAAGCTGGTAACCAAGGAAACGAAGGAAACCGGACTCGTATTGAATCAGCCGTCAAATCACGAAAAAAACACCACAAAAATGCTAATAAAAACCAATTGGAAAAACCTACCGAACTAAGATTTGCAGGAATGATAAATATGTAAAAGGTCAACATGTTTAGAAGTTTTGGTGATGTTATGTTCAGAACTTTGAAATTTACAGGGGTTCAAAATTCTGAAAAAATTGAAAAATTTCGTAAAAATTGATTTATAAAACAGTTACTGAACCGATGTTTTTCAAAAACGCAGGGGGTCTAAGTTGAGAACAGAGGTAGATACTCAGAAATTTTCATCCATGTCGGTTCAGGCGTTTGGTCTGTAGAGCGCGCACAAACACACAAAAAAAAAAAAAAAAAAAAAAAACATACACAAGTGACTTTTTTCTGGGGTAAGTGAAATTGAAGATTTCGCTCCGCTCATCAATTATACACAGCAAATTCTATGATGCCAACATTTGCATAACCTCCGCAAAACATTCAATCACATTGTGCCTTGAGTTGCCCACCTCCAACGTAACTTACATCATTAAAATTTCCGCGCTGTTCGCAAGATATATAGAGACAGGATTTTAATCGTCCTGTCAAGCCATGCCTAGTGCTCGCAGCCGAGCCCTGCGACAACCCCGACAACTCTCAGATTTATCTCCGGTACAACTAACATCTCCCACAATATCTTCGGGGCATATTGCAACCAAGATGCTATCGTTGTCCCTACTTCATCAGTAATCACTACGCAACAACATTTAGAAACACTCATTACAGAGTACAACGCTCCCGGTTTAAATGTGCCACTAGAATTATATCGAAGATCCAAGATTCTAATACAGTTTGCAGAGCTCACTTGGGCTGTGCATCATCAATTTCACTAAACAATTCAGCTTATACACGAGCCTGTCTTCTTCATTCCCCCCCCCCCCCCCCCCCACACAATGTAATGGGCCCATGTGTACGTATCAGAGTACATTGCACACTCTAAGAACGAAGAAGCCTCTCACCAACTATAGGATAGATATTGTCATCCCATGCGGCGTAATTAAAATACTCTTCGGTTCTCTACGATATAGTCGTTGAGACGTTCCCAGTTGGCTCACTTTGAGTTAGTTTTGCTTAAACTTTAATTATTAGAATCTAGTAGCGTGTAGAATCGTGGCAAAAGTCTTGAGAGACTCGTGTGTATTTATAATTAATACAATGCTTTTGATGTGTGCCTCCGAAAATTAGTTGGCTGGTTAGTGATTAAAGAGGAGCACATTGCTAAGAAAGGAAGCAAAAGCAAATTGAAGCATATATAAGATATCTAAAATATTATACAAATTAAAGGCGACATACATTTAATCCGTGGTATTTGCATACCAGCAAAAGACAGTAAATCATAGAACTGCGCAGCTAATGTTGGATGAAGTGCTAGCGTTTGCCATGAAAATAACGAGCAAGGTGTATAAAAATCTCTTGCAAAACTATATCTTCATATAGGTGGTTGGATACGCAACAGAACATCATTAAAACATTTCACCTCAGCAATCATTTACATTCTGAAAGACGCCCCGGACTCAGAAATATTTTGTTTCAACCTTTTGTGCTGTTTATATAAGAACCTGTACCAAAGAACTAACTAAAGAACGAAATTGGCATAGTACAAATGAATCATTTTGCTGTAAAATGATTCCGAAGAGGATTTCATTAAACAGTACTTATCAGTGTATTGTACCTATCTCGCTGTACACATTTACACACATTACAGGTCGATTGTGTATAACTTTCAGCGTAACTCGTATTCAATATCACTTTTCTACATGTAAAAGCATGCCAGTGATATAGAGACGAGTGATGTACGTGTCCTACGATATCCTTACACAATCACCGCCGTGGGCTGAATTGAATATTGAAATGGACCGCAACACTTTGACAAAAACACTGCTCGACCATTAACACTCCTTTCACCCTCCATCGCCACACACTCGTCTGGAAACGTTTCACAATCAATTTATCAAAAACGAACATTGCATCAGACACGCCAAGCCTGGCTTAAAAAAGGAACCAACTCTGCGTTTCAGTGCGTCCCGGTTTACAAATTAATGGCCCCGACTGAACCTGAGCTGAACCTACATACAGGACCTTGCGAAGGTGTTACAGCGAGGGTATTTGCTTTGTTTTTAACATGGCCGTAGCACCAGACTAGTGTAACCTGCCGTAACCCCGCCACATTGAGGGTGCGTCACGTCGTGGTTAAAGTAGCCCTGGTCCACGAACATTTGTAAAACATAGGCACGTCAGTAACCTCGGCGTCTGTACCCACCGTGTGGCCACTCTAGGTAAGACCCCAGAGGGCCGACTTTATATAGCCATGCGGCAGTGTACGACGGGGCTACTGTGGCGTTACTGATTTGTCGAGACTGAAACCACCGTAGCCCTGCTGCTTGTTGAAGACAGGTAAGGGTGTAGGACGTAAAGCTAAAGTGCACTCACCCTCCTCGTCGAGCAGAATGTTGTCGGGCTTGATGTCCCGATGCACGATGTTCTTCGCCTGGAGGTAGTCGAGCGCCAGGGCGAGCTCGCTCACATACAGCTTGACGCAGTCCTCGTTGAACGGCACCTCTTGCTGGATGTGGTAGCGGAGGTCCCCACCGAGGAGCAGGTCCGACACCATGAACAGGTCCTCCTCGTCTGGAAGATAGTGCGAAAACCAGACTATGTAAAATATTTTACTATGAGAATGACTAATGTGAGAATCGTTTTCGTAATTTTAAGATCAAACTTCTATTGCAAGAGTTAATAAGAAGCGAATTCATATGACCTTGTCTGCCTGTTATATCCATCGATAAAACTACGCTCCGTCAAATATAAACTCTTAAACGCAAACCTCTGGGCAAACTCGGCTCCCCCACGTTTGAACTCCTAGACGCAACCCGCAGAGCAGACTTGGCTTCTCCCTGTCAAAACTCCTAGACGCAACCCGCAGAGCAAACACGGCTCCTCCACATTCAAACTCCTAGGCGCAACCCGCAGAGCAGACTCGGCTTCTCCACGTCAAAACTACTGAGTGGCGATTATGTAAAATTTCCTTTGAGATAACGTCCGTGTTCTCGACAAAAGAACATTTAAATGCCCTTAGATACCGATTGTTATCCCTAGAAACCGACCGCTAAAAGGATACAAAATCGCCACCCTGGACGCGACCCGCAGAGCAAACTCGGATGCTCTTATAAAAAAAATACACAAATGAGTTGCAAATAAAACTCAGCTCATTCATATATTCAAATTTGATATGATTTTATTCTAAAGGGAAAATCCTGAATATCTTATAAATTCAGGGCAAGGCTATGAAATAAGTGCACAATTTCAAAGTCTGTGTTTTGTTGCCTCGAAAGCCCGAACTATATACATACGTTTTCCCTTTGTCTGCAGTTTTCAAACTTTTGGATTTTTAAATGCGTACAGTAAAATCTCTTGGAATACTTCCTTCCCAACGTGAGATAACCGTTTCGAAATCGCGACCGACATATTTGATTTGAAAATTATGCTCATATTATTGACATGACCACCACTGTACCTGCACAATGATTTGGTATGCTCTCACCGTAGATTTATAATACCTTTTTTTGTGGAAATGTGGAAACGGAGCAGTTCATATTACCAAGAAGGTTAGAATTTTATGATGTTACTCAAGTCCTATTCCCGCACGCACGCAGTAATGATCAGAGATCAGCTGATCGAACCGGATCCGGCCCATCAGCCCACAGAGAATTATCGGCTGATGGCCTGATCCAGTGCCGGATACAACTCTGAATGGCAGCGGCCTGGGGGTCCTAGAGCAATCCCGATCCCAATGGTTGTAAAAGGCAATTTCGTGAAATATCGTTTTATATTCATGTCCGCCGCAAGTTTGAATTTGATTGACGGCATATAGGAGCCCGACCCTCCGATAAGTCACTGATGGAGTTTCTGGGTTGCGTTTCAAATCGTCAGATTGTTTTATTTGCGTTTGGCAACTTTGTCAATGGCTGGGGTCTTGGGCACACCGTTATTTCCTATTCTTGTCTTTGTATAGACAAGACTTTGTATAATTCATTACACGTCCCTCCGTAGCTTCTTGCGGTCCGGGTCATGAATTAAGAGCAAGAGAGCAAACAATTTTATGTATATTTTTATTTACACTCTTTTATTTAGTGTCTTGCTGTTTACTGGATAGAACTCATAACTTTTAGTTGTAGTTAAATAAAAAGTTTGCTATCCAAAGTTGATACTATACAGGATATTATTTTCAAGAGTTTTATAGAGTTTGCTTTATCTGTTGCAACTATTTATAGGTAGCAATTTATTTTATTTATTCATTCTATTCATATATTTTTTATTGGCTTTAGATGTTAAACTTTGAACATCCAGCTTCTTTAAGCTTGCAGGTTAGGACTGAACAGATCAGTAGCTTCGCGGGGACGGCACAATACTTGGCTCAATCTTTTAGCAAGGTATGAAATGTAGAGCAAATTCTACAGAAGAAAGGAGACGTTCGCAAGCAGGTAGCGAATACCCATGCTGAGGTTGACGATTTTAACAAGTCCGTTAAGTATGTAACCAGCCATGACTCAAAACGTGTTGACAGTTGAAGAGATTGGAAAGGCTAGCGAACGTGATCCTTTCGGATACGAACGTGATTTTCGCTGATGAAACCACTGGAGTTGTTGTCAAATCACTACAAATAATAGTTTGGAAGTTTACGCTATGACAAAATATAAAATTCAATATGACATCAATAAAGTTTACCTACTCCAAACGCCAACGCAAATTTTTTTATTGTATGAGCTTTTTTTGTGTCAAGAATAAAATCACTATGCTAAAAAGTTGGTATGGTATTTCATCTAATGAAAAGTTGTGATTTCTAAGTTATATATTTTTGTTATTCTTTTTGTTTATGTTTATTTTTGTTTATGTTTATGCTATTTTTGTTCTATTTCTCCATTTCGCCATGGAAGAGTTCTCAGTATTGCTCAAATTATATAGATGGTTGGCAAGCTTTTATTGGATTTTGTGAGCATTTTTGTGTTTTTAAGTGTTCCAATCTTAAATTTTTTTAAATTTTTATACTTATGACAAGGCGAACCTGAAGCAAATAAAGTGAGCACTCTGCAAATATTCGAGCTATGCTATTCCATGTCAGTTGTTATTTTAGAGGGTTTGTATGTATAACTGCTGAGGAAATGTTCAAACATTATTTTCTTGTTTAAAGCCACCGCCGTTCTGTTTACACGAAAACTACAGACCAGCGAAGACGCAGATTTCATTTGAGGCAAAAGGGAGGCATTGCGATGAGCGTTTAACTAAAATCTCTTATGGTTCAATTGATAAGACTTAAATTGATAAATTTATCGATAAATTGTTTAGACATTCGTAGCGTCTATTTGACGAATATGAGCTCGAACAAACACGCAGCTTACAAACCAAGGTCGAACGGGGTTAATAAATGTTGGGACTAAAATCGGTACGTAGGTATTACATATTTTTTCAGCCAGTCATATTTATTTTTCCATCAATTTTTGTGGTTATCTCCATGTTAATAACAAAATTTGCCCTCGGGGTTGTGATAACTCTGCTTCGAGAATCCAGGCCCAAATGTGCCATTTTTGGAGTTACTGAAATTGACAATTTCGCTTCGCTCGCTCTGTACATCATCCTTGGGCAGCGATAGAATAAAAATATATCGATCGATTGCTTAAAATGTCTGTCTATTTAAATTACCGATACCGATAAACCGATAAACCGATAAAATCGACAACCCGTCGATAACATAACTTTACACAATCGCACGCCAGAACGGCGTTGAGCAAAAGCCTTAATCTACCAGTGAACTAGACCATCGAGGCCGTTCCGTCATACCGTGTACTCAGCAACGAAACTGCCTCGTCTTCAGTCGAAATCAAACAGTCGTTTGCGCCCAAAATCATGAAAGTTGTCGCGTGGAAGCCGATTGTGACGCCGATTTCACAAGCGCCGCGTCAGCAGCATGCGATCGAACTATAGTACGTCTCAGGTTCGAATCAAAAGCAGCCCACTATTCTACTTTGGTATGGTTACGCCCACTGCCCCGCAGCGCTCAGATAAGAAACTGATCCGTCCTGGAGGAGCCCCGCAATACAACTCGCGAGTGGCCGGACACATTCCTGGGCGTCTGCAGGCAAATTCAATCTGCCACTGGTTTATTTGTTCCCACAGGATCCTTTCTCCTCTTTTCATTCCAAGCCACAGGATTCGAGAGATGGTAGGTGACAGAAACCAGACTGGCGGTGGTTGTGTATTCGCACGCTCGGGCTCTTGGCGTCCTAAACTACGTTGGACTTTCAGATACTGGGCTTATGGCAGTTTTGCAAGTGACTCAACTAGAGTTAAGGTTATGGTTTAGTTATTTGTTATGGCAACCTCCTATTAATATGGATGCCGTGGAATTCATGTGTCTTTAAGGGTTAGATGCTTAACCAAGAGTTGAAAAATATAAAACCAATGGTTTCTGGTATAAGATAACCCATGGTATTACCTCTATTTCATCTTGGAAAAGTTAGGGGTTGTGGACTCTGAAATCTCGAAAATCTCTATATGTTCGTGGTCAAATTGGTTTGACTTAGAATGTAGGTTAGGGAGTACGAATGCTTTATAACCAAAGAACACGAGTAAAAACTGTCATTTCTTTTTAGAATTTTATATATCGCGTCGCATAAATGCACCCGTGAACTATGTACGTAACTCGGTTTTCAAATGTCGAACTTCCAAATATATTATGCCAAGACATTTTTATAGCAATCGTCATGTTTACATTTCTTCTTCTTTCATTTGTTTGTTTTACAGTTTCAAGACCAGAACAATCGCGTTTATTCATCGAATTGCACATAAACGTCAAGAATATACAACACATCTGTGCCGATATCTACCCGTTTCACGCCAGTAGGTGATATCTATGTGCCCAACAAAAATGGAACCAAACAGACGTTCCAGAGACTTTCCACAATAACCTAGAATTCCTGACATACTCTCTGCAATATTCGAAATTTAATACCGTTATTTATGTACGACGTAGCGCCTTATGAAATGAAATATGGAGGCAACTCCAAACGCAATAAACAAATGATAGATAAAAATCTTCGATAAAAGAAATCCTGTTGTAAGAACGAGAAAGAAATATATGATGGAAAATTTTCTCGGCGTTCCAGACATAGACAAGGCCTGAGAAAACGTGACAGCTGGCGTGGTGCAAAAAAGCGAATTCAAAACCACAATTTCATGCGCTTCCTTTTCGCAAGATGTCTCCTCTCCCGACAGTAACAGGGTCACGAGAGTTTTTCCACGGATTTTCAGTGCAGCTTCCAAGAAAAGCCGATTCAGCTGGGGCTGTGCACATTGCAGCTGGCAAAAGCAGATGTTACAGAGATATGATTTTAAACATGTTGGTCACGACGGAAGACCCACACAAACGGCGAGGAAGATGTTGATGAACCCCGGGGCGCCCGCGTCGTTCCTGTTGTAACCTGTGCGAAATGAAACCGTTTCCATTTCGATGATCACGTCCAACGTCCGAGCAATACTGGGTTTTAATTGCATTTTTAAATGGCAGCGAAAAGAGACGGCAAAAATAGATGACGTTTCTGCAGAACTCGATCGAACGGTCCAATTATATTCCTGAAAGATGTGGGTGGATGGATGCTGAGATAATTGGTTGTTAAAAAAGTTAAACTCTATCACTGGGGAGGGAGGGTTCTTTTGCTTCTCAGGATTCCTTGCGGATAATGTTTCCTACGATCGGCCAAGGCAGTAAGCAGGCCATGGATTGCCAGATCCTTTATGCTTTTGGGTTTATGTAATCCTCGCAGTTCACTTGACCATTCCATTGCCAGTATTCTCAACATTGGTAATATCACGTCAATGCAGTTGTTTTTACATGGGTTGTAAATCTCTCGTGTTTATTATTTATCTGCGGTGGTTAGTTTTGGATTGACCTCTCCGAGGTTACCTAGTCAATTAACCCGTATTGTGGCGGCAGTCTGTGTCGTGATCGCACTCGGCACATTACGCAGGCTTTCTTTCGTTTCATTGTGGTACCTACCTGTGAATTGAAAGATAGTGAGATTGTGTCGTTGTTTTTTGTAGCCTGCCAATCCTCCACCTGATTCGCATCAAAGTTCCATTAGCCACAAGGTATATCATGGAGAAAATAATTGGATTTGATGATATAGTACGTCTCATGTTCTTCTGTCAGCGCCACGCGGCATTGGGCCTATACTATAACATTGTAGAAAACCGGTTTGTTGCTGCCATCAGAACCTGAGACAAACTATAGGAGATATTTTCCAAAAACTAAATATTTGATCAAATTTGGTTTTACTTCAAATCTTTGCGTTTCCGATAACTGTTATCCACAAAAATACTGACCTTCCATCATAATACATCAGCGTCTAAATAATCACTGTTAGTGTGTGTGTAATGGCCCAATAACCAGGTGCCGGACTATTCCGGCTACCACCGCTCTGCGCTTGAAGTAACTGCTTCATCGCTGGAAGCTAAATATTTTAACAGAAAACGGGCATATCGGACATACCAAATGCATGCACAGTTCGCGACCTTGACCGGACATCTGGCTCCCGGCGAAGTTGTTTCATTGCGGACGAATCGGGAATGTTGCCATAGAAATTCACTACAGGGGTGTGTTTCTCTTGTCCAAATATAACATGGTAAGCCACTGACAAATCAGCTGGAGCGGAAGCACATGCATAATGTATACACAATGGATGGCAACCATTCTGTTCACGGACTTCGGGCAAACTGAGTTCAGAAAAGCAACTGACCTCTGAATGAAGACGTATCGTCACGCAATACGCATTAAAAATGTATAATTAAGGTCACGCGAGTAGGATATATTTTTGTATTCTTGTTTGCAGTGGCCACATCTTAAATTCTTAATGCTCATTATTTCTCCTATTTCTGGGTTCTTTCGAATCCGAAAGGTTTAGTTCCCACTACATACTTTCGGGGAGAATCAATCACCAGAACGCTCGAAGATCGGAAGAAAGTGTGAAAAGTCTTTAACGTTGTTTTTGTTTTGCGAAAATAGGAGAAGTTTTTGCCGTCAGAAATAAGTGCATAGTTTTTACTGCCGAAAAATAAAAAACGAGATTAAATTAAGAAGAAAATAAAAGTACCTAGAGAACAATCTACCTCACCCTGCAGGTAAAAATAATAACTGGAAAATATCGCTGGCAAGAGACCATAAAAGTCTTGAACAAAAAACTGTCAACAAAACTAAAAGTAGCGCTGTGAGTTCACATGCATTTCCAGCCAGAATTACGGTCTTCTCATTGCTCAGTTTTTGGACTAAATTGATAAGTAATTTTAATCTCAAGTTATAAATTATGAGTATTTGCGCGTGTGCATTTGAGAATGAATATTGATCTGTACATAAGGTGCGGGTTGGTTTATGATTTGATTTAGATTCAGGAGTATGAAGATGCACAGGCGCGCTGCTGAAGATTTTAATCTGTTTGCTTATTGGCTCCCCGAAATTTTCACATTCCGACCACCCTTATAGTATAAAAATTAATTTCGTGGATTATTTGTCAATGCGCATTCAGGTCATAATAGTTTTCTTATCACACTTAACACTGCCTGTCTGCACATTTTATCCCACACCTTCACTCGCATCCCAAATTCTTCACCCAACTAGCTTTTAAAGAAGCCCCTGTCGGACGAAAATAACTTAGCGAAACCCTAGTTGATATGAAATGTCATGTAGAAAAGGAATTAGAGATTTGAAAGAGAAAATACGAGAAAAATTATCGGCAATTCCCATGAACCCTACAGTTCCTAATGAAGCAAGCATGCTCCTCGGCCATTTTGCCATTTTGGTGCAAGCAACCAAGTTCAAAGAAACATTTGGCAGTCCCATTCCCAGAGATGGGCGTTGGGCAGGTTCGAGAAAGGACTTCCTTGCACTTCCGATGGATGGTCACTGGTCAGCGAAAACTCAGTGAAATATCCCTCCATCCCAACGTTGACATTTCTGCAATCGCCACTCGGCCATTGTCACAAACCGCATCTTCCCAAAATTAAATTACTTCTTGGCTTCTTCTACCTTAGACCCCAATACAAGGCTACCTCGGGGCCCTGCAGAAGAAAAGAACGCGGACTGTTATGGGCCAACAGGTTTAATCCTGTTCTTGAAGTTGAAGCTGACCAGAGATTCGCGAAACAAACAAGGTTATATTATTTTAACATTAAATTTGTTGGTCTCCAATAATTAATTATTTCATTTGTTTTGTTTTGTTTATCTTGTGCAATCAAAATGCTTGCAATTACCAACAGTGGCAATTGGAACGCAAACTTAACACAATTTTCTATTCTTGATAATGACATTTTTATTTAATATTTACTCTCAAAGCAATTTTCTGAAATTCTTATTCAGATCTTTTTTATCAAGCTCATTTCTTTTATAATACTGCTTCACTCTATACGTGATTGTTTTTTCTCAGGCAAGAGCACGTGTTACGAACATCTGTTCGTTTTCCTCTTATCAAAAGCAAACCCGTTATCCTATGCTCATTTTCTTGCCTGCTCCCCAACATAGGTACGCTCTTCTCATGGTAGGTATCTTCTCCTTCTCGTGCAATATCCCCCCCCCCCCACAACTTTGTTGCCCGCAGCACAGGTACCAATACATATCACGGCGCGAAGCAGAATGCTGAGATTTTAGTTTTACTTTTTTTAACTCCTATTAAAATTTAAGTTTTATTATTTATGCTATTTCGAGCACATTATTGTCATGAATCACATCAACTTATCAGCTGTTGTTTTTGCTCCGAATTGTGTAAACTACGCCAAGAGATTTGAAATACAAATCAATTTCCCCCGTCGAAAATCCTAAGCGGATCTAGGAACTACGTGGAGGAGGTGGTTTCTGCCAGAGCCGTCGCCGCCACAAAAGACTGGTAGTTACAGACTACAGATCAATCTATTTGAACTGCGCCGCCGTTCGTTCCACTTCGGGTCAAAGAGATTATCATCTTTGATGAAACCTTGAGGCGTGGAAAGCTCTCTGATTTCCCGACTCTGAGCCGAGCCGAGATCTCGGTTTTCCCGGCTATTGTTAGCGAGAGGAAAACTTGGAACATGGAACGCGGAACTTGGGATGTGGAGCTTGGAACCTGATACTTGAAACGTTGTCACAGAGAAACTATTTCAAGTTTAATATTTTCTAAGATTGTTACCGTCCTCCAGCTACAAGCAAAAATAACTATTTCATCCCGATGAGTCTCGTTTCATCAGCTGCAGTTCAGTTTTGTCAGTTACCAGACCATCGGCTAAGGTCATTATTCGTAATACTGTTCTCTCAATTCAGCTATAAGTTGGAATAAAACACTCTGCAAAAGTCTGTTTACCGTCTCATCCATATCATTCCCGCTTTGCTCCTTCAAGCTCAAGTAAAATAAATAAATAAGTGATACTATATACCTACTCAGACCAAACGTGTAACGTGGAAACAAGCCTCTCGGCTCGGGAATTATGCTAAACACGTTGGGGTGAAACATAGCATGCTAATCTAATTGAATTATTTCATCCCGGTAAATGACACTTGGGACTGGGAGGGATGTTTTGCGTGCTCGCCCACCCGGCTCATGATTAAAGGAGCTTGCAACTGCCAAAGCAAATTCGTTCTATTGATAAACACTTCTTAATTAGGAGTTATGAGAGGTATGAGAGGTATGGAAAAGTAATATGGTTTTCTCATGCACCAACAAAAATGGTCGACACTGGTGTTTTCCTTCTAGGTCGCTTGACAACCGTCGATTACCCATAACATGAGAAGTAACGTGGGGGGATTTTTCGACCCATTTCGACCAAAGTAAGTTTTAACAAAATTTGGATATACCATGTGTGAAATTCGTTTGCATTTCTTCTTCAAAATGAAACAAAGCACTCGTCGATACACCTTTTGATTTGGTGCCAACGGCAAGTCAACTGAAGCAACTGTGCAAATGCCCGTGCTATTTTCATGTCACTGCAGTCGCCGCTCTACCGGACTGAAATCTGTATTATTTTCTCAAAACTGCACTCGTTCACTGCCAACTCTTAGTATGCAGGTTTTGTCTTTCCTTGTGTGTTGTAGCTAGTAAATGCACAAAAAAATTAATTTTCCCCTTCAATACTCCCTTAATTTCATATTTTACGCAAGTGCCAATTTATACCCACGACCAAATGGCGTCGGGCTGTAATGTGAGTCTGGCCGTCTATTGAGGTCGAAGTGAAATTTGTCAAAATAGACGAGTTGACGGGAAATTTCAATCAAGACTCGATTGTGTTCAATTCTTTTGGGGACTTTAATTAGGCTGCTTCATTCATTGCATCGTACAGATACTCCTTCGTCATATATAATTCCAGCCAAATCGAACCAATCAAACGTGTTATTCATATATTAAGTTAGATTGGGTTGAAAATAATTATCCCAGTTTCGAAAATTACCTTGCGTAATTTACTAATTGGGACTAATAACATGTATATCTAGTAAATGATACATCAACCGTGGCCAAATATTCAAGAAGTACCATATATAACAGTTTTAGGTCTTGCTTTTAACTTTAGCAGAATAAAACTACATCATGTCAGTAAATTTAGGTCAACTTGTTTTTGGAAACTCCTAAATCTTAATGTACTAGCTTAGCTAAAAGTCTTTAAAGTAACTGACAAGTATAAAAATCCAGTTTAAATCAAATGCTCTATCTGAAATGAATAAAACCATGAAGGTAAAGATGTTTCATCTTGGATTCTAGGAGAATCACGAGAACTGCCAGAGACGAGCAAATAAATATAGATGCACCTTGAAATACGAACGCGTTCAAGCGCAAACCGATGTTGATTGAGCTGCACAGAGACAAGATTTATCTTAGATTTTGAAACACTGTGTCATCACTCTCCAAAATATCGATTTATTCAACGGTTTTTATTGGACATAAAAGCTGACGGCTGCGCTGCAAATAGACATCGAATTTCATAAGTTTAATTCCTCGGCTTATTTCAGATCGCTGTAAACGTCCTTCAGATTTTCTCTGGCAGTCGGGAGCGATGAAAACATAAGCTTTTCCTTTCAATTTTCCGACCGGGAGCGAAAGGAGGTGACGAACCTGAAGTTTTTACTCTTATAGACACGATTTTCTGCCATGGAAATCTCACAAGCCGCTCACCTTACTTTACTTTAAGAAAATCAAATATAGAATCCCTCTCAAAAAGAAATGAGTAAAACATTTAAAAAAGCTTTCAGCTTGCCGCAAGGGTTTTCGAACTCGCTTTTCTCTCCTCAACTTCCTTATCGATCTCAGATAGCACACGCCAGTCCTTAACATCACAAACCTTTAAGATCTGTCTCATCGAGCTCTCCTAGGAAAACAATGGATTGTGTTTGTGTTTACCTTGAAACGAGAACCAGAGATTGACGAGGAAGGAATGGTCCAGCTCTGTGAGGATCTCGACTTCTCGGCACACGTTCTTCAGGGCGTCTCGCTGCTCACACTGCGTCTTGTTCATGTACTTCATCGCGTATAGAGTCTTGCAGTCTTTCTTTTGCACGATGCACACCTGCAATGATGCACAAGGGAACCTGGTGTTAAATGGTGCTCAGAGTCTTGCAGTCTTTCTTCTGCACGATGCACACCTGCAATGATGCACAAGGGAACCTAGTGTTAAATGGTGCTCAGAGTCTTGCAGTCTTTCTTTTGCACGATGCACACCTGCAATGATGCACAAGGGAACCTAGTGTTAAATGGTGCACCGTGTACGGGAGACGAAGGTCAGGTTTCCAGAAAGTTTATTACGCTCTGTGTGTAGTTAGGTTATAGCTTTCTTCACATATTTTATACATAGCAACTCGCATTCGATAATCAATGGCCACTTATAGTTATAACTTATATAACTGCAGTTTCATGTTAAAAATTTAATAGTTCAAACATAAGATTGAATAAGCAGGCAAATTCTACATAAAGTTACGGAAATAATAAAAAAATCATGTGTCGTTCATGGACTATATAACATGTTGGGGGTGAAGCAGCTGTTTCAATACGGCCGTTTGTCAAAAGGTTTGATAAAACATAACCTTTGTTATTTCTTAATTAATGTAATAGAGAAAGCACCTCACAAGTTGATCTAGTATTATTGATTTCTCCATTAAAAGGCACATGCAATTTGATCATTCTCGTTTCCTTTTTGCCAATGTTTTTATTCCCTGCCGTTTACTAATTACAGCTGTTTAATACCACTCTTAAGTACAATATTCATTCGAGAACGGGAGTGAATTTCCGGCGACAGGCTCCCGGTTTCCCTGACTTCGAAACCAATCTGCCACTGTGAAACATGTACCCGCTGGCTTATTGACACTCTGGAAAAAGAAGTCGTTGTCAAGCAAAGAGGCAATTAAAAGATAGTTACGGCAAACAATTAATTAGTCCGACTCTCTCCACAAGAAGGGCATTTAGCAAACTCGGTAATTGAGACGGAGTTTACATGGCGTGTGAAAAAACGTGTCTAAAAAATAAAAATGCTAATTTATAAATTATAAATTAGCCACCTCACAGTTAAAAAAAAAATTATAGTTTGTGAACGATTGAAAGCTACCATCCATTCATGTCGATATTTCCTAGAGCACGTTTTCGTTTTTGATTCCCCTCGCTGTCCGAACTGCCTAGAACTGGCCTGTGCCATGTAACTAGTTTTTTAGCCGTTGAGCACGAGTTCTTCTGCAGTCACTTAAAATTACATAACGTACCAGATAAATTCTAATGAACAATCAACTATCTTAAAAAATCTCACGATAAAAATGCTAACTTTTTTCCAAGCCTGTTTGCAGGAGGAGGCAGGTCAACAGTAACCATACCTTAGATTAAGTAACGGGGTTATTTCCTCAAGCCAAGCTCAACCAACGGTTTAGTACCTGATCAATGCCCCTAGGCACTGGTTTCCAAACGTGGAATTGTTGGCAGTTGGACTGTCGGCGCGAGCAGGAAATTGGATTCACAATTTTGCTTACTATGTACAAAGGCCAAGTCGATTCTGAATATCTTGATTCTATCTTATCCAAGGTTTTATGAGATCTTATAAGTTAAATTATAGAGCTTCTGCAATACATGTTATCTAACTGGTGGACAGCATACTGGCATTTTCTTTTAAATGGTAATTGACATTGGGGTTGCAGTCTACCAGTGAGTTTAAAGAGGCTGCTGTTGCAGGTTCTCTATACTCTTGCAAGTTGCAAGATAAGAATTTTCAGCAAGGTAATTCTAAAAGAAATGAAATCGGGTGTTGAATGCTGAGTGACTTAAGTGCCACTGTTTTCCAAACGTATCATAACACGTCTATATTATCTAGAGTACGTCTCATGTTCGTTTGCAGCGCCTCGGGGCATTGGGCTGCACTATTCAATTGTAGAACACCGGCTTTAGGTTGACATTGACATCCAAACCTGACACGTACCGATTCAAACTTTAGCAGGATCTAGATAGCTCAACTTATTATTGACATATTTAAACTTTGATAAAATCGAATTGTTATTCTTGATAAACTAACTTCAGGTTACAGAACGGCTAAGAACATATCAGGTATACGGCATACGAACAGAAGCCTCCGTTTAGAACGCAATGCCCATTTTGCAAAAGATTTTTTGAACATTACGCTTGTGATTTTGATGAATTAAAGTTAAAACGGAAAAATCAAATGATAATCACAACGGTTTCGAACAATTTGTTTCTTCTTGTGTTTTCTTTTTGTTTGCAACGTTCCCGCTGCAAGCGTTAAAAGCTACTTCCCTACCGGAAGTAGCAATCAGGGAAGGCTTAGCGCACCGTTAAAGTGGATACCGACCCGTCGGCAAATCCAGACTACGGCCTCGACTAACACAGTGTTTAACAAGCAGCGCGCTTTATTGTCGACTTGGTGGCTGCAATATCCGGCCCTGACATCGATTTCCCCCACTAGGCCAAGTGCACGTCCCGATAAAAGTGCATGTCGCAAACAACGCATCGCGATACGGGGATCGACAATATCGACATCAAGAGCCTCTGTCGTTGGCCAGGATCTGAATCCTTTGAGCTGTGAGAGCGAAATTGGTACACACAAAGTGTATGACGTCACAGCCACTTCGGGGTAGCTTTATTTCCTAGTTGCTGTTTGGATTTTAGAAGAAGTTTAGACATGTTGTTTGGAGTTTGGAGCTTAAAACTCACTTGTATGCGATTGGTTTCTTTTGTTTCCTTGTTTGTTTGCCCTTCGATCACTGCTCCGTAGGCAACTACAGCAAAGATCGAAGGTGTGCGCGTTCTTCAGTTCAAGTGCTCCCTCAAATTTTAATGCAAATGTCAAATGGCCATTGTGTCTTTGAACTCCAGGTAAAGACCCCTGCTTTTTTCAGCAAAGTCGACTAAATTTAATTCCAAATCGGTTTGAATTGAAATGTACTGTGTATTTGTGTAAATTCGTGTATTTATGCATCAATTTCATTAGAAGTAGCCTTCATCTTTCGTAAGTCATTTTGGGTAATTTAATAAAGCAAATAGTTATTTTATTTGTCAACTGTTGACGACGATTGGCGTTCACTTTTCAACTTCTAAAAATAGCCACGCTCATCTGCTACAGTTGAACGCAACTGAAAAAACGCAACAAAAATGCTACTAATATTGATATTGCGAAGTGGTTGAGGTGCCTGCAATGAAAAGAATTTTTCGAGAAGTATTATTATCTGAATTTTCATGTGACTCGAGTGCATTTTGCCATTAGTCGCCTTTTACTTTTCAGACCCAACAGCAGAATCGATATTTTGGGAGTATCAACCTCTCGTCAATCAACGCGATATGGTCGTAAGTTTACAAACCGAATGTGTATTGTACGACTTGGATTATAGGATATCTAGTGTATTGTTCCGAGTTCATGCTTTAAAACTTTTACTATAGAAAAAATTAAAATAACACTGTTCACCCATTTGGAGTACGCTATAATATTTAGAATTTCCAGCATAATAATGATCATTTAGAATAACATACCTTTTGATATAGTTTTTTTCAAAACTAGTGCTTAAGATAGGATATAGTAGAAATGAGTATAAGATATTTAATAACATACCTTTTCATTGCTTTTAAAAGCTTATATTTTGCAAGAAAGCTGTAGAATGGTCATTTTTATAATGACAAAATTATTTTTGTGTCTTTCAACGTTTCAAAAATGTCACGCCTTGGATGGCATATAAAATCCCTTAGGGCGGACCAATTAGATTTCGTATAACAAGCAGTTTCTTGCAAGTTTCGCGCCCGATTCAATTCACTTAGCGAACCCGTTTTGGCGACTAAATCACCGACGAAATTGAATAATGCAATCAAGAAGTTGACAAGTGACGCGCACGATGATAAAATTATGACTTCGTCCCACTAATGGACCGGTAACCTAGCAACCACGCAGCCTAAAATGACATGGCTGGCTCGAGTGTGTACGCGAGGGAAAAACGTATAATTGATCAACTCTAAAACCTTAGCGAAACATGGTCTTCAACAGATCTAATTAATCTCAAGTGTTGTAATGCTTGGAGTTTATCAAGAAATGAAGTCAGCTACACTCCACTTGACGTCACTTGCAAGTTGGAACTTAAATTCAAGTGAACGGCTTGAATTGTAAAAGGGTGAAGCTGAAAGCTTGCAAGTTTCGGAGAGCGCAAAATGTAGGAGTTGGGTTGAAGCAGCATGACACGTGGGTGCTGTTCACGGTGAGTTTCCCGAAAGCTGTACAATTACAAAAGCTGTGTTGATAATAAATGCTCGAATGTATTGAAATTAAGTTATGGGAAAGTTATTTGAGTTATAAGAAACTTGTCATGTCGTGCATTGTTTATGTTTTAACTTATACGTAGGTAGTTATGTCATCCAAAGGTACTCATTAGAAAAAAACAATATGGGTGCTATATAAAAGTTTAAAAAAAATTAACAGTCTCCAATCGCCGCTGAGCTTGTTGTTGCCCGACGACGATAATTAGATTAACCTTGGACCTTTCAATAAATTCGCAGTCTGCACAGGTACCAGGAAAAGCGATTCGAAATTGAGCAAAACAGGCTGTCGGAGACAAAATTGAAAATCTACTGAAAATAACTCAATTTTCCTCGTCTCAAATCTAATAAAATAGCGCTTAGAGAAAATGAGTACGTTTAATATGAAAAATGCTTTTCTTCAAATTTATCCTCACGAGATTCGAAGAAAAATTCCAGAGATGTCCTATTTTATCTTAATAATCCATTTATTTAGTCATCTTCAGATTCCAAAATCTTTTCCAGTCGCTCGCTTGACTAAAAACCCCCGTACCTTCTCGCAATATATTTCCATCTCTTAATTGCATTATATTGTAATAAATGGCAAAGACGAGGGAACGAATTCACTAACCCCCTCTCTACTTCCCTTGCCTCGCTAAGCTCTGGCTCTCTCCTTTTTTCCTGCGTAACTCATTCTCAATCTCGTCCCGGTTCATAATTCGACGTGGAAACTCTTGAGAGAAACAATAATATTTCTCGTCTTCTCGTCAACAACGACAATGGAAATCACGCCATAAGCTGCCTGGTCTTCGGATTTCTTAGCAGGAAAATGTTGTTGACTTTACTTTTAATGTGAACCTACACGAGTGTATGGAATTCTAATTCTGATATGGGGAAACTTTCAGAATAATAAGCTGAAATCTAATATGATAAGTTTAATTAACGTTGACGTTGTTATTCGAATGTAATATGATGACCTACTAACTAAAATAATTATTAATTTTGCTTGCTCGAGGAGGACATATTTTCAAAGGGAAAGACAAACAGCCATTTCCACATGCTTATGAATTCAAATTAAAATAGTTTCAAGCCGAATCCAGTTACGCTACGCCGCTGCTAATAATTGATATCCGCCAGAATATTCCGTTATGACAATTTATCCAGTTCCTGGTTACAAATGTGAAGTAATTGCGTTTGCCACTCGAATTAGTTTCACCGAAAGTTTATCTGTTCCGGGAAAGCATTTACCGCAAAGACTCGTGCAAATTGGTCGGCGAATTGCTCTAACTGAATCAAAGTGCTTCAAAACACAAAGTCCGCCCTCTATTGAACGGAAATAGCGAAATCTTTGTTTGGTGGTTAGGCGTTTACCAGTTGGGGGAAATTGAAATGAGGGTAATAGAAATAGAAATGTAATAGAAATATAATTGTTATTATTATTCAATGAACGATATGATAAAATTCAATCAAAGTTTTGAACAGATTAATCAACGTTCATAAGATAAGTTGTTAATTTTCAACTACGTGCAACTAGTTGATGTCACCAATGGTGACCTGGACCCGCAATCTGGTTCGGCATCTATCAAAGGTTTCTTTACTAAATGCTCACATTGCACCATTTCGCTGTCTTAATAACCTTTCAGCAGCTATGTAAATATATTTCCAAAACTTAATAAAACTTTAACACTTCACTCAGTACATAACATTCTTGTGATGCTCGTTTAATGTGTATATGTACTTTTTGAAAGTTCAGAGTTTAATTAAAAAATTGTTTATTAAAAGGAGGAGCCACGTTAGCTCTACGATACGCGCTCATTCGTTCATTTTTTTAAGCATTCCCACACGAAATACCAAATGCGAACATAAATATGATACATATAGGGAAAATATACGAAAGTGCAAGAAATTTTCCATGTAACCTTTCATATATGTTTCATATTATATGTATTTTGTTTGTACTTCCGTGTGGGTTTGAGGGCTCTGGAAATGTACTTTTATTATACAGTAATTTAGCCATTGGAAATTATATTACTAACGAGAATATAATAGACAGCTGGAAGAGCCAGATCTGCTCTGCGGGCTGCATTTAGTCGTTCCGTTATTAATCACCCGAGAAATCGCCCGAAATCACCTCAGGCATTCAACGTGCGACGAAAATGTGATGAGTGGATTTGAGCAATTTAGCAACCGTTTAAATGAGAAAATAATTCACTATCAGTGGAGCCTCGTTTGCTCTGCGGGCTGCGTTCAGGAGATTTGTTGTTAGTTAATTCCAAATGTAAATGGAATGGAATGAGCTTCTGATGAGACCAGCGGTGCATTTCAGTCGTAAATGAGCACGCAAATATTGTTAATTTCCTATTCGTGCTTCGTAAAATGGTCCGTAATTGGCTCGGTGGAGGTGCCGGGTCTGTACTGCGGGTTGCTTCTAGGACTAAAAGAACATTATATTTATAGGTATTCGAAAGGTCTGGTAGTAATTGAAAGATTCTTTACTAAGCCCCACTTTCTCAAAAGATGGTTTATTAATTAACAGTCCTTTGTAGCATTCTACATGGATTCCTTTTGTGAGTCAGTGTAGGTTTTAATTTACAAACCAACCAATGAAATCGATATATCATTGCTACCGCTTTTCTGAGACTGTATTTCCAAGTAACGGGCGTAGTTTATGAATACAGTCACTGGAAATTGGTCCTTAGAAAAATTAAAACTATCCGCATTATTGTGTTGATTTTTTTAGACTTATTGCGTCAACCTTGTACCTTGATAATAGCTTGTAAAACTAATTCAAATTTTAATTAATGGTTTTTGAGTGCTGTAGAATCCAACTGACTAGCAATCAATTCCTATTAAGGAATACAATTTTAGAATTCTTAAAAACTTAAAATACGCTCTCTTTTGTGAAATAAAATAGGCAGAGTGCTACAGAGCCTCTGGCGCTGAGAAAACGTCACACCCGCTTGGCGAGAATACGCTTGTTACCCAAGCAACATTCCAGAGTCTGCCTGTTTGTGATAGGGTGGGGGGGGGGGGGTCTATTTGATTTTCCGATACATTAATTTCGTTAATATCACTCTATCCACGCGGCGGCTGAGCATCAATCTCGCAGAAAGAGAGTGACTGGCAACAATTTGGAAATTGGTTTTTTCCACATACCTTTACCGATGCCAACTCAATATAAAAAGTTATGCTATGGCTATTGTGCTGGGTTACACATTAATTAAAATGTAAACAGTAATTTTAAAGCGTGTCCTCGTGAAAGCAAACCTGCGACAGAAGATAGATATACAGATGGATAGATACACACAGATAGATAGATAGATAGATAGATAGATAGATAGATAGATAGATAGATAGATAGATAGATATATAGATAGATAGATAGATAGATAGATAGATAGATAGATAGATAGATAGATAGATAGATAGATAGATAGATAGATAGATAGATAGATAGATAGATAGATAGATAGATAGATAGATAGATAGATAGATAGATAGATAGATAGATAGATAGATAGATAGATAGATAGATAGATAGATAGATAGATAGATAGATAGATAGATAGATAGATAGATAGATAGATAGATAGATAGATAGATAGATAGATAGATAGATAGATAGATAGATAGATAGATAGATAGATAGATAGATAGATAGATAGATAGATAGATAGATAGATAGATAGATAGATAGATAGATAGATAGATAGATAGATAGATAGATAGATAGATAGATAGATAGATAGATAGATAGATAGATAGATAGATAGATAGATAGATAGATAGATAGATAGATAGATAGATAGATAGATAGATAGATAGATAGATAGATAGATAGATAGATAGATAGATAGATAGATAGATAGATAGATAGATAGATAGATAGATAGATAGATAGATAGATAGATAGATAGATAGATAGATAGATAGATAGATAGATAGATAGATAGATAGATAGATAGATAGATAGATAGATAGATAGATAGATAGATAGATAGATAGATAGATAGATAGATAGATAGATAGATAGATAGATAGATAGATAGATAGATAGATAGATAGATAGATAGATAGATAGATAGATAGATAGATAGATAGATAGATAGATAGATAGATAGATAGATAGATAGATAGATAGATAGATAGATAGATAGATAGATAGATAGATAGATAGATAGATAGATAGATAGATAGATAGATAGATAGATAGATAGATAGATAGATAGATAGATAGATAGATAGATAGATAGATAGATAGATATATAGATAGATAGATAGATAGATAGATAGATAGATAGATAGATAGATAGATAGATAGATAGATAGATAGATAGATAGATAGATAGATAGAAAGAAAGCGCTACTGCGAAAATACTCACTTTTCCAAAGCTGCCTTTGCCGATCGCTCGCAGAATCTGGAAGTGGTCGAAATTTACTGCGAACAGAAAACAAAAAGAATGCGGATTAGAAAGGGAAGGCCACAAAGGGGGGGGGGGGGCGCCGAGGTTCAGGGGGCGCCGGCGCGAGGAGTCGGCGTCGAGCGCCTGACAATGGGCCGGTCTCTTTATAACGTATCTGTGCAATTCCCAGCGGGAGGCGTCCATGGCGTCTGGGCGCCATTGCCTTACAGCTGGTAAACTCCGAAAAGACGGTGCACCGTCTTTCCCTGTACTTGCGTCCCGAGCCGCCAGCACCCTATGCTATCGGTTCCTCTACCCAACCCCCAGACCCTGACCCAGACATGGCCCCTGCCCCCTTATCACCGGGCACCTAGGCTCGTTATTGTCGGACACTCGGAAACGCACCACAGGGCGACTTTAAAAAATGTCAACAATTTTGCGGGGAGGCTCATCATTTTCACGCTACGCCACTGTGTCCGCGGCCCTGTGTTTTAAAATTGTGGTCTGTCCCTTATTGTCCCTTTTGTGCGTAAAAATGTTTTTCCAACTATATATATATATTCTGTCGGCTCTTTCACGGTGCCTCCCTGATAGCCAACATTTTCAACGTGTTCACT
Source organism: Nemoura dubitans (assembly GCA_921293005.1). NCBI lineage: Eukaryota > Metazoa > Arthropoda > Insecta > Plecoptera > Nemouridae > Nemoura > Nemoura dubitans. The sequence continues at coordinate 42,945,410 of OV121076.1, forward strand.
ATCTACAGAGGCTTGAGACAATTGCGAGTGAACCATGACTTCAGTTATTGTGGTTCCAGACCTTTCAAGCCCAACAATAAATGCACTTAAAGTTGTTGCAACCCAAAGATTTGTTCTCGAAACACATTGTAGCAAAATAGATTTGTAAATTCACCAACGCGCAGGTTATAACCCCTTTATACGAAGCAGCTGTTGGGTCGTAAGCATGTTCCACTCTGCATAAAGTCAGTGTAGTAGCCTAAGTCTGGCTATGCATGACATCAAACGGGTTCGCAAGTTGACAAGATAATGAACCCTTTCAACCAGGAAAAGTCAAACGTGCCACGGAGAGGCGGCGACATTGAAACTCGTTGTCGACTCTCGGCCACTCTTTCCCGCCTCGCGAATTGAAGCAGGACATAAAAATTGTAAATGTGACATCTTTGGAGAGAGAGAGAGAGAGAGAGAGAGAGAGAGAGAGAGAGAGAGAGAGAGAGAGAGAGAGAGAGAGAGAGAGAGAGAGAGAGAGAAATAAAGGGAAATGGGGAAAGGACCATGCCAATTTATCGGTTCAAAGAAGATATCTTCGCTGGGATGTGAAAAGGGAAATCTAGTTATGATATTTTTCACAAAGATTGGTACGCTTTTATACTAAAGGAAAATCTCAATATGTTACGAGAATACGATGGTAAAAAATGAAAAGTGAGTTGATTGAAAACGGAAAATGTTCCACGGTAATGCTATAGCATGCAGAGAATGTGTGGCTATGGTCGTGCTTGGCGCTGGAAGGCCAAGTGATTACTTGCTGAAACCCTATACCTATCCTGCGGTGTTTGTGGCTTGTAAATGCCGGGGAAATCTCGGTGTAATTTGAGTAGGTATCTGATGAGCAAATCGAGCGCAAGTCGAGAATGTCAGACGCAAAGTTTCATTACGGTTGCCAATAGTTTGGTCCATGCGCTCTACTTCCGCTGCAGCTCAGTGATTGGATTCTTTAGAATTTCGACAAATCAACGATGTTCACTAGTTTCGAGAAATAAAGCAATAGCTTTCTGGGTAGAGATGAGCTTATTCAGGATTTGATGTAATTTGCTGGTCACTACTTTTCAAGTTTCATTTTCTGCCACGCCGAAGTGGAAAATAAATTCAATCACATGTTTTTCTTTTTCTTTTTCAACTAAATCACAGTGTGTCACCAAGAAAATATTGATTGAATTTCATACTTCAATACGACATCTTTTCGAAACCGCAAGAGAGAAATAATCGAGTTTAAGTTAATATAAAAATATATAAAAGCAAAAATGTGTGTGTATCTCAGTTTTCTTCACCTTAGCATTATTTTCTTTTATATACACACTGGTGTGAATATTTTTCAACTTATCAAAAGAAAAACATCACGTCAAAGGCAAGAATCCACGCTCCAGCGCTCCGTTACCAAGAAAAAGAGACACATTTCCTAGTGTCACTTCCAAACGAGGCCATATTCGCGCTACTTAAAAACATTTTACGGCTTCATAAAGATTTTCATTACTGCCCGTGTCAAGCCAGATGTTATTCTCCTCGGAAAATAGCGAATTCCCTCGCCTCACGGATTTACTCTCAGCCACTCTTTCAGCTGCATCTAACACAGTCTACACATTGTGCGGTTTTCCAGCCCGCTTTTCTCTTATATTAATGGCTGGAAAAACGTAAGAGTACACCCCGGCTTTCCCAGGACAGTACTTTATCAAAGAAGAAATTTTCTATTGCTTTTGGTTATAGCTATAATTTCCCATGATGTTTCGGGTATAGGTGAGCTTGGATTACAACATTAGTTTTCCAGTGAAACTCATTATCCTATGCTTGGGCTGAGAAAATTTTCCTAAAATGTTTTTCTTTTACACTAGGGAGCGTCGTTTATTGTTCCAGTAACTGCTTTAGGCTGAAAATGAGGGCGCGGTTAAAATTTATCAGTATATGCCCACATCTTCGTGCAACCGCTATATGAAAGCATAAAAGACAAGTGGTGTAAACAGTTTGTGCCTTGTCTTAAACCCCGTCGCAGACATAAACAGCTAGACGACAGACCTTTCATGAGCTGTACAACAGCATGACACGTTTGTTCGTCTCAGTGAACTTTGTAGTTCACCAAACTCGGAGCGCTGCTTGTGGATTCGAATATGGAATGCTAAACGTCATGCATGCGTCTAAGGACTGAGCGACGAGTGATGAGATTCGCTGTTGTAATCGGAGCGTAGATGATCAAATTAGTGCCCGGATTTGACCGACGCAAAGTGCTATTTGAGCGAGTCGTGCGGTCTTGCCACCACAAGTTGTTTTAGGCAAACGCGTGAAATCTCATGGAATTTGAGGTAGACAGCCTTGCTGAACCTTCGCAATTGTAGTTTAGTATGAAAAAGTGATCAACCAACATAATGTGTTACACTTACGGGTTGCTATCATTGTATTGCTTTTAATTCGTGGATCTTTATCGATAAATGGGTTTCAAAAAATCTATTTCAATCTGGGTTTTTGATGCTAAATAAAATAACTATAGTATTAGAAACTATCATAGTGCTAAAGATAGGACAAGAAGACATGTATCTAAAAATGTTCATAAATATTGGGTTAAGTGTATTTTATTTATGACAACACCGTGTTTTCCCGTTTTCCTCTAGGAATTTCAAGTTCGAGCTGCTGTTCAGGTGCAAAATGTAATAAGATGTATTTGCTGTAAACTGGAATGAGATTGCAAACTTCTGTTCACTGAAGAGAGGTTGAGTTCGCGAACAGAGTACACACAAGAACGTTCTCTCCGTCGCATCTGCCTCGAGTGGTGTATATGACTTTGTTCAGAGTACAGTTCACAAAACAGAAGTCGAGTTTCTCTGGCACACTCACAACACGTGATAAAGTTCAACACTAGCCAGGCCGTAGAATCGTCGGAATATTTGCTGATCCTTTTATATAAATCAGAATTATTAAACGTTCTCATAAATATAGTGAACTAGACATGGACCTCAATTTTGTGATGCTCACCAAGTGCAGGCTGCGCTCTAACCAATTATTTTCAAAACGGTCCATTTAAGTTATGCTGTGGCTCCACGTGGCCACACACAAATCCGCACGGTACATAAAGCGTACCAACAAATTTGCCTGCTTTGGGAAATATTTATAGCTGTAATATTTTCGAGGTATTATACCTTCCATAATACTCTAATTTTCCGTAGGATTTGGAATGTGGTGATTTAGCGAGCTTGATAGTTGGAAGGTATTTTGGGACTTATTTATACACCTAACGCTTGGTGTACCAGCGTCTCTCTGATATTATCATAGCAGAGGATGAATGTTTGATGGGATGCTGCATTTGCACGACTAGTACCTACTCTGCGATTGTGCGAGTCATGTTATTGTTGTTCCTCTTACTTCTAGTTCTATAATGACTTTTTATACAACAAACACAAGATCCCTTTCAAAGTGTTTGGATTCACAATAAAGGAAAGCCGTCTTTTAGAGATATCCTCAGCGCATCCAATCTCTCTGGAAAACTGATGTAACTCGAGAAGAAAACTCACATCACACTCTAAAGTCGGAGACAGAATCACAGTAAGACAACCTTTTAGACGAGCCTTTTAGACATTTTTGCTAAAACAGTTTTGAATCAGCAGGCAGTATTGAATTGATCAAAGATGTCGAATAACAGCATGTCTTGTATTCTTTTGTGCTGTCATCAATTAATATGAGGGCGTTTCTAGTATAAAATATAACAGACGTGAAGGCAACCAGGAATTCGAAGAAAAAAAATGGCAACCTGATCTGATCGAGAATTATATTTGAAATGGGAATGTCAGGAATATAAATTTCTGTAAGCATTCAAGAAGAGTGCAATGCCCGTTGGTTTCAGTCGTTGTTGGTCGCTGGGACTGTTTGTACTTGTCGTGATCCGAGTCTTTACGAAGACCGATGAGGTTATGTTAGCGAACAACAAAATTCAATTTAGTCGGAAAATACTTGAAAGGCGTACGGCGAGTTAAAACGGGGGAAAGTCTGGCGAGTAGGACTCGAAAACTGTCGCGGTATATCAGACGATCGCTTTTCAATTTACATTTTCCTGCTGGGTCGCGATGTTTGTTGTACCCCACTGACGTCGCCAGGAACATGAGAACCGCAGAGTAAATAATTTCCGCGCGTAATTCGGCGGAGAAAAGCAATCTAGGAAAGTCCTGTGGTAAACTTATATATATATATATATATATATATATATAGAGAAAATTTTCTGAGCTTTCAAGATTCTTGATTAGTAAACTTTTCCGCTTAGTTTCTCTACTTATTAAAATAACAAAGCGAATTGTTGGCATTTTGTTTTTATAGTAAACTATCAAGTATAGTTTAGAAAGTGGAAAGTGAAGTTTCTCAGCTAGATTGATGCTGCACACGGCTCCGTCTGGTTAATTAAGTTTTCGATTGCAAGAATCCTTAGGAGTTAAGTCGAAGAACCGAGCGACGTTGTACTTGTATGCACTTGACAGAGTAAATATAAATTCCCTGCTAGTTTGTCAATAGAAGAAGAACTCTTTGACATATATTTTTGAATTTTTTTGCATATTCCGAACTACATTTACTGACATGTCGCAAGCGTCTTTTGCAATCTTCAGATGTCTGAAGTTAGAGCCTGAAGAGAACATATGTGGAGCTGTCGCATTTGCTCCACTTTTATTGAAATGCCATTACTGATTGCTTGAAAAGTTGTAGCCATTTTTCATACCCAATATAAGACTTCACTAAATTAAAGTGGTGATTCATTCCGCCCTTTGACATCCAAGTTCTCATATAATTCAGCTTGAAATTTTAACTTATTTTGTTCAATTATCTCCGCTTGTTCTGAAAGATGTGATTTAATAATTCAAACTCCAAACACACCCCTTCTGCGACGCAGAATTCGCGGCAATATTGCCCTTTGATGGCATTATTATAAGTAGCTGAATAAGTAGGTACCTTCGTCTGATGATTCAAATCTCTCTGTTCGAGATTCTTCATTACGGAAGGAGCAGGCGTGCGTGGGAGATGTAATTGTTCCTTCAAAGTGAGGTCATACTTAGCAAAAATCGCTTCTCATTCGAACTGTGCCGCTTACAATACAAAATTTGAAACTTTTATTCAAGGAGAATTCCGTTGTATAGGCTCATGACTATACAATAGAAGTTGGCTTCTCAGGAGGGGATAGGAAGTGGGAATCCCAATCCCTAGACTGGAATAGTTGTGGGAAATTTACGGAAAAGTACTTCCAAGATAATATAGCCATGTCTTCAGAACACTCTTCGAGCGCTAGGCAAGGCACTATAATAATGGGGTCACTTTCCTTTATTCGCCTATAAAATAAGGGTGAGCAGGATCATGGTAAACGCACTCTCATATAATAGTGATGCTATACTTGGTTTTATTTGAGAAGGAACCAATGGATTTTCTTGTTTTCCAAACGCGAAGAGGTTGAGAACGAGGCACAGGTGCCTGCAGGTGAACAAAACGTTCCGCAGATTTTGAAACTTTTGACGCTGACTTATACCAGGTGACAGTTTTCAAACTTTATGGCAGGATTTGCCAAAAGTGTAAAAACTCTCCCCATTTCAATCTTTACCGGCTGGGGGAGCTCCAACTTCTTTCATGCCTGCAAAAGCCTCTAATTCTTAAGTGTTAACGGAGTTGGGCAAAAAAACGAATAGCCGAAAACTTAATCTGCGATTAATTCCATTACCCCTTCACAATTTACATCCCAGAAACTTGCGGCAAACAGCTAGAAAACTTGTGCGTGTACTATACGTAGCTGTGTTGGATTTTCTCTTCATTTTATACTGGTTACTGTGATCAGCATGCTCTAAGCAATGGACCCGTGTTTATAAAGAAGCAACGTCTTTTTAAAGGGCTCCCTCCGTCTTTTTTTCGCCCAAGGAAAATGTAAAGATGGTCTGTCTGCTGTTTTAATTTTCTCAGCTTCTCATTTTGTTTGGTTTTTTGCTATCGAATTTCAAATAAATGTTTCAACTTTCCAGTCTATGGTTTTAATAAGTTTTAAAAGGTTTGCTTACATAATGAATATCAAATTTTAACGAAATATATAAAGCAAAACGAATATGAAATGAGAGAAATCTCTTATTGTGTTATATATATATACATAGGTACCCCAACCAAGGCATTCATTTCAAGTTTTCGTGGAATAATTGAGAATCGGGAAATGATTGCATTACTTTGGTTTCATGGCGCGGAGAGCTTTGAATATCAGAGAGTATTCGACATGATGTCCCAGGAAAGGCTCAGATATACCCTTTACTCTAAAACAATAACAATTACGACAGAAACAATGAAGATATCTGCAGAGTGGAGGTAAGTATTTCAAATCCATGCCAGCACTGAGCACTGTTACAAAATAATAACCATGAAGAAACAAGTCCACGAGCAATTATCATAGCAAAAATGAGAAAAATTCTTCATAATACCTAATACAGAACACTTCATGGTGATATTCCTTTATTTTAAATAATCGCTTTTCTTGGCAGTACAGAATAGAGTAAAATTTATAATATTTGCATTAAAATGGTAAGTGGTTCAGATTCCATATTAAACTATACCTAGACATGTCTTTAAGTCATTTAATTATAAACAGAAAGATTGCAGTTTGCAGGTAAGCAAGATTTACAAGTTATGGCATGTTGGACAAAATCATTCAGAAGTCTTTGAATCAGCGGATTGCATTTCAGTGGAATTACGTCCATCAACGCTTTCTCACAAAAAACTGCATTGCTTTCGACTCCAACATTCCTGCCTTCGAAATACGGATTCGAACAGATACTTAATCTTATGTATACTCAAGGTAAAAGATAAAAAATTACAGGTGGTGCTCCTCTCACAAAACGTGATTTTTTCCCTTCAGTATCTCTTTCATAGCTATCGACTCTCCTGCCTTCACTTCACGGACCCAGTAATCACTAACTTAATCCAAGAGAGCCCATCCGCCCGTGACGGCGATACGAAAGCTCACCTCGCCGTCGGCCATCTAAAGATATACAAATCTTTCGCCCTGGCCCGCATCTACTGGACGCCTTTCCCTCTAGGATCTCAATCCCCAGGGAAGGGGGGGGGGGGGGAGGGGGGCTCGGAAAAGTCCGATGCATCTCCTCATACACGCACGCTCCAAGGCGACGTGTTTCTGCGTAGCGCCACGTCAGCGAAACAGCGTGCTTTGTGCGTGGAGACGAGAAATCCTTTCTCCAGCTCGCGATTCCCATAACGCTGGCTACAATATGATGACAACGGGGTTGTATGCGCTCAACCAGTGTATAGGGGTAGGATTTTTTCGTTTTTGTATGTAGAATACCTTTTTTGATAAATTTGCAAAATCTGGTTTCGCTCTATGGAAACATTTTCAATGGACATGTTTTCGCGGGGCGAAGGCAATTTGATGTTGATGTTGAGCGCAGATGGTTAGGTTAAGTGCCTGTCTTTCTGTGATGTATACAAATCTTTCTACACGCGTTTATATATAGCATAGATAAACCTACCTTTATACTGATAATGATTGTCGCTGAATACATATTTAAACCCATTTTTATGGTAGGTACGAACTGATTGCAAATCCACACTGAAGGTTGGCTATAATATACATACGTGATGAATATCATTGGTTTCATAGGTTGTCCCTTATTGGTGCTGATCTTGATCTAATTTTGCTGTATTCTACTAAAGGATCAATATTTAACCCGTTTCTGTTATAAATATACGTACCTATATATGCGTAGTATTCTCGTATTCATGTTGTTTATTTTTCTCTTAATTAATATTACAAATGTAACTGTTTAATTGTAATAAACGATGTGTGAACGTCATGAATATAAGGGATACCTATCCATGCAATGCCATTCTATACAGGCCACATTCTTGTTCATTTTCATAAGAACCATTCATCAAGGATCATACCACCTACCCTGGTATCAGTTCCCAGCGAATGCGTCTTCAGCCCCATAAAAACATGACCCTTACATAAATCACGAAAAGTTGGGCGGTGAGCTACAATCTGATAGCGAACAAGCCCACTCGTCTATCATTGTTTTTCCCCTGTTGTGCGAGGCAGACATCGGCCATTTCGCGGCTTCAAGACCCCGTCTTCCTCGGAAGGCCGCAGTTGAACACCCTCTCACCGGATTTACGCCGGATCGAAACGCGATAGACACCATCTAATTGATCGAGCGAAGCGCCAAGCGAACAGTGCGACAAGAATAATTGGATGAAGTTGTGAAAGGAGGGAGAGATAAGAAAAGAAAAGTCGACAAAGGAATGTGTGTCTTGCGTGAGAAGCTCTGGAGCCACGAGACGCAGATGAAATGAGGGCCAGTGGCCCGGTACTCGGTAGCGCTGGGAGCGCCCTATTTATAAGGGCTCTTTGCGCATTTCCGTTTATGTGCGTTGAGGCTTACGCTGACCGTGTACGTCGTAGGAAATTCGAAAAGACCCGGATAAAAGAAGCGTCGTGGCGCCCTGAGCTATGGAAGCAGCGATGGTCGCAGGGAAATTGAAAATGAGTCTGCTATATATTCGTTTAGGAACCGGCGTGGTTGGAATATATAATTTATCGTGTTTTCAAAATTCTCTTCTGAAAATGTTGTACCGATAGGTATACAGAGTCAATATTCCATTTGACGCGTTTTATTATAAATAGAGTCAGTATACTCAGTAGCATGTATGAAGCGAGAAAATTTACAACCCACTAGCTGTATTAAACCGTAGGGAAATTTTAACGCGGTTTTTCGAACATTTTAAAGACTTAAAAATAAAATCCCCACTCAATTTGTGCACACAAGTTGTTACCCCCCCCCCCTCCCTCCCCCCACCGCCGAACCCGGTTTCGGTGTTAGCATAAGGGCACGTAAGCGCACCGCTGTGAAATCCGGTGTTAACAAACAAACAAACAAACAAACACACACACACACACACACACACACACACACATCACACACACACACACACACACACACACACACACACACACACACACACACACACACACAACAGCCAACAAACAGAGCCAGGCATACCCGTTGACGGCAAGAGAGATTGTCCCACAGGGGTCAGTTTTTTGTTTGTATTGCAGCAAACGCTGGCGCCACCACGATGGTTTAAGGTGGAATGATCCCCCGTGACATACGAATATCTACCAAACAATTATTTACTAATAAACTATGAGTGACATTTGGCAAACTATTAGTGACAGCCCCACCAAAATAGCTTACCTCCTAAAGACATAATAATATATAAGGCTTTCAAACTGAGAAAGAATAATATGAGTGCCATGATAAGAATTGCTTAATAACGTCCGCAACTATGGTAAACTCTGGTTACCATGGAAACTAATGATTCCAATAGTTACGGACGTTATTTATCAATTCTCATCATAGCACAAAAATGATTCGTACTTTCATTGAAAGCCTTATGTATCACGTAGGAGGTAGGAGGCTATTTTGGTATAGGGCTATCACTATTAATAGTTTGCCAGTAAACAATTGCTTGGTGGATTTTCATCTCCCATGGAGACCATTCCACCTTAACCGTGACGGGACTGCGCTGGGCTGGTTTGCTGGAGCAGGTCAACCGAGACAAATCACACAAATTTCGTACAGCGATGGAAACTGGTCGGTACGGAGAGTAGGTACACCTAATAGCAACCGAGCGCACAAAATCGAGTTACACGGGCAACGTTAGACTGCAGCATATCAATTTCCCACCACTCATGGGACAATTATTCAATTACTCATTTCGCGCATAAACTCTATCAGCAACGGTGACAGAGTATTATTGTGCTGTGTGCATATTTCAGCATCCTATCCAGTAAACTTTCGAGTTTCTATTTCAAAGTTATGTGATCACTCCTTTATTTTGATATATAGGTTGAAGCACATCGTGTCAAATAATAATATATTGTTGTGAACCTGTTTCACCTCAACCTACCCCTGAGGCGGCCAAATTCGGTATCGACTCGCTATCATGAATCCATCATTGGATTTGGGGTCAAAAGGGGAGGAAATAGGCGGTACAGATATAGAGGCAGTTCAGATAGAGGCGGTTTAGATAGAGGCGGTTTAGATAGAGGCGGTTCAGATATAGAGGCGGTACTACTTTGAAGCTGAATGCCAAAATACTGTGTCGTTTAGAATTAAGGGCTTCGCGAGCGCAATTTTTGTTGCGTTGAAGATGAGCGTAGAGGTTTGTATAGCAGATAAAAAGGTGAAAGCAGAAGACCACTAAGAACTAATACGAAAACCACGGAGTACCTTGCAAGATCATTATACCTTTTTGAAAATTCCGATCACTCGAAAATTAAGACGATTTTGACCTTCCTTTGTTGATTTTCGTAAAAATTGGTTCATTAACAAGGTTCTAAATCGATATTTTCCAAATAACGCAGAAGGTCGATGTTGATAACAAAGGAAGGTACTCTGAAGTTTTCATCCAAATCGGTTCAGGAATTTGGTCTGTATTATAAGCGCGCAAACACACATACAAACACACACACACAAGTTACTTTTTTGGGGTAGTGAAACCGAAGATTTCGCTCCGCTTATCAAAAAGTATTAGTCCGAAAACAAGAACCAGCAAAAATTGGCGAAATTGGCGTTTTACGACCTGTCGCATGGAAATCATTTCCCCATAAGAAATTCCACAGGGCGCATGCCTAGGTATACAAAAGGGTGCTTTGAAAATGATGAATTTTCTTTGTGCCATTTGTTGATCTTTCCCGTATAAAATGAAACAAAGAACAAGTCTATCCGACCTGCTTGGTTTAGTGACAAAAGCAAGCTAACAAGCAATGCAAGTTCGTTTCAACTTTTAACATATTCAAGTGCTTTTTGCGTTCTACTCTCGCCGCCAGTTCAGGCTCAACACTTTCGTTGGTGCGTGTCATCTTTCCCTGATCCGAGCGTACGAATCATTTAAAAGTCCCCATCATTTTGTAGCATATAGTTAGTATAAGTAATCTATAGGCAACCACTATAGAATCACTCACGTATGGGTGAATTGCGCAGATATGGTACCGTAAACATGCTTACTTATACTTACATCGGCATGTTATGTTTTGAACCCAGAGGAAATTCTGCTGCCAGCTCAAACCCAATTTTTATAATTTTGGACATACATCGTTTGAAACCATGCTCCTCCATTGAGAAACGAGAAAAATGAGTAAAAAAGAAATAGAAAAAAAGAAAGTTAAAAAGATGCCAGAAATATAGAGGCAAAATTGGCTCTGAAAAACGAACTGGAAAAAGTTTAAGGAGGAATAGTGGAGGAATTCTGGCAAACGGCGATCATGTACTATAGTATAATATTTTTCACTCGATTTTGCCCAAAATCGTTCCATTTCAAAGACTGCTCGTGTTAAACCATGAGGCAGAAGAATTGAAAACGAATGAGATCGAGATCACAAAGTTACATTGGATCTCAGGCGTATACAGTGTGTCACTCTTTGGGAACGACAAGTGCATTTTCCGAGTTGAGGCATCTATTATTCAATAGCGACGCAGTTTGAAAACTTTGTCTGACATCTACTGAATTATATAGCTACGTTATTACTGAATAAAATATTAGATTCTTTTATCTCACGCACTTGCAAAACTGTGTACTATTTTATGAGAGATACTTCGTATGTAGTAAACGTATTCATATAATATTCACCTATGAAAGTCTCATTTTTATACCTGTAAAGCTTGCAAGTTAGGTTTTTTGCACAAAACGTTGCACAAAATACAAATATATTACACACGTTTCTCATCAGAGCTCCTATCCCGTGATCGCAAAGATGTCGCAAATGATACAAGGTGTTATTCTGGTATTGTTTGTGGCATTACCACAGGCACATACATTACCCAAACTTAACAATGCTACCATAATCTTGCATGCAATACAATGTGAGTGTTCCCAGCTCATTTCCTATGAGATGTTCGCTAAAGTCTTTCAAAATGATATGATTTGATTTGCCATAGCCAACTGAAATGTATTACTAGATCTGCAAGTATCTTCTATAGAGATATACTAGCATTTCATCTTGCCTACTTTGTCACGGTGACTTAATTAGTTGCGGTAGGTATTTTCTACTACCTGTCTTAATTACGGTTCCGACCGCCATCAAATGGCCATTCAATTTCGATAACAGGCAAGTCACCGAGACCAAGCCTGCGATCATGGTCGAAGTCTCGCGAACTCGATCTGCTATGCGGTCTGGCATTTTTGAGAAAGTACTTGTGAATTCATTTTGTCAAGAAAAGCTACGTGAGACCGCATGAAACAGACAATTCCCGTGACATTGGAACCTCACTCTGGAACTGCAAAATAGTTTTCAGATACTGGCGGGATATTGGTATGGTTTTCATCGACAAATAAAATCATGGAGACTGTCTCCCATGTTCTCGGAGCTCGTTTTCGTCGAAAGTCGCGGTTTCGCCGAAGCTAAAATTAGTCGGTTCAGTAAATCAATTATCCATCCAGCGTTCACTAATTAACAACGTCCGCGCCAGGTAATCGGCTGATTGGAAAAAACTAATTATAACACTTGAAAGGCAAAGCTCGGCTGCAGAGGAAATCCGTCGTAGGTTTCAGCTCAATATTGGAATTAGTGTGTAGAGAGAGGGAGCAAACAAGGGTTCTAGCGATATTGGTAAACATTGTGGTTGAAACCCTTAGATAAAGGGGAAATCGGGTAGGTAAGGTGTGAGCAGAGATAATGAACAATACAGACAGTGTTACTGATTTAGATGTGAATTTAGGGAGGGTATAAATGATATTTTGGTGATATTTATGTTTACGCGGCAAGGATATTAAGGTGTAATGTACCTACTACTATACATATAGGAAAATGGTAGATTGTGTATCCTAGAGGGAGATGATATTATAAATTATAATAAGCCTCTTAGGCACGGCGGGAGCTTGTTTCAAAATAGTGAAATTACTTGAACGAAATCAAATCAGAAATCTAAATGAGGGTAGTGTGAAGTGTGTATAAGGTAGGTCGCATTATTAGTGCTGGATATGCAAAGCATTTTTACAACAGTACAAATAACACAAACACTTTGAATGTAAAGCTGAAACTTAGTTCTACATCACAATCCCCCAGGCACTCGGCATTTCAAGCGTCAACACTGAGTTTGTTAAGCTGATCGTCACCGATTTTCCAATATTTCAAGCACAATTTGTGTTCTGTCGTTCATTTCTGCTAGGCGCCTCTCGCTATCGACCTCAAAAATGTTTTTAAAATTGTTTCCGCTCTATATGTCACTGAATGGATTTGAAATCAAATAATTGCGCAAAATATACTCGACATTTGTATGTTCAATTAGTCAATACACCTTGCCAACAAGTTGCATACCTATAGTGATTTTGGATGTTTACGTCTCATGGTCCCAGAGAAATCGATGTTTTCACATTACTATTGCACGATATTTTTTTAGTTTTTTTAGTCAAGTAAACTTATTGCATTGTTTGTCTGGAGTAGTTATATACGCGTTCGGTGGATAAAGCAGATAAACTAGCACCTCCACTTGGGTAGAAGTAATGTACCCACGTTATTGTAGTGCAGAATAAACTTAATTCGCCTCAACTATTCTGTTACAACTATTATAACAATGCTAATTAGAATATTTTATAATTAGAGATAACTTACTTACTGGCAGAAAGTATAAGTATATGTAGGTACCTATATTTACAGTTCCCGCCACAATGAATCTAAATATAAGCTTCGTATGCTAAAAGCTGTTTATATACGGTTACTAATTAGTTAATTCCTGATGCAACTGCAGCTTTCATTTCAAATGTCATGCATTTCGGTAATTTGATGGCGTGATGCCCTAATTTTGTTACATACAAATAAATAACCATGATCTCCTGAAATTCTGGAGCTGACTTTGAATGGTATTGTAAATACCTACGTTACATTATAGCAATCTATATAGTGCATTCAGTATTGGTAAACTTGGTTATGGCAAAACGAAATTAGGGACCGCTCGTTTTTGTTGTGTTCTATGGGAAAATCTAATTAGCAATGCGACCTCTAAATCCAGTCTTGCGCTAATTAATTGAATCCAGACCAAAACCTTCCGTGGGCGCAACATCGCTCTCAAGCATTATTGATTATTATTTTCATATTTTCATATTTGCTACGCATGCATTTTAATCCGTACGTGCTCATTTATATATGCCATACGAAATCGAGCACCAAAACATTAAAACAGACATTTCATGCAAAATTGCTTTAGAAAACATTTTCAGACATTTTGATGCGATGGATTCACAAGTTTTATATTTTATTGTGCTACTTGAAATGACAGAGCAAATCCTCCAGTTATTAAAAATGAATTCATCCCCCTAACATTTTCCTCGCAAAAAAAGCGACTGCATTCACATTTGAGCAGAATGCCAACGCAGTAAACCCGCTGACAGCCGAACAATAATTTACAAGCTCGTTTTATCCGTGCGAGGGACCGAGTGCGATTTGTTCACTTCTTTTCGTCGCGGCCCTGCGCGGTCGGGCGCATGAAGCGGCTTGTAACGCGGCACAAAGCGTCGTTTGTAATCACATCGGCTGGGATCCAAACCCCGACGCGATATTACAGTACGTGGTTTTATAATCGAATTGCGTTGGGAGTCGGAGCAAAAGAAAACAGTTGCGGATTGGCACTGAAAGCATAATATGACCGAATTAATTCAATCAAATCTCTGCTGAGTATAATTCTTGATTTTGGCATTTAATTCAATATTATTAATGAAAGACATTTTTTTTGCCATGTTCTTCTTCTTCTTCTTGGTCTCACACAAAAATAAAGAGCGGATCAAACGACGTTGTACGGCACTTTAGTCTAAAAGTTACGCTCCCAGACACTAGGGAAGCTGACCCGTAGCAAATTAACCTACATGTATTTGTTTCGAGCATAGATCTTATAGCATAGATTTAGTTTGTAATTTTTGTCAAATTCCTTCAACTATTTACAATAATGTATACATTTTGAAGGGCATGGACATGGGAAATAGCTCTACGTACGTCAAAATGTGCGGCAATGAGTGCTAAGCCCCCGGTCATTTTTGGATAACTGACATTCCCCGAGACTGCCTACGCGACGATGATGTCTGGCGCTAGCATCACAGTACCTAATCATTATTGGTACCTGGCAGGTGAGCAATTTGTCAAACGCACGGGGTACTGCCGAGAGGCCAGACGCTTTGTGAACGACACAATGGACACAATGGCGCAACAACCGGGGGAAAAAGCTAGAAATCAATTTCCATTGACCAGATTCGGACAATTTTGCTGTTTGTAATATCGTGGACAAAATAAATGTCACTGCTCACTGTGTTTATACAACCGTGTTAATTAGACTGGATTTGTTCAAAACCAAATTGTTTGGGTGAATAGTTGTTTTGTAAAGCAAAACATTTGCATTTGCCCAGTCGTGTTCAGTGATAATTATAATAATAAATATACCTGCTGTCTGAAAAGTAGATTTTCTCAAATTGGCAGCATCTGCAGATTCTGGTCTTGTGGCAATCAATAAAGTGAAGCTTTATATTATATAGTATACCTATGTAAAAATTCTAACAAATTGAACGTCAATAAGTCGTTTAAAACCCTTTTTTAAGGCAAACACTCTTAACAAATATAGCAGTTCTCGAACAAGCCCTTTATTTATGGTTCTCAAAGTTCGAATTTATACTTTTGAAAAATGTGTTCATGAAGCATTGTTCTCCTCACTGTTCAGAATTGGCATTTGTACATGGTGCAGTTAAAAAATGTGGATATACCATGTATTTTCAGAAGACCACAACGTGACCATGGTTGACCGCACTGTCATGGTTTATATAATACTAGGGCGAACGCAATTTGTGTTGCGTTGAAGATGAGCGTAGCGGTTTGTATATAGCGCATAAAAAGATTGAGGCAAAAAGCCTATGCAAATCATGGAGCAGCAAGCCGGACGATTGCTTTCTCAAAGATTCTGATCACTTGAAAATGTAAACGATTCTGACCTTTCTTTGTTTCTGTCCGAGCTGTCGGGTGGCGGAAATATGCTCATTTTGAGGTCATAAAGCAATGTGCATGTTAATACATAGATGTAACTCGTGCCCAAGGGGTTTTATTGGGTTTTATTGGGTTGGTTTTTATCGAACAAAATCTGGTGTGATGTTTCGATTTGGTTTCGATGGTTTCTAAAGGCAAAACGAAATTGGGAACATTTGAAAAAAATACGCACTTTTAAATAAATTTCCGTACTTTTCCAAACATGCCCAATTGTCGAATTTTGCTCTTTTTTCTGCTTTGAAAGTGAAGGGTGTGGAGGATTTTCTTGAAAAACGCAGGGGGTCTAAGTTGAGAGCAAAAGTAGACACCCTGTAAATTTCATCCCACTCGAAGCAGGCGTTTGGCCTGTAGAGCGCGCGCAAACACACATACAAACAAACAAACACACACCGAGTGTTTTTTTTAGCAGTAGTGAAATTGTTGATTTCGCTTCGCTCGCTTCGCTCGCTACGCTCATCAAACATATGTAGCTTCCAGAATCTATCTAAAAATAATCGGATAATCACATAATCGAAAAACATTCCTTCAACCCAACGGGGTATGATCACATCGGCTCAGTAGATTAAGCCGAACAAAGACATGATAATCCATTTCGCTCACCTTCTTCGTCGAGGCCGTTCCTGTCGGCGCAGCGACCCGATTGGTGGGCCCCCATCCTCAGCTCCTGATGACCAACTGCTTCACGCCAACATCAGTCCTTCAACGCTCCACTCCTGCGCAGTCTACACCACCCTCAACTCAACTTCGCGTCTCTGGAGATTACCAGGACAACTGAACGATTTTATTCAGCAAGGAATCTCGCGGTCTCGTCCATTCGCCACTTGATGAAACTAGGAAACCGACCTGATCGTGCACCTATCCAGCGTAAGGGCTTGCGTTTAATTATATTTACTGAAGGAACAGGACCTTGTTTAAACCTTCGTCGCACGAGACAAACATTGTCATAGCTCTGTATTACAGCAGTCTAGTTCTCTTCGTTCTTCTTTCCAATTAAGCCCAGAGAGTTGATTAAAATGCTATTAAAACAAATTGGTTTCTCAGCGCTGGTACGCTCGAATCTCTAGCAATCAATTTCGCAAACTCTTTAGCGCGCCGACGACAGCGTCCGAGCGCACAACAACAGCAGTTGTGTCGGGGCTTTTTTTGTTCAGAAATGGCGTACACACAGTGTCGACGTGTGGACGTGTCTTTCCCTATCACACCGTCGACATTTCTACATTACGGTCCAAGCGAGCGTCGTTTATTGATTTGTTTGCAAAGGTCCTCAAAAATCAACAGGTGTTTTCACGCCATGCATGACGTTCTACAGCATTTATACTTCGACAACCACCGACAGCAAAACAATTGGTATTTAGTGCTATTTGGCACAATAAACCTAAACAAACTACACTACAAATTCATACACAAATTATCCCATTACAATAATGTCTTAGATCGCCACAATATTAATATAAACGGCCACAAACCGTAACTAAATAAACCGTCATACACAATTTGAGGAAGTGCAAACAATCGTTCTCAACAAGTATTTTTATCACATTGCCGATAAGCGAGTGGTATCCTCTATAGCCCCCGGCGCTGTCACGCTGCAAGCCGCGAGTGAGAGACGCTCTTCGCGAGCACGTCGCCTGCGTGCATGTGTCGAGACGTAGAGACGTCGAGAGGTCGAAGGCGTCGGAGTGGAGACGCGTCGTGCGACGGGCGTCGCTGCCAGCTTTCGACTGACGGCGTCGCGACGCTCGGCCGACGGCGGCGACGCCGCGCGCGATGCGCCTTCGCCCGTGGGTGTGGTGTTTGGGAGTCGACGCCAGATGGCGACACTGGGATGTGGTGTGTGTTGGCTGGAAGGACGCGAGATTGTTTTGTTGGCATGACTAGCTGCAGCGATGGAGAGGGAAAGAATGGATTTCATGTGTGGAGACGTCATCGGTAGTTATAATAATCTTTGTTTAATTTTTGTTAGATCTTTGCAAACTTCAGTTCCTCCCAGAACTTGCTTTATTGTCTCAATTTAATGCAATGTCAGAGTAAAAACAGCTCCCCGTTTCCGTTACGCTCATGGTAAACGAAGTTCCGTACCTAATTAATGAACAGTTTTATAAGTGTTAAAGCCATATATCAATTAGATTTATGCGGTTTCATTGCGCCGCAAGAAATGTCAATTGATACGGATCTCTGGCTTTACAGTATTCTCATTTTACCAACAGCCGTATAAAAATTATCATTTATCTATATATATATATATATATATATATATATATATATATATATATATATATATATATATATATATATATATATATATATATATATATATATATATATATATATATATATATATATATATATATATATATAAAGGTTGCAGAGATTCAATCCAGCTCAGCTCATTCAATTCAGCTAATAAACCAGTTTTTAGTGCAAACATGAAAAACTTGATTATTCAATTTGTGTTATACTTCCACCTGAAAAATTACTGAACAAACAGAAATTTTATATTTTTATTCAATTTTTGACCCATTTTGCTTGAGAAGAATACAATTTGCCCAAGCATTTGAAAAATTCCTCGTTGGAAATGTAAAGCTAGTGGCGTATAATGATTAGTTCTACGTGTTCGGAATCCCTCACACATGAATGTTTCTTTGAAATTTGTCCAAGGGTTCCCCGCATAGTTCATGGCCAATACACAAACTATGCTGATGCTGATTATCTAAGCCCCTCCTGGCCCTTTATAGTGCTAAACGTGCTTCACTAAATTTTCAGTTTGTTTCTCCTATCTGTCGATTTTCAAAGTTCCTCAAAGAGAAAACCTTGTATACATTAAATATCGTGTGTACTACATTATATTAGTATCAAACGTGTTTGAACTGCAAAGGAATATGTTCGGCCAAGAATTCCACGGGTTCTCAGCGGAAGACGTGGCCGTGGTAGGTGACGTCATACGAACAATCAAAGCTAAATTGTCAGCTAAAACCATTACATTAGCTCTGTTTGGTGGCCCACGAAATCTAGATGATTACTAGATTTCTTGCGTTTGTTTGTCCAGGCTAGATTTCGTTTACTGCATGATTGCCTATTACGACGTCACAACGAGAACCGAAATCTAGTTAAAGCTACATTGCATGTTGTTTTGAACTGGACAACCATACATACTTACTGATAACGAGATATTCTAAAAACATGTTCCTATATACCACAACGCCGCTATATTAAATCCCTTTGTTACAGCCTACAGAGTCGAAGCTTTTGCATATATAGCACTAGCTTCAAGCCTTGGATAGCCTGACTTAAAACGAAGTGAGTCCCACACCTCGCCGATGACAGCGTGCTGAGCCGGTGCGTGCGCAGTTCCCCGACGAGACGGTGGCGGCGCTGCTCGACGATCTGAAGACGCAGTACGACGCCGCTTGCGTGGCACACGCCGAGGCGGAGGAAGCTCTGCGCCGAGTGCTGGCCTTGGGCGAGTCAAGCGTCAAGGGCGCCGGCCAGGGGGTGTGGGCCCGCGTGGCGTTGCACAAGGGCCTTGTCTTCGGCCCGTTTGAAGGCGTGCGCACGCGCGAGCAGGACTTCAAGGACCCGTCCGGCTACAGCTGGATCGTGAGTACCGTCTCTTGCATGTCGTGGCAACCTCCACGCTCTCTGTCTCCCGTTCTGCAACCCTTGTTCTCTTCTCTGTGCCTGGCTTGGCGCAGATCAAGCGAGCCAGCAAGGCGGTCGCATTGGACGCCGCCGACAGCTCCAGCTCGAACTGGATGCGATTCGTCAACTGTGCAGCCTACAAGACGCAGCAAAACATCCAGCCTTTCCAAGTGAGTCGACCTCCGAGCCCGCGGCACCAACATCCCCTGTAGGCCAGTTATTCACAACGCCTCCTCTCAGTTCCAGGGCCAGCTGTTTTACCGAACCATGTGCGAGGTGCCGGCAAACACCGAACTCATGGTGTATTTCGGCGACAACTACGCACGTCAGCTCGGCATCGACACCCGAACATTCCACCGCAGATTCGTGCCACTCGCCCCACGTAAGCTCTAAGCTGGGAGCAGCCTTTCTTTTCATGATTATTATGTCAGTCACCAAGCCTGTCTTGACACTGTGCCTTACAGCTGCCGTCTTTGGCTGCTCAAACTGCAAGCTCGGGTTCACTAGCCCAATCCGACGCGACCGCCACGAGCGCCTGTCTTGTCGGCGACGTCGGTTCGACGAGCCCGTGAGGACTGCGCTGCCGTACATGGAGCCGCGCCCAAGGGAGGTCCCGGCCCCCTTCGAGTTGTGCGCCAAGCTCAACGAGCCGGGGCCCGAGGGCCCCGGAACAAGTGCGAGGAATGCAGCTACTCCACTGACTGGGGCTACAACTTCAAACGCCACGTGGCGACTCACACCCAGGAGAGAAGCTTCGCTTGCACCGAGTGCGAGTACAAGGAACCACGCTGAAGCTCGCCTTGGCACGTCATCTCCTGACGCACAGCGGTGTCAAGCCACACGCCTGCGCGGTGTGCAGCTTCCGCGCTGCGCACAAGAGCAGTCTGACTGCGCACATGCGCACGCACACGGGGGAGAAACCGTACAAATGCGCCCAGTGTGACTTCGCTACCTCCATGAGCAGCAGCTTGGTCCGCCACGTGCGCTCTGTGCACACCAAGGAACGCCCGTTTGGCTGCACCCAATGCGCGCACACATGCTTGGAGAGCGGCCATCTTGTCCAGCACATGCTGACACATAGCGGGGAGACGAAGCTGTCCTGCGCCGAGTGCAGCTACAAGTGCAACCAGGCTGGGGACCTGAAGAGGCACATGTCCAACCACCACGGGGCAGACAAGAGACTCGCC
Source organism: Nemoura dubitans (assembly GCA_921293005.1). NCBI lineage: Eukaryota > Metazoa > Arthropoda > Insecta > Plecoptera > Nemouridae > Nemoura > Nemoura dubitans. The sequence continues at coordinate 42,966,299 of OV121076.1, forward strand.
TGCTCGCTGTGTGCGTACAGCTGCAACCGGCCTAAGGGCTTGAAGAGGATGTAGCCGCCAAGCACGCTGGCGAAATGCTTTGTTATCTTATTCTTATGTAACACAAACTAGACGGTACACTTGGAATTGTGTTGAGGATTTTGTACGTCGATATGCTGCGGGTTTTCCTGTTGGCCTTGATTGACCTCTGACATTGATTTGCGATTCTTTTGGTTTTTCCGTGTCCTTTCGAATATCGTTTTTCTCGGAAATCACAAAAACCATCCGCGAATAGTGGCCACGACAAAGTGGTTACTACCAAATGAAATGACACTACCAAATGACCAAGACGGCATGTGGAATTTACATTTCGACATGTTGGTGTATTTTCCCAGCCTTTGCTTCAAAAATTAACATTTCCAGTTCCAGAATTTCAGAATCCTACCCCTCACTCTAACCTTAACCGTCAATGACGTCAAGGACGAAATAAAAATCAAAGAACGTCAATTCACAAAAATGAGGCACTAAACAAATTGTTAATTGTTAACCAATTCGCTTTAAAGTTTTACGAGATCGTTCTTGCATAAAATTTTCATACAATTTCGTTCTTACAAGTTCTGTTAGTCTTGAAGTTTCAGTTTAGTTTAACGTTATTCACATACTTTTAAACCAGCATGCTTATAACAAACATTCAATAATTCTAAAATTCGCAGAATCTAATTACAGATAGAAGGGATCCAATGGAAATCTTCAAACGTTTCACTCCGTTATAAATTGAATAAAATTTTCAGCGTACCATGATATCTTCATGCCTCCATGACTTTGTAACCAATTCGGCGACATTCTGGGACTCACTCTCAATCAATCGAGATTTCACGTCAGAAAAGTTTCCCTGGGATTCAATCAAGGAAACCTTATTTTCCGGGTCTCTTTTATTAACGTCTCCTCTAGCCCCCGCCCCCCACCCATCCTGACCCTGATCGTGCCCTGTACCTTATACCCTAAGGTATAGGTAACAGCCTTTCTCTTCGTCCAAACGACCCATAGTACAGCTATAATCACTGAGGAAACGTGCTCGAAAAACCGATAATTAGTTAGTCTCTGAGGCGATACAAGAGTTAAAGGAAACAATTTCCGTTGACAAAGTTATATTGCTGCATATTCAACGAACCTCCGATAACATCAAGAAAGTGAAGACAAAAATTGCAAGCATTTGTAAACTTTATTAGAAATTGGATGTCATAATAATAGGTTCATTATTTTATTGTCATGAATAATTACGACATTCCGAAGCCTTAATATTATTAAAGATCAATAGATGATTAAATACAGAAATGTCCGAGACCGGCTTATTAGTAATAGTACCCGACCTATACTATACGCATCAATAATATAAAATATGAGTCACTATCTTTAGTAGACCCATGAATTCCTCCTTGACTCCTTGAGTTATTCAAATATTTATCGACGTAACATCCTCTCCGTTCCGTGCTGTTACTAGATTCTAATTCACAAATGGGGGGTATACACATCGCAGCTTCGACGTCCACAAAATATATTAATATTAATGACCCCTGCAGCCTGCCTGGCAGAGAAAACATGGTTGGTCGTTAAAGGCTATTATAGTACGAACTTCATTTCGGCCCACAATTTAAAAATGATTATGCATTTTTGCGGTGCTATACAAAGAAACTCGCGAATATCTATTCAGCCAGACCAAAGCCTATAACACTATGAATCGACCGATACAGTATGTGAACACACCTTTCAGAGAGCATGCATGTTGGTTGCGATATTATTTTAATTATGAATGCGCGTTTTTTTAAATATCACGCACGAAAGCGACTCTTATTAATTACTTGCAGTTTTTTTTCAAATTCCTTGTTTTGACTATATATTATACTATTAATATTATAACATAATTTTGATAAGTAGGTACCCTCGGTAGAGGTCATTTAATATACAAGTCAAGTGCATGTTTACATGCAAGCAGCCTTCCCTATATTTACTGGAAATAATGAATCAGATATTCAATTCACTTATCAGATTCCTTGTATTTAAGATAGATTATACCGCTGCAACAACATTCTTTTGCGCGATCGTAAAAGATGTTGGTTTGAATGTCCGAGCTCCGATTGCCCCCCTTAAGATTACAATCGGTATTCTCAGAACCGCATGATAAGGGTTGTAGATAGACGATTATCGGATCAATCTTGTGCCGTGACACTCGACAATCTGAGGTCGCCGCTTGACCAGTGAATAAATTAATTCTACAAAGTACAAACCAAACATCATTATCGTGTGCACTGAGCAGTAATGTAAAAAAAAACAGTTTCCAATCATTTTTATTTGGGGAAGGCAGCTGTCTCCATAGGAGAGCTTAACTAGCAGAGGAAGATAGATTGACAGTTTTGGTCCATGAGTCCATGGCCAACCATGACCCATAACCAGGGACAGTGACAGTTTGAGGGGGGGGGGGGGGGGGGTGGAATTTGCCTCGGGCAGAAAAGTCCGTCGTATAGGTACAGTCACACTTGTGCATTCTCGGAAAAGAGGAAAAGTGACGACCAGAATGTCGATAAAACGCGGTGATGTAAAATAAATAATGAGCTCAGGGAAAACATGGCGATGTCAGATATAACACGCCATATGTATATATATGCGTTTGAAAAATTAAAACATTGACAATTCAATGTCATTATAATGTGTAGTGGAAAATGATGCACGTTCAAGATGAAATATATTCACTGATCCTTTTAATTTGATGGGAAACGCTGGCTGATACGCAGTATATACAGGTCGGTATAATTTTAACATGATTTGCAGCCCCAAATCATTTGTCATTGTAAATAAGCTATTCCATACAGCATTTCACGTTGTAACTAATGTGTCAAGCTATAGAACGTGAGGCAAATTGTAATAAATTTCCTTCTAATTACAACTCGACACCATACAATTATTCAGGACGAAAAGCGAATGCAATTAATCAGCAAACAGTTTCGCAGGACGACTGCAAAGTCGAGCTGCCATTAGTCGCTTATTAATTATGCAACACACCAGTTTGACATTCTCGACGACAGCCATCTCAACCATAATTATCTCCGATGCAATTGCATGCCACTTAACTGGCAGAATTTAACTAGTTTGGTATATACCTAATAATACGACAATCGAGAAGCATTTTGATCCGATTCATGCCCGAGCTGTTTCACCAAACAATAGGCAAAAAGTAAAACTCGCCGGACGAAACCCACTTGACGAGAGCTGTTTATTCCATGTCCCCGATAAATCCCGAATGAATTACCACCCCCAATAACCAGGCCAACACAGCCTAAGGGGCCGCCCAAAACACCACCAAGAGAATCATAAATTACAATTTCGCGTGCCCTATAGATTTCTCCTTCTCTTTTTTATGGCATAATATTATAGTTTCCTTGCTCGCTCTCGTACTATCGTCGTATTCGCTCTCGCTTTATCCTTCCGGTGGCAATGGTCTAGCCGTGTTTGTTCTCCGCATGGTTTAGACAGAACAGGCGAGTCGGCGGCGGAGGTAGCATGGTCTATTGTCAAAGCAGTGAGCGGTGAGCCCACGGCTTTACGATCCATATTTCTATCTATTATCCTGTCGAGCGAAGCCGTAAGGTGAATGGATTGCAAGGTAGGAGGAAGGAACCTTGAAGCCTGCTGCCTGACGGCCGGCCGGCCGGCAGTCTCACCTGGTAACCGCAGAAATGTAATACCTGTCTGCCCGTGAAGCTCACAGACGCCAGCGGTTCGTGGTGAATAGCTCTGTGCCATCATCGAACGGTCGCAGCTTTCACAGGCAAGTCATATCATCAATTCGTTGCCTCCGACGCTTTGGCTTTAGTGCGCACTAATGATTGATCTAGTTAATTAGAGGATTTTGATCGATATATCATGTTTTGAATTCATCGTTGTTTGTGAACAGTATACGCGGCTTTATGAAGGGTCTTTTATGTCGGATTGCGTGAATGCGTGTGATTTCATCGTGATTTTGTCGACGAGGCGAGCTATTGACAGCGCAATTGACTCGAGTTGTTGAATGGGACAAGACAAGTCGTTAATCTGCCTGGTGATTGACAGTGATTTCGTCTGCCTGTCGATTGACACACGTTCGAGGGGTTTAGTACCTATGTGTTTAAATATCTAGCGATGACGTATCGGCGGGCTGACCAATCAGGTGTCACAGGCTCGTCTTGTGTTCTATTCAAAATGTTCAATCGATGAATGGTTGAAATAAAAATTATATTTATGAAGAGAAGAACGTGGAGGTAATTTAAATACTACATTAGCAAAATGAAAAGCTGCTCATTGTTATAAAACGGAACATTGAAATGAGTTTCAAGCTTTGAACCAATATTTACTTTCTCTTGCTCTCAAATGTGTCTATGTTAAACCGGATGCCTTAAATCCACCTTCTTTCTTATTTTCATCAATATACCTACTATTAACTGTGAACTCACCTAATCAGTCCACCTGCCACTTTACACCTATATTTACGTAAGGTCTTCTCAACAGTTATGACATTGGCCGGAAAATGGTTCACCGCTCCAGCCCCAGCCAGCTCCGTCGGCTGCTGCCGTTTGGAGCTTTCCTCGCGACGTTCACCATTGTCATGATGCTGCTCGTCTTCTCGATGGACCTCCGCAGCCCGCGACCCAAGCACGACTATAACTGGACGGGCGACGACGAGTTCATCAACGTGCCGCAGGAGAGCAGCAAGTTCGTCGACTACATCCGCGACAAGTTCTTGAAGCCACCGAGTCTGTATCCGCACGCGAGTCTGCAGCCGGTTTCGGTGGCTCCTCAAAGCCAGTTTGTTGGGAAGTTGTTCAGTTGGAAGCGTGGGGGCAGCTTTGTAGAGGCTGGCGCATACCGGAGAGACAGAAGTTCCGATACCGAGTGGCTGGAGAAGGAGCTGGGCTGGCACGGACTGCTGATTCAGCCGGATCCCAAGGACTATGGGAATCTGGTGAAGCGGAATCGGACAAAGTCTTACTCGATTAATGCGTGCATTAGTCCAACACCGTATCCCAAAGAAGTGAGTTGCCAAGCCTTGAATGAATGGATGAATTGAATGTAATTTTGAATGGACTTGAATGGAATGGTTGACAACTTTATTTTAAAGTTCAAACGTGCATTGTTCTCGAATGACAAAATGATTTTATAGCTTTAGTGTGAGCGTCTCATTATAGTGAACTATATTGAATCAACATAGAAAACTGGAATGATAAGTACTGCAGCAGGAATAAAAAACAAGAAGTTCAGTCTCATGCACATATTTTGTACAAACCACATAGCTTGATGTCTAGCAGTACCTGTATAGTTATTTGTATCAATTTATTCAAGCTAGTTATAGGAATAGTATAGCAAGCAACCAAATGCACATGTAGTACATACCACCCCATTACCATTACTCCATTACCAGAGATGCAAAATAAAACACGAAAGCCCTCGGGCCGGGTCTGGACCGAACTTTAAAAAAATGATCTGATTTTCGGGATTTGCGGCTTTTTCTGGCTATTGGCAAACTTTGTTTAGATTTTTAAACTTATCGGCATCAAAATGTACTTTTATCAATACGATAATGTATGTGATAATATCTAATGTACCTACCACTATACCACAGTGCCAGCATGTATAAACACACTCTGAACTCTGCACCGTATCTCATTTTCACTCGTTTAGAAGCAGAGCCGTGTTTCACTTTCAAAAAAGGTATCCCCTCTTGCCTCATTCCATGAATCCTTTTGGTGATAAGTACCTATTGTAACCTCATACGGGCTTATTCAGGGAATTGATCAATTCCCATAGTCATATAAAGATGTACCTACCTACATAAAAAAAATTAAAATATTTTATCTGGCTGGTCAAAAGGCTATATTAATCAAGGTCTTGGACAAAACGTACGCATTGAGTTAACTAGAGATGTTGAAACTTTCCTTTTGATGGCTCTTTCCACTTTTTTCAAGCTCTGTTACGTAATCTGCACTTTTTCTGGCAGTTTTGAGCTTTAACGAGCTTTCAGGCCTTCGGGCTTTTTCGGGCCCGTCAGGCCGACTCAACTTTCCGGGAAATAGTCGGGCCAATTCGGGCCTAAAAAAAAAACTAGCCTTTTGGGGCGGGCCCGGCCCAGACTTTTCTGGCCCAGGCCGACGAAAATAAAAAAATCGCATCTCTAGCATAATATACATATAATCAATGCCATGTACGTTCCTAACTCCACATTTCAACTCCAGGTCACATTCCGGCTGTCCAACAAGAGCTTGCTGGGCGTGAAGACGTCGTACGCCCGGGTGAAGTGCTTCCCGCTGATGTCGCTGCTGCTAGCAGCCAACCTCACCTCGGTGGACTATCTGAGCCTGGATGCAGAGAGCGCAGAGATACAAGTGATGAAGACGTTGCCGTTCGATAGGGTCAAGATTTCAGTGATCAGCGTCAAGTGGCTGGACATAGAAAATAAGCATTTGCTAGTGGAATTCATGGCAAACAAACAGTATAGACTTATCAAGACATTCAATAATTTCCACTTGTTTCTAGTAAACAAGATTAGGATCTGAAAGAAGAGCTATGTCATCTTAGAGTTAGTCTTTGTTTAGGCTACTCTTACTAGTATGTTTTTTTCACACTATACCTATACAACATACTACTAACTTAGAGTAAGTAATTGAAGCTACTACTACTGCTAGGTATTAACAAACGACTCCATTGGTTGTTTAAAAATATGAAACAATATAAGATATAGGTACATCTGTTATTTATTTTGTTTATACTTATACTTATAATAGTAATTTATATTGTAATAAAAATACGAGCCATGACATTATGGGTTAACACTGAGATTTAAAACTAGTTTTAAATAAAACAGATATATAAAAAGAAATTAAATTATCACATTTAATTTTAGTGCAACCAAAGGACCATTTCATCGTAAGCTCACTCACTCTCAGCACACTGAGGAAGCTATCAGCGTCGTTGCTACAAAATATCTCGTACAAGAAGTATGAAAAGACAAATTGCAATTACAGCTTGTGAACATTTTGGCACAACACTTGACTGATCCTTACAGACATTCCTAAAACATTTAAATTACACTCTAAAAAGATTTTCGCACCCATCACGCTAGACTACTAAAATATTTGAATGGCAGTAAACCAGCATAGCAAATGAGCACATTTTCTACATTCACGTTTTGCAAATTATTTCGACGAAACGAATTTAAAGCGCGAGCATTGTTATCGTGAGTTGCTTAATAGCAAACGAAACCAAGCTCATTCATGAACATAATTTAGAAGGTCATTCTGACGTTTCAGCGAAGGTACGCCCTGAAATCATTGTGACTCATGCATGTCTAAATTAATGTACTTGTTTGTTTGTTCCTAGCCAATGTAGCTGAACAATGGGCAACAAGAAGGTATTTAAATTGTTTCTCAAGGAATGTTCTAAGTTTAAAGCAGCTTGGGCTGCTGAATAATCAATATCATAAGCAAAGGTGATGAAACGTGATGTCATCAATGATTAAAATGCAAGAAAATGCTGTGATATTTCTTACTACCTACCAATCAGGTAGTAAGACGACCGGTACCTACATAGGTGAGGGACTATAATGGTCAAAGACCTGATCTGTCAGAGATATGGCTATGCTTGTTCACTGACATTTTAAAATTAGAGTTATTGTTTCAAACAGCCATAGCTAGTCATTAATTAATCTAAACTAGAACATCACTTTCATTTTCACTTTTTCCTTAATTTTAAGACCACTTGTATAAAAATTTAATTTATGATATCTTTGATTTGTTCATTGTAAATTTATGGACAAACATTAATGAATTTAGCTAATTTCATAACCTCTAGATAGAAATCAAAGAAACTGCTCTCAGCTCGAGATATTCACAGAAAACTCGAGTCGCGAAAAACGTACGCATTTGCCCGGCTTCTAGTTGTAGCCGGCTTTAACTACGGAAGAATCATCGAAATCGACACGACAGTTCGCCAAACGACTGGAATCCATTCTTCGCCGCACGCACCATTCTTTATGACAAAAAGTTAATTCGAAAATCGAAACTAATCACTTTGCTTGTTTGGTCATACTTTGCAACTATTTAATACCATCGACGAGAATTCCCTTTCGACACAACCCCAGCGCTGGCTAGTTGAACTATTTGCTGTAACAGCACTAGACTTAAGGGATCGAGTGCAATTCTTACAAGCACGCACTTGAGGCATGGCTAGACAATATGTTTTCTTATGTTTTCTTATTAATATAGCTATTATCCAGTTTCATGGATGGAATAATGTAATGAACACTCAATATATTTTGTGAACTTTATACTAGGGTTAGAAGCTAGTTGGGAGATGTGAAGAGTTAACAATGTGCTATGTTCTCTGAATAAATTGCAAATATCAGATATTGAAAATCTGCCTGTTGATGCGGGCACGTGGCCAGTGTGAAAGAATAACTGGTCATCTGTGTGTGAACACTAATTTAATTATTATTGTGCCACTTGGGTGACAGCATGAACGAGTTGCAACAAAAACTTAAATGCACATCCCGTGAAAATAGTCTACGTCGAATAACATCACGTAAAGCCGTGTTGCGTTACATTTGAGATAAAAGTAGAGACGACAGATTTGTACACAAATCTTGACAGTTTCGTAGCACTCGAAGAAGCGATTTCAGCTTGCAGTCCAACAGCCGCAAAAGTCGAGCGACTTACCGCCGATGCTTCTCTCACAAGTGGCCGGTTCATCGACGTCTTACTTTCGCGAAGTCGAGTAAACATTGGATCGTTGCCGCTCGAGTCGGGTCGAGGAGGGGGGTGGGGGGCGCCTAGGAGGGACGCCGCCGATCCGGAGGGGGTGGTCCTACCGCGAGTCATCCGAGGCGGTAGGTTATGTTTCACGAATTCCACCGACTTCGTTGCAATTCGATCTGACCCTCCAAGGTCTTTGCTAGGTAGATCACAAACAACTGGAGAGAAAAGAATCGGCAAAGATTAGCAATGTGGGTGACGGTGGATGCTTTTATGTGGTTGGGGATTTTTGAATGCTTTGGATCTCTTGCAAATAGTTATACATCTTACAATGATAGGGGTAAAAATATATTGTTAATACGTTGACTTGCTTCCTAGAAATATATTTTATGTATATCTTTTAAAATGCATTGTCATCTTTTCTTTGACTTTCTATGTAGGTAAATATTTGAAAGACCATTGAAGAAGGTATCCTCCATTATGAAGCTTTTCCAAAGCCTGTAAGAATTTGCACCAAAACCGACTCGCAAGCATCTTTTCCTCGGTACTTAAACTACGATCAACAACCAACCTGCGAGAGAGCGACTCCCAACGCAACACCGGCTATCGTGTAGAGATTGCGTTCTGCCCACGAGCGGACTATTTCTATGCAGCCGCTCGTCCAAACCTTCTTGGCCGCTTCTGCAACCGAGAGCTGTTGCACCCCGTAGCCGCACATGATGTTCACAAGGCCACTCTGTAAACGCAGACAACAAGGGTGGTCAATCACCAACTCGGCTCTAGTTGACGTAAGCTATGCAAGATTGAAAAGTGTTCACTTTTAAGTTAGTGGGTAAATGTTACAGTGCATTTAAAAACTTTTCACGAAGTCATATTAAAATGTTTTTCAAATTTGAAAAGTTTCTCTCCGTTCACCAAATGTAGAGCTAGGTAATCTTAAAAAATTTCTTGCTAGCTAATGAATCTTCCCCGACATATAAAGGTACCTACCTACCTGGTACCTCTATAAGTACCCAGTAGGACCGACAGTCTGAAACCCACACCCATAGCGTGAGTTCCGATAGAAAAAAAAATTTACAAGAGGCTGAATACTGTATTCATGAAAATATTCTAACATTTTTATATCACCAGTTGTAGGACCAGGCAACTTGACTGAGCCTGGTAGCAGGTTGAAGACTCACCGATATGTCTGTGGCGTTGATACAGCAGGAGAAAGGAACTCCGCAACTCTCAACACTTGGTGAGCTACAGTTGAAGTACTCGTTTTTGGACCAATCCATGTAGCCTTCAGAGCTTAATCCGCAGCATCGGAACTGAAATGTACAAATATCAGACATTTTAATGACAAAACCTATCGTAAATGACATTTAAAAATCCCTAGTCTAGCAATCGGTGCTTAATAAGTTTATTCAAAATAGTCTCAAAATACCTCTTGTTGAGCAAAATCTATGAGATTCTGAAGATCGGCATCTTCACGATAAGTTTCGATGATCTTATCTGTGAATGACTCTTCGAGCATGGATTGGATTTTGTGGGGAAAGACAAAACCCATAATTGCAATAGCCATCTCCAACAGGAAGAAAAGAAGAAGACATAGTGAATACTGAAAAATAAATTTCAGAACAAAATTAGTTTCACAAAGTCAAACTTTCTAGGTGTTTAAACACAATATTTCTCTTTCATGAGATAAATCACCAGAAACTTACAAATTTTAGCAGACATGTGTTTTCTCTAAGAGCACCCACACATCCAGCAAAACTAACGAAGAATACTATGGCTCCCAAAAGAACCAGCACCAACGATATGTTTAGAACGACATCGTAGATCGTTTCAACTTTCACAAGTCCTGTCACTTGATATTTATCAACGAATGCATAAAGACCAATACCAATTAGAAGACCTCCAAAGAGCTGCAAACATAAAGCATAGACATTTTCAATCGAAGAAAATAAAAAATTTCACCTTCACTAGTTTCAATATTTAGGACAAAGGGGTAACAAAGGGGTAACCTCTTTGTGGCCTAAGCTGTCAAAATACGGTTTCATTGTCGACTAACGAAGCAAATTACGTACCCAAAAGATGAAATTTAGCAAGAAGATCAAGTATTTCACACAGGAGCTAACGTAAGTGCGATTAATGTGTGATCTTCGCTGGAGTTGATGTGGACCAGATTGCAACTGTTGTGGATGATGCATTTTCTAAGCCTTTCCTCCTCCACAGATGAATCACAACTCAGCGCCACTCCTTATTCTTACACAGTTCCCTCTTTCATGTCGTTAAATGAACTTCCGCGAGATATGCACCAAGCTTCCGCAGACGAAACTCCACACAATATCCGCAGGGACTCGCCAATTATCGCGATCCTAATTAAAATTTATCAACAAAATGACAACATCAATGTCAACCAGCGGAAACGAGGTGGAGGACCACTGGCGCGAACTAGCGAGAGAAGAATCAACTCAATCTCCTGATTCGAAGCACTAAAGTCTCACGCTCCAGTGGACGAGAGAAAACTGTAATCAATTTATAGATCATGACTCATGAGGCATGAGCTTTTATTGTTGATCCCAGACTGAATGATTTCGTTTCCATACGGTCTGTAGCAAATTTGTCTACATATGACTTGGACATGCTTGGACTAAGGAAAATCTCTGATTGTAAAATAAGATTCAACTTGGTCAATTTTATTTGCTCTTTACGCTTCACCACAGAAAGAAATGGCTCTTCTATTTGTGGTTTTGCATGTTTGTCACACTTACATTGCTTTTGCAATGAAACAACAGATGATATAACTTCAACACAACTATTTGTGTTTACAGTTAGATATATTTTGAATTTTTATTCTGATATTTTTCTCTAAATAACATTAACATTTTGGCTTTTGGACATACACGATAAACATTTCTCTATAAGGTAATATTGCACAAGTAATAATTACCACACACACGGAATTAGTTTTCAACGATAAAAACAAAACTCATATGAGCTACCATTAAATTGGTAAAAATAATTATTTATGTACACTTAAATAGAATGGAACCATTGAGATATGAGAATTACACTAGGAAGGAGCAGCAAGGTGTAGATTCACAATCCAAGAGCAAGGTCTGGCTTGCGATAACCGAGTAGAGACTGCTAACGCTGGCTGTTTGCTATGGCCGGGTTTAGCGTATCGTCTGCGACATGTGAAGCGGGGTCAGCATAAGTTCGAACGCCGCGTCTTTCAGGTTGGCACCGCGGAGGTTTGCCTCGTGCAGATCGCTGCCCGACAGGTCGCAGTTCTGAAAGGTGAGAGCGAAACGTTCATGTTTTGCACGTAGCTCTGAAAGAAAGAAACTAGTAGAAACTAGAAAGTAGATGTCCCAAGTTAAATCAGTTGTATGCACGAGTAGTTACTCCATAAAAAAGATAACTTTGCAATATTCCTACTCTGTGTCTGTTTAAATTCAATACTATTTTATACTGTTTCTATTTGAATACAACTGGTCTTTCCCATCCCATAAGAGAAAATTGCTATCTATTTTTCAGAAAATAAGCAAAAACAGCCATAACAGGGCACTACAGCGCACAAGACGTTCTCAATGAAAACAAACTACAAATAATCAATTAAAAAGTTTCAAACTGGCATATTTTGCCTTAAATCAGAATCTAGTCCAAAACAGTACATTTCTAAATATTACATCAACTTTCTTTACTTAAAGGTTGTAAAATTTTCTGCTTGAAGATGTGGACAAACACTAGGTACAGTTAACAATAAAAACATGCTTGATGAGCGTAACGAACAAAGGAACCATGTAAATATGGCGCCGTTCAATACAGAAACCATCAAGAACTTTGCAGCACCCATTTGACACTCAATGCATTTTTCAAACGTGAATTTCAATAATTTAATTTATTAATACTTTAAATAACTTCAGCTCTAGTAAACATCCAGCCTCTCACACTTGCACTTTGTGAGGCTCAATAGCCAGTAGGTGATTGTATTACCGCAAAGATCAAACAAACAAACAAAACCCGACGAAAGCCCGGCGAAAGCCGGTCCCACCGACCTCCAAGTCCGCGCCGGCCAGCACGGCGGCCCTCAGGTCGCAGTTCTGCAGGTTGGCGTTCTTGAGCGTGGCCACCCGCAGATTGACGCCCGCCATGTTGCTGCCCTCGAGGTTGGCGCCCTTGAGGTTGACGCCCTCCATGTTGGCGCGGCTACCGGCCGGGTCCTCCAGGTTGCAGCCGCGCAAGTTGGCGCCTTCCAGGTTGGCGCAGAGCATCTTGACGCCGAGGAGTTGCGCGCCCTCCATTTGGGCGTGCGAAAGGTCCGCGCGTTCCAGGCAGCACCACGAGAGGTTGGCGCCGACCATGCGACAGCCGTGGAGGCAAGCGTACTGGAAGTTGGGGAAGTCTTTAAAAACAAAGTACTCTCAACCAGGAATACTTTGCCAATAGGGGGTCTTTTTGCCAGACTTACATTTAATACACTTCTGTTTTAAAGGTATTTTATAGATTTTATAACCATGCAGGCAAGCATACTGGAAGGAGGTGGTCTTAAAAACAACTAGCTTCTCAAGCTTGAAATCAAAGGGATGCTGCCAAACAGCGTTCAAGTACGACAAACACCAACACACCTCACTACTAATGCACATCACTACCACATTGGCTACCTTGAAGTTGATGTAGCGCAGATCTAGCCGCGAAAGGTCCGACCCTGCCAGGTTGACACCCTGGAAACGCAGCTCGGCGGTGTACGGCGTGCTCATGAGCGCGGTGACAACGTCGCGCCGTGAAAGCGGCAGGTTGTCGCGCGTGCGTAGGCTGCTGGCGATCACCGCCTCAAGTTGCGGCACCAGCGATTCGATGCCGAAGAAGCGAGCCTCTTCCAACACACCTGGCGGCAACGCGGGAGTTGAATCACATTCCGAAATCGATTGGGTGTTGGTATAATATGTAACTTGTAAAACTGCATTTTGAAACTCTGATATCAGCCTAGATAGGACACTCAAGTTATATTAGAAGGTGTATAACCAGAGCCCTGTGTATATTAACACGCTCAGATTTGGGGCTATCTTGGAGTATTTAAAGCACCTACTTCCTCAGGGAAATTTTTTTTGGCAAGCATTTTAAAATGTGTACCTACATTTATAAAATACATCAATCTTTGCTGGATTTACAGGTAGGTAGATACTATTAATATTGGTTTCGTTGGTGTCACTTTAAGAGGTAGGTAGGTACCTTCAGGATTAACGTTTGTGTCATAGATGAGTTGGCCGATGCGCAGGTAATTGAGTATTGGCTCGAAGTACGTAGGACTTCGGTCTATCAGGTATGCTCCATTGCTGTCCTTGTTGCTTGGTGACATCATAAAGCCACCGTCGCCTTCGGCAAACATTCTCGCCAGCATACTATCAGGCTCCTTCGTGATCAATGTGCTTCTTGACGAAGTGAAGTACTTTCCACCCACATTTAACGTCACCCAGTCAGAGTTTGAGATTGGTATGGTAGGGATGGTCTTGTCAACAGCTACCGATGTCAACGGTTTTGTAGCAACCGTTGAAGTAGCAGCGGTGTTTCGAATGAAGTATTCTCCCTCAGAAACGTAGAGGATGTCATCATCTCTAAAATAATTAGTTTTGTTGTTAACAATGTTTCTTGCTGTGTGGGATTTCTAATAGTTTTACCTATGAGAATTAATTATTTTGACCATAGACTAACCTGATGAGCTTAAGATCATCAATCTCTCCACCTTGCGGCGTAAACAACCGTTTAGCTACAATACTAAATTTAGTGCTGGCTGCTGTGAGTAGTTCTTCTATTGAGTGGGTGACTAGAATTACCTAAAAATTTTAGGAAGTTTTTTAGACAGTTATAAGAGATTTTTGACAGATCTGTCATGTACGAGGAAAATTGTTATAAATCGTCCGTAATTACCTTGCCGTCTACGTCAGTACCGTTTCTGAACAAAATGACTCTCTTCATGCTTTTTTTCAAATGTTTTGAACAACGGTTTAATATAACTACCAAAGAATTTGGATGCTTTTTCACTTTCCAAACCTAGATTATTCAATCGTCCTTTCACCTAGCAGCCATCGCGCTAATTGCTCATGCTCATGCGTATGCAACAGACAAATAGCCAACCTCTTAAAAAATTTACATTTCATTTAACGAGAAAAATACGGAATTTAAAACATATCTTGAAATGTAAAACAAGTTTATTTAGTGGATTTCAGGTATTTTTGTACCAATGGTTTATTTACTTTTCATAAATAGTGTTTTGCTGAATCATAGTTCTTGTTCGAAAGTTGGATTCTTGTGAAACCAGTCAGTGGTGACGTACCATTACGCGGCTAAGTGACACCTCCCTTATCAGCGGCCATCAGCTGTTAATTTTGGACAGACGGAACTTTTTATTTAATGGCTTAATCTGCGATCATCGGGCGTCATTAGGATCTTTAACGCATAGTGTAGTTATTTTTTAATTCAGAAAAATGAATTTCAGCATGTGGAAAGTCCGGGAGCTCGCCGACAAAGTGTATGTATTTTTATGTTTACATTGTAAATTTTGGTTTTCCTCCCTTTTGACATGTACTACAATTTTGCCTATTTTTCTCTTTGCAGGACAAATGTCGTAATGAATTACACAGAAATCGAAGCTAAGGTTCGAGAAGCTACCAATGATGAAGCGTGGGGACCTACAAGTACGAAATATGTTCTACAATTGGGGATTTAATCAGCTCTAACCCCAAATATGTTTTTGTCATTTTACCATATTTAAAGGGCAACTGCCTACAAATGTCATATTTGTACTCACACTACCACAACTTATATCTATTATAGAAAGCGTAGATATAAAATATTCTGTTAATTGTTGCAGAAATATGGTGCCATAGCAGTAGCCGTAGGTTGCGGCTTAAAACATTTCATACAATAGTACAATAATCAATTCTTTACAGGTGCCCTTATGCAGGAGGTTGCCCAAGGAACATTTACTTACGAACATTTCCCCGAAGTGATGACAATGCTATGGAAAAGAATGCTGCAAGACAACAAAAGAAATTGGCGGAGAACATACAAGGTACGAGACTGTAGGCTGACACATCTATCTGTCAATCACATGTTTACCCTATAGGCCAAACAACAAGTTCAGTTAACAAATTTTCCTAGGTCAAATACTTATGTACCTAGGTATCTTCAAATATTAAATGTCTAATGTTAAATGTACCTACGTTCTGAACCTTGTGCCTTAGATGTGATTATTTTTCTTTTGCAGTCATTGCTTCTACTGAATTATCTAATCAAATATGGCTCTGAGCGAGTGGTAACCTCGGCCAGAGAACACATTTATGACCTTCGCACCCTAGAAAACTACACTTTTGTTGACGAACTTGGCAAAGACCAGGGCATAAACATTCGGCACAAAGTTCGAGACTTGATCGACTTCATCCAAGACGACGATAAACTGAGGGAAGAGCGCAAAAAAGCAAAGAAAAATAAGGACAAATATGTGGGGATGTCTAGCGATGCTATGGGAATGCGATTTGGCGGTAGCGGGGGTGGTGGTGGCTGGGATGACACACCTAGATGGAAAAAAGAAGAATCTTTTGGTGAGTTTCACTTGTGTATACCCATTAGGTAAAATGTAAGTCTAGTCCATATTTTGTCACCTCAAAAGCTTAAGGTCGTATGCGTTTTTTCCTTTATTTCATACACCAAATGAAACAGAATCTCAAAGGCTATCTTCTGGCAAAAGGGTTGTATGCAAATAAAGGCTGTAAATATCTAACTGAAGTAATACAGTCTGGTAGGTATGTGTCTTGATGTTCCATGGTTTCATTCGCAAAAACGTTTTAAGTGATGGCATCAATTTTGTATGTGCTTAATATCTGCAACAAGGCCTAATGTTTAAATGCTTTGCCACATACCACTTCATTGACTATAATACCTCATGTAGCATATATGCAATGGCAATTGTACCTGCTGAATAAGTATGCCAGTGCACAGGCAAACCTTGTTTCTTAAGGTAGGTAGGTAGGTAGGTAGGTATTTAGGTAGGTACTCGAAACTACCTAATATACTTTTGCACATTCAACATGCTTTTGAGGTGATGATTTCCCCCTATTATTGAACATCTCATGAGTTTCACCTTCACTTTAGGAGAGTGGGACCCAGATAAAGACGGAAGCACTTCAAGAACGTCGAGAACTGGTGGTGGATTCCACGACTCTAACAATGACAGCGACGACGGCGAGCGTTTCGATTCCGACAGCGAGGCACCTCCGAAGAAGGGCAAAGAGTACCGAGACAAAGACTCGGACAGTCTGGATTCGACTGAGAAACGAGAGAAACTCAAACTCCCTTCAACGCCAGTTCGAGCTAAGCCTACGGCGGGAACCGTCAAGAAAATCGATCTGGGAGCTGCAGCTACGTTTGGGAAAGATGTAACGGTGAGTTGTCTGATTAACTTTGGAAACCTAGATAAACACTTTTCATTATTATATTCTACTTGGTACATACTGTACCTACATGTAGAAGGTAGATAGATTTAAATCATTTGTTGATCAAGAGGTATATTTGATCTAATAATGCCACAAAAACTGTGACTTTAAATATAATTACCTGCCATGCTTGGTAAGCTAGGTATTACCTAAATAGATTATAATCAGATAAGAAATACTAGATAAAGATAGTAAATTGATTCTCTCCAGGTCTATTGGCTGTTGGTCTATTGGATAACATAACTTGTCACATTTTCTGTTCTAAAGTAGTCTAAATTGTTGATACTCTTGTACCCAACAGAACGCAAGCCCAGCGAAAACCAACCTCAACACCAAAACCACCTCAAACGGGCAGAACTCGAACGCGTTCCTGGAAGACCTGTTCTCCGCGGCGTCGCCCACGGACGACTTCGACCCCCGCGCCAGCGACACGCCCGCCAAGCAATCCGGCGCCGACTTCGGTGACTTCGCGACCGCTTTCGGCGACTCCCCCGTCAAAGACACTACCGGCAAGTAGTCTCATGTAATTTGCAGCAGATATGTCAAGGATAGCTGTGCCAGAAATGCTACTGTTAAATATCCACAACGTCTTCGGAAAAAGGGGATTAATCTTGTAAGTGGTTGAAAAGGCAATGCTCCGCGACTCTACAGCATAGCAAAACTCCAAAATTTGTCCAAACTGACCTAGATGACAGTACATGATGAGGGGCTACCCATATTATCCTCCGCTCGTATTAACAGCAGCTACTCGAAAGCCCCCCACTAGATGCACTGTGGGCCTCTCACCAACAAGCTAAAATAGTTTCGCCAGTAGGCACGGCATGGAGCCACTGTTTGTTGCTATATCACCTGTAACCAAGGCAACTGCACCCGCCTGTTGAACGCTGGGTTCCTTGATTGTAATTACTAATTAACCTTGTGCCATGGCCTGGTAGATGAAGCCAAGTCAGTGTTAAAACATGTTCCAATGCACTCTTACTGCCGGCGAAGTACTAGCATACATTTTTTGCCGTTGCCATGCCTAGGTATACGGTAGAATATCTGGGAAACCCTTCTATGTGTGATGCTATACTGTTCAAAACCCAGCAAATATTTCAGTTGAGGGTGCTATCCTGAGAGTGGTGGCTTGTGGTTGTAAGACCAATGCTTGAAAGCCCCAAATCGGTAAGTTTGCAAACTAATATTGACGTCCGTCTCACATTGTAGGCTCTGCCCTCGGCAAGAGCGACGAGTTTGCCGACTTCAGCTCTGCGTTTGTGGGCGCGCCGATTGCGCCCGCGCTGACGTCCCCCGTTCAGACGGCGCCGGCACGAGCGGCGCCCGCCACCAACGGCAACCAGTCCAACACGGACCTACTCATGGGACTCGGAGGCTTCGACTCGCTGAGCTTCAACAACGCGCCGCTGATCGGCGGATACAACGCCAACGCCAACTACAACAACATTCCAAGTGAGTTGTGGCGTGAATCGCTCTCCCTTTCTGTGGGTTGAAATGTGACACACTCGGTTTAAAAAAACCATAGGGGCTTGAATTCATAACAGTCTATAAAATCTCCTTGGTTTGATTAGGTTTTGACCCACAGTTGCCAAAAAAAGGGTGTGTGAGTGTTAGAAAACAGCTGTTTTTACAGTGCAAGGTAAAATATATAGAAAAGGTGGTGTAATTTAGCCCCCGTGTGGTTAAAGAAAAAAGGGTTCATTTTACTATTCTGCAGCCAATCAGTGGCCTGTTCTGTCGGTAAACGGACAGTTAGTTCCTTAACTTCATTTTGAACAACCAGGGTTTAGTCATACGTATGAACATGTTTTTTGTTCAAGCTCAATAGAACAAGCTTTCATATCCTGTTCATAGATGTTTATGTGTAACTTATCTCTACTACCTATACCTACCTAGAACTGTAATGGCACTTCCTATCTATTATCTTTGCCATGGTGTAGGCTTATTATAGCTAGAGAGCCTTTATACAGGTAGAGAGTGGCCAACATGATTACACTTTTCTATTGGCTGTTTGAATTCCAACTATATGGACGCCATGTTTTTACCAAGTTGATCACAAAGCACGTGGCAGTTGTCTATGAGTTTATCATATTCCTTTGCATATCTACGTATTATGTACACAATGGTGAGGTAAGTTCGTATTGTATCAACTACTGCTGAAAGGGCTGTTGAATAGTTCAAGTTGGTAAAAACATGGCACCCATGGGCAGAGATGGCCTCTCTCTAACCGTACATAGGCTCCCTAATTATACCTAACTGTAATTTCACATGATAAAAAAAACACATGCTCTAATCAAACCTAAACTACAATTACTGTTATGATTTATTAACTTCCTTATTGTGACAAACTTGATAAAATGGTATCACCACCTGTCACTGCCAACTCGGAACCGCTTGCCTTCTTCGTCTTTGGAATGAATGAAGCATAATTACGGGGTCCCAAGCAGCTTTTCACCTTTCAGCCGGCCACGAAGAAATCCGCATCTCCGCGGCCTCTGCTTACGCCGACATTCGCGAACGGCCGCAAGAGAAGCCGGAGCCGACACTGAACGTCAATTCCGACGGATCGCGGTTGCAAACGCTCGAAGCCGCGCTAAACCACCTCATGACGGCCAACGCCCGCGACGAGCGGATCAACGTACTGAAACCGAGTCTCGAGTTGCTCGTGGGTTCGCTGCCGGGTCCGATGACACCGCAAAGATTCGCTGGATTCGACGACCGGCCGGAGGCAGTGGCTCGGTTTTGGGACGTTAATTACGAGCGGGTGTTGCAGAAGGTTTTGAACGATTTTGGATCTACCGTGCCGCAGAATGAGACGGAGGTTTTGCTGGACGAACTGTTTGTGGTTAGCGGCGGAGGGCTGATGAGCTTTAGCGATTCATTGATGACGCTCACGTCTACGTTGAGGGAAATGCATCCGTGTCTGAAGCTGGACGTGATAGTTCAATTCATCGAGAAGTTGGTGAAGAGCGATGCGTTGGTTTCTGCCGTTCTTGATCAGTGTCGAGTCGCCGAAGTTTGCCACGAGACGTCGATAGCTCAGGCCAGCACCGATCAAACGTGGGAGACGGCCGTGCAGACGCTGATATCGTTGCCGAACCGCGTCGGCAACAAACTCGAGCGAAAGATCGTCACCACTTTCAAGCCGGAGAATTTCTGCAAGATCGTCAGCTTCCACATCGCAAAGTGCGTAGCGTTCCTGGCCGACGCGCGGCGAAACGGCTGCGCTTACGACGTCAAGCCGCTCTCCCTTTTGGTCAGCAAGCTTTTCGTCGACTTCAACATGCAGCGCAAGTCGCCGGGCCTCATAAGTCTTGTCAAAGTGCTCGAAGCGTGGAGTAGCGAGCCGAATTACTCGAGAGTAATCCAGGACTTGTTTGTCAATCTCAACCAACGCAGCATCAGTGCAGTCGCCCTGATGACTCTCGAAGTGTGCGACGATTCCGCGTCGATACGCAACATGCTCGGCGACTCGATCACTCAGTTCCAGGACTGGAAGCTGGTGCTGGCCACCAAGATCCCTCTGATGCGCTATTCCGATTGGCGGGACGTCAAAGTGCTGAAGAATCTCGTCGGGCTTTTGTCCAAGCTGCAGGACAGACGTCTAATGGCCGACTTGTTCGTGAAGCTGCTCGCTGTCTGGGGCGACAAGAGTGCTTTGAATCACACATCGCTGGACCAGCACATTTACATCACCCAGGCGTTGGTGCTGGTGGCAAACAACGTCGGAACGCTGCCAGACGAGGACCTGCGGGTTGTCCAGGAGAAACTCATGTTCACCGGGATTCCTTTGCATCTCGAGTCGTGCAACCAGGCGGTGAGGGCGATAGGAATGATCACGGCCGAGCTGTTATCGCATTTTATGCACATCGGAGACGTGGGGAAAGAAACGCCCAAGCTCGAGTTTGACTACAGCAGCATGGTGGAAGAAGCTGTCGATATCGTCGACTGCTTAAGAGAGCTCGGGAAGTGTGAGCCTGAAGCTTCTGGACCAAAAAGCGACGGTGAATCTCGAGGAGATGTTTTATTGAAGCAACTGGCAGAAGAATGTATTCAAATATCAGACTTTGAAAGGCAGGAACCTCTGCCGGTGATCGTTGCTAAAAAGTCTAGACCAGCGCGAGTGCCGAAAGTGGTCAAGAAGCCGCTCATCGAGGTGATCGGTGAAGATCCCGTGTACAACGAGGAGATGGTCCCGTCCGACGACGACGACGACGACGACGAATCGGACGCCGACCTCCCGAGTTACGACACGTCCAGTGACACGGTCACCTCGGCCCGCAAACAGCCCAAGTACCTGCGCGACCTGCTGCAAAGTCTGCTGGAGACGAAAGACCCGGACACGTTCTCCTGCTGCCTGGACGTCGCGCAGACCTTGATCGCGACGCAGCTGCCCAACGACGACGCCTCCCTCGCCGTCGACCTCCTGCAGATCTTCCTCTGCCTCGAGGAGCGATTCTGCGTCGACGACTTCGACGAGAAGCGGTTCAAGAGCGCCGTCTCGGTGGCGGCCGCGTTCCCCGAGGCGTGCGCCGGCTTCCTCTGCGCCGAGTTCCACGCGGAGATCGGGCGCTACTCGATCGGCCAGCGTATGCTGATCCTCGACGTCCTGGCCGGCGCCGCCAAGACGCTGTCGAGTCTCGCCGCCGAAACCGTCGCGCCCAAACCCAAGACTTCGTACCCGGTCGCGCAGACGCGGAGCTCGCGCGCCCTCGTCGCCGAGGACGACAAGGTGTCGGCCGCCGTCGGCGACATCGTGCGCGCGCGGATCGAAAGCCACACGAGGCGTTTCGCGTCGGCGCACAAGACGATCGTGGGCCACGCGAACAGATTCGCGCCGCACGCCGGCGCGTTCCTCTTCCCGTTGCTCTACAAGTACAGCGAGAGTCCGCTGCTGCAGTCGGAGCTCGTCCTCTTGGTTCACTTCCTGCGAACGGTGGCGGTCGTCGTCAGCTTGTCGGCCACCAGTCCGGTGGCTTCGAAAATGTGCCGGGAAGTGCTGGATCTGACGTGGAGCCTGCGGTTCCATCCGGCCGCCAAGCTGCGGCTGGCGGTGATCGGCTGCGTCGGCGCGGTGGCGGTCTCCGTGCCCAAGCCGCGGATCGGCGAGGTGCAGGATGCGTTGCTCGAGACGCGGCTGTGGCTGGCCGACGTGATGAGCGTCAGCGTGCTGAAGGGCGATCCGCAAGGAGAGTGCCGCGAGCTGGCGGCTTACGTCGTCGTGCTCATTGAGGGCGTTCTCGGGATCGGATCGGGATTCCAGTGATTCGATTCGGCCGATGCTTCAGTAGAATGATGTAGTTCAAGCACGGATATTAGGTTACCCAGACGTTCTACCATACCTATAGCTACGCCAAACATTTTATGCTGGTAATTTGGCCGGCAATCGCCGGGGTGCGTTGGCAACCTGGTTTAGCATCATCTTTCAGGCCAAGGTGCAAGGTTAATTATAATCAAGGGACCCAATGTTCCTCAGGTGGTTACAGTTTTGGCTTTATCTACCAGGCCATGACACAAGGTCTATATAATCAAGGGACCCAATGTTCCACAGGTAGTTGCAGTTACCTCGGTTACAGGTGAAATAACTAACAGATGCTCCATCCCTTGACTGCAGGCGAAATTATTATTGCGGGCGGAGGGCTTTCGCGTAGCTGCTTTAGTATGGGAGTGAAAAACAAATACCGTCACAGTTATAATACGGGACACTCTCCCCAAATCTTGGCGACAATCAACAGAGCGCCCTAGCGGTGCGGATTACAAACAAATAATCACAGTTTACTTCAGCTTGAGGCCATCTCACATTGCATCTCGTAAGGGTGGTCATTCTGTCACGGGAAAAGAATTTTAAACAAGCCGAAAGTGCCTGCCATAATTTTCAATTGAGGGTATATAAAATAGTTATCTCCTTGTCTGTTTGACAATTCAGACCCCGAAAAAGGGTCGGTTACAAACTTATCTTGGTAAAAGTTTCCTTTTGCAGCAATGGTTCCACAGAATCGTCTCCGCTCGTAACACCTGACCTAGATGACAAAACATCCCATTGCTTATGCGATTTTAGTTGCCAATAATTTTGCTTCTAGCATGAGGTAACGTGTGAATAATATGAATTTATCAGTTCCTGTACGGTTGACATGACATGTCAATTTTTGAAAACATTGTGATCCAGCCACCTTGAGAGCTCGAAGTCTTGTATTTAGATGGCAGGTAATTACTTTTTTGTACTCCACGCCGCTAGAGTGTGCTGAAAATTGTAGCCGTGAAATACAATGCCACAAGGAGGGAGTGTCCCGTATTATGTTAAGGTATTTGTGGAAAATCTGGATAACCTTCTATCTGTGGTGACAGTTTCAATGTTTGTTTCTTTTTCATGTGAATAAGTAAACCTAGTATTCTCGTTTCCTATTACTTCTTGTCAGATGTCATTCATGCTATGCTTTTATACTCTGTGTAAATAATAATGACATTGAGTGACTATTAATAATCAACATCATAATTATCACATTATCACCTGATATATATCACATTCCTGGTTTCAATCCACTTCATAACCTCCCAGTTTTGAGAAATCCGTGTCATTTGTTTGTGCTTCTCCGCAAACTGTTCTGCTAGTGTTTTAATTGGCAAACCCGAGGCCCTCTGAATGGGGTTGGATTTTTAATGTTTGCTAGCTTTACAACATTTGAATATTTGGAGACTTGGGTGAGAATGGTGGAAAATTTTGAATATTTGGAGGAAAATCGGGGGAGAATGTACGAAGTGTGTTTTAAAATTTAAAAGAATTAACGGAATTAAAAAAATTACCTCCAAAGGTGAACAACAATTTCAGTCTACCTAGTGCATACTCCCAAATCCAATTTATGTGAGTTTCGTCCAAGGCAGTGGGACAAACAGGGACGATAAAGTCAGAGCTATCATATCCGATGGGCTTTGCCTCGACTATATTTTTTTTAAGTACATACAGTTCTGCCTGTCTATGGATCCTATCAACAGCTCGAGTGAGTTGCTGGATGTAGGGATTCTGAATTATTGCTGAAAATTCCATCGTGGGTCTAACTAGACTTGTATGTGTTAGTACTAGTTTACTATTTTTATTATTGATATAACACTAGTTTAGTATGTGGCTAAATAGAGTCACATAATACATGTAAGTTAGTTAATACTCACCTGACAGTTTGTCTAACTGCGGCAACACAGCATTCGCCGCCATTCATTGCACAACTTCCATTGTCCGCAGGTACCTTCCTCGATGCGCCAGTCCTCCAGCCGGCGGCGGTGAACCAGCCTCAACCGCAAACCGGCACCAACTCGTTTCAGTCTTCCAACCAGAACTTCGGCTCGACGTGGGTGAACGAAGCGGGCAAGCTGAACATCGACATCGACAACCTGTCGATCGGCAGCGTGCGCAAGCAAGGCAACAACGCGGCCCCTTCCATGAACCAGCTGGCCGTCACCAGTCCCGTCTCCCCACGCGGATTCAGCATGGGCCACGCGATGCCTGGACAGCAGCCTCAGACCAATCAGGCACTGTTCAACGCATTCAATTGAGCATCGACGTCGGTATCAGCTAGTTTTTTTTTTACAAGCGTTGTTCGAGGCTTTGCTGAGCAAAAGGCTTTTTGGTATGTACGATTTTGTTTGGCCTGCCTATTGTTTCGGTGCAGTTAGTAAGGGAAGTTGAAAAGTTAACGGGGCCACAGTTTCTATTCGAAAACATATTTTTTCAAGGATTCATGTCATCACTAGACCGAGTATTGATATTGTTGTAGCTGGTTTTTGTACATGGCAATACATACAACCCTATTATTCTCACTTCTTCCTATATTTGATTCCTGAGAGCAGTAGACAATTTTGGCTGGCGGGCTTATGTCGAAATAGACTGATGCCCGATGTACGTTGTAGCATATTGTATCTTCGTTGGTTGTTTTTTGTACATTAATGTTCATAGGGCTTTAAATTATGCCTGTACAGTTAGTCAGTTCACTTTAAATTATCTAGAAACAGAGTTGGTGCAGGGAGTTTTATTTTTTTAATTCGTTAGCCCTTAGTTTTCACGGTACTACGCACAATATTACGTTTCAGTTGTTTGCATGTAATATCTATCCCACACTTGTTATATCACCAGCAAGCGCTTATTAATTTTAACTACGTTCAAGTTTGGAAAGCCTTTATTTGTAGCCAGTTAATCCACTAGAAACTAATAGAGCTGCCGGCAATGATGTGATATCGTTTCTAGCATTTTTAAGCCGTCTATGCCCAATGGCGACAGGAATCTATCGAGCTTTCACTAGCTGTTCAATCGGTTGTTTTATACCATTTTCCCATCTTATCTGTGGTGTCGGGAGTTTATAATAACGCAAGAATTACCTATATCAATTAGAATGCAAAAGTGGAACATTATAAACTATATTAGCTATCAGTCAAAGCTCGTTTGAACGGCAGGCTGGCCTGAGAATTAGTTGTTTTGTACTTCGTAACTGAATTCACTCTCGAGGTAGAATAACGAATTAGCGATAGACTAGCAGTGTTGAGCAAATGTATTGAATGTTGTGGACCATGCCTGATACTGAAAGTTAGGGATGTTTAGCCGATTTGTCTCTTGTTGTGTTTGACCTCCTAATGTGCCTTAAAAGTTAAAACATTGGTTGATGTTACATAGTAAATCCAATCGAATGTCACTCAATTTGAGACATATTGTTCGCTACGTACAATTCGATGAAATAAAATGTTTCACCGACTACTTCTTGCTCTGGAAACGTACCTGATCTTTTTCCATTGTAGGCAATCCCGATTATTTTCTTTCTAATAACATCTGATCCATCAATTAATCTTTGGGAGTTACAAACAATGCATTTATGAAGTCCAATTGACTCCGAATTGCTGTCATTTGAAGGAATGGGTAAGGGTGAGGTAACTCAAACAATACAAGATCAAAGAGCATATCATAGTTATATATGATTGGAGTTGTTTAATAACATCTCATTCTCAGAACATTATAAAATTGCGTTTTTTTGCAGTGGAACCATTAAATGCTTGTTCAACTGGTTAAAATAAAACATCAGAATTGGGAGTTAATACGTAACAGTAAAAAAAAATGTATGCAGATCCTGAATGGCTACCTGCTACCTAGACCAAATGCAAAAAAAGATAATTTGCCAAGGCAAAACATAGGTAAACGATTTACTCCGACGACTTCTTACTCTTCTTTTTCTTCTTCTTCGGCGGATCTTCCACTTGTACAGGCGCAGCCTCCTCGTCTGCAACAGCTTCCGACTTCCTCTTCTTCTTCTTTTTCTTCGGCTCCTCCGTCGACTGCTGGGCTTTGGACGATTCCGCAAACTGGGTGGCGGCTTCCGCGATGGCCTCCCTCATGACGTCGACGTTCTTCTTGGGAATGTCGCCCGTCTCGTAGAATGTCAGTCGGTCCTCCACTTGCTGCTTGAGCTTGTCGCCGAAGACGCTGGTGGGCGCGTCGGAGAAGCAGTCGATGCGCGATGCTATCGAGCACTTATTGGCCAGGTAGCGCGAGATGCGGCCCTTGTTCTTCGTGTTGGCGCGGCCGATGAACGTCGAGTGGAACAGCAGGCCGTACTTTGGGGTCGCTCCCTTCGTCTTCAGAGCCCTGGAACAAAAATGGTGAAATAAATTTTTCTTCTCTGCTCTTGTTTGTGCTTCTGCTAATCATTAATTCCAAAGTTATTTCATCTGAGGGCAATTTTTAAGGACCCAATTTCAATTTATCTGGGATGTCATTCAGAGAAATGGTGAATAGAGCAATCAAACAAAATATGTTGGAGCCCTTGCACAAATCGGTAAGGTTCGTTTGATTATTACGATTACACAGTACTGGTTAATTATATAATATATGATATACATTATCGATTATTATAATTTAGATTATTTGGGGATCATAACCAAAGTGTTGGCAAATGATCCTACATTAAAATACCGATTTCAATGCTTTTCTCACCTGAACAGTGCCTTCTCTGCTCCCAAAATCTGCACAGTTGATGCTGGATACTTGGCGAGGTTGGTAAGCGATCCGGCGTGCGAGATGAGCCGGGCGCCTACTTGGTCGCCAATCAGCGAGCCCAGATTCGGAGCAACCACCGACATCTTCTCTCGCAGGTAAACGGCCAGCTGCTTGCGGTAGTCGGCCAGTCCGATGACACGAGACGCAAACATTTCGATGTTCAACAAATCCACCGGGGAAATGTCCATGCCTGAAAATGAAAAATGACAGTTTTAGATTTAAAAGGCTGGGTTACATAAAACATGGTTGAGTGACAACAGAGTAACAGATTTTGCATACCCATAGATGATCGCGATGCTTCCAAAATAGCCTGCGCCTTGCCAGAGTCCATGACAATCTCTTCGAGTCCTTCAAGCATGTCTTCCGTAAGTTCCTTTCGGTTCTTGATAAATTTAGCAGTTTTTGCATACAAATAGTTCTCGGGCACAATCTTCACCAGCTCTGGGAAGTGGTAGGAGTACCACTCGCTG
Source organism: Nemoura dubitans (assembly GCA_921293005.1). NCBI lineage: Eukaryota > Metazoa > Arthropoda > Insecta > Plecoptera > Nemouridae > Nemoura > Nemoura dubitans. The sequence goes on from OV121076.1 coordinate 42,994,032, forward strand.
AAAAAATGCACAACAATTCATTAGGTAATTTGCTCAATGTTTTGCAAGGAGAGCAAATGAGAAGCATACTTGCATATTTTAATAAAACATACCGTATCCGCATAGAAAACGTGTTGATGTCCTTGTCAAGTTGGTCCAGAAGAGCAATACTCTGAATGATCATGTTGTCAACCCTGTTCACGTTGAACTTCACCTTAGCACGAGAGTAACTGTGCCCCAGGCCAAGTTGAGCTACACCAGAAGATTGTTGCGTGATGCCTTTCACCAGCTTGGGAAAGTGGAATCGTATCCCACGGATGATCTCTGGAACTGCGCCAGTGTGGTTGCACTGAATGCCCGCAGCCTCCATGATGCTGGCCCCAAGCTTCGGATCGCCAACGCCAAGGATGATCTTCGACTTCTTGCCGGCAACAGGCATGTACGTCTGGAGGAAGAGCTTCAAATCGTCGGGCACTACACCTTCGGAGATGGAATTCATGTTCTCCAGCGCGCTGGCTGCATTTTTGAATGGAGAGAAGCCCACGAGGTTCAACACGGTCGAAAATCGAGCAAATTCCGTGACCGACTTCTCAACGTGTGGCAGAAGCATACCCGCTTCTTCAAACTCAGCCACTTTGAACAGGGCATAGCCGGCCGCATGTTCGAACAGTACGAAGAGTTGGCTCTGAAAAAAACCAAATGAGGTATAAATGAGTATGCTCTACAGCTTCTTCTCAGCCCACGAGGAGTCCATAAAGAGGGGCAGATGTTATGAACACTATTTCGCGAAGATTTCCTAACTATTAGAATAGAATGGCATAATAAAATCATGTGGGTTAACTTTAGTGGTTAACGTACCATTTTCTGTCTTGATATATTTACGGAGCCATGAAATTATAGAGTGAAAAATACGTGTTTCATCCAAATTCGCCGACAAAACGCCTGATCAACACACGCCGCACTGCGCTACCGAGTGCGGACAGCGGAAACGGAAATCGGTACACCAATTCCGAGTGGTGTGATAACGAAAATGTAGGTGGAAGCACAGTTGTTGACGTTGTGTTGACTGTTGATAGGGAGCAGAATTTCAAACAGGTGTGTGGTGTTAGGTTATGGGGACAATATTTGCACGAGTTTTATTGCTTTGTCGATGATTTTATCCAGTTTTATCTCGTAAGGTGAACTGTTCAGTAAATTTACATATTTAGATACAGAGCTACAATATGAATCAACCCGATAAATCGTGCCATTTGTGTGATGGGACTTCATACTATCTCGATTCTGGATTTTACTACTGCACTGAGTGCAACACTCGCTCAGAGGTAAGTAACCTAGGAACATTCTTCGATCACTGCTCCGGGACGGGATAGGCAACTAATATGCCATGCCAGCTCTTACTGCATTGATGATGTGTGTCAGTTCTCACGTTACCTTAAAAGTAGATAAACATTACAAATCTTCTGGTGTAGAGTTATGTATGTTATCTGTAAAGTCTGTACGAATATTAAACAAATGAAGTCACCAAGACCAAGTCGGCAAGACCAAGACCAAATACGCAAGACCGAGACCGAATCAATTCAGACACGTAAATATACCATGTGCCTCTCACCTTCAGTAACATATCCCATTCACCATATGACCATTGCCCATTCCCATTCCCATTGAACCATTCCCATTGTACCATTTTCAGATGCATTGCTTATTTCCCTACTCATTTAGGATTGGGCTGAAGGTTGAAGGGGCCCTCAGCTGCCCAGAGTGGCTCCAGATTCTGGTTTTAGAACCTGCCTTTATTGCTTGATATTATATTTGTAACAGTACCTACAACACTGTAAGCACCAGTTGAATGTGTAGGTACCTATGTGTGTTTTGTTTGTCCACTGTCTCAAAAAGCCAATCAAAATTAATGCAGGAATGGTCGGTAGTTATGAAATCTTCATGGAAACCGAGTGTCAAAAATTATGACATTGATAGGTGATGAACTTATGTCGACATTTTCAAAGGGTGTTGTATGTGGCACGTCCTTTATCGATAGTTGTGGCCATAGTTGGGAAAGGATCTTTAAAAAAGATTGTGATTGTGCAATCGAGATCCTTAAATTATCTTAGAACTGATCGAGATTGTTTTTTTACAATGATCTTTTAGTTTTATTGAGATCTTTTTTCCTCAATCTTTTTAAAAAGATTGTTTTCTATTCCTATTTCAGATGCACTTTTCTTAACTTCTGTGTGTTTTGCAGACATACTTGATATGGAATTTCAGCAAACAGGTCAGCATTATCTTCCAATTTGACCGTTTATTAGAGGACAAGCCGAAACAGAGGCAAGGAATCTTTGATTCTGACAACAATGGACCATTTTTCCTGTTTTTTTTTCTGAAAACGATCTTTTCAACAAATTTGATATTTCTTTAAAATGAACTTGAATTCGAATTTATAAAAAAAATATTGTGAACTTCGATCTTTCTATAAAATTTCTTTTTTTGATTAAGATCTTGATCTTTTTAACAGATCGATTTCAAAACGATCTTCCCCAACTATGGTTGTAGCCTACATTTAAATAACTTGTGGCTTCCTCTTTGTTTCCCATTATTTACAAGTTTGGTTGCTTATAAACGCTTATAAACGGGATAAACTTTTGGGGAGCAGCTCAGCAGACAGCACAAGTTTTCAGACAACAAAAGAGAATAATCAGGGCCCTAGTAGGTGCATCCTGCTACCCATCCTCGTTATAAAAAAAAGGCTGCTTACTCTCAACGGAATTTTCATCTACTGCACCATCTTGTACGCCATGACCAACAACACGCGGCCTACCACGCCATGCACCCACCACACACTCACTAGGAACAGGAAGCACTACACTCTGCCCACCCACAACACGCGAATACATGAAAAAAGTCCGCTCTACATTGGACAGGTCTTATTCAACAACCTCCCCCAATCACTGAAGAATCAATGCAGAACAATCCGGTTTAAAAACTCACTAAAAGACTTCCTTTGCAACCTGTGCCCTTATTCCCTGAATGAATTCTATGCTCTCGACAACACCCAACTATAATATCACACCTGTTAAATATTATATTGTACTATCTAGTAGACCGATGTTATCATAGGTATTATTTTATTTTATCTTGACTTCGGATTCTATAACAAACTATGTGCAACATTGCTACTTGGTTTTGTTCCTTGAATAAAAACACATTATTATTACTATATTATTATTATTATTATTATTGTCATTGTCATTGTAGGGGGTTCAGGAAGCCGCTTTTGAAGAAATTGACCCAGCTTTTCAAGGGAAGACTCATACATTTAGATTGAAGAAAAAACGAACGCTAGAAGATGATGAAAGAGGTGAGAAGACTAAATTACGCTATTTTATGAGAACAATGTCTGACAACAAAAAATCCAGCCATCTCACAATCTTAATCTCAGACCAAAACTTTAATTTTAATTTTGGTTTAATGGTTTTTGCAATGGTTTTTGTTCTTACAAGTTTTTTTATTCTAAAAATAGCAGTTTAAAGACTGGCTTGAACAAACTGTTTTTCATATTAGATGGGAATATACTAGGGCTTCGCGAACGCAATTTGTGTTGCGTTGAAGATGAGCGTAGGTAGGGGTTTGTAAAGCGGATGAAAAGGTGCAGGCAGAACTCCTTTGAAAACCATAGAGCCCCATTCCAGATCATTGCCTTCTCGAAAATTCTGGGGCCTTACCTAGCGCGGCCATTTGGAGCGGCTACCAAGCGGCTAATTAGCCGGGCTGGCGGTGTTATATAACCTGGACTTAGAGCGACCATTTCAACAATGGGCAGTTTGTTGATTTCGTAGCACCGCTAGCAACCATTATTACGGTGGTGCTACGATGATAGCATTATCTGGAAGGCATATTGCTTTTTAAACGATCATCATTGTGCAGTGAAGTCAAATCAACCAATCTCATGGCTCGTTACTAAAGTCAGAGTCGATGTGCCCCGGCTATATAACCCGGCCGTAATACTGCCGCTCTGGGTCGGGGATACTGCTTGGTGCTACGGTGGTGTTAATTAGCCAGGATGGATTGCTAGTAATCCCGGGACTACGAGTGGCCGCGCTAGGTAAGGCCCCTGATCACTGAAATATTTAGACGATTGTGACCTTCCTTTGTTTCTCTCTAGAGCTGTCAGGTAGCCAAAATATTATTATTTTGAGCTAATTGAGTAATTTGAACATATATACAGAGAATTACGTCCGAGGGTTCTTTTTATGTTGGAGATATATTTCTAGCGCAAAATTACTTCAATTACTTCTATAAATGAAAATCAATTATTTATGATTTATCTGTCAAATCATTGCCTTGGACCACTACCTACTGGATTCGAACGGCGTTGCACAAGTGCAGCGCCGATCGAATCGAGTAGGTAGTGCCTTGGGCTAACTTGAAGTCAACAAAGCTTGGTCACCAAGGTGACGAAGGAAATTGATTCAGGCGACAAAAAGTACCGAAAATTACGAAAACCCACTACAAAAATGCTAATAAAAACCAATTGGAAAGACCTACCGACATAGCATAATAAATATGTATAAGGTCGACATGTTTACAAGTTTTGGTGATGATATGTAAAGAACTTTGAAATTTACAGAGATTCAAAATTTTGAAAAAATCGAAAAATTTCGTAAAAATTGATTTATTAACAAATTACAAAACCGATATTTTCCAAAAACGCAGGGGGTCTAAGTTGAGAACAAAGGTAGGTCCTCTGAAATTTTCATCCAAATTGGTTGAGGCGTTTGATCTGTTGAGCACGCACAAACACACATACATCAAAACAAAAACAAAAAAAACATACATAAGTGACTTTTTTTGGGGGTAGTGAAATCAATTATTATCTGCTCATCAATTATTATAATAGGAATGTATAGAAATATAGGACTATTATTATGCAATTACCAGGTATGAACTCTAGGGCTCTGCTCCAGGATCTGGCTGATGCATGACCTTAATGATAAGAATACAATCCTTTGCCTTCCATGTCCCGATGCTCCTAAATAAATAGAATTTGCGTGTGTACCTACCTAGCAGGCAGCCAAAAATTACCCATTATTATAATTTTTTTGAGGCTTGTAATTTGTGGAAGCTGTGCAAGCAATTAAATACATGCGTACCTGCATGAGTATCCTGTTTAGTCCAACAAAATCCATCTGGGCACTTAATAAATTTGGGGCAATCAGAAAACTTACCTAGCTAGTTATGAAAAACTCCAACTTTTGTCCCCAGTATAATAAATAACTTTTATTAGTATTCATGAAAAATGAAAAATTTTCCCACTGGTAACACATTTCTCGCATTGTACAGATTACACCAACAGCTGGACGTCTTGGGAAGGACACAACTATGTTCTCGTCGGTATCGTCGATGAGTTGATTGCGCTCGGAGCAGACCCTTCCATCAAGCCCGTCGTCTTGCAGCTGTGGGCCAAATATCTCAACTTGTTGGAAGCTGCATTTATATCTACTTCCGACAAAGAACTTCCAAAGTTTGGCCTGAATCAGTGCGAGAAGTAAGGAAAGCCTTTTGAAAATATTGTCTAGCTTCATACAGAGACTTAATCCAGGTTATTATAATAGTACCTTTGGTTAAGCTAGTTCAATGTGCGGTGTACGTGGGCCGAAATTTACCTCGAAATGGATACACCTGTTACATATGCACATCTGTTGCATCATCATCTGCTACATCTATTGTCGGGTCGTTACGTAACAAATGTTTGGGTACCTCACAAAAGTAGTTTCCAATATCAATTGGGCTAGAATCTACAAATTGTTTTTTTATTTTTGAACATAGTCATGGGCCAACTTAGTAGCTCAATCTGGGGGCTGTTTGTGTGCCAGCCTGCTTTCTAGTCAATAGGTGAAGATCAGTCGATATTACATCCGCTGGATAATAAAATGAGTTCCGGTGCTGCGATAATATCAGTACCAAAGTTGGCAATCTTTGTTCAATGGCTCTATTGTTATTGTTTCAGGGACTTTGAATTAATATATGGAATAAAAAAGAGAAAGAAACCTTACCTGCGAAAGAAGGTATTGAAACGAAACTTGTCGCTGAAGAAGTCAGTAGCTCACGCAATTGGCACTGAAGCAGAAGAGTTTGAAAAAGTTCGACTGTTCCGAAGAATGAGGGTATTTATTGCTCAGACCTTACTAACTAGTTATCTATTTATTATGTGTCTAGGCATGTCAAAAATGCCTAGTATTAGTATTATTGGATGCTAACTCTGAATTCACTTTTCAATATTGCAAAATGTAAAGTGCAAATCAGGCATGGGCAACCTTTGGAAGTCATTGGCCTGATTCAAATTTTCAGGATGTTTGGCGGGCCGGACAACCACTTTCGTGATTGGATGGGTGGCGGGGGGGGGGGGGGGGGGGGGGGGAAATATGTCAAATGAAACACCATCAAAAATTATATGCTCAAATTGACCTAAAAAGCATCTAGATATGGGCTCCAAAATTAACATTTAATTTTTAAAAATCTTGTTGGCTTGAGATTGGGATTGTCCCAAGAGTGTATCCAATGGAACCCTCTGCGCATAATTGGTAATACAGGTATACATTCAATTAAAAGTGTACTTTTCACACCCAAACAAAGTCAAAATCAGACATTTCCTATCTACCTCTCTGCGAATGCTGTTCTGCAAGCCGTGAATATAATTTTACGAGCGAGAATGTTCAAGAATCTAAAATCTAAAATATTAGGTTTTTTTAAAACTTTTAGAATATTTTTCTTCAGGCTGGGGGTTGCCCATGTCTGGTGTAAAGTAAAAACCATGAAAGTGTTTTGTCCTCAAGGTTTATTTTACCATGTAGGTACCTATTTTTTTGTATTAAATTGTTTCTTTTATTCCAGAGAGTTGTGGTGAAGACGCACTACGAAGAATTGCGGCAGAAAAGTCTCAGCCTTCCGGATACAATGAAAAGACTCGACGACCGCCTCAACAAAACCGTTGAAGAACCTGAAGAACCTGAAGCACCCAAGGAGTGAGTGCACTCAAGCTTAACAAGTTTTAGCTTCACAAACCAACAAAACAGACTACTTTCATCAGAAATAAGAATCCAGTTTCTCTTGGTCCAGCTGAACATTCTTCCAGAGAAGTTTATTGATAAAAATAAAATCATAAATAAAATCATCATCATTCATCGTCTCATCGATAATCATTTTAAAATGCCTCATTAGACATTGGTTATCAAAGTGAATAATATCGATTTTTAAACATCTTCATTTCCCCCCTCCTTGTTCACCGAATAGTGGTCGAGATCTCTCCGCCATTAGAACAATCAATCAGATATTACAACAAATCTAGAATTTGCACTCCAAAATCAACGTGTATTTTTTCAATCGTTCTCCAACATTCGTTCACACGTCCAGGGTCGAGTGGAACAGCGAAGCGCAGAGAATGATCGGCAAAAGGATCGACTCGAAGAAAAGACGAGGCCTGGACGTCGAGGACGATGTGCAGGCGTTGGAGACCGCCTCCCGTTTGTACTTCTTCAACGTGCAACATCTGACACGCTGCAAACTGCTCGGGCTCATACTGCTGGCGCTTCGCATCTGCAAGCAAGAGATCCAGATCAGCGACGTCCTGCGGTGAGCAGTCTGCTGTCTTGTGCCGCTCCGATCATGTTGCGATTCAGTTTCAAATTTGCAATGCTTGGAATAGGCCTCAATTTATTGCTAGTATCAATTCCTTTGGAGATGTCCCCTGTGAAGCATTTAAAAGCATTAACCATTAAAGCACCAAGCATTTAAAAGCATAACCATTAAAGCATCAAGCATTTAAAAGCATTAACCATTAAAGCATCAAGCATTTAAAAGCATTAACCATTAAAGCATCAAGCATTTAAAAGCATTAACCATTAAAGCATCAAGCATTTCAAAGCATTGACCATTAAAGCATCAAACATTTCAAAGCATTAACCATTAAAGCATCAAGCATTTCAAAGCATTAACCATTAAAGCATCAAACATTTAAAAGCATTAACCATTAAAGCATCAAGCATTTAAAAGCATTAACCATAAAAGCATCAAACATTTAAGAGCATTAGCCATTAAAGCATCAAGCATTTTGAAGCACTTGTGCCCAAAAACCGTATCTAAACCAATCAGTAATATATGGTTGCGTGGGGGGTAGTTTCATTGATGCACGAATCATTTGCGGACTTGACGCTGGTAGACCAACACTTCAAAATTTAATTGTGCTCCTCAGTATCCAGTAAATTAAACATCTTCAAACCTTTGTCCCCAAAAGGTCTAAAGTGTTCTAAGTTTGAGATTTTGGTTCTACTTGGTTTTTGCTAAGGATTATTAATTATTATATAATATTTTATATGATTCTTTTAATTTCCCTTGGAAACAAAAAACTTTCCAGCTCGGCCCCAAACGCCGAAGAACAGGATTGCGATTCCCGACCCAGAAATGCGATACCAGCAAGGGGACTCGTTGCTAACGACACGATCTCATTCTTCGCGCCTGCAGGTGGATCTCCGAGGGGCACCTGTCGTACACGACCGTCACCCACCTGTTCCCGCAGCACCTGCGGTTCTCGCAGGGCGATCGCATGTTCCTCATACCGTCGCCTGCGTGTCCGACGTACTCTGCAATGCTCAAGATAATGCTCAACATTGCACGTAAGCTGTTCCTAATGTTCAATATTAAGTGTTTTTTACATTGACCTCAATTTGTTTTTTACTTTTCCCTCAATTCTTTTACATGCAACACCCTTTCAACACTCTTTTTGAAATGTGGGTTATTTCTTCCTTCTATTTTAGGCAGTCATAACTCATAAGTTATGTTTGGTTGTCAACTTCGTAATAAGTTACAAACTAGATTTGGTCTTGTCACGAGACGTTGGAAGTAGGCGATATCCGAGGGAGAAACAAACAGCTGTTTGAATTTGATAGAACAGTAATTGCGGGCATGTACACAATCCGTTCAAAGCCCGCTATGAAGTTATTCAAGATTTTAAAAAATGTTCCAATACTTACCATTTTGCATTATGGTGCATAAATATCTGTTACCTGACTTAATTTTTACACTACTACCATTACCAGACACAAAACCCATGAACACCACCGCATCATCCGCCATTTTATTCGAATCTGCCGCGTACTCATTTACTGTGTTTCGGAAGGTTTGCTCGTTGTGTCGAGACTATAAATCTAGCCCACAACTAGTTTGTAACCAATTTTGGTGGACAAACAAACAGTCTGTATCCAGAACCAGCAAAAAAATGGTGCACAAACAAATGCAAGAAATGTAGTTTTGCAGGTTTTCTAACTAGTTTTTGTGGACAAACATACACAGCTATAGTTTCGACTCTTGGACTCATTGGGAGACCAAAATTTCCTTCATCTCTCGCTGTTTCATTTACAAATAAAATCAGTGTATATTTGAATGCTGAGAGCTGAACCCCAGCTTTCCCAGCTTTGCCCTACCTGCACTACTCGATCATTGGAATAAAGCTCAACCGACCTGACAGCAACAACTTGTGTACAACTACACTCTGTCCATTGAGAGAATAATATTCTCTCATGAGAGAATAATATACCAAAGGTATATTACACCTTCGGTAGCGGTGCTAGCTATCCCTTTGGACGCCTTTTGCTTGGCATCTTTAAGGTGGCGGGCCTCACGGTGCCGGATTAACTCCCGTGGGATAGAGTGCTCTGTCCCATGAGAGAACATATTTTCCAGTGCAGCGCTAGCAGTCACTTTCCCATGCCTTTAGCCTTGCATCTTCAAGATGGCAGCCCTCACTGAGGCATTGACTCCCACGGGATAGGTAATAAACGTAAGACCGAGCCAGGCAATCACCATGTCTGTCCTCTTGTCCCTCGCAGGCAGCCTGACGATCAGCACGTTGCCGCGTTGTGACGCGATGTCTCTGGTCCGGCGCTACCTGCGCGAGCTCGCGCTGCCCGACAGTCTGGCCGTCAACGTCGAGCGGATGGCGGCCTCCATCGGCCGCGCCCCGCCGTCGCAACGCAACCGCCTGGAAAACCACGAGGCGCTCGCGATGGCGCACATCCTCGTCACGCTCAAGATGCTGTTGGCGCTCGACGGGTTCACCGAGCATCGCATATCGGACGTCGCCAAGGCGATCAACGGGTGGGTGGGATTCGCGTGGCCGAGCGGTCCGGTTGGCTTGTCATCGCGAAGAAAACGCTTCTACCTGGGTATTTCGGAAAGAGAATTCACCGGATTCATGGTGATCGTGAATTTGCAAGATCAAAAATGGTCAAACCTTGGCTGAAAATAACATGTTCTGACATATTGTGATGCAAATAATTGAATTGCCAAATCTTGGCCCATTTAAATTTTGGAGTCATATGCCGTGCCGTGACAGAGTTTAGGTGGCCAAGCAGCGCCCCTGACGGCTAGGGAACCCAAATCACTGAGACTTTAATTCAGGCATTCAAAACCCAGTTATAAATAGTTATTCTTTCAAACCTAGTCCTAAAGATAAGAGATTACAACGTACAAGTTGGCTAGCCCACCTTGCTCATGTTTTGCAGGCTTCCCGCTCGAAGCGGAGCCCCGCTTTTCGTTTGGGACGATTGGGTGCGATTCGTCGAGTGCCGCAAGGCGACGATTTCTCACGAGCACTTTGCGTCTCGGAATCGGCTGCAAGGGGAGGCGGCCAGGAACGTCGGGCCGTACCTGAGCTTCCTGGAGAAGGAATGGGAGAAGACGGAAGGTCTTGAGGACCGCGTCAGGTTCTCCAGCCAGCTTTGTAAGTTGCATGACTTGGCTGGAGGAGGAAAACAAAAAGTGTTTTCTTGATCAAATGTAAAAATGCTGTCTGTTCGATTGTTTAGTTAGCATAATTACACAGCTTGGACAATTGGACACTTTCAGTCGTATTATTTTTTCTGGGTGTCTTTCGAATTGATACCTTGCATAGTCCAGACATACTACGTACCTAACAAGAACCTGGGTAATATTTGTATTACATCTCAAAATTTCAAGGCATGTACTTGTTATTTCAGTCTGGGGTAATTCTCCTGGGGCCTAGTTCTTACTTTACCCCCATTTAAAAACCATTCAGCGTATTGTGAACGAGAGCGTTTTGACTTCCAACTGCAATTGAGATGCAATAGTTTTGCCACTATGCTGTGCAGTTGTGCAGAGCATGTAAAGGGTAACGCGATCCACTCGTTTCGCAGCTCGAAAGCACGGCATGAAGCCGAAGATGGAGTTGTGCGTGGACGAGATGCCGGACTACGAGACGTCGGGGACGACCAGCCTCGCCTTTGCGCCGTCGCTTACGCCGCTGACGACGTATCTTGAGACCATCGCGCAAGCGGACCGCATCCGCGCCGACATTCTCAGGACCGACTTCAAGCGCGCCTGCGTTGACTACCTGCTTGAGCCGAAAGAGTAAGCGAAAACGCCACCGAGATATTATATAGGTCTATGATCTAGCTATGTATTATAATGGTCTTTAAATCATCAATAAGGAGAGGGCCTTTCCACATTTTAAACAGGGTACCATTTCTGCACTAGGGTATATTGGGTTGTTTTGAATTATCCCAAACCCATAAGAATTTGTCATAGTTTTTTAGTTTGAAAATATGGTCACCCTATTACAGCTCTGCAGGGGAAAGTATAATATTATGTTCTCTCATGGGGCATAGTGTATTCAAATGCATTTGTATTACCCTCTCTTGTCTTGGAAGAAAACTGTTTTAAGCTATTCCAGGCTATAAAAAGCTGGGATTTTTCTCAACATTCTCACTACCCATCTAGATTTTTACAAAGAAGACGAGTCTAAAAATGGTAAAGTAACACATCTTGATCTCCGGCAGGACGCTGCGATTTGCCAAGCGCAAAGGCTTGCGAGTTAAGTTCTGTCACGGCACGGCGTTGAAGTCGTACCTGGTCATCCCGCCAGTCAGATGCATCTTGTCGGGCGGTAGAAAGCACGTCACGGTCTCGCTTAAAGATCACGGAGCAGAAGTGCAGCCTGCTGAAAAATCTGAAGACCTGCTTGACACCGACACCACCACTGCCGAAAAGGGGGAGGAGCCGCTAGTGCTCTTCATACCACACAATCACTACTGGCTGCTTGAATGCAATGACCATACAGAGAGCCTGTTTCAAGATTTTGAAACCAACGTTTTTGCCCGGCTTTCAGAGTCTTTTCAGTGGCTGCTGGCTGAATGTAGCGCCATGATTGGGATGACAAAGAAAGAGTTGTACTCGCAGATTGTTGGCGTTGAGATGCAAATGGCGAATCATGCTGCTTAGTTGGTTTTTTATTTTAACTGCCATTAAACCTTGCTGTGAAAGTTTATCGTTGTAAGACTATGCATTTTTCAGGAATAAGCAATGGCATAGGTGTAAGTTCATGGAGGAAGCATTGTGTGAACTTAATTTATTGTTACAAACAAATACAGGGCAGATAATATATTATGGTAAGAAAAGAAATTGCAGACAAAATGGAATTTAAGTGATGACCAGTGCTATACCCGATCTAACGACTCGAGCATCACTATGCTGTTCCCACGGATGACAACCATCCCGATGTCATTCTTCGTTCCATCTTTGCGCTCCTCCACCGTCTCGTCTACGACTAGGTTCATGAAGGGATCGAAGCCTCGGAGAATCCCGGTTACGGCACGCCCTCCGTTCAGTTTTACTGCAAAAATGGCGAAAAAGTAAGCCGTAAGTTGATGAACTAGAAAATAGTATTGTAGCTCCTTTCAAATGGAGATGAAAGGCGCAACACTAGCCATACAGTAGAGAAAAGCATGTGGAAGTTGCATTTCCGAAAAATGAGATTCATTGTGATCCTGTGTTGGGTTCTTCCAGGAGACGATGGGTCTAGTGAAGTGGAAACGCATTGAATCCCTTCCAGTTACTTACGCGATAGCTTCTTGTCCATGTATCTGAAAAGAACAAGAACAAAATATTCGGTAAATGCAGGAACAAAGCAAGAGCATGATGCAAAATATCTAACCTCAAAATACGCAAATCAATAAAACATGTATTTAAAACCGTATATAAACTTACTTCTTGAGTTCTGGAGGGTGAGCCTTACTCATGTTTGCAGATTTTGTGAGTTTGGTTCAATAAATACGATAAATCGAGTTATTATTGACAAACGAACGAAAACGTTTTGCTAAGTCAACTCCGACGCCGCTTCGCCAGTGTAGTGTACGTACGCTAGCGCTGTATCGTGTTGCGGTCAGTGCGGTAAACACTGAATTAAATTAAAATCGGAATTTCTGTAGGATTTTGGATTCAGTTAAAAGAAGATGGCGAGTGGTGGTAGGTGGGTGCTGGGTTCGTGTGTGTTACTTGTGATATTACGTGTTATCAGGACAGAATTATTACATTCTGATAGTTTAGGTGAGTCCATAAAGTCTATTACTAGCCTGAAATATTGTTTTGAGTACTATAAGTCTAGCGTCTACAGCATTCTTAATGGTCAAGTGTTTTGTTTTGATTTGATTTGATGCTGATTGTATTTTAATACCTACCCTATTGTATTTATGTTCAGCAAAGTCTAGAAGATCTGCAATAATCATAACATAAATTTCCCAAAATAAACACTTTGCATGAGGCTCTCAAAATTTGGCACTAAAAATTACGCTATTCGATGTCGTGATATTTTAATAGCAGATTTAACTAACGGTTTCATAGTTGGTAAGTCAGGTCACTGGACATTGGTCAGTGTTGGGTCAGTTACACAATACTATTATGACGTATTTTAAATCTTGACAATTTGACATGCTTCATAAATAGGTTGGGCTTGACTTGTACTATTCATTTATTTGTATTATTGTACGTCTCCGAATATTTTGAATTGTTCAGAACAACTTGTAGACTCTGCTCTATTAGCTGCATGCAACTTTAGTAATCACACCAAGGAACAATAATTTATTTTAGAGGAATCTTCTTAATCAATAATCACAGACTGCGCGATGATCCACAGTGTATCTGTATATTCCATTTGATTTTGTTGTGGAATGAACATGTTAATTTTATGCGTTGGTGCTGACACTAACAAAATGAAAATAATTCATCGTGTTCGATTGTGGAGTGCGAAGAACTCGCACATGCAGAAAAAACTCGTTTCTTTGTCGCCAAGTTGTGCGACTCAAGCAGCGATCAGTTATTCCTTGCCCGTTCCCTTCGACGAGAGGAAACGGGAAATGTACGACGAGGAGGAGGAGGCACAACAATAGAATTATTATTGCACAATTGAAACTGCCTCTCTAACAGCTCTTGAAGACGCCGGTCAATCTTTCGGCGGATATGACGAGAGTTCCTTCATTGGCATCGTTACTCATTGCGTTATTGCACACCACCTACAAGGTCCATGCACTGGTCACTCGCTGACAAGACGCTGACAGTCCAAGGCAAGAATTCTTCTTAATTGCCTCAAATCTCCATCTAAAACTTGCATATTAAGCTTGTTTTGGTTGGATCATTTCCTTTGGTTCTAAGGGAGGCACGTTATTTGGTAGGCATCTGATTTTGCAAACTGCCCAGCGCACTAATTTGCACAATGTTGATGATCGAAACATGCACACTTAAAAAGCTAAAAGTAATTAAACATGCCAATTTCCGTAGAAAAGTTTGCAAATTGTGTGCACCAGCACAAACCCTGTCTGCGTCTGAAGATGAGACTGTGGCGCGGTTGCTTGCAAGCTGTCAAAATGCAGGTCGCGTTCATGTTCCGACGTCGCAGGAAGTGTGGCTGGGTGTATTTTGTATCTTGCGGTGCTATCTTTGCGTTTCCGCTGGCCCATCGTTGGATCACCAGGTTTAAAACTGTGGCGATGAAATGTGGTTGTCGCTTTCCCTCCCTCGGCTGCACATTGAGTCGCTAGAGTCGACGTCCCGGTGCCAGACTGCCGCGCCTCGAGTCTCGGTCTAATGATAGATGGGGAACGAGTCACTAGAAGAGTCGCGTGTCACGCTTTGATCTCTGGAAAGGACCCAACATGAACGACGGCTCGGTGGTCAGGGTTTCAAAGGATATAGCTGGCGATATTCGGCGTTTCTCTAATCTCGCGTGTAAGTTTTTTTCTTTTCGCAGAAGTGGATCTTTTGTCAATCCATTGATCAAAGTGTAGTCGGATTTTTTTAATTTTACTGATAACAAGAAATAACGAGAATAATTAGGAAGTCAAAAGTCAGGCTTATAACCTCGTATTTGGGTGGAAAGTGGTCAAATGTTATCGCCAAATACTTGGAATTCGAAATTTCAATGTCTATTTTTTGACCTCCCGACGAAATTTTCGTTGGGCTAGGTACCTATACATTTATATACGTAGTACGAACCTCCTTACTTAAATTACTTATTTGGAAATGAAAGATTGGGTGAAGTATTCGTACCCCCTCAACTCCTAGTTGGGATCCCAACTATATGGATAGTTACAACTGAATTCAGCCAATCATACAGCGAATTAAGTTGTAACTCATAGTTAGAATATCAACTAGAAGTTGGAAAACTTGGTAAACCCGGGCCTTAGCATTTTTGGAAATTAACTTTCTGAATCGTTTTGACTTGATGCATTGGAATGCGTTTAGTCTATCATCACTCTCTGCCATGTTTGAAATCTGAATGACATAAACGCTCATCGCGCTCAGCGAAGTGCATGATAACAGAATATCCATAAATCTGGAACACCTATCGGAACTGAATGTGTTTGATCACGTGCTGAAGTGACGTTTTAAGATATCCCGAGTCGCATCCGATTCTATACAAACTCGTGGGGCTTTGCTTTCAAACGCGCTCGCTTATCGATGAAATTTAGGTCATTCAACTTTTGATACGAGCGCGGGAGTGATATTCTATTTTTATCGGTGCACTAACTGTTCCCCCAAACTTTACAGCCGAATCAATCCGCGCTGCGTGAAATTGAATTTGTAAATTCTATTATCATCCGAAAATAGCCGTCCATTGTGAATTTTCTGATAGATTTTCAGCGTGAGCATTCCTCGCCTCAGCTTGATCGCTTTCATAAAATGTGAAATTGTTTTTTGAAACTCTTCAAAAGTAAGACTTTCTGTTAGAATTAACTGTGATTTGCACTGTAACGTGAAGGTAACTGTACTTTATCAAAAGCTTAGTAAAATTGTTATGATATGGACTGTTTACATTGCCTATTAAGAGTCGATGTATACATCTATGTATACAGGAAGCACAATGCATCCAATTATTATCGCGGACTCAGAATTGGCCAATACATTTAGGTCGCAACTCGCAAAACACCATTGATCGCAAACAGCTAACTAGTTATTGACCAACCAAAACCGCACAGATAAAAATATAAGTACCTAAACACAGGTAATAGAATAATGTTAGATTTCCTCGCGGAAATATTGATCTCATTTGTTGATTCATTGTAATAACATTGATTTGATAGGTTAAACTCAATGGTAATAAAAATATCAGAAAACGAGAAGGTAGAGAGGTAAGAGTAGTTAGACGTAGAGCTACCTATTTCTATATGTACCCTTTTATTACTATTCCGATGTTTTTTACCTATATGGTGATGCGAGAGTCAATCATGAATATCAACATATTTATTTTCGAAACATACCGCTTTCATTTCAATCGGCAGGTGATAACAAATCATTCGCATCTACAAATGTAACGTAACTAAAATTGATAATTTTATGTGTCGACACACCCCTTAAATCGCGCTTCGAAGATAAGGCAATCTCAAAATAACTTAGTACATTCCATGAAACGCCGACAATCCTTATACAGCACTTGGTTGCAATCAATATTCCACTAGCTGCTCGCTGAATAAGCAATCCAATATAGTAGCCACCATCCGAGTTATTCCCCACCCCACCTGTGGTGATTCACCCTCTGGTCCGCACCCCCTTCCCCCCCTCGTAACACAACCGTGACCTATCAGAGATCAATAGGTAAGTCGCTTGACCAGCACCTATGGACCCCCGCTTCACGCGCTCTCAAGCATAACATCTCACAATTTTAAACAACTTGCATTCTTTCAACAAACTATTGATTGAAGACTTCACTCAAACCATTGCAGTCGTGTGTACAATGGTAATTGAGACATCCAGCAACACAAGACAATTTAGTAACGAACAAGATTGGATTTTAGTTTGATTGTTTTAATAAAATCTGTCGCCATGGCTGCGTCGCAAAGCTGGCGTCTGTGTTTTAATTAACTCGATTCAATTTAATTTCTATCAACATTTCAGTCGAGTTATCTCATTGTGAGCCCCCTCGCTGTTGCGCTGTTTGGTGCTTTTCGGTCGTTTTGGATGGATGTTGTTGCTGCACCCATACAGCGTCTAGAACGCTGCGCCGCTCGCGCGACAGGAAACGGAAGTGAGCCCTTCACATGGGGAACGAAATTAATTCATAATCTCTGCATTTTATTTGATGTTGCATTTCGTTTTCAGTCGGGTCAACGCCCATGATTGGGTGTCCTGTTGACTTTCGTTGAGCGTTTGAGATCGGATACATTCGGGGGACAATGCACAATGGCACATGGCACGCTGCACGGATTAGGCCCAGCTTCCTCCGAAAACATGTCGCCGGCGTTTTGAATGGAGGAAACTGGGTTGCTTCACTGTTTGATCTTTGAATCTATAGTAAACACCATGCCTTTGTCGTGTAGATTCATTTTTTAAATTATGAGTTGACTTCGAGGCCTTTTTTTTTACTTTTTTTTCGTCTCATGAGAAATAATAGTTAACATATACAAAAACAATACTAGGTACAATATATGCAGATCTTGTCGTGTAAGTCGTAGGTCAGAAAAAAACTGGTTTTCCATCATTCACCGACTACATCATGAATAGAGATCAAAAACATGTACCGTCAACGGCAGCGGCTTCAGGATCATTTCTACAACTTCCGTCGTATTGTCGATTACTGACCACTAGACCAAACCTATCGCAGCTACCACTTTCCCATTGTCACAAAACTAGAAAACCCGCATATTCCTAAAGCACCCTCGATCACACATCGCAACGCATCAACACTTAGTGCTACCAACAACACGCAACTTCTGCCAACCGCATTACGCACTAATTTGCACCACAGTTCTTATTCGCTCTCACAGTCAGATGCATCTCATGCGCATACATTATCGCGCTGATGTAGTTTCGCGTAACGACGCCCTGTTCCGCGGGATCGCCGAGCAGTCTTCGCGTCATGCACATGGCCGTGGAGGTAATTGCCGTGAGAGCGTGCGCACACCAACCAAATTGAATGCGTTGCGTAAACGAGGCACTCCTCGTCGATGGGAACTGGCCGCTGTTGGCGCCGGCTGGGCAGAAGACGTTGCCGAGGTTTTGGTGCGCTGGACATTGGCGTGGACCTTCTTGGAAGAGGGCGGACGCTGGCGAAAAGCGTCGACGTCGCGTCAAGGTCGTTACTTTTTTATAACGGCGGGAAGGGAATCCGGTGATCCTTCATGGTACGGTCGCCGATCCGATACCATGTTCAGCTCGACATCGCTTAACTTGGTTTTGGTATGTTATAGAGCAGTCGTTTTAACTCTTGCGACGTTCCGTTTGATTGGTCGCGGTGACTGCATAGCCGGAAACACCGAATGTTGGCCCCATATTGCATCAGACCGAATCAATTTAGCGTTCCACCTTTGGTCTGAAGCTATACATTTCGTCGAAAAGAGAAAATTGTAATCGTGGTCACCCATCCGAAGACTGGCCCAACTCAATGTTGCTCAACTTCGTGGAGGCGTCAACGGACGTTAGCAGCATCGCCTGCACAAGGTCCAACGTGTAAACACCTTGCTTGCACACAGTGTAAACAAAGGATACACTCGTCTCTCTGCGCGAAATTGCACCGGCCGTGTTGTTGTAACTAGACGCCCGACGGTGTGCAAGATACGGAAATGATCTGTCATCGGGTTTGGCGGTGCATAAATCTCCGCCAGTGCGTCGTGGATCGCGCTAACACCGGACACCGGCAGACCGTGGAGTTTCACGGCGGTTTTCCTCGCACCGCACGAGAAACGGCGGACAGATCTGCATTGCAGCAAGTTCGCAAAGAAATCGCCCGCGGTTTACCTTGAAGAGTGTTGGACTATAGTCGTCTTGTGTGAACACAGTTCCAATATTTCATGTCCATCCGTCCATATTTTCCAATATATCGATTCGACCGTTGATAGAAAGTCATTATTCACGGCTCATTCGCTAAAGGCGTAAAAAACAAGCATTCTTCGACATTCTCTGATAATTATCGACGGTAGACATCGAACATCAGGGAAATGACGCACTTTGTCCGCAGGATTCTCTCATTTTCCACGATCATTACGAAATGCACCTCCCGGCACATGAACATGACAGTCACGCTGACCTCACGTTCGCCGCGGCTTGCGAGGCGACCAGGAAAGGATGCGCCACTCGCCGGGCAGCCAGCTTCCCGGTAAACCGTCGCGAGGATTTCTCGGTGAAATATGAGTCGATAGTTAGCGCGACGCCGGCAATTAGACGTCGGCGTCGCGACGCGCGGCGCCAATTAGCCATGGCAGTGCAATTAGCAGCTGGCAAGGTGACAGCGCGGTTGCCTCCGCCATCCGATAGGCGCGCGCGGGGGCCGAGATTGCAGCGCGCCGCGCGTGCGGTTATCGGGGCGATTCCAGCCGGGTTGTTATGAGGAGATAAGGGTTCGCGCTGAGGGTGTCATGCTAATGAGGTTGACTGAGAGCCAGGAGCCGAGGATGTGCGGCTGGGTCAGGCAGGACTTCTTGGTTTTTGGTCATTTTCGTTGCTGGCAGGACCGGTAATGGACATTTTTATCCATTCGACTTTTTTATCTGTGGCCGTGGGTATATATAGTTACGGCGTAGCTATACTGATTTATCTTTCATGCTTGAGAATCAACCCAGCCCATCGTATTTGCTCGTCAATACGCTGTGTACGGTACAGGTATTTGTCATTGATTTTGTAACGCGCCGAAAGTAATAACTGGATACGATAGTCACTGGGTTGGTATGATTAACTTCTTGACACATCGACTCGCCTTCATTGAGAAGGGCGTAACGACTCGCGAGTTGCGAATGAATCAGTGGACGATCACGCAAGAAAGTAGGATTCGCAAGACTGGCACCGAGAGTTCTGTCTGCAATCTGCATATACGTGACTAACATGTTCGACGAGTAAACACGTACATCTATTCATCGGCATACGTCTCGCATGTGGGCTGCTGTAAATACGGGTGTCCTGTAGTGTATCACTGTATAGGAGCCACGCTAGTCTATTGCTTGGCGCCGCTCTTGTTCCCGTATTGAACCGGAGAGGAAAAAAGGAGCCGTGCGATCTGGCGTTCTCGAGTGGTGTACACTGTACACTGTACAGGGCCACTGGCCGCCAAGATGCTCGCCGGTCGAATCGACCTCGGAAACAAGTCTGAGAAAGTGCAATTAGCCGATCGAAAATAGGCCGAATGCTGAGGAAAATGCCGGAACCCTTAAAGCAAGTCAACAATGGTGTGCTCCCTAATGACTAATGGCGGGTCCAGATTGTAATGTTGTTTTTATCAACGGAGCAGTATGCGTCTCGTCAAGAGCTGGGGATTGTTAGAAAAATAAACGCGCGTTGCTGCTTATGAAGTGGTCCATTCTCTGAATTCTGTCCCCCTTGGAACTCTTTTATTATAGTGGCTGTTTGTGACTCCTGGCTGGGTCTTGGAATTCGGGATCGACGTAGCTTGACTTTAAAAGTCAACCATCCGATCGTTGTTATACCGTATTGTGTATTGTATACATATAAAAGTCCTGGCATTTGATCGAGGCGGGCATCATTCTGAAACCATGACCCTTTTCCATGCGTAGTGGATGCGTGACATGTTGCGCACGCATTCCACATACCTCCCCGCCGTCACGCACCTTAGAAATTCATATTAACTTTTTTTTGTGGGTTGACATATTTTTTTTGAACGCGGAACTCTAAACGAGATTTTTTTATCCTCCCAAACCGATCTATCATTCGAATATCCACCCTCATATAGCGTCGAGTGAGATGTTTTGGACTCCTTGTGTTGCAGTCGTATCAATCTCTTTCGTTCAAACGGAGCCCACTTCGGGCTTGTAGGGGCAAGAAAAAAACAATTTGTTGTGACGCCAAGTGCGGAGCTCGTCTCGTTCGGCGACGGGTGGCTCCAGATGTGAGATGTTCCCAGAGGCATCGTATCACATCGTACAGCGGCCGCCCGATCCCCTGCAATCGCACGGCGGAGCGGGAGGGCGAGAAAAAAGTAAAACCCAGCACCGAATTATAATATTATGGTACACGATCCTATAGCGGGCTCAGCTCGCGTCCACGAGCAGAGCATCTCTCGCTCTCTGGACTTTTTACTCGACGTCCCTACGCAATGGCTTTTTGTCAGGGCTGTTTGATGTGCGTTATTGCTCTAAATCCGGTTTAAGGACTCTGTATTTTTTGTTTTGTGTTGCATTATAACCCACTTCATGGGACATTTCAAATAATTCATTTTCCTCTAAAACGAACTCCACGAACTTTACTTCAGTATAGTAACGTTGATAAAATGGAAGCAACCAAATGATATTGCTAGCAACTGGATGGCAAATTTTTGTCTTCTGACCACTTCCCCGCAACCACGTATTCCCGAATGGACAGGATATATCCTCGCAATTCGATCAAAAGCTTCGATCTGGAAACCAGCCACATCCTGCATGACGCATAATTTCGCTGTGTTTAATATCAACTGCAGTTTGGTAATCATGTGAATTGCTGGCATCTGCACACGCTAATCCAATTGCCCTGCGTCCCATGTGCACGCGCGTGTTGGTTTCGCGGTGCAGCTGACAATTCTCGACGCAAATACGGACATTATGCATGCTGGAGCGAGTGTGTCAAACACGAAGCCGATTTGCATTTCGCTAATTCACTCTAAATTCATGTGACATTGTAACACTGCTAAACGTATCGACCGTGAATGCAACTGTGCATCCATTTGCATAACGAATCCACCGACCGAGCGACGCCAGCCGTTTTATTTGTTTCAGGACGGTAACTATAACAGCTGTCCGCGCTCCCACAACCTACGTTTCAGAGTCGAACCTTTTTAACAACAAGACCACTTTCGTTGTGTTTGCATTTTACCGAATTGCATCACAATGGCATTGCGGTGCTCTAAAGGTATACCTATGTGCTGTGTCATCAACAGAACTGCAGCCGTGGGTTCGATTCTCGATGACGCACCTTTCCGTGTTCCTGTAGTTCTGGTTTAGTCACCCACACTCGTGTCACTCCGCTTTGTCACGCGAGGGTCACTCGCAGTGCCCGTCGCAACAACCTGGCATGAGGCGACGCGAAAGACATGCAAATCCTGAATCCTCTCAAGTCGAGAATTCGTCGCGGACGGTCTAGACGACGACGACGACGACGACGACGACGACGACGACCAGCTACCGGTAACGGTACACCGCGTGCATTTACCGTCGCGTCAATTAGCCGAAAATCGATTGACGGCCCTTGCCGATCGCGGATGTAGATCAATGCACAACGGTAACACGCGGCGAACGATCACCGTGACGCGATGGCGCTGTGCTCTGCACACAGATTGGATGCTGGGCATGGGAGCAACAGAGTCGGTGTCTCCCGCGAGAGATGCTATAATCCTTGTGGCGGCAGGACCTCGGTGTCAGACGTAATCCGTAATCCTTCGTAATCCGTTTACACACTGCACTGCGCGTGGGCAGGTGTCAAAGAGGGCATGGTTTGGCGGCGCGGCCATGGCTTGGTCGATGGAATGGGGACCAAAGTATCCAAGTGGCGGCCTGGACGAAGCTGAACAGATGTGCAGGAGTTGGTTGAGGTGTGGCAGAATGTTAAATCCTCTGGCAAAGGGTTAATTGCACAGTGGTCACCCATTCAATGGACGATTCGTTGCGACGTGGCTTAACCTCGATGCTTGAGTTCTTCTGTCTCCAATAAGCCTCGCTGTTTTTAATGTTTCACGTCTGGGGGAAGAAATATCTTTAGCTTGTAAAGTCATTCTTTTCCCGGCCACGACTGTATTTGGAAAGTGGCATACCTACGGCATCGATTTGCAAATGCATTGAGTGTTTTTTTGTCGGGTAATCGATTTCCGATGCATCGGCATGCAACGAATTGGTTTGCGGTCCCGAATCCATCGACCTCTCTAGATGGTGCGAATCAAGTTGACAAATTGATGGCACTTTGCATGGCAGAGTGCTACGCGAGCTCGCAACTTCGCACTTTCTTTGCTGATTTAGTGCGTGTTTGCCCTGGATTGGAGCACCTTTAGAATGGCGTGTGCGTGATGAAATTACGAATAATGCATCCAATCAGACCTGGAGCAATTAGCTTAGTTACTTGAAAGCGTTTGCTAACTTCCTTAATTACTTTCGCAGGTAGTTGAGCTTGAGTTACAAACAAACGTAAACTTTGTTTTTATCTTGTCATTGTCAGCGGTGTCTTCTCGCCTTCGAGGCTTTTTGATGTCCTCGTCGATGAAACAAGGAAATTCCACCGAATGCATGAGCATGAGTGAACTCTATGCTTAGAAAGTTAGTAACAGAATGCAGAACACACACATTTTTCAATCGGAAGTGTGCAAATGATCTCATAATTTTTGTAAACTCATCGTCCTCTAAATATACTGGCGAACTGCAGTGAGGTTCGTTCTACATTTAGAACAGATGAGCGATGAAAAAACCCGCATAGTGCGGTGAAAAAAAATCCGCAACATTTTGGCCCATATGGCCCATCGGGTAGCCATCAAGGCGCTATTTGAATTGCTGGAAAAAAATTAGCATTTAGTGCGCATTAAATTCGTCTAATATAGTCTCGACATTTGCAACAGACATTTCGGCAAAGCTGTTGTGACGTCGGCAACGACAAAAGCCCCGAGGAATAATTCTTAGGCCGAACCGTTGGGCTACCCAATCACCAAAGTTAAGCAACATTGCTCCCAGTCACGAATTTGGATGGGTAATCATATTCCAATCCATGGGTAAAAATCCATATTGTTAAAGTACGTGCAACGTACAAATTCTCTGAATAAGTGACGATTTGGAGGTGGTCTTCGTCAAAAGTAGGCAGGTTTCCCTCCCTCCCTCCCTCCCTCCCTCCCCCCCTGTCCCTGTCCCTGTCCCTGTCCCTCGTTATCCTCGGCATCATAGTACTCACTCACCGACGCTCATTGAACCAGAAAGGCCCAAGAGACCCATCGTCGAAATATTGAAGCTTTCACGTTTAAACATACACCAATCATAACCGAAATTCACTAGATAAATCTGTCCGCATGCCCTGAAATGACACTCACGCTAAACTACTAGCTCTATGACCCGATGTACCCACGAATCGAGCGCGCATGGATTGCCCATGTCGCTCTGCGTCGATTACCGACGCCCACGCGGCGCGAATGCAAAACGTCGCTCGTCGCTCGTCGCAGGAAATCGTCCAATCAGCTTCGATCGCGTGCATCGTCGTCCCGCGCGAGAAACACGTGCCGAAATCCCCCGGCTTTATGCTCCGTTCACGGTTGAGAACGAGATGATTTTTGGCGGGACCCAGAGACTACAAACATTGCGGCGAAAATACAACACCACCAGTATACCTATTTATAGTGAAAAGTTACCACGTGATAAGTTATCATTCAGGGTCACGTGACGGACAATCCGGTCATTCGATTTGTTATTGAGACATCACGTGACCAGAATCATAGCTTATAACGATGATAAAATTTCGTGAATAGGTACCCAGGCCTTTCCTGGGCCTGCTCAGTGGGATTTGTTCCCCATTGCTATTAAGCCCAAATTTTGCTACATATCAGAATGGTGTAAAAATATTTTAACATTATTCATGCACAGTTCAAGGCAGACAAAATGCTCTAACGTTGATAGTTTTGAAGCCTTTCACTTTTGTAGTGCATACAAACCCCTGTTTGTCTTAATTCGTGACAAAGTATAGGCCGTCTGATATAACAGCTGCTTTGGTGCTAAACGCAAACGATCACTTCCGTCCATGCAGCTTGCCAATGATGCCATCGGTGCTGCACGTTGTTGTGTGTCGGGTGCTCGTTGATTGCCTACGGACAGGAGCAAGGGGCACGCGGTCGACAGATCTGCCACAAACTCGACTAATTGTTAACATCTGTTTACTGGAGCAGAATGCAGCTCGATGATTCAAGGACGAAACCAATGACTCATCAGAGGTGTACAATCAGTCATATGAGTAAAGGTATGCACCATAACATTGGTATACGTTTTCCTCAGCTCCCCCCGATACCTGTAGGTATATACTAGTGTTACTCGTCCCGGCGCTCTATTTTTGCGCTCCATCTAAAAATTAGGATTAAATTTGAAATACCCATGGAGAATCTATTGATTTGAAATTTCCACAACCTCCTTGTAACAAGTGCGTAATTTTAGGTACTTCAGGGGAAACCAATTGATTTACACCATAAAAGCACACTTAAAAGTGTCCCAAATAAATTTTTTCTTGGGGATTTTACCCCCACATTGTGTTGTAACAATTTTCACTTATCAAGTTCAATTAAGTATACAAGTTACGAGAATGCATTTTGCATGTTTTATATCAAATTACCCTGTGCGGCCCGCAGCGGTAAAACATATCTTTTATTTGGCCCTGTGCAAAAAAGGTTGAGCACCACTGCTATATATATACGGAGATATAGGTAATGTATAGTAACGTTATTGCAACTTCTTGGCATTTCTATTATCTATCTGTAGCATGGCGATGCAATGCAGTATGTGCTTTGTCATAATATGCAGCAGAGAAGCATCTGCAGTAGTGCATTCTTAGCCTTAAAAATGATAAACTCTATCGCAGCTCCCTTGATATGCTCGCTAATTGGTCCAATTCAGCACTTAATTGGACGTGGCATTTTGCCATCATTAATTGTGTCAAAAGGGTATCTAGCATATTTACCATCTCTCATCTCGCGGACGGATCTGTAACCTTCAGGTGAACGCTTTGAATGTGAGTTGGGACTTGGGACCGACTGCCGGTGGCGGTGTCTGCCTTTCGGGGACGGGAAGGCGTTTAATCGAGGAAGTTGATAGCGATGGCGTTTCGCAAAGCAAACGAGGCCTACGCGCATTACTAATTGTGTTTACATCTTAGATTAGTTGAGCGTTTAAATGGCCTATCGTATTGCGATTGCGTGGGGATACGTGTTTGTTGGATACTGGTATTGAGTGTTGACCATATATCGAGTTGCCAGTGCTTTGACCGATATTCAAGTACATAACCACATGAAAATATGCGGGACACACGTCGTTTTTTTTTGGTTCATTTTTTATGAACTGAACGAACTCTTTTTATTATTATGTACACAAATTAGCCTCCCAAAAGTGTTGTCCATTCCGGGATTTGAACCCGGGTCCCCAACTTTCGCGGCTGGTGCTCTAACCGCTGAGCTAAATGGCCATTAAATTTGGGAGAAGTAATTTGCATACAGGGTGAGAATTGAATGTCCCCTGGGGGGTATGGTCCAGAGTCTACGAATACTCATAGTGGCTCTGGTACCGCGTGATGCTATACTGCAACCACATTTTACATTCAACCTCGAGTAACTCCAAATTAACGTTGGATGCGTTGAATTCTCTTTTAATCTTATTTAAATTACGAATTACGGTTATTCATTTTATTATTATGTACACAAATTAGCGTCCCAAAAGTGTTGTCCATTCCGGGATTTGAACCCGGGTCCCCAACTTTCGCGGCTGGTGCTCTAACCGCTGAGCTAAATGGCCAAATTTGGGAGAAGTAATTTGCATACAGGGTGAGAATTGTATGGTCCAGAGTCTACGAATACTCATAGTGGCTCTGGTACCGCGTGATGCTATACTGCAACCACATTTTACATTCAACCTCGAGTAACTCCAAATTAACGTTGGATGCGTTGAATTCTCTTTTAATCTTATTTAAATTACGAATTACGGTTATTCATTTTATTATTATGTACACAAATTAGCCTCCCAAAAGTGTTGTCCATTCCGGGATTTGAACCCGGGTCCCCAACTTTCGCGGCTGGTGCTCTAACCGCTGAGCTAAATGGCCATTAAATTTGGGAGAAGTAATTTGCATACAGGGTGAGAATTGAATGTCCCCAGGGGGGTATGGTCCAGAGTCTACGAATACTCATAGTGGCTCTGGTACCGCGTGATGCTATACTGCAACCACATTTTACATTCAACCTCGAGTAACTAAAAGTGTAAAAAAGTGAACGAACTCTATCCATTCTCATATTATCTTCCCTGAACGAATTACTTTTACTTGCAGGTTGAATGTTGAAAATGGTGACTTACTTTGGGTATACATGTGTTATACATGATATTATTTCATTCCTTATTTAAGATTTAGAACCACGTTATTCAAGGTTCGTTTTTTGAAAATCAATCCGCAATCTTCACCAATCTTTCCACTCGAAAGCGACAAAATAGGTATTGAGCAAAATCACGCCTCGTCGCAGAGTTCACGTCGAAACCCGACGTTAAAATATCGCTCGTGCATGCGTCTTTTCGTTTCACATGCATCGCTGCATGTGCAGCATGCATCTGCGTGTCTGCCGTGCATTCATAATTGCATAGCCACTAGCCAGTGCATCAGTCTGCAATCAAACCAGAGCCACCAAGAAAGGTGTTGAGCCATGGCCTGAATTTAGTCGCACAATTCGCTGAACGCATCCGACGACCGTCAACTTTCCCGCGCCCGGCGCTCATCTGCATGCAGAAGGGCATAACTGGCGCTCGCGAGAGAAATAAATGCCCCACTAGGGACATACGTATATATAGGTACACCTATTATCTATACCTGCAGACGTCCCATGCCCGGGCGCAATTTCACGGCACTCTCTAATGGGCGAAACATGGTAAATGTCAGCTGTGGCGATCCAATTTTGACGCCGCACAAAGGTCCGCATGTAAACCTTCACGTGCGCACACACTCTTTGAAATATCACCCGTTGTCACCGGCCAGACAGATGAATTTATTATGATTGCCGGTAGGCAGCTAGTATTATTCAAAACTATATTTAGACACCATGAGAGATATGCACCTAAAGGCGATTATGGTAATTTTCTAGTGGTCTGCAATATACAGCTGCAAGTGGTCGAACACTCGAGAGAATATAGGGTGTTGGTGGATCGAGGTAATGTGGCATTATATTACTGGGTCGCTCGCGCTGTCGGAGGCGCTCTCTGCATTCGTGGCACTGCAATGCATCGTGCTTTCTGCCGCCACAGCGAGCGCCCATTATTATTCCAAGTATTCCATTCCAAGTCTGGAGCATTTTAATTATCGGGGAAACTCGCCCGTTCGGCGGGGGAAACTTGTCCGTGCCGGGCCGGGCGCCCGCAAGTTTTCCGCGAGAGTTTTCCGCGTTTCCCTCGGAAGTGATAGCGGGACCGCCGTATATACGCGCCCGCAGCGGCGTGGGCACGTTTTACGGCGTAATGGATTAGGAGACGTCGAGAGCCCGGGATTAATCATTTAATTCTTGCCGTCGGCGTCGACTCCCCCCCCCCCCCTCCCCTGTACCCCCTACCCCTCGTACAATTCACTCGGGCAAAAGTTTCTTAATCGTGACTGGCACCCACGTTATCGCCCACCCCCAGTGGCGCCCGGCCATGATCACAAGAAGCTGCACGCGGGTGGGTTTTTATACATTTTTTCTTGTTGAGGAAACAGTGAGAAATGAGGCGAAATAACTAAGAATATATATACCTGGCCGTCTTTACCTTTATTCCAGAATCTAGAATGGGATGTAACGATCCACTAAAGGACCTAAATATTTCGAGGTAAAACTGTTCACCTTTGCAAATTGGAGGCCGCCCTTGAAAATGCTTGGATTGTGGGCTTCCATATCGTTCTCAAATGCGGGACAATCCCATCATAGCCCGCAGCGAAAATTGGAAAACGTACTAAAGCGATGCGATCGTTTGGCTGAAGGCACGTTGTGGAAACGAGACGATTTGCATATACCAAGGTATATTGAAGAAAATGTGCGCCGTTCGGGAGCCTGCTATGTATATAGTTCGGTGACCACACAAGCTGGAAGTTATTTTGAAGTGCATCATATACCGACGGACACGGCACAGTGCCCCGTGTATGAAATGCACACGGTCCGAGTTATACAGATCAACGCCTGAAGTCTGCACAAGATTGAATTGGGAATAATTGGTTGAATCGCTTGGGAATCAAAATAATCGCTTGAATTGTCCAGCTCAGCGCGCCACTTTGCCCCGTTTGCCGTCTCGCGCTCTGTCGCACCCCTTTCCCACAGTTCCCACAGTCCCACAGTTTCGACCGGCGAGATGTGCAAGGTCCTCGGGCCGGAGAACGGATCGTGTCAGGAATTGCCGCACGGCCGGCGACGTGTGGTCTAGTGGCTTGGTGGCCCCGGGCGCCCGCCGCCCGCGTCCAGCCCCCTGGGTGGTTACACTGACTGATTCGAGCGTCGTGTCTCCTTGTGGTTGCAGGCCGAGCACAGAAGCATCCTTCGCACGAGTTCGCGAGGCACGCGGTCGTCAGGCCGCGCCTCTACCATGGAAGGACCAAGCGGGAGCTGTCGTCGACGCTGGAAAACGTGAGACCATCTATTAACAAATATCTGGGCTAACATTGGGCTGATGTATTGTGGAAGTGAATTCTGGAAGTGCGATCAGGTTCAATGTTCATGGTGCACTATATGGTGGTTATAATCGCGGTACTATGTAGCAAAATTAACCCCAGTATTGTGAGTACCCCGCGGGTTGCTTACATATCCCCTACACTCAAAAAACAAGCCTGCAAGACTCCCCCAAATATACGTGGCTATTTCGCTCGATTTTATTTTGCAACTAATGGTCAAGTAGTCAATAGCTATAGTATTAGTAAGTTAGTAGACACAGGTTATAAATGGTAGGCTCCCGCTGCCAACTGTATATGCAGATCGAGCGAGAGGTCATTTGAAACGTTTCCCTCGTTTTCGGAAAACGCAGCGGAAAATGCAGGAATTTAATCACGTAAGCCGTTCTAGGTTTGAAATATGTCGGGCAATCATTCTGCGGACTGACACGTACCTGTGTTGCACAGTCCGAGCCAAAGTGCCGCTGCCATGCCAAACGAGTCCATCCGCCAATTCGTCTCTCCCCGGCGGTGTCCTTGCGTTTGGCTACTCCGTCTTTGAAAGAGTTCTCGGTGTCGAGACCCGCGGCTGCCCCTCGAGCCCGTGACGTCGAGGGCCCGCTGCGCTGGATCTATTCAATTGGCCGGCGTCAATCATTTGCTCCGGGGGCCGCTCGAGTAGATGCGTGATCGCTTCTTATTGTGCCCCTCGAGAGAGGGCGATCTTACGCCACGAGACACTTGGTTCGCCTCTGCAGAAGTGTGTTTTCGTGACACGCCACTTTGAAACGCTGCTCGCAATGGAAAGCGTTGCAAGTGACATGCTGTGAGGTTAAGGGGGCCTCGGGGTGACATGCTGAAACGCACACGATCTTCTGTTGCCCAATCTCGGGTCCTGCTTTATCTGCGTGACATCAGATCATAAGATTCTGCCACGGGACAATGATTCCATTGAACCTTGTGGACCGCATCACGAACTCCGGAATTAGTGAGCATCTCTTATTTTGTCGTTATAATCATTTTCAAGCCGGAATCTGTGAACGTGTCCAAGCCGCAGCCCGCAAGTATATAATCACGTCCGTCCAGACACTGTTTTTCCACGTTTGGATAAACATTCGTTTCGAAATAATCTGTGCTCTTTGAGTCAATAACCTTCCTTTTCGTGATTGATGTAAAGTAATTTCAGTGTCCATATTTTCCTGTTGCTGTCAGTGATAAACTGCTTCTGACGCGACATTTCCCTCGACTGCCCAAGGAACTGCGGGAAGAAAACGGGGAGAGCTTGTGTCTTTGTTCTGTTACGTAGCTGTGGTCAGCTAGTTTGATTTTAGAGCGGTTTTTCGATGTTTTCCTTCTATAGTTTTTGTAGAATTGATAAAATCGTTGCGCTCAATTTTGCCTATTCACATTACTAAGGCGAGCAAAACTGAACAAAACTTTTATTCTCGTGGCGTGGCACTCACAAATCACAATGCATGACTTTCTGCACATTGCGAAGGCCAGACAATTCGCAATCTTATTCGCGACGAGACACAATAAGAAAAATGACGAGTTCGCCAGCGCCGAGCCAGCGCGGAACGCTATAAGAGTAAAGACAATGCGCCAACTCTTGCGACCCCGAATCTGTTAGCCAGATCGCCAACTAACTGTGAACTCCGCCAGCCAGGTTAATTGTCAAGCCGCGGCCGGATCACGCAAGAACAACAGTTGATGGGCGATCGGGTGCAAAAACTGCCAGGTATGTGTATGTCGTTGTCGTGCCTGCCTCCTGGACGAGATCTATCTCACAGTCGCCCCCCCCCCCCCCCCACACAGTGATTCGAGCACGCGTACTCAGCTCCAGCCAGATGATTAGTCAGCTCGATTCGTGCCGCAAACGCGAGCTGCTTTATCTTACACTCGTGTGTTACACCTTTTGTTCCCCTTTTGTCTTCACCGGCTCACGTCTGCTATTTTTTTTTTTATCTCGTAGACTCGCGCTTGCAAATTTTTTCTCCGTCGACATTGGGAAGGCCAAATCAATAACACGATTACTTTGTTGGTTGTACACATGACCTAGAGGTCGTTCCTTTCCTTCCTCGAAGCTGGACGCCGAAGGCTCGTCATTCCGCCTCGCATACTTCATACACGATTCATAACGTGTCTGAGTCTTTGAGTCTTTGGTAGGAGATTGTAGGACCGTGCTCTGAGCACGGTCCTTTCATGAAGTCAATTCAATAGGAAACTCCCAGCGAGTTTCGATGAAAAATGAGAAATAGAGAGATCTTTTGTAAAGGACATACAAAGGGTCCATGCCTCCACTGGCTTCTACACTCTACAGCAAACATGGGCTTTGGAGAAGCACTAAGCAGTAGTGCTGCGCGTGGACTCGTGGACTTAGCCTTTCGTTCGACGTATGGAAAAATGCCCGACGCTTTTCGGCGAGCCCTTGCGTCTGGACAGCGATTTTCGCCACCGCCGTCCGCCCACTTTCGCGTCTGTGTCTGGAATAACGAGTTGGCACTCGTGGCTCTCCGCTCGCCTAGCGTTTTCTCCGTTGCATTTTCACTTGGAAATTTCCTCGGAAAGTTTCCTCCGGTCGTCGTCGCGTACGTGACGCATGCCGAGACCGAGGTAGGAAACGCGACCGCCAGTTAATGAACGCAGTCAGTCAGTCACCTCGGGGCATCACCTTCCTGCGTCCTCGGGCGCGGAGTTCCGACGTCTGCGAATCCGCGGAGGCTGGCACTGGCAGGCGTCCAGAGCGTCGGCGCGCCACTCATTTACTGCATAGTAAATATTGACTGCGAGTCAACAATCTCGGAGCTGAGCTAGCAAAACTTAGAGACGTGCGATGAAAATCGTGTAAACATAGCGCGAGATTTACTGCTTGGGCTTGCAGACTCGTGTGTGTTACATTGTTGGTTAGGTCAGGCATTGTGTTTAGCGTTTCGCGATGCATTTGTTTTTGTCTGCCGTCCACTTTTCTGTGTTTGGGTTTCCTGTTTCGCAAGAAAGCAATTACTTTTTGTTGCGAATTACTTTGTTGTTCAGGTCTCACCTTCCTTTCTAGTTTCTATTGGTTGCAAAAGTCAATGCTACCCTACAAGTGCAAAGGTAAAGGATGGAAACTGAGAAGACACTTCTGTGATTTGATGACCAGTACTTAACGATCCTATATTGGTAGTGAGAAAATGACAGTTCTACCTCAACATATGCAGCGGGCGCTGATGTTGCATTATTCCATTTAAATGCACTCACAAATCTGTATTGGTAGACGAAAAGTTAACATTGTCCAGATGCATTCTTTCAGGTTGTGACATCTTAAGATCACATGTACCCTACATATTTTTATATAACCACCCGTGGGAAATGCTTAGTATGCAATTTGCACGAGCGCTAGAGCCAGATTCTAAAAATGCTTACGTTTACCATCCTTTTGGTGTTCCAGTACTGTCTTCCTATGCATTACGTGTTATTCAAAAAGTGCTGACGCTTGCCGTTTTTCAGTTGAGGTAGAACTGACATTTTCTCACTGCTTGTATTAGAAACGTTTGAATCACACATTACAAGGAATGGTCATCGCTCATCGTGTTGCAACGAAATGTTGTGTGGCTCCTGTGGCTCCGAACATTTAGCTTCAATCAATCCAGCACCGGCTGGCGTCAGGCCGTTTAGACGCCCAATTACTCGCGTGATTATCGGGAATTTGAATCGAGCACCAAGCCGATCCGCGTGCGGGCGTTGCTGACACATGCCGGATGCTGGAGTTTAGCGTGTAGTTGGACCATGGTTGGACATTGATTTGCGCTTCCGATTTTGGTTTTTTTTATTGGGCGCTTGCGTTTCTAACACTGTCTTTGTCTTGCTAGGTTTTCTGATGTGCCTGAGAAAAATTTAAAGGAAATTTAACTTTGTTGGTAGAATTGCTTTGTCTTCCATCTTAGCAATTCTAGGAGCATAACATAAACTAGAGGAGGAGAAAATGTGATTGCCTACTTATGATACTGAAATATATCAATCGGTGTGATAGAGCTCAAATTTCGTATTGCTTGGATACAAAATTTATTTCAAAATTATGCAGCGTGTTTGGCCTTGCTGTAAGTCCTACTAACAAACTGTCTTTCAACGGGGCATACAAAGTACAAGGCATACAAAAGTAGGTAGGTGTATATATACTAGGTATATAGTAGGTAATAGCTAGAGGTATACGATACCTAGAATATCCATTTGCTCAGGTATCAATTGCAACTATTTTCTGTAGTGAGAATAGTCTGTTATAAAATTACGTAGACTCATGTCTGCTTGTCCATATTTAGCACTTGTTTTCAAAAAAAACCATTTCAGATTGGGTTTTGAATGCTAATGGGAAATGAGCGAGACTTTTATTAAGCATCCAAAACCCAAACTTATAAGAATCTTTTTATTGTCATCATTTACTACATTATTAGGTACAG
Organism: Nemoura dubitans; assembly: GCA_921293005.1. Taxonomy (NCBI): domain Eukaryota; kingdom Metazoa; phylum Arthropoda; class Insecta; order Plecoptera; family Nemouridae; genus Nemoura; species Nemoura dubitans. The sequence goes on from OV121076.1 coordinate 43,028,069, forward strand.
ACATTTGAATCTAGGCCTGACACATATCGGGCCAGCCACGTCTGACGCTTCTGTCTCTTCCTTCATTCCCTATTTACACTGTCTTCTTCCTCTTCTTCCTCACATTTTCAATGGCCATCCCTCACAACTTCTTCTCGTTCCACAATTCCTTTTATTCCACTTCCTTCCAATCGATACCTCTCCTCTAGATCGTCGCTTCTAGCTCTTCGCTCTCCTTAGCTCTTCGCTCTCCTTCGAGATCGACATTCCCATCCATTTTTGAACGCTACGTGGCTTGCAGTTGCTAGACACTTGCCTAAACCGCCGTGCCGTTGACGCTCCTGCAGGTGGAGGGCGGGCACGTCCACGACCTGACCGTCGGCTTCGACCTGGACGGCCGCGGCGTGGTGCTGGACCTGCGGCTGAACCGCGCGCTCATCCCGGCGCAGTACTTCCGTCGGTACCAGCACAACGGGCGGCACGTCGTCAATCGGCCGACGGGCGACGAGGTGCAGCTCTGTCAGTATCAGGGCGAGCTGCGGGAGAGGAACAACTCGTGGGCGGCCATTTCCACGTGCAACGGGCTCAGGTGAGAATTGGGTGCAGGGGGATCCCGTCGAGCATTTTCGACAAGCGTAGAAAAACACGTGCAACGGGCTCAGGTGAGAATTGGGTGCAGGGGGATTCCGTCTAGCATTTTTGACATGGGTCCGTCATGGCGTTTTTGTTCCATCAAAGTCACATGGCTCTAATTAATTTTATATTGACGACTTATAGGTATCGCTATTTTATGTTAAATACTGATATATTTTTGCTGCGAGATGTTGAGTGGATATATGACAGTAACATGACCGATCGGTGGCTTCAAGCTGCCGAGATCTGCTTCAATGCGCCCCAGTAGTGTTCAGGAATTTGCAGTCCGGGTGACAAATCAAAGAGATTCTTTTTGATGAGTACTTCCCCACAGCCTTTGAATTCCGGACGGTTTCATTTGCAGCGTAACGTGAAATTGAATATTTTCTGGACCGATGATCAACGATTCACACCCACTTAGAAGTTAGGCAATGCCGCAATGCCCAGCAATTAACGGCAAGTGAGGCCTGTTAACTATACCAGATGGGTCACCATGAGCATTTTTTTAGAAATCAGTGTAATTGGTCAATTCCAGTCTTGACAGAGGCACAGTCCCCATTCTGACTTTCAATTAAGCAGCAAATGCACAGAATTTTTTGCCACCCTACAGTTTCAAGGCTCGATGTGAAAGCATTCCATTCATCCGCTTCTTGGGAGACAAAACCGTTACGACGAAGGTCAATGCTTTGCTTTGGCCAACTGTCGTTCGGCCATTCATCGGTCGAGAACGGCTCTGGATTTCCAGCTAATTAATTAGCTAAGTGTGGCTGGTAACGATTGCCCTTACTCGTGCAACCACGCCCTCCATTTATCCGGGAGCCAGCCATTGCCTTCTTCCAGGCCACAGCGCACAATGAATGCCATTGTTCCCCCGGCTGAGTTATAGGTGTGTGAAGGGAACCCAGACTCCTGTGAGCCTGATAGATGGTGATGAGCCTGAATGGGATTGCTGGAGATGGGAGAGCTGTGAAGATAGTGGGAAGAGTTTATACAACCTGGAGGGACAATGAGTATTCAGAGAAATTGTTCTTGAGAAAGGGTTTAAATAAAATAAAAGCTTGAGCACAACTCATGGCTGTCTAGTACCTACCCAGGTTATAAAGATTTCATTGCTGGCCCTTTGATTCTCAACTCATAAAAAGACTTAGTATTTTACGTTCCAAAAAAACTACCTACTTATTTCAAACTGGAGTTTGAATGCTAAATAATAGTCTCAATGATTTCTCGACGTTTCGTAATGTGCACTAGTTAATTCTTCAAGGGTGATACAACTAACGTTGACAGCGTGGACATGTACATCTTAACATCATTAATTAACATCGTAAAGACAATGCCAGTGCTTTCTATTGCTCATGCCTTGTCTTGAGTTAGGTGGCTTCTCAACTCAAATGCATCCTTCTGATGTAGTTTATGCTGAAGGCGGTCGTTTGGTTTCAGGGGCGTCATCTTCGACGGCGAGCAGATGCACTATCTGGAGCCGGGCTCCGAAGACGAGCACTTCGTCTACAAGCACTCGGACATCACGACAAATCAAACCTGTGGTACGTGCGTCACTCGGGAGCGCATCATCGTTTAGAACGGTGGCGCTAATTTTTAGGGAAATTAATCTTGAGGCAACAGGCATTGCATGCATGCTGGTATTGGCTCAGGTTTTTCGGAGGCCATTGCCCCCACGTCTATGTGACTTTTTTGCATATCCTTAGAAAATGAAGAGTACAGGTACATTTAGGTTGACTGTATTCAAAATTTCAGCAAATATTATTCCCTTTAAGTGGACAAGTTTTATTCTTCGCAAATCTGTGGTTCCTGCGTGAAATTGATTCTGGCAGAATCGTCGTTTGATAATCGAAATTATCAATAGTAATACCGTAATACGCGTGCTATTCTTGCCCCTTGGGAACACAGCCAAGGCGTAACTCTTCGAAATGGACAAAGTCCAACTACTATTTGGTGGTTATTAATAGCCGACTCAAGCCATCGCTTCTTGGGCGAGCGGAATGCGTCGGCTTTTGGCCTCTCGCTTGTTAAATTGCTAATTGCTTAACGGCAGCGAGAATCAGTTTGTGGTTAGGGCAGGAATGCAAAGGCCTGACATCGATCTGACGTCAAGAAATGTAACTCCTTGAAGCATGCCGGCAAACTATTCGATACTCCGATTGGCATTTTATTGATTAGACGGTTTGTCTGCAGGGTACTCAGGGACACCACATCATATCTTAGAAAACAACGAGTTCAACAGAATTCTCAGGGTAAGTGCACCAATCAAATTGTCTCAATTTACTACTCACTCCAATTCACATTCTCCCCTCGGGCTCTTTGTTATGCAGTCAACGATTGTATGCAATTAGAATAAATCAAACTCTTGTTGATATGCTCATGTTTTACTTTTATCCTAAAGGTAGAAATGAAATAATAACAATGTTGCTACGGGATATGAATGCTGTTGCCTGTTGGCCATCATTCAACTTTTTTATAAAAGTAGATCCTACGTCAGATATCGATAAATATGATATGAGGTTATATTATATTTCCGATCTATAAAGCTTCAGCCATCTAAACTTTTTTTTGTGTCTTTATTTTGTCACATGTTTGCATGGATTATTTTTATTTTTGTATTAATTAAAAATACTGCTGACAATCAAAAATTTTATACTTATTAATTAAGTCATCAAAAATCAAAATCATTAAACAGTGTATGTAAGAGACCTTGCTTTTACATCTAGGCACCTGCACCTACCATTTCACATACCATCTGCTCCATTTTTCACTCTTCTAGCCGATACGACTACGTTTGTTGAAACAAAACAGACAGTTCAAACACTATTTCCATACGTGACACCGTAACTCGTCTGACTGACTTGGTGCTTGCGTTTGCAGTACAAACGCAGCTCGGAGATAATCCGAGGGCCGTACAACGCCAACCGCCGCTCGCGCTACGTCGAGCTGGTCTTGGTCGTGGACCACAAGGAGTACAAGGAGCTGGGAGAGAGCATGCCCAATGTGCACAACCACTGCAAGGAGATTGCCAACATCATCAACGCAGTGAGTGGAGCCGTCAAGGAAGCTCGTACAATGTGCCCACGTCTTTGAGCCTCTTTAAATCGTTGCTAAATCAAAATCACGAGCATGACAAACTTTGTTTTTACCGGCATCGGACTTGTATCAGATTTGGTCCGATCTTCGTGATTCAATTCAGATAAATGCAGCGGGGGATAATAAGCGAATGCTGAAAGTGTCCCACGAAGTCCAATTTCCACTTAGGTATACCTAGTATTGATTTGTACCAAGTAAAGGTGAACCAAGGGAACCTACGGAAGTCAAATTATGCTGGTCAGGTCCTCGTATTAAGCTGCCTCCTCCAATCCTTGATCCAAGCTGGCCAGTTGAGCCAACTGAAACATCGTGGTCAGTTCCAGCTTTGTCACAATATTCAAGAGACAATATTTGAAATCCCCACCAAAGGCAAGCTGACCAGTTTGGATAATCTACAGCATTTTTTGTCTATGTGGCTGTTCATGCTGCTGAAGATCTACACAGTATTCTGATCTTTTGATCTTTGATTGTGATGCGTTTGGAATGCCCAAGCCAAGCGGACCAGTGAGCACAAGCCGAAGTACGTGCTTTCTCTTCCAGCTGTACATGCCGCTGAACATCTTCGTCGCGCTGGTGGGCGTGGTCGTGTGGAACGAGACGGACGAGATCTCGCTGTCGACCAACGGAGACACGACGCTCACCAACTTCTTGCTCTACCGACGCGAGCGCCTCGTCAAGGAGCATCCCAACGACAACGCACAGCTGCTCACGTGAGTCGCTGCCGGAGAAAGGCGTTGGGGCTTGCGTGGCGGGGGAAACGCAGCAGTACACTTCATTTCACTCGAGGGAACTGTGAGAACGGCGGAGTTACTCATAGGAATGATCGAAAGGTGGCATTCTATCATACTATTTTGCTCTGGAAATATTACTGGTAAAAAAATCACCTTGGGAACATCTAATTCTATTTTGATTTAATAGCAACCTAGTGTAGGTAGGTTCAATTTAAACCGTGTGTTTAAAAAAGTACAATAAATGCTAAATATTTAAGCATCTGGCTATTTAGCATCTGGCTTCTAGATCCAAGATCCTTGACAAATAATTTGCTGCACCAAAAGCAGTATTAAGATACAAAGTAAAAACTGTGTTAACGCTTTGGAAAATACATAATATGTTATGAATTCAGAATTATGCAATGCATAGTGAGGTTCATCAAATAGTGAAGCTGTGTGTGAAGTTATAGGAATCAACAAACCATGAGACTTACACTGTAAATGCCTAGTCACATGCAACACAATCAACATTTAACACCATACAAGTGGCAATCATGGTAAACAAAAATGTACTTTTCTTTTATTCTTTACGTAATATGAAAGACCATCTATTTTGCCAACGTATGAGAAATAAAATAATAATAGTCGGACATCGTTGTCGCATTGGCCGTTGCAGACGCGTGCAGTTTGAGAACGGCGTCGTCGGCAAGGCACTCAAGGGGCCGATCTGCACGTACGAGTTCTCGGGAGGAGTCAGCATGGACCACAGCAGCACGGTGGGCCTGGTGGCGACAACGGTGGCCCACGAGATGGGGCACAATCTGGGCATGGAGCACGACACGCCCGACTGCACTTGCTCCAGCGAGAGGTGGGTCCATCGCCATCGGCAATCGCTGTTTCCTGCATTCGAAGTGGGTGACGGGAGTTGTTTCTGCCCAAGCACAGGGCCTCTATTCTAATGAATGACTAATGATGAGCAACTGGCTATCACTCTTCATATTTCTTAGCTTCTTACTGCCCAATATCTTTTTATTATTTGAGACGGATCCCTAATTTCCCTGTGCAGTTCCCCACAAACTGCAACTGAGGTATGAGACAATGAAACGTTGGGAAGATGAGATACCTACTATTTCACTCTTCGTTCTTCCTACAGACATTATAGGTTGTACTGTCGGTATCTCTGTGCATTTGTCATTTCCAAGAACAAAATTGGCTAACTCTATTATTGAGTATGGAACAATGTAACCTTTTAAGTTTTAAGTAGATACTACGGACTCATCAAAGTAACCATTAGAGCAATTGAATAAAACATGATAACATCCATTACAACTGTCTTAATTACGTTCGTCAAAAGGTGCTCAAATCCCAACCTTTGCACTGTATTCTCTTTTAATCTTATTTAAATTACGAAAGCTCGTAATTGGCTCGAAAAGCTCGTAATCGTAATTTGTGTACATAATAATAAAATTTGTACTGTATTAATTCCCTTTTTTTTTTGCTGGCTTCCAGATGCATAATGGCGTCTTCGTCCAGCAACCAGTCTCCTACGCAGTGGTCGAGCTGTTCGTTGGAATACCTGGCCGTTGCGTTCGACCACGGCATGGACTACTGTCTGCGAAACAAGCCCACCAGGTGTGTACGCTACCACTCCTGCGTACCTTGCTTTCCACACAACCAGCTGCACTTACTGAAGGGGGAAGCCCTTCAGGGTTCAAGATTCTCTGGGTATTAGCAATTCATTGAGAAAGATGGGTGGTATAGAAGATTATTGTGTCCATACACACAATTGTTTTAAAATTTTGTAAACAAACCCCTTCCATCTATTGGTAATCTTTTCTACCACACACCTAACACGTGCCTATCGATTAAACAACCATTTCGGTGTAACAAGAGTCTGCCGTTTTATTCAAAGCAGATGGTAGAAATCATCATTACCATTGGTAACCTCCAAGTAAAATACGAAGATGTATGCAGGTATTTGAAACAAGTGGGAAAATAGTGATATGAAAATCAAGTTACAATTTGGTCAGGGGTTTTTATTAGACTTAAGTTATTCACACTTGTAAATAAATCAATAAATTTGCTATGGTACGGTTTTGAGTGGCCGCCGCCCAACTGAAAATCGCAAACCCAATTCAAGGTATTACGGTCCTCACTATTCACTCTGAAGATATGACCACCATCATGAACCATGCCCGTTGCTGACCCCGCCGTTCGCCTCCCCGCAGCTTGTTCGACAGCCCCGTCTGCGGCAACGGCTTCGTGGAGCCGGGGGAACAGTGCGACTGCGGCTTGAAAGACCGCTGCGACAACCCGTGCTGCAACGCCTCGTCGTGCATGCTGCTGTCCAACGCGTCTTGCGCCACCGGAGAGTGCTGCGACCTCAAGGTACGTCGGACACAACTAGACTCAAAAAACAGATAAATAAGCATAGATTGATTAACAACGGAGAAATTACAATTGGCCATCCTTCGAAAATACAAGGAATGTGGCCCAACTCTGCATCATGTATAAGCCAGTATCAGGTGAATTGGTCTGAAGTGAAATTAGTGCAAGGCTGGAGGGAGGGAGCACGGTATCTTGGCAGGCTTGACCACAGCCTCAGCTAAACATTTCTTAGGCATCCCTTTCCTTACATCCTTTGCTTGCTGTCGAAGCATCCATCCAGAGAAAACCAAGTCGAGAGTTCCCTGCGCCCTGCCTAACCCGTGCGCCCTGCCTAACCCGTACGCCCGTTGCAGACGTGCCGCCCCAAGACGGCGGGCAGCGAGTGCCGCGCGGCGCTACACGAGTGCGACCTGCCCGAGTTCTGCACGGGCCAGGGCGAGTACTGCCCCGACGACGTCTACAAGATGGACAGCGAGACCTGCGAGCGCGGCAAGGCCTTCTGCTACCAGGTGAGCTATCACTTCATTCACTATACTCGTCGCTATTACAGCTAGCTGTACGGTTACTTGTTCCATCAATAATTTATTACAAGTCCTATTAAGAGCCATTCAAGAGTAATCTACATTTACTACAAGAAAACGTGTTAAGATAGGTACCTAGGTAATAGGCATATATTTTTTGAATTTGGCTTGAAATGTACATATCATCTAGCGACCAGTGGATTAATGATTCGGAGTATCCTAAGTTACATACGATTAACCATGGAATGCTTGAAACGAGGTGCTGAAACACGCGGTGTTTGTGCGCAGGGCACCTGTCGCACGCACACTGACCAGTGCCGGCTGCTCTGGGGCCCGTCGGGGAAGAGCTCCGACAAGCTCTGCTACCAGATGAACACCAACGGCACGAGGCACGGCAATTGCGGCTTCAACAAGCTCAACCGCTCGTACATCAAGTGTCATGACGAGTGAGTGTTACTATCTTCTTTGGTGTAGGCCTGATAGGGGTATTTGTTTGTCTTGTGAGCAGGGCTTTGAACAAAGCCAAAAATACCGTAATTTTTGGTCAAACCGTTACCAAACCGAAAACGAAAGAATAAAAAATGGCTTAATCCATGACTGAAAAGTTACTGAAGTGATATAGTGGTTTTTTGTTCGGTTCATTTCGGTTTACGAATTGGGGAATTTGGCCTGTAAAACTGTTTTCCCCCATAAACCATACCATAAATGTGTCCAAATAGAAAATAAACTATTTTTTTAAATCAAAATTTTCATTGTAGGTATTACTTTTTTTTTGGGAACTCATTTCTGATTTCTAGCTGCGTAATTCCGTTAAAATAGTATATCTCCTACAATGAAAAGACACTTGCGCAAATGCTAGATCGTTTATTGTAAGCATATAGATTACGCCATGCAACCAAGGAAATTATCAAAGGAAACACTGATTGTTGCCCAAAAAAATGCAGTGTTGATTGCAATCAAGATACCATATTGTACGTTTGGTAGGGTGGGGATCATCGAATAGGTGGCCATTGATGTAAGAACGATTAAACCGTACAGAGCACTGCAGAGTGCAGACTGAAAGTAAACTATATCTTTATCGATCATGCCCCAAACTTTCTTATTGCCATATCACTATCAGCAATATTTCCAATTTACAACACAATTCACTTTCGAGTCTCAACTCTGATCCATTTTGGGCATGGCAGTGACAACTGACAACAGAATTTAGAAAGATAATATGCGGATATAGTTCAGTGACGAAAATTAATTTTTTGGCCGAACCAAAATAGTTCTCCGAGTCTCAGTCTCTCCGAGTCTCTCTATTAGGAAAATTATTAGCAAAAAGCTGGAAGATCTAACCAATTTTGGGGGGCTGGATCATAGGCACTGTGCTAGATTGGTAGATGATTAGTGATTACTGAAGTGATTAGACCAGGGGGGGGGGGCAGACAATAGTAGGTAACTTTTTTCGAATTTTCAGTAATCAGTGCTTTTGTGGTGCAAGGTACGCCACTTTTCCCAAATTGATGGATTGAAACGAACTGAAATCACTGCCATAATAGACAGAAAAAACCTAATTGAATATTACATTACTGCCACCCTCACCCAGTGCCCGTCAAACTCTGAACGGTGCTCCGCTTTGTGCCAGGAACATCTACTGCGGCATGCTGCACTGCCGGCACCTGAACGAGCGGCTCGAGTTCGGCATGGAGTCGGTGTCGATCCTGTCGCACTCGTTCATCAACAACGCGGGCGCCATCATCCCGTGCCGCACGGCCATCGTGGACCTCGGGCTCAACGAGGTGGACCCGGGACTCACGCCGGACGGCGCCAAGTGCGGGGACGGCATGGTGAGCGAGATGGAGCTTCTCACACTGGCAGCAACGTTTTTAAAGAGATGGGCTTTATTTGCGTTTGCTTAGAATAGCAGAGTTGTCGGAGGAAAACGGTATAAAATAAAGCTGTAGGTATCATCTTTTACAGTAGGGTTTTAGCCAGTTGTGCGACAAGATGTGGTTAAGATGAAGAGCAAGCTGGCGCTTTTAAAAGCTTGCATAATAGTTTTTATCCTAGGTAGAATAGCAGAGTTTTCGGAGGAAAACGGTACATGAAATGAAACTAGTTACTAGATTGATTATTATTTATTAGTTATTAGTATTACTATAGAGTTTTAGCCACAACTCACGATATGGTACATTTTCCTTAATGCAGAGCATAAATTCAAATGCAGAGTATGGCAGAGAGCAAGACTAGATGTTATGCAAGTGTAGGAGAAAGAGGAGGCCAGTTTCCTTGGTTGGTGCATTTCCATTTCCCAAGTAGGTACCTACATAAAAACTTGTCCTATTGGGATAGATGTTTTTTTGGTGTAGCTTTTTATCTCGGGGTAATGCCAATGCACTACAAGTTTGAACGCTTGTCCCTGTCTGGAATTAGCCTTCTTGCCATCACACCCATTACTCAAAACACAGAATTGGAATTGTCAACATTGGGTTCTCTAGAATATCATGTCAAAACACTCTGCAAGATGGAACACATGTTTCCTTGCTAACACCAAAGTGAAGTCGGCACCCTCTCAGTCACCGTTCCCCAATTAGATTAGTACCAAAGCAAATTGCGCCACATAAAAACTCCCTCTCGGCTATTTTGGTCACAGCCACCCTCAAGCAAGGAAGCGTATAATGAATCTAATAATAACCCTAATGGTTTCAGTCACCTACATACTTGGATAAAATCTTGAGGAGAATGATATGTTGTTTCGTAAGCTAAGATGCGTTTCATTAGTAGGTTTTACATTGTCAGTACCATTTTAGCGGCAACTTTCCTTAATTATAAAACTCATTGAAAGCTACTGACCATGGATGGTTTGAATAGAGGATTCTACATTCTAGTGAAAACGGCACCTGCCTGAACGACTCGGTGTCTGAATATCTTTTGTCTTTTGCGCAGTGACACCAAACTTCATAAATATTAAATATTAATGATACAAACTCTAATATTTAGTGTCTCTTGTCCCATGCTCTTTCCCAATTCTACGAACCGCCTCTAGAAAAACTCCCCCAATCTATTCCAGTCCATCCCCTCCACGCGACAGGCAGCGGGCTCTAAAAATACTCCGACTTGCAGATGTGCGTGAACCAGAAGTGCATGGCGGTCGGCTCGTTGAGGAAGCAGACCGGCATGTGTCCGGTGGACTGCAGCGGGAACGGCGTGTGCAACAGCAAGGGCCACTGCCACTGCAACGTGGGGTTCTCGCCGCCGCACTGCGACTACCCGGGCACCGGCGGCAGTCAGGACTCGGGACCGGCCACCGATCCGGACAGTGAGTTGCTGCATTTCTTACACCAATGTCTGCGTGTCCTGTTTCAGCACCGGTTTTGAGGTGAACTTTTTCTGACTGGGGTTTGAATGCTAAATAAGGGTCTCACTGATTTCCTGGCGTTTCATCACTTATAAACTAGATGCCATTCCACCGGAATAGCGGCTATAATAGTTAGACGTTCGTCTAGGAAAGCAGCCGCACAGTGTTGCAAGGTTTATTAGCCGTTATTCCATTAGTTGCTATTAAGGCGCCCCGTTTACCTGTGCTTTGTTGTGTATGCATGCTTGATTCTATATTAAGGAAGTGGCATAATTCATGGTTGGACTTGTGGTCATGAAAATGAAAAAGACAGGTTCTTATAAAAGCAATATTTTTGCTTGTATTCACTTTATTGTGTTCATGGGTGTGGCCTGGTATGAACTGTACATAGAGAACGCAACTTTAGCTACACAACTACCAGTCCCAGTCCTGTTAAGTATAATGAACGGTGTTAACAAACTGTAGATTGCTTGTTTTCAATGTTCTCTCAAGTGTCCATGCTGCTAAGTTAGGAGGGTGTATAAAGGACAATATTGCAAGTTGGTAGTTACAGAAAGTAGTAATCAAAAAGTTGACCTAGAACTTAATATTCTTCACTGTAGGTAATTTATTTTTCTACAGTTATTCAATTCTTATTGATTTACAAAATTCAAAGTCTGTAAACTAGAAGAAACAGTCTTCCACATAAAAATGAAATGCATCCACCTATTATTAATTTTCTTAGACTCATGTCTACTATATCCTATCTTTAGCTCTAGTTTTGAAAAAACTATTTCAAACTGGGATTTGAATGCTAAATCAAAAGTCTCCCTGGTTTCCCAACGTTTCGTAACATTTACTATAGTTACTTTATCAAGGGTGAAAGCTTGATAAAGTTACTAGTATATGTTACGAAACGTCAGGAAACCAGTGAGACTTTTGATTTAGCATTCAAATCCCAGTTTGAAATAGATTTTTTCAGCATCCACCTATTCTTTATCAACTCATTGCCTGACACTAATCGCCCGTCCCCGTCTGTTCCAGCCCAACGTGACATAATGACGGCGCTCTACATAATCTTCCTCGGCATCGTACCGTTCTGCGCCGTGGTCGCGATGTTCGCCTACTACATGCGCCGCCGCGGCACGCCGTTCTGGAAGAAGTCCCCGCTGTCCGACGCTTCTTCGTACGTAAACAAGCACGTGTGCTCGCGGTGTCCGGGCGGCGGTTGCATGGGTCGATTGCGCACGACTTGGGCTGGCCGCGGCTGCTGCAAAACCTCCCCCGTGAAATCGGCTCCCGGCTGGCTGCGTTTCGGCCTTTGCGGTCGCGTCAGGACGTTGTGCAGGGAGGTTCGTGCCGGGAGGTCAGGATCGGGAGGCAGGGAAATCAATGTTGCTGTCTCGGGAAGCTCAAAGACCGTTCACAAGTCGTCGATGACGCCGAGGCCACAAGCCAATCCGCCGCCGCCGCCTGGCAAACTTTCGGAGAAGTTTGTCGATGTTGATATTTCGAAAGATGTCGCGATTCGTACGCAAAACAATACTCGCAATCAGATCGTTAACAACGCTGGTAAAGAGCCGAAAGTTCGAAAGCTTAGTTTTAACGAGCGGTTGAGGAACTTCGGGTCGTTGAAACGGTTCAACACGGGGAAGTGCGAGGTGAGCGTCATCAACTTGCCGGGTTTGCAAGGGCTGGAGGGACAAAAGAACGCGGTGGCTAGCGTAGAAGTGCATCGAATAAGTGCCGAAAGCAATTCAGTGGTGCCAGAATATGTGGAAGTGGAGAACCGCTATTCAAATACTTATGTTTTTGAGCGTAAAAATAGCAAGAGCAATATATTAGCGCGTAAGGATTCCGATCTCTCTCAATCAGACGCTGCCAATAAATCTGTTGCGAATGAATATGAAGAAGTTAACAATCCCAAGTCCAAGAACTCAATTTTGGAGCATAAAAGCACCAAAACTGAAATTTTTGCACGCAAGGATTCTAAGCCTTCTCAATCGAATTCTGTCAGCAATTCGGTGATGCTCGAATACGCGGATGTTGTCAGCCGCGAATCCAAGACGTCTGTATTCGAGCACAAAAATAGCAAGAGCGAAATCTTGACGCGCAAAAACTCTAAGCATTTGCAGCTGGACATAGCATCGTGCGATTCGATGAAGAAACGGCTGTGCCAGACTCCCGAGTCGGGAAGCTCCAGCCTCGAAACTCCGCCGGTGGAGAAATATCTGAGAGCGGTCGGCCGTGGAGTCAGCGTTCCGAATAACAAAGACAAGTCGGGAGCCGCTTTCACGAACCCCGGTTTTGCAAAGACCCCCCCTGCTCCCCCACCGTCGAGCATGAAACCTGGCGGTTTGATGGTGACCTCAGGCAAGCAAGAGGTGACCAAAGTGTCCCCAAAGCCTCCTTACGCTGCCATGAAACCGGGTGGTTTGCTGTTAAAACCGGGACCCGGTTTGGCCAAGCCTATGTCGGCCAAACCGCCACCGGCCCCGCCCGCGGCTAGCATGAAGCCAAAGCCCACTTAGTCTTGCGGGAGACTAGATCTTAGATTGGCATTTAGTGTAGCCTTTAGTACCTATAGCGTTTAGTGTAGCGTTAAGCGTAGCCTTTAGTGTAGTGTTTAGCTTAGATTGTTTGGTGCCTGTTATGTAGTCTGCATTTGCAACCTGTCACTGCCATCTGTCCAAGTATTTATTTGCCCTATGTATGATGCTACTCTTCTATTTATTAATTACTTGCCTTAAATTAAGAATGCCAAAGGTAATATTAACATGTCATGATAATTAAGATGATTACATTGATAAATGATAAGTAATATAAAAAAAGCTACACTCAAGAGTGTAGTTGTACTTGTTAGAGCTCTAGAACTTTATGGATTTGGAAACTTTTAGTTTTAAGTTCTCATATTTTATAATGATGACAAGAACAAGTTTGCTTGTGTTTGCAGAAGGTTACTTGCACTTGGTATTGATAGTGAAAGGGGCCCCAATATTTAAGCATGGCAAGATAGTAAGAGTTGAAATAGAAATACTTGTAAGTTGTAGAGAGCTGAGACCATCAGCAAACGCTAAGTTCAACCTCGATACTGGTTTCGTTAGCGTTGTTTTCTTATTTGTTGTTTCATAATCTCCATAATTTGGTCGCTTTGTTGCCAATAACGAGGTTCAACTGAGGTTCTTATTTTCAAATACTTTCCAGTGTGCGCTCAATTTTTGCAATTCGTTTCCAAGCTTCTAATCATTGCTCCGAGCGCACGTCTACCCTTGGTCTTGTTCCGTTTGTGTAGACGCTTCCCCTCACGGTGACTCTCAAATCGAGTTAGCGACTCTCTAGTCATTTTGCTCAAGCGCACAACTTGCAGGTCTCGGTAAAAACGAAAGGGCGCACGTTTGTTCAATGGAGAGTGGACGTTTTTACTTTGGATTTCACTTTACACTCCTTTAGTAAGCGCTGGGTTCGTACTTACAAAACATTTGTCCCACACTTGATTTTATTTTGTTGTGTAACAAAGGAGAGCTCTGGCTTAAGCTCATCAAAAGCTTAACAGTACTAATACTGAGATCTTCTTTAAGGTTACGATCTCAAATCATTTTAGCTGTTAACCTCCCACCTGATCTAATATGCTGATCAGTGATGACTGGTGACTGATGAAGTTTTTTTTTACATTTGCATTTTAGTTTTCAACGTAGGTATCTATTGCCGGAATCCCAGTAGAAAACTTGAGTTAGATTCTTGAAATTCACCCAAATTTTACTAAATGATGGCTTGTTTGTACTAGAACCCCTACCGATTGTGCGTTGCATCTTGTTTGTGCACGTCTCTTTGCCCATGCTGGTAATGTGTGTTTTGTCTTGTACCTTTTAATTAACAGTGAATCATTTTGTCTCCAACTACTTGGTGGTGGTTTTTGTTTGCCTGCACCCACGTAACACTGTCCCCACCTCCCCTGAGTGGCGTCTGCACGCTTGGCTCGATGGGCATGTACTAACAGCAACTCGAAGGTAACTAACTCTGCACTTACATTATTATTAGTCTCTATCTACAACACATTAACACCAGTAGTTTTGGAGTTTACCTTTTTATCTAGCTTCTTTCGAGCCGTAAGAGCAATGGGTAACAATATCATGTTAATGGCCCTGGATGTGTGCTCACCGCTCAGATAAATATTCCATAAGCAGTGAGCGTAATTATGCCCAATTTTACCAAAATTTTCAACTCCTAGTTGAGATCCCAACTATGAGTTACAGCTGAATTTGCTGCTTCTGGTTGGCTGAATTTAGCTGTAACTCATGGTTGAGATCCCAACTAGGCGCATTGAAAAACTTGGTAAAACCAGGCATTAGGCAATGTGGGATAAGATGGCCTTCAAAGAAGCCTTCAGAATGTTTGGTATATTGGTTGTTCCTGTATCTCTGCCTTCCCCTTATGAGTAAATTAAATTGGAAGCAGCCACTTCACCAACTTTGCAGCAGGGTTTCTACTTCTACTTTAAACGGAATTTCCTGCAGTCCTACAAATGTTGATTTTACTACTCAATAATGTGGGGAAAATATCACACAGGGTATTCAGTGTTGGGAACCATAAGTGGAGCAATGATTTAAACTCCTAGCAAAACCAACTAAACTCAAATTGTTAATGTGGTTTTAAATTATTAGAAAATGTATAAGCCTCCTCCAAACATTTCCCCAATGCAGACAGACTTCTAACCGACGTTTCCTCCGCCAGGCCAACGAAGACCGGCCGCAAATCACCCCGCGTCTCGCGCGGCAACTCGCTGGCGTTCCGCGCCACCTCGCCCGGTGGCGGTGCGGTCGAGATCTCCGCCCCCCTGGACGCTCGCCACGGCTCGGACAACGCCCACGCCTCCCTCCTCTCCGCCCCCACCGCCCCCACGAGCCCGCCCCCCGCCGCCGCCGCCGCCGCCCTCTCCGACAACCTCTTCGGCCACTTCAAGGGCTTCTCCATCACGCCGATCGCGCCCCCCACGCCGCCCCCCAACCATTCCGCGCCGCCCCCGCCGCGGGTGACGCACACGGCATCGCAGAACGCAGCGCGGATCCTCGCCAAGCTCCCGAACCTCGGCAAGAACGGCGCGGCCAACGGGAAGCCGCTGCCGATCACGAAGAGCAACAGCATGAGCCGAGCGAGCGCGAACGCGGGCTCCCCCGCTCTTCCGCCGGCGAACGTCGGGTCGAGCGCCCGGCCGCTGATTGGCCAACCGGTGCTGGACACGACGACGTGCTCCGCCAAGGAGCTGGGGGCGGCGCGGCTGCCCACGAGGCCCGCCCCCGAAGTGCCCGTCCCCGCCGCGCCCAAGGTCGAGCTCGTGCCGTTGGCGGCGTGCGACGAGGACCTCGAGGGGCGCAGGGAGGCGGGCGCGTATCCCACGCTCACGCGGATCGCGTCGTTCATGATGCGGCAGAGTGCGGAGAGTCGGAAAGCCAAGGCGAAGCTGGAGAAGAGCAACTCGCTGCCCAAGTCTCAGGTGGGTAGCGGCACGTTTAGCGACAGCGTAAGATTCGTGCCAGGGCACGGTTTTAAACCACGGACAATCCATGTATCTCTTAACTTGACTTTCCAATTTGGAACAGAATCTTATGCTTCCTCCCACAGCCAGCTAGTAGGATCTTGCTCTTAGATTTGTCTTCTCTAGATTGGGTTTTTACTTTTGAACTGGAAATACCAAAACTAGATATAATATATGTCACCGTGTAAAAAATAAGGATGTCAACATACTTCTATTACAACTATTATTATTTATTTAGTAATGTTTTAAACAATGATACATTGGTTCTTTCATTATTAATCAATAATCATATGTTGTCCAACTTGTGGTCATTAAATTCAAAGACACATGTTTTCTTGTCCTATCTTTAAGACGATTTTTCGAAAAAACCATTTCAAATTTGCCTTTGAATGCTTAAGAAAGTAGGCATCCTTTAGCATTCAAAACTCAGTTCGAAATAGTTTTTAGAAATCTTGATGTCGCCGTGGCCCATGCGCACATATAGATAAAGTGGAATGACGGGAGTGGTTCAGAGCCATGGTTAGATGGTGGTAAGGTGTTCGGTAATGCTCTGATGAGACTGGCTTGCGGTCCTAAAAAGAACCTAAAAAGAAACCGACATCTTCAGGACTTGTGTGTCATTACCGAACCACCATAGATAAAGTGTGTCGCCAACTAAACCGAACCCCCCATATCCACAGGTGCACGGCGTGAAAGCCAGCAAGCTCCAGATCGACCGCGACGCCCTGCGCAAGATCGAAATCTCCAACCCGATCCCGCAGCAAGACACCGAGCCGTGCGTCTCGCTCGACGACCTCGACTCGGCCAAGGTCGTGATGCGAGCGCAGAGTCTGCGCGACCCGGCCGCCGCCAAGCCCGACGTGCGCGGCTTCGGCTCGATGCGCGGCAAACGGCCGACCTCGATCCCGCCCTCTACCCGGCCCACGTCGCCCCCGCCGCGGCCCCCGCCGCCCCCCGCCGTCCCCCGCGACAATCCGCCCTGCTACGACAACCCGCCCGAGTACTGCTACGACGACTGCGTGGACTTGGTCGCCGACGGCGTCGCGCCGCTGGCCAACATCGACGAGGAGTCGCCGACGTCCGCCGACAACATCTACGCCGTCATCGAGGAGAGTCCGCCCGAGCACGGACGGAAGAGCTACGCGAAGCCGAGGCTGGGCGCGACCGGGCGCTTCGAGTACGCCGCGCCGAGCATGGGCGAGTACAAGACGCCGAAGCCGATCGAGAACAGCACGTCGGCGGGCAGCGTGGAGTCGGTCGGGCTGCTGTCGGAAATCGTGTCGGAGATTCAGGCGCGCAACGTCGAGTCGATCTACAGCGCGTCGGGCAACGAGGAGTCGGAGTCGTCGACGGGGACGTACGTGAACGCGGTGGGCGCGTACCGGCCGTACAGCAACGCGTCCAGCCACAAGTCCAGCGCCAGTTCGACGAGCTCCAGCAACGGCTATCTGAGTCCGACCAAGCTCAAGGCGGCGGCAACGGCGGCGGAGTCTGCGCCCGTGAGGACTGCGCCCGGGGTTCCTGCAAAGGTGGGGGGTGCGCGGACGCTTCCGGCTGCAGCCGGGGCGCAGAAAACGCTGATCGCACCGGTGGTTGCGCAGAAGACGACGCCAATCGCGCAAGCCATGGCGCCGAGTTTGCAGCCGGGAAGGCCGCTGCCAGTTGCCAGTGCCACACCGCCGATCCGCTCGTTCCCGTCGATTCCCGTCCCGGCCAGAACGTTCCCGGGCGCGTCCGGTCCGAACCCTCCGACTGCCGCGACAACCGCGGCCGCGAAGACGCCCGTCAGCGCGCTGGCTGCGCTCGGCCAGAAGCCGAACGAGCCAAGCACGACGACCGCCGAGGGTTACAAGCCTTACAGTTCTTCCCTGCATCGACCCGGGCCGTTTGCCGCCAGCTTCCGCAAGGAGGAGCCGGCTAAAGCGGCCGAGTCCACGCTTCCGCTTGGCAAAACCTTGGGCTCGAAGCCTTCGGGCTCCGACCCTCCCAAGCCGCTGGTGCTGTCGGTGAACGAAGTGTCCAAGATCCTGCGCAGCAAGGAGCTGGCGGACAGAAGAGCGACGTCGCCGCCGACGGCGCGGAAAGACGTGCCTACGCAGAACGCTTCCAGTTTGACGGCAAAGCCGAGCCTGAGCCGCACAATCACGCCACCGAGTTTGGTGCCAGGCGGAAAGACGAGTCCGCCGTCGAAAAGCGGTGTCAGCAATCTGCCGAAGAAGCTGCCATCGCTGCGGAGCCCTCCGACAAACAGTCCCGATTTAGTTTCTAGCTGTACCGCATCGAGCAGTGCGAACAAGTCACCCGACGTGCTGCTCGGCAAGGCTGAAGGGCGATCAACGCCAGCAAAACAAGTTAAGCCGATCGTCCCGGCCAGCAAGATCGGAGTCAACGCAACCAAGCAGCCGCCGGTGATCGCGCGGCAGCCGAGCAAAGTGGACAGTGACAAGCCGAAAGCGGGCTTCGTGCCGAACAGTTCGACGGTGAGTGACAAGGGTAAGTTCGGTGCGTCGAAAGAGAGTGCGGCGGGTAAAAACGCGCCGGCGAAATTGTCGCATGTCGCGTCTTTGCAGCAGAAATTCGAGACGGCCGCTTCGGACAAAGATAAGTCTGCGAAATCGAGGACACTAGCGAGTGCGAACCCTAAGAGGCCGATTCCTGCGGCCACTTCGTCGTCTAGCTTTAAGAAATAATGTCGGCCTTCGGGGATTCGACACACTTCTCTGGCTTGTTTGTGTGTGGATGTTTATCTCGTCGCTGAGCTCTTCCGAGTTGGGTTCGATCGCAAAGTCCTGTCATGGGACCACCCAGCCTTTAATCCAATCGCAGATCTTTCGAAGTATATTCCAACCTGTTTATAAACGAACCAAAAGTCTCGAACAGTTATGGTGCTGTTTTTTTATTGTTTCGGTATTTGTCTGGAGGAAAATTGCTATGTATTTATTTTATTTTTCAAGTGCTGTGGAAATTGTCTCTGTAGCCTAGTGTGGCAGCTCTTTTCTAAATAATATAATAGAGAGCTGTATGCTGATGCAAGGGCAAAAAAGTGTTTATATTATATATTTTAAAAAGTTCAATTTTCTGAACTTGTAAATTGCCTATAAAAGTGTGCTTTTTAAATCTTGAAGATTGTCGAGCGAGGTACATGTAGAAAACAGTGCCTGTCACGTATATGATACCCAATGATATTATTAATAATATTACATTACATTTACACACGCCCAAAAGAACCAGATGTGATTTTGCGCAACCTTTCCAGGAAGTAGCATCAATTATTGACAAATTGCAAATCTGTAGTGCATTAACCTGCTTGTAATGGTTCCTGGCCCATTTGCAGCTGACAATCTATCTCGTTAACATTTTTAATGTCTTGAATATGTCATATGACCCTTCCTGCTTCTAGCTTTATTTCAATGATAGCTACCTCTGCGGAACCGTGACACGTTTATGTGGCGTAATAGTCGGTTTAGCTCGTCATTTTATACACACCGCATACGTACCCAGTTTAATTTTTTTCTACACTGTTGTAATTTTAGTTGTTACAAAATGTACTGTTGAGGACTTCCTGTCTTTTATCTTATATTTACTACACTTACCATTGCCAAAGATTTTGTATTAAAAGCATTGCACTATAAAAGTTGCAGTTTATCTCTTGTGCCTGACTGTGTAGTATTATATTATTTATTACTTATGTAAGTGATGTTTGCCATTGGCAATACAGTAACAGGAACTTTGCCCTTGGATTCTGTAACCCTCACTGTTACAATGGATAACAGAACCAATTCTTAATTACAGAGATTTTATCAATTTCACCTGACAACTTTTAGGGCTAAAGGTCCTTCGATAAAAGGTACATTATCGCTAGGCATGCGCTTATAGATTTCTGGGATAGATTTGAGGATAGTTTGCGATTGGTGTTTTCAATATTTGATCCGTGCAATCATGGAATGTGAGGAAAGGAAATTTTTAAAGATCCAGCGTGTTAAGTTAGACACCTACTCTGAAAATGATTATTATTTTCATAAATATATTTATTGAATCGAACTAAAGCCCGCTCAATTCTTGAATGCAGATTGGAAATTTGCGAACTGTCAGTGTCAGCTGTGTATGCTTACCTCGAGTGACATGAGCCATGCGACTATTTTTAGTTTATTTTACCTTAATAGTTAAGTATTTCGTGGTTGGTGTAATGCAATATACTTTGAAAATGGTTTGAATCAGCATTGAAGTGTAGGCATGCAAGATGTTTCTGGGGACATTTCACTCCCTGCCACAGAAGGTGTGGAATCTGCTTTTGATCAGCATCGCCATCGCAATGCCCTGAACATTGAAGAAAATTGGTAACATTGCGATAATTTCATTCGAATAACTAATACCACAAGTTGTCCGTACTTACCCAATAGATTAATTCTCAAAGTGCATTTTGATACGTACAGCGCTGCGCTTGCTGCAGCGAGCGAAGAATGGGCTGGCGTAGCGACAATTGAACCGCAATTGGGGTGTGCAGCTGCCAATGTCAACACCAATGTTGCTTCTCTTCCAATATCTGTGATCGAGGCTTTCGAATACTTCAGGGGAATGAACCTAGCAGTTAATGTGGTATGTTGCAAATGCTTGGGACAACGACCATATGCAAGTGGCAATGCTCTGAAAGTTCCTAGGATCAAAGATTGCTACCTAGCGTTCTTTCTAACAACAATTTTTCACCCTATATTCTAGCCGGATGCCATATCACCAATCGAACGCCGTGGATTCTGCACTATGGTGTTCTCGTGCATTCTTGGACCTCCACAACTACGCGATAACCTCATAGCAGACCGTGATCTCATCTTTGCCATCACCAAATGTAGGTGAAAGTTGCAGTGCTGGACCCACTTGCCTGCATTGTCTTAAACAAGTCCATTTTCTCAATAGCTAGTGACATTCATTGGTCAGGTATACCTACTGAAGCTTTGTTAACCTTTTTGAGAAATTATAAGTGGCAACAGTCGTCAAAAAACCAAGTTAGGTAGGTACTCATACATGGCACCGACCAGTTCATGACATACCTAGGGAGAATATCTGGTACCTACCTCTAGAATGAGAACTCCCACCGAATATCAAAAAAGCTACGGAAGTATACGGACTTCAGATGTTCTTCCACAGGACTAGGTATCTGTCTAATTTCCAAAACGGTACCTATAGGTACGTACTGTTGCTACTACAACATTAGCACCATGGTCACCCCCACTCCCAAAATGAGCAAACAAAATTAAAACAATCACATTTTAAACAAGTCCTTCAACGAGTGGCTTTAGGAAACCAGATTTATTTCCGACCGACTCTCCATCATCCTTCTAAGCCCGCCTGACCGTATGGGCTCGGCTACATGTACAGCCCGTACCCTTGAGCCCTGGTGTACTCGTCTGCGAACGCGGTTGCCTCGCTGTTGACGGCGGGAAAGCCTTTCGGTTCGAGGTTGGTGAGGGGCGGCGGCTGCCGTAGCCCGGGGCTCCCCCAAGGGATGGGCGTTGGTGGCATTGCCATGCCCATCGGCGGCATCATCTCGGTGAGCATGCTCTCTTCCACGGTACGCGACGACCGGCAGAACTCGACGCGAGGCATGGCCGTCGGACGGCGGTTCGCCCTCACCAACCTGGCAGCGATGGAAAATCCAGCGTAATTTGATCAGTGCTTTGCGGCAGTGAAGTTGCACTTTCACTCAACAAGCTTCTAGTTTATTCATTCCCTACAAGGATCAGATTGTGGCTACTTTTTTCTACTTGTACCTATTGCGTAGGACATGAAACATTATGAAAAATAATGTCTTCTCTACATATTCAACAGGCACCCAGTTTGAAATACATTTTTTGAGCTTCAAATTTCATTCAGAATTGAGATCCAAAAATTTTTACATTGACAATTTTAAGCTATGAGCCCAACTGGTCTAGGGTTTACTTTGTATTTGCAACTGCTATCCATGGCCTCTTCAAGCATGTAAAACATATTTTCTTTCATAAAAGATAAGCACATCAGCACTCACATCTGCAGGACTACATTAATTCTGTTTGGCAATAGAATAGAGTGATTGGACAAACCCACTTAACTCCAAAGTCCAATAGAGGGAAGACCAGGTGCTGCTGAAATGTTGAACCACTCGAAAACCTCCCAAAAACAAGCTGAAGCCTTGTAGCATGTGCGGTGTGAAACGATTGTGACAATTGTCAAGCTCAAACCAGGGACTGGACTGGGATTTTGTGACTGTCGCTCACCGAGGGGACACGTCCAAGCTGCCGGGCTGCCAGCGCTCGGATACGCAGCCCGTGCGAGCGGCTCCGCACGGGCACGGGTCTTTGGCGCAGAAAATTACTGGCCGGCTGAAACGCAGGTCGATCGTGTTGATTCGGTTCGGCCTCCATCGTACGACGCTCGGCTTCTCTGCAAAAGCAAAGCAATACATTACAAATGTTTCATTCATAAGTGCTTCAGCTTTCATTGTTCTAAATTGTAAAAACTTGCTAATTTACCGGAACTGTCATGGTTTGATGTGTTCCAAAACCCATCCAACGTTATGCTTTAAAGCTCATTTCCTTATTTATTCTTACAATGTGTCAAAAATGCATCTAGCATTTGGTCTACAAATTCATAAGAAACAAAAAAGCTTAAAACCAAGCATACCCTTTCACATTTTTGCCATATCCTTTGAACCCGTCCCTCATTCCAATGCAGATAATTTGGTTTACCTTTTCAACATTCCTTCATCGAGTTCTCATTGTACCTACTTTTGATCAAGTATCTGGCCGGAACGCTTCCTTCTGAATAAACGTTGGCCGAGCCCGGCACATAGATGTTCAATTTGTCGACGATTCTTTGATAGTATTCACACAAGTCACTCATTGTCTGTCTCAAAATTTTGCATTACATTTATTTTCGAATGGTGGTCCTTCATTGCGCTCCTTTCCGCCGTTGCCCCGGATGTTAACAAAGACCTGTGTGTGCCCGAACAACAATTTTCTCTACGGAATTTTTTTACACCTGATTGTTGCTTTAATTTACAATTCTGTATCCTATACAGAACCAGTTTTTCTGTCCATTGTCTCTCTCTCCCTCTCTCCCTCCCTCTCTCTTTCGCTTGCTCTCTCCGTCTGACTCTCTCGTTCTATTTTCCCACTCCTTTTACTTTTATTTTATTTTCACATTTAGATTCCGGACATTTTTAACTTGAAACGTACATCCACCCTTGCTGAATTCAATGCTTTACCTAAAAGGTACCTATAGTTTATTATTAATCATCAACCAACCATTGTAAATCATTGTAGTTTTTACAATTTTTCATAATATCAATGTTCCCTCGATAACCTAACAACGTTAACAGCTGGCGCTAAACGGTAATACACGTAGATAGCCCTCAACCCTGCAGCATCAAACTGACCTGTGGCTCAGTGCCAAAGTTATTTCTGCCTTGCCTTGCAGGTGACTTGTGCGCCGAGGACCCCGTTCACTGGCGGATGCTGCAGACGGTTTTCCGCAACCTGACGGGAGACTTGGTCGACTGTCCGCGATTCGGAGCACACTGGCAGGCTGTTGGATTTCAGGTACGAGCAATTGCAGCATGATGCACTCGCTCCCGGAACTTTGCAATGACGAATTGACAATGACTGAGTGGTGTACCTAGTACCTACCAGGGTAGCAATCATGTCACTTTTTTTCATTCGATTTGGCTCAAAATCATTCGATTTCAAATCACTGCCCATGTTAAACCATAGGCAGTGATATTGAAAACGAATCGTTTTGAAATCGCTAGTTACATGATAGCCCCCCAGGTCTGAGATTGGTTCACATTATGCCCCCAGGGCACAGATCCGGGCACGGACTTCCGCGGCGTCGGCATGCTCGGCCTGCTGCAACTCGTGCACCTCGCGACAGCCCCGCGGTGCCGCCGCTTTGCCGCGCGGCTCTACCGCGTGTCGCTCGACCAGCACCAGAACTTCCCACTTGCCGTGCTCAGTCTGAACATCACGTGTCTTGCGCTGCAGGCGCTCAAGCGTGGTCAGCTGAACAGGTGGGCAGTGCGGCTTGTTCTAGGGGCTGCTATTTTCATTTATTATTTTGTCTTTATGACTTACAGAGTGGGCCCCAATTTCCACAGAAATATAACCATTTACATGCATCATTCATTACATAAAAACATAATAACATAAAAAAAACATGTTACTGTATGGCAGAATCAATTTGAGAGGTTTAGTTGGTTGAACGCAATGGTGCACTCTCTCTCTCTCCCTTTCTCTCCCTCTCTGCAATTTAGCAATGTTAGCAAGAACTTAGGTACGTCACACTGTCCACAGAGAAAGCAATCGGCGACAATCAGTGCTCGATATACTCAACGACTTCTACGTGGCTGCTCTGTACCGCTTCCTCGAGATCTACACGACCCAAAACAAAACCATCCGAGATACTGGCTACCTTCTAAAAGGTTAGCCACACTTGCTCAATTTGCCCTGGTTTGTCCTTCGACAAGGATGTCAAAGTGAGTATCCTCTAATATTCAACGAAATGACATGAAACTAATTCACATTTTGGTTTTTGGAGTTGGTAGTTGGTACCGATTATTGAGTTTCTATTTTGGATGGGGTGTGGAGAGCAAAGCTAATTAAAACTTAGCTGGCATCAGGAATGTGTCATGATTAGATCTCTTTGCCCTGTGCCGTGCGGTCCGTGACTTGTGAATGGTTAGTAGCCTAATAGGGTTGCAACTAGATCCAGAAACAATGTGTGTGGCACTGATTTTATTGGGATTCTGCATTTTAAATATAGTACAGGTTGTCTTGAGGTACCTAGACAATTCATTATTTAGAAAGCCCACTTTGGCAGGATTATTTGAATTGTAGGAAACAACTGATGCTGCCATTGTCAGTTGAGCTATTGTCACCTGCAAGGAAGTACTTAGTGGGTATATGTAATGAATAATGATACGTCGGGAAATCTGTGAGACTTTATTTGGCTAGCATTCAAATCCCAGTTTGAAATAGTTGGCTCCTTGCAGATGTGGAGACATATTGCCGTGGCAATGTCCAGGCCACTCTCACCCGCTCACTTGCCAAGCTGGACAGGCAGTGCTAGATCTGAAGGAACAACTCACCGACAACACTG
The DNA here is from genome assembly GCA_921293005.1 of Nemoura dubitans. Lineage (NCBI taxonomy): Eukaryota > Metazoa > Arthropoda > Insecta > Plecoptera > Nemouridae > Nemoura > Nemoura dubitans. The sequence continues at coordinate 43,053,374 of OV121076.1, forward strand.
CTGCTGGAGCACAATAGTGCAATAATTAACTGTCAAAGATTTGTATCATATTCTAATCAGTTCTTTATTACCAAATTTGACAAAGTGATCAATTTCACAGTTCGATAATTTGGAAATAAATTATTTGAACTGGATGCATATAATCTTGATGGTTAATAATTTTGTAGTCACATTTTACTCCAAACATCAGCAACATAATATGCAAGGTATGTTCATTTCATATTGTGTCAAATCAAATGTAATATAATTGAGTGAGGAATGACCTGATTCATAAATAATTGTCTTTCTTCCAGGTTTTGAACACCCCTGATCCAGGAAATGGAGTTTTGTCGTAATCTGTTAGGCTATTCAACTTTTTCACTCACAGAAATTTCTCACCTTTGTGTGTCATGCAACTGAAATTATGCAATAAAACAATGATCTAGGAGATTGATTTTTCAGGATATCCGAGTTGTTACGTTGTTTATTTCACTTGGCAGTCGCCAGGGATTGGCATTCCAGATAAGCCAGATTGACATGTCACTCCAAAACATTTTGCCCGCTTGTTTACTGCATAATATAACACCCCAAGCCAACCTAGACACATAGCATGCATACAGCTCTCCACTGTGCTGAATTATCAATTGATGACAGTAATTGTAAAAGCAGTGATTAAGCTGAAAGCATGTGTTCAACAGTATCTTGGCAATAGATCTGCTACAATCAATAGTTTAATTTAATGATGAGTGTCGTGCACCATGGTTTGCATCATGGTTGCGTGGTGATGGTTTAATTAATTACCTACCTGCCTGAGACCATCATTACATTATTTGTGGGCACTGCATAGCTTCGATTTCTATCTGAAAATGATCGTGCTCGAGAGGTTGAAAGACTACTGCGAAAACAGTACGATACATGGACTAAGTTATTTGGCTGAACAAGGAAGAAACTTCATCGAGAGGTAATTGTGAACAATAAGTAAACCCTTGACATTTATTTTTATTTTAAATTGATTGGAGTTATGGTACCAACTGAGCCGTAAACGGTAAAAGTTAAAAATGTAAGACAACTCAGTTGAGTAGGTACCTACTCTCACTGAAACATAATACTATGCACGATTTGTTCACGAGAGAGAAACTTTTATGTTACGTTTAATATACGTTTATGTACTGTCATAATATACAAAATGTGATTGCCAATTATGACACATCTAAGGTCCGTAGAATGTAGAATAATAATATAAAATTGCATAGAAACTTACCTAGTTTGGCAGAATAACAAGAAATAACAAAAATAGTACCTAACATGGAAAAATATTTAAATACGGATGAGTGAAGAAAAGAAAATACAAAAACAGCACTGACACTACACAGAGCTATTCTGTAATTGAATTCCACTTTTGCAGGGTATTTTGGCTGGGTGCCGTCTGTATTTCGACTGTTGGCATGTACATTTTGGCCAAGGAGTCGTGGGACAATTTCGTGACCCATCCGGCCTCTTTTGTAACGGACACCAACTACTTGGCATGGAACACTTCCTTTCCTTCGGTCTCTGTTTGCGAGAGAATGGATGGTAACGCTCGGATCGTCAAGTATATGAAGAAGTAAATTAATTAACCACCCACCAGACCGTTAAAATAATAGTTATATACAACTCCTCTGAAGCTATAGCATTAATTGATTCAATTCTTGTCAACAAGCGATTGGAGAATTTGAAAATTTAGTGCTAGGAGATTGTACCTAATATATAAATCTAGAATCAAACCTCTAGGCCCTAAAGCACCATGGAAAGTTTGGAAAGTAAACTATAATTTTTGTGGCGTTTAAAGTTTTGGTGTTTTGTGAGAATATCAGGGATTGGAATCATGAAGACGAGTGGCACCTTTCTAAAGATAAAATAAAGCCAAAGCACACACAAGAGATATATTAAACTTCCAACCTAACAACCAATTTTCAATTTAAAACCTACATAATAATTGCAAGAAAGTACTGTCATGCTCATTGAAGGTAAAGCTAAATTTGGGAAATAAGCATTAAAAGCATACTAACTTCCATCCTGAAATCAACTTGTTAAGCAAGATAGAAAAATATTCTAGCAATATAACCATGTGAAACGTTTCAAAATATCATTTCAGCAATCAGATCGACATGACCAAACTGTTTCTCTACGTAAGCACGGTAACGAGTAAACCAGACGATTGCATTGTTTGCGAAGTGTGCAGCAATGAGACCAAAGGCAACTGCCCCGAGATTGACGAGAAGTTAATATTCGAGGTGATCTACTAACTAACATGCAAAAGTTCATGTTTACTTAATCGCACTTTCCCGAATCAGTCATTCGCTGAACCGCAAATTTACTTAAGATAATTTTGTCTAAATCAAATCACGCTTGTACAAATTGTACCTTTTCGTTATTTCGGTAAGTGATTAGTGTAGTAGTTGGGGGGGGGGGGGGGGGGCGATTTCATAAGGCTGGCGGCACTGCTGCATTGAGGCGTAGGCACACGTAAAAGAGCCCCCGAGAAATTTATTGAACCGATTTTCCAGTAAAAAAATATATTTTTATGGCCCCATAAACAGTGAATTTGCCTTAACCATAAAATATTCTAATGTCCTGCACCAAGAGCGGCTGGCAAGTAAGCAAAGGTATAGGTACCTACAAGTTTCGACAAATTGGACAATATTCGATTTGGTTACGTAATCATTTAGTTTCCGAGCGCTGCAGGCCAAAAAATTCTTTATTACCTGTCCACGCACGTTTCAAACCCATTGTTAGCTGAAACGTAGCGAAGGACTTGTGCAAATTCGATAAAAATCGGAGCAGCGATTATTAACCAGTACCTACATAAACCGATAAATACACAAACTGCGGAACTCACATACTCATTTTTATTTGGGCTGGTGAAGCTGAAGATTTCGCTTTGCTCGCTACTGTCACCAATAATTGAAAAGTAATAGTAGTATTATTATGTAGACTGTCGAGTAATAATTATATTCATAAAAACATTTCTCATTAAACGAACATGCCCTGAAAATGTTACGTAGGCAACCAATGGTACACAAGAGCATACCACCAAGCCTACACACAAGGCTGACCAGCGCTCGTCATGACGAAAAAGAAGGATGAAAATGCTAAAATACTGACTCTAAACTGGCTTCTAGTATCAGGCGCTCAGGCGAGAGGATAGTACCGACATCGGCCCGCTGTGAATGTGACGTCACCAGACACGTGCTTTGATCGATCCTCCCACTCTGTATTGATCGACTAAAGCTCGCCTCCTATTGGCTGCTTGGCTTTGGAGTCGTAGACATACTGATAAGGCAATGGCGGCGAAGGTTTTAACAGCATGTCCATCTGCAGTTCATCTGCAGTTCATCTGCCGATTAACTAACCAAAATGGTTACAATTATAGTTGTTCGTATTATTAGTTGGCTCTAATTGGCGTATTACTAGTTCGTATTATTAGTAATAACCTTGAACTACAAAAAAATTGGTGACTGTGCCCCAAACCTGCTGCCCTTTCCAATTTCCATTATCGCCTTTTCTATATGACTTTGTGGTTTTCAAAACCCATGGAAGCATGGGGCCAAAAAAGCCAACTGTGTCTGGGGACCCCTCAGACCCAGCCTAGCGGTGCCCCTGCAGCACTAAGTTGTGCATTTAAAGAGAAGATTTTGATGATGCGTGACTGCTCCAGACCCGACACCCCTGCGAGGAACTCTTCGCGAAGTGCATGTGGAACGACATTCCATTCGACTGCTGCTCAAACTTCATACTGCTGATGACGGAGATAGGCCCGTGCTTCACCATTAACTCATTGCTGGCAAGGTGCAGAAATGGCAGGGATGTATTAACACTTAAATATATTTTTTGTGTTTGTTGTTGTATAGCTCTAACTGCAAAAATATACAAAAACAAACAACTCGCACTTTCAGAACAAAGTTAAAAAAAAAATATTAAGAGTACAACTATCTTATATTATAGTGACTTGAGGACTGAATATAAGATTTATCTCAAACTTGCTCAAACTATCAATATTACAGGCCAAAACCATTCGCTCCAAACGTCATCGACTTGACATCGAACATGAAAACTGGTCCAGGAGGGATAAAGTTATTCGTCGTCGAGCCTGTAGACGTGCGTATATGCATACGTCTAGCAGAACTCAATTGATTGAACAATAATGAACGCCCTAAATTAGTTATCTCGTATATTGTTTCTCATTAAGGTCTACCTCCATGGACCAGAAGAAGTACCTTATCGCAATCATCCCACAGACATGCTGGAAAACGTCGACTACCCTGCTCTCACCAACTCCGTTCTTTTCAAAGTAATGAATTGCATTTACCTCTATTTACCTAAAACTGTTACCCACTATCTAACAAACACATTTTCCAGCTTCGCCTCCCTTCCATCAATTGCATACTGGTAACTGCTTAAACCAGTAACAATTTCCTCACAAACAAGACAAAGTATTTTTTCTGAACCATCATTCTTAAACCTTCACTTCCCTTCTCATCTTTATGTTGGCACATTGAAAAGCGCATAGAAAGTCAGTTGGTATATTTCTTGCAATTAGGCGTAAAAGAGTATTAACATGATTGACATTTAATTGCAAATATGCAAAGCGTGAGTTCCCATGTACACTTCTAATTAGATCCTATTATTTAATTGCTTGCAGTTAGTTGAGATCGAAAACGACCCTGGCTTACGCAGCCTCTCTGTGGACCGCAGGGGTTGCAGATTTCGTGACGAGCCGCTTCCGAAATCTCCGTACCCCGTCTACAGTTATTCTACGTGCATCGTCGAATGCCGGATGAACAAACAATTAGAACTCTGCAACTGTACCACTGAATTCATGACTAGATGTAAGTAAATTGCAACACGTATATTACACAGATGGTGCAGGTACAAGCTTGTGTTAAAATTGGCCCTCCATATTGTAATGTTTGTAATGTGGCCCTTTCTGGAAAAAAAAAAAATCAGGAAATTTTGAATTTTTGGCGACTATTATAAATGTATTTTGCCAATTTTTGCAGTATTTTTTCCCCATACGGATCCCAAAACCGAAGGCAAATTTGCCACTCGGGGGCTCTGCAGGACACCTTCGGGGGGCCATTTTGACTGCCAGCTTTTACTCCAGAGGCGTGGTCTGTTGACTGCATTGTCGGAAAAACTATTTCCCAAACTCTTACTATTAGGTACATTGTTTTAATGATAAATAAGGTGATTGAGTATTACTACAATTGAAGCCGTTTGCCACCTTATGACGTCATGGTAAGTAGTTTGGTTATCGGGAAATGACGACTTGAAAAAAAATTGTCGGAAAATCTATTTCATAAACTCAAACTAGAAAATTGATGTACCTAATGGTAATAAACTGATAGAGTATTACAAAGTAAAGTAATTTGCCACCTTGCGACTATATTTGAATTCTGTTTGACTCTCAAAAAATGCTACTACTTAAAATGCACTGTCGGAAAATATATTTCCCAAAGACCAAATAGAACATTGTTTTAATGATAATAAGGTATAATAAAGTATCAAAAGTAAATTCGTTTTCCACCTTGCGACCATCTGTATAAGTCAGTTGATTCTCGGAAAATCACGACTTTAAATAAATGTTCAGGAAATCTCTTTCCCAAGGTCCAACTAGATCAGAAGCGAAGCCGCCATTTCCTCGCAAGCACGCGAGCCCCGTCCCCTCCCCCCTCCACAGTTCACATCCAGTACGTCGACGCCTCGGCCCAAAGAGCGCCGGGGTGTCATTAAAGAATTATATTGTGCGATTCGTTAGCGCGTGAGTTGTTAACGCATTAAAAAAAAATCATTTGTGTGGTATCAAAATCTAATATCATTGTGCCACGCATTCAGAAATCGTTCCATTAAAGTAACAAAAGCGTTTGTGTTATATTTATGTGCCCCATAAACCTAAAGTGTTTGCCTAATTTTGGAGATGGCAAACCATATTTATGACATTCGAATTTAATTAATTTCCTCCAAAACTGTTAACTCGAGAGAGAAAAAATTGTACAATGTCACAACAATTGACGTAAATTCCCCTCTGAAGATCGAGATCCTGACACCCCTATACTGAAAACACGTGCAACCTCGGGGGTGGATTTTACCAGCAGCAAAAGGAAGAGTCATTTGGTATGGGCGAGGAATTGGCAATTTGAAAACGATAATAAATATTTTATCACAAACTCACTCACACACGGAGATTACTAGTCTGCGAGAAAAATGCTTGTTATCTATCAAAATATTCCAATAACGGGATTTATAAATTTTTCGAAATTCCGTTAACACTGTTGTTTTGTTTTTTGGTGCTCGGTCCAGTGCCGGAATCCCCTGTGTGCACACCCCTAGAGTTATACTGTCTTTTTCAAAACGCCAGTAAGTATACTTTCATGTTTTTCCTTTGTGTGGAAAAGATGGCGAGTGCGATGGTATTTTGACAAGTCCAATTGCGTTCCAGAGGCACTTCGAGTGATAAAGCCGCCCTGGAAAGACGCTCCTGGGCTGGCGTGCGACTGCCCACTCGGCTGTTCCGAGCTGGAAATGACTAAAATATGGAGTAGCGAGACTGAGTAGGTGCTTCTAATTCACTGCCCAACATAATGAACCCACTGGCCAATAATATAATGAAAGGAAAGTAACCTTGATGCTGTGGCTGTACTTGTCGGCAGGAACCCTGATCCTGACAGTGACATCGAATTGGTGATTAAGATGGCCTCCCTGCCAAGTGAAAGATATCAAAGAAATGTCGTAACGACAAAGCTCGATTTAGTTGGTAAGTAATTCGTATATTGTATTCGAATATTGGATTCGCGAAACAAATTTTAGCTATTGCACAGCCCACACTATTCGCGTACCATATAATGTGGAAAATACCTAAAATTCGATGAACGGCATGGAACGAGTGAAACAGCTGTAATTCAGTAGTGCAAGCATCTCAAAATTGCACAAAATTGCTCAAAATTGTTGGTGAGGGGAGTGCCAAAAAAGGATTACAGGGTTAGTTATAATAAATGGTATACCAGCACCTGGCAAGTCTATATTATATATATCCATGGGTGCTTGGCTTGGTCTAACTTGAACTGTGTCCAGTTTCCTTGGGAGGAACGGCAGGTCTGTTCTTAGGAGCCAGTCTCCTGAGCGGCGTCGAGGTTTTGATCTACATGTTGGTCCGATCCTGCACCCGCGACAAGCGTGGATCTCTTAGCGGACCTTCCACCTCAGCAGCTGCAAGAGACATCTCCGGCAGTGCCAGCCAGCCATGGTCTTCGGAACTCCAATGATTCAGATCTGACGTCTAATTGAAATTAATTCTGTCGTCTTGTCAGAGAATGCACTCAGATGCAAGATTTTACTTTTTTTACACGATATTTAGAAGCAAAAAAAAGCACACCCTGCAGGATGAAGCCATCGAGGGTATTTGGTAACAGTCGTGTTAGCCTTACTTTACCACAGCATGGTGGACTTCGAAGTAAAATATTATTATTTTGACTCTTTTCGATTTGTATAGAGTAAAATGGTAAATAATGATAATGATAAATACCATTTTTAACGGTAATGATAAAAACGTAATCATTTGACTCTTTGGTAGGTATACTCTATGACACGAGATCCCCAGAAAGTGGCAAACTCAAATTAATTCTATAGTATATAGGTACGTCTACGACCGTAATGACATTCCCTCAGCAGCGATTCACGCCTGCACACAGCACCCATGAGTGACTCGTTACAGCGATCACTTCGCAATGTCAAAATTATTAATCGCCGATGTAATTTATAACTTTGAATTTGACATTTTAGCATGGTTACACAAAACGGCATGACGGCGACTAAAATAGCAGGCAATATTTAAAATCTTGTCAAACTGTGATGAGACCAAGGTGCGTTTGAGATAGTGCTTTGGTTGGAAAGCGACGCGATCCTTAGGTGCCTATTTGACATTTTCTCTTGTTTCTAAATGATTATGCATAACGAAATTCGATCACTGCTCCAGGGTAAAGGCAACTGTAGGTATATTATGCTAAAGCCCGCTTTTATACTGCATTCGACGTACGTTATACGTCGTGGCTTGAACTGCTTCAACTTAAAAAGTGAATAAATATGCATACAAGCAAACAAGGAAATGTTTATTTACTTGCTACATAATATAACATTCAAATTACTTGTTTATAAACTACTATAGAATATATTTCAGCTATAGCACAGAAAATAAAAATATTGAATGGCACAATCTTCGCACAGAGTTGATCGCAAGCTTGACGAGCTGGCAAGGGGCTAGCCTGTTATATACCATGCCCTAGCCAATGGGTTACAAGGGTTGTATGGGTTTGTCTTACTTTAACGCTGCATAATATGGTCATAATTGACCATAATTGATCAGTGAACATTGATAACATTATGATAACAAAGCTATGAAATTGGCATAAAATCATGTTGAAAACACACACTGCACAGCGAAATCCACATTGGCTAGGAATAGGTATTACGGTACAGGAAAGCAAGAAATAATAATTCAACAAAGTCCAGCTTGTATTGCAAAATCAAATCAACAACATGAAGTTCAAACATCCTATATTATGTCCATCGTGACATCGCTCACTGCAGCGACGAGTTGCGCTCGAGCTCGAGACCACTCGCTCTCCTGGGCGCCTGGTACCAACGGTGAATTTCGCGTCCAAGTTTTAGCCGAATCGACGCAGAAGTTGAGGCTGCGTCTCTCAGCCTTCGGCCTAGGCTGGCCTTGCGTGCTCGCGTGTAGCTTGGGTTGCCTGCCTGGCCAGGGATTCACGAGCAAAAAACCACTAAGGGCTCAGGGGCAACATGTCTAATTCTTAATGATTGATGAAGCTTGTCTGGCCTGAAAGGAAGCCGAGGGTGAACCCGGCTCCGGAACTTTAAGGCCTGGCCTGGAAGGGAGCCGAGGGTAGACCCGGCGCCGGCTCTAGGACTTAAGACTGGAAGGGAGCCGAGGGTGGATACGGTGCTGGCATTAAGACCTGGACTGGAAGGGAGCTGAGGGTGGATCCGGTGCCGGCATTAAGGCTTGTTCCTGTCCAACAGCACCAAGGGACGGCCACCATCTTTACGTCCTTTTTGAGGTACATGCAACTGAAACAATAGGAGAGGTTGATACGCAAGAAGAGAGAAACTGTAGCCTAACTTCAATCTATATCCATTCCAACTCTCAAGCTATCAGGCGTGTGCATGGCGGTCACACACCCAACACCTGATTTGAACCAGTGTTGCTTAACTTTACCCTAAAATTTTTGAATTACTTTAGTGCCCAGCGGCGAGGGGTGTAAATATAGGCGTGCGCAGGGCCCCAGATTAGTTGGGAACAGCAACGGTTGTGGGGGAGGAGGAGTGAGGAGAGCTCATTCCATATAATTTATGAGTGCAGTGCAGTGTATTTTGCAGTGTTTATGAGTGAGCATATTTTGTGGTGCACGTAACAGCTGTTATCTGGCCACTCGCGGTCATTATTTTGAGCTCTGTTATTTGGCCGGGGACTGGGCACCAGCTTTCTTGCGTCGGGCTGCGAGTTGCGGTACAGTTTCATAATCAATAATCTCTTGGCGATGACGCATGATGATGATCTCGAGGAACTGCGGACGCCGGCAGTTTATGTCCTGTACCTTATGTCCTGCATATTTCCCTGGTCCTTATGCAGGGGCGGATTTGACGGTCAGCATTTCTGCAAATGCGGACGAGGCCTCTCCTTCGAGATTATCTCGGAGGCCAGGGACCGCGCTTGCGAGGCCCCATGCGCTTGCGCCCTGGGCCCTCAGAGCCTGGGCCCTCAGAGCCTGGGCCCTCAGAGCCTAGGGTCTCCAGGCTGCCTCGTGTCTGCCTTGGTCCTTGCGTATGGGGCCTCAATATGTGGGCCTCGGGAACTTGTCGTGAGGCATGGTGACGTAGACCGCCTGGCCGGCTATCAGTGGGTTCTTGTGGGAAGCGATTCCGTCAAAGAAGTCCACGTGCAGTCGGTTCAGGACGTTCTCCAGGGTTTCGACTCCGAGCTCTCGGTGCATGTCTGCTGTGCGAGCGAATTGCGGAAGGCCGGTGACTGCGCGGAGTACTCCATGTTCTGCACACGTTGAGTGTCAGATTTATGCGAGTAATGTTAATGCAAATGTGCCAAAAAGTTCGACGAGGATGGGATTCGAACCCACGCGGGCAGAGCCCATTGGATTAGCAGTCCAACGCCTTAACCACTCGGCCACCTCGTCACACATACTATGGTTTGGTGGGGAGCACTGGGAAGTAGCACGGGGAAGAAGCCTCGACGGCTTGGGAACGGATGGACGTCGGAGGACTCGCCATCCAAGAGCAAGGACCGCTCTTCGACGTGGTCCATAGAGATACTCAAAAGACCTCGCACCCAGGGACTGGGGCCCGGCGCTGACTGCAAGACACCGACGACGCGGGCTGGACGGTGGCTGCAATGCGACGCCTTCACGTTCGACCGACCGCCGGCAAGTCTGCCGGGTACCGACCTCTGAGAGCGCTGTTCAGTGCTGCGAATGTGCACTCGTTGACGTCGCTAGGTCGCCGCCGCTTTCGTTGAGCTGCAACCGACGCCTCGTCCGACGTCTCGTACGGCGTCGTAGCCGCGCCGCTACTTCGCCGCCGGCGTCGAGAACACGCACGCCTACACGCCGACGCGATCGGGTCCGAGCGCCACTGCCATAGCTACGGTCACTAAACTTGAGTAGTGTTTTTTATTCGATGCTGGCCAGTATATGGGAGCATAGTATTTAGGGCATCGGCTAAGAAGCATTGTATCGTATTTTTGTCTAAACGTAAAGTAAATTTGTTTTTGCATCTTTATATTATGTCGTGAAGAGTACTGGAAATTGTTCCCGTCATCCTACCCCAGACCCCTATAAGAACCGCAAAGTAGGCGTCATCGGGTACCGGCCGGAGGGATCTGAGTTTTGCGCGCGGCCTTCCGGGTAAGGTAGGTGGGAGCTTACAATTTTTTTCGATGAAAACTTGTAATTCGAAACTTGGAACATGGCGGTTTCAAGCGTATAAGCACGCGTATTTCCTATACGAACGTTTTTGGCTGGCTTATTATTTAATTATCTCCTCCTGTGTATTATTATTATTTCTGCTTGTTATTTAAACGCGCGTGTGCAGATTGAGGTATCAAGAGCGATATTTGCCTTATGTATTCCAGTCGTCACCATGGCTCGGAGTTAGCGATGGTAGCTCACGTGGCAGGGGTAGGTGGTTCACATCCCCGCCAGTCCGCTTTTTGTGCATGCCCTGCTATTGGAATCCATGTCACTGTTACTGTCGCCCTTTTAGCTAGAGAGTGAACTAGCCAGTGACTTGTGACTTCCAATTACTTATAATTTAAATGTCCAAATGTACATTAGTAGCTCATATACGTTATTTCCTTCCCAACTTCCATCAGACGGTGTGGTGCGGTGGAAGCTCGCTCGGATGATAATGCAAAGGACCCGGGTTCGAATCCCAGCCGATCCACACGGTTGAGGCGGCCGTGCAAAAATAACACGGGGTGTTTTTTGGCCGGAGCAAAATAGCTCCAACTTTCTTTTTGCAAAACACCACCCATCTAGCTCTGGCTACCGGTCGTTCCGCTTGGCACTGAAGCGTGCATCGGGGCCATCGGCACCCGATGTGCTTGGGCATGGCTGCAAGTCTGGCGTCGATCGGACAGGACATCCCGAGACGTCCTAGGGTGCCCTGATAGATATCGCACAGACTGCAGCAGCGACAAAACTCCGAAGAGTAAATGTCGACTCATGCCTTGGCCGGGAATCGAACTCGGTCCATCTTGGTAACGGACCCGTGTCCGCTGCCGAGAATGGTGCCTCCCACTGAGCTAGATGGGTGGATGCTTTGGCACGAGGAAATAATGTATATAAGCTATTTTGGGTGAAAAGGATAGGTCAAAAGCCTGTCTCGAGCATTTTATAGACACAGCTGCCTCGGCCGACTGCATCGGCTGGGACTCGAACCCCGGCCCTCTGCGTACCATTCGAGTGTGTTACATCTGTTCCACACCGTCTGATGAAAGCAGAGAAGGAATTAACATATACGAGCTGATCATATGCGCTCGGGCAATTAAAGGATAAGTTAATGGAAGTCGCTCTTTGGTTCACTGTCTACCTAAAAGGGCGACAATAACAGGGAAATTGATTGCCGAAGACAAGGCAAGTTACAAAAAGCGGGTGGACCGGGATGCGAACCCGCTACCCCTGCGTTCTAAGTTGCCTTCGCTACCGCTGAGCCATGGTGGATACTTGCATCCCGAAGGCAAATGTCGCTCTTGGGTCTTTAATCTGTGTTTTACAAGCGAGTTGCCAGAAGAAGTGTATTTTGTTTCATCTGCATCACCATTTAAAGACTCTTTGATCTGCATCATGGTCTGCCTCTACATGATGCTATTATACTTTTACTAGTCAGTCAATTAACAGTGGCGTTACTGAGGGGAGCATGCAAACCTGTCCTCGGGGGCCTTCGGGCTCAGGGGGGCCTCTGCGAGGTCCGAGACCCCCCTGAGCACTTCCCCCTGGGCCCAGTGCCCAAATTAAACCTTCGACACCCATATAGGCTAACATTTTACGGTGCCCTCCCCCCCCCCCCCCCCCCCGCCACGACATGTGGCTTTTCACGCGAGTCATAATAATATAGCCAAAGATTTTTCCTTAAATTTGAAATCATTATGCTGTATTTTTTGCAAAACGTGCAACGTTCTATACAACTTGAATTCGTCAGTTCCCTGTTAAAAGAAAATACTTTTTCCTCTAAACTTTCTACACCTTAGCGGTGGCGTTTCTGGCGCCCCTCTCGGACGCGGCGCCCCTAGGCTACCTTATAGCCTCGTCAGCCTATGCATAAATCGGGCACTGCCTGGGCTCTTGAGCTATAACGATGAGATGACCTTTTTTAGAGAATGGATATTTTGAAGCGAGTTTGAGAATCGAGTCTGATCCCATGCAATTTTGTTGATGAGCGAAGCGAAATCATCAATTTCACTACTGCTAAAAAAAAACTTGTGTGTGTTTGTTTGTATGTGTGTTTGCCCGCGCTCTACTGGCCAAACGCCTGCCTCGATTGGGATGAAATTTTCAGGGTGTCTACTTTTGTTCTCAACTTAGACCCCTGCGTTTTTCAAGTAAATCCTCCATACCCAATTCACTTTCAAAGCAGAAAAAAGAGCAATATTCGACAATTGGGCAAGTTTGGAAAAGTACGGAAATTTATTTAAAAGTGCGTATTTTTTTCAAATTTTCCCAATTTTGATAGTTGCCTTTAGAAACCATCGAAACATCACACCAGATTTTTTTACTTGAAGTTGACTTCAAGATTTGACAGATATTAGAAATTTTGTCAATTTCGTGCATGCAAGTTTTTGAAAGTAAGTTCGCGGAAGAAATATATCTCCAACCTAATAAAAAACCTTTGGCATGAGTTACATCTATGTATTTACATGCACATTGCTCATTGATCTCAAAATGAGCATATTATTTCCGCTACCCGACAGCTCGGACAGAAACAAAGAAAGGCCAGAATCGTTTACAATATCAAGTGATCAGAATTTCCGAAAAAGCAATGGTCCGGCTTGCTGCTCCATGATTTAGGCTTTTTGCCTCAATCTTTTTATGCGCTATATACAAACCGCTACGCTCATCTTCAACGCAACACAAATTGCGTTCGCCCTAGTAAGATTTAATAACGGCCTTTGGACAATAAAAGAAACTTCTTGAGTCCACGGCAATCCGTACGGAAGTTCCCAAAGCCCGCTTTTTTCGGCCTAGGTGCTTAGAAAATAAACTCCCGTAAGGAATAACCCGTAGTGCTTTTTCGACCCCTGCACTTAGAGAAACCTCTTGTCAGATAACACTAAAATAATTTAAGCATATCCCATCCCTCCTCTGTATTGAAATAATTTGGCTCCTTGATAAGATCATCCGTTTAGCCACGATAACCAGATTAGGTACCGCAGGTATGTAATTAGCTCGTTGCATTTTTTTTCGTTCAGTGCCGCTCTGAGTGAGCCGCGTCGAGCAGTATCGGCAGCAACAGAGCTCGGAAGGGAGAATCAGTATAACCGAAGGTTATTATAATAGTATCTTTGATCAGTATGGTACAAAGAGAAACTTACTCATCTCTCAGATCGCGCTGCGCAAAAAGCCAGAAATCTTAGATACCTACCTAATTAATTACAAATCCATATTTTCAGAAAATTCTTTAAATCAGGTAAATTTCTATTCATACTAAAGTTATGAATCTATGGTAAAAATTAATTTCAAGAGGTAAATCGTTCCTTAATCTTAAACGAAGGCAATGACCCTTTTATTAAGGAATTTATTTTCTTACAGGAGACAAAAATAAAAAATCTGATACTTTTCCAGCAATTTATAAATTCTGGAAATCAGGAACGGCAACAGTAGTGTGGGCGGGGGGGGGGGGGCATCGAGGGGGCCTTGGCCACTGTAGTCAATTAACATTATCAACATCTCTTCTTGCAAATGAAACAAGATAAAATCCATATAAATGAATCAAATTCAATCTCTAAAATTCCTGTATTTCTTCAGCATGTAGGTACTGTAGGTGTATGTTCTGTCGATACTTGGATCTTGAACTCATGACTCTTCGCTTCTTAGATATTTGCTCGACAACTATGAACGCCAACTCAATTCTTGCTCCCATTGAATTTCTTTTCTTCATTTTCTTCGTTAATTGATGCCAAAGTAGGTATGAGAGTTGCGGCAAATCAGAGTGGTTCAGCGCAAGAAACAGCGGAATCAGATGCGTGTTCCTAGGCCTTCTGGTCACTCTTAACCTATGTCCAGTAGGTACAAGCAGTGTGATTTCGTAACTCTGACTTTGCCGTTCTCGGTTACAAAGTTAATAAATTAACATGGACAACAAATGGGATGTTATCCATCAGAACCGATAACGGCATGACGTGAAAGTTACAAAATCGCTAGGCAGTTAGTATTGCAGGTTAATTTGAAGCACTACCGACTGGATTCGAACGGCGCTGCTCTTGTGCAGCGCCGTTCGAATCCTGTCGGTAGTGATTTGAAGTCATAACATGAATGCCAACATTAGTACCTAGTACATAAAAGTATCTCTGGTTCCATGGCACACAGTCGCTCTTTTGAAACTGTTCAACCGTTTTAATGGTACCTACTTACCTTCCACACCTACCAATGTTATAAACCTTAACTATGCAGGACTAAAATTATGCTATTTAAGACAGCATGCTCAAATACCTACTAGGCTAGGTAGAAAAGTTAAAACCACATCTTTTATCAGGTAGGTACCTAACTAGTAATTAGTATATACATTACAATTTTGCACACAAAACCATTCCATGTTTGTTTCTTTTCGCATTCTACCCATGCTCCCCCGACAGCTCAGATTAGTTTCCTGTAAGCCTCCCAAGTTACGTAATACTTACAAATTGTGTATTTTTTAAATAAATGAAACGCAAACTTAATAAGTCTTCAATATGACACTTTATGCATTCAATTTAATTATGTGGTAAATGTTTGCACAAATTGAACATCCATGACAGCATTTTGTTGACAATCGGCAGCTCTATTGATAGTGCCAAGAAGTATAGACATCACCTATGAACTAAGTTCTATTATTCCATCTTGAAGCTAGATGCGTTAGATAATATCATCACTTTACAATAATACACGTGGTACAAGCTGTGAAGAGTAGCATTCATTTCTTAATCAAGCATGTCATGATTATACTCAGTTACCTACACTTTTGCCAAATTTAAATTAATAGCCAGGGAATCAGTATATTTCACCATCATTCCATTACTTACAATTCTGCTAACAAGACAAAATATAACTGTAAAAGTTTGAGATCACTGGCATTATTTAATTTAAAAATGCAAACAATTCCATTTTCATCAAATCTTATGTCACTTATAGCCACAATATGCCTATGGAATCTCAATTGACTAGATGACATTTGTTTGCCTAATTGAAATGAATATCTTTCACAATCCCTTGTGCATTTAAAAAATTACTTTCGTACTCAAATTGCCTCTGGGCTTTCTGCAAGTGGCCCGAACAAAAGCCCTTCTATCACAGTGCCTCGATTCGATATTGCGTGCACCATCATGAAAAATATCAACTCAACAAACACAATGGTTCTATAAAATAAATTAACAAAATCCAACATATCATTATGTAGTAATTCATTCTCCCGCCAAACTCCACCACATTGACTAGAATTCGTATCGAAACAGGCGTGAGAATGCTCAACAAAGTAACTTACGAGGAACATTAAACGAAGACGACGTGAAAATCAGGAATGTACATAGCTACGACATATTCCACCAAAGAGCACTCAGTGATCTGTTTTTCCACCTACAGCTTCAGAAAAGTAAACAAAAGCAGCAAAACAGTAAAAAATGAATTCACAGGTATCGTCCTCATGCAAAACCGCTTCCATTTCAAAAATTACTTATCCTCGACTAATACCGCGGCAGCAAAAAAGCTAGATAACACGCCGGCATTCCCAGTCAAGCGTAAAACCTCGGACCTCTGTGAATCGTGCGCTTGCAGGCTGCCAATTCGGTTTCCGGTAGCAGCTTCGAGGATCAGCCGCCAGAGAGCCGTTCAGCGGCTTCAGCTTCAGCGGTAACAAGGGCGAATGGATGAGAGATGAGACGTATTGGGCAATGATTCACTTGCGGCTCGATGAGTTGTTTGAGGGGTGCCTATTGTCTAGAGGGTGCACAAGACTCGCCGCTCGGAAAGGGTGGCGGGTTACGCTCGTTTACGTCGGGCACAGAACTGAAATGAAAGAACGGGGAGAATTAGTTTATGTCCGCCGTGCATTTCATTAAGCAAATGTTAAATAACTGACACTAACGCTAGGTATATTGTGATGCATTGCTAAACAATAAGATTTTGAAACCCTATTTGAAATTGCAAATTCTAGCAGTTGGCTATTCGTACAATTGAGGATAAGGTAAAATTCTCAAATTTAGATTTAGGGTAACTATTTAGTTAGGTACTCTAACTTAATAATAAGGTAAATTGCACACACATTCTGGATCCCTTGCTAGTCACAAAATATTTGGGATGATTTCCAGCCAGGCTTGGCCCGTCCAGTTTCACACACCTTTCAGGATGTAGTCTGTCAGCAGCGTGGGAACGGTCGGGCTGTCTTCGTTGATCGCCTTCAGGACTGCAAGAGATCGACTGGCGTAAGTTACAACTTGCAGCACATAAGAAAAATTAAGCTTATAAAGGGTTAGGTTGAATACTTTTTACGGAATTATTTTTGAAGTACCAAACTCACTTCTAGTAGCATTGAATTTCAAGGCTTATAAATTTTACAGCCTATAAATTCAAAGCTAGTAGGTAGGTATTTTGTGTAGGTATATTATTTTGTTTGGGGACTCAAATGTTGGCTCATCAACTTTTGAAAATTGCGGTCAGTAGGCTACTGACGCGCATAGAAAAGTTTATACTTAATTTAGGGATTATTGAATTGAACTTTCTACTCAACAAAATCGAGCTTTAAGCAGAGTATCAGCACATCCATGGTATCAGTATGATAGTGTGTGACTCATTTGCTAATATATAAATACCTGGTACCTAATATCATTAACAACTATTTCACAAAAAAGTTTGAAAATAAACTTTTGTCATATGTTTACCAAGGCCCGTAGATCTTGCCTCCTAGCAGCAAGGAACTAATACTCCACTATTTAGTTCACTTTGCTGATGCTAGGGAATCTACAGACCTTGATGAATAATAAAAAAGTAAGCTTGAGGTGCAAGGGTCACTTACTTTTGATGAGTACTTGTAGAGCCTGATTGTCTGGCGGACCGCTGGCCAGGTGGTAGGGAATCACCGTTGTCAGGTACTGAAACGATGCAAACAAAACTTCAATTCCCATACGATTCCCATTCTATGCTATTCTAGGCACGGTTTTCATGATTTTCCATGTCTATGTCACGACAGTGGAAAAATGACTGTTCCTTGAAAACATTGCTATAGCAGTCCGTCGGTGAAAAGAAACCAAGCGCCAAAAGTGCAAAATCCGAACTATGAATCTGATGATATTCAGAAAGTGTTAAGACCAAAGCAACGTCTGCTTTGTGATGCATTTAGAACCAAGAGATCCAAGCACAAAGAATGAGATAATATAAAAATGCTAAATGTTTACAAAACAAAAAATTATCTACATTGATCAAAATGGCTTTTGAGTCAATTTTTCTTATTGCCTTAAAATAAACCTATGAAGGTTTCTAGCTAGGTTACTTGGTTTATAAACTTTCAATTAACAACCGGTTTCATAATCAATCCACTCATGTGGCCAAATATTATATTTAACACCTTTCTGATGGCAATTACCTTCCCTCACAAGTGATTGAACCTGGAACTGTTGTTGTACAAGTGTTGTGCAAGTCATAAATCAATTCCGTACAGACCCTGACTTTCGGGCCTCAATTCCACCACATTCCGAGCATTCCGAGCAAATCCGCCGAGCCTGACCTACCTTGGGATCGAGTCCGGCGGGCGTTCTAAACGAGGCGTTCACCCGACCGGTCCGCTTCTTTTCGACATGGAACTGCCGCCGCTTGTTCTGCACGGC
Organism: Nemoura dubitans; assembly: GCA_921293005.1. Lineage (NCBI taxonomy): Eukaryota > Metazoa > Arthropoda > Insecta > Plecoptera > Nemouridae > Nemoura > Nemoura dubitans. The sequence goes on from OV121076.1 coordinate 43,071,990, forward strand.
CAGCAGCAGTGAGATGAACGTGTTTTTCAGCTCCTTTTCGTACTCGAGCTCGTCTCGCAGAGCCAGCTCGGCGATGAGTGTTTCCGAGTATTCGCGGATCAGGACTTCCAGCTCAAGGTAGAGGTCGTTGAGTTGGCCAACCGACAGGCTCTTTAGTTCTGCAGACAAGAGAGGTACATCTTAGTGCTACGGAGCAGCAACCAGCTATGCTTGACACCTTTCCCTAAACCTTCCTGGAGTCGAAACTCAAATTTTGATGAACATATTTATTATTTTTTCATCTGTGAATTGAAATAGTATGTCTAACCATTTAATTAGGGTATTTAGAGAAGGTACACAAAGAAGAAACCATAAATAGTAACTATTACCAACAAGACCATATGATCATTTTGATATTAATAAAAATCACAATTGCCATTATCTATGATCTAGTCAATTTTGAATTCCAATGTTTGTTAATGAAAAATTTTTGTATAATCTATTTAAGAACACCATTATAAATAAATATATATGTATTAACTTGATGTTTTGTTGAGACAATGATGGAGACACTATTATTTCAAGTTTAATTTTATGCTTTAATCAGCATGCTCCTATTGTTCCAGATTATACAGACTCTTTGCATTCCCACAATCTCTGCCGCAATGGCACATGAAAGTCACGAAGCCGTGTTTCTAGCGAAGGCAGGCAAGAGTGCACTCACTCTCTTCGTAGAGCGGTGTGTTGAGGTGGTCCTTGGCCTTGTCGCGGATGTCCGATGCATCGGTCAGCGAGCCATCCGAGTCCGGGGAACGTTCCGTCGACGGCGTCTCCTGCAAATTCCACGCGGTTGTAGCGGAAAAGTGGCCACAGGCTACGTTAATAGAAACTGTGGTCAAGCAGTTGGAGGAGATCACTTGTAGCCTCGAGGGTCCGCATGTCGAGAAGTTACAGAGATGGTATTCCAGAACGCCGCATTTTCACAATCTTATTTTACCAGGGGAAGAGTTTGATTCGGGTGAGAGACTCATTATTCTCGTCAGAATCGAACACCAATTGCAGGTTGTATTGATTGGTGCATTGTCTTTGCATACTCAACAGATATCCGTCACTAACAAGTGGCACAAAAGCTAGCTGAGAATTTGTTTCCTTTGTGAGCTAAGACTCTATTCTGTAGACAACAAGATCATGTGGTATTTTGAAAACTGTGCGAGACATTTTATTTCCGGTTTTTCAGTGGTCTGTTGAGAGACTAAATTGATGTTAGCAGGAAAATAACAGGCTCTATTTGGATGTTGCTAAGCAAATAACAAGTTAACAGACCATTTGATATTAAATGTATCACAGAAAACCCCAGACTTTTACTATATTAAGAACTAGATGATGACTCCGCTGATACTTCCCAAGAGTACGGACATTGGGTTTATAGGTTTAGGCAGAGTCCCACCGCTAATGCTAGGGTGTCTGCGTAGCCACCGAGGTCGCAGCCCAAAGTGTCGGTTTCTCTCGCCAGATAGCGCCAGCAGCTCTTCCGGGCGCTTGTTTTCGAACGTGGCTTGAAAGCGGCGATTGCTATGATGTAATGGCGCTGTAGGGTTAATTAGGGGAAATCTTGCCTTGGGGGTGCCCCTCACAGACAAGTTTTCCCCTATTTAACCCTCGGTGGCTACGCAGACACCCGAGCATTAGCAATGGGACTCTGCCTAAACCTATCAACCCAATGGTGCGGTACGGACGAACTGCGAACCGACCTGCATGAGGTCGTCGATCTCCTGTATGACCTCGTCGGCGGTCTTGAGGGGCTCCGTGTCCTGGTGCAGCCCGGACAGGATCAGCGAGTGCATGTCCAGGTCGCTGGCCACCGCCTCATCCTCCGAGCTCAGGTCCAGCTCGTCGTCGGGAGAAGCCTCCTGCAAAACGAGAACAAACGTCAGGCACTTCACAGCCAGAGAGCTCAGAGCTACAATTTGAGAAATGTTCTAATAAATCAATTTGAGATTTGTGCAAAGGAACCTTCCTGCAAGGTGCACAATAACATTTTGCTACATTTTTATAGAACCCCACCTATGGGGCATAAATAATAATCTATATAAATAATAAATATGAACTGAATATGATAGGCTGGAAAATAGCCTGATCCATAAAGGATACATGGTAAGAGATGAATAAAACATCATAGTCAAAGACGAGATATTTTCCAGATTTCATTTCATGGAAGTAATAAGTAATAACACTGTCCACTGTAGTTATAACACTTCACTGTTGGTCAGTATTGTGACTGAGTATAGGCAGCATGTTCAATTCGACTTGTAGTTTATAAGGAAAGTTGATCATTTGGGTTCACTATACACGGAATGTATGGACAATGTTGGGCAGTGGGCACAGAAAGACGGGCACAATTTGGCAATGCTCCAGTCCAGTCCAGTGGGAAGACCATTTGCTGCTTGACCTGTTTTAACTACCAACTGCCCCAAAATGTGAGGCCCGCAAATGAAACCATCGCGGACCTTTTCCTTTAGAGTACGAGAATCATATCATGCATTTCTTATTGACTCACCTTTTGGTTGAGATTTAGAGCCGGCATGTGCAGTTTCCTAGCGTAAGACTTGGACCAATCGATGGGCAGGATGTTGCCGAAGTTTCCTGTGATCGTCCACCACATTCTGAAAGGCAAGAAGATGGTACGTTTTAGCAAACCATGAATAATAGGCAAACAATTGGTCTCAGAGAAGGTCTACAGCTTTTTGTACGGCGCTATACCCAATCCAGTAAGCAAACACAATCAAATGTATTTTGCAATTGATTGGCATAATATGCACCTAATGCCGCCTCTGTATGGTTTGCAGGGCTTTGTAACGTTTCATCACCGCTCTATGGTGGTTATTGGCATTTTATATTTGAATATGTTTGAAGTTAAACACTGTGAAATAATGAAGCGAGGAAAGCGAGCCAGGCAACTGAGGTTTGAGCCAAATGCTGTGAGTCTGCACACAAAGCAAGCATGTGGAATGTTTGCTCGGGAAGAGCAGTATTGGGTTCTCGGCACAACCGACACCAAGTATTGATCTTTGACTGTATGAGGAAATAATACCACATACGCTGTGAAATGAATGCTAACATGGCTGGTAAACTTGACTGGAAACTTCATTATTTAGAGAAGTGGCGTCTAAAATATTGAGCCTCCGTTTGTGATCCAATTTTCAGGGGCGCCGTACATTTTCTTAAATTTTCCGGGAAAGTTTTCACGGAGTGATCTACTTATAGAACGCAAATGCGTCGCTCATACTGTATAATTGAGAAATAATATCGCACCAAAAAAATTCACAGATTAATTTATTAGCGTGATTTGAGGCAGCCAGTATCAAAACACATTGAATGAAAAAACATCTTCATCCCTAGAAAAAATAGTCTCAGGAAAATATTTTTGTTTGAACGTGTCAAAAATGCTGACTTTCATGCTGGTACCTTTCTGCATATGAATGCCATTACCAAACTATTTATTTAGTCTATTTATATATTCGGTTATATTTGAAATGGGTGAGGGCATATCCGAGTTTTCGACGACGAGTGCACCAATAACTTATGACACACCGACGCAGTCTATATAAACCATGTTGTCAGTTGTCACAAAATATCATGTAGTTTACGAACGGCGTCGGACGCGTAAACACGAAATTCCCCGTGACAGAATTCGGCCGCCACCGCACGGCATGCACATGGTGTGCGTCCCCTTCACCTCCACTGTCCCCATCAGGTGACACACGGCACGGCAAACAGTGACGCACCGACAGTACACAGGGAGGCGTCGTGCCAGGATTAGGATTAATCAATGGACCGGTGAGACAGCCGCCGCGACGCCGGGCGTGGCAACCGACGCCGCCGACGTCGACCAGGATGCTAGCGAAACGTGCCAACTGGGACGGCGTCTGTCCCGGGTCCGCAATTACCTACTAGCCGACGGTCAGCTGGCGTGAATATTTCACTGTCCTCTTGATTTGACTTGAGAAGCGTAGCTCAGGGAACGCTAGACAGAAGCGGCTATATCGAGTGGTCAGCGAATAAGTGCTACGTCGTGTTATTTTCTTGTTTTCCTCGCTAAATTACGAGGTGAGATACGGTCTAAAAGCAACATCGATTCGACGACGTCGACGACGTCGTCGACGTCTCGCAATTTATGTAAAGTCGGCGTCGCAAAGCATAAGGCGGAAGCTGTAAATGACTTCGTGTGACAAGAGAGAGGAAGTCTAATGCAGGGATGATAAAATTAAACCTGGCTACTTGATGGCATATAACGCATAGCTCTGTGGGTGTGCATTAGATGTGTTTTTAGAAGCACGAAGCATGGGCAATCTAAAACAAACAGAGCCCGGGCTTCCTGTTTTGGAATATTGTTATCACTATCATGTGCTTCCGCTTTCTTGTAGTCTCTTGTGTTTGAACTCAGGTCTGGTGGTCGATGTAAATTTGTAGAGTTGATGAGTGGAGAGCAACAGAAATTGATCAATGCCATATACCTATACTCCGTCCTTGCACCCATCCATCGTTTTAAATCTTACAGCCATGACTTTTAGGCAGACAAATGGAGCTTTAAACGGCACTTTTTAAACTTTTGGCACATGCCTGAGCAAGATGCAAATCCACTCTCTCACATAAAGTATGGACTCGAGTATAGAATGAACTAATACCTCCCGGCTCCAGATGCAACCAAGTCAAGCACCCCCATTAATGAATAACAACTCTTCAACTCAGTGTAGCCACTGGCTCCGTTACCTCCGTTGAGTTGTGAAATGATCTAGCGAATCGTAAAAGCATGTAAACCTACGACGAGGCCATCAGAAATCAGAATCGCAGCTTCCAAAATCCTTCAGCCACGATTTCTGCAGCGTCTCTGCAGCGTCTAAAAGACGATGCCCGTGGCTGGCTGGTGAAGTGCCCAAGAACACAATGGCTTCACCTGCCCGAGCGCTCGTGCGCCCGCAATAACGTGGGTTTACACGGTTGGAATAAGATGAATAGAGCAAAACCAGTTCTTTTACAGCATCCCTATCAACTCAGTGTAGCCACTGGCTCCGTTACCTCCGTTGAGTTGTGAAATGATCTAGCGAATCGTAAAAGCATGTAAACCTACGACGAGGCCATCAGAAATCAGAATCGCAGCTTCCAAAATCCTTCAGCCACGATTTCTGCAGCGTCTCTGCAGCGTCTAAAAGACGATGCCCGTGGCTGGCTGGTGAAGTGCCCAAGAACACAATGGCTTCACCTGCCCGAGCGCTCGTGCGCCCGCAATAACGTGGGTTTACACGGTTGGAATAAGATGAATAGAGCAAAACCAGTTCTTTTACAGCATCCCTATCAACTCAGTGTAGCCACTGGCTCCGTTACCTCCGTTGAGTTGTGAAATGATCTAGCGAATCGTAAAAGCATGTAAACCTACGACGAGGCCATCAGAAATCAGAATCGCAGCTTCCAAAATCCTTCAGCCACGATTTCTGCAGCGTCTCTGCAGCGTCTAAAAGACGATGCCCGTGGCTGGCTGGTGAAGTGCCCAAGAACACAATGGCTTCACCTGCCCGAGCGCTCGTGCGCCCGCAATAACGTGGGTTTACACGGTTGGAATAAGATGAATAGAGCAAAACCAGTTCTTTTACAGCATCCCTATACGTCGCGCACCATATAATTATTTGCCATATATCCTGTAGATATCCACCGCAACATCTCAGCTTGCCTCTCTTGTCTACCATAAGACAGGGTAGCATGGGATCACGCGCGGATGGTTTGTGCTGGTTAAAATGAGAAGATGTGAGATTTATAGTTATATATCACCTCGAAATGTAGATCCATCCGTGGTATAACCAATGGTGTAACAATTTCAGAGGGAATCCATGATTACAGTCATTCACCAGCCACCAGGCAACTGTTTTTCGGGGTGATTACAGATTGTCAGCGTCAGATTCATGAAGAGATGATTATATTACAATGGAAAAATTTAACCCTTTAGCGTTGAGGTAATGAAAACATTGTGGTATTGGGAACTTAGGGAAACAATAACGTGGCGATGCAAGAACGTTTTCATGCTCGCTCGAGAGTGAAGATAGAAATCTGAACAAGCCAAAACGAATCTAGTAAACCCATGGGCAATGTACATTTTTGTAAAAAGAGTAAAAGGCGACAATCTTCCGTCGCCAAAATCTTCGCTGCGCGCAATCGGCCGCCCTTCGCCAAAAGCTCGGAATCGACCTCGGTGACGGCCATCTGTTTTGACCTTTTCCCCGTCGCCCCAACCTATGCAAATGCCAGGACGCTCCGCTGCCCCAGATTCCGCGTCGCTGTTTGTCTGCACGCCGATGACAGAGTGCGCCATTGTTCTACGCACTCGGTGCGTGCGAATGTTACGCTCCACGCATCGTAGTCGACTTCAACGTCGCATCGAGATTCTCGAAACCACGCGGAAATAACTGGCGTGCGGATCAAGATTTCAGTAGTCAGCCCGGTGCTGTGTGACTGTGTAGCTGTACCTATACCTGCCTACTACCAAAACTGCGGCTGCATCTACCTACCGGATGATAAATTAGGACAGGCCAGCCGTATTCCCACATTGTGTCAAACTACAGTTTTGCGTCTATGATCTCAAAACTGCCATGGGTTTTCGAGTAAGCTGTGTAATTTGACAAGAATTGAAAAGGTGCTCTCTTGTGCTATAGCTGGCGGAGTGTTATAATGGTTTAGGTATACCTTTTCTGCAACGAGCCATTCGTTTGGACACGGTGAATTCTTTGTGGCAACATTTTAGCGTGCTAGTCCAATGGACTGGCAAAATAATGATCCGGCACAGCATTTTACAGGGTGCTGGTATTCGAAAATCTGACCAACTGAAATCTGTGACGGCTTTTGTGGGTGAGCTATATACAGTGTTCAGTGTAGCCCAAAATATGTATCTTTGGTGTAGACCCTCGGCCTCAGGTCTGAAGGATTCAAATACCTTTATATAACCTCAGAGATATAGTCATGTCAAAATGGAAGCGCAAACAAATCTCAAGAATTCTTTCGCAAGCGATCGCTTTCAATCAACAAAAAACCTCGTTCATTCTGTATAGTGGCATCCTGTTTCCCCCCACCTCTCTATCTCCAGTGATGACACTGCAGTTATCACGCGCGGTCGCCGATGCACTTTCTGCACTGCACTGCACCGGCGTTGCACTGTGCGCTTGCAACAATGCACCGAAATCGCGCCGCTCTAATTGCAGATGCATCGGTAATGACATTTCAGACGTGAACGGCGCACACCTGGACGGAGATTGACAGCCGCTCGGGCACTCGACGTAGTGACCGACGCATTCAAACATCCAACGCACGCCGACGCATTGTTCTCTCCGCGCAATTGGAGTTTACTAACGGAAGCAAACACTTTACTGTGTGATACGCTTTAATACGAACATTGATTGGTTTATTACGGCCATTGATAATTGCATTTGCGATTCGTTTTTAAAGCAAATTACGGAGCGTCGTTCGCGCATAAACTCGAAGCAAGATTTTCGCGCAGTTCTGTTCTCGCTACCCTGGAAAAAATCGACTATCGACCATCAGGTATAACAGCATTGCAATGAACTGGTCGGAATGAGCTTGGCGTGAATAGCTGAAAGCAGATTTCCTTTCCCTGGCCGTCTCCTGAATGGCTCAAACTTCAAAGCGATCCTGCCTGGAATCGATCTCCGGCCTCCGGGGACCAGCGCGCGGCTTACACTACCCAAGAAAACTACGTTGAATGACGAGCTCCGGAAACTGGAAACTCCACAGTTCGATATCGGCGCACTCCCCCAACCCACATAGACGTTGAAAGAAAACGCGGTCGTCGTCACATTTCTTACAGAGGAGCGCGTGCCCGAAATAGGGCTCGCGGCGACCGTCTCTTGGCGGGCGTTTCACGGGACGCGAAGAGGGTGACATTGCTCGGAGGGCGAAAAGACGAATGCGTTGTGTGTGTAAGGCACTCGTTAGCAGGGAGTTCGTCATCAGAGCGTCCCTAATGAGTCTTGTAAACAGGGCGACGCAGGTGACGCTGGAGTGATGGCCTGGAGCATGACAATGAGGTATGCGAGACTGAGTGACATTGAGGCGGAGAATGTCGAAAGACACAGGAAAAAGGATGCCGGTTTGGGAGCAGGAGTGCAGACGAATCGCGTAGCCGAGCGGTACTAGTTCGCTATCGCTCTGCAGTGGGTACTCGAGAGATTCTCTAGCATGGCGTGCAGACTCTCTCCAACTCTAGCGGGGTGGGTATGGGATGGTCACCGCTCCCCGAGATCATTACATCAATATCTCGATGCTGCAGATTGATGGTTTGAAGAAGATGAACGGCCAGAACCGTGATGCACCGTGGCAAGGTATAGTTAAAACAAAGCTAGGCCGTATGATGTATGTAAAATGATGTAGGTACACAATGGTTATTACATGGGTCGCAACTTTGCGTGTAAACGATTACCATGTGACGGCTTATTTTCTAGTAGGTATAGCTTGAAAAAAGAAGAATCCATTGATTGACCGACGTAAAAGACTTGCGAGCAGAACTCGAGCACAATAATGGAAACATATTTTGGCTGCGATCGGAAGCTACGTTTAGAAATGGACGAGTGTTCGCTACACGACTCGTGGGTCAGAAGATGTCCTGCTGGTTGTTGATGTGGGCAGCTGCACAACTCGAGGACCTCGCGAAGAAAACACGCGTCGCGGTCTTGGCGCGGAAAACACAACAATCGTATGTCGTTGTCGTGAGATCTTTACGATCAAGACAACAGGTCTAAATGGTCGATTCTAAAACTAAAAAGTATCTACCGAAGAGACCGAGATGTGCATGGAGAAGGCACGCGAAAGAGACGCGACGAGACGGAATTAGAGGCCGACCACCAGATAATAAAGAGTGAAATGTGTGGTATAACGCGGATGAACTAGGAGGCTGCGAAGCAGTCACGGAATGTCGTTGGAGTCGTTAATCGACGAGATAATTGGAACAGGAGCCAAAATCTCCCGCGTGTTGAATTGTTGGTGGACATGTGGGTCGAGCCCCACAATCCCCCCACCCGCCAAAACCACCAAAACTTTGATCAATCGAATCACGAAGAGATGAAATGTTACATGGATGGATTTCGGTTTCAAACCCCCGCATGGAAAATGTTGAGCTAGATTGTGATCGTATCGACTGCAACGTCATGAACCATATGGCGGTTGTAAACAATTAGGAGCAACAGAGCTGCTTCGTTGTAAACATCGTTAATCTAAATCGTCACAAAGTGTATAATACGCTCCTCACGTTCAATGGTGAGGCATCCCAAAGGATCGAGACGCAATTTCTGAATTTGCCAGTCCCCTAACGGAGCCAAATTAACTTCCACTCTGGTCCATAACAAAGTTATTCCTCCCACTGCGATAACTCTTCGTCATCACACAAGCGAACACTAACAGGTTGTTTATCTGATAACCCGCCTCTTTTAACGAGCCTCCGCTAAGGATGGCAAGGTACAATCGTAAAACAAACGCAATGCGGCCATTTCTAGGCTTGGCCACGAGAACAATAGCATCACCTGTGTCTATCAATTACCGTCGTGTTGCATATCATTTTCTAGCCGCTACATGGAGCTTCGTTTACGAAACACAGCTATAGCTCACATATGATGAAAGTTGCGCATCCATTATAAGTATAAACGCCATGCTCGCGCAGACTAGAATTTTCTCGTTACTTAAAACTACATTGTTCTAATATGCAAATGGCTCGGGGTCCTTCGTTCGTTTCCAGCTCTGTGAGAGTCAATGCACAAGGAGTTGGGCAGAGCTAGAGTGGTCCTCCGGCATGATAAAAGGGGAGATTTGTGTCAGCCATGGTAGTTGTTTTTCACCCTGTCATTTGGAGGACAGCAACGAATCGTTTTGCAATGCGGGTACGTCTTGCAGCTTGAAGCGCATGCACTGTATCACATGGGATTTTCTGATTTATTGCCAAACTACAATCACACAACATCGAACACATCCGCTGCAAATATCTGCAGTGGCAATCGAATAATAGAGTTCAGGAGAAAATCTGGCAACTTTCGACATAACCGCCGACTGCCAGAGCCTTGGATTTTCACACTTTACACGACCATATCGGTAGATCACATCTTCAGCAGGCAAAGACTTTGTGGAAAGTGTCACGAACACTCGAAGGAAAGTTTGTGTGTAGCTAGTCACCATTCCTGTGGCATGCCCGCCGATGACAATCGATATTGTGTACAGGCGAATTACACGCAGGGTTTTTGATACGAACGCCGCACGATTGGCAGTCGATTTACCGCGTTGCCGTCTAACCGGTATCCCCTGGCAAGAACTAGCCATGCACTTATATGGATCGGCGGGCAGGCTGGCGGTTCGTTGCATGAGGCCAGCGCAACGAGAGTTTTTGTATCGCCATTCGCCGTATGCACTTTGGCGTGGAAAAGAAGTTTTACGACGCCGTCGAGAGCTCTTGGCGAGCCGAACCATAGGCAATCTAAGGACTGGGCACTTGCGTAATTGCGAGCATGTTATTTATTTACCGACCGGTTAAAAGAGTTTGAATGCTAGTTTGGTTTTTGAAAAGTTGGCCTCTGGGAAAGTGGATCGTTTTGATAAATTGGTAAAGTAAACGTAATCGACTGTAGTCGAACCAGCTGTTTAAATTTTGAATTGTGCGAATTTTGTTTGCTTACCTTGAAAGAGTTTGTTATATAATATTGATAGAATGAAGAAGTGGCACTATGTGGAAGGTTATGTATTCATGGTTTTCGAAAGTCCTTTGGTACCTCTGGAAGGTCAGATAAGTTAAGCGTGCTGTGAAAAGTATTGATTTTCTTTGTCTCCACTCGCGGTTAGCGTCATTCCACGAAAACTGTCGGCGTTATTACCCCGAGTCAACGAACGAATCACGCAGACCAACAACTGCACCCCGCGCCAGACAGATTTTCAACGACATCAAAAATGTATACATCGAACAGGCCAATAAAAAACTCTTCAATTCCTTAATCCTGGGCGAAACGAGGCCAACACGTCAATCCGAAACGAAACCCTGTGCCAATATTTACGTTTAAAAAAAAAGCATGCGATGTTTCCACCAAAGTCCCACACGCGTTCCAATTCCTGATTGACTGCACAATTTAGCCGCCCCGGAGATGCGACACCAATCCAACGCGCCGCGCTGTTTGTTTGTTTTTTCTGCCATCGGAACTTCTTTTTTGCCAAACAAATTTCGGAAACTATTTCAGGACTTCGCGGTGCTCTGCTGCAATCTCACGCTAGACGCGAGCCGCGTGCCAAAACCGAGGTCTGCGATGTGTGTGCACGTCGGGGTGACAACGCCCCCCCCCCCCCGTGGTTCTAGGGGCGCACGAGGGTGACACGTCCAGGTCTAGCACCCTGTCGGTACCGCCCGTGGTCAACGTCATATGTGCTGCCAAGTCAAATACACCTCCGACCTCTCAAAGGTACTGCTGCCACCCAGAAAACGGCATCCAGTCACAAATGACATGTTAAACACCCTTAACAATTTAGTTGGTTTTCAAAATACCATTTCCGAGATATGGTTTGAATGTTAAAGTGCTCATAGCACAAGACATGCGGCAAAAGTAAACCAATTGCGCTCAGTTTTCAGCTATAGTGTTGTTCAACGATATAGTGCTGGTGGCCCCGAGTGCCAAATTACATTTGGATGTAGGTACGCACACTGTTTGAAAGCTATTTTATCGATTTGAAGTATTCAGAACTCAGAAGAGGAGTGAGCGTAAATTTCCGCATTTTCGCCGCTACGCTTCGGACACTTAGACCGACCGCTCGCAATTGCCAAGCAAAACATGCTAATGTGGCAGCCGGCGTACTGTGTGTCTCCCGTCTCGAGCCTCGGCGTTATACGTTACACAACCTCATGCTAATGCTAATGTTGACACAACTCGGGCTAAAAGAAAATGTGTCTTGAGCGAAATGAGAGCAAGACATCACAGGGCTCGACCGATGGGCGATGACCCTTGTGAGCCGGTGCAAAAAGCGCCGAAAGAACTCGCAAATACTTCCCAAATTAGGTCATGCCAACTCGTGTGTGATGGCAAGGAGTCGCCGACAAAAACACACGCTAAGAACCCGCGAGCTACGCATTTATTAACGCAGTCTCTGGCCATGTCACACCATTTCGAAATCCGAAACGTGTAATGAAAACATGCGTGTCACCGTCGCGTCGAAATTCACACGCATGTTTTTGACTCGGTTCCAAAGAGCGGCAACTGGAGATTTTGACATATCGCTGAAATGTGGTCGGGTCGAGTCGAAATGTGGTCGGGTCGACGTCATGATGAACGCGACCACGAGCAAACACCAGCTTTCGAGGACAGAAAGGTGAATAATCCTTGCAACATAGATACCCCTATAAAGGAGGGGCACTATTTCGCACCTTCCTATGAACTTCATATATAGATAATGGACAGTTGTATCATAGTAACCGGCTATTTAAACTCTGGGCTAGACATTGGAGTCTTAGAAATAAATTAAACCACTCCTCTCTATCTCTTCTCGGAGTTAAGAAAATGGTTTTAAAAAACCCGTCTAAGAGTTGCCAATCGCAGATTGAGAAAAACGGACACGGAAAATCGAGGAGCATATCCGCTCCTTTGCGGGAAGCGAAACAAGCTGCGTCCTATACTTCATACCAGACAGAGATTTATAAGATGCATCTATAAGATGCATTTATCTATAAGAGCCGTCTTTCTAGCGCTAGCCATTGATCATCTCACGTTCCGTCCAAGTATAGACACGTCGTCAGCTACATGGGCAACATGTGCGGTGTGCAGTGCGAACAGCCCGTGCGTCGTGCGTCCTCACATGGTCGTGCCGCTCGCTCCGTGAATCACCCGATAGGCACAAAGTGGGATGCGTTCCGATGATGCACGCGTTAACTTCCCGTCTGACCAGCGACGACGTCGACGTCGAACAAGCGACAAACGGTCGTCCTTCCTTCCTGCCTTCCGGCGCCGCGACCAGCATCCATCATCTCGCGGCCGACTGGGTACAGCGATTCGTCGTGCACGACCAGATGCACGCGGGCACAATTGGACATGTCCGCGACGGGGATCGAAACGTGTGTGACACTTTACTAGCCACGAGACGCACTCACTTTCGTGCCGTTGTGTGCGAACATCTGCGTGCTCATACGTGGAGAAGACCGTTTCGAACAAAAAAGGCTGCGAACGCCACCGCAAACAAGACAGATTTTTTTTCATAATTCCCATGAATGTAGTTATAGACTTTTTGCCAAAGCGTAAATAGTCCATAATTCCATGAGAACAGTCGAAGCCTTGTGTTCGCTCGGGATATGCGCGGGTTTCGAACGGTGGGCTGCAAGAAACGCAATGGCGTCGCGACTGCACCAGTGGGTGTCCCCGCATGTGCAAGTTTACGACCAGTGTTGCAGCTGTGTGCAGAGGCGAACGTGGACATCGGTCGATTACATCATCGTCATGCCCACCACGGGTTCACTTTAATTCACGAATCATCGCTACAGTTTTTTCCGACCATGTCACGGCGCAGTAGATGACGTGGTCATCTTTCATCTGACTCTTTCCGTTAGAAACAATCTAAATCATCGGGATCGTTATAAATGACTCGCGTCCATGACGACCCTGGCTTTGACAAGCTCCACGTGTAGCCGACACATGTGCTGGTTAGTGATTAAAGTGATGGAATGAGATGTCAAATATTTATGGTTAAACGAGTGAAACTAATGGACGAATCGGGAATAACAAGCGATCACTGGCCAAATAAACAATGCGAGATCATGGAGTCTCTAGACAATACTCTACAAGTCAAATAAAATCAGACGGAACACGGTCTATTCCGACGCTCTGACGTTTGACCCGACAACGGCATCCCGCTTTGCCAATAGATACGACCTTCCAGCTGCCGCGAGAGCGACAGATGAATTCGTTCTGCGCATGCCAATCGCGCAACAAGAATTACGTCACGGATTCAATCAACAGTCGTCGATTATCTTCAGAAGCGGTTGCCGTTGGTAACGGGACCGCCGCTGTGTTGGCTCAGTAAAACGCCGATTAGAGGAGGCGAAATTGACAATCAAATGCTCGACTAACAAGCTTTCGTTACGCCCAATTTAGATATTACTGTACAGGGAAATTTAGGTGTTAAAGTCAAGAGTTATTACGGCTTTTGTATTACGTAAGTTAGCAAGGAACTCAACGATATGAAGCGAGATTTTTCATGCACCTGTTATCCTAAATGGATCCAAATGTATGCATGTGTATTTCTCATTGGACGCGTGTCTATGATGCTCCAGATTGACGCAGCCGGCACCGGGCACACCCCATTTTGACTCATTCAAGAGCGCAGCCCCCCACGACATTGAGCCGGGCGCAAGACTCATTGTTTGTCCCCTCGCCGGCGGGGAATCCTCGCTCGCGTTCGACGGCCTACGTCCCCTTCGCACTGAACCACGTGATGAAATCGACGCGACCGGCGACAGGCCACGGACAACGAGGAACCTGCCGTGCTGTGCATCTGTGTGTTTACACCGTTGTATACATAGGAGACGATGAGATGTGGCTCGAGATTGGTTTTCGTCGTGTCTTTGACGGCGTTTATACAACATAACACAACACCGACCGTCATTGTATTAGCTTCAATATATGGCGCGGGCGTCTTCAGAATTTCATCAGCAGCGGACAACATTTTGATGTTTTGTTTGCGAAATGTTGCGCGCGCTCCTTCCAATTTCGGCCCCAGCGCAGATGAAAAAAATCGCAATTTGCAGCGCGTTTTTGCGCTCGTTTGTGTCTCTGAAATTACTTCCATTCTCATGAAAACGTGCGAGTTTGACAGCAATTTAAAAGTCGCCGAGCGGCATTTTAATTTCGCTGCAAACTAATTTCCCCCGCGCAAAATGTCAGCGCAAAGGAGCGTGTCGTTATAGCCCCAAGAGGCCGGGACATTCTGAGAGAAAACGTACTTATATCAAGGCAAAGTTCCATGCAAATAAAAAGATTGTGAATTTGCCGGAGAGGACGTCGCAGACACTATTAAAATGGGGTTCACGTCTTAGCTTTTTATATAGTCGCCGTACTTGTAATAAATCGTGTTATAAAATTAAAACCGCGATCTAAATCCTCCATCGATGGGTATTGGGTATTGGGGAGTGAGCGAGGCAAGCCCACTAAACGACGCTGTGAAGCTACAAGTACGACCCGTCGGTGCACTGCAGTCGGAGGGAGGGCGTCCAGAGGTGGCCAGGGGGACGGGGACGGGGTTTATTGATCGGTCGGGTCGGGCCGCCAGCGTCGTAGTGCGCCGCGCCGCGACCCTCGGGGAATCGCATGCGGCGTCGGCGTCGACGCCAACGATGCGTCGTTAGGCGGAGAGGCAGAGTGAGGCGTCTGGGAAGTGTGACGGGGTGAAGGGTGTAGTAGGCGTTCTGACGTCTTGATGTCAACAGATGAGGATTGGCACGTGGAATTGAAGGAAGGGCGCGTAGGTATATTATCATTTTTCGGTGCAAACTTTTGTAAACAGGGCGGTAGAGGCTAGGTACAAGCTCAGGTATACAAGTGTCTTTGGTCGGAATGCTTTGAAAGAATGTAATATGCCGGCTTTCGCGGTGGCTGCTTCGGCCTAGTTTCAAGTTTGTGAAATAGGATCAGAGAATTAGTGTACTTCTTCGGACAGTAGAAAAGTAAATCAACGTTACATGAATTAGAGCCAATTAGCATACAGATATGCAGGTATTAGTATGGCAATATCTCATTAGAGACATAACCAAGACTTTTGAGTTATAAAAATTGATGCACAGTCGAGTTTTGAGTTATGAGTTATGAAAGGCATTCTACAGTCGTGTTAGCCTAACTTTACCACAGCCCATGACGGACCTCGAAGTAAAGTATCATTTGACTATTTACCATTTTGTATAATGAGTAAAATGGTCAATATTGGTAATAATAAATACCATTTTTAATGGTAATGATAAAACTTAATCATTTACTCTTTGGTTTGGTACTCTATGATATGAGATCCCCGGAAAGTAGCAAGCTCAAATTAATTCTAGTGTATAAACAACTACAGCCACTATAGTAGCTTCGCTTGTTAAATATTATGACGCTAAATAAAGAGATAATACATCTTCAATGGTTAACCCCATTAGTAAATTGTTAAAAACAACCCCTATAATTATGTGATTAGTTCTTTGAGAGGGAATTACCGAGAGGTTTGATTCAATTATAGATGGCCAGTTGTTAAGCGAACGCTACTTTCTCTCATAGCAGCGAAAAGCATTACAACTCCAGCCTTTCCTACGCAAGTCTTGATGCCGACATAGACAAGGTATAATCCGTTAATTGTCTAGAGGTCGAAGCCTATACGTGCATTCGCCGCTGCACTAGCCTAAGAAAAAGAGTCAGAGAAAAAGGAGCGAACAGAAAAAAATGTTAATCTTCTAGAGTGACTTTACGTGTCCCAGGTTTACACATCTCCGCGCACACAAGCCTCGGCGGGCTGGTAATTTATCGAGCCCTAGTCGTGTTTTGGATCTTGGGGTTCGTTCTCGGCAGCCCGAAAACGCGGTTGCCGTTGTTCGAAATCGTCTAAAACGTCTCGTTTAGCCTAACCTCGAAGCCTCTTATTTCACCCACATGCCACAACGGGCCGATTAAATCTAACAGCGATAAAGATGATGATGATGATGGCGGACAATCAGCTGGGTACCTGTGGTTTAGTTACAGGCTTGGGAAACACGAACATCCAAGTTATTAGAGGTTCATGTCAGACATTTTTTTACAGTTTAATGAGAGTTAGCGCCCCGGGGGTTTGTGGTCATCTTGTGTACGGGTCTCGGTACAACAAAAGAATCATGGAGCGGGGCTAGAATTTTGGATTCGGTTGATGCACGGCGTCGATTAGTGGCGTGCCATGGGAGACGGATTCCAAACATCTTGGAGAGTCTTGAGCGAGGCTGCAACGTAATCCTTCGTTGCCCGGATTCTGCCGGCGCACGTGAATATTTTACATCGCACCACTTCGGCGGCGGGTGTTGGTAGAAACTTGGAAGGGTTGGCGTGGGATTTATCGAGATGTCGAGATTATTAATGTCGTGATTTGTGCAGAGGCCGAGAGAGGTCTTGCAAGATTGAAAGGTAATATCGTAGCCAGTCCAATGGGTAAATGTTTTAGAATTAAGAGTGCCGCTCTGAACCATGCTCTTACGTTCTCTAAAAAAACGTAAGCTGATATTATTTCGGTTAATAATGGAGCTCTATCGCACGGGCCAATTCATTTCAATTGCCACTTATTTTAATAAATGCAAGGAGTCATTCACCCAAAGTTTTGTTACCGTTCAACAATGTGTCCGTTACAAGTAATACACTAACTGTACGTGTCTGAGTACACGAGGCACCCACCGTGGAAGAAGTGATACGACAGGTTTGGCGTGTTCGCTGCGACAAGAGGGAGTCGATTCGAGCTAATGCTGATATCCGATTCCGGTGTAAGCATAAAGAAAGTCGCGATAAATCAAAGACCAACACAGCCGAACGCTCTTCCACGGCAGCCGATTTACCGGTGATACATCAATTATACAGAATAAGGTTCCCCTGGGCTAAGCGCGTTAAGTATACACCCAAGGGAAGATAATAAATATACGAATTTTGAATTAATTACGCGATTTGATTGCAGACAGTTGCACAGAAATATGCGGACATGACCCATGTGTTGTTCTAGTTGTGCATTTTGCTGTCTGTATTTACATTTGACCGCGACCATGACGAAGATTTAAATAATTTCTCTCGACGTTCGCTTCAAACTTAATTAGAGACTGCTGGAAATAGCCGAGGTGGTCACGAATTTTCACACCTTTAGTGACTGACATCAAATCTAATTGAGCCAACGTTCTTCCACCAGCAAAGCCCCACACGAAAGCCACGTGACGTTGCAAGATCAAACAGCAATCAAACAGCTGACCACGGAATGTTGCAGTGGACTTTCAGCCCAAGACTGGACTCGAGAGATAAAACAAAGACTCTCCTGTCAGAAAATGTCGGAAAGTTTAACGATTATCACTCAAAAGTTACTATACAATTACAATTGTAAATGAACGATTCGAAAACATTTCTAGAGGTAACGAGCTATGAAACATAAGTATTTCATGCTCAGTCTGGCAGCTCAAAACGATGAACATAATAAAGCAATAAGTAAAAACGTGAATTTCTCCGTTACATTTTGACAGTTCGAGAGAGAAAAGCGCCAGAGGCGGTCGCATCGGGCAAAGGTCGGCCGGGGCACGAAGGCGACGGGAAGGACATCGAGTGCACGTAGCAGACACAGACTCCTTGCAAGCTCACGCGATGCAAGTCCTCCACGTCGGCATGCAGACAATCGAGCTGAATCACCGCTACCCAACAAGAAGAAGAGGAAGACGGCGGTGAAAAAGAACAAGTTGCCGCTAACGGATCAGATTTTGAGTGCGATTGTACAGATACCTGCATTCCTGGCTTGAAAATCCATATCACGAGGTGGCAGAGGGTTTGGTTTGGATTGTATACCGTCCATTATTACAACAAGAGAGAGCGTCAGAGTGTTGTGTTTCATGATACGTTTGGCTGAGTCGATATAATGGGAGATTCGAAATGATAATGGCAGTAAAAACAGAAGGGTTGGAAGGTATTTAAAAGCATTGTTCTACATTTATTAAAGTAGAGACAGGCATGCCGGGGGGCATCGTATCTGGAATCGATACAGAGATTTAATTCCATCGATGGCTAGAAACTCGCAGGTGAAATGAGACAGGTGAAACCTGCGCGATGCACGAGATAAGGACGTCGTCGCGCGGTACAGACGGATGTAAACACTTGCGAGTAGGGGGCGTAGAATCGGCGACCTAACACAATTATGCGATGGCGATTTATGAAGTGGTTTCTCTCATAAACCACTTCTCACTTCCCTCGCAGAAATCAACGGAATTCGACAGGTGAAACGAGTAATTAACGTAACAACCCCAAAGGGCCAACACTTTCTACCGCAGCAATTGGGCCTGAAATCGGTACTAACTACTAGCTACTAACTACAAAACTACTAATTATTTGAAATTAGTTTCTACTCACTGGCACTCGTTCATGATCTCCTCCTGGGTTCGCACCTGCACCGGCGCCAGCTTTTCCACCGACTCGTCATAGTTGCAGAAACACTTGGTGATCTTGTCGTCGAACGTGTTGACGAGATCTTCGAGCGATCCCGAAAAGGTCTCCGTGAAGTTATCCGACACGGAGCCGTCCCCATTGTGCGGGGCATGCCCCAGAGCCTTCAGCATCTGTTGTGCCGACTTCTGCGGTGACATTTGCAGACCCTCGTACATGTCATTGTCGTTCATTTGCTCGGTGAGCTGCTGCATCGGCGACGGACTGACCAGACTGGTCGCCAAAATGCCGAGAGCGGTCGCGTCTTTGATGTTGTAGTTGATGTTGTGCTTGTCCTGGAGGAAGTTGTCTTCGATGCCCGAGGTGAGATTGCCCCAGTCTTCGGTCTCCTCGAACTGCGCGAGCGGTGCTTCGAACTTCAATTCTGCCATCTTGCTAGCCATGTCCCTCATCGTCGAGAGTTGCCGCGAGACTGGCGAGCGGTCGCGAATGCCATGCGCGCGGCGGCGAAACAGTCGATGTTTGATGGGAGGGTGGGGGGGGGGGGGGGAGCCGAGCAGCTGCGGAGGTGGCCGAATGGTTGAACAATACAAAATAGGCGCACTCTATTTATTCAAATTTTATGTCTAGCATCGAAGCTTTTTTTGTTGCAAATGCAAAGTACTATAAGAAATAATCACCCCCTGGTAAATTAGTACAATGGGAAATCGCGGATCTTCTATCCTGTGATGGAGTTGTTGTCACTTAATCTTATCGAAGATGTAAACAAACATTTGGCGATATCAACAATATTCAAGCAATTTTGATGTATTTATTCATATGCTTATCATAATATCATAATGTACACATAAAAAGATAACGAAAAATGGTGTGTAGTCGCTTTGAGAGCTGGAAATTCGTTCCTGTTCATCAATTTGGGAAATTTTTGAAAGCTCCAACTAAAATGAACTGTCCACGTGAAGGACGCGTGCCGATAAGTTCCCGAAAGGGTGGAGGATTTTAGTGCAGCCACCCGCCACCAACGCGCTGGCGCTCGTCACGGGCGACGCCGTGTATCGATCGACGCCGCCGTCCCCTGGGCCGACGCCGACGCCGACGCCGCGACCTAGGTCTGCAATACGGCGTCGGCGTCGGACTTTGTAAACACTGCGTCGAGACATCAGATGCTGGCGCAGTTCCGTCGACAATCTGCGGTTCCCGATTTGGTGGCCGAGTAAATCATTTTGTACTTATATCATGTATGTCATTTTATGTCATTTTGTCATATTGTCAATGTAAATCATTTCAATCGACCCTTTAGGATTGATTTCTCTGTCTCCCATCCCGTTTTAAGGTTTATTCAAGCTGTCTAAAAATATTTTGGTCATTTAAGACCAAGGGAAATTGGAATCAAAATTCCTTCACCTTCTCCGTGGTGAAAATAAAAATGGGAAAGTCATAAAATTATAGAATATTAAATACTGTAGATGACATAGGTTGTACCACAGTGGTTGTACCTAAATAAATAATAAGAGTATATTTTCAGCAAAAGTAGGTACACAACGACAGTCTTTCGAGGATTCACCTCCAAACAAACGAATCATATCAGTGCTATCAGCCAGGCGCGTCTTCCACAATCCACGACCGTCTCCCAGCAAACAGCAGAAGGTGCCGGTGATATCACAGCCCGACAGATAGTGGGTGTGCGGTTGACACCTGCTACGACAACCCGGGACAACCGACGCCCTGTGAGCAGTGCAGTGTGCTTTGTGCATCGGAAGGCGATAAGGCGCCTTGTGATCGGCGCTATCAAAATAGAACGAGCTGATAACGATGTTGTATATACATGTCATGATACGAGCGACTTCCTTGCTCACCTATTTGTTTTCATAATTTAAAGTGTAATGAAGTTATCATAATATATCTCTGGACGCTCCATTTTAATGTATAAATCCTTTTAGAAAGTTGCAATTACAATTTTGTTTTGCATTATATTAATCAGGAGTATGTATAGGTATAACATCAAATACCTTAATATATAAGCTTCACGTTTTAATAGCTTATAATATAAGCTTATATAATACGGTATATTTGATAACATAAACATTCTGCCAGGAAACAATCTCATCTGTTGATGAATGACAATTCCACATATTATTATTATTATTATTTTCATACTTCTGGCCTGTTTGACTTCTTACCTCATTATTTACACAGAAGCCGTCATGATAAATACTCTACAAATCGAGCTCATGGCTAAATCACCGATTGCTAGTTATAGGTACCTAGGTGTAATCTGAGGTGCGTACCCATCTGTGCGTACAACAAAGGTGTAACTAAACTGTTCGAATCACGCCACATGCGATGCTGATTAGCATAGGTAAACAATGAATTACAGTAAGTCCATGTGTTCCCCATATCGCTCATGTTTTAACCATTCCGTCAATTCAATGTGAAAGTGCGACAGGTCTTCACGTGACCAGCATGACACTTTTAAGCCCACGTGGTCAGACGTCAAACGTGGGCGCGCAGGGAGTTGGTGGAAACGTCGCTAGGCAGCGCCAGCTGCTCGATTTCGTCGGGGACAGAGACGTTGGCTTGCTATAACGCAATACCACCGAAAGGGATTTTCTCGAAGATCTTTCAATTAGGGTCGTTGATGGGATTAGAAGGGAAATAATGAGAAAATGTAATTACTTTCCTTTGTACCAAGATTACAAACAAATTAGTGTGTGCAATTTGCAAAGTACCTAATGTTGGTTTGTAAATGTTTCTGATTCATCAATTCAGTTTTATCACTTTCATGATTTCATCCAATAGTGTTTTTAACGTTAAGGAAGAAAATATTGTCATGTAGCCTCCAGACATTGCTCTGTGAATCATTCGATGCCCATATCCTCCACCCCTGTAGCGGAACAATATGATAATATTGTTGCATGTTGAAACATCTGGCTCTTTTAACTGCAGGTGAAACACTACTCTCCTTCTTAACGGGAAAAATATCATAGTAAACTTCATCCTTAACCACTTTCGTCCTTGATTCTCTCAAGTTGCTTTTGAGACTAGCTTGGAAGAATATTTTTTAGGCAACACGCCTGCCAACATCGAGAATACAATCTTACATACATCAAAGTACGCCGGGCAGCATAACTTAAGGCGTCATCACACAAGCCTTATCCCCTTGAAAGCGGAAAGCTTTGCACAAGCTTTGAATAGACAACCCATCTCGCACAAGATTCAGGAATCATCCCCAAACTGAATGGAATTATCGACTTATCTTATAGATTTCCACGAGAACTTTCAGTGTCGGAGTGCTTTCAATTCGAGAACACATCTCCGCCGGAGGTCGCTGGTAAAACTCTGGCGATGATAATATGCAAGATTGTAACAAGATCAGAGCGTCGTGCTCGCAGCGTCGGAGACGAGATTATCAAATCGAGGACCTGGCATCTGCGTTGCTATGGCTACTAATCCACGACGGTGCCGGCGAGAAACTCGACGGCATTCAATGTGCGTCTAATTGAATCGGGCGTGTCTGAATTGGCGTCTAATCAAGTTGTGATGATAGACAGGCTCAGGCTCAGGACAGCGAACTGCTGGGTCTGGATCGCGTCGACCCGTCGGACGTTTCGGCGTCTTGAAGTGATGCCTGATGATGGCGTCATTGCGTTACAAGGTTCTGCTGATTGCTGCGTGCTAAAATGAGGGGGAAATCTGACGCATTTCATTGGGATATTAGGACTTGGGAGGGAAGAGTTTTCAGCTTGGTCAGCATCGCAGAAGGGATTTCGATGCATATAGATATCTATGTCAAATCACCAGGCATACATTTTCCAATTTATTCCAAAACGTGGTATAGAGGGGATTTTCATCACCCAAAATGCAACTGGCTATAACGCCTTTGAACATGGGGCCATAAGTTTTCAAAAGTTGATATCAGATCAAAAATAAATAAAATGTAAAGTAAAGTAAAGGAAATAAAATGTATCTATGTTAATTACCATTGTAAATACGATATCTATTACCTAGCCAATGAAAACCCATGCACTTTACCTTTTATAGGGATTAAATAAATACGCGAGAAATTTATCGCACCCTATACAATGCACAAAATGAAAAACATAACAAAACGTGTTTATTCCTTTTTGCATAGAGGTGTATATTATGGAATTGTGTCCGCAACGAATTGATAATCAAAAACTGTTGCATCTTTAGCCTGAGGTGTCCAGAACAAGTTTGATTTAGATGTGCCCTTTCCCAGCTGTGACTTTTCTTCATAAAAAACTATATGGTCTCGATTCCCTCAAAAATACCATAATGCAGGTTTGACACTCGGGGTGCGATTTACAGGTGTACAAACGGATGCAGATAACCTTGATTTACAAAATCGTGAAACAAATTCATGAATTATTGCATTTTCGGAGGCCATGGGTTCGATCGTGATTGGACGGGACTTTTTGCAAAATTTATCAGATCATAGTCGTTATAAAGTCGATTCTGATAACGGCATTGTTTGTCGAGGACTCTGAAGCAGAAGTGGTTCAGTCTAGCTGCCATTAAAAAGTCAGTTGAAGAGAACGGAAAACCCTTTTCAGGGCCTATAGCGCGTTTAATTTCAGTTATGCAAGCAGCTAACGATTCATTTTAGAAGTTTTACAATATTCAACTTTTGAAACTCGACGCGCCAGAACGCAAATTATCATTAAACGCGATTCATAAATCGTACATATAAAACTTTTCACTCGCCACTTTTAAACCTGATACCCACGCCAACGTCAAATTGAACAAAAAATATCTCCATTCCGCGACCACAAAATTTCCATACAATTCTCATTTAGAATTCCCTCTCGCTCAGCCGCTACAACCAAAACCGCTCGGCGACGCCACAAAACCCACACAAAATATCGCGCATCTGTACGGGTCGCCAAATCCTCGGCACGACGAGCAGACACATTTTACACAATTTTACATTCAGCCAGGTTTAATTCCTCGACTAATGAGTCCGCGCGACGCCGACGCCGACGCCGACGCCGACGCCGACGCCGACGCCCCCACCCCCGCCCCTCGGCGCCGGCGCCCTGGGCCACAAGGCGTGGGAACCCGTAGTAAGACTGCCACTCTACGCACGTTTCCGCACCGGAAACTCGCGACCCGCCGATTGCTGAGCAAACTTATCGCCGACGTCGACGACGACGACCGATTTTATCGTCGGTGAAAACGCACTACGATATTTTGTAACTCTATTTCGGTGTTCGTTATAGGATAGCGGTATAACTCAGAGATAACAAACCTTATTATCCTTAAAACAAAAGCCTTTTTAGTGAAGTTAACAAGTCTATTTCGTTAAGGCTTTATATTTCTTAGACTTGTTCTGTGAAACTTTTCGTTTAGTTTCTCAAAAACGTGTATGACAAAATGGAACTGTTCGGCGGTACTCCTAAGCGGGACTAGCGAGTTTCTTTGGCGACCCACCGAGAGCAATCTCGTTAGGAGGAACAAAAGAATACATTATCTCGGCGCGGGACGTCGTCGGCGACGAATCTGCATCAGAAGGCGACGAGGGCAGACGTCAAGGCAGTCACGTGGGACTAGATTTTGATTTTGTATTCAGCGAGAACCAACGTCGGTCTTGTTACTGTGACGAGGCACTGTTTGTGTTGTGTGCGATCACACAAATCGTCGACTTACAGGCGGAAGGAAGAGAATGGTTTCACAAAACGCGTGCATCGCTTATTCTGTTGAAATGTGTTGCTTTGCTATAGGTGAACAATCTTTTGTAGAGCGACAACATCTATATCAATACACGTGTTAGATCGTCATGAAAACATAGACGAGCCGTCTCTTTAAATTGGCCTCATTAAAACGGGCAAAGGTAGGTGCAGCATTACACCTTTTATACAAAAAAAGACTCTGGACTATCACAGAACAGAAAGAGAACTGATAAGGCGCTTACTATCATTCTGTACGGTGTAAAAAGGCCTGTAGCTGTGTGTTTTGCCGTCTACTGTCGTGTACTGTGCTGTGTATAGTGTGTGGCAATACTATTTTTATACTCGGTGATCTGAAAATAAGCGGCGCCTCCTCCTAATCGTACAGGCCGACTGAACGATATGACGATGAGTCGACGAATGATGAGCCATTCGCGCCGTGAGCGGGCACCCTTCAGTCGGAGTCCAGGCTTTACATTGTCACTTGACGGTCGAAACCAGTAATTGGACCCTATCACAACGTTATCACAAAACCGAGCTGAATAAATACTGTATTCTTTGTTCTAATTATACGTTTCGGCTGCAAGAAAAAGTGAGTGACAGTCTAAACTTTGCGTGCACTTTTTTTTAACGGAGTTTTGTGTCAGTGACAGTTGAAGAAGAATAGTCGGCGGCTGATATTAGACGCTCTAGCACGTAAGGTATGAAAGATTCCACAGTTGCTTGGCTCGTACTAGTTACACACCAAGGGTTCCTTTACGCTATCGAGTTTCTGTCATGTTTGAGTTTCGGTATGCGTGCGGCCGAGGGTGTGATATCCTGGGCTGCGATTTCGCAAAGTATTTTCGGCGCTGATCGGCGTAATGGTAAGGCATCGTTCTTCTCACACTTCGCGCGTTGTAGCTCTCGTGTCGGGGGTTACAGCCGTTGGGGTGAAAAACGAGTCTTCGGTGTTCAAGTAAGTGGATTTTTTGTGATAAATCACTAACTGTAAATTATTATTTGGGCGATTTTGGTGTATCTGATCAGGCCGAAACTACAAGGTAAGTTGCAATAGCGTTCGAGTTACAGACAATAAACGTTATCAATCAATTAATTAAACATCGGCGAAATCACTTTCCAAGAATGTTTCGATTTTCTGCATCGATTCCACAAAAGCATGCAATTGCAATATAATGATGAAAGTGGAACAGCGGGCTATAAAATTCTCTTATCAACAACACCATGTGGTATAGAATGTTGCCAGGTTATAGGCTTCACTTCGTATTTTGCAATATATGCATTTGTATTTTGTAGTATAAGTTTCTTGCCTAATCGCGAAAGATAACAGCATCCATGGGGTCAATCAGGTTCACGACGATAATTCTAGCAATACATGAAATACATAACTAATAACGAACCGAACCGAACCAAACCGAACCAAAGACACAGTTTTTCACCATGAAATCAGCAAGTATTTTTATGTTTGCTTACAGTGAAGAAGCCAAAAGTGTGCTCAACAGCCAGCAATTTCCCAAGCAAGTGACTTTGCTTAGATGAGCCGATTGTTTTGACACCCATGATATATAGGTATAACACGTAAAAGCGACGGAAATTTTAATACCAAATACCTGGCGCAACCCCCCCCCCCCCCCCAACCCAAAAAGCGGCGGAAGTTTGCTTTAGCAAGCAGCCAGGGTTTTGTCTCGGGGTAGAGCTCACAAAGAGTTCGCTATTGTTGTCGTCGCCTGTAAATTACACGGCTGAGCAGCTGGCGAAAACGCCCATGTGCCCGAAAGTCTAGCGCGCTGCAAAGTGCACAGTGTACGGAGAGTGAGATTTATTGGGTTCATTACGCACCCCCTTGGCGCGCAAGTTTCGCGGTGGTTTAGCCGAAAGCATTCGCGTGAAACCCGATATCCCTGGCATTCGAGCGTCTCTCTAGGGACGTCGGCAAATTGGACTTATTATTTCATATTTGCATAATTTTAACCGTTCGCTTGCTTTGCGAAATAAAACGCGGAGTAGCTTGCTTTGAAGAACTAATTGAAAGGGAATTAATTAGAGGGGTAGTAATTAAGACGGCTTGTGTCTGTTCGATATCCAGACCAGGAGCACAGTTTCTTAGCAAAGCAATGCAATTACCTAAAAGCTGTACGAACCGGCACACCATTGGACGGGAGTTTGACATCTGAAGCAGTGGAGTTGAATTAGTGACTCATTCAGTGTAACATCTTTGCGGTTTACCTCTTCAGAGGTAAAACTCAATATATCGAATCAATACGGCAAGATACGACCGTACGACATGACAAGGTGAAAAATAGGGGATTAATTTATTATTCTTGCATTTACTTCGTATTTTACACCTACACTGTGTTGGCAGCTCTTGCCATTCGATTTAAACGGTGTTGCAAAGAGTTTCAATACAGTTTGCACGAGCAGCAACCGCTCTTGAAACACATTTAAACCATGCTGTCAACCCATTATTATTGGCCACTTCCTCCCATGATGGATCTGAATTGATGCACCGTTTGGCCTAAACTGCGCACCAATGCAATTTAGAAGCGACGCTTCGTCAGGCCACAGATCATCACACACACACACACACAGAGATCGTCATCTCATCTCAGGGAAGTAGTACCATTATTGAGTTTCGACATTAGCCATAGATAGATGGCCAAATAGTATACAAGTAGGTAAAAGTAATAGCTCGATTTTGAGATGCCGGCATACCGTTTTATATTCTGTTAGCCAAAAGGAATATCGGAATTGCGATACACATTTCATAATTAAAACAACAAAAAAACAGAAAAAACCCCAACAGATAATTTTCCTGTAACGAATCGAAATCTCGAAGGTATCGCAGATTCCCAAGACATCATGCTTTTGTTGGTTGCTTATCGACAATGCCCCCCCCCCCTCTTTGCAACGTTTCAAAACGAAGCCCACCTCGCCGGATATAATTGTCAACTCGCACTTACGGGCAATGCAATTCATCTATACATCATCCGCGCTTCCGTTGGTCCTCCCTAATTAGACGCGATATTAAATCGACTTTCATTGAATCGTACTTGCAGGATTGAGACGGATGAAAGCCCCCGGCCGTCGACGTCCTTAACAAGCGATAAACAAACAAAGCCTCCCGGGAGATCCCACAGGAACAGCACTCTGAAAGGGAACAAAGGTATAGAGATGAGAGCAACCACAATATCATCTCATCTCATCTCCTGGCGCTCATGGACGAACATAAAGCACGGTATACACCAGAATTATCCTGTGGGAGCCATGGTCAATTTTGGGATCCCAGCTACGGGATCACATTGTAAGGTTGTTGGTACCTATAGCAAAAGCTCTGAATATGAAGCCCTTTTTAATTTATCCCTATGGGAAATCTAACATGACCTCCGCCAATAAGTATTTTGGATACATCGATACAGATAGCGCAATGTATAGAAGGACTTATAAGATCATCAAAGGAGGTTTTGTCCATTATCATTCCCAATCACGAACCTACATCATCATCATCAAAGATACTAATAATAACATTCGGACCATCATCATCATGATCATCCATCGCAGGGTCTATTGGAAAAGCGGTACGTCGCCTTATGTTCATTGAGCTGTGAACTCGGGCCGCTTCCTTTACCTCATACGGGATACACTTTCCCGGCCACACCTTTGGTCGGATCGCGATTAAACCCATATTTTCGGAATCTTCACACTCCTGTAAATCAATTGAGCCATTTTCATTTCGAAACATTCACCCGGAGTTTATGTACAACCCTGTTTTGCTGGTACATTGAAATATGTCAATTCCAGCTAAGAATTTACCTCTTACAGGATACACTTTCCAGGCCACACCCGTTATCTGAACGCGAAGAAACAAATATCTACGGAATCCTCACACTTTTGAAAACCAATTGAATATCTCCGAACCTCGATATATTTCCTGGAAACCCAAGAAATGTTAAATTAAATTTACCTCAACAATCATCAATGAACGGCCCACAATCAATTGTTGTGTAGAAAATACATGCAGCATCCTGGTGGTTTTCCAATATATAGGAAATAACCGCATCACATGCACCGTGATTTCCCGGTTAGCGGGAAAGCTCGTTTTCCCATTGAACCAACTGACCCGTGAACCATGAAATGTTCGCTTGCATCAAAGCTACGTTTAGACACCACCATCTGTTAGGGAGAACATATAATGTTCCGGACCTTGGCATGTTATAAGCTTCTTGTAGTACATCTGTTGTCATCCATACTTAAATCATGAGGCTTAACCCTTCGATCAATGATAGAATATTATACCATTGTTAGGACCTCAGGACTAAGCAGGGACGGATCTAACGTTCTGCATATACTGACGAACCTCAATTCAAGATTTTAGTCACTAATCAGCGGTCAGTGGCTCCGGGGTTCGCCTGGAAGACTTGAAAAATCTCTCATTGGCCACTAAACCGAAATGTATTTCATTATTAAACAAACCGTTGCCTTTTTACCCCTATAACGCCACTGTTCAGGACATGTGGGATTACCTATACACAGTCGAGTTCAGCCTCGACCTGTTCGCTGGAGACGACGACGACGACGACGACGACGACGCCAAACGAGATTTACTGGGAGCAATTCAATTTCGCGTCTCCGCCCCACGCGAGCATCCGCGCGATTACTTCCACTTCCGCTCTGTCAGATCCTGAAGGAAGAACGCTCGATCATCCCTCGACGGCCCGAAACTGATCCCGAACTTCCTCCATTCGGCTCGTGTGCGCGCCTTGATGAGGGAATGTTATACAAACTTCCTTTGCACACCGTGTTTACTTTTATTTGCTACATCGTCGCAAGCTTAGCTCACTTTATTTTACCCTGGGTAAAGCTTACGGTAATGGTGAACGTTGTTGGTATTGGATTGCCGATACTGGAGTGGAGAGCAATCACAAATTCACACAAAGCGCAGCTGCAGATACAAGTACGTGGTGAATACTACATTACCTTTGATCGCATCTAAACTCCATCTCACGTTAAGAAGGAGAGTGGATTAGCATCTTCACCGAGAATCCACTGCTGCTAGACACGAGTTATGAGTTTCAAAACTTACAGCCCATGTCTTGAGCCGGTCTTGAGCCGGCCGGCCTCGAGGGAGATGGAAACCCACTGAGTTTAGCTTCCGTGTATTCCCTGGTGCATAGGCAACCTGCGGTGCTCAGTCACCGATTTAGTTTTAAATCTGGTGTTCTATCGTGATATCAGACGAGGAAGTTGCGCTTGGCATTGTTTGAAATTGTCAGATTATCTTTCAGTGCGTAGATTTCAACTATACAATTCAATTTCCTATAATATCGATGGCTTAAGCGGGAATAAGGTCGTAAGAAAAGTCAAATTGTTCAGGCAAGTTAAAAACACTTTCTGATCAATTGGTTTTGTACTTACGAATTAAATATTTTTATTATATTACTTCCAAGCACAACAGAAAATGGTGGCGCTGACGACTTTCGTGCCGCGAACCATCGAATTTAAACCAGTAAATTAGTATTTTACGACCTTTTGCGGCTGTGTTTCGGGGACAAGATTGAAAGTGGTACTATCTAGTATCAAAATCCACCATAACCCCATTTTCGAAAATATGGCGCTTACGACCTTGTTCCCGGAAGTCATCGATATTATTCCACATAGATACTGCAAGTATCCATTGGTGCAATAATGTTGTGGTAGTGGTACTATAAATGGCGATCGTATGAGTTGTACCAAACCGGTAGAACCTGTGAATGTTCTGGTAGAATCTGTGTATGATACAACTAGTATAGATTCTGAGATACAACTAGTAGAACCAATATGAGAAACGTGAGGTGAAATATTATAGTGCTTGTTGTAGTTGCAGTTTAAAGCGAAAAACGTAAACCCTGCATGAAAATAAATACAGTTATTGATAAAATATAAAACTATCTTCTTTACATGCATAAACATTATTAAACAACGCGAAAATGTTTACTATATTGTATTGTTAAGTTGTAACACACATATTTTTGTTGTATGAGGTGATGGCAAATGAGTTGGCATTTAGATTTCGGTCAATGAACAATTTCGGCACTGAGATGAGGTCGCAGCTTGCGTAATTAACGTCAAGGTCTCATCCGCTTCCAGTCCAGAGTTCGATTCCGGTGTTTGCTGGCAGACCAAGATTGCTGCTCACCCTGATCTATACCACTACCACTTTCAATCTTGTCCCCGAAACACAGCCGCAAAAGGTCGTAAAATACTAATTTACTGGTTTAAATTCGATGGTTCGCGGCGATTCGATGGTTACTGAGAATCGATGTGATCTATCGAATTGACGGCGACGTCATCATTTCGTGTGACGTCACAGCCAGATGGATTAAAGACGCATTCATTGATCTTGAACCGGTTTACAATGATTTAAATGCCTCGAGTAGAAACAGACCGAAACCAGAAAATTCTGCAACAACTCTAACAGTTGTTGCCTATTTGAAAACAATCTTGAGACCGCGTGACGTAGGATTCTGTAGGAGGAAAGTACCTTCGAAATTCAATCGAGATCAACATTGACGCACTTTCGATTTTATAGTGCGTCTGATTTTGACACATTTAGGCCCCTTGAATCAGCAGTCATCTTGTGGTTGGACGAAACGTAAAGAGATTGTTATCAGCAGCAGGTCACGTGTTCTATGTTATTTCAAGTGATCGTACTGTATCAATCTAGCGATCGAGACAGGAAGGCTTGCTCGGCTTGCTCAGATATGTATCTCGAAGTAGAGCCAAGCCTGTAAGTTACAAAACAATGATCCAATCCAACTAATCCAATCTTTTGATATTTCAAGCTCAGTCGCATAAAGGCTCATCTTCAACGCGAACGCTTTGGCTGCGTTTCCTAGTAACAAGTAGTTTCATCCGGTGTAAATAATTGATGAGCGTAGTGAGCGAAGCGAAATCATCAATTTCAGTAATGCTAAAAAACACTTGTGTGTGTCGATTGCCTGCGTCGATTGCGATTCAATTTTCAGGGTGTCTACTTTTGTTCTCAACTTAGACCCCTGCGTTTTTCAAGAAAATCCTCAATTCCTCTACCCTTCAAAGCAGAAAAAAAAAGCAATATTCGAAAATTGGGAAAGTTTGGAAACGTACGGAAATTTATTTAAAAGAGCGTATTTTTTCAAAATTTTCAAAATTTGGAATATTGCTCTTCGAAACCATCGAAACCACATCGAAACATCACACCAGATTTTTGTTTTCAAGTTTGTCAGAAATTTTGTCAATTTCGTGCATGCAAGTTATTGAAAGTAAATCCGTGTCAGAAATATACCTCCAATATAATAAGAACCCTCGGGCATAAGTTATCTCTAATGTATTTACGTTTTCATTCAATGAATTCATAATTTGTAAGTTTTCGCCATCTGACAGCTCGGAGAGAAACAAAGGAAGGTCAGAATCGTCTAAATTTTCCAGTGATCGGAATTACGAGAAGCGTCTGGCGGTCTGGCGTCTGGCTTGGTGCTCCAATGGTTTTCGCAGTTTTCGTAAGGTATCCTGTCTTCACCTTTTCATCTGCTAGGTATACAATCCGCTGCGCTCTTCTTCAACGCAACACAAATTGCGTTCGCGAAGCCCTAGTATTTATAAATGTACACCTCTGGACTTAGAAAGTGTGCCAGTCGAATTTCGACTATCTTCTTACGAAGATTTGACTGAAAAGAGCAAAGGTGTAGGCCAGGTACCGACCATGTGGGTGAGCACATGGTGGCAGGGGACGTCGTATTCTTTGATCGGTCGCAAACCAGTTTTTTCAAACCAGTTTTAATGTCAGTATACCTGCCTTGCAAAACTCGTGAATTTGTTCTCTGACAAGTTTTGTTTCAGATTCCACACACCCACTGGCCTATTCTATAACACCTAATTTTCTAGTTAGAAAAGAAAAAAACACTCGTCGCATCTTCTCTTTACTATAAATACTTATATGTCACTACTTTGTTAATATTAAAGAAAGCACATGTTTCTATATTCAGATTCCATTATCTGTTATTCCATTCTGTTATTTTTCAATCAAGTTAATGGTTATAACAGATACCTAACCTTTTCGGTGGCTTTACGGCGGTTAGGTTAGCAAAAGCAATAAAAGAAAATTAATTAATTCACATTGTGAATACCAACTTTTTTGCAAGTACTGAAAAATTGATTCCATTTATGTGCCTTCCTTTCAGAGCAGGAGCAGGAAGCTTATTTAATTTTCTTCTAGCTTAAAAATTACGGCATTTAAGCCATTAGACTTGCGTGAAATCCATTGCAAAACTCGACGTTGGATCGATCTATCAGCTTGGCCGATTCTCATTTCATGGAGCGAGGTAGTTGCTGATAAGCAAACTGGTTAGTCAAAATAAGATTACGAGTCCCTAAGCATGACATCCAGTTCCTCCATGTGTTCACCCACGTGGTCGGTACCTGGCCTACCATACGCTGTTTTTCAGACAAACCTTCGTGAGCACATAGCCGAAATTCGACTGGTACACTTTCAACGACCAGAGTATAAAATGTAAATATGAAGAAAGGATAAAAAGCTGCCATCCCGCAGATACAGACGAACTATTAACAGTTCAAAAATAAATAAATATTGATTACTCGCAAAATCGAGGGTCCTTATCAGGTGCCAAAAACGCGAATTCGATCTCAACTTCCTTCACATCAAACGAGTGACCTTGAAATGCAAGCATTTTGAGACATAAGACGCTTTAAAAATAATACTTTCACAAAAATCTAAATCCATAACAAAATCAAGAGCATTCTAATTCCCCACGCCCGTCGACGACATTCCAAGGCCGAAGTGAGATTTCCCGCGGAAAATGGTCCACCACTACACACTTCAGAGAGTGCGCGTGTGTTTTTAATTTGAAACGCGACATTCTAGCGGACAGCAGATATCGGCTCCAGGGGAGACGCTGACTTTCAAATGGCTTCGCTCATACTGGGTAAACGTTACTCAATCAGCGAACAATTGGTGCAAATGTATTACAGAATCCGTGACCTTGTCCTTGGCGCCTTGATAGCTGTTACGGTAATCGAGTTGCCCTGCGATTATTAACGTTCACAGCGACTCGAATAATCGTTCAAAAAAAGGAACAAAATCTGGGCAAAGTTGTTTCGAGCGTAAAAAAGGAATGACTGCAGGCATTTTATTCGTTTAAATCATGGGGTATAATAAACGTTACATTTTAGTGTTACAGTTACGCTCGTTAAAGTTATTTCTGCTCCAAAGATAAAAATCCATTTGGTCGTAAAAGAGGGAAACTGAAACACAGTTGGGCTGTGCAAATATCTGAAACAAATGGAACCAATCAAGAATAATTGTCGCACTATAGACTCTTTTTTATCTCTTTCCTTATCCACAGGATGTGCTTGCTCAGTTAACGCTCATCTCTCTATTTCGCGATTACTATTTGCCCGGTGATTGTGATTGAGATGAGAAAGATAGCTGGAAAGATCGGCTCTTTGAAGCTGTGACCTTCCTCAATCCTGACGACCTTCTTGACTCATCTCGATTCACGGCCATTGGGGCATTGTCTTGGTACGGTTGACTAGCTCACGTGGAAGCAGTGGACAATTCACAGCAGGTGCACGCCAAACTAAACACTCTTCGAGAGTCGAAGGTGACGATGCGCAGAATTACTAGTGTCGCTGCATTCTTGATGCATGCAGTGGTTAGCCCATCTTCTGCGCAAAGTATCTTCCTAGATTACGAATGGCGAGTATATTGATATTTCTGCTTCCTCAATGACTTTGTTCTTAAAGAAGAAATAAATGTTGTTTTCGATGTACAGTTTGAACAACAATACATCTGCAATCTTTCTATCAATGACAATTAGCCTTCGTCCTGGCAGGCACTATATTAAGTATGTTTCAATAAAGTTTCAATTTCTTCCCACTAAAGCGTTTCACAAACTGATTGAACTGACCAGTACAACCCCTGATTGTATGATGCGATTTTATTTCGGATGTTACATTAGTAGAAGGCAAGGGTATAGAAGGTGGGGAAAGGTATAATCATGATCCCGTTTTGGCAACACATGGATACAGTCCAATAAGTATCTTTGACACCTATTGTATATACTGTCAAGATGAACATGCATCTATACAAAGACCCTCCGACGCGCACCTTGAAATATTTAAAATTCTGTGTATATCTTGTGGCACAATGACCCACCCCTTTCGGAACCAACCCCTCTTCAGAAACACCGTTAAAGTAAAAATGTAGGCAAGATACAAAAATTGAAACACTAGGAAAACTCTAAAAGAAATTGTGATGCGTAATGCATATATACATAGTATATATTAGCGAATGTAATGCTGGGTTTCCTTTTTGGAAACGTGCTAAGGTTCGTGAAAAACAAATTAAAATGGAAAATATTTCATGAGGGCCAGATTTACCATGTCCAGTTAAACTTAACTGCCAGCTAAGTTTGTTATCTCCAAGGTAACAGCCAATCAGATGCCTTTATTTTCACTGTATAACTGGACATTATAATTTCGCCTCTAAGGCGATGAAAAAACAAATCAGCGCGTGCATGATCCATCGTGCGTGGGCTGAGCATGCGAAACACATCTTGCCGGCTCAGGCAGCTCATTTGCATCTCTGCGACGGAAGCGGTTTTCTAGAAAATCAGAAAAGCACGACCTGCACATGAGATCATTGTGATTAGCAATGTCACTTGCGGCTCAGCACAAGACCAAATCATGCGGAAAATTCCAGGACAATTTACGAGACAATGCATTTTCCACGAGGAAAAATGCTCAGTGTTACACTTTTCCCCAGCAATGTAATTGTTATAAGCCGTTTATTTCTATAATTCCACCGAGAATCTAAACGGGTGATTGAGAAGATCACCAGTGTCCAGTATTGAAAACTATTAATTTTGCAAATTCTGCAGAGAAAATAAAATACGACATCCATAGACCATATAATAGTGAGTTTGCGAAACCAAATTCTTTTTGCTCTCGTTTAAAAAAATGTTTTATTCCTAAACCTTGAGAGTTCACTAAAAAAAACCTGTAAAAGTTAGAAAAACAAGAAAGGAAAAACGAAAAGAGACCACTCCAGCTATAAACACGTATAATTAAAACTGTCCAATCACGAAAAGCTGAGCGGGCAGTGTAACAATACACTATTTTTTTCAAATTCCACGTGTTAAAAGTTAAAACCGGTGCCCGGCCGGACCATCGAATGGACCAATGAGCAAGAAGCCATCTCGATCTCGTCCGATTCGATTGGTCGGCCCACGTGATCTGAGATGTTCTCCGCTCAGGTATAAGAGTAGCACGTTCACCTTTACACCTCGCACTTACGCACCGGCACAGCATTCGTTTATCGGTCCTCGGTAAGAAGCTTCTATTCAAAGTATTTACTTCAGAGTGCTTCGATTTTTGTGCGTGTGTATACCAGAAGTATCAGGTGAGAGTAATCTATATGCTGCGAGTTTGAATATATTTTCGAAAAAATAAACGTCTATAGCGACAAGGTTGACAGTTATTGTCTTGTTTCAACGATTGATTGGTTGTGATCGCGATTAGGTTACACATAGGTTGTTGTTTGCTTTTTTTCTGTGGAACTCTCGTGGGTGGAGCTGGCGATTACTTTGTGTATTCATTGCACTTCTAGACAAATCAATAGTTTACAATAAGTAATTTGGCAGCTTCTCACGAGTATGGCATAGACTCTCTATAGGCAAATTTTTGGAATGGATATCAGCACTCGAGATTGGTAACTTTATATTGGTCGATATTATCAGTCTAAATGAGTGCAACAGTTCAAATTAAACACAGCTCCAACCAGAATCCGTGTTTTTTCAGTTGTCCATCAGAAAGCCATTTAAACCCATCACTCATATTGACCAAGACGTGTGAAACAAACACCCTAAAGTACAAAAATTATTTTCTGTAAAAAACTCTTCCATTCCTAAGTTATTGAACGATACGAGGAAAAGATATACTTTATACATACTTTGATTTATGAACTAGGTACACAGTCATAGATTGGTATTCTTGTGAAAGCCTTCTCGTGTCTTGACTACAATCCAGCAATTTTTACAAAAAATAATGCACGGTCTATTTTTTTATCACATGCACAACAATCACAACGT
This sequence comes from Nemoura dubitans, assembly GCA_921293005.1. Taxonomy (NCBI): domain Eukaryota; kingdom Metazoa; phylum Arthropoda; class Insecta; order Plecoptera; family Nemouridae; genus Nemoura; species Nemoura dubitans. The sequence continues at coordinate 43,108,953 of OV121076.1, forward strand.
TTTCCATTATGTTCATCTGTGAGTCGTGATTTTGTCTCATGTCAACTGCCTCGATATCCGTGTTACACCAAGGGTAGGTCGTGGTTACTGGCGATACCTTTGCTGGTTACTATAATAGGTATATTATATGAGATGGATCTATCGATACGAAGTTTTGAGTCAAGGGCGCTGTTCGGAACACCAAGGTCTAGGCTAAAACAACCCATGCTCATGTGTGGAGTGGTATTTGTTTCCAGCTCCTTCTTCTTATATTATTATTCAACACTTTCTCGACGGTCGGCCCCCGATAATAATATGGTCAATTCAGGGTCAGGATTCGAAAAAAATATGCGTGCATAAGGAAATGATCACGACTATTAACATTTAAATGAGAGCGGCACTTTCGATCTGCCGTCAGTTCTGTACAAGACTTGGCGATAGCAAGGTATACCTTTATTATTTTAGATTTACTCTTCTTGTTGTATTAGCATTTAGCACTTAGCACAAAGTGCTAAGTGGGAAGACAGTCACGTGACGCCATGGACGTTGGTGTGAAAAAGTGTTTTTTTTTGTTTAGAAAATTCTCTGAACGTGTTGTGGTCATAGACATTTTCTTGAAGTAAATTTTGTCTCTGGGCATTTTTAAAAACCGCCAAAAAGATTTACAGCCTTGACTTCGCCGCAATATGTTATTACCTGTCTATGCCGTAATATTTAATGTGCGATAATAACCATCGTAATAATTATAAATACTAACTGGCTACCGAAAGCTCTGCATAAATCTGCTCGAATCGAGCAAAAACTCTCGTCAACCTTGAACTTGTACAAATAAATCGGCGCTATGCAAATAAATAACTGGCAACATCTCAGCTCTATAAAAAACGTCCAAGCTATTAGATGCGTAGCTTTTGAATGACAAGAGTTTCCCCTTGCATATTTTCTAGTCTTCTGAAATAAGTCACCAGTTCTAAGAGGCCCGCCGTAGCGTCTTCTCGTGTCAAGATGGAGATGAAATTCCAGCACGAAATCATCAAGGCCCAGGCCTTCCAGGGGTCTCAATGGCAGTACACGGTGAGTGACTCGTTTTTGGGCAACCACCCTTTCGATTCGGGACCCCGACCACTTGCAGGTACGTTACGTTGACTACTCTTTTGGACTCATTCTGGCTAGCGGATGGTAACACCAGACGAGCTCGAACATGCCCGGCAGAATTGCAGCCACGAAATGGTATTTTCACAGTAAGTATAACGATTAGGGGTTCTCTAGTCTCAAGTACCAAGACAGGCATGTATAAGACGGTGCATTAATGATCATGCACAGATACGCAATATACGGTTTTTCTGCAGTTGTGAAGCGCATTTTTCAACGCACGAGATTGTGTCTTGAACCATAAGATTGAGATGATGCTTTAATGATATTGATAACGCACAGGTAAGTGTTGTTATGTAAACGTCAACAAAATGTTGATTAGATGCGGCTTGCATTGTCTACGCTGCAGTGCGATGATTATGCGAGACATCACAAATATGTATCACTATCGCACACTTGAGGTGAGGTCAAGAAGTGGCAATTGAACAGACAAGGCTATGCTCGGATTATTGATAACTTACCTACTCGATTAAAAAAATTAATTGTCTGTGCTAGGACTCTATTTTTATCGGACGCACAACTAAATCAATCATTTGCAAAAAATGATTTCATTGAAGAGGTCCAAAAGAAAACGCATGTACAATATTTATGCACGTGGGTGAAAATGTAGTTGATTACTCATTTTGCAAAGCGAATCAAAGTCAGAATCATTTCAGGATACGAATTTGGTATATTAATACCAAATTAGGGAAAAGGTATTAAACAGTGAAAGGGGAACCATGAGAAATTTATTTGGCATTCAAATCCCAGTTTGAAGTTTTTTCTTTCGGTATGTGTCGAAGTTTGGAAATGCATCATCTTTACAAAATTTACTGATTGCCATTTTAAATCCCATGTGTTAAAATTCGCCTCATAAACAAGGAACGACACTAACATACATTTTTTCGCCAGCCCAACCAAGTCATGAAGCTAATCTCCATGTCCCTGTTCCATCGCAGCTGTCGGAACTGGAGCCCGTCAAGAAGATGGACTCGTACCACATCGTCCCCGTCACCCCGAAAGATTCGGACAAGATGCTGGACTTCCTCCGACAGTTCTTCTTCCGCGACGAGCCGCTGAACGTTGCCGTCGAGCTGCTCAAGACGGACACGGACAGATGCCACGAGCTCGAGGAATACTGTGTCGAGTCCATCTCTGACGGTGAGCGCGCAACGCTGACCACTGGCAGTCTGGCACATAGGACCTAAACATCGTGCAGACCCCCTATATTCACAGCTCACACCTCTTTACAAGTTTGTTTCAAAAATGATTTCTATAGGGTCCAAAATCTCAAAATTATCATAATTTTTATACGGAACAAAGTTTTGCATCACCGTTGCAGTTAGAACTCAAATATTCGAGTATTTTGTAGAAACACGAGGCAAACCAGGGATTGGCGTCCAATTTTTGGCACAAGGTTCTTGAGGTCGGGGCACTTCCGCGTTTGAAGATCTATTGGTACATGGCTTGATACATGAACCCCATCAGCTTAAACCTTCAATCATACATCGAAGCCTAAACTATAACGGGAATTCGCAAACTTAAAGCACAAGAAGTCTTCCACCTATTACTGGCTTCTTTCTCTCCCTCCTATCCCGGAAACCGGAAACACCGTCAAATTGATGCTTGTGTGTTGTGAAAAATAGCAGAGGCAAACCGCGCAAGTCGTGCAAGTTTTTGTAATGATCCGTAGGATGCTATCCAGATTCCTCACGGAGCGATGGAAAAAATCAGACCTCAAACCTACAATCCATGAAGCTTCCTCCTAGTGCAGGCATTTGTGCTTAAATTCCACAAAACTAGTTATTATAGGTCGGTCTGCTTGATTATTATTGCCTAGAGGTGGGTTTGGTGATCCTCTTTCACTAGACATCGTGCCTCATTACGGGATATAAAAAAGCAATAAAATCGTCGCCTGGAAGCGTGAATTAAAACGACGGGGGGTTTTTGATTGAAGGTAAAACTGTGTTCCTCACAGATCGCTGGTAGAGCACACAGGCTCGCAACATTGCCTAGAGAGGCAAGCAGTGTGGTGACCAACTACTGTTGGACAGCTTTTGTTGCCTCATTTCTACTGCAGTTTTCCGAGAGTTTGATTTTAATGGTAACTTCGGACTTTTACCGTACGATAGTCGGTTCGTGTACTCTGGGTTATTATTTTAATGACATCTCCTGACGCTAAACAGTTCTTAGATCGGTTCGTGTGTTGTGGAAGATTGGAATTTCTATGCCGTTCGTTTGGTTCATATTTACTCGCATTATGTAAAAACTCCCTGGCGTTTTAATTCTTGCCGCCCGCGCGCGTTTGGGTCAGGATATACTCGGGTTTTTAAAGGAAAACAAACAAAGTTCCAGTTAACGTGGTAATTGAGAGTTTGTTTTGAAATCACTTGTTGTTTTCGGGCTCAAATGAACCGTCTTTAAAATATACATAATCAATGGAATCCGGGAGATCTGGTGTTGGAGAATGCATAAGATCGTTGCACCTTCGCCTTGCTAGACCAACAGGTACAGTCTGTTAGCCAGGTACTTTAATACAGAACGACCATGCAACCAAGCAGCCTCAAGTGATTGCAGTTTTTTCTGTTCGAAAATCTTAATCATATCAATCCATCACGCGAGTTCCCTATCATGTCTGCGAACATAAATAATATTTTAGTATATATAATCGCATAATTAAATATATTACCTACTGCATATAGTATAGCACATAGGTGAAACGGTCGAGTTTCTTTGTTGTGCTATCTTGGGGGGGATTCAAGGTGAATTGCTCTCCGCTGGGCTCGAAGAGAGATAGGTATACCTAAATGCGACTGGGCCGATAATTCGAACGGCACCACTCCTTGTGTGTGTGTGTGTGTGTGTGTGTGTGTGTGTGTGTGTGTGTGTGTGTGTGTGTGTGTGTGTGTGTGTGTGTGTGTGTGTGTGTGTGTGTGTGTGTGTGTGTGTGTGTGTATGTGTATGTTTGTGTGTAGCAACAATCGATCGTAAATTCTTGGCTGTGTCTGGCATTTCAAGTTGGAATTCGATTACAATTTGATCAAGATAAGTGCAAGTATACATAATAAAGGTAGCTAGCTGTGAATGGCGATAAATAAAACACGGTACGACATGAATGGAACCATAGAGTAAGGAGGGAAGTGAAGTACTGCAAAACACAATAGAAAACTCGATGAATTAAAACCGATTTAAGACGCTGGCTTGCTGAAACAGACCGAAACATTTTCGACAAAAATTGTGAACACGCGCCTATAGAATATTCGACGGGTATGTTTTCAAATCTGAATCAAAAACATCAGAATTTAGGTAGGTAGGTACATATATTCCTGTCAAATACATTAAAATCCAAATTGAACACATCAGCATCTAAGCAAACAATTTATTTATAAAAAAATGAAATAATATGTAATAACTTAATAGGTAGACTGAGACATGGAAGTCTCATACATGGGTACATGGGTTTCTCATATCTACCTTCCTCTAAAGTAGGGTGATCACATTTTCAAACTCCAAAACCGGGACATTTTGTTACGGGTGGGGCTACGGGGAGTGGGCGATGTACCCATGCACTCGGGGCCGTAGTGTGCAGAAACTGCACCTTGTTAAAAATAGCATGAGCCCCCCCCCCCCCCCCCCCCTCCTTCCCTACTCACTAATTGATGATTTAAACTAGTCGAATTACCGGGAGTTGAGGGGGGGGCGGGGGGGGGGGGGGCGAGCACAGTTTGTAAATAATTGTTGCGTCTGCGCGATTCAGGCAATTCATGGGCCAAAACACGAGACTGCTATCATGTTTTATCACTGGTTTTTTGTGATTTCCTATAGCTTTTCCCGTATACTGAGTGAAAGAAACTCTAGAGATTCATTTTGCAGTTCCCACTCCCATTTTCAGACTCACAACCCAAGGTCCAAGGATGTGTTTGTAATGAGGGGGTGGGGTCACTTATTGTTATAAATTACAGCATATTAGTATAGAGTAATTATAATTGCTTGAAAAACGCACTACACAACAATTCATAAAGATAGTATCTATATGGAGACAAATTATTTGAAATGAAAATTATAAACCTAATGAAATGGAATGACTGGAAAACCGGGACATTTAGGCGTCCCGGGTGCCGGGACAGGTACCTCAACACCAGGACTGTCCTTGGAAAACCGGGACGTCTGGTCACCCTACTCTTAAGTCCTGACAATGATATTGTAAATCTGAGGTCGATGCTCAAATAAGTGCCAACCAAACGCAATTCAAGTCGGACTGGGATTAAAATGAAATGCCCATCCCAGTAGGTATCGGCAAGGTGTTTCTGCCAGCAAAACATTTTCGCAGATTTTAGTTTTCACAGCCCACGAGCTAGTGCTTGTGGCCCCTATTTCTGGAAAGAGTGCAGCCGGGTAGCTAGAGCTATCCTATAATACATCTCTCGCTTTGTGCTAAGTTACCTTATAAAGACAGACAGAAGTAAACAAGGGGAACACGAAACAAACGTTTTAATTAACTAGATTAGATTTCAGGCTGGGGCACACAACCACAGGGCAGCTAGAGCATACTCTCACTCACCAACATAATTTATGAGTCACAATGAAGCAGGGCCTGCTTGAAGCAGCGTACAAAATTAAAACAAATGTTTAAATTAAATATTTATTAAAAAAGAATGCTTTAAATTTGAATTGTTGTAATGTTAACTAATTTTAAGCCAATGGCTTACAGAAGTAAATAAATTGACATTAATAAAATCCAATTTCGTTGCCAGCGTGGCTGCGCTTTTTTAATTGAGGGGTCAGTACGTTTTTTTGTACAAATTTATTTCTGGACTTTTTTTGGACTGACAGCTGAGATCGCGATCTTGTGCACTGCGCTATTTTCAATCCAACCGACAACGTCTACCATGTGTAAAATTCCAAAAACCTCGCAATGCTGGGCTTCGACAATTTGGGAAACACGATCATCTCGGTCCTCGCAGGTCTGTCGCTGATGGCGGTTTCCGACTCCGGCGCGCTGATCGGCGTGTGCGTCAACGGCGTGCACGAGTCGGGCCACCAGGCCGAGATGGACGCGGGCGCGGCCGCGTGCCCCAACCCCAAGTTCCGCAAGATCCTCACGCTGCTGGCCAACGTGGAGCGCGGCGCCGATCTGTTCCGACAACATCCCGACGTCGACAAGTGCTGCGAGGTGCGAATCCTCTCGGTGGACGGCGCGTGGCGCGGGAAGGGCGTCGGCACGGCGCTCATCGACAAGACCAAGTGAGTGGCTTTTTACTCTGCTCGTTAGGTTCTAGAAAACTATTTCCAGCTGGGAATTGTACGCCGAGGGAAGTCTAGCTTACTTAAAAATCGTTACCTATGACACTTACAAAACATTGAGAACACCATGACTTGCAAATACAGTTTGATATTTAAAATATTTTTTTTGATAACCAGTTTTGTGGGTAGAGAATAGGAGATTGGGATTCTTGAAAATGTTTTGCTGGCAGATTTGGCATAAGGTGCTTTTAGCTTTGATATTTTTAGTGAGCTGTGAGACTATTCAAAATACCAACTCATTGCCAGAGACTATTCAAATATAAAATTGTGGTGTTATAGAGTTTGTTTAGACAAAAAGTTTATGGAAATGATGCTACCTGTATTTAAAATTTGGTAACAGACGAAAATTACTTGGTTGCTGGCGCAGTTTTCACACAGTGAGTGGTTAGTTAATAGGTAGTTAGGTACCTATCTCTGGAATTGTGGAGTTAAAAGTAGCCATTCTTTAGTTCAGGATATATGGAGTACTAAATAGTGTACCAATGTGGCAATTTGCCAGGGGCGTGCGGTCTAGGCTATGCTAACTAGTCAGTGACTAGTCTGCTGTTCTCAAACATATGATGGTTTTATTCTTATTCTTATTTTTAAAAATTACAAATTTTTTTCTTGACGGGATGGAATTTATTTATACAAATTTTTTGTTTTTATCGCTAAAACAGCATGTTGCATGTTTTAAATCGCTTTCCCTCTTTTTCCGAACTCTCAAGTTCCTCTCTTACGGCATATCATTGTTTAAACTTCGCGCCAGAACGCACTGTTGAGCGTTGCTCCACCCGCATTGCGTCCTACTACATCACCAATGTGCTTTTTCTGACTAGTTACGATGACGTATTTGGTGATATTTGCGGGCGGGGAGGGAGAGGGAAACGTGGTCGCTGTGCATGCCCAATGGTCCCGACTATTCTACTGCTATAGTAGACACGTCTTTCCGTATTGGCTAATTGGTCGTTGAGATTTCGCGCGCAACAAACACTCTGTCACCCACCGCGCACTGCCCGCGGCAGGGATTCCCCTGCGCTGATCTCTGTCGAAGTTTCCATTGTTGTCGACAGCCATATTTACTTGCCTGTCACTCATGTTTTCGCGTCTAATTTCGTGCATGTACAATTTATTGTCGCCTTGATTTGATTTCGGTTGTAAAATTAGTGTTGTGTTGCGTGTGTTTATCTTTTTTGCTTGAAGTCATGTCGGAAACAGTGGAACCTCGGCCTCCTACGTGTGTTATTAGATGCCTGTTAGATAAACCGTTTCATCGACTGTCGTTCGATGAAAAAAAGCGAATAATAGGTGCCGGTAGGCCTAAGCCAGCTATGAAATTTCTTTCCTCTGCTGGCCAGGCTAAAGTCAATTACGTTCGACATTTCAACCCTAATGAGTACGATAAGCATTTGTGGCTCACGGGTTCCGAAGAAATGAACAAGCTATATTGCTGGTCATGCTTGCTTTTCTCGCCCGAAAGCGACAGTTCAGTTTGGTGCAGAGGTGGCTATTCTAATCTTAATGGGCTATTCAATGCTCTGAAATTACACTCCCACAGTCAAAATCATTTGCGATCGACAGTGAAATTAAATACGTTCGGTACAGTGCGAGTTGACCTGCAGCTGAGTGAGCAACGCAGGCTTGAGGTAACGAAACACAACGAAACAGTGACAAGCAACAGGGACATATTGAAGAGATTTATTAGTTCAGTTTGCTTCTTGGCGAAGACCGAAGCACCATTTCGTGGTCATGACGAAAGAGAGTCATCGTTGAACCGCGGTGCATACTTAGAGTTCATAAGCGCACTGTGCGAATTTGATCCGGTTCTAAAAGCCCACCTTGCTACTGCTACCGTCTTCAAAGGAACGTCGAATAGGATCCAAAATGACTTGATTCAATCTATTGGAACGGTAGTGTTAAATAAAATCAAGCAAGAGGTAAAAGAGGCCAAATTCGTTTCAATCCTTTTGGACGAAACAACCGATGTAATGAACATGTCACAATTAGCTACTGTGTTGCGATATGTGGACTATAGTGGTCTCGCTCAAGAGCGATTTCTTGGATATACTGACGTCAGCGCTAAGAAAGATGCTGCAGGTTTGTTCGAGCACGTTGTAGAGATTGTCGAAGAGTTCGAACTGGATGGCAAGCTTGTCGCACAGTCTTACGACGGGGCCGCGGTTATGGCCGGCCAATTGAATGGCCTATGCACTAGAGTGCAGGCAAAGTATCCCTCTGCTCTCTTCGTGCATTGTTTTGCGCATAGGCTCAATTTGGTTCTGCAGAAAGTTTGCTGTACTGTGCAAGAGTGTCGCATGTTTTTTTCAACGTTATCGGGACTAGCGGCAATCTTTTCCAAATCACCCAAACGAAGCGAGGGCCTGAAAGCTTTCATGACGAGGAAATTGCCCAAAGTTGCTCCTACACGATGGTGCTTCACGTCCCGATTAGTGAATACAGTGCACGATTTCCAACTGCAACTAATTGAGTTTTTCGAAGACATTATTGGTAGCCATCAGAATTGGGACGATGAAACATGCGACAGGGCCCAGGGGTACCTTAGTTTCCTCACCAGTTTCGCGAATACATTTCTTCTGGTGGTATTTTCGAAACTGTTTGCTCACACTGACCACCTGTACAACGTTTTACAAACTAAGCAGTTCGACATCGGCTACTGTTTCGGTCTCGTGAACGAAACGAAGCAACTCGTTGATAGCCATCGAAACAGCTTCGCTTCGGTCTGGGAGGATGTATTAAAAAAGGCATCTGATTGTCACGTCGACATCGAAGAGCGACGACGGAGAAAGAGACGAGATGATGACCCCCGAGAGCCATATAAACGGCTGCTTTATGAGATCGTCGACCATATTTCAAACCAAATAGCAGACCGCTATGCATCAATGGAGAAGTTTCTGTTCTTAGATCTTTTAAACCCTAAAAAATTCGCGGATCATAAAATAAGGTTTCCGGAAAAAAGCCTGCGCATCCTTTTGGACACTTATCCCAACATTTTTGACCGGGTGCAACTCAAACAAGAACTCATCACTGAGTTCGCACTCGAGGAGTTCAAAGACAAGATGCCGCATGAGCTGGTGCCCTATATGCTGTCCGTCAGTTTAGAAAAAGCTATGCCAGAGCTTTACAAGTTGGCCTGCTTGTTTTTAACGATTCCGAGTACCACAGCGTCCGTCGAAAGGTCGTTTTCGGCGCTAAAGCGCATCAAGTCATATGTGCGCGCAACACAGGGTCAAGAGCGGATGTCGATGCTGGCCCTTTTGTCCATCGAGCGCAGTGTGCTTTGCAAGCTGCGCGAAAGCCCTGGGTTTGACTCTGCCGTCATTGAAGAATTCACTAAGCAGGAGAGGAGGTTGGACTTCACGTTCATGTAAATGATCAAACTGGTGAGTGCCTATACTGCAGACTGCAGAGAGATTCTCTCTATTTGGTCCATTTATATAGACTGAGCGTTTCGGAAGGGTTGATGGGGGGGGGGGGGGATTTCTCGAAATTAGGCCCTTACTTTTCATTTGTATAGCATAGTCACTTTAAAAACCCACCGCACGCCCCTGCAATTTGCAAGTCTTGTTTCTATATAGATACTATTTTCAACAAAACATGACAATGCAAAAATAATAGCTCAGCCTTAGGTTGTTAAAGAGCCTGTAGAACTTCCCCCCAGCCCTGAACCTTTCACAACATCTGAACTAACCGATGGCCTATGTTCTCCTCGCAGGGCCCTGGCCAAAGAGCACGGCTTGCCTCTGGTCCGCGTAGACTGCACCAGCCACTACTCGGCGCTAGCGGTAGCTCGGCTCGGCTTCGAGTGCGTCTTCACGATGGCGTACGCGGAGTACCGAGCGGAGGGCGAAAACGAGCCCGTATTCTCGCCGGCAAAGCCACACTCACACGTATCCACGTACATCATCAGGGTGTGAACATGTGACCCCGTTTTTGATTGTCAAACTGTGGAAACTCTCTCGATGGCATTTATATTGCTTCTTGTTGTCTGCTAGCTGAGTAGTTTGGTTCGATACGTATGTAGAACCTCTCTAGAGTTTGCAGGAACTCGATCGCTGGCATTTTAAGTATAGTCAATTGTGTGGCGGCTTGATGATTGGAAACGTGAGGGTTTATGTGGGCTGAGTTTTAGGCCTGAATGCTTAGTTGTTTGTTGACGTGAGTTCTCCCTATATGTTGCTTGCTGACAGCCGCAGAAAAGGCTGGATGCTTAGCAACTTAGGGCACGCTCGCAACTATATGGCAACTATATATGTAGGTAGGTAGGTACCCTAGACTTGTCTAATGTCAATATGCGGAAAGTTTTGCAGTAGCAGATTCAAATTTGCATGGAGAATGAGGAAAGATACATGTGTAAACTGAGCGAGCAGATGAGTTAGAACTTCGATTGACGCACAGCTTGAAGCTTGTACGTACAACATGTGATATAAACGTTAGGTTGGCCACATTATGTTGGTCAATTTAACTTATTTTGTAATTTTATCCTAGTTTTTAGTGTAACAACTAATTAAATGTTTAATACTACCTACCTATACTGTCACAAAACACAAATAGTAGGTACCTTGTTGTAAATTCAAAAAGAAATATCACCTAGTTAACAATGTTATTCTATGCACTGCCTGTCACATTTCAGATTAGATTATGCAATAGCACTTTGTAGATATTTAGTATATTAGTCTGCAAACTATTATCAAGATGTAAATAATTATTAAGCTGTACTTTGCACAGCTGTTAGAGGAAGGTAAATATTGTTGTAGCGCCAGCATAATTGAAAACAGTGCAGCTCGCATGACACAAAGGTATCGAATTGTCGATAAACCTCAATATACATATCAGCTTGTTACTAATGATGTGTCAATGAATCAATTGGCGATAAAGAGAAGAACTCCTTAAACAGCTGAGATTGCTATTATATATACCAACAATTATTTGACTGATCTTATTGAATAAATCTACCTATTTGGTCCTTGTGACTGGTGTAAATCCAATCCTTGACTGAAGTTTTGTTTCCATGATGTTTGTAGATAGATTACGTTGCAAAATGGTGCACTATAGAAATTAAAACAACCTTATTATGTGGTATTACCGTATTATCCCTACTGCTCTCAATGCATTCCGGCAGACACTTTGCTAGGCAGGTTTTTCGGTTTGGACAGTTGCATTCCCATCATGTGGGTGCTGCCAACCAAAATAGTTAAAGCATTCACAGGTTTTCAATGATCGCTGCAATCTGAATATAGCATCAACGAGAACACTCCTTTCTCTGCAGGTACAGCAAATAAGAAAATAATGTGAGGACACTCACATAAATTAGTTCCTGCTTTGCTGTAAAGCTGCGGAGGTGATAATCTTTCATGAAAATAAACTTATCTAATGTACCACCTATGAAGATATATTATTTATACTGTATGGGTGTATTACCACTCGCCAAGTTGTCCAAACTAACACAAAAAGGAATGCATCTCATTGGAAATACTAATAAAAAACAAACGTAGCAAATGGGCAACACTGGATATACCAGCTAAATATATTCTGTACTTCACTAATCTCATCTAATCCAAATGGATATAGGTAGGTATATCACACATCTTGACAACTCTTCATTGAAGTCTTTTAAGTCACTTGTTTTATAAAAATAAACTCTGAGAATCTGCATAAAAACTCTACATCATGATTCAATACTATGCACACATGTCCTAGCGTTTAAATTTCACAGCAGGCCCACTCTTCGATCAGCTCTTTTTTCCCGGCGCATCGTCGTTCGCGACGTTTTGCACCGTGTGTCCCGAATACTTGGGGTCGTTGAGCCGTTGCCGAAGCAGCTCCAGCTGCATCTCATTGCCGTTCTCTTGGGCCAGCTGTCGAGCCTTCGAGAGCAGCCGGCTGTTTCTCGCGCTGTACTCGTCGGTCTTGTCGCGCTCAAAAGTTGCCGACTTCCTGTATAAGGACATTTTTATTTTATTTTTTATTTTCATTTTCAATTTTATTTGCAACAATCAATTTTACTGCACAAAAAGGCAATATTCAGTATAAAAATACTGTTCTTCCATATAACCTACAAATAACAAATATAACATATAAATCAAATGTACAAAAATAGGTGACAAAATTGACAATAGGCACTTTGAGAGTTTCCCCTTATCTTAGAAGATGGGTAGCTTTTGGTGCTATTGTGGTGTGGGCTGTGGCAGTCAATTTTCTGTGGAATTTTGTAAACATGCTTGCCGCTGATAAAATATCTGCATGCACTATCGTCATAAATTTTGATAATATAAAATCAAATACCTACCTACTACCATCGAGTAATGAAACCTACTATGCTGCTACCGTCAACCCTTCCAAAAATATTATTTTGGTTTCTGTGGTGGAAGCTTTGACCAGCAACCAAAGGATGTAGGAAGTCCCTACATGGAAGGTAGGCAAAGCTGGAAAAGTGTGCAACCTCCTTATTGCTGGTCTATTTGAGCTATCTGAGTTGTCCTAGGCTGAGGGGATCCGCCATAGATCCCGAGCAATTCGTGCACATAATCAATAGACTTACGTTATCACTAGAGCCTGTATGCCGACTCCAAACACAGTGAAGACTAGACAGAATGCAACGATCCAAGAGTTAGGCAGCTTCTTCACTCCTTTGATCCCATAATACGATCGGTCTGAATAGTATTTGTCCTTTGACCTGTCTCGATTTGACCACAAAAATGGATCTTGGAAGGGCCTAGAAAATTACATGCATTTAGTGTTAAATAAAATATGAAAGGCCTCAAGGAGAGGCATTTTCTTCATTTCTTTATTTCATGACTAGATTAGTCTATTTGTATGCCCCAAAGCGTACCCATTTTGACTAGGCTCTTTCGGTTTATGTGGGTTCCAAAGGGACAAGTCGTAGTTTGTCCGACTGTGGGGTTTGCTAAGTACACTGTATGCTTCATTTAACTTGACAAATTCAGCATGGTTGTTTGGATTGCTGAGGTTCTTGTCAGGATGGAACTCTTTAGAAAGCTTGAGGAACGCAGTACGGATTTCCTTTGTAGTACAGTCCCGTTTCAAATGCAGTGTCTCGTAATGACTACTGGGAACACTTCTGAAAGAGAGGAATTATTTTAATTTAGCATTACAATGCTGGCAGTGCTATAGGTTAAAATACCAAGGAAAAATGCTCTGAAAATCCAAACGCACATTCAAAGAATACTGAACAATCTTTAAATTGTTTAGGGTTTTGTATCTATCAAAATCTACACTGGACTGTGCTATACACCTTAGAGGATTTGACCGACTGAGATAGGTACAAAATTAAATAGAATATTCTAAAATATAATATATTGGAGATGGAATACCTGGAGGAATTAGAAGAACACATTCTACGGCTATAAAATACGCTGTGCATATCTGAGAAGGTCCATGATGAATTTGGAATATTCATGGCCTCTTCCCGGCCAGATATTTTTTACTCACAAAATAATAGTCATAATTTGCTAGCTAATACTAGCCACAAGTCTGCAAACCAAATTTTGCACAAAGTAACCAGCACCGGACGAAAATAAGCATGTTATGTAACACCAGAAAATTTTGACAGCTGATCACATCACGTTGTGAGCTGAGGAGTGTGATGGTAGCGGCAGCATATTGTAAACGCCATATGCAATATTTGCACGAAATTTGAAATGGCTTCTGAGGTTGAGAAAGGTTTCTTAATTTTAAGGTTTGGACCTTGGAAAGACTGCGGGTAAGTTTCTTGTTAAATTTTGGTGGTGCATGATGGCAAGACAAACCGCTGGACAAAATAATTTCATGGAATCTCGATTAAAAATCAATCAATCAACCAATTGTTTGAGCAGCGAGAAGTGAGTGGCCAGATGTCAAGGACGCAGGTCCAAAGAATCAGAAATTGAGTTTGGTTACGGTATGTAAGGGACAAGAGCGAGAACATGTAACTGTTGTATTTGTTTGGATTGTATGGGACTTTTCTCATACCCGAGATGCACTCTCAATATTAAAACTACAGAAATAAAATCAATTAGTATTATCTGCAGTTTGGCAGTTAATTCAGTCTTCATTATCAACCCATCCCCCCGCAAATGATAACACCGCTAGAAAATATTATATTATATTAATATTATACCAAATTTTATTGCATTGCTTGAGCATAGCCTTCGGCAGCGTCCAAAGACCAAAGGTTTATGTTCAAGTGGAGTATTTGTGAGCATTGCCCATCAAAATACAAAAACAAGGTGTTGGATATTTGTACACTTATTGTTAAATTGATAACCGTCCGAAAACCGCTTTACTACCTCATCCACGTGGTAGAGGATGGTGAAATGCTAATTCAACAACGTTTCTTGCTCCGATTTCACAAAAACTTCCATTCTTCGCTTCGCTTCCCAGATGCAACATCGAAAATAATTCCTAGCTTACACACGTTCTCCTATGATCTCTTCTCGAGCTGCAAGAGATAGGCCTCCGGACCCATGCTGATCGTGATGCTGAGATCGAGCTGTGTGAGATCTTCCATCTTCAGGTCTGTGGTGACTTTGAATCTACGCAGAAGAAGACTGAGGATGACCTTCATCTGAAAGAGCGCGTACTTCTGTCCGACACAGTTGCGTGGACCGGCGCTGAAGGGAAGGTACGCGTAAGGGTGTCTCTCTCCTGCACCCGGCAGCCACCGGTCCGGCAGGAACCTGCGCACAAGGCACAAGACAAGGACGATCAGGACCTCTCTAATTAACCGCGTGACAGCACAACAGGTTCTACAACAACTTACTTTTCCGGCTCAGGATAATGCCTAGGATCCCTGTGAACTGCATAGTTGATGACAATCGAAGAGCTACCCCCGGGTATCGTGTACCCACTGGGCAAGACGACGTCTTCGGTGACCGCTCTGGGCAGCATCGCGACCACCGGGAAGAGCCGGAGGGTCTCGCGGATGACGCGGTCCAGAGTGGGCATCCGAGGGAAGTCGTCGTGCGTGGCAGGTCGAGCCATGTCGTCGGCAAACACATCGGCAAGTTCTTCGTACAGCGCGTCTTGCCACTCGGGGTGGATTGAGATGAGGAGCAGGAGGAAGGACATCGTGATGCCGGTGGTTTCGAGTCCGGCGGCTGCCATTGTCGTCACCTGAAGCAAGGAATGATGCTTTCAGTATTGTTATGAATTGCTGTTATAGGTATGAACAGCTGTGCGGCCGACACGGCACGTGGTTTTGCCATCCTTCATTACAAAACAGTTTTTCAGATTTTTATCTTATCTGATTTCGTTATATCAACATCTTCTTCGTATTGAAATTGAAATAATATTAGTGTCAGACACTGAAGCTAATCTAAGGCCAGGTATTACGCTCATATGGCCAGTGCAATGGCGAGGCGGTTGTCCTGTCACCTCATCCTGCATCTCCTGCTCGGTGAGGATCGATCCCTGAGCCTCCGACGCCTCGATGAGCATGTCCAGGAAGGAGGTGACTGTCTTGCCCGACGCCGTCACGATGCCGGGACGCCGCACGCCGCGACGGAAGTCGGCGAGCTTGCGCGCGATCACCTCGTCGCTGAAGTCCTGGATGCGCTGCAACCGAAGAGACAAAGGGCAACAGAGCTAGAGGAGGGATGGATTGACCGATTTACGCATCATTGTGGCTATGCATATGTTTAAAATTGGCTATGCGGTCGCGGAAGCCTCAGGGACATTTGTTCCTCAGTTGAATTCTGGCCTCCCCTTTCTGCACAATTGGTGCACATAAGAAAGGATTCGCATTATCTATTATACTCTCTTTGCCGAACATCGCTCTAAAATGTCCTCCTCCCCGTGACATGGTGTGCGCCAAGTCGACTATGCAAAAACTATGCAACAACAGTAACTATGCAACTCTATGCAACAATTTCCCCGTTCATCTGCGCCATGGAGGGAAGGAGGAGGGGAGGGGGGGGGGGGGCAACTGGGGACCACACAGTGGAAAATGGAAAGTGATAAAAAATTGGTAAAGCACGTAACAGGTATATTCATAACTTTAAAGTATGTTGAGAACGAACATCGAGGCGGCTACATGATCGCAGGCAGAGCACAACCGTCGGTCGGCATTATGCACTTCGAACGAGCTTGGGATGTTGAGAGTTGAGACAAATATGGAGCCAGTTTGGCAGGTTGATGGGTTTATAATTGCTCCCCTTTCCCTGCCACCAACAAAAAAGGACCTGCGGGCTCTCATGTTCCTAGTTAATCAAGCCAGTAACCACAAATTGTAAGATCTAAGTGGAGATCACTTTATAATAACAGAAGTAATAAAGTAATGATTATAGTGAAGTGAAGGATAGAGGAATATGAAACTTGCCTGGGTCTGGGCGACTGTGGATAATGTTCGTTTTGCAGCCTTGCCTGCTGAAATCGTAATCGTCCTCAATGACTTGGCACATGCAAAGCGTGAGGTGGCAGGTTCATCGCTTAATGTCTAGTCCTGATACGCAAATAGTCAAGTTCGGTCAATTTTGGTACAGATATTTATTGTGGTTTTGGTCTCAAGGCAAAATACCATTTGTAGAGTTTCCGTGTGGTTTCAGCTTATTTTATTTTATAACTGCTTTTAGTCAGTGTGGCGAATGCCGCCGGGGCCCCGAGCACCGCGGGGGCCCCCAAAAAAGGCGATTACATTTTTTTTTTAGGGAATAGACTTTTCGAGTCTTGTTGAAACGAAAAATATAGCGACGACCTTTTGTTAGAGAATGAATGGATTCTATGATGGGGGCCCTTAGGACCTCCTCGCCGCCGGGGCCCTTGGGAAGCCAGTCCGACACTGCCTTTAGTGTGCCTTTAGGCATATTATGAATTAAACTGAAGTTCTACACGGCGCCCTTCTCTGTCCCACCATGCGTATATCCGCGTATACGTTCCCGTCATGTGCACCGAACCAACTTCCAAGCATTCCCGTTGGTGGAGGAGCGCATCGTTTCATGTATCGCCATGCGGGGCTCACCTTGATGATGGGCTTGGCTTTGCGACCGTCGGCCGTCAGCGGATAGAGCCACTTGTTGAGCAGCCAGGGATGCAGGGCGCGTCGGTGGACCAACTCCGTCGCGTCGTACAGCAGGTTCTGGAAGTCGCTGAAGCCGTCCTCCTGGGTGTTCATCACGGAGCCTGTGTCGGACCAGCACGTGGTTTGATGGGGCAGCGTCGGGTGAGGAGTCAAGGGTAGATACGATTGAGATAAGTGTCATTGGATGATGGGGGTGGGAAAGATATTTTTCAAAAGTCGCAACGAAAGAGAGCGAAAATGTTTCATGTTCCTCCAAAAAGTCACAATGAGAAGGGTGGGGGGTTCGTCTGTTTGCTTATATGCTGATCGATGAAACCACTGATGGGAGATGAACAATATTGGAACATGTAGGGATGGGCAGCCGTTCTGTTAAAAAAAAAAGGGGGTTTCAATTCCCTGATCAAAGGGGATGGCACCCGCAGAGAATAAAGATAATACTCACAGAATAACATATAAGAGAATAAAGCACTACCCCAAAGAAAATGTAAAGAACATTACCTAAAGGGTTGGTTAGACGCGAGGTGTAATAATGCGTGTAAGTATATGACAGAGCACAAGGGCCTACTATCGGCAGCTATAACTATGTGGTGCAGAGTATATGGTACTAGAAAAATCCATTTCCTCCTGAATTAAAAGGACCCTGAAAGCCCACGTCCAAGTGTCCATGGCCACGATGTAGTGCTAATTGAGTTAAAATAACCATATAATATCTAATATCCATGCACTGGGAATATAGCCTATCCCGTTTCGAACCATGATTCATGAAAGCGACAAAGATTGCGATTGTTGGCTCACCGATAGCGGTCTCGCATATCGCGTCGAGCGTGCACAGACTGAGTTGTTTGTAGACGTTGAACGTCCTGCCGTCAGCCACCTGGTCCAGTTTGTCCATCAGGATCAGCGCCTTGACGCCGAACACCTCGACGTACGACTCGAGCACCTTGAAGTGGAACGTCGGCGTGATCAGTTTCCGGTGCACTCGCCACACCTCGTCCTCGTTCGACAACAACCCGTTCCCGAAGAACGGCACCAGCGATTGCGCGAAATTATAGTCCCGATTTCGTATCCTGGCGTTGCCGAGCACGTGCTGGATGTCGTCAGGATCCGAGAGTAAAACGAACAGGCGTTCACCCAGCCAGATGCGCACCACCGTACCGAACTCGGCGTGCAGTTTCAAAAGTCTGTTGAATGTTTCACTCAGTTCGCCCCAGAAGAGCATGGAGTTGCCGATGAGTGGCAATGGTTTGGGACCGGGAATGTTGGCAGCGGCAGCCCAGACTTTGCGACGGGGTCGCCAGTAGACGAGACCCCAAAGACAGGACAGTGCCAAAAGGGCGAGCACCGGCGTGAGGACGTTGTCCATCGTATGCGGTCGATAATTAAGTAAAACCGAAGCGTATGTCGAGGAGACCTTTATAGACGGTGGTCCAAGGTCGATGATTTTGCAGAATGCAGAGCTGGTGCCGTTGCCGACTGGCTCGGTGCGCCGGTCCGGGTTGGAGCCATACGCTAGTTGCGCCGAAGAGATAATTGGAAATGTTGTTTGATTGGCAATGACGTAGGTGCGTGTCTGTGGGTCTGGTGGACGATGACTGCGGCTGGTTTTTGAGTTGTTGTGGCAGGTAAAAGGCAACGGAGCCCGTGGATGAGTGCTCGTTGAAGCTGTCAGTGAAGTGCACTCGACGGCGAGATGGAACTTACGGCAGGACGATGCCTTTCCGAGTGACTTCATTCATCACTTATTTATTATTATTGACTTCATGTTATTAACACCTAGTTGATTATTGTTATGTAGACTGGTTTAAATTAGGGAATAAAAATAGTTGGGGGGAGGGGAGTATGTGATGTGAGACAACCACAAAATTAAATAAATTGGGAATACTCATTAAAAAACTAAGACAGATTATTTATCATTTTGTAATTACTCCCTTGTGGAGACCTGAAAAGTGGCGGAGCTTGTAAGGATCCTGCCTGATAAAGGGGGACACTTGTGCAGACTCGGAGGCCCGAAGACAACTTCCCTCTCCCTTCTCAGGGTCGTAGCGCATCCCTTCGAGATCTCCTCGACTTACCTGCCCCAGTGGAGGGACAGGCAACTACACGACGCAGGTGGCGGGAAACGTTACAAGCTGCAAGTGCATTTACTATAACTATTCCTATATTATGAACTATGATTATGTATAATAGGTATTTTGAAGTGTCCCTTAAGGTTTCGTGTACCTACTGGTCCTAAGAGCCCTTTCCAATTGGAACATTTGACTCTACGTTCCTGCAGGTCAAACTGCTCAATGTTGCGTAGGCGTTGGGAAATGGCAACAGGCTGGGAAAGCAAATTGATTTGAAATCATCGACGAGTATTAATTCTAGTTTCTTTTGTTGTTGTTTTTGTAACGGTAAAAAACTTTTTTCTCCGTCCATATGACGCTTGCCCCACTGGACAAAACTTGTAGTGATCATTGTAGATTTTGATAGATAGGTCCTGTGGAGTGCAGAGTGCAGACCAATAGTAGAGGGCAGAGATCTTAGTATGTTCAGGGCAAGTACACATGCAATGCAATCCTGATGCCCTTGGTCCACACAGAAACCTGCAGGGATTGTCCCTCTGCTGCGAAAATCAGCCTCTGCACGTCAATCAACATTTCGCATACGTGATCCCTGCTCGTGGCGCGATCAAACTGACATGAGCAATTTTTGCAACAAGATTAATGCGGCGATTATACACTGAGGCCAAACTACTTTTTTTTTTACTATTTTGCAAGACGAACAATTACTCGTTTTGTTCAATATGACCACCGCTTAAATTTTTTCTACAAAACCCAGTGGCGTAACTAGAGTGATCAGGCATATCAGTGCACGGGGGCCTCGGGCTTAGGGGGGACTCCGATAAGATTTTTTGGAGCCTACAGAGGCCCAAGTTAATTCGAAAAAATGTCGACAACGTTTATTATGTCGTTAACGTTTATAACGGAATGCATTTTTAGAAAAGTTAATCCGACGACGATGGCCTATTGAGGGAATGGTTTATTTGAAGCGAGGCAGGTGACGGCGGTGACAAAAATCTGTGAGGACGTTTTTCTCCCGCCGCGAGGGGAGGGGAGCATCAGTATTTTTCTGCTATGGGCCATCCGATTTGAAGTTACGCCACTGAGTCAAAACCACAGTTTCGATCCCCAAAGATGTTATCTCGCGATAGGCTAAAATTCAAAGTGCACTGGTACAAGACGTCGATACATCATAACACGCTGGTATCTTGAATAACAATTCGCAGGAAGCGAGGCGGGGACTAATGTGACTCATGACCCCACAAGGGCATTGTCTCGATCGGCCAGACTTGCTCGGATGTTCAGTCTCGGCTGTCAACTCGTGTGACAAACTTAGAGCAACGTCGCTGTCAGTATGAATCCGCTTTCAGCTGCGATGAAGTCATGTCGCCTTGTGGCGGTTTTCTGCTGTGTTCTGCTGGGATTGGCGGGTGCCATCCAAGTCCGGGACTGTGGTTCGAAACTGGGATCGTTTTCTCAAGTTTCTCTCACTGCTTGCCCGCTGGCTGACCCGGTGTGTACTCTTACGAGGGACACTAATGTCACCGTCGTCATTGACTTCAAGACGAGTGAGTTTTTATCGCGGTAGAGTTAGGTTTTTGCTTGACATAGCATGGGTACCTATATAAACATATTTGCGCTTTGTGACATGCCGTGCACCTAATTGTTTGTACGATTATACGCAGTCTCTAAAGCGTAACTAATTGTTGCCTAGTGCTTAGACCATTCTAGATCATATCCACACGCACATTTAGGTACACACGGTACATTAAGGTAAATTACCAAGGGTCGGTTCATCGGATAGGTATACATCCAGTGCGCCTGTAATAAAAAAAACGGAAAACCTCTAATTTGGATTTTAGTTGAAGGCTTCGAGACATCCATAGACACTAATGTTACTTCGGTAGTCAGGTGACCAAGGATTTTCCTCACCGAATTGCGATTGATGATTAGCCTGAATTAAATCAACGTCTTATATTCAAGTCCACCTTGCCAGTCAAAGCAAAAAAGATTATTGGTGAAGTTCTATGGCATAACAAAACAGGCTATTCTTTCAGCACTGTGGACAATAATGGCCTTGGTCAACGGGCAATTTATAAAAGAGTAAGCAAAAAATTTCAGCGCATGGTTTTAACTATAACGCTAATTAACTGAAACTCAGCTCTAATTGAACGCGGCTTTGCAAAGAATCCCTGCACTGCAAGCCACAAAAGAACCTGTCATAAAGCAATTGATTTTTGTATTGTGTTAGGACAAAAGTTTCGCCTATAAAAATGCACATCACATTTTATCTCTTGCACTGAATCACTTAGGTATGTATACTTGACCTTTCAAGTTTCAATGCTTTTTCATAGCAGGCTGCGTTTACGATTACGACTTCATGCATTTATCATAATTATGTGCGTAGCGAGCGAGTGGAGCAGAGCAACTTCAATTTTATTTCCCCCCAAAAAGAATCGCAATTTTATTGAGAGCACAGTGAGAGAATAATATATAATATGTGGGTGTTCGCGGACCTCAATCCTCATGCTAAAAGGAATGGCTGATCAGATTTTAAAAAATTGCAAAGGTCCTTCCTGCGCTTAATTTCCAACAAGTATAGACCGTATACCTTTATTTTTACGAAACTCCAGTGATATTAGATTGAACATAAATAATATACAGTTTACCCTACCCTTATACGGTTATACCTATACTGAAAGCCTGTCTGAATTTGTTAAGACCTGCATAACTTTTCGTTCTCGTTTTGTTAGCATTTTCTAAATTTTTTAGTAAATTTCGCGATTTTGTTCGCGAAATTAAATTATACTATCAAAGAAAGAGTTGTTTCACGTATACTGTACACAACGTCACAACCTTTTTGTATCCGCTACAATATACCCAGGCTCCCCTAAAAAAGCCACAATAAAACTCAGCTTCATTCTAAAAATTCTATAGTTATGATCCCCGACGTTCAAGTAGGTACCTATGCGGAATGAAGCGTTGTGTAGCAAGTTGCAGCAGTGGCAATGGCCATGCATTGCAGCATGGCAGACGCAACAGCTTTCTTGGCCATGAGCGACAGTGATCATCATAAGTACTCATAAGTCATTAGCTCATAACACAGACCAGTAAAACTAGTTACTACACGTGCGATCTGAATCTGAAGCCCATCATTTACCTGCAGCAACCTGCTTAGCAGCTTTGCGCGGACATCTGTCAATCAGAGTTTTTTTCGTAATAAGAAAAAATATGGTGCAAGATATTTTTGCGAAATTTGAGGTGGTCATATTATAGTTTTTCCACACTTGCGGTCGTACTAACGTTATGAAGATAGCGTGGTAATTGGTTGTTGTCATCGTGTTCTCTTATCTAGACACTACTGCGTGGGTTATCTGGCGAACGTCATGTCAACCGTTTTAACTACTTCCTCAGACAAGCCGGCATTTCCTTGTTTACAAAAAGGTTCGTCTATAGGCAGTGTTTTTTTTTGTAAAGATATAGGTGCCGGAACGCCAATTGTCATACTAGAAAATTACCCTTTACCCCACCCCCATTTACCTCCGCCAATAAACGACAATTTCCGTTCATTTGTTGTTTTGTTGATACTCAAACTCACGAGTTTGTGTACATGATGGAGAAGATTAGTTACCAAGCGGGCACCGAAAAACAACATGTAACGCACTAACATGTAGGTAACGCACTAAACCTTATTTCACGGTAAGAAGGAAAGTGTCTTTGCATTTTCCTCCTGGGTGGGGACCCACCCATGCGAGACACGAGCAAAGAGACCTTTCAAAACTGCCCATGGCCTTAGAGCCTTTTATCTGGCTCAAGACAAAATGGTTTCTAAGTTTTGAAACTCTTAGCTCATGTCTCAGAGGGCCGATGAGGAAGGTGCAAATACACTCTCCTTCTCAACATGAAAGGAGTGCTGGATTTTTCCAGATACCGGCGAGCTCAGATATTCCCGCCGGTGTTGATTTTTCGCAGGAACGGCGTTCCGGTGCGTTCCGGCACAAAAAAAGCACTGTCAATAGATATAGCACTTTCGTTTTTGAATCCACCATGGCTAGGAACTCACCTTCGAAAAAGTGTATTCCGTCGTCGTATTAAATAGTAGTGGTAGCCTGGTAGGCGTAGGCACTTTACCTTTTGTCTAGCCGTAAAGGGGTTCCCTGAGGAGAAATACCACTTTGTGTTTTGAATGCAAATTGTTCTTACAAAGATATGATAGCTACACATTAGCCGGAGCTGTTGTATTATCCACACAATAGAATTCAAGTAACAAACAAGTTAATTCAGATAGGTGACCTACCTGGTATGATATACGATTGTAGTTCATGGGTTAAAGCCCTGAATATTCAGAATATTTTGCTTGCTCCAGAGCAAACCATAAAGTTTGAAATTAAATAAACTTATAAAGTCACCGGTTCTAAAAGGTTCCATCGTTTCGATCGTCTTCCAGACGTCGACGTGCCATCGCTGACTGCGTCTGTGCACGGGATCGTGAGCGGCCTGCCCGTGCCGTACCCGCTGCCGAACCCGAACGCCTGCTCCAAAAGCGGCCTCGTATGTCCGCTGAAAGCCGGCGTCAGCCAGCGCTACGAAGGCACCTTCCAGGTGCGCCACCAGTACCCGAGGATACACGTCAAAGTACGCTGGGAGATGAAGACTGCGGCAGGAGACGACGTGCTCTGCTTGGAGATTCCGACACAGATCAAGTCAGGACCTCTGCCGCCGACGGTTGTGTTGCTTTAGGGTTTTGATTCAACTTGATGGGCTTTGCAGTGAATTTTGCCCACAGAATTCAGTCGGAGTCTAGCGATTTATAGCCGTATGGTTGGTTTTTAGATGTCAGAATTTGAAATGACTGGTTCTGTTCCAACATTGAAAATACATCTGGAAAGGTGGCAACTGGAAACTTTCTGGTTTTGAGACTACCTACTGAAGTAAAATGTAAACTCAATTCTCATCCCAATTCTAGCCCATTGTATTATCAATCTTTGTTCGGCTCTTAAGAGTAACAAAATATTGAATTAAAAGAAGTAGAATGTATTTGCCAAAAGTCAACGCGTAAAAAATAAGTTACCAGTGTATTACATGAAAGATAGGTAGTACCTAGCCGCTAGATTTTATTAGTATTATTTGATTCTGTTGATGTAAGAAATAATGGGAATAGCTTGTAAAAAGCTATGTTCATATTCCATTGTAATATTTTTCCACCAATTGAATAAAATAATCGAGACAAATGGACATTCATTTTTGAAATGAATTACGAAAATATCAATTTTATTTCATATTAATAGTTTACAGGTAGTTGTAACTTGTTACAATAAACATTCACGTGCCATGCATCATCTGGCAAAAGGGCACGGTCGTCACAACTAAAGGGACGATTCCACACTTGCCTATCCTAAGGGCCGCAAGTGGCAATTTATTATTACACAGGTCATTAAACAAAAACGTACAGTACATACAATATATTACAAAAATACAATCTTGTCTACGCTAAATACAGAGCTGAGTTTTCTCATGAAGGTAAACCTACAGAGGACGCGGTATATGACTGACCCACCAACAGTGGTTGCATTCCGAATGAAGACTTTCGGCCCGGCGTCGACAGTTCAAAACACTGAGGATCATTTCAAACAAACTCTTATAAAAGTATAAGTACCAAATCCATGCACTCTTTCTTAACTGGTCAAAACAAAAGTATCAATGTTCTCATACACTAAAAATAGTACTTAGGCATAAGTACTATCGGGGAGAAAATAAGCATGAACAATAGTGGATTCTTACGAGCATACTATTAGGTATATTACGTTCAAGTGACTCGAAACAAGTCAGTAGGTACATGCTCTTTATAATTTAATTAGAGTTGCGTCGTCGACAGAAAATAGTCTAGGCAAGGCAAGAAAACAATAAAATTCCAGGAGCTCTGATATCAGTCCCTTCATAATTAAATGCATTCGATAAAATAAGGACTCGAAAAGTGAAAAAATATTGTGCAGTTCAATTGGGTTATGAAACAGCTCGAGCTTCTGGGTTCTATCGCAGTTTCACGTGCAACACCTGTCGACAGCAATAATATCAACGAAAGGGCCCGTAAATACTATGTCTTTAAAGTTGGTAGACCCTAGACGTCTTGCGATTCACGAACAGATCTTCACTCACAGCTTGGATCTCGTCATTGGATGGTCTAAGCCAGACACCTGGAAAAGGTATGATTAAACTTTATCAGTAACTTGAAATTAGTTGGTACTAGGTAGCATTCAATAAGCCTATAGGATGGTCTAAGCCAGACACCTGGAAAAGTATGATTAAACTTTATCAGTAACTTGAAATTAGTTGGTAGTAGGTACTAGGCTAGGTAGCATTCAATAAGCCTACTGATTTGCTTTCTAGAATAGGTACCTAGGTACATATGTTGTGACGAATACATACAATGATTCTTTGCGTTTACAAAAGGTTTAAAAAAATTGTGGGGCTGAGAAATTGCGCGTTTGCTAGTTGGCGCAATGTACCCAACGCGACGTCAGTGCGGGGATCTGTTGGCAGTGGCAGCGCGCGCAACGCCGCTTGCCAAGGCCGGCCAGGCTGAGTTCTTTAGAGAACTTATCTTGAAATCTTATGGTAGCGTGTAAATGGCAGAACCACCATGCAGTTTGAAGCAGAAGTTAAAAGTTTAAAAGTTTAGGGAATAAAATTTACAAAACAAAAAACGGTTAATATCACTGAAAACTGAAAAGCATGGTCAAGAAGACCACCACATTTTGCAAATGAATGAATGGATTGCAGCCTTTATTTAATCTAGAGATGCGATCTAAGCAAGGCACTTGTCAGTATTCAGAGAGAAATCGGTTGTTGCTAATTGATATTGAGAACTTAGAATTAGAAAAAAAGGAATCATTTTATTACTTGATAATATATGGTTACCTACAGTGAAAAAATCCTAGGAACTAATAAAACTCTAATCACTTATTGATTGGACATTCCCATAACTACTCCGATATTTTGAGTCTTGTAAGCAAACACTGCCAAACTTGAGAGAATCTTACGCCTTCTTAAAGCCAGTGAGAGGATGAATACTGAGTATTCTCTGAACTAACCCTGCTTTGTGGATCCTGACCCTGAAGGGGAGTTGCCAATCCCCTAACGACTTTAACGATCCGAGCAGGCACTGAGAAGGCTATTACGATACAATTACACTCACCGGGGACAATCACGTAGCGATCAGCTCGAATCCATGCTGTCCGAACTTGGGAACGGAGGTTGTTCGTCTACTTGGTCGTGGCGGCGTTTGTTTAGTCCGTTGGTCGCGGACCCTTGACCGGCGCGCAGTGTCCGTTGCGCCTTGTAAATCGGCTCGTACTCGGAAAGCTGCGCCAAGAATCCCTCGTTCGGGTTGATGCAGAAGCGGCGGCTTTGTACTCGGACGAAAGCTTCCCTGGAAGAGTAAATCGACATCAGCGCTGACAGGAGGGAGAAACATTGAAGAAACTATTTCAAACTGGGGTTGAATGCTAAATAAAAGTCTCACAGGTTTCCTGACATTTTGTACATAATAAACTTGTTGCTTCTTCAAGGTTGATAGCATGACTGACGTCAAAAACACGGACTTTTAAAAGGAGAAACACTGATACTTGTAAGGTGAGTTCACTTTTTTAATATCTAAAGGAGAGAGAGTTGTAAAGCAATGATTGGCAGAGCAACCGAAACAGATATAAATAGTTACAATATGTTAATAACCCCATAATTATATTCATATCTAGGTACTTTGCATGTGACATGCAAATGATGGGAATGTCTCCATTTGCGGAGATTCCAAGATTTTGCGTAGCCAATATTATATCTGCATGTTTCTGCGCCTATGCTGTAATTTTGGCAAACCTAGGTACAACAGCAAAAAACGGCACTTTTCAAGTGTTGCAAAATTCAAGTGTTACACTATTAAAATAACACCGATCCCAATAAATACCAATATCAAATTAAGATGTTACCTAGTGATTAAATAAAAAAGTTCAATAGGTAGCTAACAAAAAAATTTTGACTCCCAATTCTGACCCTGGTTGTACCTATATTTGGAAACACAGCAAAAAATTGTAGGTCATGATGTTTACTCATTATCGAGTAAATGGATAACTTTCTGATATATTAAGTAGCTGAATATGCAAGACTCGCAGAACATTTCAAAACAAACGCAAACCATTATTTCTTCCTACCCAGATCTTAAGGTCCTACGGCACAGATTTAAGGTTACCCAGATATTCTACTACACCAAGCTACCCACGGCTACGGCTAAATTTGATGCTGGCATTTTCGCCGGCAATCCCTGGGGTGCGTTGAAAACCTTTTTTCAAATCATCTACCAGGCCATGGCACAAGGTGAATGATAACCAAGAGACCCAAAGTTCCACAGGTGTTAACAGTTACCTTGGTTACAGGTTATATAAACTATTATTGCGGCGAGACTTTTATTGCAGGCCTGTCGAGTAACTGCTTTAGAAGAGAGGAAAATCTCGGTAACCTTATATATATCTGTGCTAGCAGGTGCTTACTTACTTTCAAAATTCCCAATGAAGCAACAAAAAAGTGACACAATTGGCCATGGCAATTTTACTAGGTACTCACTGGCTTGAAAGGCCATATTTCTCCATGACGTATGCCAGCGTAAGAGCGGCACTGCGAGAGATTCCAGCATTTCCGTGGATCAGCGTTTTGCCACCGTTGTTCAGGCTATCGTCAATGAATTGACGAACTCGTGCAAAGTGGCAGATGATGTTTTCCACGACTGAATCAGCTATGTTAAGTACGAGATATCTGGAGAATAAAATAAACCAAGCTAGTCAATAACTGTCTATGTACTACTACATAGACTACTTGACGAATAAAAATTTTCCCTAATTTTACAAAGCCTGCAAATTTCCGGCCTGCAAATATTAAAACCGTTCGTTTATGTTGGAAATTAAACCACACCAACTCTGTTTATTTCCAATTATAAAATTAAACTCTCAATTTACAATGCTCCGACCAACTTAGATGTTGAATAGGGCGTAGCTTCTTGTATCTTTTACTTACTGGAATCTGTCAGGGAAATTCGGTCGTATAAAGTGTGCTTCTATGTCTTGCCGAACGCAAATGATATGCGTTATGCCATGTTGAGTCAAAACGTCCAGTTTAGATCGCATAGCAGCGGAATATGGTCCAAGGTACAACCCCGGAATAATCTCTTGCATGGTTCGTCGCATAGTGTATACCCAGTCTTCATTCTTTCCAACAAGCGAGGGCATCTTCGGAAACTGCATTCGAGAAACTTGATTCTGATAGTCCTGAAACTGAAAGCAAAGAGCACGAGATGCTAGAGAGAAGACCTAGGCCAATGTAGAGGCAATTGCCTAGGCATGATTGCCATAACCAAACTTATAATATGTCAACTAACTTTTTACTTTAGAATTGGACACTTACATCTGTGCTCGAATGGGTACTCATCGAACCACACCTCATCGCTGCGTTTTTCTAGTTGAAACGTTTACTTGTACTACGAACTTTGTGTGAAATAAGCAAGATAGTTAAAATCTAACGTCAACATCTCCAATCGCACCTCGCACCTGCACTGCAAGTAGCAATATTAGTCTAAGGACTTGCTGCCAGATGGCGACACTGCATATCGCAGGGGGAGTGGAATTGTTGCTCTACCCTAAAATTTGGTAATCTTTAACTCATTTTAGAGATTTATTTACACAATTAAAAGAATTATTAATGAAAGTAACAAAAACCTGATGAAACATTCTAAAGGAAAAATTGTATTTGGTGTGCAATAAATACATACATAATTGAATTAAAAATGTTTCTAAATCGACTTTACTCATCGACGTTATTTTGAAACCAAAATGGCATATATACAGTTGCTAGCACAACCGTTCATGTACTCGCTTCGGCGGTACATATACTAAAATTGGAACGATACAGAGAAGATTAGCATGGCCCCTGCGCAAGGATGACACGCAAAATCGTGAAGCGTTCCACATTTTTTGACACTTCTCAGTTCACAATAAATAGGGACGAGGAACATAGCATCTTTAATTTATGAATCTAAATTCCATCCCAAAGCTCTCACTGTTTTATTAAATAAACTTGATCAACTCTACATTATAACTATAATGCTGACATTAACAACAGGCAGTTTGCAGGGTCAGATAGTCTCTGGTCAGATCATATCAGGTAAAATTATTAAAAGTGGTCTAAAATCCAATAAATTAGGTTTTGGGATAAACACTGCGATATTGTTCCTCTGACTTTGCCGTTCTCGCACAGATGTTCTCGGTTATACAAAGTTAATTATATAAACATGGATAACAATAGGGATGTTATCCATCAGAACCGATAACAGCGTAACGATTTTCTCAACTCGTTACTCGTAGTATTTCCTCATCCTCCCTCCCCAATGTTTGTCAGTTCCATCACATCCAGCCACCCCGACATCATATTATACCTATATACAGTGTCGGACTGGCTACCCAAGGGCCCCGGCGGCGAGGAGGCCCTAAGGGCCCCCGTGACCATTCTCAGTGGCGTAACTCCAAATCGGAGGCCCCTAGCAAAAGAAAATCCGGGGCCCCACTCTTCAACAAATCCATCCTCTAACATAAACCAATGGGGCCCCCACCGTCAAATAGATCGGGGCCCCGGCGGCGGTCGTCGCCTAGCCGCCCTGGCCAGTCCGACACGGGCCATAAAGTTCGGTGCAGTTACAAATCAAAATTGTAGGCCCTTATTTGATTCCTAGAAGTGTAATAAATAAAATAATTGTCCCATATACCACATTGCTTACCCCCAAAACCAGTCGGCATAAAATATCTGCCAGCCGACAGCGGGTAGGTTGTTTAGAAACTAAACATGTCAAGGTCGCCGAATTGTATAGCTGGAAGAGGCGTACTTAGGTATTTTAGAATAGTTTCAGTATGTCACAAAGTGCAAGCTGTAATTGCAATTGCGTCGTAACTTGCATATTACAGCAATCCACCTTCTTGCCTAATGATTTGAATTCTTTAATTTGTATTTCTATAATTGCTATTGGCGATTAGCGACTAATTACTCTGAGCTCCGAAGCAACCGCAAAACGCGAGGACGGATCCATCTCTGCCCCCGCCCCCCCCCCCCCCCCCTCCACGGACATAACAGCCATGATGACTGGCACATTTCTCCCGTTCGCCACTTCGTACTCGCTTACACCGACGTCGACGCCGAGCTCGTACCTAGCGCCCCGACGCCGGGTAATTTGTCTGCACGCTTTCCCGATACATGGCGTCGGCGTCGGCGTCGGCGTCGGCGTCGGCTGCGCCGCTGCTGCGGTCGGCAACTTCCGTCACCCGGCTCGCCGCAAGAGCCGGTTTCCGATAGGCAGCGTTGCAGTGGCGTAACAGAGAGACATGGTGTGGCAGGGAGTGGAACGCCACTTCATGGTGTGGAGTTTGTGGTACAACCTTAAGAGAGAAGTAAACGGTTGTCGTTTTGGTCGATTTTCGCATAAATTTCACATTCATAGGGAACGTCTCCTGGCTACAAATAATTTACAAAAATTTTGAAAAAAAATACACGCGTTGTTAAAGAGCTGCTGAATGGCGGATACTATTTTTTTTCGTAGTTTTTTTTTTAACTTGCAGCTGGGGGAATTTTCTAAAAGTGCCTAAAATGGCCTAAAATGGCACTTTTAGAAAATTACCCCAGCTGAAAATTTTAAAAAAACGACGAAAAAAAATAGTATCCGCCATTCAGCAGCTCTTTCACAACACGTGTATTTTTTTCAAATTTTTTGTAAATAATTTGTAACCAGGAGACGTTCCCTATGAATGTGAAATTTATGCGAAAATCGACCAAAACGACAACCGTTTACTTCTCTCTTAAAGTAAGTAATGCCATTAATTCATCTAAGGAACAACTCTGCAATGACTTTCGCTTGAAAAAATGACTCGTGTTTGTGTTATTGGACGAGGCTTCTTGAGGATTCTTGGCGTGGGATCTATTGGGATTGGCTGGGTGTCGGATAACTGATTCTGGCCAAAGAGCGCATAAATGCTTCCAGACGTTGCCATGTCAGCTATTTCGTGCAATTGGCCATTCCAGAAGATATAAAACAAGCATGGGTTCTAATTTGGCTGAATTTCCTCAGACAATGTCCTCTTCTGATTCCGACGACCCTTTCCCTTCAAATTGGATAGGGTACTGGCAATGTTTCAGTCCTGCATGTTTCAGAGTCTTCAACCCCGAGACGTATTGTCATCTTGGGAACGTCCTGACTCCTGTGGCGTACAGAAAATTCAAATCAAGATTACAAAAAATTAAGGGACGTCTAAATGGACGTATCCCGTACCTATCCTTGCTCTGCTACGTTGGGATGATTTCATTTGGCGCATACCATTTATACATTATAAACATTCTTTTATATATTTAGCATATTAACACACATATTTTTATGCAGCCATAACTGTGATTTTTGGAAAACTTGTGAGGTCTGATCATGGGCTTATATTTGTAAATATAAGCCCATCGTCTGATGGGCCGTTCCAAATGTTAACATCACGGTGCATTATGTTGAAATGCTTATCAGATCACTGGACTGGAAGAACACCCAAATAGATCAATCACTCCTTCAGTTACCAGAAACCACAGAGCATCACCCATGTATTTGCCCTTTTTGCACGAACAGAGTTCATCAGAATAACTGAAAATTTAATTTTACTGCAATTACTGCATTTACTGCAATTACTTGCAATTACATTTACTGCAAGTACTTGCAATTACTTTTACTGTAATTTTACCGATTGACATCTCTTCTTAGGACCGAGTTACATTACAACAGCTGAAGTTTTTTTCGAGAAGGCTTGGAAAAATTGCAGTTGGTATTACTGAACGGCGCTAGACAAGGTAGCATACCAATATGGCTGACAGCTAGAAGTTCTTTTTACAAATTTCGCATCTAAATTTAGAAAATTCACGGCAATCTCATGAATTACTTGTACAACAAGGCCGCTAGACACGATTTTCTATATTAGTATCGGGAATCAGGGATGTGATCGTTGAACTTTGTGATGTCAAAATCATCCGTTTTCTGTTCCACTTCATACTTATATTATATACCTATGGTTTGCGTATAAAGTCTTATAAAATCGAGTTAAAAAAGTGACATTACAGACCCCATGATCTCCAATCTGCCACTCCCCGTCTAGCAAGACTCTCGCCCGCTATCGGCCAACGCAGCGCAGTAAGTAACACACACAACACAGCAACTATGCGTGCATGCCGGCACGCAGTCTGGTCCGAGAGAGTGCCGCGCGGAGAGGCGTTGCTTCAGCTTCACATCGATCAAACGCATCGGAAAACACTCGTCTCCTTCGACGCCGACTGGAGACGAGGATGGTGTGAGCATATTTGCGGCCAGGCAACTGTAGAAGAGTGCCTAGGTATTACTCCCAGAGAGAACGCGTGGGTGTTTAGCTGCGAGGCTCCGGTATCTCATTCTCACCCTCTGTGACGGGTTCTCAGTGGTGCAACGGGCTCAGGTTTGAAGCTGTGCGAGATTTTCCGGCGTCGGTTCGCATTCTAAAACAAATAAACTGGTTCGTGTGGAATTCGTTGTCTCCCTTTCGAAGTCGAGGCCCGAGCTATCTGCAATACTGTGTTTTTTTAATACGAACATTGATTGAAATAACAGTATCAATTCAGAATCAGATGAATGAATACATACATTCCTGAAAATATAGATTCATCGTTGTGATTTTTGTGTATCAGGAAAAGTCTGTTTCATCGTTGTTTTTGAGTTCGTTGGCGCCAAGTTATCTCTCATTGGACAAACCAGATATTCACATCACTGACGAACTGCTGGCGATGAGTGTTTTGCTGTTTGGGGTGGAATTGGATAAATTAACAAATAATGATTATACGGGTGCAAAGTATAGGTTATAAGATAAAGATAATAGATATATCTCTGTGAAAATACATGAGTATTTTGCAGTTGCAAGGATCGCATTGTTGCCTCTGTAGCGTCTTGCGCCAATATTAAATATCGCAACTTAGTGATTGTACAATCATCAGTTTATATATGCGTGCCCCTATAGTAGGTACACCCCTAATATATATATATATATATATATATATATATATATATATATATATATATATATATATATATATATATATATATATATATATACCAGAGAGCACCATCTGCCTGCGATACCTTAATTGCGTGTAACATATCCCGCGATCACAAACAATAAAACGATCACCGCTCATTCCCCGAATCCAAACATCTCGATTTCAAATTTCCCCGTCGGTCTCGCAATTCGAGCGTCGCGACGCCGTCCGCCGACGCCTCAGTGCGCACGCCCGAGCCGCCGCCGACCGGTTGAAAGTCGGCCGTTCGACGCCCGGCGCCGCACTTCGGCCGAGCGTCTCGACCCGCGTCCGTCACCGCTCCGTCCCGCGATCACGTGACTCGGACAGCGTCGCGACGCCGACGACAGCGTCCATCCAGCCATCGCCGACGACGTCGCCGTCATGGGAGAGTGATACGGACGAGCGCGCGAAAAATTTCGTCCGACACTTCGGGCACGATTTTTTTCCGGAAGCGACAAGTGTCGGATTTGAATGTGTACTGGTTTTGTTTTCGATTTGAATTCGATTTGGAGCTCGGTGCACGCCGCGAGTGGCAACGGAGTGCGCGCGCGTGGGCGGCAAATTGAACTGAGTGGTGATAAAGTGTGAGACGCCGACGGGTGAACTTTTTACACGTGATAACCGCGTCGTGAAGCTTTTAGAGAGATCAACCCCCACGCTCCTCGTGCCCACCCCACACACGTGTAGGCTTTCAAGTGTTACATATTATAGGAGTCTTTGTCGCGAAGTCCGCCGAGTCAGCTACGTAAAACAATTCAGCTCCGTCAAACGAGTCAGCTCCGTGTGCAGACAAATCGTCTTCTTAAAAGTAGTTGCGTCATCGCAAAATTCGATCGTCGACCGCCGTTCTCGCGCCGCTCGCCGAGACAAAACGTCGCCGTTCTCCCGCGCCAAGAGTTCGCCGAAGGTGTCGCGTGGCTCGAGAAAGCGAGGCTATCGATTCGAAGATCGCCGCGTGTTCTTCGCTCATTAACTATGTATAAAACAGTGCGCCACGGCGAAAACTCGCTGCAATACACGATCTTGCCGCAGCAGGATGACTCGACGGGCTCGGGGCCCCAAAAGAGCGCCCCGGGGGGCCTCTGTCGGGGCCGGCAACAGCGGCGCCGCGGCCGCACGACAACCATCCTGGTCGTCACCCTCCTGCTGGTATGCAGCATCGTGGCCGGCACGGTGCTCGTGCCACTGCTCCTCACCACCGACATCATCGCCTTCCGCAAACTGCAATCGGCCAATCTGGCTTCCAACCATATCATCCACCACCACGCCAAGGTGAGTCGTCATCTGGAGCCGTTGCCGCTGCCGACCACCACGCAGACAACGACCACGACGACCACCGCGACGACTACGACGTCGCCGACGTCGACCACATCGGAAGAGAACCTCAACACGGTGACCACCGGCGCCAACGGACAGGACGCGTTCACCAACTCGACGTCGGGCCGATCCTATCTGGACAGCGGCATCGACGTCGTCAACATTACGGTCGAGGCCGACACGACGCCGTCGGCGACCACCGAGCGAGTCGAGGCGTCCAGCGCGGAGAACAACAAGGCGAAGAACGACACGGAGGAGCTGGCCGACAACAACGGCACGATGTTGGTCACGCTGCTGAAGAGCATGACGAGCACCCGGCTGGCGGCGGCGGAGGCGCCGGTCGCGACGCCGGCGCGACACAAGACGACGACGACGACGACGGAGACGTCGACGGAAGTGCGGGCGTCGTCTCGGCCGACGGTGGACCCGTACCGGGGGTGGCTGCCTCCGAGGTGGCCGTTCGCTGACCCCTCGTCCTATCTGCAGTGGACGGTAAGTCAAAGGCGACCGACACGGTTGTTTTTATAAGAGACCCGTCGGTTTACCCTTAGCTACCAATAGCTATACACATACGAGCCGCTGTGATCGTTTTTGCATCCAGGGTGTTTTCCTTTATAAGGGTATACGACTTTGTGCCCTCTGGATAGAGGTGGCCATTCTCGAGATCAAACCGGCGGTAAAGACGTGGAGTAAATTGAGAACTGTTTGTGTTTGGCGTCAACAAAGGCAAGAATCGCGACGTCTTATCGCAATGTCGTCGCGCACGGCTCCACGCTGGGTTTCCTCTCTTGTCGCCAATGGGAACCGTGCGAGTTCTGCCAGCTTTCGACAGGTCTTTTGAAAAGCGCCACGATATTCAGCTCTGGCGTTGCGTTGCGTCGCGTTGCGTCGCGTTGCGCCCGTGCGAACTGTGTCTTGTATTGCTCGCACTCGCAGCTCGATCAATGGGGCGACACGAGTTGAGATTAGAACGCGGGCAGGAATTTGGAGTGAGAGTGCGCTGTCGAATTCGCGAAGCCATCGGGCGGGGAGAAAATTACAAATTTGTTAATTTGGTTTGTGTTTATACGAGGCGTCATTGTTTAGAGCGAGATTAAAGTGTGTCTTTTAAATTCAGTCCTGAGGTCTTTACTGCAATATGATGAAGCCACGTGATAGTGTAAGCAGAGTTAACACAAACCGACTCAACTAAGTATCTTCCGCGAACATCAAACAAACAAGCAATTTTGCCAAACAATACCTGAAGTTTTGCAAGTTCTCTCTATCGCTAGTCGCTGCCGACTATGCGGCGGTGACACGATGCCTCTCAGAGGCTGCGACTAATTACGACTCGTGGCGACGATGAGCCTGCCAAGGAGGCAACTTGGCCAACTTCCGCGTGCCCCAACCCCGAGATTGCTCGTTTGGGGGGCGGGGGCGGGGGCGGGGGTTGAGCAACCAGTGTCTTATGGAGAGGCTGTTATTTTTCTTTCCTTCACGCGCAGATGAGGAGCGTGCGTGTAGAGGCCTAAGTTTTACGTGTGTCGCAGAAAGTTCCAGGGGGGTGGGGGGCTGGGGGTTGTGGAAAGTTTTGACAACTCGGACGGCACACGGTTCAATTAGCGTGGACTTATAAGCGAGTGCAGTTTCGTGCTTTGTTGTTTTCGATTGCCGAGCGGAATCGCTCCAAATTATATATTTATATATAATATCACGTATACATATTATATATATATCTATATATATATAGAGGACCAAGAAGAAGATTTTTGTAATGGTTTCATTTTGTGCTTTGCAGAACGATTTCATTTATTCAATATTTTCCAAGAAGCCGGCTAACTTTTGTGTATGGGAAAAACTTGGGGAAAATATCTTTTAAGCAATAAAAGTTCCGGTGTTTGCGCGAGCTTTTGTTGCAACCAGGCTCATAAGTTTTTTGTCTGTATATATATTCCCGTTCGCGCACGCCAGACTTGTTAAAAAAACGTGAAACCTTAGCTACGATTTGTGCAAATTGGTTCAAGCAGTTCAAGGCGCTCCACGATTGCGAAAGGGGCTGGGCCTCACAGCCAAGCAATGGTTTATTTATTCAAACTTGGGCTGCTGCTTGTCTTTCTTAGCTTAGCGTTTTGCTTACCAAGCGCCGTAGTCCTCGAAGCCCCCAAGAAAATGCTGCTAATGAATGCACCACCACCTAAACGCTATAGACGCGATGTAGCTAGCTGGATTGTTGGGCAAACTTTTGCGGTGCGTGCACGGGATTTTTACGAGATTTCCTCTGTAAACTGCGCAAAAAGACTGTAAAGCAAAATTTGAAGACACCACGCATTTTACGGCGCACACTTTACATTTCTGACGTTGGCGTATACGGGGCACACTGCGAGAAAGTACGCATATTGTATAATATATTGTGGTACTGCAGCTGTAATTTTTGAATCATATTGCAGAGTAAAAGACTGGGATGCTTTTCAAACTATGGCGAATGAAAAAATGTCAGAGATTACGACTTTATTATAGAGCTGGCGGTCTTTGTGAACTTTCCAAATTTGTTTTCCGCGAGACATTTAGTGAAATGTCAAGAATTGAGCGGCGACGATGTAAGTTTGCAAAATAAATCTGACGCGAAAGGAATTTCCAGTGTCAACTCTGACATTTACCAGTTGGCGAATATTGACACGGCACCCGCATATAGACGATCCGTAGGGCGTAGATTTCCCATTTAATGGGCATAAGCTCATGGAAATTGGAATATAAATTTATTCCTCTTGTTTTAAATCTGTTCGAAAGCCCTCAAGGGTGAGGAGATGAGAGAGAGAGAGAGGGAGAACGTAAATGGGATCGAATATAATGAAAGCAATACGTTTCCAATTCTAATCCTAAAATCGAAAGCAGACATTATTATCATCATCGTCATCATCGTGAAACCTTCACAAACATCAGGTATACACACTCGTCAAAGACGGGCACGTCTATAATGTAACCGAATCTTGAAACGCTGCACGCGGCGCCGATCACAGCCCTCTATCAGAGCACGGCAAGGAGTCGCGCGCGGTTTCACCATCGGCGAAACTGGTAAATCCGCTAATAAAACAAGACGGAAACTTTGTCGAACTTAGTACGTGTCTTATCATGCAGCGAGACTCCACGTCTTTGCAAGGCGGCGGCGGCGGCGGCGGCGGCGGCGGCGGAGGCAGCTCGCTTCCCTTCTATACATAGACAAACACGGACCCTCGCTACATCGCCTCCCTTAGACTAAAAGGCGTCGCGACGCTCGGCGCTCGGCGTCGTCGCAACCGACGCGTCGTCGCATTCAACACGTGGCATCGAGCCTTTTAACTACACGACGGCCATGACGCTCACGCGGTCCTTTGCCAGTTGAGGCTGCGATAGATCGGACAGATAGCATGGGTATAGGAGAGTATGGCAATGAAGATCAGGTGAATCTGCGGAGAAAGGATTACCATACAAATGAAAAGGAATTGCGATTAGGGGAGGAAAAGAGAGTTCTTAACGAAGAGAATCCGGTGGGTGGATGACGTGCCTGTCTTTTATTTTTTCGCGATTCAACTGGCGACGACGGTATAAGCTTTTGTCCTTTCTAATAGGGTAGAAGATCTTGGGCGAGGGATGCGATATGATCAAGAATTCCATTGATCTAAGAAAGCTATGCCGCGTGTAAGCGGGCCTGGGCCGGGCTGGGCCGGGCGAGGAAATAGCTTTCAGATCCCATTATCGCACATTTCGCGAAGACGCGAAATGGGGCGTGCAAGTCGCACGGGCTTGCAGCGTGCTAAACTAACACTGAAATAAATTAGATGATCTCTTTTGAATGGGAACGCAAATTTTGTGTGCCACGGGTATTTAAATGTGTGTTAGATGGGCTTGAATACTAATTTTTCCCTCCGAGAGAGGCGTACTTATTTTTCTATTTATTTGCGCTTGTCAATAATATGAGAGGTTTAAGGCGGAGACAACGTCTTGGCACTTGAATAAATATCAAATCATTTTTTACCAGCGAACTTCTATAGTGACAGCCCTGAACAAAAAAGCCATGAACCTACACGTTATATAAGTCGAGCTAAATTATGGAAACATAATTTTGTGTTATGGTTAGATTTGCTGAAAATTATCCATAACCATGGATAACACACTATTTGAAAGTTGTGAATAATTTTCATTCCTGCTTTATTTTAAAGCCTGTTATATTATTTAGAGGTCTTTTGCTAATATATATATAATATATATATATATATATATAGCGTATATATAATATATATATAATATATATATATTATATATACGCTATATATATATATATTATATATATAAATAAATAAATAAATATATATATATATATATATATATATATATATATATATATATATATATATATATATATATATATATATATATATATATATATATATATATATATATATATATATATATATATATATATATATATATATATATATATATATATATATATATATATATATATATATATATATATATATATATATATATATATTCGTATGCCAATGGGTTCACCTAAAACGAAGTTCGCGTATTCAAGCGCCTCTTAGCTCGAATTTGATCCATTTCCTTTCGATCGCCTGTGCTTTTGGTATGTTTCAAAGAGCGGATAACTTGGCTGCCGTGATAAGGTTGTATATTTTTCCCGAGGAAATTATCGACCGTAATGGCATACAATCCGCCTAGTTTTCAGCGCTGTCGACAGACCGAGCTTTGGCTGACTGACCTAATCAAAAAGATCTCATTTCTCGATTAGCACATGTTACTGCCAGAAATAGCGACTCGACCGAACATTAAAAAGTATACATAGCACGAAAAGCTGGACCTAACATGTATTAGCACATTAGCTACATCAAACCCACGCATTATTTTTGCCTCGGGCACCCACCCTCTCCCCACCCTCTCTTTGCATGTTGTGGTTTGTGAAAAGGCTCAAAAAGTTATCTGTGCCGGTAGTTCCGGCAAAGAGCAAAGGTGCACGACGCGTGGCCTATCATACGAACGCGCGAATACATTTTGTCGAGTCTTTATTTTTTATCCTCGACGGCCTCTTCATTCCAAACTCCACAGCCGCATCCCTGTTCATTAACAATCGCAGCGAGGTACAGCAATTAGCATGCTAATCGGATGGCGATTGTTTTCCGCCGCCATGTTTATTTCAAAGACATTAGAAATGATTATCATATAGCGTCCTTTCGTCCTTTGGGAGCTCGTCTTCACTGTGTAGTCGTCATATACCTATGTATATAAGATATTCGCGAGGGAGATGGGTTCTAAGAGCAGCGCTGGCATACCCCATCCTTCCCCTCAACTCTTATATTTAGAGGACTTGAGTGAGAAGTTTTCAGTTCCGACATGGAAGCAATTATGGGCCCTGCCCCTTTTCGCGAGGAGAGAGCGATGTTGTTTGCATTCGAGATCGTAAACACATTTGCTCGTGAATTATAGAAAACACGAGGGATGGTGCCAGCAGTGAAGAGACCATGGAGGAGCGGGTGGGAGAAAAATAGCATCACGGAAGCTCGGCGCGTTATGAAAAGTATATTATGTATTCAGAAAAATAGAGTTTTCATTTTTTTTCTGCTTTCTCTCCGTTTACGCCCGAGGGAATTGAGAAAAAGCGCCGCCTATTAGAAACGACGTCGGCGGCGGCGGCGTCTCGAGCGACGCCTAGCGCCGCGTCAAAAGCGACCGCATCGCTCTCGGTCGCGGCGCAGCAATCGCTGCATCCAAGATGCTGTGCCGCTTGGAATTCTGCTCGCGTGGACTTGTGCGAAAAATGGCTACGTCTCCGACGGAGGACAAGCTACTTTTCTCTGCCCTATAACGCCGAGATGATGAAGATAAAGTACATTTGATACCTGCCGGTGGTCGCTGCCTCGCCGGTGACCCTGAATAAAGCTTTTCCTTGACACGACACATCCATTTTCATGAGCCGGCCGAAAATCGCTAAGCGAAACACTCAATTGAAAACGAAACGAATTGCCAAGCGGACGTTAAATAAACAGTCCAGGTATACATGGTCATAGTCGTTAAAATAATAGACGGTTTCCAAAACGAACTTTCCACTTTGCGAGATGGCATGCATATAAAAAAATCCCCCGAAAAGTAAATTGTTCCAGAAGCGGACAAGGCTATGGTACAGGGGAACAAGCATGACGTAACGTTACACCCGGAACGATTCTGAGTTGGTTATTGTCAAAATGGCTAGCCATCAATTTCTGATGACCTTGGGTGTTATCATAACTGAACAGAAGAGGTGAGAAAATGCATATACATATTATTATATCGGAGGCGTGTGCAAAGTGCTTATGATATTATAGAGGAAAGCCGGCTTTACGGGCTTAGAGATAAAACCTTTCCGCGCGGCGCCGATTTCCCGGGAAATGCTCCAGTGTTTGCTCCCTGGTGATGGCTGTGCAGACGGCGGTGTCTGATGATCATGCAGGGCTCGAACTAGTCACATTATAACGCTGGAAATAAGTGCATACACTTTGGCAGATATGTCGACATTTTATAGATGCAAGCCAGAGCATCGCTCACTACTGCATTTCTATTTGCTGGGCAATGGGGAAACAAGAAATGGTGGAAAATGTAAATTATGGGCACTCGGCCAGATATTATCTAAAGAGGCTACGCCAGTGGTGCGGGCGGGGGGGGGGGGAGGAGGTAAGTGTGGAAAGGTGCCAAACAAAATGGCGGGAGTGAAAGAAAATGCCCCATGCCGGGCAAATCCAAAGCTCATCATTTAGTTTTGCCGTCAGAAAAAAAATAAACGGCACGCTAATGACGAAGGTCCCATACATTTAAAAATATTTATTTCTCTGATATAGGGTGGTAGAGGTATATTATAACGTTACAATCGATTTCTTGAGAATGTATAGCGTAGCAAGAAGTGGAATGGTCTCCAGCACGATATCTCGACGTGCTGGCGTTTGTTTCTTATTTTCACATTCGATCGCCGCTCGCTGCTGCAGCCAGCTAGCTAGTCATGCACTGCACATGTAATGATCTGTTTACGACTAAATTAGAGCACAGTAAACACATCTAGGTATACTTAGCGTGCACAGAATGCAGGTACGTCTGCTCGGTGCTGCTTTTTGCAATTGTTAAAACACTTGCACGTCGTACGAAGACTGCGCTGAATTTGCTCGTTTTCAATTGAAATCACGTGCATGGGAGTAAAGCATAAACACAATATATTTCCTATATACACTTACCTACCTACGCGGTATTTCGTTCCCAATTAATTAAGACTTGACTAAACAACCCCAGCATTTGCGCCACTAAACATAGACAAAACAAAGTCGGCTTGTTTACACAATCAAATTAGCAAACTAATTAATTGTAAAAAAAAAAGCATCAAGCTTCGTTTCACCGCCCCTCGCCGCACCACAAGCTGAGAAGCGATGAATTCATCAGGCTGGATGAATTCATCGTTTTACTTTCAACCAACGCATCGTGTGCTCGCGAATTCATTGAGGCGGAGCGTCGTGGTACCCAGTAAGAGATACGAACCCAGGACCGCGATGGTCGGCCATGCCAATAGCACGGATGTGCGCCGCATTGCAACGCTGAAGTCTCTAAGCTGCTTACCGATAAATATGAACAAAGTAGCTCGTTCATATCAGACCTATTGTTTCGCCAGTGGTGCATGGTGCAGGCGTCCGGCTTAGGCCAGCCGCGCTCCTATTGAATAACACGACGACGGCGAGGCCAACGAAGAACGAACTATGGTGTATTTAATGGTGCCGGATTAGCACAACGGGAACCTGCCGGCCGGGGGCTAAAGGGTTAATACATTTCTACACAAAATGGCATGGTTATATATGGAGTCGTGGCGCTGGCTGTTACTCTTCGGGTAATACAGTCGACTGCATCGAGAGTACAATAGGTCGTGGCGATCAGACTGTGGATTAGGACGTGCTGCGAATGCAGTTTATGGCTGGTCGGCCGGGGGTAGGTGCAGTGCGGAGGGCGGGAACCGCGGAGCGTTTGAGTTCTGTGCGGACGGGGAAGGAAATTCGCTGGAAAGTTACCTTTATTTGGCTCGAGCTATGTGAGCGGCGTTGGTGCGGAAATTCGGGGAAAAGTTTTGATTTGTGGTATTGGTATGTGTATGTGTATGTGTGTGTGGGGGGGGGGGGGGGGTGGGGGGTCAAATAGAAGCAATGCTGAATAAGAATTTTTTTACAGTTCAATTTTCATTTTTTGTTGTAGATATCAATATGTTGAAGATAAAATTTCATATTAGGGTGTGCTCTGGTTGGTATGAAGGCATACATAGTAAAATCGTTTCACAACTAGCTTCGCATGCAGGCGACTTCGTGAAAAGTGATCTCGTAAATGAAAATTACATTTCCATTTTCCCTTCCCGGTGGCAGGCAGTCACGCCGTGAAAGTAATCTACTGGCCAAAAACAAGCGAATCCACGTTACAGCCAGCCACACTACGCAACATTACATGCTTCTCTGCATGCCGCATCAAGCCAAGAAGCAACGCCGACCGAAATCCGTTCCATCAATTTACTCTGAAACTCAGATTGAGAGAGTGGAGCCGTTACTGACAGGCCCCCCCCCCCCTTACTTATAACCTATACACCACCCAGCATCACACCGTCTCGGTATCATGAATCAGAAATAATAATATCCCACCCTCTGAAATCTCTCAGCGCCGTATAGAGCACCCAAGAGTGGGCCCACTTTAGTTCCGTCCGCGCTCACGTAGACGCTGTATATTTCCCACACCGTACCCACGCCAAAACATGCCGATGAAGACGAGCAAATAACATTCGATTATCATTTCCGCTCCCCCGTTTCCTTTATTCGCGTTATAATAACCGGCTCCTTGAGTTTCCAATCAGCCCGCGCGACCGCTCTGCTGTTCACTCGGTCTCGGGTCTAGCAGGGACGAAATTCACGCATGACTAGTGCGTGGAGACGACGCATCGCATACGCAAGTCGCGGCGAGCTCTACGGCGCGCTGGGACGCATCAGGTGGTGGATGCTGGAGACGCCATGAAAGATTCAGGCGCGGAAAGATCGAAGTTGACG
This sequence comes from Nemoura dubitans, assembly GCA_921293005.1. Taxonomy (NCBI): domain Eukaryota; kingdom Metazoa; phylum Arthropoda; class Insecta; order Plecoptera; family Nemouridae; genus Nemoura; species Nemoura dubitans. Next base: position 43,152,962 of record OV121076.1, read on the forward strand.
TTGATGATTCACTCTAGAGACCAAAGATGGTCGAAAGTCCGCGTGTCTTTGCATCTGGAGTGTGGACCCGTCTTCGAGGTCATGAATGCGTGATAAGGCTCGGTGAGGCTGGATAGCAGACTATTCTTTCTCATAACATGGCTTTTACAGATGGATTGTAATTTAAAATAAAAAGTCTTTGCAATTTAGATCTCAATATTTAAAGGGTGGATGGCTGCGCGCCGCGGAGTTTATGTGCCAGCACTTTCACTCTATCCCCGAGCGAAGTTTTTTTTGAAAGAGCCGAGTTTAAAAGAGCTCGGCGACGTCGTCGTCGGCGTCGACTACGACGGCGTCTGTTTACTGATGTAAATGGGTTGTAAGCAAATACTAGCTGCAGGGAGGACCCCCGAGTCCAGAGCGACGTCGTCGTCGTCTTCGTCAATGTCTCTGGAGCGAAAAAAGAATGTAGCATTTCACGCATGAATGGATTGCATTGTTTTCTGAGAACATTTTCCTTCGCTAAGACGTAAAGAGTGCGCTGCCTTCGAAGACGTCAATGTTGAGTTGTGAAAACCCGCGGCTGCATTACGCGGCGCTATTGATTCGACGGGTTTTGGCGTCCGATTTGAGTTCGGTGCCGGCTTTTGGCCCGACGGGTGCGTGGGGCACATGCGTACGCGTGCTGCGAAGTGGATCTACGCACGTCAGGTGTGTGGGTGGATGCGATGCGTGAAATACTGCCGCTCGCGCGGCCGATACTGTGGCTCAGCGGCGGCTCCCGTGGACTATATAGGAGAAACATCAGCCCGGTGATGCATTAAGATGGAAATGCCGATGGAAATTGTGGGGGAGTTTCGGGAAAATCATCAGTGTCTGATTCATAGCAGCTGGACTGATGGGAAAATGGGTGAAAGATGGGGAAATTTCGGAAAATATAGAGCCATGCCAATTTTTTCTTGAGAATCTTGTGGGTAGTAATAAAAATTTCGGCTGATACTGCAAACACCCTTCACATTCGTTTGGCTAAGATCCTATACTTTGTTCTAAATAAAGAACTTTTGGCTATCCTAATCTGTGTCAAATAACACGAAGTCATACTACAGTTTCAACGTAAATAGTGCAGAGCAATGGTAATTCAATCATTTCAATCCGAAAGGGCTCTCTGAAAGTGCTCTTAATCCCAAAGAGCGCCATTGAAAGAGCCAATGCTGGCTGTCTCTGATTAACAATAATCACCGAGTAACCCGATCCTAATTTAATTATTTACCTGCACGTGGTCGCCTTGAAAGTGAAACTAATTAGCAAACAATTTATCAAATTTCATTTGACTGCGAATCCTCGTATTCAATAAACCGTTTATTATCCTTCCGTAACAGATTGTTCAATCAAGAGATGTCAAGCAAAACTGTTGAATAAAATTAATTACATTTCATGGCAATTAGCAATGGGTGGGTGGGGGGGGGGGGGGCGTAGGGATCTCATCACTGTACATAAGCGAAGCACAATGGATAGCTCACCCAAACACCACCCTCCAATGCGTTAGCTCACCCAAACACCACCCTCCAATGCGTTAGCTCACCCAAACACCACCCTCCAATGCGTTAGCGCTCACTCGCGGTTATTGAAAGAAAAACGACAGCGAAAATTTGCAAAAAAAGAGGGATAGTTGTACGCATGTGCAAAACAAAACAACCGGAGAAAAACTTCCACCATCCTTGTTTTACGGGGGGGAAAATCCCTTTACAATTATAAAATTGAATACATCTTTTCCCCAGTCAACTATTACAGCGTTATCCGCCTGAAAGCATTCACATCCGTATGAGGTAGATTCAAATCCCTTAACTAACTTCCCCTAACCACCTCGATGCAACCAGCCATGGTTATCTAATTAAATATCGGAATGTGATACAACATTCAGAAACCTCGCAATCGTAATCCAATAGTTCCACCGGACGCGAAGCTAGAAGGGATGCCGTTGCTCCGGCCCACGTATAGCAAGTATGGGCGCCGCGACGTCTCGAACAGACGCTCTACGCTACCCTCCGGCGTCGGCACAATCGATGCCTCCCTCGCGAGCCAGCAACATCTGATTAGCACAGACTCAGGTGTGCTCTAATGGAATCCCTCCTCCCGCCCGCCACACCCTCTCACATAAGTTCCCGCGGTGGTCGTTTCTCTCTCGACGTCGCGCTATCGGGCAGCCCGGCACCGCGATTAGACAAAGATCTGGATAGAGGCGATGGTCGGGTAGAGTCGCACAGTTGTCGGTGGTGTGATAATTCATGCGAGGGATTTCGACCACTAGCGAGCGGAACAAGAACTTGCTTGCGAACGGCAGAGAGGTTTAATTCTACAGAGTGTTCCTCATAGGTAGTGTGAGGATAATGGTCACGAACGGATAACGCTTATTTTTTTCTCTCTCTCGTGGATTGTTTGCAATGCTTCTTGTAATTGTTGGGATATGAGTGTGGGATAACTAAAGGTATGCGAGCTTCGGACGTTGCATGGGTATATAACTGTTGCAATCTGAGTTAATTTCAGTTGACTGCTTCGCATGCAATTCGACGATATCGGTTCTCTGTGCATTTACCGTTCTGAACATCTGTGTGAGTATACGCTTCATGCATCACTGCAATATATTTTATACCTTTATGGATTTCTATTCCAGAATTTATGCAGGCAAAGTAGTGTGCTATACATACACATGCACACACACAAAAGCGATATACCTATAGGTACTAAACTACAATAATATTATGCATATCTATCGGAGTGACGGCACGTTCCGATATAAATTTATTATTCCGGGGCGAAATCTACCGCAAGGTATATAGGATATTTGCTATTCAAATTTTGAAAAATATCGCAGCTAAAACGAGCACAATCGACGATTTTGACTACAAAAAAGGGGTAAAAAAATTGCACAGCACAAATTCCATTGTCATCACGGTCGTCGTCGCTTCACGTATCAGAATCGCGTGAATAACGCACGAGCATAGCAAAAATAAAACTGAAGATATCCCTTTTTAATAAAATTTCCTCACGTGTCTTATCTTTATACTTTAGCCCACTCAGGACGGAGCTGCAATACCAATTTTCCTTTCGTCTACTGAGACCGTACGCCGTGGTTTCGCTGCCAGTCGCCGCCCGCTGATGTAATGTGAAACTGATTAAACTCGAAGCAAGCTTTTGGGCGGCTGTGCTAGTCGTGTACGCAGCATGATCCTTTAAGCGGGGGACCGTCGGTTCTTGTCCGGGCAGAGATTGTACGACTGTGTTTGTGTTGCCCCGGCGAGCTGAGGAAACCCCCTTGGGCATATCGGCCAGATTCGAGCGCTGCGTTGCCAGTGGCTTGACGCGTGTTGCGTTCGAATTCGGAAAGGGGTAAGACATGCGAGACATTAGGGAGATGTTGTTTCTTGGCGTTTACGTTCTCTGCCATGTATTTTATGTTTAGAACGCGCGGAGGTATGTGTCCTGGAGCAAGGACTGTTGCTGCGAATTATTTACAACAATTTGCGGCAATTTATTTGGAAATGTGCTAAAATTCAGCATTGCTTCAATAATTTGCTACACCAACAAAATGTAATGAGATGCGAATGCGATAGAGTTGTAGGCCAAAGTTGAGATGTAGTTATAGTTGGTGGTATTGACTGTATTGAAACTTGAGCTTGGATCATGTGCGTCAAATAATGGGCCGGAAGCTGAGTGTTGACGATTCCTGTAATCAAATGTACATCCAATTGAGAGTAGTTTGTAAATTTAAACAAGCGTTAAATAAATAAATATATATATATATATATATATCTTGGGGCATTTGGGCAGAAGAGCAATTGTTATTGAGCAATACGCCGATTCTCAAGTCGCAAAGGTTTTCGATACATTTTCCTGTGATCTTTTAGAAAGTCTCTTCGACTCATGTCTACTATGTCCTATCTTTCAAAATCTTTCATATTGTCTTTCATAAGGTCAAATTGGCGCGAACGATTGCAATGGATAGTCGATGGATGAAGAAAATATGATAACAATTTTAAAATTGCCAAAACAATATAAATTCCATCTAGTGGAATACTAATTATCAAGACGATTCATAAAAACAATAAAATGTCTGATGGCATTTCAAACAATATTTGCACGCTTACAGAGAAGAGAATCTAATCAAGGATGTATATCGCATTCTTTTCCTGTCTAGGTAAACAAAATCTAAATAAATAAATATATTTCGACACTTTTTTTACTCGTATACTTACAGTATGTAGAGGTAAGAGCATTTTAACTACGTTGCAAAATTTGTTCCAAGGGATGGCAACAAAATTCAAGTGTTTGCGAAAATTCGCGAGAAGAACGCGTCAGCCCCCGAGGGTTCCTCGCTCGCTGTCAGAGTTTTCTTAAAATTACGTCCGCTTCACGGCACTTGAAAACCGGCCGCCTACGTCGTTTCGGAAATGTCGGCGAGCACGGGCATTAATTTAGATTTAAGCTCGTTTTATATTCCTTGATTTCGGTAATTTTGTGTTCCACAGCTGAAAATCTGACGTTTTCCATCTTCATACCATGGGTGACGTGAGTTTAAAGGATTCTTCTTTTCGCCAAACCTTTTACCTGTGCGCTATAGGTAGGATTATAGTTAGTTCGTGGCAAATAAAAATGACGAGGTAGGAAATAATATAATATGATAAGCTCGTAGATTTTCAAATAGGTGATTGCTGATAAGTCGCTATTTTGATTCAATCGTTTTTTCTTTCACTAAACCTTGTAGCCAAAAAGAAATCGTTAATTTACTTACCAAGAGGCTATAATTCTCAAAAAAATTCGCCGTATTTTATTAATTTAGATACAATTTGTTTATTCACTTGAGGATTCTGAGGCGATACCTTGTGCGGGGCAGCTGATGTGATAAAAGTCAAAGAGCAAAATGCTTTCAGTGGAGGTGCCGAGTTTGCTCTGCGGGCTGCGTTCAGGGGTCAGGAGATTGGATGTCGCAGTAGCAACTACAAGTGATTTCGAGTCAGTGGACGGTGAAATTCAGGAAAATATACATCAGGACTCAGGAGTTATGGTTCACAACGTTGTGGACGTAATTTTCCATACAATGGAGGTGCCGAGTTTGATCTGCGGGTTGCATTCAGGGGCTAGACGTTTAAAGTGTTGTTGATGTAAGCGAAGAATTTTTATTTTTTGTCAATGTGTGGGGCCAGTAAGAATAAATCCTGGAAATTCATGTAATAAGTCGATAATTGAAACCATTTTTATGTAAGACTTCATGTGCTTTTGATAAATGTCAGTTTATAGTTTTTCTCATTTATCTGTAGTTTTATACAAACAATCAAATGTAAAAAATTCTTCAGCAAATTTTTAAATAAAGCTTGTAGACAGTAAAAATAACAAAATCAAAATAACAGCCTGTCCAACGACAACATTACAAAGCGTTTTGGTGTCCAACCTTTTAGTAGGTACAGTTTCGCTCTTTGAGTGAACACACAATGCTAACATTCCGCCCGAACATTTGTCATACCGAAAGAAAGAAGGGAACAATGCCGTTGGCTTCCAGGGGTTGTGTTTTATTATTAAAGTTTAATTTATTACGAGTTTTCCAGCCATTTTTTACCTTGATCTTCTTACTTATTTTACAATTTCCTCGGCGCAACCAGCAGAGTGCACAGCATCCTGAGTCTGAGCTGCACAAATGTTATACTGTCTTTAATGAACATTTCCAGGAAATCTGTCTCAAAGAAGTTCTTTCAAGTTCCACACTGCACTTCTAATGTTTACCAATACTACGTTACAGGAAACAAAATCCCCCTTTAAGCACTGATCCTCTAGAAAAAATATAAAAATAATTAACTTACATTTCCCAATCTATCACTAGCAGGATCTTATCGACGTCTTTCAACAACAAGACAACAGCTGGACGCCAAAATGGCGCCCCATCCTCCAATTACCCGGGATCCACTATCAGTATATTGCCACGTGCAGCCTCCTCGGAGATGCTGGACCCCTGGGGCGGTCCACGTGTGCACTGTCAGCCTCCCCGAGGAGCCACGTGCAATAACAGTCACGCCTGGACCAGTAGCTGAGATGCAGTGAGTCGTGACTCATCGCTCGAGCACGTGCTGCCAACCAATATCGGTCACATGGTTCTCAGGTGCAGCTGGTGCTGCACTGGTGGTGTGGAGGTACTGGACTTGGATTTCTTTTATTTCGCGACGAAGGGAAGGTTCTGGAAAAATTTGTTTCTGAAATATGTTACCTGTTTCGATGTTAGCTTTTCTGTACAATAGCGGGGACAAATTGATCGTTAGAGATTGCTAGTGGTTTGGTGAGGACAAAGTTTAGGTTATAAAAATCAGGTCCATGTTTGATCCAACAATCAAATGCAAGTACAACAACAGTTATCTACAGCATCGGTGCTTTAACAATTGAAAATAGTACAAACTTTTTTACAGAACAAAACTCTGCAGTTTAAACTTTTGAACAAAAATAAAATAAACATATTTTATAGGAACGGATGGTGGTAGAGTTCCAATCTCTGTTTTTGTATGCAACGAAACAAAGGTGTGGCCGATGGTTCTGGAGATTTGTCGATAGTGCAAAGTCATGGGGGCAGAGTGCCTGCAGCCAGAGTGTGTCGCGCTCATAAGCTTTTATGGCCACTCTCTCTGTATGCCCTGGTTGATTAGACTTTGGTGTCGGCCTCGATACGCAGATACGAGATCTCGTGAAAAGTATTCTCGGTCGAGATAGCCGGAGCTAACGAGAACGAGCTGAAATTACGGGCTGGACTAATACGAAACACCTTCATCTGATCGTAACTAACTAACGAGAACGGTGAGGTTAGCTTTATTTTGTTAGTTTCGTATGTAGTGTGTTTGTTTGATAGGTAGTTATGAACTTGAGTTTCTATGTTATCCACCGGAAAAACGACCATACGATATATTATTCTAATGCGTTTGTGGGATCATGGATTTATTGATGTTATTACATTTAGTTACTTTGCCGTAAGAGAGACCCTTGTGGTGTCGAGATAGCACGTACGTAGATTAAATAGTTTCATGTGGACAATGTAAGGCTACAAACATATAGGTATAGTAGCAAGAACTCATATAAAACCGAAAATATGAAAACAATGAGTGGAACTTTCAGACAGGAAACCATTATTATATAAATTACGGTCGAAGTTATAGTTGCTCACAGTTTTCATAAAACCAGTTTTGAAATTATTTTATATTCAGAATCAGCTAAGTGAACTCTTTGTAAAAAAAATCAACTCCAAGAGCAATAAGACCTCTCCCATTAAAACAAGTAGTGCGATAGAAATGTAGAACGCTTTTTCTATCACACAAGCCGGGAATTAAAAGTAATATTTTCTTACACATAAAATCATATCACGACGTTCTATAAACGCAAATCCATGCGAGACATTAAAGCTTAGAGACCCCACAAGTTTCCAGCAGCCGAAGCGCAACGGACGAACCCCACAAGATGTACATTCCGGCCCCACATTTTCCCCACACATCCTCAGATTGCTCGCGTAAGGGACACGTTGTGTTCACCCGCAGTTTGCGGGACTATGCGGTACACGGGTCGGGCAGCGGGCTTACACGAACATTGCGGGGTGCACACAACTTGGGGGAAATGTAATACGAGGACGCCAGACGATACGGCTGCCATGTCACTATGACAGAAGTACATATGGGGGCATTTTTATGGGGCACACCAGAGATGGAAAAAAACTGTGACATGCTCGAGAGGATTCAGAGTTGAAACTTGGTTACAGCGGTATCTGGGTTTTCTGGACATGTGTGCTCATTCTTGGATTAAGCAGCTAAGCTTTGGAAAATAATGGTTATCATTGGTACCTATCTTAATACCAATCGGAAAACTAAAACAGTATCTTTTACGAGAATGTTTTTACAGTACCAAAGAATTTTTATGTACAAAGAATATTTGACTCTCCAATATCATTGTATGATTAAGTTCTGGATGAAATAAAATAATAATTATAATTATTATTATTATATCACAGAATAGCATGATATTCTGTGTCTACTGTCTTTACGAATTCCTTGTATTTAATATGCAAGGTGGTTGTTATCAATTATTTTCAAACTTAAGTCTTAATTTATGTGGCATTCTTATTTATGGATTCAATTTGACACACGACCTTAATCTTGTTTTCTCCGATCTTGCCAACGTAGTTTTGCCTCTTGGCTGCTATTCTGTTCGTTCTACCGTGGCCAAACTATTTGAATTATTTCCTATTTTATCTACAGAATAGCCACCGGCCAAACGTGCTTAATCTACAATAGTCTGAATTTAAAACTAGCTACGAGAAGTGGCGCGTTCAATCTTTCACCGATTTGTGGCTGAGCTTTAATATTCAATTTTTCATGCCGTCGCGCAAAGATTATCGAGACTGTTAAGAAGGCACCCTTTGGACACACATGGCTACACCCACGCCATATATATGTACATTCGAGCATATATAAGATTAGAACAGTCGGGGCGCCGCGTGCTATAAGATTGCGGGCAAGAAGCCGAAAGAATGCGCGGGCAGCGGAGCGGAATCTTTGTTCTGGTTGACGAACCGGAAGCGTTGAAATTTACAACCCTCGCGGCGTCACGTGGTCACACATCGAGACGCTCACTCCAGGAATTTCCTGTTATTAAAATCCATGACCTCGTCCTGTGTGAACATCATCCTGATTGCAACAAGTTTAGAGTGCCCCGGCACGCGGCTTGGGTTGGAGTTAAGGTTCCTGAATAAATGTTTTTTCGCGACTTTCTAATTTACGGTCATCACCGATTTGTGGGTATTTGGAGTTCACGTGCAATTGGCTTTCAAAAATATTCGTTTCCTTCTTTGTAAAAGGGAAAATGCAAATTTGCAATTAATTTTCCTATCGGAAGTAAAGATAGAACGTTTGTTTGAATCGAGATTTTCTTTAAAGTCCCTGCCTAAAAGGGAGCAAAAAATTGTGGTACAGGCGTCCTTTCCTGGCTATCATCACATACGAAAGCATTTCACCTTTCATCTCCGTTTCATGCATAACCCACTTAAAAATAATTATATTTTAGCTCTTTTCGTGATAGCGAAATCCAGTATAAAATTAAATTTCAACGTCTCACGCCGTTGTGCTGGCAGTATTTTATGATAAAAGAGTCAGCATACCTGCTGAGTTCGAAAAACTGCGTGTTTAACCTGAATTTAGGAGAGTAAATTAATTACTTTAGCTTCTCTGTTTGTAGATGGGTGAGCTGTGAACCTCAGCATGTAGGATTAGACATGTTACTAACTTCCCTGTTTGTGCAGAATATTACAGCGAGGAAGGACCAGCGACGAAGGACAAGGACGGAAAACCAGGGCAGCATCTTGGCTTATCTTAAGTAACATTAGGCATTAGAATCAAAAGCGTATTATTGTAAAGTTAGTGCAAACAACGTAAACTCCCTTAGCGACAATTTGCAATAATAAATGTATCCGTTGTTGGACGTAATAATAACTTCTCGCCTATTGTCTTTCATAAGTTGTTCACCGTGTTGACAGCGTCGTGAATATTAGCCGAACGCGTATTACCGTTCTACCTCTGGAACAACAGGTGCAAAGCATTAGACTGCACACTCCATCACTCAGCTTATTGGAGCCCATGCATTTTCCAGCGACTTTCCCGGGCGGGAAAGCTCGGCGTCAATCAAAGTGGCAAGCAGTGTAGTGGAAAGCAACCTCCTCTCGTTCATTACTCACTGGTGCTGCCGTCAGTGCTGGGACTAGGTACTTCGTTTGCCTTACCAAATTGACCCGCAGATGTCAGATTGAAAATATGTAATTGATTACGATGAACCTTACATATACAGAAAGTAAAGCAGCTGAAAGCGTCACTTTGGAATCTTACACGGGAACACTTTGTCTTTTACCCATGCAGGAAGTTTAGCAAGTATTTAATAAACTTAACGTTTAGGGAACATCTTAAAAGATAACGTTCATTGTTATATATAAATGTTCACCAAAGTTTTTGAGATTATATTTTATCGAGTTATTTGTGTAATATTCTATTTTTCGTTCTCTATAGATATGTATAGATATATCTACAGTCAATTTCATTGGAATTTGTTTGATGAATGGGAGCTCGTTTCATAAAGTTGAGACGTCCCGAAGGGAGCGCTGGCCGGGCTGGAGGAAAATGGCTACCTGGGATGGAAGTAGGGAAGCTGGGGATGAATCAAGTGGCCAGCTCGAACTGCGAGGCGCTGCGAGCGAAGTTGAACGACTTTCAAGATGTTCGTCGGGAAAATGCTACTATAGAGGGCTATGTAAAATGTCCCCCACGGCGCCCAGAAGACATCTAGATCGATAATTCTATAAAGTTTAGTGATTCGACATTTTTTTTGTATGTGTGTGTGCGCTGTCGCTTGTATGTTCGTTTCTTTATTTTGCCCAAATATTGGTTTTTATATAGACATTTTCTTTGAGAAGAATCTGTGTTTTATAGAGTAAGTTGATCCCCATGAAAACACGAATGATATGTCAATGTCAAAGGCATGACATGTACAGAAATATCGATATTGCACTGTGAATTTAACAGACATAAAATGATGCAAAATGAAGTAAATGAAGCGCGGCACAAGTAAACAAAAACAAACAGTTGTGTGGCGCGGATAACAGAGCTCTCATTACGCCATTGAAATGAGAACGTATACACATTCAGTAGACATATTTATGCCACCGTTGAAACACAATTAAACTTGATGAATTCAACAAATTCCCGAAAGCACACACACATGCATCATACTTATAGTGATAATAAAATAATTCGATATATGTCCTATATCACAGCTTCATTTTGAATTGTCGCGTTTTAACATTGAAAAAACATGACATTTTCATAGACTATAAATATACATTTTTACACACACAATTCTGATAAAAATTAAATTGCATGCACTTTAAATTTGCAGGCACTTGGAGGTATTTATACGAACAGTTCCCGTTTATGCCACGCGCCATTTAGACATCTCGGGTGCGTCAGACTTTGAAAGATGTTAAGGGTGAGAGTGATTAAATTGAAAAACATCTCCGGACCGACGGCCGGGCTAGTGGGGGTGTAGCAAGGCTATATAAGGTGGTTCGGAAAGGGGAGTCTTTCCCACCCGACTCCCGTGTCTCCAGTCAGTCAGTCCGTCCGGCTCTCTGGGGGTAATTCACGACCCGACGTCGCTAGCGCTAGTCTATCCATCATGAATGCACAACTCTTACTCCTGAATGCGTTCAATGCTAGGCTCGGTTCACACTTAAGATACACGGCCGACTCATTCTTGAATTTTATAGCAAAATACAAGTGCACGTATAAAAATATAAACACAAATGATTTATAGCACATCAATTGATAACGTACTGGCGGTTTACACATAACATCCAGGGCATGTCTTATTCTTGACTTTGAACTGTCATTGAAAGTATGTTTAGGAGCTCAAACACTTCATACACCAATTAGTTAGCATATCACTTGAAAAGATCCATGCGTTAGATGCTTGTGTTGGTTCAAACATGAGATACGGTGCCGACTCAAGCCTCGGGTTCGGAAAATAAACATTTTACAATCAGATCCCAAAGTGGGAACAGAATAATCGTTTTTCCAAAAAAAAAAGATGTTTGCTTATTTTGTATTCTGCTTTTGGAGAGGCTCAGACAAGAGTTAGAATCGCTCCGCCATCACTGCTTTAGATCATTTCACCTCACAAGACCAACAACGCAAGCGGCCAACAAAAGATTCTTCAAAACTCCACCAATGTGTCAACAGATCATGTCGGGATAAAAGAAAATGTCTTCCTCACAAAATCACGTCACTATAACATCACCTTCCAGCCTCTAGCCGTCTCGTCTCATGGCTTTACCGTCCACAATGACATTCTCCAGCATGTTCATCCGGGCTTACGTCTTAAGGGTGAACCAGCTCTAGCACGATGCAATATAAAACGTCTTCTCGGTCCACCAATAAGGTATCGACCGGGCGAGCTGCTCGGCAGGCTGAAAGACAAACCGTGACAAGCGTCTCTCTCAATCCATCGACAATTTAGCAAGATGCTCTTTATATCTAAAGTAAAGTAGTCTGCGCGAGGACGCTCGCTGGAGATGTTTCATCGGGCCGCCGATCGCAATTAGCTGCTGCCAAGATAATGACTGCTAATAGAAGGAAGATGAGTCGATGCTACGTGACGCGAGATGCTGGCGTGACGATGGCGTGACGATGGCGTGACTGGCGTGACGCTCCATTAGCTGACGCTATCTGGTGACCGAAATGATGTGCCTATAAGCTGTTAGAACGGTTTGTGACAAGTTGGGTTCAGCTTTGTTCAGTTCAGGCGCCGACTGGTTCTGGGCTATCAAAGGCTTAGTGCACTAGAGCCCAAAATAATATTACTTTTCCTAGATATTTTGAAAAACATGTTTATTTATATCATTTTCGCCCATCATGTATAAAAAATGCGTACACTTACATTCTTCAGTCAATATTTCTGCGTCAATATTTTTAAAATCGATATTTTCATTTCATAAACTGACACCGTAATATTTGAGAAATCCAGTGATTCAGACATTCACTAAAGTTAGTGTCATAGACTAGTGGGCTTGTTCACTCAAAACTGTTGTTGAATACTTTAAATTAGGCATCAAATTTTGGAGCAATGCTCCCTACTTCCTCTCTTACTACATATTGTAAAAAAAAGTAGTATATTGGTATTTTGGCGTATGAATCGAAAGACTTACCCTATTCCAACCGAATACCTACACGATAAAAGATCTCATAGATGTTTATCATCACTGACAGTTCGTCTTAGGGCAATACACTAGCGCTTCCAACTCCAAGTGAGAAAATGTGGCCGTCAACAAGCCCACTGCACCTTGCACTGCACCAAAAAAATGCGCAACTTTTTCAGCGACTCTGCCAAATAGATTTTAATGCCCTGTTCATAATACAACACCTATTCAGCAACTACACTACGGCTTTGGCGAAATGAGGAGTCATTAGAGAAAATGTGCCAGCGGAATTAAAGCCCTGCATGCCAGATGCACATCCGAGTAAATAATTCATATGTATACCAAAAATGGAAAATTACTGCAATACCAAATGATCCTCTGCAGTTTCCTCCTGTTCAAAATTTAAATCGTGTAAGAGCCCGTAAACTCTCGCCCACTATGATTCTGGAGCGATTGAAAAAGTTTGGTAAAAGTATTCTCATAATTTCAAAGTATTACATTTTATCATAATGAATTTGGGATAATTTTTTCAATAGGGAAACTAATGAATGTTCCCTCCCGCGACCGTAAGCTTTCAAACTTGAAATTTCGAGGCCTACGAGTAGAAACTCGCGTGGCCACGTGTGCCCATACATCGCAGCCAAAAAAGAACATTCAACACTAGTGGATCTGAGTTTAGTGAAAGTCACAATCAATGGGTTTGTCAATCTTTTTAGAAACCCACGAACTTGCCCATAAATTAAATTTTCGCCATTAGCAACCAGTTCGGTATAGATCTCGGCAATCATCGAATTTATATCTCGGCCACGCCGTATACACCATAACGATGGCTACCATAATATGTTAACACTTTGGTTACAAATCTGTAAAAAGATAACAGAGGAATCTCGTGTGAGTATGCCTTATTATTGCTGGGCTCGAAACACGCACCGATTTAGGCCGTCTTGCTACCGTCAAAAGTGTCCAAAGAAGCTCACAGAAAAGTAAGCAAATGTTTTTGTCAACCATCTCTTGAAAGGGACATTCGTCTAGTCTCGTGGTTTGGTGCAATTCCGATTCAAAAGCCGCAGAAGCCAAGCTATATAGTTTCCTGTATAAACTATAAAAAAATAACGATAAAAACCGCAAAGTAAACATGTTAGGAAACTGTGAATAATGTATTGCAGCTCTGATCGCTTCGCCCAAGCGCGACCAACTGATCTTTAATTAACAAATTCTCATTTACTATTTAACCTGATTACTCTACTCCCTGGCGAAAACGGCAAAATAAGCAACACAAGTCTGCTGGCAATAAGTGGTTCGTTCATTACGGGGGGGTTTAGTTTTAACTTTTAACTATGCGCCGATTTCTGTTCGGCCGCGGGCGCTAATCAATGGGATTATTTTCAATTTTCCGTCCGCCAGAATGCAGCACGTGGGCGCCGAGGGCGCTACAAGCGATCGGGGCACGAACTTTGATGGATCGCCGCCGTCGAGCATATTTCTGCTTTTTGGAAGCGTGGAAAAAACAAGCAGACTGGGCGCACAAAGCGGCAATATATGACGTTGAAATCTGCTTGATTAGTGATAACATTGTGAAACTAAAATCAATTACTTGTCAAATCTGTTCTCCACAAATCGTGCCTATTTCTTTCCACTGCGAAAATGGGACAAACAAGTTAAATAGGTCGACATTTTAGCATGTCTGACATTAATAAAAACAAGAGGTGAATACTTTTGTTCACTTTTCGATCTCCGAATATACATTTTACTCAAATTTACATGCAAGAATGGAAGTAAAGACAAGATAAAATAAATGTCATTCAAATATTTTCAATTCTATCGCAAATCTATTTGGATCTTAGCAAAACGTAAGAATTTAGGGGTGGGCGGGGAAAGGAGAAAGAGAGAAAAAGAGAGAGAGAGAGAGAGAGAGAGAGAGAGAGAGAGAGAGAGAGAAAGAGAGAGAGATAGAGGAGTGAGCATATTCGCCTTGCGCCACGCCAATGCTGTCAGCACACCTGAAAATTACCGCCATACTGCCCGAAAGCATGTTGAGTACGCTTTGCACTCTATAAGCATGCATGCAAGTAGCAAGTAGTTCGATTTAGCGATGGTGTTTGTCGAATAGTTCAGTCCGACCGCCTGGAGTGACTGAGAGCGTGTCCACGTCGCCTCGATGCGTCCACCGGTGTGGTGACCATCCGTCGGGGGCGTCGGTGTTCGTCTGCGCTGCCGGACAATTATTGGGCGCGACATGCTTTGTTTCTAATTAACAGCTGCATACTTTCGCTGCTTGGCTTTGTTCGAGTCTTGTCTCAGCGGCAAGGAATCACGCGAAAATGTCTCGGCACCAAACAATTCATCGTTGATTAAAAAAAAGAGTCATATCTAGGGCGCCTTTGGCACAATGCCGTTCGATACGATTCTTGAAACATGAAAGTGAGTTCTATATACTGTATATATACTGTATATAGGTATAGGTACTGGTAGATAAAGGACATCACAGAAATTTTCTTTTGTGTTTTGCGTCTCTTCTTATAGAAAAAAACGAAACATAAAAGTGTGGGCCCGTCGTCATTCCGCTTGTTTTGTTTTCCTCTCGATCCATCGGGGTTTAAGATGAATGGAAATTTCTACACCCAGTCAGAACGCTCAAGAGTCAAAACTGAATTCAGCAGCAACGTTTTTGTGTCGTGGCTTTATGTACGAAAAGGAAAACTTGGCGACTCGAGCCGCAGAAACCCACAATATCATATCTTGAAAAATCGCATCTAGTAAAATGGAAAATACGTAGACATTGGAAAAAACTAAACCAATAAGAGTAACTCACTTTTGACCCCTTAGAACCAAGACATTTGGAATGCAAGGTTGGAATTTATTTTTATTGGTTAGGTTTAGTTTTGGGAAAAAATTATCAGGGGATTGGGAACAGTGGATTTTTGAGACTGAAAGGGAGCAAATTTGTTGCAAAATAACAAGGATTCCGTAGATATTTGTTTCGGCTCGATCCGACAATTGATGTGGCCTAAAGAGTGTATATCCTGTATTCGTTGCGAGGTAAATTCTGCGCGGGAAATGGCCCGAGTACACCGCTCCACGAACGGGCCTAGTCAAATGACCAAGTTACATGTTTACACAGTCTTCCACGTCGTAAGCATGGAATTCAATATGCAATTGCAGCCCACCACGGAAAACTAGTTTCGTTTTAGGCTCTTCTCCATCAACTTCTTGGTACAAATCCAATAACGGTGTAGTAATTTGACATTAGTTTAGACTTAGAGATTTAGATACACCAAGCATGAAATGAAAAGTAGTATAAAATCCCATCTGCAATCTCCCACTTATCCTGTCTCTCTGAACACGTGTATCTTGTCAGGACCTTAACGAATTAACCGAATTTGCTGGAGTCATAGTCATGATTCATGACATACTGTTTTTAGACCATTCCGTCGTCCTCTTTACATTACAAACATGCACCAACCAAAGAAGCAAAGAACAGCAACAGCCAAAACATTATTCAACAGCCAAAACATTATTTAATCAAACATTAGTAAACAGAAAACGGCCCAAAAAAGCACCGTAGGCCAAAACACCGTCGCACTCCGATGACCAAAGCGCGAACGTACGAAGACGCACGTAAAGTAACACAATTACCATAACATTTTACAGCTTGGTGCCGCTTAACATGACCCACTTGATATCCAGAGGGACGGAGACAGGGGTCAGGGCAGCGCCGAAATTCGCCCGGCCTGCCACGTCCCGTCGAGGACATGCGGGGGCCTGTGGGGGGGGGGGCCCGGTCTGCCCCCAGGGGGCGGCTGTTGCTCAATGGCGGGGGCGGGCTGGCGGACAATGTCCGAAGCATCTGGCGCGGACGTGCCGGCGACGTAATGGACGACCGCAGAGTGCACGTTGTCGGCGGAAAACTTTGAACAGGCGCCACACATGCGTGCGTATTATGCGTGCGTATGCGTGATGCGTGATGAATAATTGCTGCGCGTGATCGGAGCGTGGCGATTGACGCGTGGTATGCGTATGTTGCGACAGTCTGCGAGGATGAGTGATTGTCTGCGTGGATGTGTGATTGTCTGCGAGGATGTGTGATTGTCTGCGAGGATGTGCGATTGTCTGCGAGGATGTGTGATTGTCTGCGAGGATGTGTGATTGTCTGCGAGGATGTGTGATTGTCTGCGAGGATGTGTGATTGTCTGCGAGGATGTGTGTTTGTCTGCGAGGATGTGTGATTGTCTGCGAGGATGTGCGATTGTCTGCGAGGATGTGTGTTTGTCTGCGAGGATGTGTGATTGTCTGCGAGGATGTGTGATTGTCTGCGAGGATGTGTGTTTGTCTGCGAGGATGTGTGTTTGTCTGCGAGGATGTGTGATTGTCTGCGAGGATGTGCGATTGTCTGCGAGGATGTGTGATTGTCTGTTGGGGGGATCGCCATTTGGGATGGACAGTGGAGGTTTTGGGCTCTTGGGTAGAGGTTCAAGAAGTGTTTTGTGTTGTGGCCAATGTCATTTGTTTAGCATTGCAAAGAAGTATAGTAAGTGGCTTGGTTGATGTGATTTTAAACGGGCAGGGTATAGTTCAGAATGAAAGGCGTAAATTGTGGGTAGTTTTATTTAGTTCAAAGTATTATGCTGTGACCTTGGGGTGACCTTGAAACTATATATTTTTTCATTTGCATGCTTATGGAAAATACACCCTGTAAAAAGTGCCATGGTGAAGTTATCTTCAATGAAAATGGATAATTTAGAGTTTCTCACAAATAAAATCACTATATATACATATGCCAATATACGTATGCCAACTATTTGCACAGTTTGCCCACATTTTGAGGGGAAGAGTTACTGAAGCGACATATACCTATACGCTGTGATTTAGCTATGGAAAGCTTTAAAAACAATTCAAATGAGCTATAGATCATTCAAACCATCTTATTGAATGAACAAGTTGTTCGTGGACTTAGAGCGTTCAATGAGCTCCGAAGTCGAGCCGTTTCCTTCACCTCGCACTGGATACACTTTCCAGGCCACACCTTTCGTCGGATCGCGACGAAACCTATATTTTCGGAATCTTCACACTTCGGACCACCAATTGAACCATTTTAATTTCGCAAGATTCACTCGTCAATTACTTCCAAGAGTTTTAAAATAACCATGTTTATCCGGTATATTGAAAGATGTACTTAAGGGTTAATTCCAGCTAAGAATTTACCTCTTACTGTATACACTTTCCAGGCCACACCCGTTATCTGATCGCAACGAAACAAATATCTACGGAATCCTCACACTTTGGACAACCAATTGAATATTTCAGAACCTCGAAATATCTCTTGGAAATCCATAAAAAGTTGCATTCAATTAATCTCATCAACCATCAATGAATGGCCTTAATAACCTCAAAAGACGAGAAATGTCTGAAAACCAAATGTCAAACTTTCCCATACAGCGTTGGCTATTGTGAAATCGGATTCAAATTATTAGAATTATAAACTTATCGTCTGTTTAGCGATCGAGTTAGCGACTAATTTGCTAGCGAGCAAAACGATGTATAGACTGTCGGTATTAATTAGATTACCATTCTCTGTTCACTACATAGCACATGACGAGGTGTAAGCTGACAGCGTCGACCAGATGTGAGTAGAGAAGACAGGTTAGACACCAGACCGCTATTGTGACATCTTTATGTCTAGTTGTGGCCTGTCATTTTGCCCCCAAAACTGCCCCAAACGTTGAAAATTATATTTTAAGAGATTCGAATCACTGTCACTTGCTCAAATTCAATGAGTTGCAAAAAGGGAATAAATTTGGCATAATACAAATTCAGCATAATGCAGCATAAATAGGAAAATGGAAATTTCATCGAACCAAACCGAAAAAAATTGACTGTACTTGAAGAAAATCGAGTTTCTCAAGTTTTCTCTAAAGAAGCCAATTATTTTAAAAGATAAAACAAAACGGAGAGACAATTTAAAAAAAAATCATTTTCTGCGCTATGGGACAGCAAACTGTTTTCACCAACAAAACCGAATGTTTAAATCTTATTAGATGCAAAGTCTAGTGCCTATACCTACTCAACGAGAATTTAAATTCGAAAATATAAAAATAAAACGGCAACGCCGTTTGGTAATGCTGAGTTGCACGATCACATAATTTCAAAATGGGTTTTTTACACTCCTAAACATTAAAAAGTTGATCTTATGAGCTGCAAATCTGTTCAATGTATACCAAAGGCAGCTATCTGAGCGCACAAAACGCTACCGAAACCATATTCTTCGAAGGAGAGGGGAGGGGAGAAGCTCATTCCAGTCCCGACGCCGACGCCGACGCCAGCGAGGTCGGCGTCGGTGGCTGGATTAGCGTCGTCGAGCTATGTGCTCGTCGCGAGACGATCTGATGTAATTTGGGCGAACTGGTACGCGCAGTGGCCGGATCTGGTTCGAATCCCGGGTCGAGTGCCGGAATAATTGGATCGCCGGGGTGACTAAATGGTGCTCATGTAGGGGCCGGCATCCCCCCCCCCCACTTCCACCCACCTCACCACCACCCTCTACCTGTACCCACTCTCTGTCTTTTTTTCCACCACTGATCACCAGCTTTTCGTTAAAGGTTTAGGTTTAGATGCAGATTCATTTGTTAACTGTAAATGCTATGTTTCTTTTTATGTAGATTTTGCTTGTTTGTGGTTGCGTTGTTATGGGATGAGCTGAGCACACAAATTTTGGGTCATTTTTGTACGAAAATTAGTTAAACTGGGATGTCTGAAATGGCGTTTGATGTCGGCTGTTTTTATCGACAGGGAAAAGTCCGAAAAGCGCAATGAAATTGTTTTTTATTTAGGTATGTTATGTATGTTTCATCAGAATTATGAAAATCGTGATAATTTTCCGAAATTTTTATCGGCCGAAAAATGTGCATTGTTTGCTTAAAAAACGTTCTAAAAATGTCATCAGAAACGGAACGGTCATTTGGTTTATATACGAGCGCCCATAAATCGCAATTAAAAACAAATAGAAACAGACAAAGAGAGAAACTGAGTCCAAAAAAAATCGCAAACAAACTAAACGAAGTCGTTGCTGCTGCAGATGTTCTAAATCTGTGGGCTTACCATTTTAAATCGAATGTTTAGAATTCATTAGCGGTACATGGCATTTGAACTGATGAACATGTGTTCATGATCACAGGTTGGAGTTGGAGTTTGTTAATTTGTAAAGTGGCCAACAAGTAACAACCAATATCATTCAGTGGCAACAGTTTGTTTCTGGAATTCAGATCAAAGTGTTAAATCAGAGAACTGGACCTCAAAACTAAATCGCAGTTTGCAGAGGTAATGAGTTAATATAAAATTGCATTATTTGGGATTTCCGTGGAACTAATAGACGATGGATGGAAGAAAATCAAATTGAATGCATTTGCTATAGTTGCGTTAGTCCACAGTAAATTTGCAGAATAACCCATGCATAATATATAATATGTTTTAATGTTTTAAAGGAAATCATTTTACTATGCCAATATTAAAAGTAAGCTTCGAATTTCATAGCAGTGTGTGGAATGCAATTTGCACGTAGCATCGAATCCACGAAACGGAATTGTGTAGGGCAGACCAATTCCTAAGTCAGCTAATTCAGGAAACCCAGATTAGCCAAGAAAGAAGCCGCCATTTTGCGACGTCGCCTCGAGATAGGATTTTGGCCGCGCATGTACTACAAACCATCACGAGCTGCAGACTCATTATTTAGCGGCGAACATGGTAATAACTTTGATCTGTTGCTGGCCCCGAGTACCGTGTACTAGTACACACCATCCCTATACCATAGTGACACTAATTGCAACGGCTAGGGGGATGTAATTTTCAAGTGCCCCGTTATTTGTACTCGTGACTGGCGCTAGCAGACACCATCCGTTGCCCATCTGTATCTTAAGCTCTTCACAATCCAGTGAACAACTCTCGGCATGGCTCTAGCTGAGCCATATGGTCTTAGTCATGAGCCCTATTGCCCTATTCGCGGGCCCTATGGCGGGGTCAGGAGGATGTTCGTCCGTCGGTGCTGAAAAATTGATGGACCGACTCGGCGAAAAAGTTGAACAAAACTGAGCACGAACGCGGATTATATAATTATATATACGTCTCTCGACTGAACTGGATTTCGGCTTTCCGCTGGAGAAAACAAAATAAGAAAACTAATCAGGATTAGGCTTCATGGCCAATTAATTAATATTTGATGAATCAGAACTAAGGACCAATTGACGAATAGAAGACAAGAGGGGTCGTTATGAACTTCACCCTCACAACTTTTAACATTCGCAGAATATTATATTCCAATTATATATTCTCGTTTCACCCCATCACTCTCAAAGTCTCTGAATTGAAGCTATTGATACAAGAACCTTCAGAAACAAAATCCAAGAAAAACACATGCAAAATTATAGATTAAGGCCCGTTACTTTGAGCGCGGCAGGGGAGTGCGACAACGAAAACTTTGCCATTCATATTGGATTCAATTGGATATATCCATTTGAATCCAATTTGTGTCTTTCCTACGTCCTATTATATCCTGCGATGCTGCACGACGAACCATCCAATTATATTTAATTAATACCCATATTTAATAAATATAAGGCACAACTAGCTCCTATACGATTCTGGCGATCTCTCGTTATGTAAGATGCCTAGAACGACATTTGTTTCGCTCCATAAAAAAGAGCATGTTACATTAACCGCAAATGCCATGACCACACTAGAGTTTTAACCTCAAAATCACAAAAAAAGGCGCTTTCCTTATATTATCCTTAATCAAAGCCACGAAAAAATAATATTCACCCAACTGGCATGTCAATTCACCAATATGTGTGTCGTCAGTCACCCTTCAATCGCCATCTTTGCTTAGAACAAAAAAGAGAACTCATTTCAGGCACCCTAAATTCAAAGCCATGAAATTATTTGCAAGAATGTTCTCATTAGGTCGCTGGGATTGTCGAGAAAAGCTCGCGTCGACATTCCACAGCTCTCTACTAAAACGGGCTTTGACTCGCCGTCGCCGACGCCGACGCCGACTCCGTCGTCTAATCATGCCCCGTGTAATAACAGATCTTGAAGAAGGACGGCGCTAAGCGTGCACGGTTATTATCCCATGCAATGTGTCTGCCCAAGGTACCTAGTCCACAGCAATTATGCTCCTCTCGGCGTAAGAAATCAGCCGGCAACCAAATTAGACGGTGGCGTCGGGCGTAAGGGCGGGGGCGTTGATCATCTAGCGCCGAGGGAATTCGGCGGAATGGACGGATAAAATGGCGTGTAAAACGTGGAAACCTGCAAATATTTGAAAGTGCCACGACGTTGAAAGGGGTCGGTTGGGTTCATTTACCAGTGTAGTGCTGAACTGAAGTGGTATTATATGACGGTTTGATGAAATATATTTTTGATGATTTGTGATGAAGGTTGAAATTCTGTGAATGTGTGGTTAATGGTGTTTTATATATACGTACCATAGGGTTATGCGCTTCAATTACAAGAGTGCACGTAGAGAAATAACTTCCAAGAGAGAGAGAGAGAGAGAGAGAGAGAGAGAGAGAGAGAGAGAGAGAGAGAGAGAGAGAGAGAGAGAGAGAGAGAGAGAGAGAGAGAGAGAGAGAGAGAGAGAGAGAGAGAGAGAGAGAGAGAGAGAGAGAGAGAGAGAGAGAGAGAGAGGTTAAAGTAGATAAAATGTGGCAAAGAACGAAGGGGCGCAGAGGTCACGACAGACGAAGGGTAAAAAAGGGTAAAATTCGACGAATGTGATACGGCAAAGAGGCGTCATTGCTCCGGGGGAGTACAGACCGACGACGTCGACGCCGACGTCGACGTGCTACAAGTTCACCCCGACCCTCCGTATATAGAAAAGAGTTATTTTTCACCACAAAGCTCACGATGTGTGTACGCTAGAAATAAGAATTTACCCTCTCCGCTGCCCCGCAACCAAAAAGGTTTTATTCGATTTAATGTCTCGCGTGGGAAACTCGTTTGTGCGGTCAGGCAAAGTGGTTTTTCCGGCTCGCAAGGCCTTTGATTGGTCCTGTTTTTCCCTTTTCAACACCCCCTCCCCTTCCCATAGGGGCCATGGGGTTAACGGCGACGAACCCCAGACCGCGCCCCCCCCCCCCCCCCCCCCCCCTGGAGTCGGTCAAACGGTCAACGACGCACACAGATGTCGTCGGCAATCTCGTCGATCAAAATATATAAACCACATCGCGAATTACAACCCCGTCGCGTTCACCACGTCCTTGTATTTTATCTGCAGCGCTTCGTGCGCCCGCGAGTTTTTTTGACACACATTCGGAACTTTTCCCAGAAAACCTTCAATCGAACAGCCACAACACCCCCGCAGATCTAGAGGACAGTCACATTGCTGTCTGGCCGTAAAATTGATCGGAAAATCGCCATATTCCGAAAATCCCCTTCATAATCACAGCCAGTACACATTGCTGTGGTTTCTTTTTTATATGAAACTGTAACAATCCCATTGCTCGGACCGAGCTATAAGTATGAGTGTCGTTCGACCGTTCCAATTCCCCAGCGACGACGACGTATTCGGCATGACGCACAAAAACATGGCACGCATTTTCTTCCCGCACGCATCCAAGGCTAGAGTCTCGCACAAAAAGCCATCGCCGCTTGATTGTTCGTGTCGTACAGCATGGTTTCATTTAATAACAGACATGTCTGAGCCAAGAGACACGTACAAGCCTGTCTCGACATGCAGACGATGTAGACGATGTAGACGATGAGACGATGTAGACGATGTAGGCGATGTAGACGATGTAGCCGCGCATGAAAACTCGGCCTCGAGCCATTTTGACCCTCCCCACAGATGTTCAGAGTGAACCACGTACCCCGATGGCATATAGATGGCTTTATGGCCGAAAGTCACGTCCTCGATCGACGGAGCACTACTTCTTACTAAATTTGTGCCGAACTTACGTAGTCAGCGTAAACTCACGGGATAAAGGTGTGGAGATAGTTGGGGCGTTGGGACACTTGATACCCGTTACATATAGAGAGACTTTAATAATTTAATACGTCGCTGTTTTCACACGGGGTTCGGTTCGCCTAAAGTTTTAATGGGGCAAATTGCGTATGAAAGACACTCAGGAGGGTGTGGGTGGGTGGGGGTAAAAGCCACAATGGGTGGCAAAGTGCGGTGGCATGAAGTGTGGGGGGGGGGGGGGTCCAAGAAGGTATTGCAGCACGGGACGTTTTCATCAATTCACTCGGTAAAACTTGTTGAAATTTTTGCTCTTTTTCTGTGTTTTTTCTCCCGAGCTCTTTTCCCAGTTGCCTTTCATTCTGGTTTTCTTTTTGTTCAATTAGAATTCGAAATTCGAAGCACACACCGCTCGCTGTCTTAGCGCCGGCGTATAATTGATCTCTGTTGAATATTTCACGCCTCTCAGCGCAGCGGTGATCGTAGATCCTGACGCCGTTAATTTTTATACGCGCGAGCTCTTAGCGAAAACTTGCGATATTTTAATAAGCCTTTTAGCTAACTAATTTAATCACAGGAGTTGATTGGGAAAACTTGACAGGAAAACCATTAAAAACCGCGCGCCTATAACCACTCGGATCTTTGTCTAACAATTATAATTTCCACAACTGCCTGCGCTGGTTAATATTTCCCGAGAACTTCCACGTTCCGCCATTATGCCCCCCCCCCCCTCCCCCTCCTCCGCACTCCCTTTAACCTCTTTCTAGTTCCAGAAGTCGTTAAACCTCAGATTTGCGTGTTCAGCAATAACCGATTAATAATGGAAACGCAACAAAAAAACGAAAGAAAAACAACTATATCTTGCTAGACACGACTCCGGGATTTTCTCAATAAAACCGTAAGGTATTTTAAAAAACCAAATAAAAAAATACAACTCACTTTACCTATATATACAAAAATATAGTGCAAATACACTTCGTTCAGATCCATTAAAATCTTAATCCCGGATCGACCCTAATCTCACAGCTCCTGCTTTCGCCTCCTGCTTTCACATCCAGGCGCTGCATTTTGAAAATGTTCCCCGTTACGTCTCTCGGGCGCCAACAATGCGTCTCGTTAGCCACGAGAAGGCGGGATACCTGGCAGTACGAGGCCGTCTCTTCCAGGATTAATGAGAAACAGGACGCAGGAGAAACAGGAGCCTCAGGCAGACACCTGGCTCTCAATGAAAACCACGCCGAGATGAGAAGAGCAACGGCAACTGCATAAACGGCGGGTCTTTGGCGAGTGAATGCACATTCTGCAGTCAGCTGCCTTTTCAAGTCGCCCGCTTCGCAAATCCTTCATATTTATACCTAGGTATTATACGGCCGTCTCGGATTTCAACCGCCATTAAAAATGAAGATTTTAATGTGCATTTCTCGCAAATTGCCTTCATTATGATTAAACATATACTGATGATTAAATTACATAATTTTTCTTACCTTTATTCAGCATGCTAATGGCCATAACGACATGGAGCCTTCGGAGGTTGTTTTTAATGGTGGCCTTTGAGGTTGGATTTTACTTTCGTACAGATAAAATGTGTGTATTAGATTAACTTTCTTTAGTCTGCTTTGGTAACCATTGCTTTATTTGGTTGAGATTATAATAGTTTTGATTACAAAAAGGATCTCAGAAGTATTTACCCAATCATTTTCTAAAGTAAAAATCTTTATAAATAAAGATAAACTTTTGACAAGAGTTATTGGAAACTTAATTCGTTCGATTTGATATATAAAAGTCTTCTAAAGAAGTAATTTGTGGAGAATTCATCATGCTTATATACGTAAATTTGTAAATCATTTCAATTGCAATCTGCAGCCATTTCCCTGTTGAATGAAGTCAGAGATTGAAAAATAATATTTCTCTCGCCCCATTCTTTCTTCCGTTCAACCTCTGGCATTGCCATCATAAAATGCCAAGTCATTCGTAATTAGATATCGCGAATAGGAAACGCGATTCGCCTTTCTCCCCATTTTATTTTTCACACAACTTTGTTTTATTTCACCTCGTCACGACGTATAGGGATACAGGTGAGGTTATACCAGCGATAGAGTAATAATGCATTTTCTGCCCGCGGGCGGATCTCGCCTCGAGCCACATTTTCCAGCGGAAAACTCCTCTGAGTAGCGTTCGACGTATTTCAGTATCCCGCCAGGAGCGCCCGTCCTCTCTGAACACAACACATTATCGAGTAAGCCACACGGATATAAATTATTTATTATCGCAGTACTGGTGGGCGTTGTAGGTACAAGCCATATCCGAACGTTATTTTCAATTACATTTCGCCGCGCCCAGTCGGAGTTCGGGAGGCGCGAGAAAGTTTTGCGCTGCGCGTTGCTCCACGGTTTCTCTTCATCTTTTTCTTGGGAGATAAAATACACAGAGCTGGGATGGAAAGAGTACGCTGTGTTATATCGATTAAAGGTTTATTTCTGGGTGGCAACCATTTCGAAGTTCCGAAATCAATCAGTATTATTGCCTTTCATTTTGATTTCTTTTCGATCCTCATTGGGATACAAGCAAAGTCTTGTAGGCTTCTCAGCTGTAAACTGTGTGAAGCGCACTCTGTTAAATTATACCCGAAAATAGTCGCACACTAGAAGATTCCAAATCCACGTCCAAATCCTTTCTTCAATGTTGTCGGCAGCACAAAGGAGTCATTAAAGAAATTGTGGGAGGCATACACATTGTTTGTCATGCAGAGCATCTCAGGCGAAAATAAACGTTGAGATACATTCTCAAAAAAGTAATACACAATGGTTCAAAAATCATTTTCTCCTTTTAAAATCTTCGTTCTACAAGGTGTAATCAGGCGGCAATCTCCATCAGTCTGACAGCCTCCTCTTCGTGTTCATCATCAACTCTCGCCACACGATTCCGCACGCCACTACAGAACAGCAGCCACCATCGATGAAAAGTGTCACGGCGCGTTTTGTTTACAGTTAACAACAGGAAAAAAACTCATCTGCGCCGTCCATTGTGTGCATGGCGGTCGGAAAACAGTTGACAGAGTTTCCGCTGCGTGTTTTCCAATCTGTCGACCATTTCCCTAGCGGCGACCGGGTACAGACCGCCGCCACACCACGCCAGCGTCGCGGGTCTACAGATTTCCCGAGATGATTTACAATTATGTCTGGCTGCCGCGAGCCTCCTTCCAAAAAGAGAGATCTATTAGCTTCCCGAATGAAATTATTTCCTAAGCCTGGATATAGCGTCGTAAGGGAATATGTCTCTTCCGGATTACTGAAACCTATACCAAATCTATGTGGTCTTGTTCATCTTTCAACGATCATTCACTCGTAATAATTTAATTTTATCACATGCCTGCCATGAGGGAATTAATTAGCGTAGAAGTCGCAGAATATTAGAGACATGTTCAGTAAATGTCACAGTTCATACATAACATACACTGCACGACATTTTCCCGCTCAATGTGCTCAAAATGCCGAGCCATTTGGCTTGATCTAAACTTTATTGAAGCAAACTATATACAGGAGCAATATTTTCCTGGAGCGACTTCGCGAGAAAAACGACGCCAACTTTCCAGGGCGGTGTACATATTTTCCGTCTGATCGGGGATTCCCAGTGGACTTAGCAGACGCAAAGGGACTCGGGCGGAGATGAGAATTTAGGTGCTACGAGAAAATGAAGTAAGAAATATCACCGCGCCGAGCGCTGCAAGTAGAGAAATTTACTGATAATAATAAATCAGACATTTTTCCAGTTTGCCACGAGACAGGTCGTTCCTTCGGCTGGTCGATGTAGTTAGTTAAGATGCCAACTGAAAACTACGAGTTCTTCACCGGTAAAAAGCGATAGTTGATTTCGACTCTTTTCGAATCTTCTTATAGAGATTACACCAACGACCATTTCTTGCCGATAAACCCATCGAGCCGACAACTAAGTGACTCGCAGGAGTGCAACGGAAACCTAATCCCAACTGCAACGTACCATCGCGAGCCGTTAAAGACAGGAGCGTTGCACAAATAAAAATGTTGCACTCTACGTTCTTCCATCTGAAGCAAAAACGTCGTTCCTCCGTCGCTCACCATATTGGCGTCTTGACTGAGCCAAACAAGTGGACTAAATGTGTCAGCCATTTACCTTCAAGATATTTCTGTTTGCTCAAAACCCCTTCGAGTGTAATTTCGCTACGTTTAATCGGCAAATAAATAACACCTTAGCGCAGGGCGCTGCGAACCCTAAAAGCAACATCGAGTCACAAGTAAGCTAGGGAGAGGGAGAGGGAGAGAGAGAGATAGAGAGTGCCGGCATACGTTTATCAATCATTCACCGAGAGAACTCATTCGTTTAAAGTTTAAAGAGTGCGTCGTTAAACCTCAAAAGGCAATTAAACACGCGGAATTAATTTCGCACATTCGCACGCACATTTCACTCGCCAGTCTGGCGAATACTCTGCGTATTTCTGCGAGTGTCACTCAGTGGCGTAGGCCTGTATACGCAAGCATAAACCACGTGCACCCACACTATATTTCCAAAATAAGCATAACATATACTCACATTTCTTTTAAAGAAATTCTTTGGTTTACGCTGGTACAGCTAAGTTATTGATGAGCGTAGCGAGCGAAGCGAGCGAAGCGAAATCATCAATTTCACTACTGCTAAAAAAAACACTTGGTGTGTGTTTGTTTTTTTGTATGTGTGTTTGCGCGCGCTCTACAGGCCAAACGCCTGCTTCGAGTGGGATGAAATTTTCATGGTGTCTACTTTTGTTCTCAACTTAGACCCCCTGCGTTTTTCAAGAAAATCCTCCACACCCTTCACTTTCAAAGCAGAAAAAAGAGCAAAATTCGACAATTGGGCATGTTTGGAAAAGTACGGAAATTTATTTAAAAGTGCGTATTTTTTTCAAATGTTCCCAATTTCGATTTGCCTTTATAAACCATCGATACCAAATCGAAACATCACACCAGATTTTTTCCAATAAAAACCAAACCAATAAAAACCCTTAGGCATGAGTTACATCTATATATTAACATGCACATTGCTTTATGACCTCAAAATGAGCATATTTCCGCTACCCTACAGCTCGGACAGAAGCAAAGAAAGGCCAGAATCGTTTACAATTTCAAGTGATCAGAATTTTCGAAAAAGCAATGGTCCGGCTTGCTGCTCCATGATTTAGGCTTTTTGCCTCAATCTTTTTATGCGCGAAACATCACACCAGATTTTTCCCAATAAAAACCAACCCAATAAAAACCCTTGGGCATGAGTTACATCTATGTATTAACATGCACAATGCTCAATGATCTCAAAATGAGCATATTTCCGCCACCCGACAGCTCGGACAGAAACAAAGAAAGGTCAGAATCGTTTACATTTTCAAGTGATCAGAATTTTTTAGAAAGCATTGGTCCGGCTTGCTGCTCCATGATTTGCATAGGCTTCTCGCCTTAATATTTTTTTGGGCTATATACAAGCCGCTACGCTCATCTTCAACGCAACACAAATTGCGTTCGCCCTAGTAGTTTTTACACAGCTCACGTTTGCTAGTTTTCAATGCTAAGTAATTGTTTCACACTACACACCCATTTAAGACAACTCTTGCCCAGATCGTAGATAAAATAGGACAAGCATTTCAATTATATAAGTGCTTGTAATGAATCCAGAGCGAAGTGGACGTATTTTAGTATGCATTTTAAGTGCATCCCAAGTGAAATGAGTTGCAAGAAGTTTTCCGTACACCCACCATTATATCCAGCACTACACCACTGGTGCCAATTCAACGGGGCAAAGTGGTGCATTGGCGAGATTCGGCACATCGCTATGCATGTACCCAGCGCGTGTACCCAGCGCGTCGATGAAAACCTGGAGGAAATTAACCGGTTACAGGCAGGATACAAAACAATGTTCATTCCACTGCGCGATTACACGGGCCTTCATTATATCGTGCGGCTTCACACGAGACACACGTCTCGTAATTGGATTTTGTGGCCCCGGCCAACAACGCATTGCAATTTTCGCTTTGCATTTTTGTGTGTGTATGCCAGGCTTTAATTCGTCATGTCAAATAATTTTCAGGAAAACTATGTCAAAATTGAGTCCTCGTGGTTCGGTGACGATAATTCATTTTGTGTCATTTTTAGTAACGAATCCGTTCTATAGGCGTGCCACGATGCACATAGAATCGTCAGACTGGTTATACCAGTTCGATGCGTCGTCATATTTCATGACAGGGATGAAAAATGTCAATATAATGCGGCTGGGATTGATGAAAATAATTGCGATACGTTTTTTAGGGGCGGGGGGGGGGGGGGAGGGAATGGCAGCGACGGCGGCGGAGTAGGATTGTGTGGGCATTCTTTTTTATCACATGACGGTCCCCTGGCGATGATACTCAGGCTGGAATCAATCATTTCCGATCAGTGTATTAAACCATCACGGACAGAAACCGAGCCGCCCGCCGATTCGACGCAATGTAGATAAATTATGCACGGGTTTGGCTACAAATTTGGGCGCCGGGAATCGACTGGTAAAGTCCCACAAGTGAAAGTTATATATGTACGCGCGGTGCCAAGTAAAGTTTGACTTAGAGGTCTCTAACACGCTCCCTCAGGGGGGCTCGAAGCGTAGCGATATATTCGCACACGGGCACTAAGTTTATACAAAACGGGCGAATTATTTGATCGTCTACAAAGCAGAGAAAGGCAACAGGCGGATCAGAGTTAAAGTCCGGTAAGCGAAGGGTAAAAGGTTGGTCTCTCTGTCTAAACTTATGACAGCGAAAACGACTACCTTCCAAAATAATAAGTGACCAAATCTCTGACGTGCATGAACTATTATGCGCTGCCTCTTATATTGATCGGGAACGATTCAAATAGTTGAGAAGAAAACTTGTAAAATCTAGCCCCTGAACGCAGCCCGCAGAGCAAACTTGGCACCTCCACTATCTGAAACACAATAAAGAAATTTCCTTGTCAAACATTTCACCAAACAATCTCTGCGATGTGCAAGCTGTGTCATAAAATAAAACGAACAACCTCCATTGTTTATCGCAATCTCTGCCCAGAAAAAAATAACTTGTATCCTTGAACCTGTCCTCTCCACAAATGCCACAAGTCTATCCCAGTAATGATCCCTTATCGTCACGCACAGCAGTACATAACCCAATTTCAATATGCAAATAGAACCATTTGAATGCCCGCCAGCAAACTTGATGTCGCGTTCAATGGAGAGATTAAACCTCGCGACAACATGAAAAGTCAAACAAAATATCACATACACCAAGCCAGTTAATGCCCCCGCAATCCCTATAAAGAGCGATGATGTTTCGGAGATCGACCATCGGAATTTTGGCCAACGAAAACAGCCATGGGGGCCCACATGAAACCCCTTACGACCGTACCCATTTCGCCCCTTTACGCCAAGCAACGTAGACAGTGGTATCCCGGTGCTCAATGCCCTAGTCGTCCACTTCAACGGATTCAATTTGATTATCATCAACCTGACAACGGCGGGAGAGCGCTGGCTACGATTTGATTATTCCCGGTATTTGATAGTTGGCTAGTAAACTAATTAAACTGCATTGCTGGCAAGCCGTACGTATATATACATCTCTAATGTAACGCTGGGACCGTGCCGCGGGGGATTGGGGCCGGTGAAGACGAAATGGAGTAATGCGATGACAGTTTGGGATTTTTATTTGAATAGTAAATTGATTTGCACGCATTAGCTGTTAATTGAGAAATTCAATCCCGGCAATTTTCACTGACGAAAACTCATGATTCGTAGTCGAACGAGGGAAGCGGTTAAGCTTCAACCAAACGCATGGGATTTTAGTTTTGTTTGTATTTGTGTTTGTTTGTTTGGCTTCAGAGGATACAGACCAAAGGTTTCATCTGAACTGTTTGTTGTTTAAACTTTTACATTCTCAATTTTGGAAGAGTAAACTCTAACGCGTCAAACTCATTTTCAAATGAAAATGTGAAATGCAAGTACATTCAATATTCAGCCGCCGCGAGGTATGCGTGGCAAAACGATTTTCCATGGCAACAGACTGTCAAATCACCAGCCACGGGTAAAAGTTTGCATGTTATAGTTTCGTTTTGGTTTTATTATTCATTCATAAATTTCTCATTTTGGTCCAAAATAATTGAATGGATTTGAGTTTTAATAAATCTACGTATAGACATGATTCCTACCAAATTTCCTACCTTGTGTCATAGGCATTTTTTTTTTTTTTGAGAATGGGCACAAGAGGTACTATAATAATTTAAGATTGATGTTGTATCTGCTGAAGAACACATTTTAGTCCACGTGACCGCTAAACAGTGCCATGCATTACCAAGAGAGAAGAAAGCAATGTCTTGTGGTGGTCTCTCAAGTAACCAGGGTAGACTACTAGTCCAGCATTTGCATAGAATAGTGTGGATTCCGAAGGGAAATCACAGGAAATCACAACCACGCTCTGCTAGTAAGAGGGACAGAGTGAACATCCTCCTAAATGCAAGGAACATACCCTCTCAGGCCCCCAATACACAGGGTGCAATCAGGCTGACCTTGGGATTAGGGGATGAATAAGGTCACTAAAGGTCACTAGAACGCTGCATTGTTAATGGGAAATCATCAGGATGTAGCAAACGGTGTGAAGCAAATGAGATTTCCCTGAGGCGTCATTAGAAACCTTGCTACAAGAGAGTTTGTGAAGGTCACATTTCTTTCTTTATACAGTTACCTTCGGCTAATGAAAATTTAAGGCGTTAAATGCAGGCAATATGTTTAAGGATAAAGCCAATGATTTTATTGTTAGTGGCTGCATGATAACCTGCAATCCAGTGGATAGGAAAGCTGGCTCATAATCCACTAACTGCACTTCCAAATTCCACCTCAGGAAGAAGAGGAACAATTTGTAAGCATGAAAAGGGCCTTTTCTGAACGAGATAAAAATATTAACACTGACCGTAGGGTAGAGTCTACAAGGCATTGGTTGAAATTTTAATACTTTAATGGTTTTAGGGATGTCCGTGAAGTCTCCAGTGAACTCAAGTCTTTTTGACGCAGTCCTTGATGCGCAGCGTGATATTGTTCTTTCCAGCATTAAAACACAACTTCGACCCAGACTTCAACCTAAGAATGAACACAGAATTGCATGGTGCATTAACCCCACTATGCTAGACACGGAATAAAAGTTTAAAAACTTAATAAACCAGGTTCGGGAGTAGACAAAAGGCAGTTTGAAACTAATTAGCTCAAATCTATCCGCTCTTCTTTCGACGATTAAATTAAGAATAGGTGAAATTGAGACACAATCCCTAATCCATTATGTCACCATTTCCATCGCATGTTGCCAGCTTAGCAGACCTCGGATGTAACGCTTGTATAGTCTATAAAGACTATTTAATAGACACATTGAAGCGCGAGATAATTACAGCGTGTTGCCCAATTAAACGGCGATGCACACGCAATCACGTGCGTTTTCGGCCACGCACGGCGTCGGCGTCGGCGTCGGCGTCGGCGTCGGCGTCGGCGTCGGCGTCGGCGTCGGCGTCGCGACTCCCGGGCCTAGCCGAATGTTGCTGCGGTTGGCAAGGTTCGAATCCCCGCTTTCGCTATGCGGCACGACGACGGCGGCGTCGGCGTCGGCGTCGGCTGCTGAGAGAGCCCCGAATCGATAGGTCGTCGAGACAGGCACAGATATTACAAACAACCAGAATCGAACCGGCGTACCTCTGTGATGTATATAGTACTACCTATTAACCAGCATGCAATGGCCTAATAACAAGGCATGTCGCGATGTCCATCGCTATGGACGTTTCATGGATTTGGCGATGGGAGCGATTTTATGATAATGGCTCGACGATATGCGTTTCGCCCTTGTCGGTGGTAAACAGGACGAGAAAATTTGAATAATGACTGGGCAAGATCCAATAACAAGTCGCGCTAAATTGCTTTTTATTTATTTTCAAGTTTTTTTGTTTATTTTTATTGGCTTATAGTTTGTACATACATTTCTTGCACGTCTATCGAAGAATTGGCGACGGAAAGTAGAGAAATATACGTTTATTGGTTCGATCTAGAAATATCTTTGCTGTTTTTTATGCGATATAGTGAAAGGTCTTACGTGCCTGCGTCGATAGTATCTATATGGAGAATTGTGGATGATGTATGCTTCGCATATGGAGGAAAACCGAGGGAAAATACATATCTTCAAATCGGGTTATGCTCGCCGAATCGGCATAGCGTTGTTTTCCCAATAAACTAGTTTCCCGAGTTTCCTGTTTTAGTGAGATAATGATGTCATACTCCCCGTGCTCACGGGTAGAGCGAAACAATGGCTGGAACATATTCTGTTAGTTGGTTCTCAAATGAGATAGATGATATAACTAATGTATACCCTGATATAATTGTGTTTGTCTGTAAAGACACCGAGGTATGGGAATTGCAAGTGCTCGGTACATCCTTTAGATATATTCCCGGAGCTTTTTGCTGATTTATAAATGACTGTGTGCCGGCAAGGTTAAGGTGTATGTTCTTTACATTCGACATCAAAGGCGCAAACGACAACAGGGTCTCTAGAGAACAAGCTGGCACAAGAAAATAACGCAGACCAAAAGATTTTCCTTCTACACAATTAATTCATCTGTGAATATGAGATTTACATTACGGAATTGTTATCTGTAGCTTGTGGCTAAAATCTGACGCTATAATATGGTTGTAAAATAATTTGTATTACTCTGGTTTTCATAAAAATTATTCAACTATTTAATGCAATTTGCGATTGCTAATTTAAATGAAACCCGTAAATGAATTTTCAAAAGTTTGACATTTCGGGAAAATAGTGCGGAGATCACTTACAAATTGTCAACCTCCCAAGTTTCATTTGTATACAGAAGGTGATCCACATACTTATATCATAAATAATATCCGGTCACGTGAAAGGCAGAATTGCAGGTTGTGTGACTCCTTTCCTTTCGAAGCATGCAAGAGTCAAAGGGGCAGGCGATGTTGGAAAGCCGGCGCCGCCCGGCCTGGGCATGGTGAGTTCCTGTCCCGTTTCCCGGAAAAACAGCGAGCAGGGAAATTGGCACCAGCACGGAACCTTGCGCGTCCTGGAAAAGAAACGGGTCAACTATATACTCAGCTCAGCACGCCACCAAGTTCGGTGTGAAATGCATTCGATAATAGATATTTTATAGTAGAAGGTACGAACGATAAAATACAAGTTTTTTGCTGAAATTGCACAAATATCGACCAGTTCGAGTTGCAGGTGATAGAAAAACGTCGTTAATGCAACCACAATGCATTTTGTCACTGCGCCATAAACACTTTGAGCTTGTAGGTAATATGAAAACTCGATGGGATGACGTTGATTATTATTATTAATAAAGTTTGAACGTGGCTGCTATTTTGTTTTAATTGAATTCAAATTACACGGGTTTGCTGTCATTAGTATGAGTGGTTGTAATAGAGGTGCGGCTCTGTGCGGTATGTACGCTGACTTTGTCATGTGTATGTAATGGCGTTTGGAATTCGTACAGTAAATAAACCGTAGCTACTACCGTACCACGAGCAGATTGCGCAAATAATATTTAAATTACATTTGTCATGTACACGCTGGCATAGAGTGCTGTAAAATACTGAGGCAAAATCTGTTAGAGGAATTTACTCTCGAGTCAATAAGCATCATGTGTATCCATCCAACTCAGATTTCTGATTTTATGGAAGAGTTTCCTATTTGAGAAGTGAAATAAGTCGTTCGCCATCAATTTATCTTTTTTCATGGTGTAGCTGTACAGCATAAAAGACTGGAAAAAGTCAGTTTCACTTGATAAATGTCCCATATTCCTAATTGAATATTCGAGTTTCTATCCAGTTAAGAGTAGAATCTTTTCTCTTTATCAATAATCCAATAACCATTCCTGCTCAAAATTCAAAGAAAGTAAAATATGAACTTGAACTTAGTTGGTTTCAAACGTTGGTTATATCAAAAATGCTCTGCCAAAGTTTTCATTCCACGAAAGCGTCTTTTCTTTTCGACTGCGCCGTTCGAATCTTTGTTGGTCTCGAGCGGGCGAGTTTACCATGGTTAAAACGATTTCTGCAGTTTTCCACGTGAAAGCCTGGAGTCTTGAAAGGCGTATTGCTCGCGAGGAGCGCTGGTTGATATTAGTTCATGAGAAATTCCAGATTATTGACTGATTTGTTCTGTAACAACATCAAAGAGCACGCCACACATAATATATTAAAAGCATTACCATTTTGAATGTACTTACTCCGCGCAAAGCATTGGCTTCATTTGATCAAATCACAGACCCCGCCCCTCCCCCTTTCTCTCCCAGACAAAAAGCATAAAACTTTATAGGTATAGAATGTATGGTGCATTATGGTATTGCTAATCAATGGGGACCCCAATATAAAAGCGTGGATCAAACATGAAAACCAATTTAACTGCAAATTTTTTAACTGTATTTAACATTACCAATTTGCCGAATCGGGTTTTTTTCAACAAAAAAAAAGTTTCCCGTCTGGAAAGTTCTCTTTTTATTTTTAAATACGAGTCGCAACGATTTTAGAATTTCTGACGAGTTTATATTCAAATGCGACTCGCGTAGTACCAGTGTATCCCGCGAAATTGGTTCTGTTTCCCGCAGTCGCAGGGCTATGTTTCCTTGGCGTCTAAATTATTGGTTAATTTACTGGCAGCCAGGCAATCAGTTTTGCAGATGGCAACTAATTAATGTGTAGCAAACGAAATTGGAAAATCTCAGCTTGCTCACCGCATGTTCACCGACGAAAGAAAATTATAAAATATACCTCTCGAGAAAACCGGACCGTACCGTTACGACTTAACACTGCCGCTGCCGCCGCCGGTTTTTGATGGAAACTGCACGATTTTTCTTATTTTCATATAGCGAGTCGTCGGAAGGGTTCTCTTTGGCCCGTCATAACTTACCAAGACGGATGCGATGATAATATTTCAACCTCTCCATGAAGTTAAAGGAGCTGAAAGATTACGAGAATCTTGGAGAGAAGTCGTGTTGCGGATGAGAAGAGAGTCGAGAGCATTTCCAATTCGAGACGATTTAGACCGAGAATATAGAGAACTACGCCATACGCCATACGCTAGCCGTTTGCCGGGATGATATAAAGTCTCAAAGGTACGATTTTGATAGAAGCGAAAGGTATAACTGCAGTTTCAATTTCATAAAAAGCGTTTCGCTCATGAAAACGGAGTAGAAACACT
Organism: Nemoura dubitans; assembly: GCA_921293005.1. Classification (NCBI taxonomy): domain Eukaryota; kingdom Metazoa; phylum Arthropoda; class Insecta; order Plecoptera; family Nemouridae; genus Nemoura; species Nemoura dubitans. The sequence continues at coordinate 43,189,895 of OV121076.1, forward strand.
ATACTTTTTACTAGACTGCACCAATAAAATTAGAGACGAGAAACAAAACGCTTTTAATATCATGTAAAGAGTCTGGAACACTTAAAAATCAATAAAGCAGCAACAGTTTTTCCAGACACTTTATATCTCTACATATTATATAAGAGAGAGAGAGAGAGAGAGAGAGAGAGAGAGAGAGAGAGAGAGAGAGAGAGAGAGAGAGAGAGAGAGAGAGAGAGAGAGAGAGAGAGAGAGAGAGAGAGAGAGAGAGAGAGAGAGAGAGAGAGAGAGAGAGAGAGAGAGAGAGAGCAAACACGCATACTGCAGCACACAGCAAAATAGTTCAAGACACATTCCGCACTCTCATTTCCCCGACAAATTTTCTTCCGTCCCGCAGCCTCAAACCCCACGCCGCCGCATCATTGTGTAATAATTTCGCCTTTCCGACGATGAATTCAAGTTGAAAAGCTCGATACTCTGTGCCGATGCGACGGGCGCATTTTCCACAGAGACACGCGGCACAGCTCGCATTGTCTCACAAGATATGAGAGTCGACGTTAGCGTTGCACCGCTACATATACGAGGTCCCTTCAGTAGCAGAAAGGGAAGACGAACACCGCGGGTATTACATAACAATACGTCATCTCAGGCCCTCTCTCACGGGTAGCGAAATGCTCAAATGCCGGCCCGTGCGTGCACTATCTGCCACCATGTAACGTTTGCAGATGATAGATGAGAAGACAGTAGCATGCATCTGTCATATCTTTCATGCCCAAGTGCTCGAATATTCAGGAAAGAGGGACGGCTATGGGTATACTTATATGCGTTGTACTACCCTTATAGATATACCCCGCATATACAATGCCTATTTATTATATCGTTGCGTTGTGTGTATGAGTTAGGTAACTTGGCGGCTGTTTGTCATCAAATAAATTGCCGAAATGATATTTTACATTTGCAGCACTACTGAAAGTGAGGGTAACGTTGTAGCGTATAGTGGGCGTAGACGTCAGTTACTTGACAGGCCACTTAGCATAGGGTTTCGTTGTGGCTCGACGAACAGATGAGAGACGATTACGTGGATGATGATAGGAATCATGTTATCATACACACTGCGACGTGCGTATACATATGTCCCATACCGAATGTCGTTTGTCTTTGGCATTGTATTTTCCCCCGTTTTTCTGACATGTTAAGAAGACTGATTTCGGTCGGTTTCTTTGCAGGGCTACAGCGGCAGCCACGACAGTCTGCTGCTGCCGCTGCTGCTGGGGTTGGTGCTGTTCGTGTTGGTCCTGTCCGTCGGATTCTGTTACTGCATGCGGCGCAGACATCAGACCTTCTTGCGGCGTGAGGCCATCGGGGTAAGATTGCTTTTCATTCCGATCTTTCTGCTCGAAACTAAGTGGTCACTCTCAGTTCGATTCACTCACACTCGAATAAAATTTGTGTCAGCTTCGTGAGTAAATTGATTTTCCCGTGTAAAGCAGCTTGTGTCACGGGGATTTTCATGTAAAACTTTCCTGATCGTTAGATTTGGTGAGAAAAACATGTGCTAGTGAGGCTGAAATGTCGCGAAGATGCAAATAAAACATGGCCGATCCGTTAAATTTCCAGCGAGCCACCTAAAATATATCAAAGTTGGTTTTTTGACTTTTGGTGTTTATTGCGGCAAAAAAGATGGATCATATATAATAATTAGTAGTTGTACAGCAATATCTCAAGAGTTAATTGTGACATAAAGCCAGAAATGGCTCCACAAATTACAAAATACACGCGAATTTGAGGTTAGGATCATTCCGCGCGAACTCGCACCAAATTTGAACTGTCAAATCACAGCGCAGGAATTGTGTAAAGACTTCACAGGAGAGAGACACATGTTTTAGACAAAATTTGTCGCCACATCATGATGTGACAACAAATTTTACGTAATCTTGTGTCACTGGTGACACAAATTTTCTGAGAGTGTGGGAAGGTGATAAGGGAGATAGGTTACCTATTACCTCCTTGCTAGATGGTTACATTCTTACTACAATGAAGCAAGATCTTGAAAATCTTGTAAGTAAATTACATGATCTTGATTATTATTATTACAAGCTAAATCTTGCAATGACAATGAATGTTGCAAAATCGAGGTAAGAATTTTCAGTATGGCTATGCCCAAACCATTTCTCACTTCAGAAAAGAGTCAAATTATAATGAGAAAGAAAACATTTAAAAGTTTTCAAGTGGAACTTAAGGTTATTTTATGGTTTACACAGACAATAGCGTTGTTTGAACCAAGAGTAAGGTGCCTCCCTCTAAGCTTTCATAATTTTGAGATTGTTTATTTCATACGCACAGCGCGATGTTGGTTTTAGTTCTTATATATTACTAATAATATATTGCTTGTATTTGCTTGTATTTATATTACCTATATTTGTATCAAGTTATTACCTTTTTGCAAGGACATTCATGTGGCAGAGGATCTTTTCCAACAACGTTGATTTAAATTTTTTATAATCTAAAGCAAGGTGATGTTATGAGATTGCAGAAACTAAACAATAGGGCGATGAGAATTATTCTTAAAAAAAAGGAGATCAACATTAGTCACAGATATGAGGAAAAAGTTGGATTTTTTTAGTATTTAGCATAAAATAGAATTAAGTGTATCAGTTTTAATACACAAAATTATGTTAGGGTTGGCACCTGAATATTTAAAGAATAAGATTAATATTGTGGGCAGTGTACATAATCATAATACTAGAAAGAGGAAAAATATATTTATCCAGTATGTTAAGTTAAATAGTATACTGACGAAAGGTTTAAGTGATTACAACAAATTAGCGGCTATAATTAGGAATACGAAATCAATAATAGAATTTAAAAAGGAAATGTTAAATAAATTTAAAAGTGAAATGTACAGTGAATTTGTTAGCGGATAATCGGATAATATAATATAATGTATTTTGAATAACAACTGTGCTAAATAAAAATCTTTCAAACAAACAAAAAACAATTCCAATCCAACCAGCCTGAAAAAGCACATATATGGATATACATACTCACTCAGATACTTTAAACGTCTACACCAGTGTTAACACCGAATAACCATCGTAGAAGCGATACTCACAGCAGAATGTGCAATTTAGCAGGCTTGCTCAATCACTGCGGAAACTGCTAAGTATATTAGTGGAGTAAAGACCCAGAGAAAATTGCCCATCTCTGGCACGGGCAAAGCAGTGATAAAAGGCTGCTCCAGATTGACTCTCTCCCCAAGGCAAGCTCAAACAAGAGATGCGTCTGTCCATGTACAGTAAACAGTCGTTGGTTCGCCAAAAAACGTGGCGAAGCCGTAGCACATGCCTCATATCCGGAGCGACCGCGAAGTTTTGGTCACACTATGCGTGGTGAAGCCATTTTCCAGAATCTGTGCGCCTGGCTTTTGTAACGAAAGGGGATGCGATTCGAGGCATTTTCCACCTGATTAGATCCATTCGTGTCTGGTAACAATGCTTGTGGAGGAGACTGGAGCTTGTCAGTGGCTGCGATATAGGTATAGACTCTATAATCGCAAGATTATTGCCGAATCGATATAAACTTGTTCGAGATTACGCTATCTTTTCCTTTATGTTTCGTTGATATTTTGAAACTTGCAATTGATAGCTATCAGCAATTTATTATTTAGCAACAACTATATGATGGCAATAAAGCTGACAAGTACAGCGCACACAGTAGAGTGGGATGGTGTATCATTACGAGCAGCTATCAGCTTTATTGTTATGCTTGTAAGAAAAGTTAACTAAGGTCGTTAAAAGGAGCCTGCGCTTGTCTGCGGTTGCCTCCACGACCTTGTCAATCCCTTATTATTTTAACGAGGAGGGAAATTGGAGGGAAGCATACAAAGTTTCAAATGTTGCCTGAATAGTGGTATAAAAATTATTAGTATAAAATAAATTATTAGTTAAATAGAGCAAATATTTGGCACTATGTATTTACCTAAAAAACGCTGTTCAAATAATGTGCAGCTATATATACGTTTGAAAATTTAAACGATATTTTTTTATTTGGTTTAGTTATTACCACATCACAATGTGATTTGAAAGGAGAGAAACCCCACGGGTACAAGTGCAACAAAAATCACACGCTCATAATTCAGTAGAAAGTCTATGAGAAAAAGCCAACAAAAGAGCTTCACCAAGTCAAAAGAACAACCAAGAAATCCAGAATAGCTATAAGATTCTTTCCGAACAGACCAACTTTTTTTCTATAATTATACTGATATTTTTTACAGTGCTTGTAAAGTTTCGTCGCGTGCATTTAAGTTCCGTCTCCGAAGTTTTTCCGGTACGAAACTTTCCCAACCGTCTCGCTCCGCTGACAACTACTCGCCTGAACGTATCACCACTACCCGGCCGTCTCAACGGCAACCCGATGACAGAGCTCACTAACTCCACTCAATATCCAGCAGCATCCCGCGCTGCTATTGTGTCAGATTGTGCGACAAAGTTTCCATGTCACAATCTCGACTATAATGTGACATACAGACATCGATGCGAACACGATTTGATTAGAGCCGAGAGAGAGTGTCAAAGCGTTTTGTCTCTTACGCGACGACGTTGTCGTTGGAGAGAGACAGGGGAAGGGGCAGCCGATTGAAGCGATACGATCCAGTGCTGATCGTGATTGGCAGGACTGATGTAATACACTCCAAACTTTGTGTACTGTTCCATTTGTGTATTGGCAAGGCGGTAGTCGGTATATCTAGTCACAAAGGCGTCGGTATATATATATATATATACACGATCGAGTCATGTACGAAATAGTCGGTATCATTAGGTTATGCAAACATCTAGTATGCTAAATGGGGACACCGGTTGCGTGAGTAGGGAACGAATTTACAAACTCCGGAACGATGATTTCCGAAATAGAGTTCGTGATTTTTGTTGGATTTTGATGGATTTTTTGTGAGCGTTTGAAGGAAATGAAGTTCCAACTGATGGCTGCAGCTTACAACATTTCGCTCTCTTCATTGTTGGGTGGAATTCGGCTGATTGGTTTCGGTAAATTGTACTGAAAATAAACACTGGCAGAATGGGATAAGAAAAATTGGATCAATTCCGAATGTTGTTTGCTCTCCCGTTTCGAAGTTTGATGGACCATTGCTGACTGTTATATTCAAGGACGTGCAAGCACATAGCGCCAAAGTTACTCGCACATTTCCGCTTAACGGCTTAACTATAGCAATGGTCGCAAGTTTACAAGCAAGGTGTGTACTTTCTACTTTAGAGACAAACTTTTGCTTTATGTGCATTGCAAATTGAAACTTTGTTTCACACGCGAATCGGAATAATAAACTTCCGACTGACTATTAGTGTTATCGCCGCACAAGTAAGAATATTTCGGAGTTTTTTCCGTTGGCTCTCTCGGCTGTGTCGGTTCTAACTCTTGCCTGCGCAAAGCAAGAGTTAAATGAGCAAACTTTAACGGCTACCGTTTGTCGAATTGATGGGGAGGATGGGGAGAGTCTTGTTTCTTTCTGAGCTAAATGAGTTGTCTTAAGTTAGTCGTCGTGGATTTAGGAACTTGAGTCTGTTACTGACCGGATCTAGCCATGAAGCTGAAGAGATTTATGGGGTGTCGAACTAGACTTCAGAGAATATCATGTGCTAGACGAGACACGATTTATTAGAGCAATCAATCTAGTGGCTTTCCGTCATAATTAGTAGCGATGCGCTAAGGTAAGTCCAAGTCGTTAGCTTCTTCTAAAATTAGCAAACTTCTAAAATGGCGGCCATCTGTGTAGAATAATTCGCTTCAAACACTAACAAGCTCTGCAACTTTTTTAATACGTCGACTGTGTATATACATAGCGTGCTAGAGAGGGATTGGGCCCAAAGCCAAATACATCCCCAGCCTTCTCAAATTATATAGTTAGGACACAGAAGTTATCTGCATCAAACTGAGAATGTAGCGTTGATAAAAATCACAAAATTGTGCCTCGTGTTCGTGAGTGTACTGCCCAATGTCACGGGTACAGCACTACTATTTTTTAGCTTACCTTTCCCACCAACGTCTAACGACATCCTATCCATAAAACCAATAGTCAGCAATTATATTTAGAAGCCTGTGTTATGACAAACTTAAAAAAATACCAGTGAATTGATTGTACATGCGTTCATACAATTGCATTGCATAAAGGTTTCGAAGGTTAGGTTAAGGTTAAGGTTAAGAAGGTTAACATTTAAAATATTTTTAGAATGTTGTCGCAATGGCAGCAATTTCGCCTCGTGTAAATCCGTGAACTCTCGGTAATGTGAACATTTTCCGAAGTCGCATCTTATAAACCCATCGCCGCAGTATCCCACCCTGGGCACCAATTGTAAAGCGAATTTTTTTAAGATCCCACCCCCTGGGCACCAATTGTAGAGCGAATATTTCGAAGATCCTACCCGTGAGCACCAATTGTACTGCGAATATTTTATAAACTGTAACTGTCTGATCTGCCATGGAACAAATTGGCAACGCTATGAAACTATAGTGATATCTTTATCCTTGCATCCATCAGAACTGTTATTTCAAGAAGCTAGTGTTCTTGATGTCCGGCAACTTATACTTAAAAACTATACTGGCATATGTGTTAAAAACCACGCACAATTTAATATGAAAACAAAAACTGCAGGTTACTCCTTGAGGTATGAATTTGGGACATCATATAAAATACCATTTAAAAACACATTCCTCGGACAACGTCGTGCTGACTTCTTAGCTCAAACATTTTATAACATCTTACCCCAACAAAATAAATATCCCTGCTGAAAAATGTAACTCAACGCAAGAAAAATATTTAAAATAGATTTGTAAGAATGGTAGACATTTCTATGACGTCATAAGTAAGAAATTATAATCTATAAAGTAGATGTATAGCCTATCTTGAAAAACAAATGTTGTCTTATCTTTTCTATTGCACTTCACACACAAGCTTTTCCTTATGTGGACTTCATTCCTGTAGTTATATCTATTTTTTTTTAATTACTCGACAAAACATCGGAATTAATTAAATGAACCTAATTGGAATTAAATTAAGTGAAAGGTCACCGTCGCCCATTTCCGTCTAAAACCAATCTAAGAAAACTCTCCTCATCCGGCCAGCCTTGTTTTCCTTGCGTTAAAGCACATAGCGTACCAAAATTCCATCTTGTCTGTTCTTATCATCCCCTAGCGGCATAGATAATATACAACCCCGACCATTCAAAACCCGCCTAGTCAGCGCACACCGCTTTAAATTGCAACAAAGTGTGATTGCAACATTTTCGCACGGTCCACTAATTTCGCGAATGCACGCTTCGCACGATCTATACAAATGGCGTCGGCGTCGGTGAATTAGCCGGATTTCACCGTGCTAGTGTAGACGCCAGATTGTTGCGATCTGTTGTGCACTGACTAAGCAGCCAATCACGAACCTTGTCGACCAAAAACAAAACGAGGGAAATCTCAGCTGTGCTGCAGTGTGGGTTGCATGACAAACGCCAGTTCGTTAGACGTAGCTCCCCTACCATGGGGGGAGCTAGACGACCAGGCACTGGCGCTGGGGCTGGATTGTTATCTCGAATTGTTGCATGCGATGATATTTTGTGCACAACTCCATGCTTAATTCAGCTTTCGTATATATGCCATGTCAAGCACAATGTTTTGCTATTGCCATGTGCCTCCAACAGGATTAATAAAGAGAATTCAACTTCAAGTCATATTATTACGTATTACAATATATGGAATAAATAATCAGAAGTCGCGTCTTGCTTTTCTGTTCATATGTTATTCTACTAAGTTATGATACGTCCTCTGTCTGTGACTCTTTAATTCTTGTTAAATATGTCAATTGCATATTCAACGCTCTCCTCGCCTATATATGCTTGCGACGTATATATATTTCCCTCACTAAAGTATTACTTGTGTTTTATGATGTTGAGTTGTTGTAAATATCTATTTTATAATAAGACGGGCCTGCAAATATATAACTTGGGAAATATACGACACTTTCCTCGCTTCCGCAGTAATGGCTGCCGTAACTTAGCCCGTTGCGGTCTAACCTTTCTGTCGTAAAAGCATCCTGCGATATTTAGCAAGATATTGTTGCACTCGGCCGTCCTTATCGCCATCGGCGGCAACGTGCGAAAATCACCCGATGCTGTTTTCCCGGCACGGAAGTGCGTGGGAAAACTAGCAAACGCCGGGCGCGCGAGCTTTATGCGTACAAGGCTTATTCATTTGAAGCAAAAGAAAAGTCGGCGTGAGATTTTCGCTACGGTGGCGCGCTCTCGTTGAAGGACTTAGAGTGGAAATTGAAATAATCTTGAGACAAAAGCGCTTGCAGAGATGTGTTTTGATTTTGAATCGTCGCGAGTTATTTCTAAAATCCTTCCTTGCGAAGTTGCGACGGGATTAAAATGAGAATAGGAATCATCTGGCAACCAGAAAGAAATTAATAGCAGTGATAGGAAGGGATTTTCTTCGTCTAAACGCGACCATACCGAAAGAAACCGCAGGAAAGTTTCCATTTAATCTCTTTAATGTTTCATTGCGGTGAAAGACAATGCTCCAAATGGACTCCTTCATCAAGACATTAAATTAACACGATGTTATACCAGAGACCCATAAAACCGTACACGAGGTACACCCTCCACCTTAATTCATCTTGATCTATCATCCTATATCGCAAAGAGCAACACGAAATTCCTTAATTTTATCACCCAATAGAATCGCTATAATAAAAGAACCATCACGTGGCGCTCGCGTTCTCCCGATGATCAGTTTGGGTTAACGACAGCCCGTGACGCGCAAAATTAGAAACTCCATGCCGACGGTCAAGTCCCCAGAGAGTCGCAAGGAAAAGTTTGTCCCCCACTCCCCACCCTCCCCACCATCCCCCAAACCTTGCTGCCCAAAAGCAGGGGCTATTGTTGTTTGATTGAATTCGACAGTGGTGCCGCCAAGCAGCGCCGCTCAAAGGTTCCCGAGGACTATATAACATAAGGTCAAGCCGATATAGTCGCGAAACCTGAATATTGGGCAAACATTTGGGAGAAAATGTCAAACCTTTGCAAGTCGGGGGAGTAGTGCGGGCCGAGGGCCGAGGGTGAGGGGCAGGGCCGTCGAAAGACCCTTCGAGTTGACATTTTTGCCAGTTGGCTATCGATCTGCTAGTTTTGCCGCGTGTCCCCGTGTGTATATTTAGTCCTCGTGGCACTGCGGCGCTACGCGGTGGTGGAGGTTTATGCAGAGAACCCGTGCACGGTCAGGGAGAGGGAATTCCTTGATTTGTTTTTGGAAATCCTTGCAAATAGTTACCTTATGGCCGGTTAACTCTTTGGTTGTATGCATGGTTGTTGCAGATGCTAATATTTTGCCATTTCTTGTCAGAACAGGGGTTGAAAACTCTTCTCAAAAAACAAATGGCAAATAAATATAATATTGAGGTAGGTCTACATTTAGAAATTTGCCAATCCAGGGCGTGGAAAATTTAGGGTCACGCTACAACTTAGTTTCGAAGAAAATGTCATCAGTTCAGCAGTACAGCAAGAGCGTAAAATGCAAGAAGTTATTTTGTTTGGTATGGAATACCAGATACCTAATTATCGTAGATTTTAATCTGACCACAAGGAAAGGAATACAAGCAAAAGCGACGAAAGAGATATATTTTTTAAATGAAAGTAACATTCTCGTATCATTTCTCAACCCCTTGATAAAAACATGGCGCACACACGAACCCAGCTCTCCCCACTCTCCCACCAGCACTAGGTCTCTCAACGAATACCCCAGCCTGTATGACAGGGTGCTAGTTTCGGGGATGCACACTACACATATATCACTTCGTAACAAGTGTATTTGAGCTACCTTTGAGGTGCTCGACAATATCTTAGAGTGCCCGAAGCAATCTCCCTCCCTCCCCCCCCCCCCCCACCCGCCCCTTTCCACCCACGATACGTGGAATGATCTGAAGCAGAGCGACGCGAGATGGAATCCCTATACAAGATGCTGTGGTGGAGGTGCCGGGCTAGCAGAATTATGCGGGTTTGTGCGGTGGAGGTGCCGGGTTAGCCGTTGTCTGCGGGTTTGTACGGTGGAGGTGCCGGGCTAGCCGTTGTCTGCGGGTTTGTGCGGTGGAGGTGCCGGGCTAGCCGTTGTCTGCGGGTTTGTACGGTGGAGGTGCCGGGCTAGCCGTTGTCTGCGGGTTTGTGCGGTGGAGGTGCCGGGCTAGCCGTTGTCTGCGGGTTTGTGCGGTGGAGGTGCCGGGCTAGCCGTTGTCTGCGGGTTTGTGCGGTGGAGGTGCCGGGCTAGCCGTTGTCTGCGGGTTTGTGTGGTGGAGGTGCCGGGCTAGCAGTTGTCTGCGGGTTTGTGCGGTGGAGGTGCCGGGCTAGCCGTTGTCTGCGGGTTTGTACGGTGGAGGTGCCGGGCTAGCCGTTGTCTGCGGGTTTGTGCGGTGGAGGTGCCGGGCTAGCCGTTGTCTGCGGGTTTGTGTGGTGGAGGTGCCGGGCTAGCAGTTGTCTGCGGGTTTGTGCGGTGGAGGTGCCGGGCTAGCCGTTGTCTGCGGGTTTGTGCGGTGGAGGTGCCGGGCTAGCCGTTGTCTGCGGGTTTGTGTGGTGGAGGTGCCGGGCTAGCAGTTGTCTGCGGGTTCGGAGGTTTGTTGTTGCTTCTGTACGTTTCCTGGGATTATGATGTATTATGATGTATTATGTCTATGCATTATGTTTTATGTCTATACGCGTGATGCAGTTTCGTTGCATCCCCGAGCCACTCTCTGCAAAGGACTCCTATGTTACAACTTGGATTGCAGAGAAATTGTGCCAAGCTCTATATTCTTGTTGTCGTAGCGTTTCTACTGTCGGTTGTCAAAAGGCCATGCGATCGGAGAGGCACTGAAAATGAAAATGGGGAATTTCTTTATTTTGAGATCTAGTTTCTAGGGATTATAGATTAAATTCTAGTGAATTCTGTGATCATTTGTGCCACACTATTTTTCCAGTTTTAGTTTATAGCCCATGGCCATAGGTTACTGTAAAATATCAATTATTAAATATAAAATTGGTTTTAGTTTATGGTTACACACCAATGGTTGCGCTGATATTTTGAATCAGGTATTTGCATACATATCAAAGAGATCAAGAGTTTTGACGTAAATTCATGGCTGTTATCATATTTTAATACTTTTATCCAGGGCTCTCTGTATGCAAACCTGGCTATGTGAAACATAGAAAAATGTTACGTTACAGCAAATACTGTTATGAATTATTATCTTAAAATTTGTTTACAGGCGAATTAGAGAGCGATATTTTTAATTCGAATTTCATTGTAAACTTTCACCAGCTGTGTCCGTGAAAATGGGTGAAATTTAATTTATGGCCAAATTGTCTATATAAATATTTGATAAAACACCGCGATGATAAATTTGACGCGGCTGCGTGCGCAGCCACCCTTTCCAAGCGTGCGAACATTTTGGCCTAAAAATCACACCCCCAGGACCGGGCGCTGAGTGTTTTAATAATTTCCTCAAGGATTAATCAGCGCCGTTCCTCCCGGCTTTGTTGCAATCACAAATGCGTGGAAACCTTGTGGCTACCAACTCATCATATGAATTGATCTTTTACTTGTGCTCTTAAATCGTTTTCTGCAATAAAACTGACACTTCTTTCAATATTTAAAGAAAATCACTTAGGTATAGATATAGACACTTTATCATTGGTAAAGATTGATAAAACATGGGATAAAACAATGATAGGGAAGATTTTATTTAGCAAAAATTATGCAACATTTTGGTTACATGAATATATTATAATATTCTTTTACGTTCAACAGAAATTTTAACACGGCGCAAAATGACCCCAAGGTTGACGCGCCTTAAAACCCCACTATTCATTCTAAATTTTAACACATTTTCTTTTACACCCCAATCATTTAATAAATGTTTATTTCTCAAAGCCACATAATAGATTTTTGCCAAGTAAACATGATAGTTCTAACTTATAAGTTCAGTCTTAAAGTTTAGTGGTGTAAAACCATCAACATTTAAGTCAACATGTAGGTACCTTACTCAGCGAGCCAGCGGTATTTTTGCCCAGTTTAATGAGTTTAATTAAAAACAGTGGATAGGTTTAAAAATGTGTAGACATATTGTGTCACACAAATCTAACCAAAGACAACAGTGTTTACCACAATTTTTTGTCGAAACCACCCACAAACCAGCTAAAATCAACAAACACCTCTAAAGCCCAGACCATTTCAGAAGAAGACGCCCCACCCCACCCACAACCCCACAACCCCATGACACAGGGAGGGTTATCGCACCCCGACGAAAGCAGCGTGTGTCAGCTGGTTGATATGAGCCCCGGCACCCCGGCGCCCGGTCCGGTCCGGCCCCTAGCCCTTATTTGTCCCCGGCACGTCACCCGGCCGTATTACCGTGCGACTGGCCGGCTCAGATCAAACATCACGTGCGCCAATATGACACGATCCCGGCCGAGCAAGACATTATGCAAATAGGGGCTGTCGAGCAGCCAGTGAACGGGTAAACATGCTGGCCGGCCTCGCAAGCTCCGGTTTTGGGCATGGAGGTGTGTGACATGCAGTCGAACAAAACGGGTAGATTTTGACCTCATAGAGTTGGGATGGGATGAGGTAGATTTGAAAAGTACGTGGCTTGTCGTGTGATGTTGGTGACTGCTACAAACTCGACAATATATTAGTTTTGCAACAAAAATTGGGTGAAATGTGACATTCTAAGCTTGATAGTTTGGTCGTCAATTTATTTAAAATCCCACACAAAAAATCGATTGTTTCACTATTTTGGTATGCATCGTAATTTAAAATCAAAATGTATGATGAGTGGTTAAAAAATTTTGTTTTTTAGTGCATTGGTTTGTGTGTGTTTATGCTGTTTTCAAATGTTTTTTTTTTAATGGTTAGGGTACCAATTTGTAGTGTGATTAATTTCATAGTCCCACCCCTGGACACCAATTGTAGTGCAAGACTTTTCAAGATCCCATTCCTGGACACCAATTGTAGAGCAAGATTTTTCAAGATCCCGCCCCTGGGCACCAATTATTGTAGTGCAAGACTTTTCAAGATCCCACCCCTGGGCACCAATTGTAGTGCAAGACTTTTCAAGATCCCACCCCTGGGCACCAATTGTAGTGCAAGATTTTATTTAAGATCCCACGCCTGGGCACCAATTGTAGTGCAAGACTTTTCAAGATCCCACCCCTGGGCACCAATTGTAGTGCGAATATATTTCAAGATCCCACCCTGGACACCAATTGTAGTGCGATTACTAGGAAGGCCACTTTAGATTCCTATTAACCATATGACGTATTTAAAATATATCCATTATCTCTGGACCAGCACGTATTATGACTCGACATAGCTTTCATATAGCGATTTCCTTCAATGATAACACCTGAATCTGGTTTTCTCGCAGTCCATTGCCGTCATTGTTGGCGTGATTTATTCGTTGCAATGAGAGCAAATAGCGTGCTTATTTGATTGATGCACATTATATTGACGTATGTGCATGGAATTCTTATTCAGTCGACGTTGATAGAAGATCAGTTGGATATAAATCCAATAAAGAAACTCGTTGTTAACGGTACGATGATGAATAAGTGGAAGATATATTATGAGTGCCAATCTTGTGAAGTAATCGGTATCTACATATATCTGCGTGAACATAAACAATGCATCAATTCAAACACATACCTTCGCTTATATGTTAAAGTTAGAACTTAAAGGTGATAATTTTCTTTTAATTCACCACCTGTAATACACCAATGGGAATTGAGTGAGTTAAATAACAATGGGAGACCCTCACTTAAGTTTTTTCCCAGTTTCACACAAACAAGCGTATTCTGAATACACTCACTAATTTCACAATTTGGAGTTCACATCTGACCTAATCCAAATTTGCTATTCCCAACTAACAATCAATAAGCATTAATATAATACGCTTCACGGACAAGCTACACATAAAGCCAATTTGAACACATACATGGTACGGCATGAGAGCCAACTCTTGTTTTTGTATGCCACGCTGCATGGTCAGTGTTTTGCCAGCTAATGGCATCGACCGAAGCGCCTCAAGCGGTCGCCTCAATCGATGATCATTCCAAGTCCAATCTCCGGCATTTATAATTAACGGACTGGTTGATGGTTAAGTATATAAGGACACAGTCCGCGAATCCGTTAATCAATTCCAATATAAATTGGTTACACTCAATCGATTTGCTATGTTCTGCACTCGAACGTTTAATGTCAAAGGTTAAACGAGAGGTAACGGAATTTGTTTGATATTAAATTTTTTGATGAAAAGAATCGGTGAAGGATTGTATGGTTCTGTAGGTTGACCACTTGAATTTAAAATTGGATTCCCGCTCCAAACAACAATTAGATTCGAGAAGCAATTCAGTTAAAACACAAATCCCGTGCTACATATAGTGGTGTTTCAAAAATGAAGTGGCACCCGCTCAGGCAATCGGAATTCGAGCGTACCGCTATCAAGAATGCTTTGTCCGTTCACGTCGACGTTAAAATAAAAGAAATCGACTTATAAATCGCGTATAATTCGTTCGTTCAACGTGCCACGCATCATTACCTAAGTAAATACTATAAACACGGCCGTCGGCAACGTCTTGATCATGTAGATCCTTGACTTCGTCCTCAAGTGTAGTTTATTTCTTTCCCTGGCATCGTGCTCCTTTAACTTTGCTCTGTCCCGTAATCGGATACCCAACGCCGGTACAAGCTCCTTAATTAAAATCGACTATAAGAGTTAATTTTCTATTTCTGCAACTAAAGTATACTTAAGATTATTTCCACCGGTCGCTCCTTTTATTTCCCAAATATGCTCTCTCTCTCTCTCTTTCTGTCCAACAAACACCCCACACTCGCCCCACATTGAGACACAAAACGCTGTGTCTGCCTATGTGTTCACGGTACACCTCTTTGGATGCTGCCAGAGAGAACTGGTAAACACTAGTCCACGCTTATACCCTGGGGGATAAGGTTTTAATCCACTTGTAGCCATGGCAAATATCACCACCCGGCAAACTACCGAGGCTTGGTTAGCCGGCGTCGGCGTCAGCTTCGGCGTCGGCGTCGGCGTCGGCGTCGGCGACGCTTATTACATTGGAAAGCGTCGTGGCTGACCGAGAGCGTGCTGAAAGCATTCATTGTGCACGTGAGCAGGGCAAAGGTCGCGTTGGAGAGACGCTAAATTAACACTTAAAATCAGGGATGGAAAAACATGGAGTGAGGCAGAGTATAGGGGAAGTATATAGCTTTATTCGTTTTGACTTGATTGGACAGGGAACTTTTAAGCTTTCACATCTGTGTAATGGTATTAAAAAGTATTGGAAATGCCGATGACGTTGATATTAACGGGAAATAGAACACTGCTTTTGCGACTTTTGAGATTCAACGAGAGAGAATTACTGACATGACAGTCGTAATTTAGGTTTTATTCTTGTAGCAAAGTGAGACACCTTCTGAGTACAAGCCATAGACATTGTCAAACAGTTTTGCAATGCGCCCGATGGAAAACGCGCATGAGAACTTTGAAATTAGAGTCGTATCACACGCAACGCAATTCCAAAAGCTTTAAAAGTCTGCAATTATGCTCGTCTCTACAAAGAGCGGACTCTAAACGGGGATGTTACTTTTGTCGTCAAGACTTGCTAACCCATGCTAAGAGCTCCATTCAGAAGCGGCGGAGGCTAATGCCTATAGACATATAGACATATAGACATATAGTTTTCACCATAGAAAACTAAAAAGCGAATGAAAATGAGGAACGTTTCCTTCGCATCGTTAAAAGTAGTATGTCACATTCCAGCAAAAAAGTAACCGTGTTTTTGTTCAACCTAACGAACAATAGTTCTGTGATCTATTATGTCAGAGATAGGTTTATGTTCAGACAGAAAATAATATCGCTAATGAATGTGGAAAATTTAGTTATGCCAGATGAGTTTACATCAGTTTGAGCATGGCCTTGACAATGCATTTCTAATTTCCTGTTGCAAATTTCAATGGTCCAATGAATGCTATTTTCCGGAAGAATAGGCATTTCCATGAAGCAATGAGTATTGATGAACTGTATATCGCAACATGGTTTATCGTTGTATCGCTTCATTGTGTTTTGAAACATGATCAACAGAACAATGTGCTGCATGCATCGGGATAAAAGCTTTGATAATTTGGATCAACTGACCGATAGGTAAATGCTCATTCCATCCTGTGTTAACAACAGTGTACTGTGAGTTTAGGCTGGGATGATGACGATGGTTCGATCGACTAGCTTCATATGATCGCCGTCTCTACAGCTTATAATTGACATCATGTAAGAATTTTAAGTTAACACCGTCATTTTAGCGTCAATTTAGCGTCACTAGATGAATTAAGTTCCGTGTGTCTAATATGTGGTATCCATGTAAACCATGTTAATATTTCTTCAACACTGAAAAGAATTTAATGGACAAATTGTCAACTGTAATCATTACGTTCGTAATTGAAGGAACTCACGAATATCACGAAAGTGATCACGAAGTCACGAAAATGTTATCATGAAAAGCAGGCTGGCAAACGTAAAGGCATCTTTGATCATATCCTCGGCAGATTTCACCAACAATGCCAACACAGATCCCAACCCATGTGGAAGCAGATCGGCGGGTGAATTGATACGTTCGACTTTTCACCTCAACTTCCAATTGCAAATACCTACCTATCGCGGAAGCGTGCTTACCCATTTATGCAAACATTCTATTCTGGGGACTTTTCCACATTGAATGAGATACCCGTGTATGAGCAAAGCAAACTGGAATCACTTTATTATGCTAGTCCTCTCCAATTCATAACAATTTATCGTTGAATTGAGAGGACCAAAAATTTCCAATGGTTTCCTTGTCAAACTTCAGTAAGTATATAGTAGGGAGGTTTGGCATTGCATATGTTTGAAAATGACTGGCTTTACGAATAAGAGAAATGTTTTTATATTTCCCTTAAACGGAAAACGGAAGATGTTTTCACCTGAACTAGTTAACTATCTCGGATTCCATCGAAAAATATGGGAATGTAGAGGGCTGCTCTAACATTAGAAAAAGTGGTAGTAAGTATGGTTAGGTTCGGTTAGTTTAATTCAGGACAGGTCAGGTCAGGTCAAGTTAGGTTAGGTTAAATTTGATCTTAGATAAAATCGACATGGCCTAATAGGTCTCATATGGAGTCAAAAAGACCAAAAGAATTGATCCCAAATTCCCAAGAGTGTGTATTTAAACACCATGACATGACAATCAGTATAATCTGTGGCTAACGCGTACCTTCTCCGATGTTCCAGAAGATGTCTTCGGACCTACGCAGCGACGAGTCGGCAGACAAAGCGTCCCTCCTGCCCGACAACTCCGAGGAAGAGTAGATGACACCGGTCCAGCGTCAATACTCAATACTCAATCACAATACGTCGACTGTAATTAATATCATTTCCTACGCTTACAATTTTCAACAAAAGAAATCCACACAAATGCAACAATCTACGCGCTTCATTCTGAGATGCGTATTATTAAAATACGAAGACTCCGTTTTGATCAAAATATTTACGCATTTTACCCTTTACGCACGGTGCGAACAAGCTTGTATACCTACACGCACTTTACGCGTATCTAAATTGGCGACTTTGAAGTGTGATCAAAGAGTAAAAATGTGTGTAGAAAATAACGTGTCCCTGTTTTCTTTAAAGCTTTAATCATCACTAGATTTTGCAGGGAGGCATGCACAATTATTGCTGTCCGTAAACTTAGTTTAAAAGAACTTATCACTGATTAAAAAGCATCAAATAAATTATGTTATCATGATGACACAAAGCATGATAGCATTATTACGATCTTCTATTCCATGTTCATTAAGTTATGGAAAATAGGTAGAAGCAAAACAGAAGATGTGGTTTCTACATTGTGAGTATATCAGATGTTATGGATTCAAACAAGACAGTTACATGAGCGCATCGAAATGCAGATTGAAACGAAGAGGGAGTTGTCTATCTCGTTAGAAAACTAAGTTTCATCGCGTCATATACTATGCTAGAGTGTGTTGGTGTATATGTGGTACGGAAATCAGCGCATGTTGATGCTGATGCTGGTGTTGTTGTTACTGCGAGTTTCTGATGTTTGGAAGCAAAGCAAGGGCGGGCGGGCGGGCGTCGAATTTGGTTCAGATTCGAGCTTTCGACGCCGACGCCGACGACGTCGCGAGGTTGCCGTTTCATCCAATTATTCTTCGGGCGCCCGCGAATCTAGTTTCATTTCCCGGGTGATGGAAAAGCTCGCGCGACGACGCTCTGAGCACTTTTCTTCTTGTTTAGTGAATTTGGCGGCAAACGTTTGAGAGCGAAATAAGGGGGGGGGGAATAGAGAGAGGGAGAGAGGGAGAAAGAGAGAGAGGGAGAGAGGATCACGGATCATTTTGTACACCGCTCGGACGTGAAGGCAAATGGAGACACGAGCATGAGTTTTCTTCAAAACATTAATATGCTAATCGTAACTAGAATGATTAGAGAATGGGTCCAAAACATTTGAGTAGTCTACCACAATGTGGGTTTAGTTTTAGTAGGTATGGGTTTCGTTTTGTTTTTAGATGGTCATTGTAGTTTTTTATTGTTCTTAGAGCATATTTTCACACCATAAGAGTCGAAAAAGTAGTCCCCTGTAGAGAGTGCGTTTAGCGATTTATTTTTTGAGACCGAGCTCTAGATCGCGATTTGGTTCTGAAACTGTTCAGGCTTCAGACTCGATGACTTCAGACTTCAGAGGTCGCTTGTAGGCCAGTTTCCCACGCTGTGGCCAAAACGCTATGTTGTAAAAATAATGGCTTTCACTGTTGACGTGCAAAATTCAATCCAGCTTTTTTTCAAGCAGCCACGTTCCCTAAAAATAATAACTCTTGTGCGAGGAACAAAAAACGAAATAGGGGGCATTCAAATCATTGAACTAGAACGTTTTGATGAGAGTAGATCCACTGCTAGTTTGCTAACTGACACAAATATGGATGGGTAATATGGTACTCTTACATCAATCACTTTTTTCAATTTAGAAAGATAAAACCCACAGTCAAGAAATTTAATTTTTGATAGATTTTTGGTGCATAATTTTGTGCCTTTTATTAGCAAAATGATGTAGAGAAGAGTTGTGAACAGCCAATTTAACGGATAGAGCTGGTGCCTTTAAACAAAACACGACAGAAACCCATGATAGGGCTGCTTTTCGCAGCGCAAGAGAGCTAACACAACTGGAGAACCATTCTCGAGTCGAGTCGGGAGGAAATTACCTAGGATCGAAGATAGGGCACGATGCAGCAAAATGTGGTGCCAATTGATAAAAGAGAACTTGACAAAAGGGAAAAAACAGGCCACCTTCAAAGACGCCGCTCGATAAGCCGAACCTTCGTCGACGGGTGCATCTTCGGCACTCGCACGGTCGGCGAAATATCACGGAAATAGCTTCGGAAAATGGTGCACTACCAAAGAATATGTTATCAGATCGAGACACGTATCAAAACAACAAAAAAAAACGGTAGAACTAACGTTTGCTTTCTTTACATTTCAAATTTAATTTGCTGCGAGTGACATTGTGGAAAAAAGCCATTTGGAAATGTCCGTCGTTCTTATACGCGCTTTCCCGGTGTGTCGGTCACGTGTCGCTGGAAAATTGGTTGGGAAAGCTGTTGGAAAATGGAATAAACACGGAGTTGTCGTACATTCCCATGCAAATGGGTCGAACGTAACCGTGTGGAAAAAATGAGTTGAATGGCGACGATATCAAAACATCGTCTCGTTATTCGAAATCGCCAACAAGAACTATAAATACACACACGTATATATTATAATTTGCAAACAAAGCGAACAGCAAAACATAAAAGTTATAACGAGCTCGTTTTGAAATAAATGTTGTCATCCTATATCGTAGCTTTAGCGCCCCGATTCCAGTGATAAAACTCCCATTGCCCATGAATATTAATATTATTAATATTATTCATTTTAATTATTAATGATAAAATATCAAAGAAATGTAAATCAAAGGTGTACAATGCTAAATGTAATGGTGATAAACTTGCAGAAAAGTTACGTCGATGTCTAAAATACAATTGTAAATTAAACTATAATATAAAAATACCTATATTATTACAATATAAAATAAAAATAAATACTAGCTGTGTTACATAGCTGCAGGATAAATATGCAAAACAGCTCTGTTTGTTCTCTACGAGTGCGAAGTATAAAATAAAGCTTTGAGCTTTCGCACACTCCACGCCAATCGAATCAGACCTGACTCAAGCAAGCAAAGTGAGATCGACAATGTCACCCATCAGGATTGCAAATTTCATTTACACTTTTCACCAGCCTACGATGAAGACGCATCAAGTCAACATACATTTGAGACTCGAACACATATATCACGGATCGAGTTTCCCCCTTGGTGTAGACGGCTTCCAATCATTTCCCTTCTATGTGCGAGCTCTTCTGAGTTCTCATGTATATAGGTGTATGTATACCTATACCGAGCAAGTTGACAAGTGGCTCCATTTGGAGGAAAATCAACAGGTCATCAGTCTGCACTATAGCTGACAGAGCGGAGAGTATTTCAGTCGCTACTCACTATATTATATCGACAATGCACATCAACCCTGGGCGTAGTATGACAATATATCATGCAGTTTCACACGTATATATGCATGTACATATTCTAATATAATAATATAGATTAGTGGAGCTAAAGTGTCAGGTCTGGTCAATTGGTGAATGAGCATGAACATAAATTGTGTTGTATGTAGAAAATAACCGACGAGGTAATGCATTTGTACCATATTTCAATTAATAACTATATATTAATAATATATCGTTGTTATATAGAATCATTTGTGTGTAACATATAAAGAACATTTCTGTGACATTAAAGGATGGGAATTCTGACGAAAATGGTGTATCCTTATTTGATTATTTAAGTAGGTTTTACCCTGTACTATGCGGACGCAAAAACTTCCCAAGAAGGTTAACTTGAAGTGGAACTGCTGGCTACTTTGCTGGCTAAAAGGTAGGTTATGCTTTCCATCTCATGGTCCACATTTTTTGAAGAGCTAGAAATAAATCGTGAGTGGTCAAATTAAGCCGCAGCTGCAAGTACTGACAATTGCCATCTATATAGGACATAGGTACTTATGAACGATGTGGCACTGGCATCCATATTACGTATTATAGAGTGAGGGAGAGCCCCTCAGAAATGATAGAGTTGCTAGTGAGGCTGGGAGTCACTGCAGAACCGAAGGAAGACAATAAGACTACGAAACCTAGAGAGTAGAGAGAGCTCTGGTTCAGGCATGAAGCCCAGGATGGGAGGAAATGAGGTCCTAGAAGAACAGAGAGAGGGACAAGAGGCCAATAGAACATAAAGTGTGCGGAACACAAAAGGGTGCAACCTTTAAAATGCATGTTACATAATATTATTATTAAGTAAATACTACATCCTAAGTATTCTGGATAAGCCAACATGGCCTTCTGTATGTTAGTTCCTTACAACATGTTCTTTTTTACTATCGTTTGATGAATAAACAAATACAAAATGCAAAATACAAATGTACGATTTAAAAAAAAAATTGAACCAAATATGTCACAGAATATTTAAAATTACCACCACCACATTCTGTTTAGTGGCGCTGTCTACCATACGTCACGCTAACTAAACGCAACGCTCGTAGTTCGTGAACGCGAAACGTCCTCGAAAGCGCTAGTAGTCACGTCGATAAAACGTCATCTCGTCTGCAATTCCAGGCACGTACTACGCATGATCCACCGATCAATGCGAATACAAAATACCATATCATTTACAATAATCTGATACCGGCTGCAAAAAAATATTCAAACCCAAAATAATTCCCCCGAAATTTTTGACCAGGCCAAGACGAGAGTCAATAAATTCGTCTGCCTTTTTTACCATCGTGACCTACTTCCCATATTTGCGGCTCGTCTATGTTCAAGACTGGCCTCTTGAAGCCGACACCGCCGACCGGCCAGTAAGCGACCGTCCCTTGATCGGTGTGCATCGTGAGTGACTAGGTACAGGAAGTGGTGAAGGTGCATCGCTTTCATGAATGAAAAGTGACAACGTTTGAACGACCAAGTACTTTGACAGCGGGTACGTATTACTCTACATTCATGTTTTCGTCGAGATTGGCTGTGAATTTGAAAAAAATTCGGACACGAGGCTTGAGCAGTGGGCGGGTGAACTTTGCGCTATATTTAGCCAAGTGTCGGGACGAGTCGGCATGGTCAAATACAAATGGGTCCATTGTCAGCTGTTGTGGCTGGCGGGGGAGGGGGGGGGGGGGGATATGTTCTCCAGGTGGAACTCACAAGTACATGCATACCTACGACATTCTAGGGCTAGGTGGAACTGCAAGATGCAGTTGCAAATTCCTTGTCATGATGTAGAGGCAACGATTAATGGCCAGATTTTGAAAGGAATTGCTCGTTAAAATTTAATTACCCTTATAGTTTGGCTAGAATGAGCTCTAAAATGGTACTTTCGAAGAAAGTACCATTTTGCATGTTTGTGGGGATGATGATGGTTCCCTTCCATATTCATAGGAAAAATGATAAATGGCAATACCTTCCGCTCTAAGCAGGATCGAATCATAAAGATTTACTCACAATAATTCTAAATTTTTAGATAGGAATTCTGTCGTGGAAGATTCCTGTGCAAATACACCTTTATTGATAACAGAAAAGCAACATGCACTTTGCGCTAAGAGAGTTTTAGAATCAGATATGACGCCCCCAGTAAACTTGCAAAGGCAGTATAGGTATAAGATTCGAAGCCAATTGCAAAGATAATTGTCAATACAAGTATGACAGCATAGTAAATAATAATAAATAGTGCTCAAGAAAATAAACCATGACAAACCAAATGATGTCCATGGACTTCTAAATTAATCAATGCGCATAACTTATGACTTAACATCGTGCACATAATATTATATTCCGGCATCAGAAGTGACTTGACGTTTCCCATAAGTTCATAACCATCAATTACCTCGTCTATTTATTGCTTTCGATGTTAATTATCATCAACAGAACATGCTGTCAATGATTGGACATTAAACCAAGCGATTGCAATCGATTACAATTGGGATTGATTGCCAATGAAACCGATGTTGCCGATGGAGGATGCAGACGGCCAATGCATCAACATCTTGGCACTATTCTCTGGTGCTAGCGAAGGGGAGTAGTTACATCTCGAACTCATCTCTCCTCGTTTGGCATTTTGGATCATTTCATTGGCACCGACGTATTATTTAAAGAATGGAAAAAACAAGTGCGTGCTTGTTGATCTTTGCCAACACTGTGACCTGTCCTCAACGACTTGCTTGATTAGGAGGTGCCTTGAAAGATGTCATTGCAAGTTAAAAAGTTACCTCAGTTAAAAAGTTATGTAATGTGTGGTTCACAAATTGTGTGCCTTTTTACATTAAAAAAAATTACGCATTGTATTCGAATGTGCTTGGGTTTGGCTTGATGTGGGTTTACAGAAGGGTTGGTTGAACCGAACCGTCAAATGACAGTGGTGTGTCACCTGTTGTATGCATGCGATTATTTCAGGATCAATACAATTTACCTGTTTGAAAAT
The DNA here is from genome assembly GCA_921293005.1 of Nemoura dubitans. NCBI lineage: Eukaryota > Metazoa > Arthropoda > Insecta > Plecoptera > Nemouridae > Nemoura > Nemoura dubitans. The sequence continues at coordinate 43,213,564 of OV121076.1, forward strand.
GCACGAAAGTTCATATAGCTTTTTGGACAACACACAAAGGAAATCTGACTTTTAAATGTGGGTCACATCATTGAGGAATACTGCCAGACAGCACGTAGTCCCAAACACTGAACAATATCTGTATTATTTTTAACTTTGTGTTGCCTAGTTAAAAGTCTTGTCGGGTGGCAGTCCAATAATATATCCGAACAGTTCAAACTACATTCCTAAACAAAATCGAGAGTATATTCCAATTCAATATCAATACATGATGCGCACAACTGGCAAACCCTTGGCAATAACCTAGGAAAATCTAGGTCACACGCGGGCCCCACCAAAAAATTTCCTGTTGCCGAGGCCCGTGCCAAAAATCGATCCGTCGCGACGAGCCCCCTCGACCGTCGTGCGATTCCCCACCTTTTGACAGCCTACTGGCATCGACTGCTTTTGCAACGCCCCTTTCATCTCACCCAGGCTCCCTGCTGACGCCCCCGAACCCCGATAACCGAAAAGGCGGCCTCTGATCTTGGGCAATCATCGCGTGATGCAATCGCAGACGAGCCCTCTCGAGCTGCTGCCTCTTTACGACGTCGTGTCGTGTGATTAGATATTCCAGGCCGGGTCAACGGCATCTCGCATTGCAGATCGCCGAAATGTCGAGCGGCAGTACTAGCGGCGATGCGGTATTGCTTGACGACGCATCGTTACAAGGTCGTCGAGTTTATTGGATGGATTGGTTGACGACAGTTTTATGCAAATCGTGAATACGATGGCTGGCACTGATGCGCGTTGCTGCTAATGAAAGCATATTCACGTACATTTTGCATGAGTGGGTACCATCACGGGTTTTGGACTACAGTACGTCTCAGGTTATTTAGTCAGCAGCATCCCGGTGTTCTACAATGTTATAGTGTAGGCCCAATGCCCCGAGGCGCTGCAAAACAACCTGAGACGTACTATAGTGTAGTGTAGTTGGTATATAAACCTACCAACTACACTATCACTGGCGTAGGAACAGGGGGGGGGGGGGGGGCAAGGGGGCAATGCCCCCCCCCCCCCAACTTTTAGGCATAGGGGGGCAACTGGGGGGCAAATTTTAAAGTTGATGAACGAAATCTTTTGACTCGTAAAAACAAATCACTTCCAGGAATATGACTATAGCAGTAGCAGAAATGCAGACTAACACTGTTTATGTTATAGTCTAAGTCATACATGCACCCAGACTGGGAGAGGGAGAGAAAGAATTTTGTATTGCTAGTGTAGAACTGGAATTCGCCACGGCAAGACGCTCTGCTGTATTCGATGTGCGATATTTACAGGCATCACAGAAAACGTGATAGTAATTTTCGTAATGCGTTAATTTGATATTTTTAAATTAAGTATTCTAAATGTATATTTCTTACCCCCATGTTCCCAGGCTGCAATTTTATCTCAAACCCTCAGATTTGCTTTAAAAAATATAGCCCCCCCTCACCCCCCCCCCCCACAGTCCGGGTTTCACCACTGTCTGTCTTGCAGCTTGCCCCCCCCCCCCCCAACTTGAAAAGCGTTCCTACGCGCCTGTACACTATATATATATATATATATATATATATATATATATATATATATATATATATATATATATATATATATATATATATATATATATATATATATATATATATATATATATATATATATATATATATATATAGTGTACAGGCGCGTAGGAACGCTTTTCAAGTTGGGGGGGGGGGGGCAAGCTGCAAGACAGACAGTGGTGAAACCCGGACTGTGGGGGGGGGGGGGGGGGGGGGGGGGGGGGGGGCTATATTTTTTAAAGCAAATCTGAGGGTTTGAGATAAAATTGCAGCCTGGGAACATGGGGGTAAGAAATATACATTTAGAATACTTAATTTAAAAATATCAAATTAACGCATTACGAAAATTACTATCACGTTTTCTGTGATTCATTGTATTGCCGACACTCCAGAGAGGCATCTATCTGCCGGGCGCAAGGGGCAAGGTTCCAAACCCGGCGTGTCCCTAGCCCCGTTATCAATGTATTGCCGACACTCCAGAGAGGCATCTATCTGCAGGGCGCAAGGGGCAAGGTTCCAAACCCGGCGTGTCCCTAGCCCCGTTATCAATGTATTGCCGACACTCCAGAGAGGCATCTATCTGCAGGGCGCAAGGGGCAAGGTTCCAAACCCGGCGTGTCCCTAGCCCCGTTATCAATGTATTGCCGACACTCCAGAGAGGCATCTCTCTGCCGGGCGCAAGGGGCAAGGTTCCAAACCCGGCGTGTCCCTAGCCCCGTTATCAATGTATTGCCGACACTCCAGAGAGGCATCTATCTGCAGGGCGCAAGGGGCAAGGTTCCAAACCCGGCGTGTCCCTAGCCCCGTTATCAATGTATTGCCGACACTCCAGAGAGGCATCTATCTGCAGGGCGCAAGGGGCAAGGTTCCAAACCCGGCGTGTCCCTAGCCCCGTTATCAATGTATTGCCGACACTCCAGAGAGGCATCTATCTGCAGGGCGCAAGGGGCAAGGTTCCAAACCCGGCGTGTCCCTAGCCCCGTTATCAATGTATTGCCGACACTCTGAGAGAGGCATCTATCTGCAGGGCGCAAGGGGCAAGGTTCCAAGCCCGGCGTGTCCCTAGCCCCGTTATCAATGTATTGCCGACACTCCAGAGAGGCATCTATCTGCAGGGCGCAAGGGGCAAGGTTCCAAACCCAGCGTGTCCCTAGCCCCGTTATCAATGTATTGCCGACACTCCAGAGAGGCATCTATCTGCAGGGCGCAAGGGGCAAGGTTCCAAACCCGGCGTGTCCCTAGCCCCGTTATCAATGTATTGCCGACACTCTGAGAGAGGCATCTATCTGCAGGGCGCAAGGGGCAAGGTTCCAAGCCCGGCGTGTCCCTAGCCCCGTTATCAATGTATTGCCGACACTCCAGAGAGGCATCTATCTGCAGGGCACAAGGGGCAAGGTTCCAAACCCGGCGTGTCCCTAGCCCCGTTATCAATGTATTGCCGACACTCCGAGAGAGGCATCTATCTGCAAGGCGCAAGGGGCAAGGTTCCAAACCCGGCGTGTCCCTAGCCCCGTTATCAATGTATTGCCGACACTCCGAGAGAGGCATCTATCTGCAGGGCGCAAGGGGCAAGGTTCCAAACCCGGCGTGTCCCTAGCCCCGTTATCAATGTATTGCCGACACTCTGAGAGAGGCATCTCTCTGCAGGGCGCAAGGGGCAAGGGGCAAGGTTCCAAGTCGACGACTCTGTGATCTGACCTTGCCCTCTAAAATTGTTACATCATTTCACATTCACAGCTGATCTGATTTGTGATCGGACTGAAATAGTATTAGCTCGACTGGCAAATCGAGCCAGGTCTGTTCTTTGAGATGAATCCATGCCAATTGTGTCATGGTTGGCGATGCAGTAAGAGCTAGAATGCGCCAAAAAAACTAAATAATATCGCCAAATACACCAGGGTACATGAAATGCATCTTGGACCTTGATTGCAAATTCTTTGAGGTCCTAAAATTATCTCCTGAACGGTGTGACTCGCGAGAATGTTGGCTAACTGGTCAAACTAGCTTGGATTGAAGAGGGGCTGTGAGCCTGTTACCCAATAAGTTGAACGTGTTCTCATCCCTTAAAGGCCCTCTGAGCACAATGTAGAATCAATGTCATAGTGCAAATTCTATAAGTATAGGTTGGTAGGTACCTCCTGCGGAAATTCAAATTCATTTTTTAATGTTATATTTGTATTATCGATTTAAATCAACTTCAATGAAAGTAAGTAGACTGCAGCATCTTTTGTACCTATATATTTTGTCATTCTAAGACAAATTATTTATTGCACATTGCATTTCGAATTAACGAACAATGCGCATTTTGGTGTCCAGTCTCCAATAATGCATTTGGTTGCGATCTTCGTGAAAAATCTCTCCCAAAAAAATGTAAGTATCTGAAGACCGGACCAACTTAAGTCGAGCCCACGGGCGAATCCCGGCGACTCGCGGCCAAGGTCACGTCGAAGGCGGCGCATCACGCGATTGCGGTGCATAAGTGGCGGAAAAAATTACACCCAAGGTAGTTGCCGATGCTAGGTACGTTTCTTACCATCTATATTATTAGTCAGTCCCAGATGAGCTCATTCGAGAGCATTTTAGAGGCGCCCGAGCTGTAGCTCCATACAATGTATACTTGCATGAGAATGCAGTAGGAATAAAACATCTAGTATTGCACATTCATGCAGCTCTGCAGCCCAAGCGCTGGTTTTCACTGTTTACTATAAGGATAAGTTGGTGACACGTCGAAGTCGATCGTGAGCACACGTTATCCTTGGCTTAGTATAGTTTTACTGGTTTTGCTATGTACAGCGTCAATTGAACTCTGTCGCGGCGACTTGAGTAAATAAACGTGTTTCGCTTGGAACCGAGCATTTTTGGGCTCGTGTAAATCCTGTTAATTTGACGTGGTGACATCGCCCCGAGCAGCGGTGACGAGCAGGGCCATTTACCTTTGTCGCGAGTGATAAGACCCTTAAGGATTGTTACGTTTTGGGCTGTGCGACAGTGGCACCACTGTGAAAGTCGGATACTTATTTTTGGACATAATTGACGGTTGAAGTTCCGCCCATGTTCCTCCCGACGCTTGTATTTTAATGACGACGATAAAATAAATTGCAGTTCTGAAGGTCGTTCCGTAATTGCGGTAACTACCTTACATCGTGCTTACATTCCACTTTTATTACGGCTGAATGACCTAAATCTTTACATCAACTTCAGTCAACTGGAGCGTACTTCAACCTTTGGATGTGATACAATTTTATTATTTTGACCGTTTTATTTCAATGTCTTGATAATACAGAGCCAATCTGTTACATGTGTTTTTTATGTCCCTCACAAAATCTTTCGGGCAACCATGCGCAGGGTACATAGTCGTTAGTCCAAGCCAAGAATGGGGCAATTATCTTAATTAGTAATTATCGACTCCTGTCTCCTAATATAGCCGGGCACGAGTAACATGTCAACAGTTTGTGTAAAACACAAATAGCAAACCTAAAGTTTTACTCCATTATCTCAAAATAGATTAGGTACTATAATATGTGAACAATCAAACTGAGATAAGATCGTCTGGTAGTCTGACTAAATGATCCCTCCAATGCGGCAAGATGGTTCAGAAGTAATGCAACAGGTCAGTGGCGTAACTTCAAATCGGAGGCCCCCGGGCAAAATAAAATGTGAGGCCCCCCCCCCCCTTCACCCACCCAAAGCAACTACACCAACTAATTTTATTATTATGTACACAAATTAGCCTCCCAAAAGTGTTGTCCATTCCGGGATTTGAACCCGGGTCCCCAACTTTCGCGGCTGGTGCTCTAACCGCTGAGCTAAATGGCCATTAAATTTGGGAGAAGTAATTTGCATACAGGGTGAGAATTGAATGTCCCCATGGGGGTATGGTCCAGAGTCTACGAATACTCATAGTGGCTCTGGTACCGCGTGATGCTATACTGCAACCACATTTTACATTCAACCTCGAGTAACTCCAATTTAACGTTGGATTTAACGTTGGATTTAAAGTTGGGGACCCGGGTTCAAATCCCGGAATGGACAACACTTTTGGGAGGCTAATTTGTGTACATAATAATAAAATGAATAGCCAATTACGAGCTTTCGTAATTTAAATAAGATTAAAAGAGAATTCAACGCATCCAACGTTAAATTGGAGTTACTCGAGGTTGAATGTAAAATGTGGTTGCAGTATAGCATCACGCGGTACCAGAGCCACTATGAGTATTCGTAGACTCTGGACCATACCCCCATGGGGACATTCAATTCTCACCCTGTATGCAAATTACTTCTCCCAAATTTAATGGCCATTTAGCTCAGCGGTTAGAGCACCAGCCGCGAAAGTTGGGGACCCGGGTTCAAATCCCGGAATGGACAACACTTTTGGGAGGCTAATTTGTGTACATAATAATAAAATGAATAGCCAATTACGAGCTTTCGTAATTTAAATAAGATTAAAAGAGAATTCAACGCATCCAACGTTAAATTGGAGTTACTCGAGGTTGAATGTAAAATGTGGTTGCAGTATAGCATCACGCGGTACCAGAGCCACTATGAGTATTCGTAGACTCTGGACCATACCCCCATGGGGACATTCAATTCTCACCCTGTATGCAAATTACTTCTCCCAAATTTAATGGCCATTTAGCTCAGCGGTTAGAGCACCAGCCGCGAAAGTTGGGGACCCGGGTTCAAATCCCGGAATGGACAACACTTTTGGGAGGCTAATTTGTGTACATAATAATAAAATGAATAGCCAATTACGAGCTTTCGTAATTTAAATAAGATTAAAATACACCAACTAATTTTTACTAGTTTACTAGTGTCTGTAGCTCCTTGCGACTTTTTCTTCCTCTTCTGGGACCCGCTTAAGAATACACGTTTGTTGGAGCTCATCGCACAAGCGCACTCGGCATATCAATTACTAAGTTACTAGTCGGCAAATCAATCAGCGCATAGGCAAATCACGGCAAATCCACTTAAAAAATCGACATTATAGGAGACTTAGGTACGCGCACACACCCGCACACGCCGATCGCAATCAGCTAACTGACTGCCTTGGTTTACTTTCTGTTTAATGGCGCAACATTTTTGGGAATACTGGGAAAATCGTCTTTGACAATGTGCTTTTTTCAGTTGAAGTCAGCGGTATATATTTGAAATTTGAAACAAAATAGGTTTCTGGCAATGTAGCGTTCCTAGTAACGAGTTCATATTGTACCGAAACTCACCACAGCCGGCCAGCCCCCTCTCGCTAATACCCAAAGCCAAAGAATTCTAACCAGAAGAAATCTTTTCCATCTAAAAAATGTACCATTTCAATTTTTACGAAATTTGAAAATACCAAATCATGAGAACGGTAGTAACTCAGAAAATTCTCCGAAACTCAGGGGGCCTCTGCGAGGCCCCCCTGAGTCGGAGGCCCCCGGGCTTTTCCCGGTCCAGCCGGGTGGTAGTTACGCCCCTGCAACAGGTGTGTGGATGTCAACGTTTTTAACAATCGAATGGAACGCTAGAAGATCACTGCCAGATCACCTCGAATATTATTTAGCTAAAACACAATCCAGCAAGCGCAGATAGCTTCTGATAAGTCAAATATGTCACTGTCAACGTGCGAGAGAATCGAAATAATCTTTCTACGAGTTAATTTTGAGTTCGTGCATTGCAACTTTTCTCCGCAAACATCAAAATCTCAACCAAGTCATGACTCGGATCATGAACGAGCATGCCATATCGAGGTAATTACACCGTCAAGTAAAAGACGGGTGTAAAAGGGAAAGGAGATCAATACAATTCTCACATATCAGCCAAAGGCACCACAACAAGTAAAATTTACGCAACATATTTCCCAGAGATTATCATTATTACACAGTTCGTTACACAGCACACATCACGCCAACATATAATTATTTGTGTAAACACCATTTTGTCGTGGCTTTGGACCGGCTGATGGTGCGTGACGATGTCACTAAAGAGTCGACTCTTGTTGCTCCGTTTCGACATGCTTTGGCCATAAAGAGGGCGCTGTGACCACAGGGCACAGCCTTCAAATAAGATTCCTGGAATTGGGCTTGGCGATATTATATTCGTCCTTTAAAGAATAGGGTGGGGAGGGGGGGGGGGGGAGGGGCGTAGATAACATTGAAGATTGGCAGCTTACCATGGTATGATTAGTTATACTGTCGACTACGATCATATAGCCTAATCAACTTTTTAGTTTTTAATCACTTTAGATTGTCCAGGGGTGAGGGCAGGAAGGTAAGTTGTCCCTCTTCAAGTCCAACCCCCCCCCCCCCCCCCCCCCCGATCACTCTGCGCCAATGCATCACGGCATCTTCCTTGCCGAACGTGTCAAAACATGTGAAAACATGCCACCCCACAACAGCCTTTAACAGTTGGTTTGTACGTATTTCATGAAACCATGCTCCTATGGGCACGGGTCAGTCTCAGTTCATGGGTTCAGTTCTGCTCAAGATGAGAGTCTGGAGGTGCTGAAGTTCACTCTGCACCTAGCTGCGCACCTATCCCTGGTATTTGTGCTTTAGGTGTGCGTTGGGTGCAAGCAGGATAAGCAGAGAAATCGCGCGACTGCTCGAAAATCCCGCCATTCGCCCTTCGGATGCTGGAGGTCCCCATCCGTGCTTTTCGGTAGTGTCTGGGAGTTATCTGGGGTTTCTTCACGTGCCTCGACAACGGTTGGGTTCAACACCACCCTCGTCGTGCTCCGACCATGGTCTGTGGGTGATACCGATGCATTAGACACCACATAATGCCAATATCACAGGACCCATAATATTTTCAACACAGTGCGTCTTTTACCACCACCAATTACCGACGGCTCGCCTCCTATCGTTGCAGACACGCTAGCCGTCCGGCCGGCGAGTGAATCCTTGGAGGCGTCGCGTCGATCGCTGCTCGGTCGTGTGACTCCCACACCGTCGCGGCCATGTTTGCCAGCGTGACGCGCGGGGGCGGGTTCGCGGGGGTGCGCTCGCAGGGCGAACGATTCCTGGCGTGGTCGGTGACCAGAGACCGCGGCAACTACTCGACCGCCGTCGAGTATCGGCCCATTCGCAGCGTGCTGGTCGCCAACAGGGGTGAGTCATCGCCGTTTAAATCGGCGTTTTAATTTTCCCCTGCGGAGATTTCCATGTCCAAAGCAAAGCAGGAGAATGTGTGCCTGGATAGCTATCCGTTGGTGAATATCTCCGAGCACCTGGATAGCATCAGGAGGTCCCGGGTCCGAGACCATGTATTGCTAACCTGTATAGGTACTGGCAGGCAGTGTAACATAGTCCGTACAGGAACAGGCCCATACAGCCCATGGGGCTCATACGTGAATCCTTTTAAGGGATTAGAGTGAGAGATTCGTCGATTTCAAACGAATCTGTTGCTCCGGAAGTCCAGGCACATGCCCGATCCTGAGTAGCTTTGTGCGATGATGCGTCTTATTTTGACGCACATGATATAATCTCCGCAAAAATGACATGTACATATTAGTATTAACTATAATATATTAACCTTCCTACTAGGAATATCAATCTGTGACGGTAAAATGTTCAATTTATGATTTCTTCTGTAGCTACACAAACGTACTCTGATCTTCTGATTCCTGGAATGCAATATGATGCATGGTACTGCCGCCAAAGCAAAACTGTGCCAATAAGTTGACAAACATGTACCTATATATGTGTTACTCTATTATATAGTAGCGTCGTTTTTTGCATCAGAAGCTATCGATAGGAGTCGAGCAAAGAAATTCTTGGCAAGTTACTGTTGTTGTTATTTGTGGTTGTTTAACCTGTTACTCTGAGCTTATCTTGTGGCGGCGATGCGGTTATTTAGCGCTGACCTTTGCCAAGTTCACGACGAAACCCAGCGATTCGCGAGTCGTTCAAATCAATCTAACTAATTAGAAAACATCTGGATAATTGAGTATTTTTTTCGTTAATGATTAGCCTCGCAATATTTTGCAGTCAACAACCCAGAAAGCATTTCGACATGAGATTCGATTGGCGGATCCCAAATCCTAAAATCAAAGCAGCAGAAAAAAATGATTAGGAAATCCAGTTTCATGTTACAGTCTACCCCCTCTTAATACGAATGTTTTAGAATAGTCAGTGTCGGACTGACCAGGACTGGTCAGGGTGGCTAGGCGGCGATTGCCTCCGGGGCCCCAAGCTAATTTGACCGCCGGGGCCCCCAGTTTTCGACCACGGGGGCCCCCAAGGCGATTACCTTTTTTTTTTAGGAAACGGGTTTTGCGATTACCCTTTTTTAGAGGATGAATTTTTGAAGCGAGTGGGGCCTTTGAAGTTACGCCTCCGAGAATACAGGGGCCCCCACAGCCTCCTCGTCGTCGGGGCTCTTGGGTAGCCAGTCCGACACTGAGAATTGTGGTCACCCATCCGTTTCTTGGCACAGTGTTGATGTTGCTTAACTTCGATGGTCTCACGAAATAGACATTTATGATTATCGAACTCTTGTGCAAAAACAATAAAGTTTGCTGCTTAGAGCGTTACCACAATTTAGATGGTGACTGAGATAACCTCTCATAAGTAGGTACTACAGCTGTGGCAGTTAGGTTAGAGATGGTCGAAAGTGAAATAAGTCGCGTTCATTTTTACATGCCATGCAACCATGCATTCTCTTGTTCAACCTAACCTAACCCAACCCTATTTAATACGTGCCGTGCGTAGTACATAAATATCTCAGCTAGCTAACGGCGAGGCAGCGAGATGATTGTGTTGTTGCTTATCCTTAGGTGAGATAGTGCTTGGTTGGTTTCCAAATTTCATTCCAATCACAACACAACATTATGATTGAACACAAGCGGAAGTCACAAAAGTGTAATAACTTTTCATTCCAAGAAGGAGATTTACTTGCACCACCCCAAACATATTCATATTTTTAAGTTATTTTACCTATTGTGTTGCATCTAGTTTCATCAACATCCAACACTCTTTCCCAAGCTGTTCCACCACTCCCCATGCAGACGACCAATGTGTTCTGATGTAGCCGATCGTTTCGTGTCCCGCAGGCGAGATCGCCATCCGCGTGTTCCGAGCATGCACGGAGCTGGGCATCCGCAGCGTGGCCATCTACTCGGAGCAGGACAAGATGCACATGCACCGGCAGAAGGCGGACGAGTCGTACCTCGTCGGCAAGGGACTGCCGCCCGTGCAGGCCTATCTCAACTACCCCGAGATCATCAAGGTGGCAAAGGTGCGTAATATGACCGAGATCGTGGGGTGCCACTGGGCCCAAGCTATGGTGGTTGTAAGGGGTGGAATTTTGTGTGGAACAGTAAGGAATGCTATTAAATTTCTTATACTAATATCTATACTTGTTCTATCTCTAGCACTAGTTTAGAAAAAGCCATTTCTAACTGGGTTGTGAATTCTATAAATAAAAGTCTCCATGTTTTCCTCTCAACAGTAACATTACTAGTTTTGAAAAAAACTATTTCAAACTGGGATTTGAATGCTAAATCAAAAGTCTCACTGGTTTCCCACACAGAGAAACCAGGGAAACACAGTGAGACTTTTGATTTAGCATTCAAATCCCAGTTTGATATATATATTTTTTAAACTAGTGCTAAAGATAGGATATAGTAGACATGAGTCTAAGAACATTACTTACTTCTTCAAGTGTAAATGCTCCTCATCCCTGCAAGTATCTTTGCAGGAGGGAGTGATCCTATAAATGAGTGGCATCGTTCCTTAGTGTGCATAGTTGTCGGAAAATTGAAGAGGTGGATTTTGAATCTATACGCACAGGCTAGAAACTTGATAGTTTTTACCGAAGAAATCTCTAACCTTTACATTTAGTAGGTAAAGTATTTTCTTCCGATTTCTTAACATTTTTTTTTCTAGCATCACTGAGAAAACGACCATTGTTTATGCAGACCCATCGCTTGTCTGAAGGAAAAGAACAAAAGTTCCGTTAGGAAACAATCAACGGCCTGAAGTCCCTTACGAACATTCCATTGTGTAACCCGTGCTGCCCCACGCAGGAGTACGACATCGACGCCATCCACCCGGGCTACGGGTTCCTCTCGGAGCGCGCCGACTTTGCGCAGGCCGTCGTGGACGCGGGGCTGCGCTTCATCGGGCCGTCACCGCACGTCGTGCAGCAGATGGGTGACAAGGTGAGTCGACGACGAACAAGGGGGTCTGCAAATGTGGTCCGTGTCTGCGAACGTAGTCCACCGGCGCTTTGGTTTGCAGAGATGTTGTGACGTGGAGTTGGTACCAATGGTGAGGTTCTTACTTGGGGCCTCTTGGAAGTCCTGGGAGTATTAGCTGTATCCATTGGCTAATTAATACCACCAGAGCACCAAGCAAAAACTCGGACCTAGAGCGGACGGGTTATATAAGTCCGTTTTCCGCGACTCTGGCTTTAGTAACCAGGACACCTATTCTAAAACTTTTTCCAAGTGAGATGACTAGAAAAGAGAGTGACAACTCCAAGGTCACCTATTTTTTCATATGGAACCAATGAAGGTTCTCATTTTCATTTCATCTCACATTTGAAAAGTTACAGAATAGGGGTCCTGCAATGAGATTGGTTGGTTTTACCTCACTGCACAATGATCATCATTTGATAAGGAGTATGCCTTCTTGATAATGCTATCATCGTAGCACCACCGAAATACTGGTCGCTAGAGGTGCTCAGAAATCACTCCAGGTCCGGTATATTTCCCGCCGGACGGGATGAAGCCCGTTGGGTGACTGTCGCTTTGTTGACCCGCCAGGTGGCCGCGCGAAAGGCGGCGATCGAGGCGGGCGTCGCCGTCGTGCCGGGCACGGACGGGCCGGTCACGACGGCTGCCGAGGCCAACGACTTCTGCATCAAGCACGGTCTGCCCGTCATCTTCAAGGCGGCGTTCGGCGGCGGCGGCAGGGGTACGTCGGAAACTTTGCGATCGAGTCCGGGTCTCTAGGCACAGAAAGGATTCTCATGGTCTACAATATTCTCAATTAAATTAATCAACCTTGGAAATAGTTATCATCTGTTACGACTCATGAACCAACACACTGGAGGGGCAATAAATCCCCCAAATCATCCCCTATTAATTTTTTTTTACAGTGCATTTATATACTCAAATTTTTCCATTGTATGTTTTGTCATGAATTTCTGTGGGTGTAATATAATAGGCTTAGACTGAAACTGAGACAAAAAACTACTGAGAACTTACCAAAAACAAACAGTGATTTTATATTTTTGTTTATCTCGGTATATTTGGGCTTACTTTGGTATATTCAGACCCGAATTTTCAGTGGCATGTTAAATATCTAATGGTCTGTTAACTTGTTGTTTGCGTAGCAACGTCCAATCAGAGCCCTTAATTTTCTTGCTAATGGACCGTTAGTATCTTAACGGGCCCCTGAAAAACCGACACGTACTATATTTTATAGGCTCGAGTTAAATAACACATTTTTGAGTAAATTGTGACCTAGCTCGATCCCCTTCGAAGCTAACGGTGCCGTTTGCCCCCAGGCATGCGCGTGGTGAAGCGCATGGAGGAAGTGCAGGAGGCGTTCGAGCGCGCCAGCTCCGAGGCGCTGGCCGCGTTTGGCAACGGCGCCATGTTCATCGAGAAGTTCATCGAGCGGCCGCGCCACATCGAGGTGCAGCTGCTCGGCGACAAGGCGGGCAACGTGATCCACCTCTACGAGCGGGACTGCTCGGTGCAGAGGCGGCATCAGAAGGTCGTGGAGATAGGTACGACTAGGAGCCATTCCGAACTAAGGGAGATAATGCGATAGTTTGGCAAACTTGACTTGTAAGTTAGAAAATTTTGATATTTCTGAAATAACTTTGCCAAATGCTTTGCAAGCCCATGTTGGTATAATGTCTAGATTGATGCCTTAGATTCCTGGCAATGGAACATATTAAGAACATATTTTTTGTTTTCTTTAAACAACTTTTCCAAATAATTGGTGACTAGTAGGTACTACAGTTCCAGAGCTAATCACTTTGGCGAATGGCAATTATTTGTTTACATAGTGACTACAGTAACTGATGCTGGAACTGTAGTTGTCTATTGATCATAATTTTTAGATTGGCTTCCAAAATCTTAATAACTAAACCGACATGGAATTACTGCCAATGCTCTAAGTAGGCATTCAATAATTAGCTAAACAACCATAATCACTACAGTTTGACTTGAAACATCAAGACAACTCATGACTATTGAAATGAAATTACTTGAGTGCATCAATAGCTTCCAAGAATACAGATTTGAAAATGATTTTCTATATATTGTCAATCATCTAACTCAGAAATAAAAAACCTCTCTCCCTCCATTGTCTAGCGCCGGCACCGAACCTGAGCGTGAAGACGCGAGACCAGATGACCGCTCAGGCCGTCAAGCTGGCCAAGCACGTGGGCTACGAGAACGCGGGCACGGTGGAGTTCCTCTGCGACGAGTCGGGCAACTTCTACTTCATCGAAGTCAACGCCCGACTCCAGGTGGAGCACACCGTCACGGAGGAGATCACCTCGTGAGTGAAAAGATGAAGGCAGTCTGCTTTCCCAAAGTTTCATAGCCTTAATTGGGAAAACGGTATGACTCGTAATTTAGTATATGATATATAGTTATTTTGAATTGTGTTTTGTCTCCCAGTTATTTTAGCTCCGGTCACCCATGTTGGGGCATGGTTTCAGAGCTCATAGCAAACAGAGTAAACTCGCTTGCACACATGCAAAAGAATTCCAGAACCATGAGTTTGTATGCTGCTTCTGTAACTACTTTTGTTTTGCTGTGCGTTTTACAGCAATTCGATCGGAAGCAGTTGGAAATTTGCTTCAATTGTTTAATCCTTCTGCTTTTTTTGACAAATTCGTGCACAAAAATGTAAATTTACATACCATATAAATGAATCCGTGCCACAATAACTCCCGTCGAGGAGAATCCAACGAGACCGGCACGTTGTCGTATCGAAGTTTCCCCGACCTAACTCACTCGCCGTTCTGCCGCAGCATCGATCTGGTGCAGTCGCAGATCCGGATCGCGGAGGGCATGACCTTGCCGGAGCTGGGACTCACCCAGGAGAACATCCACATCGGTGGCTCGGCTATCCAATGCAGGGTGACCACCGAGGACCCAGCCAAGAACTTCCAGCCTGACACCGGACGCATCGAGGTAAGAACGTCTCGACACTGTTACAGCGAATGGCTTCATTTGGTCTCATGGACATATGGATGTCATTAAGACCAGTGGCTTACAGGTCACTCAGCCTCTGTTATTGCTTGGAGATTCCCTTGTCCCATGCAGGGATGGTGAAAATTGCATGCCCAAATAGCTCAGTTGGTAAGAGAACCTGATAGCAAACAGCAAACAGCAAAGCAGGATATTGTGTGTCCAGATAGGTCTCGGGTTCGTATCCCGGTTCGGTTCCAGACCCGCTGCCCTTCTTAAATGTTTATGCCTTTCTGCTGGGATCCCAAAAATTATCAATAGGTGGTAACGGTAGGATAGATGTACAAACGTTTCAGTTCCTAAACAATTTAAATTACAGTTTTGGTTCCAGTTCTGAAACTGTAAGATAGGGGTTGCAGTTCCGGTTCCTACTAAATGCAGGTCCTGATTATTTTTCCTAGAAAATAACCGTGCATTCAGGCTCCGATTCTGTTTCTTTTTTTGGGGTCCCATGGAAATAAAGTCATTATTGGTCCTACCGAAACAAATTTAAAAAAATAAAAAATTCCCATATCACAAAGCCTTATGGATTGGAAATAAAGCATAATAAGTTTCCGATTTCAACCCTTCGATAGTAACAAAACTTCCAGCGCCGAAAAGCCCGGCGCGTCCCTGACGGCGCCTCCTTGCGCAGGTGTTCCGCAGCGGCGAGGGCATGGGCATCCGTCTGGACGGCGCCTCCGCGTTTGCCGGCGCCATCGTCTCGCCGTACTACGACTCGCTGCTCGTCAAGGTGATCGCGCACGCCGCCAACTTGCAGGCGTCGTCCGCCAAGATGAACCGCGCGCTGCGAGAGTTCCGAGTGCGAGGCGTCAAGGTACGGCCACTGCCCAGTGGATTTCCGCATTTCGGTAGCATCGGAGCTTCACTGGCATGAATGGACGCTTGGTTCGGAGTGGAGATGTAGATCGGTGATGTTGCATCAGTAATATTACCATTGTAAGAGAAGCATGGAGCTCTTTCAGCAAATACTTTTAAATCTGGATCTTTCTGTTATTTGAGTGAACCCAGTCTGCACAAAGGGCATACATGTTATGCTCTGCGGCTTCTGCCTCTTGTGGGCGGCTACAGTTCTAAATTCTAATCACTTAAGTGGAAAAATAATTGCAGTAAGAAAGCGTTGTGTTTTTTTAGCCCTAATACTAGTGGTTGTGGTTGAATCTGGAACTGAAGTTGTCCATTATCGGTAACTGTATGAGTGATTGATCTATTTGTTGTCGCTCCAGTGATCGGATGGGCATGTCAACCTGTGCACTGACTGTGGGAGAAATAAACACTACCAGCAATGCAATGAATCCCACGCTTTAACCAAGTCTTCAAATGCCAATCACTACTCCAACAATTAGCCCAATATGTGGACTAACATTTATTTGATGCACGAATCATATTATCGTCAACACAAGTAATCTACTCGTCCTCATCGAAACAATTCATCTAAAAACGCGACCCGACTCTTCCAGACGAACATTCCGTTCCTGCTGAACGTCCTCGAGAACCAGAAGTTCCTCAACGGCTCCGTGGACACGCACTTCATCGACGAGAACCCGCAGCTGTTCCACTTCAAGCCGTCGCAGAATCGGGCGCAGAAGCTGCTCAACTACATCGGCCAGGTGCTGGTCAACGGACCGACCACTCCGCTCGCCACCAAGCTCAAGCCGGCCACCGTCAAGCCCCACGTGCCCGAGATACCGCTCGGTACGTTACGGAGGACACGAAAGCTCGGCGAATCACAACTTGCGTAGTCGCTCGGCATGGTCTTGACGCTAGATTCAGTTTTATAGTTCGGTAACTGCTACCTAAATTTGTTCATTTTCTAGTCCCATTTTGATTTCGCTCCCCTTGGTTTTTGATTTTATAGGCGCGTTCACAGATGTCAAGCTACACAGATCAAATACACTCTTATACACTCTACGAAACCGAGGCTACTTCAGAACAATCGATGCCACAATCGGTGCCTACAATTTTAAGAATAAAACCAATTCAACTGGGTTTTGAATGTACTGTGAAATCGAACTGATTTCCGGTGAATTTATTCTGGAAATCAGTTCACCATTCAGTTAAAAGCGTTCGAAACCCTGTTTGTAATCTATTTTTTAAAGACTATTGCCAGAGCTAGAACAAGCATACAAGTCTTAGAGATATTTTAGTCACAATTTGGTTTGGCTTATGTCATGACTCATGAGTCATGACTTGTGAGTCATGGCAGAGAAAACAGTACAGTACTACATTGAAATTGATGAATCATGAAGCCATTGAAACAGGAGATCTAATAATATTGTGTAGTGTGGTGACTGATCATTTCTGTCAGTAGGTGCTAAACTAATTCTATTCTTATCTAATATTGTTGTTGGCATTTGAATGGAATGACCAAATTCTAACTAGGCATTCTTCCCGCAAGATTTCTGGTAGCTAACTAAAACTTAGCCTGGTGTATCTTTGTAGCTAGATCTGTGAAGCGAGCGTAATGGCCATGTATCGTATTTGCATCCACCGCTGCCGTATTGTTTTCGACACATTTTGCACTTTCATGTTGACTTTCAGAGTTCTACACCGGAGCAGTCGAGTACGATTCCGACGGGGAGGTCATAGGTCAGTGGTATTTACGACTCGCAAACAACTTCTCGTGGAACGGAACTGTTGATTGCGTGCCGCAGTTCTCGGATTCCGGCTTTTATCCGCTTCTCCACCTATGCTTCTGTATCGTCGCATGCTGTTTTGTCTCGTAACTCGTTATTATTTGCAGCATCCTGCCTGAATACCATTTGCATCCATCTGCTGTAACCTTTGCCATTCTTGTTAATTCTATAATTTTACTTTAATTTGTATTATCATTTATGTGGTAAAATCTATAATTTTGATTGTCTCTGTAGTTAGGTGGCTGGTGTAAGGAAAATTTTGACACACATAGAATTCTGTTGTCAGATATCTCTACTTTCCATTGCAATGATTGCCAATAAATTGGAGAGAATAATAATATAAATAATATAGTATAATCTACCCATAACTTTTAACAAATTTGAGTTTCCCTTATAAAAGCTCACATAATTCTATTTTTTCTCTAAAAATAAACATTGGTTGCCATTTTGCTAAAGTACTAGTACTAAACCAAAATAACTTAAATAATTATTTCATGCTTGAGTTAATCCAGCATTGTATACAGGCTGCTAAACCGGGAGAAGCTATAAAAGTGAAGAAACAAAAAACAAAATTCTCATGTAAAATTGCATTGATTGGAATTCAGTGCGATTGCTGTGCTGATACGTAAACTGATAATATACTTAATAATATAATGTGTACCTACAGTACAGGCAACATGAAATTCCACACCAAGCTGTATTCAGTAGATGAATTCAGAACGTGGTTTACTTCTCCAAACACATAGAGTCTTGTGTATACAAATTTAGTTTCTTGGTGTTGGTCCCGCTCAGTTCTTCAGTTCTATTATTTAGAAAGGTGTGGTGGTCCGTTTTTTATTTTAAGTTACCAATACCAGATCAATGCTATATTTCAATGAAAAATCTTGCAGTAGAGTGGGTTAGAAATATCAAATAATGTTATGTAAATAGGTAATGTTATGGTCTGATTTTGCTGATCCCTCGGCAAGGAAATGTGAAACCACATCAGATGAACATAACAATTTTTTCCTGGGATTGAATTTGGACTTTCAAGGTGGGGTATGTAACTCGGGTTTACAGTTGACAATTATAGTTAAAACCGGACATCAATACATGTACTATAGAGAAAATATCAATATTAGAGGAGAAAAGTAACTTCAGTCGATTTGGATGCAAAATAATCACATGCAGTCACCATGAATGGGATAACATCTGTGCTTCAACGTTTCAAAATACATCAATCGCACGTAGGTCCATAACAATTTAGTTCTTTGCCATCTCTCGAAGGTTTCCTGGGAGGATACGTCCCTTTCTGCAAAACTAATCGGCGTTTCAGTTTAGAAAGATGTTGTGCAACTGATTCAAATCAGATTATTGAAAATTTTCTTAGTCACAATAGGTGCAACTAGTTGATAGAAAGTCGCATGGCTTGTAGCAAGGAGCTGAATAAAATGCTAGAATAAGGTGAATTGCCACTGCGACTGTCCTCACCAAGACGCAAGGGGCTCCACGGCAGCGCACTGACCCCGTTCCCCTCGCCTGCAGCCCCCGAGCCCCCGCAGGGCTTCCGCCAAGTGCTGCTCAAGGAGGGCCCTGCCGGCTTCGCCAAGGCGGTCCGCGAGCACAAGGGCCTGCTGCTGATGGACACGACGTATCGGGACGCTCACCAGTCGCTGCTGGCGACCCGCGTGCGCACGCACGACTTGCTCAGGATCTCGCCATACGTCGCACAGAACTTCAACAAGTGCGTTCGGGTTCGCCCCGTTCGTAATATTTTATATCCTGGCCTTACGACTGGTTCCATTGACCCTTTCTCTGGAACATAGCCTCTCTGAAACATTTTACTCGTTATTTGTTTCTTAAAAAACTTGTATGGGAGAGGGTGATATACTTGGTCAATTCTTATGAAACATAATTATTTTTTAATGTTAAATTTTAAATCGATAATGAAATATCGTACGGTCCTAGTGCGAAACCATACTACCAGCACTTTGGTTGTTTTGAGATCATCAAGATCGTAGTTTAAAAAGCTGGATACAGGTGATATTTCAATCTTAGGTATACACCTGCTGAACAATTTTTAACATGATGTCAATTGCTTAGAAAATTTGAGTAATGCATGGCATCCAAGCAGTTTTCAAGGGCTTTCTCTGCAAGATGCAAAAAGAGCTACGTGAAAAAAGATAGTAAATAGAAAAAAATAATGGTGCAGCCGATCTTCAGGAAATGCACGAAATCTGTCTACTCCATAATGGCTGATTGGCCCCCTGTTGTTCAAGAAACCACACTCCCTTTGTGTCTTTGGTAACGCTGTCCCCATCCGCGCAGACTGTTTGCGCTGGAGAACTGGGGCGGGGCCACGTTCGACGTCGCGCTGCGCTTCCTGCACGAGTGCCCCTGGGAGCGGCTGGAGCGCATGCGCGCGATGCTGCCCAACATCCCCTTCCAGATGCTGCTGCGAGGAGCCAACGCGGTCGGCTATACAAACTACCCAGACAACGTCCTCTTCAAGTGAGTCACGGCTTAAAAGCAGTCTGATCGCCCAAAAATTATTCCATTCCGATCAGGGGCGCCGGGTTTCTAAAAGTCCGAGGGTTGCTCGTATTACCGCGATTTTGGACGTTCTGGAGTGGGCGATTAGGAGGGGGGGGGGGGGGTTGATACCCAGTAAAAGCAGATAATTTTTTTCAAGCACATATGATTTTTGCATTACAACTGCAATGAAAATTTTAATGGAAATAGTACTACTAACTAGCTAGCTAGGGTAGTGAATGAGTATTCGTGAAACTTTGTCGGCAATTTGGACCAATTCGTCGCGCAGCATGGGATTCAAAGAATTAACAAAACAGCCTCGAAATTTCGAAGTAAAATACGGCCCATGTGTTGGGTCAAGTCTCAGCTATGTCCATGGGGGGTGGTCTGTCTTCGCCTGACAAAGAATGGTATACAAGTGGAAACACATGTCAGAAGGAGGCAGGATATATAACTTGGGCAAGTTGACATTTCATTCTCAGAACAGAAAACTATTACCAAAATCGGAATAATTTTGGAGAAATAAAAAGTATTTTCACACTAGCTAGTTGGAAATTGGAATGCTTGTGCTGGAGTGTTGATAGCTATTGATGAGTTACAGAAAAAAAATCTCATATTGAAAGATCTGAAAATAATAAAAAATTTCCCGAGGGTTGCTGCGCAACCCTCGGAAAATTTCGAGGGTTGCTCGAGCACTCGGGCACCCACGTAGTCGGCGCCCGTGATTCCGATAATTTCTCCCGTTTTCTCACACTTGGGGATAGAGGAAACTAACAACTCGTTTCGGGTATGGCAACTACCCCGATCACGTCATGTTCAAGCGGGCCCTCTATCTGTGGTAAAATTGCTCTAAAATCCTAGGTTAGAAATTAGGTGGAAGCTTAAAACCATGCTAAGCCATCAGTCACATTCATATTCAATAAATAAAATGTAATTTCAATTAACTTGACCTTGCCCCAGACAGAAGAATTGTTTATTTAAGTGATGCAAGTTTCAGGCGCTTGCGTTTTATTGTTTGATCCGCCCAGACTTCACAATTATCAAAATGTAGTCGATTAGATTTGAAATATATTATAATATGGCACATAAATATCCAAATTGTAACAACGTTAGACCATTTAAACTTAATTTAATAGATAGTTATAATTTCAGTTCTTTATTGTTTATGGCTCTTTTGCCTTTTTACAATATATTTACCATAGGTACAATACATTTAAAAAATACAAATATTGAAAATACCAATAGAAAAAACTGTAAGCTGAAGACAGATTTCTACACAACAGATCTGTTTCTGGTCTGATGCATTCTCGTGCTCCCTATGACGTGGACCGTGGTGACCTGGTTCCTGTGGTGTGCAGGTTCTGCGACCTGTCGGTGCAGTGCGGCATGGACATCTTCCGAGTGTTCGACTCGCTCAACTACCTGCCGAACCTGATCCTCGGCATGGAGGCTGCGGGCAAGGCGGGTGGAGTGGTGGAGGCGGCCATCTCATACACGGGCGACGTCTCGGACCCCACTCGCACCAAGTACAACCTCGACTACTACGTCAAGCTGGCCGATGAGCTGGTCAAGGCCGGCACGCACATACTGTGCATCAAGGTAGTTTAGCTGGCATTTTATTGCACTTTTCAATCTCATTTCCTATCTTCAGTTGTAGTTGATTGCTAGCCAGTTAGATTTGGATCAGCAACAATACCCAGTTTTCATACCTAATCCATAGGTACCCAGTTTGAAAGCCTCGTCTATTATTTGATGTTCCAAGACTGGGTTCTAGCCTTCATCTTGGTAGCATTTGCAATTTGAATTTGGTTCCACCCAAGGTTTCTAGACAACATGAATGCCGGTTGTGGGCATTTTTATGTAAGATCCAATGTATATAACGGCTCCAATTAGAAGGCTGTGCAATGGTCAATAATGATAATAATTCTATATTGTCACTAAGAATCAATACACACAAAAGATGCTGGTTAGCAGAATTCATTTAAAAGACTTGGATAAATCCTATGTTATCCCCTATAAAAAGTTGCAACGACTCCCAACACACAAGAGTGTCAATTTCGTAGCCACCCATTCGAAAACCACCCCCAATCCCACTCTACAGTAGAATTTTTTGAGCCAGAGTGTATAAGGCCTCAATTCAGAACGGCCGAATCAAATCGCCGCGCTTCTCCCGTCCAGGACATGGCCGGCCTCCTGAAGCCCGCCGCCGCCACGATGCTGGTGTCGGCCCTGCGCGCGCGCCACCCGTCGATGCCGATCCACATCCACACGCACGACACGAGCGGCGCCGGCGTGGCGGCCATGATCGCCGCCGCGCAAGCGGGCGCGGACGTCGTGGACGTCGCCGTCGACTCGATGTCCGGCATGACGTCGCAGCCGAGCATGGGGGCGCTGGTAGCCTCGCTGCGAGGCTCCGAGCTGGACACGGGTGAGCCACCGGCGGGGCTTTGCGTTCGTAGGGGAATTGCTTCGTGTTGTTTTGTTAATTGATGAGCGTAGCGAGCGAAGCGAGCGAAGCGAAATCATCAATTTCACTACTGCTAAAAAAAACACTTGGTGTGTGTTTGTTTGTTTGTATGTGTGTTTGCGCGCGCTCTACAGGCCAAACGCTTGCTTCGAGTGGGATGAAATTTTCAGGGTGTCTACTTTTGTTCTCAACTTAGACCCCCTGCGTTTTTCAAGAAAATCCTCCACACCCTTCACTTTCAAAGCAGATAAAAGAGCAAAATTCGACAATTGGGCATGTTTGGAAAAGTACCGAAATTTATTTAAAAGTGCGTATTTTTTTCAAATGTTCCCAATTTCGATTTGCCTTTAGAAACCATCGAAACCAAATCGAAACATCACACCAGATTTTTCCAATAAAAATCCTTGTGCATGAGTTACATCTATGTATTAACATGCACATTGCTTTATGACCTCAAAATGAGCATATTTCCGCTACCCTACAGCTCGGACAGAAGCAAAGAAAGGCCAGAATCGTTTACAATTTCAAGTGATCAGAATTTTCGAAAAAGCAATGGTCCGGCTTGCTGCTCCATGATTTAGGCTTTTTGCCTCAATCTTTTTATGCGCTACATACAAACCGCTACGCTCATCTTCAACGCAATAGAAATTGCGTTCGCCCTAGTAGTTTCTATTAGGTCAGTTATGCCGGCCATGCTTTACTATTTACTCCGGTGCTCCAGTTACTCCATCCGTTGACTGATTTGGGTTTCAAAAATTGCTGAAATAAACCAGTCTTGACACCCATAATGGGTTACGGATATGTTTGTTCTTCTATGTATTGACATCAGTTTTCTTGTCGCTGAAAGATATAATTATAATGTGCTGTTTTACAACAAATACCGGTACAATTTCACATCATTTTGCAGAATTAATAAAAGTTTAAAAGTACATCAACAGCAACTACATCAACTCAATTTAGATGTTATATCCTAGCCAATTACAAGATTTTCATGTCGGACGCCTTCTTATTACGATCTAGCATCATGTCCCTTTCCAAGCGTGCATGACCCGTTGCACCGCTACCTACCACAATGGAGTGTTTGCCCTCGGCCAGGCCTGACGCTGGACACGATCAGCGAGTACTCTGCGTACTGGGAGCAGACGCGGACGCTGTACGCCCCGTTCGAGTGCTGCACCACGATGAAGTCGGGCAACGCCGACGTCTACGTTAACGAGATCCCCGGCGGGCAGTACACAAACCTGCAGTTCCAGGCGTACTCGCTCGGGCTCGGCGACCACTTCGAGGATATCAAGAAGGCCTACGTGGAGGCCAACAAGCTGCTGGGAGATATCATCAAGGTAACGAGCAGACTGCCCTTAAGTCGGGCCTCGAATCTAGAAGTCGGGCCTCGTATCTAGGTGTTTGTGAATAACATTGGCTAGTCGTATAGAGTTAGGTTTATTAATGTTTTATTTGTATGGCATTAGCTTTATGTTTATATAATTAAATTCAAAATAGAAGCTTTAATGTTGCTTTTAGAGGCAAATATGGACAGCCAATAATTCATGGGCGTTCATGTGGGAATGTCCACATAAACACTTCTGTGTCGACTTGATGGTAGTATGACCGTGAATTTTGCTCTATGAATTTCTATCAAAATGCAGATTTAAGATGCATTACATTAAACTACTTCTAGGCAGCCGAAACCTGAGTCTGAACCAACGATACTGTTAAAACTACAGATTTAAACAAAGGAATTGGCTGTCCTGTTGATAGTTTTTGACCCACAGAGAAGTCTATGAAATTAATCTTTTGCCTCTCTGGTCTCATTTAGAGCACAGCAAAAGCAAGATTTAGCGTAGATTTAGCAAGATTTAGCAAAGTGTGCGTGACTTGGCCCGGATCCAGTGCTTTTGAAGCAACGTGTAGAGCTAACTTCCCGTCGCTGGAATTTGCAGGTGACCCCCTCGTCGAAGGTGGTGGGTGACCTGGCGCAGTTCATGGTGCAGAACAAGCTGACGGCGGCCGACGTGATGGAGAAGGCCGAGGAGCTCAGCTTCCCCAAGTCGGTGGTCGAGTTCCTTCAGGGACACATCGGCGAGCCCTACGGTGGTTATCCGGAGCCTCTGCGCTCAAAGGTGAACAAGCGAGTTCGACAGCAACTAGGCCTTGCGTTGTAGAGAATCACCCAAGTCAATACCATGATAGAAGGGTGAAATATTCTGTGAATGTGGTCATGTTTCATGCTAGCATTATTGCCAATTTTAAGTTTAAGTTGATGCGTTTTAAAATAAAGTTATTTCAGAACTTGGGTAAACTTCAAATTTCCTATTATTGTACAGAGCTCTGATAGGTACTTGGCAAATTTCACACTCAGCTCAGATAGGTACTACTAAACAGTACAATATGTGAGAAAGATATGTTTTCTGTACCATAATTTTTGCTAGCAACTTTGGACCCATAAGGACAAGGGAAAGTTCCGTCTCGAAGACTTCCACTTGACCGATCTTGTCCGTCCGTTGCCCAGGTCCTGAAGAACATGCCGCGAATCAGCGGCCGACCCGGCGCGTCGATGCCGCCGCTCGACTTTGACCAGCTGCGCGCCGAGGTGATCGAGAAGCACCCGCATGCCACGGACCGCGACGTCATGTCTGCCGCGCTCTACCCGGCCGTCACCAACGACTTCCTCACGTTCCGCGAGGACTTCGGTCCCGTCGACAAGCTCGAGACGAGGATATTCCTCACCGGGCCCAAGGTCGGCGAGGAGTTCGAGGTGACCATCGAGCGGGGGAAGACGCTCGGCGTCAAGACGCTGGCCATGGCCGAAGATTTGACGGCCGACGGTAAACGAGAGGTGTTCTTCGAGATGAACGGACAGCTGCGTTCGGTGTTCATCCAGGATAAGGAGGCGGTCAAGGTGAGTTTGGGGAACTCGAGTTTTCTGGGATAGAGTACCAAGCTTGATGCTAAATGCTTGACGTATTCCATATCCTTAAATTCCTATGGGGTGGGCTGAAAGACATTGTTTTCTTTGATTCATGCCATCTAACCTGAACCACAAGTTCATAACAAGAAGAGTCATATTTCAGTCTATAGTGACAGTCGTCTCTGCTTGTATGCGGGCAGAATGCCTAGTTGAATACACACAGATATATTTGAAAACCAGATATTTTCTTCATCTGATCATATTGCTCCAATCTCATCAACACCACAGCAAATTAATTGATTAGCGTAGCGAGCAAAGCGAGCGGAGCGAAATCTTCAATTTCACTTACCCCAAAAAAAGTCACTTGTGTATGTTCTTTTTAATCTTATTTAAATTACGAAAGCTCGTAATTGGCTATTCATTTTATTATTATGTACACAAATTAGCCTCCCAAAAGTGTTGTCCATTCCGGGATTTGAACCCGGGTCCCCAACTTTCGCGGCTGGTGCTCTAACCGCTGAGCTAAATGGCCATTAAATTTGGGAGAAGTAATTTGCATATAGGGTGAGAATTGAATGTCCCCAGGGGGGTATGGTCCAGAGTCTACGAATACTCATAGTGGCTCTGGTACCGCGTGATGCTATACTGCAACCACATTTTACATTCAACCTCGAGTAACTCCAAATTAACGTTGGATGCGTTGAATTCTCTTTTTAATCTTATTTAAATTACGAAAGCTCGTAATTGGCTATTCATTTTATTATTATGTACACAAATTAGCCTCCCAAAAGTGTTGTCCATTCCGGGATTTGAACCCGGGTCCCCAACTTTCGCGGCTGGTGCTCTAACCGCTGAGCTAAATGGCCATTAAATTTGGGAGAAGTAATTTGCATATAGGGTGAGAATTGAATGTCCCCAGGGGGGTATGGTCCAGAGTCTACGAATACTCATAGTGGCTCTGGTACCGCGTGATGCTATACTGCAACCACATTTTACATTCAACCTCGAGTAACTCCAAATTAACGTTGGATGCGTTGAATTCTCTTTTTAATCTTATTTAAATTACGAAAGCTCGTAATTGGCTATTCATTTTATTATTATGTACACAAATTAGCCTCCCAAAAGTGTTGTCCATTCCGGGATTTGAACCCGGGTCCCCAACTTTCGCGGCTGGTGCTCTAACCGCTGAGCTAAATGGCCATTAAATTTGGGAGAAGTAATTTGCATATAGGGTGAGAATTGAATGTCCCCAGGGGGGTATGGTCCAGAGTCTACGAATACTCATAATACGCGGTACCAGAGCCACTATGAGTATTCGTAGACTCTGGACCATACCCCCCTGGGGACATTCAATTCTCACCCTATATGCAAATTACTTCTCCCAAATTTAATGGCCATTTAGCTCAGCGGTTAGAGCACCAGCCGCGAAAGTTGGGGACCCGGGTTCAAATCCCGGAATGGACAACACTTTTGGGAGGCTAATTTGTGTACATAATAATAAAATGAATAGCCAATTACGAGCTTTCGTAATTTAAATAAGATTAAAAAGAGAATTCAACGCATCCAACGTTAATTTGGAGTTACTCGAGGTTGAATGTAAAATGTGGTTGCAGTATAGCATCACGCGGTACCAGAGCCACTATGAGTATTCGTAGACTCTGGACCATACCCCCCTGGGGACATTCAATTCTCACCCTATATGCAAATTACTTCTCCCAAATTTAATGGCCATTTAGCTCAGCGGTTAGAGCACCAGCCGCGAAAGTTGGGGACCCGGGTTCAAATCCCGGAATGGACAACACTTTTGGGAGGCTAATTTGTGTACATAATAATAAAATGAATAGCCAATTACGAGCTTTCGTAATTTAAATAAGATTAAAAAGAGAATTCAACGCATCCAACGTTAATTTGGAGTTACTCGAGGTTGAATGTAAAATGTGGTTGCAGTATAGCATCACGCGGTACCAGAGCCACTATGAGTATTCGTAGACTCTGGACCATACCCCCCTGGGGACATTCAATTCTCACCCTATATGCAAATTACTTCTCCCAAATTTAATGGCCATTTAGCTCAGCGGTTAGAGCACCAGCCGCGAAAGTTGGGGACCCGGGTTCAAATCCCGGAATGGACAACACTTTTGGGAGGCTAATTTGTGTACATAATAATAAAATGAATAGCCAATTACGAGCTTTCGTAATTTAAATAAGATTAAAAAGAGAATTCAACGCATCCAACGTTAATTTGGAGTTACTCGAGGTTGAATGTAAAATGTGGTTGCAGTATAGCATCACGCGGTACCAGAGCCACTATGAGTATTCGTAGACTCTGGACCATACCCCCCTGGGGACATTCAATTCTCACCCTATATGCAAATTACTTCTCCCAAATTTAATGGCCATTTAGCTCAGCGGTTAGAGCACCAGCCGCGAAAGTTGGGGACCCGGGTTCAAATCCCGGAATGGACAACACTTTTGGGAGGCTAATTTGTGTACATAATAATAAAATGAATAGCCAATTACGAGCTTTCGTAATTTAAATAAGATTAAAAAGAGAATTCAACGCATCCAACGTTAATTTGGAGTTACTCGAGGTTGAATGTAAAATGTGGTTGCAGTATAGCATCACGCGGTACCAGAGCCACTATGAGTATTCGTAGACTCTGGACCATACCCCCCTGGGGACATTCAATTCTCACCCTATATGCAAATTACTTCTCCCAAATTTAATGGCCATTTAGCTCAGCGGTTAGAGCACCAGCCGCGAAAGTTGGGGACCCGGGTTCAAATCCCGGAATGGACAACACTTTTGGGAGGCTAATTTGTGTACATAATAATAAAACTTGTGTATGTTTTTTTTTTTGTTTTTTTGTGTGTTTGTGCGCGCTCTACAGACCAAACGCCTTAACCGACACGGATGAAAATTTCTGAGTATCTACCTCTGTTCTCAACTTAGACCCCCTGCGTTTTTTAAAAAGATCGGTTCAGTAAATTTTTTATAAATCAATTTTTACGAAATTTTTCGATTTTTTCCTAATTTCGAACCCCTGTTAATTTCAAAGTTCTGAACATAACTTCACCAAAACTTCTAAACATGTTGACCTTATACATATTTATCATGCCTGCAAATCTTATTTCGGTAGGTTTTTCCAATTGGTTTTTATTAGCATTTTTGTGGTGTTTTTTTCGTGATTTGACGGCTGATTCAATACGAGTCCGGTTTCCTTCGTTTCCTTGGTTACCAGCTTTGTTGACCTCGAAGAGAAACAAAGGAACGTCAGAATCCGCATACATTTTCAAGTGATTAGAATTTTCGAGAAGGCAATGGTCAGGTTTGGTGCTCCATGGTTTTCTTGTGACTGCTGCAAGCACCTTTTAATCCGCTATACACAAACCGCTACATACGCTCATCTTCAACGCAACACAAATTGCGTTCGCGAAGCCCTAGTTATTCAAACACCATGAATTGCCCAAGCACGCGATATCCGTCACGGCCTGCATCCGATTCCGACTTCTTCCCGTTCCAGGAGCTGCACATCCACCCGAAGGCCGTTCGGGGCAACAAGGGCTCCGTCGGTGCTCCCATGCCCGGCACGGTGATCGAAGTGCGCGTGGCGGTCGGCGACAAGGTGGAGAAGGGCGCGCCGCTCGTCGTCCTCTCGGCCATGAAGATGGAGATGGTGGTCCAAGCGCCGATCGCGGGAACGATCGTTTCGTTGGACATCACCAAAGACATGAAGCTCGAAGGCGACGACCTTCTTCTGACCATCGAGTGAACGGTCGGAGCTAACCGAGAGGTGATCACTGAAGACAATAATTTTCTACGGATTTGTTTATGATGATCTTGTTGGTTGGTTTGTTTGATAGTGTTTATGAGGTTGGGTGTGGATGGGAATGCTGTTGTGGTAATTTAAGTTGTCTTATTTTATTGCCTATGTATGTGTATAATTTATAAATTATATTTTGTAGACGGTAGATTATATAGATTAGCCATTATATGGCAATGATTTTTTTTTAACTGTTGAATGAATTCATGTGAATGAAAAATCTACTTGTTTAATGTGACTGGTCGATCACATTTCGAACTGAAGGATATAGTAATAGGTATTTAAATGTTAAGAAAAAGATAGATAATATTGTGTAATTTGATCATATTGTTAATCCATTGGCTTCCCTGCACATTTTTCTAGCATGAATATAGGAATATATAATGTGGATTTTTTATAGGATTTTAGGATTAAAGTAATTGGTAGGACGTTATTACATTCATAATTATTGTTGCAAAATACTTTATTGTATTTTATAACAGTCAATTTGTACTCTTTAGTTGTAAATAATTATTTAAATAGGCTGAACTCACAAACGTGCGGTACATATTCTTACTTGTCAAACTTTCACTCTCTTTTTTTTCTCCTTGTCCTAATAGTCCTTGCACAACAAAATTGTCTATGAAAAACATGAAGACCATCCTGTACCACTTCCATTGTAATTCCACACTTTGGCACATGCACTGCCACAGCCCCTAGCTTGGCCACGTCTCGAACGTTCTGCCGCATATCGTCGAAGAACAACATCTCATTAAACGCGACTCCTGATTTCCCCTGCAATTGCGTAACGTGTACAGTCTTTCTTCCTGGGTAGATGTCTTTGTATTCGAAAAAATGCGATAAATTAAAAAATTCTAGCAGTTGATAAGCACCACATATATCAGTAATACGAGAAACTAATGCCAACTTGTATCCCTCGTTAATAAGCGAAGGGAGAATGGTTTCAATTCCTGGAAAACATTGAAAGTTTCTTCCTGTTGAATCCAAGATTTCGCCATTTAGGTTATTTTTTCGAAACGGGCTCTTGCAATGTTTGTCGAGACGAAAGGGCCAAAGAGTTCGATCCAAGTCAAACAATATTAGTTTAGGTTTATGTGTAACACACGCCATACAGTGAAAACAATATATTTTACGAAAAATATGTGAAATCATTCGATTCAAGAAGTGCGCTCGCCCAACGACAACACCAACCAACCGACACAAGTCAGCGCATTCTAGTAGCCAGCTCTCGTAGCAAACCTCAAAGCGGAAGTGACAAACCGCCAACGAGTGACGTCCCGTTACGTCAAAGTGGCCTATTCTTGGACGTGGATCTCCAATCTCTTTCCTCTGCAACGTAAACAGCTGAGGTTCACTAGCTAATCATATCTACGCTGTGTCGACTGCGAATAACTTGGTACGTACTGGTGATATATAATTGTTATTACTGCACAATAATGATCTCTATTGTTTAACGCATAGATATTGAACATTGCTTTTAGATGATTTTGGGGGCTTGGTTCACCCTAATTTACTGTCAAAATATTTTCTCTGTATAGGCATACCTACCTTATTGCATATGAAAACATTTTGCTGTGTTGTTAGCTGCAAGTGTAATGGGAAATATAATTTCTATTAACTGAGGCAGACTTTATTTGTATTAATGGTTCATTCCCAATGTTGTTTCAGATCAAATGGACCAGGTCACCAAGTTCGTCGAACCCGCGCGGCAGTTCGCTAAGGATTCAATCCGTCTCGTCAAGAGGTGCACAAAACCAGACAGGAAAGGTACTGTGTTGCATAAGCCACAGGCTAATTAAAGAACCTTTTTGTTAACTGTGGAATGGCTTTTATCAAGTTGATCACTTCTGTTGACAGAATTCCAAAAGATTGCTGTTGCCACCGCAATCGGCTTCTGCATCATGGGCTTCATTGGCTTCTTCGTCAAACTCATCCACATTCCCATCAACAACATCATTGTGTAAGTATATTTTAGAGTTAGAGTAATTCAGAATGATGCCATAAGATATTGATTTCAGCGTGGAAATATTGACTGTGCTGTCACAATAGGTTTGTTGGCTCAATAGAAAGTTAAGTAACAAGACCTGGATCATGATTAGGTATATTTCAGTCACGAGGAAAATAAATTCAAACTTATGGGACATTGCAAGAGATT
Source organism: Nemoura dubitans (assembly GCA_921293005.1). Taxonomy (NCBI): domain Eukaryota; kingdom Metazoa; phylum Arthropoda; class Insecta; order Plecoptera; family Nemouridae; genus Nemoura; species Nemoura dubitans. The sequence continues at coordinate 43,244,822 of OV121076.1, forward strand.
TTGAAAGGAAACTGATGCATTGACTGTTTTAATATAATTGGCAACAAATTTGAAATAAACAGTACATTTTTCCAATTTTGAGAGAATTGCTGAAAATGTGCTTTCCTAGAGTGGAGTAGCCACATAACGCATTTTCCACGCTGTCAAGCTGCTGACTGGGCCCATTGGGTGTTCGGAACCTAGGCCAAGCGCTTTAGGCCAAGAACGAGTTGGATTCGCAATACCCACGCACTTTAGAATTCGTCAATCTCAGCTCACAGGCTCTAAGCTGAAGTGTGTAATAACTTCCACACAATTTTCAAAAACTTATGCAATGTAAAGGTGTCTCGATAACTAAAAATGTTCATCCATATGGTAATAAATGTTCCTTTCTTTTTCAGTGGAGTGTAATTTCCGGAACCCATCGACGAATAAAAATATGATTCTTTATTTTATGTTGCTCCTAAGTTGTTTTTATAATACACCGAAAATATAAGTTATTAAACAAAACAAGTTTTTTATGTCATCTGTTCTTCATTTGACATTGTCCTGTCAAAATGTAAACCATGTGTAATAAAAATTAAAATATAATCAACAGTATATTTTGAAGTTAACACCCATTGAACCGAATGTACTTACGCGGTACAGCACTAACTTAATACACCCATCAGTTGTGACTTTATTTTCTAGGTATTACTGCAGTTTATTAGCTGGGTGTTATGGCCTGTACACGCAACCAACGGATTCCCAGCCCGCGTCTGGGGCAAGATTTAAAGTTAGCCCCCCTCCCATCCAATAGGGAAATTGAGTTTCGTTTTATAATTGATACATTTTTGCAAAGTTATTGCATTACTGTTATCCAGGGGCGGCTCGTGCCATTGGTCTCCTGCGCTGCAGCCCCACCTCTAAATTTCAGCCAGGGATGTTTTTTAAATATAAGTTGAAAAATATCGGAAGTAGCAACGAAAAGCAGTAATTTTCATTCGAAAGTGAGCGTGCGCCCAGTGACCGGCACCTCAATCCACAGGGCACTGACTGCAATCTGGAGTCGCATGCGCTGAGCTGCGACTGCCACAGACCCAAAGAGGCCCCCCGTGCTCCCCACGCTTCTACTGCCCCCTGGCCATCGGGCATCGTGTTATGCAAAGAGACTGTATTGTGGGCTCTTTTGATCTGTGCTTGCCGCAGTCCACAGCAATCTCAGCAAGCACATGCGACGAACGTTTTGGCAACGCAGTCGCTGTAGCTCAACAATCGGCCCGTGCTTCGAGTCATGCGCGTCAAAACACATTTATGTTCGTGTATTACATTTCACCATTTACCTCAAATATACCAAACTTTACATCTTAGATCTCGCAACCAATCAGCTCCTGTGTAAATGAAGATCTTTCCCGAATAGTAATTGCCCATTGGTACACTTATAAGTACAGTAAAGGCAACTACCTTCCCCAAAACTAGGTACCTCCAAGTGACCTGCAAAAAGTCAATTCACGAAAAAGCACCACCTTGGCTAAGGTTAATGCTTGCCTCTGCTGTTATTGTTTACCTGAACTTTTTAAGCTTTCAGTAAAAGAGACAGGTGGGACAATCATGGATTTTGCAACAAATCTTGCATGTAAATTTACCGGTTTGACCATGCGTCGCAGGTTAAAATTTAGCGGTTTCTAGTGCAGTGCCTTTGCATCAAATATCTTGTCCAGATCGGTGATTTAACATCGGTCGTCGTCAAACTGCGCCGTGAGGCGAATCTCATGCCTTTACGAAGAAAATACCCGACTGTCAAACGATTAAAGTGTCAAATATATATGAAATTGTGTTCAAATAGAATTCGCTGGTAATTCAACAAAGTCCGCAAAGTCTGCAAGAATGCACAGTTGTTGCGGTACTCGGTGCATGGCCCCTGCTAGCGCATATACAGAGTCGTGCGACAAGACCGAACGTCTCCACGAGGAAAAAGACGGACTGTCTCCACGCAATGCGTGACCGATATCGGCACCGACATATCGAAATGCGCATTGCCGCTCGCTAGCGCATGTACATTGAGTTGTGCGACAAGACCAACCGTTGTAGCGCAGAGCCAGACCGATATCGGCATATACTTATGGCGAAATATGCTTATGCATGAAATATGCTTATATGCCCCGACAATTACTCTCACAACTTGTCTGGACATTCTAAATCTCAGCCTGACAGCCGATCTTCCCTGCTCACGCGGACAGCACGGCCATGCTTTCCCCAGTCAGCCGGCGACCGCCGAGCAGCGAGTGGCGGCGAGCTGGCGACTACTCGCTCTCCTGGGCGCCTGGTACCAACGGTGAATTTCACGTCAAAGTTTTGGCCGAGTTGACGCTGAAACTGCGGCTGTGTCCTCAGCCTTCGGTCTAGGCTGGCCTTGCGTGCTCGCGTGTAGCTCGGGTTGCCTGCCAGGCCAGGGGTTCACGAGCAGAAAAGCACGGGGAAGGTAAGTTTTTCGAATACATTTCATTTCGAATTTTGTTTTTGTGGTATTCAACGAAACACTGTTTTTCCAACGGGATATAATTGATGATTAAGCTATAATCTGGCCTGGAAGGGAGCCGAGGCTGCATTCGGTGCCGGCACTAAGGACTGGCCTTGAAGGGAGCTGAGGGTGGACCCGGTGCTAGCACCAGGTCCACTGGGTATTGGAGTTTTACTCAGCAATTTACTCTTTCACCACCCTCGACTCAAGCCATTGCTCGAGGGTCCCCCTGACTGAAAAAGCTCTGGGCACTGGTGCGGCTGCAACAGCTGCGCCAGTGCTATAAAACACGAAATCAATGATTTTGAAAACCATTTCCCTTAGAAATCCCAGGACATTATCACCACAAATGAAATTCATCTGTGTAACTACATGTTATTATGTGATGAAATAAATAGGTTTCGAAGCAAAGGAATCTAAAGGGAATTCTAAAAAAAGATTGGGAAGCGGGAGATTTGAAGTGTGGAGTGTGCCTCCTTGGGTAATTGGTAAATAATAAACACGTTTTGATATTTTGGTACCACACATAATAATCTTCGACATCGGCGTCACAATCGTGTCATCAGCAGTGAAATACCGATGTTAGCTCATGAAGACGTACAAATAGCTATATGCAATTCCGCAATTCTTGATCAAACAAAAAATATTACAGACCACAGAGAAGAACTTAAAATAATATACGTTCAAATGATAAATTTAGAAACTTACTCTTCAATGAAAAGTCAGAGGTGAATCCATCTTCGGGAGACCTAAACTCCCTCGGCCGAGCCCATCACTGCGCGGCAGAGATTCCTCCGTCTGGTCCAGGTCGTTGCGAGTGATTTGAATGCACAACACCACGCGCATTATGCGTCGAAACGAATCAGAGCACAGCGATTTATGCAAATGAGTCGCGTGGGGCTCGGATCTCGGCGACGAAGGGGTGGGGCCCTCCGGAGATACATATTGTCAGTCGTCATCGATGCTGGATCCATGACATCACTCGTATTCTTGTAGCACGTCATTATAATGCGTCGCGGCAGGATGAGAGAGATAATGACGGCATGCTTTTGCCGGCCAATCAGAGACCGGTTTTGCGCTTGGTGTTGAGTGTGGGTGGTTTTGGGGAAGAGGACGATGGATTTGCACGGTAGCTTGGGTGGAGATGGTGAGTGTGTTGGCAAAATGAGTTTTACTCATGCCACAAAGCTGTCATGCCACAAAATGTGTGGTGCAGAGTTTTTCTGTTCTTGTGCGGGACGTGTCACTTTGCACTATGCGGCGATTCATGTTTACGTTCGAACGTGGGTTTATGTCATGTAATGAGAGATATAAACTGGACAATGTGATGAATTGATGGTCTTTCAGCCAATGGTTTACATTCTTAAATTGGTACGAGGTGCAATTTCAGTAGTATTTTGTCTCAATATTTTAGAGGACATTCATGAAACTGATATCCTCATATAAGAACAATCTCGCAAATTTTTCGTAAGAATGTAGGTATTTATATAAAACTAGGGCTTCGCCGAACGCTCTATACCGTCGCGTTGAAGGATGAGCGTAATTTCATTGTCAAATTTGCAATAGAATGCAGTCCCTAACACAAATTAATAATACACAATCAAGAACAAAAGCAAAAGTCACATACAGATTTATAAATTAGAGTTTTTATATTGGAATTTATATAACCAAGGACACCGATCACATGTTGAATCAGGCGTCGAAAATCACGAAAAATCACTACTTAAATGCGAATAAAAACCAGACGGAACGTCTTACCAATCTACGATTTTCAGGAATGATAAATATCCATAAGGGCAACATGTGTACAAATTTGGGAAAAGTTTGGTTAATAACCTTGACAGTTATAAAGACGCAAAATTTTGAAAAAATCGAAAAATTTCGTAAAAATCGATTTATGCAAAAAGTTCCTAGCCGATCTTTTTCAAAAACGTGGCAGATCTAAGTTCAGAGCTTTTGAAGGTGTCCTACAATTTTCATCAAAATCGCTTCAGCCGTTTGGTCAGTAGAGCGCGGACAAACAGACAAAAAAAACAAAAAAACAAAAAAAAACATGGGATACTTTTTTCTACGGGTGGTGTAATTGAAGTCTTCGCTCACTTCGTTCGCTCATCCAACAAGTTGTCTAGCAGTCATTTTATCAGTGTCCCAATTGATCATTTGTATTATGTTCATGGTGGTACCAACAGCGAATTAAAAAAATGTTTTCTTAAAAATTTCAGTTGAATTGCAGTATAATATTATGATTCCTTTTCAAATGGTCGATCCCGATTACCGGGGTCAACTCACAATCGGTTCTTGAATCGTCGGATACCCTTCAATGAATAGCTGAACGCATTTATCACAAAAATAAGGCACTGTGTTATAAAAATAAACAAGCCGCGCAAAAAAGATCGCCGCGAGAAACATAATATCATCGCTAAAAAAGAGTTGCACTCTGATGAACGAGATAAGTTACTGTTAAAATGGCGTAATTTCTAAAGATAGCGCGATACGTTTTCGCGTATAGAGAAGCCGGCGCAACTCATGGCGAGTTTTCCACTATACGACTCGTCTCGGAAACATCCTACCGGCTCTTGGATGATTGCACGAGGGTCTTGTGAAGCTGTGAACCAGCGATGGTGTCTGCTGGCGGATCGGACATGTCATTGGAGATGGCTGATGAACATGACCATGATCCTTTCGGGACTCCAGGCTGGTCGATTGGTATAATTAATTACATCTTCATGATAGAGAATTCGATATTGTTTGATGTTTGATCGAGTTGCTCATTCCACCAAATTTGAGAATGGCGTTACATTAGTTACGTTCTTGTGCTATTCAATTGGTCCAGGCCAATTGATATTTGAAATACTTTTCCAGTTATAATAGGGAAGCTTAAGAAATTGAGGAAATGTAGATGAATTGGTCGGCAATACATTCCATCCAAAGCCTGCACTGTGTAGTTGTGGAGACCAAGCGGCCAAAGCCTTCCTCATTGATTTTCCGGTTATCTGTTATGGTAAAGATATTAGTTAGAAGTCCATGGAAGCACAGAATAAAGTTTATTATAATATATAGATCATTTCAGGCAACGACTACGGGAGTACTTATAAAGCGTCCCATTCCGGGACCTCGGTCTACGAATCGTTGTAGAAGGTGGGTGAGGGCACGTCTGAAATCTTGTGGCTTTCGCAACGTTTCGCAAACTTTCGCGTAGCCTCACTTTTGCATCTGTGTAGACAATCCAGGCTGAAGATATGGAACATAGAATTTCAACTCGTCGATCTGAATTGCCCTCTTTATTTGATTTTGTTCCAATGGCCATCATGAAATTTGTGGTGAGCAGGTCCAGTATCGACCGGTCACAATCCTAGCGGAATAAGTCCTTTATGCCCCCGAAGAAAAACGAAATCGCCCCTCCGGCCGCCACTGCATCTCTACGAGAGGCTTTATTTGGCAGAGAGAAATGAATCGCATGGACGCCATTTTTTTGTCCACACTCCTAGCTGTCACCGGACAACTACATGCTTAATTGAGCGAAATATTGGCTAAATAAATAGGAAAAATATGTTAAATTGAAGTTATGATAATGATTTTCTTGTGTCACATTGTTTCATCGTTAAGAAATATGAATTCATTTCATTTGGACAATAAATGGCGTCCAAAACGGTTTCAAACATGGCCGCCTTCTGCAAAATAAAGACCCTCTAATCTCTACGAAACGATCTAGCGCCCATGTCCCGACTCCTGACACCCACGATCACGATCTCTGATCCTCAACGTGGCTCGTGACACGGCCACGGATGTTCGCGCGAGTTGGCCAATTTGATCAATCAAACTGCGAACAGAGTCGAACAGTCGGACAGTCGGACATGGCCGTGCGTCGCCCGATCGGATAGGACATGACATTACTTCATTAGCTTCATTGAGACGTCGCACCGCCCACGCTCGACGATTCGCGCGGCATCGATTGTTCAAGCGGGTTTCAGACGTGGACGTTTTGGTGGAACCACACATCGCTGGTTATTAAAGAAGGGTAAAAGGTTCTATCTCCACTTTTGCCGAACATGGGTTCGTTTTATAACTAACAACACTTTCTGAAAGATGTCAATTTTCCGTTGCCAAAACCTCACAATTGCAGTTGTATTTAAATTGTGTATACTCATATAGATGGATAGAAAAAGTAAAATATGACATAGAAGAAAGAGGAGAAGAGTGGGAAGAGGTGTAAAAGAAAAAAATGGAAAGAAAAAGACAAATTTGATAGCGTTAAATTATCAAAAGAGAAAGAAGGAGATGGCGAAGTAGGAGATGATAGTAATAAAATAAAATAAAATGTGACAGCCCTTGTGTTTTGTGGAGATTGCCATGAAGTGTAAATTTCTACATTTTTTTTGGTCTAATAGATGAAATAAAATTATATAAAAAATAAATCTTAAGTTCCATAACCTTTAAATGGTGCCTTACCTATTATTCTTATTTTCACATTAATCGAAATGAAATGAGCCCTTCTAAAAATTGCAGCCCCCCCCCCCCCCTCCCCACACCACCACAGAACTCAAATCTTCTGCCTCCCCCCCCCCGCCCACACCCTCCCCACTTGAAAATGTCTCAACTGCATCAATTTGCTATTTTTTATTTGATGTTATATTTTATACACATATTGCAAATATGTATTATAAAAAGAAATGTAATAAAATATGACAATACAATATGAAATAGCCTATATGAAATGTGTCTGCGTTAAAGTGGTCTTGTCTGAGCGGCTGACCCCGGGGAGCTTGTGAAGCACCGACCGATCACAGCACCGACGGTAGCCATTCGATAGTGCGTTTTCCAAGCTGCCACATCTTCAACCAGGCGGCAGAAAGTACACGCAAATGTTAAGATTTAAAATGCTTTATATAAGCAGAACAAAAAACTACCATCTAGATTCAAGAGTGATATAGCACTACCGACCTCAGTTTTTTAATGTATTAGATTCCAGCTACCCCCGCTTTATTAATTAATACTGCCTCATTGTCGTACAGCCAGTATTAACGTGCCGCTAATTCGTTAACCCAGTGTTGGGGAGACTCAAATAACGGGTTGATTGATCAATTGAATTGCCGTCCTTCGATGATTGTATTATGATTTCAACAACATGGTATATAAAACCTTAAATATACCGAAATGCCAGGGTACCTTCCTCTCTATGCCAATGACACAGTGGTTTCATCGTCAATAGATTTTGCACTTCGAAAAGATTTCTACAACATGCGCAAATCATTCCGCAAGTCCTAAATTCTCAGTAAAGCTCGAATCAGAGACAGCGCGGCGAGAGCAATAAGTGCCAATAATCCTCCATAGCGAGAATACACCTGCATCGTACCTATATGTACTCACAACATGCAAGCGTTAATGATGAATAATTCATAATTAATCACTGGCCATTAGAAAGCAAGACCGCTGATTGCAATATCAGAGTGTGCTGTTCGCCATTTTATTGCGTGTGCTGTATCTCCTTCGGAGCTTCAATGTTCAACAACAAAGCACGCGTTTTAATATTTTAGGAACGAGCGTACTTATAACGGATGAAATCATGCATAAATTAATAATACATATCGATAGATTTACGACACAGTTCAAGTATAAATGGATAGCAATTAGCATGCATATTTTATGTTAAATACATCAATTTAAGTATCCGATAATTATGATACTTCAACTTTCATAGGCGGGCCTTTCATTTCTTACATACCATGGTGTGTGCAGTAAACAAAAAACTCTTCGCTGTTCGAATACAAAATTTATAGCGGCTGCAGCAAATGAAGACAAGGTTGGTAAATTTGGGATGGATCAAGTCATCAAAAAGGACTAAAAGCTTGCAGACACGGCGCTTGCCAGTACTAATATTTGCTCACTCAGGTGCGAAAAATCGCAATCAAATTAATAAATTTAACAACGTCCTTGTCGAATTCAGCATTGCATTATAAATAATCTCTCTAGAGCGCGCCTTAATAGAAAGTATAAACATTTTGATTGGCCAGATAAAATGCACCAATCACGATCTTGCGCATACATTGTCTGTGTATTCATTTAAAAAATTCTCGGCGTGTGAATTCAACTGTCACAGCTGTTAATTAATTCGCTTGGTGAATTTGAGTCACACCTTCCGATCTGTCTGCCGATTGGCTGATCGCAGAGCTCGATCGCGCATGATTGACAGTGTGCGCGAGCTGGCCTTTGATCCTGGACGCCATCGCTCTGATCCTGGTTTACAACTGGCGTCAGGCGGTGACTGCATTTATTGCCAGGGTGTGAATTCAATCGGTGGGTTATTAGTCAAGTCACGTGTTCCTATAAGTTAGTGGACTTCTCGCGGGGTCGGTTTCAATTTTATTACCTATTAGGTATATGAGCGCAGTTTTTCAATAGGCCATTGTTAATTTAAGTAACATGTTTACTTACATTTTATGGCAAGCCATTGTTTGAATTTAGATTTTTCTGGTGGAGAGATCAGTATCTATAAGCGTTGAAAATTGTCCGGAAAGCTGTAAGCATACGTTCAAATACAATACTGAATCTATTCAATTTTTGGGTTACCGAACCACTTGAGCCATGTGCAACAGGTGACCAACTCCATACATAATAATATAAGAAGACTCTACTTGTGGCGTAAAAGAAAATTTTGGCCGTGCATTGGCATACAAAACAATATACTATTCTACGAAATGTATAAATCTCGGCTGATCGATCAGGTACTAAAAATTCACAGTTTGTTTATGACATAACAATATTTCTCCGACATCAAGGAAAACTCCCAGGTTAACATCTCTAACAAATACCCTTGCGCACATAGGCAAGGTTATTAATCCATGTATATTTAAATGTCAAAATGTAATTTCTCACCAATTGCGTTTGAGACGACGTGAGACGACGTGACAAGACGTGACAAGACGTGACAAGACGTGACAAGACGAGCCCAGTTTGGCGCACATCATCCTCATCACGCGCAGCACTACGTCTCAACTCAACTCAGCTGATCCTTTCGGCGATTGTACACACTTTTCTGAAAGGCGACCCTTGAATTTCGGATCCGTCCATAGCGACCCATCGGTCACGTAATTAAATGATCGATTAGCAGTGATACGATCTCCGCCTTTCCAAAGATGATTGATTCTCAGCAGACAGCATTGTTGTGGTCAGCCCAAACTCGATGCAAATCACAATAACGCTAAGGTCCTGTTGATCATGAATGGAAGGCCCTTGCGTTTTGCTAAAGATCTATCGCCTATCGTGATAGACTCAACTATGACAAAGAGAGACTGTCGGACTTTGACAACAAGGCAGTGTTTTGAACAAATGAGTTAATTCGGGCACAAAAGAGTGAACAATCTTTGTCCCTGTGCTAAAATTCCCCGATAGAGTTTATACCTGGTAAAGTACACAATATCTCAAATGTGTTGGTCACATAATAATTGCTCTCTCTCTCTCTCTCTCTCTCTCTCTCTCTCTCTCTCTCTCTCTCTCTCTCTCTCTCTCTCTCTCTCTCTCTCTCTCTCTCTCTCTCTCTCTCTCTCTCTCTCTCTCTCTCTCTCCCTCTCTCTCTCTCTCTCTCTCTCTCTCTCTCTCTCTCTCTCTCTCTCTCTCTCTCTCTCTCTCTCTCTCTCTCTCTCTCTCTCTCTCTCTCTCTCTCTCTCTCTCTCTCTCTCTCTCTCTCTCACTCTCACTCTCACTCTCTCTCTGATTAGTAAACACCTTTCCAATATCAAAATGTAGATTATTTTTGGGGAATCTGATAAGCATCTGCCATCACTACTGTGTTCGTGTCTGTACTTCAGAAATCAATTCCTTCTCTTGTCTAATATATATAGGTAAGGTAACATACCTAAGCATGGTGAACAAATTATTGAATCAAAGTACAGTCTAATATCCTTATCGCCAAGAAGATAGTTAATTTATATGGTTCGGGGGTGTCTTCATAGTTCAATAACTTACAATAAAGATCACTTTACCACATTCGGCCACTCATCCCAGAAACAAAATATGTCCACACCACCAATTAGATGTGCTCCAGCTGTGATCTCGCCACCAGAAAGTGCCGTTCCCAGATCTCCGATTCGTTCCCCCTAAGACCTCCCAAGAGAGATGTCACGCCGCTTTGCCCCCCCGAAGGCCGCTGAGCGCGAGTCCGGCCTTCGGGCCCTAGTGGCGTGGGACGCGCACCAGATGTGGGTCACCAGTCGTCGCTCGGACGAGCATCTCCAGCCTCCGGGTACAGAGATTACCTCATCGCCGCCGGGCCGTGTTCACCACGGCACTTCCAAGCAGTGGCGGCGTTTGGATGGTTGTCACTAGCGCCGGGTTGCTTGCATGCCTTTGTTTTGGCTCTACGTTCACGATTCTCGAGACGCCACAATTTTCCGAATTGCTAACAGTTTTTTTTCTAATTATAACTTTCCACAGTTGGAAATTTACCTGATAGCGGCGCCTTGGAAATCACATCATGCTTAGCCCACAAATAATTGTTTACACGCAAACTGTATCGTATCAACTACTTCCTATATAATATTAAATATATCCCCCTGTTATATGCATTTCAAAAAGTCGGCCCGAGGGCCGCGTGCGGGCCAGCGCTCTTTTTTTTGCGGCCCACCTCAAAATGTAATTTTGTTCAATTTAATGGCCCGGTGCAACAAAAGGTTGAGTACCAATGATATAAAGGTAACAACGGTAATGGCAAAATCTATAAACAATATTTAGAGGTGTCCATTTACACACTTACGGAATAGCCAAACAACACCAACAAAAACCACTTGGTTAAAAATTAAAATATCGGGTGCCAAGGGGACACGCGGGCTCAAAAAGGTGTGTATAAAATATTATATACCTAATTCTGAATTCAAACCCCTTTAGCGTTAATAGATAATGCATGTAAATTGCAAAGAAGAATGGAAACAAATTCGTGCCAGGGAATTTACCCATTTGTGGTGCTCAAAAGGGGAGCTTATTCCCAACATTCATGGCATTTCATTCGACTAAAATCCTGGTTCTCCGGCTCGGATAAGCGACACACATATATACGAATTGGGCTTAAACCATCAACAGATATATTTAAAAAGAATTTATTACGCCAACGATTAAAAAGTAACCGTCTATCACAAGGCTTTTCAATTGAGATAGTAACGTATTGGCCATCATCTGCGCTGGTCCATGGCAGTCGCTACCATCCCGAGCCCTTCGTCCGTGAACGCAGAGATGGCTCTGGGAACGTGCACCAGCAATCAATCATCCGCACTCGATTGCACACCAATCGCCATCGCTCTAATTAACCGCCATTACATAATTACGATTGATTTTTGTGGTTTTATTTCGGCAAGGGTATTCTGATGCGAGCGTGCGCTAATTGATTGCCTAATTGATTGTAGTCAATATTGCAATCGACAGCTAATTCGATTTGAAGTGGCCATGACTCGTCTATATTGATGAACAACTGTGCCATCTTCTATTTTGTTGCGATTTTTGAGAGGTGGTTTTAGTGAACGTGCAAATTCAGGATGCGTCCTCGCTTTATGAACATGCTTCATGTCCTCAATAACTCTCAATAAAAGTTGATTTGTTATGGTCTTTGTCAAAAACTTGCCAATAATTATTTATTTAGCAAACTTTTAATAAATTCTGGGGACGATTTAAAAAATGTGATTACACCACATGGGCGTTGACTCCACAAGCTCAAGAAGTTCATCCTGGATGTGTCTCTATATTCACACACGCGTGATTCTATCCTTAAATCATTATCCTTTCAAAGCAGTAAGTCATGAGCAGTCACGACCGAGATGTCCAAACAAGAAGTCACAAAAGAATTTACAACTCGCAAGCCTCGAGAGCTCAAAGACATCGACGCACTAAGCCGATTTAACAAATAATTAAAAAAGAAACATACTGCGATATCTCATAAATCGTCAAGTCACTCGATAATTACAGAGAACATGAAACGAGACAAGCTTATAAAAGATATTGCTTGTAAACAGGCGTAATTATTATTATCGTCAGCCATGTTTTGTCCTTTTTACCCCAAAACAAAGCCGAGTCTGGCTACGCATTGGCTGCCCATCGTTTGGCACCCGCGGTGAGATTTGTCAGCAAGGTGTCCGGAGGACTGATGCGGTCACAGGTCGCATGTTTGACCCAGGATCGTTGATCACGAGGACGTGATGCCATTGAAGCTGGCCGGTGCCTCAATGGTTTATTGTTGCATTGAAGGCAATTGGGTGGGTGGCATTGGGGACAAAGTTTTCACTGGGGAAATGCTTTATACACAGTGACTTTCATGCTAGAAGCGCTGCTACTTTGTTGTCTGCGTTTAAAAATTATCGTCGAAAGACCTTAACTAATTCATGCAATGAATCAAAATGAATGGATGTTTTTGTTTGTCTTCAACTAAAATAATGAGTAAGGACGGTAAGTTTTGTACTTAAGTGAAAGTTCCAATGTTGTTTATTTTTGTGTTTCTTTGGTAAAACTGTACGTTCAACCAATTGTTAAGAAAATCACGAAACGAATTATATTTTTTCACACGTGAAAGCTGCAAATATTTTGTTACTATATAATATGTAAAAGTGTAAATCGTTTCATTGCCCACAGAATTATTCTTCCATCAGCGTGAAAGCCTATTACCGTGCGCTATATAAAAGTATGGAGAGAGAGAGAGAGAGAGAATGGCTGAAATGATGATTAATTCCCACTAATGGCGGCGTGCGAAATACGTGCGGCGGCCTCGATTATAATAATTATTCTTGTGCAAGGGAAGATTCGTCGGACAATTTCTGACAATCTGACAGCTCTGGGCTGGTTGCTGGAAGCAGATTTTGATCCAAGGACCGCTGCAACTGCCGCCTTCAACTTTTAGGAAGTGCTTCAACTGCATTAAGTTGCCGCAACGTGGCGCGAATTAGAACAATGGGCGACTACATTCCAGAGTCAAACAATTATGTGGAAAAATCATTGATTGACTCTGGAACTGAAGTCGTCCATTGCAGCTATTGACTCCGCTTTTAGACCTGTATATTATTAGGTACTAGGAAACGCTGCCACAGTGTTCGCGTTGAAGATGAGCGTATGGGCGCAGCGGTACTAAGTTGAGAACGAAGGTAGACACCCTGAAAATTTCATCTCAATGGACGCAGGCGTTTGGTCTGTAGAGCGCGCGCAAACACACATACAAACAAACAGTCAAACAAACACACACAAGTGTTTTTTTTTTACCAGTGGTGAAATTGAAAATTTCGCTTCGCTCGCTACGCTCATCAATAAAGATATAGCTTTTATTAACATGGGCTGCTATTGAAGGTTTTTGAAATCCAAATTCTCGGGTTCGTCTGCTAGAAACGTTATGGCATACAGACATGGTGAATGACAGAATGTTATATGATTTTCAATTTTTTCCGGAAAACCGCTGCTCAGAAAGTTATGATAGAGGTATCGGTTGATGAAGTATCGGTATATGTAATAGTATATAGGTATGAATACCTCTATGATATAGTGTAAATAAGGTATGTGAAAGAAAATCTCGGTTTGAATTGTGCAATTTTCTCATCGGAAAATGCGTCTTGTTTTTTTGAGTAAAACCGGGTTGCACCATCGCAGAAAAACGAAAAATAAAACGAAGAATAAACCAAAAACTAAATTTAGCACTTTATCCCAAATTGTAATACAACTACAAGTATTTTGTTAGCGTCCTGTGTTCTACAAATTGAACTAACCATGGGTTGAAAAGAGGAGTTGAATGCGCGAGTAGAAAAAAATTATAAACGAATTGAATGATGTGAATGATAAAGATTGTATCAGTTCCGATCCAATTGAATCTCGCGTCTTATCATAAAATCAAAACATTTCAAATCTCCAGGTAGCGATGTCCAACCAAAATCACTACCTCAATGAAACGTTGGTGATTGTGCAACGAAATTGCGCTATCACATCCACTTTTCTAAAACTGACAGTTGGTACTACACTGTCCTTACCGCAACTAATTAAAACTCCACGTATTCACCCGTCGTTTCTGAACCTGTGACCACGCACCGATCATTATCAATTACAACATTGACTTGACGAAATAACGAACATCACGTTCATGACTTTGACACATAACAACAACAGGTATACAAGATTTTTCTACCAAAAAACTGAAAACGCCACTCGTTTATTCCAACTCGCGTGGAGCATCATTTGAATCACGATTCCATGAGCACTCCACAGCGGTGAGGACAGCAAAATGGTGTCACGGTTTTTGTTTCCTCACCATCGCAGCATCCACGGGCAGACAGACACCGCATGATTGATTGCCCGACTCGTTATACCGTCTTGCACGCTCTATTGCGGGTGGTAATCGAACTCACAACAACTGTTTTCCTGTTGAATCTGGTAATCGGCGCGGTGTCGTTTAACCTGGGTGGCTTTCGCGACCCCTCCGACCACAGAATGACCGTTTTAATTCGCAAGAGCAGCGACTAGCGCTCGATGGAAATTTAAGATCATATACCCATAACTGCTGACGGTCGAAGAAGGGTGGGAAGACCAAGAGAGAAATGGAGTGGGTTGATTAAAGAAGATTTGGAGGAGAGACAGACGAATTGGAAGGAGATGGAAGAGAAGAAATTGTGGGACGATAAGAAGGCATGGAAGGTGTTGATAGAAAAATGTGAGGAGGAAGAGGGAAGTGAGGAAGGAGAGAATTCCCAGTAAACACAAACTGTCGGCGACATGATGGCATTATTCTGGCTCGACGCATCCACTGTTGGCAAAGTGCTGCCCGGCGGCAACCTATCGTCCATTAGTATCGGGTCAATGCTGGCGGCATGAAACTCTGCCGACGTCCCTCGACCGTTGGCCTGCCACTGCTTTTCCAGTGCTGGCCCAACAGTGGCAGGCCAACACATTGCCAACGGCGCCGGCAAGGCATTGGCAAAGTGTTGGCAGGCCAGCGCGTCGGCGTGGTGCAGGCCAGCGTGTGCTGGCCCAATGCCGCTTGTACGTAGCTTGGCCAGCATACTCGAGGCCACAAGAGCCACCACTTTGCCAATACCGACCCGACATTGGCTGGCCTGCACACGGCCGACGTAATTTTACGTGTCGTCATCGGTGCAGGCATCGTATCGGCGGCATATGATTCTCGCGGCACTTTCAGCCTGTCATTCCCTACCCATATATTTCAAGCGAATCAGGTTCAGGATGCTCATGCATCCTGATCTCATGCTCATGCAAATGGTCTAATTGAAAAAACCCGTCCATGTACAATTATTTTCATTTTCCCGAATCATAATTTTGTCCGTGGCCGATGGTCATTGTTTGTATGGAAACGGCATAGTGCAGGCAAAGTAATGGCTAGATGATGGACAACCGCGGCGGCACGGTGAAGGCTTGCTGCTGGCCTGGTGTCGGCATCTTACTGGCCCCATCCAGCCAGTCCATCACCGAGCCGACATGCTGGCCAGCCAGCATCGGGCCGATGAAGGCAGGTGTGACACATTTTTACTGGCGCGATGCTGGACATTTGCTATTGGCCAACGCTGCGCCGATGCTGGATAATACTTTCTGCCGACATTGGCACGACGTCGGCCAGCCGTTTTGTGTTTACTGGGTTAAGAAGAAAGATATTAAAAGAAGTGTCAGGCATGGCTAGCCAGCTTTTGTATTGGTAGCCTTAAAATAATGTCTGTACATCATTTTTTGGATATTAAGACAATAAACAGATTATATATATACCCAGGTGGCCCGATCATATGGAGCACCGGCTACGCTAGAAAATTTTGTGCTTTAGTCAACGTGGGTATATATATTAAAGAACTCTTTGTCATGGGAGAGAAAACTGTGTTTAGATGAACGGCAGAGCGCGCAAAACAGATACATACACAATAATGCTAGAACCTCAAATTTGAATTCTTATCGACGTACTTATAGCTCGTTGGTGAGGATGATGCATGCTCTGAAAATGTTAGCTCCTCATGACATTTCTTTCGCTTTTTACTCACACTGTTTCATTTTTCCCGTAAAATTTAACAGTTTCCATAACAAGTTAAATGAAACCCGTTTAGAATTAAGGTTTTTTTTAGCCCATTATAGATTAAATAGATTCACGTTTATGGCCTTCTGCTTACGGCCTTCTGCTTTTACCTCTTTACCCACTAAAAACAGTGACGCTCATCTTCAAAGCAACACAAATCGCATTAGTATTGGATCTTGGTACACCATAGCGCCGCTTTTTGAGGAAGGCTCACGATTTTCGTTTTTTTTTAGTTCATAAGTTTAACAGTCTGTTAGTGTTGATTTATGGTGTCTCATTATTACAGTAAATAAATATTTCGATCACAACGAACTTCTCAACTCAGCAAGCCAAGTTAATTGGAAAACTGGGTCAAAATAAATTTTATTCCGTAAAGTGAAAGAAAATGGGCTATAAATAACTTGACCACAAGAAAAAACTTAAATAAAATGCCATTAATATGTGCGTTCACACTCCATAGCACTTTAATGCAACACCCACACAATATTTCGTTCCTTTTAAGCCAACCACAAGGCTGGAAACAAAATTTAAATAAAACCGTCTATAAAAATGTTTGCTAAATTATCCAAGCAACAACAAAATTAACTCCGCTACGCGCAGAAACAATCGCCGCCAGTCTTTTCGACCATCGAAGAAAACAATCAGGCAAAGGCACGATCAAGAGATTCTAAACCAATTCACCACGGTGCACGATACACTTAGACGAATTCTACTACAACAATTCAAACAATTTGACATTTTCCCGTAGGTACGCCCCATCGTAGCCAGCCGTATCCAGCCGGAAATGCCGTATGGAGCTTTTCGAAGCCGGCGGGCTCCATTCTAATCAGCCCGCCGCGATATTAGCATAAGTGCGCATGCCCAATCGCAGCCCAGCGGGGAGAAGGTGTGTCGCGGGTCGCACAGGGGCCGCACTGTTTCGAAACAGGCACAGAGCCGCAGTGATCACGGCACTAAACGGTGTGCGCAAATATGTTTCGTCGAGGTTTTCAAAGCTTGATTTCTATCATTTTGTGTGTTAAAATAAGATCACATGACGATTTTCCTGGTCGGCCACACTCTGATAGTGAACAGCATCGCCGCATCTAACTGTCTGCGCTGTAATTACACGTGTCGACTGCTGTAATTGCACACGTGTGTGCGGTGCAGTGCGCAGCCGCGCCCAGCGTGCGTGCTCACGCATCACACGCATCACACGACATGTGTGTAGGTGTGTGGCAGGGATGCCAGTGCCACTTGCTGGAGCTGCTAGATGGATTTTGTTCTGGTGAGTAGGGACCCGAATTTCATCTGTTGATTACTATTGACTATACCACCAACTTACTAAACCACTAGACTAATCAGACTGCCAATTGTAGTACGAATATTTTATAGATCCCACCCCTGGGCACCAATTGTAGTGCGAATATTTTTATAATCCCACCCCTGGACACCGAAGTAAAGTTATTAAAAAAACATCCTTCTCATGCCCACCAACTGCCACTCGCATCCATAAATTCTGCTGTGGCTGTACCTATCAACGACTCTTCCGGCTTCAATTCAATTATGCTTGTTGTAATGCACATTGTAACTGTCATAAATAAATCAAAATTAACCGCTTTTTTCCAGTAATAATGTTCAAGTTCACACGAGTCTTAGCAGTGGGTAGTGAATTTATTATATATTTGGACATATTTAAATGTATGATTTGACGAAAAGTTAGAAATTTGAAACGCTCCTTGTTTCGAAGTGGTCGGGTATTGGTTGCTAGAGGTTGGTAGAAGCTTGCTGCGACGTCCCTCGACCATGGGCAAGCTGACATAATACTGGACCTTCTAGTTGGGAAACCTTGGATACCACTGCGCCTTTCAGTTAAAAAGCTTGGATACCACTTGGCAGTCCAGTTGCATAAGCTTGGATACCACTGCGCCTTTCAGTTGAAAAAGCTTGGATACCACTGGGCATTTCAGTTGCAAGAGCTTGGATACCACTGGTCTTTCCATTGCAAAAGCTTGGATACCACTGGTCTTTCCATTGCAAAAGCTTGGATACCACTGGGAAAAAGCTACCACAAGTTGCAAAAGCTTGGATACCACCGGTCTTTCCATTGCAAAAGCTTGGATACCACTGGTCTTTCCATTGCAAAAGCTTGGATACCACTGGGCAAAAGCTACCACAAGTTGCAAAAGCTTGGATACCACCGGTCTTTCCATTGCAAAAGCTTGAATTCCACTGGTCTTCCCATTGCAAAAGCTTGAATTCCACTGGTCTTTCCATTGCAAAAGCTTGGATACCACCGGTCTTTCCATTGCAAAAGCTTGGATTTCACTGGTCTTTCCATTGCAAAAGCTTGGATTCCACTGTTCTTTCCATTGCAAAAGCTTGGATTCCACTGGTCTTTCCATTGCAAAAGCTTGGATTCCACTGGTCTTTCCATTGCAAAAGCTTGGATTCCACTGGTCTTTCCATTGCAAAAGCTTGGATTCCACTGGTCTTTCCATTGCAAAAGCTTGGATTCCACTGGTCTTTCCATTGCAAAAGCTTGGATTCCACTGGTCTTTCCATTGCAAAAGCTTGGATTCCACTGGTCTTTCCATTGCAAAAGATGTAATATCACAGTCACGCTATAGATGCCAGAATAACATTTATTTTCTGGCTGCAAACAAATGACTGCTGGAATATCATTGACATACCTGGTGAAAATTTTTTTTAGATAACTAATCTTCCTGTTGCAAATGTTGAAAGAATCCTGAAAATCTTGCTGGAAACAATGGAATAAATTTAACCTGATGAACAAAATATTCCGACTGCAATTGCAAACTTTTCCCCTTATCCGTTCCTTCATTAATTTCGCGAAAATGATAAAAAGTCGTCTTGACTCAATTGTATTTTCGCGAGGTGACTAATAAAATGTAACCCAAATATGAAATGGAGTTCCCCGGGGTAAATCTGGATTCGACTGCTGCTAGGATTCTCCAGTTTGTCATCTTACATGTGTATATTATGTACTATGTTTTATGAATTATTATAGTATTCAACAGAAAATATGGAGTATGTTGTAATCGAAAAACAATTTTGAAACGAAAGCATGGGAGAGATCACTTCACAATTCTGCAAGTAGTAAATCCACAGCATCAGTACTGCGAAAATCACAACGACGAAAAACTAAAAATCTATTTTTAACAAAAAGAAAAAAGGAAAACTATATAGTATATATCGTATCTGTAAAGCTATTGAATAATGCAAGAAGGCTATAAAACTCATAGTACTTTTATGCATTTATTGGAAACTATAAAATGACTTAACTCCCGAGAATAATTACTGTCCATTGAGATGTAATAATTGCCAGTGCTTGAAGGTCGAGCAATCGATAAGAAGCCAAAGTGTTACTCATACCAATACCGGCTGCTGCGCTTGCGCATTGAGTTGTCACTCACGGGGCGCTTTTAGCCATTAGCTCATCGGCGAAATAATCTCTGGAATGGACCACGCCTGGATCTGCGATCGTCGAATGATGTTCCGCTTTGTACAAACAGCGTTGGGATGAGTGAACTGTTTTAATTGAAAATACTACGTTTTGTGACCACTGGCTATGCGATTAAGACCCCTATACCGTTGTCGTATTTTCCCGCATACATGGAGATTTCACAGCCTGTGAAATAACTGTGAATTCGCCGATTCCCATTCAAAAACTTAAATCAAATGTATGATTTTGAAAATGTCTACAACCTCAGCGTCATCTACTGAAATCTACTATCATCTACTGTCATCTACTACACTATCATCTAACTGAAATTGACAATGCGGATCGCAAAAACCTCTATTGCAGTTTGCGCCGTAACAGGTTTTGGTCACGGGGAAGTAAAAGTCGTCAGTAAATTCGCAGCAGTTTTCATTTTTGGAAACGTTGCGGATTGTCAGTTTCAGTTTTCTCTCTTAAAAATGGTTTCAAACGCACTTTTATTTCGTCCAATTAAATGAAGGCATGGCATGACCTCCACGTTTTGCTTAAACAACTAGAACCATACCTATACACCTAAAAGCGATTTTGCGAATAGCGCGTATACAGTAGCTGTCTAGCCATCTTTTAATCAAGCTGTTATCAATAGTACAACTTCCTGTCACCAGTTTTGTATCGATAACAAACCGGCTGCTATATATACAATCTCCTCTGCAAACTTGGACGTACCACACATGTGAATTCCCAATTTGCGGTCGATTGACAATGTTATATTTATACTTTTATTATTCCTCCCATTCACTGAGTAATGTTATACGCATGGCAAAACACATTTTTTCTAATGTCGCAACACAGGAATAATATGATTGTTTCGCCCACACCATTGTTAATGCAGGCTTCGAAGTGTCAGAAATATGACAAGCAGTGACTTATGACTTCTTAGGGACGACGACAGCGACTCTCAACTCTGACATTTCAAGATCGACTTCGTCGTGAGTAATCCACTTGTTGCGAGGCCCTGCAGGTGGAGGCGAGCAACAAAACAACGAACAGGAACGAGCCAGTAGATTGTAATGTGGTTTGGTGAGCATATGATGCTGCTCTACTAGGTTAGGTCGCAATATGTTAAGATCGTTCTTGGCTATTTTTTCTGTTTTTAGCGCTTGTGTTATTTTTCTGTTTTATATTATGTCTTGTTTACGTTCTTGCTTTCCATGGCTACTAAAAATAAGTGTTACCTATATAATTGGGAGTTTCATAGTTTTTTATTGAATTTTATTTTATTTGCTTAGAAAAAGTAATTTTCTAAATTGTTATACAAAGAAAATGCCTCCTCTGAAAACAGGAAAACTGAAGCGTTACATATTATGTTTATTTTCATATTGCCACAAATACATAAAACAATGTCATAAAACAATGTGAGCATCGATCGCATTAAATTATTTAAATTGCAAATTACGGCCACTCACAATTTGAGTGCTACCCCCATCAGCCTTTTTAAATTGCATTAATTTATTTTTGTTGGGAAAGAAGGAAACAATATCAGAACACACATTTCAGTCGCTTTCAAAGAATCGTCGAAGAAACCGTACCCTACGACTGCTACTGCACGACATTGCAACTTCCAAAAGTGACCCGTATTCCCACGATGAATCAGCACCTCGTCCACGACAACATCAAACCGATGTTCTACGCGTCGCTACCCTTCGCCTTCCACCTCCACACTCTGACGGCCGAACGCAAGACGGTCACCCACATCTTCGTCCCCAACTTGGTCTACAACGCCGCCTTCCTCGGCGCGTACTTCTACGCGTACGTCCACCACACCATGCTCACTCCGAACATAATGGGAGGAGGCATCTTGTTGGGAACCGTCAACAACTTCGACATGCAATTCGAATTCGCGCTCAGCCTCTTCATCATAGTCGCGTCCTGGTTCAACGCCGACTCTTATTTCAAACTTCTGGACGAAATCGGGAAGACCGACAAGAGGCTGGAGGATCTTGCCGTGAAGACAACCTCGACAAAGTGGTTCTCTTACGTGATTTGCGTCTCGAGCGTAGGTCTTATGCTTGTGATAATCTTCGTCCGTTTTTACTTGAGAATAGATGAATTTTACAACGTTTTCTTTTCGACTTACATGGTTATTTTTCACCTGCCGAAACTAATCTGCTTCATCGGCCTCGACCATTTCGTGGCCCTACTCGCGATCCTGAAGAGCCGCTTCAAAGCCGTTAACGACCACCTGGCCTCTCTCAACGCATCAACATCGTCCGCTTGTTTATTTCAAAAAGCCTCCGCTAAAGTCTACCCCTTAGTCAATCAAGTGTCATTGGTGCAAACTCCCAGCACGAATGAAAAAACTAACTTCTATCACAACATCCAGGCGACAACTCTGACGCAAGCACAGTTCAGAGCCTCTACCAAAACCAGCCTCTGCTTCGAAAATCAGCCGTTCAAACTGTCTTTACCTTCACATTACGCCGCTTCCCCCCAAGCCAAAACGCCTCTGCAGATCTCGTCTCTGGACGCCGTGCGGACGCTGAAGCTCGCTCACGACGCCCTCTGCGACCGGGCGTCGGACCTGAACGTCCTCTTCAGCGTCTCGACGCTGTTCCTCGTGACGTCCGCGTTCATACGCACGACCAACGAGCTCAACAACTGCGCACGCACGCTGATCGACATCGCCGAGTCCGGCTTCAGCGAGATGCGCGCTGGGTTCCTCTACGCTAACTTCTCGATGGTCTGTCTCACGCTCGGGCATCTGGTGCTGATGGCCACGCTCTGTTCGTTCACCAATGCCGAGGTGAGTCGGCTGCTGTCATGCTGCAACCGAATTCGATCTGGCGTGTTGTAGCAATTAGCATCGATTGCCTTTCATTATAAGATAGTCCAAGTTAAGCAACACTGCGCAGAGTCGGGTAGTGGGTGGGTGACCACGAGTGGCTCATCACCTTGGTGTGATAGGAGCCTCTTGATATCAAGTTTCGACGCCAAAGATACATATACCTTAGCCATACTATACCTTCCAACGAAACGTACCAACGTTAAAGTACAGTAATGTCCACAACAGACGAACTGAGTTCTTCAATCTATCTACCACTGTACCACTATGTGTCAGCATTGCTATTTGCTTTTCTTAGTAGCATGGTAATTGGTAACCGCACCATCATCAAATTATCAATCTTCAAATCATCAATCGTTCTAACGATGGCAGATTAAGAAACAGAGAAACATTCCTTGAAAATTATCACAAAAATAATTTTCACCATCCCTTCTAGGATCTATCGGTAGTACATCCTGGTATGTGTCATAAAACATCCATTGTTTTTACTCAGTGCAATGAGTAACACCGTATTGTAATTCGCGATTCTCACGAGATGAAAATCAGCTGAAAGGATCGACCTTCACTACAAAAACGAACACACAAAAAATTATGCACTGTACTGTAACTGCATCTCTGGCGACGGAAGCTGGTGCAATTGCGCACAGCACATGCGCTCTTGCATACTCCATTCAATAACTACCACCTGTGCCGCCACACACAGAGCTGCGCTGTAGCTGGCGCGGTAGTAAATATAGTTACGCAACATGCCGCCGCCGCCGCCGCCGTCGTCGTTAACGCTTTACGATGCGTCGACCGTAATTTTGTTTTATGTGTTACTGAGCATCACGACGGGACACGGAGTGGACAAGTAGACGCATTTTCGACGCCATATTGGATTGGAAAACGCCAAATGCAGAACAAATGCAGAAAAAATGTAGAATGCCCAAACGACGTTTTAGCAATTGACTACTGGTAATTATTTTTCTCTTACTGTTGGCTACTGTAAATCCTTATTGCAAAACCTCCTATAGGTATCTGCAAAAGTAAAATGTTGAGAAGGCGGGAAGAAACGGTTCTAAAATATTACTTGTGGAGATTTATAAAATAATTCTTATGCTTTTAGACTGCATTTTGTTATTATTTGAATATTAATTCAAGTTTTAGGTTTTGTTGGCGGGAAAACGACGTTATTCTTAATTTTATTACACCATGTGTTTTTATCCGAAAATGCTACTACGAGGTTTTGCAATTATGTAATCGATATGTAGCTAACAGTATAAAGATAGATCCTGCAAAGCGTGTTGGTAATTCGGCGTTGGTACAAAAAGAATGGAGTCTTTGGTGCAAATATGAGATGTCCACTCCACCTCATTACTTGGCTGACAGCAACACAGCGAGGGAGAGGTCGTTACGGCAGCCAATGGTATAACATGTCGGTAACGAGCGTTGCTCAAGAACGGAAATAATTTTCTGTCGCAGGCAAATTACACGCCGGTCCTCGTGCACAAGCTGATGACGAGAACAAACGACCACCGGATTACGAAGGAAGTGAGTGAGGCGCCAATTTTCATCTTTCTATCACATTGGGACCTTTGCTCACAGTTTCAATTGTGTCGCCCTTTTTTGCTTTCGAGTACTTTATGGGAATCTCCTTGAAACGTTGTGTAATGATTTTGATTCTCACGGCGGTGTGTCCACTTAATTTTGTCGCGCGAATCGTGGGCAATTATTTTGCTTGCAGTTGGAGACGTTTTCGCTGCAGTTGTTGCATCGGAAAGTGCAGTTTACCGCTTGTGGATTTTTCCCGCTCGACGCTACGATTTTGTTTGCGGTGAGTGATTCTCTCTGGATGACTGACAGTTGCAAATACGGTCGAAGGACGAGCGCAGGTTGGTGTTAGTTTCATTGTTTTCTATTTTAAGGTTGTCGGTGGAGTGACGACTTACCTGATCATCCTGATTCAGTTCCAATTGACGAAAGTGTGATTCGCGCTGCAGGTGAAATAGGTATATCGTGTAGCGAATTTGATCAGAAATGGGACAGCGAAGAAAACAAATTAAACGACTTCTCAATCCATTAATGTCTAGTTGATTTATGTTTGTCTGTTGGCAAGAAATTGAATTGGTGTGTTATTTCCCAAATTTTCCACACTTTGCTTATAAAGAACTTTCCTTCAGAGCTGCCACTTTACACAAAATAAAAGTATAAAACAATTGAGCCTAAACGAACGACATGGAAATCAGCACAAAAAATGCTCTAGAGCTTGGTGTAATTATAAACCCTAACGAAAGAGAACAATGACACATTATCGTACTTCTATGATAGCGAGCAGTTTGTTTGGGACCCAACCCAAAACAGTGAACCGACCATCTTTAACTCGGGGCATTAGAACCTCTGGTCCGGCTCCATCGCAAGCCGTTCTTGTCTTCAGCTAACCCACCGCTCTGACGCCTTCGAGTCTGACGCCGATCCTCGGCGGAGATGCCCAGCCTCAAAATCCACGTGGAATTGCCTCGAGTGAAATGTCGTTACGATTTCATCAATCGCGTTCTGCACGAAACGAGGAAGGCCGTTGCGGCGATACCGTTTACACACGCGATTTACAAACCCATAAAACATCCTTCAAACTTACCGAAGATGATTGTTGACAGTTGATTAAAATCTAATTTATAACCATATACGTAACGTCTAAATACTGCCGAAATCAATTTTGATTTCCGAATCCTCAGCATGCAATAGTTGTTGATATGTAGATTTTTTTTGTATACTACCATTAGTTTCACAGGTGTTCCTGCATTTCACGTTGTACCTAAAAAAAACATCCACACTCATCACCATCGAAGCCTCACATTTTGCGTAACTCCACAAAATATGCAAACCTGAAGACGCCTTTATCTGGCAATGCACACATACGTGTATCGAATCCCATACAACGATCAAAACACATCTCTATCTCTGTCCAACACGAGACCAAATCACCATCGGATACGCAGTGCATCTCTCTCTCGCCCACAGGTCCATCGCTATGGCATCCATCCTTGTCTTCTATCTCTGTACACTGCTGTTATCCTTGACATAGGTGGGATATCGTGACATCTAGCGTGCTCTCTCGCGTGCATGGCAAGGCGAGATGCGTCTGTCCTTGTTGGATCGTGATGATCAATGTTGGCTAAGCGAAGATGGTAGTGCCCTATTATTAAAGTCACTGAGCGCTAACTGAACGGAGCGCTCGGGCAGTTTGTTGTTGCTTCGATTTATTGGAAACATGAGGAGGATGTTTGTTTGTGGAATACATGGTACGGGCTTTTCCAAAGGTGGAAAGTATAGAAGTATGAAGTCTGGATTGTCGTAACTTGATCTTTGTCAATCTGATATACTTTACAGAGAGTTTTCTTTTATTGGTCACGTCAAAGTCAATTAGATTTTAGAAGAATCGAGACCAGGAGAGGTTTTAGAGATGCGAAAACAAATTTGCGAATATTGTGTTTTGGTTAAGATTCAATTCTATCATTTGGTTTCCTCCAAGTTTCTCGACACGGGTTGGGTTTGACTTTTCAGTACCCATGTTTTTAATCGAGTTTTCTACTATACATACTTTTCCCGAGTATCTGTGATTGTTTATTGTCACATCACATCACTTAAAGCAGAACCCGTGGCAAAACGTGCTGGAATTTGTTCAGTATAGACAATGAAATTGAGCTATCAACCGAGATTGGGAGGTTGGTACATGGCACTGTGATGGTACATCACGCCTGCAGCTTTCGGAGAACCAAGAAGTCAATGGGAAATCATGTTTTTTATGGGCACATCTGGGATATAAGCAAAGTTCCATTCCGGAAGATCAACCTCGCAAGAAAATGTTCAAATCCTTTGTTTGGGTAGTCGTATATTTTTATAATATATCGCTAACGAAATGAATTTACCAAAAACTATTTTATAAGTAATATTTTTCTTATCAAATAGCCCGTCATCGTGACATAATCTTTGTTTTTTAATCGATCCACAATAAAATATCATCTTTATTTGTTTACACACGACTTACATGTTGAGGTCGCAATCAATATAAGACCAGGGTCAGTCCCTCTATCTACGTAAATTTATACTGTGTTTATACCTAATAGAAAATGATCACCATCATACCAGGTCCTTCAAACTTCAAAGGGTGTAACTTGAAATGCATAATATCTAGCAAATGTATGCACTGATAATTGTTCTCTCTCAACTCTCAAGTGCCTCTAAGATGTACCTATGCTTTTCAAAGTACCGACGAGCCAGGAAACTACTCGCCCCAGTTTCTCGTGAACATTGACCGAGTTTCTCAAATAAGTGCACTAAAACGACTGTGCACTTCCCGAGAACCTTGCGCCTGTAAACCTAATCTCCAATCTGACGCGTTATCAGCGGTCTTATCACCGCCTGGCATCTGGGAGTCGTTATCTCGCGACCTTCCCAGCAGCGGTGTACTCCTATTCCCTAGATTAGGTTCAGCCCTAAATGCCCGCAGAGAGCTTTGTTAGACGACCTAATCCAGTTCTGCACTACGAATATATCCAAAAACGTAGATAGTTCATCGAGAGAAAGGAAGTAGACTTGGTGGTATATGTCATTCTGATGGGAGAGAGAACAACTTTATATCGATGATTGGCTAAGCGATTAAAACAAATAAAAAACATCGCGTCGGGATCCAAAAAAATTCATTCTTATCTTAACTTTGCTTCTAGGTAAGGGGAAGCCGGAATTTATTTGCAGAGCTATTTCCATGAATAGTTCGTGTAGCTAATATTAAAATAGGCTTCGACCGTGTGTAAATTCGACTAATGCTCTTCATATGTAGGCGTTAAAATCGTAATATCTATCAAAATATAAGTATGTAGGTATAGCGATTCTGCATCCTTTTTCTCTCCGAGATATGAGAGAAAATCTCAAACTTTTCATCTCACTTCCTTGCCGAGCTGACAGATGTCGCTATCTTAGTGTTCCTGTAGACCCAAACCTACAAACATATACAAATACAAATTTAAATTTAAATTACAAAATCCAAAAGAGACAAAGGATTTTTCTTCCAGATATTCCCTTTTTTCCATACTTTAGGAAATTTTACTGCACAATCTCTGTAAAGGAGGAATTGAGCAATATACTAAAGAGCTAAAATGTCTAAATAAACAAACCAAACCAAACATATTATACCTATATCCGCTTGCATTTGATTTTATGAGAAAGCAGTCTGATTTGAGACTTTTCAGGCCTTTCCAAGCTGAAAAGTTCTCCAAACGCAAAATGCTCAAGTGTCTTCATGTCATCAGGACATCCTAGCCTCGACCTTGAAAAGTCAGCCAGCTTGTTTGACCCATGAAATCGGCCTGTTAAACGACACGATTCTGTTGTCTCTCTCAAGGTGGAACAGGCTATAACTACAACATTCGCAGATAATTTGCTGGCCGACACAACTCCATAGCAGCCATTATCTTATCGTTGCAAGAAAGCGCTGCGACACATTTTCATTACAAAAGGTGCACGTTTTGTAAACAAACAACGCGGAATCCAAACTTGGAACTACTCTAACCGATTTTCGATGCGCACAATTTTAGACTTCGGGTTTGAGCAGTGCTCTTGGGGACCCGGCCAAATTCTGAGGTCGATGAAGGAATATCGCAGAACAAACTACATACGCTTGAACCATAGTGCCCGTTATATTAATTTACAGTGCAACAGTGCTCAGGGCCCTTTGTGGTGAAAGTATTACATTTTTGAGACTAATATCAACTTGTCCGAATCATATGTACTTGTGGGGAAAAAAATAAAATTTCGTATTGGGATTTGAATGAAAAGTGTAACTGTTTCTCAATGCTTCGTTACCTGTATATGTTTTAGTTCTTATACCGACTGAAAATGTAATTGCGTGAACAAAATTCTTTGATGGCTTTGCCTAGTCGCGTTGAATGATGAGCATATCGTTTGGAGGTTTGGTCCGCTGGCTCGGACCAAAATTCACAATCCCGCGGATAGCTATATATTATATTGCACATTCAAAAAATGTATTTGAGGGTTAAAAAACAATCAAACAAAAGAGCATAATCCATATGGGGCATGTATGATCAAAGTTTTTTTCTTCGTCTGCTTCGCTCTTCCAAAAATAGTAAACAATATCAAAAGAAATTGACTAACGTGCGGCGTCGTTTCTCCTGGCAAAATTATCTATGGCTCAAGGTCACCCTATTAAAATATCATGCCAGAATTTTGCAACTTTTATATATACCTTTTGACCGATGTATTTATTATGAATAGTTTGTACCCTAATCCCAAACAGAACTATTTGGCTTGAATGAAATAAAAATCAATAAAAAGAAAGTGGGTCACATTTTTGTTTCACACAGTTGAAGGGCATGTTTTTATGTCCCCAAATAACAAACCATGTACACCCGTTCCCACCTACTAACATGGATGAAAGGGAGGGAGAAACCTCATTCATATGATATGGTATTGTTGTTATTATCTGTGGTAAAGGTACTATATACGTGGTAATACCACTGCTAGCGCAATTATATTATGATTGCTTTTTAAAAGTTTAAACGTGCAGTTTTGTCGGAATGTGTGGGCACTGAATAAGTAAGATATACCATTGAGACATTATTATTGTGAGGTGAGTTTTACAACAGAAGTATCACCAGTTGTAGGTATACTCAAAATAATGCAAACAACGTTGGGGTATAAACACTTTACGTACACTAGAATTAATTTGCGTTTGCTACTTTCTGAGGATCTTATTTCATAGAGTTCCATACCAAAGAGTCGAATGATTAAGTTTTTATCATTATCATTACCATTAAAAATGGTATTTATTATTACCATTATTTACCATTTTACTCTTTACAAATGGAAAAGAGTCAAATGATACTTTTCTTGGAAGTCCACCAGGCTGCGGTAAAGTAAGGCTAACACGACTGTATGGGTCAAATATTAATCAATTCTCTCGATGACTGCACCCATACGGAGATACATACACCGAGAAAAGCTATTGGCACTGGCACCAATGTTTACGGGAAAATGTGTTTGCAAACATCACGGGATGCGCAGAGATCGACGAAACAGCGTCGGCCAGCGCGCATCCTGTGTACCCAAATGGCTTGCCGCCAAATCCCATCATGATATTAACGACTTATGCCTCACAAATGCCCCCCCCCCCCCCACCCCATAGCCCCTGTTCTATAGCGCGGGCCGGCTCTTTTGAATTAGTTCTCGGTTAGCATTGCCATTCTTGATTAGAGCATGGTCCTGTAATTAGAAGGAAATTGTGATCTAGCTCTTGATCTATTCGAGAGCGCGATGATTATTTTTGTTTTTGTGCGCTATTTGTGTTCTGGATCATTTGAACAGAGTAATTACACAAATAATGTACAGAGGCTTCATAACATTGTAGTAATGCATTGCTTCCTTTGCCTACTTTGACTTCATTCATGTTTAAAATCAACCGAGTAGACAATTTTAACTGCATTCACTGTTTATTTTAAGATATATGCAGTGTCGAATGCACATTTACTTTATGTATGTAAATCACTTTTAAGTTTTAATCACTTTAAAAAACATGCTAATATGAAATTAAAGATTTTTGGTTTCAGATAAAAATGAAATATAGCCACAAAACACATCATGAAATCAATTTCCTTTGCTAAAAGTTGCATTTGCTCGCGACTCTTTGAACCGAGCCGTGATACGATTTTTAATCGACTTGCTCCTCCCACCAAAATTGAAAATCATCAAAAATTAACCATCACAATTCACCTACGATTGTGTTTACCTCCTTTTTTATACAAGTACTTACGGCAATTTAGTAAAAACAAGAATGTGTATCCTCAATAAAGATGATAATCGCTTTTGTATACAATGAAGCATCACAATGCCGGTATATTCCCTGCATGTATGCTCCATTAGCTATCCTATACCAAAGCTTTATACCCGTGAAAGTATACCATGTGTGTGGTAGAGTACCCATTATAACAATGTAAGTTACCATGCATAGTACGAAGATACGCGAGATAGCACAGTGCAGCGCGCCTAAACCCGCTGGCTAACCTCACAGTCCAGCAGACCAGTTTCGAACCATGAAGTGGGTTAGGTCTTTCGGGCTGGGGCACGGTGATTTATACACCCACATTTTGGTCTAACGTTGTGGATTCCATTTTAATGCAAGCCTTATGAATAACTATGTATATAAATTTTAACATGTAAAAGCATACGTTGTAATAAATTATAAAATGTTCTTGTTATGTGTATGTAAACTTGTCTGTGTCATTTGTTCAATTGAAGTAATTTGATATACAAGAACATGACATGTACAGCGGCCGTTCCACATTAGTACATACAAAAAACTAGGGTTTTCTTTCTTGTAACCCCTATGATAGTGCCTGAAATAGAAACACGATGCAGCTCGATCACTATACTTTTAGACAAACCCCTATAAAAACCAACCCCTATTTCGCAAACTTTTAAATTTCTTTTGGACACTGCGTCGAAATATTATAAGTTATTACCTATGCATGTTATCGGTAAAACGTCTTCACGAACAACAGACAAGCTCACACAAAACAGACGACGCCAACGCGCAAGCGCCGCCAACCGCCGACATCGGGCGCAAAGCGTCGATACCCCAAACACCAAACTCCACGACGTCCAATTCCCCTGCAACGCTCCTCAACGGCGTCGTCGTCACTTCCTTAGGCGTAGCGTCCACACCAACCCATCGAGGACGCCGTCAGCCACGGAAGAAGAAGGGCACACCTCCCCGACCCCGAAAGCCGAGGGGGGGGCGTCGCGCAATCTCCAGCACCATCGTCCCAGCGCCGTCAGTTGCTCGTCGGCGTCCCCAGGCAGTCCAAGCATCTGCAGCTGTGCCGCTCGCCGCATAGTAAACCGAATCGCGGGCGGCTTATGTTAATGATCAAGTTTATATCGACCGGCCAATAGGAGATTAGCATTACGTAATCGTTGGCGAATGAGCGTCGCGGAAAGTGACATCATACTGTATAAATAGCATCGGTTGTGAAAGAGTCGGTCGTGGCAGAGTGTTCGTTAGCGAGATGGGCTCAGTGTTGTGTGGGGAGAGCGCGGTGCTACAAGTGTTCGGGAGGAGAAGGAGATGAAGAGCGGTGCTTCTTCGTCGCACGCGGAGAGAGCAGAGTGTCATTGTTGGTGTCATTGTTGTGACCAATGTTGCAGACAAATAGACGAGCGGTTGAGATTGACTACGCGTACTGCTTTGACGACGACGACGACGACGACTGGGTCACGCGGCGTGGAAAGCGAGTTTTCCGCTAGTGGGGGAAGTCGAGTGTGTGAGCTGACCGGCTGGTCGGAAAAGTGGTGTGGCGACGACGTGCTACAGGTGGTGGCAGATATAGAGGTAGGGGTTTTTGCCTTTTTGGCGCTTTTTTATTTTTTTTTAGGTTCAATATGTCTGGTAACAATTTTGGCTAAAGCATGCAGTTTTGGTACAGCTTGCCCTTATAATTTCAGGGTGGTTTTAAATATGTTGGTAAACATTGGAGTGTTTTTCTGGCGCCATTTCGTTTCTTTGGCATTTGCTTATCTCGTTGTTTGCCTCCTTCTCAATTATGAAAATTATGTATAAATCATTAGTTGTAGCATCCTTGTAAAAGTAGAGCAAACAAGCGAAATCTTGTAAGAAGTTGCTGTTGTGGTGCAGTAAAACCTGAGCTGGGACAAATGTTTGCTCGGAATTTCATTTTCATAACATTTGTGGAGCGAATTAACGACGAGTTGCAGTTTTAATCATTTGTAATTAGAGATGTTGATTATTTTATTTCGGTTTCGACTAATTTGCACAGCTATCGATCCATTTAAATTCATTATAAGGTTATATTACATTCAATTATTTGCAATTCTACAACAAAACGCTATCACGTTTCAAGAAAAATAGTGTCTGATTTCAGTTGCCTTTTTACGGTAATTGTTAATATTTTACGAGCTTATAGCTTTACTGCACACAAGGTTTCGAAATTAGACGTCCGTCGCACAAGGTTTAACAAACAAATAATCAATATTCCACCAACGTCGAAAGTTTCAAAGTATTAATTCAAAACACTCGCGAGCGTTCAGCTGTAATTAAATCTAATCAATTGTTTTGTCAATAGAGATTTATTAATTGAAAATGCCAGCTCGTACTGGCACCGTAGATTCCCCGATATGCAAAATATTATTATATATCTCCGATCGTACCAACCAATGTGCCATATTGATCTGTTCATTACTTCTGCGGCGGCTTGCGATTTGAAATGAGCATTATCGAGCAGGGGAACAAATTGAGACAGCGACTTCCAGGCGTAAACAGAATTAACACCATCTATCACAACAAGGTTCGTGTAAACTACGACATGCGACATTTGGAATATACATTTAGTACGCTTAGTATGAGTTTACTGTATTTCACTTTGAGATGAAAATGGGGTTTGTGGCTGGCGAGCTCAAAGACGTATAGGCTTGCAGTCATGCAAACTGAGCTGGACCACAGATAAATAAGATTCATTTAGACATTGAGCGAGTACATTTTATAATTTTTGAAACTCATCTCATGTAAAATATCAGCAGCTTCAACATGTATTGAATGTGGCAAACTCACCTTCTCAAGATAAAATTGAGTTTAGTGTAATCGCCATCAAAATTCCAGTCACGGCATTTTAAGAAAACAGCAATATGCCATTCCGTGCTACATTTCAGATTTTTATTAGAACCAGCTTGGCTGGATGGCCACGTACAGATCGTTGCTTTGAGAAAACTTCCCTCGTTGTAAACGGAAAATCATGGATTGCCGCAAAGTAAAAAGTATATCCCTGCAAAGTCTTTTGCCTTCGGATTTCCTTCACTTTTATAGGATAGCTGATACCTTTCTTTGCTGTAAAATGTAAAAAGATGGACTGGCATCCAAACTCTAATAATATGAATTGCTAAATTCTATATAAAGTATTGAATTGAATTTACCATGTTTACAGCCTTCTGGCAACATTCAATCAAACCATAAGAGCTAGGGGAAACAATTCCGTTCAGAGTACTCATTTTTACTACTACCCAAGTATCTCAATAATATGAGGGATAACGGGCAATGGCTATGCAACATTTTCATTCAATCTCCTTGTCACCCTAAAAACTAGGAAACAAATAGGGTTAGCATATTCATAGAAAACCACTGATGTTGCTGCTACAGACACTTCATACGAGTTCCAAAATTGCCCTTAGAACCACAAAATAATATAATATTTAGGTATACATATAGATGGAAAGTTACTACAACCATAATTTAAGAAGAGAATCACTTCTCCATCTAATGGATGCAATAAGAACAGTGCAGCTTGCTGCTAGTCTCCTGAAAACGGTAAGACCAATAAAACGTTGGTAATCTAAAACTTAAGCGCAGATCCCTACGCAGCCAGCGCCATGCACAATCCCCGTAAAACGCCTGCTGCTGCGGGGTCAATTCCAAACGTGTGTTCTCAATTAGAGCAGCTCGGTATGATCCAGCATCCAGCATCCAGCATTGCAGCCGTCAACCAGAATGCCCCACGCATGTGGGTAGCACTTAGGCCCGTGGCATTGCTTTGATTAGGCGATTGATAGGCTTCAATTACTGCAGCACGCGTCGCGTTCACTCGTACAACGACGCACGCTCGCGCACGACCGGTCGCATTTATTGAATATCACAATTATTGTTGTGAGCTTTTCTTAGCTAGCAACAGCTGTGGTGTGTATGGACCTTTTAATTGGTTGTTGTAAAATGGGGGGAGCTGTTTGAGTTTCTGTGTTTATTATGTTTTTATTGGTACCTTATACGGATCTAAGCAGTAAATTGTGATAGCCTTTATAATACAAGCCAGCTTTTATAATTGTAACAATTACCCTTATGTTATGTGTAACAACTTCGTTCTGTGCCGTTAAGTATATTACCGGACACAACTACCGAAATAAATGTTTACTGCCATGTTCACCTATAGAGTTTAAATCATCGTAAAATATAGTCAACCCCTTGGCTAAAACCGAACGAAATATTAGGAAATATTTTACCGGAAGGGAAAGCACTTATTTTGCGATTATTTCTAGCCAATCGCAGCCCATAAAAGGCTTGCCAGACAAATCCCTAATCACCAATTCGGCAAAGTACACGCAAAACACGTGGAAATCACGACAGCAGCCATATTTGTATCGCAAATTGCCAATATACCCACTGCACTTCAGGACAAAAATGCTAACAGCTCTTTATAGTTGAGATGGCGGTACAGTTTTGCATCAACCGTCTGTGCAGGCGAGTGCTCAATCATCTTCGTCACGGCTCGTGCGAGAATCAAGAGCCATTACATCGCATTTGCCACGCTTGATTAGTTGCATTGGCTTGTTGTGTTATTAGGCGGAATCGGTTTCTAAGGTAGGGTGTACAGACTCCAAACTAAACGCAATTTCACACTGAGAACAGGACTGGATAATATTCGTTTTTTGAGGACAGACTTCTGCACACATTAGCCGTTATGTTTCGAAACGTTTAAAATGAAATGTTACTGGATTTGTATATATTGCAATTATTGATATACCTATCTGTTACTATTCAATCTTGCTCTAGATTGATATATTTTACACTTGTCTTCCGATTTCTATAATCGATGTCTATAATGTCTATAATGATGCTAGGATCAGTATTTTAAAAATTGGTCCGCCTCTAAAGAAACAAGTCCACTTTCCTTCTCAGGATGAACTGGATAATAGTTTGCAGCAGGAGTTAACGAGTGGAGAAGAGAAAGAGAGAGAATATTGAGAGGGAGAGAGGTTGCAGTTGCAGTTTGTTTATCAGACCAGCTGTTCTCTGGAAATGCATGCTCCTTGCATTTAGCATGAAGATGCTGACTGAGTTGACACACTACATGTACAGGTTACTTTATATAGTGCTAATTGTTGCCAAGTTCATATCGTTATTGTAGCGGAAAACATCTAATAAATCCATTAACTCGTGTTTGAATTAGCGGCTACCGATTCTATCTATGCATATTAAAAGTAGTATTCCTATGCGTGAGATTTTTACGAGTCCCAGGATCATTATCTTCGATTGTTATGAAGTCAAATTGATTCACCAATTGATCCTTTGACCACATTTCCATCGGAACCACTTGGACGTAGTTAAATTTTGCCCCTCGGAGAAAAACAATTACGAATGTAAGATGAGAGACGTCCATGAGTCGATGGCGACCGACAAACAAAAGATGGCACGATGACGATTGAAACGGACGGCCGAAGGTATTCAATTCCAATTGATTTGCGTGGAGCGGCCGCATCGGAGCTCGAATACGCCTTTGGACAATAATACATAATACGAAACGCCACCCACATGACGGCCTCTGATGGCCTGCCCACGTGGTCGGTCACACAAAACTCTTGTTTTCCTTCCGAAGCGGCCGCAGCAAATATTTGCGTTTTGCGTTAACAATCGAGTTTGTGCGCAAGTTGGCTGCGCCGAAGACTGCGAAGTTCGCGCGGAGCAAAAATCGTGAAACAGAAAGTCTACTCATCTGCTGTTTATCTGCAAACACACTGTGAAAACTTTGTGGAGGTCTTTTTGGGGTTTTCAGCTTTATGTGGATACGATCTTCGCTTCCAATATCCTGTTTCATATTTTTTCTTCGCTATTTTTATAATGCGACCGCAACCGCAAAATCTGGCTGGGACGTTAATGAACGGGTCATTCAATTATAATTTTCACAAGTTTTCCTTGTTTATCTCCCAAGTTAGCCCGTTGGTTAGCTCCTTTCGTTAGTCACCTTCACTTCGCGTTTGAGAAAATGGTGGACAATTCACTGAGTTACACAACGTTAAAGACATTGCGTGTCTCGCTAGTCACAAACCGCACTCGGCTAAATTACGCTCAATAATTGTATGTAATTAAATAAAGTGCAACAAATTAATTCAACAGCACTGATTTTTAAACGCTTTGCCGAGCCGTCGGTATCATTAAACCATTTATCCCGAAGAAGTTAATTATTGTGTGGAAGTGAAGAATTAATTAAAATGCAAATTACACAATCGCTCACACACTTCTCCACATATCATCTTTTCGAGTGATGAGTTTGATGACACTGTGTGTCAAATTGCCAATTTAAAATGCAATTTTATACACTTGCATTGATAGACTGCAAACTATTCATTAAAATAATTTCCAATGAATTCAAATTAAAATATGAACTCTTTTCAGGTCACGGGATCAATAAAATTTGTCAAATAGCGAATCGCACTGCACCTTACCAAAAACGCGACGTCAACTTATACAGTCAGCCACTGCAATTTTACATGGCAAGACACCAAACGAAATTCAAATATGGCCGCACATGCATTAATGTGCACCACATATTGAATACACATTGCCGCGTTGTCGATTTTTTCGCTCAGCTTTGCGATACGTTTTGAAAGTAGGACAGTCCGAGCCGTCCTATGGTGAGTTCACTTTGACACGCCTAAAAAATACTCCTATGCATATACACAAGGCAAATAAAACATACTGGGGCGCCGCCATTTTGTTCGATAGTGCATGCATTGGAACGAATCGATCAGTGTGCTGTCGCTAATTGCTACATTCGAGGGTAATCACACACATGATTGCACAAACATAATTACACACACCCGCATGACTGTATATGGATTTTTCCGTCCTGGTCGGCGTTTGCATTTGTGGGGCCCTTCACGAGGAAGAGCGGCACAGGTCACGACCGAATTTTGCATTGTTCCTGAAATTGAACACCGTTCATACATGCAATTTGTGCAGAGATGCACATTTTCAGAAACATTTGTGTTTATGCTTTTGTAAGGTGTAATTTCTTTAATTTCTTTCATGCTGAATAAATCTTATAAGGCTTTCCCAGAGATGAACCGAATTCTCGGAAGACATTATTTCTAAAATTTTCAGCAATTCATTATTTATGCCTTTTCCGATTTGACTGAAAATTGTCGTCAAAACTTAAAATTACCTGCATTGAGTCTATGGGAAATTTTGGAATTTTCTATGTGCCCCCACTCTCACACTTACACATTTTTACCGAAGAATAGTTATTCCCTAAGAAGACGAAGAAATTAGAAAACTTTCTAATCAAGGATGCAAAATGTTATCAGCAATAACTATTAATTAAAAAAAAATACACATTTCTGCATCTCTACCACCATATTCTTTGTAAACGCTCGAGTGGCCGTGAGCCGCGACGTGCATTGGACGCTAATTGCGCGTCTAAGTGCACGCTAATTGTCGGTGGGTGGGTGGGTGTGCCCGTGGCGAGAACGTGTGCTATCTGTCAGACCACTGGCTGGCTGATAACACTATCACCGGGCCAGATCAGCAGCAGTTGCAGCCTCCGACTCGCATTGCCCGGCGGGAGATTTCTTGCAGATGTCAGAAGGTCCTTGCGAGTGGCAGCGCCTTATTGCGAGCCCTGTGCAGACGATTTTCCTATACATTTACCTTAAATTAAGTAATGGTTTTAGCTATAAGTAAAGGAATCAATAAGCCTTAATAAGGAACTATAAGGAATCTATATAAGGAATCTTTACCTTCGAGTGCGCGAAATCTTGTCGGACAAGGAAATTATAGTTTCGGGAGTTGGTCGTTGCAATGTAGGGCAATACATTTCACACATTCTGAAAATGCATATAGGTAATTATAAAGGCACGATACTATAAAGGCACGATATAAAGGCACGAAGGAACTGTGGGCCCACATGGTAATGCAGCTAATAGCTTCCCATCCCTTAGAATCGAAGGACAGGCGCCAAGAATGGTGAATCGAAAACTAATTTTGCCTTTATCTGGGCTTGTGAACTTGCCGTGCAATTTGTATTATGTTGCATTGAATATAGTGAAGTGTTCCATGTCACAGCTAGTAGAAGCATATAATTTTAACCCTTTCTCTTTCGAGTTTGTCCATAATACACTGAAATCCTGGAATTCAATTTTTACTTATTAAAACATGGCCTTATTTTCAAGACCGCAACAAGTAATTTCGCGAAAGTATTGTCTATATTAATTCAGACTTTCTTACGTTTACTAAGGTTTTTTTTCAAATATCTCCCTGCAAATATGCATCTGCATTTTTAAATTTAGACTTGTTTTAAAGTGTGCACTCAGCCCAAGGAAATTAAAAAAATTCACTTGTTCGTTAGAACGGGATTTTTCTTTGACAAGTGAAAATGTGACATTTGCAATTGCAATGGAATATCAATTATGATTAACCATGCGACTCAAAACACGATATTTTCCAATCAACCGAAGGCGCGACTGAATGTCAAGAGTGTCGATTCCTCCGTCTCGGCGCTGGCCGCGAGACAGCGAACAAACACGGAAATCTCCTCGCAGATTCGTCTCCTCTTGGTGACTGCAAGGCTAGGACCACATGCTCAGTCGCGTCTTTTTGCCGTGCCAAAAGTCGTGGCTGATTCGTCGGAAGTAAATCAACTCGCTGGTCAAAGGCATGTCAAATTGAAATGGGAAATGAATATTATAACGTTTATAGAGATGCGGGCGAGACCTCATGAAGTGGTCATAAGCAATCAATTACCTGTCATTAAAACATCGTGGTGCGATCGATACAACAATCATTTAGTCTTCACACACACAGTATTCTATATATATATCTGAAAATGGCTTATCTGTTAACTATAAGGATTAAGCCTAGTGTAACATCACAGTTACCATCGTTCAGACTTCTAAATGGAGCTGTTACGCATTGGAAGGCTGTGGGAATTTTACACTAAACGTCTGCATTGTAGATGAATTTTCAAACATTCTTTAAGTTACTTTTAACATATTCTATTTGTTTTGGACGTGCTTCAAAAAGTTAAAAAAGTTATGTCACTCATTGGCATATGCAACGAAATCTCCCAGACTATTTCCCAAATATCCCCCAAAACCAAAACTACAAAGACCAAGAATGACAAGGATATACAGCAGGACACTCGAAGACGTTTCTTTGTAAACATCGTCACATTACGTGCTCACACACATACGCACACACATTACGATGGCTCTCGAGTGAACAGGCAAAGCACCTCGCGACCGAGCTCGAGGGTCTTGCGTTTGTTTGTCTGCAACAATGACAATGCACCAAGGACGATCGTCGAGCAGGACCAAAACCTTATATGCGTCTCACAGAGAGATGGTTTTGCTCTCATGGCTGCAGAACCTCAGGCCGACGGTGCGGCTGTGCCGAAGGCCGGGATGATTTAGGTAATTGCATGGAATTTAAAATGCAACAAAAAGAAAATACTCTACAAATTGCACGTTTCCGCAATGCTTGCAAATGTTTGATACAATGAGATAGTAGTATACCTATGTAGCTACTCTACACAACGCAGTATATGGGGAGCAATTCAAGATTGAAAGAGTCATGAATTACTGCAATTTGAGATGGTCAGGTTCTTTGTCTAGATCAATCACCATCCAGTCGGTGAACCATACAATGTCAATCCTTAACTAGATCTTGCTCTTGTAGGTATATATACACTTCAGATACCTATAGGTACCCAAAATTAGGCACCAATATTTGTCCGAGAAAACTTTTAATCGTGGCCAGAAGGTGAAGAGAAAAATTGTCCATTTATTTGTGATGCTGGGGAGCGATTGTGTAAAAGTGTATATCGATCGGTATCCAAGGGTAACCGATCGATAGCTGAAAGTTGCCCTGAATTCAATGGGCAGTGCTGCCGATAAACATCGATAACTCGTCGATAACTTTACACAATCGCTGTCCAGGTTTGTGACTGCTCTTTGGACTCCCATAAGCCCTAAAATAACTCAATACGATTGCTAAAGAAATGAAACACTGAGTCCAACTATTCAACAGACCATAGCAAATGAAAACGTCTCTGTCACCCGATGTTTAATGAAGTCGTGAACACGGGAGCTCCTTCGCTGCACAACAACTAGATCAACTGACGCCTCCAGGGCGAAAGAGCGGAATTGACTGTCCGTATTCGAAAACGACCGCACCGAAATCGCATAACCATAGGTTGGACGTGGTTGCCCCGCGATGTGCCTCTAGGTGTTTCGAATATGACTGTCAGTAAACCACAAACAGGATTGTGGAATGAGTCGATCGGCTACATCTCATATTATACTCGTTTTTTGCCGATGAATACCTTTAGGTATATAAATGGGATCTGCTTTGAACGAAGCTGCAAGCGGGTATGTTGCAAAGACGTTTGCCAATTATCATTCGGGCCATTGGTGTTGACGTACCGAATGGACAAAATTTTTTTTAAACAAAATTAACGGATATCAGAGAAAAAATGTGGTTTTTCAAGTATATAACGACTCGCCTTTCTGTTTCATGTTTCGAACAGAAATCACGTGCAATACTGCAATCCTGCTGTACCTGAGGTAGATTGTTTTACAAGTAGTCCAAGTGCAAATTGACTTCGCAGTGACTTTAAAGATGCCACTAAATGATTAAAATCAAATAGCTTTAGAGTTTGGGCTAGAGCGGCGCCGCCCAAAAATCCTCAGCCCAGCCAAGTTCCCCGTCAAGGGGGCAGTGGGCAGGGATCGCGGGGGTGGGGGGGGGGGGAGGGGGCGTATATGATAATTATCGGACGGATGGCGGAAGATGTAACTCAACTTTCCGCTCCGCTGGTCGTGATCGACGATGCGGCGGGAAGGTCGGCAGGGTCATTAAGTCATCAGGTTAACAAAACGAAACAACAAAGGCGGCTGTTCCCGTCGCTGCAGCAGCTATCATCGAAATGATCCGGCAGCACTCTTTTGAGACGAATCTCGTGCCGCGCAGATGACGCGTTTAAAAACGCGAGGCGCGAATCTTAATTACGAATCTCGAACGTCTCGTAACGTAAAAAATTGGGATGATATCCGATACGAGGGCAGTGATCTTTCGAACGTCGGAGTGTTTTGTTGAGTGCCGTTTGAATACAGCGCGTGTGTGTGTGGCATTTATGAATATGGGTAAATGCTTCTGGGAAAATAGTTTTAATGTAGAGATCTTGGTCGTTGTCTCCATTTAGGTCGCTACAGTTTTTTTTTCTGGTTTTTATGTTCACTGATTACAAATGGAATTTAAAAGAGAGTATGATGACCACGTAAAGATTTGAGTAAAAAAGTATACACACTCCTAATTGTTTCTGTTTGATGACACCGCTTAAAAGCTCCACAATCTTACAATTACGCAACAAAAAGTCCATTTGTCGCTCCCTTATTTCTACGCGCAAAGTACCGTCCTCAATTGGTCAAAACTAGTTCTGAACAGTATAGTTTTTGGCCGATCCATTATCGAC
Source organism: Nemoura dubitans (assembly GCA_921293005.1). Classification (NCBI taxonomy): domain Eukaryota; kingdom Metazoa; phylum Arthropoda; class Insecta; order Plecoptera; family Nemouridae; genus Nemoura; species Nemoura dubitans. The sequence goes on from OV121076.1 coordinate 43,286,903, forward strand.
CACTGGAAACTAAAATATACTAAAATATTATAACGACGTGTGTAGCAAAAGCGATGGAAGCACATGGTAGCTAATTGCTACAATTCATTATCCTTGGTCGAAAGCTACAATGTTTCTTCTAAACAGAAGATGACAAGATGATTGATAGATTCGCAGTGCCAGCCTTGATGTGTCCGCTTCACGTAAAGTAACTGCTGCAGCTATCAGGCGTCGACTGTAATCTCATTCATTATTGCCATTTCCCATCTCCTACTCCCGGCCCGGACAAAAAGCAACTAGCTTTTTCCATTTCATTATTTAGAAAAAGGAACTGAAAGGCACTATAACTGCGAAGTCTATAAAACTGGAGGTTGATATGAAAGAAGATATTATTCCAGCTGAGAAAGTAGAAATAAGCCATGTTGCAATGTTATGGCTAAAAAATGTTTTACTCCATGGGAAACGTTTGCCTTGAAAATTGTTCGCATGCGTTTGTTCTGGGCTCAGACTGCTACTTTGTAAGCATCAAGCTTGTCAAGTTGTATAGGGGTTATTTTTTATTTTCATTTCAGTACTAACCGTATTATAAATGGACGGAATTAGTGTACTAATAGTTATTTCTATGCAAGGAAAAAAACTTGCAAGCAATTGTATTGGAGTAATGGTACACATTTTCCATTGCCCAATGGCATATTTTGTACCCACCGAACATACAACCCAAAATATGAGGTTTATTAATCCAACCCTCCAAGGAGTTTTCATGCAATTACAAAATTTGTAACCGAATGTGACTTGACAAAAACTAACTCGGTATTTTTCACCACCCCCAGCTGTTTTCAAAAATCCCTGAGTAATTTGACATTAAACCCCTTTTGACATCCATATGACATCCTTATGACATCCAGGCTCATGTGGAAGGACACACATTTGCAAAGCAATCCATAGTTTTCAAAAACAAACACGCATTACTGATTTCCCCTAGGGAAATATTGAAACTTTATATATCATTCAAATCCCAGTTCGATATAGTGCTAAAGATTGGACAAGCAGACATGACTCTTGAAAATTAAACAATCCGTAGTTTTAACTAACTGCTTTTGATTGGAATCTTTGATATCTGTGATAAATCCATGAGGTGTAAAAAACTAGTGTATCCCGTCTATAACTCAATACAGGCAAAAGACTCTTGGAAATTAAACAATCCATAGTTTTAACTAACTGCTTTTTATTGGAATCTTTGATATCTGTGATAACTCCATGAGGTGTAAAAAACTAGTGTATCCCGTCTATAACTCAATACAGGCAAAATCTCTTGGAAATTAAACAATCCGTAGTTTTAACTAACTGCTTTTGATTGGAATCTTTGATATCTGTGATAACTCCATGAGGTGTAAAAAACTAGTGTATCCCGTCTATAACTAAATACAGGCAAAAGACTCATGGAAATTAAACAATCCATAGTTTTAACTAACTGCTTTTTATTGGAATCTTTGATATCTGTGATAACTCCATGAGGTGTAAAAAACTAGTGTATCCCGTCTATAACTCAATACAGGAGTTATGCTATCTCTCTCTCATGCAACTCCATCTCTTTGCTAATCGCCGCTAGATGCACTACATTGCATCTGGACGGCTTTAGACGAAGACGCAAAAAACGCACCACACATCTCGCTCTTGATGAGAAATGTCTGTGTGCGGCTAGAAGAGAGAGAGAGAGAGAGAGAGAGAGACAATTCCAGATGTGCTCTCAGAGAGCTCGACATTTTGGAACTTGATCAACTCGCGTCTTTCGACTTTTGGAACGGATCTTGGAAAGGGACGTGGTGTGGGGGGGGGGGGTTGATCTGTGCCCACCCAGTTGCCCCCCCCCCCCCCCCCGAATATCGGCTATGAATAATAAACGTGGCGTCGTCAAAATGAGCTGATCGCTTTTTATGATGCTTTCCGCGCAAGGTCCCCAACGTTTTTAAGAGTTCCATAAAAAATTACATTTATTACATGGTATAAATGTGCATAGTTTTGAAACTGGGAAATTTCAGACGAGCGACATAAAATAATAAACGTTTCCCGAATAGCGCGATATAAAAAATTTGTGTAATATAAACCAATATGAGCTGAAATGTTAAGCTTATAATTGACATGCCTTTTCTTGACCTAAGCAACGTTTTGCAGTGTTGCATGTTGGTATATATTTATTGCTTGTCACAATTCACCAATTTATTTTACGCTGCTCTCTATATGGTAGTGAATTCTTACAAGATATAAGCACGTGAATCTTGAAATATAATTCACCAATCGAGTTTACCTACACAGCATTCGTGCATTATTAGCACGCTCCGTACACCGCACCTTTCCTCCCAGGAAAAAATACAAGTACGGGGTTTTCACTCTTCGCACCGGTCAACATCCTGCGTGTGGCTTTGCAACCAGGCGAGGACGACGACGGCGAAGGCGACAACGGGATAAGAGACAGCGTCGTCCCGTTTCCCGTGCTCCCACCGCGGGATCCGCTAATTCGAGTATCCGTTCCCGGCAACGCAAACATCACTGATGTTTCTGCGGTCGTCGCTCCATTGCGGGCTGGAATTGCTGCGTGCTTTTCCCTTTTCGCTGCCCGGCGGTCTCTGATGTTGGTGCTGTATCTTGTTGAGGAGCGTAGAATGGCGCTAGACATAACATTATTTTACGGTTAAAGTTTCCCCACCGCCTTCTCTCAACATAATGGCCGTAAGAGACGAACAGCTCTAGTTATGTTAGAAGGCTGTGCGGTGGTAAACTCAAATTAATCCTATCATATCGTTTCCTTTCCCACTGAGAACAGAACAGAATCGAAATTGCTAAAGGCACAACGCCTGTGAGAGGTTTGATCCTTTTCGAAAGTCTCGCAAAATGTACTGTTTTGAGGCCGAATGTCTAAAGTATATTTTAAATTTCTGTTGAACGTTTACACAAAACATTTTCTAGTAGCAAAATAAATTCCTTTGTGCTCTTCTCAGTACGTTATGGATGGAGAATTGGAGAGTGCAGTTGAGTTGCATGGTTTGCCAACAGAGTACTCTGCCAGTGCACATTGTGGGCTCAAGGTAAAAAGAAAATGCATTCAACTCGAATGCTCCAAAATTGAAAACGTTTAGTATAATTCCTCTTCTCTTCGGAATTCGCTGAAGGATTAGTAAAAGTGTGAGGCACTATCACAAATTTTAATTAAAAACATTAGCTCCCTCAAAAAAACGCAATGTTATGACGTTGAAATGTGGTGGATCCATCCATTTTTCATAACGCAATTCAGACAGTTCAAGGAACGATGAAATTAAATGTCAACCCATCTCGCATCATGACCAATGTCATTTTTTAATGCAATAAAAATCCTCCCGCATAAAACAATAGGACTCTACTAAAATGTCATCATCGGCTCAAGGGTCAAAATGAGTTTACACTTTCTAAGAAACTGCATCGGGCAACGATGTTACAAGGTCGATAAAAGTGCAACAACCACGAAGTGCACTTGCTGCACTAATGCATCGTGTGCAGTGCACATGCATTTCCTTGTAACGAGTGCATTCTCCCGGTTCTTCGAACTCGGCTGTGCGCTGCTGCTTGCTGATTGCAAGGTGATAGCGTTAGCAGAAATCGAATACCTTTTCTCAGTCCATGGTTTATCGTTCGCGCTTGAGTTTTTCATTTTTTGCACATGCAGTTTTTCGCATTCATCGGCGCAGTACGGACATGAAATTGCAGAGTTTTTCTGAATCGCATATCGGTATTTTGCTATAGGGGCTACTTCAAGTTCGAAGATCTGCGCAAGCGTGCTGCAAAATGTTACATTACAATTGTATGTTTGCAATTCTCAGCTGGGAAAAATTACGGCAAAAAACTGGATTCTTACATTTGATTTTTTTCTATTTCCATTTTCAGTTTTCACAATTTCTGTGCTAAAAGCCACATTTCTAACATTAAAAACAAACCTATATAATAAAATGGGTTTACCATGCACTGCTCTTTAAAAATAAAAAGCTCACCCAAATGCAACCCGCATAACAACCATTTTAAAACTACAGCTCCTGAATTCTAAACGGAAATGTCAACGAAGTTGGCATGCAACCTTCGCTCTCCCAGTCCCACCACCAAAGGAGCAATGCATCCCGACTCGGTGACTGCCGCAGTGGCGCCACCGAGCAATTCGCCTCGTCTCGAAATCCGACGAAGAACGCAGCTCCCTTTCGTTTCAATTAGCCACGAACCCCGCCCAATTACCACTGCCTCTCCGGCGAGTGATGTCGAACAATGGGTCGGCGTCCACCACTACAATATCACTTCGACACACTTCACATCCACAAGTACAAGACAACAGACGCCACGCAGACCAGGAAATAGTTTGTTACATTTATCGGCGCCTGCCCTGTGATCTTTATATACTTCAATTCACATTAACTATATATTGTAGCTCTCTGGGAATCGGTTTTGTCCCTTTGGAATTACTTGCGTTTCCTGCCACAGGGATGGTGCACTATTGTTTTAATTGCATGCGGGCCCCCTGTTCTATAGCACCCGGGCGTGTGTGGTAAATGTAACAAGTGTTTTTAATTGTTACGCATGAACATAAATTACTTTGAAGGGAGTTTATACTCGATAAGTAGTCGTATATACGGTAGACCGTTTGTCAATATTTCGTGGCCGACAAAGATATGATGCATATTAATTTTATTCCTGTCTTATTGCTTTTAGATACCTTTAATTAATATGCACATGATAATATATTGTAAATATTTTTCTAATCGAATGACACCGATATCAAAACAGCTACTATTGAGACGATATCTCTCTTGATTTATTCTATGTATATATAATTTAATTTATGAAAAATGTGCTGTGAAGTGTTGCTAACTTTTCTTCTGGTTCGAGCGAGCGCAGCATGCAGGATTTCCGCGACAAGGAACTGAATTAATTTGATAAATTGCTGGTGCGCGCGCCATGAATCTATTTAATGCGATTTTGATTGAAACTGATATTTACGACAACTCTTGAAAACGAGGTCGAAATATCTTTGAAAACTCTTTTGCGTCTCGTTCCACTTGACATTTTTCGAACACACAAAATTAATCTGAAAAGTATATTTGTAGCGATCGTTGAAATTCAGTTTCTGTGTGCAATGCATTTCAGTTTGGGCCAGCGGGCGACCGCGCCAACGGGACAACGATGCCGTGAATTTTTCAGCGTCAAAGCGAGTTATTTCGGATGTGTTGCTTTGACACGTGGATATAAATCTCCGGCGGCGACCCGAAGGGGCACGCAAATCCCCGAGTGATAAACGCACGTTGGAAGATATTGTTAACTAATCCTGCAGTACAAATAGACCATCTCCGAGCCTTCTATAATGCTGCTAGTCTCTCGTAAGCCGCCGCTTACTATATAGACCCCGAGATTTATGTGCCGTTCAAGAACAGGCTCCATCTTCCATATTTTCTACTAGCGACAAATTAATTGGCTGGGTATAAATACGCTTCGGTCGAGTAGTGTTGTGAGATGAAAATTTGTCCCACCGGATAATATTAAGACACATTTTCTTAAATGTGTAGCAGAGAATACATATTCTACTGTCATTACTTGTGCTTCTTATCAGAAATTGAGGTTACAACTACCTTATCAATAATGTTCTTCATATTATACAAAGATGGCGCCAGGAAACTTCCAATGATTGACAGCAAGTGTAATCGACTACCTTAACTTCACTCCCACATCCCCAACTATAGCGATCACTTATCGAGTGCGCTCCAATTTTTACTCCAAAGATAATTAATCATCGCGCCAGGACAGGAGGTGCCATACTGGCTTGTGCAAGAAAAGAGTATACGACCATCCTCCCAGAAACATCAACAACAGGCCTTTAATTAAGCAAATCTCCATTACACACGAATTCATCAATCTTCATCTTATATTAGAGTATAAGCTAACTAAACCAAACATTCGCTTAATTGCCAACTGCTAGCTAATTCTCTCATGAAGCTTGTTGCAGCCTTTCAACCGCTATTTACATTACCACCAGAGAACGATGGAGCAAACAGTAAAAAAAAAACACACACACACATATCGTGTGAAGACGTACGGTGTAAATATAGTTCAGTATGTTTTTACGTTGACATGTTTGTGGAGAAATTGGCCGATGGGTTACTGCGAGGGGAGGGGAGGGGGGGGAGAGAAAAGTGCCGGGGGCTGTTTACACATACGTCAACGCATTTGCTTCCTGTCCGGAAAACTGAAGACTCTGTGCAATCCAGCGCCAAGTAAATCATTCGCCGCTCACAGAAATTGGTCAATCATGATGGCCATTTCGTCGGGCAATCATGTCCCGTGGTTATCCCATTCAGCGTATCAAGTTGCTAAAGTGTTTGAATCGCTCTTACACGCCAGTTAAGGTGCCATGACATGCCGATAAATTCGCGCACCGTATATAACGAAGCAGGGAAACTACGCGTATCTTGCCGGGTTCCTTTCAAATTTGATGAATCTGCGTGTACATTTCACTATATTGCAATGCCTATATAAGAGTAGGTGAGAACGTATCTTTGGTGATAGCTGTTTATGTATAATTCTGAACAATTCATGGTTCGCTATGATTTTGACGTTCATACGAAAATAAGGAGGAAAAGAAGATCAAAAGAAGTTCAAAAGAAGTTCAGAACCTCCGCGTCATTCAGATTGGCACTAAAAAGAATCAATCAGATTTCGTTGTTTTCAACCGAACCCGCTCTCAGAATTGCGCGTTCCTCGATTACAAAAAAATTGATTTGGCATACATATCCCTTTTATAGTTTTATACCAAAAGCGAAACGCGATCAAATACAGGCACCCTGTTGCCATTTTAAACTCTTTCCCCCCGATCTTATAAACAATGCATTTGTATGTTGTATTGCATGTCACGCCAATATCCACGGGCCTCCGCCCAACGCGAGCCCGAACGCCTACGAATCGCTCTTCGTCCTTTTTACCGACCGTTGATTGACGAGCATCAATCCGTCAAGCGTCTCGGCATCCGATGCTGCTGCCACACAGATCGACCGAGTCGCACGATTCGTGGTGCCGTCGCGTCTGCCGAGACCGAGGCCTCCTCGACGCCGTCGCCGGGCCGCGTGTTTCCTTTTCGTGCCTCGTAGACGCTATGTTAAATTTCTACAGTTTGGAAATCATACTGGCCGTGTAAAATATTGGTACCACATTGGTAGCAAACTGGTATCAAAGTCAATTGGACGACTAGAATCGTCATATTTACATCGCATTTCACTTAGAAATTGTTTCCTTTCCTGAAATCTTCGTCATTTCTGTGTGCATCTCTGAACCTTGTCGTGCGTTGTCGAGGATGTACTCAAGTTTTTAATTGTATTACTCCTGAAACATCACAGTAGGTTCTCGAATTGTGTACCCTGGGTAATTTTTTAAGGCCAGCTCCGGACAAACTGCCCAAAAAGCCCATCTAAATGCAGGAAATTTAACATTGCGTCTACGAGGCACGAAACGGAATAGCGTCGCCGGGCCGAGTTCGCGTCGGCGTGCGTCCTCCGCTTGCCGTCCGTCAGCGACGGGCGAAAAAAAACTCCGCGCTCGCGATGTGTTGATTGTGTCAATCGGTGTTCAGGTCTAGTGCTAACTTTGCGGTCTAAAAACATAACTGACGACTTATTTTTAGACCAAGATGTAAGAGGCACTAATCGGATGTTGCTTTTAGGGTGTGGTTATCGTAGGTATACAAATGCAAGAAACCGGATCTTTATCGACATGACGATGATTATTCAAAACTTCTTAATAACGTTTGACGTGACATATACACCAATGGGGGTCATTTGGGGTAGCAGCAATTCGATCTTTAATTCAGAGCGCATCTCTTCTATAGCGGCCTAGAAAAACGCAACCTCTAAAAAATATCAACCAACATAACGTTATCATTATCTTTTTTTATTATAATGGTACCAACCCTACGAATTTGAATACAGAGATGCAGATTTCCACAGGTAGATAAGTCACCGTATACTACATCGGTGCACACCTTTTCTCAAAGTCTGACAATGCGACGTGTGTCGACAAAATCGTCGCATTGTCTTCGAAGACTGGCGTGGAGCTACACCTATCTTCACATACGTTTCATGGAATTGAAACAGCGCCGACGTGTCAAACCCGTCGGCAGGCATTAATTATATACACACAGTCGAATACCAATGCTCATTGCTCAGACAATACGATTATAGTATAATATTCACAAAATGAGAATACAAATATCACGCAACTTTGCCGGTGCCAAGGTTTTCGTCAGTCCGCTGGCTTTCACTGGCTTTAGACACATGAAGCTGTCGGAGAGTGGAGGCAATTTTGAATATTTGTATTGTATTGAGTTTCGTTGGCGATGTTTAGAGGATGTCAAGAGAGTCGGAGGACGGTACGCGTTGCGGTTATGTTTGTCTGGCGTCTATATGTTGATGCCACGAATTGATTGCGAAAAGATTGCCAGATCATTTCGACATGATTCGCGCGGGAGTGTTGGCAATATTATGATTGCCGTAAAGGTATGAAATTGCATAAAATATTAATCCGAATACAGTATTTATGTATTCAAGTGAAGCAGCGTTTCGGTATTTTTGCAATAGTTTTATCGACAGAAAGAGAATGGAACAAAAGAGATGTTGGTCGGCTCCCAAATCGACAAATCGGTATACACCTGTACCAGTGACATATCAGGAGTCAGGATTAATGATGAAATTCTGAAGCTTTCAGGAAGTTTCAATCCATTTGAAACGCGATATCTCTTATAATCTTTGATTGAATCCTTTCAAGCTTATGAAGGTACTTGGTCCGCTTTTATAAGCGGTAAATCTATTTTGATTTTCCTCTGCAGTCTAAATGGTTGACTTGGTATCGTGTACCAAAGTTCAAAGCAAGTGGAAATCTAAATAGGCACAGCGAAAGGAAACTAAGAAATGTGCAAGATTGTATGTACACAAACGCGCTGGCAAGACGCCGTGTCTGTTCAAAGTGAGAGAGTGTAACGTTTAGCGTTTAGCCGTCCCCCCCCCCCTCCCCCCACTGTCCGGCGGTTGCCGCGGATGATTGGAACGCTGGCACGGTGACAATGGATTCGTTTGCCGGGCGTCGGGACGCCGAAACAAGCGTCGGTATGAATGATTGAGCGCCGCGGAGTCCGACGTCGGGCGTCGTCGGATCGGGAACGACGCTTGCATGGACGGGGATCTAGTGACGGACGCACGGATGAACGTGTTGGGACTAGAGATTTCGGGGCTGGTTTCCTCGGTGGTTGGTTTAGAATTTGACAACATTGATTGAGCTGCGAGAATTATTGAATTTGATTGACAGTTACGTACAAATGGAAGCCCGATCATACAAACTGTCAGTTCTCCAGCTGCGCTTTTGTTTTACAGCAACAACGCCATGCCAAATGTGTTAAATAATTTCCAGTGCGTCTCTCTTTTCAGAATTGAACCCAAACGCATATCAGTATAAAATGTGTGTATCCCGAATACCAGTAAACTAGGCTCAGATATAGTTTTCAGATTGTTTCGTTATCCATGTTGCCAGTTCTTCTACAACAGATGTCTCCACAAACGAACAGATCAATCCAGAAATGGATTGAAACAATTCCTACAGAACAAATGACTAACTCAAATGTTTCATTTTCTGTTCCCAGGAAGCTACCCAAGGAAGGACGTCGCGATCGTCCAGACACAACGACCAACGTTCAATCGACGACCAGTCAATTCTCTGACAAAATCGTCAACAAAAGTGCTTGAACACAAAAAAACCAACGAACAATTTCCCATTAAAACGGAAAAACCAAAACAAAGACTTTTCACACAAATCAAATTCCACTATTGACAAGCCCCTGTGATACCGACGCCGCGACGCCGCGACGTCTCCTGCAAGATGTACAACCTGAACGTGAACATGGGCGCCGCGACGCACCACAACCTGCTCAGTCTGGGCCTGGACACGGGCTGCACGACGCCCAAGACGCCAGAGATCCTCAACTCGCTGATCGCGATGAGCAACCCCTTCGACGGATACGCGCAGCATCGCAGCGCGGGTCAGCGTGGACCCCGACAGGCCGCCTGTCCCCCCGGCACTAGCGACAGCTCGTCTTCCGGCTCTCCTATGGGTAAATTGATCGATAATGTACATTTCCTGTGCCTACATCGAATAACACCATACCTGTGACTAAACCATGTTTTTACTGCTGATATATTCGAGGTTTATATATAGGTTAATTCGAGTGTGTATCAGTTTATAGCAGCATTCGAGCCCCAAGGGATTGGAAAAACTCCCTTTTGAGCGTATTTAAACAACTGTCACCATTTCACCAAATGATGACGAGACCCCCTTTGAAGAGTACCATTGGGGTCCCTCGCGATTTGGGGAGGCTCCGATAGAGGGCAATCCAAAAAGAGAAACTCCAACTTGCGACATTTTCTTGAAGCGTTTTCAAAAGTATGCTGACCAGTATTTGAACCTGAAATCCGTGCCTGCTGGGTGTGCTCCTGACTTCTGTCGTGGTCACAAGACACAGTCTACACATTCCTTCTTTTAATTTGGTTCACCATTTACGAGCAACTGATGGGATCCACTATCATGCCATGGGAGTGCATTTCGAGGCTAAGCAACATTATGAAAGTCCAGGGTTTGGATAGGTGGTCGTTTCAAGGTCAATGCACGCCATTTGGTGTTGTATAGATTAAAAACACTTTGTCAAGCTTAAATTTGTCCCTGCCTTCGTGCCTGCAATAAAAAAACTTCATTGGGAATCGATATATTTTTATTCAATTATCTAGCATCATATAATTATGCCTAAAATATGCGCATCGTATATACTTCGTCTCAGGTTCTGGCGACAGCAACAAACCGGTTTTCTACAATGTTATAGTATAGGCGCTGCCAAAAGAACATGAGACGTACTATAGCTCTACTTTTTAATGTCCAATGTCTAAGTGAGCATCAGTGGATGAGTGTATGCTGTTGCATGGAAGGCAGTAGGGAATTTTCCGTCCGGGAATCGCGGGGGAGGGTCGAACTAGGTCGTTCCAAATATGGCACGACGGAACCGACGACGGAAATCGCATGTCATTTGCATTTCTTGGGATTGTCGCTATTAATGGATGCACCTCCGTACTCTGCGCTGACGGACTTTTGGGGTATCCCCGTTTAACATCATTTTATAGTCCAAAAATGGTAGGGGATTATATCTAATGGTATCTAATGGTAGGGAACTTTTATATCGTGAAGACAAACCGTCATTTTCATACGCTGTGCAACATGAAAGTTTGTTTTGCATTGTGCCTAGAGACGCTTGTGCCGATGCTAGTCTTCAATTCATTATACTACAATTTGTTTTTGTCGGTGAAAGAATATCCCATATATTTTGTTCCGCATATTGTTAAAGTTAAGCAATACTACGCTGGATCGAAATTTGAATGGGTAACCATTTTACGTATATATTTTTTGTATATAACTATAACGTAACTGCGTGGGTAGTCATTACTTGGCAATAATATGAAAAAAAATGGCTTCATTGTAAACCGCATTGTAAATGGGTCCAAAAAAATACATGGGCCATTGAAAGTGGCATGAATTGCGAATTGTGGAACCATATTCGTCCATTGGCCAGAAGCAATGCAGCGCCCAACCCGACCCAATAGAGCCCATGCCACGAGAGATCCAGCCAATATAAGCCAGTCCCAATAGAGCCCAAGCCACGAGAGATCTAGCCAATAGCAGCCAGTCCGAATAGAGCCCATGCCACGAGAGATCCAGCCAATATAAGCCAGTCCCAATAGAGCCCAAGCCACGAGAGATCTAGCCATTAGCAGCCAGTCCGAATAGAGCCCATGCCACGAGAGATCCAGCCAACAGCAGCCCGTTCCAATAGAGCCAATGCCACGAGAGATCCAGCCAATAGAAGCCAGTCCCAATATAGCCCATGCCACGAGAGATCCAGCCAATAGAAGCCAGTCCAAATAGAGCCCATTCCACGAGAGATCCAGCCAATAGATGCCAGGCCCAATGCAGCCCATGCCATGAGAGATCCAGCCAATAGCAGCTAGTCTTAATAGAGCCCATGCCACTAGAGATCAAGCCAATAGCAGCCATTCCCAATAGAGCCCATGCCACGAGAGGCACAGCATATATAGTAGCCCGCCTCAGCCAAGAATACAATATAGTGCCACTCATTATGTCCATGCTAAAGTCATTGCAGATGTGTGTGTCCCTAACCGGCAGTGCTCCCTTGACGCTTGCAGGCTCCCCGGAGTCCCCGCCCAGTGTGCAGCACACGTGCTCGCAGCTGATCAAGGAGGGCCTGAAGCTCACGATCCAAACGAAACGCCGACACAACGGCCAAGACGTCGCCGACGCCGTCGACGACCGCCGCCCCCTGAAGATGGCCAGGATTGGGGGAGAGGTGAGTCCGCATCTATTGGACGATGACGATGACGAATACGATGACCTCTTCTCGCCGGGCGCAGGGGTAAGTGGACCGAGAGGCGAGATTGAAATTTTAAACATTACATTTCATTGTAATTTTTTGAGATAAGTTTTGATGATAAGTTTGTGAGATTAGAGATGTGATATGTGATATGTGATAGACTTTCTGAAAGGGCGTAATCAAATAACTAGATCTGCGACGGCTCAAGAGAAAACGCACTTATTTGAGATATGTTGCTAAATAGGTCATGGCTATTTAATTTTATTATCCGTCTTCGCTCTCAAATGGCTTGTGGTTTTAAGTGTTTATGCTACAGGCGCACAATTGGGTCATACGAAGGCGAAACAGACTAAATATATAAAACTAGTGCTAAATTGTGTCCATACCGTATGCAGCTAGCATTTTCAAATGTGTTTTAAATTTCGGTATCATTTTAATAGAAAACTAAACATACTAAGGTGCCTACTTCTTTGAGACTTCTATTGTCCTGTCTTCTGGAAATGTTGAGCCATAAGAGCTATGGGAAACAATTGCAGTATGAGAACGCCCTAGTAAGCCCGGACACAAACTTGGCGGAACAATAAAATTAGAAGCTTTATTTATAGCCCATTATTCTAATTTGTAATCTAACCAAAGAAAAGCGAGGAAAAGAGGAACGGAAAAGCCACAACATTTGGAATAGGCACGTGGTGTCACCTAGCGGCGTCCACTTGAACCTCCAAGTCACTCTGCATTCAGAGGTGGCCTGGGAGTTCACTATACGTTGTTGCTCCTATCTGATTTTTGTCTCGGACGGACCACTGAAACAGTTATCATTTGTTAAGACACCACGTCTACCTAATGCTAGCTTTAGTAAATAAGCTTTATTAAACATATTTTTAATTCGAATTGATTGCTGAGTAAAGTCCAGTGAAAACAGAACGAAGAATTCATCAGCACTCAATACTCTACGTAAAATTTATTTTAAAAACTGTCACAGTATCTTTGTTTTGAAATGCTGCTTCTCTCTGTTTCATGGTTTAAAGCCATTATAAAGCATGGCGAAGACTATAAACTGTGATTTGCGAATCACAGCTAAAAAATCACAGTCAGAAAATCACAGGATCGAGGGAAATAACAGTTAAACTTCACTCAGCATTCAAAACACAGTTTAAGTAATTGTTGTTTCGAAAACTGTGCTAAGGCTAGGACAAACAAGCACGAGTCCTAGATATTTTCCTGTCCTTGTTTACTTTGGGAACCAATTTGGGGGCTGGAACTATAGAAATATACCCTTATATTAATTATATTCTGGAACCAACTGTCCGGGTATGATCCAGGGTTTGAGGCTGGGTTTGATCCAAGGTATGCTCCAAGGTATGATCCAAGGCATGATCCAGGGTATGAGCCAGGGTACGATTCAGGGTATGATCCAGGTCATGGTCCAGGGTACGATCAAAGGTATGATCCAGGGTATGAGTCAGGGTATGAGCCGGGTATGCTATTCGTGATGGTAACCGCGGAGGGAGAGGCGAGCGTGACATTCTGTTCTTGGCTGTGCAGCTGACGGCGGAAGACGAGGAACGACGACGCCGACGTCGAGAACGAAACAAGGTGGCCGCCACCAAGTGTCGACTCAAGAAACGAGAGCGCACTGTCAACCTGGTCCAGGTACGGAATCACCTGCTGTCATAGTTAGCACTGTCATAGTTAGCACTGTCAGCCTGGTCCAGGTACGGAATCACCTGCTGTCATAGTTAGCACTGTCATAGTTAGCACTGTCATAGTTAGCACTGTCAACCTGGTCCAGGTACGGAATCGCCTGCTGTCATAGTTAGCACTGTCAGCCTGGTCCAGGTACGGAATCGCCTGCTGTCATAGTTAGCACTGTCAGCCTGGTCCAGGTACGGAATCACCTGCTGTCATAGTTAGCACTGTCAGCCTGGTCCAGGTACGGAATCACCTGCTGTCATAGTTAGCACTGTCAGCCTGGTCCAGGTACGGAATCACCTGCTGTCATAGTTAGCACTGTCATAGTTAGCACTGTCAGCCTGGTCCAGGTACGGAATCACCTGCTGTCATAGTTAGCACTGTCAACCTGGTCCAGGTACGGAATCGCCTGCTGTCATAGTTAGCACTGTCAGCCTGGTCCAGGTACGGAATCACCTGCTCTCATAGTTAGCACTGTCATAGTTGGCACTGTCAACCTGGTCCAGGTACGGAATCACCTGCTGTCATAGTAAGCACTGTCAACCTGGTCCAGGTACGGAATCACCTGCTGTCATAGTTAGCACTGTCAACCTGGTGGAGTTATGGAATCGCTATCTGACCATGGTAATGGAACCATGCTGTTCTATTGTTATAGATTGTCATTGAAAAATGGGAAGTTAGTTCCCCATTATGAGAATTATCCACTCAGCAAAACTCAGCAAAACTTTAATGAAAAGTATATATTATTATATAAAAATTTGGCTACCCAGTAAAAGTCAGTTCTCCTCTTTGAAAGCATCGTTTTAGTTCCGACTCGACGTAAACGACAAGCAATTTGGGATAGCACTCAATTTGCCCTGAACAAGTTATCCTGTCTGGCCTAATCTTTCCTGGCTGCGACTGCGACATCTATAATATATTACACGAAAAGTTTTGAGTGAAACATCCTCGCTGTTGACCTGGAATTATCGGAAAATACTGTCAGGCTTTGGAAGAGTTTTCTGATTTCATATCATTGTAGGGAATCACAGGAAAGGCAGAGTTTGGGGGATTAGGATCAAATGGGTATCTGTGTTAATCTGACGAGAGGGAAAGGTACATATCCTTTAATTTGATTGAGACACTCGAAACGTTTTCCCTGTCTAAGACAGAATCAGAATATGCTCTCAGAATTAAATTGCCATGCATACAAATACTGACAACCCCTCTGTTCGCCACAGGAATCCGAGATCCTCGAAAACCAAAACCTCGACCTAAAGGGTCAGATCCAGGAGCTGGAGACCCAACGCCGACGCCTCATGGACATGCTCTCCATGCATCGGCCATCCTGTCAAAAGGGCGCCCCTCCACCACCGCAACAGCCGCCGCCGCCGCCAGCACAGCAGCAGAACGGCTTCCAGTACCCCGAGTATGCCGCCCCCGCCGCCCCCTACGGCGCTCCGCCGCCCCACGAGTCCCCCGCCCCCCAGTACACGCACTATACTGACGCGTGCAACTACAGTGGGGGCGGCTACGCGGCCAGTGATAACGGATGCATGGTCTAAGCGGTCAAAATAGGGGTTGGGGTGGTGGGTTTTTGGACGAACACGTTTGGAATGGAGAGGGCTAATTTGTTTTCATCACTGTGACATGCCGCTGTGATGTTTGGTTTCATTTCCATTGAACGGGAAATTCTTGCGTCACCGTTTTTTCAGTTGTAGTGGTTTTTGAAGACATGCGCACAAACGATACTTCGTGCGTTTTAATTTGCTAGTGAAAATTTTGAGTGATGAACAAACTTTTCTTGATTTATGAAACCAAACACCTAATGGTTATTCTTGGCTAATTTGTTAATCACAGTGAAAGTGAGCAAAGCATTTTGCCTGTTGACTTGTTGAAAACCATTCTACAACTACAACCGACCATTTGGTATAGACATAGATTTATAGCCCCTGCATTTGTGGATAATGTGACCCAAAGAAGCCAGACTTTTTCGCCTTTTGCTAGCAACCAGAACGTTGTTAGTCCAGATTAACCGACTTTTAGATTTTTATTTGGCAGTCAAAGACCAGACTTCCTATGAAAGGAGCCATAATGGGATATGTCTTAGTCCCCAAGACAGTTTTTTTTTTTAAATAAATAGAGAACACGATTTATAGAGTCATTGATTTTACTCGATGAGATCTACTGTGGTTTTTGAACAATTTTTGTGGACCAATCGTGTGAATTGTTTCGATGCAGAACGGATTTTTAAAATAATGCATTCGAGCATTTCAAAGTGTTTTTGTTGTTGTTGTTCAAGTTTGACCAAGTTTGACTCTGTTTTTTTGAATTTTGAACGTGTCACAACCGCTATGTGACGCGACATTCGCAGTGCCTTCCAGAGAAGAAAGACATAACGTTCACGAGAGTGCCTTCCACGACGGAGGATTCCTTGGTGAGCAGACAAAATACACACCTGCTTTGTATTATTAATGAATAATCTTAGTCGGTTAACTTTTAAGACATATACATTTTTAGCATATAGTATAATGTAAATATATTATTACTGATTTTTTTATGAATCATGTTTTGTAAATCTTTATCAAAGTCAATTATGACGCCTAGTAATAATTAACTTAGTGGACTTCGAGTCAATGTCTTTGTTTTTATACTCACTAGTTACTAGAAAAGGAATGTTATTGGGTTTGTAATGAATTTCTATGTTGTTTTGTAATCGAACCGCGAAGTTACCTACCCGTACGTATATTTTAAGCTATCGCTGTGTAAACGGCTGCCATATTAAGGGGCCTTCATAGTACATCCGATTCTAGTTTTGTGAAATATAAGCTTTGGTGCTTCGTATAAATACCGCTATATTCAGGTGCTGCAAGCAGATATTGGAGAGTTATTTTCTTCTATTTTATACACTTTTAAAGACACTATTTTTGCTATCTGATTCGATTGCGCCATGTAATGGCAAAGATATTCCAATGATATATTAAATAGGTTTTGTATATAATAATATTTACAAAGAGCAGTGTCATAATGCTTATTGTTTTAAAGTGCCTTGATAATCAGGAAAATGTATTTAGGGAGAAGGATTATTGTCTTCCACATTTACTGTGTCTATGATGGCTACAAATTTGTTTACCTCTAATTGGTTCAACTTATTCCATGTCTATTACTATTAGTAACTGAAAATTACTGTCATTTTCAAACTAAGCTCGCCGTCTAAACGGCACTATATACAATCTTTCTGTGATAAAATACTAACATTTGAACTTCTTTTGGATGTGTCTCGAAAGTAGGTCCTTTTCAATTCCTAAAACAAATTTCTTTGCTTACTTTGTCTTGTTATAAAATTTGCAAAGAGATTTAAAATACTAATTAATTTTATACTTTCTCATACGAGCAAAATTAGGCTGCCCAAATCTCGTTGATAATTGTTCAGATTATTAACATGTTTTTTGATAAATGTCTAATTTTCTGTAAGCTTTGGTATCTTTTTGAGAGCTTTAAAACAGTGCAAAACTAAACGACCTTTTGCAAGGTCAGCGTTTTCCTTCAACTGCGTTGTCAGATTTGAATCGGTGACAGATCTGAGTTGACAGTTGAGTCAACGTCGACCAGTTATTTCCACCAAGTATAGGACGGGCAATGTTGGGCCGAAATTTATGGCATTGGTTTACTGTCACTGTACTACATTCTTAACGAATAAATACAGATTGTTTATCACATGCTTTATTGTTATTTGCCCTGCAAAAACAGGTAGCAAATAGGTAGGTGCTTCAGTTGTGGCCAGGGACCCAATTGTGGTTATAGGTATACATTTATAATGTGCATTCGATTACTTGGAAGTCAGAATCATTGATAGTGCTAGCATAAGAGCCAAATGTCCAAGTGTTGTGTGTTCCTGTTCTTTGTTCTACCGCAGATTCACTTCTTACAGCATTGGAAAACCGATTCGACACGAGAAAGAGAGCGCGCATGTCATGAGAGAGATTTGTGACTCTGAACGCCGACGCAACTCGCCAATTATTCCCTGCACAGGTGGGTACAGCTTGCATCGAAGCATTCAAACCAAAGGCGTGCGCAGCAGAGGAAATGGTTTGCGGCCCAGCCACATATGAAATAGCGAACGGGGGTAGGCGAAATTATGGTCACATAAGTACACCGTTTTCTACATAACTCTGACCGCGAAAGGAAGTGTTTGTTGGCATGGCATCCATCGGAAGTACAACATGAAGTTATGAAGACATATATTGTGTCAATATTTCAATCAGGTAGCAAATTAGAAATAGCTGAAAGACTCGCTAGAGTCAATCCCGTATCCCTTGCTGGCTTAAAGCGAAAGATTTTGTCAATGGCTGACCATCATCACCTGACTTTAGACAGGGAATTTGGTGGAGAATATATTGTGTCAGCTCCTGGTATACTTGACATTTGTATTTTATAATCACTGATCATTGGATATCAACGTTCTTCTCTCCTGTCATTCAGACAGATCAATTAGGTTCGCTAAAAGTAATTTGTATACTCTAGAGATTAGATTTTCACTGAGTTCTTCTTGCTACAACCTTAATCTTATCATAACAGCACACAGACAGATGTGACAAAAGATGTGTGTGAGTGTGATGTGAAGTGATGATGTGAAAGATGTGTGCGCGTAGTGAGTGTGGGATGTTGTATTTAAACTGGTTGCTATTTGTCGTGCTATCATGGCCGCTGGACTGATGTTCCAAACATCAACTAATACGTTCCGAAGACTGCGAACAGTTGAAAACATGAAGCACATTTGGCAACTATTATAGGTGTTCACTTTTTATCTGCTACAAATATGTGCGTTCATCTTACAGTGCTATAGGTACTTAAATTGATTTCACCCTAACAACTCGATGATTTCACAGTGCCACAATTCCTCATTTTGGTTCTTTTTGAAAGCTGCACAAGCACAACCATTGGTTCTTTGAGTGATCTGTGATACTGATATCCATTATGCAAGGTCTACTTTGCATAATGGATATGCATAAATGGATACATACATGTATATATTGGCAGGGTTAAGCGAAATTAATCACGGAATTGGCAGAATGATCCTATAAGGAGTCAGTTTGTAAACACAGATGAGAAATCCTGGCGAGCAATTGATTTTTGGACAAGACGACTTTATAAGTTATAAATGAACCATAGTACAATGGTCAGAGTATAATGAGTTTATGTTTATGACCATATTTTTAAACGTATGTCGATCAGCTACTCGATATTTTGCCATGTCTTTTTTCCCGTTACCCCTTGGGAAAAGTATGCTTGAACATTACCCTTTCCACCTATAACGATACAATATCCGTTACAAATAAATATATATGCAAACCATTTTAACAATGTATACTTATTCTATACAGACTTATACTTCAAGTACAATATTATATAATATTATTATGCTCTAATTCGATTACCGTTCTAAAATGTTTGCTATTTGCTACAGAAGCAAAACCGTTAGCCGTTACATTATTTTAATAGCATTATTGAGCACCAGCTAACAATCTAATAGCTTCTCCTCCTGGCCTCGTTCATGTAGTGAAAAACAAAAATCCAATTTTCTACATTTCGTTGCTAGGAGCACAGATGCACATCCATAACAACAGCAGCGCCACCAGCAGCAAAGCGGGATTCCAATTTCGAGTGTTTGTGTCGCGGGCGTTGTTATTTTTTTCAAACCGCACACGTGACACGGATGAGGATATTTTCACTGCTCGGCGAAAACACAACCACCTGCCGGGTGTTGACTCTGAGCGGACCTTTCCAGGTCCGGGTCCACATGGCACGGTTAGGGGAATAACAGGGGAACAGGGGTAAGATTGCTATCATGAAAATCAGCAGGCGCCATATTACCCCGAGGGTAAAACCAGTAAAACTCTGCTTGTGAATCCGGGCCCTGGAGGATGGCTGGATTGGCGTTGAGGAAAAGGATTAGAACATTCTGGATGTTTTGATCTTAATTTTAATGATACTTATTGCATGACATTATTGAATGCAATAAGAGAGTGGTGGGCAACAAGCGGCCCACGCCCACTGATCAGGTCTAGTGTATACGATCGAAATTTCGCATGCAAGGGTCACCGAATTCGTACAAAATATTTGCTTACATGAGGCCCTACAAAGTGCAAAGTTCCTGAGGCAAAAATAACGTGAAACTGTGGTAACATCTGTAAATTTAGAGTATATCACTATGAACTTCGAAAAAAGTATGGCATACTGTGTGAAATTACTGTTGTTATAAGTAAAATATTAAACAAATCTTTCATACTAATATTTTTTAGTGAATCAAGCATGAAAAATGCCAAATTGCATAGAAAAAATGAAAAATTGGGAATACCGTTCAAAAACTGAATCCCCCAGGGCCAAAAACTTCAAAAACTTCACAAAATAATCAGAACTTAAAACTGTAGGTAAAATTCATTTTAATCTTTGAACCAATCTCCCTGGCGAGAAGCCATATGATCATATCAATCATATGATCATATGTGATGTTCATACCAATCATATGATCATATGTGATGTTCATATCAATCATATGATCATATGTGATGTTCATATCAATCATATGATCATATGTGATGTTCATATCAATCATATGATCATATGTGATGTTCATATCAATCATAGATGTTCATGATGTTCAAAGATATCAATACCTAGACAAGGAAGAGTCATGAGGGGTCCACGTTGGTATTGCCCGGACCTTCACGACTTTTGGAAATCGAATTGGCCGCGTTTGGCGTACATGGGGAACTAACACACCGACGCGGCTATTATGGAAGATTTCGCTTCGCACGCAACACTCATCAAAGATGATCCATTCTCGTCAAAGAGAGCCAATTTTACATGAAAGTCGCCAACATCCCACTGAAAAAAACGAGATATCTCATACTTCTCTCGCGTCAGCAAACTACATTTTATCGGATCGAGGGCGTCAAGTTGTATTTCGACATCGTGGAATTGGAAGACTGCGTTCGATTTTAATTTCAAGATTAAATTTTCCCTTTCTCAAAACTCCAAGTGTATGGTGATTACATAAAACACTCGCGCCAAAGGAAGCGTGCTGCTATTCGCACACATTGAGATTGAAATTGATTAAAAAAGCCACGAGGAAACTTAATCACAGCTCTTGCAGATCACTTCGGCATTCTCAAGTCTTAATCCTAATTAATCGAGCAGATCAATCTACAATACCAGTAGAAATGACCACCTTCTCCTGATGGTATACCATAATATATATATATATATATATATATATATATATATATATATATATATATATATATATATATATATATATATATATATATATATATATATATATATATTTTTTTTTTTTTTTATATTTTTTATGAAATTGGACAGAGACGATATATGTAATACATATAGGTATCATGTGTCTAATGTGACACCAGGTATTGGTGCATGTTACTTGAAGTTGAACAGACCAAGAACTAACACAACATGCGCTTTGTAAGTAATGCAAAGATACATTTTAACAAATTGGCCACAAAGAAAATAGTCAAAACTGAAGTTAAGACACCTCTGAAAACTTTCGCGATCTTTGAAAGTATGAAGCACTGGAAAATTTGAGCTATGAATTCACAAAGCGAATTAGAATTTTCAGAGCATTTCATTGAGCTTGTAATGTAACGATGTTCTTTATCTACAGTAAGCCTTAGGTCTGGAAATCCACAGAGCATTTTTCGATTAAAACTATCCATGGCACACCCATAAAACAAATCTAATAAACGATCAATTAAATAAAATTGAGTACTTTATTCCAAGCATTAAGTATTTCGAGTATAACGCGAGAGAGATTCCGTATTTGAACTTAGATGCTATTGCATGTTAGCTTTCCAAATTACCTACTTTTTCCACCTTACATGAAGAAACACATTTGTGACGTTAAACTGAAAACTTCAAGAAATTGAATAACGTTTAACTTGTAGCATTACTAATTAAAATCAATATTTTCATGCAAAATAACAATATATTCCAGTGCTTTAGGAAATCTTATGTCTGCTTAGGCTTTTTAAATTTCTAAGTCAAGTTTGCAGATTATTTGCATTGCTGGGATTTCTAACTTTGGGCAATTACCTCGCATAATCAGTGCGAAATATCTTTGGTAAAAACACCCAAATCAATTTTTAAAAAGGAAGCAACTCTTTTTTTCTGAAACCATTTGCCAGATCCGGCAGAATTACCCTGACTACCATTTAGCTCAGGATTTATACATTTTATGTAACTACCATTTAGGACAGGGTGTACAAAGTTGCAGTACCTGACGCAAGCACTGACAAGGTTACCTGTTTAATTACCCTGTTCTGTATCTGTCAGTGTACCTCGAGCTCTTTCGGACGAAGCTGCCTCTTGCTAATAACTGTGATGTCTAATAAAATACACTTGTATTATTATTATCATTATTATTATTATTCTAATCTGTGTGTTCGTTCTGTTTCCGGCTTCATTCCGAATTCGCTACTAGCAAAAGGTAACTAGCTAGACTCGAAATGAAATGATGTCAAAATAGCGAATGGAATTTGTTCGGATAAATTACTTAGATGAGTTTTCTGGGTAGGTAGATTGTCATTTTCCACGTATAACCACAGTAACCACAGTATAACAATATCTGAAAAGATACCATCTTGAGGGCTAAGTATGTACTATCTACCGATTAGGCTTACGTTTCAGGCTCTGGATAAGTGAGAATGAGATATCCCTTGAATAACGTATACTATCGGATGACACAATCCGTAACAATCTCAATTAGCAACATGTAGACATCAATTTTAACAAAAATTAATATTTAGTCCATCGATTGCTCGAGCTGCAATCGATTAAGCCCCCTGCTACGCGTTCGGATGAAGGGTCGAAGAGAGTGTGGATCAAGGATTAAGGCGGGCGTAGTGACCTCTGAGTTTTCGCCCGCGGTCGTCCATTTATTCACGCCGCGTCCACTGAAATACTCATGCAATTATTGGCCAGCCAGCGCTGGAGGGAAAGCCCGGGCCTCTTCGCGGGGTGGAATTGCCGCCTGAATTTATTACGAGCGTCGACGTTTGAACAAACTTTTGCTAAGTTTTTTGCTGGCTTATTTTTTAGAGTGGTTTGGGCTATGAGGTCCATTGTTTGAATGGTGGTCAATTTTTAAATTTAGTGTCGTTGATTCTTCGTGATTGCTACATCGACAATTATTTTCAATTCTGCGATGAGATTAAAAATGGTTGTCATTGTGGCACGAAACAAACTGTGTTTTTTTGGATCCTATTAAACAGTTAATGCATTGTGGCACGAGGTAAAATATCCATGCATCTTTGCTAGATGCATAGTGTATTGAAATGAAATAATTAAAAAAAATTGCATCTTTGAAATCTAAGTACTGTAAATGCTTCTCGAAGTAATGGCACGGCATTAATATAATTGTCTTCATCAGTTCATTTACTAAGTGAACCCGCTCTCAATGTTCTCTCATCCATATTTTAAATTCAAACCCATCTCCAGCACACAATATTCATAGCCTTTTGTGTACCTACTGCCAGCACTGACATTGTATTTCATACGAATGCCAACTTATTGACATAGCTAAAAAGCACTTCCCATCTCACTCAAACCGACCTTAAAACAGTTCGCATATTTATACGCATTCCCCATTGCACCTGCATACGCGTGTGTCCGAAGCAGTGAAATCGCGAGTTATCGAGTATCGACTTCAGCTTCGAGTGGATTCATATCCAGACAGCGCGTCGCGCTTTGCGCGCGATGCTTTTTTACAGACAGTTGAGAGGATTTCCCAGGGGTGTTCGTTCGCGCGCCCGTCGCTGCAATCATGCAGCATCTGTACGGTGCATCGGCAGCTACTTGACTCCTAAAATCATAGTCGACGTCGTCTACAGACCTGGAATAAATGCAAGGACGTCTGCGCCCCGAGGGGGCTTAAGTTATCTGGAAAGTGCATGCTGTCATGGTTTTTTGTCGTCATTTTTAATTGTGGAGGTTGTTGGTATATAATGGATTTTTTTGGTGCATTCTAGCGAATCTGTGATATGATTACAGCAAGTTAAACCCCTTTTATCTGTGATTAAACTGTTATTATCTACTAGAGTTTCACTAACGCTACGTGTTTCGTTGAAAATGAGCGTAGCTTTTCGTGGCAGCTAATTGGTGACGAAAGAACGTCTAAACAATAAGCCAATTTTAAAATATTTCTTCAAGTCAAATTATCCATATAGTTAATAACGGGTTTGATTGAATTTCGTTTGAAAACCACAAGTATTTTCTATAGAAAAAAGAAAATATGCAAATAAAAGAAAACAAAAAATCAGTCTGTCATAAAACTTTCAGATATTATGTTTTATGTCAGTGTGGCTACATCTCTGCAAATGTTTGTACCCACTAATTCAGCTCTACAGCGTTGACATATCTTCAAAAAAATACATATAATTTTTCGTAAATTGCAATCGGCGTAAATTGCATAGTCGATCTGGCGGGGAATAGGAGTGTGGTTGAAGTAATTAAGGAGATCCTCTGAAAATTCCATCAAAATCGGATCAAGAGTTTCGTCTACGCAGAACGCGGAAAAACACAAACACACACTTCACACAAATACGAAACATAGGTACTACTACACCAGTTCATATTGAGGATTTTGAATTTGCAGATATAACATCATTCGCTAAGCTCATCTATAAATTGAGTAGTTCAGTATTTTTCAGTTGGCCAAAGCATCGCATCGCAATCAAATCCCACCTAAAAATGGTTGAGCAAATGAGTCAAGTAAACAGGGATTGAACAAGCTACATTGTGAGCTTTGACAAAAGAAATTATACAACCATGTAATGTAATCGTCGTTTTCCCTCCTCTTTTCTCGGGCCGGAGGACACAGTAATCAACTCACAGCGTTTTGGTAACGCTGCCAATTTATTTTTTGCTGCTCAAAGATTTTCTTTTCTTCTCCAAACACCCATCCACATTTCACTAGCCTTTTTTTTGTAACGAAAAGCGAATAAATTCAGATGACCTCGCGAATCAGAAAATTAGTTTTGGGCGTTTTCGCCCCGATTACTTCAGTTTAAATTTATTTCGCACGCGAATTCCTTCTTAAAGAAGTCTCACAGAAGAACAAAAATTTGCTGTGACGTTCAGAGTAGGTTTATGTATGGTAACATAAACTTCCGCGTGCATTCATGAACTATTAAATGGCAGTTCATTGCTGACATGTGACCTGACAGACTGGGTGACCGCCCTTCACAAAGTGCCGCTAGACCACGCGCAATCCCTGCTCTTTGCTCGCAAATGACATTTGATCAGCTGATTATTCAGACTAGCAGCACTTAACTTATCCACTAATCACGCTTCATCTAAAATGCTAATTATATTTTTATTTATCACTGCCAACCGTAAAAAAAAATGTTTCACACTAATTAAATTTTTTTATACGCATGCAGCATACTTGTTAACCTTTTTGCGCCACGCAAATGTCAGCCAACGCTTTTGAGACGGCTCTTATGAGATTAAACTACTAAAGGGTTGCGTTTCGAAGGGCGGACGACCTATCAAAAGCTTTCGGCTGTGCACACAAAAAGTTTGACACACTTTTGTAAAGTAGAATCAAGATGTATAAGAGTTGTTATTTGATTGGGATTCGATACAGATTTTGATTTTACTTACAGTAAAGCGCCAAAATGCTGACGAAGTGACTGGCATCGCAATTTTGTCCATTTATCATTTATGGTCTATTTTTAGTAACCATCAAAATCACAAAATTAGCTTTTTATCAAAAAACCATTGCACCAATTTTTATTACATGCAAGCACACACTTGACCTAAAAGTAAAACTTAGCTCCAAAAATTCGATTCCAACTCAATTGTCCAGTCAGACGTGAAACTAAACGGACACACGAATAACAAATTACTTGACCACTCATCCTCTTCGCCGAGCGCCCAACGATGACCGACAGACCACCAAAACTCCCACCCTGCACTTCGCATAAATCATCTTCGACGCGGACATGCACTCTCTTATCGGGAGCTGACCGAATTCCGGGCGCACGTGGGCCTATCGCTTTATCGACAGTCATTACGTCCGAACACCGTCCCCCTGCCCCGGTAGCCCCAGTAGCCCCTGTAGCCCCTGTAGCCCCTGTAGCCCCACCAACCCCAACCCCAAGTCCCATCAACCCCGAAATCGCCACGGACAACATTATCCCACATGCGGTCGACCAATTCCTAAGTGTGACCCATTTTCTTAGCGTGAATAATTGACAGTGCCTTACGACTGTTTTTTGAATTCTCACTATTGTGACCGACACTGGCGAGGCCACGTTCACACCGCCCCACCACCCACACACCGTAATCAAACGACGACTCTTTATCACAGCGCCCCTTTGCACAGCGAGTGTGAACGATGGCGGGACGTGAACCCCGGTCGATGAGGCATGCAATGGTCATGCGCCGAAGGGATGTTTTCGGCTACTGCCGGCAGGGTAAGCTACGGGCGCCGACGCCAGGAGGTGCAGGGTGCTCGGGGCCCGGGTGATAGCTTAGCCTGACCCGCGATTCTGTGCACGGCGCTGGGCTATGCGGACTTGGGGCCAACACGAACCCGTCAGTCGGTAAACGACAGCTAGGCACTAAGCGTCGACTGATATCCCCCCTATCGGTTTGACCATATTTTCTCTGTGTGTGCCAGTTTGGTTTTTACGTTGCGTCAGTGTGCTGTGTGTGTTTGTGTGTGTGTTTGTGTTCGTTGTGTGCGTTTGCGTGTTTTATGCGTTCGTCCCGAAGTTTTTGGTCGTCTGTGTCCTCGGTTCGCTTCGTGATGCGTGTGGCTTCGCGTTGCGTAAAGTGCGTCCGATAATTGCTAGTGAGACGATGTATTTTCGACGACTTTGTCGTTGTGTTTCGTTTGGGTATTAGGTAAGCGAATTACACGCGACGTTTTTTTCTTGCCTGGTTGAGTTTGTGTGGGACGGATACACACGGAATAGGCCGATACGCGGGTGCTTGTAAAATCGAACCGTGCGCCAGCTGAGAAAATGGCAAATTCCACGAACCACCGAAAGGGAACGTTATGATTTTCTGCGAAACCTTTCATCCCAGGGGTTTCACATAAAGTAAAAACTGTTATTTATACACAAACAGAAAGATATAGTAAAAAACATAATGTGTTACGTGAATCTGGCGCACCCGCTTACTTCGTCCATGCAGTTACCTTATGTCAATTTTTTTTCATTTCCTCCAAATGATTTATTTTCGCAATCCAGTCGTAGCACGCTCGCTGTTTAGGAATATTTTGCCCATATCTCGGCGACGAAAAACTTCACGTTCAGCGGGGGTCTAAGCCGTCGCCGGGGAAGGGGGGTTCTACACTATAAGGTGAAAGGTCACCGTTTGACGGTCTACTAATGCGACATGTAAGGTCACAAGACTTATCAAACAATGGACCAGCGTCTAAAAGGTTGTAAATAAAACTAGGGCCATGCACATGATTGATGGTATGTCGCGTTTGTCCACGAATGTCCATCTCTCACAAAGCACATATGACCTAAAAATAGGCCCGTTGTGTTTGCATCTGTTGGCGACAAAGGCTATTTACGCGGCGACGTGAAGAGTATTAAAAAACCTAGACATCTTCGGCCGGTTTTTTCGGGTTTTCACTCACGACAACGCTCCGCGCGTAGTCGATAAGCGGGTCCACGATTTGGACCTCCGGGTCTCGGGCTTAGGCTGTCAGTGTCGCCGACGACAGAAAATGGCGCTCTGCGTCTTCAGCGTTCGCCCCAGTGAAACAGTGTCGGGTGCTGTCTCTTCGTCACTATCTGCTCGGATGGAACTGGCCGATGATGTTTTGGAAAGGGACTGCTTTCAGTGATAACTGATAACACTCGGGGCGAAATGCGTGTAAACGGCGTTCGTCGTTGGAGCGAGTTGCGTTTCCGCGACGTGGCAGATGCACGGAGTGACCACTTGGCCGTTGTCACACTGATTCCGTTTCACTTTCTTGTGTCGTCAAGAAAAAAAAAGAGATTTTTTTGAATCTCTGAATGTCTTTGGCAGATGCTTTCCACATCAGTTTATAACCTAGAAATTGTGAATGTGAGATTCGACAGATTTACACTCAGTTAAAAGTAAATTTTCTATTTTTCGCAAATTAGAGCCAAGAGAAAACTAAAAGAATCGCATTACCGTGCATGGCACTTGGTGTTCGCCATGCATAAATAAGTGCACGACCACTTTACGAAAACTAGCCCTACACAGTCACTCAGAATCCACTGCAAAAGCGTTATTCGCAAATAACATCCTAATAAAACCGCACTCTCCGTATAACTTCCCTTCTCCAGCCACTCGAGAGACCCAAGCCCTCTAACCGCGTCACCTCAGCTAGCCCCTCTCAGCTCCATCATTATTAACTAGGCCAGTGGAGGAGCCATTACCGTGGTCCTCTTCCCCGTTAGCTTTGCGGGCTGCGTTCAGGGGCTGATGCTTCGGCTTGGCGGTCAGTTCGGGGCTGCTCGTCGGACGGTCGGACGACGGAAACCTTACCGCGGACACACAACCCTTTCCATGCACGAACGTGGTGCATCCATAGCTTCACTCGGTCTAGTTTTAATCCCGTTATACGTCAGTCCGGCATCGCGACAAACGTAAATAAACGATCCCCTTGTGGCGAGGCAGGTTGGAACGCAGAAGATAATGCAAGTGCAAAGGCTGCGTTTTATATTTGTGGATATAGGGAAGCTTTACAGGTATTTCAAAAGTGTGAATAATTTGAAATGTCCCGTTTAACCTCTACGTCACAGCTCATAGGTAATAGAGAGGAGCCTTCGACAAGTCACTATAGCTGAGGTAGACGATGGTGGTTCCGCATGATGGCACGCTTTAAATGCTTGACCAGGAGTACAAAAGAGATGTTTGACAATTGTGAATTGCCTCGAATGGATTTTAGGTGAATAATTCTGGATGACAAAGAAGGGGTGGTATTGTCTGCATTCTGGAGGTTCAAAGATTTACCTTCGTGATACAAAGACGGGATGTTAAATGTGTTGCGTGATGTACAAAGGACAAGCATTGAGAGCAAAAAGCTAGGAGCAGAATATCTATGGCGAGGTATGTGGAATTGGATAGTTTTTGTGCGCTTACAATGTGTTCGATGACTGTGGGATGTGTTCGTGTTGTGGAAAACTTTAAGGTACAGTTGTGTGAAAATTGTGTATGTGGGTGTTAGGTTGTATAACAACCAAAAAGGTTTGAATTTTCTGAACAGGTGTGAATGTTTAAAACTGAAATGAGAAACTTGAAACCACTTAATGTTTTAGAGCTTTAATATTGAAGTTGTAGCTAAATTGAGTAAGAAAAAAATCTTAACGCTTATAATATTGATTAATAATGGAACTTATATTATTATTATCATCTTGTTAGGGTAAACGGAACAAATACAAAATACAAAGATTGCAGAGAGCCGAGTTTGCTACAGGCTGTAGGCTTTAGGTACAGACATTGGCGATCAAAAATACTTTAGAAAGCACATACCAGTAACGAAATGTGGACTAAGAGCCATGAAGGGGACACAGCAGATTAAAATAGGTAAAATGTTTGAGACTTTTAAAATGCGATGGTGTTTGAAAAGAGTTAACTTTTTTAAATGATACATTTTGACAATATTATGTGTTCGTAGGGATGCATTTCAGTCGAAAAGGGTGAACCGACAAGGCTGAAAATGTCGAAAGGAAATAAGAACGATATTCTTTTCGATCTTGGTTGCAACAAGCATTTGTTGCACGCCCATTGGCGACTGAGAAGATGGTGTTCATAGATTCATAGAATTCGAATGTCATGGCATTTGGAGATAAGGAAACGAAGTGTAATTGTTTGTGTATGTTTGTTCGTAGAATGGTTGCCACCTTTTTTTTTATTACAATACAGTCCTGATTCATTGAGTATGTGAAGGTAATTTAAGCCGCTTGCTCAGCCGGAAATTAATATGACAAATTACTGTTGTACGGTTTTGTACTCGGGAAAACTCGTGTCACACAATTATCTCTAATACATCTTTCGATATTCAATTAATAGTTTCTAGTCCATTACATGCACGCACGGCGTTTGGGCTCAGATCCGCAAAACATAGTTTTACCCCACGATGTAGATGGATGCTTTCCCAAGTAGCTGTGAACGAATCTTGTGTCAGAACTGGACCCTGAGAGGCGCTCGTTACTCTGTACCCTGTCACAGTCAATTATTCAGCAGGCCAATAGTCGAAATCCTATGGGCGCAAAATGACCTTTCTGGTAGACGCGCCACAAAAAGAAATCCGATGAATAGAAGTTAAGCAATGGTCGGCCGCCAGTGTTGACTCGAGGCGTGATGACATAAATGTCATTTTCCAAATGTTGACAGATGTACACGAACATTACTGTTAGCACCGCTTGCAGTCTTGGAAAACATGAAATTAAACTATCATAATTCGGGCCCAAACAGAGAATACGAGCTAACAGGTGTCGCTAACGGGTCGTTTGTGCATCGGTTATCTGATTCTTTAACCAAGTTTGCTAATTTCCATTCGCATGTCAGTCCTCGAATCACCACCGAACCCTCGGCTTTTTGGCTGCGTGCTGGGAGGAAATATTAGAGGGGCAAACCGGGCAAACTTCTTCTCGGGCTGGACTCAAATAATAGAGCAAAAACACATAGATTTTAACTTTTTACCTTCTCAATTAGTATTTTCAGGCTAATTGTCCTTTTTTCTGTTCGTTGCAGGCCGTGGTTCGAGCCCCGATGAGCGCAGGCCATGTCCCAGCAGCCAACGTCGCGTGAAGGTACGCTCCACGATGTTCGCCCAATATCCTGATTCTTGCCTCGTTCCTGACAAGACTGCTGATTGCTCCTGATACCTGTGGAACCGGCTAGGAAACGGGGAGGATTCGTTGAACTAAAAACAGCTCTCAGTATAAAGAATTTTTTTATATTTTATGGAAAAACAACAACATCAATAGGTATATTATCTATATATTTTTCGTGGTCCATAAAATTTAATTTTTTGCTCCACTTGCTCTACGCATTTCTAGCCTCCAAACAGTTCGTAATTGATCCGACAGCTATGTAGGAATTTAGGATAAATTCCCAGTTGACGCAGTATATATAATTAGAAAACAAAATTAGAAAAATGTCACCCAATTTTCCGGAAACTTGAACATTCCAGAAGATTGCCAATCTTGAAAGTTCCCGCAGAGAAAATAAAAACGCCACAAACGTGTTTTGCATCCACAATTACACTCTCAGCCTGATTAGGACAGTTCTCAGGCGGACTGAGCTGGGAAATGACTCTAGATGTGTCACACCATGGGCTTATATTTGTTAAGCCCATGGTCACACCATGCATAACAGTATCGTGGAAATAACTGATAGAATAGACTTGCTTCTCCCCGATGGGAGTGCAGTTGCCGCGCAATCAGACGCAGAACGCGCACTTAGCTGATTGCTGTTTTTATTCGATTTTATTCGATTCGACATTTTATACGCGATAGTTTATAAATAAATTATGGGTTGCAGAATTTGAATAAACTTCACGTCAACTATGTCCTACACCTACACAACTTCACCTTGTAAAATGTCGGTACATTTTAAAAATGTAAATTAATAGCTCTGCTTGGAAGAGATGCCGGAAGCTGATGATGCTATACTTTATCACGTTAAAGAAAATGCCACAATATTTGCCGCTATCCTGAATTTACAAGGCAAAAAGTGATTTGAAAGGCATGCAAAGTTTCTACTACCTAGCGATGCAGTGGAAACTGGAAAGTATATTATCTATAGAGAGATGGAAAATGATTGCTCTCCTATGAGCTCATCTATAGGACAAGTAAAATGCATTAGCCTTGACCAGCAACAACTCGGTAGCATGGATTAGTACAGGAACCCAGTCGTTGGTGTTGTACCGTTCAACTAAAAATACCTAAAACCGGTGAAACGGACGTGGTCTCCTATATGTGATCTTCGACAGATGAATGGCTACGTGACGGCACTGAATATCTTTCCTCCCACCTGAAGATACGTTAGGGTCACCAGCATCCACCCATTCATCGTCCCCAGACGGAAACTCCAGAATATGACAGTTCGTTGTCAAAAAACCCGTTTCCTCGTCACAAATTCACATTCCTCAGCATAATTAAAACCTCAATCCCATTGTGACCCAGTTGTACCATTGTAGAACAGCGATTTTCATCAACCATATACAAAAATAGTAAATACACAATATAGCTATAGAACCAAAATTCTGATTTTGAAATTCGGGTTTTGTTTCATGTTATACGCAACCTAGTCGAACCATACACTGATGGTCTAAGAATTTCCACACCGTTGGCAGAATGGAAATTCTAAGACTAAAATACAAATGAATAAATTCATAAATATGATGGTAAGACAAGGAGTGAAACATCAGTGCAACAAAAGCAACCTGAAATATCAAACATTGCTTTGGGACGCTTGTTCCAGACGGTCTGCTGTCAAACATTGCTTTGGGACGCTTGTTCCAGACGGTCTGCTGTCTAACATTGCTTTGGGACGCTTGTTCCCGACGGTATGCTGTCTAACATTGCTTTGGGACGCTTGTTCCAGACGGTCTGCTGTCTAACATTGCTTTGGGACGCTTGTTCCAGACGGTCTGCTGTCTAACATTGCTTTGGGACGCTTGTTCCAGACGGTCTGCTGTCTAACATTGCTTTGGGACGCTTGTTCCAGACGGTCTGCTGTCTAACATTGCTTTGGGACGCTTGTTCCAGACGGTCTGCTGTCTACCACGTCCCCGCCATGGAGGTTGAAAGCGACGGCGACCTCCACGAGACTCTTGTCTTCGGCGTCCTCCCTCATTGAACGTCCGCCATGCTGTTCAACCCACACCTCGACTGCGGCTAACCACTGACTCGACGCCCGTCCGAGCGAACTCTAGACACAGAGAGAGAAGGAGAGAGAAAGAGAGAGAGAGAGAGAGAGAGAGTTAGAGAGAGTGAGCCACAAAGACGCTGACAGTGATGGAACACTGAGTGACGTGGGCACACACACAAGTGGACAATCTAGTGACGTGATTCCGTGACGTCACAATGCCGGGCGGACGACGGGGTCTGGTCGCCCCGCAGAACACGTTTTTGGAGAACATCATTCGGAGGTCCAGCTCGCAACGTGAGTACCCGGTGACCCGGGGTTTATTTACTTTTTCAATTGCATATTTTGTTTACTTGGTGAGGTTATTGCTTCAAACCAGAATTAAAGTAGTAGTAAAAGGACCATATACCTCTTGGAATTAACTTTTTCATCGATTAGCAAGATTTCATAATGGCCTTTGGACAGTAAAAGAAACTTCTTGAGTCCACGGCCATCTGTGCGGAAGTTCCCGAAGTCGGCGTTTTTCGGCCTATGTGCTTAGCAAGCCAACTCCCGTAAGGAATAACGCGTAGCGCTTTTTCGACCCCTAGCAAATAGACAACCTTTTGGCAGATACAATTCAAATAATTTGAGCATCGTCTCCTATCCTTCCTCTGTGTTGAAATAATTTGGCTCCTTGATAAGATCATCCGTTTAGCCACGGTAAGCAGATTACCGCAGGTATGTAATTAGCAGGTTGCCTATTTTTTCGTTCAGAGCCGCTCTGAGCGTGCCGCGCCGAGCCGTAGCGGCAGCTACAGCGCTCGTACAGGAAATTTGGTAGGGAGGTGATGGAGTCACTGTACAAAGAGAATTGTACTCATCTCTGTCGCGCCGCGCAAAAAGCTAGAAATCGTAGAAAATTAATTACAAATCCACGTTTTCTGAAAATTCTTTAAAACGGTAATTTTCTATCCATACTACAGTTACGAATCTATGGTAAAAATTAATTTCAAGTGGTTCATGGTCCTTTAAGTTATTTGTCATGGCAACCGCCAATAGGATGCTTTGGAAATAATCTTATTTCTTAGGGCTAGACCATAGATGGTTAGACGCTTTACCTAGTGTTGAAATCGCTGTAAAATCGGGGGTAAGAGATTTTTCAGCTATCCTCTAAAAACGTATGGTTTCTCGATTTATTAATTTTGCTTAGTAAAGAACAACCATAACCCATTATTTATTTACTGACAAACGGTTATTATCTTAAAGAACCACTGAAAACTCATCACTGACAGTATGTTGGCAAAACAAATTTGTGACTGAATTTTTCTTAGCACATAGCACGACAACAGGCCGTTAGATTTTTAACGGACCACGAAAAATCGCGGCTTAAGCCTTCTTTGTTCGAGCCTAGTTTCCAACACCCTTTAAAATTAGGGATTGAATGCTAAATGGAGTCTATGTGATTTTTCCAGGTTTAAAAACCGTTTACGTTAGTTACTACAATATTGCTGACAAAGTTGTACCAGGTATTGCAGGTAATTTAGTCGAATTGGTCGAATACAGACTGGGTGGGGGAAGGGTGATTAACTACACCTCCCCGTGTATCATCGAAAGCGCAACATGCACACTTTTTGCAGAGCACATACATACATCTATGATACATGGCTGATTATAATGGATATATAGGTGTCAATATACCTGCACGCCGGTCAGCATTACGCCTTGAACGAGCAGTACCTATAGATGTGTTGTGTTGTTGACCAATGATTGGTACATGGTAGTCAAGTCGGGGGTATAGGTATATGTTTTTGTAAGGAAATAAAATGAACCTTGCCCAATTCTTCCCGAAAAGGGCTGAGTATTTTGGCAACAACAAATTAGGAGCAGAGAAAGTTACACGAGTCTGTAACTTATACGAGAAAATGGTAAAACTTTCAATGACGAATGTGCGTGAATACCGAAAATGTGTGTCCAGTTGTTCGAAAACACCTTCTTGCTTTTGAAATGGGTTATTATTAAACGTTCAGTATAAGGAATTTTTTAGGAAAGCACTGGCAGTTTCTGATCAACCCGACTAAAGTTCAAAACATTGCTTGCAATTTTGAACGGTTCGTAGCGAATTTTCCGACAAAAATCATTCCATTCGAAATCGAGGACTGCTTGTTTAGTTTTTTTTCTAGGGTTGAACCGGTCTTACGTATCACAAGACGGCTTTTCCTTTTCGTCCAAAGGGAAACCAAGTTTATATAAAAAGACAGCTCGAGAAATTTACTTCCCTATTCCCTCTTAAACCTCACCTTTGGTCACTTTATTCAATTTGTGAACAACACTGCAAACTCTCAGCTTACCTCGAGTGGGCTGCTGCTCAAAGTTCAACCCCTTTCGCTTAAACAAACTACACGACACAGACCGAAACAAATCCCACAGACTTTCCCAAACTCCTCGATCTAGCCCAGACATATCACACCAATGGCAAAGGCTGGAAGGAAAATTCCAGCCTTCTATATTCTACGGTTAGTTCCAAATCCGTCGGCCCAATTCTTATAGGTCACAAGACCCCAGGATCATACTTTAGGACACCGACTCTATATACTCGACGAAGATAATGTCTCTGCTCCGTCCCCCAGTCTCGGTTCCGTAACACTCAGCTGACAAAGCATGCTAAATCGGCCATTAGTTTCCGCACCATGCTCGTATACCCTGGTCGTCTGTCCCTCCGCCGTTAACGGACCAAGGGGCTTGTAATGGTTATCAAGATTTAGTTCATTTCATGGTTCGAGTCCTCGCGCGCGCCGGGCACCATGCGAAAAATGAACGAATAAAAGGCATGCTATTAGCTTTTCGCTGTTTTTGGTGTGCCAGTAATTTTGAGTGAAATGGCAGTCTAGATTGAAAGCGCTGTAGAAGCTTATGGCACCCATGTTACGCTTGCTGTATACACGTAGAGTTTCCGACGTAATTTGATTTTTTTTATAAATGAAATGGAACAGGCGGACGCCTATATATATAGGTAATAACAAAAATTGCACAATTTTACTCTCAAAAGAGAACTTATTGCCTTGTCAAATTTATTGCAAACTGAACTGTGTAGACGCAAGAGAAAGAAAGAAAAATGAGAGAAAAAAGCGACCGGATTTCGTATCAAGATTCATAAAAGTCCCGATTTCCTTCCCTTTCTCGCCCCCCCCCCCCCCCCCCCCCGCGTGCGGCGGTGTGTCGGCGTCTCGCGCTCTTTCGTTTTCTTACACGCGCTTTTTCCACTCGGCATCAGTGTACTTTCTGTCTTAAATCCACATTAAAGTCAACGCCACGATTCGTTCCAATCCCAAGTTTAATTTGAAAATCGCACACTAAGTTGGGGCAAACTCGTCCGCCCACTCCAGACAAGAAGTTTGGCAGTGCCGACCAGCCAGCCAGCCAGCCAGCCAGCCAGCCAGCCAGACGAGGAAGCTATATATATACCTCCTCTATATAGATATATACATATAAAGGGTTGCGACAACTCGAAACCCCACAGAGGGCTCTCAAAATATCGTTCACTTGTTCAAACGCACAAGTGCTGTACACAAAAGCCCGTGCTAAACAAAATGCTTCGGCTCGAAAGCGTTTTACATTTTCGTAATACACTCGCAACTTGCAATCTCCTTTCGCATAGCGGGAGGTCGTATAACAAAAACCAAGTTGCTAAACGATTTCAAAAACCCAATATAAATACACGCGTATATTTTACACAACAAAAAAAAAGTTTCCTGGTTTTGTAGGCTACGTTGGAATTGTCTTTTCGCCGTCAGCATGCTTAAGCATTCAAAGTACCTAACCTTTTCCAGGGTATTCAGTCGACAAAATCGCTAGCAGCGTATTTGAGATAGCACCTCTCTGCGGTGCTACAAATTGTGGAACATCTCTTGCCTGTTTCGCATCTGCGATCGTGATACGCTGGTAAACGTACGGCACAGGTTCTAGTATCATTGCAAAAAGTGTGGTGCCTCGGGGTTTAACTCTTTCCCCGCGTGCCGAGCAGGGGCGCGCTGCGGCAAAGGGAGATGTTGCACGGAGATTCCTGATACGCATTGTTCCGAAGACAGCTTCCTTCCCTTAGCGGCTATAGGTAGGCCGAGACAGGCTGAACTATGGAGACATCGACCCCAGCTTCATGTCAGAAGTAGAGCTCTCTGTGCTAAATAGGGGAGCTAAATCACGACTTGTTTCGCTACCATGCGCAGCAGGGATGTGCAGCCTCGAATTCCGTGACAGTACTTTTGAAAAGAGTTCAGAGAGATCGTCTGTGAAAAACAAAATCGATAGATTTGGTCAACTTTTTCTCTCAAATTCAAAGGATTGCTTTTTTTACTCGCGGAATCGCGTATTTCTTCTCTTTGTAATTGGTGAAACATGGCGAAACTATATTGGCATGTCTAGCAATAGTATTTTTCATGTTTGGAAGGATGGTGGTGTTTCAATCTTAAAGAGCCTCCCCCCCCCCTGCTGCAATAACAGCAAATAGGTGTCCACATTTGAAAAAAACTATTTCAAACTGGGATTTGAATGCTAAATCAAAAGTCTCACTGGTTTCCTGACGTTTCGTAACATAAATGCTAGTTACTTATCAAGGGTGATAGCTTGACTGACGTTAAAAACGCGAACAAAAGAACCAATAATTGTTTTTTAATCTAATCTTCCTAAATTCTAATGATCCTGCCAAAGTCCAAAACTTTTAACTTTTAAACTTTAAACTTTTAAACTGAAATTTTACCCACCGTCATTCTAAAAACCATCCAAAATCCCAATGATTCAAAAGCATTCAAATCCCAGTTTAAAATAGTTTTTTTCAAAACTAATGCTAAAGATAGGATATAGTAGACATGAGTATCAGAAATTTAATAGGTGTCTGCATTCGCAGGCCGTCCCATTTTTCCGATAAAGAGTTTAATAATGGTCTGAGCATCGAATGATTGACAGCGCCATGCCTAGAGTCAATTATTTCCTTCTTAAGTGAAAATTACTGTAACTTCTTGGAGTGAGAACCCGCCACTGGACACTCGCCACTGCTTAATATGTGTGCTGCAATTCCGTGACTCGCTTCTTTTTCAATCGGCTGAGAAAAATCAATGTTTTCGAAAGTACCGGTAGACAAGAGGCTAGCCACTCCCAGCATTACGAAAGCGCTGGGTGCAAAATTGATAGCAACTGAATTTTTAACTCAAGATAAATAATTCACTACATTCTTGAGAAGTGTCTGCTCCAGTAACGAAATAACTAGGAGTTTTAGACGTTTTTTCTCTTACTTTGCAGAG
Source organism: Nemoura dubitans (assembly GCA_921293005.1). Classification (NCBI taxonomy): domain Eukaryota; kingdom Metazoa; phylum Arthropoda; class Insecta; order Plecoptera; family Nemouridae; genus Nemoura; species Nemoura dubitans. Next base: position 43,325,198 of record OV121076.1, read on the forward strand.
TGTGCAAATGTCTTTATGGACCAAGGACACTCAATCTTTTCAATTCTGATCTAAAAGATGTTTTTGATATATTTTTTAAACTTTGGTTTTGTGGGTTTGTTTGTGTGGTGGCAAAATCTTTGGAGTGCTAATTAAAATTAACCCGGATTTCAAATGCCATACAACAAAGTAGAAATTTGACAATTCAGACTATCGTTGACGGTGACAACACTTCATCTGTTGATATTAAGTTAGTTTGCATAGATGGGGCAACGTATGGGATATATTCGTTAAGTCTTAAGTCTGTATTTCAGAAATGTTATCATTATTTTTTAAATTTTTCGATATGCATAGCAATTCGTCAATGTCTCAAAGTACATTCATGAGTATGACCATGGAAGTCAGACTAACCTATGGCTGGAAAAGAGGTAAAAGCTGTCCATAAACTCAAAACTGTCCATAAACTAACTCCCATGTTTAGCTCCGGGCAACTTCTTGCCTGCACCCCAAACCCCCAAAACGGCGCTCCATTCCGGGGCATATCTCGTCCTCTCTGCAGCGGATTAACCAACCCTTGATGGTCGCGATCTCGAGTCAGCACAATACGGCAGATGATTTAGCTCCAGTCCGTGACACAGCATCCAACGAACGGACCCCAGAACGAAAAAGCTGGCTTGACGTTTGCAAGAAGTTTATGTCCGAGGTTGGTTTTATTAACCAGGAGAAATTTGTTTGTTTAGCTTTATGCTGCTCGTCGTTGGGCGGGTTGTTTCACGGTAACTTTCATGGCGAGGTTGTGTTGTGTTCACAGTTCTTTTTTTAAGGAAATTCTATCACAATTATTGAGTGAGGTTCACACCAATACACATTCGGATGTTACCTAGTTTATATATATAGTCCAGAAAGTTGTAAAGGGGAAGTTAATTTTAAATTGCAAATTAATGCTCTGTGATCCGTTTTCAAAAGTTTGGCATGTTATTCCAGAACTTTATTCGATTCTTTCTTACTTCTTCTGGTTGTATTTGTATGTATAATCTATTTTGAAATTGCAAGATGGCGAAAAGAAGATGAAATGTTATTGAAATGTTCTGAATCTTGCTAGTAGGTCATTCATATGCATGCCGAAAAACTAAAATATAGTTTGAAAGGTTATAGTGAACATTCAAATGTGCAGATTGGAAAAAGTCTTTGAAAACTAGTGCGAAGGTTGAGAAAAATAACAAAAGTCTTGGTAACATTATAGAAGCAGGCCACATGCTTTTTGAGGCTTGTTATCGCGAGCATTATGACTTCAGACTATTGTTTTGACTTCTGTGATACTCTGCATTTAAACTTTGCCACTGCGAAATAATTGTGATTTCATGCTTGTACATTTTCATTATTATACAATCCAGCAATTCTATAGTTATCTGTCATCATGGTAAATTTCTATTCAAATTCATAAAACATCTCTTTCCCATTTATTCACACATTTATACGCCATCGCTTTCTCCAAAGACCTACAACCAAAGCACAACGCATTGTGTAAATGGACTTGTTTAAGTTTTCCCTCTTCGCTAGCACTAAGCATCGGAAAAGCGTAGAAATCGTCGAGAAAAGCGTAGAAATCGTCGAGAAAAGCGTAGAAGTCGTCGGGAAAGCGCGGCGACGGCGACGACGACGACGACGAAGGCGTTCGATTGATGAGAGTGCACATTTCAGTACAGGAGCTCGCGCCGGTTTCAAACTGGTGGCAAAACGATGTAACTCGACTATTAGAAGCCTTTCGACTGCACCGTGGATAAATGGGGCTCTAGGTTCATCCCAGACATGGCTGCTTCGAAAAGCTTGCACTAGACTGCAGAGGCATCAGGCAAGTAGACCTGGAGTTGAGCTTGCATAGCTTGCAAAGCTTGCAAAGGTCGGGCCATCCTTAGACAATTGGCGGTTTCGTCCAGGTTGCAAGGAAGTCATTGAAGGCTAGGTGACGTTTGCATTTGGCAAGGTCGTACCATCAACTTGGCAGGGACATTTAAAGGCTTATAATGAAAGTATTATTATCTTGTAATCTCTGTTTACTTTAGGGAGAATAATAGGGTTGCATACTCAAATGGGTCCACTGCCGCTAAGGCCTAAGGAGCTGTTTCAAACGTTTCAAATCTTAGGACCATCTTATAGGTTGACGTTCGTAGCAGCAGAAAGAGCCCATTTTTAGTGTGGGCAAAAAATAAAAATCTCCTTGCAATATCATAATGAGGACATAATATGGCGGGCAGATGCAAAGGACAGTCAATGTCGGCCACGATTTGCTCATAACTTTAAGCCAATTACTTGACTGCAGCTTAGTATACTGCTTCCGGTTATTCTGCTGTGGTTTACCCAAGCATATATGTGTGTTTAAGACTTTTTTAATTTAGTAAAAAGCAACTTAATTCTAGCGTGATTGTTAAAGCAAGCATACAAAATCTCTTTTCACGTCAAGACAAGCTGGAAAATAGTGCTGGTTAAGTGAGATCAAGACGTCTTGCAAATCTTGAAAGTCTTTCGACGTTTCGGCAATTTTAGCACTTGGCATCATCAGCCGAGTAGCAAGTTTATCAACCTACGTCTCTTCTAGGACTGAAGACATTCTGTCAGACAAAAACTTGGCCGGTAAATGGTCTCGTCTCCTTCGTCGCCCTGATGTCTTGAGATTTCGGACCCATTCTAAAAGCTCCTAATGTTGCCAGTGCCATCTTTCTGAGTTAGTCCAAGTTGAACTGAATTGCCAAACAGACAGACGCATTTTTTATGACGAAATTACAAATCTCCATGACCAAACATCTTGCAAGGCACAGAAAATCTTTACACTTTTTTAATTATGTGTTGTTCTCAGGACGTATAGACAAGTGACATTTAAAGATTAAGTAATTCTTGCGGGACGCCGAAGTATTTTTCGCTTTCATTACACCAAGCAACATTTCTTCGCATATATCTCGAATTTCGGCAGAGTTAATTTGAATCCGTTAGCACTGATCCGGCGCCAACGCGAAAAAGTGATTGAAACGATGATTGCGTGCTACTCAGTCATGTCAACATTAGAAAAACCGAGTGGCGAAAACGTGCGTGCGCAAAGTCATTGCCAACTGAATAAAATTACTGTCGAGAAACAAGAAAATAAAGAAACAAAAAACAAAAAACAAAATGTGTAAACATAAAAAAATCGTTGAACTCGCAAAGTAAAAGCGGGGTAGGTACGTTTAACCCAAGAACCACGTGACATTTTGGTGCGTCACGAATACTGTCGTGACGGAAGCTTTTCCTGGCTCCCCCTGACCTCCCCACCGAGGATTACTATAAGTTTTCAATTTTCTAAACTCATGCGCTGAAGACAATTTTGCTTTCATGCTCGTGGAAAACGCGATTTTCCACGCGTCCCCCCTCGACCAGAACCCCTGCTTGTTATGCAGTGAGTTATCATATGCGTGCCCAGAAAGGCATAAGAGTGTGCAGCACTATTTCACAGGGACTGCGTTTCATGGGGAAGTTCCCCGGTATATTGAAGAGACAAGCGATCAGATAACGTTTATATGTTTATTAATATTTGAAATGTTTTGCTCGATTTTTTTCGATCGATATGATTGGTATGCAGTAAATAATGGCAATGCACTGAATTTTATGGAGTAGGATATGATAATAAAGCTTTATAAAGGGATAAATAAAGTTGTGTGTTTCGGGTTTTTGACAGTTAACACTGTGGTTCCATTCGTTGATCCGCCACTGTGATGGACTAAGCCGAGAAAAGTGTGTCACTTAAAATTTAGTAAATTATTTGGAATTGATTGGGCATGCTCGTGAATTTATATTTCATGTCATTTTCTATATGTAGCGTTTATCTAACATCTAACGTAAAATGTGAAATCGCACGGTGGTAAAATATGGGACACACATTTCCCCATCGTTTTATTTATGTATACTTTGACATATTATAATATGTGCTTTATCCTTCTAGATCCTCTCATAAGCAAATAAAAGACCAGTGAAAGCGAAAGGATAAAAATGTTAAACCATCGTTTAGCCATCCTCACCAGCTTTCAAATAAATTCCCCAAAACGTAGCGAAAAAACATTTTAGCACCGAACAAATTATTTTAACTCCAACCAAAACAATATTATTTCATACATTTCACCCCGACGAAAACACCGCAAATCTCCTACGCCAACTCTAAAAAACACACCGACCCACCCAGCGGCCGTTACAAAAATACCTTGCCCGGCCGTTATTGTTCTCCGCTTGACAGAAGAAATCAGCCGCGTCAAAATCCCCGACATAGCAGCGAACGATTCAAATTGAATCTGAACATACAACCCGGTCTATTACGGGCGACGCCCTATGCGCGCCCTACGGGCTGGGTCAACGCGAAAGGGCAAGAGAATCTGGCATTGTCATTTTCACGACCGATTCAGCCCCGAGTAGATTAGGGGAATCGGCGCCCGCTGGGGGGGGGGGGGGGGGCTGTAATCTGAAGTATGTGCTAGATAGTCGAGATAGCCATGTTCGTGCGTCCTTTAATTTGGTTAAAAGCTAGCCGAGCTTTGTCTTTGTCTTTCGTGAGGGCGGTTTTTAGAGTTTCCGCGACGGATGATTAAGGTGACCGACAACGAACTGACCCCCTTTGACCCTGTTATCGGTCAGCAAAGGGCTTAGGTGCTCCGGCCTAGCGGTGATTTTTAAACGGTCGCGGATGTGCATGACTGGGATTCTGAATAATTTGGCTTTTGACAGAATGTTAGAACTTGAATAAATTTCAGCTAACTAGCAAAGTAACTGGTTTATGTTCGAGCCGTTGGCAGTTTGAAAGATATGTTGGAGACTGGTAATAAGATAAGAAAAATCGTAATAGATAAATGTCAAATATGTTATAAAGTTCTGGGAAGTGTTATAAAGATCCGGGACTGGAATTGCTGAAAAGATTGCTTGCAATTGCTTAATTTTCGAAGATAAGATTGATTGATAGAAGAGAAACTGTGCATGTTTTTCAGATTGCCTTGCAATTTTCAATGACTGGTGATTTTAACTCTGTCCTTTCATTTTACCACCTCGAAGCCAGTTTGCCATAAAACTATTTACTAAATTAATATTCTGACCTTCTGACCCAGATTTTATATATCATTTTTAAATTTGATTCGTTGCTTTTTTTGCCAAACGAAATACAAGGTATACGTTTTCTAGGCTAAATGGATCACTGAGTCCCCAGTTTCTCGGGAAATTATGTAGTTTACTGCGAAAGACAGAAAATCTGAATCCTCGTCAGAATTTCCTTTCAAACAACGTTTTCTGCTCTTCGAGTGACAAAACTGCATGCGACATTTTCGATTACCGTCATCATGCTACGATTTCCAGCTAATCGGAGTTTATACTTTTGACAGGGAATTTTTTTGAAAATAGTTCCACGAAGACATATTTTTATAGTATGCGGGGGCTCGGTACTTCAGGGTTGATGAAGCAATGTCCATGTGTCACTGCTCAATACCTGTTGGAACCTTTCGGAACCGTCGAAACCGTCGAAACCGCGTAAACCGCTGGAATTGACGCAATTCTAAGCGGAACCCATTACAGTCTCTCTCTCTCTCTCTCTCTCTCTATCTCTCTCTCTCTCTCTCTCTCTCTCTCTCTCTCTCTCTCTCTCTCTCTCTCTCTCTCTCTCTCTCTCTCTCTCTCTCTCTCTCTCTCTCTCTCTCTCTCTCTCTCTCTCTCTCTCTCTCTCTCTCTCTCTCTCTCTCTCTCTCTCTCTAGGATTGTCGAGTTCTCCGAAAAGCTATAAATGGTTCAAACTTGCCTACAGTAAAATAACATGACAGGATCAGCCAGAGATACCTGCTCTAAATTAGAAGGGTCTTGGCACGATGGAGCAAAGCAGTTTTCAATGGAAAAATATGAAACCCCTGCAATAAATAAAGCAATCCTAGAAATAATGAGATACCTTAAGTTTATAGTATTCTGAAAATTTACATCCACATTTTTTGCGAACATTCTCAATCGATTCAGATTGAATGTCAGGATTTTTATATTTGCAGATTTTTTTTTTATTGATTGGGACATTATTTATCTTGAATAACCGCTGAAATAAAAAAGAATGGCGAGGGTATGTCGGAACTATTCCCTGATGTTACCCCTAGAAGATTAGCTTGTGCATTTTTGGACGGCCATGATTTGATGGAGATGTGCAGGAAACCCAAAATTGCCCAAAGCGTAGAATTCACTTCATCTTAGCTCGAAAAGCTTGGCACTAAAAAAGAGGGCCAAAAAACCCGTGCCCGAAAACCAAGCCATGGTCTAGGATCAAGAGCCGCAACTCAATGGGAAAGCAATCGGCCACCTCTCGGCACCTTGACCTTATTTTGATGTGCAAAAGGCAGAACTGACATTACTGATACTCTAATGTAGTCTTATAGACTGACATGGACGGCAATTTCTGTCCGAAGACATTTTGAATCTGGCTCCGCAATCAGCAACGTCGGTATCAAATGCACGGAGACTTACTTCTTAGCGATCAATATTCGCAACCACAGACAAAGATACAACGCTGAAACCATTTATGATATGGACAAGGTTTGTTTAAGAATGCCTTTAACCTCAATCGAGATTGCTTTATTTTTATGAAATGTCATGATTCTTCTATGGAGTTTCCTCCCTATTTTATTCTCAGTCATATCGATTTCCAACCTTCGTTTTAAATGCCCATGTGAAGCAATGGCACATGTGACGACATTATTACAGATATTATATATATTTTTCTCTTCTTTCGTAAAGAGATGTTCATTTTCTTGTAAACCTAAAAGATGAAACAACCGAACACACGTGTCTGTGTAGGTGAGAAAGATCTTAGATCACGGTGCTGACTGTCTAGAGATGTTTCCTAGGTGAGAAAGATCACAGATCACGGTAAAACCTGACAGTCTTATCTGAAAACAGGCGAGAAATATCTGTAATCACGTGACGCCACCGTCCCGAGAATGAGCAACCCAGACCGAGCAGCCAAGTTAGTTCGTCCGCGCAGTCCGTCCCGTTGGCATGCAGGAAAGGATTGGCTGCCGCGACAGGGCCAAATCTCAGCGTGATTGGCCTGCGTGACCCGTCAGTGGCCTGGCTGTCATGGCAACGGCACGCGACCAGAGGTCACTCGGGCCAACGGGTCACGGTGGCCGATAAAGGAGTTCGACTGTTGGAACTGTCCGCAGGCTTGACCCAGTTTGCAGTCGCCACTGTCCAGTCGATTCGAGCGCCACTGGCCGAAATCGGGGCATTTTTTTCTGTCGGAAATAATCGATACCTTGCACGGTCGTAGAATGTTTTATTTATAGAATTGAGTTTCGGGAAGTAAGATGTTATAATATTAGATGAAATTACATTGTATGTGCACTGTAAGATGTAGAACATTCAGACTCGTCGGAATGGACCGTTTCCCAACATAATGAATGAAAGTAAAATACCATGCACCTCTGATGCATTTTCCAAATGTGATTCTTGAAATTGTTAAAATTGTACTACGCGTTTATAACGGTGCCATCTACAGCTTAAACTAGTTTTGTCCACTTTCCGTTTTTGATGCAAAAGCTTAGTTGCATGGAAAGAAAAGATTTTACACTTCGAGAGATTGCATCTCTTAAACGAAAGCATGGACATGTTTTTAATAGTGATTTATATGCTGTTTGCCGGTCAACTCAATGAGCTCGAAGACTTTTAATAACGGGGGCAAAGGAATATTTTGTTGTATGTATGAAAGCCGCTATCTTTTGATATATATAAACATGATTTAAATCAACCCATTAGGTTGAGACGTCTGCAGTATTCAAATCTTTAATGAAGCGACCGCGAGGAAGAGAGTTGGACTTTCTTATCTCAAATTAGTTAACTCTTACTTTACCAAAAGCAGCGGGACAACTGGTTTGCCACGCTTGTTCATTATCAGCTCAGATACGAGGAACCTAGACAAGCTGTTCCCTCTAAAGTCTAAGCTGTTCACGAAGTTTGCAAATCATGGAGCGAAAATGGGACCAAAGAGTTGCTGTCTTCAAAATGAACATGTCCATTAAGATTGCAGACTCTAACATAGAAAGAGAATGCGCTCGAAAAAACTTCGAAGTAATTCTGAGAAATGTACGTTGAATACAGCCGGAGACATCAGCTTCTTCTTTCAAATAGCTGGTGTGCAAAAATTGATATCGCGTTTCCTTCAAGAAAGATCAATACCAATGTAATTTTCAATGCGATGTACACAGCTTCCTATATTGGTCCTATAATAATGATGAGTTAAACACGGCTTGAAAGTTCTAGATCATACTGACACCCATGGCATCAGGATTAGTTCACTAATTCTCATACTATGTACTAATCCTTACACCATATACTGAAACCACATGAAAAATACACCGTTGCAAAATTTGACTGATTATACCTTTCTGAGTTGTGTTTTCAGTTCGTATATTTTTCATTAATAACTTTCCATTTGTTGGTTACGCTTATGACCATTTCAATATACCTACACCTAGGAAAATGATATCTGATTTCATAGTTTTGATTTAAAAAAACCAAGCAAGAAAAAACATTATCATAAAATTGATTATTATCAAAGCCAGAAGCCGAACAGTGTTCCGACGTCCCTGCCCTTCGCCCGAACCACCGAACCACTAACATCACACGTGAGCATGCGACTTGCATGCACGTTCTTCTCCGAGATTCATTCCGCGTACGACCCCAGCATCCTTCCGCGAACGCATCCCGCCCCGCCCTGACGAGCTGGCTGCTCGGGCTAGGGGCTAGGGGCTAGGGGCTAGGGGCTAGGGGCTAGTGGCTAGGGGCTAGGGGCTAGGGGCTAGGGGCTAGGGATGCCAAGGGTTCGGGGATGCCAAGGGTTGGGGGATGCCAAGGGTTGGGGGATGCCAAGGGTTCGGGGATGCCAAGGGTTCGGGGATGCCAAGGGTTCGGGGATGCCAAGGGTTCGGGGATGCCAAGGGTTCGGGGATGCCAAGGGTTCGGGGATGCCAAGGGTTCGGGGATGCCAAGGGTTCGGGGATGCCAAGGGTTCGGGGATGCCAAGGGTTCGGGGATGCCAAGGGTTGGGGGATGCCAAGGGTTCGGGGATGCCAAGGGTTGGGGGATGCCAAGGGTTCGGGGATGCCAAGGGTTCGGGGATGCCAAGGGTTCGGGGATGCCAAGGGTTCGGGGATGCCAAGGATTCGGATATGCAAAGGATTCGGATATGCAAAGGATTCGGATATGCAAAGGATTCGGATATGCAAGGGGTTCGGGGATGCTGCCGGGATTCCCCCTTGCCACGACGCGGGTATGCAGATTCGTGTCTACGCATTATTCAGGACCCTACCTCCTTTTTACGCGAAGCCCACGTGTCTTACCACCCTGCTCATTCTTAGCACAGACCGACGAGTCGACCAATCTTTGCAAGCCGCGCACACTCGTTTTCTACGAGTGCATAAGTCAGATTGTTAATCTTAAGAAAATATTATTAGCAAGCTTACGTGCTTTTTCTGGCTCACCTAGCTTGGGGGTGCGTTATGTCAATTCATCTTTCTCTGATTTTAATTAAAAGTTAAGTTAATGATTTTTTACTCCTGTCTTGTGAGATCAACTGCAGCTAGAACTGCTGAAAAACTTTTTTAAAAATCATCATTTGGCACTTGAGTGGCAGCCATATTAAATTTTTAAGTTTTGGGTTTTTTCTGCCGGTCTTTGAGAAGACGTGAAGTGGCCCTATTTTCCTTGTTATATATGTAAAACTTTTTGCTTATTTTGATAACATCGCACCTCAGAATTGTCAACAAAAGTTTAAAAAACGGCAATAAAATCAAGTTTTTAACTGTTTTATCCTTATTAAAACCACTTGGCAAATGTTTCACACATCGCATTCCCTGCACAATGAAACTTGACTACACTGGCAAACAATATCGTTGCTCTGCATTCAATAGTATTCAGATTCTACTCAAATAATATTTGTTTTATACCGCCTGCATGATTTTATTTGAGTAAAATTCATGAAGAAATAAAAAAAAAAAAATTACCAGCACATGCATAACGCCAATAAAATTAGAGAGGGAATGTTGGTATTTTGCTTTCCTATAGTCTCGGGTCTAATACTGATAAAAAAAGTTCAAGTTCAAATTTTAGCCAGATTATTTTTTACCAACTCTACTTCTATAAACATTAAAAGTGTGCTCAGAGTATGGTTGGAGCAAGTTGATCTTGATTTACAAACAAATGGTCTTACTAGCAAAAACACTTTCCATGATTCCTTTGTGTGTGGAGGAGTCGAGTTTGCTCTGCGGGTTGCGTCTAGGAGTCATGCATAGAGGAGCCGAGTTTGCTCTGCGGGGTGCGTCTAGGAGCTCGAAATCTATTAGCTAGGTATGATCGAGTCTTTGCGCAAAATTATTATTTTGATGAGGGCGTTCGCCCAGTGGCGTGCTCTTGACGTCACACTTGCTCTATCTTTGTCTGTCTAGTCATTTCTTAACTTCAGCCTTGTTACTCTTTAATACGCGCTTCCTTACGTCGTTGAGGGAGAGAGGGAGGGAGAGAGAGAGAGAGGGAGAGAGCGAGACGACAGCTGCTTTGTTCTCTCAGCCTTCTGCGAAACCTAAGCCATCAAGTTTTTCTTCGGTATGTTCATCAGGTGGCAATGACGTATAGCGTCGCATCGGCCGTCGGAGGAAAACGTTCTCCGTTTGGATGAGCACGATCGACGTCACGACTTGACACGACTGTTAATTGACGGACTTTTTTGTTGTTTGAACGAACGGTCGAACCTGCAGTTGAGTTGTTTTAAGATCCACGTTTCCACAGAATTTCAGAAATGTTATGGCTAGAAGAGCCGATGTATAACAGCTCCAGCTAGATGGCAGTGTGATGGCTAACTCCAATTTTCCTCATGTTTCGGCTGGAATTCTGCAGATGTACGATTTTAAATCGTTGTTTATACTAATCGCGTTTTGCAATAACCCAGAGGAATTTAATTGATACACCTGCAGAAGAATTATTTAGGAGTTTCTCCATAAAATGTTACGTTTCTAAAAGCAACATGTTATCACAGACATAAGTTTTCCCAGATATTCTACCTTACCTTGCGATGGCTACGTCACAGATATAAGATAACCCAGATATTCTATTATACCTAGCTATAGCTAAGTCACAGATATATGGTTACCCAGATAGTCTACCATACCAAGATACCTACGGCAAAAACTTGATGCTTTTACGTTACAGTAACCTTGGTGACAGGTGATACAACAACAAACAGTGGCTCCATCCCTTTACTGCCGGCGAAACTATTATTGCGAGCGGAGGGCTTTCGCGTAGCTGCATTAGTACGGAAGTGTAACATCTGGGTAACCTTATATCTGTGATGTTATGACGAAGACCCAAGATCGTTTCCTCTCGCCCCGCCCTCGCCGCTCTCCAGCGGTACCAAGCCGCGGCCACTTGCGGCGTCGGATTGTTCGCTGCTCCACTACATTAACCCCGTGCAGACCAGCGCGCTGTCCCTGCCAATGATCCACCTGCCGACGACTGCACGCCAGACGCGGAGTCACATTATTAGGCAACATGCTTTGCATAACGACTCTATTCGGCGCAGCGAGTCGCGGAGTGAATGTGAAACGCTGGGGGAAACGAGCGTTTGAAATACTGAGTCATCTATTGGTTTCTCAAAATTCCATTCTTTTGAATCGGAAATATTTGAAAGTGTTTATTTTGTTGACTTATCTATGCATATCCAAAATTATCATCGGCAGAAATGGTTAAATGAAATTCCTTCTTCAATGTAATAACGATTGGCAGTATTTTTCCGAGAAATTATCGGCAATTCCGAAGTAATTTCCCTTTTTTTTATCGTCTCTGCCGTTCAATCCGCCTGAAAGCAAATAAATCACAAAATTGGTGAAGCAACCGGTTCCAAAACCCCTAAACCCCTAAATAGGTCGACAGGTCAAGCATGTCAAATTCGCCGCCACCGTCCACCGAGTCTCACGTCCACGACGTCGACGGCCATCCATTATTACAGCCACATACTTTGCATAACTGGAAACTGGAGCAAAGCAGCCGTATACAGGGACTAGACCTTCTGCAGCCAGGTCACAGACATCGCCTAAACTTCAAGTCTCTCCCAGACGAACCTGACCATGTGGTCCCAAGGTTCGCGGTCTGGAGGGCTGAGCATCCTCTCACCGATGAACCTGACTATGTGGTCCCAAGGTTCGGAGTCTGGAGGGCTGAGCATCCTCTCACCGACGAATCTGACTATGTGGTCCCAAGGTTCGGGGTCTGGAGGGCTGTCATCCTCTCACCGACGAACCTGACTATGTGGTCCCAAGGTTCGCGGTCTGAAGGGCTGAGCATCCTCTCACCGACGAACCTGACTATGTGGTCCCAAGGTTCGGAGTCTGGAGGGCTGAGCATCCTCTCACCGGCGAACCTGACTATGTGGTCCCAAGGTTCGGAGTCTGGAGGGCTGAGCATCCTCTCACCGGCGAACCTGACTATGTGGTCCCAAGGTTCGGAGTCTGGAGGGCTGAGCATCCTCTCACCGGCGAACCTGACTATGTGGTCCCAAGGTTCGGAGTCTGGAGGGCTGAGCATCCTCTCACCGACGAACCTGACTATGTGGTCCCAAGGTTCGGAGTCTGGAGGGCTGAGCATCCTCTCACCGGCGAACCTGACTATGTGGTCCCAAGGTTTGGAGTCTGGAGGGCTGAGCATCCTCTCACCGGCGAACCTGACTATGTGGTCCCAAGGTTCGGAGTCTGGAGGGCTGAGCATCCTCTCACCGACGAACCTGACTATGTGGTCCCAAGGTTCGGAGTCTGGAGGGCTGAGCATCGATCCCTATGCTGCTCATCGAACTCCTGTCACATCTCGTCGAACCAATTATCGCCCAGCAGCGCACGCCTACGACCTGAGCCTGATTACCGGCGCCCTGAGAGTACGTGGGCTGCTGACGGGATCGTGGCTCCACAGCTGGGCTGCTTGCACTGGGGGGGGGGGGGGGACGTCTTGAACACTGAACGTTAGTTGATAATCCACGGACGTGATCAAAATGAGGATCACACTTATATTCGGGTCTAGCCAGAGATTGCTTTTTACCCGGCTTTTCCCTCAAATATTTTCTCCCAGAAAGCAGCCAAAAGGCCAGGGTTTTGGTGGTGATTCGTGGACTGACATGCGAATTAAAATTAGCAAGCGTGGTTGAAGAGCTGAAATCGGATGCCTAAACGAACTCTGAGCTATAACTGAAAGCACGTCTTCTCTGGTCGGACCCGCCTGGCAACTTTATCACACACTTAAAGATTTGATGATTGGGTATGATACTTGGGCATTATTGTGTTCAGTTATTTCCTCAACAGTATTTTATGTCCAGGTACTATTCTCGACTGGTCGTCCAATTGCGACTCTGCCGAGCTTACCATTGAGAAAGTAACAACGTACACATGTGTCAAAACTTTGGAAAAACAGTTTGTCCTAACTTAGCATTCAATTTCCAGTTATAATAGATTTTTTTGAATAAAAACAATTATTCCTGCTCCTAAAATTGGCTGATGATGAAGACTTCGAAATCGCATTAAAATTTTTAACACAATGCCTTTATATAATTTGTGTGCAATCATCTATTGCATCTTATACATCACTTACTTCAATAGAACCCTTCGTTATTCGTAGCCCCAGCTCAGCCCTTAATGATCATTTCATTATCAAAATTAACCTGGCAACGGTGAAATTTTTGCAATTGATAGTCATTATACTCTTTGAAGCAGGCTCAAATCTGACCATCTGACTGCAAACTGCACAGTGCTGAGTGAATATGACTTTTATTGTAATTCAGTGTCAGAGGATCTATTATCAGGTAATAAACGAACCGTACCCGCATTTAATGACTCGAAAGAATGCTGCTTTTGTTTTTTAACCAATAGTCTAATTGGTATGTTTACCATTTATCTTCTTGAAGAGGTTTTGTATTACGGAGACTGGAATTGCCAAGTGCATCAGTCAGTTAAGTTGCTAGTCAGTTGCCACAAAAGCAAGTATGCGAAATGACACGAATTACCAATTGTTCATAAGATGTCCGTGTTCTTATAGTTTAGCGAAAGTTAAAATATGATTTACATCTTGAGTATGCTCCACTGAGGTTTCGACACCACTACATAAGGCCGATGTAGACAACTCATAGAAAAAATGTCTTGTTGTCCTACGGGAAAAACTGATTGTTTTTCAATCGTACCTCAAAGATGACAACATTTTAGAGAACAATATTTTAAAAAGTACCAAAATAGGAAAATCGCACTCAGATAAACGCAGTTAAAGTTATGAATTTTTCGTCCAGTGGATAAGGATAATGGCTGGATATAATAATGCCAAAATTCAACACCACCAAGCTGGAACCCTTCTCATATTCCCTAGCTATTAAAAATGTCATTTCGAACTAAGGGTTGTTTTCTGGGAATATTTTTGTCATCCTATGCATTCCCCCCCCCCCACAAAAAACATGCAATAGAAACATCACAGGAGAATTTTGAAAAGCCCTGGAGTTGTCAAATGTTCAGGTCGGCTCATGGTTCTTTTTTAAATTATCTCCTATAGAAGTGTTTAACCCCTAAAATACCTTCTCTAGGTGTTATAGACACCATGGTCTAGAATGTGACTTGACGGTCGAACACTACGAGCTCGAATCTTATCGAATCTGACGTAATCTGCTTACACAAAAATGGTCGTATAACAGAGATGAATATAGCAGCCGAGATTGCTTTGAAAATTTATGAATCAATCGCAACCTTTTGCGCGTCTCCTATTCAATCTAGAGATGCGATTCAAATGAAGTACTGATCAGTTTTCAGAGAGGAGTCGATTGGTGTTATTGGGAACTTCGAATTCGGAAAAAAACACTTTTTTATTATTTGAATGGAGATGTTTACTGTGAAAAATTCAAAGAACTCGTAAAACTCTTCTTACTCATTGGGCATTTCCATAACCCACAAAAACTCGGACATTTTGCTCGCAAGTGTCGTAAGCTAATCACTACCAGAGAGAGTGAACCCTCTGCTTGAATTGAGAGGCATGCCTTCTTATAGGTACACAGCGAGAGGGAAGATAACCGTTAAGAATTGTTTAAGGAGTTTACCTAACACAGGTATATTCTTGGATGATGTTCTTCAGTTCTAGACGTAACGTTATTTTGAAACTTTTTATGATGTTCAGTCTCGTTTACAGCAGCGTGAAGCGCAGGCTTCGGCGAACTCTGTTGGCCAATCGAGGCAACTTCATGACGCTATATGCGAAGAGTTGGCGAAGTGAAGACGTGTTGAAATTTGCCCATCTTGCGTCAATTCGGCGGCTAATTTCTCAGCGAACCGCCCGCGTAGCCCATCGCTCTGAACTTGGCTTTTATGAGAAAACTTTGTGAATTTTCTCCGCACTCGTGGAAATCAACAGCTCACTTCTTTTTAATACGTTATCAGAAAATAAGTTGCAGTAAAGACAGTGAAAATTATTAATGATCTTGGTTTCAATATTGTGGAGTTATTCTGTAATAAGGACTGTCTTTTTGAAGGTAGGCACAGTTTGCATCACACAAGTGTTCAAGAGAAGCTAAGAAGATTACTGATGGCTATAAAAAAATAGATGCCCATCTTTGTTTGACATTTGTTTTCAAAAGTACATACCACAGCCAGATATTGACATAAATATAAAATAATACTTTTATCTTCGTTAGCAAATTTTAAAACGGGTTTTCAATTATTACGTTCCGAATCAGAATTGCAGGGTTGAAATGTATTGTGACAGATGTTTAGCAAAGAACGCCGGTGAAAGTATTTTAGGTTTTGAAAAGAACTATTTCTCACTGGAATTTGAATGCTAAATAAGAGTCCCGCTGGTTTCCCCACGTTTCGTTACATATACTTCATACTTAACGTGAACAAAAAAACCATATTGTTGTTATTAATCTGGGCTTTCTACCCCAATCTGAAATAGTTTTTTTTTCAAAACTAGTGCTAAAGATAGGATATAGTAGACATGAGTCTAAGAAATTCAATTATTTTAGGTTAATCTCTTATATAGGGCAATGCCACGCTTGCCAACTATGAATATGGAGCTCTGAAGCCGTCTTGAGCGTCACTAGCGCTGAAATTGAGTTAATCGAATTCGCGGCTGAACTATGTAACACAAGCTGGCGCCGAGTGAACTTTGCGTTCAAACGCTCTGCTCTACGTAGAACAGAGCTAGGAGTTGAATCGGTTATTCAAGAAAGGGCAGCGCAGGGTCATAAAACTGGGGAAATTGTGTTAAGGCAATGAATATTCGCTTCTGCTGATGTAAAACCAGACAATCTGCAAAGGAGAGAGTGTACCCTTTGGAAACCTTTGTGCCGCCAAAGTTAAGGTTTAGACATTGAAGTTATTCATGGGAAAGTGGCAAGGCTTTTAAATATAGCGTTGCACGCATAATTATATTTCTTGTTTCATTTCTTATCTAAAATGTGCGAGGGTGGGATAGGGGTTGACCTGAAAAACGGGTTCATTTCTTATCTAAAAAGTGAGAGGGTGAGATAGGGGTCGACGTGAAAAACTGGTTCATTAGTGATGGGGTGTTTTGAACGACGTTCGTGCTCCGAAAACTTGACGCCATGATTAATATGTGCTCAAATAATTTCACTGCTAAGTCATTTATTGGCAATCTTAATATTTTGTACTTCAGCAAGTCTATAACTTTACGGAATGAAAACTTGCTTCGTTTGTTACTCTTCTTTGATCAAACCACAATTTAACAACAATAATAATGTTTTTTTTCAATAAAAAAAAGCAATATTTTGCCATGGACATCCGCATGTAAGATATTTTATGCTTTAGATATACACAATTATAAGCGGCTTTAGATGTAAAAGTTCTCTTTTCAGGGATCACAAAAAAAACCATCGCAATTTGTATCAGCCACGGTTCAGACAGCTTACTAATCTATCTTTTCAGAAAGCATCCACAGAAAAAAAAACTCTCCCCCCCCCCCCCCCCCCCATCAAACAAGATTTGAAAGATATAGAGAGCCCGCGTCCGCATCAGCGGGTGGTCCATGTGCCTCGTCAGTACGTCCATTGATTTCCTCTCCCTCATTGGAAATAGTAAATTATCTGCTTCCTCCTCTCGGCGCGTGGCTTACGCGCGACGCCGACGCCGACGCCGCGTCTATAAATAGACCGAGCGCACACACACCGGGTTCGACGCCGCAATAAGGTCCCGAGTTCGATCTCGGCGGCGTGCACTCTTTTTGTACGTTGCACTCGCACTGCCGGCGTGCAGTGGAGGCTGCTGGCTCCGAAAGGGTATCTTTCAGACAGGCGCATAGGGACTGGCTACGACGCCGTTCATGAACGTAGAGGGAGATTTCCCTTTTTTACCTATGATTTATTACGGAGAGATTTTTCATATTTTACAGCTGGCTGACGTTCTCGTGTTGGGATTTTATCGTACGTTGTCTATACCATTTTTCAAGGGCATACCTAATTTTTTGTTACTTACAAACATTATTATTCCAGTGTGTTTTCATAATTCACAGCTGCAAAATGTATAGACGTGATTTATAAATAAACAGTAATATAAAGTACAAACAAAATTCTTTCCTGATATAAAAATGCTTGTGTTATCTTATTGCTCACCTTCCTCAAGATTCGCAAACTTAGAAACCGCTTGCAATGCAGATGAAGGAAAAGAGATAGAAATCTTGCAGCATTGAAAACTTTATGTGCAAAATGTGTTCAAGCATAATGCTACTTCTACCAAGAAATTTGTTCCATGACTCAAGCAGACTTCTCCACTTCTTATTCTTAGACATACACATTTGTTAGTTCCTAAGAAATATACATTTGTTAGTACCTCGAATGTTCAATTTACGGACAGTTCGTGATCTCTATTTCCTTTCGGCGGCAAGTCTCATCTCCGCCTTCCGAAGGGAGGTGCCGCGCGAAGGGCGAAGTTTACTGTCGATGCCCACACATGCTCGGACTTCGGGACGCTCGACTCGAATTCGAGTTTTCCACCGTATTTTCTCGCGGCGTCGCGTCCTGAATTCAGCGCCCAGCGTAGATTTTCTCGAACGGATAAAGTTTTTGCGTCGGAAAAGAAAATATCATGTGATTTAAAATATCGTCAACGATCGAAATTTAAACTGCTCTAGTTTTTGTGTTGCCTGCTGCGATGCTTTTCTCTCTATCGTGAGTTTTCAAATGGCTATCGAGCGGCACAGAAATGTAAGCAATGCTATAGTTTCACGCTCGCTCAAATGATACTTTTTCTTTTGTATATTTTGAAATGCCAATCGAACTGTCACATCAATCATGAAGGTGTAGGCACAAAACGGATGTTTCAGCCGTTTTGGTGGAGGAGCCGAGTTTGCTCTGAGGGTTGCATTCAGGCGTAAAATATTTGGGTGCCGGAACGATTGGCCTTACACTCGAAATTCGTTTTTAATCGAATTAATACATTAAATATGACACTGAAATTTATGAGGAGCCGACGATTTAGATTAAATCACTTAAAATTCAATTTTGATTTGCCATTTTTTAATTTTGCTGAAAATATAGGTACCAAAGATAAATAAATACGTAGGTACTCTCGGAAAATTGACTTCTCAAAATTTTTGTTATGCAACCTTCTCATCTTCAAGCTATAAGGAATGTAAAGCTCTGTAAGAATCCGAAATAAAAGGTCTCGGGAAAAGTGTATTAAAATCATTGCTCAGCCCAGCCAATAGCAACCTGAAATGTCAACAAAAAATTCAACGCAAAATCCGCGCACGAAATCACAGCTCCAACCCAAAATTTGAACCCCATCCAACACACAGCACCCGTGCAATTCCCACCCCCAGCACCCGCTCAGCCCATCGCGACGCTGTCGCACCCGGAACCTCGACGCCGGCGCCCACTTTTTGTCTCCCGCCCCCCAGTCGCGCTCGACGCCCCCCCCCCCCCCCCCCGACAGGCGAGCCGCGACGAGAGATCCGCATGCCATTTTATCGGCAAAACTCTTGATCCGCCCACGCGGAGCCGTCGCCCCTTCCCCGCCAACACCAGCCTGTCTGCAACAAGTACGGGGGCACAAGGAGCGGGTCCTCCACCTCTGCCCACTTGTGTTCCATCGCTCCCGTGATCACCGACAGACAATCGAGAGCACTCGAGTAGCGTGCTCTGGATATCGCGCCGAAATATCAAGTCGCTTGCCTTTGTTTTGCGGAGGCTGAGAACATGTTGTCAACGTACGTTGGGGATAGAGAGTCTTGAAGGAGACGTTAAGATTGATTGAGCTGGTGTCAAATACTTGAAAATTGTGGTTTGACAATACGTTCAAGATTACTTGCTTAGCTATAGTCTTTTTATTGAGGGTATCCGTTAACTAAAACAGCAGCATCTCTTGTTGGCAAGCAACCACAGATTGTTAGCGGGCCGTTATGTTGTTAACTTCCGATTAAAAACTGCAAGAGACTGGTATAGGTCTGAATGACTTGGAAATATTTTCTTTATTCTTTAATCATAACGCTTAGAAATGTTTTGCGGCGTTGTCCAGTCGTGAGTAAAACTCCAAACGTTAATTCACTTTTTTCTGTTTGGTGACGTAAATCAGGTTCTTTTGTGTATTTAACAGCCTGTTATAAGTTGTCTCTTAGAAAACAATCCACATCGTGATTGTGCTTTCATAATTGGAAATAGTTTTTATCAAGTCATTGCTGTAACGGTGAAGAGAAAAATAGTAAACCAACTTTAAATGAAATATAACGTTGAAACTGTGGTTGAAAGAAAATGTAGTAAAAGACACCAGTTACAAGCAAAACTGCCGCACGGAACCACATGCAGTCCAACAAATGAAACTCAGTCCAGCAAAATCAAGGATTCTTATCACGTAGATTGGTATGAAAATGTATTTGTCAGATAAGCTCGGAAGGAAAGAAAAATCAGCACATTTCGTGACTGTTTATAACAGTAATCCAATTAGATGGTTTTGTTTCCCCAATTGCTTGTGCTTGTGGTAGGGAGATAGAGGAGTATGCCAGTCAGAGCGAGCGTTCTTCGGAGAAAACCATGGCGGACAAATTCACGCAGTCATAGCTTGGTGGCCGTTTAAAAAAGCATTTAAATGTGGGTACGGTTGTTAATTTTAGTGTCTATGTAGTTTATATTACAGTGTCTCTGACTGGTTTAAAAAGTGAAAATAATGTAAATGTGTCTTCGACTTTTGAACGTAAAAGGGCTATTGACTTTGTCCAATGAATACCTATTAACCTGCTTGCCTCAAAGTTTATTTCCTATTGGGCTCTATGAATGTTGCTTGGTAACTTTTCTCACTCATGAGAGTCCTCATGAGAGTCGCAAAAACAAATCATCTGTTATTTACAAATAAGTATTTTATTTCTTCTCATTCATTCTTATTCAAAATATCACCTCGCTTTTAACACACTCCTATGTTGTACCCAATGGCTTTATGGTGTCGTAGTGATATTTTATCACAAAAAAGAAACCATTGTGTTTTAGTGGGAACTATTTCCAATATCTGTAAGAATGGCTGCTTATCTCATGAAAATTCCTGTTTGAAACTTGTTTATATTCTTTAAAATATTCCATTCAATTTCTTGGATCCAAACATTTGTAAATTGCAACCATATCTACTACTTTTCTATTTACTTATTTGTTTAACGTCCTAGCTATCAAAGATCAGCAGCCCATCTCCACAATGCAACACACAGCTTTATCAAGAAAAGACCGGCCCGGTCCACGCTCGGCGTCTGCGACTGTAATGTAGTGTCCGATTTCGCGTCTTACAACCACGTGCCGCTTTCCGCCGAAAATGCCCACTCTGGCCGCACGAGCAACTTCGAGCAAATCTTTGCCATATCTGGGCGGCACAGTCTCCATGGTGCTCTCACAAGGAGCGAACTCGTCGACAGAAAGTTTCAACGGCTGTTTACATGGCACAATTTGTACTTTTAGTGCCGGCTATTAAGGGCTCTCTGGCAAAACAGCAGAATGATCTAATTAGTTTTATGGGGAACACATTGCGTTTAGCCACTCTGCTCTGTTATTTTCTCCTATTTGGTGTATGGCCTCTCAAGGAAAGGGAGTTATCGTTCATGACTTATTTGAGTCTTCAGTTTACTCAATTGGTATAAGCCTTGTGCTGTATGCGGTTGTTTGAAACACGTAGGGGAAAAAGCATGCAATATTTTACTGGGAAATTACGCTTTGTCAATGTGCTTTCGGGATTGCAAAACAAAAAACCTCTAGGACATGTACGACAGCTCAAACAATGGCTTAAGTTACTTTGTGAATAACTTATTGACGTAGATTTTAGGACTACTTTATTTTTTGTGCTTTTGTCCCTTGATTACTAAAGAGTCCAATATATTTATGTCCAAATCTGACCTTTACGAAGCATTAGATGTTTACCTCTACGTCAACTCTCGTTTTTTTTGGTTAGCCCACTTCTGAACAAAGAAGAAACACTTTTTGTCGAATAATCTTTAACCAAAGCAAAAAACGGAAATGTAAACTCCACTGCATCTCTCTCATTCGCTTCCCGGAAAAAACCTGAAGCCTCCACAATCTGTATAACTCACAGATTTTCACAGTGTGAAGGATCATATTTAAAACAACGTCATGATTTATTCGTTTCGCACCCAGCACACGGTGTAAAACGCGGAAATCTCCGAAACCATCTTCCTATTACATCGCGCCCCGTACGGCGGCGGCACACGAAAAAGCTAATCTTATTCTTGTTAGCCGCCGGCGCATAGTGGCCGGGCTAATGCATTACTGATGGACCATCGGAGAGACCAGCCAGTTTCGCGGCCCACGTTCGGATCTGCGCCCGTGCAGCCACGTGCCCCCGCGACCCACGTTGCCGACTCCAGCACTGAGATCTGGCCCTGAACGGATTACAGTTTACAAGAGAGGCATAATTTAAAGGGGCATTGAACGGGGATAGGTATATACGGGGGTGCATAATTCTACGCCCTGAGCGCGACTTGGTATACAAGCACGATTAATGCATGCCCGGATAAAACGGATGGGAGGTGGGCGCTAAGTTGATTTGGGGTGTATAAATCCACCGTGATTTTATTTTTTTTTTCACGTTGCTGATTAATTAATTTCCGTGAGACTTAATCACGAGTCGCTTAGAGAAATGAGCTTCATGAGGTTAATTGAGACTTGCTTTTTATATTATTCGCTTTAGCACTTTGCGAAAAGTCATGCTTTTGGGGGAATTGGAGCATTGAGGGAGTGCGCAAACTTTGATAGAGTGGACACTGCAGAGAGACTCTGTAATGAACGACCCGTGTCACCCTTAATTATACCTACAGTGGCTACCTCTATATAGACAGATTTGCGATCCAGCCTTTTCACTTCGCCGAGTACGACATTTTGGGTGGCAAAAAAGCTAAAGTTGACTGAACAAACTTTTAGTCGCAGCCAATTTAATTCTTCTCTTAATTTCATTGCGTTCTGGCACTAATTTTTATCAGTTCTCCTTTTTTATAACGCTCTAAAAGCTGCGTCTTTTCTCCAACATTAACGACGCTCGCGACGGCGCCGGGAGACGACGCCCCACAACAAGACGTCGTCGTCGACGGCGTCGTCGTCGTCGTAAAACAAAACTACTTCTGTGTGCGGCGATAAAACACGCAGTAGGTCGTGAGACGGCCAGAGCCCGAAGGGAGGTCACTATTTCTGCGCCGACTACTATTTTCAGAGCACTTAGGGCTCGTAATAAAACTTTAACTATGCTAATCTATTGGAAATAGAATTTGGTAACATAAATAGGTCGTGTAACTATGTAAATAACCAGACGGGGTGTAACTCATCGTTACATGGTTCCAGCAATTGATAAAATGCAGTGCCCCAAACCCCTTTTTCCCACAACTGATATTTTTTGGTAATTTGGGTGTTAAGTTTTTAACGTAAGGGAGTATATTGTATTTTATGAAATTGATACCTTTCTTTCGTAATCTAACGACCCCCACTGGGCCACTGTGCTAGTGCTGCAAGTGCCACAAGATGCTACGAACAGCCACAGTTCGCTGAATCACCCCAGTGATATTATTATTATTTAATTAAATTTTAAAATGCAACTACTTTCGGCAAAGGTGGAAAATAATATGACTACAGTATTTTGAACTTCACATAACAGAGGTTATAAATTGTGAAAATGCTGCTGAAAATTCCGGCTGAAAATTGTTATCTTTGGATCTTTCTAAATATCATGCAAGGCCTTTTGAGTTCTTGAATCTTGTGACTAGATTTTGCGAAATCTTTCAAGTTATTGGAGCAAGGTCATGCAAAATCTTCTGAAACGGATTTGAATCCATTAAAGTAATTACTTATTGACGAAGAAAACGACAGACCACCAACTACCAAAGCTGGTACGTCATAAGTTTGAAACTTAACAACAGATCACTTCCAAGATCACAAGTATACTCAAAGCCCCTCAAAATCTTAGGTATCATAAATGCTTGCAACAAAGTGAAATAATAGTGACCCAATACAGTGACCCAATGTTCACTGTTCGTAAGAGACACACGAACAGAATGCACTTCTAACACAAATGTCCTCCGTTTTCTCGGTTCAGCGGACAGCAGCTTCCTGCTGGCCAACGCCCAGATCGTCGACTTTCCGATCGTCTACTGCAACGAGTCCTTCTGCAAGATCTCAGGCTACAACCGGGCTGAGGTAAACAACACTCAATCCAATCCTTCAATCAGAACCTGATTCACTCGAGTTTGTGTACTTACATCAGCCGACGTCCATGTCCCAGCTTTGGCTTCTTCTGGACACGATGCTGGACTTATTGTGAATTTTTGGCAACTTGACATGGGGGAGGGGAAGAAATGAGTAAAATTTACTAAATTATGCAGATAAATATTCTTATTTTTAAGCTATCAGTTAAACAAAGTGATAAGGTCGGTGTAGTATCTGTGTTGAATATTGTCATGAAATGAAAAAGATAACTTCGTTTTTCCAGAACTAAATGGAATGTAAGGAAGACTCGCTTTCCGTAGCGTGTATTTCTAATTAATGAATTTGGTTATACCTACGCTAAAACTGATGGCAAAGGGTTATTTGATGCCGTTAGTGTGCCCCGGGCTGAACGTATTGCCAATACGCGGATTCAAAACAGAAGCTGATTCAATCGCATCATGAGTGGCGGCAATCAGTGTATTGACGATCGTGAACTTGCACTGTTTTGGATACGCTGCTTTACGTAATTAGTTCTGAGCGACTGATTGTGTGATAAGAATCATGAAATTCAAGCAAGTTTGGTGGTGTAGATTACGGATTTGCTCTGTTATGATGACTTTCGGTCCTAAAAAGAACCTTTGTTCGACGTTTCGTTGGCGTTGGCGTTGGCGCCCAAATCTCCAGGACTGTGACTGTAATCAAGTCTGACGCCAGGTCGTGTTTTGGCCAGGGTATAGAACCGAAATGAATATTGGTTCGGGTTCAGGTTCAGGGTCGGTAAATTTGAAATTTCGGTTCGGGTTCGGGTTATTCTATTTTGCTTATTCCGGTTCGCGTTCGGGTTCGGGTTCGGGTTTTTTCAATTTGGTTATTCCGGTGCGGGTTCGGGTTCAGGTTCAACACAGAATGAGGGTTTTTTCGGGTTACAGGTTCGGGTTCGGATTCGTTGCCCTGGTTTTGAATGGGCAGCAAACATTACTCTAGAACTCGGGGAAAACCGAACGAGAGCGTGTGTAGATATGTGATAAATATACACAAAGTACCTATACCATACGCAAAGTACCTTCCATACGCAAAGTACCTTCCATACGCAAAGTACCTTCCATACGCAAAGTACCTTCCATATATGGAAGGTACTCCATGACGCAAAGTACCTTCCATACGCAAAGTACCTTCCATACGCAAAGCACCTTCCATACGCAAAGCACAATCCGATCAATAAAGAGAAACGATGAATCGCATATGTTTAAAAAACCACAACATATCTCTCCTGAACAAGTAACGTTAGAGAAATCCTGTGCAGTATAATAAAGGATACACTTACAGCCAGATCGTAACAATAAACGATCATATTCATCGTCACAAAGCGCAAGCATCAACAAAACTCCACTACCAACCCTCGTCCGTTTCCGCGAAGCCGAAACCCCGAAATACGATCATCATATTATTCATTTCCAATAATACAGTGTCAACTCTAATTTCCCCAAACTACCACGGGCTCCACGGGCACCACGGTTATGGGCCGTAAGTGAATTGCAGCCCGATGACGTCATTAATTAGCAGTACAATAATCACCGTCGTCAGCGGCATCATATCGTCGTCAGTGGCATGATATCGCATGATATCGCATGATATCGCATGATATCGTCGTGCGGCACAACACCGCGTCCAGGGTTCAGACTAGCGCACCGCTCCTGGTGTAACGGAAATGCCTTCGGGAGTTCGAGCGTCCCGAATACGTCACTCCAGGCTACCGGAGTGTGTGTAGTACGTGTGTGGATATTATTCCCGTGGGATGACGTCGGGATCACTCGATATTAGGTGTGTCGATGGGGGTTCAGTGTATGGTGGGAAATGCATTTGACTTGGGCCAGCGTTCTGGGACTGCTGAGGCATCAATTGGGACGTCCGAGGATGGATTGTCGGGGCCTCGGGGTATCCGTCACTGCTACTACGTTTGGCAACGTGGAAAAGTAAAAAATTTAACAAAACTAGCGAAGTGAATCTTGGAGCAGCGGGGAACACGAAACCTGGGGAAGATACGCATAATTTACACACAGGAAACGCCATAAAGCCCTAATATCTGTGTGCAATTAAAGCTATCTTACTTAGATTTCCAGCTATTTTTATATGTTTATTCCTTTGATTGCTTAATTCGTTTATTTATTACAATTTATTATTATATTTTTATTATTCATTTTTATTATAATGTACCATTTTTCTGCCTAGTTCACAATATTTCTTAACTCCAGATATATAGGTATTTCCTGTTTTTGAATATTATGGGCTTCCTGTGATTGTCTCTCAGCATAACATAATCATAATTGTATTATAATCATATAACACCATAACCATCATGTACCATAATCATATTTCATAATTCCCAGGCAGACCGGTGTAGTTGACTGTCTGTCCGTTGTACTCTATATGGGATGTTGAAATCGTTACTCGGACAAGAAGTACCCTAATTATAGCACAGTTCCTAGTTTACTGACATTAGATTTCGTGCAATTGTCTTCATTCTGGCCTCTGTGAAATGTTTAACGGTTCGTTAAAAGTTATGTCACATAACGTATTGATCTGAGCCGTCGCCTTGAAAGTGTTGAACGCGAAATGAAGTCATGTCCGGGATGTCTCACACAAACTGCATTTTCGCTCTTTTCACAGCGGATTTTTTTTGTTACGGCTTGCTCTTACAATCATTTTCTTAAACACAGCTTCTGGACTTGTGAATTCGTAGCACACGTACATCATGGAAAAGTTTCGCTGGTTTCATTAGACAAACCATTTTAACTCTGCCACTTGATTGTGTCCTTATTAGAAACTTTTTCATACTCATCATTGCTCTTCATTGGAGCTGTCTTCGAAAGATAAGTAAAGCCAAACGTAGAATATTCTTAATCGCGGACAACAATTTAGACGACACACGTTCACAACTTTGAATAAAACAACTTAGACGAAAACCGTTCAAAACTTTAAACCATCTACGTCAATGTAAGAAACAACTTCTAAAAATGCTTTTGAACTTTTCGAAATAACATATCGGATTCTCGCACTATCGTAATGCCCTACATAACATAACGTTCACGACAATAATACGTACTATTATACGCTTGAAAAGCCACACATACCATTTTACAGCCCTATATTCAAACATGCCTGGGTTATACAATCAGCACACCAACATCTAGGACAGTGTTATGGTCTTCAAATCGATGCCATTTCCCGACACATTTTCATCGAAGCTACCAATAACTTATCCTGGTTTTCTATACCCAGAAACACGGATGCATTTCTGGAAAGAGCCAGAGCTTCCCACTGAAACATATTCCCAGAATCTCGGACGTATTGTTCTCTAACCCCACTACGATTTATCCACCTCCTATAAACGGGGAACAGTTTGAATGCGGTTCCGTTTCGCTGTTAGGTAACTAGGTAAAAAGCTGCAACAACGTTACACTACTTAGCAGTGCCTCTCTCTCTCTCTCTCTCTCTTCCCTCTCTCCCTCCCTCTCTCTAAATAGGTCGGTATAGTAAAAACATCAAAGGCAAGATTAACACCGCGCCGCCTTTAGAAGGGAGCGCGCGCCAGGTTGGCATGGCAACCGCATCGCCGCTGCTGCTGCTGCTGCTGACTTCTATTCGAGGTTAATCCGTCAGCTGGATTATCCGGGTGTCTCTGACTGGAATTGCGTTGGGATAAACCAACGCGCGACGGATGCACTCCGGGAGGGGAGTTTCTTTTTATCCTCTTTCGCGATTTGGAGAATTTGCTTAAAGCGACGCTGTTGTTGTCGATGGTGAAAGCTAGATCGAGCTGTGTTTTGTTTCGGACTATAATGAAATTGTCTGCTGGCATTTTTTCCAATGCCACTTCCCCCCGCGAAAAACCGAAATAAGCAAAATATAAAAAGTCCCGAACTTGAGGCTTTTTGTGAAAAATTAAATAGTTTTACCGTCGATGAACGTCCCAGCAAACGACGTAGCTGATCAAGAAGGCAAAGGATGACTTCAAGTCACAAGGAATTAGATTTTTAAAAATGTGCAAGCAAAATATCTGCCTTGCCTAGCGCAAAAAAAACTACAATAAAATTGCTCAATAGTCATGCATTCGTTTCGCTCCGAAGAATATCATCAAAGTACGCGTGAAATTAATGAGTATTTTTTTCTTGTGAATTATGAAATTTGCACAATTTTAACGTGGTGGAATCTTCATGCAACGAATCTATGTATCTACATGACTTACGATACCAATTTCTAACTGTCCAATCTAACCTGCACAACGCCGAAAAAAGGCAACTCTAAGCAACTCGATGAGAACTCGGTTCGAATCATCGAGGTGCATGGTGATGGTTTCAACAAACCGTGTGTGGCTCAACCATATGAAAGTCGAACACAAAAAACGCGGGTTGCAGGTGGACCAACACATACCTAACCTTTCCTAACCGAACCTAAACTAACCTAACCAAGTGAAATTCAAACACATAACCGCCAGCCGATGTAATCCAGACCCTCGATGTTGCTGGTTGCAGGTGATGCAGAAGTCGTGTCGCTGCACGTTCATGTTCGGCGAGTTGACCGACAAGGAGACCATCGTGCGCATCGACGAGGTCCTGGAGGCGCAGATCCACGACCAGTTCGAGATCCTGCTCTACAAGAAAAACAGTGAGTCACTCCGTTCCGCCAAAAATCCCCTCCCCCCCACTTTCTAACAACCACAACTCTCACTGACGCCCGTTCAGTCACGACACTATCTATCTATCTCTATCTATATCTCTATCTTGCCCGTCAAGTCACATGTGAATGACACTCACTCACTCACTCACTCACTCACTTGTATACACTCACCTATTTACTCACTAACGGCCGTTTAGACTTTCTCTTTGAAAAGGCGTGTTATGTTTTTTGTTTTTAAAATTTTTGCGAGCATGATTCCCATATAATTAAAAAAAAACGCTTTCGCACTGATTATTTTGTATTTTATATGCCACGATTCTTTGAGATTGTTTTAGTTCAAAAATTTCTATAAATTTTAACATGAAAGTAATAAAAGAGAAGGGAAGAACCAATATCATTAAAATAAAATATTGCTTTCGACAAAACGGCCTATGCGCTCGCGAGCCGAGTTTCGAACGGAAGTTGTTTCTTGCAGTACTTTGAAAACTGGAAGTGCACGAATTTTGGCGAACGTCCTCGATGTTTCACTGTGCACCATTCGCACTCGCGGAACTCTCGGCTCAAATCCCAGTAGACCGCCGCGAGACTTTTTGCTCTGCTAGAAATGCAATTTATTAAAAAGCAACACGTTCAATCAGTCGAGAAGTGATCCAATTTCCTTTTAGCTATACGGATTGAAATCTTTGAGCAGCGCATAGCAATTGTGTTTGCCTTCGTCTGCAGATTTATGTTTACTCCACCTCTTTGCGCTAAGCTATCCGCTCGAACGCTTCCAGGTCAACACTAGTATCCCTATGGGCACTAGCTAATGGTGCGTACCCAATCATGGCTATTAACTTCATCGTTTCTATTATTTTATTTCACCAAACAACCCACTTTTTCACAATCCATTCCAAGACTTGGTTACATTTCAAGACGCCTTTTCATCAAGAGTAAAGTCACAACGCTCGTTACTTTTATCTATTTATATATATCTCCTTTCTCTAGTTGTACACTTGAGTAAAAACCTATATTATTCTTATTTTTATTATTATTCTTAGAGCTATACCCTTCAAACCTCTTGTATCATAATCTGCTAAGTAAACTTTTACTGTATTCTTGTATTCCTTGATTACAATACCATAAAAAAGCCCTCGTCAAATGGTTACAAAATTAGTTTCGCTTCAACATAATACCGTAATTTGAGTGCATTTATTATAGAAGTTGATGTATATTTGCCAGCCTATCGGTAGACTACTCCTGAAACTCGACTAACAATTTCGTCACACACGAACTTCGGGCGTTTAGAGGCGGCCCTGAACGAAACCCGACGCACGCAACCACGTCTCACGTAGCACACCGCAGGGCAAAACAGGTCCACAAAACGCGCGCCTTATGTCACATACATTATATAGATTTCTGAAAGTCGAAACGCGCCCGGGGAATTCATGCTAGGGATTGTGTGGTGGGCCTTGTTAGGTTAGGTAGACAACGATAGTTAGGATGTGTCCTGTCAAAGTGACATGATCGGTGTCTGATTGTCAAGTTGATCGGGACTTGAAGTCGCTAAAAACGGATTCCCAAATGTGTGTACCCATAAATTGTCACGTGTCGTTATGTGACATGTTACGAACCTAGAGGCAAGTGAGGAACTTTGCGGAGAGTTCGTTTTGTTTTGTGTGAAATTATTGCGAGACGATGGGTTTTTTAAATTTATATTCAGGTTGCAATTAGGTTGAGTGCACCGATTAAACACAACAAAAATAGAAGTATGTGTGTACGAGATTTGAATGAAAACTAGAGCTTGTCGCCACGCAAAGCTAATGATGATCGATTCGCTAGGCAAGATTATGTAAGCTGGTGTACATCGTGCATTATGTTATGTAATGCTGATAGAGAAAGCAGACCTGTAGCGTATTGATTATCTATTTAGTGTTTGAAAAAAAAGGAAACCACTCTTTTTCTCACTGAGATTTCTTAGCCATACTTTATTATTTTCTGTGTTAAGTAGTAAATAATGTCCATATTTAAAATTCAAACGTCTGTTATATAGTAGAAGATACTATAAAAATCACTTGGCTCCTAGACGCAGCCCGCAGAGCAAACACGGCACTACCACCTATTACAATTCACGTTTGAGATTCATCAAACGAAGTAAAGTACTTCAACTATGAACGAATATGGCTGCTACGGCAATCTAAACCGAATAAGTATTTTAATTCATTAAATGCTAATAAATTAAAATGCCACGTTATGAATATTATCAGCTCACCCTTATCAAGCCATTCATCATCAAAACTAAAATAAATACCAGGCTTTATCAAAGGTTGGTAAAGGCCACCTCACAAAAATTGTATGCCACTCTTTTGAAAACTCATAGGTATCTTACAAAAATATTCAATTGGAATTCCAAAAAATTTTCTGGCCCCAGAACGCATCCCGCAGAGCAAAGCTGGCTCCTCCACTTCTTATATGTTAACAATTCAGAATTAAGTAATTTTGCTAAGAATAAAGTATCAAATATAAACACCAGAGTGATTTGTCCTTCTCATAACAGAGCCACAATGCCGGTTCGTCATCCAGACAAGCATTAGAGAAATTCTAAGCACTTACCCCTGAACGCAGCCTGCAGCACAAGCTCTGTAATCACAGTTAAATCTTTGTCAAAACGCAGAAAGACTTTTAAACTGTTAAATCCTCGTCGTCACACTAAAAGCAACCGAGCAAGGTCACACTTTGAGATTAAATCAAAATATATAAATCATTCTCCTAGACGCAACCCGCAGGGCAAACCGGGTCTGTTCACGGTAATTTGACTTCGCCCACTGTTCAATTTGTAATTTTTTTAAATGGTTAAGAGAGAATCAACCAGACATTTCATCCAACACTTCAACAGATAACACAAATTATAGATACGTTCTGAAATATCCTAATGACGTTCGTAAATTTTTACAAAATTTCTACATAAGTTTAAAGTCACAGATAAAGGCTGGACGGGGTTTTCAATTAATTCAACGCCAGAATCTTCAGTTCGGGTCAAAACCTATAAACGCCACACTATCCCATGACCTACCACGAAACAAAAATGTACAGAGTTATTTATACATTCATTAATATATTCATATTCCGCAAACAATTTCACAACCAATCACTCAGCTAGTACAACACCCTCATCACAAACTATTAAATTGCGCCGCACACTAGTTATTTCAGTCCGCCACCGCCGCCGCCGCCCCTGCCCTAACCTTACACCACAGCGCGCGGGCGTTTTGGGATTTCACCCCGAAACAACACGTAAACCATACCGATAATAATTGTTGCAGCACAGCCCCCATCCCCTCGCCCAACCCACCTTGCCCCAAATCGCCCCGAAAACTCCAGAGCATGTGCAAGTATCATGCCCACATCCAGCCGACATCACACGCGACTCGCGGGGGCGGAAGGGGCGGCGGGGCGGGGGGGGGGGGGGGGGTGCGCAATTTACCCCCGACCAGGATCATATTATTAAGAGTGGCTCGCAGCGTTTTGCCCGTCCACGCTAGGTCCCTCCGTTTAATTGCCTGCCCGTACACGACATAGTTGTGTATTCCCTGTCATTAAACGGCAGTCTATCGTTTCTGTGTAGAGCACAGTGCCACTGGTCGGCCAAGCTAGGCCCCCCCCCCCCCCCCCCCCCCCCGTCGACCGTTATATTCTGGGACAGCGAGCCGTATCGATTCCCGTCGTGGGGTGTATGAGGGAGTTTGTTAGAAGCTTGGGACGGGCAAATGGGGAAACCAGAGGGGGGAGGAGGAGGACGAGGGAAATAGGTCATTGT
Source organism: Nemoura dubitans (assembly GCA_921293005.1). Taxonomy (NCBI): domain Eukaryota; kingdom Metazoa; phylum Arthropoda; class Insecta; order Plecoptera; family Nemouridae; genus Nemoura; species Nemoura dubitans. Next base: position 43,357,384 of record OV121076.1, read on the forward strand.
CCTATATCGAGTCAGTGTTCGTAGGGTCGGGCTACATTTTGCGCTCTTGCGTGGCCAGAAAGTTTGTGTATTTTTTCGCTTTTTTTTTTGGTTTTTGGCTGGCTTGAAAAGTTTGGTTCGCGAGCCAAGCCGAGTGCGAGATGAGTTGCAAGCGCGCGAGGAAAACTCGGCGGGCCACAGCGGAGATAGACTTTGAGATTACAGCTGATCGCCTTTGCCGTCCCCCAGTGGGCTGTAATCGCTCGGAGCGCGCTTATTTTCCTCGCTCTGGTTCATCAGGTCAAGTTCTTCCATCGATATAGGTAGGAACTTTTTTTAAATGTTGTTCCCGCGCGGAAACGTGGCTGTTCTGTGCAACCGCAAGTTTCTGTTGCAAGCTTCTCGCGCTGATTTCCGATGGGAGAACCGATGCGAGTCCGCGGCAACCACTTTCAGGGGCCAGCTTTCGTACCCTACCAGTACCACCCTTAGTTAGTTGAGCACCGACCTCCGTTGTCCGTATAAACTCTGTAAAACCGTATCGCATCACTTTTAACACAAAATTTGGCACAGACCAAGTTATACCCATCCTCCGCTTCAATGCATAAAAAACTGCGAGAGCACCGAAATGATGTACTGTAAAATGCAATTCACGCCCTGCTATGTATAGAATAGAGAGAACATTAAAAACACTCCAAAAAAATATACGGTATCACTTTATAACACTAACGGCAGCTTCTATAGATTACTATAGCGACTTTTCCGGAAGCTGCAACACAATGTCTTTCAAGACATAGTACGGCCGTCCAACGATGCTTCCAACGTCAAGATGCATGTAACCGTCAACGCGGTCAACGTCTTCACATCCAACGCCTCCAAGAAATGCGTCGCGGCGTCGTCGTCGCCGTAACCACCGCCGCGCTCCACCAAGCAGCGAGTAGCGACCGTACCCAGATAAATCTACCCGGCGACGACACGGTCATTCGCCGGGACACAGTTAGCCAATTCCCACGGCGGCAATAATCCCACACCGCACCCAAACGCACGACCGTATGTGTGTGCGTGTGCGCGTGTGCGTGTGCGTACGTGTGTTTGTGTGTGCGTATTAATATGGTAATCAGTGACGCGAGCAGCCAGCCTCCCCCGGGGCACTCCCCAGTGTTAATATTACAGTGACCTAGCATGCTGGCTTTCTCTCTATTTATACGCTCGCTCGAAAGCCCGCTATATAACGCTATTCTTTCCTCTCTATTCTTTATCTCTGTCTTTATATATTTTCTATCTTTAGCACATAATGTTTCAAGTGCCTTGTATGTACCCCTCTCACTCTCTTTCTCTTTCTCTCTATCACTATCTCTACAACGTAAGTCAAAACTTGACTCAAAGGTTTCAAGTGTCTCTTCATAAGCACAACTCTTTTGACTCTAAGCATGCTTGTGCTGTGATGTTGTGAACATAATGTGGAGGCCGCATTTAGTTTTTAGCGTGTAGTCATTAGCATTAGCATGCCTTCTAGCCGTGTTGATGAGGCTGGGAGTACGACGATGGCGTCGGCGTCGGCGTCGGCGTCGGCGTCGGCGTCGGCGTCCGACGCATCAATGTTGCACAATGATGTGTCTCGCAATGGCGTGAATGCAACCGGCAGGTCCCCGCTCCCTCCCCGTTAGCAACTGGCCGAATTGGACGGAGACCTTTTATTGTTGCTGCGCTGTATGTGCATTTCGGCTGCGATATCGCGGCCACGAGATTTGTTGTACCGGCATTATGAAGATGCGGTCGGTAGAATTAATTTTGTATTATTATTGTAGCAAATATGTGGGAATGTGATTGAGTGTTGCATTATTTAACTCGTGGATTTTGCGACAAAGGGTAGAATGAAATATCTATTTGGTCTAATTGTGTTTTGAAGCATTGGACAAGTAATTTGCGAGGTCCTATGGCATGCTTGGGATAATGAACAGCACCACAAAACTTTTGGTGAGTTTCTGTGATTGCTGGTGCATTCAGTTGATGATATTATATAGCTCGATAAAAATAGATAAAAAAATATAGGTATTCAGTTTGTCAGTTTGTTTAAACTTTTAAATCTTTTGAAATTTTCAATAAATTGGAACTCGCTGCACGCAAGCGGTCGTGGTGAACCAATCGCAAACCAAATTTCCTGATTAAAAATAAATATACCATGGAGTGAAAAGTGTTTTAGTTTCAAGTGTGTCAAACATTTCGCAAATAAATTGTGTGTCAACGAGACTGTTTTCATAAACCCTTTGAAACAAAAAGTTTTGGGGCAAAATGCGAGTAACCTCCCTAGCGTCATAATACTCATTTCGCTAAACATGCCATACGAGTTAAATTCAGCCAGCATGGGACCTACAAAGCCAGAAACTGTACTAAAGCCAAGCACACAGTCAACGAGGCCGACTAACCTACTTAAGCCATGCACATTGCAATAGCCAATCCAGTTCAGGATCACTTCCTTCCGCATACACTTTATTTGCACAAAACAGTATCCCAGCCGAAAACATGGACGCTCGGAAACTGGAATCTATCGCGACAAACATGTGAGCACAAATGCCAACAGAGCGACCACGCGAAAATCGTCCTTCTCCCAAACGCGCATTGCACAAATATCGACCAACTTCCCTCGAGGGTTTCTTGCATTTCACATTCATTGATGTTCCCGACCTGCCCCGACCCGCAAACCCATTTGCAAATGTTATTTTTAACCTCGACTTCACTTCAAACTTTATACATGCCATCTTTCTCAAAAACAACTAACGTCATAAATTACAAAACTCCAGCTAGAACCCGCAGTAGAGAGCGAGCTGTATATCTCGGATTCAGATCCAGGGTTTCATTCCAGGAAGCGCGGGACAGGGGCATCTCTAATTGGGTCAGTAACACGTCAAGTGTCCCGTGGATCTCCAGGAAAACAATGAAAGGTCTCCGAGGTGTCAGTCGGCGACAGTCCCGACCCCTTCCCGACGAGGACCCTCCCCACGACCACGCCTGTGTTACACGCCACGATCTCGTGGAACAACAGTCATACGCTTTCACGTCACCTGTCACATTGTGTCGAGCATTCGTCCCAAACATTGTTGTCAAAATTGAATGTGCACAATAATATTACAGTCACGTGGCCATGTCATGTGTTCGATTGCTGCTAAGCCGAGCTGGGATAAGCGCCGTTTAATGATTTAACTTCCAGCTGTTAACCCGTGGCTACTGTGGAAAATTCTGACTAAAATTGCATGTACCACCAAAAACTTGCCAATTCAGAAACTGACAACATTGTTATTGTCAAAAAGGCGTACATCCATGGCAGATATTTTGAAATTTGACCGTTTTTGGCTATTATGTATCTGTGATTGTTCAATCTCTTGCTGTTGCCCATATACTTTAGCTTTTAACGATAATTTGTTTCCATAAAGATGCCATTATTCTCAAATTTAATGCACACACCAGATGAACCACCATCAGCAAAAGCACAAATCAGTGCATATCCCAGCATATCCTAGCTATGCAACTGTTGCAATCGAATGTTCAGTGTTGTGTGTTGCTGTCGTTGTTGTCGTTGTTGTTCATTGTTGTGTGAGCCATGTTTGTGTCTGTCGTAGTTGACGTGGTCGTTGTTGTTCTGTCTTGCAGGCACGCCGCGAGGTATGTTTACTTCTTCAGTACTCCGATCTAATCGCTCCGGCAAACCAGGTAACACAAATGCAGAATGCGAGGCCAACCAAAATACTGTCCTCGTCAGATCTAGCTCACTCTCTCTCTCTCTCTCTCTGTCTGTCTCACCGTCCAAAATGTAGCGGCATAGAATAGCGCCTAGACGACTCGCCGTTCTAGATTACGCCTTCCGAGACCTGCTTCAACTCCATATTATAATTTAGTGACTTCCTATATAACATTTCCAAGTTGGTTGTCCTAGATTACACCCTCTGGAGCAAGTTCGCGGTGTGATCTTGCGATGGAAGATGAACCACAGTCTTAGTCATGTTCCTCTCATAATGCCAGATAGATGTCCCACTCCTGTCAGACATGTTAGTACTGTTTTGATGTCGGCACATCCTTTAGTACCTACAACAAGCCGACTGTTAAATAGGAGTAAGATGTGTAATAAACATATAGTCCATTAGAAGCTCGACATGATCCCATGTTATCTTTGACAATAATAGTTCCTCAATTGAATTATACAAATATAAAATGATTTTTGTTCCTTTGAGCTTCATTTAGCAAATATATCACCGTTATAGCTCCATGACAGATGAGAATTTCTTAGCTTTGTTAACTAAGTGTTAGTCTAGCGCAGGGGAGAAGACTGCCTCAGAAATTATTCCTCCCCTCCTCGAACAACGTTACCGTCCATGGTACCTTCGCCGCCGATGGTAAGTGCCGTCAATCTAGAACCGTAGATTGACGGAATTCCCAATGTTTACAAACAATAATACTACATGCAATCGCTGTTCGATGTTTCACCCACTGTCACCGTAAACATTAGCCGTAGAAATCCACTAGCCAACTCGTGTCCACAACACCATGCAATAACGACTAACAGAAACCTATACCTTACAGCCGGCGCGCGCAACATCATAGAAATCTTTTCAACTCGATTTTCTTTCGATATTAGGAAAAGCCGTTCGCGGGCGAAAACTTCCTGTCACTTTGTAGTCTCAGTCACGTGCTTACAAAATCCTCTGAATGTGTTTTTCTCTTCGTTATATACGCGAGAGGCGCCGATCGAATAGACCCATTCTATTCTGATGACGACTATAGGCACAAAGCACCCAATTTCCACTCTACCTTCCATCTCTATCCCTCAACAGCGGCGTCCTCTTTCTACCACCTCGATGACGTATCAAATAGTGCGTGCGTTCGATCCTGTGCGTATGCCTTCAGTGACGTAGCTATATAAGGGATGATGATATTGGGGCTTTAGCCTGTCGGGATCGTCGACTTTTAGGAGGTGGCTGATATATAGGTACACCCGAGGCTGTGGCAAGGGCTCGGTTTTCGTTAAACCCTTTATGACAGTTGCTGGGTGCACGCTAAGACCTGGGGGCCGTGTTAAAGTGAAATCTAGGATTAATATGCCAGTTGTCACATCGTGTTGTTTGGGAACCCTGGAATCGGCGGTCTTTGCGTGGGAACTTTTCCCACCGACGTTCACTTGAGAAATATAGGGACCATGTACTTGAAGGAGTATTCAGAGAGGGAAATATGTATAGACTTTTCACGGATGATTAATTCTTTTTAACATGACAGGCATGTTCATAAATTATCGTACGCCTTCCGTATTTTTTCATCAACTAAATTTTAAAATTGGCTTCCATGTTTTAGTGTTTGTTTATTTTCTATGTGGATAGAGAGATTTCGCGATGAGCTAAATATAGTTAATTATCGTGTTTTGTTGTGTAGAGTGGAGCCTTATGATTCTGCGGCAGCCAAATTGCTATGGCAAATACATAATTAATATGGATTTTGCGATAACAAACGATTTCACGGTTCAAGTGCGCAGCCCAATTGTATTTGTATTTCAACTACTGTGCGCGAAAAACGTTTGTTTAATGGCGAGTGGCTTTGTTTGGCTAATTCCAGTCTAGATTTCAATGAATCTGCTATAAGCAATTGAAGCAAGAATCAATACCACGCGAGCGTATAAAACTGGATAATGTTGATCCAGTTTTTCACGTTTTCTTTTCGAAAAGTTGATAGCCTGTTCCTTGCCAAATAACGGGACGAGCTCGTTACGGAAGAGAGGGGCAGACGCTACATACATTGATGGCTCAGCCAATTGGCAGAAAGGGAGGGTATATACGGTCGCAAAGCCAAGGGGCTGTTTGATCGAATCACATTGATTTCTAGTTAAACTCGTAGAGGAAACTCTGAAGGCTGAATGTGGGTTGTCCGCCTTTCCCTTTGGCCACTAACGAATGCCAAACAGAAGCGCACTCAGCAAGTGAAAGCCGAATCGGTATACATTATTTAGAAGATAAGATATAACACTATTGCAGTAGTAAAATAGCAGTAACTTTAGGCTGCATTGTGGGAGAAATGTGTTGTTGTTTTTTTCGCGGAACTTGCGAGTTTTCTTTTATTGTGCCTGTCTGTGAAAACTCCTGCCGTCTCCGAATTGTCTGCTGTCTAGCAGCCTTAAGGGAAAGTGGCACTTTGTGAGTTTGTGTTGTCATTCCGAACTGGCGGTCTGTGCTGAGGACTGCTAGAACTTTTGCTACCGGCTTGCTAATATCATAAAAAAGATAATATCACAATAGAGGGAACATTTATGAAATCGTTTGTTGTCGTTGAATTGTTGACAAAAATAATGAAGCATATAAATGAGGTCCAGGGGTTTCCTAGAATCTACCGTCATATTAATGCGTCGAGAGCAAAGAAAATACTCTAGTTTATATTTTAATGCAACGTCATCTAAATTTATGCGAATCTTTGTGATTGTGTCTATGTTATGAAAATGTGTTAAATTTCATTTCATTATGAACGCATTTATATTTTATCCCTACTGGTCGTAATACATTTTCCATTTTATATCATGGAAAAATTTGAACAATAGAAAATATTGTGAAATATATACAAAATGCTCCGTGCCCTAATTCCATAAATTTCATACCTTCATCATCGGTTTGATATTCAACTCCATTCGTTATTTTCATCTGTTATGTTGCTCATCCATTGCCACGCTCGCCCAGCGAACTTGCAGTGGAGGTGCCGGGTTCAGCTATCGCTTTGCGTGATTGATTGCACAATCTGCCATCTCCCGAGCCCCCCCCCCCCCCCCCGCCGCCGGTGACCTCATCGCTACCTTCACATACCGCCAGGATTAATCATTCATGGGGCGCACTTCGTTACGAATTTAGGGGCGAAAAATTGACGGAATTGCGTTGTACGTTTTCGTGAGCACGGTACATGGCGGGCGCGCGCGTGTGCAAATTGAGGCGGGGTGGAAGAAAAAACATGTTTTTTTTTTGCATTAATTTCGAAGAATTTTTTTCCCAGTCGTGTTTGTTTACTGGGTGTAATTATGGCGGGTATGTCCGACGAGGTATCGAACGATCGCGACGTGATGAGGTAGCATCACGGTTTTAATAAGGCAATCATCGGACGGAATTGCGTCGACGGAATTTCGAACTCGACGTCGCTTTTCGGCTAACTAGGTGTGCGTAACGAACATGCGTGACGAGTTTAGCGAAGCTATGTGTGTGTGTGCCTATATATAGGTTTCGATTTCATGAGACCGTGTCGAATACGTAAAAGTGAAAGTGCGTTGTTAAAATAAATTGCAAATTTGCATTGTGTTCGTTTGCGTTCTAACGCCATTTGTTATAATATTCAAAAGTATTTTTATCTTTCCTTTAATCACAAATTTAAATAAAACTCCCTTTTCTCAAGTTCCAAAATTAAACTTAGTGAAAGCCTTAACTCGTAATCTTTCGCACACCAAGGGTTTTAAACATAATTAAATAATCATTCGCGTATAATATGTGCGTTTATGAAATTCAGATTTCAATCAAAAAATTCAGATCCAAAAAAGTTAACATTGATTACAAAGCTTCATGCAAATCCCCCATTTACATTCCCCTAATTACGTCCACGCGACATAACCGAACCAGGCCGCTTTTCCGGCCGCTTTCCCAACCCGCCTCAACCTGACATCTTAGAGGTACGCCCCGGGAGCCTCGCGGCAGTGCGTCAGGGTGTTCCTTCTTTCGGGAAGCCCCGCAAAGAGCTAACCACCTAGTTAGCCCCCGTGAATTTCCCGCGAGACGTTGTAACGGTCGCCTTCTTAACCCCCCCCCCCCCCCCCCCCTTCCGACACACACTTCGAAGTCAGGGAAAGTATGTGCAAGGGCGGCAGGCAGGTCTTACATAGGAGACCACGGAAAAGGCTAATCAAGCCCCAAAATTGAGAAGAGAGGAGGCGAAAAGGAATTACCGGCACAACGACCTTACTTAATGTATACATGGTATTTGTTTGGCGGGAAACGGTCGGGGTTCATGCAAATCCAGCCAACTGCAATGACTTAATGAGAAATCCATAACGATGAAAGAAGTTATAGTACTTTTTTAAAAGGGAATTGGCCATTACCTATGACTTACTGTGATATGCCGGTCGCGATTAAAGGGTAAAAACATGGGGAGGTGAACCTTACCTAGCTTTACAGAACGAAATGGCCTCTTATTATTCGCTAATGGCACGCTATTTTGAAAAAATTATGTACATGTCGTTCGTTGTGAGTATTATATAATAAGATGGTGCAAGACATGCGATGTCTTTGGAAAGTCGTTATTGTTATTAACAAAGAAGAAAGAAACGCTGATCTGTACACAATATAATTTATGCATCATTTTGTTATGACGATGTATTTTCAAAGGAATTCATTTCTTCTGAGCCGTGTAGGTAATTGCGACAAAGTGTACCTATATACCTGTATATATGACCACAATCTTAAGAGTGCCTACATATGAATAATAATATGATACTTCTGTACTTTGGGCAAACTGAAGTTTAAACGTAGATAACGTTCCTTTCGTCACACAACAAAGTCAACAAATAGAATGGCAGCTTTCGCCTTTTTCCGATGCTTGGATACTTCGGCCGATATTTATACGTAAATAACCGGCTAGTGAAAATCGAAGAAAGTTCTGCCGATGCAAACTCAATATGCTCCCCATTCAAGTTGGGTGGAAAAAACGCTGAGAGTTTCATTGCGTTTTTTTTCGGTTGAATCAAGTGGTTAAGGGGATTGGAACCCGAAAGTATTATTTTGTTTAGTGGGCGGAGTCTCATCCATTGCTCATTTCAACTTAAGAATTACAGGTTTTTGCACAGATAATAGCCCCCCCCCCCATCCCCTAATGGGAAGCCTGACTTGGAGATTTCTATCTGCTCATATAGTCTTCTGTACAACTCAAGGCATGGGTTGTAATTTGTAAACACTTTGAATCTTTCATCTAATTTTTATCAGCAGTGGATCCTCTTAAAATGTGCAACCCCTTTCCTTCTTGAGATGAAATACAGTCTAGACACGTGTCAATATTGACATTGAAACAACAAACTGCTCAAAAGCCATCTCACTGGGAAAAATTCGTCCCCTACCTCCTTAAAAAGCCGCCGCACTAAATAAACATTCTCGCTGGCTCCCTGTCTCCAGTCCAGAGCCGCCGCCACACGCCGCGGCCCGCGACGCCGTCTTGCGACGCTAACAGTGGCGTGCCGTGTTGCAGAGACGCCGCTATGGCTGCTACTGCAGATCGCGCCAATCAAGAACGAGCGCGACCTGGTGGTGTTGTTCCTGCTCACGTTTCGCGACATCACCGCGCTCAAGCAGCCCATCGAGTCGGACGAGGCCAAGGGCGGCACGCTAGGTGGGTTAGCAGCCCCTAGGCTCGTAAGGGTGGTAATCAGCCCTTAGGCTCGTAAGGGACGTAAACAGCCCTTAGGCTCGTAAGGGTGGTTAGCAGCCCTTAGGCTCGTAAGGGACGTAAACAGCCCTTAGGCTCGTAAGGGACGTAAACAGCCCTTAGGCTCGTAAGGGACGTAAACAGCCCCTAGGCTCGTAAGGGTGGTTAGCAGCCATTAGGCTCGTAAGGGACGTAAACAGCCCTTCGGCTCGTAAGGGTGGTAATCAGCCATGAGGCTCGTAAGGGTGATAATCAGCCCTTATGCTCGTAAGGGACTTAAACAGCCCTTAGGCTCGTAAGGGTGGTAATCAGCCCTTAGGGTCGTAAGGAGTCTCTAGGGTCGTAAGCATTCCCTAGGGTCTTAACTAACGCCCAGGGTCGCAAGCAGTTCCTAAAATGGTAAGCAGCCCTTAGTGTCGTTAGCAGCCGAGGGTCGTAAGTATTCCCTAGGGTCGTAACTTGAAAGTAGCCCCAATGGTCTAAGTAGTGCCAAGAAGGGTAATATGTAGCCTCACGCAATACAGACGTGAGACTGCAGTCCTTAGATACATAGATACATCGATACAAGCAGTCCATAGATACAACGTAGTGGGTAGCCAATAGGGTCCGAAGTGTCGGAACTTGCCTATGGGTCGTGTCGTGGGTATAGCCCAAGGCATTCTAATTTAAATTTGATTTGCAATCAAATAACAATGCCGTTAAAACTGGCCGTAGCAGCAACATACGGCGCATTCGTCTCCATAAGCCTGTTTTCTAACAAACGCAAATCTCAGGACATAACCAAAATGTAACGTAAACAATATGTATGCTCGTGCCAAACTTTTGCGTAAAGTTAAGCATGATAACTTTGAGCAGAGAAAATCAGAGTGCATTTACCGACCTGTTGAATGAATTTCACCCATATTTAACAATAGCAATTGCGTTTGTTTATCAAGAATGCTGGCTGATTGAAGGCGTTCTGTAGCCCACTGTGTTTGACACGACAAAATCGGGCCATTGCCTTTCGATTGCATTTCCTAGAGCGTGCAAGGGTTCTTATGACATTTTTCAAACTAGGTGACTCTTCGTGCATGGCTTGCACACGTCGGAAGTCGCCACAAGAAAGAGCACCAAAGTAAACCCCGTGCTTGTTTTCAGCCAAGTTAACGATTAAGGTCACTCGCAAGTTTCTTAATTATCTTCTACTTTGTGCTGGGCAGGACTTTTTACTACATTTTTGATACTAACATTAACAAAAATACATCAAACGGTGTAATTCAATCGAGCCATTACGAAATAAAAGTAATTAGTACAGGTAACGAATTAAGACCATGTGAAGACCATGTGACCATGTGACCACGAATTAAGATCATGTGTAGGAGAATTAAGACCATGTGAAATATTATTATTTAATGACTTTCTAAGTTTAGACCCACTGAAACACATTACTATTTGAAATAGAAATTTGTCTCAAAAATGAAAAAGCATTGGAAGTTTGTGTGTTTGTAATGTTTTTTATTTAGCTTGGTGTACTGCTATTCAATACAAATACATTTTTTTAAACACAAGTAGGTATACTCGCATAATTCTTCATTTTCAAACTGTTCATTCACTTCTTTCTTAAAATGTAATATTGATTTTTTATTCCTAATTATACTTCCTAATTTATTATACTCGCTCACGCCTTTAGTCAAAATACAATTTAATTTTACTGAAGAAACAAATATATTTTTCTCATTTCTAGTACCATGCCTGTGCACATAATCAACAGTATTAAGTAATTCGATTAAATACTCTGGTGCCAATCTTAACATAATTTTATGAATAAACACAAAAACAGTGAATTTAATCATATTTTCAATACTTAAAAAGCGTGTTGTTGCGTACGGTCCCGCAGGCCTGAGCAAGTTCGCCAAGCTCGCCCGGTCGGTGACGCGCAGTCGCTCGGTGCTGGTTTCGCAGTTCTCCTCGCACATCCCCAACCTGAAAGAGACGGCCAAGCAGAGCAACCTGGCGCACGTGAGTACCGCACTCCTGGCCCTTCAGGGCCTCCGCACCATGCAGAGCCCACGGACCAAGCAGAGCCCACGGATCCACCACGGCCCCCGGAACCTTAGAGCCCCCGGAACCTTAGAGCCCCCGGAACCTTAGAGCCCTCGAACCAGGCAGAGCCCACGGATCCTTCACAGCCCCCGGAACCTTAGAGCCCCCGGACCCTGCAGAGCCCACGGAGCAGGCAGAGCCCACGGATCCTCCACGGCCCCCAGAACCTTAGAGCCCTCGGACCAGGCAGAGCCCACGGATCCTTCACAGCCCCCGGAACCTTAGAGCCCCCGGAACCTTAGAGCCCACGGACCAGGCAGAGCCCACGGACCAGGCCGAGCCCCCGGACCCTTCTCAGCTCTGGACTCTGCACAGCCATCATATCTTACAGAGCCATCATATCCATCAGAATCTTCAAAGCCCTCCTTCAGATTCCCGTCAGATTCAGAGCCGTCAGTGCATTCACAGCCCTCGACCGCCTTTCAAGACCATGTCTGCGTATATTTCGTCTCAGAGCTCTCTACCTTTTCTTCATGGCTGTGAATCTCTCTAAGGATATTCTGAATCTCACAGAATATTCTTCAAATTTAAGTCTCTGTTCAAAGTGAAATGCTTATTAATTATTCTATGTATAAATTGTTTTTGCCACCCACTAATTTGTTCAGCGCTAAGAAGTTCATCTCCAGTTCCTCCATATCTCATATCTAATTATTCGTTTCCTTTTCATATTTCATTGCAGCCCCTTCTTGAACAACAATTCTGGGCTAAATTTCTTTGCAAATAAGTGTGTCATTTCCCACGACTAAAAAAAATATGCCATAACATTGTGGAATCCCGCTGACTTCAATGACGAAAATTTAAGAGGAAAATGGCTAAGATACAATCATCAAACATCAGGAATTCCGATTGGCTAAAAAGAAAATTAAACTCTAGCACATGTTCCCGTTGCAAATAAAGGAAGCATAAAATGAGTTGAGGTCCGAACGGCGGAAATTCTATTTCTCTCAAGTCACTCGACCCCGACGCGTCACAAAGCTAAGGGTGCGGGGTGGGGGGGGGGGGGGGGGTAAATTGAGTCAACGCGGACCTCCATAATGCTTTATTGTTCTCGAAGAGTCATTGTGCCCGCTACCGCCAGAGACCTACAAAATGTTTCCGAAAAAACACATAAACCGCGAGCGGAGGCGCTTAAAACTTTCTACCCGCTTCGCTGATGAATATTAAACTGTGAATAATGCATCATGAAGTTACCGGCCCTTTGGGGTCGTGGGGGGGGGGGGGGGGGGGGGTGCGGCAGTGACTGACCGTCGTTTGTCATCTGTGCGAAATTTGCTGGATATGTGAGTTTAATTTATAGGCTGTAGTTTTTTGTCTGTTTGCCTGCTCGGATAAAAAGTCCCAGTGGTGATTTTCACCGAGTTTATATGCTTGCGAAAGTTACCAGTTGCGACTATAGCTAGAGTTTGAATTAAATGATGAGCTTAATTTCATTTTCCTGTCCATAGAGTTATGATTTGAATTCAAAGTCCTTGAACTGGAAAGGAATTTTAGATATACTTGCAAATTAATGTTACCTGTTTCAGAAACGTGGCACTGTATATACAATCAAAAGGTTTTTTTTAATCTGCCTTTTCCATAATTAATGAACTGATATCGCTTTTTGTAGATATGTTTTTGGTAGAACTACAAATTAGCAGCTGTATCTTTGAGATATTTTAACGTTTGATGTCGCTTCTTGAAAAATTGTGCAGTCAATGAAATAGTGTTGGTCATTTATGTAACTTTGGGATTAAGCCTTTATGCCAATCCAGTAAAACATTGAGATTTGACACATCCAAAAGGCTATTTTTGGCAGCCATAACTCAAGAAATCTTAGACCATGAACGTCATCATCCGTTTTGACATTGAAGTCATCAAGCCAACTAAGACTTGTATGGCATCATGTAAAATTATGAACCACTCCGCATCTTTGGCCGAACTAATGCTACAAATCTGTGTGTCTCTCCACTTTTTTCTCGGTGCCCGCTGATTTTCCACCATCTTCCACCCGCCGTCCATCGATCATCAATAACAACAAACCGGTATAAACCAAAATTCATTAAAAATTTGACAATATCGAAAATATATATGTAAAATGATCAAAAACTTTAAATAATGTATTTATTTATCTTTTTTTTCATGCTACTTCAACAAACACTCTGTGTGTGTGTTTGTGCGAACTCACAAACTCAATCTCAACAAAAACAAAAACTCCCAACAACACTATCTCTTCTCTCTCTTACGTCTGTCTATCTGTCTTCTCTTCTTTCTGTCTCTTCTCTCTGTCTCTGTACCACCTTCCATGTGACCGCCGTCAGTTGATGAGCTTGACTTCCGACGGGATGCCACAGTACCGGCAAGAAGCCCCCAAAACCCCGCCACACATCTTGCTCCACTACTGCGCGTTCAAGGCCATCTGGGACTGGATCATTCTGTGCCTAACCTTCTACACGGCGATCATGGTGCCGTATAACGTGGCGTTCAAGAACAAGACTTCCGAGGACGTTTCGCTCCTGGTCGTCGATTCGATCGTCGACGTCATCTTCTTCATCGACATCGTGCTCAACTTCCACACGACTTTCGTCGGGCCCGGTGGGGAAGTTGTCTCCGATCCCAAGGTCATCCGGATGAACTACCTCAAGAGTTGGTTTCTGATAGACCTGCTCTCGTGCCTGCCCTATGACGTTTTCAATGCGTTCGATCACGACGAAGACGTAAGTTCGTGATGAGGATTGGTTTGAAAAGGGGTGATTGGGGGTGACTTTTGGCTGCTGGACGTTTAGGGAATGCGCAACAGCTGTTTTTCAATGTCAAGCAAGGTCCATTTGCCCTTTCTGTATTGTTGGAATACCCTGTCCTGGGTTGGAATTTGGTTAGATTTTACCTGTCGGTAACTGGGTATTACAATTGGTATCTCAGGCCATTTCAATGGTATTTGGTCGAGATAACAATTAACATAATCCCCAGTGAAAACGGAAATTGCGAGAGTTCCCAATTGACATGTGACCAAATCATCCGCAAACAGTTTTGCGAACCCAAAATGGCTCAGCAGCGATCACTGGTTTAACTTTAATCAATGTGTTGTTGTAAGACTGTTTGTGGATTTGATGTGTGGCGTTTCACGAAGACTTTGGCGTCGGCTCTTTCGAAGAGGTAAGCTGTCGCTGGATGTCAACGTCTGAAAACGTTGGCGCTGGCGTCAGGAGATTTGCATCCACCGTTGATCGTTATTGTTGTTGCATCTTGGCATGTTGATAGACCAGTGTTTGTATTTAGTTTGTCGCTTTGGGTTCATTAGGTTAAGCCAGAGTAGAATACTTCGACTTATATTGGATAGGGAAACCAAATCCCGGGGCTCGTACACAAATGATCTTCTGTTAATTTGAAAAATCGTCGATTAGGAAGGGCTCGAACAAATCTATTCGGGTTTGGAATGCTAGTCTAACTCCAACACGTTATACAGAAAATCACTCCCCCATCAAAACTATAATAAGCTTCTTCTTCTTCTTTATTAGATGTATATTCCATATCTTTTAAAGTGAGTCAAACACAACATGTTAAAAAAATATTATCATTTAACCCCTTTACATTACACAAAAGTGATAGGTTCTATTTTATCATCTCTGAATTCACACATAAACTCTGAAACGCAGACTTCCTTCCTAGATGAGGCATGGACAAACGATTTGGTCGAGTCAAATTTGGTTTCCTTATACACGCCATGTTGTAAAAGGCTCCTAAACCAGCGACAGCAGTTTCAATCTCTTTCTTAACTCTCTTTCTCTCTCTCTCTACCTTTAAGCGCAGGCATGCTTCACAAAATATCACCGTAGCTAGAATAAACTAATCCGTTGAACTAACTTGCGTAGGCTCATAGCCGTAGTTAGATTGTTTCTCTCCCAAATAGCAGCTAAAAAATATACAAAAAAATACCACAAAAAAAGAGAATTAAATGAAAATAAATGGTATACGAAGTGAAGCAATATCAACTTGGCAGCTACTGGTATTGCGCATATTGGACCCTTCACACATCTGCAAACGTTACTCGGTTCTAAGGAAACGAGTACCGTTTGCGGTTCTTAACATAATTGGCAGTCGAGGACATATACCTCTAGTAGCTTGAGCTAGACGGAAGACTAAACCCCTCGAATTATTAAAACCTTACTACATAATATAATAGCATATAGACTAGAGTGTCGCCACATAGAACCAATTTAAATAAAACCCCAATAACTTTGGCGTAGACTTGATTTTATGTTCTACCCTACCTCCGTAGGTAAACTGACTTAAACCCCGATACTTAATAGTTCCAGTTAAATTGGTGTATACTTCCCCTTTACAATTAACTACCGTTTGTAAAGTTACATTTTCATGGATGCCTTAGTCATAAACACAATGAAAAAAGATACACACACACACACAAAACTATATAAATGCAACTTTATAAACTGTGATCCGTTGTTTAGCGTCTAAGCTCCATTTCCCGTCAAGACTGAGAGTGGACTTGCATCTTCCTCAAGTACCCAATGCTGCTAGACATAAGCTAAGAGTTTCAAAACTAACATGCCATGTATTGAGCTGGACAAAATACTACTTTGGCAGTTTTGAAACTCTTAGTTTAATGTCTAGTGTACGTGGGTCCTCGAGGAAGATGCAACTTCACTCTCCTTCTTATCTTGTAATGGAGTATAGTTCTAGTCTACGGTTGAGGAGAACGTACGTTGGTGGTTGGGGGGTTGGTTGACAGACAGATTGATTGTTGTCGAAGGGAATGTCTGCCTGCGATTGGATGATTGTTGCTCGCAAAGCACTCGGATGCCGTTGCACCAAAGTTTCCCGCGTGCGCTCTCGATTGTTATTATACCATTTCGATGTTAGATGTTGTGCCTCCTCTTGGTGTTGTGTTCCTGAGACGCGGCTGCGTGGTGAGGTCCACGGAATGTGCACGAGGCCAGACGCCAGAACCACTCGCGAAAAAATGTCCGCCCGAAAATTGTGTTTAAAACAAGCTTGCCGTTAGTTTTCTATCTGCTAGTCGTCTTTTTTACGCTAAGAACCTTGAAAATCTGACATATAATATTAAAATAAATCCATTTTATCCATTTTATCCCCTGAAATTGCTTCATGTAACTACTCGATTGCTTTTTTTCTCTGAAAGTGTATGTTCTTTCATAAAATGTGGTTGCGTATACCCTCGAAACATTCTGGCCTTCACCACTGCCGCGAAATGTACAGCCCCCGCAGTCTATGGCGACGGCAAATACTTTACGTCAGGCTCAGAAGATGGCGCGGTTATTCCGCTAATTTCGTGCTGACTTGCAAACATCAAACGACCTCCAAGCGACTTGACAACGTGACCTTGAGCGCTGATTGGTCCAAGCGAATAACAAATGGCGGACCCGTCTGGTCGCGTAGCAACGTGGCCTTGGGCGCTGCTTGGTCAAACTCGAGGTCATATTTTGAGCATCACGTTAAATGAAGCAGCATGGCTTGGATCTTAACCATAAGGGTCGTATGTGACCGTTATAAAGGCGCTCGGTGACTACTTCCGTCACAAACTTCAAGTTTGGCCCAAGCGTCTGATAAAACCGTGGCACATCTCTAAAATTTTGGAAAATTCACGTGTCAAATGTCCCCCCCCCCCCCCCCCCCACGAACCTCCGACAAACTAGTATTATAAGAATTCTTAAATTAGTAAAAAATTTTTATAATTATTGTAGATCAATCATTTCGAATTTTGGAACCAGTTATTTCCTAGAATACATTAAATGACGCAATTTGTTTTAACAACCTCATACTCAGAAAATGTTAGACCCTTAATGGCTTGGTTTCAGCCCCGTATTGTCAACCGAGACTTGGAACAGGAACTGCGGTTACGAAGCGAATTTCGCGAATCCTTCACCAGTTTATCGCTAATTTTCGTCTTTCTGAGTATATATACCTATAGGCCTAAAGGCCAGCAGGATAATTGGATAGTAAAGTATTTGCCGGGCTCCACTGTGCTACCAAAAGGCTGCCGAGAAGGTAAACGTCAGGAGCGTGAGATAGCTAGATGCAGGTACAAACTCGCTAGGTGTGGACAACTAGACGAAGTTTGGTAGCATCCAACACGCACCTTACAATAATATAGAATAATATGGAACAAAATAACACACCTGGTTTAGGAAAAACACCTTACAAACCCATGTTTTTGTTTAGAATTTTTGCAATCGGTTATATTTCTTTGCAGATGGACTTATTTCTAAATCGTGAAAGATTTTTATTGTTTTCTATTGATGGACATAAAAATTTAGCAAAGCACTAGTCTAGTTAATGAAGTCATCTGATTACCAAACGGCAAAAAGAATTGGCAACGCGAATTAATTTCCGATTCAGAAGCATGTTACAAATAATTATCAATTCAAGTGATTGACCCCGTTTAAAAATCAATAAGATACCTTGGTTCCCCGCGCAGCGGAATGAACCAGACGCCGCTAGCCGCGCATTCAAGCCCCCGGGCGGACGCAGCGTCTGCGGACCACCACCGAACTTCCGTCTTACTCATCTTCCTCCAATTATCTCTCAACAAGATGAGGGTCTATCACGATTGCTCGGTTAATCAGATGATATCGTTTGCCTGGCTAATAATATTCGTAGGTAGGTACCCCAATTAACCTAATCTTGAACGAATGAAAAGAACTACAAACTCTAAATTTCAGATGTAAATTAAAAATAAAAACAATTATAAGTGGACATCCCGAAAACGCCTGAAGTATCTTGTATAGTTACCCGACTAAAACGTAAACTGTGAAATTAGGGCCCCCAAACTACAATTGCTTCGTCAAAACGATCACATTAGTTTGCAATAATAAATTAATAAAGCTTTTAGCTCCAGTCAAACAGAACCGGATCCGACGCCCACTATAATTGATTTGCAAAACAAAAACGCAGCAGATGCCAAGCGGTAAGACGGCGCGGGTACCTCGACTGTTCCAGGGCATCGGAAGTTTGTTCAGTGCGTTGAAAGTAGTCCGACTGCTCCGACTCGGCCGGGTCGTCCGCAAACTGGACCGCTATCTCGAATACGGTGCCGCCATGTTGATATTGCTGCTATGCTTCTATATGCTCGTTGCCCACTGGTTGGCGTGCATTTGGTACTCGATCGGCCGGTCCGATGCCGACAACGGTGTCCAATACAGCTGGTTGTGGAAACTGGCGAACGTCACGCAGAATCCGTACTCGTACGTGTGGAACAACCTCAGCAACACGCCCGAGTTGATGAACGGGCCGACGAGGAAGACGATGTACGTGACGGCGTTGTACTTCACGATGACTTGTATGACGAGCGTCGGTTTTGGGAACGTCGCGGCGGAGACGGACAACGAGAAGATCTTCACGATCTGCATGATGATCATTGCAGGTGGGTTAGAGTGGTTTTGGCAATTGGGAATATGTTGGTAACGCGACGCAGATGTCTTTTTGGTAGAATGTCTACGCTTTCGAGCATCGATGCACGAAATAAGCTTTCCGATTTGTCAAAATGCTCAGTTTTTTTTTTTTTTTTTTTTTGTTAATATATGTGTTTTTGGTAATATCATGCTACTCAGATTTGCTTCAGATGTGCATGTACCATCTAAGTTTCGTTAATTATCTTGTTGACAATTATTCAAGTCTTAACCGGCTGTTTTTGGCACTTTTGGCCATGCGGTGAAAGAGTTAATCCTTCCCAGCATAGCCGCAAGCTGTGGCTATGTTACAAATTACTATCAAAGAAAAATAGTTATATACTTCAGAACTAGTTCTCAATATTGTCACTTTATGACCATTTGCAGTACAAGTGTATGAAACTACGAGTTCTAAATCTTATCGGGATATCGCAGAAATATTTTATGTCGTGTGTTTATCCTGAGAACCGGTGCCCTGAAACGCGAACAGTGAACCTTCAAATCCACGATCGCATAATAATAATCTATTGTCCTGATAATGCCCTTAACATAAAAGTGGTTCAAGTCAATTGTGAGTCGTTGAAGATTGACGCACTATATTATGTTATACAAATATGCGAATTCATACCAATAGTTGAACTGCAGTGGTACAGGCCATAGTTCAGTGGTCTATTAGAAAACAACGCAAACTTAGTCTGCTCAAATCAGGGGATTTTTCAATGGTACACTTGCTAACATCAGGCTACATTTGGAAAATCACCCTAAGCGTCCAAAATTTGTTCACGAAAAGTTAACAATTAGCTCTAGGACAATTCACCCTGATAAAACCCTCACTAAAGCCAGTTTTGACCACGTTTTTCAACTCCTAGCTGAGACTAGGAACTAAAACGGAATCCAGTCGATCATGAAGTGCAGCGAATTCAGCTGTAACTCCCAATTGACATCTCAACAAGAAGTTGTAAATTTGGTCAAACCGGACTTCAATATACTAACCAACAACTCTCAATCTAATCGCCAACCCCAAATTTGCAGCCCTTCTCTACGCCACCATCTTCGGTCACGTGACCACGATAATCCAGCAGATGACGTCAGCGACGGCCAAGTACCACGACATGCTCAACAACGTGCGGGAGTTCATGAAACTGCACGAGGTGCCCAAAGCGCTGAGCGAACGGGTCATGGACTACGTCGTCTCGACGTGGGCGATGACCAAAGGGCTTGACACCGACAAGGTAAATCAGGTCAGGAAAGCCCCACATCTATAAGACTGCTGCCTCGTTTCGCCTCTGACACAACACCAGTTTCTCTATCTCTATCTCTATTATTATCTACTACTATATTATTATCTATATACTGTCGACTTACATTTTAGTGTTTATTTATCGCTTTCGATCGAATTTGTGCGGTTGGTTTTGGGGTTGGTAAACACGAAATAGCTTGGTGGAAAATGGCGTTATCTCTGAAAAGCATTTTTCTGTAGTTTCTTCATATTTTTCTGTAAGGAAGGAAAATAGTGAAATCTATTGCTCATGCAAACCACGATTATATTATAACTGACTCCCTTGAAACTAGCTACTTCTTGTTCTACCACCGCTCACCAATGGCAGCTTACGCTTTAGTGCATCTTAAAATGACTTTCAGCTGTTGTCTTGACATGCAGACCAGATGGCAGCTTTAACGAAGCTAAGATGCACAAAGTTATCGTCAACTTAGTTGACCGTTCCGACTTAGTCGGTGGATGATTGCTGCTCTTACAGCACTCTCTGCTTACTAAACAACCATAACTTGTTGGAAATGATTATTAGTGGGTGCGAGATTGTGAGGTATATTTTTTATGATCATACTTTATAATTGTATGAATTGTGTTGTTGAATAAGGTAAATTAATAGACCTATTTTATACCACTTTACCGTTTCATACATTTAAATACAAATGTATGGGCGCAAAATAGTTGGTCTGAAAACACCGATTATAAATGCGTGTGGTTTGGTATTCTACTTAGACATTTTCCTTCTCTACAATGTACAAAATTTCACCTAGCGAACTTTTATCTCTCACTTATAGAGTTTTCCCATTTCACGTAAACGTACTGCATTGTAGGTGAAGGTTTTATCGAACAATCGATATACTACATGCATTTTGATTAACATTATTATATTGGGCTTTTAAAATTGTTTTGTACATTTCGTCGAGTACATATTATTATAGACATAGAACTAGTTTTTTCTCGAAGAGTACAACAAATTGATTTTACCTCTTATTTATAGAATTTGATCGGTTATGCATTGCTGAAATGCTTTTGCCATAAAGTCCCACAATTAACGTCCACTATGTAGCAATATAGCATTGTATAAACATCATTAAATTTACTTATTTCAAGATCCATTTCACGATCTACAAAATAAACGTCTCCAGCTTTCAACGCAACTCAGACATTTTCACGTAACTCACGACTAACCACATCCGCTGCAAATCCTTACAGGTCCTCAACTACTGTCCAAAAGACATGAAAGCAGACATCTGCGTCCACCTGAACCGCAAGGTGTTCAACGAGCACCCCGCCTTCCGACTAGCATCCGACGGGTGTCTTCGGGCGCTAGCCATGCATTTCACCATGTCCCATTCAGCACCCGGCGACCTGCTCTATCACACGGGGGAGTCGATAGATTCGCTCTGCTTCATCGTCACGGGATCTTTAGAGGTCATCCAGGACGACGAAGTGGTCGCCATCTTAGGTGAGGCGCCGAGCGATTTTTACTCTGGCTTCCGAGTTGGTCAACCATGTGTTTCCCTATCAACGGGAGAGAAACTGGAGAAAGGGGGGTGCTGACAACTTAGATACGGCCTGTTCCAAGTTACGGCCTGAACCAAGTTACGGCCTGTACCAAGTTACGGTCTGTACCAAGTTACGGCCTGTTCCAAGTTACGGCCTGCACCAAGTTACGGCCTGTACCAAGTTACGGCCTGCACCGTGTCGGCTGCACCGAAGTAAAAGCCTGAGGTCCAGCGCCATTTGCTATTGCAAACATAACAGCTGTCAAAAACTGCTCTTTGAAACATGCAAGTGCAAAACACTATTAATGATACGTTGTAGCATGTCTAAGACTCACATGTGCTTGTCCTATCTTTAACACTATAGATATCAACAAAATACTATGGATGAATACTTACCTCTCACGCTGTGATCAAAATTATCTCACCTGAGCCAGGGGATTAGGAAGGGGGGATGGGGGGGGGTCAAGTACCCCCCACTCATCGGCCTGACCCCCCGATGACGGGGCGTCTGGCCACCCCTTGGGGTCACGTAACCATGGATCCTGCTTGTGATTGAAGTTTTTAAGCAGCTTTCTATTTAATATGATAAGAAATTTTATGATAAGAATTTTGAAATTAGGATTCCCTATTCTGATAACTACTTTTTTTTGGCCCAAATTTACATTAGCATTCAGCAATTGCTGGATTCGGACAAAATATTGGGGTATAGAAACCCTGGGAACCGTAAAATTTTCGCCTGCAGCGCAAAAGGTGTCGTCAGTTGCTAGTAAAATTACTGAATTAAAGTTTAAAACCTTTTCTGAATTGCTGGCTTTATTTATTTCAACGCCTCTTTGCAATTGTTCCTCGTTTTTGAACTGCACCGCGAAAAATGAGTCTGTCGCTAGTATAATGAGTCAAACAGAAATTGACCAAACCATTCTCAAGCACCACATTGGCCGCAAACGCGTAGATGTGCTCCAATGAAAACCTTGAACTCAAGATTTGCGTGGGGCTGCAAAACCCCCAACATTTTTAATGCATGTCTGCCCTCCCCCCCCCCCCCCCCTCTCACACACACACACACACACACACACACACACACACACACACACACACACACACACACACACACACACACACACACACACACACACACACACACACACACACACGAAAATAGTTCCTATGCCCCTGTCATGAGCTTACCATGACCATGACCATGACCGCGTGTCATGACTAGTGTTCTAAATTTTCCGGAAAATTTGAAGTTGCGGAAAAAACGGATATTTTCCCGTTTTTTCCCGGAAAAATTTGAAAAATTTGAAAAATTGAAAAATATAAGCTTTTGAAAGACTTTATCATTAATTATCGGTCGAGCCATCTACGCACATTGTCTTTCACGCACATTGTCACATCATGTCTTTGCAGTACTGTATGGGGTGGGGAGATATTTTGTTGCTAACAGTGTGGTGTGTCCGTGTGTGAGAGGCTTGTGTTTTTTGTGTTTTCTCGTGTTTTTTTTTGGGCCTGCTCAGATTGAGATGCAATTTCCAGGGTGTATTTGAATAAAATATTAATGCTACTTGATAAATGTACTAAATTCCAGTCTTGTTTCTCGAATTGATGCATACAGCATGATCAAATTCCAACTTAGTTTTTTCTTAAATTCTTCCAATTTTTCCAATTTTTCCGACCCTCTGGGCAAAAAACGCAAAAAACGCGGTTTTTTTCCAATTTTTCCGGAAAATTTGGTACCTGTTAAAACCCTAGTCATGACCACGTGTCGGGGTTGTCTTGCAGGCAAAGGCGACGTGTTCGGAGACAGCTTCTGGAAGGACTCGGCCATCGGCCAGTCTGCAGCCAACGTGCGGGCGCTCACCTACTGCGATCTGCACACCATCAAGCGCGACAAGCTGCTCGAGGTGCTCGACTTCTACCAGGCGTTCGCCAACTCGTTCGCGAGGAACCTCATACTCACCTACAACCTCAGACATAGGGTAAGACCGACTCTCGGGGCAAAAGAGTATCACTATCATTGTTAGATTTTCATTCGCAGAAGTTAGTTTTCTTAGTGTATTTTGTTAAATTTCCCTTGGTTGTCATGGTATATTTTATATTTAGACATCAAACTGCATTTCCCACTGATTGTCAGCTTCAAATTCTTAGGCAATTAACGTTTTTTTTTCTTCTTCAACATCTCTTTATTTCAGACATGACCATTGACCACCAGCCAGAGTTGTACTTCACAATTAAATTCTTTGCTTGCCATTCCAAGCAGTATTAACATATTTAAAATTTACCTCTTGTCTGTTTTTCTGTTATTATTTTAACTAAAGTTGATCGGTTGGGAAAATGTTGATGATTCGCAATAATATCGCTCGAGCTCTCCATAACATTGGTCATGTTAACACGTAGATTTACATGGGGAAGCGAAGCTGGTAAAATGTAGTACGGAACCGGGGTACAAATCGTATCCCGGTTCGGTTACTCGTTTTCCAGCTTCGTCTTCCTTCCTTCTTTCCTTCCTTCCTTCCTTCCTTCCTTCCTTCCTTCCTTCCTTCCTTCCTTCCTTCCTTCCTTCCTTCCTTCCTTCCTTCCTTCCTTCCTTCCTTCCTTCCTTCCATCGCCTGCTGCTTTAAGCGAAGGCTTAAGCATCTATCCTGATTATTCCAGAAAAACCAAATCGTGTATAAGTATAACACGTCTTTGTAACACACATGAATTCACAGCTGATCTTCCGTAAAGTCGCCGACGTGCGTAGAGAAAAGGAGCTCGCCGAGCGGAGAAAGAACGAGCCGCAGCTGGACCAGAGTCAAGACCACCTCGTGCGCAAGATCTTCTCCAAGTTCCGACGGGACCGCGCGCCCCCCGCGCTCATGCCGGCGCCGCCCCCGACCGTCCCCGACATCGAGCGCGGGGAGGACGGCTCCAACAAGGTGCCTACCACCGCACATCGCACCCGCTCATCCAGTCCGGTGGACGACAGCAGTTCCACAGTCGATCGCTGATGTCCAATGGACGACTTAAGTTCCACAGTCGATCGCTGATGTCCAATGGACGACTTAAGTTCCACAGTCGATCGCTGATGTCCAATGGACGACTTAAGTTCCACAGTCAATCACTGGTGTCCAATGGACGACAGCAGTTCCACAGTCGATCACTGATGTCCAATGGACGACTTAAGTTCCACAGTCAATCAATGGTGTCCAATGGACGACAGCAGTTCCACAGTCAATCACTGATGTCCAATGGATGACTTAAGTTCCCGAGTCAATCACTGATGTCCAATAGACGACTTAAGTTCCTGAGTCAATCAGTGATGTCCAATGGACGACTTAAGTTCTAGAGTCAATCACTGATGTCCAATGGACGACTTAAGTTCCACAGTCAATCACTGATGTCCAATAGACGACTTAAGTTCCACAGTCAATCACTGATGTCCAATGGACGACTTAGGTTCCAGAGTCAATCACTGATGTCCAATGGACGACAGCAGTTCCACAGTCAATAACTGATGTCCAATGGATGACTTAAGTTCCCGAGTCAATCACTGATGTCCAATGGACGACTTAAGTTCCTGAGTCAATCAGTGATGTCCAATGGACGACTTAAGTTCTAGAGTCAATCACTGATGTCCAATTTACGACTTAAGTTCCACAGTCAATCACTGATGTCCAATGGACGACTTAAGTTCCACAGTCAATCACTGATGTCCAATAGACGACTTAAGTTCCACAGTCAATCACTGATGTCCAATGGACGACTTAGGTTCCAGAGTCAATCACTGATGTCCAATGGACGACTTAAGTTCCAGAGTCAATCACTGGTGTCCAATGGACGACTTAAGTTCCAGAGTCAATCAGTGATGTCCAATGGACGACTTAAGTTACAGAGTCAATCAGTGATGTCCAATGGACGACTTAGGTTCCAGAGTCAATCACTGATGTCCAATGGACGACTAAAGTTCCAGAGTCAATCAGTGATGTCCAATGGACGACTTAAGTTCCAGAGTCAATCACTGATGTCGGTAAATAATTGCCATAAGAAAAACATTGCAATTGTTTGCCGACATAAGTGATTGACTGCGGAAGTGTCGTCGTCCAATTACTTAGGAGCATTTTTGACAAAAGCCTGCCACACCAGTTTTATGCAGTTTTAATTAAACTGCATTATTTTTCTATTATATTTCTACATTATATATTTCGCGTCAGGGGTGCTCAACACCGTTTAGGTACTACATGGCACGAATCATGCAAAAATATTGTTAGAGTAGCAAATTATTTGAAAAGCAATTCGCACAACGGAGGTATTAGTGACATTTCCTTCGGGAAAGCAGGATATAATAATGGATGGTATCAATAATAAAAATGCACTTGAGAAAATGAAATGATAGGTATATACAAATGACATGAATACATGAATTAATATAAAAGTTACCAGTTAAGTTAGTAAGATTATCAGGTTTTTCAAACAAGTCTGCTAATTTACATTCGCATGTCAGTTCTCTGCCTTTTAACTCCGGTAACTCTCTTCTAAATGGACTTGACTGTATGGTAAAACGTGGTGTGCCATCAGGCTTGCCATCTAACCACAGATCCAACCACATTTTGCAACACCACTTCGTATCGCCAGAAAGCAGACCGAGGTTGGCATGTCAGTTCTCTGCCTTTTAACTCCGGTAACTCTCTTCTAAATGGACTTGACTGTATGGTAAAACGTGGTGTGCCTTCAGGCTTGCCATCTAACCACAGATCCAACCACATTTTGCAAAACCACTACGTATCACCAGAAAGTGGACCGACATCTGTGTTGCCTCTTCGCAGGTGGTGCGCGTGCTGTCGACGACCAAGCTGAGTTCGGTGGCCGAGAAGGAGGACGCGAGCAGCGCCGGCTCTGCGCCGAGCACGGGCAAGCACCGGCCGACCACGGTGCGCGCCAGCAAGTGGGGGCGTTTGCTCGGCTCCAGCTCGCTGGACTCGGGCAGCGAGTCGACGGCGTCCACCAACGCCGCCGCCGCCATCCAGCGCTCGCTCTCGGCGCCGCATCACAAGGAGGCGGGGCCCAGTAGCAACAACGGCAGCGGCAATAAGGTCATTGCAGTCCTGTGACACGTTTCCTACTTGTTTTTATTGTTTGATAATGCCAAGTGTTAAGTCTTTCCCAAAATTTCGTTACTTGCAATTGTCACTTTCTCAAGGAATAAAGCTCGAGTGATACGAAGGTAACTAGACATATATACTAGGTGGAGAGGGGGGGGAGGAAGGGAGTAACATTTTCAGTCCAAGTCAGTTACCTTGTTACATTCTGCTATTTAGTCCTGCTATTTTCAACCTATGTTTTTATCTACGTAACGAAAATGTATCTTGCCCCACGTACAGACTACCAATTGATTGGTTTTACTGAGCAAGCTGCTCGTTTTGCTGGGAGATATCGGTCTTTGTAGCACTGACCACGAGGCTGCTTCATGTTTCTCTCTTTGCTTTGAGGCGCACTTGTCAAATGAACGAGTCTACCTCTTCAGGGAGCCACAGAATCTTTTATACCTGGGTTTAAATTATAATAATTTAACAATTTAATTCATTCAAGCAGTTCCTTATACCATAATTAGATGATGCCAAGCAAAACAAATTAATCTGAGCCATTTCTTAGATGGTCACCCACCCAAACCGTAAATTACCACACTGTTGCTTAACCTTGAAAACCGTATTGTGTTGCACGGTTCATGCTGTAAAGTTCCGTCTGTCCGTTCCAGGTGTTCCCGAAGCTTCAGATGCTGCCACCGCAGCAGCACGTCTTTGGTGATATCCATTAGTGCCGTACCGAACCGCGTTAAAACCGTCTGTCCGTTGCAGGTGTTCCCGAAGCTTCAGAAGCTACCGCCTCAACAACAGGTGTCCCGCCAAGACACCATCGAGGAGATCGTCGAGCTCGACGAGCCGCGGCCGTCGCGGCAGATCGACACCCACGACGGCGGCGGCACGATCCGAGCCACCGACACCAGACCCGCCCCCACGCCCCCACCCCCCGCCCCCGTCGCGGTCGTCGCCGCCCCCGCCTTCCAGCCGCCCCCCGCCGACTACAAGGAGATCCTCGGCAACATCGCCGACTTCAAGGTCGACGTCAAGCTCGAGGTGCAGAAGCTCAGTCAGAAGGTCGGCAAGCTGGAAGAGTTGCTGACGGAGGTGTTGGCGCGGCTAAGTCCGGCGTCGCCGAGCCCGCCGCAAGAGGAGCCGGGCGCGAGGGAGCTGCGGAAGAGACGGAGCAAGAGCCGCGCGAAATCGGCCGCACCGTTGGCGCCGGCGCCGCCGCCGGTGGCCTCGCCCGAACGGGACGACGACGCGACCACGCCCGACAAGGAGGACACGGGCAAACGGACTTTCAGGCGGCCGAGAGAGTTTCTCTAACCATGGACCAAATGTTTTGCGTGGCCGAGCGGTAACGGACGTATTCCAACCGCTGAGTTTAACTTCGTAGCTCAATTTACATGCCGCAATGATAAATAGTGTTTGCGTTTGGACCAACGTTATTCTAGGTTTCAAAGGAATAAAATTACAATACAATTTGAATGAAAACGTAAAAAAAAAAGTAAAAATGTAAATGATATTATAATGAAAAATATCGCTAAGTAGGATGTGGGATAGGGGACGGCTGGCGAGAGGACAGCTGAGTGGGTTCACACGTTTAACTCTAATTCACGCGCCACGAGTACTATTAACTTACATCGCATAGAGACATTTTTATATCGATCAATATTTCACGTTCATTCATATAGAGGAGACTGGATGATAGTGTTTAGGATACGAAGCAATACATAAGGTAACTATTTATTTAGTGCAAGGCTAGGCAATAAAGATATTAAAATAATAATAACTAGATAATGCAAAGTAAACACATATTTTTCAAGATATTCCATTCCATGTTGATATTAAAAATTATTATATTAATAAAAAAAAAAATTAACACTTTGATTGTTGCAAGTTTCAAAGCTCACAATAATGCATCAATTCTTCCATTTTACATCACACGATATTATTGTTTGTCGGCAAGGGATCTGACTGCGTAACGCTGGTCTAGATCTCAGGGGGACATCATATAAAAGGACCACTGCAATTATTCTAAGGAGACGAAGGGGCAGGAAAAAGCCCCTTGTCGCCGGCCCTTGATTGGGTGAATCGAATTTTTCATTTCGATTTTGATTATCGGTTGATTATTGTTAATTATTATTACTACAGCTAAAACAATCTTTGTCGAGCATGCGCTTTGCAATTATTCGAAACATATCAACTAGTTACTTTACGTGTGGGATTATAATAATGTTAACGATCGATGAGTGAGCTGCCTTTTAGAATCTCTATCTAGGTTCAACTAGCTGTTGAAAATTGTTGGAATAACGCTATAAAATTTATTATACTTCTAAATACAACGAAATTGTAAAAACAATTGAGAGGGTTTCGTACATAGGGCTTCGTACATGTTGGAGTTAATGGAGAAAATTGATATTTATACGGTTTCGAATGCTTGCAGGATTGTAAATAATGCAAATTAAAATATATGATGTCAGACAACCAGAATATGCCAGATTATTTAAGAATGGAAGTTATTATTCACGACTTGGGACACATACATAGTTATTTTAAATATTTACAATGCTGACTTGCATTTAACAATTTTTCATGTAACAATCGCTAGCTTCTAAAAATATATTGACATAGGCCATTATTATTATCATGATTGATTAATGATTATTATTGTCATTATTATGGTTATTATTACGAACTTATCGTTGCGTTTATAATTATTAATTATTACATAAAATAAATAAAATTATATTGTTATTGTGGCGATGTTTAAATATCCCAGAATGATCAGGTCTACCTATATGACCACTCCTCTCCCATTGGCTGTCGATTCAAAATGGCTACCATTAGAGGGAAATGGAATAAGCCACGGGCGCCAGCTTCACGCCGACCTCAGGTCCATAATTTCGTAGGCCAATGGCCAATATTTTTTGTGATAGTCTTTGATTGTCTTTTGATTGTCTGTTGCCATTGATTATTCTATGATTGTCTCTGTAACATATGCGACACATCAAGTTATCTTCTACTTCACGTAAAAAAAATATTTTTTCCGACACTCCTCTCAAGTGTTCAGTCTTGCATTTTGTCCTATCGCATGTTTAGTTGGTTTAGTGCTACGAAACACTGATCAAGGACTCTTGATATCGTACGTTATGTAGTCAAATATCGGCATGTAAGTACACAATCAAGTATTTCTATGGATATCTTCGTGCAACACCAGCATCCCAGATCAATGTGTCTGTACCACTGTAACACCAATATTTGAAGCCTCCCATGTGATGCGAGGCTTCAAATGTCAATCTGAATGTACAAAAGTACTACTATCAACCGGATTTTGAAAGGGTTATCTCAGTTATCTCATTATCTCAGGACCTCGGATGATAGGTTATGTGTATTAGACTTTGGATTGCCTTGACATGCAGTTCTTATTTCTCATATTGGTGTCTTGTTTCTTGTAGTAAACATCATGGAAGTCATCATGTACAAGTAGGCGACAACATTTTTCTAATTCGAGTGCTGTAGCCAGGAGACCAAGAATGGAATATCTGAAAATGGTGGACTACAAGTGAGTAATCTTCTTATCTACCTTCTGCATTAGATAAAAATATCTGATAATAATACCTAGGTAGGTAGGTACTTACTACCTAGGCATTGGTAATAGTAGGTAACTACAAGTTTCCTAGCTACCTACCTAATCAATCCGTTTGTTTTAGCTTTTAGCTACTGCTCTTCAGCATCACAATATGCCCGAGCATAAGATGAACGTGATAAAATTGTTAGTTTTTTGTGGTTCTGCTAGTGCTTTCATGGCTGGTTGGCAGGTTCTAAATTCCTTTCTCTTCATGACGCTTTCTTTTCCCAGCATTGCATTTGCTGTCCGATGTTTGCTTCGGACGCTGTTGATAGTCCTTAACAACGCCTACTGCATTCCCACGTACGTCGTCTGGATGGTCATCATTTTCCCGCTAAAACGCTACAATCCAGACTTGTTTTGGCGGATTGAGGGCCATTTCTTTCACTGGCTTTTGGCCATGGTCTCAATGTGGAGCTGGTCAGCTGGCTATGACAGTAAGTCACCATAAATTAAATCATTACTATCCAATAATTGCATCATAAAATTTGAAATAATTTTCGGTGGGTGGATAACTACCTGGAGTAGGTTAGCTGTCTAGTTGGCACTTTTCGACTCCAGCATAAAATAACTCAAAACTCTTGTAATTGCGCAATTTGCACTCATTGCATAATTTGTTAGTAGCATAAAATTTACAGGCATATGGCTTGTGGAGACCGGTACCTGGCCAAGGAATTCTGATCACGTAATTTGTTTGTTACGTTTCGTTGGTTTTCTGGTGCAAAAACAAGTATTTGCATAATGACTGTTTAGTATAATATATTTAATCTTTACTGATTAAATGTTAAATTAATACTTGTTGGTTAAATTAGAGCATTATTAATCCCATGGGTTCTTGTAATGTCAATGCAGCAAATAAGAAGTAAATGATAGTAAATGCGCTATAATGTGATAGACCGACCTACAACCTACAACCTACCAAACTGATACCTACCTATAGGTACTCATGTTCCTACGTACCAACTATATTCGACACAAAATTAAGTTATTTCTATGTACTACTTGGTATCTACCAAACTTTTTCCTTCAAAGTAATACCATTGTAACCCAGCAGATAACTTGGACTTCTATCCAAATGAATAAGATATCCACATATTCAAAACAATCTCTCTTGTTTAAGCTCGGACAGTACCACCCCACAGTGCAATCTGGCAGTGTGCCGAACCAACTCAACATGACCATGTAATATACTTGACTAGCTAGGAGGTCCTAGGGCCCTCAACCCTGCAAACATAGGTACAGTTAGGTTCCAACAATTAGGGTCCCCAGAAGCCACAGAGCATCGCTCATTGTTATGCTGTATGCACGGAGCTTTAGGATAACAGATACATCCTAATTGAAAAGTGATTGCCTAGAGTGCTCAATAATGACTTTTTATGGTTCTTTGAACGTTATCGAGTAGCATCTCACCAATCACGTGGTGGCGTCTAATCCGTGTCTGTCCCGTGCGCAGTCGTCGAGATGGGCGACGACATCCGCACTTGCCTGGAGGAGCGGACGCTGGTGATCGCCAACCACCAGTCGACGGCCGACGTGCCGCTCCTGATGGCCACGTTCAACGCCAAGCCCAACGTGCTGCCCAACCTCATGTGGATCATGGACCGCATCTTCAAGTACACCAACTTCGGCATTGTCTCCGTGCTGCACCAGGACTTTTTTATCGTTTCCGTGAGTTCTGGTTGCGATCAGTTGGATTGTAGTTGAGACGCGGTAAATTTTCACGGATAAATATGACCCTGGTGGTCGTGTAGGTTTTTATTCTCGCACACAAGTTTCAAAATTTTACGTTGCATGTTTACCTTTTAATAGCCGTATCAGTAGTTATCAAAAGAACTACTATTTCAAACTAACTATTGAATGTTTAAGTTTGGATGACAACAGCAAACCGATATTCTATGATGTTATAGTATAGGTCCTATGCCCCGAGGCGCTGACAAAAGAACCTGAGACGTACTGTATCTGGTTTCCCAACAACATTACAGGCTAGACTTGGAGCCAGTTTTTCAGTGGCCCGTGAAGATACTAACTATCCATTAGCAAGAAAATTCAAGGCTCTTATTGCTTATTGGACGTTGCTAAGCAAATAACAAGTTGACAAACCATAAGATATTTAACGTCCCATTGAAAACCCCGTTCTTAGGCTACAGGCTTCACTGGCACTCGCATACCTTCCAATTTATAAACAAGTGAATCTTTTACGACCTCTTTGAAAAATTGCCTAATGAGAAAATGTACTACGCTTAACATCATTAGACTAGCAATTCAGTCTGTTTTACATGCAATGTGGTTCATTGCTAAACTGTTTCTGGTTTGTGCAAGTGTCTACAGTCTGGCCCATGAGAAAAGATGCCAAAGCAGGGACTGCCCCCTTATGAACTACCAACCCATTCATTAAAATTTTAATGGCGAGAAAACAAAACACTATTTCGGTTACAAATAAAAAATTACAACATGAATCTATTTCATAATTATGATTAAAGATATCAACAAATAAATAGTTGAGAAATAAAAACATAAGCTTTAGAAGGTAATAGAAGGTATAAAGATGATGACAGGATTTCAGTTTTGTCAAATTGGCGGTTATGTAAGCTACAGTGACTACTAGCGCTCCCAGCGGAGTGGTATCTTCTTAAATAAAACGCAGTGTAGAGCCTTTCCACTAAACAGATGTATTGTCGACAGGGTCGAGACAACAGAGGAGACAGCCTCCGCCAGCTGGTGAAGCATCTCCGGGAAAGCTACATCCCGCGGCATCGGAAGTGGATGGTTCTCTTTCCGGAAGGCGGGTTCCTTCATAAACGCCGCGAGACCAGTCAAAGGTGCGCACTCGATACGAAGAACGTAGTTCCTGATCAAAGCATTGGTGTAAATTAGTTCCACAATAGTCTCGTCAATCTCTTTACTTTAAAATATGCCCGAAACACAGATAGAAAGACTACCAGCAACAGACCGCCAGAACAGCCAGCTACACGAAAGCCCTCCCCCCTCAAGATTCCCTGCGTTCCACTCACGTAAAAGCTGAATCATAGTTCACCGGCAGGCACAGCATGAAGCCACTGTAAAGTGATGGTCAACCCATTTTTCAGTAGCCATATCTAGGTAAGGTAGAATATCTGGGTAACCCTTCTATCTGTGCCTAAATGGCACCTGAAGCATTAAACATTAATTTAAATGTCCAGGCATTTGGCACCCTACCCTGCACTGCAGCACAAAATTGAATTGGGCTAAAAGGAGCACTGAAAGTATGTGCCAGTTTACCCATTTCCATGTTAAGATATAAGCAACACAAAAGGCTCACAGGTATTCTGGCAGTCCATCATCTAGGGGCTATGTAGATGAAAATAGATCAAGACACTGCTGTTATTAATACCTGCTTCACCTGCTACGTTTGTACTAAGGTGTTTTTTTCTTCTTTTCACTTGGTATTGTGTCATACGGCACACCCACCCTCCCACCTGTATTTCAACATTGTTTTTTCTTAGCCTTACTCTTTACACCATCTGCTCAATTTACATTTGTACTGGGAGCAAGTATCACATCCCCAGCCCAGCCGAAACGGCTCCACACACAAGTGACGAATGTCGCCGCCAGCGCAACGCTCCTAATCGCCCGGCGTGTGTTGCCCGCGCAGGTTTGCGGCGAAGAACAACCTTCCGTTCCTGCAGCACGTGAGCTTGCCGCGGGTGGGCGCGATGCAGACCATCATGGACGAGCTGACGGACGCCAAAGCGCACGCCGTCGCCAACAACAACCACTTCGGTGAGCCGGCAATCGACGTTCGGGATACACGTAGAGGGATGGGGTGTGTCAACCGGGGTCGTTGGGCAAGCTGCGAGCTCGGGTTTGCCTGAGGCAGGTGGCTGTGGCAGGCTCCGTAGTAACCAGGGGCCTTACCTAGCTCGGCCACTCGTAGTCCCGGGATTACTAGCAATCTACCCTGGCTAATTAAACCACCATAGCACCAAGCAGTAACCCCGACCTAGAGTGGCAGTATTACAGCCGGGTTATGTAGCCGGGGCACATCGACTCTGACTTAAGTAACAAGCCATGAGATTGGTTGATTTGACTTCACTGCACAATGATGATCGTTTAAAAAGCAGAATGCCTTCTAGATAATGCTATCATCGTAGCACCACCGTAATACTGGTTGCTAGCGGTGCTTCGAAATCAACAAACTGCCCATTGTTGAAATGGCCGCTCTAGGTCCAGGTTTTATAACACTGCCAGCCCGGCTAATTAGCCGCATGGTAGCCGCTCCAAATGGCCGAGCTAGGTAAGGCCCCTGGGTAGCAAGAGAAGTATTCCGATTGAGAGAGCTATATGACTACAGTACGTCTCAGGTTTGAATGTCAGCATCGAACCGGTATTTTACAGTGTTATAGTATTTGCCCAGCGCCCTAAAGCGCTGACATCAATACCTGAGACGTACCTAGAGAACTAGCAATGAACATTTTCTGCAACCAGTTATGCTGAATATTGCTTTTTTTTTAACATTTAGTTATATAGGCTTATTTATTTGTACATGATGATTGATGATTCATGAATAATGACTCATCGCATAACCATCAACGTGTCTTGACAAAAATTGCACTGGAGTGATCACACATATGGATGCTAAATGCTAGAGTAAATATTCTAGTTAATTTGAAGCCCTAACATTCTAGCTACTCTGTGACTGTCAGGCAAGCGTCTCATAGCTGCTTTAAAAAAGGCAACTGCAGTACAGTAGGTACCTGCATTATGGAAATTTTAAAAATAAACACAACAAACATCAGAAGCAGTATTGATTTTCTTTCCAGACCCAAGTTGCTTAGAAACAACTTGAGTGGTATGAACTAGAAAGTTGTTTTAGAGGAGAACAACAAGTTTCTCAAAGTTTCTAACTAACCAGCAATAGCTTTTTGAAGCAAAATAAATGTTTCATTTTACTCTGATGGCATGTAGCGTTTTGACACAAATGCCTTGTAGTACACGTTTGATAAAGTTCGGACACACGCTTGCAATGTGTTAGCCAATGTTCAATTCCCCTGCCCTGCCTTTGACAGACAGGAAAGTGTGTTTTAAGCTAATTGTTTGCAGATAATAAATTTAGCCCCTGCGGTTATCATGTCAGCATTATCAGAATTGGCACATTATGAGCCAGAATAACTATTCTTTGATTACTTCCTGCCCATTGTCTTGATAAGAGGTTTTTACTGCCTGGTGCCATTTATGTTTGTTTTGTGGAACCATTCACGATTTCCAAGCCTGATAGCAAGGTGGGAATCGTTTTACATACAAGTGTGTATTTTAGAGCATTATGTGTATGTACTATAACCACAGTTTGCTGGAAGTAGTGAATGGGGAGAAACATACCTAATGAATTTACAATCATGAAAGCCTGACTTGACCAATCCTGGACATATGTTTACCTTTAAAATTTTAACAGTCCCATTGTACTGCTGACATTGTCATTGCTTGGTGGCAGCTGAGAAATTTGTTAGCAAATATATTCAGTATTTCATTATAATTTGTCATTAAAAAAAGCCCAGATGACAGATAGATAAAAAACACTAACTGATTGTCACCTGTGATATTGCTTTATGTTGGGTAAGAATGTAAAATTAGAATTGCTGGTAATTTAACTAGCAAAATTACCAGTTAATTTTGGTGATGCAAAGCCAACTGCCTACAAACATCTCTAACATCTCATCAAGTTATTGTTTCAAATTTAAATGGCGACTGATGTTATATCGCCGAGATTCGTGATTCATCTGATGTGGTCAGAGGAATTGATTGAATTTTCCCCCCTTAAGAGGGCTCCTCGCAGTTAATCCTTTAACCCACAACTCCCATTTAAACGTTGAATGCAGAGGTCCAAGCGAACAGAAAAATGAACCCCTAAATATGTTCCAACTTCCAATCTTTAATTTTAAGATACCAGTAGATGAAGGAAGAGTATATCTAGTCATGGATAACCACCAAATTTTGATATTTTCAAATATGTGTATGGTGCAAACTTTCAAAAGTCGTATAAATGAGCTCATTTGTGCGATTTTTTAAAGTTTGCACCAATCACCATACACATTTTTTTTAAATATCAAATTTTGGCGGTTATCCATGACTAGATGTACTCTTCCTTCATCTACTGGCATCTTAAAATTAAATATTGGAACATATTTAGTGGTTCATTTTTCTGTTCGCTTGGACCTCTGCATCCAACGTTTTGGAGGGGGTGTGGAGGATCCTTAACCCAAGGAACATGACTTTAAAAAGAAGTGTGAAGAGAACCCCTATGTTTATAATCCATATTGGTTTAAGCTAAAGGCCATATTCCACACTGGTTGGCATCTGCCGATTCAGGACTTGTATGGTTTTGTTCCATGTGCTGTTATAGCTTTAATAATTTCTAAGGTTATAAATAGCAAATTTTTTCCAATTTTGCTCTAAGAATGCCTAGGGTCATCTGATAGCAAACCAAGCATAATATTATGCAAGATTTGGTTTTTCTGGAACCATCAGGATTCAGGATAGATGCTTAAGCCAGCAAGCAATGGACGGAAGGAAGACAAAGCTGGAAATATGTGCTACCGAATCAGGGAAATGAACCCATAGAGGTCCCATATCCCACCCGACGAAGCGGGGAGAATGCGAGCTCGAGTAGCTCGGCAGTAGAGCACCCGACCGGCAATGGGGGAATTTCGGGTTCGTATCCCGGCTCGGTAGCACATTCATACAGCTTTGTCTTTCCTCCTCAAGGAATTTGTACCGAATCAACATGGGTGCCCGCGTATATACCTCAAGTGCTGAGCGTGTTGTCTGGTTCCCGCAGGCGGCAGCGCAAGCGTGGAGCTGAACTGGGTGCTGGACATCACGATAGCGTACCCGGACGGAAAGCCGCTGGACCTCAGCGCGATCATCACCGGCTGCCGCAAGCCTTGCAAAACGCTGCTCTTCTATCGGCTATACCCTTGCAGCCAGGTAAGTTGCCAAACTAGGGCAGCGTTCTCACTTTTCAGAGCACTATTTACATTTTTTAAGGCTTGTGTACCTGTTGGTATCTAGGGATTACAAAGGAATTTAAATGTTATTTCCATATCTTCTTCAAAAACTATCTGTATGTAATTGCCACCCAACCGTTTCCAAATCTTAGAACTAGGTACCTAGTTTTTGAAACACATTTTTTTTATCAACAATTAAGCTTGGCTTTAGTAATTTGATATTCATTGCGATTTTCCCTAGATGTAGATGACACTGATGTAACTTGAGTGAACAATGAAGTGGTCAAAACCACTTCAGGGCTTCAGACAATGCCATTGCGAACGCCTATGTGTATCTTGTCATGTGTCAAGAATTTGCACCAATGCTGTCCCTTTCACAGGCCTATTTTGCCAAATTTTGGGGAGGCCCTTTTATTGCCAATCATCAGGTAGGTAAGCACACAAGAGAGACGAAAGAGACAACGCAGCTTTTTGAAAGAAGATCAGTCAGTTGTCACTCTCAAAGAGAACACAATGGAGCTTAGCAGAGCGTACAGGGGTCTTCCTACACCAAAATCTCAAGTGGTTTTGCTTTTGACCAGTAATTTACAAATGAACTATACCATCTAGTTGACTTTGTTTGCAAATGAACCTTCGCTCCTATAGGGAATCACAGTTTCGACACCGATAGAGGTTACGCAGATTTTCCACTCCTATACTAAAGCTGCTACGCGAAAGCCTGCAATAAAAGTTTCGCCGGCAGTCAAGGAATAGAGCCACTGTTTGTTGTTATTTCACCTGTAACCAGGTAACTGTAACCACCAGTGGAACATTGTGTCCCTTTATTTTATTGACCTTGTGCCATGGCCTGAGTCGCGATTATGTTACTTTTTAGCGGTCGGTATCTAGGGATAACAATCGGTATCTAGGGGCATTTCAATGTTATTTGGTCGAGATAACAAACGTTATCTCAAACTAAATTTTACATAATCGCCACCCTGGTAGATGAAGCTTAAACTGTAACCACCTGAGGAACATTAGGTCCCTTGTTTATAATTCATCTTTTGCCATGGCCTGGTAGATAAAGCTTAAACTGTAATCACCTGAGGAACATTGGGTCCCTTGTTTATAATTGACCTTGTGCCATGGCCTGGTAGATAATATTGAAACAGGTTGCCAACGAGCCCCTGCGATTGCCGGCCAAAGTATTGGCATCAAATTTTTGCCGTAGCCATAGCTAGGTAGTAGGTACCTATAAGGTAGAATGTCTGGGTAACCTCATGTCAGTGGTTTCGAGTGTCCCACTCCTATTTGGTGCCAATTAATTTGTTTCCTGCCATACGATTGGCACAGACGACCCCTTTCACCTTCCTTCTCTCTCGGACTGGAGTTCCTCTTGCTCGTCGGGGTTTTCCCTGCCGCGGTCAACGTCACTCTCGGTTCCCGCAGGTGCCGCGCGAACCTGCCGCGATGGCCTCCTGGCTCTACGACCGGTTCGCGGAAAAGGAGCTGATGCTGGACGGCTACTACAAGACCGGCTCGTTCCCGACGGCACCGTTCAGCGCCGAGCCGGTGCCGCCGCAACTAGTCTCGCAGGACTGTCTGCGTTTCGCCATCCTGCACCTCTTCTTCATCACCTCGTCGTACATCCACTTCCAGATGTTCTCGTACCTCTGGAACTCCGACCTGTGGTACTACCCGTACTGAGCGGCGGAGACGTCGTCGCCGATACTTACGTTTAGACTAGGACTTAGCGCGTCGGTTCGGAGACGTCCGGTCTGCGGCCGCGTCGGTGCCGCACGGTGATCTGACAATGTAGCGAACTCGCGTCGTAGTTTGGCTGTACCTTCCCACACGAGTAACGAGTGAATAGGTTCTAGAATTCAGTTTAAAAAAAGGAGAGAATGGTATTTTTAAATTGAAATTTTTCTTAGTTCTTTTGTTGTTGTATTAAAATTTAAAATCTACTGTTGGCTAGACTCCCGTTATATTTTGCGTGTCTGGGTGCGTCGACTGGCCAGCGTCGGGTTTGGCATCGCGGTGGGAACGAGATCGACCGACTTGCGAATTGTCGGACGGCTCGACGGGCTGGCCTTTTGGATTGAAGTGATGCCGGCGTTGCGAGGCTGGCCTCGACTTATTGTTTAGGTTTCGAGTTGATTTCGACTTTCTGGCCAGGGCACTGCAAATCAGAAAACAGTTTTTACGGCTGAACTCCGATTTTATTTGGCGAGAAAACGTTGGCACAGTTTCGCAATAGCTTTTTTCACTGCCATAAATCTTGCTACTTCTTGGGATCACAAGCATTTGAGCCGTTAGTGGCGATATGTAGGTAATTTCATTAATAATAAGTCAACATACAATTTGAATTACAAACATACATTTCAACAACTAAGTATTACCTTCATATTTCATCTCAGGATAATCAGATCCCTCACACTGTCCTGAAAAGCCTTGCCGAATTCTTTTGGCAAAGGAGCACCTCAGAATAGTATTAAAAGTCTACAAGTCATTACAAAAGGCAGTTCATCCGTAAGCTCTGTTTTTCTCGCTCTTAAATCAGGAACCGCGGCCACGACAAAAACCTTCGTCTAATACAAAACTGTAAAAACATGTATATTAAACGTGAGATAACTCTGTTAGCCTCGAGCCGATTCAACAATGGTCCCAAAACTGCCGCTCCTAAGTCTAAGCGAGACGTCGTTTGCCGATTTTGTGGGACTACTTGACGAAGAGCGGACGTGCGCGAGTGTGGAAAAGCAACCAACATTTGGCCTTCAGGGGGGCGGCTCTGTCGATATGAGCGCGGCCCCTCGACGTGAAAAGTTGAGGGTACGGCAATCGGGCAGGAATTCTCCGCTGGCGACGGAATCGTGCCCCTCCCGTCGTAGCTTTTGGCGACCCCCCCGCTCCCCCTCCTTTATATTCGTAGCTAGTGACGTGTCGGTGCATTTATTTATTACCTCCTGGGCGTTTTGCTGCTTGGCCGATTCGGGCGAGCTTTCGCGGGCCGCTAGGGTTCCGCCGCCCGTCGTGTGATAAACGAAGGCGGCCGCACGTGCGGTTTCGTTTCGCTTGCAGCGTGGTCGATTTGGTTCGACTCGTTGTCTTATTCAGAAGTAATTGGCTTCGAAGCTTGAGCGCTTAGATATATTATGTGAAAATTATGGATTGATAGGAATAAGGCCTTGAAAAATATAATTTGTAAAGTTTGAGTATTTTTTTTATGTACCTACCGTTTAAATAATGTTCCTTTGGTAGGTTATTTATATATATTAAGTTCTGAGGAATAATATTGTTCTGTTTCACAACTACAAGCTGTTGTGGTTTCACATGGATTTGTTTTCAAATGCATACTTGGGTACCTACTACCAATTTTGAAATTCTTACGATTTTTTTTTTATCGTTGTCCTGTCAATGTTAAAATAGACATTGAAATCTTGATAGTATTTATTGGGACTGAATTCAGGGCTGAATGGCATTTATAGAA
Organism: Nemoura dubitans; assembly: GCA_921293005.1. NCBI lineage: Eukaryota > Metazoa > Arthropoda > Insecta > Plecoptera > Nemouridae > Nemoura > Nemoura dubitans. Next base: position 43,398,183 of record OV121076.1, read on the forward strand.
CAAATCCTGATGATTAAAGTGGAAGCTTTGTGTGAGGGCATCAACGGTTCTACCCCTGTTCTACTGCATAAAACAATCTTATTTTTTAATCTGTTCAGAGAGGGTGGATTCTATCAAACGTAATTTTTATATAACTACGAGTGAATTATTAGCTTTACTATGAAAGATGCGCAGAGAGACAACTTACAAAGCAGGGTTCAACGCTAGAGTGGTTGCTGAACGCTACCAAAAGCTGCTCACGACAAAATTTGTCCAATTGTCCAGGTATCGTGCCAAAGAGGGTTCCAAAACGCGTTACTTCTTCAGTTTTTTAACTTGATCATTTGTTGTAATGAAATAACATGGATTTATAAGTGGGCCCATTTCAGCTCAATTTTCTCATAGTTGCATTAATGTTGCTTTAAGGAATTGTTTTGGTTGTGTTCCTTTTGACAATTTCGTCGAGAGATTTGGTAGCGTTCAGATTGTTTGTCCAATGTCACTTGGGCTTCTAGCCGGGCCACCTGATTATTACGTTTGATTTGTTGCCTGAGGTTGAATCGAGAGTGTGTTTTTAACTGCATTGCAAATATATTGTAAATACATTCCATTTTACAACCGTGGGTTTAATTGCATATTTGCTTCCTGTCATAATGTCCTAAAACCTGCCAATACCTACATGTAGAGATACGTGTATTTAGCATTAATTTTTCAAAATTTTAGCATTCATTATTTTAATTTTAGCATTTATAGCTCAAATTAAAAAATCTGTTTTGAGCAAAATGAAAGGATAGTGGATTTTTGGCAGGCACTAGACTCTCTAATGAAGTACAATAATACCATGATAGTTATATTGCTCCTGTGAGGCCTTCCATCAGTAGTTTGTTTCTCCCAGCTCGTCTATGGGCCCAGAAACTGCCAGCCCTTCGGGCATTTGCCAGGTCGCCTAATGGGCCTATCCAACCCTGCCCATCACTGACAAAGAACTTGTCATCTTTAAATTGCTGTGCTCTATCCTCAATAGTCACTGATTTAGTGCGCCCCATTGCTGAGGGGCACACCACTGCAGAAACTTGAAAATCTGTTAGCCACATGAACAGCATTCACTTCCACTTATGTGAGTCATGTGGTTTGCACCTGACAAGAAGGGGTTAGCAAGGGGCACAGATAGTGGTCTCTTGGGGGGGGGGGGGGGGGGGGGTTAGGGGCAACTGACCAATGGCAATACTTCCTAATGTAAACAATTGTCCCCACTGCTTTCTCAGAATGCTGACAGCTTTTGATGAAAAACAAACCTGAAAATCCTGGAAACCTGTTTTTAGAGAAAAAAAGTTTCAAATTGTGCCTTTTGCTTGGAAATTAGTTGCTATTTCGCAAAATACATGCAATTTAGCTAAAGTGTGTCATTTTCGCTCAATTTAGCATTTATAGCGAAATAGAAAAACCTACCATTCAGTTCCAAACTCTATGAACTGTAAAGAAAACACAAAATATCCACTCATTTGGATTATTGATATATTTTAGCATTTATAGTTAATGCTAAAAACACGCATCTCTACCTACATGTAATGTTCTGTAATTTCTCTAGAATCTCCTTCAGATTTTCCCAGACCCAACCTGTATAACATTTATTGTCAAACCAGTTTTATTGTCAGTACCTGCCTCACAAAACTCACGAATTTGTTATCTGGCAAGTTTTGTATCAGATTCCACACACCCGCACTGGCCTAAAGAATCTAATTTTATAGGTAGAAAATGAAATAAAAATACTTGCATCTTCTCTTTGCTATAAATACTTCTAAATCGCTACTTTGTTAATATTGAAGAAAACACATGTTTCCATATCTTGTAACCAAAGTTAATGGTTATTACCGATACCCTACCTTTCCGGTGGCTTTACGGCGGTTGCCTCGTCCAGTCGGGTCGGAGGTGATGCGATATTAATTAAAGCAATTATAGAAAATAAATTAATTCACATTGTGTATTCCAACTTTTTTGCAAGTACTGAAAAAGTGACATCATTTATGTGCTTTTCGTACAGAGCAGGATCAGGAGGATTTTTGAATTTTCTTCTAGCTTAAAAATTACTGAATTTAAGCCATTAGAATTGCGTGAAATCCATTTCAAAACTCGACAGTGGACCGAACTATATCAGCTTGGTTGATTCACATTTCACGGAGCAAGGCAGTTGCTGATAAGCAAACTGGTTCGTCATTACGAGATTTGGACCCTCTATGAATGCATGTCATACAGTTCCTCCATGTGCACTGGATGTGCATGTACTGAACTTTGTGTACACGGGAGCCCTATAACATTCATTTATTATATATATACTTATTTGAAAGGGGGGTAGGGGGGAATTTAATTCTTTGAAGCCATTTAGACAGCAGAGGGGATGTCAAAAGGCTCCCAAAATGGGGGGTACTCAGCCCCAAACGAAATTTTGCGTTCAAGGTTATTTTTTCAGCAAATCTATGCGTTTCAGGTAATACATGAGACATGGAGCATCATTATGAGCTTCATTTTTAAAGGCATAATAATTAATAAGGAAAGCGAGCGAAGCGAAATTTTTAACTTCACCAGCTCCAAAAAGTCGCATGTGTGTGATTATTTGTTTTTTGTTTGAGAGCGCTCATACAGAGCAAACTCCTTGTTAGATTTTGATTAAATATTTATGGCGTCTACCTTTGTTCTCAGCTTAGATCTCCTGAGGTTTTTCAAGAAAACTCCCATTCCACTCCTCTTCAATTCACCCATAAGAGCACATATCAGAATTTGGGTAAATTTTCACCAATTTCTCTAGTGGATCTCTGGCGGAAGTGGGACTTATCACCGAGTATCGATCTAACGAGGTACTACCTGTTTTAACCATTTTCCCCAAAGATATCATGTTGGGCGAAAGCAGCTCAGATTGAAAGGAAAATAAAGATTTAAAAAAAATCGTACGTCGTTTCGGTAACCCAGAGTTCCAGCGATCTAGTAATTTTCGCTGTTTTACCCATGGGAACTTATAACCAAATTCTCGGGGGCTCCTGAAATTCCGGGGCCCTGTGCACGTGCACCGCCCGCACATGCCTAAGTCCGGCTCTGTGCTCATCCACATGGTCGGTACCTCGCCTGTCTATGCTCTTTTCAGAGTTCAGACAAACCTTTCCTAGAACGTATAGCAGATATTCGCCTGTCACGCTTTCAAAGTCCAGAGGTGTACCTACCAAACATGTCAAGAACACAGCAATATATCATTGTATACTTTATCTGAATCCCAATCACTGTGCAATTGTTCTTGAAGTGACAAAATAGTGTCAAAAAAGCACTCTCTGAACGAAAGAAAGTATGTAGGGGATTTTTTTTTAGAGTGCACAAAAATATGGAACCATTTGGAACCTTTTGGAACCGTTTAAAGATCCCTTTGAGATCAAATTTGTTTGCCCGGAACCGGAACCGTAATGAGTTAAAGTTACAATCCCTCCTAACTATACTCACCATTATTTCCATTGGACCACACCACTGGGTATGCACACAAACGTGCCGACGCTCTAACCAACACTAACAGCACAGCACAAAGACAAAGACCCTCACAGACTCGCATTACGTATACATCCTAACGGCTCGATGCGTCCTACGACTCCCACCCACGCCAGCCTTGGCCATGCACTCGCGAACGCCTCGCAGGCTCACGACAAGCAGCAATCGCCCGCAGTCTCAAGACAAGGCTCGAGGGCGGCTAACGACCACCGGACTCAGTGCGTGAATGTGACATGCGTGTGCGTGTGCGTCAAACTTGGACGCACTGGCGCGACGCAAGCAAGATCGGGATGGAGGTGCCGGGAAAATTACAATATGGGTAAGTTTTCTGGAGTTTTCCGAAGGCTGGGACTTGTGGGGGACTCATTTCTTTAGCTATAGCTAGTGTGTAAACTGTTGGGCGAAATAGTATTTTCTAACATTTGAAAAACATCTCATCAAAGGCTGAAATCGACTTTTTGTTTCAAAATATTTGAAACATACATTTTGGGAGATATTATTGGGAAACATTGGAATAGGTATATTTGAGACATTACATTGGCTTCAAATCTGGCATATGACTACGTCTTGATGTAATTCATGCTGCGGGTTTCTATTGTCTATTATAGGTAAACATGATTCAGTCTACAAGTGTACACAATATTATATCTATAGATTTAATAAACACATGCAAAATATATTGCCCACAAATGCGCAAACACGATGCGAGGGTAGTTAAATCCATTTCCATTCATCACATCCGCGAAATCTCCCAAAATGGCGTCTTCTAACAAACGACCGTGGAAACTTTGGGGCGGACTTGACCTAGACATTGCAGAAATTGAATAGGATCCCACGGCCCCGTTCTCGACACGACGGAGCAGGCACCCGTATAGCAAACACCGGAAGGTTTCTGCGAGAGTTTGACGCATAAATTAGGGGCCTGCCTTTCGGGTGGGAAACCCAGCCGCCAACTGGGGCGCGAAATACACAGCGAGAAACATGTGCAAAATTTAACAAAAAACACAGTCATTGGACATCACCATATAGGTATAGGTGTAATAATATGCTAAATATGATCGTACTTGTGTTATTTTGAACAACTCTATTGATCTATTACTCTGTTACTCTATACTGCTTATTATTTGTGGATACCTTTGTCTGGCTGTTTTAAGCTGATAAATTGATTTGTTTGTTCCTATTTATAACATATTATACCTACCATACCTAGGTACTATGCCGTATTTTTATTGGCTTGATATACGCACATTTTAGACGAAGAAACACCTGGTTTTCATGCACAATTATATTCTGATGTGATACGCCTCTGTTTTTGCAATAGTTTACGTATATTATTAGAATTAAATTAAATGCAATATAAACATATACCTACGTTTACTGTTGACATGAGTCGTGGCTCAGTTTGCCATGCCATTTAATTAGACAACTAATAGCTCTTTAATCGCAATTCTTCAAATCAAACCTGCTAACGTGCAGTCTCTGTCTCACTCATTATGTTATATATGCAACTAATGCTTTTGCATCAACCTGCTTCATCATTGAAGAAGCATGCACGCGTACGTAACAATATGATGTACATGCGTTAATTTGCAAGACAACGAGAGTAATCTCCATTACCGGAACCGCAGTACAGAGGTGACAGACGCACTGTAACGCGTCAGATGCCGTTGCAGCGAAGATTCTAATGTGACGATGATCACATTGAGACGCTCGACGACGCCGGGTGCAACGAAGTAGCGCTAATTGCGTCGACGGCGTCGATTATTAGCTATAATGTTTTGTCGAGCTGTCATCCGTGTTACGGTCTCTCAAGAGTCAAGACCAAAGGGGCCATTATTCCAAAAATGATTCGCTGAATTAACTTGAGAATTAAGCTTTGCCCGCGATATGCTTTGTGGACACATGTCTAAATTTCATGTCTTCTGGCGCCACGGCGCACATGTGTGATTGGCCAAAATGACAAGCAAGCTATTTTACGTATCGGTATATATAGGGAAGGCCAAAAGCTATAGCGTTTAATCCCTTAACTCCATATAAATGTAAAATGGGAGCACGAATGTACGAAAACAATTCAAATGATATATTTTGTGGTTTCATATTTCATACAGGACGTTAGAGATACATTATATTTATAGAATATTATATATAGATACGCTATATACCTAGGGAATATTATCTGTGTATATTATGGCATATAAATTGCAAGTAGCTACATTAAAATTTAAAAATTACAGATAAGAAAGAAAATATATTCTATATGTGACTGGCAGGACCATGGAGGAGGAAGTAGCACCCTGACGGCTGACCGGAGTCTCGGACAGAACAAGAGAAACAAGATGGTGGATAATTACAGCGTTACTCGCATGCTCGATCCAATCAGAGAGCTGCAGCAAAATGTTTCGCTTAACGGCGTTTCGCCTGACGTGTACTCGCGGTAGTTTGCCAATTCCCCCGACGCAGCGCGTAATTGGCGATGTGAAGCACTATCCTCGGCTCGGCGCATGATAGGAGCAATCAGCGTCCTCCTTGACTTTGAGTCTGTAGCATAATACCCGAGAGACCAAGATCAAGTGCAGTGCGCAGGAAACGCCGAAGGACGGAACGGAATTAGGCGCATCGTTGTCTTTGTTCCATCGTATCTCGTAATTTTTTATATGGCCATTGACTACCGCATGGATCTATATACAGTCATTGTGATGTGGTGAGTTGATTGCTGATACCTAATCATTGGAAAGGCAATCGATATATGATACGAATTGCATGATGTGCAGGAATCACTGAAGTTAAGCAACACTTCGCTGAGTCAGGTTTTTGAATGGGTGACCAACATACTGTGGGAGATTGGTACTACTGGAGTTTTGATATAGAAAGATTCAAGTTATAGTATCATATATTATTTAAGAATAATTTCCTTACATATACCCAGATAGGTATCCTGTTAGTCTTGTGTTTACAGTTTATGTTGGTTTGTCCTTTATCCATGGTGTTCTGTTTTTCGGTTGAATATCTTCCTTCTTATAATGGGTAATACTCTACTTGCCGGCACGATTTCTCCTCCTCCTTCTAAGTTAGGTAAGGTTCATCATCATACTCACCATATATGAGTTATAACTCATATCATATTCTTCGGGGCCATAGTGCATAGGACACTTCTTCAAATCATCTGTACCACTTATAAACATCAAACTATGGAATCGAACTGGTGACCTTTGATATAAGCAGAGTTCCCGCCACATATTTTACTCATGCACTTATCCTCCCTCCCTCCTTATCGCCCCCCTCTGAAGCCAAACTTGACCGCGCCTCCTGAATTGCAGATGACGTTGGCGGCGTTGTCCAGCGTCGCTCTCTGCCGACCGCAGCGCTGGCAGCCAGTGGCGCTGTCGCCGGCCACGCTGCCGCCCCCCGCCGCCACTGGCTCGTCGTACACCCAGCGCATCGTCGACAGCTTCTTCAACCGTCGCAAATCGTCTGTCAAAGACCGGCCGGCGGAGCTGGACCTCACGGGCGACTCCCCCTCCAACAGCATCCCCGATCTCAAGGGCGCCGGCGCGTCCTCGGACGGCGTGTCGCTGGACAAGTTGATCCTGGCGCACACGAAGAGCAAGCGGCCCGTGTTGAAGCAGTCTGCCGCCGGCACCGTGGGCTTCGTCAAGCAGCCGGTGAGCGTCGAGGACATCCGCTGGGAACACGTCGGCAGTGATCAACTGGTCACTGCCGATCCGACGCCTCCATTTCCGTCGGCGCCGTCGTACAGCTCGTTCGACCACCACAGGCCGTCGCAACGGCCACATCATGATTCTGCCGGCGACCATTTCAAGCCGCATAGCGACCCGCACTGGCCAAGTTCAGGAAACAAACCTCAATATGACCCGCACTGGCCAAGTTCGGGCCACACCAGTAGGCCACCTTACTATCCCGACAAGCCGAATTATGGGTCGCACAAACCGTCGCACGATGTCTCCCAGAACCACCACAAGCCGTCGTTCACTTCCCACAAGCCACATCACGATTCCCACAAGCCATCGCACCACTATCACAAACCAGTCGCCGTCGACTCGGAGTACACTCCTCTTGTCCACAAACCAATCGCGACAATCCACCAAATACATCACCAAACGTCGACGGCGTTCCCCCAGATCATCATCGTCAACCATCACTATCCCACTCTGTTGCCAACGACGCTGCGACCACCGACAATTACAGCGTATCCGCCGGCAGATTTCGCCCCGCAAATAACGACCACGACCACGGAGGTGCCGACAACGACAACCACTGAAAGTACTACCACTAAACGTCCTACTACAACTAAACGACCTACAACGACGAAGCGACCTACAACGACCCGACCACCAACCACAACGACGTCAATTCCGACGACGCCCTACGAGCACGAGATCCTGAAATGTCCTGAAATAACAATAAACACGTTGATCAACAACTACAATTACAACAACAGCAGCAAACAAGCGGCGTGTTCCGATTTGAACCTCGTCATCAACAACCAGAACTATGGGTCTTCGACAACAGAGGCTGCAACGCCGTCAACGTCGCGACCAATGGCCGATCCCACCGGCATCATCCAAGGAGACCCGCAGTTCGAGGAACCCGAATACCAGAACGAATACCCCGACGAGCAGGACGTGCCACCGACGCTTGCTGGCACTGTGACTCCGATCATGAACTTCATGAACGGCTTGAATCCGCTCAGCTACGGTTTCTGGTCTATTCTGTTGGCGCCGTTCGCGATTTTCATCGGAATGGTGACGTTTTTCACGCACCACACGTTGTGGAGGCGAAGCTACTCGAAGCCAGTGGTGAACAACTACTATCGCGTCAAGCACGAGCATCCGACAGAGTACGCCACTGTGCATTACACGGCGGCGAACGAGTTCAAGGGTGATGGGTACAGTCACCATCCGGGACATCGCAGGGATAGACGGGACAATGGCCTGGATCTGGGGAGGATGTTGCGTTCGGAGGTGGACTATTTGAGTCAGGAAGTGCGAAGGGCGGTGGAGAAATACCTACGATGGGACGAAAGTGAGTGACAGTTTCCTATATTTTTATCGTGTTAACATGCCAGTGAGGTCCATGAGCGCGCAGCAAGGTTACTTCTGTGATTTATTTGTGTTGGCTAATTTCGTCCAACTTCATATTATAGTACGTCTCAGGTTCGGAAATCCACAGAGCGTTTGTTATATTTCCGCGAGAACCCTCGTTTTGCATACCCCTTACTCTCCCATTGTGTAGAGTTGGCCGATGTCGGTTTGGATAACTTGTTTTCTAATCAGTAATCGGTTCGGTGCGGTCTTTGCTGCCTGGTCATTAAACATAATATCTGGCATACCTATACAAATCAAATGAACGATCAATAAATGAGTGGTCAGTCGTCAAAATAATATTCCTAGAGATTTACGAAATCTTAATTCTGCTTCGATTTTTTAATTTCAAAGTCATGATCAGATTATTTTCTTGCCGAGAATGGGATTAATAACTCTAGGCATTTAACGTCACTTAATCAGTGCGAATTATCTTTAGTAAAAACGCTCAAATTGATTGCGAAACAGGTAGCAGCCCCTTTTTCCGAACCACTGCTATACCGTTAGCAAAGGCTGTGCAAAGTGCAGTACCTGACCCATGTCCCGGGGCGCTGCCAAAAGAACCTGAGACGTACTATACATAGTAGATAGTTACCCATCTACATGTTGTTTAATTTCATTCATTCATTATTATTTATTTATTTATTTATTTATGTTGTGGTAGTCAATTTTAGCATGTTATTATTTTAGTATGTTTACAAAAGTGCATAATAAAGAGGCATATTATATACAAATGAAATTCACCATCGATATGACATAACGATATTTAATGAGTGTACATATTATAATTGTTATAGATTTGGCTAGGTTCGGTAGGTGCATTGGTATATATGCAGATATTAGCCAAATATATAACAATTATAGCTAGGTAATGAGTTAGTTAATTCCACAATTTTGGCTTGAAAAGTCGTTGAAAGGGAAAGGCATGCCTTCTTTTATTGAGGACCACGATTCGACATTGGTAAACCCCAATCTAGTTATTTCGCTGGTCACGTGCAGTGCAAGTGTTTTTGTTTGTTCACTCGACCAAGAAATCCGCTATAACGAGCTGTGCGTACAACCAATAACCACCTCTTCTTTATAATCTCTATCATTGCCCTACCTTAAGTCAGAAGAGTAACCATGCCATTATCAAGCATGAGTTTCAAATTAAAATATCGAAATTGTCGCTAGAGGGGGTTGAACCGCAATCATTCATTTTGGGATGCTTATCTATAAACGTTAAAATGGTCGTAATTGAAAAAAACGTTAGCATCTCTTGTTAGTATCTAACCGCGTTGTAACGTTGCTATCGAAATGCAAACATTATGGGGTTGTTTTTGCCACCTCACACGCGGGTACCGTGATAGCGAGCCAGGCGACTCAGGGAGGGGAGAGAGGTGCAGGTGGTGTCCGATGGAGCGAAGAAAGTGGTGCATCTCTGCGCGGTCCGTCGACAGACCGAGACATGTAGGACAGGAGCGTGCTACGTCGTCGAGCGAGAGAATTGTGAAGAAGAGTCGGTAACTTTGCCGTCAGTCTTGCACTCGAAGGCGAAGCTAGACGCCGACACCTTCGTAGATCCAGTGAGCAGCGTCTCAAAGCGTGCGAATCGGTAAGTGCTATATGCTGGTTATTTTCACGTGTGGTTTGACACATCGCTTTATCATTTCTGGTGACAGAATTTTGGAGGCGGTTGTCAGCTAATTTAATTGTAAATCACAAATGCATTAGGTATCACGAAATTATTTTGGAAGTTATTTCAAAGCTCCGTTTAGTCTGTAAAATTAACGTAATTTTATTATATGGTGCCTCTGTGGTTATGTACCGTGAAGTAGGTATAGATTAAAATACTTAAATCGTTTGTTGAATTGTTGTAAACAGTTTTGTACAATGCCCATACCATGACGTTCTTCAAATTCATCCCATTCACTTTCAATATCAAGAAATCTAATTTATGTGGTCTCTCAAAAATCAATCTCTACTTAGCCCAAAAGTATTCGCTTGACTCCCGTGAACAGTGTCGACTCGAAAAGCCCGGGCCAGATTCCCTGACACTGACATTGAGTGTTCAGATTTCTATCGGTCGTCCCAGGTAATTATACCTCCCATTGTTAAAACTTGATTACGAGATTTTGCATTGTAGAAAGTTGGCATACTCTCTCCGGCTTTACCTCTTTTGTTGCATCTCACACTCATTGTGTTAGGCTCGTTCAATTAGTTTTTTATTTTCTTTGCTGAGATTAATTTCAAATTTCAAGTGAGAATTAGCTTCTTTGAAGGCGAAAGGATTACGGATCCGGCATGGTAATTGGCATCTAATCGGGCCAGACGCTGTGCAGGGATGACGACAGGCGGGCAATCACGCCACTGTTCTTGCCCCAGTTTATGGCTTTATAGGTATATTATGTTCATATTGTACATTTCAAAATCAGACAATGTGAACACACACACACACATCTTTATACCACCTCACTTCCCGTTTGTGCAAAATAAATTAACAAGAATCTAACTAATTTCTTTCAAAATATTGACTTCTCAATCGCCATTTTATGATTTATCACACGGAAGCAGTCGCGCTTAACATTTTATTAAATTAAACGTTCAAAACAAATCAAAATAAAATATGCATTTTCCTAGGTTTTGTGCACTTTTTCATATTATTCACATTGAGACAGTTATTGTGCCAATTTTGGCTACACGACAAAGACAAACTTCACTTCACACGGCTAAACATATAAGCCAATAAAATCAGAAGACGCTTTGCCTATATTTTCTCACTGGCTGGTTTTTTAACTTTATTCACTAACACATGTTCATGCTCATTGGGTCGTTTTTGACCCGTACACTTTGAATGATTTTATTATTCATATTTCTGTAAGATGTGCAATATTGTTGCTTCACCGATTCATATAGTGCAAATCTGGATTTGAAGTGGAATATGTGAAGACAAGACAATTTGACAAATAAGGACCACATTTGTGCAATCAGAAACGACCCACTGTGCATCCAAACTATAACGTATAGGGGAGCTCACCAACACTTGTATTCTTTTCACGTTTGAGAGAGAACTCTCATTAGAAGAGCCAAATGTGTCAACATTCGCAAGCCGTCGCATTGTTCCGCTAAAGGGTTAATGGTCTGAGCATCGATTGACTGGCAGTTTACAGACCAATTTACAGTTTACAGAATTTTCCAAATTTACAGTTTACAGAAAAAAAATACTTTCCTTATTAACGTGAAAAACTCAGTAGTGGTCGACTATAACAAGTCGGTCCTCCTCACTCCACGCAATGGTCCACCCCCAATCTCAGTCCGCCACCGACGCCTTCGTTCCGGGCCTTCCACCGTCGCTTCCAGAGCATGACCCTCGAGCCAGTTGACATTGTTCCCCGACTGTCACGTCGGTGACCCACTCTCGAATCACACTTGTACATGGCGTTTAATCTCTCAAGTCGCGGTCGCGATGATCTCGATTACAATCTCTTATGTCCTGTGATGCGCTTTTTTGTTGTCGCTTCACGCTCAAAAAACGTTCGGCGAAAAACAAACTGGGAGCCGTGAAAAGCAAACATTCTTGTGGGCTGTACAGTGAGTGAACGTTCGTTGGTGCCACTGGGAGGTTTTGCGTCTGAGCGGCAGTGCGATTGCTTTTTCAGTTACTGTCAGGTCCTTTTTCTCGTGGTTTGGTGATATATTTGAAACATCGTTTACAGAGAATATCTCGGTTTCAAGAACACCTATCTGACTATAACTATAATTGACATAGACATTCACACATCGCTACAATACAACAACAACATCATACTGAACCAATCAATCAACCAACGTTTAATTACTGGTGTATTATAGTGTACCTACTGACTACTGACTGATGGTAAGCTTTGCAATAATCGTGAGAGTAATATATTCACACTCGGGTGGTAAAAATCTGTGATGCTGAGCTTGTTTGTTTCTAAAAAGATGGCACTTTTGGGAATTCTCCTCATAACTATTTTGCAAATATCGAAATAGGAGATGACGAATATCATGGACAAAAAATCCCTGTTCTTGATACAGGACAAAATATAGGCTCATCAAAATTGGGCCACTGCGAAATAGGTAGCAAGAAATATCGCAGTGGGCCAATTTTTATGAGCCTAAAATCGGAAAATTATATCGTTGTACTGCAAAATATGCGGTTATTGTCAAAAATTTATAAGATTGCTATTCATCTGCTTCGTTGCTATAACTAAAAACTATCATTTCCGTATAATATTAGCCAGTCTTGAACTAAATGCGCGACCGATTCCCCGCCAATTTTCCAGCAGCCGCTCACTCCCATCGTCATGACAACCAAGTGCGTCTTGCTGCTGCTGGCGGTGGTCCATTCGGGCGTCGCGCTGCGTTTCGTGACGTCGCCGTCGCGCCCCACAGCGCTGTACACCGCGCCGGCGCCGTATTCGCCTGCGGGCCGCGCGCCGCTGAGCTCAGTCATCATCACGTCGGCGCCGCTCGCCGTTTTCAACGCCACTGGTAGGTGAAGTTGGGGGGAATTTTCAACAAGTGCCTTAAAGTGCCGAGCATGGCACTTTTTGGAAATACCCTACGCTGTAAGTTTTCAAAATACAACAAAAAATGTAGTATCAGCAATGCAGAAACTCGTGTATTTGTTTTAAAAAAATACGTTAATATTTGTAATATTTGTAGCTATGTTAAATCTAGGAGAAAATCGGCCAAAACCACAACCTTCCACAACCTTTTAGTTCTCTCTTCTTAAATGATTTAGACAGACCAATCACGAAAAAGCACCACGAGCGATGCCCATCTGTTTTCACCAGCATTCCTACTCATTTGCATTGCTCAACCCCGTAAACCTGGATCCGGCTCACCAAAAATCCCTAGCAGCCCTACCTATACCATACCATATCCTACCCACATCCTGCCATAACACGGATTCCTATCCTATCTATGTCATGCCAATGTCACACCACACGAATTGAATCCGTTGGAAAGCGAGCATGATCACAGGCAAGATTTCAGAAAATTTGCCATAAACCCGCAAGTGTTAATCTATACAAGAAGACAATAGAAAGGTAAAATAGACATAGATAATGCATACAACAATAATGGAATAAAGTATAAGGAATTATTGGTCCACCAATCAAACCCACACTATTCCAGTAAAATTGCGGCTTATTGTTGTTTTTGTTATTATTGCTGTTGGTTTGGTAAACCAAAATTAATAAGCAGTTATATCTGCCCAAACTCTATGATGCATAGTTATACCTATCGTTAATGCAGCAAGGAAAATCTTCACTTTCGACATTTATTTTGAAATCTCGTAAAGGCGCGATCTGGATTGGACTACACCAAATGAGACTTGACTCATGGTACAAGTATAGTAATAATTATACCCATGGGTTTGACTTGTTGCTTCCTGCTCTAATGTGGCCAGAGAAAGAAAGAGGTCGAGGCCCACTCCAGATAGAAGGTCGATTGCGAAAGACCAGCTCGATTTCTATGCAAGACAAGTGATGATACTAAAAGGTGACCGATTACCGGCAGCCGCGACCCCGATGCAATGGCGGCGACACGACGCGCCCCCTGAGAACGTCGCCGTCAACGCGGCCGAGCCGGGCAAGCCGACGTCGCAGGAGCTCCTCGACGCCTTCATGAAGGAGTACGCTGCGAGTGTCAAGAACCCCACGAAACCGCTGGCCGCCGGAGACAGGTCGGTCTTTCCAACCACGTACCACCACGGACGTTTCGTAGACCGAAAGAAAGGGGATAACTTCATTGGAATGTTGCTGATGTCTGCAATGTTACACCGAAAGCTATAAAATACCAATACTTGCAGAACCTAGAACACACATAGATATACACAAACACAAGCACAGACACATGAAAACACATGGCATTTGGAATTGCCCTTTGTCGTCTGGGGTATATGGCCAAATAGGTCTGAAGCAATAGGGATTTTAGAGAGGATTTCGGTATTATATAAGCTAGCGATAAGTATCTACTCAAATTGCATGTTCCATTACTTATTCTCAAACAAATAGTAATTTTGCCTCGACTTTATCCAATACAAATAATAAGATTGAAAGAAGATTCAATTTGTGATCTTCGAACTTCTGGTGCAACTCAAACTCAACTCAAAATATCACCAACAGAAACAACGACCGCGACCTTCTGCGCCAACCATCGCCCGCCAATCGTCTCGCCAGCCTCTCTCTGGACGCAAACGCCGACGCCGACGCCGTCGCCGAGGGCGTCATGACACCCGTAGACGTCGGCGAGAACGAGGCCAGCTGGGACTTGGTCGCCGCTGAGAAGCACAACCACCCGTACGACGACCGCGAGGGATGGGTCACCCTCGAGCCGGTGCCGTGGTCATCGAGCAAGGTGTCAAAGTGGCACTCGCAGCATCCCAGTGAGTAGCCTTGGGGAACGTACTTCAATTTACGTCACACTAGACTCTAGAGTGGGGGGAGCGGAGGGGGTCACCAATTTGTAGTAGTTTAGTGAGACAAGGGGTGGGGGTTACAATTCACGAAGTACATAAAAAGTGTGACATATTTTAGGAAAACTTTCGGTTGAGTGTCAGAACATGGCTAAGGAAAACAGCCAAGAACATTCGGTGAAAATTTTACTCGATTATGTACATCTGATGCAAAATCATTAATTAATTCATCATTAATTTCTTTCATTGCAAAAGAATGCCTGAATGCATACAAGTATAAGCCAGTCAGCAAAGAGTAAAGGGAATGGGAGGAAAAGCAAATTTAGTGTTTCCTCACTAAACACATTCATTCTATTTTGCCGTGTGCAATTGCAGACGGCAACAAATACCCTTCGAGTCAGCCGCAGTCGTGGCTGAACTCCAAACCCTCGGCTTCTTACGACCAGCCGAAACCCCACCGACCCACGTGGGAGCGGCCTCCGAGTTACTGGGACAACGACAAACCCAGCAAACCCTGGGACAACGACAAACCCAGCAGGCCGTGGGACGAGGACAAACCGAAGCCGTGGGTGTCCAAGCCTCACGACGATTCCCCTTACAAGCCGTGGTATAGCGACAGGCCTTCGAAACCATCCAGCTGGGACGAGCGTCCTTCAAAGCCTTCCTGGGAGAACGATCGGCCTTCTAAGCCGACTTCTTGGGACGACAAACCGTACAAACCTTCATCTTGGGAGAACGGACCGTCGAAACCCTCTTGGGAAAGTGACAGGCCGACGAAGCCATCATCGTGGGAGAGCGACCGACCATCCAAGCCGAGTTCTTGGGACACCGACCGTCCCAAGCCGTACGACCGGCCGTCGAAGCCGTCGTGGGCGCAAGGAAGCCGACCGAGCAATGACCAGAGCCATCAGGCGTCGTCCCATCGGCCTTCGAGCTGGTCGAGTCATCATGCGGACATCATCACCGATGACGCGAGTGAGTCGTGGCCTGCCGATGGACATCAGAGGCCTCAGTCCAGGTGAGTCGAGAGCGAAATGGAGTGCTGATTAAAGTAGGTATGCTGGACCAATTAACTAGTTCAGAAATACGACTTTTTGCGACACTTTTTTGGACATCCTATAGATAGTTTCTGAGGTTAAGAGCTTAATAAGACTGCTTTGGAAATTTTCTTTGCAAACTTTAGTCAAATCGAGCCAAACAGTGCCTGATAATCTTCTCACTTTTGAACTTCCTCCCTATAGCCAATAAAAAATATGTTAATTCGCTTATCTGTTTACAGACACGGAGCTCATTCTAGCATGCAACTTAATCGTCCGCCACGATATCTAACTCGCCTCGGCCACATTTTCAGCTACAACGGCAACAAACCCCACTCCCAACCGTCTCCGAATCGGCCCGGGCCCGGCGACGGCCCCGGCGAGTGGGTCCTGCTCTCGACGACCAAGGGCTACTCACTGCCTTCCCGCCAGCGCAAGGGCCAGCGTTCGCTGACAGTCGCCCCGCTGACCGCCACCCGCAGCGTCCGTCTCACCGTCCTGCCCGCCCTGAACGGCTCGACCACCTCCCACGGCGGGATGATCGAAGTCGAGAAGACGTCGCTGACCGTCGACGAGGCGCAGGAAGAGGACCGCAAGTCGCGGCTACTCGCCGTCAGACCTGCGCTGTCCGACGGCTCGAATGCGGGTTCGGTTCAGGAATCGGCTGCGGCTCCGCTGGTGGTTTCGGACGCGGTGGTTGTCACCGACGACGCCAACGTCACGGCGGCGGCGGCCGTTCAGCCGGTGCGGAGAATGCAGCTGAATCGGAGGAACGCGATGCTGGCCGCGGTCGGCGCGGGAATGGTGCCGGCGACGATGGCGCTGTTGGTGCCGATGATGCTGGGCAGGAAGAAGAGGAGTGTTGACGGTGGTAGGTTTCGGAAACGTGTGCAGCTGAGGCGCATGTGAATTTTGATGAGACTTTTGTGGCAAAAGCGTGTGAAATGTTCGCATAGGTAGGTACTAGAATGTCTGTAGGACTCATGTAGATTTATTTGTTACGTTTATTTATTATATATTTATCAATCATACCTACCTACTTCAATTGTATACCATGTAATAAATACATTTGAGCTAGGTTTCTAGTTTATTTGAAAGTTTTCACCTACCTATGTTTGCAATTATCTTGTTAATGATTTTGTAAATATCAGGAATTTTGTAGTTATAGTTCATTTCTCAATATTTAAATGACTGAACAATGGTGTACAAAAAATATTTTGAAGTACCTAATTTGAACCGGTGTTGTAAAATAATTGAGACCCGACCTCCGTCCCGACCCGATCAGTCCGAACCTTTTTGATCTAGTAACTTTACCTGAAGAAAGGTCGGCTAGCAAAAAGGCACGTGGATGTCAAGTGTAAAGAAGCTATTAAATTATGGAAGAAAATCAAGTGAAGAGAGTGTTGTCCAGGTTTATATCTGAAACAGGAGAAGTGACTGGCAGTCTTCTCGATCTACCTATCGATATAACCGTAGACAAACTACAATTAATTTGCAATGCAGTGTTGCAACAGGTACGAAAAAGTTTGGTTATGTTAGAACTCGCATGTAAATTAAAGTTGTTTTTATCTAAATCACTGCTGATCTGTTAGGAAGAAGAGACTCCGTACGTTTTCTTCGTCAAGGATCAAGAAATCCTTACTTCAGTTGAAGAGGCATTGGGCAAGGATGTAGGAGAAACAGAACAAGTATTGGACATTGTGTATCAACAGCAAGGTGGGTCTGCCAGTTAAATGGCTCGGTACACTTTCCACAAACTCCGGATGTAGAATTAACCTCATCCGAAGGATAATCGTCTATCAAGTTTCTTTCCTAAAAGAGTATTCGCATGTAACATTCACTTGTTTCATCTTTAAAGCTGTTTTCCGAGTACGGACGGTCACACGATGTACAAGCTCAATGCCTGGCCATGCCGAGGCCGTCATATCAGTAAGTTTCTCACCCGACGGCAGTCAGCTTGCATCAGGTTCAGGTGATACAACAGTTCGTCTCTGGGACATCCACACACAGACTCCACTCGCTACATGCACAGGCAAGTTTAATCTTTAGCAGTTTTTATATGTAAAATCATGAGGTCTGATCCACTACCTACTGACATTGTAATTAAGTATAGCTTTAATTTCAAAAACGTCACTCTTAAGTTATATTATTTCAGTTCATTGACACATTTGTGAAAATGTAAGAATTAATAATAGTATTAATAAAACCATAGTAGGTACCTACTTACACTATGTTTCATAAGTGATTATGTACATACTTACTTTCTGCTGCAGCTATAGCGTCAGTTTTGTGTGCCTTTGGCCCATCCATCAAGTTGGCAGCCCTTGCTATGGCAAAAGACATGTAAAAGGGACACTGCACTGCAGTGGAAAGTATATTCTCTGATGGGACAGAGTGTCTAGTTATAAAGATTAAGAACACAGAAATTTACTGAAATCTAACAAACCACTAAATTCTTTACTTGACAGGACATAAACACTGGGTATTGTGCGTCGCTTGGGCTCCTGATGGCACACGGCTTGCATCCGCCTGCAAGAACGGTCTGATTCTCATCTGGGATTCGGACACAGGAAAACAAGTCAACTCTGGACTGACAGGTAAGCCGTTACTTGTATTTAGCCGTACGTCTAGGTCTTCAGTGGAAACTGAGAGTAGGTAGTACACGAAAATGTCTTGTTTGATTTGTTCCTCTGCTATTTTACTCTAGTTGAAGTCCTGCAATCAATTGAGATAGATGCACCATGGCCCATGGTCCGTGGGGTGTCTTATCTGTGCATTGAGAAAGCCTGAGGCACTGAACAGTTTGGCTAGAAAGAAGCATATCATGCATTAAATGATTAAATATTTGGGCTTTACTTTAATCGTGGACTTTTTTAGCGATCTTACGAACTTGCTGTGCATTTGATTTGCTATCAGTGCCACAATGAAGATCACTTGTTTATCACAAAACTAGAAATAGTTCACAGATCAGGTGTCTACAGTTTGCCCAAGTACTAGCGCAGCAAGTACCTATAGTGTTTATTGTCAACGTGTTGAGCACGTGCTTGTCTTTGCCGCAGGACACAAGCAGTGGGTGACGGCTCTGAGCTGGGAGCCGCTGCACCTGAGCGAAGGCGGCGCCAGTCGGCGGCTTATCAGCGCCGGCAAGGACTCGCTGGTCAAGATATGGGACACGCTGCTTGGTCACTGCATTCTCACCATCTCGGGTGAGGGAAAGGATGTGACCTTGAGTCAGTCGTGCCCTCTTTAGGCATCTCTGTATTGGATACTTTTCTAAGCGATGTTTAGGGCTTGGCCTAAAAAGCAAAGCAGAAAGGACATCACTAGTTAGTTCAAAAGAATTCAACATCACACAGATTGCAATTGCACGATAAAATTTGATTGATTTTTGATTAAATGCAAGAATCCAATTTCGTTCAATTTGGAAGACTTGGCTATGCTACCTTCTTACGCACCGTTCTATGGCAAGCTCAGCTCTACTGAAAGCATGTAACTTTATATTGGTGTTTATATAATAGTATCTATCAATTCGATGTAGACTTGGACCTGGTTGTACAGTTGTGATCACAGCCTTTGACCCAAACTATTAACGTAATGATAATATGAGCAAATTTAGCGTGAGACACTTTTTGTCTGGTTTGACTATTGTACTGTAACACAATTGGGCCTTAGTATGCAATCAAAACGAAATATACACTAAGCCCAGTCTGCTCATGGTTTAGATATGGAATTAACAATCCACTCACTGTCTGTGAAGTCAACTGATTGGCTGTTGAAGAAAGAAAAAAAACCAAAGTAACTTAATTCCTTGACCATCCGTTTTAAACGACTCCGGCAAAGTCGGAGTAAGTCCCTGCTGTCTAAATTGCGCCGAGTCCTTGGCGGTGACTGTCCCTGACTCCCTCCGCCCACTGTGCACCTGGCGTTACGTGATTGTTTGTTGACCTCGGCAGGCCACACCAAGGCGGTGACTGCTGTGCGCTGGGGCGGCAGTGGACTCATCTACACCGCCTCACAAGACAGGACCATCAAGGTGTGGAGGGCCAAAGATGTGAGTTGCAAAAGATTTCAAATAACAGTGTTTTTGGATGGGTGTTGAATGTCGAGGCTTAGTGAAGTTTAACTGCTTTACAAACGTTTCAAAACCTGTACTTGTACCTAAGTTTATCTAGGGGTAAAAGTTAAAACCACATTAGTTAATCTATTGTCAATGCTAAGTTCAATAACACTTTAACCCTTAATAAAGTAACAAATAAAGTCTACCAAACATTGGGAAAACAGCACAAGACTTTTAACTTGGCATTAAATACCGAATTTAAAGCAGTTTTCTGTAAGGGCTTATCTCGAAATCTTATCCAGTGTTTATATGGCAGAACCATTGTGCAGTTTGAACCCACAAGTTTGGCAAATTGAATTTCCTGGATTAACAACGGTTGACGTCACTGAAAACACGCAGCCTAGAGCGTGCTGCGGCCGCCGCAGCCCCTGTGCTTACGCCAAGAATGTGGCTTTGTGCCAATGAGGAAATGGGCAGTTTCTCAGCAGGGTCTCCGTATTCTTTGCAACATTTATTACTCGAGGATGTGAAACAGTGGGTTCCTTTAACACCCATCTTTGTTTGTCCCCCTCGGCCTTGGCGCGCGCAGGGCATTCTGTGCCGCACGCTCGAAGGACACGCCCACTGGGTCAACACGCTGGCGCTGAGCACGGACCACGTGATCCGCACGGGCGCGTTCGAGCCGGTGCCGCCGCCCACGGCCGCCTCGGAGTCGCGGCAGGCGACGGCCGCACGGCGATACGCGGCCGCGTGCAACGTCGGGGAGGAGCGGCTCGTGTCCGGGTCCGATGACTTCACGCTATTCCTGTGGCTGCCGGAGAAGGAGAAGAAGCCCGTCGGTGAGTCCACGGCTTTGAGTTGGAGCGGCGAGGACACAGATAGAAGGGCTACCCAGATTGTCTACTCCTATAATAGTAGCAGCTGCGTGGATGTCTTCCCTCCGCGAGATTTGCGGCGTTCCTCTCATGTGCAGGCTAAAATAGTTTTGACGGCTGGCATGGGATGGAGCCGCTGTTTATGTTATAAATCACCTGTAACCAGGTAATTAAAACCACCTGTGGAACTTTAGGTCCCTTGATTATAATTGACCTCGTGCCGTGCCAACGCACCCCAGTGCCTGCTGGCGAAGTTACTAGCATCAAATAGTAAGAACCGGAACCAAAATAAATAGTTACGGTTCTGTTTCGGTTCCAAAAGGTTCATTTCGGTTCCAAACTTGGCCGACTGTAATTTTTATGCCACACCAACTTATTTTTTTGAAGATTTCATATAATAATGTTTGTAAAACTTCAAAATGTATGTTTATTTCATATGTAAAAAAAAGCATTTGGACGTGTTCTGCAGGCTTAGAGTGAGCGCCGGCTGTTCGTCTCTCCAAGCTTATATTTATAGCGTTATTTCAGCTCAATTGTGCGATATATATTGTAGTTACTTTCGTATACGGTATAGGTAATCTGCTATTTCTTGATAGTTGATAGCCAGAAATATCTGGATTTCTGTGTCTGCTGGCAATCTGAATTTAGAGATAAGGAGAAGGAATAAGCTGCTATGCAATGCCGTGTGAAAAATTAGTCATGAGCGTAGCAAAATCTTCAATTTCACTACCCAAAAAAAAAAAGTCACTGGTGTATTTTTATTTTTTGGGTGTTTGCGCGTACAGACCAAACACCTAAACCCTAAAATTAAAACACCTACAATTTGTTGGACCGGGACCGGAACGAGTTGAGGTTCCAATCCCTGTGCATTTCCTATTAATCCAGAACTTAAACAAGTGCATGCCTATTAGTATCAATTCAATAACATCAGAAAAATTGAAGGTCAAATTATCACATTTCAGTAGTGATAGGATAGTAATAGCAAAATAAAAAGCTTATATATGCAAAATATGCGCCATCAAAAACTTATTTGTGTGCGACAAAAATGACCAAATATGCAGTATCACAGTAGGTATAGAATGTGGGTGAAGGAACGTATGACAATATTGTTTTTTTCTGATTTTATTTTTTTCTAACTTTGCACATTACTTTGATGTTTTCTTTGGCATTTTAACATTACTTGCTATAGCCTTGGTTGCATATTTGGCATATTATAGCAGTGACTAACAATTGTTATTCTATCAATATTTCCTGATGTTAGTCTATGTTGCTTGTCAGTAAGTATATTTTTATATAGGTACAGATAACGATCACTTCATACCAACAGACATAATTGGCGCTTATTTAAATTTACAAATATCCGATGGGGCAAAACCACGAACATCGGCTTCTTTTCCGGCATGTATTTGCGCCACACTTTGCAGGAGTGCTAACGATGGATTCTTCCCCAATCACAAGATCCAGTTTGTTGCAAGCAGCTTGTGCAACTCTTCCCGGTGCATTTGGAGCTTTATTTGTAGGCCGTTCACAATTTGCAGTGATTCTGTCAACTGCAGCCCAACTTCCTCCAATTTGGTTAGGTATTGCTTGGGGGATTTGACCAAATCAAGATTTATATGAGCTCTAGGAAAAACCTACTACCATAGAGTAATGAAACCTATGGTTCTACTACCCCTTCATAACTTGCTAGCTTGAAGATCCCTAGGAAAAACCCAAGAGTTCTCAGAAGTGAAATGACTACAGATCCCCTAGGTATATATCCTCTCTTTTGTTGTGGCTGGCTGAGTGACAAAGTCCGCAGAAGTTCATTAGGTACTTGTGTTGTGTTGTGAGAGTTGTATTTCACAAAATTGTTGAAAACTTTTCATGTACCTATCTACCTATAGGTAGTTTCAGAATAAAATTTTGTATGCCAAAATAGCTTAAAGATGCAACTTTATGCAGTATCAACCCCAAAATGCACTAAAAGCTGAAATATGCTAATCACCATAATGTGCAATATCACCATGATGTTTGCAATCCAAATGTCTTAAAATGGATATATCCATGATTTTGCATGGGATCATTATTGAAAAATATGCATTTGCATTACTATCCTATCACTACTTATCAGCAAGCATCTTAAAAGGAAGCAGGCTACGCCAATTGTTCAAGGTGTAACTCTTCAGTTTGACCTCTAGAGTACCGATAACTTGCCTTAACTACGCAGATCGGAAGAAAAAACAACTAAGGCTTTTATGAATTTATTGCACTTACTGTAAAATAAAAAACGAAACAGAAGCCAATCAATCACCAAATAATCTGGCAGTAAAATACTCAGATAATTAGTAATTACTGATTGTTGGATCTGCTTGATGAGTAGGATGTGTCATCACGCCGTTGAGTAATTTACGATCCCCTTCCAGTGACTTGCTAAGCAGCTAATCCCGAGACCTGAGCCAAGGATGAAAGTCCAACTTGCAAAGAAAATTTTACCTGCCACATTGTTATGACTTGCAGGCTGAAACGTTTCAAACTACAATGAAAAGTTCGTGAATGAAATTTTTTTTTTGTTATGCAATTTATTGCCTTTTATTGGCAATTTTTTTCAGTTGTAACAGAAGGAATGTGAAACATCTCTCTGACAATGACAGCAAATGATTCCCAGCGAGAGATGATTCTCATCTCTCGTGGATTAGGCTTACATAATAAACAAAATCCTAAGACAAAAGATGATGCGGCTGATTTTTACGGGCTATATAAGTAATTTTCCTAACGGTTAATAAACGACCACTTACGGACACACATACTCAGGCACGGGTTTGCATCTCGGATTTCAGCGTCACAATGCATATGCTCGTTAAAAAAAAGCCTTTTGACGTAATATTGTAAAAATTGCATTGGAAACTTGCTTTGTGTTTCCGCAGCCCGAATGACTGGTCACCAGCAGCTAATCAACGACGTCAAGTTCTCTCCGGACGGCCGCATCCTGGCTTCGGCGTCATTCGACAAGTCCATCAAAGTCTGGGACGGCAGGACAGGAAAGTGAGTGCACCTTTGTTATGATCTTGGAAGTCCATGGTTTTTGGGCACAGAGCATGTCGCTTAAGATCGAAACAATAAATGCTGGTTTCTTATTGACTAAGCCATTAAAATCATCAGTAGCAACTAGCTGTAATATTTTGTGCGTGTCCGTTAACTTTTCCACAGTGATTTTAGGTTAAACTTAACATTAATACAATTTTTAACCATGCCAAACTTCTCATTTACGAATTACGATAAAGTGATCTTTGTCTAACCAATGTCAGATCTAAGAGAATAGTATAATCTGGATATTTTTATCATGTGGAATATTTATTGGCTCTCTACAAGAAATTGCACTTGAGTGCACACCAACTGATTTTGCTGTGAGTTCAAAAACATATTTCAAAATTAAATCTCAGCTTTGAAATTGGCAGTGAAAAATAAAAACTTTAAATTGGATAGCTAGCTGGGTTTTTAATGAATCATTGAAAATGTGGATATTGCTCAAACAATACTGATTAAGATCCACCATTGCCAAGTAAATTTGACAGTTTGTTTTTACCCGGGTCAACAGGCCACTGATTAAAAAGAAAACCCATTGGTTTCTTTATTCATACTAATTTGTCGGCTCTCTTTGCACGAGGGCATTTGCGAGCATACCTCGAACTGTCTGTCGGCTAACACAATGATCTATCACGTAATTCCAAGGAACCCGGCTGATATACCTGATAGCTACACCCTACGATCCACGATTGGAGACCCTCTTAAGCTGAGCAAACACACAGCGTTGCAACCATGTTTGCCTTGAGTCAATAGTTACTTTGGTGTAAAAATATTTGCTCCTCGGCTCACTCCCTTACCAATCCAATCATGGAAATTACTTGATAACATAACAGGATCTGCAGGTAAACAAAGACTGCTCAACAAAGATTATCGTTGGACCTTTCCTTTTTTATGATACCAATTCTTAAAATGTCACTTGACATAATTTCGTAGAGCTGAAAAAGCCCACGCAGTAACTAAGTAAACACACTGATTGCCATGAAGTTTCTGGGTTAAATTTTGAGGATAGGAGATCCAATAAAGTGTTTTCTCAGGGATACTCCTAAAAAAATTGGTTTTGTACTCTAATGGTACCTATTGGATTTGTGTAATAGAGTTGAGTGCTACTGCAACAGTGTTTTGATTGCTTCACAGACATGATGCATTGTATTCTCTAGTCTCTACTCTATTGCGATTTGTAATGCTAACCCCATCTTCAAAGACATTTTGAGCAGTATTCTGTATTTTACATCCTATCACAATGGCAGCAATAGGATTTTTTAATCCTTAAAATAAATAAAAAATTGTCATTGTAACCGTCGGGCCAATCACCGGGATGACATAAAAAAATGCCGTCGTCACATTCCGACTCTGGGCGAGCAGGCGTGCGCTAATCCCCGTGGCGTTTCCCAATCCACGCTTCCTAGCAGCCGATCGCTACCGTTTGCGAGTCAAAGCCGCCGCCGGTGTCGCTCGTCCATCAATCACAATAACTCGGGGCAATAAATGTCGCCCGCTGATCCCACCGGGTGACAATAAAGTCTGCTCCTGTCGAATAGCGCCAATCTCAGCCGCGCGCGAGATAAGACACCGGCATTGACATTGGTTAAATAGTGAGGACCGAGGCTGACTCTTGACATTGTCGTGGCATTGCCGGGTGGTCGTGTGTTGTCTCAGGTTCTTGGCCACGCTGCGGGGTCACGTTCAAGCCGTCTATCAGATCGCGTGGTCGGCGGATTCGAGGCTGCTCGTCAGCGGAAGTGCCGACTCGACGTTGAAAGGTGAGGGCGGACTTTTTCTTCGGGGCTCGGACCACGGAGGAATAATTTTCATTTCTTAAGGTCTGGTCCCTGAGACTGTGCTGAGCGTGGTTTTTTTCTGTTGGGTTTCGACCATTGCTGCAATTTTATTTTACCAGAGTTGGTGCAGAACAAAAAAATGCAAAAATGGTAGGACCTTGGTAGGACTGGGCAAATTTGCAGAATGTGTACAATGATGACAAATATGTAGCATTCAAATTACTTGGCCTTGAGGCATTGCCAGCTCCCATTTTTGCTAATTTTGCAAAGCTCTTTTGCAAAATTGTATGTTTCTGTTCAAATGAAAAGTAATTCAATCACCATTGAATCCCCATTGACCCGATCATGGATTCTACTTTTTCTAAATTTATCGAGTGGTCAAGACAGTTATACAGTGTTTTGTTGGTTTAAATTGCCCTCACCGGCTAGCCGAGTGCAAACACGGGCAAGCAAGACTGTGTCAATGTGACCGAGTGAAACATGAAGCCCGACTAAAAGTGATAGCCTAGCTATTTCTGCCACGTCCAGCCAAGTGTTTGCAATCACGTCAACCGTGACGCTCTCTGAACACGGGCGTTGGCCCTATTGTTTCAGTGTGGAACGTGAAGACGGGCAAGCTGGACCAAGACCTGCCGGGACACGCAGATCAAGTGTTTGCCGTAGACTGGTCGCCGGACGGAAGCAGAGTCGCATCTGGGGGCAAGGACAAAGTCCTGAGGCTGTGAGTTAACACTGCATACCATTTTTCAAGTTGCTAAAACTCAACCTGCTTATTCTAGATCAGTCCCAGTGGGTGAGATAATAATTGTTTTGTGGGCATTGTTTTGCATTTCGATATCCTAATTGCAAAAAACTTCGTATCTGCATTTCAAGAAAATCAGCAAGCAAATTTCTTTTTTGATTTACTGTCCTGATCAGTTAATGTAAGATATCAATATCATATCCAATACCAAATCCTTGTTCTTCAGTCTTGTGAATTGATCATTTTGAAACATTTTCTTGCATTGCATTTGCAGCTAATTGTATTGTATTGTATTTTTTATTTGGTCTATAGGATACATTGGAATGTGTAGACCACATCAGTTTTTATATAAACATATACCAATACCTACATATGAGGTAGTCATTTCAATAGTAACAAATACATTATAGGTCAAGAGTGAATAAAATCATTAATGCTATAAATATAAAACATATTGTCCAAAAGATACTGTTTTAAATTCTAATACAGTTTCAAAATTTTCTGCATTTTTGCCGCTTTGATTTCTGTAGGCAGCGCATTGAACCGGCGTCGGCGAGCTGAAATGGCGCTGGTGGTTGTTGCTTTCAGCCAGCGAAACTCGTGGGCTAATGTGTCAGATCCCTTAACATATATCACTTATCCGAACTGATCAATTTTGGCCTGTTTCTATTTTTGTACACTCATTAAGTTCTTGGTTCCTTTGAGCATTTTTTTTCTATTTATGTTTAAGACTCATAACGCACTCTCTTTATCATGGGATTCCCCACTTTAAACGACACACCTCAGTGACGAGTCAGTTACCTAATTGAACAAGGAACTATTACAGACGAGCAAATATTCGCGTGCGGTGTTGAACTAAGCTCTCTCTTTGTACATTCAGTACTGTCCGACATTGACCGATGGCACATATTCTTTTGTTCCAGGTGGCAGAACTAGTTTACGAAGCAACACACCACCACACGTAACTCACCAATCACCTTTCATCAGGTAGGCAATTGTAATGTGTGACAATGCTGGGTCTGCATAAAGATTGTAATGTTGTAAATGTGCCCAATGCTGGGGATCAATGTTGTATGTATTTATGTAGATACTTGATAAAATTTTACTAAATACTTTGTGTTGTTTTCTTTGATATTTGCGAAAACAGTTATTCTTATTTTTGTTTGCTTTGCTTTGCAACATTTTGAGTCTGTTAACTTCTCTATTTCAAATGAATGTGGAATAGTTCACCAAAAGCTCATTGCTTGTTAGCAGGCCATCTCCAGTTTTGTAGTTCATTGCTAGAAGGCGAATGAATTTGAAATTAGAACTGTCTTAATTTCTTATAGAAATGAAATTACGGTAAATCGCGGTAGCCTAGTTACAAGGCCTAGATTCGAACGCTAGCGCAGTGCTGGAAACCGGCAGGGTAGGCAACCTCAGTTCACTCATTCATCACTGGTTGCGTTCGCCACCCAGTGTAGGCGCAAAATCTTTCGTCAATTTCTATGATTATCTTAACTGGTTTTCTGTGCTTTTATTGCAGAAAGTTAGCAAACAGAACACTTTATAGCCCCTTATTACAATCCACCAATTAAACTACTTGCTGCAATAACTTACAATAATCGTTTCCATAAACTAGTTCACTAAGGATTATGTAGGCTAATATATAGGTACCTATGCTGCCTCATAAAACTAATCTCTGTCCGGCCCACGACTGATGTTTAATCCTTTTTATCATCAATTCAATGAATTATTTGTTGACAAATATCCCAGATCATTCGGTTCTAAATGTTATGATATCTTAAAGATTAAAAATAAAAACATTTCCTGGTTGTGCGAATTTCGCCGTGTCCACGTGCGGGAGAATATTCGCACGCAGAAGATGGCTCCTAGTATCGCATTGCCGGTAAAAGTCTTTCTTGTCCAGGCTAGCAGAGCAATGAAGCCCAGTCTTAACTCAGTCCCGTATGAAAGTGGTCGGCTGCGTGGTGGTCTGCTTGCCATGACTAAAAGAGTTTTACTTTTCTGTTTCGCAGGCGAACGTTTCATCACCCAAGATCTCGCATTCGCTAATTCAGAAAATCACTATTAAATCAAGCCGTGTGCTCAGATTCCGATCATCATCGATTCCGATCGGGGAGTGAAGTAGTGTAGGTACGCAACGGCAAGTGATTTTCCTCGTATCTTTGCGCACGCGGCGTTGTGCAAGCCCGAAGACAACATCGATCAACTTCCTTCGTGGTTTCCCTGGACACTCGTCCACTTGACGTCTGCCGAGGCGAACCGCGCACGCTCTCAAGTTTCAAATTTTTCAACGCTCTGTTCGGAGATTCGGTTTAGCGAACGATTGCCGGACTTTTTTTTGAATTTAGACCAATATTAACAAACAACAAAATGGATCTCATCAACTCTTACAACGAAACTCACGACATCATGTTTAACGACACTCAGCTGGCTGCGAATTTGTCGGCGAGCGCCAAGCGGTGCATCTTCGTTAGACAGCCGTCGTTCGAAGCTAGTCTGCTAGGTAAGTCGTTTTCATTTGATTGGTTGACAAAGGATATACTAGTAGGTCGCATTTTCTTCACGTGCGATTTCTGTGCTCATATTAAGCATTATTTTTTAGGGAAACTCTTTATCTGTGTATCTGAGATACATATATATGCTTATAGACTCTAGAATTTATGTAGTATATTAGGTTCGTTGTACATTAACACCAATTTAGTACAAAGGGCAGACCACATCTAGTCTAAGTGACATTGGTGGATACTGGGTATAGGTATCGAAAGTAGTATACCGTTGTTTTCGTTTACACGTGCTAAGCAAACGTGACACTTCTGGGGGCCGTCGCCGTTTGCCAACTGTAAATTGACTGCAGACCAAAAATCTGATGAGCTGGCTAAAAGTTGTTAATTTCTAGAACTTAGCACTTACTTAGCATAACTATGTTTGTTCTAGGCTAATTGAGCAATGTCAAAACGCACATCCCAAGAATCCGTTGGGTGTTTCCTTACCAATTTTATCAGATTCTCAAGTGTCGCTTTCCCAACCGATATTTTCCAGCCGAAGACTTCCGTCGTTAGTCGTCTGCACTTAGTAGCTTTTCGTTACAACCCATTCGCGAGCCTAAATAATTGACTAATCGCTTGCTACATCCTCAATATCCAAGCGGTTATCTGTGTTACCTATTTGGTAAAACGCCGCCAATCAATGGGTCAGCCATAAATAAGCGATTAAGTCGGATCGTTTTCGCAACTCGCTTCCAACATTTCAATTTGCACAAGCTACAAGATTTTGCCAAAAATGTACTTGTGATTTCTAGCGCAGTTTCTTTATTACATAAACCAGTTGCATCTTGGCTAATTGTTCAGTCGCATGCGCCGCTGCCTTCCTACCTGGCTCCAAAATGGTAAAAGCGTTACACGTTCGGTAACATCATATCGTGTCCAACAATGCCCGACTATAATACTATTATCCAACTTGGAAGTGTCGGGAGCGCGCCATGTGATAGTGCGTTGCATCAGCGGAGGCCGTTACCTCACAGCCGTGAACCGTGCCTGCCTGGGTACCTTCGTTCGGGACAATGTCTGCTTTCACTCGCCGGAACACTTTCTCTCCTCTCGGTCTCGGCTCGATGCGAGACGGACGCGGGACTCCCTGACCACTGTCAAGCGCGCCGCTGACGCCGGTACAGTCTGCGCGATAGGTATCCGTGTACCTCATCTTCGAGATGTCTCCTCGTATGGACCATGGACCAATCGTCTGAAAGGAACACTATTTTCTTAGGACGTGATTGCCAAGATTTGCGCTTGCTTCGGTGATCCCCCCCCCCCCCCCCCCCGAAGAGCAGACGTTGTATATTTTAATTGGTCAATAGGGGGTTTTCTTCGTCTCTTTTTGGTTGTCATATAAGTTTTCTATAACTTACTATATTACATTTTGTATCGTAGGTAATAGGTTGCTTTTTGTAGCCACTAATAGCTTCGACTAACAAAATTACGCGTTCAAAGTTGTGCGCTTCGTTATTTTACCGAAATCAAATAATGTGTATGAAGTGTTAGGACATAAGAAATTAGTAATATAACTAATAAAAATGTATATTAGTTATTAACCGCCAATTCATAAACTTAAAGATAATGTTACCTATACTGCGCATTGACATTTCAAATGTCGTGCCCCCAATGAATATGATAAATCAATCGATTTTAAGTATGTTCAATTTTAACAATAATATTATAATATGGTCATACATCAAATTCACTGTTTTGCAATTAATATTGCAACGCTCGTACATGGAAATTCTTGCAATGCAATATGCGATCACTTGCATTTGCAACATAACATAATATATAATAATATGATACCCAACCCAACTACGCATTATTATTGCTGTTCAATATCAAGCCTGGACACTGGGCAGATACATTATTCGTCATTTGTTGGGAAAAGAAGTCCCCGATGAGATTGATCATGACACGGAGCTAATTGCTCTTTTCTGTCCGTTGTGGCGGCGGCTATATCGCTGTTCGAAAGGTCGGACGCACCACGATCACACCCCATCGCGTATGGAGTTTGATTGTCTCAAGTTGCCGACATCTGTTGTCGTTGTCAGCTGCGTGAAATGTTTTCAATTGTTAGAGGACACCAAGTAATTGTGTTTGTTTAAATGTTATTTGACGCGGCTAAAGTTAGGCAAGGACAGTGAATGTCACTAAAGAGTGAATTGCCCCTATGTAATTTAGAATCCGGTTCTGATATGGTGTGGCATCATTCAGATTCCCATAGAGAATGAGTTTTTATTATAACTCTCGACTCAATCAATAGATTATTGTCATAATGACATTATATTTAAACGATAAACGATGGTTACAATAAAAGCATGTAAAGCCGTGAATAGCAAAATGATACAATACAATTTATAGTATATATGGTTTAATTTGATACGTGTCTCTATTAAACTTAATGTATATAATGCTATATGCTCATTACTCATACGTGAAGTACATTTATAATATGCAAAAATATTCCTATTTTATACACCTACAATATTATTGGAAACCAATTAACGATCGATATTTCAGGCAAACGGATTAAGCGACACTCAATGTTTGACCAACATCGCTGCAGGGAAATGTTGACGCGTGTGGGTTTTCTATGAAATGATATTGTTGTTTGTCGCGTCGCAAATTATGACCGATTTCCATACTTAATTCATGAAGTATCTAGAAACCGCATGAATTATTCAAGTGTGCTTATGGTCAAGCAAACATCTTTGCCAAACCATAAAATGCCACATCACATATCGCGACTTTTCTTAGCTTGTCACTCATAGCCGTTTCCCACACATGGCCAATTTAAAAGGTTACTTTCTGCCCGTCCATATACAATAGGTACTCTAGGAAGATTTTTAGTTATAAAATATGTATAGTGTTTGTTCAGGTTCTATAAATGTAATATCCCCTTTTTCCAATGGCGTGGGCAATGGCGTGGGGATTGATTATGGGAGGGGGGTTGTCTGGCCCATGCCCCCCCCCCCCCCCCCTTGTGCTTTCCATGACCATGACACCCAGGCAAAGTACATCATCCTTTTGTTGAATATCATCCCAAAAGCCAAAGATTTTTTCCCGTAATAGGCCAGGTATTTTTTTAGCATGACGCACTGTCCAGATCCGATTACACCTCCGATCCTGACGCCTCTCGACGTCCCTGAGCCTGACGTCCCTAGGTGACTGACGTCCCTAGGTGACTGACGTCCCTAGGTGACTGACGTCGCTGAGCCTGACGTCGCTGAGCCTGACGTCCCTAGGTGACTCACGTCGCTGAGCCTGACGTCCCTAGGTGACTGACATCCCTAGGTGACTGACGTCGCTGAGCCTGACGTCCCTGAGCCTGACGTCCCTAGGTGACTGACGTCGCT
Source organism: Nemoura dubitans (assembly GCA_921293005.1). Taxonomy (NCBI): domain Eukaryota; kingdom Metazoa; phylum Arthropoda; class Insecta; order Plecoptera; family Nemouridae; genus Nemoura; species Nemoura dubitans. The sequence continues at coordinate 43,430,667 of OV121076.1, forward strand.
GAGCCTGACGTCGCTAAACCTGACGTCCCTAGGTGACTGACATCCCTAGGTGACTGACATCCCTAGGTGACTGAAGTCCCTGAGCCTGACGTCCCTGAGCCTAACGCCCCTGTGCCTGACGTCCCTGTGCATGATTTCAGTGCTCGGACATGAGACGGGCTTCGGACTCTACTTCGGTGGCGCCGTCGCGTTCCTCTTCGTGGTGGTCGTCGCGCTCGACACCATGCGACACATTGTCGCCCACGTGCCGGGCCGCTTCAAGGGCAACTCCCTGGTGCTCATCGTCATCTACCCGGTAAGGACCCCCTTGTTTCATCTACATCGTCGTGGTCCCAGTATCTTTAAACACGTTTTGTGCGTAACTAGAGGGGTGCAGGCATACCAGTGCTCCGGGGCCTCGGGCTCAGGGCGTAACTAGAGGGGTGCAGGCATACCAGTGCTCTGGGGCCTCGGGCTCAGGGCGTAACTAGAGGGGTGCAGGCATACCAGTGCTCTGGGGCCTCGGGCTCAGGGCGTAACTAGAGGGGAGCAGGCATACCAGTGCTGTGGGGCCTCGGGCTCAGGGCGTAACTAGAGGGGAGCAGTCATACCTGTGCTCTGGGGCCTCGGGCTCAGGGCGTAACTAGAGGGGAGCAGGCATACCAGTGCTCGTGGGCCTCGGGCTCAGTGCGTAACCAGAGGGGAGCAGACATACCAGTGCTCGGGGGCCTCGGGCTCAGGGCGTAACTAGAGGGGAGCAGGCATACCAGTGCTCGGGGGCCTCGGGCTCAGGGCGTAACTAGAGGGGAGCAGGCATACCAGTGCTGTGGGGCCTCGGGCTCAGGGCGTAACTAGAGGGGAGCAGTCATACCTGTGCTCTGGGGCCTCGGGCTCAGGGCGTAACTAGAGGGGAGCAGGCATACCAGTGCTCGTGGGCCTCGGGCTCAGTGCGTAACCAGAGGGGAGCAGACATACCAGTGCTCGGGGGCCTCGGGCTCAGGGCGTAACTAGAGGGGAGCAGGCATACCAGTGCTCGGGGGCCTCGGGCTCAGGGCGTAACTAGAGGGGAGCAGGCATACCAGTGCTCGGGGGCCTCGGGCTCAGGGCGTAACTAGAGGGGAGCAGTCATACCTGTGCTCTGGGGCCTCGGGCTCAGGGGGGCCTCGCGGAGGCCGAAGTTGAACCGAAAAAAAGAGGCGGTTATCTTTTATTAGGGAATATACTTTTTTGATATCTGGTACGTTTTCCCAGTACAAGCTTTAAAAAAAATCCATTCCCTACGTAATCGGCCTTCATTTTTCGGTTCAACTTTTACAAAATTGGCAACACTGGAGGGGGTAGAGAGGGCCTCGATTTTTTTTTTTTTGCTTTGGGGCCTCCGATTTGAAGCTACTCCACTGGGTCTGTATTTCTGTAACATTTCTCTGACGATTTTCTCTAACATATTCTCTACCGCTGAGAGAACTGAAGACCACTCTTGGGGCCTGAAGGTCACTCTTAGGAACTGAATGGAAATGCATTGGGGAAACGTGTAAAATAGCTTTCCTGGAGGGCGATTATGTAGTGTAATATTAATGGTGTGCTTTTAAACAAGGGAAAATTGTACACGTTCTTGAAGGATTCGCGGTAGATATACAGCGAAATACAACAAGCACTATATACAAATGCATGTTGAAACGCGCAAATAAATGGGGGGGGGGGGAGGATTATGCACTTTTGTCGAACAGCTAGTGCCCCACTGTGGCATGAATGGATTCAACAATTAACATCGCAGCAATGTCGATGCCACTCGTTCAGGTTGTACCACCAATGTATAATAAGTCGGTAGAATGTTGAAGAGTGAGCGCGTAGAGCCATGGCCGCGTGTACCCACCACTAACGCCTCTCTCCCGTCTCTGCGACTACAGGTGATGTCGCTGGTCTCGTACCTGGCCATCCTGGTGCCGCGCTTCCAAACGATCGCAGAGGCCACCATCATGTTCGCGTGGATGGTAGCACTCTACCAGCTGTTCTGCCTGTTCGTGAACTACGCGGGCGGCGAGACGCTCATCACCAAGACGCTCGAGGTGGAGACGCTCGACATGAAGGTGGCGCCGTGCTGTTGCTGGCCTTGCTGCTGTTTGCCCACGCCCACGCTCAACAAGTGAGTGCTTGGCTGCGTACTTTAACCCCATTCACCTGCAACCACCCACGCTGTCTGCCGCAGCCTTTGTATGTTAGCTGAATAACATGGCTCAGGCTGTATGTATTTCAAACATTGGCGCGCGTAAGGAGGGGGGGGGGGGGGGCGAGCGTAGGCCTGGGCCCCAACTAATGAATTCTCAGAAATGCGTATAGATTTGCTTGAAACTAGCCTTGATTGTTGACAATTTTCCCGAGAGCTGCGCTCCCGAACCCCACTCATGCCGAGAGCCCTCATGCCGAGAGCCCTCATGCCGAGAGCCCTCATGCCGAGAGCCCTCATGCCGAGAGTCCTGACCCCCAGACCCGCCCCCCGGTTGCGGTTCAAGTCAAGCCATGCACCTCAAGCCATTACCCCCCCCCCCTCCCCCTAACTGAGAAACGTTCCTACGCGCCTGCTTATATGCTTGATAATGAAACCGCCTATGGTTTCACACCACATTTTACTACAACTACACATCTTACCACAACTATTTTATGCTCAAAACCATCTAATATCTTTCGGGCTAAGCTATTATCCTGCGTTGGGATGTTGCATTCAATGCGTGACCAACAAACATGTCACATCTCCAAATTTCAACGTTTTTTTTTCATTTCATAAATTACATTGCAATTTGCTACTTCTTTACATATTCTACATAGCTCGTGTTAGAGCTTGTCTGTAGCTTGATGAGAGCACAACAGGACACAGAAAAATAAAAAAATGCTGGCGATCTGGAATGCTTAGTTCAAGACATGGACATCAGGCGTGTGATGTTCACAAAAATTGCAGCTACCTTTTCCAAACCTACCAAATCTTCCGGCCCACGTTCTTTCGCTGTGAGTGCTTTCTTGCGGTTGTACGAGCAATGTAGCCCTAAAACCCGTCCATCTCGAATAAAGAGCTTTATACCCTGCCTGCTGGGAGACTACTAGTGAGTCGTGACTCATGACTTGGAGAATGTATGTGCGCCTTTAAATTGGCTCGAACCGCCTTGCATGGTTTGTGTTTGACTCACATGCTCAATTGACTGCTTAATTAATTCTTCTCACGAACAATCCTTCTGACAAACAATCGATCTGAGGACGTTTTGTTCGATTTGTTGAATCATTAAGCTCGCAATCGCATGTGAGACTTTTGGGACCTTACGGTGAAACTTGAAAGAGATTTCTTAAATTTGACTCGTATTGAAAGTGGCGCTAGTTGAGGAGCTTGCGCGTTGGAATAAATAAAGCAAACTAAATGGGATTTAAATATCTTAAAATGTGGTTATTTTTCAAATAATAAACGCATTACATAAAAAGCTGCAGGGTGCCATAAAAAGAATACTTTCGGTCATATGAACGCTACCAGGTATAACTGGATGACATAAGGTCCACTTCCAAACCATGTTTTGACAAACCAGATTTCTTATCAGCAACTGCCTCGCTCCGTGAAATGAGAATCGACCAAGCTGATAAATCGGTCCACTGTAGAGTTTTGCATTACCTATGATTGAACGCGAGTCCAATCGCCTACAAGACGTGCTTTTTTTTTTTTAGGAAGAATAATATTCAAAAAGCCCTCCGAGTCTTCTCTGTATATGAAAAACAATCACTTTTTCAGTACTGGCCAGATAAAAAATTCGCGAGTTTTGCAAGGCAGGTACTGAGAAGTGATAATAAAACTGGTTTGTCAAAACTAGATTGCAACCGATCAAAGAGCAAGACATTCCATTCCTCCATGTGCTACCCACGTGGTCGGTACCTGACCTATAACTGCTCTTTTCATCAAACCTTTCTGAACGTGGTCGGTACCTGACCTATAACTGCTCTTTTCATCAAACCTTTCTGAAGAGCCAAAATTTGACTGGAAAGGATTAAAAGTCCAGAGGACGTGTACATCGTTTCCCCCACCCATGAATTGTGGCCGATCCTAAAGTCGTTGCAACTGTTTCGTCCTGCAGGAAGTCGCTGAGGATCCCGCGCATCGCGATCCTGCAGTTGTCGCTGATCCAGTTCCTCGTGTACATGGTGCTGCTGACACTCTGGGAGGAGGACGAGGTGAGCGAAACAAGCAACTCAACACAATATGTGTCACAAGAGTTGATCGCCATAAGTCGACTCAAAACAACTCCATGAGACTCGGATTCTATTCCGCAATTCTTAACGTGAATTTTGTGTAAATTATTTGTTAAAATTCACATACATTCATAAACATTTGTAAACATAAACCATTCGAAATTTGAAAGAGGAAATGCCATTTGAAGCAGATATCGTTCATTTTTAGAAAGCTTATAAATACATGTAAATCGTACCTGGCTCCCAGTCCCAAATGGTGTTGATTTGGTATTCCAACGATTTCCAGTAGGTAATGAAAGAAGAGAATGTATACAGTGTTTTACAAGTGTATGTTCTTCTTCAAGAGATAAAGAAGAAACATATTGAAACTCCTAAATTCTTACTTAAACCTAACGCGAATGGTTCTCTCTGTTGCAGAGAATGTTCCAGAGCTACTTCATCTACCTGCAGATCTTCGCCATCCCCTCAATCTTCATCGCCGTCTGGGGAATGACCCAAGTGCTTCGTCTGCTGGCGCCTGTGCTGCGCGAACACTTCATGTACCCCAAGTACATCTGTCTGCAGCTGCTGCTAGTCTTCAGCAAGTTCCAGGGCTCGATCGCGAGGATCACCATCTGGCTGTTGATGAACCCCTGCGAGGTTGATCTGCAGCCCTCCGTGCTCTCATATCGTAAGTGGCCCACATCATTTGTGTTGGTTTTCAAATTATTTTCTTGTGAGTTTTGTGACACATTTTCCATAAATAGGTACTATCTGAGACCTTATCATTTAAAGTAATACCGCCAGCCACCACAGTATACTATCTATGCCTTCAGTGCATCAAGGAAAGTTTTATTGATATTACATATTATGATTGAGACGAGGAAGATGGCGATCTTAAAGTTTTAGACAAGCAAATATGTATAGGTAACTGTCCATCATTGTGATTTGTGAACATCAAAGCAGGGAACAAAGCTAGCAATGTCAGGTAACACGATGTACATGTGCATCGGCTCTGGAACAATCGAAGGCTCCAAGAAAGAGTCGCGAACATGACGTCATGCACATCCAGAGTCGCTGATTGGTCCAAAGCCAGTGCCCATGACATCATTTCACTGACATTGCCAGCTGTAAACCCAGATGTAGAGTGCATTTTCCTCCTCCTTAGGCGTGCTATTGAAAGATTAGCATAAAGAAACCACATTGAAACATTCCAATCAAGTCTAGCATTTCTCGACTTGATCGCGACAGGAAATCAAGACGCGAATGGTTTCAACAAATCAATATCAAACACGAGTAAAGTGAAGAGGAAACAAATTGCAGTTTTGTTAACTGTTTTCCCAACGTTTCATTACTATGTGCAGTGCAGGTTGGGGGAAATCGTTGGGGAAAACCTGAACTTCATATGGACCTATTCCAAGACATCTTTCCTATACCTAATTAGCACACATTTTCGAAACATCTTTTTCCCGCTGGATTTCGAAATCTAATTAACTAAGATCTCATTGACTTGAATTCGCAATCGAAATCCACCGTTAAAGAGCAGTTTTTACATTTTTTGATATTTAGACAAGACAAGGGTATTCAAAATGAAATGGTAATGACTGTCTGGTGGCTTCAGTGATCTGCAACGGGCTGTTCATGCTGGAGCTGATGCTGCTGGTGGTCCTGGCACGCACCTTCTACAAGCGTCCCCTCCCCGACTCTTCCCTCGCGGAGTCCACTCTCGCCGCCAACCGCATCCAGCACGTCATCAACAACAACAACAAGCACGCCAAAGAGGGCATCGACAACGTCATCTTCGCGTAGCGGCCGTCGCCTCAAGCGCGTCGCTAGCGCGCGGTCCGAGTCAAAAGTGCACGTAGAGATGGCCGACTTTGTGCAAAAAATCGATTCAGTGAATCGATTTAAATCGAAACAGTTCGATTCAATTAATCGATTTTTTAACCTTCAAAAATCGATTTTCCGATTTTTTTCGATTTTTCCATAAAAAACACAAAAGAATACATTTTCTCTTTGGAATACATTTATTTATGAATCAAGTACATAATAGGTGACATCACTTTCCGAAAAATCATATAGTTACCTTAATTTTAAATGTTAAGCTCCCAAATCCCAATCGCAAACATCAAGGGAGCTAAGGAAAAGAATCTTGGACAATCTTTTGCCCGTCAGGCGGTTCCGCGAGCAGGTCATAATATTTCCGGCCTTCGAGAACAGTCTCTCTGAAGGCACGGATGTTGCCACTATCGGCAAATATTTATTTGCAGCCAAATAAACTTTTGGGTACACGTGTCTTACCGACTCCCAGTAAAGAAAAGGGTCAGATTTTATTCCAATTACCGATTGGTTCAGATATTGTCGAAGTTCGATAGACATACCTCCTGCCGTTCCCAAACTGTCGTTCGTATTTGATTTGTCAACCAGTTCGGAGTGAAAACTCCACAGATCATCAGCTGCTGGTGTTCTGCTCGGCAAAGTTGCTACATCGTTGACAATAGCATCCGACATCAAGGAATTAATGCCTTGAATTGCCTGTGCACATGATGAAGGGCTTTGGAAATGTAAGCGCTTGAACCGGGGATCCAGCAGGGTTGACATCGCCAGCAAGGAGACCTTCTCTATCATTGAAAAGCGCTTCTCCAGCTCCTGCAACAGATTTGCTTGCAAATTGATTGCAAGTTCGGACTGGGGGCTGGCCTTCGAAATTGCCTTAGTAATGCAATGTACAAGAGGTATAACTTTGCTGCATGTGACATATTTGTCACCCGATAACTCTTTCATTGCCTTCTCGATAGGCTTTAGTTGGACTATAACCTCGCGAACTTCATCAATTTCATCCGCAGTGAGCATTGGCGGAGATTTGCGCATTGTTGTCAATACCGATGATACAATTGGGCTTAATAAAATGAATTGTTCTAGCATGTAAAAACAGGAATTCCATCTAGTAGGTACCTCTTGCTTTAGCTTTAATATCTGCCCATCTGTCTTCCCTGCATCCTTCTGCAGCTTACGCAGGGAGTCGGCAGCATTCACAGTCTGCTTAAAGTAGGTCACTATAGTCTTTACCTTACTAATTAGAGCTGTCAGGTCCTCAATACCTTGAATAGCTTTCACTGGCACGAGATTTAGGGTGTGGGCGAAGCATGGCAAGTGTTTAGACTTGCCCAAATAATCGGCAATAGCTTTAACCATGTTTGCTGCATTGTCTGTGACAGCTGCAACTACCTTTTCTTTAGAAATTCCCCACTGTTCCAATTGTGATTGCAATTTCATGTGGATGTAGTCTGCAGTGTGACTCTCATCCAACTCTACAAGTCCAATTGTGGCGGTTCGCATGGTTACTCCTTGTAAATAGTGAATAGTGGTCCCCAAAAACCCTTTGGTATTGAACTCTTCTGTCCATGCATCCGTGGTAACTGTTACGTAAGGAGCACTGGCGATTTTAGTCTTCAATTGTTCGGACAAAATTTCAAACTTCCCATCTATGAGCTTAGTGAAAGTTTGACGTGACGGGATTTTATATAATGGTACAGTGGCTTTGAGCAGTGTCTTCAATCCTTCGGAATTGACTATTGAAATGGGTAGATTTTCCTTGATGACCATAAATATAATGGCATCTGTGATGCTGGCGTGTCTATGACCTCGTGAGGAGAACGAATTTACATTTCCAATAGCTTCGTCAATTGGTATTTGCAGACCACCTGACAAGGAACTTGAGCTGCGTCTGGAGCTGGACTTCGACGTCGATGCTGGCAGTGAATTGAAGTAGTTGTGTAAGTTCTGTTACAGGAAAATAGGTTCTCACAGTTTTTTTTTTGGACAGATTAGACAAGTTTAATCACAGTCAAGTTGAATAGGTAGAGCTTAAAACTCACTGTAGGCAAGACTCCGGATGGTTCAGGTTCAGGGCCAGAGGCAGAAGAATGTGTACGGCTTGTGCTTGGCATCATGTCAATGTCATTGTCAGTGTCTGGCAAAACTACATTTACAGCGGGATCATCGGGATCGACCTCCTGTTGTAGGTTGTGGTTGGAGTGCTTCCGAACCATATGTTGCTTCAGGTTACTCGTGTTCCCCCCCGTCTTTATCAACTGGGAACATTGTCTGCACGTGGCCGTATTCCCACTCTGTTTGATGAAAAACTTCCACAAATCACTTTTGCCAGGCGCCATTTTCAGGTCTCTAAAACCAACCTAACCTTCATTGCCTACATCGGTCGACCTCTAAAATCGGAAGACAGAAAATCGATTCACCGATATATCGAAAGACAGAAAATCGATTCAAAAATCGATTAATCGAAAGGCAAAAAATCGATTTTCGAGAAAATCGATTCTGAATCGGCCATCTCTAAAGTGCAGCCGCCACTCCGCGCGAAAGTCCGCGACAGTTTGTGTGATGCGGAGGGTGGCGAATTGAGACGATTTCCCGGTGTGTGCCCAGTGGTTAGTTGCGCCCCGTGGAGGTCTTTCGGCTAGATGATCTGTGCTCAGGTGAAGTGGACTCACGAGCTTGTGTTAGCTATAGGTTCACGCGATATCCATTTGTGTCCAGCCGTTATAATGTAGTGATCTTCAGGTCACTCTAAAATTCAAACTTGATTGTTATGACCTTGGGTTTGATCTTGTGATCCTTATTTATGATTTTCGAAAATGCGACCGTTTGTTTGTGAGATCGAATTTAGTTAAATTGTTAATTCATTTTCCTTTCATCAGATATTGTTTCGCTAGATTCCCTTTATTAGTGAAGCCTCACTGTTTGTGTGTGTGTGTTTTTCATGCAAATGCGAAGCTTTGGATGATACTTACGAGTTACGAGGTCGATGTTGAAAGAGCAAAGAGTTGGTGTATTTGTGTGATGCAAATCAAATAAATGTACTTATTTGTTGTACCGCATGGCATGCCTTTTTTCTCATCAGAAATATGTGCATTTTGTATTTTGAAAACAAATTTAAGCAACTGTCTACAAGTGAAAGCTAAGAAAACCAAAGCCTAGTGGAATCACATGAAACAAAGCATGGTCGGTACATCTTGCCGCCTAGCGGCAACGAGCTAAAGCTCTAAGCGAGTTCACCTCGCCGCCGCTAGGCGATCTAAGAGCCAATACACTCTACGCTTTCGAACCCGTGGGCTGCAGTCCGTCGGATTATAAAGCGTAGTGCAGTGTGTATTGCGAATCCGTCTCGTTCTCGGCCTCTCAGAGCGTTTCGGGCTCCGACGGGCTCGGACGGGCCCAGCCCACGGGCTCGAAAGCGTGGAAAAGCGAAGTGTGTACCGGCTATAAGGACCTTGCAACAAAGACGACATACGTTTGTTTCCATGGCTTCCATTTTTATTCTCCAGGAAAACAGACTTGCGCCCATCGACATCAAGGAAGCTGCTTGAAACTTCCTTGATGGCAATGCTTGCGACAAATTTGCGACGATAGTGAATAAGCTTTATTTTCAGAAAATGCAAATTTAGACAGTTTTACAGGGACATTTCATTCATACGGTAATTTTAGCTTATTTTTTGATGAGCTTTTTATATCATAATTCAGTGTTCAAAAGTCATATGGTCACCAGCCTAGGCTAAAGAGCCTTCGACCAACGATGATCTAAACTATGAGCTATTGGCCAACTATATAGTCGGCAAAAAAATATGATGAAAATGAGTATTCACATTAACCTTAAAAGAAATATTAATATTACAATGCTTTAATGTTATAAATTATTTTTAAACTGTTCATAAAAAATAAATTAGAGTGATGCGCGCTTTAATAATGTACATACTTACGTGATCAAAACGCAACATTCGCATTGAATGGAAGCTCACTATCACTATTAGTATATGCAGATACGCATAGACTAATAATCTAGTTGGTGTTTAAAGATGGAAAAAAATCCGAGGGCATAATATTTCACAGCTGAGGAATGGGAGGACTTTCCCCACTGCGAGAGGGATAGGTTGAACGCCAAGATGACGCAATATTTTGAGATGCTGCAGTAGGTGAGTTGATCGGCAGGCATGCACGTATAGTGACAGGTACTTTCGGCTGAAAACGTGGCCAGGTACGTGGGGTCACACGAAATGAGCGTCATGATATTACATACGTACCTAAATGTAAATGCCATGCCTAAACTGCATCGCAACAGATTTTAAGGTGCTACCGATCCCCTCTGGGCTTACTGAAAATTCTAAATTTTCTTTGAGCTCGGAGTGATTCCTATTTCAAGGAATATAGGTCAAGCTGGTCAAGCTGGTAACAAGTCTCAACCGGTGAGTGCGCAGTTCCCAGGCGGTGGCGGCGCTGCTCGACGATCTGAAGACGCAGTACGACGCTGCTTGCGTGGCACACGCCGAGGCGGAGGAAGCTCTGCGCCGAGAGGACGCCGTCGATAGCGAGCAGGAGGCGGCGGCGTTGGCCATGGCGCTAGCGACGGGCGTCGGCAACGCGTCAACGCCGCGCGGGCCACGGCGCAAGCGCAGGAGTGAGATGCTTTGGAGCCGCGATCTCCGCGTCAGCAAGAGCCCGAGGTAAACCACGGAGATCCAGAACTTCTCGACGAGGACGAGTACCTTTGTAAGTTGGAATAGAATTTCCAAAAATAATTGTCAGGATATATAAAATAAAGTTATGAGTAAGAGCTGTCGGTTTTGTCGTTGCAGTCTGTGGTCAGTTTCAGCGAGAGCACCTGGGTACCTATTCTCGAAATTTTATCATCGTGATAAGCTATACTAGGGCTTCGCGAACGCAATTTGTGTTGCGTTGAAGATGAGCGTAGGTAGCGGTTTGTGTATAGCGGATTAAAAGGTGCAGGCAGCAGTCACAAGAAAACCATGGAGCACCAAACCTGACCATTGCCTTCTCGAAAATTCTAATCACTTGAAAATGTATACGTATTCTGACGTTCCTTTGTTTCTCGTCGAGGTCAACAAAGATGGTAACCAAGGAAACGAAGGAAACCGAACTCGTATTGAATCAGCCGTCAAATTACGAAAAAAAACACCAAAAAAATGATAATAAAAACTAATTGGAAAAACCTACCGAACTAAGATTTGCAGGCATGATAAATATGTATAGGGTCAACATGTTTAGAAGTTTTGGTGAAGTTATGTTCAGAACTTTGAAATTTACAGGGGTTCAAAATTCTGAAAAAATCGAAAAATTTCGTAAAAATTGATTTATAAACAAATTTACTGAACCGATCTTTTTCAAAAACGCAGGGGGTCTAAGTTGAGAACAGAGGTAGATACTCAGAAATTTTCATCCATATCGGTTCAGGCGTTTGGTCTGTAGAGCGCGCACAAACACACAAAAAAACAAAAAAAAAACAAAAAAAAAACATACACAAGTGATTTTTTTTTGGGGTAAGTGAAATTGAAGATTTCGCTCCGCTCGCTTCGCTCGCTACGCTCATCAATGATTCTGGTCACGTGATGTCTTAATTACAAATCAAATCACTGAATTGTCCGTCACGTGACCCTGAATGATAACTTATCTCGTGGTAACTTTTCGAGAATAGGTACCCTGGGCGTCTGTCCAACTCACGGCAAGCTGCAGTTCGTAGTAGACCGACCGCCAGGTGAGTACTAGCCTCCATTGACTGCATTTGACATGCACCTAATCTCCATTTCACGTTAAGAAAAAGAGTGGATTTGCATCTTCCTCGCAAGACAGTCTAATTTCATTGAATTGGCTCGTGATTTACAAACGCACAAGCATCTGTAAAGGGGTAGGTGAAGGGTTGTGGTAGATTACTAAACCCCGAACTATACCACGATGACTTTCTGCAGTCATCAAAACAACCACCGCCAAAAATGCCCAAAAAATGCGCCAAGGGATTTAGTGGTCATCACTCAGTAATCAGACTGGCTCAAAATAATTTCCACATGGCTATACGATGTTGATAGCACAAGTTTTTGTGAATACAAATCTGATCTTTCCCCTAGCCAGCCAATGCCAAAACGTTGTCAACAAAGTCGCCCAACTCTATTTACGTCCATGGATTCCAATAGATTCGGTTACATAATTTAATTGCTATCTTTGATCTGTTTGATCCTTTGTTTTGATTTGAAAGGTACCAAAGCCATGCGATAGGTACCTTACCTTAGCCTTGCACTCTGAACGCTCAAAGGACCTGCGGCAACCGCAGGCTGAATTACCTGGCATTAATGCGAAGGCAGTGCTTCAGTGTGGTTCGCTCGCTCGGCGTCCAGACTTGGTTGCAGTCGCCGACATTTTCGGTGACAACTCAGCCCAGAGTCCCGCGATCCTTAGCATTCTCGCTTCGTCCCCGGACGGGAATTGCAGGTTGGTTGATTCGAATGAGTTTTTAGAACGAGTTTTTAATTGCAATAAGTGTTATCATTTTTGTTTTGATTTATTTCGCTACTTATCTTTTACTTCTTTATGTGAGTGCTGTAGATTTTTCTCCTGTGAATATATTTAATGAAACGGTAGAGAAAAGGGAAAGATAATAATATACTGTTTGAAGTAGGAATGATTTTCAGCTTGGAATAATCACATTACATCAACTGAATGTATCTTTAGCATTTAAAACACGCGTATTTTTGCCTTCAAAGATAAATTGACTGTATATGTGGACTAATCAAGAGGAAAATTCCTCTAGGGTGGCATCAGCATTTTTTTTTTGCAGAGGGTGGACTTCGAAGTAATGTAGCATTTGACTCTTTACCATTTGTAAAGAGTAAAATGGCAAATAATGGTAAAAATAAATACCATTTTTAATGGCAATGATAAAAACTTAATCATTTGACTCTTTGGTATGGTACTCTGATATGAGATCCCAAATTAATCCTAGTGTACCTTCGATCTTTTAACCGCTACAAACTGCTACGCTCATCTTCAACGGAACACAAATTGCGTTCGCGAAGCCCTATTAACAATACTAGCATAGTAATAATATGTGCTTCAAGCTTTTTGTCAAAACGCCATTAATCAACTAGAGGTCGAATTTTCGTGACAGAAGCCATACCATATCCATCACTATATTAGTTAATATTCTTTATATTTTAAAACAAACCCTGCAAATCTGCAGACTGCGTGCTCCAACCATCGTTAGCTCATGCGTTTGTAAAATGACCATTACCACCAGGCACTATCGACATCGAATAGAATTTCGGCTCGACTCGGTGATAAATATTGACACATAATATATTGATGGCATTAGTCGCAAGTTTATTTAGCACTTGCCTCACAGTGCAAAGTTTGAAGCATATATGCAGGGTCCTTGAGCAGAGATATTTTATATTCCCTTGAGGCCCTCGGTAGTTAAACGAAGAACTGGCCGATGCCTGTTGGCATTTTTGCTGCCTTCATGCCATGATTACAAACAAGAAGTTTTGAAGCTTTGTGGGTTTAAGTATGAACTTACACTCGTCTGCGTAGACATGTACACGCTTTACTAGACTAAAGAACATTTTTTAAACTGGGATTTGAATGCTAAAAATGTTATATTTCCCCAACTTGTAGGCACTCAAGCTTCAGTTCTAAACAGAGTTAGATTGGGGATAAAAACCAGCCCAGGCATTTAACATGAAATCTGCCGAATAATCCAATTCCCCCCCCCCCCCCCCCCCCCCCCTAAGAGAGGGACAGGAGACCAAAACATTCACGAAGTACTGGGGCATGGGACAATGTTTTCTGTTGTTCTGAATTGGCACCATAGTAATTGAGTAATTAATTCCGGAAATCAACACTAGGAATCAATATCAATAAAACATAATTATATTAGCAAAACCCCATGTTTTATTTTTCAAGGTCAGCGAATCCCACACGCTGACACCATTGAAGCGAATATAATTTTTTTTAAGTTTTGCTTTCTAAAAACTTAAGTAGCAATGAGTCGTTCAGAGTTATAAACAGCTATGAATCCAGGGCTTCAACTGACCAACCCTTCCAAAAATATAGTATCGATTGTAGGCGAAATTCACCAAAATAGTAGTCAAATAGTAGGCAATACAATACAAGATAGTGAATTAATGGTTCATTGGGTTAATGTTCATAGAATATCCATTTGCATGAAAACATTTGCCCATAGCTGAGGCCTCTTAACTAGTATCTACCTACAGGCGACTGAACTTTGGGAAAACAGTGTTTGACTTCACATTAGCATGCCAAGGCAGCTTGATTCTTTCCTTGCGAGTAATAACAAATAGCCTTGATCAGTTCTAGCTATTCTGCGGATCACAAAATGCTGCGACAAGTGATTTTCTTACTGGCGGTGCTGGCTTCGATCCTTGCGCAGAACTACACGAGAACACAAGGTAATTTAGCAATTTTATTCAGCATATTATGCATGATATCATTGTTTAAATTTGCTTGTTTCCACTGGTTGTCTCCATTAAACATTGCATTACAATGTTGACACTTGACGGGATATATTGCCCCCATTTGATCACATAGTAAAGAGGTAAATAAAAATGGAATATATACAATGAAGTAACATACAATCTGATAGTCATTAACGTAATAAAACCAATTATTATTGATCATGGGGCGCATTACACGACTTATTTTATTATGGATTTTGCCAATTGGTAGCTCAGCCAGTGGTGCAAATGAACGATAAACTAGAAATCACATGTTAAATCATCATGAAAAAGTGACTGTAACAATCTCTTTACAAAATAAAATTGAAAACAACAATTTACAGTATAATCACACGTGTAATTAAAGAGTAATGACGCAGAGAAATTGCAGTGCAGGTGTCCTTTGTTAACCCTCGGTGAAACAACCAAGTAGCCTGCCCCATGTAAGAATCTAGAAAATTATTATAACAATGTAATCAAAAAAGATATTCATGTGCGGATATTCTCCAAACCAGAAAAACATACCTAAATAGACATACGCATCACTTTCATTATAAGTACATAGTGCTAATAATTGTTTTTCCTCGTATATTTATGTTTCAGTATGTATACCTATTACCTATGGACTATCATTCTATTATGCTCGATTGTTTGCAATTGTATAAGATGTGTATTTTAGCAGAGTCTCTAGCTCGGTGTTGGGTGAACAGCTGAGAGCAACAGCATCACTATCGTTGGCCATTAAATTGGAGTTGTTTATTTTTATTTTGTTATTATTATGCTTCAGCTGCAAAGCAATATGTCCCGAAAGCTTTGCAGAGAAATTAATGAGTTTACCTGTCATTGAACCACTTTTTAATTACCTACGATAGACTAAAATGTTGTAGTGAAACATTGGTGATCGGAATTGAATCATTCCTAAACTCCATTTCATGTTAAGGAGAGTGGATTTGCACCTTTCTTAAGGACTCACTGCTGCTGGACATGTGCTACGAGTTTCAAAACTGCTTTAAGAGCCAGTTGTCCGGCTCTAGGCATTGATGTAAGTTTTGAAACTCTTAGCTCGTGACTAGCAGCAATGGGTCCTCTTGGAAGATGCAAATCCACTCTCCTGCTTGACTTAAGTCTGTTCAATGAGCTCCGAAGTCGAGCCGTTTTCTTCACCTCGTAAGGTATACACTTTCCAGGCCACACCTTTCGTCGGATCGCGACGAAACCTATGTTTTCGGAATCTTCACACTTCGGACAACCAATTGAACCATTTTCATTTCGCAAGATTCACTCATTAATTACTTACAAGAGTTTTAAAATAACCATGTTTAGGTTTCGCCGGTATATTTAAAGATGTACTTAAGGGTAAGTTCCAGCTAAGAATTTACCTCTTACCGTATACACTTTCCAGGCCTCCCCGTTATCCGATTGATACGAAACAAATATCTACGGAATCCTCACACTTTGGACAACCAATTGAATATTTCAGAACCTCGAAATATTTCTTGGAAATCCATAAAAAGTTGAATTCAATTAACCATCAACATTCAATAATCCATCAACGAAAGACCTTAAGTAAACATTCTCGTAAATCGCCCAAATGAAGCCCAATGAAGCCCAATAACCAAAACTTGATCTCTCTTCGGTCTGCCGTGACAGGAGGGTCCAGGTCAGCGGGCAGACGACAGGGCATCGACACGTACCGCAACGTGCCGGGCGTGGGTCGATTCCGACTGCACGTGGACCCCAAGCCATACGATGACGCCGAGCTGGAGTGCGAGAACGAGGAGGCCCATCTCGCAGTTCCCACCTCCAAAGAGGTCGAGGACGCGTTGCTCGAGATCCTGCGCTCCTCCAACTGGCTGCTGACGTTTGTTGGGGTCAACGACCGCGCCGTCGAAGGGAGGATGACCACTGTGCTAGGTGAGACCAACTTTCGAGTGAACATTTTTGTAAATATTTGTTTATAGTGTTGACGTTAAGAGTTGCTTTCTTCGCATTGTTTGATCTCATTTTAAACGTTGTGAAATCTCTCGACACAATAGAGTATATATAGGTACCTACTCATATAGTTGGGCGAAGCTTATGTTAACATAGGCTACGCGAAAGTAATAGGATCGTCAAAAAAATTCTGTTCCTGAGCATCCCCCTCACCTACAAACGGGGAAAAAAAGAATACGGTCGAGTTTTTCTGGCACTATATCTATATTTTCTGGGTATATTTCTGTTGCTCTCGCTCTGTCGATCATCACTTTATAATTTTACAATGTTCAGTATGAGCCACACTCACCTATAGTCGGGTCGGGTCCAACAGGAGATGAGTTTTCAGTTATCGCTATAAGGAGCATTGCTGTTATCAGTTTATTTCGCATGTCATTCACATTTTCATTGTCATTCGCAAACACGTCAGTCCAAAATCACCACCGCACCC
Source organism: Nemoura dubitans (assembly GCA_921293005.1). Taxonomy (NCBI): domain Eukaryota; kingdom Metazoa; phylum Arthropoda; class Insecta; order Plecoptera; family Nemouridae; genus Nemoura; species Nemoura dubitans. The sequence goes on from OV121076.1 coordinate 43,447,581, forward strand.
GAGGCCTTTTGGATGCGTGCTGGAAGGAAATGTTGGAGCAGCAAGCCGGGTTAAATCTTCTTCTCAGGATAGACTTGACCTTATTATTGCACCCATTTTTCTCGCGATATTGTCATTGCTGACTGTGTTACTTGTTTTTGGTCTGCGTGCCAGGCGACCTCTGGTCGGCGGTCGGCTACTCGAGGTGGGAGACAGGGGAGCCGAACGACGCTTTCGGCAGCGAAGACTGCGTCATCATCACTAGAAAAGCGCTACTCAACGATTGGAACTGCTCGTCCAGTCTCGGCTTCTTCTGTGAGAAGAACGGCAAGCGCGTCGCTGCAGCCCAGGGTTACGGTCCGTACATCACGTCGCATTTAGGTTCCTTTCGAGTCCTGATAGGGCCGGAGCCCATGGTACAAGGATTCAGGGCAACGCCGTTTACATAGTGTTACAATTACATTCGTTTCTCGTAATCGGCCACTCAATAATGTATATTTAAATAGTTTTCTGCAGTTTCTTTTTGAAAGCATTAGCATAATTACAAAACTGGTACTTTACGGCTTCCCCTCAACCATTTATTCCAATTTTATTAAGAGGCACATTGTTTCCGGTCTTTGCAGATATCAGTATGGAATTGTACCTATACTGGTTAGATGGAAGGGAAGCGATGCTGGAAAAATATGCAACCGAACGTGGTTACGAACCCGGGACTCTTTCGGAGATCCCCTTATCCCACCCGGCAAAGCTCACTGTCCGGTTATCTCAGTTGGTAGAGCTCCTGCCCGGCAAGGATGTCCTGGTTTCATATCCTGGTTCGGTTGCACATTTTTCGAACAATTTATTGTTTTTGGATTCGATCCAAATGTTGCCAGACGACTGCGGCCGGCCGAGTACAGTGAACCCGCTGGTAGTTCGCGGCGAAACCACCAGACGGGGCGAGTGGCCTTGGATGGCCGCCATTTACAGCGTCCCTGAGGTGCAGTTCGTGTGCGCTGGGAGTCTCATCTCCACGAGGCATGTCCTCACTGGTGGGTGAGATTGTCACAGCTGCTCGTTGCTGCGAGAATCGTTAAACTAATCTGCACACACTTTAGAGTATAGGACACAATGACACAAGTTTGAATTTTGGGCTGAGCCGCGAGTATGCGTCGAAATCCCACCGTTTGCACCAATTGTATTGTGAGCGATTTTGTAGATCACACAATTGGGCATCAATTTTAGTGCAACAGCTTTTTAGATTCCATTTCTGGCCCGATTTCCGGCCACTCAAGAGAAGGAGAAATTTTAGGGAAGTGTTGCAGTTACGGTACTTTCGCTACGGCGTAAAAACGGACCTTGGTCGACGTTTCGTCAGCGTTGGCGCCTACATCTTCCACACTGTCGAGAGCAGCAGATGGTCGCTACTTGACAAGACTGCTGTCAAAGACGGCTTTTATCTGCTTGGTTCGGGGGGGGGGGGGGGGGGGGGAAGGTCGCCCAGAGCCCAGATATTTCTTGATCTACTACGAGCAGATAGACTTTCTGTTGTGAGGATGGTTCGTGTTTGCTTCAGCTGCACATTGCGTGGTGACAGACTTCACGACGGGGACGACGAAGTCGCTCACTTCACTTGTCATACATCTTGGACGCTACAACCTCAGCCAAGCCGTCGAACCATACGAGCAGATAATAAAGGTGTGTAATTTACATCATCTGATTTGTTGCAAAGGTTTTAATCTTTTAAGATCACCATACCACCGTGTTGATTTAGCCCACTGAAATTACTAATTTTGTACTTACGGGCTTACCTAAATCATTTCTGCTGGCAAACAAGAAAGTGTTCTTAAACTGGAAACATAATAAATCAGCCCTCTGACATCCACAGATCGACCAACTTTTGGTCAACCCCAGTTACGGGACGAGCGAGAGGCACGACCACGACGTCAGCATCATCGTGCTGAAGACGGTCGCAGTGATCGATGACTTCGTGCGGACCGTCTGCCTGTGGGCCGACTCCCTGGACCAGCGGCCATGGCCTGCTGACCAACTCATCAACCAACTCGGCTCCGTAATAAGATTAGAAATAGAAAACAAAACTGTGGTTTCCATTTTAGTACGAGGTCTAAACCCTAAAGTCAACTACGTGAAGAAACCGAAAAAATTTGTTTCAATTGCTGGGCATTGATGGAAAATCAAAATGAAGTGTAATCTTAAAGCCTGTGCACATTCAGTATCACATTTACAGATAGGCAGATTAGGCTGTCGTCTAGAGGCTACGGGCGCCGGGGCCTAGGGGCTACGGGCGCCAAGGTTTAGGGGCTACGGGCGCCAAGGTTTAGGGGCTACGGGCGCCGAGGTCTAGGGGCTACGGGCGCCGAGGTTTAGGGGCTACGGGCGCCGGGGCCTAGGGGCTACGGGCGCCGGGGCCTAGGGGCTACGGGCGCCGAGGTCTAGGGGCTACGGGCGCCGGGGCCTAGGGGCTACGGGCGCCGAGGTCTAGGGGCTACGGGCGCCAAGGTTTAGGGGCTACGGGCGCCAAGGTTTAGGGGCTACGGGCGCCGAGGTCTAGGGGCTTCGGGCGCCAAGGTTTAGGGGCTACGGGCGCCAAGGTTTAGGGGCTACGGGAGCCAAGGTCTAGGGGCTACGGGTGCCGAGGTCTAGGGGCTACGGGCGCCGGGGCCTAGGGGCTACGGGTGCCGAGGTCTAGGTTCTACGGGCGCCGAGGTCTAGGGCCTACGGCCAGCGGCCGTCGCTTATCAATATTTTTTAATTTTAGGAAATATCCACTTGAAACGCACCAAATATGCATTTTAGACTACTTCTGAATTCCAAAAAGCAAACGGAAACTTACAGTTTTACAGAGGCGAAGGAAATTGGCCTCCTCCACCTCTCCCCGCCCACCCTCTGCACCCATGGTGGCCGCAATTTGAAAAGAAAAATTTCGCCTGCGGCCCAGAAATACGAAGTTATATTTTATAAAAATTATCCATTCTTTCCCAATAACTACATTTGCCAAGGACCACGTTGAAATTGTTGTCACATTATTTAAATAATGTGAAAATATGTAAATAGATATTAGATGGTTCTCCACAAATGCAATTATTGTTCTCATTATTTATATTTATTTTCATATTTATGGTACTAAGTGCTTCTCGGTCACTGCTCTGTTTGAGGAGATTGTCGGCCCTAAAAAGGGCCTTGGTTCTCGACGTTTCGACGATGCACGGCTCGTCATCTTCAGGAGACTGATGACACCAGTCTCCTGAAGATGACGAGCCTTGCCTATGGGTATGTAAAGGGGCCATAAAAAACCTGCCCAAGTCTGGCTCTGTACACATTACGCTTTGTCTACGCTTTCGAGCCCATGGGCTGGCATCCGAGCCCGTCGGAGCCCGAAACGCTCGGAGAGGCCTGAACGAGACGGATTCTCAATACTCACATCCGCTTTGGAACCCGATGGGCCTAGCCCACGGGCTCGAAAGCGTACTGGGTATTACTGGGTATTACTGGTTTCCTAACGTTTCCTGGCCTGTACCAGTAACCAGCAACATATAGCTAACACAAAAATGGGCTAGGACAAGTTGAGAAACCTTGGTTAAGACTTTACTTAGCAATAATTTGTGGCATTCAATGCCCAGCTAGAAGTTGTTTTTTTCCCCTTGAAAACTAGAGCTAAGGCTAGGACAAGGCATGAGTCAAAAAAGTAAACTTGTCTCCTGCCAAGGATCCTGATTGCAGACTCCCTTTTGGTCGAAGGACTTTGATCCCAATTCCAGGCGCCCGGCTGGGGCAAGGACGCCAACGGCGAGACCGCCAAGGACTTGCGTCTGGCGCGCATGCCCGTCGTGTCGCTGGCAGAGTGCTTGGAGAGCGACGTCGAGTTCTTCGCCGCAGTCGTCTCGGACAAGACTTTCTGCGCTGGCTTCAGAAACGGTACGGGCGATTCGAGCTTGGCGCACAGCTATGCAATGTCAGTGACACGATAGCTGGGCTTAGAGCTATGCAATGTCAGTGACACGATAGCTGGGCTTACAGCTATGCAATGTCAGTGACACGATAGCCATGGGCTTACAGCTAGCAACGTCATGTGACACGATAGCCATGGGCTTACAGCTAGCAACGTCATGTGACGCGATGTCATCAACATTGGCTCTGGACCAATCAAATCCATTTGGCACATTTCTGTCGACAGCGTGTCGTATACAAGGATGACAACTCGACATGTTCTAATTGGAAATTCTAGATAAAGAGTGGGAAGTTTCTGGGGTGCATTTTGTTGATATCGTTGCTGTCCCGCTGCCAGGAACGACTCTTTGCAACGGGGACAGTGGAGGAGGACTTTTCTTTTACCGGGAAAACCCGAAAACCCAAAAGATGGCTTGGTTCGTCCGAGGGATCGTCAGCCTCAGCAAGACGGTAAGATTGAAAAAGAAAATCCAACTGGAACGCTGTAAATTAGAGTTATATAATATACACACAATAACTGTCAAAACAAAGACTGTCAAAACATTAGTTGGAACAGAAATCTGTGCGAATGTGCTAATTTGTGCTGGTTTGTGCTATACTCCATTTCGCGTTAAGGGGGACAGCGAATGTGCATCTTCCTCGAGGACCCACTGCTGCTAGACACGAGCTAAGAGTTTCAAAACTGCCCATAGAGCCTTTTGTCCGACTCTAGACATGGCTTGTGAGTTTTGAAACTCTTAGCTCGGGTCTAGCAGCAGTGGGTCCTCGAGGAAGATACAAAACGTGAAATGGAGTTTAGAAAGTAGGAACTGAAACATTTTTTATGAATATACATTCCCATTCCTCATTACAATTCGGTGTATATCGGCAAAAGCCTATTATGTTGTGCCGAGCCCATCTTCTTGGCGATTTTCTTGACGATCCCTCCCTTGGTTTCCCAGGCTGTGAATGATGTCAGTTCATGCGGTGAGAACAACTTCGTGGTGTTCACGGACGTACAGAAGATGCTGCCCTGGATCGAGCCAAATCTTGCTACGCAGCCGCCAGCGGGATGAAGAGATCGGTCCATGTTTTGAAGACTCCTCGACTAACGTCGAGGAGCCCTGCGCCCCTGTGCTACATATTATAACGTCACACATAGCGACGTAAAAATCTGACATAAGAGTAACGGAAATAAACGCGGTGCGCTGAAGAGTGACCAATCCTCCCTAAATAATGCGCGGTCTTGCCGCGCACCCAACGTGCCTGGCATGTATCAAATTGTGTTTCGCGGGAAGGTGTAGTTGCATTTGTTATGCAGTTGTATTTGTTTTGGGATTGTATTAAATGAATTGTGATGAAGTAAAAAGAACTGTTTCAATTTGAAATAAAGTTTATATTTTTAAATGAAGATGTAGGGATTCTACATCTTTGCATTGAAAAATATCATACAGGCCCATATATATTTTTTTAATATGTAATATTGGCTGCTCATATACGTTATTTCCACATCAACTTTCATCAGCCAGTGTGGCGCAGTGGTTAGCCCACTTGGATGACAACTCGAAGGTCCCCAGATCGAATCCGGGAACTTGCAAAAAAGTTGTGCAGGAAGTGTATATGCTAGGGGTAGTTTTTTTGACTGTCAATATAGAGACTTAGCAATTTCTGCAAAAGTATCTGCCCTGGTGCTCCAGCGTCCGGGACGATCTCACATGGCGTTGAAGCCACCGAAGGGGCACGGCGAAGTCAGGCCACGTCCGTCGCCACCCACTCTGGACCCCCATAGGGGGTCTCGTGGAATTACGGCAAGCAGTACAGTGGACGCTGATGGACAAAACTCTCGCGAGTTGTTGTCGAAAATCTTCGCCGACGCCGGGGTTCGAACCCGGGCCAGTCTAGTAAATGAATAATTACTAGGCTGAACGCTTAACCAAGGGACCACCAGAGCAGATAATAAAAGCTGAAAAAAATGTTCTATATGAATTACATAGGAGCCGGAATTCAGAATAAAGCGCACTCTAGGAGCCGAGGTTCATCGCCTGGCTACTAGAGTGCGCTGAGAACAGTGTCGGGACACGGAGATGTGAATCAAACGTAACTGCTTTCACTTGGCTGTGTGTGTTGGAGGTGCCAGGTCGGCAGAGGTGTCTTATCTGAAGTGTTCTTCGGGCCCTTTGGTACCGTCTTGCCCCGTTGGAGGCGGCGAAGGTTCCTGTTGTACTCAGCTACATGAGTCTTGGTTCCCTGAACACGAGGAGCTACAAGTTGACCACCCTGAGCACGATAAGTTACTCATATTTGACGCAACGCCAATACTTTGGCCGCAAGGTCGATTTCAAACATGAATAACTTGAATAACTCCCCCAGTTTTGACTTGAGAAAGAAACAGGTGTGTGCATTAGACTCCCCATGAAATTCTACCCCTATTGACACCCATTGTGAGACGAAGAGAGTTGGTCAAAATTCAAATTTTTTTACATTTGAATTGTGAATAGCTCCCCCAGATTTAGCTTTAGAAGGGAACAGGTGCTTGCATTGGACTCTCCGTGAAATTCTACCCCTATCTACACCCCTTGCGGAACGAAAAGAGCAAGTCAAGAATTTTGACCTGAAAATATCGGAAAAAATCGTGATGTATACATCACGGTTTTTCTCGATTTTGGAAGATTCGCCTATACTTTGGCCTAAGGGGTAGTTGACCACCCTGAGCACGATGAGCTACTCAGATTTGACGCAACTCTATTACTTTGGCCGCAAGAAAGATTTAAAACTTTAAATCTTGAATAACTCCCTCAGTTTTGACTTGTGAGGAACACATCAGTTTGCATTGGTCTCTCCGTAAAATTCCACCCCTATTGATCACCTTTCGCGAGCCAAAAAAAAACTTTTTTTTACGTAGGCTTATGAATAGTTAAGCAACACTGTGCCGAGTCGGTGCGTTGGATGGGTGACCGCCGTGAACATCAGCACCGTTCAAGGAAGAGGTTATAAACCCCTCCAAAGCACAGATAAGTGGAGGAATCCTGCTCCTTGAGTTGTATCGTCCTTCGGAAGGGCCTTAGTGCCTGCACCGGGTCCACCCACGCCGGGTACCTACGACAGGGTCCATTGTCAAAATGGTACGTCGTTATCACCATGGAGTCATCACAATGATCGCAATGTAACACGTTTCTGGGACGACGCTCGGAATTAGACCAAGGGGAGACTCAAAATATCATGGGGGTGGCACGCTAATTTCACCGAATGGAAGGGTGGTGGTGGCAACGGAAGCTTCACTCATTTGGCAACCAATTTAACACAAAATGCGGTTTTGGAAGGCAACCTTCTCATTTTAGGGCCGCAGGGAGAAAATGTTAACTTGACGGTAATTCGTAAAGCCTTTGGAGACAGTGTGTTGTGTCACCCTCCCTGGCAATTTGACTGGATTAAATTACTATCTGTGTTATTATATTATAATTTAAAAATGTACTATTGCTTACTTGAATTTAATTATTATTAACATTTGTTTGCATATAAATATGGTGATAACTGTTAAAATTCACTGCCTGCTAAAAATCATCAAGCTATTTGCGTCGCGCTGACGGCACGAGTTGCCGAATGCAACGAAACGCTCCAAGCACCGCAAGCCTGCTGCCTACCGCCTCAACGCCACCCTCCACGCTTGGGCAGCAAGCGCTGTCGTCCTGCCCAAATATACTTTTACAATAACCTTCGGTTGTCCTGTCTGTCCAGCCATGAGTACGCGGAAATAGCCTTGAACCCGAGCCTCTAGGAGCACCTCGCCAGCTCTCATCGGGCGGCATGGGGTGCTTACCGGTCAGCCGGGCTCGGCCGCAAAATCGACCAGCCTCGGGCTCGGCTCGCCAAGAGCGGCACACATGCAAACCACAGCGGTTGGTGTGCATGAGTCAGTGGCTCTGTACAATATTATGCATTTTGGGGAACACCATCCTTTCAATGCAAAACCATTATTGCAGGAGGGCACTGCAGGTAGTGCAGGTTATGGCACTGCACCCTCAAGGAGTATGTTGTGGAGGGTGTGTGGGGGGAGGGGGGGAAGGATTTGAAATCTAATTGCTGCCCCTCCGCGAGAAACACTCTCGAGCCGCTACTGGTGTCACCGTACTTTATACTTGCCCGGCAGGCTGTAGCTTTCCACGTAAAGATAATTTGTTGGTTGTACACCTTGTGGGATCTCTGATGTAGACATACAGTTGTGTTTGAAATCCCAAATTGACAACAGGGATCCTCCACTTATCCATTCTATCGAGAGGTTGAAGCTGTAGTGCAAACTGCAATACCTCTAACCTATCTTCCGAACAGAGCTGGCCATGAAAGCGATAATCAGTGCTCAGAAGTCACCCATCAGCACAGTGTTGCTTAAGCTGGTTTACCGAGCGGTGTACTCGGGCCGCTTCCCGTGCAGAAATTTACCTCTAGATGGACACACTTTATAGACGATCACATATGTCGGGTCGCGACAACACGTATATTTATGGTAGCAATACTCATTTGGCAACCAGTTGACTCCCATCCAACATTGAAGGATTTCACCCGTCAGTTAATTGAAAGTGTTGTAAAGCAACCCTGTAGTGCCAGTGCAGAGCTCATTTCCAGTGCTGAATAAACCCCGTACTGGACCCACTTTATATGATCGCACCTCTTATCGGATCGCAAAGAAACAAAAATCTACATAATCCTCAATCTCATGACAACCAATTTACATAATTCACATCTCGAATATCCCACTGGAAATTCAAAGAAAGCTTCGTTCAATCATCGTCATCATTCATCAAGAACCTTAACTTCAGTGTATCAAAACGTGATTATGGTATCAATATCAAGCTCCTGCTCGGCAGCAAACAAACTTACTTTGTGGCTCTTTGAAATTATAATGTGGACAAATGACTGAACAGCTGTCATAGTTACCAATTCAGTTGTTTAACAATAAGATACCGGTACCGGCATAATTAAGATCTTGGATCTAGTTACCTCAAAAAAAAAGCATTGATGCAGAAGAGGAATAATAATATATTCTGAAGCATTCGGAAAAAAATTCGAACTTACGTTTGTTTTCGTTTTAACTATTAATGGCTATGCAAAAATGGAAGGTTCCCCCAATTATCACTTGTAGAAACCTGAATTACAACAAATCAAGTGTCACAAGACAATTCGAAATGAAGTGAAATCCAAAAACAACAAACTTTTCATTGGGGAAAACAAGCCTTATATTTATTCATATCGATAGAACCTGTACAGAGCAATTAAATTTCAAGTAACATCACCATATCTTGATACACACCTACTTACATGTAATAATGATTAATATAATATATATTTATATATATATCTTTCTTAACAGTATGCATTATAATCACTCTTTGTCGAATCCGTATTTCTGCGTGAGCCGCAGCAGATAAATATTGCGTGGAACGTGAAGCGCACTCGCTCTGCAATCGGTGCGATGCAGTAACGAGGAAAGCAAAATTACAATCACAATATCGAAACAATTCCGTCGGGACCTGCCCATACCGTTTCGCATCAAAGTAAGCTGACAAAACTCGAGGAATATTATGACACCAAGGAATACACGCATGCGTCATATGACTGAGTCGTAAAGTTCATAATTATTCTGCAACTGAACTGAAATTTAAAAACAGGCAAAATTTTAAGTGAAAACAAGTGGCAAAGTAATCCATGAGTTGATGTACCTCAATGTCTCTTGTTTATGATAAGGTGTTCTGAGATTCTTGATTTTTGAAATAAGTAAACCCGGCCAAAAATATCAATCCCGGCAAATACATTTACAACGATGCGACCAAAATGAACGACAAAAAAATTGAAAAATGGAACAAGAAAATGTAAAATTGTAATAGCCCTCAGTTGTATCGAAACAACTAAAAAACATTCTAACAAACTTCGGTCTTTGTCAGCTTCTTAGCACTGGTTTTACAATGTTGAGTTCAAAAGCTGATCACAAGCCACAACTTGGATTGACTGACTGCTTGAATTATCCAAACTTATCATTACTGCCACTGCCCAATTCCCATTGGTTGGACCCTGCTAAGACAAATGGGAAACAAATAATCAAGGGTCATGTCGAGCTTGTGAACACACAACGGAACACAATTGCTTCTTTGTGCGTTACGTTAACCGAGATGGACCCATAACGCAACTCACTTGCTAATCAGAAGTGGCCACTTTCTAGCTAACATTCTAAAACCGACCAATAGCATATATTGGTTTCCACGCAATCATAGCCTCTTTGTTGCGGCAATGGAAAAGTTCCCTCTGTTCGGCAAGCGGAAATCAGAGCAGCAGGACTTCGATTGAACTCGGGTATTGCCGTGGCTGCAAGCCCGACGGAATTGCGCGTGTCGACGGGTACAAATGTCGCGGCTACGGCACCGCCACGCTCGACTGTGTAGAGCTCGACGAAGGAATTTGGGGCGGGGAAGGAACGACCTCCGAAGTTGACGGCTGGAAGAATAAGATCGGCGGTTGGCATGTCTTCTTTGAAGAGGTCAGAACATGATTTTACAGAATCAATGTTTTTGATATTGAAGGCATTATCAATACTAGACATAAAAATCCATATTATAACATTTCTTGGACTCATATCTAATATAACCTATCTTTAGTACAAGCTTTGAAAAAAACTATTTCAAAGTGGGATTTGAATGCTAAATCAAAAGTCTCACTGGTTTCCTGACGTTTCGTAACATATGCTAGTTACTTTATCAAGGGTGAAAGCTCGACACCTTGCTATCACCCTCGATAAAGTAACTAGCATTTGTTGAAGCATTCAAATCCCACTTTGAAACAATTTTTCCCCCTTCACAATCCATATTGTCTCGCAGATCTAAAACATAACTTGTTACAAATGTCTCTACCGCCAACGACAACAACGAAACCAAAGCCAACCTTAATGAATATGGAGAAAAACGAGCCACAAGTTCACATATCTTTATATCCTTCAGACATTGATCCCAGGTCTGTCTTGATTCCAGCACCCCCCCCCCCCCCCCTTTACGCCCCGCCTGCCAACTTCCATGGATATGGAGAAAAACGAGCCACAAGTTCAGATATCAATTTACCCTATAGAGACATTGATCCCAGGTCTGTCTTGATTCCAGCACTTCCCCCCCCCCCCCTGCCTTTACGCTCCACTCACGTTGGCCTGCGTGGTGGTGGTGGTGGTGGTGGTGGCGGTGGTCGGCCCCGCCTGGTGCTGCGCCGGACACTCGAAGTGCACGCAGTGGAACACCTCGTTGGCCGTGTTGTGCGTGCCCGTGATGCGCACAAACGCCACCGGCCGCGGCGCGAACTCGATGCGCTGCCACGAGCGACACGCCTCTTTGGTGCGGTCGGCCACCACGTCCCAGTCCCACTGATTGGCCGACACCTCCACGTAGAAGCCGTAGCTGCGCTCGTCGCAGTCCCACAGCAGCAGGCTGCCGAGATCGACGGGAATGCAGATCACGAAGCGTCAGATGTACGAATCATTGCCAGCTCTCCACTTCCAGTCGTGCAACGAAAGCACGGAAACAAGGGTTGCCCAGATATTCGGCCGTACCTAGGTATGGCAGTCTCAGGTTCTGACGGCAGCAACAAACCGGTTTTCCACAATGTTGCAGTCCGGCCCGTGAGAGAAGATGCCACAGCAGGGACTGCCCCCTCACGAACTACCAACTCATGCTACAGTCCAGCCCGTGAGAGAAGATGCCACAGCAGGGACTGCCCCCTCACGAACTATGAACTCGTGAATTTAAATTTTAGTGGCGGGAAAACAAAACACTATTTCGGCTACCAATAAAAAAATTACAACATGTATCTATTTCATAGTTATGAGTGAAAATATCAACGAATAATAGTCGAGAGATAAAAACATAAGCTTTGGTAATATTAGAAGGTATACAGGTGACGACAGGATTTCAGTTTTGTCAAATTGGCGGTTATGTAAGCTACAGTGGCTACTAGCGCTCCCAGCGGAATGGTATCTTCTTAAATAAAACGCAGTGTATAGTATAGGCCCAGTGCCCCGAGGCGCTGCCAAAAGAACCTGAGACGTACTATGGTAACTTTTCCGTCAGGTACTGGGGTGCGTTGGCAACCCATTTTAACGATGACCTGGCTCCATCCACGAGGCCACGGCACGAGGTCTCTCCGGGTAATCCTTCTATCCGCGACGGACGCAACGAACGCCCCGCGCAACTCACCCCGCCGAGCCGATCATGTACGGCTGACCGAGCTGCACGAGGATGGCGCCGCTGCCGAGCTGGTGGCACGTGTAGCCGGAGTCCCAGTCGTAGTTGCGCGTGTCCCCGTTGAGCAGCGCGTTGCGGCTGCGGCTCACGCCTTCCAGCACCGACGCCGAGCACGCTATCGTGGCCACGTTCTCCGTCGGCGCTGCAAGGGAACCGGGCGATTCAGCGCTGGATCGCGGTCTCCATACATCTCTGGCCATACATTTTTCTAAGCACTTTCATAGTTGACAACAAGTAATTGAGTACCTAAGCTGTGTTCAAGACCCGGTAAGTAAAGAACACGTTCAGCCGCATCTGAACTCTCTTTTAAGTCATGGATTTGGCCCATACTTATTCATTATTATATTGATTCATTACCAGTTTGTCATGCAAGAATCACTGGGTTCTGAAGTCAACAAAAAAGTAGCATCTCCTTTGTTTCAAAACGTAATGCCTATATTATCAAATCTATTGTGCATCTCTTGATTGCAAGTTAATTGATGCCAACAATAGGAATCCTTGAACAGTACAGCGCTAGCACAGGACCTACACCAAGACCCAGACCTAACAAAATTCAGACATGGTTTTGGTCCCATTCAGCAATGCATTTTTCTAAGCATTTATAATTGTTGGCAACAAGTAAATCGCAATCAAGACCTAGCGTGATTTGATTTCTAGGTGTAGAAATCCATAAAATACCTATTGCAGTCAACGTTAAGATTCAACTTTGCCACTGAAAATGGAGTCACGTGATCTCGTAGCCATTCCAAAGCACTCACCCACGAGTCCCTTCACCAGCGGCGGGCAGTTCAGCGAGTACGACACTTCCAGCGACACCACGTGGAACACCTGCAACATCCGCAAAGTCAGGCGACGGGCCGGCGACCGGAGCGTTCCGCCGGGAATCGCTGCCAACACAACGGTGGGACGCAGTAGCGAGGTTCGCTTGAAAGGGAGCGGCATCGTGAAACGGTGATCCGTCGACCCGGACACGGGGAGTATTGGGGAGGCCAGCAGTGTGATTTCGTAACTCTGACTGTGCCGTTCTCGGTTGCAAAGTTAAAAAATTAGCATGGAAAACAATAGGAATTTTTTGCCATCAGAAACGAAAATGGCATAAAGTAAAAGTTACAAAATCGCAAGGTTGAAGTCGGCGCCCACCTTGTTGACGGTGTTGTGAGTGCCGACGATGCGCAGGAAGCGCACGACCCGCGCGGGGAAGTAGAGCCGCTGCCACGACCGGCAGAAGAAGCCGGTGTGGTCCACCACCCGCACCCAGTCGCGCTGGTCCATCGACGCCTCCACGTAGTACGAGTACGACCTGCACGATCACAGGCAACGTTGCATGTCAATGTCAATGTCAATGTCAAGGAAGCAGGACCGCTCCCTAGCCCTAGCATTATTAAACAATATATTGTCATAATACTATCAAAAAAATTTTCTAACTGGGTTTTGTATGCTTAATGAAGTCCTTATGTTTATATTACTACGTAATACAACATGTCTATGGAAAGGGTAGCAAAGCTGGAAAAATGTTCAACCAGAGCGGGATACGAACCCAGTACCTCTTCATCGCCTAATAGGTTCCTTAAAATCTGTGCTATCCGGGCTTGCATTCTCCCGCTTCTCCTAGCTGTCGATCCTGGAGATCGCCTTATCCCACCCAGCAAGCGGGGGAATGTATCCCCGAATAGCTAAGATGACAGCGCACCTGACCGGCAATCAGGATGTCCAGGGTTTGTATACCGATTTGGTTGCACACTTAACCAGTAACAAAGTCCATCTCAACACACACACGCAATACCCAATACATGATCAGAAACGTCGTGGAAATCGGTACGACTTGATTTCACCCTTGCATCCGACGAGAGGTCTCTAGTACCTGAGGTCCTTGTCCCAGAGGAGCATCTTGATGTGGTTGACGATGGCCTGCTTGCCGAGCTTGACTAGGATGCCGTGGTCGCCGGCCTCGTTGATCGCGTGCCGCGTGTAGCCCTTCTCCATGTCGTAGTTGCAGCTGTCGCCGTCGAGCAGCGCCGCGCGCATCTCGCCCTGCAGCACCTGCGTGCCGAGACGGGCGGCCGCCACGTTCTCGTCCACCACTGCAATCCGTCAATCAACGGTCGGCTCAAGACATGGCTCGGAGTTACAACTGAATTCAGCCTATCACATTTCTAGCAGTTGCCAATGCCCGGTTTTACCAGGGATTTCAACGCCTAGTTGGGATCCAACGCAATCTGTCAGTCACATTTCTACAAGTGGCCAATGCAAACAGGTTTTTCAACTCCAAGTTGAGATCCCAACTAGGAGTTACAATAGAATTCAGCCAATCACATGCAGCGAATTCAGTTGTAAAGTCTTCTAGTTGGCATCTCAACTAGGAGTTGAAAATCTTGGTAAAACCGGACCTAAACAAAGCTGGGTTTACAGCTGGCAATGTCAGTGACGTGATGTCATCAACATTGGCTCAGGACCAATCAGAGACTCCATGGCAGAGTGGCGAACATGACGTCATACAAATCTAGAGTCGCTGATTGGTCCAGAGCCAATGTACGTGACATTGTGTCACCGACATTGCCAGCTGTAAACCCAGCAAAGTCCCTAGTTTTTTCTTATCTTAGGTTTATTCACTTTTAAGATGAAGTGGAAACCGGCACTCAGCTGGACTAGAGTTAAAGCTGGCACGGCATACTAGTTGCCTATCCTGTACCGGAGCAGTGAGAGCTGGCACGGCACGCTAGTTGCCTATCCCGTACCGGAGCAGTGAGAGCTGGCACGGCACACTAGTTGCCTATCCCGTACCGGAGCAGTGAGAGCTGGCACGGCATACTAGTTGCCTATCCCGTACCGGAGCAGTGAGAGCTGGCACGGCACACTAGTTGCCTATCCCGTACCGGAGCAGTGACACACTCGTTGCCTATCCCGAACCGGAGCAGTGACACACTCGTTGCCTATCCCGTACCGGAGCAGTGACACACTCGTTGCCTATCCCGTACCGGAGCAGTGACACACTAGTTGCCTATCCCGTACCGGAGCAGTGACACACTAGTTGCCTATCCCGTACCGGAGCAGTGACACACTCGTTGCCTATCCCGTACCGGAGCAGTGACATACTAGTTGCCTATCCCGTACCGGAGCAGTGAGAGCTGGCACGGCATGCTAGTTGTCTATCCCGTACCGGAGCAGTGAGAGCTGGCACGGCATACTCGTTGCCTATCCCGTACCGGAGCAGTGAGAGCTGGCACGGCATGCTAGTTGCCTATCCCGTACCGGAGCAGTGACACACTCGTTGCCTATCCCGTACCGGAGCAGTGACACACTAGTTGCCTATCCCGTACCGGAGCAGTGAGAGCTGGCACGGCATGCTAGTTGTCTATCCCGTACCGGAGCAGTGAGAGCTGGCACGGCATACTCGTTGCCTATCCCGTACCGGAGCAGTGAGAGCTGGCACGGCATACTAGTTGCCTATCCCGTACCGGAGCAGTGCTAAAGGTATGCAGCTCCGAAGTGATTGCCCGTTGGCGCGCTCACCGAGAGACCCGCGGTACGGCAGCTGCGAGTCCGGACACGTGGTGCGCAGGTGGATGGCGTCGAGCAGCGCGTCGGGCGTGGCCAGGCCGCGCGGCCGCACCTCGGTCAGCAGCTCGGCGACCGAGAGCAGCGGCAGGCGGACCAGCGCCAGCGCCGCGGCCGTCTCGCCGTTCGCCGCCGTCCAGCGCGCCACCGCCGAGAACACCTCCATCTCGGTGGCGTAGAACGAGTCGCGCGACAGCAGCTCGCGGAGCGCGCCCTGCGACGGAGACGGGGGTTCACGGCTATGTTTACCGACGGCGACAGTTCAAGGTCACGCTGTTGGCTTTGGTGTTAAAAAAATTCCTGCATGTGGTTCGCATAGACATACACAGATTAAGCACGCATTTGCTAAAAAGGCAATTTGTGTAAGATTTTATAGTATTTTTCATGTTAAGAAGAAAAGTTTTTGTAGACTCCAGATGTAGACGCTGACTGTCAATCATTCGTTGCTTCAGCCTATATGACTTTTATGACTTGGGGAACAAAGGGACAGCCTGCGAATGTTGCCACCTGGGGCTCTTTAACAGCAGGAGAGCCTCTTTGAGAGTGAAACTTTGCTCTCCTTCTAAACGTGGAAAATAGTATAGTGCGTGCCAATGCACGCTCTACATTGCTTTTCCACCAGCCAGACAAACACAAATGTTTATTGTGTTGCACCAATGGAAGCACCAGCTATTTTTCCACCTAAAAAGCGCCTAAGCCGATTGAGTAGCCTTTGCTCATTTTGATAAAACAGCCCGCACTGCGATTGCTTTACTCTGATTTTGCCGTTCTCAATTCCAAAGTGAAAAAAATAACATCGACAACCGGGATTTCATCCATCAGAAGCGACAGCGACAAAACGTAGAAGTAACACAATCGCAACGCAGGATAAAGACAGGTACGTGGACGACTCACGAGTGAGAGCTGCGTGAACGCTTCCGTCGCCATGACGGCGGGCGCGTGCGCATCCAGGAAGCTGAGACACACGGTCGCGAGGTGCTGCAGCTGGTAGAGCTTGGCCGCGTCCAGCACCTGGCAGGCGTTCCTCACCGACAGCACCTGCGCCACAGAATTGGCAGCCGCGTAAACATGCGGCGCAAACTGATGCAGTGACTGACTGTAGAATTTGTGATGAATTACAGGCCAAAGCCGGCTGGGCTGGGACGAAGCCGAGGGTGGACCCGGTGCCGGCACCAAGGCCTGCTACCGTCCAACACAGCACCAAGCGGCGGTCTCCGCTCCCTTGACACATCTTGACACATGACAATGTGTTGGCGCTGTCCCTGTGGCACTAGTGAATGACAGGCTGATGATGAAGTTGGCCTGTCCTGGAAGGGAGTCGAGGGTGGACCCGGTGTCGGCACCAAGGCCTGCTACCGTCCAACAGCACCAAGGGCCGGCCACCGCTTAGCCTTGTCCCTTTGACACACTGTGTTGGCGCTGTCCCTGTGGCACTGGTCTATTGGCTGTCGGTGAATGACAGGCTGATGATGAAGCTAGCCTGGCCTGGAAGGGAGCTGAGGGTGGACCCGGTGTCGGCACTAAGGCCTGCTATCGTCCAACAGCACCAAGGGCCGGCCACCGCTTAGCCTTGTCCCTTGACACTGTTTTTTTGCTGTCCCTGTGACACTGGTCTATTGGCTGTCAGTGTTTGACAAGCTAATGAAGTCAACTGTCATAGAAGAGAGCTCAAGATTAGCTTTGTGTCACCAAGTTGTGATGTCTGGTACGGTAGTACCGAAAAGTATTACGATTGGCAAGCTTTTTTCATCTGGCCTGTGAACCAGCATAGTGCAAGTGAATCAGATGCTATGGCTGTTATGTTGTTAAAAGGTAGCTAGTTTATGATATTAGCATATATCTAACGCCGTAGTACTGATCCCCTATGGATCAATTGCACTCACCTCTCTCAGATAGTCGGAAACGGAAGCCTCGAGCTCGATGAAGCCGTACTGGTGGGCCAAACCCAGTATGTCGAGCACAACGTCTTCCTTCTGGTTGGCCAACGCCATCTGGCCGGTGTAGATGTACTTGAGCAGGCTTCGGAACGCCGGCAAAGGTGTCGCCTTCAACTCGATCTCCGGCATCGTGCTCTCTCGCATCCCGCCGAACAGCAGTGCCCTAACGAGAGGATGCAATCAAATGTAACAGCACTGCATTGACTGGTTTGCATTAAAACATTCATTGCTGAAAGGGTTTTACAAGGAAGACGAGAGAGTGGATAATAGGTAAGGTTGCCAAAGTTGAATCGCATGGCCATTCCTTGCCAAAATATTTCGACATAGTTTCTCTGGCTACGTACAGGTACCTACCTACTATGATTGTGAAATAAGCTTTAAATGTTACCTGATGTAAATATGCAGGCAAGTATTTTTACAGTAGGAAGGTACCTACCTAGTCATCATGAAAGAGGTAGATAGTGGTAGGTTGGCGCAAAGCTAAGAGCCACCTGTAGGTACTACCTACCCTCTTATCTGCCTATTATAAACCTTACATCTGGTATCTTGTAGTATTTTAAAGAAACTATGGAGGGAACTAAGTACGAATGAATGTTACTCACCGGAAGTATTCACTTCGGGCGGCCAGTATGACTTTGTGTGCATGGAAATGGGCTCCGTCCACAACCAACACAACGTCGCTGTACTCATCGTTGAGAAACAGTGCACCGATATTCTCTGACAAAAAATTGATGTGCTCTATCTCGCCCGTAGGGGCACTTGTTCCCTGATAGTGGTGGCTGCTCATTGTTCTCGACCTGAAACAGTACAAGAGGGCAAAGTGAAATAACTCTTGTTATTCTGGCATATTCCAGAAATGGAAGTAGGCCTGCCAAGGTTCTCACAAGGTGTTGTCTGTTGGACTTACGGTCGTGAAGCAGCAATAACGGTGTAGACATATCTCTTAAACGAACGAGTGGCATTCAAAACACACTACTAGCTATCAGAATTAACTCGCAATAAAGAATTAACGTGGTTTATACCCAATAATGATTTGTATATCTGTCAACCAGATCCAACATACGCCATATTGAAAGTAGCCTAGCTGCTGCTACCGTGCTGCTACCTACGAGCCAAGCACGTTACCGAAACATGAAAGGAAACACAAACATTCGTAAAAAATTTGATTTATTTGTTAATATTGTCATCGTTGGTCATTATTCCCGAGTTCTGTGATAAAATAAAAAATAGCTAGTTTTCTGTAGGCCGCATTTCTTATGATTCTATCTTTGAGCTTTAAGTTTGCATGTAGCAAAAAGAGAAACTTCCATTAAGCGACTATTTCAGCATCTCCGTGAAGAGGCTCATGGTCTGGTCGTGATCTATCTGCATTTCTTGCAACAGTAGGTTGGGTATACTGTACACGTCCTGAAATAAAAGAAACACCACTTTCAGTTTCAAGTATTAATTACTAATCAAGTTATCAACTAAGGCAGTGAAAAGTATAAGTTGCAGGAAAAGTTTATATTGCAAAACTTCATTGATCGATAGCTGCCACCAAAAGAAATTAACTTTGGCAGCACGATCTTACTTGAGTCGAGTTTCTTTGTTTGCAAAACAATGAAGTTGACTTTTAAAGTTGCAGCACACTACTAACTACCTACTACAATTATTACATGCTTCAGGCTTTACGACAATAGTTACGTCGGATGATTATTTTTCTTCCAACTGGTGATTGGTTTCTATCAAGACACAGGTTTTCCCCACTTTAAATTTATCTGCCCGTAATCTGCAATTGAAAAAAATCTCCTGGCCCAGAACTGACAGAAACTCATGGTTTTTTTTGGATTGTGTTAATATTTTATTGTTTTAAGAACTTTCCAGAATGAAACCACTCGAGGGTGTCACACCAGTAAAACAAACGCAATAGTGGCTGACTGAGTCTCTAAGCTGATCTTTGGATAGACAGGATTGGGAAGGGTTTTAATTTTTTAGTGCAATGCTTACGAGGTTATTATTACTGTTGCTTATCATCATGTCAAATCCACAAAAAAAAGGAAACTTACCTTGGCTGGGCGCATGGAAAGAGCTTCGTTGGTGTCGGACGATTCACACGTAGGGACCTCGCCCAAACTTAGCAGCTGCCCCTGCAAAACATTCCGTCATCTCAACCACAAAACTTAACGAATGGTTTACAATTTTTATTGCATCTTAATTTGCTAATCTGACAGATTTGGACTGAAATTCGATTAGGTAGTACCCAAAAGGACTGAATCATTTGAATGAAGAATGATCCTGTTAACCTAATAATTTATCTATTTAAAGTGTGAAACTACAAAGATAGGTACCAAGTACAAACATAAAGATACCTACAATTGGTAGCATTTACACAAATAGTGAATATATATTAAGTTCTGGCATTCTCCTCAGACTCAGCTTTACAACTACAAGCTGAAGAATAACCTTGGGATGGTAACAAACTGTTATTAATTTGTTTCAATTGCTCTCGCATATCTCAATCTGCCACAAGACTTGGTGTAAATCACACCCACCAAATGAGAGAAACAATTTTAATCACCTAACCATATGATGAACTGTAACTATCTATGCAAACAGGTAGGTGAGATGTTGGGGTTTTAATGTTTTTTGAGAAGGGGGCAATCGCACAAGAGACATACCTCGCTGAGGCTGCTTTGTTTCCGGGACGATCGCACTTCCCCCACGCTCCGGACTTCACCCTCGGACAGCTGAAATCAAGCACAGAAAATGTGTAACGAATATCGTGCTTCAGAGTGGACAATATTCGGCATCCAAAATGACATCCAAATGACATCCGTACATCCAAAAATTTTGTGATTTTAAGTGCCAATGTGGCAAAATATTTTGTCCAAATTTGGTAACTAAACCGTGATCATCTTCTAGTGTGCTGTGAGGAAAATCTCATGAGATCAGCCTTTTGGAAACATAAAGTCCGACTGTCAACGGATTGTAAAGAAATCGCGTTGGAATATATTCACAAGCACTTAATAACCTCCTCGAATTTCGTTGGCTAGGGATAGTACTACACAAGTAAACAAAAACTTAACAAAGTCCACCTAATTACAAAAACTACAACTTGTCTGAATCAGTGCCAGAATATTAAAAAGCTCAGCCTGACAGCCAATCTGGCGGACAACGCGACCATGACGATTCGCGCATCTCTGCAGCGCCGAGTGGCTCTCTCGCTCGAGACCACTCGCTCTCCTGGGCGCCTGGTACCAACAGTGAATTTCACGTCCAAGTTTTAGCCGACTTGACGCTGAAACTGCGGCTGTGTCCTCAGCCTTCGGTCTAGGCTGGCCTTGCGTGCTCGCGTGTAGCTCGGGTTGCCTGCCAGGCCAGGGGTTCACGAGCAGAAATGCAAGGGGAAGGTAAGTATATTATGGAGGCGTTTAACGACGCACGGTTTTAAGTTTTGTGAACCGGGTATAATTGAGGATTAAAATAGAGCCTGGCCTGGAATGCAGCCGGGGCTAGACCCGGTGCCGGCACCACGGACTGGTCTTTAGTCAATTTTTAATCAGTGAGGCTTTATTTAACCGGGTTTGAAATAGGTATTTTAAAATATATACCATGTTTCTAAGGTTCTATGCTCCACATAACACCAACAATAAAAAAAAAGAGATACCTAGGCTAAGTAACTTCAGAATCCCTATTCCCAAAAGTGTGCCTCATGTTGTAGACAACCAATCAGTTTCAACCTCCTGTAACTCTGCCGCTGGACCCGAATGTACCGTCACACTCACGCTGGAAGCGGAAGTTCCCCCCTCGCTCGGCGACGTCAGCGTTCCCGCCATCATCGCGGCCCTCGACGTTCGCCTCCTTTCACGAGGCGACAGATTCGATTGGCCGGTCACGGAGCTCCGCGTATTCGAACTCTGGCTCGCTTCGTCCGATTCGATAGCTCTGCTCGCTTCCGCAGCCTTGGAGCGCGGTGATCGGTTTTTTTGGCTTTGGATCGGAGACTTGAAATTCTTCGACTGGCCGAACAACGGGCTCCGAGCATTCGAACCCTGTCTCGAGTCGTGTGATTGGCTGGCTCGGTTGGCCGCAGATGTCTTTGAGCGCTGTGATTGGTCACTGCGGTTCGAGGACCTCTTGCGACTCGGGATGCTTGTCTGTGCCGGGGTCAGCGACACGAAAGCTGAAGCAAACGACGTTTCTGTTAGAAGACGCAGGACCGATCGATGATGAGGCGACGACTGGCAAGCAATCAGAATGCGCAAATATTTCCATTGTACCTACTAAAGAAAACTTTACTTTCAGGCAATGTGCTAGTTTCACTATTCCTGGAGAATGAAAATGACCAACAAAGAGGTTGATCATGTTCAGAGAGCCAAGCTATGAGTTATAGGTTTAAAAGCAGGCAGACATTCATTTAATGAAAATACTATAAGATACGTCAACCAAACGCTTCAGGAAAGGTATAAACCCTACAAATTTTTTGAAATTCAAAATACGCAAAAACAGAATCAGCAATCTTGCCTGGTATGTTCCGTGACGTATCGGCCCCCCGATTGGTCGCAGTCGTAGCCCCGCCCAGTCCGAGCACGCTGACAGCCCGCCCATTGGTCAACGGAGCCACACCCCTGCCCGGCTGGAGCTTGCCGATTGGCTGGGGCCCGGTCTGCTTGCTGATTTGCTGACGCCCTGCTTGCTGTCGTGCTGCTCGCCGAGTTGTGATGAGATTCCGTTTCATGGGCTGCCCGGTGTTTTGCTGCGTGGGCGAGCCAACGGGGTTGCGGGCCGGTGACGTGGCTGCGCCGTGATTGGGCGACAGCGGCGGACTCGGCGGTGGCGAACGTCTTGGCGGCGGGTGCGGCGGACTTCGGATGCGCGACGAGATCGGGCTGATCAACGGCGAGGCTGCGGGCAACGGGACTTTGTGTTAGTGGCGCAGCTAGTGGCCAGATTCATCGATGTAGAAACGGTGTACCGTCATTAGCAAATATCTTTTTGAAGCCAAATACCATGAACGAGATAGGTCCACGCAGAAATGTCATGTTGTTTCACTTGAACAAAAATACTACGTTACCAGATCATAGATTAATCTTGCAAGTAGGTACCAAACGCACTCGTAGTAACTGTTGGGCTTCGTTGGTTAACTTACATTTCAATGCAATTTTATGTTGAGTTGTTAGAATAGTGAGTGAGTACAGTTTTTCTTGTTGTACTTATGATTGGGCTGCGATTGGGCTGTGTATGATTGGGCTTGTTCTTGTTACCAAAATAATGATTTTGGTGTTTTGTTGGTTTTGTTATATACAACAAAGAGTTCAGAACTAGACCTTTAAGTTTGAGACCTGGAAAGCGACTGCTTAAAGTAATCGACGATTAATCGATGTTTATTGGTAGCACACCCATTGAAATAAGCAGGTAACATTTACCTATTGATCATTTACCATTAGCTACCGAACGATATATTTTTACACAATCACTAGCCAAGGGTTTCTATGGATCTATCAATGATACAAATTTTAGTGGGATGGCTTCTGACTTGGGGAATTTCAGAGTACAGAAATGTAGGAATAGTGTAAAGTATGCCATTCAGAATTCAGAAAAGGTACTGAGTGGCTGCCTGCTATAATCTCACGAGCAGAAACTTGCATTTGCCGGAAAAATGAAACCACGGCAAGGCATTCCCGAACAAACATCCTAGCTACACGGAGCTTTACCTAAAAAAACTACTTGATAATCAATAATTATTCCTGTGATATGTGATCTTTTTTATGCTGTGTGCTGAGTAGGTATTGCAATAATTATATTGTACTTCTGTCTAATGGACAGAATGAGCCTGGTTCATTGTAGCAGCAACAAGTGTTGTACCAATGGCATTGCCTTCGTCGCTGCCTTCGTCGCTGCCTTCGTCCGTCGAGGCAAGCGCCACCTGCACCGTCGTGCCGTCGTTGTCGTGGAAATGCATGTTTCTCTGGCCGACCGCGGACTCCATTACTGTTTCCACTGTTTGGTAGTCGTCACGGAGTTTAAAGTCTCGTTGGTTGGCCATGGATTCCCTTAGCGTAGCCATTGTTTGGCCATTATCGCGGAATTTTATGTCCCGATGGCTGGCGGCGGGCTCCGTTAGAGATGCAAGTTTCAGTGCTAGGAGCGATTCTTCCAAGATTGGGTTGAGACCAGGGATCGACGCTAGCGACGGCAGCGAAGGCGCGCTCGACTGAATCGTACTGGAACTGGTCGGCAACCTGCGGAGGAAACCGTTGGGATTAACGAAGTCCTAATGCAAAAACGCCTTATTAGTATCGCAGAGTCCTCGGCATTATAACGGAATAATGTGTTCTGTTAGCACACAGTCGAACAAGTCTGAATTCCACGAGTTCTTTTGCGACAATTCAGTACATTGTTTCTGAATTAAATAAGATGCCAGAAAAATTACTGTCAGTGTTTGAACTAAAAGTAATTAATTTTAAATAGAGTGATGAGCAGCATCTGTAGGTAAAATTCAATATTGTGAGTGTTGCTTTTTTTTTTATCATGGGTGCATATTAAATAAGATGCCAGAAAAATTACTGTCCATGTTTGAACTAAAAGTAATTAATTTTAAATAGAGTGATAAGCTGCATCTGTTGGTAACATTCAATATTGTTAGTGATGCTATTTTATCACGGGTGCAGGCCTCAGTGAACCACATACATCAAAAGGTAGGTGCTCTTGAAACCGAAAGGGTGGTGGGGGTGACCTCGTCAGCAATGTAAGCATATCAAATGTTGACTGTTAATCCATCCCCTTCTCAACGCATCAACGTCTAGATTCACAAAGAGGGGCTAAAAAAAAAGAATCAGGAAAAAATCGGGGTTAAATATTTTAAGCAAAACAACTGAGTCCAAGCCCCGAGCTCCGATACCTGAGAGGAACAGCCTCCTGGGCCCCACCCGACGGCGCCATCGCGTCTGAGAGGCGTCGAAACTCCGAGGAGAGCGCCTGCACGCGTCCCGCTAGCTCCTCCATCGTCTCGAAGCCTGTCGTCGCCGTCTCGGTCGGGCATTGGGTCGAAGTCGTCGCCGTCGGGGCGATGTTCACGTAGCTCGGCGTCGAGACGCCCAGAGGGCGGCGGGGACGGCGTGGGGGCGAGCTGACCTGGTGGGACACGGGGGTGTGAGAGGCAGTGTTTGACAGGAGTTGACAGGTAACAGCTGAGGTGATTGAGGACCAGTGCTGAGCGTGTCTTTGAGGCTGAGCGCCGCCAACACTAGGTTTGATTTCGGCCATGTGCGACAAAGAGCAGACTTAATAATGGGTTTTGACAAAGGTGGGGTTCTCAAAAGCATCGAAGTTAAGCAAAGTGTACCTTAATTGTTTCCAGAAGCGTTTTGGGGGGCGCCGAGGGGTTCAGGGGGCGCAAATATCTCTCGGGATACGATTTTTTAGGGATTGCCGTCGTAAAATTTCATAAGACTTTCGCGGCGGGGGGGGGGGGGGGGCATCATATTCACGCTACGCCACTGATTGTTTCGTTTTGGTATTGAGATAAGAGATAAGAAGTTAGTGCAACAGCTCCAATCAACTTGCTAGTTAACCCTCAAAAGGCAGCATGGATTAGTGAAGGAATCCTGTTGTTAGTGTGTCATAATTTGCTGTTTGATGCAGCTCGGTCCGCCGTAAGGGAACCACCATGGTATGCTTTTAATTATGGTTTCCATTGAAAATACATGTCAGCTTTCAGGGACCTTCAGTACTTTGAAAGATCAACCAGACCCGATCAGAGAGTGAGCCCGTCGATGCGCAAATTGGGAGTTCTTTGCAGTTGGGAAAAAACCACTGAGTGCTGCCAAATTGTGGCTACTTTGGTCTGGTATGAAATGGCGTACAGCAAGAGCATAGCAGTAATCAGATCACGAACCTTGATATTCTCCTTCTCACGCTTTTCGTCTCCGCCTTGCCGCTTCCTCTCGCCGTCGGCGTCGACCTTCGCGCCTCCACCCTCAGCCAACTTGCCGACGCCCTCCGTCAACAGACCCAGCAAACCCTCGACTCTCTCGGCGCTGGCCACGCCGCGATGCTCCAGTCGCGCCAGTCTTGCCGTCAACGCCGCCACCGCGCGGGTCACCTCCGTCGGCGGCGTCCCGTGCGAGACGTCGACGCCCTCCGGAGCGTCGCTGGCCACGAGCCGGGCGACGCTCAACAGCGACATGTTGGACACGGGGAACGCCACGTCCTCGAGCTCGAGCGTGGGTCCGACTTGCACGCAGCACGCCCGTCGGATCGTCAGCGACGGCAGCCGCTGCGACGTCAGTTTCCTCGCGCGGGTCTCCTCTTCGTCGGGCGGCCGCACGACCTCCAGCACCGCGACGTTGACGCCTTGGCCCGCGGGACGCATCTCGACGAGTTTGGCGTTGGGGAAGACGCCGTCGTGGGGCGAGCGGCACACGGCGTGCACGGCGGCGTTCGGAGAGTCGTCGCCGACTTGGAGATAGTCTTGGAGGCGAGGCGGCGACGGGGAGCGTCCCTTGTGGCGGGGACACGACACCGAGGGGCGTTTGCCATGGGGCAGTCCGTCTTCGGAGTTCGATCTGGGCTCTCTGAGCTCCATTGGCAAAGATCCCCGGCGATCCCTAGATGGAGATGATCTACGTTCCCCGGGAAAGGAATCCCTGTGTTCACTGCAGGTAAACGGTTCTCTGTTTTCTCTGCCAAATGATTCCCTGTGCTCCTTGCAAAGTGATTCCCTCTGTTCCCTAGTAAGAGTTTCACTATTTTCCCTTTGTTCTCGGGCACGTGATTCCCTACTTTCCCTAGACAGCGGCGGTACCCTAGGCTCCCTGCCGCCCTTCAACCGTGTCGCGGACGTCCTCCCGCCAGACACGAACGCCTCCAAGACGGGCGGCATGAAGTCGACGCCGATCGGTGCGTCTCTGTCGCCGGACGGCAGGTCCATGCGAGAGCGGCTCGGCGAGACTCGACGCGGCGAGGTCCGCTCGGCGGCATCGCGCGATTGACGCCTCCGCTCGAGGTGGCGCTCGGGCGAGCAGCAGAGTTGCACGTCGAGGCTGACGCCGCGCGCCGGAGCGCGTGACGTGGGCGACGTTCTGGCATGGCACCGAATAGTGAGGATTTTTTACAAGTGCTCATTTGGTGGGTAAATAATTTAATTGATGCTACTTCCAACTGAAACTTAAAATGATCTTATGTCCAGCAAGATATCAAGACACCTATTCTATCGACTGAGAATTAAGAATGTCTACATGGACCAAAAACTCTACCTTTACCTTCTTACTTCATCTTCAGACTTAAGAGCATATAATATCTTAAAATCAATCCAAACTCTTGGGCATGGACAATCTCGTTCTGCATATGGGTGCCTGTTTCAAAAATGACCCGGACCATGCCTAACGGTTTGGTTTGCTGGAAACACCAGTTCATCGTGACCGTGAGGTAACCAAAGTTAAGCAACACTTCGCTGAGCTTTGGTATTTTGTATTTTGTACCATTGTAAAAAGAGATTTAATTTATTTACACAATATCTCTGCAACCTACTTGAAGTCCTCAAAACCATGGATAAGTAGAGGAATCAATTGTCATTCGAGTTCTACCGGCCCTCCCCTAAGCCCCCTTTCGACAGAGTCCCGGCACCAGTTTGCCAGCACCTCCCTTCTAGGCTAGACCCACCTCTTCTCGGGCAACGCGACGTCCACGTGGTCCGTGTTGAGTCTGGTCATAAGAGCACGCGCCTCGGCCAGCAGATGGCGCGTCTTTGCCGCGCTCGGTAAGGCGTCGGCGTCTGCGGGCGACGTCAGACACTGCGCCGCCGACGGACTCAGCACCAGCAGGTGCGTCTCGCCGAGCTGGTGGGCGCGCGGCAAGGATGTTGTACGCACAATGGGGGGGGGGGGGAAGGGGGGGGGGCACAGAACGGTTTGGCGTGATGGGGACATCAGCTAGTAAGAAAAAAATCTTCAATAGCTTCCATCTGTAGGAAATACGTCCCGGGTATGCATTTTGGACTGAGGCTGGCTGAAAAATAGTCAGTTTTCAACCGAAAATTATAGGCAAGGTTCATCAGAATTAAAATAGGACAATGGACGTGGAAATGTTGTATCATAAGGTCAGAGAGTTTGATGTAATCTGTAATGGTCATTATAAACGGCGAAAATGGTGAGTTGCGAAAACTTGTACAAACAGTAGGCCAGAATCAATATGCAACACCCAACCGGTTCCAGTAGAGCTCATGATGCCACGGAGATGCAGCAAATAGCAGAGAGCCTCGGCCAAATATGCAAACTCGCGTCTTTTTTGCAGAATTGTGCCATGCCACCGGCTCTAGTGGGATATTCGAAGTTAAGCAACACTGCTATGAGTTGGGTATTGGTTGGACTACCAAACATACTCATGGTCGTGACTCATGGCCATTAGCGATTCGAAAGAAAAATCATGGGTGGAGGGAAACTAGCAATTCACTCAGCATCCTTAATAATATCTCGACATCAAGGACTAGTGAAGAAAGCATGTCATTTGAAATGTAGTTAAGTCCTTAGGAAAGGACGGTAATAAGCTGGTGGTACAAATTCTCTGGTGGCTCCTTTCTTGATTAATCAAGAACGTAATTGAATAAACAACGGGTTACTTTTTGAAGGAAAAAGATTGACTATTTGGTCGGCTCGGTTGCTCTGGTTCGAAATGCGGAACACACCCTCCGTGGGCGCAGAAGGTGTACTTACATCCGGAGGCAGGTACGCATCCAGTGGGCATCCCGAAGTCCTTGTTGACGTACCCGACCGCGAAGTCGTCGCCTCTTTTAGCCGGCTCCTGGACAACAACACACGTCAATGCTTCGCCTTCCCTGGACCTTTGGAGCCCTCGGGCATCGCATTCAGGGATACTGACTGAAATCGACAACAGTTCCAGCACTGGCAACAACATTTTTAAAATTATATCTCCATTTCTGAGATTTTTAAATAACGGTTCTGATCCCGATTATGAAACTTTTAAAATATTTTGATTCTAGTTCTGATTATTTAAAAACTTTTGCATTCTTGTTCCTCCGCAATAGAGATTTCGGTTCGAATACCGAACAGTTTCGATTCTGGCTCTGTGAAACATACCGAAATTGTGGAATGGCGAAGTGGTTCACAGCCGTGGTTAGATGGTGTATGTGTAGTGCGGTTTTTCTCTGGTTCGAGTGACTTTTGGTCCTTGACGTCAGTGCCGTATTTACCACATAGGCAGAGTAGGCTATCGCCTAGGGGCGCTGAGGCTTTAGGGGCGCCGGCCGCAGGGCGGCGCCAGCACCAGCACCAGCACTCATGTTGTTTTTATTTTTAATTTTTTTATAAACATTGTGAACTGCGATGTCTTGTGTTTTGTGCATTATATAAGCAACAATACTTTTGAAATCTTAGTCTTAGTTTATGTGGCCATGTATGTAGGTATATTATATACCTTGAATTCACGCGAGGAAATTGAACGGCGAGAATTATTTCTTTCATGCGTATGTGCGCTTATCCGCATTTTCTGTGTGAAAGGCTGTTCCAGTCGGGAGGTACGGACTGAGAAGTTTATTGAACTCATTTTACGATAGAATTAAATGTACAGTTGCGAATTCAGCTCCCGAATTGGCAGAATGGCTAATTCCACTCCTGGAACTATTAATCGCTTTTTTCCGGTTGTCAAATGTTGGGGAAAACATTGAGCATGGAGCACTCCAGTGCGCTTTCGTTTGCGCTGCTAACAAGCTGGGTATAGTGGGTATACGCATTCACCCTGCGCGATTTTCGGGCATTTTCTTTATTTGCGCATTTGCAAGTTTCGATAGTAAATCAATGAGCGATACTAGAGCTCAAATCAAAACAAAATCGCTAAAGAGCGCGACATAAATCAGCCAGATCATGCCCAGCAGCAAGCGCAATGCAGGTAAAATCAAAATATCATTATTGTTTACTACTTATAGTTCGGGTTACATTACAATACCTGCAAGATAGAGGTACCTATCAAGTACCAATCTATACCAGTCCGTTGTATAATTTCTCTTACAAAATCGACGCATCTTTCAAAATTGGTTCCTTAGGCTTTACTGATGAGCATTGGCAGCTTATAGGGGCGCCACGAAAAAAACTGCCTACTGGCGCATATTGCTAAGTCCGGCCCTGCTTGACGTCGGCGTCAACGCCAACGAAACGTCGATCACGGTCCTTTTTAGGACCAAAAGTCACTCAAACCAGAGCAAAACCGTACTACACCATACCGGAATTGTTTCGAGTTCCGGTTCGGATCCCTGAATCGGCAATGTCCATGTACGACAATGTACCATAGCAAGATGGACATAACATGGATGCCAGAACATTGGACGCCTGCATCTCTCAAAGCAGCAAACCAAGATGCAGATGCAGAATCAGTTCAGGAGCTCACTTCAGGTACCAAATCATTTTCCTCAAACACATTCTTAATCCATATACATTTAACAATTACACAGAAACACACAAAGCTGGTCAACCCTCACAAGCCTAGCTACAGATTACTAAAGAAATAAATGGTCCCAATAATCAGTAAAAGTTCTGTTGCCTGTAATAAGAAACACACATGAAAAGAACCTGCTTGCAATTATTTACTTTTATATAGGGAGGTACGTACTAGGTATGTAGGTACCTAATTTGTGCTAGTATACCCAAAATGGAGCCAATCTAGTTGGCACACCAATGACACTGACAGAGCTTTTCCAAAATCAACAAGTTAAAAGCAATCAAGTCACCAAGATTCTTAAAGAAATGGGATATATTCTGGGATGAGGATATATGGGACAGGACAGGAGTACAAGACAAGGCAAAATAAAACCGCATCGACTGGATATTGAACACCGAAAATAGGCATATATTCGCTCTCGCCGCTGCCGCCGCCGCTTTATGTACAGTGCGGTCGGTCGGTCAGACGAGAGAAACATGATGCTACAAACGCGCGGGGCGGCACGAAGCCGACCGCGCGGCGACACCTCTTCCGAAAGGTGCCCGGATATCTTACAAACACATCTCACAGGGCCAGCGGCCGAAAGCAATCGCCTCCGAGACTGCAGCCGCCGAGCAGGCAGCTCGCCACGCCGCAAGGAGGTACGAAAGGCGCATTTGCCACTCGATAAAACATTTCATTTTCGATGACATTTTCGGGAAAGTATTTTCCAAAGCAGCATGGATCTTTTTCCTTTGATTAGATGCACGACATTAAAAAAGAGTTCCGTGTATCAAGTATGCTGAGGAAAAATCAATTCCATTGTGGCAGCCATACAAAGCATGGCCACGGCATGGAATTCAGAAACACCGGTTCTAAAGTTTCGTACATTGTTTCATCGTAATGGGCGCTTACAGAGTGCCATCGTAACCTCCGTGCCTTGATTGTGGAAGCGCAGTCTCCGAAAGGACTGGTTTCGACTGAAATTTCAAGTAACATCATGACGTTTTGTTTACATTTCAAAGTAATCCACCGTTTAACAGGCCACTTTGAAGGGAGCCGTTCAAGCTCTGAAGCCGGCACAGCTTTCGAAAGAGCTCGGCTTGAAATGGAAAAGAAGACGGCCATGCCTGTCCCGGTGGTGGAAACTAGTAAGAAATCACTCGTAAATGTACATTAAAGACGACGCTTCCAAAAGTATACTCGACCGTTTCCCTTAGCCGATGTACAAAAAGGGTGATGAGGACAAAATGGTCGAGCGTAGTTCGCCAAACGTCGTTCCAAAACTAAGGTGACGACACGAAATAAGCGGCATCGTGCCGAAACTTCCATCTTACATTACAAATCGTACGCCTTTGAACGATAGGCCGCAAAATCAACCAGTTGGCTTCGTAGGGAATGTCAGATTCAGTCCTATATATCTCAAAATCGTAGAAAAATCCCTTCCTCACCAACCACAACGTTAACAAAGATAGCTCTTTGCGCAAATTTCTTCCAAAATCCGACTTGATTCACAAAAAAAACGTAACATCCCCATTATTGCCAACTGGCAGAATTCAACGGCTACAACAACACATAAGTAGTCATGGTGAAAACTGGCCCCCAAGATCGTAGAAAAAAACAAACGAAACGTCGGCCGGCGGCCGCTAGTAGAAAAAAGAACGAAACCGAAGTGCGGCCTCTGTACATTAGCGAGTTGGGGTTCCGTGCGCGGGGCGGGCCCGCAGTGACTAGGTCCCGGTCGGACAATCGCGAGCCAGGAGCAAACGGCGCGAGGAAACGGGTCACGGTCTCGTCAACGTTCATCGCGTCCCTCATAGATACAAAAGCATGCGTTGAACTGAGTTACAACGTTGGATTCGCGTGTGTGAGCGGGCCACATTTGTATTTTTACATTTTTAGATTTCAGCTGTGTTTAATACCTACAGGAGATAAGTGTTTGAGAATTAACTTGAAATGCTGGTTAGCAGATACTTTATACAAGTTATTTTAGAAAAACAAGGCAAAAATAGTTGACAAAATGCTGAATGAAACCTATTTGTCCGTCTGCTAAGTCACTACTGTGAAATTAATGCAGACAATAATGATTCTGATCTGGAAATACAAATCTACTGTCGGACACCCTCATTACAAAGCATAAACCACAAACCGGGCAAAATGGGAGGCAGTAAAGCGGAATCACTACACTGATTGCCCTTATCTCATAAACACTGAGTGAATGAACAATTAATCTCTCGCTTTGGCGATCGGTTGTTTAAACACGAGTTACAAACCGAAAGTGGCACATTCCTCAGCGAGTGGGAGAAAGAAGACCAATAAATCTAAAACTGAGCATTTGTGGGTCGGATCTCCAGGCTTTTCAAACAAATAAACACAATCTCTGCTTATAGAACACAAACCTAAAATTGCTCTGCTTTGTAGCTTCAGCATAGAAATCAAAATGAACACTGCGTATCTCTATTAATTACATGAATTTCTTTAGAAAAGGGCATCCTAGCAAAAAAGACTGATGTTCTTCAAAGCACCTCGATGCAGCTACATCAGAAAGCGCCGCACGTAAGTTAGACTAAATCGCAAAGACCGTGATCCCGCGACGACGCGCCCGTTTGCTCCCCCTCCGAAAGCCCGGCCGCTATGTCAAGCCTAATCTAAGGTGCTATGTACAAGCGCGGCGTCCGCCGCTACGCAACGGCGCCGACGCCAACTAAAAAGACTCGCCGCGGTCGCGATGTCAATCGACCGCGGGCGCTGTACAACAATCGGTGGCGCGTCCACCCGGCGTTCCGATCCGGGCGCCAAGCGACAGGTGCCCGCTCGGGCGGAATCCAGCCCGCGTCTCTCGCCAACCGGCGAGCGGTCGGAGCCGTCGGGATTCGCGTGACGTTCGAATCCGACGTCGGCTTCCCGAAATCCCGACCGGCGGCGCCAAACAAAAAGCTTCCGGCCCGTCTCCCGGGCGCAGAATCACCGGCCGCGGCCCGGCGTCGGCAAGGCGACCCGGCCGCGGGCCGTCGACAAAACCGCACGCGCACGTTTGCCCCTTGTCCAGGCGGCGGTCGGCGGGGCGGAGGGCCTAAGTCTCGCGCTCCTTCTTCACCTTGAACTCTTCGCCGAGGATGGTCGCGATCTCGCCCTGCATGAACGCCCACGGCACGTTGCTGTTGGCCAGCGGGCACTTTTCGCCGCTCGGACAGTAGACCTCGGCGCCGGCGCCCTGCCGCTTGATCGAGTCGCGCGAGCAGGGGAAGCAGAACTTGTGCTGGGGCACGCTCGGGCACTGCACGAAGTGGGTGTCTTCGAGCCGCTCCTGGCACAGGGTGCACTTGAGCGTGGCGGTGGCGGCCGCGCCGGTGGCGGGCGCCGTGGAGGCGGCGGCGTCCGCGGCGTCGGGGGCGGAGCCTGGCGGCGGCGCCTCCGACGAGGTCACGGTCGTCGAGCTGACGTGGCGCGAGCCTGACGATCGGCGGCCGCTGGATGAACCTGCGGAAGGAAGGAATCGACGTTAGAGACAGAGGGGTTTGTTATGTTAAATACGTATCTTTTCTTAGTTATGACAGCCATCTCCAATGTACCTTTATGTATGATAGAATCAATGCACTGTATGGATGAAATCAGATATAGTTTATAATAAACACGAATATTGTAATAAAACCAGAGAGGCATGTGGTCTTCAAGGACTTTTTACATACCTAGAAAAGAATTTGACAATACTACACTGCCTTTAAACTTACTCTACATCAGTGGACTTTATTGCGTGCCTTTTTATCAGTGTGATAGCGTTGAAATATCAAGTAGTAACTTTAGGTAATTTTGATTCCCTAATTCCGTAAGTAATCCATGAATCACATGGATTGCTGTGGCCTTGGATGTCTGGTACATATGAAAACGATCCCGATTGATTGTTCATACTATTACACTAAATAACAACATCTGCTCGTACTCAAGAGGTTTATTTGCTCAACAATAACAAAAAGTTCCGAACGTGTTACCCATGTAGCCATGTCATTGCCGCTCAGGGCAAAATGGGCAGACTTTGTTTATGTTCTGATTCTAGGTTTAGTTGTGGAATCCCACGAGCCCGACGGAGTAACGTCGCAAATTTCACCGCAAGAATGCAGTCTCTTCCGGGAATACTGGCGTGTATTGTTTACATAATATTATCCGCACAGCTACAATGTCAAGGAGCGTCAACCAGTTGCCTGATTGCTGCCAAATACTGCAATGATGGAGGGAAGGGGACTTGCAAGCACGTGGTTAGTGGTGTGGAGTGGGGAAGGGAGATGGCCAGTGTACCTGTAGATACGTAACACACTCTTTGTGGAACTGTCTCATGCTAGAACATGGTACACGTATGAACTTTTTACAGCCATTTATCTGTAGAAATTTTGAACATGTACAGCAGTATAGTGTTTATTTGTATCATCATTTACAGTTGGTATCCCGGCGAGGATCTTGTGAAAGTAAAGTAAACAAAGGGGGTTGCTTGATAATAAAGCAAGGAAAATACAACAAAGTCGGCCTACCTGCTTTGCAAAATTGAACGGCTAGATACGAATAAGGCAGCCTATTGAACTCCTACATACGCGGTTGATTCAAATTTGTGCATTGCTATACATATAGACAGAGAAGAATCTTGATCAAGCGATGTTTCTTATATGGCACAGTGTCATTTCTAGGCTGCGACAAATCTGGAAGCTCTAGTGGATGGATCCAATACGGCAGTAATACGTGAGGTTTATGATCGGTTTTGTAGCCAATGCTAGGTCGATGTAAATAGCATGGAAAAACTGGATTGCAATGCCAAAGATTGGTTCAATTCGAAGTTCGAACCAAACTGTTTCCCAAAGACAATGAAATAGTATTTTCTAGAACGGTGGCCTAGGCCGAAACGGAAAATCCGGTTCATATCCCTGCCAGAGGTTATAGTTCTGAACACACGAAAGCTTTGTGTTGCCAAGACGGCCCATATATTCATATCGTTTACACTCTATGGCGACACATGCCTGGATTGGATTGATCTCTGATCAGACCAGCAGGCCACGTGGCTATCTGGGACTTACAGCTGCAAACACTGACACCCTTTCCCCCTATTTCCCAATTCCTTTCTACCACCAAAGACCGTCTTTGTACAATCAAGTCGTCAAACCAGCTTGCAACGCTTCCTAAGCAATGGCAAAAAAAGGTCTCAGAAAAGAGATTACGCCATCGAAATGAGCCCATACACCGTTCGCAAGTCCACGAGTGTACGAATCCAGCACCCTCCGCTCAGCGCCGGCAAGCTGCACCCATGGATTGTGTTGTGTTGTCAGCTATCTCAGGATGCTGCTATCAGCTGGCGTCAAACAAGCAGGCCTCGCCAAGGCTGAACAGTGTGTGTCCCGAAGGCGGGGAAAGATAACAAAGGCTGCTGCCGACCGGACGGCCGTCCATTCATAGCCGAGGCCCGGGGAGACGATGCGAAGGAGCAAGGAAGAAAGACGGGGACGAAAAGCTGCTGCCTCTTGCGTCACAAGAACTTGGCGAAGCGTTCGCGCGCTCTTCAATGACATTGAGTGTACGCTCGTGGTGTAAATAAAGTCCCCTGGCTGAAATGCATTCGCAGTGAATACCTGGCTCAGCTTCAGCATGAAAAGCTCAATGAGTGTAATCTATATAAAACGCCTCGCTAGCTAGGCCGCTGATAATCTGCTAGGCTGCTGTGCACTCATATAATATGACTCTGTACAATCAGCAGAAATCAGTGCTATCTCTGCTGAAGGTTGAGCAGATTTCGGCTGACACATTGATTGATTGCAAAC
Organism: Nemoura dubitans; assembly: GCA_921293005.1. NCBI lineage: Eukaryota > Metazoa > Arthropoda > Insecta > Plecoptera > Nemouridae > Nemoura > Nemoura dubitans. The sequence goes on from OV121076.1 coordinate 43,483,455, forward strand.
GTGACTGTTTAAAGCATGATCGACATAATAATGCAAGAGTACGGCAAATGTTGGTGGCACAAACCACAACGTGCTGCGTGTAATTCATAGTTCTCTTTGTCAAGGCTTGAGCGCTCTTGCTTTCAATGTAGTTACATGGTTGCCTGCTTCGTTTTGTTGATAAGGAATGGAGATGAATCAATCCTTCAAGATGCTGCGTAGCGCTAGCGAACGAATAATATCCTCTAGATGGCGGAAGTGTTCTATTTGGCAAGAGATGTCGATAGAGTAGGAAGTTGATTCTCCCAAGTAACTGATTCAAAAAAGCTCTTTTTCCGAACAACTATTGCCGGAGCAAGATTTAATGCAAATGGCATGATACAACGATGTTTTCTGCCTACCTGACGTAATTATAAATATAAATGTACCCAGTTTACTTTATCAAGCGTGGTCAAGCTTGCAAGCAAGGGCACTCGTGTTGGCAATTGGTTTAAAGGTTTACGTCGATCGGCCAGAAGCAATCAAACAATTTCGGTAGATGCACTTGGGTTTCCTTTCACTCAAGCTGCAACTCAGATTATGTGAAAATGCTAGAACTGGTGAATAGCAACCAACATCCAGGTTCAAACTTGGGTTTTCAAAAAACAGGAAGCTCTAAACTCCAAAGTAGGCAAAAATCTTCATTGTAAATGTGGAAAACGAGCGGAAAATGGCGTAGCAGCAGTTTGGCCCACTGACGATTAGTAAGGTGCCAGTCCTTCCCCCACCAGAGCCCTAGACTGCATGACACTGATGACACTCATGACCTACAGGCCCTGTGGCACCTACCCGAAGAGTTGGGCGAGTGTTGCGACCCGCGGCTGGCCGACCTCGGAGGGCCCGCACCGGGGGGACTGCCCCCCGCCGAGCGGGGCGACCCTGGCGCCAGGTTGTCGGCGGCAGACATCAGCGCCGCCATGGGCGACTGGCCCGGCTGCGCGGCCTGCGCGGGCTGCGCAGTCGGCTGCGCGGGAGAGCTGCGACCGCCGGGCGCAGGCGCGCCGGGCGCGACGGCGTGTGCGGACGCTGCGTAGCCTGGCGGGGAAACAGGGCAACGTTAGTTAGGCAAGTTTAGAGTATTTACATATGGAACAAGTCTAGCCTAGAAGGTTAATCAGGGTGAGCCCGGTGCCGGCACGCATCCCATTTCTTTCCAACATCACTAAGGACGGATACCGCTTAGCCTAGTCCCTTTAATGCTCGGTGCTAGCGCTGTCCCTGTGGCAATGGTCCAAAATGTTGATGACGCTATAACCTAGCCAAACAAGGGTCTAGGAAGTTGAGGGAAAATGCTTCCCGCACGCCTCCTCTGTCCATTATAAACGAATTGTGACGCCGTTGAATCATGTCATTTCAAAAGTGTGATCAATTCGAACACGAGAGCAAGTATAAAGACGTTGTTCACAAAGGAATTGGAACACTACAATTGGCCTCCAGAGTACGAGCAAGGCAGGTCCCATAGTCGACGCGCTATCAGCAAAAGGGGCTGCGTGTGTGCCAATTGATAAGCGAGAGGAAACGTACAAGAGCCCTGTCGTAGCTGGTAACAAGCCAGGAGCATCTAAGCCGGGGCGTGTGCAGGGACATTTAAAGTTTAAACAGTATAACTCAAGCAAAGATAGCTGGGCCACGGGCGGCAGAGGGGCAGAGTCAACACGGGGCGAGGTAAAACGCGCGGGATATCGGCGACGGCGACCCCGAGGACCTTGATAGCGGCGCGACTGGATCGAGCGTCACGGTGCGGTAAATGCGGGCCGTTATCGCGGGCCACGGGAAACGATGCTTTGGAATAGGAAATGCGAATGGGGCTTGCAATGTTGGCTGAGCCCATCGGGGAAATTGTCAGTGCCCAAGAGGACCAAGGGTATTGAACATCAAAATAGAACATTGGCTGTGTACATTTTGCCACATTGGAACGTTACTGTCATCTGGAATGGCAAATTTAAATGGACAAAAATACGAGTCGTGAAAGCTTGACTAGTTGAGCAATTTTACGACACCCAACTAGTCCCAATAGAGCCCACGCCACGCGAGATCCAGTCAATAGCAGTCAGCTTCAGCCAATCCAAGCCTCAGCCAAGAATGCAAACTCGTGTCGTTTAGTCAATAACTAAAATTCTTGCAGACAGCTATCGCGCGACGCAAACATCCAAAGTTGCGCACACTCTGCGCTTTCGCAAGTCTACGTTTCGCCGGCGAATCGGCGACCGCAGAAGCCGGGAATCGACTCGACCTCGGCCGGGACTTTGTCGGGCAAGTCGGGCGCCGACCGGAAGAGCGGCGACCGCGATACCGCTACCCCCGACTGACGTCACGCCGGGCGGAAACGCGACCACGTCGGCGTCGGCGTCGCCGCGCACGGGGGCGTTGGACGGACACCGAGCGTGGGCTTCACGGTCGGGACTTGCGTGTCGCGGCCTCGTCTGGACCCCAGGGCTTACCGGTGCCCGGCACGTAGATTGCATACGCACCATGCGAAGCACCGAGGGTCGGCCATCGCTTGGCCGGGTCCGTGTGATGCATTGTGTTGGCGCTTGGGGTCGATTCGCGAGTTTAAATCAAGACCTGTATAGGGACATAATTTTAAAATGTGTGACGACTCCAGGTCATTTTCGGAAGACTTTTCTTCTTTTAAGTCACGTCTAGCGCTTCGAGCACGCTTAAGTTCATCGCCTCCTACCGTACGTCTTCCAGGCCAGTTTAAAATGGAGCTAGTCCCTACCAGGGTGAACCGGGAGCGAGCACACGGCCTGATACCGTCCAAGAGCACCAAGGGCCGGCCACCGCTTAGCCTTGTCTCTTTGACACACTGTGGCGGCGCTGTCCCTGTGGCACTGGTCTATTGGCTGTCGGTGAATGCCTGAGTTTGATGAAAAGACCTGGGAGTCGAAGAAGAGCCCAAAGCGGGCACTATAAGGTCTGCTCCGAACCCAAAGGCAGCAATTCAACCTGCCACCACTCGAAACCATGTCCCTTCCGACGGCCGGAAACACGACTCGCAATCTCCCAGCTCACTGCCCATTGTGCGCCACGCGGACAGTGACGTCATCGCGTCGCGGCGCCGGATGGAAAGTGTCGACGCCGCGCGACGCCCGTCGCGACGCCGGCCGGGGAAAGTACAGCGCCGCGGTATCGACCGGCGGCGGCGTCGGCGTCGGCCGAGGTTAGGGTCGAGCCGCGATCCGGCAACGGCGCGCCGGGCGACGTCACACGCATGGCGGGGGGCGCCGCGTGACGTCGCGACGCCCGAGCGTCGACGCCCAGAGCGTCGTTGCCCGGGCGACGAGGGAGGGGGGCAAGACGGTGCGCGTTTACTACCTCGCCGCGCCGCAGTTAATGGGACACTTCGCGCCGTTAACACTTGGGCCACACACACAAGCTGGCTCGCCCGTTTCTGTCATTCTGGGATATACCTGCAGTCTGCACTTTGTCCCATGGGAAAAACGTACTTTACGCTGCAGCGCTAGCAGTCACTTTGCATGCCTTGAGTCACAGGAAGGACCGCCATTTTTAAGACGGATATAAAAACGACATGCAAAAGTGCGACACCAGCGCTGCTGTGGAAAGTATATTCTCTCAAGGGACAGAGTTGAGAGCGTACAGAATATCGTGAAGTCCTCCGAGGCGTAGCTAGCTATCCGATCCTGTCGGTCGCAAGTCTCTATGCAAAGGCGGAGGCGTTGGAATAGCGAATAGCGATCGCTTCCTGGTGCGTGCTGGGGTGAGGGTAAGGAGGACGACCACTGTCCCACTCCCACAAAACAACCCCTGGGAAATCAATTGGTTAATGTTTGTGTGACATCAGGTATTCTATCAATTATTGACAATCGACGCCATCTCATACGAACTTCGCTGCATGACGCAACCAACGGCCTATATAAACAATAGACAGTTGCAAATGTATGTTTAATGGCCGATTCAGAATTTAACTGTAGGTTAACTAGATAGCATGACATCTTATTGACTGTATCCATGGAAAGGATCGTTTATTCTCCATGACAAGATGTTCAGATTTTAATTTCGATTTTAAAACGGCCCTTTCGGTGTTGTTCACCCACGAAGCGGTTTGAGCATGAAGCCTCCCCCCCCCCCCCTTTGTCACTCCCCCCTGAATTCCTAGCAGCTCGTGTGCGTGCGCGGGTTCGAACCGCGGACCCTGCGTGTCGGCCCCTCGCCGGCCGCGTGTTTGTTGACGGACCGCGACGGTCCGGCAACGCCGCGCCGCAGCCTCGGCGACTGGAGCCAGCCAGTCGATCGCCGAGCGAGCACTGGGACACGGACGGGGCAGCGAGAGTGTGTCGCCCAGAGGCGTTGCACAGGCTTGGGGGTCGACACGACAGCCGCGTCCGCTGACGTGACCGGTGCCAGCGAGGGCCGATCGGAACGAAACGCGGTGGAAAACCGACGCGAGTGGAAAACCGACGACGGCTGGGAAAAGACCCGACGCTGCTGTGCCGTCACTTGGAAATAACCCGACAAAGCGATGCCGAACTTCGGCTAGCGGCATCGCATGGCATCGCATGGCATCGCATCGCATTGCATCGCATCGCATTGCAACGCATCGCGTTGCATCGCATCGCGTTGCATCGCATCGCATTGCATCGCATTGCATCGCATCGCGTTGCATCGCATCGCATCGCATCGCATCGCATCGCGTTGCATCGCATCGCATTGCATCGCATCGCATCGCATCGCATCGCATCGCATTGCATCGCATCGCATTGCATCGCATCGCGTTGCATCGCATCGCATTGCATCGCATTGCATCGCATCGCGTTGCATCGCATCGCATCGCATCGCATCGCATCGCGTTGCATCGCATCGCGTTGCATCGCATCGCATTGCATCGCATCGCATCGCATCGCATCGCATCGCATTGCATCGCATCGCATTGCATCGCATCGCGTTGCATCGCATCGCGTTGCATCGCATCGCATTGCATCGCATCGCATCGCATCGCATCGCGTTGCATCGCATCGCGTTGCATCGCATCGCGTTGCATCGCATCGCATCGCGTTGCGTTGCATCGCATCGCATCGCATCGCATCGCATCGCATCGCGTTGCATCGCATCGCGTTGCATCGCTTCACGGCGGGACCGCATTGTGGTGCGACGTTATTCGGTACGCGCGCAGCGTTGTGCAGGTCGAGGGAGCGATCGGGTCCCTTGCCCCCTGCGTCCCTCGCGTCCACAGCACAACCCACTAATCCCAACACCGCGGACGATGCTAGCCGCGTCCCTTTGTGTCTGCAGCCGGCTTTTGTGTCGCGGCGCTCGGCGAAGCGAGCTGTCCGCGCGGCGGGCCTCGTCGTCGTCGTCGACGGGCAAGGGCACACCTCGTCACGGACCGCCAGCCAGCCAGCTGGTGTTCGCCCGCTGCAGTGACGTCACGCGACACGAATAGCGCGCGCTATTCGCGGACCGCGGCGGCGGCGGCGCCGTCAAGTTGAAGGACCCCGTCAAGGTTTCGCCGGTCGGCGCGCGGCGGAGGCGTCGTCGGGCGTGCGTGCACGAGCCGGCTACGTGATGCTGCGGTGCTGAGAGGACGCCGTCGACGGCGTGGGCCGCGGAGGTCGACTGGCAAGACAGCGCGACGAGGTTCGAGGTTCGACTGACCGGTCGCTGTGATGAGAGGGCTTGCGTCATGTCTACTTGAGGACGTTTTGATCGGAATACTGTGACGGCTTCACGAGGCGATTTTCGCGGAAACAAAGGGATTCGGCGGCCCCGGCACGCGAGATTGTTGGGCGCTGCACGCGGATTGGCACCAGCTGAGGAACCGTTGGCCATATCTCCAATGCATCCATTTCGAAACGAAGGTGAAGGCATTACTGGTTTCTCACCAGGGTTCGGATGTAGCAAAGGTGAGGAAAAACAGACTCTGAAAGCCCAAGAATATGCTAATAGAATTATTGAGAACAAAGTGCACCGCATGAAATCCCATGCACCCTCGGCTCGGTGCTCGAGATTTGATCTCCCCCAAACCGCGACGCCGACAATGCGCAGTGTAACACCGGTGGTAGTCAGCCACTCCGCCCCTAATCCATTTCTCGCGCAAAGGTTGCCTGGAGGGAACGCGGAATGTGCAGGTAGAACGCAGCCCTCATTGGGGGGGGGGGGGGGGGGGACCCGCATGTCGACGCGGGACTGACGTCAGCGTTCAGGCCCGGGTGCACCGGGCATTGTTGGCACAGTGCATTGTTGTCGTAGGCTGACGGCGGCCGAGGGAGCACACTGCATTGCGATGAGCGAGTGCGAGGTCCGTTGGCGAGCTCCCGTCGAAGGGAGGCCGCCGTCGACGAGAGTCGGGGGACGGCGACGTGGGAATGCACGGGGGACGACGTGGGAAAGAGAGGGCGACGGTCAGAGGTCGTTGGATGCGAAATTTGACCAAGTTATGTTATGGGGCCACGATCTAGAAGATAATTCGTATTCGTATTGCTCGGATGCACGCTATGACCTGGGTTTGTCCAGATTCTGACATACAGCGAGCATCACATGTCAGTTGTCAATAATCATGACTTGGAATTGAAGCGAATCGTTTCTTAAAATGAAAGTCTTATAACCATGAAAGTTAAGTACGTTAACCACTTTAATTATACTACAGCTTCGGAAAAATACTACACAGACATTTCAAAAGTAATACCAGGACGTGCGGTTAACATTCCCGATCGATAGCTTATATCCAGGGTAAAATTGGTATCTGTGCCGGTTTCCCTACATGTAACAGTTGGACGTTTCTCATCCTGTTTTGATTACCGAATCTATTTCCACTGTCAAGCCATTCACAGCCGAGCTATTTGAACTAGATCGATAGGTAATCTCCTTATAAAGATATCCGATTGACGTCTCTTCTATAGAGCATCGGATCCACGAGAAGACCTGCTGTGGACGCGAGTCCAGCCGCGCGTAGGACGCTGTTCGACGCACGTTGACACGGTACACGTGCCGTGCCGTGCAGCTTATAGATCGGGATGGAAATAGCCAGGAAGAGGTCGGGATCACGATTAAGACCGGCAGGCGGGCGACGGCCACACGAGGCGGACAGGAAGAGGCGTCGGGGTGCTGGACAGCAGCCCGTTGCCACATCGCGTATATCGTGAATCACCCGATCGGATTGCCACACGGCCCTTCTGTTGACCGCGTAATCCGAGATCCTCCGCCGCCGCCCTGCGCGCTTCGAATTGCACGTTATCAACGACTCCGATGACGACAACCGGCGATGTCCAGCGATCGTCTACGCTGTAGTTTCGCTTTCAGACATAATTAATCGTGTCAAGTTACTGCTTGTTATAGAATGTAATCAGCCAAAGAGCGTCCGCGTACGGTGTACCGTTAACACGTGCGCGTTCATTTCATATTAAAAGTCCGGCCATTTCCGACACATAACGAGTATCCCCAAGTCCGGAAAACCGAACGCGAGCGTCTCAGACATACGCCTTGGGCAATACGTTGCCTTGCCACGGACAGGGACGTCCACCACTGCATGTACAAACGGTGGAACAAACGGGAGAACGAACGAGTTCTTTCCCTAGAACCGAATTGTGTGATGTGTGCAAAATGATCCCTAATTGAAGTGAATTTGTCTACAGAGCAGGATTTAGTTACAAGTACCAGCTTGGTTCATGTTATTGTTACCCTACATTTTGTTTATCACGCTGGCATGACTCCTTCCAATGTATTAGTGGCAGCCGAGAGTATCTGAGCACCCAACCACCAGGGGTTTCTAAATTACAACAGTTACGGTCCCAATGTAGCCACAAGGCTGTGGGAAATGATAAACACGAACAGAGGGCCGTTTACATTGAAAACAACGACATCTATGACCCCTATTCCAGCGTCCAGACTGTAGGGACACCTCTGTAATTCCATGCACCGCGGCTCCATCCCCTGATACCGTGCAGGGAGTGGGACGTCCGAGCAGCGGGCAGCGACGGTCGAGCCAGGAAGCCGTGTGCAGCGCTCATCAGGCGAATCGATCGCGTGACGTGCCCGTCTCGCGTGACGTCACAGCATGGCGTGACGTCACGCGACCACCGGCCGGGGTAGTGACACAGACAGCGCGCACTGCGTGAGCCCCGGGAGTTTAACGGCCACCCCCGTCCCCTCTACCTCGTACCCTTCACCCACCCTTGCACCCTATTCACAAGACAACGCGTGGGCTTTCACGAGTCACGACGAGCTGCTGTTTTGACCAACGGACGCCGGTGTGCCTCGCAGTAATGTGATAGTGACGAGCCGTCGTAGAGCCGTCTGCTCTTGTCCGACAGCACCAAGGGTTGGCCAATGTTCCGTTCCTACGGATGATCTTGTCTAAAGGTCAGACGACACTCAGAGCGCGCAAAGATGACCATCGCGTAGAACGCATTGGGTTACAAAGAGTGGGTTTCATCCCCCGGACGCATTCCATAATGGGGCAAAGTCCCTGTCAGACTGACCCTAGAGTCTGTCGGGGTCCACGTTGTAGGAGGACGTGTGTCCGTTTCCCCTAGACGTGTGAATCGCCGCTCTTCGGAAATCGGGACCCACGGCCCGGCGGGGCTCATCAGTGGCCGTCACTCACCGTTGGGCTTGAACGAGGTGGCCGTGTCGAACGACGGCGCACGCACCGGATGCTCCTTCTTGAACTGTCCGCTGAACGGCGCCACCAGACTGACGGCGGGCAGCGACTCGCCGCGCACGAGCGGGGGTCTCGCCGCGCCGGCGCCGGGGTGTTCCTCAAGGCTCCGTTTCGGGCCCTCGTGCTCCTGCGGCTCCTCGTCGTGCGCGCGCTTCAACCCGCCACCGCCGCCGCCACCACCGCCGCCGTGCGCTTGCGCCGAGCCGCGCGACATGTGCGCCATGCCGTGGTGCTGCTGCTGCGCCGACATGTGCGTCTGCGCGCGCGCACTGCGTAGCTCCAGCTCCTCGCCAGACATGCTGCGCAGAGCGGCGGCTGCGCGCGGCGGCGGCGGCTGCGGCTGAGACTGCGCACCGCCGCCGCCGCCGCCGTACTCTTGCCGCGCGGCGTGCAGCATCGCGTAGTGCGCCGACGCGCCGCTCGACTGGCGCTGCGCGTGCGCCGCTTCGCCGTTCTGGTGCGCGGCGTCGATGTGCGCTGCGCCGCGATGCGGCGGTCCTTGCAGCTGCGCCGACTTTTGCGGCTGCGCCGAGTGCGACGAGGGCGCCGGCGGCGGCGGGCCGCGCGACTCCTGGAAGCCGTGCGCGCGCTTCATTTGTCGCGCCGTGTCCAGGACCAGCTCGATCCTGTCGGCGCCCTCGTAGTTGACGCAGCCGCGACACACGGCCTCGGTGAAGTCGTGCAGCATCGCCCAGGGCATGCGCGGCAGGTCGCACAGGTAGCAGTGTTGCCGCTTCGCCATCACAGACATCCTAACCATGCGCCACTGGGGGGGAGGGGGGAGTCAAACGGCAACGCCGCCGCCACTGGGCATTCCGTGCGCGGCAACTGCGTATCACTCGACACTAACACTAACACGCTCTGACTCCGAAGCGACACACCGAGTCACAAACACACACACACACACACAAACGCGTAGAGGCCGCGGGTGCGACACTGTACGGCGGGGGGAGGGGGGCTGCGTTGGGGTGAGGCGTTCGACGTGCTCGGGGCGCGACGTGCTCGCTGGTCGACGACTGGCTCGAGACTGGCGCGCTCGGGCCGCGCTCCCCGCGAGGCGAGCCGAGTCGAGCCGAGCCGAGCCGAGTCGAGCCGAGCCGAGCGGTCGGCGCGTCACGGCTGGCTCGATACGGGACGCGAGGCAACGCGCCGCGGCGATCGCGTCGCGTCCAGCCAAGGTCGCGTGACGTCACCCAGTGATGCGCGACCGAGGGGCGCCGGCGCGCTGGGAGTGGCGATGCGGACGTGTGTGGGGCGGCCATTTTGGATGACGTCATTGTGTGGTCGGGTTTTAGTGTGCCGGTGAATGTTTGGGTCACAAGTGGAAATCTTCAGGCCGGGCACTTTTAGGAACGCGTAGAATGGCACTATATAACACAGTGATAGAATCACCAACAAAAGCAGTTACAAGTATTTGCCCACAGAAGTGATAGGTTCTGGAACTGAAGTCGTCCTTTGAGGGTGTACAGACAAGGCCACGGTAATGTCCGCAGTCAGTGCGACACGAGGTACAACTACAACTGGACTTTCGGAGCAAATACAATCTTCGAGTCAAGCACGGTCATTAGCGGACAAGGATCGCAGGTCTTGTGTTTGCAATAAGAAAGAAAAAAAAAAGTCAGCAGACATGCCTCAAACTAAAATTATTTCAGCTGCAAAGTGCAACTCTTACCCAAGTTCGGTTCATGGCACGTCTTAATTATCCTAAGTCCTAGCCTTAGTGTTAGTTATTATAAAACTCCTGCAGTCTAAATATTGATTGTCGAATGAAGTGACTGGTTTTTCAACGTATCGAATTCTGCACTTGTTATTTTATCAAAGGAATACAGCTCTCCTGTAACCGCAAGGCGCAACATCAGTAATCTCCGAGTCCACCACTCCGCACCGCACCACAGCCCTCAACCCCATCCCACCGCCCGTCCAGCACACGGCACCGAAACGCCGTCACCGCCGCGCACCTCTGCCGCGACACTAGTGCGCAGCTCGTCGCCGACCAATCGCCGTCCGGCCTTTGTCCGTGTCCCGTTAGCAGTGGCAACGTCGCGTTCGGCGGCCGCCGCCGCCGCGAGCCGGCATCGTCGCGCTGGTCCACATTCCGCCATCTTGGCGTCGCGGTGACGTCACGACAGGCTGCATCGTGACGCGGTCAGGCCAGACGGTCGGTCCTGCGCGCGCAGCCGAGCCGAATACGCGGCAAGACGGCGGCGGTCACGGGAAGTGGGGGTCTCGCGGGCTGTGGTGACTGGACGGCGGCATGCTTGCGTTTGTTTACTTTCGGCGGCGGTTTCGCCGAAACGAGAGTGGCGTTTCGCGCGTTGCAGCTTCGAAATATGGGATGCAATTCAGCTAGCCTTACGGCACGTGCTTTGCGGTGGGCACGCGTGTCTGAGCTTGAGGCCACACGGGCTGACATTCGCGGCGGGCCGTCGATCTAGAGAGGCGATGCGACGGTCTCGTTTGTTTGCTGTTTAGCGGTGGATTGTCTTCAACGCCTTCTGTGGCCATTTGCTGAGTATACCAGTCGATGTATAGAAGTTGCGGCGTTGCGGCTTCTATTTGTTTACTTTTCAACGCGAGGTTACTTCATTTCGCCACGAAGAGGGTAAATTTGTATATTTCAACATGTGGTGCAATAAGCAGGCATCATAAATTCAACGCTCGCATGCAAGCAATGTCTTGGTTACGGGTAAACAGGCTCATTGGCATGTGCATCAAGGCATATGCAACAGAAACTGGTGGCTATCGAGAGGATTTCAGCAGAATTGTTGATAGAATGCTTAGTTCTAATACATTGAGATGCAACGAAAAGATGGTGCGTACACATTGGTGCTGAATCCCTTTATGGAAAATGGCTTTTCCAGAAATGGTTTTTGTAATTTATATTTTTACCAGCAGTCGGTTTGAGGTTTCTCCTAGTCATATGCACAGCATCACCTGTCGGTGAACGAGGAGCGAACGAAGAACGAACGACGAATGGACGACGAATGGACGGAGTGTGAACGACGAGTGAACGAGGAGTGAACGAAAAGCGAGCGGAGTGTGAACGGATCCCGTCCCGTCGTTTCACAGCCGCCTATTCACTCTGCAACTCTGCCCTCAGCCCTACAGGAAAGACCGCGGCTGCGATTTCCGCGGCGTCCAAAGCCAAGATCGTCTTCCGTGTTCGACGACGCACTCGGCCAAGACCGGCGAACGGTGACGCGCCAGCCGACGTTTTCACCCGTCGTCACGTCGCACCACCTAATTCTGTTCGACGACTTTCATCTCGTCCCCACGCAACACGAGGCATGCGTCACGCCGCCGCATCGTAACAGCTAATACATTATGCAGCACGCGGAAACCTCTGCCATATTCCGATGCCACCTCGCTAGGTTCTCTTGCACCGGGCGCAGTCCTCCAATTATCTCACGAGTCGCGACGTCCATTCATAGATCTCCCCAACCAAGGCCTCTCACAAGATCGCAGCTAAACTCCATTCCGCCGCGAGACTTGGGACGACAATGCTGCAACATCTGACGTGCATTCGTCGCCGCCCATTTAATCCCTAGTCCGGGATGACGGAATCGTCCTGCGGGCAGCGCGCCAGCGTGTTTGGCCTTCGGACAGCGCCGTGCAGCGCGCGGTGTCGTCACCGCAGTGCGTGCCATGTCATGGGACGTCGGTGGCGGGCGTCGACGACGGCGTCCATCGGCGAGGACCTTGGCTCGAGCGCCGCGACGGCGGTCAGCGTCGCACCTGTTGCCGCACGGACCCGCTTTGGAATTGGACGCGAATTTAGAAGTGTATACGTCGCGGGAAAAACATGGTCGGTTTGCCAGGATGTCATAAATTGCAGCCAGGCTTCAGAAATCGGTTCTCACGAAACCGAATGGGCAATCGTGGTCACTCGTAAGTCGCATTTAACATCTTCTGATGCAAGTGATTGGGATGAAAACTGTGTTTAGCAGCAATTTGATGCGATTGTTTCCGAAACTGTAGCGTCGCCAGAAGCACAGAAAGCGTTATGACGAACGTGCGGTGGACGTCGAAAAGCTAGCAGGGATAACTTGCATCCAATTTTCGGGTAGAGCCTAATCGAATTTTTGCCAATCGTGAACTTTGAACGCAAATTATCCCCGTTAGCTTTCCGACGTGCCACGAACGTTTGTGTGCGACTATAGGGGTAGATGACACCAATAAATAGGGCAGTTGTCGTGCAGTCATTGCCCTTAGGTAATGTGCAATATGAGCAAGAGATAGGAGGACCTCTATGACCAAGAGATAGTTGAGGACCTCTATGAGCAAGAGGTAAATGAGGACTTCTATGAGCAGGAGGTTGCTGATTACCTCTATGAGCAGCGGATAGCTGAGGACCACTATTAGCAAGAGGTATAGCTGAGGACCTCTATGCGCAAGAGGTATCAGAGGACCTCGATGAGCAAGAGGCAAATAATGTGTATATTGATATCCAATCCACGTTCACCTTCCGTAAATCGGCGTCCCAGGCAGTTCGGTGGCCGGGTCACGACGATACGAGATAACTTGTGCGCGATAAGACGTGACCGGGAGATAGCGCTCGACGCGATGATAGCGCGCGATAAGAGCTGACAAGGGCGATAACGAGGAGGTGCGATAGTGCGGCATCGTGACACTGGCCGGCGGGGATTGCGTGCGTGCGTTTAGCCGTGCTTTCGGAGGCAGTGGCCGCTTGATTAGATTCCCAAACACCCGGGTATTGACGCTCAGCGGCCGTGGTATTGGTCGCTACAATTCGGAGGCAAATCAATGTGCATTCGACACTAAATATTGATACAATACTGAGTAGTCTCTGACAAGGCTATGCAATTAAAAATAAGCGATTGGTATGACTGTTTAGGCCGACCGACCGCTCAGAGTTAAGTCACATTGTACCTAAACCAATTTGGGTAATCTGCCCCTCTCACAGCACCGTCTGAACTCCGCCACTGCACCTTCGTTTGCACGCATGATCCCGTATGAAAATGCAAACAATTTTGCCTCCTAAGGAACAAAATTAGAAGTCGAACGTTCGATCAATATAATATAGAAAAGCAAAGACTACAACAGAATTCGCCAACTGTCTTGAGGCCCTTGCGGTAGAAGAGCGAGACGGGAAGCTGTAAAATACCGATCCCTCGGGGTGGCATTCCTCGGAAGGCTCAAAGAAGGGCGAAGGAGGGAGGGAGGGAGGGAGGGAGGGAGATAGGGGGGAAGAGAGAGTCCACGTTTTTCTGGGGGTAGCAAAGTGTGAAAATTCGCCCGTCTGCGTCAATAATAAGCAACGGAGCCAAACGGGCGTGTTTCAGATCGCAAGCAGAGATCCCAGACCGTGTGGCCCACATCGACAAACAGTGCACAGCCAGCATCCCCAGCCAGCTGACTGCACCCCCTGCCAGCCCGGCCGTGGCCCGACCTGGAGACAGCTGCCTCGTCCAGGGGCACTGGTCTCGCGTGACGTAGCCGCGAGTGACGTCACGACCAGGGCCGACCCTGTCCCGAGTATCGACCGACACGGGGTGGCAACCCCCCCCCCCCCCCCCCCCCCCCCCCCGCCGCGTACGGGGTTGCCTGGGCGACGGTAGAGCAGATCCCGGATACCTGGCTGCGTCGCGGTCCTTTGTGCAAATCTCGGGCGCGCTCTGTTGCCGAAATGAGAGTGCACCCCTCGCTCTCGCTTATAGTCTGGACAGGATTTGGTCAATCCTAGCTTCCTGGCTGAGTGCCCTTTATGCATATTATGAAAATCATATAGCCAGCGCATCAACATTGAATGCAATCTCGCACTCTAAACTTCGCGATGTTGGTTGGCCCATGGCCATGCCATCTTTTGCCAGGCTTCCATGTTTCAAGATAAATAAATGAAAGCTTTCCCAGTGCAGCATGTGAAGTTGGTTGAAGTTTGTCATGCAGGTGGACCTGGCAGTGGAACCCTTCGGACTGGTTTGCTACTTTTGACACGAAGCGCCCTCAAAAGTCAAAATCGCGCTATGTGCGTCGTCATGTAATTTGATGCACCCCTAATTCCCGTGTGCAGGTTTGGGTCGTTTGGTGTGCATGCACTGTAGCGGAGGGCTACGACGGCAGCCCGCACAGCCGAACGCATTCTGACAGGTAACCTGTTTCTAAACCCCAAATCACGTTAAGAAGGAGAGTTTATTTGCATCTTCCTCGAGGAGCCACTGCTGCTAGACACGAGCGAAGACTTTCAAAACTCACAAGCCATGTCTTGAGTCCGACAAAAGGCTGTATGGGCAGTTTTCAAACACTTGGCTCGTGTCTAGCAGCAGTGGGTCCTCGAGGAAGATGCACGTCCACTCTCCTTCTTAACGTGAAATGAAGTATAGGTGTTTCCGAGTTAGATTCGTTGACGGAATCGTGCCAATGCGAGGACAGAGGATCATTGTGATGCTGTCGGGGGATTTGGTGTTATTTTTTGTAGCTGTTGCGACGCTGGCAGATGACAATTCGTTGGCTGCGGAATTGCTGCACATTGGGAATGGAGATTAGAGCGCACACAACAGACATGGACCAAGACATGGACCATCAGTGCAGGCTACATGCGCATTGGCTCGCTGCGCATCGGTTATCAAATTCTTCAAATCAAATTTGATAATTTCCATTCCCAGTCACTGTCAGTCCTCGAATCTGTTGCTATTGTCACAAGCAAAACTTTCAAAATGTCCGGCCAAACCATTTTTTCCGACTCAAGGCACATGGCTTGTAAGGTTTGAAACCCTTCGCTCGTTTCTACCGGCTGTGGGTCTTTGAGGAACATGCAAATCCAGTCTCTGACACATGAAGCATGAACATGAACATGAACATGAGCAACATGAACATGTAACATGTAGCATGAACATGAAGGCGCGGAGCATCCGGGCTCGCTCTATCTCCTGCGCGGCAGGTTCGGAGGCGGCAACGGCTGATGACGGCGTCGTCGGAAGGTCACCGCGAGCCGCGTTATCGCCCTCCCTGCACGTAGAGTGGCTGATAACGGCGTCGCGTCCTTGAGCAGACAGATAGCCAGCATCACGCCGACACGTTGTCAGGGGCTGGCTTGGCATGGCATGGCTTGGCATGGTTTGGCATGGCATGGCTTGGCATGGTTTGGCATGGCATGGCATGGTATGGCATGGCATGGCATGGCATGGCTTGGCATGGCTTGGCATGGCTTGGCATGGTTTGGCATGGCTTGGCTTGGCATGGCTTGGCATGGCCAGGCCTGGCTTGGCTTGGCTTGGCATGGCAAGGAATGTCATGGCTTGGCAAGGCTGGGCATATGGCTTGGCATGGCATGGCTTGGCATGGCTTGGCATGGCCAGGCCTGGCTTGGCTTGACTTGGCTTGGCATGGCAAGGAATGGCATGGCTTGGCATGGCAAGGCTTGGCTTGGCATGACATGGCTTGGCATGGCAAGGCATGGCAAGGCATGGCTTGGCATGGCAAGGAATAGCTTGGAATGGCAAGGAATGGCATGGCTTGGCATGGCAAGGCTTGGCTTGGCATGACATGGCTTGGCATGGCATGGCATGGCATGGCAGCGTATAATGACTTTGCGTTCGGGCTCGGGCGCCAGCGGCTTTCGAGGCCCTAATGCATGGGTCTCCCTGACTTTCGAAACGAAGTAGCAAGCGCTGTAGCGGTCAACGAGTTAACGAAGTTAATCCGAAAAATCAAGGCGGCGACCTTCTTCTTAAGGGAATGGCAATTATTTGTTGAAACGAGACTGGAGACTGGTGATGACGGGGCCCTCAGATGTTTTTTTTTGCTCTGGGGCCTCCGTTTTGAAGTAACGCCACTGGCTCTAGCCCAGTGGTACTCACCCTGCGTGACCTCTGCGGGCCGCCAAGGGTTAATTGACACAAAACTTGCAAATTGCAAGATATAGCGATAACTTTCGAGATGTGGGTGTTGATTGAACGAATTCTCGTGACTACTGACTTGTACTTGATTGTATACTTGATAAATGGAAATTGACATTGCTTACGACACAATGGGTGAGAAGGGGGAGGGGGGGGGGGGGGGGGTTCAATACACGAGACAATTTCTATTTAGAGCATTTTTAAGGTGCAAATTCTATGCGTTTCAGAGAGTTTTGACCTTAAAATACCTTGAAACTACGCACTTGTTAAAAGGAGGTTGTGGACATTTCAAATCAATATCTTTTCCATTGAGAATTGCATGTTAGGTGAGCATTTGAAAGTTAGTAAAAATTTCGAGGCGAGCCGCAGGTTTTAATACCACTGCTCTAGCCCATGGTACTAGTAATAGTTACCTATCCTAGTAACACTGCTCTAGCCCATGGTATTAGTATAGTCACCTATCCTAGTACCACGGCTCTAGCCCATGGTATTAGTATAGTCACCTATCCTAGTACCACTGCTCTAGCCCATGGTATTAGTATAGTCACCTATCCTAGTACCACGGCTCTAGCCCAGGGTATTAGTATAGTCACCTATGCTAGTACCACGGCTCTAGCCCAGGGTATTAGTATAGTCACCTATCCTAGTACCACGGCTCTAGCCCTTGGTATTAGTATAGTCACCTATCCTAGTACCACTGCTCTAGCCCATGGTATTAGTATAGTCACCTATCCTAGTACCACTGCTCTAGCCCAGAGTATTAGTATAGTCACCTATCCTAGTAACACTGCTCTAGCCCTTGGTATTAGTATAGTCACCTATGCTAGTACCACGGCTCTAGCCCATGGTATTAGTATAGTCACCTATCCTAATACCACGGCTCTAGCCCATGGTATTAGTATAGTCACCTATCCTAGTCACACGGCTCTAGCCCATGGTATTAGTATAGTCACCTATCCTAGTACCACGGCTCTAGCCCATGGTATTAGTATAGTCACCTATCCTAGTACTACGGCTCTAGCCCATGGTATTAGTATAGTCACCTATCCTAGTCACACGGCTCTAGCCCATGGTATTAGTATAGTCACCTATCCTAGTACCACGGCTCTAGCCCATGGTATTAGTATAGTCACCTATGCTAGTACCACGGCTCTAGCCCATGGTATTAGTATAGTCACCTATCCTAATACCACGGCTCTAGCCCATGGTATTAGTATAGTCACCTATCCTAGTCACACGGCTCTAGCCCATGGTATTAGTATAGTCACCTATCCTAGTACCACGGCTCTAGCCCATGGTATTAGTATAGTCACCTATCCTAGTCACACGGCTCTAGCCCATGGTATTAGTACAGTCACCTAACCTAGTACGGATACAGTATCCTAGTAACACGGCTCTAGCCCATGGTATTAGTATAGTCACCTATCCTAGTACACGGATCCTAGTATCCTAGTACGGATACAATATCCTAGTACCACTGCTCTAAACGCTGCGGCGAATGTTTGGCGAACGCTGCAGCGACGCGCACGCAGAGCACGCAGACGAGACGCTCGTTATCGCCCACTGGTAATCGCCTCGTTAACTCGAGCGGGCGGCCGACGAAACAAAAGCACGTCGCTCGTCTCGCCGCCGCTGACGTCACGATGCACTGGCAAGAATCGCTCGTTCCCACGGTGCATCGGCCAGGGTGGATGGAGCCTGAGTGCATCGGCCAGGGTGGATGGAGCCTGAGTGCATCGGCCAGGGTGGATGGAGCCTGAGTGCATCGGCCAGGGTGGATGGAGCCTGAGTGCATCGGCCAGGGTGGATGATGCCTGAGTGCATCGGCCAGGGTGGATGGAGCCTGAGTGCATCGGCCAGGGTGGATGGAGCCTGAGTGCATCGGCCAGGGTGGATGGAGCCTGAGTGCATCGGCCAGAGTGGATGGAGCCTGAGTGCATCGGCCAGAGTGGATGGAGCCTGAGTGCATCTGCCAGGGTGGATGGAGCCTGAGTGCATCGGCCAGGGTGGATGATGCCTGAGTGCATCGGCCAGGGTGGATGGAGCCTGAGTGCATCGGCCAGGGTGGATGGAGCCTGAGTGCATCGGCCAGGGTGGATGGAGCCTGAGTGCATCGGCCAGAGTGGATGGAGCCTGAGTGCATCGGCCAGAGTGGATGGAGCCTGAGTGCATCTGCCAGGGTGGATGGAGCCTGCGTGCATCGGCCAGAGTGGATGGAGCCTCGGTGCATCGGGCAGAGTGGATGGAGCCTGAGTGCATCGGCCAGAGTGGATGGAGCCTGTGTGCATCGGCCAGAGTGGATGGAGCCTGTGTGCATCGGACAGGGCAGGATGCAGTTGTCTGACGAGGTCTGGCCACTTCACAATTATCGCCGACTCCTAGCGCCAACTTCTTGCGGGGCCACGGACACGGCCGGGCACATGGCCACCACTCTGAGGCCCCAGGGCTGCCAAGACTCGGTCGCAGCAAACGCCGCAATGGGCCCGACATGCATGCCCGTCCCGTCCGGCCTTTGCACCGCCAGCAGCCCGCATCGCGGGACGCCGTCCTCGCACGCATCGCCGCAGTCCTCCACCTCACGTCATCAACGCTTCGATCCAACGGCACGCCATTGGCGTGGACGAACGCGTTCGGCGAGAGACGCTTCTTCGCGCTCATGGAATGCTTTCGGGCAGGACATATGGGCATTGCTTTCGGGCAGGACATATGGGCATTGCTTTCGGGCAGGACATATGGGCATTGCTTTCGGGCAGGACATATGGACATTGCATTCGGGTAGGACATATGGGCATTGCTTTCGGGCAGGACATATGGGCATTGCTTTCGGGCAGGACATATGGGCATTGCTTTCGGGCAGGACATATGGGCATTGCTTTCGGGCAGGACATATGGGCATTGCTTTCGGGCAGGACATATGGGCATTGCTTTCGGGCAGGACATATGGGCATTGCTTTCGGGCAGGACATATGGGCATTGCTTTCGGGCAGGACATATGGGCATTGCTTTCGGGCAGGACATATGGACATTGCTTTCGGGTAGGACATATGGGCATTGCTTTCGGGCAGGACATATGGGCATTGCTTTCGGGCAGGACATATGGGCATTGCTTTCGGGCAGGACATATGGGCATTGCTTTCGGGCAGGACATATGGGCATTGCTTTCGGGCAGGACATATGGGCATTGCTTTCGGGCAGGACATATGGGCATTGCTTTCGGGCAGGACATATGGGCATTGCTTTCAGGCAGGACATATGGGCATTGCTTTCGGGCAGGACATATGGGCATTGCTTTCGGGCAGGACATATGGGCATTGCTTTCGGGCAGGACATATGGGCATTGCTTTCGGGCAGGACATATGGGCATTGCTTTCGGGCAGGACATATGGGCATTGCTTTCGGGCAGGACATATGGGCATTGCTTTCGGGCAGGACATATGGGCATTGCTTTCGGGCAGGACATATGGGCATTGCTTTCGGTAGCGAGCGACGCCATTTATTTGGGCAATTCATACGAGAATCATACCGACAAGTTTCGAGTGTTGTCGTTTGCCCGCGAACAAACTGCACGCGAACACGCGACGTCTGTGTGGCGAATAGCTCGGCTTTCCGGCAGAGCATTGTTTGCCCAGTCGCATGGGAACGAAACACCGGCGTCGCTTTGTTGATGACGGGGGGGGGGGCATGTCTTCAGACGTGTAGTGTACATGGACCACGGCATCAGCGGTCGGTGCTGCGTGCAGGTCTTAAGCCTGTTCAATGAGCTCCGAAGTCGAGCCGTTTCCTTCACCTCGTAAGGTATACACTTTCCAGGCCACACCTTTTGTCTGATCGCGACGAAACCTATATTTTCGGAATCTTCACACTTCGGACAATCAATTGAACCATTTTAATTTCGCAAGATTGACTCGTCAATATACTTAAACAAGAGTTTTAAAATAACCTTGTTTAGCCGATTCATTGAAAGATGTAGGATCCCTCACAGCTTAGAATTTACCTCTTACCGTATACACTTTCCAGGCTACACCCGTTATCCGATTCTACGATATCTACGATATCCAATATCTACGTAATTCTCACACTTTTGGCAACCAATTGAATATTTCAGAATCTCGAAAAATCGCATGGAAATCAATAAAAAGTTTAATTCAATTTACTTCAACAATCATCAATGAATTACCTTAAAGCACTAGACGCCGGCCATCTATCGGGCTGGGGGTTGGGAGAGTTTTCGTTCACCATCATGGTAAAAGTTTCCGACCACCAATATGATCGCACTTCTCGGAGAAACCTCGTTGGTTACGACAGGCTTTGCCACTGCGCTCAGCTTGTTACACACTTTGCAACAGATAGATGAACACACATCTCAAGCTCATGTCAACACTCAGTTGCAACTATGGTACGTTTCACGTTTGGATGACAACAGCAAACCGGTATTCTACATTGTTAAAGTATATACGACCAATGGCGCTGACAAAAGAACCTGGGACGTACTGGTACTGTAAAATCAGAATAGAGGAAATCTCCAGAAGGAACACTCTTGTTGTATGATTGAAAATTGGCCAACACATGGTGCTTTGAAATCGTGACGCAAGGCCAAGGTTCAGCAGCTCCATGCCGGTCACCGACTGTTCGGCAATCGGCGGGCAATTTGACCATTTTGCGTGCTGCCAAAAAGCGGGGGTGGCGGGGGTCGGGGTCAAGGTTATCAACTGAAATCCTTGACGCCTTATTTGAATTGAATTCGAACGAGATTCTTTGAAGCGAATGTCATCTGCATTGACATTCTCGTGGCGAAATGCGGCATGTACTGGTGCGTTGACGTCACCCTAGCCAGTGTCGCACCTCGCGGATGTGTGGACTGTGTGTGTGTGTGTGTAACGGCATCGTCACCCGACGGTCGACTGCACCAGATGCTCGCCGTCGCCGTCGAGTGCCGACATTCCGATCGCTCCTCGAGCCGTGATCACCGTCAATACCGGATAAGTTACACATCCAATTACCGTGGTTAACTGCAGTGCAGTAGCAGGTCAACACGCTACGAAAATAGTATTACCTATACTGAATTTTCGCTCAAAACAACTCGAAACTGGTCCACTCTCAATCCGATTGGAATATTTAACTATGAACAGGCGAAAAATGAATCGTTGAGATCGAAATTTTCGCTCTTTTGACAGTAGATTCAGTTTCGTTCATTTTTTTGGTGTATTTGCATGTTTAAGCACAGCATTGTCTCGTTTATTATATTTTTTGCTATCGATGTGTCTCTGCTGCCTGCCGAGTAAACTCCACTATCGCCGCAAGCTTTGAGATGCAAGCTTTGAGATGCAAGAGTTGAGATGCAAGAGTTGAGATGCAAGAGTTGAGATGCTAGCTTTGAGATGCAAGAGTTGAGATGCAAGAGTTGAGATGCAAGAGTTGAGATGCAAGAGTTGAGATGCAAGAGTTGAGATGCAAGAGTTGAGAAAAACGTACAGTCCTCACGGGCATGCAGTACCTTATGTGACATCTGAAAATGATGGTGTCTTAGACTGGTTTTCTCATGGTAAGATTGACTAAACGGATCTATTCGAAGACCTGAACACAGTCGTGTCGACAGTCCTAAGATGTCGGCGCCAACGTCGACGAAACGTCGCCGTAGGTCCTTTTTAGGACCAGAATAAAAATTACCATAGCCACAACCGTCTTTATTATACCACCATCTTCAGATTGCGGCTCTGAACCTCTTCGCTCTAACATCTATTAAAATCCAAAAAAATTCAAGAAATTCGCTTCAAAGCCAAATGCGAAAACGCCTCGCGCTGCGTTTCGCGATTCTCGCCAACTCCACGCTCGCTGGAATGCAGACCGAAGCCGCCAAGCTCGCACCGAGTATGCGGGTTCGACCCCCTCCCGTCCCCGTGTCCCGCGTGCGTGCGTGTGCGTGCTTGCGTGCGACACGGCAGCGGCGAGTGCGTGCTCCGCTCGGTCGCCGCGGGCCCCATGGGCGTTTCACCGGCACGCAGTAAACAACTGTGGCCGATGTCGTGACGCCGCGCAGCGCCGCACGTTGCGTGCCAGCACGGACGCCGTCGCTACACCGGAGAGGCCGGCACGATTGCCAGCCGCCGCGGAGGGCGAGAGACAGGGCTGCAATCGCTTTAGAGTGACACTTTAGCGCGATTCCTATCAGCGATTTGGCGATATTAGCGATCTACATAGCGATCTTCTAACGATAAACCAACTGAACTAGCCACGACTGGCTGAAAAATTAGCAGCCCCAAACGTAAAACGACGGACAAAGGGTCTTCAGACATGGGCATGCATTTTACCATTTTATATCGTCTGCAGAGCTGCCGTTGTAAATGGCTAAAATGGCGAGTGGCGTTTGGCCAGAAACATTCGCGCGAAACCCGCAGCCAGTGTGACAATAGAGGCCGATTGCCAATAAAAGCCATGCGGGCCGCGGCCAAGAATGCACACTCGTGTCGTTTGGTCTGTTCCGAAGTGATAGCATGATTGTCACTCGAAGGTTCCGAGGTTCCTTGGGTTCCCATGCGCGGACGCGAGTGCGGCACTCGCGGCGATCGGCGACAGAGTTTTACAGCCCCGGTCACGATTGGCTGGTTCGGAAGCAGATCGACGCCGATCTGCACTGCGTTCGATCAGAAACACTCGGACGCAGAGCTAGAGGAATTCGCGAGCGGTAACAAGTTAGCATCGCCGCTGAAATCGCTGCACCAACTTTGTCTGAGTGCTGGTTTAATGTCGAAAGTTGTAACTATGTATGCTATATTGCCATTGGCGTAACTACAAATCGAAGGCCCCAAAGCAAAAAAAAAAATGCGATGCCCCCCTACACCCATCTGTGTTGCAAATTTTGTAAAGGTTGAACCGAAAAATGAAGGCCGATGACTTTTTTAGGGAATGGATTTTTTTAAATCTTGTACAGGGGAAAACGTATACTAGATTTCAAAAAGTCA
Organism: Nemoura dubitans; assembly: GCA_921293005.1. NCBI lineage: Eukaryota > Metazoa > Arthropoda > Insecta > Plecoptera > Nemouridae > Nemoura > Nemoura dubitans. The sequence goes on from OV121076.1 coordinate 43,506,908, forward strand.
AAAGTCATCGCCTCTTTTTTCGGTTCAACTTCGGCCTCCGCCAGTACCCCTGAGCCTCAGAGCCTCAGAGCCTCAGAGCACTGGTATGCCTGCTCCCCTCTAGTTACCCCCTGAGCCCGAGGCCCCAGAGCACAGGTATGCCTGCTGCCCTCTAGCTACCCCCTGAGCCCGAGGCCCCAGAGCACTGGTATGCCTGCTGCCCTCTAGTTAACCCCTGAGCCCGAGGCTCCCGAGCACTGGTATGCCTGCTCCCTTCTAGTTACCCCCTGAGCCCGAGGCCCCAGAGCACAGGTATGCCTGCTCGGCTCAAGTTACCCCCTGAGCCCGAGGCCCCAGAGCACAGGTATGCCTGCTCGGCTCAAGTTACCCCCTGAGCCCGAGGCCCCAGAGCACAGGTATGCCTGCTCGGCTCTAGTTACGCCCTGGCTATTGCTCGACGTTGAGGCAATTGTCAGCATCGATCTGTTCTGCAATTCGCACGACATCGTTGACTTTCATAGGCGTGCATGGTAGCCTCTTGCAAGGTAGCTGCATGGTACCTACGTGCATGGTAGCTCTCCAATCCACCAGAGATTCCACTTCTTATGGCAGTCACACGCAATCCTTGACATCGAAGCCAGTCATTTCCAGCATCCCTTGCCACACATCGGTGTTCATTTCTGCAGGGAAGTGCAAAAGTCGCGCAAATTTCCGATACCCTTAGCCCATCCCCTGGCCATTTCTGTCTGTCTGTCTTCCTCTGCTCTGCAATCGGCGATAGGATTGCTCTGTGCTCACGGTAAGTTTGTGGGAACTTGGAAATTTCCCGCTTGATGAGAATTAGTCCATTGTGACTGGTTTGCCGACTCGGGATCGCGGCAACGAAGGCCTAAAGGATGAAGCATCAGACAGACATGGATGGACGCGGGCAGTGACTTACTGAGTCCCGCAGCTGAGAACCATCGAAGCGAACAAAGCAGCGGCGTCTCGGACGTCGTGGTCTTCGTGGTCTTCGTGGTCGCGGTGTTCGGAGGCCTCGTCGAGGTGGCCCTCGACGTGCACTCGTCGCGGACGTGCCGGCCGGCGGGAACCGTGCGCCAGGTGCCGCGGGGCAGCCGACGGGGGACCTCGGGCCAGGCGTCATCGACGACAAAGGACGGCGCCCGAGCTGTCTCGAGGCGGGAACCGGGCCAAGCTGCGTCGTACGTCGCGGGGCAGCCGACCCCGGGGGCCCACGGGCCAGGAGCCCGAGCTGCGTTGAGGCGGTTACACGCGCGACCGTCCCCGTCCCCGCTAACACGCGACATGCCGAGACGTATACCAACGCTGCCGCCGGCCGGCTGCCGCTCGACACTTACATATGCCACGACTTGTGTGCTCCAAGACGCCCAATGGTTCGCCATTCATTGAAGGATATAACGAAAGCGAAGCCGGTAAATGTTTAACCGGACCGCGATTAAAACACGGGGACCCCCAAATCGTCGGCTTGTTGTCACATATTCACCAGCGTTACGTTGGGTTCTCATCGCATCAAATTCCCAAGGTGTTTAACGAAACACTGTTTAGTGTTTTGGCAACGGGTAGCTATCCTATACATTAAATGGCCGATAAGACAAGGTTTATAATAAACAATAGAACAGAACAGAATCAGTTCGGATATTTTGATGATAACTATAGTTATGAGTTTCAAACTCTTCCCTCGCCTCTTGTCAAAAGCCACTTGGCTTTGGATTGAATCCGTTACAGTGCCATTTTCAATCCGCCTCGACATACTGATAGTTGTTAATGCACACAGAATGTCGATACCCGCGAGGCAACGCCAAGAACGAGAACGAGCCGGATTTGCAACACACGCTGCGTCGAATCCGACGGGATTAGCCAACAGGCTCGCAAGCGTAGGTGCATGTCACATCAACGATTGCAGCATAATCCGTGCTGTTCCAGAACGCTTTCAGTGCCAATCAAACAAAGCCTTTGAACCGCAAGTGAGTTGCCCCACAAGCCCAGTTCATGGTCGTGGCGGTCACCCACCCGGGCGCCGACAGGGCGCAGTGTCGCTTAACCCCAGCCCATTTGCGGCATGCCTGGCGGCGTTTGGTGCGCGCACGAAATGGCGTGCGCAAGCGCAGTCGACGGGGCGCACGGACGCGGACGAAGGCCGACGTCGGACAAGACGTGACTCGGCGGAGCGAGGCTGCAGCCGGCCGCTAGTTGGCTGCCAGCAGAGGGTCGTCGTGGGGCAGGGAGAGGCCGGGACGAGGACGTCCTGCATCGACCTTACCATGTCGAGCACGTCAAGACGGACACGAACCTAGGAGACACCAACCGAACCTAAACCCACGAACTGTACCACTAACCGAACCTAGCTGCGTAACCTCCAACCTATAGAGACCAACCGAACCAAGAATGTATACTTTTTAGTGATGAGGCATGATGTGTTTGAATCATGGGATCGTTGCTACATTGCCAAGGCTTTGCTAATTTTATTCATTTCTTGTGTATGTTAAGTATGCACTGTTTTGACAACACTGGTCCTGTGGCACTGTTCAATTCAAATGGCTTCGGCGAATGACCCGGAGTATTGATGAGACATGATGGTGAACCTAACCAAGCTTAAAAGGGAGAATAGAGGAAACCCGAGCAAAGGTGCGAGCGAAGCATGACTTCGCTTCCAACAAACGTCACTGCTGAACAGAACCAGCCTGGCCTGTAGCCTGTAACCGAGTGGATGGTCACCCAAGCAATACCAGATCCAGTGCGACGTTGCTTAACTACGCAGATCCCACGAGAACCGGTATTCCGCAGCGCACGTCGACCGGTCTAGCCGGGACTCCGTGCGTCAGAGGTTCCACGCGAATCGCCATTTCTGTGTCGACGACTCCAGAAGAAAACGGCAACGAATGAAATATGTTCTATACGAGAGACGCCCTCGGCACCTCGCTAGCTGCCAATTTCAGTTGAGACGTGGGTCTGCGAATAGAACCTTCCAGAACGAGGGCCGAACGTCCCATTGCTTGTAGAGATGGGTCCTCTCACGGGTTCGTCGTCGGAACTCGGCTCGTCAAAAGACACAGGCACGCATTTACTGAGTCACAGCGGCTGCGGCAGAATCAACATTTATTTAGAACTTTATTTGCACTCAACGAAAAAGGCTACAATAGCATCGTCTACGGTTAAAGTTTCCCGCAACCGTCGAGCAAAGTAAGGGCCTTAAAAGTCAATTGATTACAGTTCCAGCTATAAAGCCTCGGCAATGGTGAAATCAAAAAGATCCAAGTGTATCGATATATCAGCAAGAAACAAATATGCGAGCACCGCTCTGCATGAACCCTGCGACGCACCACATACCGCCTCGACCAAGTACCCAGTGGTCCACCGCGTCCTCCCAGCGTCCACGATGGCGTCCACGGTCCATCGGCCACTCCCAGCCCCAGCACGGCCCTCTGGGTCGCCGCTCGAGGCCCACGCGGCGGCAGCGAGCGTGACTTCTTCATGGCCACGGCCGTCGAGAGTCCGCGTCCGCCATCTTGGAATACTAATGCCGTCGTCGGCGGCGCTGCATCGGCCGGTCGTCGGGCCGTGGAATGCCGTCGAGCAGGCCGCCGCGCGGGAGTGACGTCATAGGCGCAGTCGAGCGGCCGGCGGCGGCGAGCGATGCGGCAACGCGCAGCAGAACCTGTTGCTGTTGGTCACGACGCGACGGACCGCGTTTCACTCGCCGCGCTCCGGCTGCTGCTGCTGACGCCGACCACGCCGCGGCACGGACGAGCGCGACTAGTCTCGGTGCGCCCCTGAGATGCAACAACACGAAGCGTGGCCGCTCACTTTGTTCTTGGTCGCAGCCTCTTGCTGGCCTTTACAGCTGGCAATGTCAGTTACACGATGTCATCAACAATTTACTCTGCACCAATCAGCGACTTTGGATGTGCATTGCGTCATGTTCGCGACTCTGCCAGAGCCTTTCTTCATAAAGTTCATGATGTTCTATGTTCATTATGTACATTTGTTGTGAAGTGCGTCCATGCTTGGAGGCTCGAGTTGTTCTGTTCTTTGGAGAGGACAATGACTGCGTGAAAGCCGCACAAAATGGTAACCATGGAAGGAAGCATGGTAACCATGGCTGCCTTCCAGGCCAGGCTAGCTTCATCATCAGCCTGTCATTCACCGTCAGCCAATAGACCAGTGCCACAGGGACAGTGCCAACACAGTGTGTCAAAGGGACAAGGCTAAGCGGTGGACGGCCCTTGGTGCTGTTGGACAGTAGCAGACCTTATAGTGCCGGCACCGGGTTCACCCTCGACTCCCTGCCACGCCAGACACCATCGACGCGTCTACGACAACCGCCTCATCGACCTGAGGCCAGCATCTCACGTGTGCACCGACCACCCGGCCGTTGGCTCGATTCTCGGAGGGTCCGCGCCGGCCGGCCGGCGACCGTTAGGTCAGCCGCGGCCGTGTGTGCGAGTGCGTAGTCTGCCCCGACCGAACCGCGCCGCGCCTCGGTGTTGGTAAACAAAAGACAGAACGCATTCCCGCGTCGATTCCCACCGCCGCGAACGCGAGGGGCGGCCTCGACACACGGTCCGCCTTGCCGCGGCCCGGCTGACCCCCGTTACTTGGCGGCGCACAGGGGATAGGGGTCCACGCAACCTGTCCGGCCGCCGAGTCGACGGCGGGCAGACTCAGACACCTGTCTGGCCAAGTCTGTCTCATGCGGACACCGAGCATATGGCCATATGCCGGCCGCCGAATGCCCTCGCACGCTCGCACGCACTGCAGAGGATGTACGTGCTAGACGCTGCGCGATTGCCGGCGTCCTGCACAGCTGTCGTGCGTCGACGGTGTCTGGTGTGAGGCGTTCACGCGCGACGGGCAAGTGCGGCGACGTTGCGTTGCTCGGTGCGATCCTCGTCGCAGGTCCGCAGTCTTTTCCCCATGCTTGTGCTGGGATCTGCTACGAAAGGGTTGACCGCAACGCGCTCATAGTTTTATCACTTGCACACTTTTATCTTTGAGCGAATTCCCGGATTCGTTCCCCATGCGGGTCTCTCCATCCTCATGCGGAGACTGCTCTGTTGTATAACCAAGTTAACATGGCATCGCTCAAATGCGCTATGAACCCTCTTACGACATAATTGTTAATGCATTTCCCAGAGCAATTCCAACAATTGTATACTGCAACCTCAAACCAAGAGGCAGTCGTCTTCGTTTCACGAGCCCCGCGGGGCGCGGACCCTCGCCCAAAGCGCTCTTTCTGTCTCCTCGGCGGCGACACCACGATGGCGTCGCCTCTCTGTACCTCTCTGTACCGCGATGCCTCTCTGTACCGCGATGCCTCTCTGTACCGCGACGCCTCTGTGACTCGCCGCGGGCCGGTGCCCAGGTCACGCGTGCAGCGCAGCGCCTCGACGACTCGACACGCGTGTTTCACGGGCGCAGACGAGGTGGCCTAGATGCGCCAGACCGCGTCGAGAGCGCGACGTCCGAGCGGCGTGCGGACCGACACCGGCAGCGGGGCGCAGGCGCACACCGCTAGCCGCAAAGCGTCCGAGGATCGCCACGTGTAGGTATCCCTGTCCACGATTCCACGCTAAAGTGAAACGTTTAGGCAAAGCAGTTTCGACGAGCATCAGAGTTTCTCTCGGTGTTGGCGGCCAGCACACATCGTGTCCAGGCATCTGCCCCGGTCGCAAAACGCCGGACCCCACGGATGCGGGCACACCGAATAGCACGACTGCGCGAATCGGAACCATCGAAGTTAAGCAACGCTGCGCGCAGCCACGGATTTGGACGGATGACCTTATTTTTCCGATCACCGGTCTTCGAAGCTAGGTTATGGTTCATTATCAGCCCCTTCACCGACGCCGATCGACCGTAGATCGCTGGAAATCTAGAAAAACCCGGGCAACTCTAGCATGAAACGTCGAACAATCGTCGCAAACAACTACTGACCATCCTAAAGCCCATGAATTCGCGGGTAAAACTACTCGACCAACAGCCGCAAACAATGGGCATGTACACACAGCCCAGTACGGTGCAGTAGGTATCTGCAGACCGAGACAGCCACGCCTGACTCTCCTCGCGTCGCTTGCCGCTCCGGCGACGACGCCGCCGCGTACACCTTCCCCGGACACGTCGCGCGGGTTCCGCTCTCTCGGAGCGACGCCGTCGGTCACGCGCCGTCGCGCCGCGTCGACGAGACGTCCGGACGTGTACGTGTGCAGCGTGCTTCTCACGCCGTCTTCTCGCCAACGTGCGTGTGCGTGTGCGTGAGTGACGTCACCTAGCGGCGCATTGTCGTCGACTCGTTGGGCAACGGATGTGATTGGCCGGGCAAATCGGCTATACGCACTTATTGGAGGACAGTCGTGGCGTGTCTCGTTGTCACGACGCGAAGAGTGACTAGTGTTCATGGCCAGCCGTCGCCTTTCTTAGAGCGTATATACCTACTCTACATTTCACGTCGAGCAGGGAGAGGATTTATTTATATCTCCTCTCGATATTATATGATGAGGAATATATACACTGTTGTCATGAACACGTGCTAACGGTTTCAAAACTTACCCATCTTCAAGCCACAGAAAAGGCTATAAGGACGGGTTTGAATCATTTGGCTCATGTCCTAAAGCTGCAACTGTGCAGATGGGAACTCTACACAAAGGATGGTAAACTACTGCAAAGAAGTCAGGACTCGGGAGAAATCAGGAACAATGTCCTCCTCCTCAGTATGTACCTATACAGTCATGCACGAAGAATGGATATTCCTATGGACGCAGACAGGTAGTCTCATGCCATCAACGCCAAGACCACGACCACCATCGAACGCAGTGACACGCGTGGTCCATCGTGCATCGAGGACGCGTGCGCACACACGCCTCACTCTCGCCGCTCCTCGACGCTTTGTCCTTTCGTCCTTCCCGTCGCTCTCCACGACGGCGTGCTCGATCGCTCGCTAGCGGAGAAAGCCAGTCGCCGTCGCCGACAAGTTGACCGCCTCAAGGCCATCGCCAGCTGCTGGCAGTGACGTCACCGCGCGTCCGACGCCCACGGTGTGCAGGGACGTCGACGTCAAGACGTCAAGAGTGTCAAGACGACTCACTTATCATCGGGGACATCGAGTTCAGATAGAGCTGTCCACTATCTGACCGCGTTTTTATAACAAAGATAAACTTACGAGCTTAGGTAACAAAATGCCCCATTGTCCAAGTTCTAAGTGTGAACGGTACGGAAATTTGGATTCCATGTATCGAAGGTAACACGAGTTGTATGTGAGGGTAGAATTGCATCACTGTCCTGTTTAACCGTGGCTAAATAGAATATCGGTGGTTTCGTTTCTCCCTTTGACTTAGTGGAAAGTAACCTGTCGAAAAACAGACATACCACCAACACTACCGTTAGATTTTCGTTTGAATCATTAATTTTCAACGCCTTAACATCAACGCTTGTCCTCGCTTAGAAACGGGCAGCGATCTGAACACTATAGTGCTATCGCTTGAAAACAGATCCATGCTCTCTCTGTACGCAGCTACCGTCATTTGCCCGGCACGCGAAGTACCACAGGGTTCGATCGCGGGACTAGTAGCCGGTACACACTACGCTTTCGAGCCCGTGGGCTGCAGTCCGTCGGATTATAAAGCGTAGTGTGTATTGCGAATCCGTCTCGTTCTCGGCCTCTCAGAGCGTTTCGGACTCCGACGGGCTCGGACGGGCCCAGCCCACGGGTTCGAAAGCGTGGAAAAAGCGTAGTGTGTACCGGCTATAACACATTGCGTCACCCGCCCCGCCACCTGGATCGTCTCGACGAACGCACGCCGCCTCCTGGAATCGCGATCGCGCCATTCTTCGCGGGTCGCCGCCGTCCGCCACGCCACGGGCTTTGTCCGGCGCGCGGCGTGAGGCGGCTCTCAAGGGCACTGGATTATCGCACGATCGCCGCCTGCACGATGCCCGCGTTGCCGGGGCGACGGTCTCCCGCCACGACAGATCGAGCCGCGCAATGAGTACAGTGCCACAGCCTTGTAGTGGCATATTATATATTAGCCGACAGGGCCCATGTACACTCAGGTATAACAGCTCCAGTTAGAAGGCTGTGCGATGGTATGCAAAACGGAATCGCGCCGAAAGTCACTTTTGTTGGTTTTGCCTCAGAGATGAAACATATAGATGAAATGAAATGAGAGTGAAACCATAATTTGTTTCATGTGCTAACGTAGGCGACCTTGGAGTGGCCACTCGTTTCTTGTCATCTCACTTGGAAAAGGTTACAGAATTAGGGGTACATGCGTCTTTGGGGCGCCCGGCCGCCTAGATTGCTCCAAAGGATTTCAGTTTTGCAAGCGGCGCTAAAGTTGACGTTATATTGATATGTGTCCAATTCTTGCGTACCTACGTCAAGTTAATTGGGATAGTGTAACAAAAAAAAGCATAGATTTGTTCCATAAATATAATCAAATTTCACAAATCAACTGATCAGTAATTTGTTCGTAGTGAAGAAAGGTACAGAACGCGATTTTGAATCACTAGTTTAGAGGGACGCCACAGTAAAACTGAGTGCTGGCGCTTCATGTCCAAGTCCGGCCCTGTGATCTTTACGGCAGGAAACATACAAATGTTCCCCAAATTTCAGTCCGAAACTCGAAACTACGATTCCTATTCAAGGGCTACACTTTGTGTGACTATACGATTCAAGCAACACAGAATGCATAAGCACCTGTCTGCTGAACGACTTTAGGGCTGTTACCTGCATTGCTGCGCCGAAAAAGGCCTCGGGTGTTCTGGCAGTGCAGCGTGCTGCGTTGGTGCGTGCAGCGTGCTGCGTTGGGTGCGTGCGTTGCGTAACGCCACGGCGCGCGGGGTCGCGGGCGACCGGGGTGGCTTGTCGTCCCACGGCGATCTTGCTACGTCCCCTAAGTGTGAAGGGCTGACCAGCTTTGTTCTTCCCCCAAAAGTTAATAGCAGCAACAGGGGTTCCTACCTTGACCGGCGCGACACTGGCAAGGACGTCGCATCTGGGGGAGATGAAAATACGTGATTAGCGAAGGGGGAGATTTAATTGAAGCACGTTGGGGGACAAGTGTGGGAAACTGATGCGACACGAGGCGAGTTTCGAAAAACAAAAAGTCTGCCGAAACCAGGGATCGAACCAGGGACCTTTAGATCTTCAGTCTAACGCTCTCCCAACTGAGCTATTTCGGCCAGATGATGTGCATGGGCTTTAAACTGGACCGCTTGCTAGACCATGTGGTTGTAGACTTGGGAAATACATTATGTTATTTTGCAGACGTTGCGATATTGAATAATAAATTGTTTTCCGTTTTACAGAGAAAAATTTGATACTCAAGCTGAATAACTGTGAAGAACAGCGTTATAAGATAATGTAAATTGACCGCTAGGCCACGGGGCACGCGCCACCTTGTAGCAAAGTGCCGAACTAATCGAGCAATGCATGATGGCCGACCGGCAAACGTCACTGTATTATTTAAAGTGGATGACAATTAAACTACCAGCAAAGTGCTCATATGCCGTGTGCCAAGGACTATAAACATGACTATTAGCCACTCACCCTCAGACGAAGAACTTTGCGACAGTTGAGTTTCAACAGGTCGGCGATTCTCCTGATCGCGCCGTTTCTCTCGCTTGCTTTCCTGAATCTCCTGCCGTAAAGAAGCCACTCTCTGAGTGCGTGATCCTTTCCGTGCTGGCAACGATTCTTGCTGGGTGTGTAAGGGTCGTTCGGGGACTCTGCCATTCAACTGTTCTATGGCTTCTTTCACCGCATCCGGCGGCACTTTGCTTGCATTATCTTTCGGCTGCTTGGGTGATTGCCCGCTGACACGCCTGGGTTTCGTGCTAGCCGTGCGTCTGTTTACCGGGGCCCCTCTTGGCTTTGGAATCGGGCGGACTTGCTCGGGAGGCTTTCCTGTGTCGCGATATCGGCGTTCCACTTGTGATATGCGGCGGCCGGTCTGTGCTAGTTGACTGCGAAGTTCGGCGTTCTTTGTCTAGGGACAGAGCAACAGGAGTGTCATTAGCCAAGTGTTGCTGATATGGGTTGTTGACATTCCAGTTAGAAGTTACAAATGCATTTGCTGCTGCACACGTACTTGACTGTTGGCATCACAGTAAACTAATACCTAAACTAGAAGTTGAAAAAGATAGTAAAACAAAGAAAAAGAAACAAAAATTAACCTTTCTAGGTACAAATAGTTGCTATTGCTACCTGGTCAATAACATTGCGCATGTTGCAAGAAAGAGAAAAAATTAACAATCCATGCATGCCCATGACTTAGGATTTAAGAGTTTCCTTCTCAGGTGGCCTCAGGACTGAAATTTGTGACACAAGAAACAATTCATCTCGTCAACCAAGATCCAGATTGGATCGAGCTGTTCTCCTCTAGCCATTACCGGTTAGCCTCTGTACACTCATATTGTTCAAAGATATGTATTAGGTGCTCATTAGGTAGGTATAGGTAGGTAAAGGAATCGTAACAACTTAAAATTATCTTGTCTCTTCTCAGACTATAAAATCGACAGGTACCTTGTAATCTAACATAATGCAGGTATAAAAACATTACCTACATCGATTGCTCAATAGATTGCTCATTAATTACATCGATTCATCAATTGTTATATTGGCAGAAGGGAATAGTTGTGACCTAGCCAGTTAACCCTAGAGCTAAGTTCCATGATTTTATCATTCATCAGAATGTTTTAGGTACCTACATACTACCTACCTAGGTAGGTAAATCCTAACTCTAGTCCATGAAATTTTACAGCACCAACCTACATCCTGAATGACAAAAGTATATTTTGTACCTAGGTATATCTAGAAGCCAACATTAATTTTTAATATGAGTTTCCATTGTTACCAATGCCAGTACCTAGGCATTTGTATTTGCCTGACATGTGATGATGGGAATTTCTGCAGTTTGTCAACAGAAAAAGAATATATACGTAATACCTAGGTAGGTACTATGTTCAACAGTGCTTGAATAAATTGACTAGGTATTTGCCTAGAGGTAGATAAAATTAGATTTTCTAAATGTAGAAATTGTCGACTCTTTATTATTGATGAGCGGAGCGAAATCTTCAATTTCACTACTGGTAAAAAAAAAGCACTTGTGTATGTTGTTTTGTTTGTTTGTGTTGTGAGTGTGTTTGCGCGGGCTTTCCAGACCAAATGCCTGCGTCGCTTGCGATGAATTTTTCAGGGTATCTACTTTTGTTCTTAACCTAAACCCCCTGCATTTTCCAAGAAAATCATCCATACCTCTCCCCTTCAAATCAGAAAAAAATAGCAATATTCGAAATTGGGAAAAATAGGAAAAATAGGGAAATTAATCTAAAGGTGTGTATTTTTTACATTTTTCCCCCAATACACGAACAGCTGCAAACAGCTACGGTCATCTTCAACTAAAACATTTTGGCAGCGTTACCTAGTTAATACAAAGAAAAGTATGACTACTGTACATAGGCAAAGACAATAAAATAGCAACTTTGTAAATTGTAGGTCATTAAACATATCCGGATCCCTACATTTGGCTACCTAGTATTTTTCTAATACTATTAGATTACTACTACAAAACAAATTCAAAGTTAACATACCAAATGAGTGAGTGACAGTGTGGTGCTGACCGAAGCCTTTGGCATCTGTCGTGGTAGAACTTCATCAGAAATGTCCAGAAAAGACGGCAAGCAGCAATCGGCAAGAATCTCACATGGTGTATCAGAAACCCGAGCGACCTTCTCGACACGGACCTTCGGCTTAGATGGAAGGGTCGTAGCCAAGTGGCTTACGACTTGTGAGTATTTTCCACTCTTTGCTCGCGCACTTCTCTTTTCCATTCTATTAGGGTACGCTTGGAGATGTATCGGTCTGGTTGTCCATGCACAATCAACACAACACTTGCCATTGAGGTTAACCCAGAACTTGGGATTTAAAAGATACCAGAATCACGGGCAAAGATACTATGTCAACGTAAATAAAGAATCCACAGCACACGAGATTTAACAAAGATGACCTAGACACGTAACTGAAGAAAAATTAATCTAATAAACCGAAAATTGTCAAAAGACCGCCAAACTGACGGTTGGCGGCCGCCATATTTGAATTTTGACTTGATAAACGCGGGGAAGTACAGCTTGAATAAAATGCATGCTTGGGCAGAGATTGCTCGAGTTCTGCATAAATTTTACCAGAACCATCCAGGACCTTTGATTGCAATTGAATGAAACAATTCAGCACCATTAATCTATCTTTAAGTGCTAACATTTTTCGCCTACCTACTTAAATTATCTTGATTTCTTCAATAGCCAACTTGACCGTTCCAAAATTGCACCAAAGTTAAAAATTTTGACATTAAAGAAAATGGAAAATGAATTTTGAATTTTTAAGATACATATTTTTATTATCAACACACAGACATAAGCAGCGCAAAGGCTCCACATTCGCGATTCAGAACCAGTATAGGTAAATGCATCTCGGTTACTTTACATAATATGCATAATATATTTATGTATATATTTATATTATTTATAATATATTTATTCATTATGACGTAGTACCTTAAAAAACAATATATAAGACTGATAATACATTATAGCAATATACATCACTACTTTTTACTTCAACAAGACAGTAATGACAGGACATGGGAGTGGAGGGGGGCAAATGGCTGGCAGGGTGGGGATCATTTGGCAACATGACATCCGATTGTCTTTCTCCCGATGCGGCGACCGAACGGAAATCACGGATGGCAGCCGGATTTCCGGGACCGCTCGCACCACTAATCCAGAACCTCGACTATTCACAAACTTGTGCGGCATTCGATGCACAGGCAAAAACAATAGCACAAAATCAAAACAAATAGTACCTTCAAATGATACAAGACAGATGTGCAAGAATAAAAATTGTGGCTTTTGATACATCTCAGTTCAGAAAGACAATGGGTTTGAGATAAACAACTCGTTCGAAATAAATCTGCTGCTTGAATCGCACTTGGTAAGAATAAAACGGCATTGCCTTGACGTTTGGAGCATGGAAACAATTTGTTACTCTCAAAGTTGCAAGACGTTAAAGTCTATATTCCACTAAAACAACAACCGTTTGTTGAAACAGGTACTCCGTATTATTTTGTTCCGTTAACAGAGACGTTGGTCAGTATACTATCCTAGTGGAATATGGTTTGAAGGTTAGCAGTCACTTTCATTCGTTCTGTAAACAAGGCGAGTCGACAGAATAGAGACATTATAATTGCTTTGTTTCGAACTTAAAGTCAGCTCAATCGCACCGACTACGGAAGGCGAGGAAACAAGCTTCGCTGACCGCTAAATTCACAGTTGCCTGCAACAAGATGAACCGCGGCAGTGCGCCCAATCTCGAGAGACTCGCAAAAACAGTCACTCTCGTATCGCATTCACAATTTAACCTCGAAACAGCAACATTCGTCGCAGCACGTCGGTCGAGATCGGGCGTCGCAGCCGCAATCTGGACGAGAGAAACCGCAAACCTCGGCAATCGGCAATCGAGCGAGCAGAGGGCCTCGGTATTTCTGGCAACACAGCACAACAACCACCAGGCTGAAAAACCGGTTTGCCTCAAACCCCAGTTATGTGAGAGCAAATTTCACAAAAGCTTTCCAAATAAGTCATGCTCATGCAGTTTCAAAATGGCTCATTGCCTAAATTATATTTATAATTTATACAAAATCTCACTATATTATGTTACATTTATATTTTTAATGTTACTATATATAATATAAACATGGTTAAATATTATATATAGTATTAATATAATATGAATTTTAAGCAGTTTTAGATTTACGGAAAAAACTGCTATAGCAAATATTCGTTATACGTGCTCCCATATAAACAGGGCTTAATAAACAGCGACTTTCTGGCTGTCGAACCGGATTGACTGCCTGGTCAACTACCATGGAGAACTGGTTTGTATCGACAAACCGGGTTCCCCAACCGGGTGGCCATGACGACTGGGCCTCCGCCTGCAGGGCACAGTCGTCACGGAAACCCACCGACGAATGGGGGGGAAGGGGGGGGGGGGGGGAATAAATTAACAACTTGTGACAGAACAAAACAGAAAAAAAAACACACATGTAACTTCTAAGACCTGAGTCTCTGTTCCTAATCTTACCACTAGGAGGACCGCTTCACGCATCTTCTAGGAGGATCGCCGCTCGAATCCGACAGGAAATCTCACATATTTCCGACCAGCACGCAGCCAAAAACGCCGAATAGGCAATTCGAAGGCTGGCATGCCGATGGAAATTAGCTTAGTTCATCAAAGAATCTAACACCCGGAGTACACCAGCAGTAACTGACGGATTGTAAAACAATTTTTACTAGAATTCTACCATGGTTTCCCAATGTCTCGCTATTCTGAACCCGGAAGGCCGAGTTCCCGAAATACGAGATTACGAGGCGTCACGAGCCGTTCGACCCACGACTCGAGAAGTGTTCCCGTGTTCCGGGCAAACGGAACACGCGGATCCCGGACTACATGTCCGGGGCAGATCTCTTGTTGCGACTACTACGCGGGGGGGACATGGGGGACCGGGGGGGGGGGGGGGGAGACACCAAGATAGACAGCGATTGCAAAACGACAGAGAAACGACACGTTCAGAGGTTAAGCCCCGGCCCGTGCGACAGACGCCGCGGGCGGAGCGACAAGTGTTTTAACGTCGCCGGGCGCAAAATCGAACGCTCGGCTGGACCTGGCTGTGATTGGCAGATGCGCGGCGGCCTTTGCGGCCTACGCACGCGGGAGGGCGGAGCCTACGAGACGTCGGCGGTCTCTCGGCCAATGGCGGGCTCCGGCACGGCCTCGGCCGGCTGTGACTGGCCGTTGGCTGGCTCCGAGTGGCCAACGGCCGACCCCGGCGGGTCGATGGCATCGATAACGGCGGGCTTCGAATCGTCCGCGGCCGGCCGAGACTGGCCAATCGCAGGCTCCGTTTGGCAAACGGCAGACTCCGGTTGGTCGATTGCCTCTTGCAGACCGAAATCAGAGGATTGCAGCGATCGGCCGTTGGCGAGCTCCGACCGCTCTACGTCGGACTCGGATTGGTTGGCGGCTGCGACGGCTGGCTCCGATTGGCCCGTCTCGCCGGCGGATGGCCGCGGCTGGCCGGCGGCCGCGGAGCCGAGCTGGCCGGTGGCCGACTGCGATTTGCCAACGGCGGCGGCGTCCGCGCATCAGCTGGGCGGCTCCCCGTTGGTCGACGGCTGCAGGAAGTGCTCGGAGAACGGCACCGGCCGCAGCCGCGCCGGCTGCTTCTTCTGCGGACGCGGCAAAGGGACACCGGTGTTGGTCAATTCTCGATTTATATGACTTATTCCTAATCAGTTATTATTATCGATGTAGGGTATTGAATGCTTATGTCTGGTTTCATCATCTCTTCAATTTGATGCCTGGTTTTACCAACTTGTCAGAGCACCAACCAACAGCACGCTTAGAACTTTCTTTGTTGCCAAGCCCAGGGTTGCAGAACTGGTAACACTGGCCGCAAGAGAAGTCCAGGTGTATCCTCCTAAAGGTTGGTGCTCTGAACTGATAGAGCGTCTCTATCAATTTGAGAGTTGAACCTTACTTGTACCTACTGGTTTGTTACCAAATGTTGGGGTAACAGTTAAAAACGTCATTTGGCATTCTACACCTAGTTCATTCTTGCTATACTCTTACCCCGTCACATTCACCAAGTGCTGCAACCCAGAGTTAAAGTAGGAGTTAAGTTATTTGTCATGGCAAACATCAATAGGATGCCATAGAATTAATCTGTTTCTGAGGGTTAGATGCTTCGTCCCACGTGTGCAGATTGATAGGGGACTAACCTTTCTGCGGAACGGGAAGCAGCCGTTTTTCTCCGGCTCCGGCACGGCGTCGACGACCAGGTCGTTGGTCGGCGAGTTGTTGTCGCCGAACTTGTTGAGCTCCTTGAAGCACTCGGTCTCGATCATCTGCGGCCAAAGCCGAAAGGTTAGCAACGGCAGAAACTAGGTTCACTTAGGAAGAGACGTCGGCTCAAATCTTCAGCGACTCGTGGTTTTAAGTTTCCATAGCCTTGACTTTAGTTTCCTTGGTAACTTTTGAAAAATGTGAATTGAAAACTGTTTTCCCAACGTTTCCGGACGCTCGAGAAATGGCAAACTTACAGTTTGAGAAATGGGGGGAAAACTATTAAGACAGATAAACAGTTTTTAATTCTGAGGTTATTTCTGTTCCCATATCAAACGGGTGCAATCTACGATGCTGAGAGGTTATAAAGTTGTAGGATTCAAAACAATATTTATTTAATGTGCATTGTTTGAAAAATTTTTAAATATGAATTCTAAAATGAAAATTGCATTTTGGATCCTCTCTCAAGATAAGCAGATTTGTCTCGAAAGTTAGGTACCTACTAATAGGGATCTTTGATAATAACGATTTATTTCAAATTGAACTGATACCAGAAAGACCAAACTAAAAATTGTTCCAACTGCAACCAGACAAGTCTGAAGAACAAACACCGAAGAGCATGCAGCAACCCATGCCTCGAAAGGAAGAGCGACTCCCAAGCAATCCACATGCCGGCTGCAGCAAAGCAACCAGCAAACGCAAGGCAAAGCACAGCCGAGAACACCCGCCGCAGATTGCCCGAAAAGCGTGTGGTAACAAAAAGCACAAAGAAAAAAGAAAGCTTCGGATTTCCATGTCTCAATCACGGAATGGCGAGATGGATAGAAGAAGCATGATCTTGAACAAGAAAATGGGTGGTGGAGGTCTAGTGGCAGGCATTCACACGAGATTCAGAAGGACATTTACGCTGAAGGCAATCCAATCTGCACTGCGATTTCGTAACTCTGATTTTTTGCCGTTCTGCGCTTCAAAGTAAAAAGCTACACTGGAAGCAACACGAATTTAATCTATTAAAATCGACAACGGAATACTTCAAAGTTACTCAATCGATATGCTGTTGGATCAGAAAGTTTCTAATAATGTGAGAATGATGACCTGGCAGTGTCAACGTAACCATGCATCGGCAGCTCCGTGCACCGTGGGTCTCCGCATGCCGTGGCGTGCGCTCGCTGCAAAACATTGGTTAACGAGACGGAGATGCGGTCTACGTTAGTCGCCTGGACCTTGCCGACGAGAAACAGGACACTCGCAACTAGAAGCATGCTGGCGGCAGTCAAACAGTACGGGCTACAGATGGCCTTGGTTCTTGCATGCTTAGTCCATAAGTCTGCTGCCAAGCTCCTATCTCATTACCTGCAAGTAGCAATGATTTGTAATATTACCAGACTTCCTTGAGAGTTTTTTGTAGGCTATTTGGGTGAGTCCAGATGCATTCCTTCCTACACCAAAAATCCTCTTACACCCAATTAAATTCCAAAATTTGTTACTTTAGCTCAATTTTACTGCCAAAATTGACAATTATCTAATAACAATTAAACAGCAATCGCAATCTTAGGGAAGTTTTGTATTTACAAGTGATCGAATTGCCGAAACTCGGTACTGAACATGCAGCACTTGGGGACGTCATGCGAGATCGAGCCACAAACAAACCGGACACTTCCCGCAAGCATGAATCTACCTACAAGTGATTCACAATCACAACATGCCGCCACATCCTTCGAAGCTAGCGATCTGGCTATAAACAGACAGATGGAAATCAAGCATGCTGAACCATCCTTCGAAGCCAGAGATCCGGCTACAGACAGACAGACGCAAACAAGGCATGCCGACACATCCGTCGCGGCCAGAGCCAGCGCCATGCGAGGTCCGGCTATCGGCGGACAGACATCGAAAGGCGGCACGCCGCTAGCACATCCACCAAAGCCCGGCCATGCGGAAAAGGCGGCCGGCTACCTCCTGCTGCCACGGTATCGAGACGGAGCCGGTGTTGAACTTGGTGTAGAACGTGTCGTCGGTGGCGTCCAGGTTGACGCCCTTCACCGTCGAGAACTGCTCTATGTCCAGCACGTCCTTGGCGTAGACCGCGTGCGGCTGCAAACGTAACCCCGCTCTTACACCGACTGCCCTCTCGTCAGCGACCGCCGGTCGGGTCTCGGACTTTCTGCTGCTGCCGCGGACGTAGCTTTCGCCACGGGTCAAGTTACACGGATTGTTCGAGCCTAGCTCCGCGTAAAGCTGCGGAAGCCCTCGCCCAGAAAGATTCCCAGCCGTCCCCTCACCTGCAGGCTTAAACATTAGCCCTGGCAACCACTGGATGAGACAACGTTTTACGCGCTCTGCTGATCATCGCTTAACAGTCCTCTTTCTCTTGTTGGTAATGACCTGTTAAAATGCCAACACGCCTTAGTAACCTCTTCGGTCAGGGTCGCCCCTACTACCATAATTTATTCTCCAGTAGACGTGGCTTCTAATGATAGACTGTCAGTATCTACACACTTCATTGGAGTATGTATTAAGATTAAAATACTAGAGTATTACCTCGCAAAAAAATCAATGTTGATAGGTGTTTGTTAACGCCACAGAGCTATGAGAATTTAGTACATCGATGATTGACAATGAGTGAGATCAAGCAATGTCTCCATCCTGCAACTATTTTTGCATTATTTCAGGCTTTAGGTGTGGAGAATGCAGAAATTCTTGCAGAGCGTCCACCCTGCAAGAGACCACGTAGCTGGTTTCAACGCAGACATGGATAACATTACATCTGAGTAGGCTGCATCCGTGCCTCTACTACCAGGTCTAGCCAAGTCTAGCATACCCTAGCTAAATACAGGAAGGAATTTCGCATGATGAGGTTGGCGGGTTTGTGCATTAGCATTGTCAATCGTAAAACAGGAGCTCAACACAGTGCCAGAAATCCCCAAACGCCCAAAAACTCTGCTGTTTCTGTGGGAAAAGTCAAGGCAGCATCTTAGATTGTTACCTCAGCGTGCAGATATGCGTTTCTGGAAAGTTAGCTTTATTATTTGAGTAAAAACTGTAGCAAAACTAATCAACTTTGATTTCAAAACCAATTTCACCAAAAAGGCATTTAAATGTTGAAATGTTCTCACTTGAGCTCAAGTCTCGAATGAAATCGCACCCTTACGTTTACGTTTACTCCTTACGTTTACTATTGGATTTACGAGTCAATTCCGGATAATATACTGACGAAAATGGCATCAAATCTAGGTTGCCGCCACACAAAAAAAACCCAAACGCATCCAAGTGACTTTATGTTGCACTGGTTCGGCCCTGTTCGTCTGTCCCACACCAAACGCTTCGATAGTGCTCTGTTTTACAAAAAGTACCAGGAATGAGGATTCCACGAGCAAAACACCAGTATGAACTAAGGAGTAGTACAGCCATACACCTCCTATATAAAGAACTATCTATCTTATATCAAGGATTATTGTATATGTCAATCCCTGACCACTGTAACAATAAACTAACAGGCTTTGAGTAGAACTAAATGATAACATGATGAAGTGAACCTTGGTTAAAAAATTAAATAGTAGACGTGACATTGAAACCTTAAAAAAATGAAACGTGGATTTACAAGACTTCTAGAAAATAAATCGCATTGCGTCTCAGTCGTTTGGTGTAAGAAATCCGAACAGAGCCGTGGAAAACGTAGCCCCCGGTGCCGGCACCAAGCCCGAATCCAAATCGAATCGAACAACGGCAAGTCGGTCTCGCGACCACCTCTGTCTGGTAGGGGATGCTGCAGCAGCCGGAGGCAAACTCTCGGAAGAACCGTATGTCCTCCTCGTCGAACGGGCCCACCCCCGACGCCTCCGAGAACGTGTCGATCTCGCTCACGTCTTTGCAGTACACGGACTTCGGCTGCCGCGGCCCATGGTACAACGATTAGTCTGCCAGGTACGCTACTGCATATCTTGCCCACCAGAACTGAGAGCCAGGCGAAGTCATGCGCCCGAAATGCTCAAATCGGCCGTGACAACCAAATTATATTAAATGATATTAAACTATATAACATCACAAAGGGATGCCGCCGTGCAGCGTTCAAGTAGGACAAACCAAAGCCTTGCCAGCTGTAATCACGCTGTCAGATCAACTCTGTGACCAAGATTGTAAGCTGAAATATCTTCTAGCTTCTAAATAAATAAATTGAATCTAGAAGTAGCTAAATAATTTTCTGGTTTGTTTGTCAAATGGAGTCAGAGCTGGCTTTAGCACACTAGTTGCCTATCCCTAACAGAGCAGTGATTGAATATAATCAAATTCCTGCGACTATTGTCAAATTTTTCCTAACGTTACCGTAACTTTTTTATAATAGTAAACAGTAAATACCTAGAGCATTGGACGTTAGTACTTGGCCTACAATGCCTCCTCAATGCATAAAACCATTAAATGTTCGACGCAGCAACGACCGTTCCGCATGTGGCAAGCGCCGGCAACTCACGTCGGGCACGAACGGCGGCTCCCAGACGCCCGCCTCGAGCCGCTTCCAGTTGAGACACTTGAAGAAGTCGTGCTGCTTGACCTCGGCGGCGCCGTACCGGCCGAGGCGGCAGCCGAGCCGCGTCTTGGGCGACTTGCGCAGCAGCTGGCCGCACAGCGACTTGGCCTCGTCGGGGAACTTGGACGAGTACTTCTCCGTCTCCTGCTTGACTCGACGGTCCACCTCCTCGCGTTTCACCTGCGGCAAAGCGGCCGTTTCAAAACCGATCCCACCAAAGTCGAGTCAAGTCAACTCTAGTCAATGGCAAGTCTCGAATGAAACCGCGCCGATTTCCAGGTGTTTACTCGTGAATTTACGAGCCCAGTATAAAATTTCAAGAAAACATACACATCACACGACCTTTGCAGAATCGGTATCAAATCTACGTTGCCGCCACATATGAACACCCAAACGCGTACAAGAGACTTCAATGTTGCACTGGTTCGGCCCTGTTTGTCTGTCCCACACCAAAAGACGCTTTGTTAGTGCTCTGTTTTACAAAAAGCCCCAGGAATGAGTATTCCAGGAGAAAAATACCAGTTGATGCTAAGACTACTGTAACCCTTGGCTATCAGGCTTTTAGGAGAGCCTAGTTTATGTCTTATAAATATGATGATACAGGTTACTTTATAATGATATCAGACACAGAATTTGCAAAAATAAAAGCGTAATAGCCTACAGAGTACAGAGTTGATCATTTTTACTCATAGTTCTAGCATATTTCGTGAATCTTGGTCAATTTCAAGTCGGATCCTACTACAAAAGTTAGGGTTTAAGTTGGTAATCAATATTCATCGTACGGTTTACCGAGGGGTAGTGAAACTGGAAAAAGGTGCAATCGAACCGGGATACTATGATCTACTTTCGGGTTGGGAAAAGGGGATTCCCGAGGGAAAAACAACACCCCACATCCTGATGAATTGAGTCGATAGTTTAGGGGCCCAAATGTTACAAAAAAATTTGCCTTTTCATTTCATTTTCATTTCGTGTCAATATCCCAGTTCTGTCACTTTTTAAACGGGTATACTGCCCGTTCAAAGGGATAATGAGCGTTTGGTATAGGTACTAGAAAGCCCTAGTTATTTGGATTGTGTGTACATCTAAAAGAGGCCGAACTGTTTTGCGATTGCCGCACGCTACCTTCTCCTTTCGCGCCCGGTATGGCGCCTGTCCCTCGATCATCTCGTAGATGAGGCAGCCGTAGCTGAACCAGTCAGGGCTGAACGTGTACTTCTCGTTGTCGATCAGCTCGGGAGCTGCAAACAGACAAAAATCACACATCTTACAAACGCTGAACGTGCCAATCGAAAAGAAACATGTTTCTCTTAGAAGAAACACCTCTAGCTACATTGTCGAACTTTGTTTCGAGTCAAAAACAAGCAAATTTAACGAGGGATCGACCTCACTCAATTGACATCCTTTGCATCTGGAAATATTTCACCCAGCAACTACTTTCAAGCATTGTAAAATGGGAACAACGGCAACCCTGTTGAGCCGGTTTCTCAGGAACTTTCCAGCACTGAATTTACCTCGTACTGGCTACACTTTATATGCCACACAACTTGTTGGTTGCAACGAAACAAATATCTACGAAATCCTCACAATTACGACAACCAATTGTCGCCCAATAAATCTCGAAAATCCCCTGGAAGTTCAAAGAAAGCTCCATTCGCCCATCAGCATCTACCAACGACGAATGACCCGAAGTGGCCGCTCACCCATGTATCCGACGGTGCCCACTCGGCCGCGAACCATCTCCCCCTCGGGGATGTCGACGGCGAGCCCCAGGTCCGATATCCGCACGTGGCCGTGGTCGTCCAGCAGGATGTTCTCGGGCTTGCAGTCGCGGTAGACGATGCCTTGCACGTGCAGGTGGTCCAGCCCGCACAGCACCTGCAACAGCAACACCCACGTTCAAACAGATTGAATGGTTATCCCAGATATACTACCTTTCTTAGGTATGGCTACGGCAAAAAACTTGTACTAGTAACTTTACTAAGAAGTCATTCAACAGCTTCACTCGTCATAAACAAATTACCCTCTCGAGTCTTTATAGCATGGACAGGTGGAGTAATAATCCTGTAGGACGTCTATTTGTACCCAAACACACTACCTATAGACTTGAACTCAATTAAATCTCAAATCAATCATATAAGTACGGCCCTGATTCGATTTCCAGAACTCAGCTATCTCCCTGATTGAGATCATCTCATATGGATATAATATCTTCTTGAGAGTTTGTAAGAGTTCATTATTATGTCAAAAATTAGCTAGGAAAGAGTGAGAGCCCTGTGAAAAGTGAGATGGGTTTTGTCAGGATTTCCGGTTGTGTTCGTTTCCCCAACAGATACTGAGCTTTCCAAAGATTTTTTCATGATCAAGGCAGAAAACATATTGAACACCGATTGACTTTTGTAACCCAAGCAGCGCCGTATTTAACCAAGTTGAGATCAAATTTGAGAAAAACCCTGCCAGAGTGGTCAGGGTATTCCGTATTATTATCGTTTTGGCAAGGGCAATGCCAGAATACAATCGCGGGGCTCATCCCCTTTAGGTTTCACGTAGCCATCTGTGACCGCTCTGCACCCACCTCTGCCGCGTAGAAGCGCGCTCGCGGAATGTCGAACCCGGGCTCGCCGCCCATGTTGTAGATGTGGAACTTGAGGTCGCCGCCGTTCATGATCGTCAGCACCAGACACAGCGCGTCCTTGGTCTCGTAGGCGTACGCCAGCGACACCTGCCACCGCGGTTCAAGGCACAATTAGAACCACAGTTACAACCACGGCAGGACCCTTGTTCACTTAAGTTTTTCTACAGCATTTCTCATGTTTAGAAGGGGAGCGGTGTTTCACTCTCAAAGAGGCTCCCCTGCTGTTACGTTTAGAAGGAGAGCTATGTTTAACCCTCAAAGAGGCTCCCCTGCTGTTACGTTTAGAAGGAGAGCGGTGTTTCACTCTCAAAGAGGCTCCCGTGCTGTTACGTTTAGAAGGAGAGCGGTGTTTCACCCTCAAAGAGGCTCCCCTGCTGTTACGTTTAGAAGGAGAGCGGTGTTTCACCCTCAAAGAGGCTCCCGTGCTGTTACGTTTAGAAGGAGAGCGGTGTTTCACCCTCAAAGAGGCTCCCCTGCTGGTACGTTTAGAAGGAGAGCGGTGTTTCACCCTCAAAGAGGCTCCCCTGCTGTTACGTTTAGAAGGAGAGCGGTGTTTCACTCTCAAAGAGGCTCCCCTGCTGTTACGTTTAGAAGGAGAGCGGTGTTTCACACACAAAGAGGCTCCCCTGCTGCTAGAAGAGCCAAAAGTGTTAACATTCGCAGGCCGCCCCAATGTTCCGCTAAAGGGTTGAATGGTCTGAGCATCGAAGGATTGAGCTGTAAAACTTGTCTTTATATTGCCTTCCATGATTCCATGATCATGGAATCATGGTTCATGGAACCATGATACACCATGCCTTCACCTTTTTTATCTGCTATACAAACCACTATGCTCATCTTCAACGCAACGCAAATTGCGTTCGCGAAGCCCTAGCAATGAATAAATAAGTGTCGGAGAGCAGGCAAAGATCAGAGTCGCACACCAGCTCACATCGGCAAACCTTCCCTCGGCTCGAATCCCATCGCGATTGCCCCGATCGGTGATCGAGATGCGCACTCACCACAAACTTGGAGTTGATCTTCTGCAGGATCTGCTTCTCGATGAGCACCATGGCCTCGCCCTTGCGCTTCTTGATGCGCTTCTTCTCCAGCTTCTTGCAGGCGTACATCTTGCCAGTAGCTCGCACCTGGCAGGCGCACACCTCGCCGAAGCCGCCCTTGCCCAGCACGCGGTACATGCGAAACGTCTTGTACGTCACGGGCTGGCTGCAACACGGGACATCTGCGTCAAGTCTGGCTCCACCCAAATTACATGCGAAACGTCTTGTACGTCACGGGCTGGCTGCAACACGTGACATCGGCGTCAAGTCTGGCTCCACCCAAATTACATGCGGAACGTCTTGTACGTCACGGGCTGGCTGCAACACGTGACATCGGCGTCAAGTCTGGCTCCACCCAAATTACATGCGGAACGTCTTGTACGTCACGGGCTGGCTGCAACACGTGACATCGGCGTCAAGTCTGGCTCCACCCAAAGTACATGCGGAACGTCTTGTACGTCACGGGCTGGCTGCAACACGTGACATCTGCGTCAAGTCTGGCTCCACCCAAATTACATGCGGAACGTCTTGTACGTCACGGGCTGGCTGCAACACGTGACATCGGCGTCAAGTCTGGCTCCACCCAAATTACATGCGGAACGTCTTGTACGTCACGGGCTGGCTGCAACATGGGACATCGGCGTCAAGTCTGGCTCCACCCAAACTTGGGGAAGAACCTTTTAAAAAGATCTTGATCGTGTGATCGAGATCAATTTTTAGTGATCTTAGAACTGATCGAGATCGTTTTTTATGCAATGATCTTTTAGTTTGATCGAGATCTTCTTTCCACAATCTGTTTAAAAATATTGTTTTCCATTCCTATTTAGGTGTTTTATAGAAGCACTGTTCTTAACTTCTGTGTGTTTTGGACAAAAATTTAATATGGAATTTTAGCCAATAGCCAATTTTCCAATTTTAGCATATTTTCTTCCAATTTGACTGTTTATTCCGGGACAATCTTCGATTGGTGATCCATTCTCGGAAAACAATGGACCCTTTATCAAAATTTTGCCTGAAAACAATCTTCTAAACTAATTTGATTTTTTATAGAATGATAAAAAGATTGTGATCTTCGATCTATGTACAAGATCTTTTTTTGCTGACAATCTTGATCTTATTGAAAGATCGATTTCAAGACGATCTTCCCCAACTATGGCTGCACCAAATGTATTTCGGATTGGTTCTGCACTAAGTTTTGACTTCAACTTTAAGAACGTTACAAACGATTGTATCCATATGCCCGCTAGGGGCTGGTGCAGAGGCTACAGAACAATTATTAACGTATAAGTCTGGAAATAACCAAAGGCCGAGAAAAAATCAATTGACGTCCGATCGTAGTAAACTTAACAAAATGTACGGGATACGGCACACTTTTGTCATAGGAACTTCGCAAAAATTACTTAAAATATGCATTTTAGGCACTTTTTGAAAATGCACGCCTTTGTCATTTTTGAAAGTAAAACAACCTTACGCACCACCCGACATCAAACAGCACTTCCACCTCCTGTGTATTTTTTTCCAAAATTCTGTGTTATTAGGCATTGCGGCCAGGAGAAGTTCCCGCGCGAAAACTTAGCGCACGAAGAAAACATTAGAGTTAAGTTTCGTCTTAACTTTCCGCAAAGTTTGGCATCGTCAAAGATTTTGTTCACTTTCGTTGAAGACATAGGCATGTCACAGACATAACCTACTGCTACTCCCAATAGTTACTGTTAAGCTAATTGTAGACCAGCCCTTACGCTGGAGACGACTTCGTACCAAACTATGCAGTAGTTTTCAAAAAAACGGTATATATCACACTGGGTATGGAATGCTGAGTGAATTCCCACTTATTTCTCAGCACTTTGTGACCAACACTGGTTGTTAAAGTTGAAGCAGTACAAGTCGTGAAATATGGCAGATAGACTACATAAATAAATAAAAGAACGTCCACGGAAAAATTTGTTTTTCATTCATTCATACAAATTTAATTGATCCTGTCAATTTGGGCTTTCTCAATAAGAAAAAAGCCATAGATTTTGAAAAACTAACTAACCGGTAAAGTTAAGAATGTTCAAAACTCATTTTTTAATTTTTTGGGAACTTGACAAGTGAGCATTGTGAGGCCAATTTCTATGGTCACATGCAGTGGTTCACTTTTGATGTTGGCTGTCCTCTCGGGGAAGGATCCAACGTGGGTAGTTGTGCACAATTGTCATTCGCGTGGTCTCGCATCTTGAAATTTATACAGGGCTTATCGAAACACATCCGGGCAAAAGTCATCAATCTACTGCAGACTTTCACTTGCTTGCTCGCACCTATGAGATGAGTGATTTGGACAATAATGGATCAAAATGATCAACTGCAATAGCATACAAAATGAGCAACTGCTTGGCAATAAATATGTTATGACTTATGAGTATGACCAACCCATAATAATGACAGGTAGCTTCACTGTCTAGCTTGAGGACATGCAGCTCAGAAATAAATTCATGCCAATCAGCATCAAGATTAAGTTGTAACAACGTAGATTTTAGTACCGGTTTTACAATGTCATGTTTAAGTGTTAACTGACAGTTAAAGTGAAAATAGAGGCATCTAATGGCTGTGACCTTGGAGATAACAAACTTAACTGGAAGTTTGCACTTAACTGGCAGTTAACAATAACCAGGACATTGTAAAACCAGCTCTTAGATAGGTACATCACTGATTAAAAATTCACTTCAAGTATAGGGAGCGTACTGTAAAACTATTTTTCCGCAACGATTTACTTTTAATTCCTGACAAATACCATAGGTAGGTTGGTCATAGGAGTCTCCATTAAGATCGCCATTCAGCATTCAGAGCATTGGCCGCAAAAGCCAGAGGTTTGTTGTAAAGGGACAATTAAGACGACGGGTACCTAATCAAAGCACACAATTATGTAGCGTACCGTCAGCGAGTTGTCAGGGCCGCGCGGTTTAGCGACACAAACATTGCGACGAGATAAAAACCCGGCTCAAAGGATTAGCAGTTTTACGACGGTGTGAGAGATGCCGAGAGAGAGATGCTGTACCACGTTCAATGCCAGGCCGCTGCCACTCAAGGGCAAGCAGTGTTTACAACCGTTACGGCTGCCGAGAAACAAGTGTGCAATAACTTTAGAATGGAAAATATGACTCGGATAGAAGAACTCACTGTAGGGCAAACCTGGCTTAACAATAGCCAGTTCCAACCAAAAGTTATGGGGAAAGGTTTTTAATATCAGAAAAGAATGTTATTAAAAGATGAGGTTGCATTTTGCCATAAAAGAATGCCAGAGTGTTTTATATCAGCTGTATTGGCCATTGTTAGTGGCTAAAATTGTGAGTTGTTAAGCATTTATATGCGGCCATTGGCCAAAAAAAAGCCATGCCATGAGAGATACATCAATAAACAGCCATTCTCAGCCAAGAATGCAAACACATATAGTTTTCTATGCTAAAGTTATTGCTGGAAGGAAGACGAAGCTGGAAAAATGTGCCACCGAACCGCGATACGAACCCGGGACCTCCTGCTTGCCGGGCAGGTGCTGTACCAACTGAGCTATTCGGTTACACATTCTCCCCGCTTCGTCAGGTGGGACATGGGACCTCCTGCTTGCCGGGCAGGTGCTCTACCAACTGAGCTATTCGGTTACACATTCTCCCCGCTTCGTCAGGTGGGACATGGGACCTCCTGCTTGCCGGGCAGGTGCTGTACCAACTGAGCTATTCGGTTACACATTCTCCCCGCTTCGTCAGGTGGGACATGGGACCTCCTGCTTGCCGGGCAGGTGCTCTACCAACTGAGCTATTCGGTTACACATTCTCCCCGCTTCGTCAGGTGGGACATGGGACCTCCTGCTTGCCGGGCAGGTGCTCTACCAACTGAGCTATTCGGTAACACATTCTCCCCGCTTCGTCGGGTGGGATATGGGACCTCCTGCTTGCCGGGCAGGTGCTCTACCAACTGAGCTATTCGGTTACACATTCTCCCCGCTTCGTCAGGTGGGACATGGGACCTCCTGCTTGCCGGGCAGGTGCTCTACCAACTGAGCTATTCGGTAACACATTCTCCCCGCTTCGTCGGGTGGGATATGGGACCTCCTGCTTGCCGGGCAGGTGCTCTACCAACTGAGCTATTCGGTTACACATTCTCCCCGCTTCGTCAGGTGGGACATGGGACCTCCTGCTTGCCGGGCAGGTGCTCTACCAACTGAGCTATTCGGTTACACATTCTCCCCGCTTCGTCAGGTGGGACATGGGACCTCCTGCTTGCCGGGCAGGTGCTCTACCAACTGAGCTATTCGGTAACACATTCTCCCCGCTTCGTCGGGTGGGATATGGGACCTCCTGCTTGCCGGGCAGGTGCTCTACCAACTGAGCTATTCGGTAACACATTCTCCCCGCTTCGTCGGGTGGGATATGGGACCTCCTGCTTGCCGGGCAGGTGCTCTACCAACTGAGCTATTCGGTTACACATTCTCCCCGCTTCGTCAGGTGGGACATGGGACCTCCTGCTTGCCGGGCAGGTGCTCTACCAACTGAGCTATTCGGTAACACATTCTCCCCGCTTCGTCGGGTGGGATATGGGACCTCCTGCTTGCCGGGCAGGTGCTCTACCAACTGAGCTATTCGGTTACACATTCTCCCCGCTTCGTCAGGTGGGACATGGGACCTCCTGCTTGCCGGGCAGGTGCTCTACCAACTGAGCTATTCGGTTACACATTCTCCCCGCTTCGTCAGGTGGGACATGGGACCTCCTGCTTGCCGGGCAGGTGCTCTACCAACTGAGCTATTCGGTAACACATTCTCCCCGCTTCGTCGGGTGGGATATGGGACCTCCGAAGGATAGAAGCCGAGTGACTCGTAACGAACGAGTAAGTGCAACGCATCTGGGGCGCGGTGTCCTCGAGCCTCGCGGACAGAACCGTCTGTCACTAATCCACATTATCCCGGTTTCTGCTCCGGAGAGCTGGGTTGTTCCTGTATTTGGTTTATGTAGTATGGATGCCAACCATCTGAAATGCTTATTTATACTGATACATCTTTTTCATCTCTGCCTCAAGCCTGAAAAACCAAATACAGCAAAGTTATTGCTGTTCTTTTTTCCTCAATTGGGGCAGGGTGTTCGGTGTGATTCAATTATATATCACACACTTGACACAAGGTATTGTCTATCATCTTAGTTTCAGGTCAAAAAGTTCAGGGTTGGCATTGAAAATCCCATTGGGTTTTCCTGGGTATTTGTCATTGTGAAAAACCCACGCTGCGTGTGTCACGTAAGAAAGTTTTTTTTTCCAACACTAGTATGGATGTCAACCAACTGAAATGCTTATTAATTTTCTTAGACTCATGTCTACTATATCCTTACTTTAGCACTAGTTTTGAAAAAAACTATTTCAAACTGGGATTTGAATGCTAAATGAAAAGTCTCACTGGTTTCCCTAGTTAGACACAAGGAAACCAGTGGGAAACTGGCAACTGGAAAACTAAAGCAAAACTAAAGAAAACTAAAAAAGCAAAAACTGGAAAGTGGCAACTGGGAAACCAGTGAGACTTTCATTTAGCATTCAAATCCCAGTTTGAAATAGTTTTTTTCAAAACTGAAATGCTTATTTATACATCTTTTTCATCTGTCTCACGTCAGAATCTTACACCAAACCATTAGAATGAACACAATTTTCACAGCATGTTGCTCAGGAGTAGTGAGCACTTTCATCTATTCAAAGAGGAAACATCAATATTCAATTACGAGAATGTGATAGTACATGTTCGACTGCCTATTAACACAACACAGAACACTTTTAGCTTGGAAATTATCACTTCTGCATCCTCTTCAAAACAACTAACCTCTTGGGTAGATAACTAGATACCTACCTATGTTTCAGCATTTGCCACATTGATGGTGAACTGAGTTAACAACGACTATGTACCACCGATTGGAGAACTAATCCTCATTGTTAGAGTTGAACCAACACCCATTCGCCAGGGACAGGGTTAAGCAGTGGCTATCGTTCAGAACCAGCTTTACCTATGTCTACCTTCCAGGCCAGGCCAACTTAATCATTAGTATGCCATGAACTGACAGCCAATAGACCAGTGCCACAGGGACAGCGCCAACACAGTGTGTCAAAGGGACAAGGCTAAGCGGTGGCCGGCTCTTGGTGCTGTTGGACGGTAGTAGGCCTTAGTGCCGGCACCGGGTCCACTCTCGGCTCCCTTCCAGGCAAGACTAGCTTCATCATCAGCCTGTCGTTCACCGACAGCCAATAGACCAGTGCCACAAGGACAGCGCCAACACAGTGTGTCAAAGGGACAAGGCTAAGCGGTAGCCCTTGGTGCTGTTGGACAGTATCAGGCCTTAGTGCCGGCACCGGGTCCACCCTCGGCTCCCTTCCAGGCAAGACTAGCTTCATCATCAGCCTGTCGTTCAACGACAGCCAATAGACCAGTGCCACAAGGACAGCGCCAACACAGTGTGTCAAAGGGCCAAGGCTAAGCGGTGGCCGACCCTTGGTGCTGTTGGACGGTAGCAGGCCTTAGTGCCGGCACCGGGTCCACCCTCGGCTCCCTTCCAGGCCAGGCTAGCTTCATCATCAGCCTGTCATTCACCGACAGCCAATAGACCAGTGCCACAAGGACGGCGCCAACACAGTGTGTCAAAGGGCCAAGGCTTAGCGGTGGCCGGCCCTTGGTGCTGTTGGACGGTAGTGCCTTAGTGCCTTTAGGACCTTAGTGCCGGCACCGGGTCCACCCCCCACTGGCTTCCAACCAGCGAAAGCTACAGCGTCGGCCTTAGTAATCGTGTTGCACGTACCTTTCGAGCCACTTCCACTGCAGATACCGATGGAAGTACATGGAGCACTCAAACTCCTTGAACGGCTCACCGGCGAGGAACGCTTTCACCGCGGCCATGCAGTCGACGAACAGCTCCTTGCTGCCGGCGGCCATCTTTTCTCGGCACCGCTCGATCATCTCTGCGTTGAGCACGTCCACCGCCTCTTTGGCCTGCCATGGGGAAACACGAGGTTAGGGTCGCTCGGCGAAAAGTGTCCGAGACCAAATCTCCGGAACTGTTTGCATATTCATTTTTTTATTTGTCAATGGAACAAGCTGTGCTTTAACATCCATGACAAACTTTTTTTTTGTGTAAACCTGTTTTTAATTAAATCTGGTGATGTGGACCATGTTAGCCTTGAACACTTTAGCATATTCTTGCCAAATCAGAAACACACGGAAGATCCTACTTCCTAGACTTGGCGCCACTTGCCTTATAAAACTTCAATGTGTGATAACCAACATTGGTTACATTAAGACAAAAAATGTTATGGCAAATGAGTCTAAATGTCAAAACGATTGAATTGAGATTTTCCTGGGATTTTACTCTCTCTTTTTTTCCGGTAACTACAATCTTATTTTCATGGGAGAAAAGTAATTAGGAATCCTACACGTTAGTTGCTTTTACAATATCTTGACAATCCTGGTCCCCACAATTCCTATGCATAGGTAGTTCCTAGGAAGGTAGACTTACATCGCGCACGAGATATCGCTGATATAGGATCTCCGCCTCCTCAAGCCGAACTTCGTCCGATTCGATCTCATATCGCTCCTGAAAGAATTACACGGCGTGAGGAACAGCCAAATCACATTGGCATGGGACTAGCGCTGTCCACACAAGGCATCACTGATAAGGCTAATTTCACACGCAATTTCACTGTTGATAACAGTAATATCACAAGCCAATTACTGTGTAGACAGTCAAAAGGCACTAATATCAATACTAATAGTGTGGTTTGCCAGTAACTGGTTGACTAAAGTGACGCAGTATTCTTAATGGTTTTTTGACAACTTACGATCGAGTCTAGGAAAATGTTGTACCGATGGTATTCAGGTTTGGCAAGCTCGCAGAATGTGCGGAATAGCAGCCGTCCGATAGGCTGCTGATCCACCACGTAAGAGTATCTACCATCTGCAATGTAAACGCGGTCAGACAATTCCATCACTCACTATCCATTACCTTCCGGAGAGCTCTGCGGAGTTTCTGGGTACTCACCAATTTTATTCCGAATGTCTAAACACTGTGATATGTGCGGGAACTGTAAAATTTTTCTCCATTTCTTGCTCTTGCCTTTATTACTATCTCCACCGCCTGCAACAAACCAAACACGGACGAACCGGTAAAGTACCGTTGTGTCAAATGCTGACGTTTGATATGTCCCAACCCCCGCGGGAGAATTCGTCTCCCTTGGGAGCTGCAAACCCCGATTGGCAAAGCGAGCTAATCACGCAACACCGATTACCTACCTTCTCTCGCTTTTAAATACACAGTATTTGCAACGATATTCTCTAATTCCATGAGTTCCAGTTTGCTGAATTTCCCGAGTCCCGGGCCGATCGTATCGACCGTCTCCCATCCAAATGTTTACTACAGTTGGGGTGTGGTGTGTCTTTCTGCAAAGATGGCGAGTCGAGCGCACTACAACACGAAACTCGAACGCGCACTATTCGTCCTCGTTGCCTCGATCACTGCGCCGAACGATATCGCAGCCCCCGACACCCTCCGTCCGCTCCGCTTATTAATCCCGTCGATTAATTAATGCTCTCCGCGACGCGGTCCTGGTGACAAATGTCGTCGCGATACCCGACCACTCCGTCACTGATTGGGACGAGCGACTGCCTGCCTGCCGACTGACGATTCGCCGTCACCGACAGCGGACGACAGCGCGCACTTGTTGCATTCTAGCGGACGATTCGGCAACTCTCTCAGCTCCCCAATCCCCGCGCGAACTGTCATGGCGCTCAAAAACAAAAGCACACAAGAGCCAGACCGATTTCAATTAATTTTGATTAAAAATTATGATTGATCGCTTTTTCCTAGCCCCGAATGTAATTTAACGACGCTCTTGAGTCTTCGACGCCGACTTTTTGTAACAGCAGCCGTGTCGAGTTGCGTAATGGTCTCGCCAAGCGTCATAATCCCCCGGTCCTGAAAAACCAGCTTCATAAATCGGCGTGTCTAATTACCTACTTATTAGCAATAGAGAACAAGTAGATGCCCAAATAAGTGTCGGCTGAGGTGCTAGCCCCGCCCACCGGGGGCCCGGCAATCAATCTGAACCAAAGCCGACGCCTTCCTTGGCAGAACTGAGAAATGCGTCTTCGACAGTCGACGGATGATTGAAGCAATAACCTGTCATGACATCTGCAGAAAGTTCGCGAGGTCGACTCTTTGGCCACAGATTTTCGTTCTCGCTTATTCCCCTATGAAACCCTCAGCCAGAATCGGATTCATCCAGGGTTTGCGTATCCATTTCAACCGCCGTCGCGGGTCCCGCCATCAGAGTCTATCTCCCATTTCGAGCTAAAATTAGCCGCAACTTGAGATCAATTAACGAGAGGCAGGGCACACAAGTCAATCACTTCACAATTTAATACAAGCATTCTCCACACCGCCGCCCATCTTCTTGATTGACTGACAGCTGGGAACGTAATGTGAAACAGAACATTGCAACGAATCGTTTGCATTGACCGTCCTTTGCGTAACCTCGAGTTATGCACTCAATATTGCTCAATGTAAGCAGGGGTTAACCAGGCTTGTTCGCGGCTTCGATTGTGACAATCTCTAGGATACAATTTGTAACTTTTCTCTCGACAAGAGCTAACTTTGTCCCATTGACGATTGATACTGCAACGCTGCTCAAAGTATATACAAAAAAAGACCCCTGGTTTAAAATAATTTTTGTCAGATTACACAGAAAACAGCTGTCGGCTGCGTACAGAGCTGGCCGAAACTTCGACTGGTGAAACGATCGACTGTTTTCAACATTTACAATTGCCGTACTTCGCCCTACACGAGTCTCTCATTGCGATTCCCTCCCGAGCAGACCTCCGCGGGTCCCGGTCCCAATACCAACCAGCAAGTCGACGTCAGCCGAATGCAAGGCGATTCGATGACGCAACGCGCGGTCTACGGATCCAGCGGCACGTCGCCGTGGACCATCTGGTCGTCCCGCGTCCGTCACTAGCGTCGCAGTCGCCGAGCCCGCCGGTCGTCTGGGAAGGAGGGTCAAGTGAGTGGCTTCTTGCAGCGAGTTTAGCATACTGCACGTCTTCCGCCTTTCTGTTATCCTTGCATCCTGCACCCTGATCTTTGCTCCCTTAAAACCACAGCATAGGATCGATGGATCAAGGACATTGGGGGGCAAAAGGGCAGTTGAACTGAATTTCATCGTTTTGGGAATGGCTGAATGAAACCTGTGTTCTTTACCATTACTCACCGTCCCAGGTGTTATTTGAGAGCATAATCAAACCAAAATGAACCATGTCGACAGACTGCATGCTTGGGAGTCGATAGTATGGAATTCATCCTGGATCTCTGGAACGGTCAGCGTACATTTGCTCGGGTACCTATGGGATAACCATCCATGTCACCAATGTGCATGTAGTAGCGTATATACCTATATTAAGATATTAACCCACCCTCTCGGTGTCGAATCGCGCCCTGCCTGGAATGTGGATCCCTCTAACCCTAACGCATTCGCTCAATGCTCAATAAGTATTTACGCTGGCTATTGATGAATGATGAGCAAACTGCAAATCCTCGGGATCGACTTGATTGCCACGCAGATGGCGTCGCTCGCGTTCTGGCTGTTGTTTCTTATGGCGTCGGCGTCGGCGTCGGCCGAGGTCGGGCAGCGAGCGCGCAAGGCGTCGCTGGTCCAGCAGCATCTGCGTCGGCTCAAGAAGAAGGACGGCGTTGTCAAGCTGGTGGATGGACGAGGCGACTTCGAAGGTCAGCAACGTCAGATTACATTTATACCTATAGAACCTATTTATAGCCTGCCAAAGAAATTCTTGTTCAAAGTCATGAAATTACATTTTTTTAAGACAACGAATACTTATTTCAATGCAATTTCGAAAAGACCGATCGACATTGAAAGCTAAACGGCAGTTGAACTTTGCACAAGAGGCTCGGCCCTCGACTGTTCAATAATATCTCAGCTCAAAGTCCCCACTATACAGTGTCCAGCCCCATGAGAGTTCCCTGGTGTCCAGTGCAGTCTTAGGTCTAGTAGTCTAGTCAGTCAGTGCAGTATACAGAAATTGGTGAATTGGATTATTTTGAACCCTATACGATTCAATTAATCTCCCCCAAACCAATAAATTTGGACAAAACTTGTCCAAATGCTGCTCAAAGGCATTCGTGTTCATCTACCCACGCTGGACCTGGATCCACGAAGCAAGAATTGTACCAAAGACAGGGGTAAGTGTGTTTTAGCCATCGTGATTATACCCCTGAAAATCTGCGCAAGCGCTCCCTCGAGTGCCTCGAGGGCCTCGGGGTAAAACGATGAACAGCCAATCACACTGACCACGCGCTCGCATATTTTCCGGGCTAATCACCATGGTGATAACAAACAATTACCCATGGTTTCAAGGGTTAAGTGTTACCTCTGCTTTCTTAATCAAGGCCCTGATGGGAATTGGGGAGAATGAGTGTGTACCTAAAGCACCGACCGGTGCACGCGGCGATCTCAACCTTCGGTGCCCTTGGCTGTCTGTCTGCAGGCAACGTGGAGGTGCTTCACGAAGGCCGCTGGGGCTCCGTCTGCGACGACGAGTGGGACCTGCGCGAAGCTCACGTCGTCTGTGCGCAGCTCGGCTTCCCCGGCGTCGAGCGCGTCACGCACAGCTCGAGGTTCGGCCCCGCTAGACGTGAGTCGAGACTAGCAGGGCGGCGAGGGTGCGCCCGGTGCCGGCACCAAGGCCTGCTACCGTCCTACAGCACCAATATGGTTCAAAGCCTTGTCCCTTTGACACAGTGTGTTGGCGCTGTCCCTTTGACACTGGTCTATTGGCTGTCGGTGAATGACAGGCTGATGATGAAGCTAGCCTAGTCTAGAAGGAGCCAAGGGTGGACCCGGTGCCGGCACCAAGGCCTGCTACCGTCCAACAGCACCAATTTGGTTCAAAGCCTTGTCCCTTTGACACGAAGTGTTGGCGCTGTCCCTGTGGCACTGGTCTATTGGCTGTCGGTGAATGACAGGCTGATGATGAAGCTAGTCGCGCCTGGAAGGGAGCCGAGGGTGGACCCGGTGCCGGCACTAAGGCCTGCTACCGTCCCACAGCACCCAAATGGTCCAAAGTCTTGTCTCTTTGATCCACTGTGTTGGCGCTGTCCCTGTGACACCGCAGTGGTCTCTTGGTTGTCGGCGGATGACATGCTAATAATGACGCTATAGTTTCGAGGCATATAGCCATTGCCGTTGCCCGTGGCGATTTGTATCTATACCTATGGATAAGAAGTATTAGTATAAGTATTGCATATTTGATCAACTGCGGTCGGTACATTACGTCCATCCACTGGTGTTGGCAGGCAAGTACTGGATGGACAACGTGTACTGCACGGGTTCCGAGTCTGGACTGGCCACGTGTCGCTTCGACGGGTGGGGTCAGAGCGACTGCACCCCCTCGGAGGCTGCCGGCGTCGTGTGCACCCCTCTCGAGGGAGACCTCGTCGCAGTGACCACCACGCCCGCGCCGCCCCCGCCGCGCAGACACAAGCATCGCATAGAGGTGCGAGGAACGCCACTGCCCACGGCCGTATGGATGATATCCATAACTTACGGTTAGGGCTTTTCCAGCCGCTGAGCTCCGCGTTAAATCACAGATCTCATGGTTGGCACACAAAAGGATATGAACGGACTGAGCATAGACGAAAGTCGTGACTTTTGCTATAGAAGGCTGTGGGAAAAGTTATCCATAAAAAGAATTCGTCTTATGTACGTGAGCGAAATTGTAGCCTAGCGATGGGTCATTTATACAGTAAGAGCTCACACGGCATACTAAACTGAAACTTCATTTCACTTTCAGAAGAAGACTGGATTTGCATCTCGCTTGAGGACCCACTGCTGCTAGACACGAGATAAGAGTTCAAAAACTCACTATAGAGTATTTTGTCAGGCTCAAGACATGCCTTGTAAGTTTTGAAACTCTTAGCTATACTGTCTGGCAGCAGTGGGTCCTCTTAGAAGATGCAAACCCACTCTCCTCTGAACGTGAAATTGAGTCTAGTTGCTGATCCCGTACCGGAGCAGTGATCAAAAGTTTGACAGTGCAACGTCTAATGTCTAAAGTCAACATAAGTCTGTAATAGTAATACCTTAGACTATAGGGCTTCGCGAACGCAATTTGTGTTGCGTTGAAGATGAGCGTAGTGGTTTGTATATAGCGGATAAAAGGTGAAGGCAGGAGACCTAATTTGAAAACCAAGGAGAACCATACCTTCGCGAAAATTCTGATTACTTGAAAATGTAGACATTTCTAAACTACCTTTGTTTCTCTCCGAGCTGTCAGAGATGAAGTAATGGGAATACTGCACATGCACTGATGCAGGAGCGGCACAAAGGCACGCTGACCGTCCGCGTCGCCGGCGGTCGCATCCCCACCGAGGGCCGCGTCGAGGTGTCGATCGGAGGCGTCTGGTCTCTGGTCTGCGGCGACGGCTGGTCGCTGCTGGAGGCGAGCGTCGTGTGCCGCGAGGTCGGCCTCGGCCACGCCGCCGACGCCGTGCAGACGTCGTTCTTCGGCGGCGACTCGCGACGCATGGCGCTCGCCGGCGTCGAGTGTCGCGGCAACGAGACGCGGCTGGCGCATTGCCGACACGACGCCGTCGACGGCGGTCGGAAGGTCAGCTGTCCGGGACGCGGCGCCGAGAACATTGCCGGGGTTGTCTGTATGAAAGGTGCGATGGCGACTTCCAAAGTGTGACGATGTTTTTGTATTTCACAACATTCTTGCCTATACAATGCTCGCTGTATCCAAACAAAGTGGACCTCGGGTGATGTAAAAAGCAAACAACTAAAAGCTGCAACGACCATTTTCCAGCCAAGCATTTCCCAGCAATATATACTGCACGATCCATCCGAACAAAATATACCTCTCAGATGCAAGAAGCATGAACTCGAATCTGTGTCTATAGTCAATGTTTTCTGTTTTGCACCGTTTATCTGTACACTGTTCTCTACATCCAAAAAAAGTATATCTTTATTCCTTGACGACGCAAGAAGCAAAGAACTCGTAGCTAGCCTCTACATTTTGGCTTACAGACAGTCGTAGTTTCTTGTGATTCCTGCAGTAACAGTCTATGCACGTCTGCTCACCATGCCTCCAACGAAACACAATAGACTTTATAAGCACCGAATGTACACCTCGTGAACAAAAGCAGTTCTCCATGGCAACGAGACCTCCATGTCAAAGTGGCCTTGCGACTGACCTTGACACGCCACGCATGCGCCGTGTTGCAGAGTTGGCCGACCTTGAGATCGACGCGACCGAGATGGCGCGCACGGCCTACTTGCAAGACAGCCAGCTGTTCTTCCTGCAGTGCGCCATGGAGGAGAACTGTCTGGCCGCGCAGGCGTACAAGGCGCAGCGGGACGCCGTCAACTGGCACCTCGAATCCAGGAGGCTGCTGCGATTCACGGCTCGCATCGTCAACGTGGGCACGGCCGACTTCCGGCCGCTGGTACCGAAACATCTCTGGGAGTTTCATCAGTGCCATATGTGAGTGCCCATAAACACCTTTGTGAGTGTCCAAACACCTTTGTGAGTGCCCATAAACACCTTTGTGAGTGCCCATAAACACCTTTGTGAGTGCCCATAATCACCTTTGTGAGTGTCCAAACACCTTTGTGAATGTCCAAAAACGTGGGAGAGCCTAAACACCTTTGTGGGTTTCAATAAAGCCACATTTGATAAACGCGCCAACGACTTTGGACTGAGCATTGGATGGAGCCGAGGGTGGACCCGGTGCCGGCACCAAGGCCTGCTACCGTCCAACAGCACCAAGGGCCGACCACCGCTTAGCCTTGTCCCTTTGACACACTGTGTTGGCGCTGTCCCTGTGGCACTGGTCTATTGGCTGGAATGAGAGGCTGATGATGAAGCTAGCCTGGCCTGGAAGGGAGCCGATGGTGAACCCGGTGCCTGCAGCTTCGTCGATCCACTTAGAAGTCTTGTCCATATATACATCGTGGTGGCGCAGTCCCTTCGGCACTTGTCTACACTCAGTCCCATATGAAAGGGAATACTTTCCGCGGCAGCGAGCTTAGTAGTCACTTTTGCGTTCATTTTTCTGAGGGGAGGGCCACCATTGAAGATGCACAGTCTAAAGACATTCAAAAATAACTCCAGCGCTGTTGTGGAAAGGGGAAATACATTACCCCATGGTGCAGTGTGTATATTGGCTGTCCTGTCATTCGAGGAAGAGTCTGGATTAGGAGAGAGCCGAGTGTGAACCAAGAACACAAACTACTAGCAGAATTCGCACCAAAACCATTCCGTACACCGACCGATGAGTGAATGACCGCACGGCGCCTCCCGCTCGCTGCAGGCACTACCACAGCATGGAGGTGTTCGCGACGTTCGACGTCCTCGACGCCGCCGGCACGCGCGTCGCCGAGGGCCACAAGGCGTCCTTCTGTCTGGAGGACAACCAGTGTCTGCCCGGCGTCGACGCCGTGTACGCGTGCGCCAACTTCGGCGACCAGGGCATCTCGGTCAACTGCTCGGACATCTACAAGCACACGATCGACTGTCAGTGGGTCGACATCACGGAGCTGTCGGCGGGCACGTACACGTTCAAGGTCGGCCGATGGCTTTAGCTGGGTTTACAGCTGGCAATGTTAAGGTCTACCCACAATTGAACACAAACACAAACACAAACACAAGCACAGTGCACAGTGCACAGTGCACACAAGGCTTGAAGGTCACTTCACATAGGCCTCCTCGAGGTTTTTAGGTTGTGTTGATATATATATATTTTTTTTTCAGTCTCTTTGTGACATTTTTTAAGTTTAATCGTCCTTATGGACGAATTACAAAGGAATTTATTAGTAATAAAAAATATCAACAACAAACACAACCTCAAAACTCCCACGTTTCCTCGCACTGACATCCCGCTCCGATCAGATCAGCTGCTCTGTGTCCGCCATGTTTTCAATAATGCTCTGTGATTGGTCCAACACAAGCCCGTACTCAAGGAGATGGAATATTCGAACTTCCTTGTGTGCTGTGTTTCGACGTTATGTGACCATGATGTGACTGTGTACGGCTTGTGTCGTGTTGTGTGCAGTTACATGTGTTTCCCTATGTTTTAACTTCCTTATACGCTGTGCATGTGTTTGTGTTTGTGTTCAATTGTGGGTAGACCTTTAGTAACACGATATCGTCAACATTGGCTCTGTCACCAATCAGAGACTCCATGACAGAGTCGCGAACATGACGTCACGCACATCCAGAGTCGCTGATTGGTGGCAGAGCCAATGTTGAAGACATCGTGTCCCCAACATTGCTAGCTGTAAACACAGCGTTATGAATAACGCCGATACAAATTTTTGGTTGTAAACGGGAACTATCAGGATAGATGCGTAAACCAGTAAGCAATTGAGGGGCCCTGTGCAAAAAGGGGGTATGTGCACATACCCCCTTTTTGCTTTTTTTCGTGATTTCGTGTGCTCCAGCCTGTTTGCTATCGGCTGAGCCACTGAGCCGGATGGTATTTCATTAAACACTTAGCTACTAGATGTCGCGCGTGATGAACCGCGTCCCGCTTACGTTCCTCTAGCGCAAGCAATGGCGGCTGCTATATTATTGTAGCCTAGCACAAAGGTACACGCTAAAGATCGTCTCTTTTCTGTAATGGCTCTGATTAGTTCTTCACGTGAAGATGAAGATCCTGAGACGCCTGATAAAGGCAGGAAGAGGGTCCAAAATCCGCAAGGATTGGCTCGAAACATCAGAAAGGTGAACAGAGCACTCGTGGGCAAAATTAACTAATTCCAATGTTTTCTGTTCTATAAATGAATTAGCACAAATAGATTGTACTTTACAATCCCTTCAGACCACCAACAATTAACATTTTTACATTTGCATTTCCATCCTATGTTTCATAACCACGAGTTACGGTCCTAAAAGAAAAACTCAACTTCAACATCGAATATCTCGAAACTAGTTTTAAGTTGCATACCCCCTTTTTGCACAGGGCCCCTCAATTGATAGAAGTAAGACGTTGGCGTTGATGTTCACGTCGCTGTTGTAGTTGACGTTGACGTTGATTGTTGCAGGTGTCCATCAACCCCGAGTTCAAAGTGGGCGAGCAGAGTTTCGAGAACAACGCGGCCGTGTGCTCGATGATTTACACCGAGTCGGCAGTGCACATCGGCAACTGTTCGCTGCAGCGGCCCTGACCCTCCCACTGACCGACTGACTGACAATGCTGTTGATCTGATTCCCAAACCCACTGAGCTGACTGTGACACTAAATCAAACTGGCTTCGATTCGACACTCAAATTGCTGTTTCGTATTGAGAGAATACGGTAGATTTTTACTGTAATTTTTCTTTGGAAATCCAGTAATTTTGAAATACGACCAAGTCCAACTGACTATTGGCTGACAACCACAGAGAGCTCCCATCCCGCCTAACTTTAGCCCCGACGGCGCCCCTGCAACCTCCCCTGCAACCTCCCCTGCAACCTCCCCTGCAACCTCGCCTGCAACCTTCCCTGCAACCTCCCCTGCAACCTCCCCTGCAACCTCCCCTGCAACCTCCCCTGCAACCTTCCCAGCAACCTCCCATGCAACCTCCCCTGCAACCTCCCCTGCAACCTCCCCTGCAACCTTCCCTGCAACCTTCCCTGCAACCTTCCCTGCAACCTCCCCTGCAACCTTCCCTGCAACCTTCCCTGCAACCTCCCCTGCAACCTCCCCTGCAACCTCCCCTGCAACGGCGACGAATGGTAGAGACTTCTATTGACTTATGTGAGACTTGTAGAGAATTGTAGCGGTTGTTGTCAAGCCGCGAACTAAATAACAATAATGTGTTCATTTAGCGTTTAGTGAAATAAATCTCATCTTATAAATTAAAAACCAATCCTTGCGTCAATTCTAATGAGTTGTACACCTAGAGCCATAGTAACCATTACCAACTCCCTAAAACTCCAGACATCTTGTCCAGCGCGCAAGCGCGTGGATGCGGCACCTCCACCGCTCGTTCCACCAACTCTTGGTTTGGACTCGATGTGTACGTCGCAACACGTCTTGGCTGGCGCGGTTGACGGTTGACGGTTGACGGTTGACGGTGGCCGATAGCCGATGACATCAAATTCACTCCATGGTAAACACGTCGCAACAAGGATCGTCATCTTCTAGTCTAAAGACTGCAGACTGCTGCAAATGAGACTGCTGGAGCTGCAGAATGTTATAATGGTTCTACTGGTTCTGCAGAAAGGTAGAATGGTTCTACTGGTTCTGCAGAGTGGTAGAATGGTTCTACTGGTTCTGCAGAAAGGTAGAATGGTTCTACTGGTTCTGTAGAATGGTAGAATGGTTCTACTGGTTCTGCAGAATGTTAGAATGGTTCTACTGGTTCTGCAGAATGTTAGAATGGTTCTACTGGTTCTGCAAAATGTTAGAATGGTTCTACTGGATCTGCAGAATGTTATAATGGTTCTACTGGTTCTGCAGAATGGTAGAATGGTTCTACTGGTTCTGCAGAATGTTAGAATGGTTCAACTGGTTCTGCAGAATGGTAGAATGGTTCAACTGGTTCTGCAGAGTGGTATAATGGTTCTACTGGTTCTGCATAATGGTAGAATGGTTCTACTGGTGCTGCAGAATGGTAGAATGGTTCTACTGGTGCTGCAGAATGGTAGAATGGTTCTACTGGTTCTGCAGAAAGGTAGAATGGTTCTACTGGTTCTGCATAATGGTAGAATGGTTCTACTGGTTCTGCTGTAATAGTTTGTTTTATTACCGGCCCATTTCTCTTCGAGCATTTATCGGGAAGAATACGAGACGGAGTAGCATTTTTACTTAAAAGTATGCAAACTGGCGATTAGGTAACCCGGCATCAGCAGTGACATCCACTCTGACAGTGGCACTGACGAGTAAAAGTGCCGCACGGTCGACGTGCAGACTCCGAGCCTCCGGGCAAATCCCTCGTCTCACCTGCGCCGCTCGTCGAAGGCCGGCGTTTAGATCGGGCCCCCCTATCCCCCCCCCCCCCCCCACCCCCTTGGACGGATCGATCACCTAACCGGATCTCGGCATCGCGCGGGCTTCGGAGGTGCGTGTCGACGCCGAGGGGTGCGTGCGACGGCGACGTCGTCCCCCTGGGTCAGTACGACGCGACACGCGGCGCTTGCACAACCTGCCTCGGACGCCTCGGACGCCTCGGACGCCTCGGACGCCTTGGACGACGAGACCAGCTTCTTCAAACGCCTTACACGACGCCTCCTATACGTAAAGCATGGGCCACGTTGTTTGAACGTCGCCGAACGCAATGAGGACGCCGGCGACGCTTGTGCTCGTCCTCGTCGTCGTCGCGGCGACGGCGACGTCCGAATGTCCGGCGCCGAAGTTGAAGCTCACCGGAAATGTCACCCTCGTCGGTAAGATATAATAACCAGCTGATTTCTAAATATACACCATCATAAACAAAGTTTAATTATTTGATGCATGTTCGATATAGTTTCTATGCCGCGGTATAAGGGTTTCAATATCAAACTTTCCTTATTAGTTTAGCTGGCAGAACTTTCCTTCTAGCATGCCTCATTATGTAGAACCTGCAACGTCAGCCACCCCGATATGTGCTTGCTGGCATCGAATTGGGGCAACCGTCCCCAATTTAGCGATACAGGAACTGATTTCGAACGAGGTCGGCCCGGCAATCGGGCTGATGTCGACGCATTGCCGGGCAGCGGACGTCGCGAGTGGATGCTTTTGGCAGGCGCGAATGCAGCCGGCACCGGCCCGCGATGTGCCAACGGCATCGGGAGGGTGCGTGCCGGTGTTGGGTCGATAGCGTCGATGGCTGGCGTGACGGCGGCGGCACGCAACCCTCGGCTCGGCGTGCTCAAATGGGCACAGACTGCCGTGCGGTGTTCGTAACGCCCCCCTCGTGGCCCGGTCAGCGCAGCGTTGGAGTATTATTAGCGTCGGGGTGGGCGGCGAACTCGACGCAATGGGGTTGGTGCAGGCTCGTGCGGAGGACGGGTGTGCGATAGAGGAATGAAGCATACAATGGGAAGATGTGTATTTATAATGAAAATAAGGATGGGCCATTTGTAGTTATATTTATGCTGCCATTTGATTTATTCTGTGCACAAAGAGATTATTTTACTGGCTATAATTTAGTAAAGCCTGAGATTAACAGCCACGTTTATCATATGAACCAAATGCATCTTATTAAGTTGAGTCCAAAACTCAATAGAATTGTATTGTACTAAAATTTGAGAAAATCTGTTTTTTTCCTTACCATTCCCTAAGCCTA
Organism: Nemoura dubitans; assembly: GCA_921293005.1. NCBI lineage: Eukaryota > Metazoa > Arthropoda > Insecta > Plecoptera > Nemouridae > Nemoura > Nemoura dubitans. The sequence continues at coordinate 43,551,304 of OV121076.1, forward strand.
GAGTGATGGGAAACAATGTAATTTGGTAGCCGTTGTTATCTGTAAGACCTTATAGCATGATGACGCTAAATTTCAGTTTTACTAGTCACTATAAACAAAGTCGAAGTAAAATGGTTAATTGAGACATAGCATGACAACTAATAATTACAAATTGAGTGACAATAATACGTTTATGATTGATTCTGGCATATCAATTCTGAGATAAACAATGTAGGGTAATCAAGCTGTTCAAAACAAAAACGAGCAGGTACAACTCAAGCTAAACCAAATTGCCACATCGAATGGCAAAAGCCCAAGTAATTTCCTAACTAACTTCACGGATTTTCCATCTCGGATGAAAGTTCACAGCAGTCAATCCCTGACCCGACAGGCACACACCACCTGAATCCTGATACATTCGTGACCATGGGGAAACACGTTCAATTCCATTCTTGACTTTGCGCGCGCCGTCAGCGACTTAACCATTGAATAAACTATGTCCCAGTGTCTCGACCCGCGACGTCCCGAGAGGCGTCGAGCACTCGGACAGCGCGGGGCAATTGCTATTTCCGTCCCGACCGCCCACATTACGCGACGTCCCCGAGGACCCCGCGGTTGCGTGGCCACCCACAGCGCAGTTAGAAAACTCATTCGTCGGTCTGGGGCGGGGGGGGGAAAAAACATGGAAACTTCAACTCAAATCAACCGTTGCGATCTGTGTGGTCGTTCCATATAGCGAATCTCGTTTGTTAATTAGCGGTAATCAGCCAATTCCGAGTGCAATCAAGGAGGGTTGATTCGGTCTCGGCACGCGGCACGTTGTTTAATCGATTTGACTCTCGGCGACTGACGACGGAAGCCTACGAACGGTGAAGCAGTGCTAGTGCAGCTGTCCATCGTATTCTAATTGGCCTGGCCACACTGCCGACCTGGGGGTGGGTGCGCGGCGCCGATCTCCCTTGATCGGCGACGTGGTCAAGGATGTCCTATGAAGCCGTCGTTGAGGCGACGTGGTCAGGGTTGCCCCATGAAGCCGTCGAAGGGACGACGGGGTCAGTTGCCTTTGATGAACGACCATCGGAGTAAATTCTCTTGCTTGCACTAACAACGTGAAACCGTAATGCCGAGTCAAACCGCAAAAGCAGGGTGGATTGAAGCTGTTTAGTTCGGCTCAAATCACATTGCCAAGTACACAATAAATTCGATGGGAACACTTGGAAGAAGTCTGTCAGTCAATGCCAGGAAATAGTTCCACAGAATCACTTTGAAAAGTGTATTTTATCGCAATGTTACTTAACTTTGCCAAGCTGTTCAGTCTAGCGAAACCTAACCCCGTGTCACCGGATTGCCTGCAGCGATCCTGGACGGGCATTCGGGCGACGACTGCGCCGAGGAGGATGCGCGTGGACTGCAGGAGATGGCCACCGTCGCGTGGCTGGTCAACGCACTCAACCACGCCCACTTCCTGCCGGGACGCAAGATCGGTGAGACGACTTCGTCCAGTCTCCAGTCTGTGTCCTGAGTCTAACGTGGACCCTGCTCCTTGTCCCATGTCCCAGCCTTGTCTGGAGGTCGTGGGGTATGAATCACATCATCGCTGTATACTTGCCGCGTGCCAAGAACCCACCCTGTCCCATCGCGCCCTGTCTAACGTGGACCCTGCCCCCTTGTCCCATGTCCCAGCCTTGTCTGGAGGTCGTAAGGGAATGAATCACATCATGGCTGTGCTTGCCGCGTGCCAAGAACCCACCCTGTCCCATCGCGCCCTGCTTAACGTGGACCCTGCTCCTTGTCCCATGTCCCAGCCTTGTCTGGAGGTCGTGGGGTATGAATCACATCATGGCTGTGCTTGCCGCTTGCCAAGAACCCACCCTGTCCCATCGCACCCTGCCTAACGTGGACCCAGCCCCCATGTTTCATGTCCCTGCCTTGCCTGGAGGTCGTGGGGGATGAACCTCACCACGGCTGTGCTTGCAGCATGCCAAAAACCCACCCTGTCCCATCGCGCCCTGCTTAACGTGGACCCTGCCCCCATGTCCCATGTCCCAGTCTTGCCTGGAGGTCGTGGGGTATGAACCACACCATGGCTGTGTCTGCAACGAACCCATTCTATTGACTCGCTGGTCACCGGGATCAGGACAAGGCTGACTTTCGGGGCGTTGCAGGACTGTCACTGTTCGACGGGTGCTCGTCGACGGTGACCTCCCAGAGGGCGCTGCTCTCCGCGCTCAACGACCACGGCTGCGACGGCGACTCTGAACACATGGGTACGAGAAGTGGCGTAGCGGAGGCCTAAGCCGTCCCCACAAACTTTTGCGAGTTTTCCATACTTGTTGTATGTTTCACACTTTATATGCCCATTAACCATATCTTAACCATTTCCCACCCACCCATAGCGCACCCATTTACCCACTACGGTCTATCCATTTATCCATTCACTTTTGAGGCGCAAATCGAGATATGTGGACGTGTTTTAGTAAAACCCCAGCGAAAATAGCCGTAAGCGCCAAACAACAATGTAAAATGTTTTATATGTGAAAATAGGGTGTGTAGGTAATGACGAAAATGTGGAAATAAGAATTCAGTTCCATTTTTATCCCCCCCCCCCCCCCTGGGGTTGACGAAAAATTAGCGTATACCCACCTTTGTTTCCAGCACTGCACCTCTGCACATGTGGGCTAAATTTGAAAACGTTATAATATAGGCAGGTGCAGTAATAATCAAGAAGGCTCTTGAGCTCGACTCGAACACAACCGTTAGCGCTTAGCACACAATTAAAACACTTACGCCAATACCGCCAGGGCAATCAACAAACGAAGTTTTAAAACCCTTTGGCAAGCCATATCCTGAGGTGGACCCGTTGACTAACACGATGAACGATAATGCCATATTCCACTTGGATTGCAATCTTTAGCGATCCTAGGCCTAAATGGTTTTCTAAATGGTTTCGTTCCAAAGGCTGTGGAAGCAAATTTGCGATAAGGCCTATCGGTCCTTGAAATGTCAGCGCTCAGCCAACGAGCCCTCCCAGTGTTGACTTTGCGCATGCGCGTGCCGCTGCGCAGGCTTGTTGGTCTCGCCGCGCACAGCCGGCCGCCTGCACGCGTTGACTGCGCCGCTGCACTTGCGTGCGCAGTCGACTGCCGGCGCGCTGCCCGAGAGTCCGCTGCCCGAAGCAGTCGCCGCGATGCTCGCTGCGCTCTCGCTGCGCACCGTCGACCACGTGCTGCTGCCCGGCGCAGCGCTCTTGACGCCGCTGGGCGCAGCCGCCAGGGTGCACGGGGTCTGCCTCTTGCAGGTGAATGCCGATTTACGAACGGACGCTACTTTAACCTTTTATACGCAACTCTCAACTCTGTATGTTTCCCATGCGACGTTAAAGTATAGGCCTTACCAGCTGTGATCATCGGTCAGATCAACTATATAACCATGATTATGTCGTAATGTATTGCTATTTAAAAGATTAAATATTTACTAGTACATTCTAAATAAGTAAATTGAGTTTTAGAAGTAGCTAAATAATCCCCTTGTTTGTTTGTTTGTTTTAATGTTAGTTCAGTTTTAAGATAACGGAAAAACGGCAACATACATGTTAAATGCAGTAAGAGCTGGCACGGCAAACTAGTTGCGTATTTTTTTCTAAAATGTTTTCCCAAAATATTTTGCTTAAACTGGTATCTGAATGCTAAGAGCACTTCCTGATTGTTTACATTTTATAAAATATAGAACCACGAGGATGCATCTTCACTTATTGTCAGCGGCCGGGAAGCTGATAGAACCTTGAATTATGTCTGGTGCATGGCATTGACAGTGACACTATGTCATGAACATTGGCTCTGGACCAATTTGAGACTTAATTGCAGAGTCACGAATAACCAGAGTCGCCTGATTGGTCCAGATCCAATGATGCAGTTGATGACATCGTGTCACTGACATTGCTAGCTGCAAACCCAGATTTACCTACCTGACTATTCCCGGATTGTGAATTTGGAAACATGAGAGGACGCTCGTTTCGATGAAATTGTTTGCAATGTGTTGAAATCACTAGGTGCACGTGGGCGGCGACCCTCGCGAAGTCTCGCTGAACGGCGTCGTGCTGGCTGTGGGCTCGGCTTCGCAGCTCGCCGTCATCGGCAACCTCTCGGCGGCCACGTCCGGCGCGGGGGTGCACCTCGTCTTGGTCGCGCTCGGCGACGTCGACGATCAAGTCAAGAGTAAGCAAGAGTCTTTACACAGTGTAGAATTGAAACGACATAATCAGTGTATAGCTATACTAACAACTAGAAACGAATTTTCTCCGAACTACTGCAAAAATGCGACGCTAGGCAGGGATTGGTCTTTGACACCGATGGCATTAGTCGCAGCTCAGCTTTTCTAAGTGATTTTTGGGTTATCAAGGCTTCAGTTAAGTCTTTTCAATGGGCTCCGAAGTCGAGCCGTTTCCTTCACCTCGAAAGGTATACACTTTCCAGGCCACATCCTTTCGTCGGATCGAGACGATACCAATATTTTCGGAATCTTCACACTTCAGACTACCAATTGAATCATTTTCATTTCGCAAGATTCACTCGTTAATTACTTACTAGAGTTTTAAAATATCCATGTTTAGCCGGTATATTGAAAGCTAAGAATTTACCTCTTACTGTATACACTTTCCAGGCCACACCCGTTATCCGATCGCAACGAAACAAATATTTACGGAATTCTCACACTTTGGACAACCAATTGAATATTTCAGAACCTCGAAATATCTCTTGGAAATCCATAAAAAGTTGAATTCAATTAACCTCAACAACCATCAATGAATAGCCTTTAGTTATAGATTTAGTCATTTCTGCGCTGGCATAATATAGATGTCATTCAGGAAATATCCAGTGGAGATATCCGATATCATTGACCTTTACAAATCCAAACCCCAAAAATATTTCGTTATAACTATGGTGTAACTTCTCGGCAACTTGTTCGCGAATTGTTCCTTTTAATCTGTATGTAATGTAACCCCGCATAAGCGCTCTATATAGAAAGAACGAACAAGTCCGAATATAGGGCACCTCTTGCTCCACACATGCTTATCGAGCAAGGGGTCGATCCCGACCCCGAAGTGCCATCCGTCGGGTTTTATGGACACGCTTATTTCTGTGCGTTGGGCGTCGATGACGCCACCGTCGACCGCCGCCGCCCTTATTGCACATTGCCCCCCAGGGAGGGCGTCAGGGGCACGCGACCGCGACCGCCCTTCCGACGCGGTGGCAGTGCTGACTGCTGAACACATGGGCGCTCGCGTACAATGTCCAGTGATATCAAATCGAAACGAAACCGCCTCTTTTCGAACTGTCTTCGCCATGACAAATACATTTCTTAGACTATTGTCTCCTTGCATTAAAAAACAGTTTTAGACAGCTAAAAAGGTGGCTTGGCGCATGGCGACGCGGTTTCAGCTGAACGAAACCGCTAGACGTGGCGTACTAAAGAGGAATTCCGTAATTCACACATTCCAATATCTTTGGTAATCTATTGGTTATCCATTGGTTATCCATTGGCATATAAGCAAGCAGGTGCAGCCCTTATGCATAATGATGTCCCTTGCAGTTCCATCAAAGAAATGCATTGATTTGGGTTCACACTTACAGAATGCACGAATGGGATTATATACTTAGTTAATATTGTTTGTAAACCATTGATGAAAGTGAGCCAGTCGAATTTCGGCTATCTGCTCAGAAAGGTTTGTTTGAAAACAGCGTATGTAGTCCGGGTACAGACTACGAGGCACTGGATAAAAGACGTAATTTTTAATCTAAAAATGATTCAAAAAACTTCCTGCATGTTCTCTGTATACGAAAAACACGTTTTTATATATTTTTTTTCTTCGATATTAAAAAGGTAGGTACCTAGTGATATGGAAGTGTTTCTGGCAAAGAGAAGTCGCGCCAAGATTTTTATTTTATTTACAAAGTTATGTGTTTTAGGCTCATACTAAACATGAACAAACGCACTAGTGGATTTGCTAACTAGATAGCAGGACAGGTTCTGATAATAAAACTGATTAGTCAAAACCAGATAGCGACCGATCAAAGAGCATGGCATCCCATCCCGAATTTTCTCCACGTAGCCAGCTGGCCTATCATCCTCTTTTCAGGCGAACCTTTCTGAGGACATAGCCGAAATTCGACTGGCTCATTTTCAAAGCCAAGGGCTTACATCTATAATAATCCCCCAGGAATATTTTCCATAGTAGATCGACCCTAAACTCACATGAGCCTGGCACGCTTCAACCACCAGCAGCTAACAACCCTTACATCGTCCTCAGATCAGCTACCAGCGCGCTCTGTGCTGCTCACCTCGAACCCGGTCACGCTGCGTCCGCCCGTTGCGTCGACGCCTGCCGCCTGGGCGTCGGTCGGCAGGCAGCTGTTTATCGACGTCGCCGCCGCGGCGCTCGCCAGCGTCGCGACGCCACCGTGCGCGCACGGCGCAGGCGCGTGCAGTCGCGCGATGCCTCTGCGCACGCTCGCCGACAAGCTGGGCATGCGCACTGGTAATAGCTAGTTTACACTACGCTTGTTGTACGCTTTGGAGCCCATAGGACTGGGCCCGTCGGAGCCCGAAACGCTCTGAGAGGCCGAGAACGAGACAGATCCGCAATACACACTGCGCTTTGGAGCCCTCAGGGCTGGGCCCGTCGGAGCCCGAAACGCTCTGAGAGGCCGAGAACGAGACAGATCCGCAATACACACTGCGCTTTGGAGCCCTCAGGGCTGGGCCCGTCGGAGCCCGAAACGCTCTGAGAGGCCGAGAACGAGTCGGATTCGCAATACACACTGCGCTTTGGAGCCCTCAGGGCTGGGCCCGTCGGAGCCCGAAACGCTCTGAGGCCGAGAACGAGACGGATTCACAATACACACTGCGCTTTGGAGCCCTCAGGGCTGGGCCCGTCAGAGCCCGAAACGCTCTGAGAGGCCGAGAACGAGACGGATTCGCAATACAGACTGCGCTTTGGAGCCCTCAGGGCTGGGCTCGTCGGAGCCCGAAACGCTCTGAGAGGCCGAGTACGAAACGTTTTATCATGGGAAATGCCAACGGGTATCAAATAAAAATACTGGTTAATACTATTTGATTAATAGTGTAAGGCAAAGTATACACTGCAGAGTCTAGAGAGTTTATAGAGTTCTCCAAGCAAGAGTTCACCTTCCCTGATCCTGTCCCTCATTCCCAGGCGACAACAGCGTCTTCTACACCGCCTGGCGCAAGCTGGACGACGCCGCCATGATGGAGGCGATAGCCGAGTTCCGTCTCTCTGCGCCGACCGCCGAGCGGATGCTGACGCTGTCGTCGCTCAAGAACGTCACCCTCTCGACGGCCACCTCGACGACGTCGTGCGACTTCCGCATCACCAACAGCACCGACAACGACTTCCGGTGCAGGAAGTGTGTCAATCGGCGTCTGGACGACGGTGACGTCGGCTTCGAGGAGCGATTTGCCTTCAGGACGCTCGCTTTCCGGTAAGCGTCGGTCGAAGATATTGGCGTGGTTATTTTAAGAATGTCGTCCCATTGATAAGGATGCTTTGTGCAGTGCATACGTTGTTCATCAGTAAAAATTTTTAGTTGATATCTAAGTATAAAATTATACAAGGCTAAACCGCTAATAAAACCGTTAATCGATTTTACCAGTCGTAACTTGACATTCTATACAGTGTACATCAGTAAAATTTTTTAGTTGATATCTAAGTATAAAATTATACAAGGCTAAACCGCTAATAAAACCGTTAATCGATTTTCCCAACCGTTAATCGATTCGAAGATGATAATATTGGTATAGTTGTGGTTTTTCGGTTTGTACTCTTTTTGAAAGGATTGTGGTCCTGAAAATGACATGTACATCCGACGTTTCGGCAGAGGCCGCTCTGCCATCTTCAGTCTCACCCTGAAGATGTCAGAGCGACCTCTGCCGTAAGAGAACCAATTATCATGCTTTCACCTAATATGACAATGATTGAAGCTTTCACGTACCATGTTACTAATGATAAATGAACAAGGCTTCCCTTTAGACTCGAGAGTCGAGACTGGTAGGAAGCTTGAATGAATTTCCTCCACTTGCCCTTCTGCGCCAGGTCCGAGCCGTGGGCCGCCGCCCTGGCCTCCGTGGTCGCCGTCGGCGCCCTCAGCACCCTCGCCGTCGGCGCCTTCATCAGCGTCCGCTGCTGCAAAGGCGACGTCCTCGAAGGCAGCCCTTGCCTCTCGTTCCTGCTGCTCGCCGCGATCCTCCTCACCTATCTCGCAGTCGCCCCGTTCTCCATCACGCCCCCTTTCGTCGACGGCATCCTCTGTCACGTGCGCCTCGCCGCGCCCGCCCTCGCCTACGCGCTCACCTTCTCCGTGATGCTGGCGCGCTCTCTGATGCTCGCCTCCTGCGACGACGAGGGCGGCTTCCTCTCGCACGTCAACGGCTACCTACAAGCCACGCTCTGCTTCTTCGCGCTCGCCGTCCAAGCAGCGCTCACCCTCCAATTCGTCCTACTCGACGTCCACCTCTCTTCGGAGCGCTGCGCCTTCTTCTCCGCGGGTCTCCCCTTCCTCGCCACCCTCTCCTACGACGGCTTCCTCTTGGCCGTCCTCCTTTGCACCACACCCTTCACGGCGCGCTCGAAACGCAACTACCGCGAGGGCGCGTTCTTCACGGCCGGCGTGCTCGTCGTGGCCGGCGTCTGGACGTGCTGGATCGGGGCGTTTGTCTGGCTCGGTGCCGAGGACGCCGTCGTCGCCGCCGGCTTGACGGGCACGGCCAGCGCAGTGCTGCTGTGCGTGTTCATCCCGCGCACCTACATGATGGCGTCGGCCGTTGCCCGGGACAACCTGGCCAACGCGCTGCCTGCGCTGGCCTACAGCGCCAACAGCGTCGTCGACTTGAACTACCGCACGGCGTCCACGCAGGCGCTGTACGCGACGGTGGCGCCGCGACAGGGTGTCGCCAACCCGAACTACTACGCGGCGCCGACGGCGGCGGGGGAGGGCGTTTCGCAAGCTCGGGCGAAGGCGCCGAAGGGCAAGGCGGGTTCGGATAACGGCACCGACAGCACGTACGAGCATTACGACGTGCCGCCGTCGCCGCCCAAGGTCACGCGCTTCTAAGTGGCCTTGGAGACGTCGTCCGCTTCTAAGTGGCCTTGAGAGGCGTCGTCCGCTTCTAGGTGGCCTTGGAGGCGTCACTAACCTGTAAGGTACAAACCTGCAGTAACTTTAAAATGGGCAAAATGGCACGAATGTGCATTCTTGGCTGAGGCTGACTGCTATTGGCTGGATCTCTCGTGCCTTTGCTGTTATTTTAGGACTTATTGTTGGGTGTCACACAATTGCCTTCGATTTATGGCTACCTATAAGATCTGATTTCATAACTCGTATTTTAAAATATGACAAAATGCACCTGCAACCAATTTCCATCTCTGATATTGCAAGCGACCCTTGTCCATCCATTATGTAGGTTGGTACAGGCGAGTGCGACATCCTATTTTCAGCCATTCTCAGCCAAGAATGCAAACCCGATTCGAGTGGCCTCTTCTGCAGTGACTGTGGGTTTTTTTCACCCGCCGCTTCTAGGTGGCTTTGGGAAGCGCCACGGGAAATTCCGTCCAATCACATGATTTGTAAATTTACAGCTTGGTCGGTTTTATGGGGGATCAAGGATGCATGCGGCAAGGGGTGACCAGTTTGGGAAATTGAGAGCTAGAGAAGCGCTCGATGGTGTCAAAGATTGTATATCCATGCCAGGCCGCAAGCTGAATCATAGATATAGTTTATATAGTTATTAGTTGATTATTATTATGCAACGAATATATACGCGAGAAACGATTGATGCAATTTAGTTGAGAATGCAAGCCAAAGCTGCTAGGCATAGCAATAGCCATTAGATAGAGAACTGGACAGCGAAACTCGACGGAGAAAGTGACAAAACAAGGAGTGCCTGCATCCCTTGGTTGTTCTCTCATCTACTTAGCAACAATTGTAAGAGGCGAGAAATGCCGGGGTTAATTCCTCGAAATTTCGCGGGGACAATGTTAACAGAGTCAATGGGATGTCTTTGTAAAAGTATCTCTTTGGTTTACACCATTATAGATTTGTATGGTCCAGACATTCTCCATGCTGCAAGTGTAGATTTGTAGTATAGGTAGGTAGGTATAGGTATGAGGCTAGAAGAGTCTGTACAATGTACACTGTAGAACGGCTGGAAACCGATTCTCACATTTCAGCAAACATCTGCATGATGCTGTAAAAATATCGAACTGAATTTAACATTTAGTCGTGAAGTTTAGAGGGGTATGTTTCGTTGCATTGTGTTACGGCTATACTGATGTAATATTGAGATTGAAATAATACAATTATGTTGTGAAACCAGTTACAATGTCTTCAAAGCTCTGATCCAGAACGGTCATAATATATTTTCTGGATTATCATATCTCTCTGGCTCTGTCAGCTTCCTTGGTGTCGCAATCCTACTCCTGGTGGATTCTCGTCGAAGAAACCTCATGGAACTTGGAGAAAGAAACTATGATACGATACGTTTCCAGCATTCAATACTCAGTAAGTTTTTGTATAGCTCAAAGCTAGTGCTAAATGCTGGTTTACAACAAACTTAGCAGTAACTTTGTATCGTACGTTAATTCTTACTTTAAAATATGATCTGTTTACAATGACAATTTAATTCCTTACGGTAAGCAAATTAAATCGTGACAAAATCAATAATGCTGAACTAACTTGTTCTTAAATATGGGAGTAAATCAGTCAACAGGTCGACCAAATGACAATTTACTTTGACTTTAGGCCAAACAATTTTCTTAAGTGTCAAAGTTGTAAAGTTTTTAAGTTTTAAGTTTGTTGTCGATATGCATATGTCAATAATTACTGCTACTGCTAACTCTTGCTGCTAAGTTGGTTGTAACAGCCTTAATATTGAGAACTAGTAGAAATGAGTCATAGATGTAAAACGCCTCAACGGTGAACGTTGACGAATTTGACAATATTGCACGGTTTAATTTCAACGTGAAACGAGAAACCACTAAGAGGCTTGGCACCCTCTCGGAGGGGAGACAGCAGCCGATCGACCCACGAGGTCGCCCCCCCCCCCCCCCCCCCAGCGAGGCAGCGGGCCGCGCAAATCGAATGACGGCGCTAGTTATCAGTCGGGTCGCACGAGCGCGCACTGATTGCCCTAACTCGATCTCACCCGTCCGTGCACCCACCTGGTGCTCGCCGCGCGGCTCACGAAGGGACGCCAGCGACTGGCGCAGGAGGAACGTGGGTTAAGCAACACTGCGTCGAGCCAGGGTGGTGGATGGGTGACCAGAGTTAAGCAACACTGCGTCGAGCCAGGGTGGTGGATGGGTGACCAGAGTTAAGCAACACTGCATCGAGTCAGGGTGGTGGATGGGTGATCAGAGTTAAGCAACACTGCGTGGAGTGTATGCGTTGGGTGGGTGACCAGAGTTAAGCAACACTGCGTCGAGTCAGGGTGGTGGATGGGTGATCAGAGTTAATCAACACTGTGTGAAGTGAATGCATTGATGGGTGACCAGAGTAAAGCAACTCTGCGTCGAGTCAGGTTGGTGGGTGACCCGAGTTAAGCAATACTGCGTGGAGAGAATGCATTGGAAGGGTGACCAGAGTTAAGCAACACTGCGTGAGTGAATGCGGTAGGTGGATGCGTAGAGTCGCGTTGCTAGATGAATGGTCCGACACAGGACCAAATGATTCAGAAGACCACCATACTCGATATGTCAGTTCTGTTTGGATTCACAGAGAGTCAGTGCCACAGGGACTGCGCCAACACAGTGGACCAAAGGGACAAGGCTAAACGGTGGCCGGCCCTTGGTGCTAGGTTGGGAGTTGAGACCCATAAACGGACGATGCGATCAGACTATCGTACTGCGGTGACATTATTCCTAAGGGATCAGAACCATTCGTCAACTCAGTGCGTCGTTAAACGCGACAAATCATTCCAGCGTCCGCTCTAAATAACTCGGGATACGCTACGAGAAGACGCGGTCGCGGACAGCATTAAATAAAGCGTCCCTGCAGAATATCGAGTCGAAGCTGTCGGCGTCCGCGCGCGAAATCGGCCACCGCGCGCACCGCGACCCTCCACCCTCCGACGCAAACGTCGCGACGCGCTCCTCTCGAGCAGAACGCGTCCCGTCGAGCGCCGAGCTGCATCGTCTGCCGTCCGGTCCACTCGCAGCCTCCCGTCTCGGCGTCGACGGCGTCGTCGAGTCTCTGCCCGTCGTTCGGTGGCTCGTGTCGGCGCCATGTTCGTCGTGGACGTGGGCTCCAAACGCCTGCTGGTCGGTCTTGTCTACGCGGCGCTCTTCCTCGACAACATGCTGCTCACTGTCGTGGGTACGTAGCCGTGTTACCAGTGGCGTAGTTCAGGGTATACGCGGGTATACGGCGTATACTACATTTTATTTTCGAAATTAGCGTATACACTCACCTTTAATTTTAAGAAATACGCTCGTAAATGCGGCACCTAGGCTCAGTTCTAGTTTTTAATGTTTAACTTTTGCGAGTTTTCCATACCTGTTCTATATTTCACACTTTATATACCCATTAACCATATCTTACTCATTTCCCACCTACCCATAGCACACCCTACCCCCTACCCATTTACCGTTGAGGCGCAAATCTAGATATGTGGACGTGTTTTAGTGAAACTCACGCGAAAATAGTCGTAAACGCCAAACAACAATGTTTGATAATATTTGAAAATAGGGTGTTGGTATAATGACGAAAATGTGGAAATAATAATTCAGTTTCGTTTTTACTGCCGCCTCCCCCCCCCCCCCTCCCCCACTGGTTTACGAAAATTGAGCGTATACCCACATTTCCAGCACTACACCACTGCGTATAACCGATGTGCCCAGTCGCAGGGCTTCAGTTTGTGAGGACCGCCATAAAGGGTAGATATAGCAAAGACTAGAGCAGGGACGGACTGGCTTGAAAAACCGATTAAAAAATGTACAATTAGATAGGTTATTGAATTAAAAAAAAACTTACAATTGGAATATTATAATATGGAAATATTATAATATTTATATAATATTATTGTTTGTATATAGTTCGATGACCAAAAGCTTCTTGATTTCAATACTTCCAATAAATTAATTCGACTATTCAAGCTCGGGTATCGCTCTCCTTATTTACAGTAGGTTATATGCATGGGATACTTTTCCAAAAATAACATCACCCCACCCAGTGAGTCTTCAGCATTGGGAAGAATACAATTCCCAAACACGGGAATTCCCCATGCGCTGAGAGTTCCAAACCACTGCCAAATCGTTAGCTTGCACCAGCTAATCAGAGATTACCTCCTTGATCGTTGATTATAATTAGGTATGGTGTTTTACCACTGAAATCGGCAAATTATATTGGACTTCATCTCAAATTAAATTTATATTTAATTTGAGATTATTTTAATTGATATAATAATACGTTATTCGATTAATTTAATTTGACGATTTCAATGGTTAAACACCAAACCAAATTATAATCAACGATCAAAGAGGTAATCTCTGATAAGGACGTTGGTTCAACTGGCCATCAGTTACTGAGTTACTGATTTACTGAGTTTTAAAGAACAAAGGAAAAAAATTGATTTCGTTTGATCTTTTTATTCAGCTGCAGATCTTCGCTCTCTCTGCAGTGTAATTTTAAACTTGTCTAAATTTGACTAGTTCTTGTACAACTGTCTTTTTCCTTCACTTTATACGCATATTTTATTATAGGCATATAATATCATATTTCGTTGATTTGTAAGTATACAATCGTTAAATGTTAATTGATGTCTACCTAGACTATCAAACCAATTAATCCCACACCGCGTTTGAAATGTGCCGATCTTACCTAGAGGGCTGCGAAAATGCTGGGTTCCATGAGCAAGTTAAGTAATCGCGCGCGCACACACACACACACACACACACACACACACACACACACACACACACACACACACACACACACACACACACACACACACACACACACACACACACACACACACACACACACACACACACACACACACATACAGCTCACTGCTTGCACACAAATTAAAAGTACGTATTACCTTCTCGGGTTGTGATCGTCGACTGCAGACATGAGACAAGGGGCAGGGCGTTGCGCATTGTTTTGAACTTGATGTCGGATAGGTACTTAAGCGGAATTAATGACCTGAGCCAAAACAAAACATTGTAAATTCATTGAAACTCGACTGTCAACAAGCGGCGGCATCGACGGCGCAAGGTCATAGGTCATAGGGTCTTTCCCTTCAAAGTGCGTACAAAGGGCCAACAAAGCCCATATTTAACTTCTTTAGATTGCTATTTAGATTGCCATGAAACTCGTTTCAAGAATATAAACAAAACAGATGGTTATATAATAATATGAGTCTTAGCAGTTAGCATTATAAATATATAAACGACCGGCAGAGGCCCGGAATGACAAAAGCCCGGTGAGCGATGATATCCCGCACCCCTGCCACCACTGCCACCCCTGCCACCCCTGCCTGTCCGCCTCTGGACTCTAGTTCTTTAGAACCATCTGGAAGTACAGAGTAAAAACAATAGCAGGGTATAGTTCTTTAGAACCATCTGGAAGTACAGAGTATAAACAATAGCAGGGTATAGTTCTTTAGAACCATCTGGAAGTACAGAGTATAAACAATAGCAGGGTATAGTTCTTTAGAACCGCCTAAAGTCAAAGAGATCAGACTACAGTTTCGAAACCCAAGTCGGCATTTAAATTGTTTAACATAATATTGTTTATGAACATTAATAATTATCTGATCTGGATCTGGATCTGATATAAAATGGATGAGTATGGAATGGATGGGGAAAGCAGGATGTCGCGGGTTCTTACCCCGGTTCCATTCCCTTCCCTTCTCATTGATAGCATGTGCTTCGCTGTTGCCGCCATGCCATTTGTTTAAAAAAGATTACTTTCAGCCTTCGTTGCATTCGTTAACCTGGGCTTCATGGAATTACGTTGTAGGCATGAATTTAGCGTTATTCACATTCATAGACACGATTACTCACAATGTCCTTATGCACCGGCACAATCATCTGGCTCGTTGGTCTAGGGGTATGATTCTCGCTTCGGGTGCGAGAGGTCCCGGGTTCAAATCCCGGACGAGCCCGGTATTTTTGCTGAGTACCAAGCTGAAATTAGACCCAATTTTGGAATTATTTAATCCTGAAAGCTCCAAATTACCGCACTGAGGAACCTTCTATTTTTTTACTATCTCCCCCCCCCCCCCCCCCCCACCGCTGTTATCATAAAATATCATTACTTTACCACCGTCGAAACGAAAGCTCGTTTTTCCTGTTTTGCCAGAGCACCTGTTTGCTGGGAGGCAGGAAGAGGGGAGACGCCGCCATAGAGATTTGATACGAGTCCTCAGGCCCTGATTGTGTTCTGGGATCTGCTTGGACAGCTGAACAGGAGCAGGCCATAACCGATGCGTTCAAGCTCCGAGTTCAGCGAAACGTCTTTTCAAAGCCTAGGTTATGCCGCACCAACGGCCACATGCTAGAATCGCATCAAACATAACGTCAACGCTGAAACAACATTCGCTCTGTTGCAAAACCATGGCATAACATAAACATGCTCACAAACGTGTGCATGGAAAAACTTTCCGAAACATTTCCACCCTCGACCAATGGTGAGCGACCGCCGTGTTGCAGTGCCGATCATCCCCGACTACCTTTACGCCCAGCAGACGACGGACAGGCTCGCAGTGCTCGGCGCGGCCAAGGGGGCGACGCCGTCGTCAGGGACGACGTCGACTCCAGGGGCGACGCCGACTCCAGGGACGACGCAGACTCCAGGGACGATGCCGACTCCAGGGACGACGCAGACTACACGGGTGGTCAAAGAAAATCTTAGCGCCCTTCAGCCGACGTCGTCAGCCAATCACGGTATATAGAATTGCACCTTTGGCGTTTGGAATGACTGCAGCAGGGAATCTTTGGACAGGGCTGCAAATATTGTTTGCATCGTATAGGCTTTGCACAGGATAGGGCAGGAATCCACTGACATTCACAGAAAAAATGTGGGAGTCCAAGCAGAGCACCTGGCAGGAAATCGCATGGTCCTAGTTTCACCGGCAGTCAAGGGATGGAGCCATTGTTTGTTGTTATTTCACCTGTACCCAAGGTAACTGTAAACACATGTGGAACACGGGTCCCTTGATTATAATTGACCTTGTTCCATGGCCTGGTAGATGATGTTAAAACAGGTTGTCAACGCACCTCAGCGATTGCCGGCGAAATTACTAGCGTCAAATTTTTGCCGTAGCCCTAGCCCCTAGCTAAGTATGGTAGAATGTCTGGGGTACTACTTTACATATCATATCCCGGTTCGGTTGCACATTATTCCAACTTCGCTATGACTTCAAATATACAAAAATCTTCAAAATTATACAAAAAGTCAATGTACCATACATCTACTGCTGTTTTGATTGATAAGTAACCAACAACAGCTCAGCTTACTGTAAAGTCACTTATATAGTGCGCAAAGTAAAGGTTTCAATTCGACCAAACATCCAGCCAGAAATCAAGGTGTCAAAGGGCGCCCCGACGCCGACGCCGACGCCGACGCCGAGGGCGGTGCCGACGCCGAGTCCGGGCGCGTCGGGGCGCTGCTGGCTTCCAAGGCGCTGGTCCAGCTAGCAGCCAACCCCGTGGTCGGCATCGTGGCCGGGCGCGTCGGCTGCCAGCTGCCTCTGCTCTTCGGGTCGCTGTCTTTGCTGGCGGCTGCCCTACGTGAGTGCCGCGACCTAAGACAATGCGACTTAGTCCTGGTTTTACCAAGTTTCTCAACTCATATAGTTAGGATCTCAACTAGGAGTTATGACTGATATCAGCCAATTACAAGCAGCGAATTCAGTTGTAACTTCTAAATGAGATCCCAACTAGGAGTTAAAAAACTTGGTAAAACCGGGCATTACTAGATTAACAGCTGAAACGGTGCACAATGTGTTTAATAGGAGGGCCAAATGCAGAGTCGTCACTCAGTGGGCACTCACATTGAGTGCGCACTCAGTGCACACTTAGTTGGCATTTGCAATGATAAATTGTCCCCAAAGTGCGCACTCTGTGTCGACTCTGCTTTCGAGTCATGGGGTCTTAGGTCATGCCTGAAAATTGAAATCCTTTTTTCAGTCCTGCTTTCTAAGGTCTTGGATTCTGTCCATACTTCGAATGAAAGCTTTTCCAGTTCTTTATGACTGAATTTTGAGAAGACAGTATTTAAACCTTAAACTGCCCAAACTCGATCACCTTTCACACCAACAATTGCAATAAATGCATCTCATTTGTTTCAAGAACTAAAAATCCAATCTGGCGTAGGCACACTTTTCGATTGCCAAGGTCACGGTTAGGATAGTACGGATAGCACGGCTGTAAAGTGTACTTTGTGTGTAAGTACTTTGTAAAGTGGTGTGAAGTGAAGTACGGGTACGCCACCATCCAATCGCGGCTCTGAACCACTTCGCCATTGCACGCTCTTGTCGTTTCCAGTGTTCGCCGTCGGAGAGCGCTACTGGGCGCTGTTAGCGGCTCGAAGTCTGCAAGGCGTCGCCTCGGCCAGCATCGGCGTCGCGGGTGAGCGTCGCCGTCCATCTTTCGCCCCCCTCGCCCCCCCCCCACGCCCGCCATCTCTCTCGCTCTTCCGCCGACGACATCCTCCTTTCCCTGACGTCATATCTCTGTCCCTGTACGTCTGAGACTAAGACTTGCGTGGGCATGAGGGGATTTTAGAGTGTACGGCAGTCGGCACAATTACGCCGGCTTGTCTCATATCATCTGGCTTAAGTGAACAGTGGAGGGGGCTAAAAGCGCTGGTTGTGAAGTAATCACTGGCGTTCAAAATTGTTGTAAACAATTTGTAGCCAGGAGACGTTCCCTATGAATGTGAAATTTATGCGAAAATCGACCAAAACGACAACCGTTTACTTCTCTCTTAAAAATTTAACCACGTAAAAACTAATTTTTCGTACAAAGAGGCCCACGGACTTCGCAAGCCAGGCCCTTTCGATGAGTCCCTAACGTATGGACCCTCGCTGTGTTCAGACATGTCTTCAGGCATGTCCTTGGTGGCCAGTCAAACGTGTTCTCGGTTGCAGGAATGTCCCTGGTGGCCAGCCAAACGTGTTCTCGGTTGCAGGAATGTCCTTGGTGGCCAGTCAAACGTGTTCTCGGTTGCAGGAATGTCCCTGGTGGCCAGTCAATCGTGTTCTCGGTTGCAGGAATGTCCTTGGTGGCCAGCCAATCGTGTTCTCGGTTGCAGGCATGTCCTTGGTGGCCAGTCAAACGTGTTCTCGGTTGCAGGAATGTCCTTGGTGGCCAGACAAACGTGTTCTCGGTTGCAGGAATGTCCTTGCTCGCCAGGCAAACGTGTTCTCGGTTGCAGGAATGTCCTTGGTGGCCAGACAAACGTGTTCTCGGTTGCAGGAATGCCCCTGGTGGCCAGTCAATCGTGTTCTCGGTTGCAGGAATGTCCTTGGTGGCCAGTCAAACGTGTTCTCGGTTGCAGGAATGTCCTTGGTGGCTAGTCAAACGTGTTCTCGGTTGCAGGAATGTCCCTGGTGGCCAGTCAATCGTGTTCTCGGTTGCAGGAATGTCCTTGGTGGCCAGCCAATCGTGTTCTCGGTTGCAGGCATGTCCTTGGTGGCCAGTCAAACGTGTTCTCGGTTGCAGGAATGTCCTTGGTGGCCAGACAAACGTGTTCTCGGTTGCAGGAATGTCCTTGGTGGCCAGCCAATCGTGTTCTCGGTTGCAGGAATGTCCCTGGTGGCCAGCCAAACGTGTTCTCGGTTGCAGGAATGTCCTTGGTCGCCAGGCAATCGTGTTCTCGGTTGCAGGAATGTCCTTGGTGGCCAGACAAACGTGTTCTCGGTTGCAGGAATGTCCTTGGTGGCCAGCCAATCGTGTTCTCGGTTGCAGGAATGTCCCTGGTGGCCAGCCAAACGTGTTCTCGGTTGCAGGAATGTCCTTGGTGGCCAGACAAACGTGTTCTCGGTTGCAGGAATGTCCTTGGTCGCCAGGCAAACGTGATATCGGTTGCAGGAATGTCCTTGGTCGCCAGGCAATCGTGTTCTCGGTTGCAGGAATGTCCCTGGTGGCCAGTCAAACGTGTTCTCGGTTGCAGGAATGTCCCTGGTGGCCAGCCAAAGGGTTTCTCGGTTGCAGGAATGTCCTTGGTGGCCAGTCAAACGTGTTCTCGGTTGCAGGAATGTCCCTGGTGGCCAGCCAAACGTGTTCTCGGTTGCAGGAATGTCCTTGCTCGCCAGGCAAACGTGTTCTCGGTTGCAGGAATGTCCCTGGTGGCCAGTCAAACGTGTTCTCGGTTGCAGGAATGTCCTTGGTGGCCAGTCAAACGTGTTCTCGGTTGCAGGAATGTCCCTGGTCGCCAGGCAATCGTGTTCTCGGTTGCAGGAATGTCCCTGGTGGCCAGCCAAAGGGTTTCTCGGTTGCAGGAATGTCCCTGGTGGCCAGCCAAAGGGTTTCTCGGTTGCAGGAATGTCCCTGGTGGCCAGCCTCTACGCCGACGAGCGGTCCCGTTCCCGGGCAATGGGCGTGGTGTTGGGCAGCGTCGCGCTGGGCGTGCTGCTGGGCTACCCCCTCGGCGGGATGCTCTACGACTTCCTCGGCAAGGAGGCGCCCTTCCTGCTCGTCGCAGCGTTCGTCGCGGCCAACGCAGGCGAGTCTCTGGATCGCCGTTTTGCCACCACCGTTCGGGAATTGAGCATCTGACGCTGGGTTTACAGCCATCACTATCAGTGACACAATGCCATGAACATTGACTCTGGACCACCTAAGATCTCTGGATAAGCATGACGTCATGTTTATGATTGCCATGGAGTCTCTGATTGGTCCAGCGCCAATGTTCATGACATCGTGTCACTGACATTGCTTGCTGTAAAGCGTAAAGTGTAAACCCAGCTACGGCATCAGGCCAAAGATACTATATATAATAACCTTCGGTTTCACTTTCACAGCCCTTTAATTTATCGGAGTCTGATAGGACCAATTGGCTGTTTAGCAGCTCATCTGTTTACCTGCAATGTAACCTCACGGCGGGCCAATGACCTTCGGGGAGTTGGTATGGGTTTTTTGGCTGGTCGATGTCCTTGAGGGTTGGTTCCAAGTCTCCCTGTCTTTCAAGTTTCAAGGTCGTTGGACGGCCGCAGTTCAAGGGTTGTTGGCTCGAACGTACTATAGCGAATCAGAGTTAGCTATCCACCTAACTTATAACTACCCAGGACATTGAATAAACATTGTACTATACAACAGTGTACTATTATGAACTAACGCATAGTAGTTAGTGTGTACTATGTCAATTTCATTCACTAGGCTCGATGGTTTGTGATTCAATGAACTAACCATGCTCTAGCCCATTGCTCTATTACTACCTGGCAATGTTATTGTGACGTGGTTTTAATTTTTACCCCAGAAATGAATAGTCTCTCATTAAAACGTTCTTTTGCGAGGTTAGTGCAAACACTTGTTTAACAATTTACTAATTAGGAGTGAAAATGAAATGATTCATGGAATTGTTCGATTGCAAATGAAATGAAAGAAAGAGCAATGCGAGCGGAGCGAAATCTTCAATTTCATAGACCCTCTCCACCTACTTACCATAGTCTTATTATTTCAACACCTAAATAAATATATCGTTTAGGGGTTGTAGTGTTAAAAGGTCTGATTGTTTTGTATTTATGTGCCGTGTAGACCAAAGATGTGGATATCTTCAAGACGAATTAATTTTCGTAAGAAGGTTTCACCTGCCAGCGCCCTCTGAATGGATTTGTTTTGATTTGCTCTAATGGCAAAAAATGTCTGTAGGTAGCTTTGACATTTAGCGAGATTCTAACGCTGATATTTTTGGCTGTCATATTCCACAGCCTGCTAGCAACATTCGCGCTTTAGGCCAAAGGGAAACAATTTCATCCAGTAAGCCCTGGTTGTGTGCTCGGATAGAAATTCAATGTGTGCTGTCGATGGCTGCCATGCCTTGTCACAACACTTGCTTTCCACCCAGAAGGCCCTGGTTGTGTGCTCGGATAGAAATTCAATGTGTGCTGTCGATGGCTGCCATGCCTTGTCACAACACTTGCTTTCCACCCAGAAGGCCCTGGTTGTGTGCTCGGATAGAAATTCAATGTGTGCTGTCGATGGCTGCCATGCCTTGTCACAACGCTTGCTTTCCACCCAGAAGGCCCTGGTTGTGTGCTCGGATAGAAATTCAATGTGTGCTGTCGATGGCTGCCATGCCTTGTCACAACACTTGCTTTCCACCCAGAAGGCCCTGGTTGTGTGCTCGGATAGAAATTCAATGTGTGCTGTCGATGGCTGCCATGCCTTGTCACAACACTTGCTTTCCACCCAGAAGGCCCTGGTTGTGTGCTCGGATAGAAATTCAATGTGTGCTGTCGATGGCTGCCATGCCTTGTCACAACACTTGCTTTCCACCCAGAAGGCCCTGGTTGTGTGCTCGGATAGAAATTCAATGTGTGCTGTCGATGGCTGCCATGCCTTGTCACAACACTTGCTTTCGCGTTCACGGGCATAGAAAGCGATGAAACTTTTGTGACCATAATTTTGCCTCCAACAGTTCACTATTTCATTTGTGGCATGTGCCTCATCTAACCATCTACCCTGCACACGCCTTTGCTTGTTACTAATTTGTGTCTTGTCCAATTGCACAAGAATGTTATCACTGTATAATACGCAGTAAAATTGGTATTATGATCAGGCTTACTCGATCCGTGTTGTGTCCTTCGGTTGCAGGCATGCAGATTCTGTTCCTCGACCTCACGCCCAACAGTGCGGTAAGTCCTAGTCAGTGCCCGCAACTCACAATAGATGAAGCCATTTTGAACAGGCAAATTCTCTGTACTTTCTTGAACCAGTTTCGTTCATTTTCACGCATTCTATTTCTCAATTGTTATACGGACATATTTTATTACTGTCGACCCAACCCCATCAATACATATCGTATATTGATGGGGGTTTTGGATAAGTAGGTATACCAATTATATAAATACGTAACTAATGGAATTTTAGATGGCGATCGAAGGTATATTTTTTAAAACGTTTTTATTATTTAAGAGCGTTGAAAACGATTGGATTCACAAGCCAGGCTGCGTGGCCAGGGGTCGGTGCAGAGGTTCACGCGGGAACTTCCTACACCAACAATTATTAATGTACAAATCTGGAAAAAAAACCATAGACCGAGAAAGAATCGATTGATGTCGGATGGTAGTTTTTAATACAAGTTGTGGTATACTTTTTCCATACGAGCCACGTAAAAAAGCCGTAAAAAAGGTATTTTAGGCACTTTTTGAAAATGCACACCTCTGTCATTTTTGAGAGTATAATAACCTAACACACCATCCGACATCCAACAACCCTTCAACTACAAATGTATTTTTTTTCCAAAACTCTGTGTTAGTATTTGTGGCCAGGAGAAGTTCCCGCGTGAACCTCCGCGTACGACGAAAACACAAGCGTTTCGTTTCCTCTTAAGGCTCAAGCATATCTCAACTGTTAATTTTTTAAATAGTTGACTCAAACTTGGTACCACCCCTAAGGACCAAAATTACAATGTCTGGACAAAAAGTATCTTCATCTCCAAATATAGTCACAGCCTATTAGAAACCTACATTTTTTTCAAGTTATCCTGTGGATAATTGACATTGTAATTTCGTCAGTGTAAAATATAATCCAAGTCCTCGTGTCTTATTTCTTTCACATGGGGTGAAAAATGTCGATAATTGATCATTTTAAAATGCTGAAACAGACAAAAAGTTGCCGAGTTTTAACGGTCACACCGTTAAAGTTATATAATTTCAATATTTCCGATGGTGTATAGACAAAAGTGTGTTCATGGCCCATTTCCAATTTTTCTTTGCAATGTCGTGCACAATGGCTCTAAAAAGGATCAACATTGAAGAGTTTCGGGGTTTGTTCTAGCATTCCAGGGGCAAATTTTCGAACAAAGGGCCATGGCCGCCCTTATAAAAGCATTTTTTACACTACATACTGAAATATTGAAATTATAACTTTAACGATGTGGCCTTGAGACCTCGGCAACTTTTGGTCTGAAAAACCACGTTCAGGGGAACTTATCTGTCGCCCCTGAATACCATCACCTGGTTTAAATACTGGAGCCATGATAAGTCTCGACTCTCAACACAGATATCCTGAGCATCATTTCGCCTGGCACACATCAACAGTTCAAAACAAGCCTCCTGCATGTGTTCATGTCCTTCTCTAGCCTCGGTCCGGCCCCAGTGGCGGCGTGTGGTCGGCGCCACTGGTGTCCGACGTCAGGGTGCTCATCACGGCAGGCGCCATCCTCGTGTCCACGACGGCCATGTCCACGCTGGAGCCGTGTCTGCCCATCTGGCTGCTGGACCACCTTCATCCGCAGGTGACACACCCGACACCGCCATACGTCAAGCATGCTCTCGATGGTGATGCACTCTCAATGTGACCACGTGACCGAGTTCCGAATGAACAAAATATGCACTTAACGATTGATGAAAATGATTGGAATTGTGCTGTTTTGTGCCCCAATTTTAAGGGTCGAAAACGTGTGCTCCAAATTGTACTAAACGCAAGAAGGCATTCCTTCGATTATAACTCGTTAAAAATTATCAAAACAAGCCATAATATATATAGGTAGTTTCATCTGATAAAGCGGGAGAGTTTTAAACGGGTAAAGTAATTCTCACTGCATAATAAATGATCCAGACAAAATAATTGAACGGTATTTAAATGTCATCCTTGATAATTTCTCGGAAACAAGTGCGATTCTCATACCTACTACCACTTATATGGCAGTAGCCTAGTACCATTATACCAACTTTTGGAGACAAATAAACAAAGAGTAATAGGTAGGTAGGTAGGTACATATTACACGCTTCTGTGCTGTAGTTGACGTACAGTCAATGGTTTGGAATTTCCCAACTTTTATCGTCTGTACCATTGCCTCCTGTAGAGCTATACAGGAGGCAATGGTCTGTACACTGTTCATTGCACTCGAACATAGTAGACCTCGCACGCTGCAAGAAGCAATCGTCCATAAAAATGGTAATTCAATCAATTTTAAGTAGTCATTTGGCGGTCAAAATGCAGCTTGAAATAGTTTTTATAATAAAGGGGCCTCGGGCATATCGAAAAGAAAGATAGACTGCTGCACACTAAACATTTCCCTCCCAGTTTGTACGCCCAAACGGCAATCGCACGTCCGCCATTTGCATGCATTCCGGCAGAAATGGCAGCTGGGCGTGGTGTTCGTGCCCGACTCCATCGGCTACCTGCTCGGCACGAACCTGTTCGGCGTCGTCGCCCTCCGTTGCGGCCGGTGGCGCGTCGCGGCACTCGCCATGCTGCTCGTCGGGCTCGCCGCCATGTTGGTAAGAAGCGACGCCGACGTCATGGGCGAAAGGGAGAGGAAAGGGAGCACGACCGTCTCACAATCGGCCCAGTGTTGGTGACAGACGACATATGTTTTTGTGTTTTATAACGTTTTCCGTCTATACTTTGCAACTCATCCGAAAAAAGTGGACCTTGTGGACAAATAACGTATAAAACTGTCTTTTTCCTAGCCCCAGATTGCCAGGCAGCCAAAGTGTTCACGTTTTCAGCAGTATAGCAAATGTTTTCTTTCTTCCCAAGACGTGTTCCGACTATACTATACGATGAAAACTACAAACAAAGTAGATCTCTGGCAATGCAAGAATAAATTATCGGACTCGTAGGTTTATGAAGAAGCTAAACGCAAGTGTTTTTACCGCTCCTGGCTAAAAATACCAACACAAAGTTTGGTTGTTTGATTTCGGATGGTGAGTAAGGTTATTTTCCTTTCAAAAACGACAGATAGGAGTGCATTATCAAAAAGTGCCTAAAATGCTTTTTTTACTGCATATTTACGTATGGCTCGTATGGATATTAAAAGCTACCATCCGGCATCAATTGATTCTTTCTAGGTGTATATGGTTCTTTCTCAGATGTTTACATTCATAATTGTTGGCGTAGGAAGTTTCCGCGTGAACCTCTGCACCGACCCCTGGCCACGCAGCGTGGCTTGTGAATCCAATCGTTTGCTACGCTCTTAATTAAATGCTTCTTAATTCCTCGCGAAGAGAAGGCACCCAGACAGCCTATCGCGTCGATTAGCTTGATCCCAATGCTCCAAAGGCTCGAATTAAAGACGTTTAGACCATCTCCGTGCGCTGCCCCGTAAGGTGCCTGCCGCGACGGCCGTCTACCAGCTGGCGTTGCCGCACTTCGCGCTGGGCCTGGGCATCGGCGTGGTGGACGCCGCCCTCGTGCCTCTGCTGGCGCGATTGGTGCCCGTCGAGCGGTACGGCGCCGTCTACGCGCTACAGCAGACGGCAGTTTCGCTCGCCTACTGCATTGGTGAGAGGGGGTACCTCAAGAAATCATACGAGTCCTCACAGGGGTCTCGGCGAACTACGCGCGGGGGGGGGGGGGGGACTATAAAGTTTAAAGATACCTTTCTAGGGATGAGGGGGGGGGGGGGGCTCTAAAGTATAAATATACATTCACAGCATCCTAGTGCATTGAATGCCAACTAGAGAACCGAGGCAGCTTTCGGAGCTAAGGAATCCCAGGGACTGCTTTCGGAGATAACTTGAGATAATAAGGTATCTTAAAGGCAAAACTTACGAGAGAGACTATTCACGAAGGCTGTCAAACGCCCTCCCCATCGACGCAGGTCCACTGCTTGGCGGCGAGCTGGTGCACTCCGTCGGCTTCCCTCACCTGATGCGAGCTCTAGGCGTCGTCAACCTCCTCTACTGCCCGCTGCTGGGCCTCGTCGGAGACCCCTCGGACCAGCAACAGGTAACCTTGTCAGCATAGCTACACCTTGGTCGTTAGTTGAACGACGTTTTGGTTGAAGTACTCCGCCAGGTAGAGTTCGTTCACGAATTACTGGTCGAATCCACTTCAGGGCTTAGAACAGTGCCATTGTTAACACAGATATGTATCTTGACGTGTGTCAAGAATTTGCACCAACTCTGTCCCTTTCTCAACCCTATGTTGCCAATTTTCGGGGAAACCCCTTCATTGCCAATCATCAGGGCCTGGATCCACAAACCAGGGTCAGGGTAAAAAATGTGAGTTAGTTTGATATCACCATGGTTACTTCCCCTGAAATCAGCAAATTCCAGTCTGTGATGGGCAGTTCATAATTTTACCCCGTGGGTTAAGTCTTGTGAATCTGCCCTCTGGTAGGTAGCTCACAAGAAGGACGAAAGTGACAACGCAGCTATTTGCAAGGAGATCTGTCAGTTGTCACTCTCGAAGAGAACACAATAGAGCGATGCAGAGCTTACAAGGGTCGGCACTCGTCTTCCTAACCCAACATCTCAAGTGAAATTGCGTTTTGACCAGTAATTGGTGAATGAACTATAGGTACCATTATCACAGAATCAAATTCTCATCCCATGCTCCTGACGCTTCAGTATGAGAAACATTCACACCGTCATCTAACCTATTTTTCAAGGTCGCTGGACCGTTGGAGGTTGCTGTGTCGTATCTCGCCAAGTCACTTCTTTGTCTTCAGCGAGTGCCGCTGGTGGGCGTCGCGGCGGAGGGCGTCGTTTCATACAAGACCGACGTCGAAGCCAACGACGCCGTCGACGCCAGCCCTCTCTACCGACGCTTCCTGAACTCGGAGGACAGCGACTAGCCTGCTCCCAGCGGCTGACATCGACAACACACTTCATAAACCGACATCACTTTATAAAATACTAGCAAAATACTTGAAGTATCACATTATTCTGTCGCTAATGTTTTATTAATTTTATCCGAGCTCATTAACAACCTGGCCCAACAAATAGCTGCTCGATTGTTTCTGTAAATGGTCAGCGCAATGACCGTTTAGGTGATGTTCCATTACCACATGCAACAAATATTGTACAATATTTATTTTGTCCTACAAGTAACAATTGGGCAAGTTCAGTGCATAAAATTAAATAATGTAATAACTTACTATAAATTACTATAAAATACCTAGAATGCTATGGAATTCACCTACTGTAGTCCGGGGCGTAGGAACTATTTTTTTAGTGGGGGGTCGAACATGCAGTAAAATTTTGGGTTCAAGGTTTTAATTGGAGCAAATGGAGTAAATTTCCTAATCATATTAGCTAAAAAGTTTCGTAAAAACTTCAATCACGGGCACGATCCAGTTACGGGACCCCGGAGGGAGTAACCTGGCCTGACCCCGGTTCCCCCTTCCTACGCCCCCCCCCCCCTCCTTCATACGCCCCTGACTATAGTCTTGGTATCTGTTCTTCATATCTGAAATCAAACATGCCATCTAGCCAATCTAGCCAGCAAGGCTGACAAGAGGTATTGCAAGAAACGTGCTGATTCTGCATACACCATCAACCTGCCAATTGCAACGTGAATCCTGTGGCTCTCTAACAATGTCCGTGTGATCCTTCACTATTGAAAGCTTCATTCAGAGTCGCCCTCTGTTTCATTTCATCATTTTAAGTAGCCAGAACAAGGTGATGCCTCGACGAATTTTCATTTCCCGGTGAGAAAATATCGACTGGTCAGTTATTTTCTTGGTATAGTTATTGACACGGGAGGAGGTTGATGGTGACGGAAAGTTGACTGGCACGCAGCCGATGAAGGAATGGATGAATTACAGCATAGCAATTCGTAACGGATACATTAAAAGCTTCCCCCTTTCCCTATTGTTGCCAATGACATGACTTTTAGGGTATAGTGGACGCCAACAGTTCCAGAGTCCAAATAATCGCGATGCTTTGCCTAGTGATTGACTCGGGACTTTTAACCGTCCATTGCGTAGCCGCTAGAACGGTCAACTCAAGAGTCACAAAGTCCCCGTGCACTGCTCGGCCGCTCCTGAGCTTCGGGCGTTCACTTCGCCTTGTTGTGCTTGTTGAGCATGGTCTGGATTTCGACCAGCGACTTGCCCTTGGTCTCGGGCAGCAGGAAGAAGACGAAGATGTCGGCGAGCACGCAGAAGCCTGCAAATCCCCAGAAGGCCACGTGCGGTCCGAGCGCGTCGACGATGTTCTGGAAGAACTTGGTGATCAGGAAGCCGAGCAGCCAGCAGAACGACGCGGTCGACGCCGTCCCCAGACTCTTGATGTTCGACGGCAGGATCTCGCCGACGACGGCCCACGGTAGGGGGCCAAAGCCTGAAAGCGTTGGGACAATCAGTAATACTACGTCGAACGGTCAAAACAAAATACACCGGATCTAATTACCAAAGCGGGGTTAAGGCAAAAACATGGGAATAAGTTTTTTATAAGTGATCACCATGGATACCAATGAGGATTGCAAACGCCGTCTGTGATTGTCTGTTCGTCAATTTAACCCGAGAGTTCAGTATGGATCCGGGCCCAGGTGTCAAAGGCTTGATGCAAAATTGTCAGAACTTACCTATATTGGTGGTCGTAGATTTTGGGTTTTTTAAATAACATGTCTTTATTATTATTTTTACAACTCGACCTACAGAAATATCCACATAGCCTCCTGCATACTCACCTGCATTTAGGACAGTAAACTAAACATTCGCGCATTGCATGGTCCCATGACTGCACTAGATCCCCAATTCACTGATCAGCAATTCGTCGTCTGCAGTCAATCAGGCACGAGAGTTCCTGCTATGGAAAATTAGGACGTGGTACAGAAATCGGGATACGGATTGAAATTTTATGAACCCCCCGTCAAGGATTGGCCAACCGTTTCACGGTATCATTCCAACTGTATAATTGAACTCTCAACTCTCCATTTTCTCGACTGCAGCCCTTAATCCCGATTGCCAGCTGTTCCTGTGTCTCCGCGTTCTCAGACATATGTACCAGAAGATTGCTGAGACTTAAGCATGCTGTCAAGATTGAAACGTTTATAAAGGAAGCCATTGAAACTGAAAATGCATCTCGTCATTTGCGAAATGTTGTGTGAGCAGCACGGACACGTCTTACCGATGGAGTAGATGGCGATGTAGACGACCAGACAGAGGATAGGCAGCCAGCCGACGGCGCTCAAATCGGCGTGGTTCACCTCCTTCAGGTAGAAGAACACCCCCAGCACGGTCTGGTGACACCGAGGGAGTTTCAGGTCAATATCTCACGAGGCACGGGCACGCCACTGCCAACAAAGTCGGGGGAATCGCCCTCTACTCTTTGGCACTTTTGTGATCTCATTTTCAACCAATTAAATAAAATTCAAATGTCCCGATACCGACAGGTGAAGAGTTATTAAAATTTCTTATACCCATGTCTACTATGTCCTATCTTTAGCACTATCGGTTTGAAAAGACTATTTCAAACTGGGATTTGAACGCTAAATAGAAGTATCACCCGTTTCCTGACGCTTTTATTAAAACTTAATATACGCTAGTAACTTTTGGTGATAGCTAGACAGACGCTAAAAACGTGAACAAAAACCAATTGTTATTTTTTTAATCTAGGGTTCCGTGAAACGTGAATTTTTACTGCATTTTAAAAAACGATCCCGAATCCCTATATCGGCACTCAGGTCCTGGTACCTGTGCGATGGCCATTCCAGTGGCGGAGATCATGAACAGCGCCCTGCGGCCGAGGCGTTCCACCAGCAGCGGCGTGCTGAACGCGGAGAGCATCATGACGACGCCCACGATGATGGTCGACACATCGCTCGAGATGGAGCTGCCGGACAGCTGCAACAACACACAATTTGCTCAGATATAGCTCATCCAATGAAATGTTTCACGAGCACAACACGAGAGGAAAAAAGGACATTAGGCCTAATAGGTGTAAAAGAAGTACCCCTCTAGCATTAGGCTCAAAACTATTTAATGCCTTACCAAAAAACGACAAGAGTATGAATGCAGAAGCACTCTCACTTAAGTTAAAAGAATACTTGACCGAAAAATGTTTTTATTCTATTGACGACTTTTTACAAGATTTAATGTATAAGCAATGACTTAGTTTTTAGATAAGTTTTTGGATAAGTAACTGACATGGAATGTACCTATACCTACAAATATTTTTATCATTGTAAATATTTTTATGACGTATTAATACCATGTATATGATCGATCTAAAAAACGCAAATTTATTATTATTATTATTATTATTAATATCGGGTCGCGAAATACAACACGTTTTAAGGTACGCAGCTACACACAAGGAACTTAGCAGCGAGCGGATGACGAAAGACGGACGACGTTAGATTCAGAAAATTATAAACATTTTCGTAAATGTGAGAACAGCGAAGCTGGAAAAACGTGAAACAAAACCGGGATAGGTACACATTATCCAGCTACGCCTCCCTTCCATCCATTGCATACCATGGTATCTGCATAAACCAGTAACAATGTTCCTCTAAACATTTTTGTAAATGTTGATTAATTAATCTCCTTTAAAAACGCAGGGTTTCTAAGTTGATCACTTAGGAAGATACGAATATAATTTGCAAATAATTTCACCTAAATCAGAGAAGCTGTTTTGATCCGTTGAGCACGCACAAACACACAAAAAACAAAACAAGAAACGAATACAAACACAAACAAGTCACTTGTGGGCGGAGGGGGGGGGGAGCGTGAAACTGAAGACTTCGCTTCGCTCGCCACGCCGATCACCAAGCCGCGTTTGAAAGCCGCGTTTGAAAGCTGCGTTTGAAAGCTGCGTCTCTCACCTGGAAGATGGTGGTGCTGTAGAAGAGGATGGCGTTGATGCCGCTGAACTGCTGGAAAGCGACGAGTCCCCAGGACAGGTACATGGCCTTGACAGTGCCCCTCGTCGCGAACAAGTCCTTGATGTTGCCCGTGTTCTTCGACGACTCCTCGACGGATTCCTGCGAGCGCCACATGTAACGGTGGTATATAATAGATACTCTGGGAGGCGGTGCGATCTTAGCTGCTCTTCGTTAGTACATCGACACTCCTTCTATCTTCCTTCATTTCAGTCCTTATTTTAGCCATTTACAATCGCCATTCTAGATTATATAAAACATGTGGGCGTTTTAATATGGCGTAATGTACAAATAGCAAATATTATTATATAATTCTGAAAACCCCCTCGGTCCCTTCCCATTAATTAGGTCAAGGAGTGAGGACTGACAGCCAGTTCAGTCGAATATTGACCCAGTTTATCTCAGTCGAAAATGCAACCCTAAATCTGGGTTTCCTGCTAGCATTGTAAGTGACACGATGCCACGAACATTGACTCTGGACCAATCAGACACTCTGGATGTACATGACGTCATTTTCGCGACTCTCCCATGGAGTCTCTGATTGGTCCATGGCCAATGTCCATGACATCGTGTCACTGACATTGCTGGCTGTACACTCAGCCTAAGTTAAGTCTTTCATTTGGCATTCAATACCTGGTTTGACACAGTGTTTTGAAAACTATGGTACTAAGGTGAGTAGATCTGAGTTTAGAAATCTTAAAATGTACTCCTTCCTCCTCTCGTCGTTTCAGTGACTCAATGACGAGCAAGACGCCGTCCCCACCGTCATCATCTCCAGCTCGGCGTCGACGGCGTCCCTGGACGAGCTACGCAGCCAGACGAGCGCCTTGGCGGCGTCCTCTTTGCGTCCTTTCGCCAGCAGGAAGTAGGGCGACTCCGGCATGAAGAAGAACGCGATGGCGAAGAGCACGGGGATGACCAGAGAGGCGAGCGCCAGGGCGAGGTACGAGACGTACGGGCCGATCACGTACTCGTAGAGGAAGCCGACGGTGATGAGGGCGTTCAGCATGGAGCCCATCGCGCCCCGGATGCTGTCCTGCGAGTGACCGAGAACATTCACGTGAAATAAAGCCATAATTAGGACATGGTCATGGGTGAGCCTCTTGATTATTTTATAAGCTGTTGATGAACTTTATTTATGTGGCGTTTGACTTGTTTAGGAAAGAATGATACAAACTGTTCTAATCTACGAAAAAATATATAATCCGTTTAGGCTTTTCGGTCATCTACTGGATATAAAAGTTAGCTGTAAATTTTTAGAAAATAAATTGTCGTTTAGGTACTTTAGGTACTCTATTAGCAGCCGGGTGCTGGCATGAAGCTTGAGGGAGATAAGACACGGGGACCTTGGCAAGGTCGCAGTAGTTCATTCTGCTAATGACCGACACACCGGCCTGCATTTGCTGATACTGCATTTGGCATATTCGTACCGCCCGAATTCCTGGTAAAATGCATATTGCATAATAAATACAAACTAGGTTATACATAAATGTTTTTTAAGAGAGAAGTAAACGGTTGTCGTTTTGGTCGATTGCAGCAAAAATTTTACATTAAAACATAAGGTCTCCTAGTCTTGTCTACAAATGTTAACGTAAAATTTTGGAAAAAAAACGCGTCTTGTGAAAGAGTTTCTGAATGGCGGACACTGTATATTTTTTTGTCGTATTTTGGAAACTTAGAGCGGAGGGAATTGACAACAAGTGCCTCAAAGTGCCTAAAAATAAAATAGCACTATTTGATAATTCTCAATATTTTGGTCAATGTAGTGATGTACGATCGCCCCATAGACGGAAAGGAAAACAAGGGACTGCTATTGGAACCCATCCTGGTTGGTTTTCTTGTTTGTCGGTCGACAGATAAGATTGGATGCGTGGACGAGGGCGCAAGTGTGATGCATTGCACGGAGTCGAGTTGGATTCAGCAGGCTGCTGAAATGATTGCGTGATGATGGGACAGACTTGTGATGCCAGTGGATCAAAGTTTTTAAGCAGGTTTCTTTCGACATGTCATTTTCAGTGAACTATGAACGCGAAGAGTTCGACCTTGAGACTGGGTGTCCTTCTCTTCATGCAGGATCATGATAGTTGTACCGTTCAAGTCACTATTAATGATGCAATAGGTTGTTCCCAATCCTCACAAACTTCACAGCGGGAAACGCAAGTGCTAACGTGGGTGTTGGACACTCGGCTTGTCTCGATACGCTCGGGAATTGGCATTCGCTTCAAAACAGTCTTGTCGGCTTGGAACCAACCAAGAGCGCTGGATGGACCAATCGTTTCAAAGGTACAAACAGTTTGTAGCAAGGTTGGAGCGAGTTTGTCGGCTTTGCGATGCCGGATGGTCTTCCCGGACTGGGCAGTGCCAAGGACGAGGATTTGCGGGAAGCAGACGGGTCATTCGACGCCGCGGACTGACGTCCGCTGTTTCGAGCGCGTTGATCCTCCGATCATTGCTAGCCGGGATAAGCGCTGTATGTATCACATGCAACGTTAAAGTATACGCCTTACCAGCTGTCATCTTCGGTCAGATCAATTCTATAACCATGATTATGCCTTTATGTATTGCTGTTTAAAATATGAAATATATTCTAGTACCTTCTAAATAAGACAATTGAATTTTAGAAGTAGCTGAATACTTCCCTTGTGTGCTTGTGTTAATGTTTATCCAGTTTTAAGATAGCGTAAAAGTGGCAACAAACATCGTGAATGCAGTATGAGCTGGCACGGCATGCTGGGTGCTTATACCGTACCGAAGCAGTGGTCGAAGGTTGGTCAGACCTCGCCGTCTCGTCATGACCACGTGACCGAAATGCAGTGACTCGAAATGCGGACGCCGTTCAAAACGGGGAGATACCAATATTGTTGAGTTCAATTTCCTTTTTTTGCTTGTTCCCTTCATAATGTGACTAGTTTGTTCTTTTACTAAATCAGTAACGTATCGTTTGCCTGATAGTGTTGGTAAGGTATCCTTTATCTCGCCCGTTGTTATGAACGTTTTATCACTTGCAAGTTATTTAATTTTTATTTTGTTGCACATCAATCAATGGGTCTCAATCGTTATTTTTTACTTTTATTATACTTTTGAGCAAGGTTTGTTTAAATTTGGTTAAATTATCACACTGGTAATCTAGCAGAATTTTAAATTAAATATGTAGTGGACTGTCAGTAATTTTTGAAATTGTGTATGTGTTTAAATTTTGCGTTTTACACAGCTTTTCACGGCAAGGGCAAGGGTAATGCAATGCTACTTGTCATGCCATGTGCATTCCTTAAGTTTCTTGTTACTCATTTACCAGGAGGAATTCGTGGTGTCGTCCTTTCGTTCCTCTGCGGAATCTTTGCGAATGAAATTTGAAATCGGGGCGATTTCGAGTTGGATGTGGGGTGGGTGGTGTGGTTGCACCCCCACGAATAGCCAAAACGGGCAAGACATCGGCGTGCCCTACCAAGATAACAATCGACATTGACTGGGAGTCAACAAGCGAGTGGCGGTCTCCTAATTTTGGAGGCGTTGCACCACCACGCGATTTCGAGTTGGATGTGGGGTGGGTGGTGTGGTTGCACCCCCACGAATAGCCAAAACGGGCAAGACATCGGCGTGCCCCGAGCCAAGGGGAGCCGCAAAGGATGAATATCGGCGTTTCCTGGGAGTCGAGCACACAAGTCCAACAACATCCCCCCGTCAACATTTCTTGAAGGCGCGACGTACCACCGCGTGACCATAACGGAGGGATACCGGAGGCCACCAA
Organism: Nemoura dubitans; assembly: GCA_921293005.1. Classification (NCBI taxonomy): domain Eukaryota; kingdom Metazoa; phylum Arthropoda; class Insecta; order Plecoptera; family Nemouridae; genus Nemoura; species Nemoura dubitans. The sequence continues at coordinate 43,585,833 of OV121076.1, forward strand.
GAGGAACCTCGCCGGATAAACTCTGTCTGGATCAGGAGACAAGCAAGCAGGTGAATAGTGTCGAAAAATATTTCAAAATCGGGGCGATTTTCGCTGAGGTGGGGAGGTGCCACGAATATGTCATCTGGAGACTTGAATCCATGTATCGGGTTTAACATTCGGTAGCCATGCAATAGCTATACCACCTGCTATAGTATAGCCAGCCTATAGCTGAATCAGCAATAACAACGCAAGGCAATGTGGATCGCCACCTCAGTCAAAGAAGAGAGAATAGCCCGGGACTTCGAGGGAGCATCATCGGAGCATCGGCCGGTGGCTCGGGAGATCAGCACCTTAGGAGTCCACACGATCGCCATGGAGTCCTCGGCATAAAAAGAGAGAGGGAGAGAGAGGCTTGGCATCGTGAGTCCCAGACGGTGGTGATTAGTATCATGTGTTCAGGAAATATAATTCATGTAAACCTACCAACAGCTACATCGTGTAATAAATGGGGAAACATAAATTTTAAGGCTGTATAATTATTTAGGTAAATCTTGAATGCCACACCCTCTCACAAGCCAAGCGAGTGTTCCAGACCTCTCAGCTTGAGTATAGGACGTGACCGAAGTTCCTCTGAAGGAACCGAAACAAACAAATAGCATAGGTATTCAGTGTATACAAAAAATATATATATATATACATTGGGACTCCGAGATAAGTCCATACATTCGCCTAAAAATGCCAGTAATTGTATAGATACAGCTCGCTCTTGCCGAGCGTCACTCTCGGAGTGGTCCTCTTACCTCCGAGATCTCGCCGACGTACATCGGCGCCACAGCGAACACGGCGCCGACGGCAAACCCTCCCACGACGCGGGCAGCATAGATCATCTCGACCGAATGGGCGCCGGCAATCAGTGCCCAGGACAGCACGAAGGGCACGGCGAGTCCCAGCATGGACCACCGTCTGCCGATGCGGTCGGCGAGCAGACCCATCGGGATGGGACCGATGGCAGCACCCAACGGCACCAACGAGCCGATCCACGAACCTTGCTCGGGGTTCACGTAGATGTAGCTGTCCGGTGAGTCGAGTTTGGGCAGGGTCGGCGACGTCCATCCCAAGATGCAGCCCGCCGTCAACGTGGCTAGGTTCACTGGACGGACACGTGTTGGATTAGTGCACCGAGGGGACAACGCAGTTCTCATGGGTTTGTATTTTTTGGGTGAAACTGGCTGAAATTACCTGAAATGACGGGCAAGGATCGTCGGAATCAGGAGACGACATTGGCTGATTGAAACGGTCAGCGTGTTTTATATGTATATCTGACTAGAACTGGAGCTGTTATAAATTGCGCAGGAAAAGGCTCATCGTCATTTTAATCCCTGGATTTTGTCAGCAAGACTGCAATAAATTTCAACTCATTTTTAAAGCAGAAATACCGTATTTTATATATTTTTTGTTTTGTTTTGGGGGCAGAGACATCTTTTGTACTTGGAAATTTTTGTCTTATCGCCTCGAAACAAAAAGCAATGGAACCCTTGTTCTCTTGACAACAGTCTCTAACGGTGGATCTTTGAAATATTCACTCTATTTCATTTTGCAATTGCGTTTGAAAACCAATCTTTTGTGGTGTTTTTTTGGCGTCTTCCAAAACTGTTTTATGGGCTTGTATTGGGCACACAAATCCAAGATTTGGAAGTTTGGTAAACATTATTACACTTCTCATAAATAAAAAATACTTGGACCAAAAATCACGAAAATTGTGCTTCAAAGTTAGTATCCAGAGTCGGAAAAATTTGCCGAGTATTCCGGAATTTTCTCACTCTTAAAAATTTACATACCTGTTTTTACTACTACCAACGCCTAGAATGGCTCCAAATGTTATTAAATTTCTTATACTCATGTCTACTATGTCCTATCTTTAGCACTAGTTTTGAAACAAACTATTTCAAACTGGGAATGCTATATCCCAGTTCGAAATATTTTTTTTCAATGCTCTAATTGTTATCGTTCTTCATTATCATCCATAGAACAAGAAAGCCTATGTGCTTTTGCTGTCGCTACACATGCATACTCGCTTGCCTCGCGAAATATTTTTGGAGCTAATGAAGTTGGTTGATCGACAATGAGCAGCAATTATACTTTAATTACTTACAGCACAAGATATGCCTAAACGGGTGATTGTTGATGTCAGCGCAACCAGCTGTTCGTTTGTTCCAAGAACACATGATATAGTATATTACAGGCGCACAAGCTCACATAAGATCTATTGTAGGCCTAGATTAAATCTTTAACACTTACCTTTAAACATTTTGGTCCATGACCCGTCATTGCTCCATCTTCTTGCCTAATGTTAAGATCAGTGTCGGACTGGATAGCCAAGGGCTCCGGCGGCGAGGAGGTCTTAAAGGTCCTAATGCGGAGGTCCCAATTCAAGCTTGATTTCGATTTAAAATAGTCAATTCCCTAAAAAAATTTCATCGCCTTCGGGGGCCCCCGCAGTCGGAAAACTGGGGGGGGGCCCGCGGTCAAATAGCTCGGGGCCCCTAATGTCAATCGCCGCCTAGCCGCCCTGGCCAGTCCGACACTGCCGACGATAAATTGATCCTTGGCCCTGTTACATTAGAATCCAATCCACAATCAGTAACTGTGCCATACAAAACAAAACATTTAACATTTAAAATCATTTTGAATTGGATTGAAAGTGTCTTTCACATAGCGCACTACAAGATAAGTTGACAAACCACCCCACCTGCACAACTGGCAAGTATCTGCTTCGTCTTGGTCCCCTTCGTCTCCACCATCGTCTCGAAGCTGTAAGTTTTCGCCGCTGTGTCGTGGTCGTCGTCGTGGTCGTCGTCGTGGTCGTCGTCGCTTCGTTCTCTCCCCATGGACGCCGACGTCGGAGTGCACCGCGCTGCAGCTGAGTCGAGTCGGTCACTGGATGATGTGACACTCTCCAAAGCCGACGCGCTATCTGCTCCTGACGTCCTCACGAGTGGACACTGAGATTGCACATGATAGCCGACGGTCGGCTTATCGGCATCGGTCCCGATCGAGTCTGGAATGTCCACGCCGATGACGAATTTACGGAGTGAGGACGGTGCTGTGTAATTCATAATTGCAGCTATTTGCTTCGTCGATCTGACCTTTGATCGTTCGGCCCTTACCATTGTTTTGGTTTCGGGAGTGGATGAAAGACCGCCGAAGGCAAGGATGGTGATATATGGTGCCGAGTAGGAGATGATGCAGCCATGAACTCATTTTGGGCAGCTGCTTTGAATATTAGCCACCTACATTAACTATACATTGTGCATTTCCCATTACCAATGTAAACTATTTGTCCGAGGTTGATGATCTTCCCTCCCTAACACACTCTTCTCTCAAACACTTATTTAATCGAGTATAATGTGAACGGCGGACACCCATCCAAATATAAACACCTCTCAAAGTTTGGGTTAGCTTTGAGGAAGTATAATCAGTCAATGTTTACAACAGACTTCGCTACGGGGCTTTTGACTTTCAGGGACTTCCGTTCACAGGTATCTTGACTTCTAGGGGCTCAGATTTCAGAAGGGTATGTAGGTTTTCGGGCAATTTCAAGAATGTCTGATAAAACCCATGAAAGCACGAGCCAGGCACGTGACAAAAATGGGAAGCAACTGCAATTATGTTATTGTTGTTGCTTGCGATAAAGCATGATCACTCGAGGATTGCAGTGATTTCTGTCCATGGAGTGGTTTAAATAAGCGATAAGATGGGCATTTTATTATCTTACATCAACAGCTATTAAAGGGCACTAATTGATATTAAACTGCTCCCATGCTGTAGATAAAAGAGATAAGATGAGTTAAGTTTAGGAAAAGATAACAAGAGTGAGTAGCAGTGTGTGACTTAGCACTAAGGAACCATTAATCATGTGGCACAGATTTGCGCTATCAAAATATAAGTCGAGATTTGAGTAGTTCAAATCCATTGGATGACGAGGAGAATTTGGAAGTACAATCACCCCACAAAACGGCTACCGGAGAAGGTTTGTCGGACAATTCGTTGCCGCGAGTTCCGGTAATTTGTGAAGCAATCAGCTGTCACCACGGCCGAGAAAACGAGGAAAGCTACAGCCGTTCCCCCAAATGGAGGCCATCGATCCATAATTAGGCAGATCGGCATCTGGAACAATCTAGAAAGTTTATTACCCAAGGACTTCCATAATGGCATCGTGTTTGAGCAATACAAGAGCGATTGGGGCAGATTTTATTTAAATGCATGCTTGTTTCCCCATGATAAAACTTTGTGTGCACGCGATTGTATTCAAATCGCGAACGATCACTCACACTTAAATGAGTAATTTACATGTGTTTGGCATTAGTCTCACCACAGATAAGGTTGCCCAGATATTCTACTATACCTATAAGCTATGGCTACGGCAAAAATGTAATGCTATAGTAATTTCGCCGGCAATCGCTGGGGTGCGTTGGCAACAACCATGGTCATGGCTCAAGGTCAATTATAAACATGGGACCCATGTTCCACAGGTGGTTACAGTTACCTTGGTTACAGGTGATATAACAACAAACAGTGGCTCCCTCCAGCCCTTGACAGTCGGCGAAACTATTATTGCCGGCGGAGGGCTTTTGTGTAGCTGCTATTAGTATGGCCGTGGAAAATCTGGGTAACCTTATAAGTTATAACTAGAATCTGCAAACTGCGCGATCAACCTTTCGATGTTTGTGATGAAACAGGGTTCGATAAAAGAGCTGCATCGACCGAACTTCAGATATGATTGTCAAGTATGTGAAGCAAAAATGGTAATTCCACTGTTATTAATTGTAGTTAGTAAACTGTCACTGGTGACTTCGACCTCTGTTGCATGATCGGCCTTCAGCCCGAAACACACCTGCAATCACTTTAGAATAGACAAAACGACACGAGTTTGCATCCTTGGGTGCTATTGCCGGCTCTGCTGGGACTGGTTACATGTCACAGAATTGCTTCTGATCAATGGAAACGCATAAATGGTTTTTGCAATGGCCATTTTAACCATCAAAAAATACCATTCTAATTGATATACAAATTGGTGTGGCTTCTCCAATAATAATTGTTTTATTGTCTTCATTAACTATACAAATAGGTCCAGACATTTTTATCTAGGCCCGACACATATTGAAGCCGGCCATGCCACGCCTGACGCTTCTTGTCTCATCCGTCATTCCTTATTTTCACTTTCTTCTTCTTCTTCTTCTTCTTCCTCACACTTTTCAAAAGGTCATCACAACTTCTCCCACAACTTCTTCTCGTTCCACAAAATTCCTTTTTTCCACTTTCTTCCACTCGAAACCTCTCTCCTCTAGATCGTCTTTAATAATTGCATTCTCGGTCCTCCCACCCTTCTTTGGCTCCCAACAGTTGCTTCAAACTCCCGCCTTGGGATTCTATTCGTATGCATTCTTTTCATGTGCCCGAACCATCGCAGTCTCTCTCCTCCCAACTTAAATCCCAACCTTTCCGCTCCTAAATCTTTCCTGATAATATTGCTTCGCGCACCTTGTACATTTTTGTCACTCCCTTTACACTTCTCAAAAATGTAATTAATTAATTCTCTAAATTAAATTAAATTCACACAGCTATAATGTTCTCATTCAGATCATGTTGCATGTGATCATGTTCTGTCAATTCTGATCCTGTTCATCATGTTTGGTTGGCTCTTGGACATTTTTAAACCAGCCCCAACTAAGATCGCCAACTCAGCTCTTCCTGCTCAACATTAGTACGCTTGCTTAAAGTAATTGCATGTTTGATTCTCGCTCGCTCCCCCCCCCCCCCCCCCCCCGCATGTTATCACCCGACCGCCGCCCACGAGGCGCACAACGCCCCGTGGTCGGCAGGGTCCCTCCCCCAAGGGAGTCTTATCGTCCGCTAGGGAGGCTCGCTCTGGCCCCGTGTGATAACGCGCCGGACAGCGAGGCGAGGACGGCCAATCCAGACCACGGGCGTTGCTCTTTGCACCGAGGACTGTCGGTCGGCAGGTCACCCGATCAGCTGGGACGTTCTGACAGCTGCCCATCTGCACGTTCAGACGCAAAGTTTAGCAACGACAAATTTTGAAAAAGATCAGTTACTTAACTTACTATCCACTGCTGTGCATACCTACCCTGCTGAAAAATCTTCCCAAGAACTAGCACGATCTTACAATATTTTCTTATCACTAAATCTATGATAAGATCTTGATACGATCTTTCAAGATCTTGTTGAGAATTTCCAGAAGGATACCTATAGGTATATTATATTTGTTGTTATTAAACAACACTATTGCATGCCTGGGAGTCAATTTCGTTTACACATTTTGCTTTTGATGCTGCAGATGTTGATCTTCGTGAAAATAAACGCTCGGAAAGAATGATAGACAATCAAATTTTCTGCTGTCACTCAACGGAAAAGTTCAGACCAAAATAATATACTCTTGGGAGTTCAGATTGGATGAGAAATAGTATATACTTTATGGTATCCATTATGGTTTTGGCGACAGTTCCTGTTTCCTATCTGGCCCATCGTTCGGAAGCGCCAACCTTTACAGAGGTATGAAAATTCTGTAAATATAACAGTAATTCTGATTTCTCTATATCCACAGCAAACTGGTGTGCTACAATTTCATGGTACCTGTCCAATGCCCCGAGGCCCAAACTTCCGAACCTGGGACGCCTCTTGTATATTGTATTTTATTGTATTTTGTTTATTTTCAAATTGATCTCTATATATATATATATACAGATATTATAACTGTTGTACAGTTAACTGTTACCCACGTCTATTAAATTTGAACCTATAGTTATGAGTTTCCAGCTGTTACATTTTCCTTCGTTGGAAAACTGACAATTCTTCTAGGGCCAGAATTTCCTCAATGACTGAATACAACCCAGGATTTGTCATTGCTAGCTATAAATACGTTAAAAATTGACAGCGACTTGACTGTGACCAAACTACCACAAAAGATAATAGCTCCCCTTTTTGACACCAGATTCTAGAGACCCCCGCCCCTCAACTAACGACCCTGGAGGCGCGTGCACCGATAAGTGACGCCGTCGACGGCGACCCCTGGCCCCACATGGCCGTCATCCGAGCGACGTCAAGTTCGCGCTATCGCCTCTCCGGGTCGGCTGGGGTCAGCCTCGGCGGGGCTGGTGTCCACTCTGTCAGACACGGCGCACTCAGTTCGACGTCGCCTCGCCAGGACATCAGGACGCCTCATCGACGCCTCATCGACGCCTCATCGACGCCTCATCGACGCCTCATCGACACATCCTGCAGGACTTCATAAGCTATCTCTGATCAAGACGCCCAGCCGTCGCGTATCGTTTGACAAGCTCTACTCAAAGTGTCTATCTCCGTTGTCGTCCTAGACAACCTCTCTAAGTGTCAAAGAGTTTGTAATAACTATATATTTTACAAAGCAGGCGTGTTTCCAAAAGAAGCAGCTTCAAAAGCGACGCACCAAAGTGTCCCCTTGCACCACTTTCCCGGGTCCACATTGCCAGCGTCTGCATCGGGCATGCTCTGACGTCGCCCGCACCGACGTAACTCCGACGCCGACGTGAGAGCGACGCCGACGCCATGTCCGCGACGCTTCGCGCGCTCCACGAGGAGCACAGTCGGGCGCAGCTGACCGTCTCGACGCCGGGCGTCGGCACCAGTCGCTGGCCGCAGGTGCTCGCCGCAGTCCTTGGTGGGTACCGACTGTCGGTAGTTGGTGCCAGGTACTCTTAAAACAAACCCCGCACAATCATCGAGAACTAACGCAGATAATATAAAATCTATTTCAAAGTTTCGGAAAGAATATATACCTGATTGGATATGGTATACATGCAGTTTTCTTTAAGAATATAAGTTTTCGATCGTTTTAAATGGGAATTGGTGCAATGGCTACTCGATTTCAGCTGAGCGAAGCAGCTATACATTAAGAGAAATGCAGCACAGGTCCGTGATATACATTCTTTAGGTTGTTTCTTAAATTAGGGGTTTCAGTTTCATTTGGCGTGTAATCCGCGTATTTGGGATTAAGCTCAATCGGAAATTAGCCTTGTTGGCGTCCACACGTTGGCAGGTCATGGAAAATTGTATTTACAGTCGATAATATGTCAGTGCCGTTGCCGTCGATAGTGCTAACTCAACACCAAAATGGACCTCTAAAGACTTCGAAAACTTCTTGGAGCCAGTGAACTGGGATTCTACGATGGTGCTGTGACAATGACCTTGGAGGATATAGATACGGTTTCCAACCACCAGAGCTCAGGGCGGCCACAAAGAGAGGTGCTCCAAGGTATGCTGGGTTGCGACACCTCCGTGCGTGCTCCGCCGCAATCTCTTTGATGCCCGTCGAGCGCAAAAGAGGCGCACTTTTTCCCACCCACAAGTGCAAACCACTTGATCGATCGCGTCGATTAGTGACATCAAAAGCAGGGCATTTTTCGCACCGCTGCGTTGTCGTCACACTGCAGCAGTGTTGGCCAATCAACGCAATGCGCAATAAGGACTTGAAAACTGAGGTTCACGGACGATACGTGTTCCAAGTGGTACTTCCATGTGCTGTCGAATCAGTTGAGCAATTACCACTGAGAAATTTAAACCAGCCCCTACCGGCTCTTGGTTTAGAAATGGTATTTAAGCGAGGTTATATAATTGACACGTACCGTTTCGCATCCCATCCTCCCTTCTAGGCAAGGTTTGGTACACCATCATTCTCATAGTCATCAGTCAATACCCTATCGCTATCATTGACATATTCACATTTCATCGACGTCATTAGACTATGGTGATTGGTGACACAGGTCCAGTTGTAAAAACAGTGCTACAAATATTAAAAACACCACACCACACTTCATTGATCATTGCATGTTATCCAATCTACACCAGCAATCCCAAACGGAGGCTGGGGAGGGAGCTCTCCGCTCTCCGCCTTCAACTCCCCTGCAGTCGCCGACTATCTGGTGTATCCCGGACCGGACTGGCGCCCTCCTATCTGGCCGATAGCCTAGGGTCAAGGTCGTCCCGCAGCATCATTCCGTTCCACCAACATCTCTGACAGCGTGTTCGTTTGACAACGGTCTAATAGTTAGTACACATTGCTCTTTTTCCACGCGTTCAAGCTCTCAGGGCTGGGCTTTTCGGATCCCGACACGCTCTAAGAGGCCGAGAACGAGACGGATTCGCAATACACACTGCGCTTTCGAGCCCTCAGGGCTGGGCCCGTCGGAGCCCGAAACGCTCTGAGAGGCTGAGAACGAGATGGATTCGCAATACACAGTGCGCTTTATAATCCGATGGGCTCTAGCTCACGGGCTCTAAAGCGTGATGTTTATTGGCTAATTAATGGCAGTAATTGACAGGCACGACAAGAAGAGGGGCGAGACGGGGTAGGAGGGATAAAAAGTGGTACACAGACCACCACAGTAACATATTGTTTACCAAAAGTAGCATTTGCAAGTAGCATTGTAGTAGTAGCACTGTAGTTTGCATTAAATCCTACTCCAGGAAAGGGTTGGATTAGGGAAGAAACCGGCTCGGGCATTTCAAATATAAAATCGGCCAGATAACCACTCCCCCCGTCCCTAGAGTGGGACAGGATACAAATATTTGCACAAAATTGCATGGGCATGGGACAATGTTTTCTGTTGTTTTCGAAAATCCCACCACTGGCACCATAGTATAGAGTAATAATTTCCGGAAATCAACACTAGGATGAAATATCTATTCGAAATGAAAATCAAATACCATACTATTAGCGAAAACCAATATTTTAATTTTCAAGGTCAGTGAATCCCAAACGCTGACACCATTGTAGCGAATTACATATTTGCCTAGTGTTGCTCTCTAAAAACGTTTTAAAGACTTCGACTAAAGTCCATGAGATTTTAAAGAGGCAATTAGTCGTTTGGACTGATCTTTCAGCCATTAATGATCAAATACAGCCAGGATAATATATTTAGTAGGGATTCGCTAAAACGCGACTTGTACGTTGCGTTGAAGATGAGCGAAACTTTTTCTACCGGATCAAAACGTCGTAAACAGTAGCCCATGTATGAATGGCCATGTGTGAAGTCATTGGCTTCCCACGAGTTTTTCCCACGAATTGATTGATCTTTTACCGTCCCTGACCCTCAGCGACTCTGAGCGCCTTGTCGGCGGGCACGCTCCTAGCGTGGACGGCGTCCGCCCTGCCGCTGCTGCAGTCGGCCACGTCGCCGGCCCCCGGCCCTCTGACGCCCGCCGAGGGATCGTGGGTCGGCTCGCTGGTCAATCTGGGCGCCTTCCTGGGCGCGCTTCCCGCCGGGGTGCTCGCCGACCGACTGGGACGCAAGGCCACGCTGATGATGCTGGCAGTGCCGCTGTTGGCGTCGTGGGCGGGCGTCGTGCTCGCCACCAGGGTGTGGCATCTCTGTGTCGGACGGCTCATAGGCGAGTAGTATTTTATTCGGCCTTAAAAGGCTTTTTATTGTCAAATGCTTTTTACTCTGTGGCAGATTTCTGCAAAGATTTATAATGTTTTTATACTCATTTCATAAGTCTAGTTTTAAACGCATGCCGAAGTACTAGTCTATAGCCTTCGTATAGTGACAATGTAAATGTAAATGACAATCGCCAATATCAAATCTGTGATCTAAGGTGAATAAAAACCCATTATTATTATTATTATTATTATTATTATTATTATTATTATTATTATTATTATTATTATTATTATTATTATTATTATTATTATTATTATTATTATTATTATTATTATTATTAGAGGGCTGAAATCGCTCCTAGGTATTTTGCTTATATGGTCATGGTATGTATATTCCCGATGAGTCCGTCGATGAGAAAGTCGTCGACTTGTCTGCAGGCGGCATGGCCGTTGGCGCGGTGTCGGTGGCCACCCCGATGTACGTGAGCGAGATGGCAGAGGCGCGCGTGCGCGGCTCGCTCGGCACACTCTTCCAGCTGCAGATCACCGTCGGCATCCTCTTCAGCAACCTGCTGGGGCTGGCCGACAGCGTGCTGCTGCTGGGCCTCGTCTCGGCAGTCGTGCCGCTAGTGTTCGCCCTGGCGTTCGTCTGGATGCCCGAGTCGCCGGCGCATCTGCTGCGAAGACGACGACCCGACGCCGCCAGGAGGTGAGGAGTCAGCATCTGGGGGAGTCGTCAGGCCACGGGAGATTGCCATAAGGTTTAGATTTCTCAAGCATGCAATGGAAAACGTTAACATTTTATTTTATTTTTATATGTAGCCACATAGGTCTGTGATATTTTATTTTGCCTGAATAACCGAGTATCTGGGAATGATTCCAAAGCTGTCATACCATTTTAACTTCGTATGGAAGGTACTTAACTTCCCCAGGCGCACACTCGACGCCTCTGTGCTTTCGGCCAGCGACAGTCGGTCCAGTCGGGGCTCGTGTCGGATAGTTGTTTTGCCATAGCAAAAGTTAGGTTCTTTCCGTGTCCCTACTGACAAGCTCGACACCGACCGGGTTTCCCGTCCCACAGAGCACTGCAGTGGTTCCGCGGCAGCGACGCCGACGTCGACGACGAGCTGACACGTCTCAAGGACGACGTCGCGGCGGCGGCGTCGGAACGCGGTTCGCCCACCGAGCTGCTGCGCGACCCCGCCGCTAGGCGCGCGCTGCTCATCACGCTCGGACTCATGTGGTTCCAGCAGACGTGCGGCGTCAACGCCGTCGTCTTCTACGCGGGCTCCATCTTCCAGATGGCAGGCACCTCGCTGTCGCCCAGTCTCGCCACCATCGTCGTCGGCGCGGTCATGGTGCGTACCGGAAGCCGGAATCCGGAATCCGTCGACTTTGCTGTGCTAGAGAGATCCGAATGAACAGACTTAACCTGGCCGTGTGAATTGTTCTCAATTACGAATGAGGAAAATGTAGAGAGAATCCAATATCCAATCAAGCTCCGGTTTGGAGGAAATGCAGGTTGTTCCGGCGGGTCGTTAAATATAACCATGTTTAAGTGCAGCGTTCCACGATTCCTGTCAATCCCATCGCGACCTACCTTACATGTCCCATGTCTCAGCCTTGCTTGGAGGTCGTGGGATATACACCCCACCATGGCTGTGCTTGAGCTTTGAAGCCTGCCAAAAACCCATCTGTCCCATCGCGCCCTGTCTAACGTGGACCCTGCCCCATGCTTCATGTCTCAGCCTTGCCTAGAGGTCGTGGGGTCATGGATCACACCATGACTGTATGCTTGCAGAGTGTCAGGAACCCACTCTGTCCCATCGCACCCTGTCTAACGTGGACCATGCCTCCATGCCCTATGTATCAGTCTTGCCTGGAGGTCGTGGGATATGAATATCACCATGGCTGTGCTTGCAGCGTGTCAGGAACCCACTCTGTCCCATCGCACCCTGTCTAACGTGGACCATGCCTCCATGCCCTATGTATCAGTCTTGCCTGGAGGTCGTGGGATATGAATATCACCATGGCTGTGCTTGCAGCGTGTCAGGAACCCACTCTGTCCCATCGCACCCTGTCTAACGTGGACCCTGCCTCCATGTCCTATGTATCAGTCTTGCCTGGAGGTCGTGGGATATGAATATCACCATGGCTGTGCTTGCAGCGTGTCAGGAACCCACTCTGTCCCATCGCACCCTGTCTAACGTGGACCCTGCCTCCATGTCCTATGTATCAGTCTTGCCTGGAGGTCGTGGGATATGAATATCACCATGGCTGTGCTTGCAGCGTGTCAGGAACCCACTCTGTCCCATCGCACCCTGTCTAACGTGGACCCTGCCTCCATGTCCTATGTATCAGTCTTGCCTGGAGGTCGTGGGATATGAATATCACCATGGCTGTGCTTGCAGCGTGTCAGGAACCCACTCTGTCCCATCGCACCCTGTCTAACGTGGACCCTGCCTCCATGTCCTATGTATCAGTCTTGCCTGGAGGTCGTGGGATATGAATATCACCATGGCTGTGCTTGCAGCGTGTCAGGAACCCACTCTGTCCCATCGCACCCTCTCTAACGTGGACCCTGCCTCCATGTCCTATGTATCAGTCTTGCCTGGAGGTCGTGGGATATGAATATCACCATGGCTGTGCTTGCAGCGTGCCAAGCACAGTCTTTTTACCTTACTGTACCAACGTGGATCAAATTTCAATTACCTTCGGAACTGTTTCATTTAGAAGCAACCCTTGAGCAACACCAACGACCGAAGATGCCATCGATATCGGTCGTCGAATTTAATATGTGAGGAAAATTATCGTTGACTGATGATCACCGCTTCCGTCTCACTGTCTCGCCCGTACCAGTCCCGCTAAACGCCCCCTCTCGGGCCGCGCAGGTGTGCGCGACGTACGCGTCGACGGTGCTGGTGGACCGCGCCGGCCGCCGCCTGCTGTTGCTGCTCTCGTCGGCGGTGATGTCCGTGTGTCTGGCCACTCTCGCCGGCTACTTCCGCTTCCTGTCGGGGCCCGACGCCGACCCCCGTCTCGGCCTGCTGCCCGTCGCCGCCGTCGCCCTGTTCGTGGTCGCGTTCTCGTTGGGGTTCGGGCCCATCCCCTGGATGATGCTCGGCGAGCTGTTCGCCCCGCGAGTCAAGGGGGTGGCCAGTGCGGTCGCCGCCGGCGTCAACTGGCTGCTGGCGTTCGCAGTCACCAAGCTCTTTCAGGTAAACAGCTGGGACGGCGAATTTGCGCGTCGTTGGACTGCGGGCTGTCAAATCCGTTAACACTTTTGTCTACTTTTAAAACCTAGTTTTAAAATGTGAAGTCTTACTGTTGTCAGCAACACTTTATCACCCCGTGTGAAATGTGATTGCAAAAAATGTATTTAATGAAATGAAGTCGACTGCATTTTCCTTTCTGCATTGAAGTCAAAATTACAGTTTAAGTTTCCAGTTGAATGTTTTCTTTGATAACGTTGATGGTGACTTTATAACGAAGCGCTGTTTTCACAACGAATGAAGTCGTGGCACAGGATTTGATGGGCTCGGTTAATCGATTGTGGATTCGCCTCGAAAGGAGCAGAGGTATGTGCCCTCGTCATTTGCGTGACCTTCCGTGTCCGTAACCCGTTAATTGCTTGTGTTTAACACTGCAAACAAAATATGAATCAACTCTCCTTTGGGCCATTACATTTTTAAATTATGTTTCAGCCATGACCATTGTTTATAGCGGTCATCCCGGGTGATATAAAACACGCTACGCGTTCAACCAAACTCTGCAAAATGTACACGTTTCTTACTCTTGTTCTGCGACGAATCATGATGATCCTCTAGGGTAGATGACTGTTTTGATCCTCTCCGACCGGTGTTGAGCGCCCACACGTGTAATGCGTCCGAACCCAGACCCTCCAGACTCCAGAAAGCCAACGCAGTGCGTAATTCCTGTGTCCCTCAGGACGCCGTCGACGTGGCAGGCGTGGCCGGCACCTTCCTGGCGTTCACCGTGTTCTGCGTGGCGGGCGGCGTGTTCGTCGCCGTGCTCGTGCCGGAGACCAAGGGCAAGGAGCTCGCAGAGATCCAGGACGAGCTCGCAGGGCGACGGCGAACACTGCTCAAGTGAACGGCGACTCCGTAGACGGGATCCACGTTTCATTTTCAGATGTGAGGGAGGGCGTTGCTCACTCTTGGTTTGCGGGCGAGAAAGGTAGATAGATCATTAACATCTCTCAGGGGTGGAATTTGCTTTGATAGGAATGGCATTCGGCGTAAGTGATTCTCTTGTCCCACCATATAAAATGACATGCCATTAGCAGACGTGACCTTCAATGTGGTAGGTCATACCTGTGGTTGTACGACCGATGCAGACTGAGCTCAAGGATTTTATGAGAATCTCTTCGAATATTGTGAACATTTCGATGAATATAGTTTTATAGGTAAACGTCGTAGTTTTGTAGCTAATTATTTTAATTAAAATAGTTTTTTAATTGTTATTAAAATAGTTTCCTTAATAATATTTAGAATAAAGTTAAACCACAAATATACATTTATATATTATATAGTACCTTCCTATCTGTACCTACATGCTTTACATACCTATATTTATATTTCTGAGCTAAATGACCAAAAAAGTTCAGTGCTGCTTCTTGTAATGAATAAAGATAAAATGTTAATATAGTCTCGTGCGTCATACGCTTACCTTCTTTTAGCTGTGTTTACCCATAGTAAGACACCCTGATTTTCAGCCAATCACGAGGGTCCAAATGAACACATTCATGGTAACAGATTTTTCAACGCAATTTAGTCGCTTTGTAGATGAGCGTAGCTATGTGTAACGAGTAGGAAAGTGATTGCGAATGCAGTGAATGCACGGTGCACCTTATGGAAAAACCATTACTTTGAAAGAACATTGAAATTCATTTTGAATCGATAGAACTGCCGAATTAAACCGAAAAAATTGCGAAAATAAGAGAACGAATCGGGTTCTGGGGCATACGTACACTATTTAGGTATAATACATTATACCTACACACAGTGGCGTGATGACAATGCATAATGTGGCGCAAGCCGCGCCACGGCAAATGTGGAGGGGGGGGGGGGGGGGCAGAGTTATGCTGGGTCCCCGAAAGGGAACCCAGGAGCTTACAAATGTCCGAAGGCCAGAATCTATTGCACCAATGCAGCTATATTCTTGCAAGGGATAGCGATAGGGATAGCAATAGGGACAGATTATATTGAGTTGAGACAGACATCATACTATGGATCACAGCGTGTAAATTGCGGTAGCAATTTAGAAAATTCAGTTGATTTATTCACAAGGCAACTTTGAACCAAGTTCATCTCCTCTCTATACACATTTCTGGTAACCAATCCTCTGTCAGTCTGATCTCAAGGAATTTGGTTGCTTGGGGTACACCTCAAAAACGCTTGGAGACTTCAAAATTGGCACTTAAAATTATACCAAAAGACCCTAAAGCTGCGAACAAGTGTTGGCTGAGACTTGGGCCAGCCTACCAGTGCCATTCCTTCGAAGTTGAATCTGTGTTTCTTACTGGGTACCACTCATCACTGGCCATTTTCGCCCCCTACCCAGCGAATCAAATGAAAATTGAACACACTGGCTTCGCATATTTTCTGCCATTAGCTACCTCTGAACCCCTATTCTGTAACTTTTTCCAAGTGCGATGACAAGAAATGAGAGTGAGAACTAGAAGGTCGCCTTTATGTTATCAACAAATGAAGGTGCTCATTTCATTTCATCTCACATCTTATCTGAGAAGTTTCAGAATAGGGGTTCTGATAGGGTTACGCGACACATATGGTCGAGACTGAAATTCCGTATCAGGTGCGTATAGACTTACTTGAAAATTATCGTGAAATTTCGTTTATTGTGGGAGTGTGAACCTCAAAACCCTTCCTCTTTTCGAGCTACTTGCGGTTCGGATTTATTTCTGTTTGGAAACCTGCAATATTTGGTTTTGAGTCTCATATTGCACTCACAGCCATCAATTTATACTAAAATTAAATACATGTGAAAACATGTATACACCTATAGTCACCTACACCTATAGTCCGAAATGATTTGCCAAGCCGTAGGGATTCATGTGCTAAGTTCTCCAAAAGCAGTACCTTATTTACCGGCAGGCAAAGTATAGGCGTTAAGCCTTGGGCGCTGGGGCTTTATAGGGCGCTTGGGCCGGAGCTTGTCAAGAGTGTTTCAAGTTAGGAAATTTTCCTGCTTCCAAAAAACCTAACTAAACCCTATACAGTATTTACAGGGAAGAGAGAATGGGCTTACTCTCCCCCTATCCCCTCCCCACCACCAGCTCACACACATGAGTGGCCACAATTATGCTGAAAAAATAAATTTTTTCACCTGTGGCGCTTAAACTTGAAATTGTCTTATGGAAAATGTGTCTATTTCTTGCCACTCACTCGAGCTTTTAGGTTAACTAAATTGTAAATTTAATGTAAAGCGAAAGAATGCAACCAGTTTATTGAAATGTTGTTCGCCTGAGATTGAAGAATATAGTAACATTTTTGCAAAATCGTGTGTGGCTCTATAATATGTGAGCAAAAACGCGTAGATTTGCTCCAAAATAAACCTTGAATTCCATGGTGAAGAAAGCAATGACTATGAAGTATCAACCTGGTACGGAGGGTGCTAAAATAAAACAGATTTCTGGTGCATTACCAAAATTCGAAAATTTTCTCAAAAACACGAAATGTACACATTTTTAATCCCCCCCCCCCCCCCCCCCCCCTGTTGACAGTTCCCTGGGGTTGGTGGAAGTCTGTGAACCCTACTCGCGCCACTTGGCCGAAGGCTTCAGGACGCCACTGACTATACACACACCTGAAAACTATCAAAAAGGGGTGCAAATTTTCGTAAAAACGACGCTATTTGTTCGCACATAAGAATTTTGATTGGTGAATAGCGAAGAGCGTCTCTGCACGCCGACACAGCAGTGCCAATTGGAATTGCACAATATTATTATTATTATAGTATTGTGTAATGCAATACTGCTGCATGTGCGTTCGCTCTTTTGCTAAACATTTACTTACAAGTTACAGTCGAAGATAATTACAACCCGGCGCTGCACATTCCGGTCGCCATGTTGCCCATAACCGATAGGTAATGCACCGTGCGATGCAACAATATAAACAATGTCCACTAATCACCTTGGTATTGTTACATTACACTTCGCAGCCGAGAATTACTATTTCCTGTGATGCAGAATCGAAGAAAATAATAATAATGTGACAAAGCACAATTAGCCTAATGATTGGCAATTATATGCACGTAAGTTGTATAATTTCTCTCAAAAATGATGAAGGTATAGGTCAATAATTGACTGCGATTTAGAATAATAAATCATTACCTATCATTTTGAATTGACGACTGAGAATACCAATCAGCTGTTTCGTATTGATGTTGACACGTGAGGTCGTGGTCAGTGCAGCTTCCTCGTTCAGACGAAGGTAATAATAATATAGCATTGTCTCTAAAGGTTCTTTGAGCGCAGAAAATGGAATACAATCTGAAATAATGAATCGATGGATTCCAGCCGAAGTCCCTTGCATTGACAGACGATGACAAAAGTAATGACAAGGAAGAAGGCAGCTTCGAGCGTATAGCGTAATCACTAATCAACGCCTCCACTCACAAACACCTCAGCGATCCCTAATGCAAAAAAAAACCGAAGGTCATCGTCGTCATTAACGGCGTCCTGCAGAGCGATCGGCTAGCGAAGAAGATTGACGAGGCGACAAAAAGGGGCCCCCACATATGTATAAGTCTGTCGGAGCTGCAGCCTCCCGGCACAGTCCTCTCTCAACCCTTCGTTACACTATGGCTTCTGCAGAGATCTTCGTGCTGTGCACGCTGGCGCTGACGGCGGCCGCCTTCAGCAACTCGCGGTGCCTGCCGCCCATCGGCAAGATGCCGTTTGACACCGACAAGGTGAGAGATAAGAGGACGCCGTTGACGTTGCCTCGTGGAGTGGCCCCTGCCCCTGCCGCTGCCCTGAAATTGAAGTTGATGCATGGGCCCGTAATTGCTTGTGGTTCTACTTTCGCACTACACGATATTCGTTTAGTTTTTGTCTATAGTATCTGTATATACCGACAGTGTTTTTCACGTTAAAACCATTCGAGAAAGCCTGCGAATGTAGACACCTTTGGCGTTTCTAACAGCAAGGGCAGACTCTTTGAAAGTGAAACTCGTTAAATTCAACCAACCTACTCGACACCGCCCTGTAACCCAGTGTGTTTCCGATTGTCGCCCCCAGTTCTCTGGCGACTGGTTCGTGGTGGGCGGCATGCACGCCAACCTGGGTCCGCCGACGCCGCCGCCCTGCATCAAGGTGGCGTACGGCGTGGCTCGCGACGCCAACCGGACCAGCGCCAAGATGGAGTTCACCTCGTCGTCGGCGGGCAAGGAGCAGATGCTCGGCTCATCGGTGGGCGAGCCTTTCATGCCGGGCAAGGACGCCGTCATGCAGGCCAAGTGGACCTTCAAAGGGAAGCCGCTCGAAGGTATGTGACCATTCAATGAGCCGCGGTGCATTCGGGCCGCTTCCTTTACGTTGTACTGTGTAGTGTATACACCAGTGGCGTAGCGTGAATATGATGCGCCCCCCGCGAAAGTTTTGACGGCGCCCCCCCCCCTTTTCCCGTCTCCCGGAATTTTCCGAGGGCAATCCGTAAAAAAACGTCTCCAGTCTCCCGAGAGCTATTGCACCCCCTCAATCCCTCGTCGGGCGCCCCCCGAGCCTCGGCGCCCCCCCCCCCCCCGCGCCGCGGGGTCTGCGGGAGCGGTCGCTACGCCCCTGGTATACACTTTATATGCAATACCTTTGGTCGCTTAGCGACAGAACCTATTTCCACGAAATCTTCACACGTTTGGCAACAATTTGATACCATTTTCACTGTGAAAGATATTACCCGGTCAATTACCTACTTTCAAGTGTAGTTTAGGAAAACCCTTCTTGAGCTGAGCTGGTTCATTTAACGCTGGACTAAAGGCCAAAGGGTCGCTTCTAGCTCAAAATTGGCCTCGTACTGGATACACTTTATATGGCACACCTCGGTCTCAGCCTATTGGTTTTCTGATCCTTTGAAAGAGGACGCACTCTTGTTAAAAACCGAATACAGTCGTGTTAGCCTAAGATTACCACAGCCTAGTGGACTTTAAAGTAAAGTATCATTTGACTCTTTTACGATTAGTAAAGAGTAAAATGGTTAATAATTGTAATGATAAATCAAGTTTTTAATGGTAATGACAAAAACTTAATCAAATGATTCCATGGTATGGTACCCTATGGTATGAGATTCCCAAAAAGTGGCAAACTCAAATTAATTCTAGTGTATGGAATATCATCTTCATTTTGTGAATTTCTGAGCTCCAATGCCATCCTGGTCTCTCAGGAGTGTTCCGTCAGTCGGTGCTGGCGACCGACTACACCCGGTTCGCCGTGTTCTACGCCTGCCAACCGCTGTACCGCGAGGAAACCAACACGTTCGAGAAGATGGAGATACTCGACGTGTGGTCTCGGAGCGCGGAGATCGACGCCTCCCTGCTCGACGCGGTGCGCGTTGTGCTGGCAGGGCTCGGACTGCCGGTCGACACCGACAAGTTCCTCGTGCTCGACAACAAGGCGTGCTAGGACGCGGTCACTGCGAGCTCGGATACTTTGCAGTCTACGAATATCTAGTACCTTTACGGAGGCGATTGTCAACTCGGTCTTGATGCACGAGCACGGGCGCGTGGAGGGCAGCTTCTGCTTATGTAATTATTGGAAATGCACGCACATTGCAAGAAATAAATATTTGTAAAGTTTACTGAAATATAATATGCATCTCGCTGAAGTCACTGGACACTGTGCAATTCATTGTTTTACAGCTGACTCCTGCACTCCTCAGAAATGCCCACTGACGCATTTTGCAAATTTGTAAGTTACCTATGTGAATCCGACGCTCCCGTTCTACTGAACCAGGCTGGGAAGTCTAATTTACAAATTCGCCAGTGAATTTGTATCCATATCCTATTCTTTAATCTTACCTATGCGGAATTGGGGAGTAAAATATGACAATTTTCACTTCTTTAAAACTAGGGCTGCTGCTAATTGACACGGCCATTACCTACTCGTGGGCTAATTATTGGCTACGCAGACGCTATAAGTTTATAACTCCTTGCCGCTGCTGCCGCGAGTTTAAATCACGTTGTCAAAACAATGCGTCGTTAAACACCCAAAACCGAAATTCGTTATGACCTTCCCCGTGCATTTCTGCTCGTGAACCCCTGGCCTGGCAGGCAACCCGAGCTACACGCGAGCACGCAAGGCCAGCCTAGACCGAAGGCTGAGGACACAGCCGCAGTTTCAGCGTCAAGTCGTCCAAAACTTGGACGTGAAATTCACCGTTGGTACCAGGCGCCCAGGAGAGCGAGTGGTCTCGAGCTCGCGCCACTCGTCGCTGTAGAATGCTCGATGGGCGGACTGGGAAAATCAACACCGCGCACCTGCCGCCAGCCGGCAAGGTCAGCTGTGCCGTTGACATTTTGAATATTCACTCCACATGCTGTAGTTGCAATTATCTGGACTTGTTTACGTGCGTGGTACTATCCAAGCCTATCCGTCCGTAGCCCAAAGTACCCAATTTGATTCGTCTCTGACTACTCGTACCGCACTATTTATGTAACCTCGCTGCTGTCAACTACGCGACCGTGCTTATATCCTTCCCGAAGAGCAGTGTTAAAGTCTCGAGTACTTTTCGACACTGCAAACGTAAATCTATTTTAAATTGCGACAGCTGGGGATGAGCACGACGCTAACCGAAGCCAAATCAACACCAAAATCTGTGTAACTCAACTCTTCACCGACAATTAATTGCCACACGGTTCATTTAAAATATTATTTATTTAAAGAAAGTATCTCTGTGAGACATAACATAAAGGTTAAGTACAAAAATAATTAATCCAATAATGAAGAGATCTTTATAATCTCCCTGTATCAGAGATGGCCTCGGGCCCACGGAATAACTTTGTCCAGTCTGCGAGGCCTCGACATGTTACCGATAAAACGTCTGAGATTGTACAGCACATTCCTGGGGCTCCTTTTTGCCCCCTGAGTTTTCTTTAAACTTGCCCAAGACAGGAATATTGCTTATTGACAGGAAATGCGTATCTTTGCTGGTTTTACTGAGACAAAAAAAGATTGCTTTGTGAACATCTGATTATAGCCTGGTGCATGAGAGACTGCAGTAAAACAAAGTTTGACAAAACCCTGCAATCAGCAATGCAAACAGAAAACTTAAAACTTGTTCACTTGCCATATTTCTCAGTGAGCATTAGGATTACTAGCTGTATTAAACCTTTGAAAAATTGAAAATATGAACCCAAAGAAAAGTAGATTGTTACATCTAACAATCTACTACATGACATGACATGTTTTTCAAGATTGCTGGAAGAGCTAATTTTTGGCAAGAGATACTATTGTTCAGCCTCTAGCGTTTCTCAATTTACTTTTCGCTATTTTAATACTTCCAAGAGTTGCTTGCATAGGAACATTGCCTTCTGAAAAAAAAATAAAAAACTAAGATTTTCAAAGATTCTGGAATTTGGAACACAACCAGAAAGTAGCTAACACCTCCATGAAATTACCTCGTAAGGTTAACCTGCCCGACGCTACACCATGTCGGTGCGGTCCAGGAGCTTATTGAGCTCGGCGTCATCGAACACTGCAACATTCAAATAAATACCGAGTTATTAGTTTAATCTAGGTCCTGTGATGGCAATGCATTTGCCCAAAGCCCTTTCATTGCCGGCACCAAGCCAACAACACCTCGGCAATCTCGGCAATCGACAGAAGTCACCAGATTTTGGTGCAATGGGAAACGAATGAATGACCGAGTTTCTCTACTTTTGACCTCAGGGTTGCCAGATTGGCCAAAGTGTCGCAGTTTGGGTGAGTTGATGTGGCTTTTCCCGATACCGCTCGGTTTCCGATCCCAGCCCACACTGAAGCACAGGCATTGGCACACATCCATTGTCCAGTGTTATTCTTTCAAATCAATGTTTTCATTAATAGCTCAGCCATCTTTGCTAATCTTTATTTTACTCAATACAACAAATTCTGAGAGAAACATGCAAATTTACCTCCAAATTGTGTCATGAAACGACACAATGTTTGCCAACCTTTTTCACCAGAATTTTAAAAAAACGATTTACGATATAGTCAAGCTTTCACCCTTGCAAATGTAACTAGTATAATATTATTATGTTATGAAACGTCGGGAAACCAGTGAGACTTTTATTTTTCATTTAAATCCCAGTTAAAAAATTTTTTTTCGAAACTAGTGCCAAAGACCTACCTACAAAGACATGAGTCGTAAGAAATTTAATGATTTACGATCCACTTTGTCGATGAATAGTCAATTTCACTATTTTTTTCTTTTTGATAAATGATAAGATAGTTAAACCAAAATCAAATCATTTAACTCGCCGATATCTCGACACCATAGTCCCCCCGGCTAGAGTCGACACCTCGGAGACCGTGAGAGCCCTCACCGAATCCGTTGGAGTGCATCTCTGCGGAGAAAGGGCTGCAGGCCAGCAACGAGCGCAGTTCCACGAGGTCGACGGCAGATGCGCGGCCGCCCGCCTTGGCGCCGAGCTTGAACGCGCCCGGCTGGATGATCATGCGCTCCAGCTTGCGCTTGGCCGAGGCACGTTCGATGATCACCTGCGAGGCGAGAGGCAACGCGCGGTCAGTGTGGGCGGGGTGTAACACTTCCTAGGGATTAGGTAGGTTAGTGAACAAAACACTAAACAAAATACCGAAATATTGTGAAAGTGAAAACTGAAAAGTTCAAAGTCCGAAAATTTAAAGTCGCTATTCTGATGAAACGAATGCTTTGCCACGTGATCTCTCAATGACATCGTGTTTTAGGCAATTAATATAGACACAGAAATGTAATCCATAATAATAAAACATATAAATGATCATCTAATAATGGTCAAGGTAAATGATATGTTACAGGGGTGACCAAGTTATGGTGGAAACTGGCATGCACATTGAATGCAGTACGAGCTAGCATGGCAAACTACATTTGCCAATCCTGTACTTAAACACACTGGTTGCCCATCCCATACCAGAGCAATGATAGAAGGCAGAGACGATATCTCTTTTTTGAGTATGTGTGCACATTGAATTGTGTGCAAGTTGCTGTACCTGATCGATGGTCCCTTTCGTGACGAATCTGTAGACGACGACGGGCCGGGTCTGGCCGATCCTGTGGCAGCGGTCCTGCGCTTGGAGGTCCGCCTGCGGATTCTGGAACATGCACAAGGGGGTCGCATTTGGGGGGTGCTCGGCACAAATCTACCGTGACAGATAAGAGGCGCTGAGGAGCTGCCTTGCAGTTTCAAATGGAGCTGGGATTCCATCACAACGACGAATCGGAGGGCTGGTATACTTATAAATTTCAGTCTGGTATGCAGGCTCCAATATACCACACATAAAGCTCATGGTAACTCCATGCCAGTTTGCATACTCTGTCTGTTAAGCTGGAGTAAATTGGAGTAACACCTATCAAGAAACTGAAAGGTATTATCTGCCAAAGTTTAATGGTTTGGTATGCCTATATAAATATTCCAGAGAAAGGATTTTCTATCCAGCAATCAAGGGCAGAGCAAAAGATGACTACTACCAAAACAATTTGAGCTGCCAATTTCAACTAGCAGCTGGGTAGCTATGTCTGAGACACGAGCAAAAGCATATGGTCATCACGCACTTCCTCGGTTTCCCATCGACTGCGCACTCACCCAATCGTTGTCGTAAGTGATGACCGTGTCGGCTGCCGTCAAGTTGATGCCGAGACCGCCGGCCCGCGTCGAAATGAGGAACAGGAACACGTCGGGCTCCGTGTTGAACCGTCGGATCTGCGTCTGTCGCTCCTCGAGCTTCATGCGTCCGTCCAGGGTGCAGTACTCGTAGCCGCGGAGTTCGATGAAGTCGGATATCAGGTCCAGCATCATCGTGAAGCCGGAGAACAACAGCACCTGCCAGCGACAGGTGTTGAGGTTAGCGGTCAGTAGTCGGTAGGTACACAATACATTTTTAATTTTTGCACTCGGTAAGCCTTCACTTCAGTCATCAAGATTTCAATAGCCAGGTAGAAAATATCGTTTGGAAACTAGCACACCGTAAGGACAAGTGGACTTGAGTTTTTAAATTGTACTTGCGTAACTTGTGCTAGAGATGAGCTTCCAGCTCTTATATTATATCAATGTCTATCGATATCACCACAGATATAAGGTTACCCACACATTCTACCATACCTAGCTATGGCTCCGGCAAAAATTTGATGCTATTCATTTCGCCGGCAATCCCTGGGGTGCGTCGGCAGCTTTTTTTAACATCATCTACCTAGTTATGGCACAAGGTCAATATAATCAAGAGACCCAATTCTCAACAGGTGCTTATAGTTACGTTTTGGTTTCAGGTGATATAACAACAAACGGTGGCTCCAACCCTCGACTGCCGGTGATACTATAATTTCGGGCGGAGGGCTTTCGCGTAGCTGCTATTAGTATGGGAGTTGAACATCTGGGTACCTTATATCTCTGATATCACTGAATATCAATGAACATCAGGAATTGGCACTAAAACCTGATAAATTACGATAAGCCGTAACCAGATGCAAAATCTCAACCCGGAGGTTTGATATTTTCAGAATATCTTTTCGGCCTCAATATTGAATGTGGAAGACGAGAATATTGGCAAGAAACAATCATGGAATAATCACATGGGATAATTGAAATAATACGGAAAAGAAATGACGATATGACAAAACATCAAACACGGACATTGTTAGCCCTGCCTCACCTTGTGCCCGGCCTGCTTGAGCTTGGCCAGCATCGCATCCAGCACCAGCATCTTGCCCGAGTTGGCCACGAGGTCCTCGTCGATGCGAGGCTGTCCGGTGCTCGGGTCCAGCGGCAACTGGATCAGGTACGGGTGGTTCACGATGTGGCGCAGCACCATCTCCGGGACCTGCATCTTGATGTGGAACCTGCCAGCGCACGGGCTTGTTTTGTTTAACCCTTCAACTGCTCAGTTTCTCTTGGGGTACAAGAGTGGCTGTGCTGAGTATTTTTCCCAGCCAGGATTTCCTTGCCATGCATTTCCTAGCCAGCATTTCCTAGCCAGCATTTCTTAGCCAGCATTTCCTAGCCAGCATTTCCTTGCCATGCATTTCTTAGCAATGCATTTCCTTGCCATGCATTTCCTAGCCATTCATTTCCTGGCCATGCATTTCCTAACCATGCATTTCCTAGCCTTGCATTTCCTATTGCTGCTTATTTTGTACCTATCATTATTTCCTTTCCTAGTGATCTCACCCACTAGTTTCCACTCTTATGTAAGTCCTCCGATCACTGCCAAACCCTTGGCCTGTTGGATCCGTGCCTGGACCGAGATATACGAGGGGCATGGCCGGGTTCTTCTCTGGCTGGGACTTAATCCATAGGGAGATCAATTTCAAAGACTCATGTCTGCTTGTCCAGAACTTGAGCACTAATTTAAAAACAAACTATTTGAAAGTGGCTGTTGACGCCAAGCAAAATCTAACTTGTTTTTAACTTGCCAAACCTTCTTTTTGAGAAACCTGTTTCACATTTTATTGCTTAGCAGAGCAAAATCTGTTTTTACTATCCACAAAAATAATCATTAATGTAGGTGTTTGTCTGTGTGTGTGTGTGTGTGTTTGTACAAAAAGCAGCTGTTCAAAATAGCTTCCCAGCTATTCATAATAGCTAGACCAATAACAAAACCAATAAATCAAATATTTAATATATGGACAGTAAGCATTATTGTAATTATTAAGAGGCTAGGCTACTTCGCTTGCAGCTGCGAGATAGCGCGAATGCAGAGTCTCACGAGTATGTGCTTTTTTACTAAGCTGTAAGAGATTAACTATTGAAGTAAGCAAGGGAGTTGTAGATAAAGAATCAATCTGCGTTGGTAACGGACCCTTTTTCTCAATTTTAATCTCCTTCATCTCTTTATCGATTCACTATAAAGCGCAAAAGAGCAAAATACAACATTTTTAGGAGCGGTTTGGCCCTTTTAGACCCAACAAAATGGAAAAAAGGGTCCGTTACCGACACAGATTGATTCTTTATCTACAACTTCCTTGCTTTCTACAATAGTTAATCTCTCACAGTTTAGTAAAAAAGCGCATACTCGTGAGACTCTGAATCCGCACTATATCACAGCTGCTTGCATCAGGCAGCGAGGTAGTGTGTCCCCGTAAGCATTCAAATAAACACCAAGCAAGCTTTTCAAGTTTGCAATAGTATTTTGTGGAATGTACATCAGTCTCGCACTCCAATTTGACGCGACCCCCACCTGAAGTTGGGGTCCTTCTCGGCCACGACGCGGACCTCATCCAGCCGTTCCCGGCCGACCTCCGGCCAGTTCTCCACGTCGTCTTCCGAGTCGGACTCGGAGCCGCCGCCCGACTTGATCCGTTTCGAGCGCTCGCTCTCGTCCGGAATGTCCGCGTAGCTGCGGCCCGCGCGGCGCTCGACGCAGCGCCGCTTCGGCCGGCAGTCGTAGAAGTCGCGCTCAAGCTCCTCCTGCCCGAGCGGCACAGAAACCGTTATCGTTGTAAACAACCGGTAGCCTTAATCTGTGGTCTGGTAGCACTTGAACTGGTTTATCCCCAAAGTTTCGTAACGTGTACTAGTCACTTTCTCAATCTTCGTAGTGGACCTAAACGTTCAAGCACAGCAACTTTCTCCGCTGTCCATGCAGCCCAAGTAGCACTAAAACGTTCAGCGAACGTTATTTCGAACGTTCGGTTGACGTCGAAAAGCCAACGGGGGTTAGCTTTCGTTCAACGTTCAGGTAGAACTTAATCGAACGTTTGGCAAATCTGAACGTCGAACGCAAGTTATCCCCCAAGTTACGTCATTTGCGAGCGTTGGCAACCCGAACGCCACCGACGGAACACCCTCAATGTGACGCTCGTTTCAAATCAATTCGAGTGCGCTGAACGGATTCCCGAATCGCCGGCCTAGTTTCGCGCCGGACCCACCTGCTTGCGGTGCAGCCGCTCGATGCTCTTGTCCAGCACGGCGCTGTACAGCTGCTGCTGCAGCCCGGTGAGCGGGCAGAAGACCAGCACCTCCTTCTTGGGCGGCAGGTCGAGCGAGACGTCGGCCTTGGTGCGGCGCAGCAGGAACGGCGACAGGATCTGGTGCATCGTCGACAGGATCTTGTGCTGCTGCTCCTGGAATCGCGGGCCCGGATTAGCGCGGGGCGTAGGCGTTACGTTTTTCAACGGTTAACATTAGTTTCACGCGTTCTTAGTCGAGCTTAGCCCTGGAGAAGTTGCAAGTACCGAATACCGTATGTAAAACAATACGGGATACTCTATACCCTCTTAGAATTCATTGGTTCTCGAAGTAACACCAATTTCAGCGCTACTAGCGGCATGGCCTGCAAATAAATAGGTATTCCCTTTCTTTATAGAAGCTTATACAGGAGGCGTTGGTTAAATTACCCTAACGTTTTTCAATAATGACATATCGCGTCATTTTGACTTTCACAGCCTGTACTACGTCATGCCATTATGCCATGTTGTTATGTGATCCGTCAGCTTCATTTTCTCCGCCTTTAAACTCTTTCACGGAACCGATCATGTGTATGTCGGTCACCCATCCAATTCACAAATCGGCACAGCGTGTCTGGTACGTGAGGGAATTGCCTGTAATCTTGCAGGGTGAGAACTTTTGCGAATACTCGCAACCTCTTGCCTGACCACTGTGAACAGTCACAGCCAAACTGGATAAGATCCATCCATACCGTGCCGTGCCCCTACCTTGGCTAGGATTCGGTCTTCGGCACCCTTGACCAGCAGGCCCTTGCAGTCGAACCACGACTCGAAGGAGGACAGGTCGTTGAAGATCTCGGGCAGCAGGAAGTTGAGCAACGCCCACAGCTCAGTCAGGTTGTTTTGCAGCGGCGTGCCGGTCAGGATCAGCCGGTTCACTGAGTTGTAGCACCGCAGCTGGCTGCACACAATCATCACTCATCAGATTGGATTGGTGGAGTGGTTCGGAGTTGGTACATTGGGATACGAACCCAGGAGTTCCTGATTGCTGGTCAGGTGCTCTACCATTTGCCCAATTGGTCACACATTCTCCCGCTTTGCTGGGTGGGATGAAGGGACCTCCTGATTGCTAGTCAGGTGCTCTACCATCTGCCCAATTGGTCACACATTCTCCCGCTTTGCTGGGTGGGATGAAGGGACCTCCTGATTGCTAGTCAGGTGCTCTACCATCTGCCCAATTGGTCACACATTCTCCTGCTTTGCTGGAAGGGATGAAGGGACCTCCTGATTGCTGGTCAGGTGCTCTACCATCTGCCCAACTCGGTCATGAATTCTCCTGCTTTGCTGGGTGGGATGAAGGGACCTCCTTATTGCTAGTCAGGTGCTCTGCCGTCTGTGCTATTCGGTCACACATTCTCCCGCTTTGCTGTGTGGGATGAAGGGACCACCTGATTGCTGGTCAGGTGCTCTACCGTCTGTGCTATTCGAGGACTCATTTTCCCGCTTTGCCGGGTGGGATAAGGGGATCCGTCCTTCACAACGTTACTATTGAAAGGAGAAATCTACAATGCAATACAATACTCACGTGGACAGCTGTGAATTGTGATTCTTGAGCCTGTGTCCCTCGTCGACGATCAGGTAGCGCCACTTCTTGGCCATGAAGAACTTGGACTCCACCATCGGTATCTGGAAGGTGGTAATCACCACCGGCCACACCTTGTTCTTGCCGACAAAGTGCGGCTTGGAGAACTGATTAATGAGTCGGCGGCGGGCATCCACGCTTCCGTGCAGAAGCAGTACCGGAATCTGTCGGAAGCATGGGTTAAGAGACCATTATTGGATATCGTTTGCAGATTCTCGTTATCGTATCGATATTATCGGAATTAACGTTTTGGGAAAATGTTTATAAAAAAAATCCACTAATTTGCATTTGGCTTTTTTGGATTTTTTAACCAATACAAAATAAGCAGAAAACTTTTAAATCCACCTTTAGCTGTTTTTTAATCTTCCCAATTTCAAAATTAAATTAAAAATGTAATAACAATATTAAAATTTGATATTGCGATGTGATCACTGTAAAAAGGCACCACTGAAAGTATGAAGAGAATCGCTCCAAAGGGAAGGTAAAAAACTAATCCCAGGGCCAGAACCATCGACGACGTCTTCAGGGATTCCACATAAATGCTGTTTCGGTACTGCCTAAGAATTTTATAAATTTCTTGCTTCTGCCATGAATAGTAAAAATCTTTAATCCGAGGACAGCCTGTGTCGACATGAGATAAGGGCTTTAGCATGGAAGTGGAAAATCTGGGTCAACTTGGTCAATGGCTTTGCCTGTGCACTCCATCCACCCACCCACCTGCGGAGCAAATCGCTGGAACTCGGACATCCAGTTGGGGATCGTGGAGAGCGGCGCGATGATGAGGTACGGTCCAGCCGTTTTCAAGCCGATCAGGTGAGCGATCAACGCTATCACCTGGATCGTCTTGCCTGGAAGCACAACAAGCAACGGGCTAAGCAAGGATCGTAGGTACGGGCTTAGTAATTTATGATAGAAAATTGGCCAATTGTTTCAGTCAACATTCGTCCGAATCAAAACGAATATCCACTTTGAGTAAATCTAGGTACCTACCTACTTTTTCGGCTTAATGCATGTTTGTCGCCCCTTTTGTTAAATGCATGGTATACGGCGATGGAATTAACTCACTTCCCACAAACTAGCGTTACCAAGGCCCAAGTGCCCATGTACCATACCTCAGAACAAAGCCAGTGACGGTCTGAGAGACTGTTAAGCAAACTTTAGCGGCACTGACGTTTGGTAACGCATAAATTTGCTTGAAAATTACCTTAATATTCAAAACCGACAAGGCTGCACCCCCGGGCAACCTCACTCTGGGGAACCGTGCCCTTCACCACTTCTGGCTTGCGCTTGTCCATTTCAAAAGCTTGTCCCGCTCTCCTGATTCGGGAATGTGGCAACCCTCCTCCCCTCCCAATGCCTGCCCTCCTGATTCGAGAATGTGGCAACCCTCTTTAAGTCCCAATGCCCGCCCTCCTGATTGGAGAATGTGGCAACCCTCTTTAAGTCCCAATGCCGGCCCGCCAGCTCCGTGCAGCGCCTCACTGCTAAGTGATTGCCAGTTATCTATCACAACACCTCAACACCTTCCCTGTCCGCCAACGCCGTCAATCGCCTCACCGAGCCCCATCTCGTCGCCGAGGATGCCGCTGACGCTGTTCGAGTCGAGGATCTTGAGCCACTCGAGCCCGTCGATCTGGTAGTCCCGCATGGCGCCGCCCTCGAACAGCGGCGGCTGCAGCGCCGGCACCGTGAAGCCCATCGAGTTGACGTACGTGTCGGCGCCGTCTTCGTTCGCGGCTGCCTCGGAGGGACGACAAGCACGGTCTGTGGTGTCGGAGGAAGAGGGGGAGGGAAGAGGGGTTAAGTATTGGTCTTTATATTGGCTCTTAAGTCTTACCACATTGGTACACATACCTCAAACCAAGTAAGCTGTAAGACTGATAAAAAATATCTATCAATGGTTTTAGCTGTGCATTCACTTGATTATTTTGTGACTTGGTGATCCAGGCAATTTGGCAAACTAGGGTACCTGGCAATTTTACAGATTTTTTTAAAAATTAGTTTGGGTTTAGTATATTAGGTAATTGTACATTTTGTTTGATACTGTTTATTAACCTGGCAGCGTGAACGTTTATTAACCTGGTCTTCAATGTGCATTAACATTAACTGATCAAATTTTGTACCGAGACTACCTAGTTCTTGTCCAACATTGGTCAGCACAGGGGTTTGGATTAACTTTAAGGTTGTTTATTTCGTTCATCAATGTCCTATTCATACAACAGAAGGTGGCCAAAGCTCTATACATTCTGTTACTCATCCCACGAGAGAATATACCTTCCGCTGCAACACTAGCAGTCACTTTGCATGTCTTTACCCTATTTTATTTAAAATTTTGAAATACAAAAGTGACCACTACCCCTACAGCAGAAAGCATTCTCTCGTGGGACAGAGCACTCTATCCCATGAGAGAACATGCCACAGTGAGGGCCGCCATCATGAAGATGCAAGGCAGAAGACATGCTGAAGTGACGCTTGCCCTCTAGAAAGCATTCTCTGGTGTTCCTTTCGTCTTGCCGACGGAAAGCAGCTCCAAACTCCTTACCGGGTTGCGATCTCTTGTTGAGTTTGGCGAGCAGCTCTTCGTCGTCGTCGTCGTCATCGTCGTCAGACGAGTTGACCACTTCGAGCGTGTTGACCAGCTCGGCGATGTCGTACGCGTCGGTGTGCTTCAGGTGCTTGCGCTTCGACGGCGGCTGGATTAACGGCATGCTGGGCAACCTACGGAAAGCGACGAGAGCTCGACAAGTTTTCATCGGGGAGTTTGAGAAGTCTTGGTGGATTTCACAGGGTGGATTTCTTCAGGTAAGGTTTCACAGGGCGATTACGTAGTTTTTGCAGGAGATGCGGTTAGTTACATCTCAACCAAATAACATTGAACTGCCTCTAGGTACCGATTGTTTTATCCCTAGGTACCGAAAGTTAAAAAGTTACATAATGGCCACCCAGTTTTAAGCATGGGTACTACATAACCTACTGTGCTGTGGCGGGATTTTTGTACTTTCGCACTTTCTTGTTAGCGTCAGCCTTTTTGTTCTTCATTTCGTCCAGTTTATCTTTCATGAACTTGCTGTAGAAGGTGCTGCGGCCTAGAAGATGCATCAGGCGATTGTATCGAGACGTAGTCAGTTCTTCCTCCTAAGAACACAACAAAAACCTTCAATTACAGATCTTAAATCAGCCTACCATTTGCCTTTTAGAGGATGTATGTTGTGAAGAATATTAATCAATCGGATCCTGCATTTACAGGATTTTAAAAAGAAATGTGGAGTTGAGAAATTGTACATTTTTTCATTGGCCCGAAGCACCCTCCGCGGTGAAACCACAAAGGTCTGCTAGTTGTGGCAAGACTCGCAAGGCTGCGTATTTTCAGTGTTGTTACTTTTCTTTTTTTCCAGGAAAATCTATTTGCTACAATTTCGGGTTCACACTGCGTGATGGCCATTTACATTGGTACCTACTGGATAATATTTCAAGATTAGACCTCTCGAGAAATCGGCCTGGCTAGCCTCGGCAAGCGGCATTGCGGCCTTGCACGTGCAGCAGACCACTGCATTGACGTCAGGGAGGGGACTTCGGGCCAAAGAGAAAACGTGCCATTCTGCAGCCCCTACTCCTAACTCTGAAAATGCCAAGACTCATTGATTGGTATTCTTCACAACATTATAGTATTCTTTAAGAGCAAATCAGTAGTTTTCTGATAACTTATATATATAATACAACAAGCAAGATTCTAAATCTACTAGGGCGAACGCAATTTGTGTTGCGTTGAAGATGAGCGTAGCGGTTTGTATATAGCGCAAAAAAAGATTAAGGCGAGAAGCCTATGCAAATCATGGAGCAGCAAGCCGGACCAATGCTTTCTCAAAAATTCTGATCACTTGAAATGTAAACGATTCTGACCTTTCTTTGTTCCTGTCCGAGCTGTCGGGTAACGGAAATATGCTCATTTTGAGATCATTGAGCATTGTGCATGTTAATACATAGATGTAACTCATGCCCAAGGGTTTTTATTGGGTTTTATTGGGTTGGTTTTTATTGGAAAAAATCTGGTGTGATGTTTCGATTTGGTTTCGATGGTTTCTAAAGGCAAATCGAAATTGGGAACATTTGAAAAAAATACGCACTTTTAAATAAATTTCCGTACTTTTCCAAACATGCCCAATTGTCGAATTTTGCTATTTTTTCTGCTTTGAAAGTGAAGGGTGTGGAGGATTTTCTTGAAAAACGCAGGGGGTCTAAGTTGAGAACAAAAGTAGACACCCTGAAAATTTCATCCCACTCGAAGCAGGCGTTTGGCCTGTAGAGCGCGCGCAAACACACATACAAACACACACCAAGTGTTTTTTTTAGCAGTAGTGAAATTGATGATTTCGCTTCGCTCGCTACGCTCATCAATCAGTAGCAATTTGACCATTGTTTTAAATTGCAAAATCTACTTCCAAAAACACAGAATTTTAAAATTTTCTTGTGAATTTATTGATCAGCGTAGCGACCGAAGCGAAATCTTTAACTTCACTACTGGTAAAAAATACACTTGTGTGTGTTTTTTGTTTGTTTGTTTGTTTGTATGTTTGAGCGCGCTCTACAGACCAAACGCCTGCTTTGATTGCGATGAAATTTTCAGGGTGTCTACTTTTGATCTCAACATAGACTCCCTGCGTTTTTCAAGAAAATCCTCCACGCCACTCCCTTTCAATTTAGAAAAAAGAGCAATTTTCGAAATTGGCAAAATTGGCAAAAATATGTAAATGTATCTAACAGTCCGTATGTTTTCCAAATTTTCCCAATGACGTTTCTGCATGCAACTTATCGGCTACCTACAAATAGCCAGCGTTTCCTAGTAAAAGTAAGAGTGGCAAAATTGATTAACCGGCTTCACTACCAACAGTCTTTTCCTTGAATTGTTGTGACCTATCTCGAACTGTCCTGTACCTATATTATCAGATAGTGACTAGCCAGTTTTTTTATTTTGATATTTTTTATTTTATTTTTGTTTAGCAATCCAGCAAAATATTAAAAAAAAAACTTTTTCATATATTTACAGTTATTATTAATTGTTTGCCTGCTAAACACCCATGCAGTCTCAAACTAGCCTTCGAACCACCACCGAACCCTACAATCCTTTGGCTGTGAAGTGCTGTGAGAAATTTGACGGGAACAGACAAGGGACTTCAATTAACTAGGGCTTTGCGAACGCAATTGTGTTGAGTTGAAGATGAGCGTAAGTAGCGGTTTGTATAAAGCGGGAAAAAAAGGTAGAGGCAGAAGGCGAAGGTAGCTGGCATTGAGCCCCATGCCAGACCATTGCTATCTTGAAAATTCTGATCACTCGAATATTTAGACTAAATTGTGACCTTCCTTTGTTTCCCTCTAGATCTGCCAGATAGCAAAAATATTCTTATTTGAGCTAATTGAGTAATTTGAACATATACACATAGATGTAAATTACGCCACAGGGATCTTATTATATTGGAGATATATTTCTAGCGCAGGTTTACTTTAATTACTCTCATACACAAAATTTATAACACTTCTGAAATCTGTAAAATCTATGCCTTGGCCAGAATTAAAATCAACAAAGCTGGAAACCAAGGAGACGAAGGAAAGCGGACTCTGATTGAATCAGGCGTCAAATCACGAAGAAATCACTCCAAAAATGCGAATTTAAAAAAATCGGAAAGTCCTAACAACCCAAGATTTTCAGGCATGATAAATATCTATAAGGTCGACATGTTAATAAGTGTTGGTAAAGATATGTAAACAACTTTCGCATTTACAGATTGAAAAATTTGAAAAAATCGAAAAATTTCGTAAAAATTGATTTATTATAAAAGTCCTGAACCGATCATTTCCAAAAACGCAGTGGGTCTAAGTTGAGAACAAAGGTAGGTCCTCTGAAATTTTCATCCAAATCGGTTCAGGCATTTGTGCTGTAGAGCGTGCACAAACACACAAACAAAATAAACAAACAAACAAACAAAACATACACAAGTGACTTTTTTTTGGGGGGTAGTGCAATTGAAGATTTTGCTCCGCTCGCTTCGCTCGCTCATCAAAAATCTATTCCTAGAAGTAAATAATAATTAACTTGCTAAAATAAATAGAGTTCAACACACCGTTACAGCATTAGCCTGTGCCTCAGTAATTTTTTCGCGGCGAAGTAAATCTCTTTCAAGCTGCTTCTTCAGCTTTTCCTCGACAGCGATCATTTCCGCCGTTACAAATTCGCTTCCGTCCCTGCTGTTCTCTCCATTGCTATGCCTCGAATCACCATTGTGAGTGCCAACACCTGGAAACAATCGAGCACTTGGAGCATGCAATTAATGTAGCTTGGCTGGACACCAGTTGTAGCAAAATTAGATATGCAAATCTGCTTTACCTGACCCTGAAGGCTTCTCCTCAGGATCTCCTTCCAGCTCTAGCTTCGGCTCTATTTTCGGCTCTAAATTTGGCTCTACCTTCTGTTCTACCTTCAGTGTTTTGCGCTGCCTCGAATCTTTTGTAGGGTTCGAGGAAAGGACATTAGGAGAAAGTGAATTTAGCACCCCCGAAACAGTTTTGTTGTGTTGCGCCATAGTTCCTATTCCGCAAAAGTACTGATATTTGTTTATATGTCCAGCAAAAATAAATAAAACTTTAGTTACAAATAGCGAGCAAGGCTATGAAATGATGAGCTAAAAGCACCCACTTCGGTAGCGAGGCTTCCAAAGAAAAGAAGTATAGCTAGTCAGCCTCTCAGCTAGTTATAAAAGCTTCTAGCCAGAGAACGAATTGTCAAGAACACAAGACGACGCACAGAACTACACCATTGAAGCAATAAGTAAAAACTAACGAAGCGGACAAAGAACGAGAACAGCGCGACCGCACTTCGCCGCTTGATCCCGCGTGTTCCCGCGTTCAGCCTAGTGTCAGATGATTACGCGATTTTGTCAGCAGGTGGCACATAACACGCGCAGTTTTTGGCGGTACCATTAAAATTGAAATTTAGTGGCGGTGGTGCAATCTTTGTTTCGTATTAAATGCATTTTATTGGATTTATTTGTTACCTACTTCCTATAAGAACATGGTATTTTGTATGAGCCTATATTATCTAATTACTAATACCAAATTTACTACTGCTATTTATACTTTACTTTAACGATGGTAGTGTTCTTTGGTGGCGATGTTTTCAGTTTTTTATACTGAAGCGGAAAATTCATGCTAACAAAAGTCACTGACGACATGATTGCTAGTTGAACCATTATTAATAGGTATACCTGGCTTAAAAGTTAGGCTAGGCCAAACTATTTTTGATATCAATTAATTTGATTCATATACTGAACTCAGGTTAATGATCAAAGGAATTGCAGATTAAAATTTTATCCTAACCAGTAACCAGAGTATAACCATATAAGTTATAACTCTTCTTGGGATATTTGGAATAACAACAAGCTCACCATTTCCAGGCAGACATCGTCAAAGCCGAAACTTCCCAGTCGCCACAATGTCGCTACATCACGCGCAAGTTCTTGGCGGTAAAGATTTATCAACTAGATGCAGACTGTGTCACCAAAACTGCGATCCAAAAGAAAATTTGTAGATGTTAGTTGATTTCCTTGTTTCATCGGAGAGAAGGATAAACTCATTTAATCAAAATACAGGTTTGTCATACCTAGGTATAGGTAAGTAGGTAGATAGGTAGGTACAGTAGTCCATTTCTAAAAAAATAAGTGGGTGCACCCACTTATTTTTTTAGAAATATTCGATTCCATGGAATCGAATGTCTTCTTTACTCCAATTTGAAGTTACGCTACTGAGAATGGTAACGGAGGCTCCAACGGCCTCCTCGCCACCGGGGCCCCTGGGTAGCCAGTCCGACACTGTAAACAATAATATACCTACACCAGATATCAAATACCCCTGTATTGTAGCACAGAGAAATCCAAGAACAGTAATGGCAGGAGAGCTACTGGGCTTGAGACGAATTTCTGGTTTGGTTTGGTTTGGTTTGGTAGTAGTACCATAGGTACCTACTACCACATTGCAAAAAGTGCACTTTGTCAGGCTATTCGTTGCAATATTAGCATTGAAGGCGACCAAGATCACTAAGTCAAGATTTCGGCTTCAGTATATTGTTTCCTGTACTCTGCATAAGTCATCATCACTTGAACATATATGCACACAATTATTTACAACTAAAAAATTATTTGTTCTTGGTGGAAACTTTAGCATCCTGCCTGGGAAAAATATTTGAACAATTGCCATGCTGCTCCAAATCGACATCTTCCTTCTGCATCTCTACAACCTTCAATCATTAATCGGCTATTAAATTAATCGGCTATTAATGATCGAAGCTGGATTGCTACAGCTTCAGCAGTGTGGTCTTGAACATCTATGCAAAAATTACTGAAAGTTTTATTCAATATATTATTGAAGTTTAGTATGTAGAGTATGATAAAGATCTATAATAGAATAATATGTAATTTTTTATTTAAATTTAACAAGGCTTCATCACTCGAAGGTTGTCGCAACAACGAGGAACGATAGTACCACACCGGCTTTACTGCAACGGTGAATCGCATTGTCTAAAAATCTACAAGAGTACAATTAGCTACAAAGGAATATTGCCATCAAAACTTAATAGCTTGATACCCAAATTTGCACAGTATCTTTTAAATTGCAATTGAAATTAGAGATCTTCCAAGCCTTAGGGTTGTGCGAATAGGGACATTGCGTGTTGTTCGCAAGCTAACCGTATTTTTGTGTGTGCATAGACCCTGTAAATAGGTTAAAAATGTCGAGTGTCGCTGTCACTTGCCATCATTGCTTAAAGAATTTCGACATAATTAGGAATAACTGACCATCTGAGACATGACTTATGACTTCAACGTGAGGACATCGTGCGATAACAATGTTTTTATTTCTTATCAAGCAATATCTCGATCTTTAGACTTTGGCCAATCATAATTGGGCTCCGAGACTCGCTATCACTGTCTGTCAAATTTAAATCATGGATACAGATTCTGAGGGTGATTCTTTTTCCGCGACATTTGCGCTTAATTCTCCAGTATACGCTATGTATCAAGCCGTTAGAGATCTAAGTTTAAATAACGCTGAGTATTTTCAAAGTGATGAGAGTGAGAACGGTCAACGGTTACGAGCTGCGTTAATTGCCCTCGTTGATCATGTCATCATCGCTACTCCTCTGGTTGAGCATGTGCGGAAAGTTGCTCCACAGTATGACTTTGATGCTAAAACACCTGCCAATGGGTATCGAAGCTTCGTAGCAGTCGTCGACGTGAGCATTTTGCATTGTGTTAAGCTAAATCGCCAAATAATTGACAGCCGGGACTCTTTCTTGTTCAGAAAAGGACATTTTATGAGGTAAGCATAAAAAAATACACTGAAATTTTGCTGAATGCAAATTGTCTTGTTTCTGCAATACCTACCAATTTTTTCAGGGAAATAGAAGCGAGCAGTCAATTGTTGGCTTCGCTTGCAACGTGCATGGAACATTTAAAAACACTGATATCGTGGAGTCATGACGGCGACCTATTTCCCAATGAGAACCACTCGTCAGAAGAATTGTTGAAGCTGGGCGAAACAATCAACATGTACTGTTTCTATGGCCGATGTCTTGGTTTTCAAGTAAGTGAACAGCTGTTTTGTGAATATGTTTCTATTGTCAAAAGATAAACTTCAAACTAATCCTAACTATATATTTATAGTTCTGTGAATCTATGCAAAGTATCCTGAAAACGATATCGATAAGCATGGCAACGTTCAGCGAGGTGTATTACAGCAGTGGGGGAGTCCTGGCACGCGCAACTAACTCGGTTTGGACAGGTACTGTAAGGTACCCATAAGTTTAAGTTGTTTGACAAAGTGTTTATAGTAAAAAAAATCAGCTATCTTCTAACATTTTTCTCTAATTCCTTCTTTCAGGAAGTAAATACATAATGGATCCAGAGCTTCGCGCCAGACGAATAGTAAATATTTCACAATATGCGTCCGTCGACTTCTGCAAATCTTTCTGGCTCTTGGCAGAATCTGGTAAGAAGCAAAACAATCCAAGTCCAAGCCTTTACTACCACAGGTCTTGTTACTAATCTGCCCTTGTCAGAATGTATTGCGGTTTATGTAGATAATTAGACTTTTAAGCCTTGATGCAGGTAAACTAAAAACAAATCGCAAAGCATAGGCAATAGATACCTCTATTCTTTGTCCATCTGCGGGCACAAACCGTCACCTTTCTAAATTTCTCTTGCTTGCTATAGTTGTTATCCTGTGAGTTGGCAACCATAAAAAAAGTCCTCCAGTCTTCGAATTTAAAAAAAAAAGTGTAATTACAGTTTTTCTTCTGGCAACATCTGCTTAACTCACTAGAATCTGCTTGTCCACCATGACTTATACTCCTCCAGATGACCACTTTCCAAATTTCCTTTCAGAGATCTTGCAGAGGGTCCCAGCCATCGTGTGTCCAGCGGTAGCCGTCAACAAATTGATCTCCATCCCTCCCGAGCCGCTCGAGCACGTCAACGCCGACGGCGATGTTATCCAGATCCCGATCCCGTCGGCGCACATCGGTGCTGCGCCGATCGTCGTCAGACTCATATCGGCCAAGCGTCGCGAAGGAATGGTAACTGCTTATCTTCGATCACTGCTCTGGTACGGGATAGGCAACTAGCATGCCGTGCCAGCTCTCACTGCTCCGGTACGGGATAGGCAACTAGTATGCCGTGCCAGCTCTCACTGCTCTGGTACGGGATAGGCAACTAGCATGCCGTGCCAGCTCTCACTGCTCTGGTACGGGATAGGCAACTAGCATGCCGTGCCAGCTCTCACTGCTCTGGTACGGGATAGGCAACTAGAATGCCGTGCCAGCTCTCACTGCTCTGGTACGGGATAGGCAACTAGCATGCCGTGCCAGCTCTCACTGCTCCGGTACGGGATAGGCAACTAGTATGCCGTGCCAGCTCTCACTGCTCCGGTACGGGATAGGCAACTAGCATGCCGTGCCAGCTCTCACTGCTCTGGTACGGGATAGGCAACTAGCATGCCGTGCCAGCTCTCACTGCTCTGGTACGGGATAGGCAACTAGAATGCCGTGCCAGCTCTCACTGCTCTGGTACGGGATAGGCAACTAGCATGCCGCGCCAGCTCTCACTGCTCCTGTACTGGATAGGCAACTAGCATGCCGTGCCAGCTCTCACTGCTCTGGTACGGGATAGGAAACTAGCATGCCGTGGCAGATCTCACTGCTCCGGTACGGGATAGGCAACTAGCATGCCGCGCCAGCTCTCACTGCTCCGGTACGGGATAGGCAACTAGCATGCCGTGCCA
Organism: Nemoura dubitans; assembly: GCA_921293005.1. Classification (NCBI taxonomy): domain Eukaryota; kingdom Metazoa; phylum Arthropoda; class Insecta; order Plecoptera; family Nemouridae; genus Nemoura; species Nemoura dubitans. The sequence goes on from OV121076.1 coordinate 43,626,328, forward strand.
GCTCTCACTGCTCCGGTACGGGATAGGCAACTAGCATGCCGTGCCAGCTCTCACTGCTCTGGTACGGGATAGGCAACTAGCAAGCCGTGCCAGCTCTCACTGCTCTGGTACGGGATAGGCAACTAGAATGCCGTGCCAGCTCTCACTGCTCTGGTACGGGATAGGCAACTAGCATGCCGCGCCAGCTCTCACTGCTCCTGTACGGGATAGGCAACTAGCATGCCGTGCCAGCTCTCACTGCTCCGGTACGGGATAGGCAACTAGCATGACGTGCCAGCTCTCACTGCTCTGGTCCGGGATAGGAAACTAGCATGCCGTGGCAGATCTCACTGCTCCGGTACGGGATAGGCAACTAGCATGCCGTGCCAGCTCTCACTGCTCCGGTACGGGATAGGCAACTAGCATGCCGTGCCAGCTCTCACTGCTCCGGTACGGGATAGGCAACTAGCATGCCGTGCCAGCTCTCACTGCTCCGGTACGGGATAGGCAACTAGTATGCCTGTGCCAGCTCTCACTGCTCTGGTACGGGATAGGCAACTAGCATGCCGTGTCAGCTCTCACTGCTCTGGTACGGGATAGGAAACTAGCATGCCGTGGCAGATCTCACTGCTCTGGTACGGGATAGGCAACTAGCATGCCGCGCCAGCTCTCACTGCTCCGGAAAGGGATAGGCAACTAGCATGCCGTGCCAGCTCTCACTGCTCCGGTACGGGATAGGCAACTAGCATGCCGTGCCAGCTCTTACTGCTCCGGTACGGGATAGGCAACTAGCATGCCGTGCCAGCTCTCACTGCTCCGGTACGGGATAGGCAACTAGTATGCCCATGCCAGCTCTCACTGCTCTGGTACGGGATAGGAAACTAGCATGCCGTGGCAGATCTTACTGCTCCGGTACGGGATAGGCAACTAGTATGCGGTGCCAGCTCTCACTGCTCCGGTGCGGGATAGGCAACTAGCATGCCGTGCCAGCTCTCACTGCTCCGGTACGGGATAGGCAACTAGCATGCCGTGCCAGCTCTCTCTGCTTCGGCACGGGATGGGCAACTAGCATGCCATGTCAGCTCTCGCTGCTCTGGTACGGGATAGGCAACTAGTATGCCGTGCCAGCTCTCACTGCTTCGGCACGGGATGGGCAACTAGCATGCCATGTCAGCTCTCGCTGCTCTGGTACGGGATAGGCAACTAGTATGCCATGTCAGCTCTCACTGCTCCGGTACGGGATAGGCAACTAGCATGCCGTGCCCGCTCTCACTGCTCCGGTACGGGATAGGCAACTAGTATGCCGTGCCAGCTCTCACTGCTCCGGTACGGGATAGGAAACTAGCATGCCGTGCCAGCTCTCACTGCTCCGGAACGGGATTGGCACCTAGCAGGGTTGGATTGGGGAAAAAACCAGCCCAGGCATTTCAAATTCGACCCAATACCCGCCCCACAGAGGGGCAACACAGAAAATCCATTGGATTACAAATGAAATCGCTCTTCCAAAAGTCCATTCCCTGCCCCCGGCCGAGAAGGACCTGCCGGCCCTTTGGGCATTTGCCCGGGCGCCTAGCTGGCCTATCCGACCCTGGCACCTAGTATGCTAAGGCCAGCTCTCCCTACTCTACTACGGAGTAGGCAACCGATATGCCAAGCTCTTGCTGCCTTTGACCTGCATGCCAGTTTCTAGTTCATCTTGAAAGTGGATAAATATGACACAAAGACACTAAGGAGCTTCAACTAGCTACTAGCAACTTCTAAAATTCAATTATTAATATATTTCAGTTTTTAAATAACAAAACATAATGACATTACCTTTGTTGCAGAGTTCATCTGACAGAGTGATGACAGCTGCTGGCAAGGCTTGGCTTTGGCTTACTTGAACTCTGTGCACTACTGCTAGAAGCTAGGTGCTCAGCTAGCTGTCGGGCTAGCAATGGTTAAAGCTTTCCTCTAGAGATGTATATTGGTCATTTTTCTATTCTTGGTAATATTACTACCAAGCAGTTTTATTGTAATAATTACCATTTTATTCAGTTATTTTGCACTTTGGGCAAATTCTTTTCAAAAGATTTCAATCTGGAAAACTGACGTTATCAAACAATACATTTATTATTACATTTCCTTGGACCATGTCTGCAATGAATTTGAGGAAGTCTAGGTTAAAAAACAATTCGAACTTTTGCTCAAGCTGTCAACGACCGTCAGCTATCACTCTTGGAGTTGTAATTAGTATTTACTACCCACTGATACATTTTGTTACGAATGATGTATTGAAATGATTTGTTTATTAACATTTTCTTCATCACATTCACAGTAACGTTGACTGACGGCCAAGTCGTTGCAGATCAGCGAGGGCGCGGAGGCCGGCACGACGGGCGTTTTACCGCCGTCGTCGAGTCTTATCGTGCACTGCCACGGCGGCGGCTTCGTGGCGCAGAGCTCCAAGTCGCACGAGATCTACCTGCGCGACTGGGCCAACCAACTCAACGTGCCCATCCTCTCCGTCGACTACTCGCTTGCGCCCGCTGCTCCGTTTCCGCGCGCGCTCGAGGTGACTTTGCGCGCTTCTTTTGCATCCTTGCGTTGTGTTTTTATTGGGGTTTTTGGTGGCACGTTCAAATTTGGTACTGTGAAATTAAAGCGGCGAAAAATGCAAATAATTTTAAATTTTTATTAAAACAATTCCTCCTTGACAACTTGTTTTATCGGCTTATAGTATAAGCGATTTTTACTCACTTTGACCTCTAATGTTTTGTTTACAAACAGCTATCCACATCTTATGTAACCCATGGACCAAATAAACAAATACGAAACCAGATAAAAGTGCAACCCATATTGCTATACTAACGGCAGTTAGGCGAAAGTCCTTCCGCCGCAATGATTTCCAGCGTTCCCCTCACCCACAAGCTAAATAATAGTTTTGCCGATAAGCACAGCACGGAGCCACTGTTCATCGCTATAAATCACCTGTTACCAATGTAACTGCAGCTACCCGTAGAAAATTGGTTTCCGTGATCATAATTTATTTTGTTCCATGGCCTGGTGGATGAAGCCATTTTTTCGTTAAAACAGGTGGCCAATGCAGCCGGGTGCAGTCGGCACTGCAAAGTTACAAAGTTGGCAGGCAAAGTTATCCTTTGGTAGGCCCAGTTGACAGGCACATTGATTTGAAAGGGCTTCTACACTTTTTGTAGGCAAAGTACACCTAGTTGACATGCACACAGATTTGAGAGGGCATTTTAAACATTAAATAAGTAGCTAAAGTTGAAAAAAACTATTTTAAACTGGGATTTGAATGCTAAATCAAAAGTCTCCCTGGTTTCCTGACGTTTCGGAACATATGCTAGTTATTTTATCAAGGGTGATAGCTCAACTGACGTTAAAATCGTGAATAAAAGAACCATTCGACGGCACCACAGCCATTTAATTGCCGCACCTCATTTTCCCGCCCGCCCAGGAAGTGCTGTACGCGTACTGCTGGGCGCTGAAGCACTGCCGCCTGCTGGGCACGACGGCCGAGCACGTGGTGCTGGCGGGCGACTCTGCCGGCGCCAACCTCAACCTGGGCGCCGCCATGAAGTGCGTGGAGCTGCGACTGCGGCCGCCCGCCGCCATCTTCCTCGCCTACGTGCCGGTGCTGGTGTCGTTCGTGCCGTCGCCGTCGCGACTCCTCTGCCTCATGGACCCGCTGCTGCCGTTCGGATTCATGCTGCGATGCCTCAAAGGTGGGTGGGCGTGTCTCAAATGTGGGTGGGCGTGTCTCAAAGGTGGGTGGGCATGCCTCAAATGTGGGTGGGCGTGTCTCAAATGTGGGTGGGCGTGTCTCAAAGGTGGGTGGGCATGCCTCAAATGTGGATGGGTGTGTCTCAAAGGTGGGTGGGCGTGTCTCAAATATGGGTGGGTGTGCCTCAAAGGTGGGTGGGCGTGTCTCAAATGTGGGTGGGCGTGCCTCAATGGTGGGTGGGCGTGTCTCAAAGGTTGGTGGGCGTGTCTCACAGGTGGGTGGGCGTGCCTCAAATGTGGGTGGGTGTGCCTCAAAGGTGGGTGGGCGTGTCTCAAAAGTGGGTGGGCGTGCCTCAAAGGTGGGTGTCGGTGGACTGGCGCTCGCTGGGTGCAGCCTTGGTTTTAGCGGTTTAACTGCTCAGTTTGTCTTGGTGCGGCTGCACGACTGTGCTGAGTGTTTTTTCGTAGTCGTGTGTTTCCTAGCCTTGCGTTTCCCAGCCGTGCGGTCACATACTAAAACGGTTAGCAGGTGGTGATCGATTTGGTCGATTATTTTTCTGGCAACGTTTCAGGATGCAGGGTTCGTTTCAGGGTTCGTTTTTCATGCCAACGTTTGCTCATAAAAAGTGCGTAACTCCAAGTCTATAGTTCATTTCTAGGATGCAGGAAAATTGCAATGTGTGGTGGGTTTAACTGCCGTACGCAGTTAAACAGCTGATGTTAAAACGTAACAAATTAACAAAAATTTGTAGCTATATGCATCCAATCAAAACCAAATAAGCTGGACATAAAAGTTAAATTTGCTTACCGATAAAGATTATCAGGGGTCGGTTTTGCAGATTAACAGACAACAGGTGATTTTAGCCATCGATGAAAAGTTGAAAAATTCTGTAACGTTGGCATCTTGAAAAATTTCAATTATTAATCAAATTCTCATCATCTCCGAAATGAATTGTATCGATGCTAGGCTAGTTGCATTGCGGTGTACGTAGAAAAAGTATAATGAAATCATCTTTCATTTGATTGTGAAGGAAGTGGCTTTAGACAGGTGTGTAGTTTGTACTATCAACCATAAACCAAACGCAGACCTTTCGATTTTTTATTGCTTTTTTGGACTGACATGTAGTAACTCCATATGTCCATGGAGATATGCAATGAAATAATCAAATGTGCAATATCACCTTCCAACTTTCCAGCATACGCTTGCCCGAAAGCAGACAACGCCGACACACCCAACGGCAACACGAAACCACGGCTGCGTTCGCTCGAACTCCTGAAACCGAGCAACGGCAGCTCCAACGGCGGCAGCAGCGACACGGAATCCTTCGAAGAAGTCTCGGAAAGCGACCTGCTCGAACTGGCCGCACACAAGAGCCCGCTCTCGGAGAACTCCGACACACTCAAGTCGACATTCTCGCTGTCATCGATCCAGTCCCGACCGGAAGCCGACCAGCACTTGCAGCGCGCGGAGGACGCGATCACGCCCACCGAGTCCAGACGTTACGTGTCGGAGTTCATCGAGAAGTACGTTCTGGACTCGGAGGTCGATGCCGACGGCAAGAAGGTGCCGGTGCTGCGGATGGAGAGCGAGGCGGAGGAGCACGTCTTGTTCGAGCTGCCGCAGGACTTGGGACTGCACGCCAAGTTCGGACGGGCCATGGGAAGTCTGTCGAGCGGTGAGTTGAGAAAGGATTGGGGCTGAGTGGTTTTTTAAAGTGGCGGTTGAAGTCCTGTAGTGTGTGTTTTAGTGTAGCACTGTTGGGATTGCAAGGGCCCTACCTACTACATAGAGCGGGCACTCGTAGTCCCGGTATTGCTGGCAGTATCCCCTGGCTAATTTATACCACAATTGCATTGAGCCTAAACGTATGACAAAGTATCTAATTAAACTAGAAAACTGATTATAAAAGTTTGGGAAACCAGTCGAACTTTAGCAAGTACATAATTTGCTATTTACGAGCTTATTTCGAGCCAAAAGTATAGCAGGGAACATAAATTATCTTAAAAGCCTGCCTCAATGCTACACACTTTAATTACCTAAATGTAAATATCTTATTAAAAGCTACAAACATGGTTAGTATTGAACTAAAATCACCTTAAGTACAATAATAGGATCATATTGGGAGACTGAAAATTAGGGATGCGGATGCCTACTTGTTGATTGTTGACTTCAAAACCTCACTATGGCAACAGCTATCCAGGCATATTCATGTCAGTGCGTTGACAGCTTCAGTCGTCAGTCAAGCTCAGCCAGTTGAGCTATCAGCCTTGAGTGCTATCAGTATCACCCTTGAGCTATCAGATCATCCTTGAGAGCTATCACCTTTGAGAAAGTAAATATCATACGTTATTTTATTGTCGTGTAATCCGTGAGACTTTATTTAGCATTTAAACCATTGGGTTTATAGGTAAACCTATAAACCCAATGTTCAAACCCTAATTTGCAGTTTTTTTAAAAGTTTGTTAAAAATCAGTTTTTTTTAAATGCAAGGGCTGTGCAAACTAGTGACTTGCCTAAGATAAGACGAGCAGAGACGAGTCCTAGAAGCCTAACCAACCGCCGTTGCCCGCCGCGGCAGGCATCTCGACGACGCTGAGCCTGATGTCGGGCAGCGTGCGCCGTTCGACGGACACGCTGATGACGACGTCGGCGTCGACCGACAGCCGTTCGGCCGAGTGGACGCCGACTCAGTCGCCGGGCGCCGCCAACATGGCCGCGCTCGACACGCTCGTGCATCGCAGCCCCTCGGAGGAGTTCAAGTTCTCGGTGCCGCGGGACCCCTACCTGTCGCCGTACTGGGCCACGGACGAGGTGCTCGCGCGGTTGCCGCCCGTCAGCATACTGGTGAGTCGCCGTCGGCTGCGAAAGGGTTTCGACTCGAATGCGACGTCTAGCGGGAGGCTGAGAGTCGGTAGGAAAGAAACCCTCGGAATTGAATGAATTCCAAGGTATTCTATTGGAGCTTCGATCACTGCTCCGGTACGGGATAGGCAACTAGTATGCCGTGCCAGCTCTCACTGCTCCGGTACGGGATACGCAACTAGTATGCCGTGCCAGCTCTTACTGCTTTCAACATGTATGTTGCCGTTTTTCCGTTATCTTAAAACTGAATAAACATTAAAACAAACAAACAAGAGGATGATTTAGCTACTTCTAAAATTCAATTTACTTATTTAGAATGTACTAGTAAATATTAAATCTTTTAAATAGCAATACATAACGACATAATCATGGTTATAGAGTTGGTCTGACCGATGATTACAGCTGGTAAGGCCTATACTTTAACGTTGCATGGGAAACATACAGCGTTGAGCTAGTTGCTTATCCCGGCTAGCAATGGTCGAAGATTGGAGGTTGCCATGTCAAATAACTTAACTCCAACTTTAACTCTGGGCTGAGGCACGTCTTGTAATAATGGCCCTAAAGGTGCCAAATTGTTTTATGGAGAAATAACGAAACCTGGTTTTCCACTTTTTAAGCGCACTATTTAATCCATAACCCAGTTACAAAAACCACTTCACTATTAGATGCACGCAACACTTGTACTTCAATACTTTAATACTACAACACTGTACACTTCAATAATCGTAACTCCCAGGTCCTTTCAAACCACATGAAAATGTATAAATCTCGAAACGATGGCCCTTCCTTTGCAGACAGTTCAATACGACCCTTGCCTGGACGACTGCGTCATGTTTGCGCGGAAGCTGAAACGGCTTGGGAACGAAACGACGCTGGACATTTTGGAAGGCCTACCACACGGCTTTCTCAACTTTGCTACGGTAAGCCAAAAACATTTCAGTTAGGTAACTGTCTTTCCGTAAGTCATTAATGCCATCGGAACTTTAGTCAATGAGCTAAGTTCTAACTCTTAGAGCTGGGCTTGCTTACGTCTTGAAAGAATATTAACTGTTTCCAGTGTGGTTTATTTGGAGGTGTACTTCAATTCAATTCAATATCATGCTTGTTATTACATTTCGCAGTGTTGACAAGATTTGAGCTTGTCAAATAATTAAAAATTAAGACATGTCAAATAACACTTGTATGAACTATGTATTACTATGGCCTGCAGCGGCAATACCCCTCGGGTCACTGGTGACTCGGACTAAAGATCCCTCACCCACCCACACTCCTTCCTCTAACCCCCAGAGCCCGAGGCATCCAGAATCCATCCAGTCAGTCAAGGTCATTCATTGGTGGTTGTTGAGGTAAATTGAATTACACTGTTTTTGGATTTCCACTTTCCGGGAGATATTTCGAGATTCTGAGATATTCAATTGGTTATCAAAAGTGTGAGGAATGCGCAGATATTTGTTTCGTTACGATCGGATAACCGGTGTGGCCTGGAAAGTGTGTACAGTAAGAGGTAAATTCCTAGCTTGAAGCGACCCTTTCGATGAACCGGCTCAACAGGGTTGTTTTAAAAAGCTTGTAAGTATTTGACTGGTGAAATTTTTCGAAATGCAAATGGTGTCAATTTGTTGCCAGGAGTGTGAAGATTCCGAAAATATAGGTTTGGTCGCGATCCGACCAAAGGTGTGGCCTGGAAAGTGAATACCGTGCGAGGTAAAGGCAACGGCCCGAGTTCACAGCTCAATGAACTGGCTTAATGCCACCGATGCCTTGCCTACGCAATGCGTATCCATGCCTTTTTCATAAATTCATCTAAAAAGCTTGCCTCAATGCTCCACACTTTAATTATATGTCAATCTAAATATCTTATTAAAAATTACGAATATGGTTAGTATTTAGCTAAAATCACCTTAAGTACAATGGGATCTTTTGGTGAGACTCAAAATTAGGGACACCTACTTGTTGATTGTTAACTTCAAAACCTCTGGCCACAGCTATCCAGGTATATTCATAAGAGAGCTGCGTGTAATTAGAGGCACCTCTTCTTGCTTTTCCATCCACCAATCACTGATTAGTGGTAACATCCACATATTTGGCCCAAGTTGTATACTCGGTCTCATGCATGAGATAATATACTCTCTGCAGTGGCACAAGCAGTCACCTTGCATGCCTTTACTCAAGAATTAATTTGAGTTAACCACTTTCTGGTGATCTCATATCATAGAGTTCCATCCCAAGTAGTCAAAAGATTAAGTTTTTAGCATTACCATTAAACATTGTAAATTTATTATTATTATTACCATTTTTTACCATTTTACTCTTTACAAATGGGAAAGCGTCAAATGATACTTTACTTCAAAGTCCACCAGGCTGTGGCTAATACGACTGTAGATGCCTCTTCAGTCTTGCATCTTCAAGATGGCAGCCCTGTTGTGGAACGTTCTCTTAAGGATGTAAAGTAGAAACACAAAGATGAACAAAATATTTCCAAGTACAAAGAGTGTGCTCTCCTACAGTTTGGTATTTAATTGAATTCTGACAGCTCTCACTTTGCTTGAATGAATGCTATAGAAAATGATGAACTTGAGTAATGCAAACAATACAAAGAACTAAACAAAAACAATCTTCAGTGGCAAACTTTTGTGAAGTTTTTTTTACAGCTCTTAACGAAAATTAACACCGATCCTCAATGCCAATACATTAATCAGGTTGATCAGTGTTATCAATTAACCACTTGGTATTTGTTTTGTGAAATTGATTTCTAGCTCAGCAAGGAAGCTCACGTCGGCTCTAATCTCTGCGTCCAGAGAATCAAGGAGCTGTTCGACCGGGCCACATCCACGCCGGCACCAGCCTCCATCTAACCAAAGAAATACGCCAAATGAATTCTCTGCATGCGGCAGCCAACTTACTAGAAGCGATATTAGATCTAGCTATAATTTTTTTTGTTATCCGCAAGCCTCAACTTTGTATCTCTTAATAATGCATTCCATGACTCTTGAATCTACATTCAGTTAGCGCTCATGTTGAAACTTGAAATGAATTGCATGCAGCTTTAGACTGTAGGTACCTTATCTCTGAAATGATCATTTAAAACTCAAGAATAAAGACTTAGCAATGGGAGTAGGTACTTGTAAAGCTTTATGCTTGCTATTGGTCGTATGACCGTGTGTTCCTTGTGAATGGCATGCTACATAGCTGGGCCTTAATTTCTCTAGTTCCTCAATGAAACTTTCCTGAACGATATTTTATGCACCCTACGATAAATTACCTTGATAATTTGTTAACATACCTCACTAACTCTGCCACAAACTGGCTAGCCATAGTAAATATGAAATGGTTTACCAAAAACTGTGAAAACCGTTACGTTCAGTTTAATCCAGCCATTAACACGAGATGTGTATTAAATATTGATGGAGAAATAATGTATTATAAAAATAATGTTTAGACAAATATATTATAACATACCTATGCTATAAAAATATTTACTAAATAGGAATTAAGTACTGTCATTGGGTTTATAGGTTTAGGCAGAGTCCCACCACTCTGCCTTGGGGGTGCCTCCCACAGACAAGATTTCCCCTATTCAACCCTACAGTGCCACTACGTCATAGCAATCGCCCCTTTCAAGCCTCGTTTGAAAACAATCGCCCGGAAGAGCTGCTGGCGTAATCTGGCGAGAGAAACCGACAATTTGGGTTGCGGCCTCGGTGGCTACGCAGACACCCTAGCATTAGCGGTGTGACTCTGTCTAACTATAAACCCAATGCTACTGTTCACTTATTGCTATTAGCTATATTGTCTTTCGAGATTTGACATTTAGCTTAAAGTTTCTTTCAGCAGTTTGTTAAAATGCGAGGGCTGTGCAAATATTTTTTCTACTTTGTTCCGTCAGTGTTATATGTCACGCAATACAGAGTACATTGACCTGTACAAATAATTTCTTATTTATAATGTACCTACCTTTGTGTATCCTTCCTACCCATAGCCATAGTTGGGGAAGATCGTTTTGCAATCGATATTCTAAAAAGATCAAGGTCGTCAACAAAAAAGATCTTGTACAAAGATCGAAGTTCACAATCTGTTTTTAACAAATTCATATTCAAGATTGTATTATAAAAAGACCAAATTCATTTAAAATATTGTTTTTAGAAAAAAATACTGGGAAAATGGTCCATTTATGTCAGACAATGGGCGACTAATTGAAGAGTCACTGCCTGTTTCGGCCTGTCCTGGAATAAACAGTCAAATTTGGAAGTAATGTTGTTGGCTGAAATCCCATATTAAGTATCTCTGCAAACTAATAGAATTTAATAAACGTGCTTCTGAAACACATCTGTACAGGCGATGGGAAACGATCTTTTAAAAAAGATCATGGATAGAAGATCTCGATTAAATTAAAATATCATTACATAAAAAACGATCACAATCGGTTCCAGGACCTGAGAAAAAGAATCTCGATTGCACCATCTCAATCTTTTTAAAAGATCCTTCCCCAACTATGCCCACAGCATGCACACTGTTCTAGAACATTCAGATGTTTCTATAGAACTCAAGTCACCGCTTGTCAATTGAATTGTTTATTTTTTACAAGATATCACTTTCTTACATGAACATTGGATTTACATAACAGAACAGATGCCAATCCCAATCTTTATAGAAGGTTTGCCAAAAACAGCGGCATGCACATCTGTAAACGCGATCTTTTAAGTTTGGTTGTATACAATAATCACTCGGAATTGTTTGATTTGTTGATGTTACGGGACAAAAATAGCATGGCTGTAAAAACTGACATTCCTGGTGGGATTGAGAGATAGGACACCTCAAACACACACTAACAAGGGATATAAAGGAGCTAGAAATCAAAAAGTCATACTTAACTCATATTTAGGCTATAAAGACTGTTGCGCATTAACAAATTACGCTCATCAATTTTCAGTCGTTAAATTAGGTGAAACAAACAAAAATTTATAGAAAATATTGATAAAATAAATTTTTAAGAGATTATTTTCATGACTGAATGCCAGAAACATTTTTTGATGAAACTATAAACAGTTGATAAAAATGGAACTGAGATTTTGGAAACGGTTTAAAAATAAGTTAATGACATATTTTCTAGGCGTGTTGTGTATCATTTCTCAAAATCTTTCTTTTCGTCAGCGTGTTTGTTCGCGTCGCCATTGACCATCTTTGCTCGCAAGTTCTTCTCCAACACGTGGGCATCCGCAGGCTCAATTCTCTTGTAATAGTGCTCTTTAGTTTCAACAATCTCAAACCCAAATTTCTTATAAAATTCAATGGCGCTCTCATTGTTGACTTGTACATGCCTGAAAACAGAAAGAAATTTATATATTCTATTAGTAGGTACTTAACATTGAGAACGTTTTAATATTTAAAAAAAACTGCATCCATGAGAACAAATCATCAACCATAGATCTTTATTTATGTCAAGGTGTTTTATGCTTACAGAAAAACGCTGTCAAAATTTCCTTCATTTGCAACATATTTAAGAATGTGTTCAACCATTTTTGAGCCTATTCCAAGCCTACGATAAGGATAAAGACATCCCAATGTCATAATATAAAGTCTCTTAGAGTTCTCAGATGTGTCAATCCTACAGCAAACCGCGCCAACAACTATATCATTGTAGTACGCTAAAAATAAAAATGCAAACATTAATATTAGCAAATATAATAACAAATATCTAACAATATCAACACCATAACCGATATCAATAACAATATCAAGAACAAGTATCTATATCTGCTTGCCAGTTTAAAGTTGGTTTGCTTTAGAAGTCATTTCTTACCTAGTTTGGCTAATTCTCCTGCTTCTAGTACGTCTTTGTAGAATTTGTCATTGTAGGACACTGGGAACACCACTTGGTTCAAGCGTTTTAGTTGCTTAATGTTATGAGGAGTAACATCCCCCAATTCAATTTTTGACCTATAAATTAAAGGACGTGACATAGAGTTCAATAGCAAATATATTTGAGTGAAAATATAATAAGGACAGAGGGAAGGCGCAAATTGTACCATGATTTGTACGACCTTAACCAAACTTATTTAATGATTTGTTAACCATTTTTGCTCTGTGAACAACATAATCTCTATACAAAGTGAAAAAATTCGAGAATATAGTTTACCTCGTCATGCCACTAAAGTTTTTGTATTCTGTTTGGCCCGCAATCTTCAAAATAATGTAAATTTCTTCATAAACTCTTCAGACGAAATGAAGTTCTCTCACTCACTATTAGCTACTTCTCTGTCACTCAGACTACGAGACTTCCGTATGATATTTTGCTTCCATAATTACACACAATTTCTTCAGAAAATTTAAGCAAGAAATTATGAAAATAAATATTGTGAATTCAACATAAGCTAAAGTTAATTATAAAATCTAAAAGTGTTTAAAAAGTCTCTCATTTGCTTCATATTTAGCCTCCCACTACTTTACTTTTGTGTCAGCTGACAGGTCTTGTGATTGCATCTGGAAACCAAGAGTGTTCTCGACGAGACAGTAACGTAAGTTTATTGTTCTACGCGTTATTATAACAGTAAAATTTAGTTTTACTGTTCCAAAGAAGACCAAATGTATCATTCTTTGTCTCTTGCTAGATCGTGTATCTCTTTTTAGAGTTTAATTCAATGATTTCGTGTAAATTGACTGTGACCTGTCCACCAGGTTCTCAATCAGGGCGATGAGTATTGCACAGAAATTTATAGTTTCTTTCGTCGAAACACATTAAAATGCTTTTACAAATATCTATTTTTAAATTGTTTCATTAGCGTTATTAATTTTATGCTTGCCATAATTTATGTTGGCCTATTTTATTGTAAAAACCTGTATCGAAAATCTCAAGAGGCACGCCTACTTTCCCCACTCGTGAGCGTACTCGTGATTCTGGTCAGATCGCCGAAAGTGATTTTCTTCATTTTCGCCCGACTTTTGAGGGTGCTTCCTTGAGGATTGGATTCTATTACACTTAAAAAAAAAACACTGTTCGGTAGGAATTACACTTATATGCAAAATTTGGGTGCATTCCAAATTTTATAAGAACATATTATTAAAGCTAAAATCAATAACCAATGACCATAATTTTGTTCACAGAAACACTTAAGATGTCGCAAAAACTTAAATCTATGAAGGATGAGGAGAGAGAGTCCAAATTCGGATATGTGTTTGCTGTATCGGGACCTGGTACGTAACAGAAAACATCCTTTTATTTAAACATCCCTTGCACCAACCCTTAGTTTGAACACCTGCCTAATACCTGGTCTTGCATTCACAGTGGTCACAGCCGAACGAATGTCCGGATCTGCGATGTATGAGCTCGTTCGAGTCGGATACTACGAGCTGGTTGGAGAAATCATTCGACTGGAAGGAGATATGGCCACCATTCAGGCAAGTCTTGTCGGCATTCGTGAGCAAAGCCAAACACGTTTCTTGACCTTTCCCGTATTTTACGATTGTTTCTCTCCTCAGGTCTACGAAGAAACATCTGGTGTCACTGTGGGAGATCCCGTTCTGCGAACTGGCAAGCCGCTTTCGGTCGAGCTCGGACCTGGAATCCTTGGCAGCATCTTTGACGGCATCCAGCGTCCACTGAAAGACATTTGCGAACTCACCAGCAGCATCTACATTCCAAAAGGAGTCAACATACCTGCGCTCAGCCGAACTTCGATGTGGGAATTCAACCCTCTGAACATCAAGGTAGCTTGCCGATTCCTCTTGCAAGTCAGCAAATTAGTCAACATTAGCAGCCTGAAAGAAGAGATAATTGGAACAGAGCAATTCTGCATGCTATAACCTAAGTCTGTTTGAAAGCAGGACCTAGATAATCAGATAGCTCTACACTACGAAACGTGGGGACAGTTAGACTACACTTGGCAATTACCCTGATTGAAATATTTTTTGTTGCAAAAGTTGTGATTCAATAAATTCACCTGCTTACGGTGCTTAGTTTGGAAAGAATAATGTAGGTCTGAAAGATAAAAAATCAGGATCAACAGAAACTGAAGTATAACTTCACCTAGGTAAAACCTAGGCCAAAACAGAGAAAAATAAATAATAATAATTATATGTATGATAAATGATAATATAGTAATAGTACCTGAATCCATAGGAAATACAAACTCACCTAGGCACTTTTATCTAGTTCTGTAGCTACTATAGCAAAATTGTACCTGTCCAAGTGCACGATCGCATGGAACAAAAAAATTGTGTGGATGGCTGTTTGAAAATGCTAGTTTCGCAATCCACTAGCTTCGAATCCCCATAAAAGTGGACAGGCCTCGTCATCTCACCCCCGCATCGCTCTCAGGTGGGCAGCCACATCACGGGAGGCGACCTCTACGGCCTGGTCCACGAGAACACGCTGGTGAAACACAAGATGCTCCTGCCTCCGCGTGCGAAAGGCACCGTCACTCACATCGCCGGGCCGGGCAACTACAACGTCAACGACATCGTGCTCGAGACGGAGTTCGACGGCGAGAAGTCCAAGTTCACGATGCTGCAAGTGTGGCCCGTGCGGCAGCCGCGGCCGGTCACCGAGAAGCTGCCCGCCAACCACCCGCTGCTGTGCGGTCAGCGCGTGCTCGACGCTCTGTTCCCGTGAGTCGGGGGACGCCGGTTCTGTCGCGTGTCTTTGGTTCTGTCTCGGCTTTCTTTCCGTTCGCTTTGTTGAGGTTAAATGTTGTATTTTAAATCAATGGAATAAGCTGCATTGGTTTTTAAATCTTTTCAGTTCATAGTTTTATTTCCAACTGACGACGATAAGAATTGAATATCACAGCATGAAATTTGCTTTTGCAGTTTGCACTTGTAGTGTGAAAACTGGTTGCTGATACTAGTTGCTTTTAAAACATTTCTCAGCACTTGATTCTTGTCTTAGATGGGAAATTAATATTTTTTGAGGCTCATGTAACAGTCAGCAGGTCACACTTGTTCCAGCCAATCTCTAACTTTGAATCGAGTCCACCAAGATTAGAGTTTTCGGTGGCTCTATCTCTTCACCACGCATTCTGACAGTCTTGAATTCCCGCAGCTGTGTGCAAGGCGGCACCACGGCCATCCCCGGCGCTTTCGGTTGCGGCAAGACTGTGATCTCGCAGTCGCTGTCCAAGTACTCCAACTCTGACGTCATCGTCTACGTCGGGTGCGGGGAGCGTGGTAACGAGATGTCTGAGGTGGGTTGCGATCGGGGCACGCAGCCGGAACCTGTGAGACTGAACTGATCTCAATTGACCTCGCAATTGACCTTTCGATTGGTTTAATTTGATGGACCGCCCATTTGACTAGCCTTGGTACGAGGCATTGACCTCATCGTTAATTGACAAAAATATTGGCAAAATATAGGCTAGGCTAAAAAGACAAAATTGTAGTTATAATAATGGTTATCTTATCTGGTGTCACATTGTTAATTTGCCATTAAATATGAATTCATTTCTTTTGGATAACCAATAGCATCCGAAACAGTTTCAAGCATGGCCGCACTCTGCCAAATAAAGCCCCGTGCTTGCCGGCGAAGCCACCGGCATCAATTTCTTGCAGTAGCCATCCTTAGGTACGGTAGAACGTCTGTGCCGACACTGAAAGCTAGCGTTGTGTGCGTTGTGCGCCAGGTGCTGCGAGACTTCCCCGAGCTGTCGGTGGAGATCGGCGGGCAGACCGAGTCCATCATGAAGCGAACGGCGCTCGTGGCCAACACGTCCAACATGCCGGTGGCGGCCCGAGAGGCGTCCATCTACACCGGCATCACGCTGTCCGAGTACTTCCGTGACATGGGCTACAACGTGTCGATGATGGCCGACTCCACCTCGCGTTGGGCCGAGGCGTTGCGTGAGATCTCGGGCCGACTTGCCGAGATGCCCGCCGACAGGTGAGGCCCGAGGCAAAATGAGAGTGACGACTCCAAGGTTGCGTATGTTTTCATGTGGAACAATTGAAGGTTCTTGCTCTCACTCTCATTTCATCTCACATCTGAAAAGTTACAGATGAGGGGTCCTGCGGGGCCACGGGAATTTCAGGCCAGGGCAGGAAGAGAAAAACGCTACACCACCATCTACCTGTGGCTCTGAACCTCTCCGTCATACCGCGCAATAATTTGTTCCCATGTTTCATTTCTTGGTCTCGGGACAGCTAGATTCTAAAATCTCTAGAGATTCATTTAAGAGACTAACATTCTCTAAGATTTTTAAGTAAGATATTCCATGTAAGTGGACACTATACTTGTGTTTAGGAACCCAATCAATTAAACTCACCATCACAGATCTACTTTCCAGATAGTTTATCTTAAAAGGAGCAAATTATGCGCATGAAAAACTGTTGCTAGTTAGTAGTCAGAGAGAGAGAGGAGTCCTACATCGACAACTGGCACGAAAAGACTTGAAACCACGAGAGTCGTGTCTGACCGCACCGTTTCCCCCGCGTTTGTCAGCGGCTATCCCGCGTACCTCGGCGCCCGCCTGGCGTCGTTCTACGAGCGCGCCGGCCGCGTCAAGTGCCTGGGCAACCCGGACCGCGAGGGCTCGGTCTCGATCGTCGGCGCCGTCTCCCCGCCCGGCGGTGACTTCTCCGACCCGGTCACGTCGGCCACGCTCGGCATCGTGCAGGTCTTCTGGGGTCTCGACAAGAAGCTGGCCCAGCGCAAGCACTTCCCGTCCATCAACTGGCTCATCTCGTACAGGTGAGAACGGGCCCCGAACAGTTCTACGCTCGCCACTTGCTGGGCTCAGCAGATTAGGACTTGGGGATTTACTACATTCTTCATGTTTGCTAGATTGTCTCAAATCTGTAATTCCTTAGAAGCCACTTGGTTTTTTAGTTGACTTTCTTACGTAGCGCAGAATAACATCTGAACGGGGAATGACAGAGATAGTGGCCAAAGACCGTAGAGAAGGGCCCTTGGTATATGGTTTCCCAAGCTTTATTGGCTTTCTAATTGAAGAAAAGCCAGGGAAATGTGCAACCAAACTGAGATTAGAACCTGGGACCTCCACAGTTGCTTGTACCGACTTAGCCATCCGGTCACATATTTTCGTGCTATGTTGCTCGGGGTTAGGGGATCTCCGAGGGAGCAGAGAGGCTGAGCAACTCGTGATCTCGAGTTTCTTCTGAATGATTTTTACCCCCTTGTAACACTAGGATTAATTTGAGTGTATCATTCATCACACAACCTTGTAGCTTGAGCTGGTATACATTGGCTCTTACGTTCATTATATTATATTGCTAGAAGACTAGGGAAATATTGTCCATAAAATTCAACTGTAAATATCCTTCTAGGGGGTACTCCATTTGCAAAGGGATTCATGTTTGTCATTGGACTCTTGAGCACCTGGAATAAAATTTATTTGGCCTAAGAGGGGATGGATTAGGGCTGTTAGGATTAAGGAAAGCAACGCTTGAGTGGTGGCAAAATGCCGTGCTAACTGGTTTGTTTTTCCCACGCGATGCAGCAAATACATGCGCGCGTTGGACGACTTCTACGACAAGAACTTCCCCGAGTTCGTGCCGCTGCGCACCAAGGTGAAGGAGATCCTGCAGGAGGAGGAGGACCTGTCGGAGATCGTGCAGCTGGTGGGCAAGGCGTCGCTCGCGGAGACCGACAAGATCACGCTCGAGGTGGCCAAGCTGCTCAAGGACGACTTCCTGCAGCAGAACAGGTGCGTTGCGTTGTCTTTGTTTGGACGGGTTTGGGCGCCGTCAGGCTGTACACTTTGGTCGAGTGCCCAATTTCCCCCCCAATTGCATGGGCGCCCGAGTTGTCGAAGCGTTTTAAGGCTGAAAGAAATTGACCTAGAACGTGCAGAAAATTACATTTAGAACAATATTTTAAATTTATATTTTTTACCACGTTTAAGATTCGTTTTCATTTTGCTCATCTGGATTTTATTATGCATGTGCATAAATACAGTACACATAGACAGTCAAATGATTGGAATCGGGTCAAATAGGTTATATTTTTAGATTAATTGCCCTCCATGAAATAATAATAAAGCGTATGTGTTGAAGCTATGGACAATGTCTAGTTAAATTACTAATGTGATGGGTGAAGTTGCACAATAAAATGTACCTTCCTGTTAGCATAGTGCCTTTGAATACACCAATATGAAGTATTTGATTAGAGCGGGTCTGTCCGCCATATTGTGTAGCGGTTAGCGGAGCGCTCGGTAGCGGTGAGCGGAGAGTAGTTGGAGTGGAAATCGTGGGAGTTCGAGGGGTCGGCCAAGGTGCATTGGCGGGAGAGGGTGTGTGTGCCGCGACCAGCTAGTGGCCGGCGAAATTGTACTTGAATAATAAAAATCGAATAGCCCGAGAATTGTGTTTTGAATTGTGTTTGTGAGAGAGGCCACCTGACGAGGGAGCTAACATTCCCTTCAATATACTAGTTCACTGAATGAATGAACTCGATGAATGACCGTAAAGAGCAAACGTGGATCGTATACTCAACGGTTTGCATTGTTCGTTTGGCAGCTACTCCCCGTACGATCGATTCTGTCCGTTCTACAAGACTGTCGGCATGCTGCGCAACATAATCGCGTTCTACGACATGGCGCGGCACGCGGTGGAGTCGACGGCGCAGAGCGAGAACAAGATCACGTGGACCGTCATCCGAGACAGCATGGGCAGCATCCTCTACCAGCTGTCGTCCATGAAGTTCAAGGTCTGACGAAACCCACTTTGGTTTGGCACGGAGTCTGCGTTTATGTCTGATGAACTTTGTTTTACCATTGGGTTTATAGTTAGACAGAGCCTCAGCGCCAATGCTGGGGTGTCTGCGTAGCCACCCTAGCATTAGCGCTGTGGCTCTGTCTAGCTGTATACCCAATGGTTTTACGTTCTGAAATGTGACATAAAAGTTGAAACTGAGCTGGTTGTCCGCATGTGTAATAGAGATATATTGGTGCGCTGCATGCTTAGGTAGGTATAACAAGGAGCAAAGGAAAATATGGAGCAAAGCATAGTCATTTTGACTCATAT
Source organism: Nemoura dubitans (assembly GCA_921293005.1). Lineage (NCBI taxonomy): Eukaryota > Metazoa > Arthropoda > Insecta > Plecoptera > Nemouridae > Nemoura > Nemoura dubitans. The sequence goes on from OV121076.1 coordinate 43,645,868, forward strand.
CTGGCTCATTGAGCAGAGCTATGCCGGACTTCGATCGGCAGATGAAGATGGAACCGGAGTGACGTTTGCGTTTGTTTCGTCCTTCAGGATCCCGTCAAAGACGGCGAGGTGAAGATCAAGGCGGACTTTGAGCAGCTTCACGAAGACATCCAGCAAGCGTTCCGAAATCTGGAAGACTAAGCGCCTGTTGCGTCCTGGAAGAAAATACTCCGCTGCCAGAAACCAACGATGCACCCCACCCGAGCACGAAAGCAACATAAAGACGGAGTGGCTTGGGCTTAGGTCGAATAGTACTTCCCCCGTAGTGAGTAAACTTACCTATGCATAAATATTTTAGAATGTTTAAAATAGGAATTTTATCTGATCCCGTGTTTGTTGTATTTTAAGTGGCCTAACTATAAGCAAGATATCTTTTTGAAACGACATTCCACTGAGCAATCGAATGCAGACGGGTGTTGAAAACGTTACGCGTTACTTGTAAATCGGGCTTTCGCGGGGCTAGTAAATGTTTGTAGTTTGAGCGCTAGCGTGCGAGGAAACGTTTCATCGAGTGTTTTCGTTGCTAAATGTCACTTACGGAAAGGAAATCTTGCGCAGCATATCCCGACGAGAGTTTATTGTGATTTATGGTTTGGTGGAGGTGTACAATGCATTCCAGGATTTGTAAAAGAAATTAACTTCCGTTAGGGGATCGAGAAAAATAGCACACTTTTTTTGAGACTTTAACAATAATACTTAATAATTAGGTACTGTACTTGTTTTTACATTGTATCATCTCTCGTTTGTAGTGGAGGTAGTCGTGGTGTGTGGAATCTTATTTTATTGCGTAAAAGTGTAAATGTATACTCAAAAGTTGATGTGCACTTATTTCATCTACACAATGCAGTATTACGTGAATATATCGTGTAGTACGGAAAGTGTCCCTATTTTAAAGCATCCAGTTCAATTTGCATGGAATAAAATGTACTACCTAGTACCTACATATACTACGGAAATTTATGGAGTGTACCTACCGAAATAATGGACAGTTTTGAGCAGCCTTTACCGTTGAGTGACTAAAATGAAATATTGAATTATATCTCCCAAATTCGTGTCGGATATGTGTATTGATTTTTGAACCTTTTACTGTAAGTAAAAATGTTATTAATTATTATTATATTGGGTATTATGAAAGTTTATTTGTGTTCAAGAAGGCAATATGTAGCTATTGATTTTGTGTATAGTAGTTCATGTACAGTTAATTGTAATCAATTACATAATTGAAAAACTAAATGTTTTACTGTTTATTCTGGCTTCAAGCGCTAGACATTCTCGACATTAAAAAACGAACGTCACTTCTCGGAGACAATAACAATTTCTGTGTTCACCAGGTAACTGTGCATTATCTTGTTACTCGATGTCGCCCCCGTTGATGTAGCACCTTGTCGTGGTTGGCAAATAAAACACAAAACCAGTCCACGTATGCATAGTAATCAGATTTATTTCAAATTCATTGTGTTTGACATCAAAAACTTGAATAAGAACAAAAGTAGGTTCTACTGGCATAATATAAGTAAACAGGAAAACAATGTACATGGATCTTCGCACATCCAGCGTTCTGTTTGTCGGTAAACAAATTTTATTGCCGATGATTGAACTATATAGTTGTACTGGGCTGCCCACATAACTGAGCAAGGCCTCCCGGAAAGGGGAACTGAATCCCCCGTCATTTACAAACACCTTTAACGCCACTAAGATAATCTAGATAACAATGCCTACTCCCCTAAACTGTCGATGGCAAGTGTTCAGTCAATCGTTAAATTAAAACTCGTTCAAAAACGCGTCTACCTTCCAGTAATATATGTACAAACTCAAATATAATGCAAAACCATTATCAACATTTCACTATTTCTCTATTAACAGGTTCGAACAGGTATGATGGTAATGATCCTTAGAATTCCTTCAATCAGTCAACAATATAAAGGCATCACAAAAAGTAGACTGGTCATCGTCGTAACCTTATACTATGAAGCGGAAGTGTTTACGTCCGCGGACGGTAATATACCGTGCTGACTTAGTTGTTGTCTCAAAATGTCGTTGTCTCTTTTAAACTCGTCGTTCGCTTGCTGAATGATTTCGAGGTCCATCGCAAGCCGCTTGTTGTCGTTGAGCACTTCCATGAGCTGTGCATTGCTTGACCGCAGTTCCTTGATGTATTCGCATGCCTTGGCCAAGATGCCGCCTTTGCTCTGTAACAACGAAACGACGTGAGATCCCCGCGCGAGAGTTGCGAACCGGGCCCGGACGCTCGACGACTCACCTGGCCTTCGGAACTCACCTGCCCCGTCTTGGCACTGTCCGGCGAACATCCCGGAATCAGCTTGCTCAGCTCGATGATCCACTGGTTGATCTTGTCCCTTCGCCTTCGCTCCACCTCATTGTGCGTCGCTCTCCGACGGTCGTCTCTCTGCAAACATTTAGATGATATTAGTCGGTGGCCAAATTTACAGGGAGGATAACACCATTTAAGCTCGGACATCACCTTATTATCTGGTTCAATATTGGAAATCATGGGTGAAATTCACTTGATAAATTATAACAATTTGTTGATATTAACCTAACCTTACCAATGTACCAGCCTGTGCGCTGTATGAGGCAATAAATAAATAACAAAAAATAATGAATAAGTAAATAACAAATAAAACTTAGTTGACCTCTTTTGCCTGTTATTTATAAAACTTTTTGTATTACTAGATTTAGTACTAGCAGTCTCCTCACCCGGCTGACAGGGCCAACGGAGGAACCCCGCGACGACTCTATCTGTATCGTTGACCGCGGAGCTAATGCCCTACCAGCTGCCGTGCCGTAAACCTCGGGGCTGAGGACGTAAAAAGGACCTGGAACAAGTAAATACTCTGTAAGCACTGTGATTTAACACATTTTTAAAGGTTACACAGAAAGAATTTTCATACTTTTTCTTGAATGCTCTTAGGCCAAATTACATTGTCTGAACAATGAACAAATTTAAATAATAAAAAATCTTCTTTAAAATTACAGCAAAGAACTCCGAAAAATTGAACCTAGCTGTAAGTCAAAGCCTTCTAGAGTAGGAAATTTCCATAAAAGATGGAAACAAATTTATCCAGAGGGCTGTGACAGATATCTGTAAAAAAAAGTGAAACTCCCAGTAGTTTCCTAGAGTGAATTAACATCAACTTAAATGCTAAAATTTCTGGAAAAAAATATGTAGGTTGGTTAGATATTCAAAAGGAGATGAGTAATTAACTAAAACAACTGGTTCCGAGAGCAGTGAATGTAGGCACAACAGCGACAGACAGCGAGGAAACGACACCTGTGGAAGGCACAGTTGGATTACCATTGGAGTGGATCTGGTTGGGCAAGCCGCCAGCAGCGGAGGGAAAGCTTGAGGTCGCTACTAGGGATAATTGATCTACTGCGTCCGAGTCCTCTCCCACGTGGACCACTCGGTAAGTGACACCTGCAATCCAAAGAACACTCTTACTCGCGAGCTATGCGCATGCAGAGCAGCACAAGCGAGTTACTTTAGCTAGAAACCAGTGTTCGAATCCAAGATTGCTGTAAAGTTAGTGATAAGGTGGTTAAGGTACTATTTAGAACTTGGAAGAGTGGAAACATTTTCAATGAAATGAGCACCATGCTTGTCTGCATACCTACATATTGCATGCAGTGCAAAGGTGACTGAAGGTGACTATCATTTGACATAACTCAAATTGTTTATTACTTTACCTCCTTGGTCAGATTCGAAGCGGTAGTGAACATCATCGTCATCACACTGATCCAGCAAGTGCGTGTGGGCCAGATCAGCGACAGCTGACTGGTCTTCTCCCGAACCCAGTGACCCATCTTCTTCGACTATCGTCATGTTTTGTGTCACTATCATCGCTTTGCTCTCGACTATGCAGCCGTCGCTATCGTCCTTATCGCGGCTAGAAAAATAAAATGTATAGATGGTGTCAATTAAGTGTACTACCATATGAAAGCAAAGTTGGTTATTGTAGATATTTGACTGTCTTTAGCTGTCTGGATTATCCAAGGTCTAGGCTAGAGGTGTTAACGATAATTCAGATTGTAGTTACTGATTAGCCTTGATAGGCCTATCCCCCTAATCCTATTTTGTCTACTACTTGCATTGCAAGCAACACATATCACAACTGAGGGAATGAAGTATGCCAAAGGTTAACACCGTAAAATAATGACGTAACAATAAAGAACACTGTTTGCGATCTTGGAACATTGCAGAGTGTAACGTACCTGTTGTCCAGACTATGATCCAGCATTTCCATGAGAAAAGTACTTTGAGAAAGTTTTGAATTTGCCAGGTAGCCAGCCGACTTGATCACGGGGCCAAACAACAGGGTCATGTGAGCACCATGTAATGGCTGCCGATATTTTGTGGGGGGAGGTACTCGGAATAATATCCTTGCGCGGTAATGTCAACACAACTGAGCCCGATACGGATTTATTTCGAGGCACAAGCAATTTACACAAAAGCCTTGACAAAGAACTTATGATTAATTGGCTTTCTGCAGCCTATACAGCCTGTAATACGCGGGACTTATTTATTGCGTAACCATATGCACTCTTCACCCAGATTACGTTGCCGCATGCAGTAACGAGGTCAATAAATAGCTGCCATCGGCATCGGCCATAATATGTATTTTAGGAAATCATCAAACATTTTTTAAATTCATATAAATTTGCGTATGAATATTGAAAAATAACCATATATGGCATGTAGAAAGTTTTTAGTAACTTCAATTGTGGCTCATCAGCTCCATAACTTCTCCATAAGTTATTGGTTTGATCATTCCATTTCCCAGACCCCTGTTCGAGACCCGGCCAGGGTCGACGTCGCAAGTCGAAACGTCAGTCGAGTAGTGACGCGTGGAGATTAGGCAATAGTGCCAGCGAAGTTATCAACAGCTGTTTGTGTGTTTTCTGCATTATTAGCAAGATATTGTTATATTGTAATTTATTAAGATGTTGGATTTATTTACTATATTTAGCAAGGGAGGGATAGTGTTATGGTGCTTTCAGAGTACCTCTCAAATATTCACTCCTTCAGTCAATGCACTGATACGGAGTGTTATTTTGCAGGTTAGATTTTCGTCAATATTGATTACAAGAAAGTACATCGTGAGACTGCACTATTAATCAAATTATGCTAATTTTTCAGGAACGGACGGGTAACAACAACAGCTATGATCACAATTCGTTGACATTAAAATACAAGCTCGACAATGAGTTCGAGCTTGTCTACGTTGTCGCGTACCAGAAGATCCTCCAGCTGTCATACGTTGACAAATTCCTGAACGATGTCCATTTGGAATTCAGAGACAAGTACAAAAATGTTCTCCAGCAAGGAAACCATTTTCAGGCATGTCAACTTATTATCCAAGATAAAATACTTTTAGTTCTAGGTAGGTAGGTAGGTAGGTTAGGTAACTTTGACAGTTAAATTATTTGACATTAAAATTGGTACCTACTTGCTTGCAACACAGGACTTTGACTTCAAGAGAGCATATGATTCGATTCTTATATCAGCCGAACTATGGGGGAAACAACAGGCAACGCTGCCCAAGGCAATGAGATCATTTGAGGAATCCTTGAAGTCGAAGAAGACAGTGTCATCAATGATCGAAAGGAAGGGCGATGACAAGGAAAACAAGAAAAACGGTATGTACTTGAAGATTAAACAGTTTCGTGATGTTACTGTTATTCTTTATACATGGCGCTTTGCTGAGGTAACATGTTGCTGGCACTAACGCTTGGGATCTACTAATCATTGCATGGTTGGTTTGGCGCTTTAGGGAAATCAAAGAAGAAAGGTGTATATTATTGTAACGGTGATGGATTTAACAGTGAGTCTACATTGCTTACATTTCTGTGATTTGGTGGCTTTCATATATAATTCATTCTCAGCTGGAGAAGCTCATTGATGAATAATTTTCAGTGAAAGTGGTTGCTCCAGTGAAAGAGGCACCCAAATCTCCTTCCATCAGCAATAGCATACTTGATGAAGAGACCATTCTTCAGAATCGACAGCGCCTAGCTCAGAAGATGAGCAAGAGCCCGAAAGTGAAGCCTGAAAAGCAGTATGTAGTAGGAATAGTTGGAAACACAGTCCTTTTTAAGACTGAACACCCTTCCAAGAAGAGCAGTTAGCCACAAAAACACACAACAACATTTAGTTTGAACTTTATTAACTGCTAATCATTAATTAAGCTTTTAAAGATACAATCCACGCTTCCATCCATTGCATACTGGTGTCTGCATAAACCTGAGAATGCATAAACCAATCTGAGAATGGGACAAAGGGTCTAGTGACAGCGCCATCGCTGTGCTGGGGCCGAGTCCATGTACCCGTCCCATTTACGGGTCGCTCGGCCTCTCATCTCCCCGAAGATCCCCCTTGTCCCACCCGGCAAATCAGGGAGAATGTGTGACCGAATAGCCCAGTTGGCAGAGCACCTGCCCAGCAAGGAGTAGGTCCCGGGTTCGTATCCCGGTTCGGGTGCACATTTTTCCAGAGGTTTGCCATGCTTCCATCCATTGAATACTGGTATCTGCATAAACCAGTCACAATATCCTCTCAATAACAAATAATACCCAGTAAAGTTAATTAAGTTTCGTAGGTACCTATCGATCGTTTCTAGTTCATACCATCATGTCCATACTAGGCAAGGACGTAGTATCTTAAATGAACGTAGGTAGATGAACGAACATAGAATGTAAAAAAGTATCGATATCGTCTATGTGATTCTACCATCATTAAATATCTGTGTGATTCTCCGCTAGGAAAAGCCCCAAGCCGGAAAAGGCCGGCAAGAAGCCTCGGATCTGGGACCTGGGCGGCAACTCTCGCGATGTTGCCAACCTCGAGAGGACTCGTGACATTCCAGAGGACGGCATGTCCAGGGAGAGCACCATCCAATACGACACTGGGGTAAGGAACCTGGCCTTGGATTTGGCAACCGTGCGGTGAACGACTCCTGCTGTGACGGTCTTTCCGGAGAAGTTGCATTTCACAAAAGCAAAACATTTATACACTTATCCAAAAAAAAATTGAGACTGGGTATTGACTGCCAAGTGAATTTAATTAGTTACTTTACAAACCTTGTTAAATAAGCTTGGCTGACTATGAGAAACCAATTTCTTGGGGTAGGTAGTGTAATTAATAATAGCAAAAAAATTATCAACAATTCAACCGACCTAGAGCAAGGAATCAGTCAAATGAGATTTTATTGCAGAGCATGCAAAGCTATCCCCTATAGGCAGGAAATGAACGCATGCTAAGGTGTGTCCGAGAGCCGCTAGATGCCTTCCTCTGGCCTATAGCCCAGTTCTTGGTGTATTTACTTATTTGAAAGCCGAAATATAATGACCGAAGCCGATACGAAATGGATCAAACCCATCAAATCTCGTTATCTAAGCGGCTTTGACGGCAAGGAAAACAAGTAATTTTCTTTAAAGCACTTAAAAAGACACCAGTATACTTATGTTTTCTTCTCGTAGATTGCTATTCATAGCTATTTTTGGAGCTCTTACGGTCGGTATTACAGGTGCCTCAACACAGAGTTAATCTAGCCAATAACTGCCAATAAGATGCCGTGGAATTCATCTGTTCATGAGGGTTAGTCGCCTAACCCAGAGTTGAAACATATTTTAGTACTAGAAGAGAGTTTGTGGCAGGGGCTCAGACTGCGGACAAAACATGCTTGGAACACGAATGGCGTCTGCAATGCCCGGTCAACGTGGGTGCCAAGTTCGTTTCCTTTGGCAGATGATCGGCCAGATGAAGGGCGGCATCCAGGACCTGGAGGTGGAGAGTTCTTCGGACGAGCTCGAGTCGGAGTCCGAGGAGGAGGAGGTGGCGCAGGCGACGTCTCGGCCGGCCGCCGCAAAGCCGGCCGCCAAGAAGGGCGGAGTCTTCTCCATGTTCAAGGTTCGTGCAGCGACGCTGAGGTTGTTGACGACCGCTAGGGGTTTGGCAATCATCAACACTTTGCAGCAGAGCCTTATACCTTGTTCACACTACAGACTTGATCAAGATCAACTCTCTACGCCATCAAAGATGGCGTTGATTGGGTTTCCACAACTCAGTTTCTATTTAATCGTGATGAAATCATTCGGGAATCGTTGTGAATGCTCGGAAGAGTTCGTGATTATTTCAAAATCCGCCACCGAAAACGTTGCAACATTAACCTGGGAGCGTGTTCCGTGTGCTGAGCTTGGTGTTAAAGTGGGGTTAGATTCGTCGCGATTTCCGGTTGTGTTCGTTTCCCGAGCATATTCCGAACTTGTCCGAATGACTTGATCACAATCAAGAAAGGAAACAATAATTGTGAACACCAACTGACTTTTGAAACCCAATCAACGCGATATTTGATCGAGTTGAGTACTCGATCATAATTAACTCGTGTAGTGTGAACGAGGTATTAAAAGCACCTAAAAGAATAGTTCGCTCCATTCTGGTATTAAAGTCCAGGGAATCGTAACAATTCTAGAATCTAAAAATCCTCCCGCTGCTATGACTATACCTACAGGCGGTCTGCAAATTTGCAAACGAAAACCCGATGCTCTTCCGGCACCAACACCATCAACTAGGCACCAGAGGTGAAAGTCTACAGGCCCAGGAGCACTGGGTGTCGATTATGTAACTTTTTAGCGGTCGATATATACTGATAACAATCGGTATCTAGGGGCATTTCAATGTTGTTTTGTCGAGATTACGAATGTTATCTCAAACTAAATTTGACATAATCGCCACCCTGGACACCTGCTTCCACGGCCAGATGAACATTGCAGTCGGCTGGACGTTGCTTGAAACGCCTGCGAGGAGAAATTACCGAGAGAGCAGAAATTTTAATGGAGCACGCAAGAGTTGTTTAACGACACTGCTTTAATGGCACTGTGACTCAGTTTACACATGTTATTATTGTTGCCATAACACAGTTTTTTTTAAACATCTTTATTTCTCTTTTCCATTTAAATAAACAGGTAAAGAGGTGTAAAACACAAACATAAAGCTCTTTTCCTTGCAATTTGTATAATTGAGCTAACATACACAATTTTTAACATTTTTACCTTATATATTCTCTTTACTTATTTCTTCATAAATTTCTTTTCTATTAGCCAACTCCATCTACCGTTCCTTACTATTCCACCATTTTTCTGTATTATTTACTTCTTCCCAGTTTTCTCCTCGTACTTCGACGTCTCTCCTCACTTGATCGATCCATCCTTCTCTTGGTCATCCAACTCTCCGTTTTACATACTTCATTTCCATTGCCGTCTTTGGTAATCTTGCCTCTTCCATTCTCATTATTCTTCCATAGAATTTAAATCTGTTTCTTCCCATCTTAAAACTTAACCCTAACTATTCCTACCTTTTCTCTCAATATCTTGCCCTGAATCTAAACCATGATAAATAAAATTAATTCAATAAAATAAAATGGTGCTTCAGGTAGGTTCTGTGCTGCTGATGTGCCAAAATGCCAAAATGTATCATACACCTGAAATGGCAACTTGTTGAACATCTAGTTTAATATTATATATCCTACTGTATGATGGCTTTTTTGTCAAATTTGTTTATTTGATGGCATGATTCTCTTATTGCAAGGAAAAGTAGAAAGCGTTGGACATTTCTGCTCCGCCTTGCCATGATTGATATTCAGTGTGATACACACTAAACTCGAACCGATAAAAAGTGCCCAGTTTAATTTATACGAAACTGAACAAAATTTCTTTAGTAGAGAAATAGTCACAATTCAACATTTCCGTGACTTAAGCCATGCCACAGATTTCACCCCTCCTGAACTCTGTACCTTTGTTGCACTCTCGTAGGGCCTGGTGGGCAGCAAGAATCTGACCCAAGAGGACATGCAGCCTGCGCTGGACAAGCTCAAGGACCACCTCATCGGCAAGAACGTGGCGTCAGACATTGCGCACAAGCTCTGCGAGTCGGTCGCGGCCAAGCTCGAAGGGAGGGTGAGTCCTAGCTGTCATCTCATTGCTGACACTTGCATTTTTCACTATGATTTATTACGCCTTTGCAAGTGCGTTAGTCCAAGTGCAAATTCGTTACTTTCATCCTGCTATGATAATTATCTTTCTCATGGAAAATTGCTTGCTAAATGAGTAGATTGAATATTGAAAGAAATAGCCCAAGGAACTGCCGCCAGTTACGTAGTACCTATACCACAAATACCACATATAGCATACACAGAATAAACCGCGGATAGCTAAATTGTCCATATTACAATTCATCTTGAGAAAACTGGGCTCTGCCCTTTTATTCCGGTAATCCCATCACCGAAAAGCTTTCTAGTCGAGAATACAAGCCGATAATTGCTATATCTAGGTACAGTTCTCTCTCTCTCTCTCTCTCTCCATATTGCTTACTGTGCATCATACACCTACAGTGGCGCCTTTAGGCCCAGGCGCGCGTCTAGGGGCCCCCAATTATTTTTTAAGAACTGATTGCTAAGAAATTTTTAAGAATATGTATGTAAAAAAAGGTCATCACCTCTTTTTTAAGGAATTTAATTTTCTGAAGGTGGTAATGTTCTTTGAGGGAATTGATTTTTGAAGTGGGCCTCAAACGTCCACTCTGCGCTGCGCCTAGGGGCCCCTTCGACCCTAAAGGCGCCCCTGTATACCTACCCACCTAACTTGCTTATCCTTAGCTCTACATTATGTACCTATTAAATGTTTTTTTTAGGATTACCCTTTTACTGGGAAAACAGCTTAGTACCAAAATTACAATGTATAGATAAGAAATTATCTACAGGATGACTTGTTATCACCATAGTCACAGCCAATCTACATCAATTTTCAAGTTATCCTGTAGATAACTTCTCATCCTAGACATTGTAATTTTGGTACTTACCAGTTAAAAGATTTTTTTAATATCATGAATCTAAAAGTTGTAACTACCTGCGAGAGCCATATTGTATCAAAGCCGACGCTGACGCCAATGCCCGGTCCCCGCGCGCAGGTGCTGGGAACGTTTGAGAGCGTGGCGTCGACGGTGAAGACGACGCTGACGGCGGCGCTGGTGCAGATCCTGTCGCCGAGGCGCCGCGTGGACATCCTGCGCGACGCCATGGAGGCCAACAAGCAGGGGCGGCCGTACGTCGTCTCCTTCTGCGGCGTCAACGGCGTCGGCAAGTCCACCAACCTCGCCAAGGTACGGCCAGTGTCGCTGTCCCCGTCCTAAAGCCGGAATTAAACTGTAATGAAACACCCAATCATACACAAAACTTGTTGTAAGATGGATATTTTATTCAAGACTTATCGACAAATAGCGACAATGGTTGGGAGAGCCTGCCGGACGAACCGCTCAGTTCTCAGGTCCGTGGACCACTCTACCGTCCCCAGCTAGCTTGGCCAACACATGGCACACAGCTAGCTTGGCCAACACATGGCACACAGCTAGCTTGGCCAACACATGGCACACAGCTAGCTTGGCCAACACATGGCACACAGCTAGCTTGGCCAACACATGGCACACAGCTAGCTTGGCCAACACATGGCACACAGCTAGCTTGGCCTACACATGGCACACAGCTAGCTTGGCCAACACATGGCACACAGCTAGCTTGGCCAACACATGGCACACAGCTAGCTTGGCCAACACATGGCACACAGCTAGTTTGGCCAACACATGGCACACAGCTAGCTTGGCCAACACATGGCACACAGCTAGCTTGGCCAACACATGGCACACAGCTAGCTTGGCCAACACATGGCACACAGCTAGCTTGCACAACACATGGCACACAGCTAGCTTGGCCAACACATGGCACACAGCTAGCTTGGCCAACACATGGCACACAGCTAGCTTGGCCAACACATGGCACACAGCTAGCTTGGCCAACACATGGCACACAGCTAGCTTGGCCAACACATGGCACACAGCTAGCTTGGCCAACACATGGCACACAGCTAGCTTGGCCAACACATGGCACACAGCTAGCTTGGCCAACACATGGCACACAGCTAGCTTGGCCAACACATGGCACACAGCTAGCTTGGCCAACACATGGCACACAGCTAGCTTGGCCAACACATGGCACACAGCTAGCTTGGCCAACACATGGCACACAGCTAGCTTGGCCAAAACATGGCACACAGCTAGCTTAGCCAACACATGGCACACAGCTAGCTTGGCCAACACATGGCACACAGCTAGCTTGGCCAACACATGGCACACAGCTAGCTTGGCCAACACATGGCACACAGCTAGTTTGGCCAACACATGGCACACAGCTAGCTTGGCCAACACATGGCACACAGCTAGCTTGGCCAACACATGGCACACAGCTAGCTTGGCCAACACATGGCACACAGCTAGCTTGGCCAACACATGGCACACAGCTAGCTTGGCCAACACATGGCACACAGCTAGCTTGGCCAACACATGGCACACAGCTAGCTTGGCCAACACATGGCACACAGCTAGCTTGGCCAACACATGGCACACAGCTAGCTTGGCCTACACATGGCACACAGCTAGCTTGGCCAACACATGGCACACAGCTAGCTTGGCCAACACATGGCACACAGCTAGCTTGGCCAATACATGGCACACAGCTAGCTTGGCCAACACATGGCACACAGCTAGCTTGGCCAACACATGGCACACAGCTAGCTTGGCCAACACATGGCACACAGCTAGCTTGGCCAACACATGGCACACAGCTAGCTTGGCCAACACATGGCACACAGCTAGCTTGGCCAACACATGGCACACAGCTAGCTTGGCCAACACATGGCACACAGCTAGCTTGGCCAACACATGGCACACAGCTAGCTTGGCCAACACATGACACACAGCTAGCTTGGCCAACACATGGCACACAGCTAGCTTGGCCAACATATGGCACACAGCTAGCTTGGCCAACACATGGCACACAGCTAGCTTGGCCAACACATGGCACACAGCTAGCTCGGCCAACACATGGCACACAGCTAGCTTGGCCAACACATGGCACACAGCTAGCTTGGCCAACACATGGCACACAGCTAGCTTGGCCAACACATGGCACACAGCTAGCTTGGCCATCACATGGCACACAGCTAGCTTGGCCAACACATGGCACACAGCTAGCTTGGCCAACACATGGCACACAGCTAGCTTGGCCAACACATGGCACACAGCTAGATTGGCCAACACATGGCACACAGCTAGCTTGGCCAACACATGGCACACAGCTAGCTTGGCCATCACATGGCACACAGCTAGCTTGGCCAACACATGGCACACAGCTAGCTTGGCCAACACATGGCACACAGCTAGCTTGGCCAACACATGGCACACAGCTAGCTCGGCCAACACATGGCACACAGCTAGCTTGGCCAACACATGGCACACAGCTAGCTTGGCCAATACATGGCACACAGCTAGCTTGGCCAACACATGGCACACAGCTAGCTTGGCCAACACATGGCACACAGCTAGCTTGGCCAACACATGGCACACAGCTAGCTTGGCCAGCACATGGCACACAGCTAGCTTGGCCAGCACATGGCACACAGCTAGCTTGGCCAACACATGGCACACAGCTAGCTTGGCCAACACATGGCACACAGCTAGCTTGGCCAACACATGGCACACAGCTAGCTTGGCCAACACATGGCACACAGCTAGATTGGCCAACACATGGCACACAGCTAGCTTGGCCAACACATGGCACACAGCTAGCTTGGCCATCACATGGCACACAGCTAGCTTGGCCAACACATGGCACACAGCTAGCTTGGCCAACACATGGCACACAGCTAGCTTGGCCAACACATGGCACACAGCTAGCTTGGCCAACACATGGCACACAGCTAGCTTGGCCAACACATGGCACACAGCTAGCTTGGCCAACACATGGCACACAGCTAGCTTGGCCAACACATGGCACACAGCTAGCTCGGCCAACACATGGCACACAGCTAGCTCGGCCAACACATGGCACACAGCTAGCTCGGCCAACACATGGCACACAGCTAGCTTGGCCAACACATGGCACACAGCTAGATTGGCCAACACATGGCACACAGCTAGCTTGGCCAACACATGGCACACAGCTAGCTTGGCCAACACATGGCACACAGCTAGCTTGGCCATCACATGGCACACAGCTAGCTTGGCCAACACATGGCACACAGCTAGCTTGGCCAACACATGGCACACAGCTAGCTTGGCCAACACATGGCACACAGCTAGCTCGGCCAACACATGGCACACAGCTAGCTCGGCCAACACATGGCACACAGCTAGCTCGGCCAACACATGGCACACAGCTAGCTTGGCCAACACATGGCACACAGCTAGCTTGGCCAGCACATGGCACACAGCTAGCTTGGCCAACACATGGCACACAGCTAGCTTGGCCAACACATGGCACACAGCTAGCTTGGCCAACACATGGCACACAGCTAGCTTGGCCAACACATGGCACACAGCTAGCTTGGCCAACACATGGCACACAGTTAGCTTGGCCATCACATGGCACACAGCTAGCTTGGCCAACACATGGCACACAGCTAGCTTGGCCAACACATGGCACACAGCTAGCTTGGCCAACACATGGCAGACAGCTAGCTTGGCCAACACATGGCACACAGCTAGCTTGGCCAACACATGGCACACAGCTAGCTCGGCCAACACATGGCACACAGCTAGCTCGGCCAACACATGGCACACAGCTAGCTTGGCCAACACATGGCACACAGCTAGCTTGGCCAACACATGGCACACAGCTAGCTTGGCCAACACATGGCACACAGCTAGCTTGGCCAACACATGGCACACAGCTAGCTTGGCCAACACATGGCACACAGCTAGCTTGGCCAACACATGGCACACAGCTAGCTTGGCCAACACATGGCACACAGCTAGCTTGGCCAACACATGGCACACAGCTAGCTTGGCCAACACATGGCACACAGCTAGCTTGGCCAACAAATGGCACACAGCTAGCTTGGCCAACACATGGCACACAGCTAGCTTGGCCAACACATGGCACACAGCTAACTTGGCCAACACATGGCACACAGCTAGCTTGGCCATCACATGGCACACAGCTAGCTTGGCCAACACATGGCACACAGCTAGCTTGGCCAACACATGGCACACAGCTAGCTTGGCCAACACATGGCACACAGCTAGCTTGGCCAACACATGGCACACAGCTAGCTTGGCCAACACATGGCACACAGCTAGCTTGGCCAACACATGGCACACAGCTAGCTTGGCCAACACATGGCACACAGCTAGCTTGGCCAACACATGGCACACAGCTAGCTTGGCCAACACATGGCACACAGCTAGCTTGGCCAACACATGGCACACAGCTAGCTTGGCCAACACATGGCACACAGCTAGCTTGGCCAACACATGGCACACAGCTAGCTTGGCCAACACATGGCACACAGCTTGCTTGGCCAACACATGGCACACAGCTAGCTTGGCCAACACATGGCACACAGCTAGCTTGGCCAACACATGGCACACAGCTAGCTTGGCCAACACATGGCACACAGCTAGCTTGGCCAACACATGGCACACAGCTAGCTCGGCCAACACATGGCACACAGCTAGCTTGGCCAACACATGGCACACAGCTAGCTTGGCCAATACATGGCACACAGCTAGCTTGGCCAACACATGGCACACAGCTAGCTTGGCCAACACATGGCACACAGCTAGCTTGGCCAACACATGGCACACAGCTAGCTTGGCCAGCACATGGCACACAGCTAGCTTGGCCAGCACATGGCACACAGCTAGCTTGGCCAACACATGGCACACAGCTAGCTTGGCCAACACATGGCACACAGCTAGCTTGGCCAACACATGGCACACAGCTAGCTTGGCCAACACATGGCACACAGCTAGCTTGGCCAACACATGGCACACAGCTAGCTTGGCCATCACATGGCACACAGCTAGCTTGGCCAACACATGGCACACAGCTAGCTTGGCCAACACATGGCACACAGCTAGCTTGGCCAACACATGGCACACAGCTAGCTTGGCCAACACATGGCACACAGCTAGCTTGGCCAACACATGGCACACAGCTAGCTTGGCCAACACATGGCACACAGCTAGCTTGGCCAACACATGGCACACAGCTAGCTTGGCCAACACATGGCACACAGCTAGCTTGGCCAACACATGGCACACAGCTAGCTTGGCCAGCACATGGCACACAGCTAGCTTGGCCAGCACATGGCACACAGCTAGCTTGGCCAACACATGGCACACAGCTAGCTTGGCCAACACATGGCACACAGCTAGCTTGGCCAGCACATGGCACACAGCTAGCTTGGCCAACACATGGCACACAGCTAGCTTGGCCAACACATGGCACACAGCTAGCTTGGCCAACACATGGCACACAGATAGCTTGGCCAACACATGGCACACAGCTAGCTTGGCCAACACATGGCACAGAGCTAGCTTGGCCAACACATGGCACACAGCTAGCTTGGCCAACACATGGCACACAGCTAGCTTGGCCAACACATGGCACACAGCTAGCTTGGCCAACACATGGCACACAGCTAGCTTGGCCAACACATGGCACACAGCTAGCTTGGCCAACACATGGCACACAGCTAGCTTGGCCAACACATGGCACACAGCTAGCTTGGCCAACACATGGCACACAGCTAGCTTGGCCAGCACATGGCACACAGCTAGCTTGGCGAACACATGGCACACAGCTAGCTTGGCCAACACATGGCACACAGCTAGCTTGGCCAACACATGGCACACAGCTAGCTTGGCCAACACATGGCACACAGCTAGCTTGGCCAACACATGGCACACAGCTAGCTTGGCCATCACATGGCACACAGCTAGCTTGGCCAACACATGGCACACAGCTAGCTTGGCCAACACATGGCACACAGCTAGCTTGGCCAACACATGGCACACAGCTAGCTTGGCCAACACATGGCACACAGCTAGCTTGGCCAACACATGGCACACAGCTAGCTTGGCCAACACATGGCACACAGCTAGCTCGGCCAACACATGGCACACAGCTAGCTCGGCCAACACATGGCACACAGCTAGCTCGGCCAACACATGGCACACAGCTAGCTTGGCCAACACATGGCACACAGCTAGCTTGGCCAACACATGGCACACAGCTAGATTGGCCAACACATGGCACACAGCTAGCTTGGCCAACACATGGCACACAGCTAGCTTGGCCAACACATGGCACACAGCTAGCTTGGCCATCACATGGCACACAGCTAGCTTGGTTAACACATGGCACACAGCTAGCTTGGCCAACACATGGCACACAGCTAGCTTGGCCAACACATGGCACACAGCTAGCTCGGCCAACACATGGCACACAGCTAGCTCGGCCAACACATGGCACACAGCTAGCTCGGCCAACACATGGCACACAGCTAGCTTGGCCAACACATGGCACACAGCTAGCTTGGCCAGCACATGGCACACAGCTAGCTTGGCCAACACATGGCACACAGCTAGCTTGGCCAACACATGGCACACAGCTAGCTTGGCCAACACATGGCACACAGCTAGCTTGGCCAACACATGGCACACAGTTAGCTTGGCCATCACATGGCACACAGCTAGCTTGGCCAACACATGGCACACAGCTAGCTTGGCCAACACATGGCACACAGCTAGCTTGGCCAACACATGGCAGACAGCTAGCTTGGCCAACACATGGCACACAGCTAGCTTGGCCAACACATGGCACACAGCTAGCTTGGCCAACACATGGCACACAGCTAGCTTGGCCAACACATGGCACACAGCTAGCTTGGCCAACACATGGCACACAGCTAGCTTGGCCAACACATGGCACACAGCTAGCTTGGCCAACACATGGCACACAGCTAGCTTGGCCAACACATGGCACACAGCTAGCTTGGCCAACACATGGCACACAGCTAGCTTGGCCAACACATGGCACACAGCTAGCTTGGCCAACACATGGCACACAGCTAGCTTGGCCAACACATGGCACACAGCTAGCTTGGCCAACACATGGCACACAGCTAGCTTGGCCAACACATGGCACACAGCTTGCTTGGCCAACACATGGCACACAGCTAGCTTGGCCAACAAATGGCACACAGCTAGCTTGGCCAACACATGGCACACAGCTAGCTTGGCCAACACATGGCACACAGCTAGCTTGGCCAACACATGGCACACAGCTAGCTTGGCCATCACATGGCACACAGCTAGCTTGGCCAACACATGGCACACAGCTTGCTTGGCCAACACATGGCACACAGCTAGCTTGGCCAACACATGGCACACAGGGCTGCTGGGATAACGGTACATAGGGGTGGGGGAAGCAAGGCAGGAATGCACAACGTACAGCCAGAGCCAAAAACATTAAATAGGGCAGCCACAAAGCTGTCCCATTACAAAACGGACACATTTTTTGACAAACCCTGGTGCGCTATGAAACTTGTGTCGTGTAAACGGAAAATTGTGCACAATTACTTGTCAACTACGGTTGCGCGCAAGGGTTGCACATCTTTTCTCGTTTGGAACATGTTCTATAATTCAACGAAACTTGTGTGAAACCAACCAATCACAGCCCAGTATTCAAGCGCCTGTCAAATCGTCACTGCGACACAGGTACGTCCTTTCGGTAACAACAGGCACGTGGAAAAGTGAACATCAGCTGTTTTAGCGCCAAGTTGAACCAAGGAAAAGTGTGTCCATGTAAATGGTTCACAATATTTTCAGCACAGGGTTGTGCAACACGGTTAGGGTTTGTCAAAAAATGTGTCCGTGTAATTCAGGCTTTACTCTCTCCCGTCTTGCTGCAATAATTGAGCCGCTTATTGCGAAAGTGGTGTAAGTAAGAATTCTTCAACCTAGGCTAAATGGATTTGAAGTTCGAGGCCCAGATTCCCAAAAATCTTAACTTTAATGCCATATTAGAGGCAATACGGTATTAACTATGTATTCGATGAGAGGAAATTGTTACTGGTTTAAGCAGTTACCAGTATCTCCCCGGAGATCCCCCTTGTCCCACCCGGGGAAGCAGGGAGAATGTGTGACCGAATAGCTCAGTTGGTAGAGCACCTGCCCGGCAAGCAGGAGGTCCCGGGTTCGTATCACGGTTCGGGTGCACATTTTTCCAGCTTCGCCTCCCTTCCAACTATGTATTCGTTGATATTTTTACTCATAATTATGAAATAGATTCATGTTGTAATTTTTTATTTGTAACCGAATGAGTGTTTTGTTTTTCTGCCATCAAAATTGAAATTCATGAGTTGGTAGTTCGTGAGGGGGCAGTCCCTGCTGTGGCATCTTCTCTCACGGGCTGGACTGTAGCATGAGTTGGTAGTTCGTGAGGGGGCAGTCCCTGCTGTGGCATCTTCTCTCACGGGCTGGACTGTAGCATGAGTTGGTAGTTCGTGAGGGGGCAGTCCCTGCTGTGGCATCTTCTCTCACGGGCTGGACTGTAGCATGAGTTGGTAGTTCGTGAGGGGGCAGGCCCTGCTGTGGCATCTTCTCTCACGGGCTGGACTGTAGCATGAGTTGGTAGTTCGTGAGGGGGCAGTCCCTGCTGTGGCATCTTCTCTCACGGGCTGGACTGTAGCATGAGTTGGTAGTTCGTGAGGGGGCAGTCCCTGCTGTGGCATCTTCTCTCGCGGGCTGGACTGTAGCATGAGTTGGTAGTTCGTGAGGGGGCAGTCCCTGCTGTGGCATCATCTCTCACGGGCTGGACTGTAGCATGAGTTGGTAGTTCGTGAGGGGGCAGTCCCTGCTGTGGCATCTTCTCTCACGGGCTAGACTGTAGCGCTGCAGCAGAAAGTGCATTCTCTCATGGGACAGAGTGCGATATCAATATCACCATAGGTCTCCCTCATAACCAATCCCGATCGGCACGCAGATCTGCTTCTGGCTGATCGAGAACAACCTGCAAGTGCTGATCGCGGCGTGCGACACGTTCCGCGCGGGCGCCGTCGAGCAGCTGCGCACGCACACGCGCCACCTCAACGCGCTGCACCCCGCCGAGAAGCACGGCGGCCGCCAAATGGCGCAGCTCTACGAGAAGGTACGCGGCCGCAAAGCCCAGAGTCCCCGGCTGCGTTGATAATAATAATAATAATGTGTTTTTGTTCAAGGAACAAAACCAAGTAGCAATGTTGTACATAGTTTGTTCATTGGGTTTATCGGTTTAGGCAGAGTCCCACCGCTATTGCTTGGGTGTCTGCGTAGCCACCGAGGGTTAAATAGGGGAAATCCTGCCTTGGGGGTGCCCAAGTACCCTACAGCGCCACTACGTCATAGCAATCGCCACGTTCGAAAACGAGCGCCCGGAAGAGCTGCTGGCGCTGTCTGGCGAGAGAAACCGACACTTCAGGTTGCGGCCTCGATGGCTACGCAGACACCCTGGCATTAGCGGTGGGACTCTGCCTAAACCTATAAACCTAATGGTTTGTTATAGAATAAGTCAAGATAATAAAATAAAATAACACGATAACATCGATCTACTAGATAAATATATTTAGAGGTGTAATATTTTAGTTGGGTGTTGTTGAGACTTGAGAGCATAGATTTCATTCAGAGAATAAGGGAAGGGAGGGAAGCCAAGGAAGGCTTGTTCCGCATTGATCCTTCAGTGATTGGGGGAGGTTGTTGAATAAGACCTGTCCAATGTAGAGCGGACTTTTTTCATATATTCGCGTACTACAATTGCAACTGCAATTGCATCTCACGCTTTGCATGCGCATAGAGGCCATGCGCCCCTGGCCCTGAAACGCATTTGAATTTCCAATGGTTCACGTTTCCCACAGCCTGCCAGCCATGCAACGGCCATAAGAACCAATGGTCCAGCTAGAAAGCTGTGCGATGGTGAAGTGAAACTAATCCCAGTGTTCCTGCTCTTGCCGCCAGGGCTACGGCAAAGACGCGGCCGGCATCGCGATGGAAGCCATCAGCTGCGCCAAGGAGCAGCGCGTGGACGTCGTGCTCATCGACACCGCGGGCCGCATGCAGGACAACGAGCCGCTCATGCGAGCGCTCGCCAAGGTACACGAGCGCTTGGTCTGGTCTGCGGCACGTTCCGGGATGGCAAATACTATGAAACCATTTACCAAATGCACCACCTTCTTAACACATTCCTAAGCTAACTCATTTAAGCAATTTTATCTCAACTGGTATGTTAGAGCCAAGGAAAGAGAAGACAAAACAACTTCTCAATAACACTTCTTTATTTCACATTTGTCATCTTATCATTTTAAATGATCATTCCAATAAATGATCATTCCAATCTGTTTGTAAGGCACAAAGAGCTTTACTGTGTGTATGTATATTATTGTATACAATATACATATATTTAGTATGATTTAGTATCCTGATGATTAAGTGTGATTTAGTATCCGCTCCAGGGCTAGCAGTCCCTATTGCATTCGTTTTGCCCCATGCATCGTCGAGAAGGCACCTCCCACTGTGTCACAAGGCATGCAAAAGTGACTACCAGCTCTACAGCAGAAACCGCATTCTCTCACGGGCGTATTTGTATCGAAACAATAATTGCCAACGTGGCCTCCCTCGCCGCTCGCAGCTGATCAAGGTGAACCAGCCGGACCTGGTGCTGTTCGTGGGCGAGGCGCTGGTGGGCAACGAAGCCGTGGACCAGCTCGTCAAGTTCAACCAGGCGATCGCCGACCACTCGTCAGCCGACAATCCGCACCTCATCGACGGCATCGTGCTCACCAAGTTCGACACCATCGACGACAAGGTGGGCCTCCAAAACGGTTGCTGATTTTCCATTGCAGTGGTTCGAACGTTTGGTCTTTAGACCTCTTGAGCTCATGGGGCTGTATGAGCCGATTGACTCTCAAAGATCCATTGACTTTGGTCATAAAGTACTGCCGGCTAGCAAATTTAAATGGAAATGGTATTCGAACAAAAGGTATAATTGGAGTAGGCTGGTGTTGTAATTCAGTAAACAGGTTGCCTATATGAAGCAATTTTTGAAAGGTGGGCGTGTGCTGATGAATCTCACGTAGCCAATACGGGAGGAGGGGAACGGGAAATACGTAGGTAGCCAACTCCTGTCGAAAAGCACCAGGGGGGCCACTGGCTTAACGTCTCCACTCCAAGCCACGAACCCATCCAATGCCTGGCTCGGCACAGTTTTGCTCATCTTCAACGATCGCAGAGGACCGGTGTTTTGAACCGTTGGTTGTGTTTGCCCGCAGGTCGGAGCTGCGATCTCCATGACGTACATCACGGGCCAGCCGATCGTGTTCGTCGGCACCGGGCAGACTTACACCGATCTCAAATCGCTCAACGCTAAGGCTGTCGTGCACGCCCTCATGAAGTAAATGCCCTTTTGAAGGAAAGACCCTCATGAAAGAGTATTGAAGAGTATTTGAAGGCATTGCCTTCGTGAAGTACCTAAATGCCCTGTTGAAGGAAAGGCTCTTCCGTAGGGAAGGCCTTCATAAAGAGAATGTGCTCATTAAGGAAGCTGACACTTTCTTGAAGTGAGCACATCCGTGAGTACCACTTTATAAAGAGAACCTCAAGGCATTCCCTATTTAACTAAATGCCAATGCATGATGCGCCCTCTGAAGTGAACTCACAAGAGACAGCTACTTTTATACACCTTTTCACTCATTTTTGATTCGTATATAGAGGTATCTAACATTTCGGTGTTGGCTATAAGTATTTAATGCCCTGTTTTTTTTTTTTTTTTTGGAAAGGTATGTTTATGTACTGTATAGTATAGTATGTACATGATTTCAGCATTTTATTGAGATTCTACACATATATCTTGATTATGCTACTAGTTTTCTATGGTATACGGCAGAAAGCACCAAAGCTGTTTTCACAGCTTCAATGTAGTTAATGTAATAGTTAGTTTGGAGTACTACTGTAATAAGCATGAATTTGCTTGGAATGGTAGTAAATCACGGAACAGGGCAACCAGGATATTCGAGAGCCTCCTGAACAAATAGCATAAAGTGGTCTCTTCAAACACCCGTACTGTTTCGTAGGTACATAGAAATATAACTCTACTGTTCACCATTCAATGGCTTAGATTCGATTCCAATTTATAGTGTTATTGCAGCAAACAAATATTCGTTTTACGATGGGAACTGATGCCTTTTGGAAAAAGTGTCCAAGCAAAAAGTAGAACCAACAGCAGAAGGATGAGATTTTAAAATACACTTACTCCTTAAATATCAGGGAAGCAAGAAATAAAATAAACTTTGAGATGAAAGTGCAATTGTGTATTTCTGTCATGTCTGTTTAATTGACCTGAAACATATAGTCCCCCACTCTCAGTCATAACTCATAATTATTAAAAGTGTTAAATATTACATTCCAATCAACGCCTTTTACGTTATACCTAGTTGCTGGGAGAAATGTGTGTGGATTTGAAACACTGTCTTGAGATTAAAACAATTATTTTACACATAAACTGCACTGGGCTGGTGTTCGAAGTCTTCAAAGATCCTTCTTGAGTGAGGACCTCGTGAGGAAATCGTTGACGAGGTGAATGGAGCTTACTTGATCCTGATGCAAACTAGGGCTTTGTGAACACGATTTTTGTTGCGTTGCAGATGAGTATATTTTTCGTAGAAGATAAAATAACAAGATTGTAGATAAAAACACATAGGTGAATGTGATATTGAATAAAACCTTTATTATATATACCTATTATATTCATATTGAATAATAAGCAATGCTGGAAAAATGTGCAACTAAAACCAGGAATGCACCACCTCAACTCTCCTGATTGCCAGTCAGGTGGAAGATCAGTTCCTGGTCAATGGTTGTGTAATGAGTGGCAAAAGCAGAGTTACTTTTCGTCTTCCCGGGTGCATTTATTTTAAGATTTTATTAAATCGCTGGAGGCAAGGACAGTAGGATCGTAACCAATCGATCAAGCGGACTCGATGAGTGAGAGGAGAAATTTGTGTACATGAAGTAAAAGGATAATATTTTATTATAACTTATCATACGTAACTATATGAACCTGTAGGTACGATATTTTCCTTGCCAAAGATGAAGCAATTCTCCAAATTCATGCCGGCACATACCCGCACACAGCGTGGACATAACATTATTTTATTCTCAGATCAACGTTTTCTCATGAGAGAACATTCGTGATGCTTTCGACAGACTATGTGGAGAATAAAATGCTTTTACGTTCATGCCGCACGCCAGTACTTGCCAGCATGAATTAGCAGAATCGCTGCATCTTATGAATAAAAAATACCATATGGATTCGTATAGGTTTATTTGTATTTGTGATATAATCTTGTAGGTTCTGCATATATAGGATAATATTCTCCTCCCATCTCACATGTCCGCTTGGCCTCGTAGTTACGGTGCTGGCCTCTCAATGCAGTTCCAGCGATCAAACCCAGTTCAGGTAGATGTTTTTGCAACTTGACTAGCTCGTGGAAATCGATCGCAATGCTGCAATCGCCCTGGTAGCCAGTTGACGCTTTTACCTCCTCTCCAAGGACTTGTAATTTTAATGCGAAAGCGCACATTGGTAGCTTATATACGTTATTTCTACATCATCTTTCATCAGCCGGTGTGGCGCAGTGGTTAGCCCACTTGGATGACAACTCGAAGGTCCTCAGATCAAATCCGGGAACTTGCAAAAAAGTTGTGCAGGAAGTAGTTGTGCAAGGGGTATTTTTTTTGACTCGGTCAATACAGAGACTTAGCAATTCCTGCAAAAGTATCTGCCATGGTGCTCCAGCGTCCGGGACGATCTCACATGGCGTTGAAGCCACCGAAGGGGCACGGCGAAGTCAGGCCACGTCCGTCGCCACCCACTCTGGACCCCCATAGGGGGTCTCGTGGAATTACGGCAAGCAGTACAGTGGACGCTGATGGACAAAACTCTCGCGAGTTGTTGTCGAAAATCTTCGCCGACGCCGGGGTTCGAACCCGGGCCAGTCTAGTAAATGAATGATTACTAGGCTGAACGCTTATCCAAGGGACCACCAGAGCAGATGATAAAAGCTAAATTTTTTTTTCAATATGAATTACATAGGAGCCGGAATTAAGAATAAAGCGCACTCTAGGAGCCTAGGTTCATCACCTGGCTACTAGAGTGCGCTAAGAACTGAGTCGGGACACGGAGGCGGGAATCAAACTGAACATGCCGACTGAATTTCACTGGGCTGTGTGTGCTGGATCGGCGGTGCCGGGTCGGCGGAGGTGTCTTATCTGAAGTGTTCTTCGGCCCTTTGGTAATGTCTTGCCCCGTTGGAGGCGGCGAAGGTTCCTGTTGTACTCAGCTACATGAGTCTTGGTTCCCTGAACACGAGGAGCTACAAGTTTAACTTTCAATCTTGAATAACTCCCCAAGTTTTGACTTGAGAAAGAAACAGGTGTGTGCATTGGACTCCCACTACCTATATTGACACCCTTTGTGGGGCGAAGAGAGTTGGTCAAACTTCCTAATGTTGTTCCTTTGAATTGTGAATAGCTCCACTACTTTTAGCTGTGAAAGGAAACCTGCGTGTGCATTGGACTCCTCGTGAAATTCTACCCCTATCTACACCCCTTGCAGGGTGAAAGATTTTCGAACTGGAAATATCGTTCTGATCGAAATTTTTGATTTTCGAACATTTGCCCATACTTTGATCTAATGGTTAGTTGACCACCCTCAGCACGTTAAGCTACTCAGATTTGACGCAACTCCAATACTTTGGCCGTAAGGTCGATTTCAAACTTTCAAACTTGAATAACTCCCCCAGTTTTGACTTGAGAAAGAAACAGGTGTGTGCATTGGACTCCCCATGAAATTCTACCCCTATTGACACCTATTGTGGGGCGAAGAGAGTTGGTCAAAATTCATAATTTTGTACATTTGAATTGTGAATAGCTCCCCCAGATTTAGCTTTAGAAGGAAACAGGTGCTTGCATTGGACTCCCCGTGAAATTCTACCCCTATCTACACCCCTTGCGGAACGAAAAGAGCAAGTCAAGAATTTTGACCTGAAAAAATCGAAAAAAATCGTGATGTATACATCACGGTTTTTCTCGATTTTGGAAGAATCGCCCATACTTTGGCCTAAGGGGTAGTTAAGCACCCTGATCACGATGAGCTACTTAGATTTGACGCAACTCTATTACTTTGGCCGCAAGAAAGATTTCAAACTTTAAATCTGGAATAACTTCCACAGTTTTAATTTGATAAAGAAACAGTGGTGTGCATTGGACTCCCCGTGAAATTCTACCCATATTGGTACCTTTCGCGTGGCAAAAGAAATATTTCTCCCCCTAGGCTTATTCGGGGTTAAGCAACATTGCATCGAATCGGTGCGTTGGATGGGTGACCGTCACGATTTTCGAAGGTTCACCCATACTTTGGTCCAGGGGAAGTTGACCACCCTGAACACGATGCGCTACTCAAATTTGACTCAACCAAACGCAACTAATACTTTGGCCACCGGTGGCCAAAGTGTTAGACAACAGAGTATAGACGCAGCATTGTGGAGAATCCGGAAGTTGCAAAGTTCCCAGAATTGGGTGAGGAATAGGGATTAAGTGGCCTCAAAATGATGGGTTGCATGTCTGCAGGAAAAAACTAAATGTTACGCAATGTCTTATTGCGACCTACATACACATTGTATTATTTTGTCTGCATACCATTAAACGCAATCTCCAAAAATGTGCACCAAAAAAAATACGCAGTTCCAATTCATCGAGTACGAGCTGACATTGTGAGTATTATATTATTTTATTGATGATTTCAGGAAACAGCTGACAATTATATCACTTCAGACTTCACTGGGGGGAAGCAAAATGAAAAAGTTTACTATGAACGAGGAAATTATTGCTTGACCTAGGTACCTATGAAGAGCTGCCATCTCTGTGATTTTACGAAATTTTCTGTCAATTCTAACATTTACTTTTGTTATCAAACATTATCATTTATTATTATATAGACGTAACATTATTATGAGATATTTATTAATTTTCTTACAATCATGTGACTGACTTCATCAGCCATGTAGGTGAGTTCACCTTAAAGCTTCTTCACGCGTATTTCTGTCTTGAGTTTCGACGACTTCTCTTTGACGGTCTGCGCGCAGCCCTCGCGGCTCCTCTGCAAGAAGGAAAAGCTCGGCCGATGCACTGCTCATGTTAAACAATGCTATAGATCAACAGAAAGCGTCTGCGTCCTTTCAAAACCCTGACATGATCGGGATTTCCGAGTTCATTATTTGATACAAATAGAAGCCTATGATTTGATAAGCACAGCACGCGAAGCTATTGGACCTATTGGATCGTCAACAGTTGTGCCATAAGTTCTTTAAATCTACTACCCTTAGCAAGACTGGTTGCTAAAAGTGTTTTATTTAGTTGCCGAATTTCCACTTTTACCCGCTAGGTTATTAAATATTGATCAAATTTTCCCAATTTTCAGAAAAAACAAATACCCAACTCCCTTTTAGAACAAAAAGGTAAAGAAGAAGCCACTCACCGCGCTTGAAAAGGTCTTCAAGCGCCTGGGGATGTCCTGGAAGCACATGAGCTGGATGTCCTGGAGTCCTGAGCTCCCGTGGCTCCCGTATCGATCGGGTGGCCGAAATCGCTCAGTACGACGGTGTCGACAGCGAGTCCGTCTGGTCGGTCTGCCGCAAGTCTACGCGGCGGCTGTCGGTCCACAGGTCACCTTGGTGGCCTTCGCCCGGTGCGAGGTCCTCGGCGAGGTCCAGGTGGTCGACCCGCGTCCCGGCCAAGCCGAGAGTGATCTGCGGGTACCGGAGAGTGCGAGGAGTTTGTTGAGAGAAAAGCTTCGCGTGCCTCCTCGATGGTGAAGAAGTCTGATCAGGTTAAGGCTATTGGTGTGGTTGTTGGTGATTATTTCATGAACCTTTATTTTAACTTTCTATTGGTATTTAGTGGTTACAAATCACACAATTTGTTGCTAAAAGTGTGAGGATTCCGGTGACCCTGGTTTCGTTGCAATCGGACAAACGGTGTGGCCAGAAGTTAGTATCCAGTAGGAGTTGAATTCTGTGCATGGAAAGCTGCCCGAGTATACGCTCAATATTTCAAAGTAATATGGTTGTTATAAAATGCTTGAAAATACTAGATGAGTGAATATTTTTTGAGATTTGCAAACTCACAATTTGTTGCCTAAAGTGTGAGGATTCCGGTGACCCTGGTTTCGTTGCAATCGGACAAACGGTGTGGCCAGAAGTTAGTATCCAGTAGGAGTTGAATTCTGTGCATGGAAAGCTGCCCGAGTATACGCTCAATATTTCAAAGTAATATGGTTGTTATAAAATGCTTGAAAATACTAGATGAGTGAATATTTTTTGAGATTTGCAAACACACAATTTGTTGCCAAAAGTGTGACGATTCCGTAGAAATGGGTTTCGTTGCAATCGGACAAAAGGTGTGGCCACAAGTTGGTATCCAGTAGGAGGTAAAATTTGAGCGGGAAGTGGCCCGAGTAAGCACTCCCTCCAATAGTCTTAAGCTGTTTTCAGTTCCCTTGCGCTTTGCGGTGTCAGCAAGCGGCCAGCTTCTCCCGTTTTGGCGAATGGCGATTGATCCACCGTGCAAGTTCTGGCCGTGTTGGTGAGGTAAAGGGGATCGGCGGTGTCGGCGGTGCGGGTACGACTCGGTGACTCTGCCTCACGTGTTGCACGCCGCCTCCTGCCAGCGGCGCCAAAACCTTGCGAAGGCCGTGCCAGCACGCGCTGGGATGCTAAGGAAGAACCTCACCGTCGCTATATCAGCGGGCTCCGGTCGGAGTCGCGTCCAGACTTGGTACTCGTCGACGGGTACACAGGGTCCTCCCCATTGTCGGCGTCACCATTCCGTTCGAGAACCGACCGGAAGCTTCCCACCTGCACTATTTCGCAACTCTGACTATGCCGTTCTCGGTTACAAAGTTAAAAAATTAACATGGTAAACAATAGGGATTTTATCCATCAGAACCGATAACGGCATGACGTAAAAGTTACAAAATCGCTAGGCAGAACGGCGGGCCAAGGTGGAAACTAACGCACACCTGGCACCGGAATTCACGCGTGCTGGTTGGGCTGTCCAAGTGGATGCCTTCATCGTGGGCCCCAGTGTTGGATTGGCCCGCTAGACGACCGGGCAATTGCCCGAATGCCCGGTGGGGTTTCGGTATGGTTTTTGGCCGGTTCAATTTTATCCAAGAAATTTTGCTTAAAAAAAATTAAATGTGAAAAACACATCATGACTAAAAACATTCCCCTGATTCGAAGTGTGGGCCAGCTGATGACCGCTCTTGGGGTCGTGGGCCGACAGGACGGAAGGAATCGAATCGTATATCGTGTTTGTCCGCCAGTCTTTTCTTCTGGTTCCTTTCTAAAAGTGTTTAGAGAGCAAAACTAAGAAAATAGGTTATTCGCTACAATGGTTTCAGCGTGTGGGATTCACTGACCTTGAAAAATAAAACACTTGTTTTCGCTAATAGTTGATATTTTATTGTCCTTCCGAATAGATATTGCTTCCGAGTGTTGATTTCCTGAAATTATTAGTACCTACTCTGTATCTATGTTCCAGCGGTGAGATTTTCCAAAGCAACAGAAAACATTGTCCCATGCCCATACATTTTGTGCATTTTTTGTGCAAATTTTTTCTCCCGTCCCTCTCTCTGGAGTTGCTCCCTCTCCCTCTCAGGGGGGGGGGTTGGGCCGACTTTATTTGAAATGCCGAGGCCGGTTTTTAACAACAATCCAACCCTGTCCCTGGGATCCTGGGATCCAGACAATGGACCGGTTCTCAAGTGGCCGGACATTAGTTCCTTGGGACACAGAGGCCCAAGTTAATCCGAAAGAAAGGCAATGGCGCGTTTTTTAAGAAATGAAAGTTTTTAAATCCGAAAACAAGGCGGCGACGTTTTTTAGGGAATGGATATTTTGAAAAGTTAAGTCGAAACGAAGACAGATTTTAGGGGATGGCTTATTTGAAGCGAGACTGGACACTGGTGACGGGGGGGGGGGGGGGGGCAACAGATATTTTGTGTGTGCTCTGAAGCCTCTGATTTGATGTTATTGTTACGCCACTGATTTCCAAATAAATGATATCCCAAGATAAGTGAATGATATTCAAGGATGGTAGGTTGGAACGATGGGTGAGCAAGGTTTACTGTGACAGTAAGCTGAACACTTTTAGTGCAACTTATATTTCAGTTGAAACAATAGAGTGACATACAGTGTTGAAGTGCTATTTTTGAAGTGCAAATTTTATACTCAGGAAGTAATATCGATTTTTTGTGGCACCTGCGATTCGATTGAATGCAAAATATCACTTGCAATGCGCAAAATTATTGATATTTAGTTTAGACCCAGAAATCTGGCATCATTGGTAATTAAGAAAGTTTCGACCCAAAAGTAGCCGAGCGTAAAACCGTTAGGTTCCATTGCTTTCTGTCGATCTTCAATGGCTGCCAGCAGCTTTTGCAACAGCTTTTCCAGTAGCTTTGCCGGCAGCTTTTCCGGCAGCTTTCCTAGCAGATTTCCTGTTGGCTTTTCCGACAGCTTTTGCTTCGGACTTCTTTCTGGCTGGCCCAGAAGCACTGCGAGCCTTTCCTGTAGCCTTCCTCGACGACATTCTCTTCTGCACAGGGAAAGAGAGGTGTTGTTAACAGACGCGGACTTAACGATCAGCATTTCAGCTAACTGCCTGCATATAGCTCCAAACTTGAAGAGTGTATTTAGTGTAGAGGCACCTGCGGCTCGGAGAGGCCCTTATTGTGACTTTTTGGACCCTTTCGTCACTTTTGAAAATACATGCCATTATGACACTTCCTAACAGTTCTCGAGGTTATACAAAGTGTGTGATTACAGTTGAAAACCCCTAATTCCTTTCTTGAAGACTAATTTGTACGTGCGGAATTTTGAGCATTTTCTGGCGTATTTCGTCAATCTAAAAACGCTCTTTTTCAAATTTGTATAATATAATTTATTAAATAAGTATAGTGTACAAAAGTTTGATTATTATAAAACATTACGGAAAATACTTCTATACGTTAGTTTGTTTTACTGAGCTGCATGAGTTCGAAAGCATAAAACTTAACCCCAGCTAACTTTTGAAAACTTGTCCCAGTGTAAATTAAACTTTTTCTTTAAAAGCATCATTGTTTCAAGTCTCAACACTTTCGCTCCTTGATCTCAGTGAAAATTGCATGGTCATTCTTATTGGCCACTGGAATTTAGAAGTGCACAGATATTTGGCTGCTTAGAAAATTGACGACATACGAATACAGACAATAATATCATTGAAAGGTTTGATCCATGAAAGCACACATCTGTTAATCAGACGACTTGTTTGACGTTCATGCCCAATACAAATTCGCACCCCTGATTTGTTCTTGTCACGTATTCACCTGGCCTGCTGTCAACAGTTAATTGGGAATTTAACTTTTTTTTTCGCACGCGAAATTTCACTGCCTGTTGTTAGCTCAAGTAGGTGCTGAAAGAGTGTGACGAGGACCCTTTAGCTCCAGATTCTTGCGACGCCCCTGGTTTTAATCAAATTGGCCTACTTAGGTGCTCCCATTATATATCATTACCCTTACCTTTTTCTTTTCTTCAACGTCTTCTTTATCATCATCACCAGCATCACCATCATCATCCCCATCATCCCCATCAACACCATCATCATCCCCATCAACACCATCATCATCACCATCTTCACCATCATCATCATCACCATCTTCACCATCATCATCATCACCATCTTCACCATCGTCATCATCACCATCAACACCACCGTCATCATCACCACCATCAGCGTCACCACTATCGCCGTCTTCCATGTCATTTTCATCGTCCATCTCCATCTCATCATCGTCCTTGCCCATTGTAGGAGCCTTGTAATCCCCATTATAATAATCATCGTCTCCCAGTTTCTGTAACCAGGACACATTTGATCTTTAAGTCTGATATATTATGACTTATATATTATGACAGCTGATATATTATTGGTTGCTCGCAGGTTTTAGTCATTTGTGGAGCCGTTATGGAAGTGATGTTTCGGTGAAAGCTCTTTTGAAACGGAAGTGCAGTCCTGAAAAGGACTCTCTCCGACGTTTCGGGTCTTCAGGGCGAGACTGGGTAAGACTTTGTGCTGGTTTCTCAGTGGCCCGTTAAAATACTAACGGTCCATTAGCAAGGAAATTAAAGGTTCTGATTGGACGTTGCTAATCAAAGAAGTAAACGGTTGTCGTTTTGGTCGATTTTCGCATAAATTTCTCATTCAGAGGGAACGTCTGCTGGCTACAAATAATTTACAAAAATTTTGAAAAAAAATACACGCGTTGTTAAAGAGCTGCTGAATGGCGGATACAATTTTTTTTCGTCGTTTTTTTTTTAACTTGCAGATGGGGTAATTTTCTAAAAGTGCCTAAAATGGCCTAAAATGGCATTTTTAGAAAATTCCCCCAGCTGAAAGTTTTTAAAAAACCACGAAAAAAAATAGTATCCGCCATTCAGCAGCTCTTTTACAACACGTGTATTTTTTTTCAAAATTTTTGTAAATAATTTGTAGCCAGGAGACGTTCCCTATGAATGTGAAATTTATGCGAAAATCGACCAAAACGACAACCGTTTACTTCTCTCTTAACAGACCATTAGTTATTTAACGTGTCACTGAAAAACCGCGTCTAAGCGCCGTTTTATCAGTGGCCCGTTGAGACACTTACGAACCATGAGCACGAAAATTAGAGGCTCCTATTGGTCGCTGAACCCCCAGGTCTGAGACTACAAAATATGAGGCGGAGCGCACTCCACCGAAACTTCGGAACAAGTCGTTTTTAGGACTGCAATTCCATTCCACAAGATTTTTCACCGAAATACCACTTCCCTAATAAAGCATTGTTCAACACCGGTTTGCTGAGGGCATGCGAACCTGAGGTTAACCTAAATCAGAGAACATTTCCGTTAAAACGGCAAACGCTGATAAAATGTAGGTAGTCATGGGTTTACTTTTTTCAAGTGTATAGTCGTGACTTTGCGCTCCTTGGCAGCTTCTAGCTTAGCGTGATGCGCCGCCGGATGATCTGCCTTGGCTGCTGCTGCTCCTTTGTGGCCAGGACTGGCCCCGTCCAGCCTGGCGTGCTGGGCAGATTTTGAAGTGGGCTTCGAATCTGCAATTACGAAGCGATTGGCGATTATTTGCGATTCCTTGCGATTCTAGACATCTGACACATCGCCGATAAAAGTCAAAGAGCTTCCTTGAGCTGAGCGCCAGTGATGTCGTGTTGAATGCTTTGGAAGTAAAACTAGACCTTAGGTCAGTGATGTCGTGTTGACAGAATGGGAAGTTAAACTAGACCGCATGTCAGTGATGTCATGTTGAATGCATTGGAAGTAAAACTAAACCGCATGTCAGTGATGTCATGTTGTATGCATTGGAAGTAAAACTAGACCTTAGGTCAGTGATGTCGTGTTGACAGAATTGGAAGTAAAACAAGACCTTAGGCCAGTGGTCTTACCAGATAGCGAGATTACTACGATGAGCAGCACACAGGCCAAGAACAGTTTGGCGTGACCCAGCGCCATCTTGGTGAAGCGGTCAAATTGGTTCGTTCAAGGTGCTGAGAGCGACTCGAAATGTGCAGAACACTGCAATAAACTCACTATTTATAGGAAAACTGGTAAAAATTGACCTTTACTATAAGTACAATGGTATATTATATTCATACATCAATCCTCTTGACACTCCTGTCACTAGGTTTCTTATTTATTGTGTATTCCATATAGTAATTTCAAAATTATTATATTTTCTTATTTATCGTATATTGAGATATTTTATATTTCTTTTCTTTTCTTCTGTTTATGACAGTGGAATATTTCTTATATCTTATTGATTTAATTTTCTAATTAAGTATCAAGTGCTGAGATATTACAAATTTATTATATAGTTATGGTTACATTATTTGTTTACTTAAAGCGGTAGCGCATTATATAGTCCGGCAATTAATGCCTAATTGCGTACTTAATTACTTGTATTTATCTGAGCAGCTTGACATCAAATTCCCCGACGAACTATGATAATCAATTAGTTCCAGGATTTAGATAATGATGTAACAAAAGCGTCCTTCATATATGATATCGATACCCTATTGCAAAACCTCGTATCTGCAAATCTGGAAAAAATACACGTCATCATACAGTTTGAAAAAAGTCTTGAATGAACTTTGCAGAACTTGAATGAATAATCAAAAGAAGACACTTCATTGCATTCTTAAAGTATAAAAACAAATTATTGAAATATCCACAACTCACAAGTAATATTTTGAACGCGTTTTGTTCGGTCTACTCTGCAACATTTCACGCTTTTTTACGCAGTTAGGGTATCTGTATGGTGTCACAACCCTTCATCAGAGAATTCCTTTGTGAACTTGTGAAAACAGGGTCACATTAACCTGTTTGTATGTTTAGTTTTAACTTGCAAATTTGTAGGTCAGAAATGAGACACTCACCGTGAGGAGCACGGGCCCATACTGGTAGTTGATGAGCGTAGCGAGCGAAGCGAGCGGAGCGAAATCATCAATTTCACTACTGCTAAAAAAAAGCACTTGTGTGTGTGTGTGTGTGTGTGTGTGTGTGTGTGTTTTTGTATGTGTGTTTGCGCGCGCTCTACAGGCCAAACGCCTGCCTCGATTGGGATGAAATTTTCAGGGTGTCTACTTTTGTTCTCAACTTAGACCCCCTGCGTTTTTCAAGAAAATCCTCCATACCCTTCACTTTCAAAGTAGAAAAAAGAGCAAAGTTTTGAAAAGTACGGAAATTTATTTAAAAGTGCGTATTTTTTTTCAAATGTTCCCAATTTTGATTGTTGCCTTTAGAAACCATCGAAACATCACACCAGATTTTTTGACTTGAAGTTGACTTCAAGATTTTACAGATATTAGAAATTTTGTCAATTTCGTGCATGCAAGTTTTTGAAAGTAAGTTCGCGGCAGAAATGTATCTCCAACCTAATAAAAACCCTTCGGCACGAGTTGCATCTATGTATTTTCATGCACATTGCTCAATAACCTCAAAGTGAGCATATTTCCGCTACCCGACAGCTCGGACAGAAACAAAGAGAGGTCAGAATCGTTTACATTTTCAAGTGATCAGAATTTTTGAGAAAGCAATGGTCCGGCTTGCTGCTCCATGATTCTTATTTGGTTTTTGTCTCAATCTTTTTATGCGCTATATAAAAACCGCTACGCTCATCTGCAACGCAACACAAATTGCGTTCGCCCTAGTGTACACAATAATATGTAAATAAAAATGTCCACACATGTCGTTTGCTTACGATTGCTCAATTTAGAGCCAGCTTCGCGATGTCCAGGTCAAATTTCAATCAAAGTAGCCGTGATCTTGGAGATAACGATTTAACGGGCAGTTAAACTCTTAACTCCATATTTTTTTTAACTTCCCCCATCTTTGCATCGATCAAGTTTCTAGTGAAAAATGAACACATATTCATCGAAATTTCGTCTGATATCATTTTGGGATGGATATTGTTATCTCCTAGATGCAACCCGCAGAGCAATCGTGGCTTATCGTCGAATTGAATTCCTCACCAATAGCCAGCTCATAAAAGTCATAACCTCATCAACATCTAAATACTACGTACTAGGAAACGCTGGCAAAGTTTTCGCGTTGAAGATGAGCGTATGGGCGCAGCAGTACTAAGTTGAGAACAAAGGCAGACACCATAAAATTTTCATCGCAATCGACGCAGAGTTTGGTCTGTAGAGCGCGCGCAAACACACATACAAACAAACAAAAAAAAACACACACACAAGTGTTTTTTGATGAGCGTAGCGAGCGAAGCGAAATCATCAATTTCACTACTGCTCAAAAAGCACTTCTGCGTGATTTTTTTTTTGTATGTGTGTTTGCGCGCGCTCTACAGGCCAAACGCATGCTCCGATTGCGATGAAATTTTCAGGGAGTCTTCTTTTGTTCTCATCTTAGACCCCCTGCGTTTTTTCAAGAAAATCCTCAATATCACTCCCCTTCAAATCAGGAAAAAAAGCAATATTCGACAATTGGGAAAGTTTGGAAAAGTACGGAAAATTTTTTTTAAATGCGTATTTTTTTCCAAATTTTCCATATTTTGAATATTGCTCTTCGAAACCATCGAAACCACATCGAAACATCACACCAGCTTTATTGACTGCAAGTTAGTCAGAAATTAGGTAAATTTCGTTCTCAATTTCACTTGTGTGTGTTTGTTTGTTTGTATGTGTGTTTGAGCGCGCTCTACATGCCAAACGCCTGTGTTGATTGCGATGAAATTTTCAGGGTGTCTACGTTTGTTCTCAACTTAGACCCCCTGCGTTTCTCAAGAAAATCCTCCATACCACTCCCATTCAAATTAGAAAAAATCAATGTTATAAATTTCGAAAATTTCGAAAAATACGGGAATTTATATAAAAGTGCGTCTTTTATCCTAATTTTCCCAAAAAATGTGTGTCTTTGTGTGTGATCAAACTTGGAAATACTAATAAACGCATCGGCTCTTAACGACGTTCTGCATTCAACTTATCACAGATACGCTCATCGTCTTTGACAGCGTTGCCCAGTTTTAGCAGAAGTGAAATTGATGATTTCGCTTCGCTCACTACGCTCATCAACTACATACTAGGGCTTCGCTAACGCACTTGTGTTGCGTTGAATATGAGCGTAGGTAGCGGTTTGTATATAGCGGATAAAGGTAGAGGCAGAAGGCGAAGGTAGAGGAAAAAGGTAGCTGGCGTAGAGCCCCATGCCCGACCATCGTCTTCTTGAAAATTCTGATCACTCGAATATATAGACTATTGTTACCTTCCTTTGTTTCTCTCTAGATTTGCCAGATAGCCAAAATATTCTTATGTGAGCTAATTGAGTAATTAGAACATTTACTCATAGATGTAAATTACGCCAGAGGGTTCTTATTATATTGGAGATATATTTTTAGCGCGGGTTTACTTTAATTACTTTCATTCACTCAATTTATAACACTTCTAATATCTGTAAAAACTTTTCCTTGGCCAGAATTGAAATCAACAAAGCTGGAAACCAAGGAGACGAAGGAAAGCGGACTCAGATTGAATCAGGCGTCAAATCACGAAGAAATCACTCCAAAAATGCGAATAAAACCCAATCGGAAAGTCCTAACGACCTAAGATTTTCAGGCATGATAAATATCTATAAGGTCGACATGTTTATAAGGTTTGGTAAAGATATGTAAACAACTTTCGCATTTACAGAGATTCAAAAATTTGAAAAAATCGAAAAATTTCGTAAAAATTATTTATTAAAAAAGTTCTGAACCGATCTTTTCCAAAAACGCAGGGGGTCTAAGTTGAGAACAAAGGTAGGTCCTCTGAAATTTTGGTCTGTAGAGCGCGCGCAAACACAAAAAAAAATAAAAAAAAATATATATAGATATAGTTATATATATATAAATAAAAAGTAAATAAATAAATAACATACACAAGTGACTTTTTTTGGGGGTAGTGAAATTGAAGATTTCGCTCCGCTCATCGATTGTGATGATATGGGACGAATTTATCGAAGGGGAAAATGTTGTGAAAATATCTCCTAGACGCAGCCCGCAGAGCAAACTTGTCTTCTATCAAGTCGATCGTGAAATGCAATCTGTTGGTAATCCTTCAACTATCTGTGTATATATAACTAAATGCAGATAATTACGACGATTCTCTGATGATTCTCCAGTCAATAGTTATAAACTAGGGCATAGTCCATGTCATCATGATCCCTGTAGTCATTTTAATTCTATGATGGTTCCTTAAAGATGACATTGACATCCCTGAGCCAAATGATGCTAGGAAATGGAAAAGGAACAGAACGGATGTTTTAGGTATTATTTAGGTACCTTTATTATGTTGTACATTATATTTCAGTTCAAACAGAGAAGTACAGTTTTGAAGCGCAATTTTATACTATTTCACCATCTATTGCATTGGTATTTGAAAGAGCGCATTTCAAAGAAACGCATAGAGCGTTTCCCGCGATCTTAAGGGCTTCCAGCAGCTTTCCCGGCAGCTCCAGCAGCTTTCCCGGCAGCTCCAGCAGCTTTCCCGGCAGCTCCAGCAGCATTGCCGGCAGCTTTCCCGGCTGCTTTTCCGGCTGCTTTTCTTACCGCTTTTCCGGCTGATTTTCCGGCAGCCTTGAGAGCAGCTTTGGCGTTGGACTTGTTTTTCGCCGTCTTGGGCGCACTACGTGCCTTTCCTGCAGCCTTCCTCATCGACATTCTCTTCAAAACAGGGAAATTACATTTGTTAGATTCGTTTCCCGACGGCATCTGGGTTCTTGGGGTAAGTATGACATTTTTATTTGTCATTCAATGACCATGGGCTTTATTGTCCATTAGAATTAAAAATTAGTAGCGAAATCATCTGCAAAAGCGTAAGGTTTTTACGCCGGTTTTTCACTAATCTAATTTCACTAATTTAAACTAATCTAAATAACTAACTATACCTATTAAGGTCATTCATTGATGATTGTTGAGGTAAATTAAATTAAATTTTTTTGGATTTCCAAGAGATATTTCAAGATTCTGAAATATTCAATTGGTTGCCAAAAGTGTTAAGATGACGTAGATATTTGTTTCGTATCGATCGGATAACGAGTGTGGCCTGGAAAGTGTATACGGTAAGAGGTAAACCCAAGTTGCAAGGGATCCTTAAATACATCTTTCACTGAACCGGCTAAACAAGGTTATTTTTAAACTCTTGGAAGTAATTGACGAGTGAATCTTGCGAATTGAAAATGGTTCATTTGGTGGCCGGAAGTGAGAAGATTCCGAAAATATAGGTTTCGTCGCGATCAGACAAAAGGTGTGGCCTGGAAAGTGTTTACCTAACGAGGTGAAGGAAACGGCTCCACTTCAGAGCTCACTTAACAGGCTTAAGTTAACTAACAGCTAACTAATAATTAACCATAATGAGGATAGGGATGATAAGTACGCAAAAGACTCTCAATTCGGCGCAATTGGCTTACGCAGTCTAGCAGTGTGTGAGTACGAGCAAAATATACGAGTTGTTGTTGGGCGCGGATTTAAGAGTCAAAAAGTGGTCAGCACACACAATCGCAGGTACCTCGACTTATGTTGTTCCCGTGGAGGGCGCGGGGGGGGGGGGGCCATAGCGCATTGAATTAACTAACCAGCTAGGAATGCTACCAATTTGATAACATATACATCTTGCAATACTCATGGTCGTCATGCGCCCCAATCTGCCATTAATTTCATATTCTAGCGTAAACAAACACAACCATTAACAGTGCGAGTTCCCCACCGTCACTAATCTAGTGGAAAGAGTTCCAAGTATAGATAAAGACATGATAAAACTATAAGCAAAAAGCGAGCGTGACAGCGAATGGTCCACATCTTTAACAACGTGCAATCAGCCACCCAATGCGAGGCCCACGGGCTTTGCATGCGAGGTCCCATGGCGCATGTCCCCAGACAGGCCTCAGGCTCCGAGGCCCCAGACGCAAGCGCAGGGGCCTCGACAGCGATTTATTTTTTTATATTCGACTTTTCAGATAGTTTCAAGCAGCATATTTTCCCGTGGAACCACAGCAATTTTTTCAATGACAGATCTACGTCACTAAATTTAGAAAGCACTGTAATTCATTCTCACCCTTTTCTTGCCATCGTCGCCGTCACCACCACCGTCATCATCACCGTTATCACACTCTTCAGCATCGTCATCGGCACATTCATCATCGTCATCGTCACCGTAATCCTCAGCACATTTTAAATA
Source organism: Nemoura dubitans (assembly GCA_921293005.1). Taxonomy (NCBI): domain Eukaryota; kingdom Metazoa; phylum Arthropoda; class Insecta; order Plecoptera; family Nemouridae; genus Nemoura; species Nemoura dubitans. The sequence goes on from OV121076.1 coordinate 43,685,665, forward strand.
GCAGGATAACGCAGCATTATCATTGTCGTTATCATCCCCGTTTTCATCGCCTTCGCCGTTATCTTCGCCTTCGCCGTTATCTTCGCCTTCACCGTCTTCACCTTCATCCTCCTGCTTCTGTAATCAGAAAGCATTTGATTAGAAGGACCAACAGTTGTCGATCGATAAGGAATAGATAAAAAGTCGGCCAGCAAGTTTTCCAACAAAATGTTCGAAATTAACGTGTCTGGCCGAAATGCCCTGTTAACGGTTTCCCTTGAGAAATAACATTGGGCGGTCTTTTGACCCATAGGACCAATTGGAAGAAAGGACCATTTCAAAATCTGAAATCTGTTCGCCGAGTCGGTTCCGAATCCGGCCAACATGAAATAAGTTTTGGGAGTATTTATTAAATTTCACACAATAAATGTTCTACGTGTAGTGCTAGAGATTTCACTTACAATAATAATCAATGAGTGCGGTAGTACGAGCTACGACGTGTAGTGTGTATTTTTGGGTTAGATATAAATAAACACCGGGGTTCTTTCAGTCAGTGCTGACACGGGTTGTGCTATTGGTCATCGACCTTGGGCGACAGGGTGGCAAACCTAGCAGCTACCCTGAAGGTCACAAAACGAACTCTACTTGATTTCTCATAGATGGTGAATGTCATAAATGACTTACGTAGGCTGAGTGCTAAGTAACTGTCTTAGAAGTGTCTTAGAGTGTCTTAGAACGTTGTGGTCGAAAGATGTTATAAAACCTTTCAGCAGATACATATGCGATTTATGAGTGCATTGATTGAGGCTAAGTTATAAGTCAAAAAATGATATATTCTTCGAAGATCTCGGATCTACTATAATACTCGCATCTTAAAACTGTATGATAACACCCCCTTCCCCTACTCTAGTTTTGATTGTTCTGTGGCAGTGGTCCCCTACTCTAGTTTTGATTGTTCTGTGGCAGTGGTCCCCTACTCTAGTTTTGATTGTTCTGTGGCAGTGGTCCCCTAATATAGTTTTGATTGTTATGTGGCAGTGGTCCCCTACTCTAGTTTTGATTGTTCTGTGGCAGTGGTCCCCTACTCTAGTTTTGATTGTTCTGTGGCAGTGGTCCCCTAATATAGTTTTGATTGTTCTGTGGCAGTGGTCCCCTACTCTAGTTTTGATTGTTCTGTGGCAGTGGTCCCCTACTCTAGTTTTGATTGTTCTGTGGCAGTGGTCCCCTAATATAGTTTTGATTGTTCTGTGGCAGTGGTCCCCTACTCTAGTTTTGATTGTTCTGTGGCAGTGGTCCCCTACTCTAGTTTTGATTGTTCTGTGGCAGTGGTCCCCTAATATAGTTTTGATTGTTCTGTGGCAGTGGTCCCCTACTCTAGTTTTGATTGTTCTGTGGCAGTGGTACTCAACCTACGGTGTGGTCTTGAATCGTCTGCAAAATTTGTCTGTTGAAATAACACATTTTGCAATTTCGGTCACAAAAAATGACGCAATCGTTTTGATGAAGCCGAAATCGGGAAGGATTTTACACTTAATCCGTAAATTTCAGCTAGTTCTACCTTCATCAAATCTCCACTGCGTTTCTTGGCCTTTTGATCTGCCTTGGCTGCTGCTCCGTTGTGGCCGGGGCTAGCCTTGTCCAGCCTGGCGTGCTGGGCAGCATCTCCATTCACCGCGGACTTTGAATCTGCAATTGTTAATTATGTTTGGTGGACCTCTGCTGACGTAGGTCGAACGAGTGTGGGGGGGAGAAGAGATTTCGGGGGCCAAAGAGCGCCCCGAAATATCTAGAAATTTTGCCTTCTCATGAGTCGTGACTGAAATACAACCTGCAGCCCACAGATTTGCTCCAAATTAAACCAATTATGAATACCTCCGCCACCCCCCCCCCCCCCTCCTTAACTTAATAAAAACGCTACCTTCTGTAGCATACTCTCCTGAAAGAGCATTCGAGAAAGAGCTGACCTTCTCCCGAAATTCCTGAAATTCTTTGACTGTATTAATTATACCATCGAATATCATTACACATGGGCTAAAATAAAATGCTTAGAAGCTAGAGACCAGAGATTTTTGACACTGTGTTTCTTTACTACTCTGACGTGCGGATTGATGCATGCTGATTGATCATGCTGAATTCACTGGAACTGAGTACAACTAGGCCGCATGCCACGGACTTACCAGCAAGCGAGAGGACCGCGATGAGCAGCACACAGGCCAGGAACAGTTTGGCGTGACCCAGCGCCATCTTGGTGAAGCGGTCAAATCGGTTCGTTCAAGGTGCTGAGACCGACTCGAAATATGCAGAGCATTGCAATAGACTCACTATTTATAGGAAAACATGTTTTTAAAAAATGACTATTATTCGGACAAGGGTAAAAAGGCATGCTGTTGTCATGTTGGCAAGTTGGCATGTTGTTGTCAATCATGTTGATAATGGCATTTTTTTCTATTTTGAGCATTGACGTATAATGCACATTTTTCAAATATCTATTACTGCTGTATTATTTAATTGCTCACGGAGGGTGGTATTTGTATGTAATCAATGTATATTGATATTGTAATTATACCCATGAACTATTTGCCTATCTAAACAGCTTTACCTTATAGCCATGAAATTTCTTCGGCGTGTCTGATAGAAATAAATAAAAATGTATCCACCTATTTTACTGCAGTGTCTCAGGAGTCAAGATCCACAATTTATACATATTTTACTGTCAAAAGATTAAATAATAACAGATAATTGTTGCTTCAACTGACGCGTACAGGGACGCACGTGGTCAGCTGTCGATTGGTCAGTTTCAAAACTTGCACAATTGCTTATCTTTGTATTGATGACGTTTGGCCAAAAGCAAACGCCTTCTCAATCGGCCTGAACTAAAAGAGCTCAATGGCAGGGTTGGATAGGGGGAAAAAAGGCCCGGGCATTTCAGAAAAAAAGTATGCCCACTAGAAAATCCATTCCCATAAAAACCTCATCCGCTTTTCCGAACCACTAGGGCGGCCCCCAGCCGTTCTACCGGCCCAGAACCTACCTGCCCTTTTCCCGGTAGCCTAATGGGCCTAGTGGGCCCACTAGGTCGCCTAGTAAGGCCTAGTGGGCCTTATTAAACTTGTACTGGAGGGCTTTGCCCGTTGCAAATAAATACTCAATAATAATAATAATAATAATAATAATAATAATACAACCCTGCTTAATGGTTTAAACGTAGAAAGACGGTAAAAAGAGTTTTGATTCCTTAATGGTCCTAAAAGGAAAAACACACGTGAAAATTCAAATAAACTGCATTCATGCCTCACCTTTGGGGGTAAATTTTAATTACCACAAATAATTATGAATCATATAACACTTATTATTTTTTGGAATATATAGTAAATTAAAAATTTATATTCGATGTGTGTTCTGGTCTGGTATGGTCATGGTCATCTCATGGTCTGGTCATAGTCATAGTCATAGTCATATACATCTGGTCATATTCTATATGCCTGTATACTTATTATATTGTGATCTCCACCTTCACAATGATTTCTTGTTTCATTTCACATTGCTTAACATTTGCGTATATACACATGCTTAAGTTCCCGCACAAAACACCCCATGTGCTTGTGCCGATGGGCGCCCTACAGTACCCCCCGCCCCCCACCCCCATCGTCAAGGGATGCTGTAATACAATCAGTCTGGTCTCACGTCACGCGATCTCTATCCCATGGCTGCTAATGGCGATTGGGATGATCGCTCCAATTACCACGTGTGATTCCCTGCGCTACGATGATAGCGTATTGCCCCGTGCTACAACGTACAAGGGTGTGAACAGTAATCGTGTCTTAATCTGCGCCAATCAGTCCGAGTTAGTGTCAGGGCGGAACACCTGCACGGGCAGCGACGGGTGCAGGCGAAATGCGTCAGGGCAGAGCGCTTCACTAAACCACTCTATGGATATACTGTCGCAGAGGCATTCACATATCCAAAGCCCCCCCCCCCCTCCCCTCTACTGGTCCTAAACCTCTATTCAACATCAATGCATTTGTTGCGAACTTCTTATTTAATAATTTTCTTTCTTTGAAAATGTGATGTAGGTAATAGGAATAGGAAACATAATTAATTTAGACATATAAAGGTGAACGTTTAAATTTTGTCATACATTACTTATATACCTATACCATTTATCGTTTGAGCAGTGCCCAATGTCATCACGTTATAAAATGAGCTGAATTATTCGCAAATTGGATTGATTATGATAGCCAAAAGTTAAAAATTATACCGTAACTTATTTCCCCCAGAAATGAAAGTTACCCTCTTCTTACACAACAGCCAGACATTACGCCACTCCTTGTGGCCAGGAACTTCTGGCTCACAGACCATCTTGCAGCAAAATGAAAAGTCTGAGAAAATGTGTTATACGTTCAGTACCAAAGGTAAGTCCAGAACCAGGCCCATGCGTGCTTCAGGCTCAGGTTCAGGCTCAGGCTCAGGCTTATGGTTCGGGTTCAATGGGATGTGGCTCAGACTCATACCTGCATCCTCTTACGGAAATATGTTATGTATTTCCACTTTCGACTTCCGTTGTAATCATAACTATAGGTGGAATTCAGGAGATTCTAATTTTCTTAATGATGTTACTTCCCATCGCTCTTATGGCTCAAATACTGATCGCTCTGAAGGTTATCTCATAAAATACCCATATTGATGGTGAATACTCACGTTATATTATATAAATATAATTATATAAATTAAATATACATAAATATAAATGATAATAGATAACATAACGACAGCCCACACAATTCTTGCCATACCGATAACCGAATCACCCCAACTAATCCATACTATTGTTGTGTGCTCATGAAATTACTAACGTATAGGAATGCTCCGGTATTTGTGGCGCCTCCGGCTATTTGCTTAGCGGGGCAACTTTGTACCCATGTTGCAAAGGCCCAGCATGGCTGCCGCGGGCCAAGGTGGCCTTTGCGCGGTTAACGGGCAAATTAAATTGTGCCCCCTCGCAGGCAGCTGGGTCCTTATCCCGAGGGAGGCGGCACTTCCCGATCGATGAGTGCGTTCTGGGAATGAGTGTAGTCAACGCCAACGAGGCGTAGTCGCTAGTCAAGCCGATATCTCACGAGTCAGCTGTGACGCGGACTTGGGAGATAACATACGAATTAGTTAACCTATATGTATGTGTTTAGTGACTATCTTCTGCTATAGTATGTTTCGAAATGAAGTCGCCATTACCTACTTTGTTTGCTATCAGTGATCCTCCTACTCATAACCTCGGCCTTGATTTTCTATTACACGTGTTTTTCAATTAAGCCATGCGTCATAACCAGCTGGAAATGTCACGAAACAGCTGATTACATTTTCCTTATTAAAAGTAAATTTGTTCCAGTGGCGATGTTATTTTCAAAGAAATTAATGCGATAAAATATTCTGGAAAATATACTGCGATTAAGGGGGTGGGGAGATTGTGACGGAAATAAACTAACTCACTAACTCCTCTCCAAAAAGCAGTACAAACATGTTATAATAAAACCTAGTCTTCGATCTACAGATTAACTCTCAAAAATAGCGATTAAGTTGCATTGTTCCCGTCCGCGGTGACTGAACCTTGCACCTAAGGGATGCTTCCCAACAACAAGGGGGGAAATTGGCAAGAAAATGCGCCCAAAGCGGGAAACGCAGGGGCGACAAAGCGTCGCAATTGCGTCGCAAAGCGGACATCGGACCCACCCCATTGCGTGGTGCGTGAAATAGTCAATCTCGGGCACGCAGCGATCGCTAATTCGTGCGTCGACGACCGATCATGCGTGTCGTCGTCGGAGTGCGTGCTGCGTGCGATTTCCCAGGCGACTACATTACGAGCAAATCACGCAAATTCGGGAAAATTACAAGCTGTCTGGTTATTCAAGAAGAACTAAAGATGTGCGTACTGCGTTGATTCACAGAATTTCTGTTTCGCTCCTGTCCCACATGGGGGTGATTCCGTCAAATTTACCGATTCGTTATATTGTCTGAGAATGGCAATTTGATTGACGAGTTATAAACAATATAATGAATTAGTATAAAAACAGTGGTAGTACACAATATAGAGAGAAACATGTTGTGCCTATATAGTGTTGTTTGCTTGAACTTTGTAAAATATTCCAACTTTATGTTGGTAGTTATTGCTTTGTGTAATTAATTTTGTGTGAAAATGAAAATGAATGAAAATGAATACCGTTGCACCATGGGTGAAGTTTGGTGACAGAATCACTTCACTGTGATTTGAGATCTCACATTTAATTGGATATAGGTGTCATGGCTGGCAAAGTGCTGTGTCTTGCATTGAGTCGCCTGTGTATAGGTATTTTGGTTATAGAATTCTGCAGTGCAGCAGAAAAATAGGGTAATTTAATTTACGACCGTAAATACATTTATTTCAACAGTTTATTTGGCACATCGAAAGGAACAGCATTGCATTTTGATAAACGAGTAGCCATTACCTCAACACAATATATTCTTAATAATATATTCTTAATAATATATTCTTAATCTTATACATCACCATCATACTCAAAGTCAATGCCAACATACATGAGTTATAGTTCCCCACATGGGCTTCTCGGGCTCTTATGCCACCAGAAAACCAGTGGGCCAAATACCAGGGCCAAAGTCACCACTCTCCAAGTTCAATCCAGGGCCGGTGTACACCCAGGTGAAGTTTTACATAATCAGTTTGTCAAAGCTTTAAACTTCATATGTAGCCTGTATGGTCGTACTCGAAGCAATCACATGACTTGAAAGACCCAAACACACTTTCGGAACGAGACGCACTATCAGCTCGAACTACAAAATGGGATGAATATGTGTTTCAAGTTTCTTCAGGTCCAAGATTCTAGGTTCAATATTCATGAGGCTCAACATTCTCCCGGTCCGAGCAGCAATTTTCTATCGTTTGAAATCGAAATTGGCGCTTGGCACCACGATTTTAGCAGAACGAAACAGTTAGACAAAGGGAATCAAGCAGATGGCGAGCAGAGAATCAAATCTGCTTTTGCAGCTTGATTTGGCACTCAAGTTCCGGTTTCATGTTGAAAGTTTGTAACAACAGTAGGGTCCAACCAGAGAAGAACAGTAGGGTCCAACCAGAGAAGAACAGTTTTGCCCGGTTTGCCCTTTAAACATCCCGGTCCCAGCACGCAACCAAAAGGTCGAGGATTCGGTGATGATTCGAATACTAACAGCAAATGGTAACTATGATTGGAGAATTTTGATAACCATAGACGGCCGCACGCCGACAAGGAAAAGACCGCATCTCAGATTTTGACATCTCGATCCAGTTTCAGATTTTATGAGTGCCTATCTTGTTTTTTAACTTGCCATTTGGTCACCATCAGCTATCAAGGAATGAATTCATTTGCACAGGAAGGAATCTTGCCACTTGCCAGCGCCCTCTGAATGGAATTGTTTCGATTTGATCGTCAAGCAAAAAAGTCTCTTGGTGGCTGTGACCTTGTGAGAGATGCAACCCAAGGATTTTTTGACTGACATTTTCCACAGCCTCCTAGCAACATTCACGCCATAAGAGACGAGGGAAACATTTCTATGCAGAAGGCCCTGGTTGTGTGCTCGGATAGAAATTCAAATGTGTGCTATCGATGCCATGCTTTGTCACAAGTCACAACACTTGCTATCGCGGTCACGGGCATGGGAAGCGGGGCACTTTTGTGACCATGTCATTTTGATCCATCACGTACAGTGCCGTATCGAACCAAATGCCCTGCGCACGTCTATGCTGATAACCAATGCCCAAACGACTTGTAAGCGATTGGTATTTGATGTTCAGTTTTCTCTGTATATGGACCCAACTGTAGACATTTTTGGCATAGAGAAACACCAATCACTCATCGCTCAAAATTCAATTCTAAAACATTAAACATCAAGTACATGGTTGAGATAGGCAATGTAACAGATGGCCAGTTTGAGAATCTCGATCTTGGAGAGCTTCTTGTCGGGCGGAAGAGTGGGCAGCAGTTTGCGCAGCTCGGAGAAAGACACGTTGAACGCCTCCACGCGGATGCGTTCGCGGGTGGCGTGCGCCGTGCGGTACTTCTGCGTGGCGCGGCGTCGTCGACGTCGTTCCTCGCGCGTCAACGAGCCCATGTCCCCGCCGCGCTCCTTGTCGCGTTCTCGGTCCCTGCAAGCGGACAATCGCAGGCGCATTCAAGCTACTACCGAACACCGAACACCGAACAACAAACGAGTTTCTAAAGCTGTGTTTACACGGTTCAATGTTTCGTTCAATGCATTGAATTCAAGGTTGAATTCAATGCATTGAACCGTGTAAACAACAATTGAATTCAATGAATAATTGAACGAAAGCTTGAATTCAAGGTTTCATTCAATGTTTTCTCATTTAGGACGTGTTCTAAATATCGTTCAATTTTCCTTTCAATAGAAGGAAGGGTATGTTACTGCCTTCTAGAAACAAAGATTTTTGAAGGCTGTGCCACCATTTTCAATTAATATAGAACATTGAGTCGTGTCAACGGCTCTTCAAGAGCATTCAAAGTTTCGTTCAATGCATTTAGTTCAATGCATTGAATTCAACGCATTGAACGAAACATTGAACCGTGTAAACACAGCTTTAGACTTCTGTCTGAATATCCTATATTTAGCACTATGTCTTCAAGAAAAACCATTTACAACTGGGTTTTGAATGCTAATAAAGTGTCACTGTTTCCCCCGCTGATTTCTCAGATTTCACTGATTTCCAGGGCGTAGCTAGAGGGGAGCAGGCATACCTGTGCTCTGGACCCCTATTCTGTAGCTTTTTCCAAGTGAGATGACGAGTAATGAGAGTAACAGGTCACATATGCTTTCATTTGGAACAAACGAAGGTTCTCACTCTCATTTCCTTTCATCTCACATCAGAAAAGTTACAGAATATGGGTCCTGGGGCCTCGGGTCTAGAGCCCCTGTGAGCAAGGGATGTGAACTTACCGAGTTTATACCGAAACACGGAGTTACTTACCCGATATTTTGCATAAGTGGCGCAAATGTTTCAGAGGTAGGAGAGGCGTTAATTTTTGGGGGACGCATAGTCCCCCCTCCCCCCCAACCGCTCAGAGCAAGTTATGTGTGTCTACTGAGTAATTAACTATCCACTGGTTTGTTATTTTTATGAAATTTCGTACAAGTTAAAATAATAATTTTTAGCTCGGTAGATATATTAGCGATTTGTTTCTGCAGTTTTTCAGCTTCTGTCGTATGTTTAGCTCGAATAGAAAAACTCGTGTTTGAAACTGATTTCAATAGTTCGGCAGTTGCATCTCATTTTTGGGTTAATTGAGCAATTTTCGAAAACGGGACGTCGCCTTTCTCTGAAAACTTATCTAGGACGCAGTTTTCTTTTACAGCTAAAGGCCCACGGAACTTTCTGATTTTTGATTTCGGAATACCTGATTTCAATTAGGACACAAGTAAAAAGTAAGAACAGTGAATAATTTTCCATATTTGGCTTTCGCAATTTTGTTGCCATTTATATAGCATTGCCTAAGAAAACTGCATCATATTAATTTATCTGTTCATGCGCAATTGACAATTGTGATATCTTTCTCGTGATGGAAACTTGATGGGTCGCTGTCATTCGTATGACGGCAAGTTATTTATTTGCACGCCAAGCCACCAGATAGTGCTGAATTATGTGCGTTGTGAAATGCATGAGATGACAAGAAGGTATGAATGGTATAGTAACCATGGTAGAATTCGGTGCCTATTATGGTATTTGTTGGTACTAGGGTTTCGCGAACGCAATTTGTGTTGCGTTCAAGATTAGCGTAGCGGTTTGTTTATAGCGGATAAAAAAAATATGAAAATCATGGAGCACCAAGCCAGACCATTGCCTTCTCGAAAATTCTGATCGCTTGAAAATTAAGACGATTGTGGCCTTACTTTGTTTCTTTCCAAGCTGTCAGATAGCGAAAATATGCTCAATTTGAGCTCATTGAGGTGAATGTAAATATACATAGATGTAACTCATGCCCAAGGGTTTTTATTAGATTGGAGATATATTTCTGACGCGGATTTACTTTCAATAAATTGCATGCACGAAATTGACAAAATTTTTGATATCTGTCAAATCTTGGAGTCAACTTGAAGTCAACAAAGCTGGTAACCCAGGAAACGAATGGAACCGGACTCTCATTGAATCAGGCGTCAAATCACGAAAAAAACACTACAAAAATGCGAATATAAATCAATTGGAAAGGCCTACCGACCTCAGATTTTTAGGCATAATAAATTTGTATAAGGTCGACTTGCTTATAAGTTTTGATGAAAATATGTAAAGAACTTTGACATTTACAGAGATTCAAAATTTTGAAAAAATCGAAACATTTCGTAAAAATGTATTTATTAAGCAAAGTTCTTATCCGATCTTTTTTCAAAAACGCACAGGGTCTAAGTTAGAACCTAGCCAAGGACCTCTGCAAATTTTATCAAAATTGGTTTAGCCCTTTGGCCAGCAGATTGCGAACAAACACACACACAAACAAACAAAACACGTAAGTGCTTATTTTTGGGACTAGTAAAATTGAAGATATCGCTCGGCTCGCTTCGCTCATCAATCAATCATGCTCCGTTCACTTCATTCATAGTTTCAATGAAAATTGTACTTCACTTACAGTACCCCATACGTAGGTGCCTTCAAAATCTTTGTAACTGGTTGAGGAGGGTCAAATCGTTTGGGTTAGGCCTGGTTTTACCAAAATGTCCAACTCCTTCTTGGGATCCCAACTAGGAGTTTTAACTGATTTCGTTGCATGTGAATGTTCATTTTAAATAGAGTAAAAAGGCAGAGGCAATCAGCAACATTGGTGTTCGACTGAAAGCCAATTTCAATATATCACAAAACATATGCAACACCCGACCAGTCTAAAAAAAAGTCCGTGCCACGAGAGATCCAGCCAATGACAGCCAGGCTCAGCCATATGCAGATTTGCATATATTCATTTTGCCTATTCTTAAGTTATTGCACATTTGATTCTCTTTCCCCATCCTCCGTATTTACATGCTTGCAATAGTAGCACCTGTAATTGCGTTGGCATTTATCTTTGTAGTTTGTGTACAAAACAGACTCGGACAATAATGCTCCACGATGTCCTGCCGTGGGCAAGGTTTATTTTGTGACATCGTTCGGCCAAATTGCAAGTGATCTTATCATTTCGAAATGCTCCTTCAATATTCCGAACGATCTCTCCTACTCCCTTGCACCCGCAGAGTTCGATATGTTTAAGTTTGTGTTTACTCGGCCCTATAAAGTGATTGCGACATTTATGGGAGCGCTTCTCGATGAGATGGCTCTATAATATATTTGAGTGTCTTCAGATCCCTCGTATATATAAAGACACTCAGTTGATGGCGCCTATAAACTCTTTGAACTTGCAGGTATATAAGGCTCGATGCCGCGGTATTTTTTTAATACTTTGCAATGTTATATTTGAACTTGTATGTGGTTATAGCAATACCAAGGAACATAAAGCCAAAGGAAAGAATCTCCGATCAGTAAAAACTGTAGACTAAATTCATGTCCTCAAATAAAGTTCACATGTTCGACATCACCTTACAACAACGATAACATTTCACATCAGTAATGTACACTTCGTTAACCACTAACTTTATAATTACATTGCTCCATGTGGGTCCCTGTAAACCTGTTTGCAATAAATAAATAAACAAATAAAATTTAAATCAAAATGCAAGAGTGCATTACTGCAGATAAATGGTTCGGGCATTTCACCTGCACGCCAGTAATCCTTATAAATTAGAGGGTTTCGATGACATAAAACGAGACCTCTCTATACTGTTGGTCAGTCGTGGGCCACATATTTCAAAACCATGCCATTTAAATAAGAGGTATCCCAAAAGAAATCGAAGACTAACATCAGAAAACTTGACGAAACAAGGAAATCAGTAACACTTTATTAAGCATTTATAGTTCGTCTCAGGTTCTGATGGCAGGCACAAACCGGTTTTCCACAATGTTATAGTATAGGCCCAATGCCCCGAGGCGCTGCCAAAAGAACATGAGACGTACTTTAGACCCGGGCTAAAGAGTAAAGGTATATTCGTATATATAGGGAGAATGACACGCGAGTCTCCAATATGAAATAGCATTGTATCGTGCATCAAGCCATCAACATTGCTACCGTGGTGTAATCAGCAAGACACTCACCGACGCCGATGTATGGGACTGCAGGTATTCTCAGTTTGCAGGAAACAGTCTTTGTTCATCCCTTCGTAACCTCTCCAGCCTGGAAAAGCAACAACGTTGTCAGCGCACCCTCCGTGGCCGCACCAAAACATGCGTGACACGTGCGTCTACATGCGAGTCGTGCGTAGCGCGGCCTGCCAAAGCGATCTCGCATCTAAGCCGCGCGTGAATTGAAAGTGATATCGAATTGGGCGGCGGCGACCCCCCCCCCCCCCCCCCCCCCCCCCCGTCGGGGCGAGCGTCGCCTTTTGACGTCCCCCGGGCGCCGTTCCCGCCGTCCTCGGGGAGCGAGTTAGCCGTCCCTCAGGCGCACTTCCAGCATCCATCAAAGTGAGTACTCCCCCATTCGACAGATCGGACGCGTGGACCTGTACGCACTACGCATGATGCGTGTGGCGTTGCCGATATTGTTTGCCATAAGTAGGCCACTTGTATGCGTTTGTGCGTGGCGGTCGCGGTAAATATTTGATCTAAATGAGCTGATGATGATTATTGATGGCGTGATTTTGATTTCGTTTTCCCTTTTATCTGTTTCTTTAGAATTAGATGTCGACACGGTTCCATCTTCCAACGCTCATACTTATGAATAAGCATTTTGCATTGGAATAGGGACGTAAATGTGATGGGTAATAATCTCGTCTACTTTCTAACGATATTATGAACATTCTTTAAAAGAGTTTCAAACAATTGAACCCCATACCTTGAGCAATGTTTTAAAAGCTCTAGGAAAAGAGTACCAAATGAGTGTTAGCAAGCGGAGAGAAATCTTCAATTTCACTACCCCCAAAAAAGTCACTTGTTTGTGTGACGTATTTTTCGTGTGCAGTGCTCCAGTTATTGATGCAATTTTCAGAGGACCTTTGTTCTAATAAAATATGTATAGTTACTTACAACAAGGCCAATACAGTACTGTTTACGACGTTCTGCATACAAATTTATATAAGCAAAAAATTAGTTATACCTCCAATTATGCGTCCGCGAAGCCAAGTCTACTCTTATGATGGAGTTAAATTTGTGAATTAAAATATTTTTGACATAAGTGATTCAGGAATCAAATTTATTGCAATTTTTTAAATTATGGTTCGGCACATTTTAACAAAAATGAATTTGAGGATCTTTTTGAGACACAAAGTCAGTGTTCAATTCCAGCATTTGACGTCGTCAAGTTCTTCGCGAAGCGCGAATCGAAAACCTGTTTTAAAATGCAAAGACGGGTGGCGTGTGCACACAAGGGAGAAGGCTCTGAGGCGGGCGGGGGGGGGGGGGGGGGGGGAGTCCGTTGTTTTCTTATTCAACCGCCAAAGTGTTGACACCACGGCAATCGGAGGCGCGGATCAAAGACACCACCAAGTCTCACGCGGCCGACTTGTTTGAACGTAAAATCTAAACCCGGCAAGTGTTAAATATTTTAGGGCGCCCTCCCCCCCCTCCCCCCCTTGTACATCGCGCACGACTCGCCGATAGCATCGATGAAGCCATGAATATTTCACTACGCATGGACCAAGCCCCGGCTACTCGCGACATAAATCTTATTGCAGGGCGTCTCAGGTTTTGTTGCCGTCGATTCTGGTTTATGACAATTTTACTGTCGACGCGCCGCATTTTTGGGGGCATGCGTCAATTTCCGGAATGTCTTTCTGAGCATCGTCTACCGCGTGTATTTTCCGCATCGAGGGTAGTCTAAATGTACAAACGGAATGCGACTTGAGCCAAAGCTGCTGCGCGTATATGCACAGATCGCCAAATTATTAATGGCTTCATCTGGGCCGAGTGCTGCAGTGTGATTTGTGGCTGTGATTTGAATGAGTTCGGTCGGGTGTTACGGGTGTCATCCTTTGCGTCGAATTGGCACTTGGGTCTACGTCAAACTGTCAGTTTGGGACCAACACCTCCCATAATATACCTTATAGAATGACCGATTACATCATTCACAGTAACATTCATGTGCTCAATAGGATTTATGGTTTTCTTTTTCCCTGGCATTATACAGTTCTCTTCAATGTCCTAAACTCCTGACTGCCATTTGTGCACAACACCCCAATTACCGGTCATAATTCCCGGGAGATACAGATAATTCAGTATTGAACCAGCGAGAGTTGAAACTTGAAATGAATAAGTCTGATAACAGTAATCTGAACCATGCGTGTATTTTAATTTTTAAATCAATTGCTTATTTAGTATAGGTGACAATATTTTCATTTTTAACAGCGCGCTAAATTATGATCTGACAAATATAAGAGGACAAAAAATGAACACCATGCTATCATTTAAAAAAAAAGAAACATTTTTTTAAATTTTTTCACTTTTAACAAAACTAATCATAATTTTCGAAGAAGAATCTGGTCGATCAAACCTTTATGTCCCCCAACTCAGAGTATAGGAAGCACCTTTCTAATATCAGACGTACCTGTCACTGTTGTCGCTGTCTTCTCAAATTCCCGAGCTCCCGCACACAAAACTCCAGAACACCAAGCTCGTTCCCTCTTCCCGAAGCAATGCCGTCCACCAGCTGCGACCCAGCCGTGTCGCTCCAGGACTCCGTCAGGACCTCAGCATCCAGCATCCCTGCTCCAGTCGCCACACCCTCGACCAATCGCAGACGTCATCCCCGACTCCATCCCCCTCGCGGTGGCGTCCCGGCAAATCAATGGGCGGGCAGCTGGCTTAGGGGCGTGCTCCCCAACCCCCGGTCGGGAATTCAATGATAATCGGGATCGGAGCAAGCATGATAAATGGTCCGACGAGACAGCGCTACCCGCGCCGAGGATTAGAGGATTTGTTATGTTTGGGCTCGGGATTTGGGCAATTCACTTGCGCGCACAGAAAAGCATTGTCGCGGGAGGTTTTTAGCAATTGCGCCTTCTGTCCATTTCTTTTCAAAGTGTCCGAGAGCTTACATGACGAACATGTTTTATTTTTGTCGGTACCACCCTTAAAAGCTGTATATTCAAGTATAATAGCGATTTAGCGTGTAACCGACTATAATAGGACATAACGATTAGCCTATTCATCCTGGATTTAAGTGCTCAACTCCGAAATACCAAGTGAAATTACGTAAACTCTCATTATTTTCCTCCCCAAAATTGAATGAAAACTTTAATTTCACAAAAATAACAAAGTAAACCACCTTATTGGTCGCTTCTTAGCTCATTTTAATTTCCTCGCGTCGAGAGGCGCAATCATCGGGTGTAATTACACCGTTGCATCAGAGTGCGTCGACGTCGGTCGCTCGCACCGCACGCATCGATGCGTAATCGCCTGCGTCGAAGACAGAAGCAGCGCGTCGGCGTCGCGACGCTCAGCCGTGCCAGGAACCGACGCTGGGGCTAACCGACGCCCGTCGGCGTCGCCGGCACAACATACACACACAGGTCGATACACGCCACGAGAGGAACGTGTAACTAAAAGACAACGAACCTTGATGTAACAATATACAACAAAACACGGGAGAGCCCATTAGCTAGCGAGCATGCGACGATTCGTCTTGCCTTACGACTTTGGAGAACGCAGCTGTAAATCTAGTTGGAAACTAGTTCGAATAAGTCGTCGTCGGGTTGGTTTTTAGCATGGAAAAGAACGCATTTTTATACACATAGTTTTTGATCTTTGTTATATAATACTGTCGGGATATTATTTTTATCTTTCGAAAGCAATTAATAATCTGCGAATTTCCAATTTGACAAAGACTTGGCCACAGGGGTTATTTTTTTCGAATGTTTATTTACTTTCAATTCAGCACTAAACTGCAGGCACTAGGTTAATTGTTTGGTATCGGAGAAATAAAATCGAATTCACATGGTTCATGATTATCATTACATAAAGCAACACTTTTCTAGCAGGTCGCAGAGCTTTTTCTACCCCATGCATTCAAAATCACGACAGATTTATATATGAAAGTCAACAAGAGCCATCTTTGGGAGAGTGCTTCCCGAATCGTCTCTGGAACGGTCGCAAGACGTCCGATACCTCGTCGTGCCAGGCAGCAATAAAAGGGGGGCCGATTTTCCGACATCGTCGTCGTCGTCGTCGTCGTCGTCGTCGTCGTCGTACACTTTCTTGTACCAACCGATGTGTATTTGTTGGATCGTCCGCGCGTTTCACTGTTGGGGGCGCCCTGCTAAGTGTGAACAATGTTTCTATGGTAACAGGTTTACTTTGTGCCCTCTGTTTACCGGCCAGTGCCTGCTGATCGGTAGGTGCTGTGTTCAGATGTGTGCCAAATTATCGAGTGTTTCGTGACAAAAAAAGAGAGCTGAGACTTCAAACGTTATCGATCGGTTTGCAGCTAGATTCTGGTCGATGTTCTTTGAAGGCAAACTGCGCATCAGGGTCAACAACATTCGGCACTGCTAAAACCGTTCCAATGAACTGCTGACCTTTGCCGTGGGGCGAACAAAATTTTAGTTGTGAACGTTCAACTTTTGTTGAAGAATGGCATACAATTTCAGTGCGAATCAGGTAAGATTACTGATTTTATTTTATCATTTATTCTGGCACAGGGAAAATAGGATTTCAATAATCGACATTTTAAACAAACCAAGTAAACTAAGTAAGACCAAGTAAGACATCATTTCCATACATATTTTAAATATAAAAACCGGATATACATTGCCGGAAAATGGTTTTATTCCGAGGAAACATAAATACCTTTGGCAAAACTGAGAACCTACCTATATATTATATAACAACGAAAGAGTTGTATGCCAAGGTTTCGATATCTCAAAGCATTACCTACATTCTGTATAAGATATTATGTGACACTGATTTGTTTCATTTCGATAATCCGACTAATTTATAGTCAACTGTCCGTTACGGACAGCTTGTCGATACGACACCTGTCCCATAAGTCAGCAGAGTGCTTGCCCCGATAGCCGCGTGCCACGTGATCCCGCGCTACCGAACCCAAAAACAGTCCCTCTTGTCGCCTTACGCACGCATTTATGATGCCCATGCATTAAACGATCGGGAAACGCGAGTTCTCGACCAACCCACGGAAAACTGTATGCCCTTTCTCAAAGTGAACCCAGTTTCCATTTCCTCAGGGCATTTTCTCTCCCCTTTCCGATCCCACACGACTCATTTTCCTCACAACCCGCGAGCCTGTTTAGATGCAGCAAACTGGATGTATGACTACAGGCTGGCCTCTATATTAAGCAATACCAAGTGTTGATGCCCGAGCAATTAGCCTGTGCATCAGTCACAAGATAAGAAAAGTGTGTCTGAAAAGGGCATACAGGTAATGC
The DNA here is from genome assembly GCA_921293005.1 of Nemoura dubitans. Classification (NCBI taxonomy): domain Eukaryota; kingdom Metazoa; phylum Arthropoda; class Insecta; order Plecoptera; family Nemouridae; genus Nemoura; species Nemoura dubitans. Next base: position 43,703,134 of record OV121076.1, read on the forward strand.
CAGGTACCGACCACGTGGACTAGCACATGGACGCATGGGATGTCATGTTCATTGATCAGTCGCAAACTAGGTTTTCTGAAGCAAGTTTGGTAATTTTATAGTTCGAGGTGAAAATAAAAAACTTCGAATCCTCTCTTTGAAATAGGAACACTTATATGTCACCACTTATTGGTATTAAATGTAACATGTTTTCATATCTAGGGTTAATTATATTTATATTACCAATTGCTTCTGTTATCTCTGAATCAAGCTAATGGTTCATACCAATACCCTACCTTTCCGGTGGCTAAACCTCGCCCAGTCGGGTCGGAGATGATGCGAGATAACAAAGCAAATTGCAAAATGACGAAAGCAGAGCAAAAGCACGAGCAAAAGCAAAAATTAAATTTAAATTAAATTAAATTAAATGAATTCCCATTGAATACCAACTTTTTTGCAAGTACCGAAAAAGTGATGGCATAAATGTTTTTTTCATACAGAGATGACACAGGAAGCTTTATTAATATTCTTCTAGCCTAAAAATTTACGCTTATCACAGTGGACTTCGGAGAAATCTATAAATGCAAAACTCATCAGTTCACCGATTAATCAGCTTGGGTCGATTCTCATTTTACGGAGCGAGGAAGTTGCTGATAAGAAAACTGGTTTGTCAAAACAAGATTTGGACCCTCTATACCAATTATCAAAATCATACAGTTCCTCCCTGTGCTCATCTATATCTGGTCGGAACCTGCACAATTAAAACAGGCAAGAGTTTACCTATTCGTGTGTCATGTTCTGTGCCGTACTCAGATGAAGGGGTAATGAGCCTGGGGTAATGCGTTCAGCTGACACCCAAGCATGGTGCAGAGATTTTTCGTACCTTTGGAAGGTTGTAAGTGGGGTATAAAGATACTGGATGAGTAGAGTCATAGAAATGATCTTTGTCCGACATTCCTCAAGAACAATTGGCAGTGAAATGCGTACTCACTGCTCAGTTATATACAGATGCATTTAGTCTCGGAATTATACTGAACATCAAATGTACGAAACAAGATAAAACCACGTCTCGGCAGTTAATATTGATTTCATGTTAAACATTTCAATGTCACTTTTGATTTGTTGGAAATCTCGGTTGTCTAGTTTCGTTTGGTTTCAGGTAATGTCAGTGCATATATGGCATGTCTAGATGTATGCACTCTTATTTACCATGATTAAATGCCACAAATAATATACTTATTGCTTACGTTTCTTTGATATGGTAAATTCAAGAGATACGAAGCACACATGTCTGCAGATGTCGTTAAATTATACAAAAAACGCATTCAGAGAATTCCCACTGAATTAGCTGAAGAAACACTAAGTAATAATTAGATTAAAAACCAACCCCTCCAATTTCTTGTCATAACACTTGGTAAAAATAAATTGGCAAAAAAGAGCCATTCCATTATCAGTAATTTTCGTTCCAATCGAGCTGAAACCAAGCAAATATTAAAACTATATCTCGTGCCACCATCTTGGCCTGTGTTTTAACTCGTTCCCCGCATGATTTATAGGCATTACCTTTTATTAGATTAGCTACGTATACCTATAGGTATATACTGTACGACGGAGACCTCATCATGTCAGCTATAGTTTGAAACCGCGATGTTATTTGCATTATTAGGCGGCAGCTAGGGATGGGGACCAGCTGGGATATCGATTCGGCCGATTCCTCTATAAAATGAACCAAAGACGCGGAATTCCAGCTCAGTTATGAAAGAGCTTTCGGCTCGGAGAGTATAAAACAAGGGGGTGGTTTCTTAAGGATTGCTTCGTAACTAGAGGTACGTCTGGTGTTAACACTATCATTACCTTAATGCATGAATGATACTAATTTGGGTTGTAGGGTACAATGTATACATACATATTCTAGTTAGAATTGGCTTCAATTACAGTAATTGATTCTTTGAAACATGTTTCGTTGTTGCCATTTCGTGAAAAGTTGTAATTTAGGCTCTAAATTTTCGTTTGCCACTTTCTTACGCCGTTATTCATTGACACACGTGAATCGTATACTACAACCGTTAACCGAAGATATATTATAGTAAAATTGAATGGGGTAGAGTGTTGCCTAAGTACTCACTTTTGTGAATGAATTTCAAGTGCACGTACAATGAAAGAATTGCGGCCATGGTTTTCTTTGGCGGCACGACACCGACATTCCGTGAAAGCGCGTGACGCCGGACGATTGGAAAACTTGAAAAGTTTGCGACGTTGTGGCCGTCGAGCTCGCTGGAAGTTTCCTCGTTTTCCTGACGACCTCGACGATCGTTTAATAAGATCTTACATGGGGGCTTTTATATGATCTCTCTCTCTCTATATATATATATATATATATATATACGAATTTGTTTCAACATTTTGTTGGAAAAACTTTAATTCGACTTTCCCTGTAATACGTCGTGTCTCATCCAATGCTTATATATACTGGTAATCTTCTCAGCTGGTGTACCTGAAATGGTGCAGGCTTGTAAAAAATCGATCGAGAAATGGCATATTCAAACTGCAGATGTTAAAATCACATCGATATTGATGAATGGCAAAAAAGAGAATGAGAGATGCAAAGTTGCTTTTGGTGCCAGGAGTTTCCCCATCTATTTCACACTCTACTCTATTGGCGATGTCATCTACTTTATTTTAGCAACGGCAACACAACAGCTCCGCCACGCTATATGCCACGTCGAACTTTTCACTCTTTCACGGTGCAAGAGAACCCGGGACTGAATTTTATTTCTGATCAATCAAACGGTTTTAGCTGTCAAAATCCCGCGCGAAGTACAGAGTATAGTCTAAAATTATACTTTCCAATTGATGCCTTGGGTATACAAAATCGCGAACAATAGGTTGTGTAGACGACCTCCTATTTCAAAGTGGGCTGTGGCATAATCAAAAAGTCTTTTTTTGTTGTAAGAATATAAAGAAAATGGGAAAGAACCAAAGTAAATTACTATATTTAGAACTCATTGAATTAACAGAATGCGCGTGAGAGAAGAGTTATTTTTTGAGTTGTTCTATGTAGGTATATGTTTTGTGGCTCCATACAATTTAATCAATATATCCCGTATCGGAGCTAACAAACCAAATCCACTTGCACACAATAACTATATTATAGGTAACGCATTGTTTAAACATGCAAATCGCACATGACAACCCAATGATTTATAACAACCATATAATATGTGCTTACTCGCTTTGGTTATTTAATGGATTAAAACCCACGGACCTGCATATTCCCTGGAGTCAAACAAACAATTAGGAAACATGTCATCAAACGTTGATATTTCTCACACATGTGCGCTACTCAATCATAGCTAGTTATACGACTGTATAGGTCCATGGCTTGCATCCCTTGAATTAAATCCAAAGGGTTCTCGCCTAATTGGCAAAGGGTTGTTTTTAGCATATGGACACCTGTTTGCCCCCCTCCATGGCGCACGGCTACGCTGCACCGTGCAAGGGTTGACTTCATGATGAGGTCTAGGGGATGGTGGTCGGCAGCACCCTTCGCAAAGCGTTCACACAAAACCCGCCCCCTCCCGACAAGTTTTAACGAGAGCCTCGCATGCATCCCATTGTTGTCGAACACCATTCTGTCAATTGAATCCGCGCACTGCACTGTAGTAGGTTTCTCATCACATCTAGTTTAACCATGTTTAGTGACATTGGGGCGGCACATGCTGCAGATTGAGTAAGGGTCCTGTTGGAATCGATCCTCAATTACACGGTCAATTTATTATCTTTTCCACCTTCTACTCGAAACTATACAACCTGATACCTGTTTTGATCCTGTCTGTAACTCCCTCATTATATATATTAGCCATGTTACACAATGACCTGTTACCATTATAACTGCAATTTCAAATGAAAATTGCAGTTCTTATCCGGTTTCTTGTGAGGATAGGCTTTCCCATGGCGAATTTATAAGGAACACTGTGCTAAGTTAGGTATTGGATGAGTGAGCACTGAACATCATACGCATTCTGTTGGGGAAAGTTTGGAGGGACTTTGGAGGGACTTAGGAGGGACTTTGAGGGACTTTGGAGGGATGTAATAACTTTGCTTGTCAACGTCTCGAATGCATGGATAAGTTGAGATTCTTTTTTTTCAAGTTGTACCGTCCTTCGGTAGGAATTTCAATACAGCGGTCCCCGTGGTGCTTTTTACAGGAGCAGACCACGTTCCGAATCAGATCTCCTCTCCTCCCTTCTAGGCTAGGTCTTGTTCATAATTAATCATCACCGTATCATCCACCGTCACCTACGGCATTAGACCGATGGCAAATGAATTGTGTGTCAAATTATTGCGTCGTTAAACACGATAAATGAATCAATTTAACTTCAGATATCTGTTTTAACTGCAAATTGAGAAACTAGTAACGAACTATTTTAACCTGTATTTTCCCTGCATATATGCCAAATGAATCCAAAAACTTGTATAGTTACGGTTACCTGCCCAAAATGTCCAATTGTCTCGCCCAATTTCTCGGTGGGAACTATGCCCATGCTTTGGGAGCCCCAATGGCGACTCCCCTGACCCTGTACCCCTGTTTCATCTGCCCATGTGCTCGACAGTTCGAGCGCGAGTTCAAGGCCAAGCGACTGGGCAACTGGGAGGTGCCCAAGTGGTACCCCGACCGCCCCCGAGACCCGTGCCGCGGGCCCACACGCATAATCGTCAACGAACAGGGACATCTGCTGCCCGGTAAGTCACTCGTCCATCACGACCCCCTCGAACGGCGAGCGAGTCAAGGTCTTCTGTCACTTTGGGAGTGAGAAAACGACACGAGTGCTTTGCTATGTGGGATAGTTTCCAAGAATTTCAAATTTCACCGCGAAAGCTCTCGAAAAGGCTAAACATGCACCATTTTTCTGTCATTTTTGTATGATTCTCTCAGAATATCTCGCAAATTAAAGAAGACACCAAATATAAACATAAATTGCAAATTGGTCAAAAAGTTGACGCAACAAGAAAGGCATATAAAATGGAAACAAGGAACGGCAGACTGCGTCCTTGACCTTAAGCGTCGGTTAGTCCAATAGCAACAGATCTCCGCCCCGACCTTGAACATCTCGACAACCTTGAGCCTCGAACCTTTGAAAAGAACATTTTATCGCGCTGAGTAAAATGAAGCGGCGTCTTACGGTTTTCCCGGCGTTGCGTTACGAGTACATAAAGGATAATATTTACCTAAAGTTGGGAAAACTGTGTATGACTACTACACTTATAATAATAATAATGTTTATTCAGCCTTAGTTGTTCATCGTTCATCGAAGCCCCAATTATGTGGTAACATTTTTCACAACAGTCAGCCACAGAAAACTGCTGCACATATCTGCCATGAAAATCTTGTATGCAAATCGTGTGGCGGCCAATTACACGGTAACATTTTTCTTGTTCAAAAAAAGTATGTTTTTGTGACAGCTGATCGGATGACAGGTGACGGATGTGCGCTTTCAGAAGTTTGTTTTAAGGACATGCTTACCCACAATGAGTGATTTGGAAGATATTCAGTCGATTTTGGAAATAGCAGCAATTGCTGACATTTAGTTATCAGCCTTAGTCATCGTTCAACACCTCAAGCCTTGAGACCTTGACACTCAGCAACCTTGACCTTGACCTTGACCCTTTCGCACCTCAACAAAGTACCGCGTGTGCTCGTGCAGGCATCCCGCGTTCGAACCAGTCGCCGTGGGGCAACTTCAAGGGCACCTGGGACTTGCCCCGCAAGATCACCCGGTGCGTCGCCACGAAGCTGTCGCACGAGCCGCGGCCCGAGCAGCTGTCGGCGTGGGAGCGGCGATGCGCCCACGTGCCGCTGCCGCAGAACCCGCCGCAGATCAGAAGGCACCCCGACCGCAAGCCGAACTGCAAGCCAGACCCGGAGGTATGCACCACACCACAGGCATGCAGTGGGATCATTGAAGGTCACATGCGTTCGCTGGGTCTCAGATTAGGTGGGGCCAAACAGTAAAGGTTGGGGGGGGGGGGGGGGGGGGCGGTAATGTTTAATCCACCTGAATTAGGGATTCTCTCAAGTATATTTTTCGAGGAAAACTTGTTATTCGAAACTTTGAACATGGCGGTTTCTTTATCAGGCGTATAACGCATTTCATTTAGAGAAGGTGCATGGCTTGACTTGAGCCGGAACCCGGGGGGAGGTCTGTCGGAACAGGACAACAAACATGAGGGGGGTCCGGGGGCACAGCCCCCGGGAAAATTTTGAACAATCATTTGTATATATTTTGAAGCAAATCTACGTGTTTCAGAAAATTCATTAGACGGGGCCCAGGCCTATGCTAGCCCACCTCCCCCCTGCCCACGCCTATGTTTATGGTTAACGTTTTAAATAGCCTACTAGCCTACTAGCCAATGTTTGACAGCTGCAGCTAGAAGGCGGTGCGATGGTAAACTAATTAATCCTAGATAGTCGCGTGGAACCATGGAGAATACGAGTTATCAGCTTATTCTTCAACCAAGTTTGCTCATTTCCATTCGCATTTCCATTCGCATGTTAGTCCTGGAATCAGAATCACCCGAGACCGAACCCTTGGTCTTTTGGTTGCCACCTGGTGGAAGATATTTGAGGGGAAAGCTGAGAAAAACACGTCTTGTCTGGATGGATTTTTGTCAATTTAAAGTCTTGAAATCGGTGAGATATGTCCATAGATTCGTCAGCGCTTTGTACAGTTTCAAATATCTGATTTTTACCCTTGGCACTGAGGCAATTGGAGTTTTGCAATGCGACGTTAGGAAAGAGCTGAGGATGTTGGCGTACGTAACCAGTAAAATTAATTTCCATTTGGCTTTTTTTCCCTTTTCGATTTCCAATTGCAACATCCATTTCCATTCGGATTAGCAATATCCCATTTCTCACGTGATGCTTGGCAATGCAGCGGAAGCCATTCGTGAAGTGCGTGTAAGCAATCTGGGATGCCATGGCGTAGCTCTGATAAGTTCCGGTTCCTGTCTGGAATTGGAGTACAATCATCGAAACTCACACGATGAGTTCACGTTCTCATCACACTTTGCTGCGTGATAATTTTAAATAATGGGAAAATTCGAACCTAGACCACACATTAAAATTCACACAATCGATCGACTCATTTGAATCGGAACACACATTTGCATATTGCCTTTTTTGGTTCGTGCGTATAATGCGTATGGATTTTCCACGAGTGATCTATTATTCGGTTGTCTATACTTAGTTTCAAATGGCAAACAAGGCGAAACTAAACTAGAAAACAGTCTTCGGCAATGGAAGCACTACAAACAAAGTACAAACGGCCATCTCGTAAAGCAGCGGGAAATGGCTGAGCGTCTTTTCCAGCACGAACCCATTTGACTTATTGCCGGTCGGCATGTGTTCATCCAGATTGATTTATTCACCGACTTTGTAACTAAACAACATCACATTGTTCTGTTCACAGAAAATGTGCCCGTACGACTGTTACAAGTACCATTGCATCGAATGGCCAACCCTCGACGAATTGCAATTGACCAGACGAACATGAGAAGACTGTAGCATGCCAGTCTCCGGCACTCAACTGCAATCAATCACTCGGGCTTGATCGTTCAGAGCAAAAGCAATCCATGCACTAACAACCAAACGCGAACCGCGCTTCCAATACTTCCTGCATCATGTACCTATACTCGGTCGCCTGAATAAAACTACCCATTTTGTGACTGCCTCGCTATTTTCGTATCATTTCCTCAGATCGGAGGAAATGTCGTGTTTGACGGATGAATTGTTTGAATGTGTGACCTGAAAGAAAATCTAGGGCGTCGTTTTGCTCGTGTTTTCCGGTAAGTTATTCAATTCCTTTACTTCCTCTAGAGCCCTGGAAAATTGCGGGCGAGTATCAAATCTGCAAGGCAACACGACAGGGGTTTGCATTCTCGGCTCAAGACTGGAGCTGTGACAGTCCGAATCTCTTGTGGCGTAGGCTCTTGTGCCGGGCGACGGCTGCAAAATTGTTGACCAATGGCCGCTCATCAAAGAATTTTCTATAATGCATACCTATACTCGTATTTTCTTTATGTGATACATACACAAGAAAAGCTCACGGGTGATAACATGCGTTCAACGTTCGGGAAGAACCAACATAATCGAATTTTTGGCATAATATGTGAAGGTTGAACGCAAGTAATCCCCCGCTCGCTTTTCGACGTCCACCGAACGTTTGTAATAACGTTCGCAGCACGTTTTTGTACTATACAATATAGGGAGGTGTCACTATAGTATTTCTACATGAAGTAAAACACGCCAGCCAGAAAAAATGCGCTTGGCCAATGTCCACTGCTGATTCCGACGACCTTTGCCCATCAACATAGGCCTTTAGGACACAGTCAGATTGCCTGCAGACTATAGTGCAGCCCCGTGTCGTATCACCCATGCCTGCAGTGACTGCAGTTGTGTTCCCCGCTAACCGCGACGGCGTCGTTCTAGCGTCCGTCGTCTAAGCACTCGGCGACGTCGGACAAGGACAGAGGTTCGCACCATGGCCGCTTGACCACGCCGATGAGGGCGCGGTCGTCGCCTCACGTGCCGACGTCGGCGCCGTTAGAGGTGACGGGCCACTCGGCCTCGAGGAGCACCTCGTCCTCGTCCAAGGGGTCGCGATCTCCCCGAAGACACAGGTGGGATTCAAGGCGTGGGACGGGTGGACGGAACCACACACATACAGCAACATATTATGGAGTAACACGTGGTGTAACTTATGGTGCAGCAGCTACGTGTGAAAGAGTGGTGCTATTGTTTGGTGGGTTTGCCGCACACTAAGTCATCGCGACATCAACAGTGTATAGCGTAGCTTTGGTCGTCAAAGCGAACGAAACAGATGTTTAAAAAACATTGGCGTCCTCACGAGACATAGCTGACAATGGCACATTTATATCATAGCTGGTGAAATGAATGCCTGAAATCTTGATGCATGATGATCCCGGATCGAATCACGTATATGCTGAGTGTATGCTGCATGCTACATGCTGACATGCTATACATGCTGAGTACATGCATGCTGAATACTGAGTACACGTCAATGCTCATTGTGTCGTGACCCTTGAGCGTCATTGAACCTTTAGTAACACCGCAACTAGCGGTGAAAATAAAGGGGACAACGACGACGATAATTAGAGTGTACGTCAATGATACCGACTCACCACCAATCTTCCAAAGGTTAGGCTCCAGCTCGTCTATATACGAAGCGGTCACTTGGTTCTTCTGACTTCAGCGCCCTTCCCTTCCGGGGTGTCCTTGACCCCCGATAACAAACATAGGCATTACAGAATTGGGCGCCACGACGTTCTGCCGCCGACTTAACCTCCCTCGGGAACGGCAAAGGGAGAGAGGATGTTAAACAACACGCTCGACACATCAGCCGATCACGCCGATCACTCCAACTACTCAATAGCAAACAAAACGGAAAAACAAAGATATCGCTACATGAAACACCAATATCTTCCACTATATATACGAATTACAATTAACTGGGCCACCAATGTCGACCCCCAACGTCACTAGCACGCCCACACGAACACTTCTTCCTTCCCGCCAGACCACACGGTTCGCCCGGCATGCACATTCCACCCGCTCGATCAGTCGTGACTCACTGGTCCGCTCTCCCATGCTCGACTGCCGACCTGCCCTATAACTTTCAATTACAAGTCACCAAACCTTTTCAAACTGGTTGGAGACGTCAAAATATCCAGGTATCATAATCGACCGGCCGGCGGCCCCCAACGCAAAACAGATAAACTAAATCGGGTAGGTAGATCGGAGAAGAGGGAAATACCTTTTACTCTAATGTGCTCTCATTTTGTATGTACCTGCATGAGTTTTAATCTCTTTATTGTCAACGTTCTGAGATTGATAGAAAAAATATTTTTCTGAAATTAGGTAATGATTAAAATAAGTTTTAACTTGCAAGTATAATATGTTTTTAAATATAACGGGGTATAACTTCGTACGCCATTGAAATGTTCTTCTATAAGTCTTAAATAAAAGATAGCGTGCCTTCCACTTACGAAGAAGGTGTCCATGACCAAGCAACATTGCATTGCAGACACAACGGAAAAGACACCCCCCACCCCGGCCGACCTTACGTGCCCGGTGAGCTCCACCACCGCGAGTACGACCGCAAGCCGCTGGTCTCGCCCCCGACCCCGCCCAACGTGCCCGGCTACCGCGTCGTCACCACGCCGCCCCCCAAGGAGCCCCGCAAACAGCCGCGTCCGCCGTCGGGACCGCCGCTCGCCGACGCCTACAGCAACTTCGTGGTGGCCAAACAATTCCATCAAGGCAACCTCCAGCACCAGCCGCTGCCCGACACGGTGCAAGACGCGACGTACCGGAAGCTGCAAGCGCAGGGGGCCAAGTACCCGGGCTTGGCGCTCGACAACCAGCCGCAGACAACGGCGGTGGGCTGGCGGGGGTACGGGGCCCCCGGGCCCACGCAATGCAGCAAACTTAGGGTGCATCGGCCCAAGACGG